>CM068377.1:4087267-9087267 GCA_034770075.1 Aralia elata | reverse complement strand
AGTAAAGGACAAGGAAAATCTATAGTACACCTGTATGATAACCAATCGCTTAAGTCCATCCACCTAAATGCCATTGACCATGATTCTTGAAGATTTTCTTTCACCCATAAAAGCTGCTAGAACAACTTGCATTAAACATAAGCCGAAAAGTAACTTGAAAGCATAAACAAGCATGTTACTGGTTTATTTAAAAAAATTCTAGATCAAAAATAATGCAACAACTTATCAACATTTCACTGGAAAGTTGAGTATAACTAATTTCTCTTACTATCTGCTTAAATACCTTTGGAGGTTGCATCTCAGGGGAAAGAGATCCACCACAGTACTGTAATACTGGTGAGTTAGACAAATTGATCCTCTCCGCTTGTTTTACAGCTCTATGATCCATCCATACTATAACATTTCTTCTTGTATCGCCACTCAAAGAAACTGTAACAGGTTCACCCTCGGAATCCACAGCAACTGCACAAAGATATCAATTTATCCCCAATGCATTTCAAGCAACTATAATGCTACATTACCTATCTATATCAAAAGGTGCAATAAATTGGCTAAAAGAGAATACAAACCGAGCGAGCAAGTAGCCGCAAAACCCAATCCTGTTACTTCATCCCTGTTAACGTTTGCAAGGGAGCATGCGGACTTAACAGCCGCACAAATAGCATGCCATATGTCAGTTGAAGATTGCTGGAATCAGGACAATCAACAGAACCAATTAAAAATGAATAGTAAAACACGTAATGAAATAGCTCCTTCACATTCTTTAAGGTTTCTCCAGGCATATAAATTTCAAGATATTTGTTCTTTGTTTGACAGTTATTAGTTTACTGCGCATTATCCCTTGTCTGTTTCTCAAGGCTTTTTTGTGCTTCATCTAAATATAGCCTTCAACAATAGGTTATAATGCCAAGATAATATTTTAATACCAAGATTATTGAGTTACACTTTCATGATGCACTGACACTACCAACAAAAAGGTTCAGGTGTTTTATCACCTCAATGCAGTCACGTTGCTTCCATATCTGTATCGGGCTACTAGCAGAAGCTAAAAGTTTTCCATTCACATCAAACAGACCTACATCAAACAGCAAATGTCATGAGGAACTACGGCATCTACCTAGCATGTAGTGTCTGTGTGTGTTCATACACGATATGGTTCAGTTGGTGGCCACAACAATAGTCAAATTTTATATAAAATACTATAACAAGATAACTGGTGATGAAGACAACCGGAATTATGACTCCCACCAGATGCAAATGCTTATTTCACAGTACACTACCAATTAAATCACTTTCATCAAATACTCAAAACATGTATAAAAATTATTGTCCAAGTCCCAACCACATAAAATGACCAGCTATCTCTACAAATACTCGTTTAAATGAAACCAGTGACCACTTCAGGTACTAAATTAGGGCTCCTGAAGCTCTTTCTAGTTATTACACAGGGTACACAGAATTTTCAACTTTCAAGTTATTCGTAAATCTGAATGACTTCACCCATGTAACCAGCTTGACTACAAAAATTCCATAAATATGTGTAATCATTATTCATTCCACCAAATACATAAATTATAAACAGAGTAAATTCAGACTGATATATGCGTGCGACAGTTAGCATAATCAATACTTCAAAACCAGTACTACTATAAAGACTGAATTGTAAATATATAAAGAAATAGATAGAGATAGAGAGTGGAGAGAGGTGGATGGACCTGCTCGGGCGCTGCCGGTGCCAACGTCGACGCCGAGGAAGACGGAACGCGGAGGAGAACGAGGGGTAGCGGATGTCATTTGGACGGAGGATAATGATCGATTAGGAAGAGGATTTGCGGCGAGGTGGTGGTTGGGGCGGTCGTCTTGGTCTTGTTGGGAGAGGAGTGGTGTTGTATCGGAGCGGTTCCAAAATCTTCGTGCGCCAGACATTTTATTTTTGTATACATTTCTTTTATCTCTCTCCATTCTCTCTTTAATTAGTAGCGATATTAATTTTAACCTTACAAAACCTGTGTTTTGTGATGTGATGTGATGTGATGATAAAATATGATATGACCTGGTAAATTAGACTGATACTTATTAAACCTTCACTTCTTTTTTCCTTTCTTCTTAATAAACATGGAAATGGAGATTCTTGACTAATCTTTCTTGAATAATTCTTTTGTTGCTTCTGTATTTTTTTTTATTTCTTATTTGTTTAGAATTATTAGTATTAATATTTATTTATTTTTTACAATTATATCATCTTAAGATAAGGCAGTTCAATTTATCACTCCGTCCCAAATTAATTGCTTAATTTTGACCATTTTAAGTCAAATTGACTATTTTTAGAATTAATAATTAAGCATATATAAATATATTTCTAAAATTATAAAAATTGGAGTTAGTAATAAATTGTATATACTTTTTTTTGGTTATAATCTCTTCACCTATATTTTAGCAAAAATAATAAAAATATTAGTTCTAAAAATAGTCAATTTGACTTAAAATGGTCAAAATTGAGCAATTAATTTGGGACGGAGGGAGTAATTTTTTTCTGGAAAACCATGCATCTGGTAATGTTAATATGTTTTTGAATGCTAAAATAAGTTAAAAAATAAAGTTTTTGTTTGTAAAAAAAAAGGGTTAAAAAGATAAATAGATTGGATAAAACATATTGAAAGGGAAATTTTGTAAGTGATTGCCGAGTAATAAAGAAAACTCAATAGTTTTTTTACATCATTTTGAATATTTTAGACATTTTCTTGCACCAACAATCATTTATTAATTTTTCATAACCCCAAGCTTGTTTATATTCATTTATTGTGTTTGTGATTCTTTAGAAGATATGTAAAAAATAACAAAATAAAAAGTCCACTCTTTTATCAAGGAGTTTTTTTTAATGATAGATTTAGATTTTTTATTAAAAAATAATTTTAAATAATGCGTACATAAAGGAGGACTAATATGTGATTAAAAAGTTATAAAATTTCAATTTCACCCTGAATATTAGAAAATTTATAAAATGTTAGTAAGATCAATTTGTCTGTTACATACAAAAATTGATAATATATATTATGCTTTATAAATTGTACTTTATACATCTATAAGTATATATTATGTACTTTATATAACTATTTATATGGGAGTTACAATATGGTAGATTATTTTTAAAGGAAACGTGCATTAGTTTTTTTTCTTAAAAAATTATTATTTACTAAATATATTGAAACTAGTGTGTAAGTTTTGTATTTTAATAATGTGAAATATTGTTACTTTTAAATTTAAGGAGTTGTCTCCATAAATTTATTTTAACCACAATAGATTGCAGTAAGTGCTAAAATAAAATATAATGACTATATATAGTTCACTCAATAAAAGAAAAAGAAAAGAAAAAAAAAGAAGATCAATAATAAATATACATACTTTCAAACATAATTTTAATAAAAGTTAATATTAATATAGTATTTTTGAATACAAAGAGTATATAGTAATATCAAATTCAAAGATTTCAAAAGACTTATTGCTAAATAATTATCCAAACATTTTCGATAAAACTCAATTTACAAAGATTAGATTAGTTTTGGGTGTTTGTCAATATTAATAATAATAATAAAGTTATAAAAGTACGACTTTTTTCAAGAAAAATATTAATGGAAAAATATCAGTTTCCTTTCTTCTTTTTATTAGCGAGCGAGCTTTTCATAGTGATGTTTAATGACAGTGAAAGTATTTAATTACTGATTGAACTTTACTTTTTCCTATTTTTAGGTTTGGATTAATTCGGGATGGAGGCGTCGCCTGCAAGAAAATGGTAAGCAAGGTCGGGTAGGGGTGGTCATTCAATTCGGTATTTTCGGTTTTTTGGGTAACTGAACCGGTTCGAACCGATCGGTTCGGTACAAAACGAAACCGGTTCGGTATCGGTACATATTTTCGGTATATACCGTTTATTCGGTACCGGGTTCGGGAAGCTATTTTGTATGTCCGGTATGTACCAGACCGAACCGAATGCATACATGATTTCAGCCAAAAGGATATCCCACTTCTGCTTTGTACTCTGCAATTTATTCTTCTTTGAAACAAATTCCTATACAAGATGAAAGATAATCAGAATTAGATCAAGACCTATAAAAATTTTAAACTTATCAAAGCCCCGATTAACAAGCATAAACAACCAGCAGCAAATCATTCACTACTAAGTCTACTAGAATAAAGGATTATAAACACATGATTTCAATTTCTTAGCTAATCAAAAATAAATAAATAAAAGTACGTGATTCCAAGCCCTGTTATCAATTGAAATTTAAAAAAAACAAAAACCAAAAAAGAAAAAAAACAGAAATTGAACGAGAGGAAAGGATATATATTAAAGATTGAGCCTTTTGCAATTCCAATTTCCAAGCACTCTTGCAGTAGTGTTTGATGTTTGAATCGCACCTGACTTCTTCTTTGTCAGATTGATGGAAATCCTGGAAAGCTCTTTTCATCTTCTTTACCAATACTCAATGAATATCCAGATCTAGATCGAATGGTTGAGAGATGAGAGGGGATATACAGAGAGAGAGAGAAAAAAAGTAAAGGAAAAGGGTTTGTGGGACTGCTGGTGTATTTGGTCTCTCTAGATTCAAGAAGCTTTGATTATCCGGCACAAATGAGATTAAAACCGGTACCGGGTCCGGCTAACCGGTCCAATCGGTACCAGTATCGATACCCAATTTTAGGTATATTCAGTAACCGATTCGGTTCGATCCGGTCCGGTCCGATACGGGGCGGTTATTTGCCGATGAACAGCCCTAAGGTCGGGTACCCGTTGAAATCACACGCAAAATTTCCCTCCACTTTATCTCTAGCCGTTATTTACAACGCGGTAGGTAGGATTTTAAATTTTCCGCTCTAGCCATTACAGTCACTCAATGTCTCAATCTTCCTGACCACCTCACCTCACCCCACCCTCCCTTCTCTTTCTCTCCTAGGGTTTCTACCTACCATGCAGCCACCACTCTCTCTTATCCTCTCCACCACAACTCACCGCCGCTTCGTCCCCAGACCCTTCTCTCTCATCCACAGATTCCTCTCCACCGGCTCACCACCAATAGAATACCCCCTCTCTCACCCCATTTACACCATATGGGGCGCCAACACCGGCGTCGGCAAAACCCTAGTTTCTGCCGGCATCGCCGCTTCCTTTCTCTCTCCTCAACCCTCTCACTCCACCACATTCCTCTACATCAAACCAGTCCAAACCGGCTTCCCATCTGACTCCGATTCTCACTTTGTTTACAGCAAATTCTCCGAAATCTTTCACCACCGGCAATCCCAGTTTTGTGTCCTTGCCTCTAATCATACTTTGAAAGTGTCGATTCCCGCGGCTAAACATGTATTAGGAAGTGGGCTTGGCGTTGAAACTGAAGATATTGGGAAACGTGAAAGTGGGTTTTGGGATTTGGGATGTTATGAGGAGAGGAAACTGCAATTTGAGCGGGGAAAGGAGGCAGCGAGTGCAGGAGAGGTGTCGGAGTTGATTTGTAAGACAATTTATGGTTGGAGGGAAGCGGTTTCACCTCATCTGGCGGCACATAGAGAAAATGCTGTGGTGGCGGACTCGGTTTTGTTGGAGATGTTGAAGAGGTGTTTGGCAATTGGTTTGGAGGGCAAGAGTGATATAGGTGAAGATGTGAGGGGTTTTTTCAGTTTGATTGAAACTGCAGGTGGTGTTGCAAGTCCTGGACCCTCGGGTTCGCTTCAGTGTGACTTGTACCGGTGCGTGATTTTCTAAAGCTGCCTTATCTAGATTTAATTGTTGACAGGAGATAGAAATCCTCTAATTTTCCAGTTGATATTGTAATTTTATAGTGTATTGCACGAGTTATCTAGTCTGGATTATAAATTTTTCTGTTGTGTTTGAGTCTGGTTATGGTAGATATTCAGTCGTAGATAATTCATTTTATTCTCATCCGAAATACTTGAACTTTTTAAACAGTTTTGACTTTTGGAATTTGCTACGTAAAATTGAAGCTTCAATCCAAAATAATGACAGATCTATATATGATCTAACCTGAGAATAAGGGGATGTGTTGACTATGTCATTTGACGAAAAATGCATTTTAGAGTAGTAGGTTTTTAAATTTCAAATTTTAGATATTTTACTGCACTACATTACATTTTGGAGTTGGTCTGCAATAAACTCTATGGTATAGAAACACTCTCTGCGATAAACTCTAAGATTTTAGAAACTATCTTGTTTACTAATTGTTCTGTATCATCACTAGACAGTAATTGAGGTTTACTTTTAGAAGATAAATCAGCTTATTTAGTTCAAGTGAAGTTTACATTCCTCCAATGCAGTTTCCTTTGACATTGTTGTGCCGCCCAGAGTTTGTCAATTTTTCAGATATTCTGCTAGAAGTCACTGATCTCATGGGAATCTACACCTGGATTAACAGTATTCAGCAGCAAATTGGCAAACAGCTGAATTTGTACTACCATTTTTATTTCTGTGCCTATGCCTCAATGACAGGCGTAATGCACAATAAAGCTGCCACACAGGGGAAAGGCCAGCTTCACGTGACTATGAATTTATGCTTGTCATATGTCACATATTTGTATTGTTACTTTCCTCCATTGCCTCATAGGATTTCACCCCATTTATGCAGGCCCTTCCGTTTACCTGCCATCCTTGTTGGGGATGGACGATTAGGTGGTATCTCAGCAACCATTTCAGCATATGAGAGTTTGAAACTTCGAGGTTATGATGTTGTTGCTGTTGTTCTCGAAGATAAAGGTTTTGTAAATGAGGTGCCGCTACTTTCTTATCTGCGAGATAGGTATGCACCTTTGACATTCTCAAATGACTTGCTTGGTATTCTTAGTAAGTTTGCATGGCATTGCACTACTAGTTCTGCAGTATAATAAACTTCGACGCTAATCTGGTATGGAATTATGTAATATCTTCTCTGTCTACATCTCTGCCTCTGAATACGTTTGTCTCTCGATGTTCTGTGTTTGGGACTCTGCTTGCTTGATATTTTGATTAGGAAATATATGTTTTATTTTTCCTCTAGTCCGACTGTATAATGATCATTGTCTGTGGCTTTTCAAGGGTTCCTGTTCTTGTCCTTCCGCCTGTTCCAGAAGATATGTCAGACAATCTGATGGGATGGTTTGACAATTCGCTCAGTGTTTTTGGTTCTCTTAAGGAAATAATATTGACAGCATTTCTTGAAAGAATGCAGAGATTACATGATATGCCAAAGAAAGCACGTGAAATTTTTTGGTGGCCATTTACCCAGCACAAACTTGTACCTGAAGAAACTGTAACAGTAATAGATTCTCGTTGTGGTGAGAACTTTTCAGTTCACAAGGTATGCGGTGTAACATACGGTTGTAGCTATACAGGTCATATGTTATACTGTTGCAATGCTTTGTCTTTGCTACTAGGAGTGACGTTCAAATTATTTGACCATTCTTGCCTTTTGCATTTCATTTAATTTTCTTGCATAAATTTCCGGACTGTCTTGTGAGGAATTTTGATCGTGCTTTATAGTTGATGTCATATTTCACTACAATATTGACGTTGATTTTAATATAGGTTCGGAATCATGATTACATGACTCAGCAATTTGATGCTTGTGCAAGTTGGTGGACACAAGGACCTGATGCTACCTTACAGGTCATTCTTTAGCTTCTGCGCATTTATTATTACTTTCTGTTAAACAGTGCAATATTCTTGCAACCTCAGTGCCTTATTCTAACTTAACATGCAACAAAGAGTACTCTATCATGTAGATATGTTCCGTCTATTGTGGCTCTTAGTACCACATCTACTAATAAAAAAGAGTAATTCTTCTGTTTTATTTTAATTTTGAAAAGATCTTCTCAAAAAAGAAACCAAACAGAGGATCTTGGTGTTTTTGGTGTGCTAACCTCTTTCAATGGTGCATGTTACAACCTTTGCATGCTTTTATCATCTCCTAAACATTTTTTTTTTGGTTGAATCTTCAACTTACGAAACAAATAGAAAGCGCAGTTAAAATGAAAAGGCTAATGCAAGAGCAGCCCTGCCAAAAATATTCTGCAGGTTAAGGATGATGTAAAAGTGGGATTTAATCTTTAATTAGAACTTTCCTCAACTACTGTCAATTACTTATTGTGTTTTAAAAGGAAAACATAAATATGCAAACAGTTGAAAGCCTATCTCCTTTGTTCCGTAAAGAATGTCACAACTGGAGTTTTACTATTGTTCTATTATGATAGTCAATCTTTTAAACGTCAAGGAAATATTAGTGCAACAAGACGCTACTCTTGTCTTGTTAAAGCAAGGGGTAAATAAGACAACACAGGAGGCAAAATGGAACTCTTGCCTAGCCCTGGGAATCCGCCCTATTTATTTATGAGACTCACTTTAAGTGCACACATATGTTATATTGGGGCATCAAAAGGCTAATAATAAAAATTGATTCATAAACTAGTATTTTGATTATCACGACTTGACTTCCTTATTTGCATGAAATCACCAATTGTGACATTCTTTGCATGACGAAGGGAATACTAATCCATACCTATATATAAAAATTTGACCAACGATCTTACCTCATGATCACCCGAGTTAACTCATTTTAATTGACAACTAATTAATGAGTTAACTTGAGTGGTCATGAGTTAACTTGGACGATCATTATTATATTAATATGGTAACTAATAATTGCAATTAATTTTCCTTGACTTATGGAGAAAGAATATGAAAAGTTTCTTCTTGAAATACTAAAAATTATATATAATTTCAAAGTTTCTTCTTGACAATTAATTTATAATGTTCAATCACTAAGTAATAAAAGTAATTAAATTCCCTTTAATTGTGCTAGAATATGAAGTGTTCATTCGTGGTTCTTGCTTATTTATTTTTGTTTAATGTATTGTACAATTGTAAATATGATGCTGATCCAAATTATCAACATTATATATGTATTATGTCAATGAAAAATAATAAATATGTATCAATAAAAAATATCAAACTTTTTATGCTAAAAGTAAGAACAAATCTTAGACAAAAGGAAGTAAACAGATGGTTGCTTATCATGAAACTGTATTACGAAAAGGGAAACTATGTAAGAGCATTTAGTTAGATAAAGAAACTATACAATATTCTTATATTCATTGAGATGATAATACAACAAACTTATCTTTTATATCTTTTAACCTAGGGTTTCCTTAATATTTGGGCATCAACTTAAATTTTATTAGTATGTCATATGCATCATTTCCCTTTGTTTATTATTGTTGTCAGCTTCAAGAAGATACCCTGTCATTATTTCTTTCTCGAGTGTGTATGTATGTTTTCTTTACCGTAAGTGTGTGTTTAGGTGGTTTCAGATTGAGTTGGCGAGAGACATGGGTTATACTGCTGCAAGATTTGGGCATGTAATGTTTCCTGAGAATGTATATGAGCCTGCTTTAGAGTGTGCAGAGCTTTTGCTTGAAGGCGTAGGGAAAGGTAAGTGTTTTTTTAAATAAATAAATAAATAAATATAAAATGTTATTTATAAATCTATGTGAGTTACGTGAGTAAGATGTTTGCAATTGTATCTGCTTAAGCTATATTCATTTTAAGGTTTTTGAAGTTTTAATTACTGGGCTAGTGAATTGATGTTTTAATTCTCTTCATGTATGCTGTTTTCCAAAATATCGATGTTCTATATAGGTCCAAAGTTTAGTACTTATCGAAAACAATAAAAAAAAATGCTAGAGGTTCAAAGATTTTGTAATCTATTATTCTCTGGTTTTGTTAATGACTTGTACCTCTATTTTCCTTTGTGCATTGGTTAAATCATAGACTGGACCCAGAATTTTATGATGTAATAGCAATTGTAGTATTATAGCATCTAATTGCTATTTAGACGTGGTAGCCCCACATGAATTGAAGTATTGAACTTTATTTCACCCAATTAGTTTTTGTTGTGTGATACAAACACCTAGTTAGGGTTATCAGTTGTCATTTGCCTTTTCCCTTGTATTTTTTTGTTAGTACAGTTAAAATTTAGAAGACTCTTTGTCTGTCTCTCATTCTCTCTCTCTCTTTTTGCCCACGTGGAGAGTTATAACCTCTTAAACCAATTAAATTTTTACAGTAAGAAGAAGATCTTTTGAACCTGTAAGAAAATGAATTTTGGGTAAATCTCAAATTTGGTCAAGCTTAATGCAAGAAGAAATCAAGACACTTTGAGTTGTATTTGCTTTATTTCTTTTTTGGAAATTAATTTTAATATCAGTTGAAGTACATCTGTTGTGCTAAATTTTGGAAATCTATATTGATGTTTTATTCCATGCTCCTTAATTTTAGCACCTAAAGTTTACACATTGTCTTTAAAAAAAGCTCTGTTATATGAAGTAGTATTTTGGCTTTGAGAACGTTAATCTATTATTATGTAACACTGCTCACATACTGATGTTAATAATTTAACAATTATGTTCCCTTTCAGGATGGGCTTCTCGAACATATTTTTCAGATAATGGATCTACAGCAATTGAAATTGCTCTCAAGATGGCATTTCGCAAATTTTTGTTTGATCATGAAGCTCTTTTCAATCCGTGGAGGCCAGACATCGGTGAAAAGCATATTGAGCTCAAGGTAGGGATCTACATTTATCTGTTCCTATACTATTTCAATGTACTGCATATTTCTTGATAACAATGCTAAATTTGATAAAAAAAATTGTCTTTATTTTGCTATATTATAAAAAATATACCTTGCATAATGTATACAAATGACTTGATTTCAAAGCACATTTTAGATTATTTTTTGCACTAGGAGGTGCTTTCTGGTTAGAAAATAGAAATATTTTGTCTAACTAGTTCAGTAAGTGCATGTTCTTGTATTCTTCGTTTAATTGATGGCCGTTCTTCCTGGGGCCTACATCTTGGCAGCAATTAATCACTTTTTTACCCTGTTTGGAAAATGCATACTTAGAAAATCATAAGGCAATTAAATTGGATTTTATGGTGTTTATCAATTAAACCTTTGGTGTGTCGAAATATTGGTTGTGATGTTGTCCTTGGTTAATCTAATAGCAACATAAACAAAATAAAAAACTGGAGTGCCTCCATTTCACCTCTTATATATTTGTTATAAATATGAGAAATACATTAACTAAGTAACATAATTGTAACATCCCATCGAAAGATGTGGGAAAAATTTGTTTGTATATAAGGAATTAAGTTACTAACAGTCTAATATTAGTACCTTCAGTTATGACATTTTAGGTGAACCTGTGGTGAGCTAAGATGACCTAAGAAGATACTTTTGAGTTAGTGGTTTAAGGCCTTGTTTGGATGGATTTGATTCAATTCAGACTTGAGATTTGACCCGAGATTTGTTTCGGACTTGGAATTTGACACAGGTTTTTGTATTAGAGTTGACTCTCGAAAGCTCGGGTCGGGTCATCCGATCGGGTTGTCGGAGGTGGAGACACGAAGGTTGGTGGTATTATCCCACAATGGAGAGAAGTCCGGAGGTGGGGACATGAAGCTAGCTGATATTATCCCACAATAGTTAGAGAGGCAAAGATCTGTGGGCCGTAGGCCGTATGTGTGATCGATTCTGACGAGGACGTTAGAAATTTAAGTGGGGGAGTTTGTAACACTCCAGTCAAATATCGAAAGATATGGGAAAAATTTGTCTATATATAAGGAATTAAAATACTAACATTAGTACCTTCAATCATAATCTTTTGGGTGAACCTGTGATGGACTAAGATGACTCAAGAAGATACTATTAGGCTAGTGATTTAAGGTCTTGTTTGGATGGATTTGATTAGATTCGGACTTGAAATTTGACTTGAGATTTGTTTCGGACTCGGGATTTGACCCGGGGTTGTTACAATAACAGTGTTGGAACTTAAAGAGGAAGTTTAGTAAGTCCGGGTGACCAAATTGATTACCTCTGCCGTTACTTAAGGATTTTCTTCATTAATATTTTCTCTTCTCTATCTCTCTCTATGTCCAAATACCGTTGGTAGACATTTTTAATTCAAATCAAATCAAATCCTTAATTTAATTTTAATGAAAGAGTTTACATTATCCACTTGTACATGGGCGCTTGAATATACTTTACTTATCGAAAACTAGATAATAAATGATCTAGCATGAATAAAGCAAAGATGGAAAACATTTGTTTTTTTACCTTCAAATTTAGATACTTGGGCAAAATTTAAACACTTGAAGTTAAATGTGGTTTATCTTTCATAGATTTAAGTTTTTAACATATTTCTCATTGTTTTATGGTCGTGTTTGCCTCGGAGAAGTAACCACGATGATAAAAGTTGTTAAAAAGAAAATCTGGTCCTATTTGTTGTAGTGTCACAACTGCTGCGGAAATGTGATGGCCCTCAGCGGACCATTATGGCACTGTTCAGCAGTTATGAATGTAAATTCATTCTCAGTCCAATATTGGCTTGTAATGGTTGTGGCACCTTGGAAATCTGTAATGGCCGTGTTACAAACACAAGATTTTCACTGCTGGATAAAGAGATCAATGGTTCAAAAATGTGTAGCCCAGATTTTTGTCTTTTGTGCATGTACCAGACTCACTCCCATTTTTTGTGCATTGTCTTGTTGTTTGGAATTCGTGGGTAGTGGGTACTTTTGTTTGAGTATCATGTTTGGTGAGGTTTGAGTGTGCCCTAGTTATATTGAAGATTTTCTATCGATCAGTGATTGGATTTTGTGAGTTTGGTTGGAGAAGAGATGCTAAAGTGCTTTCTAAACTTTTTTTTTCTTACAAAATAAAATTTCTTTCTTTGTGTGTGGGTTGCAATTTATGGGACTTGTGGAGCGAGTGGAACCATATGACTTTTAGGGAGCAACAGCTTCCTTTGCCTTTGTTGAGGGATAGATTTTCTTTCTTGCCTTGTTGGGATTTTCTGCTTTGAGGGCTTTTTCACAGCCTTTCTGCTTCTGATTTGCATGGACATAAGGATTCACTTTTTTAAGTGCTTTGCTTTCGTTTATATATCTTTATTTTGTTCCACTTAAGACAGACCTTGTCCTTTCTCTTGTTTAGTATCTTCTGTCAATAATATTATCTTTAGTTACCCCAGCAAGGAGCTATTGTTAGGTCATGTCATAGTTGCATCTGTTGCTTTTTAATCTATTGCTTCTTTTTAATAAAAGGAATTATAAAGATATCTTCCCCAAGTTAAGTTGATTAGTTTAAACTTTACCTCATATAGAAATAGATAATTATGCTGTTAACATAGATGTGACTAATTGATGTTTTTTAAAATTCTAAAATCAGGTATTAGCACTTAGAGGATCTTATCACGGTGATACTTTGGGTGCTATGGAAGCACAAGCACCATCATCTTATACTGGTTTTCTCCAACAGCCATGGTACTGCCATTCACTTATCAATTGTAGTTATTTGCTATCGCGACATATTTTTTGCCCCTGAAGTCTGACCTGTACAATTCTTTTACTGGATAGGATAGGCTTGAGCTAATGAGAAATGAAGTTAATTGTTTTCTTCCTTAGTATGATAATGTGGTCTGTACTCTGTAGATACAAAATAATACCAAAATAGTGATACACAATAGGGTTTCTTAAGTTGGGAGAGACAAAGAGAATGAAGGCAAGCATGACCTGATGTGAAGTCCAAGGAAGTCGTATATTTTGGGTTTCTTGGACATGTTTAGGCAAGTGTCTTATAAGTATCAGACATGTCCTGTAGAAGAACTTATGTATTAAATCATGGGCTCGCAAAAAGAATTGCCTGATACATGAGAGAAACCTTAAAGATGTGATTTGTCAAAAAATAAGAAAAATATACTTAAAAGGTTGGTGTCTAAAACGGACATGTTGACCCTGGAGGACATGGTACAGAGGTGTAGGGTATGGCTGTGTGTAAAAACAAAGTAAAAATATGATTACAACCTATGGACAATTTCTCAGTGAAACTTTGCATCAATTTTTTTAATGAAGTGATTGAAGTAATTTCAATTAAAATCTAATCTGTAGGTGGATATGTATGTGTATATATTTAAATCTATACTTTAGCATTTAATATATCAGAGAACAATATGAGTATTCAAGTAATTAGTAATACGCAGTAAATAGCATTTTTCTTGTCCATGCAAGTTAGGTTGTTTTGAGTCAGTAACTATGGTGCCAGCTTAATGTGGTCTCACTTAGAGGTCCTTGCTTTTGATACTTCTGCAGAAGCCCATTTGGCTTTCATGGTTTTGCTTTGTTGTTACAATTAATAACACAAAAATTTCATCTTATTATATTTTAATTATATATGTGTATGTGTGTGTGTGTGTGTATATATATATATATAAAGTTGTGTGTGTGTGTCTAACTGTCTATATATATTTATATATATGATTACCTGGTATGTATTTGTCTGGTAAAGAATCATTTGACTTTTTTAGTGCTTATTGACCTTTAAACATGTTTTCAGTACTTAAGCTTTGTTCTTTTCTAATAACTGTATTGGCCATTGGCCATTTTAAAGAGTTTTTATACATCTTCCTTGTATAGTTAGGTCCCTGACAACTCAAGAGAAAAGTAGAAACAGTAAAGAGCCATCTTAGATGGTATGCGATAAGATAATGCATCGGAGTAATTTTGTAGGTACACGGGAAGAGGGTTTTTTCTAGAGCCCCCATCAGTTCATATGTGCAATGGAATTTGGAAACTTAGCCTTCCTGATAAGATGCAAGCTGACAAAATGGAAGTGGAAGATATGTGTAAGCGAACCATGTTTTATTGCCTGCACTCCTTATTTTCTAATTGTCATGTCATATTATAATAGGAGTTCACCTTTTCAACAGCTTTTACCTCGCGTGATGAAATTTTTAGCAAGAACAGGGATGACTCCAGTCTTGCTGGTTTTTATGCATCACATATATCACAAAAGCTATTGCTTAATTCAGGACAAAGAATGCCTGCTCATATTGGAGCATTGATTCTAGAACCAGGCAAGATTATAATTTGAAGTATTACTTAATACCATTGATCATGTTTAGTTTCAATTTTTTCTTTTCAAAGTTTGGAATTACTGTGTTATATAACCATTATTCATTGTTTTGTTCTAAAGTGATTAGGGTTTTTTAGTACATAAGTTAATTAGTTTTCAGTCCCATTTTGGGTTAATGCCACAGATATGAACTGAATAAGCGGTTGTGGTGCATAGCCGGTGATTTCACCACTATCAGATTTCCAATAGAGAGGAGGGTTGTGTTAAGGCTACCATGGCAATGAGGGAGTGTTCAGATGCCAATGACTAGTTGGGGTTGATGGATTTGACATTAGAGAGGGGGCTCCCTCACTTGGGTCTACGGGGAGGAGTCTCTTTCCTTGTCCTTGATTGCAGAATTTTGATTTCTTTGAACTAGGAGGAACCATTCCAAGCTGTGATCCAGGCTTGCTTTGTGAGACTTGTCTCGGGTCATGTGCCTTTGGTTTTGGATAGTGGAGGCTTCAAGCAGGGATAAGCCTGTTTTGGTTTGAGAATATGTAGTTTTAGGATAATGGTTTTTTGGATATGTTGAAGGCTTGGCCATTAAACATTTTAGACGTGATACTTGACAGAAACTACCTAATTATTGTCCAACACTTGCTTCTTGGACACAGCCAAAAGGGATAAGCAAATCTTGAATGTTGAGATATAACATTCCTGAATGTTTAGACAAACTCCAAACTGAGCATGGAATTTTAGTTACGCATAGGTATGCTGATTCTATGGCATCACAAATGTTCGTCCAAAGTTTTGCTGAACTCGTAGAGTGGCCTTTGTAATTTCCCTCTTCAAATTCAAAGATAAAAATATATGTTCATCTGTGAAATGAGCTGTTAACCAGACTGGTTGTGGTTGTTTGGCAGTGATACAAGGTGCTGGGGGAATGGAAATGATTGATCCCCTTTTCCAACGCATACTTGTTAAAGAATGCCAGTATCGAAAGATTCCAGTTATCTTTGATGAGGTTTTTACTGGTTTCTGGCGTCTTGGAGCAGAGGTTGGTTACCCACCATAAAGTTAATTAATATCTTTTGTTTCCCTTTCCTACCCATGATTGATGGGGCATTATCTGTGTTTGTAGTCTGCCGCAGAATTACTTTGCTGTCGACCAGATATAGCCTGCTTTGCAAAGTTGATGACTGGTGGCATTATACCTTTGGCAGCTACATTGGCAACAGATGCTGTTTTTGATACATTTGTTGGAGATTCGAAGGTAATATATTACAGCTGGCCTTCTCGACTTGAAAGACTGCTTAATATTAATGATATAGTGATTTGATGACTGAAATTATAAATATTGGCGACCAAATTGTTTTTGGTAATGACTTATAAATCCTGAACCGTCTCATTTCTGTCAACATTTTAATGGTTCAGTATGCTATTCTATCTTGTTGTGACATAAAATGTTGATATCCGTAATCTTTTTCCTTTTGTGCTTCTTTGTTAATTTCTATTTTTGTTGGTCCATTGGTTTGGCTAGGTAAGCTTTCCCTGTTGACATAACTGCCTGAATGTTTGTAGAGTTCATTCTTAGAGATTTTATTATCCAGTCAACTTACAACTTCTCCAAGGAATGATAAGTTTCACGCCTTTCTTATTTTCTTTCCAAAGATAAGGAAGAATAGAATTAGGAAGATATGACTTCCGATCATATACTAATATGTAACAGTTGGTCTAATACCTTTTTCCCTTGAACATTGATGACCAAAATATACTCGGTTATCCTCTTCGCCCATCAGGTTAGAAAGTGGGACGCTGCAGTTCTGGTTGCCGATATTGCGTTGCAACTTGCAAGATGGACCATTCTTTGGTGTAATTTTCTTTTAATATTGTGTAACCTGGACAATGTAATAGTTTTGACTGACAATATACAATGATAAAAAAAAAGGAGGAGAAAAAGCCTACTTGTTTGCCTTCAAAATCATTTAAATTAGGGAAACTAGCTTTTGGTAAGGTGTAGATGTATTTACATCATTGTTGGTTAACTTTTAAATTATAAAAATAGAATTACATTTTATGGATGATTATAAGAATAGAATTAATCTAATGGGTGGGTTAAGCATAAGGCCGTCTAGAGAGAGATTGGCATGAAATTGTTTATCCATAATGAATTTAACTATATGTAATAAGCCATTATTACTAAAGAGTTGAAAAAGAGTTGTTTTACTTTATTTAGGTTCCAATGCTTAGACCATTGCATTAATTGGTTTTCCAAATATAATTCATGGCTTATGCTTGTTACAAGTATGTAACAATCCCATGGCCATTATTCAAATTTAGATAAGAATAATTTCTTATTCTTCCTCTGACCAACTTACCCCATGTTGCATTTGCTTTCTAATGTAACTTTCCTTCTATTCTCTCTGATTCTCTTAAGAATTTGTGGTATTTATTATATGCATGATGAGCCTGTACTTGGTGAAATCACAATAATGACACTAGTGTCTTCCATCCATGACAGTCTGGAAAAGAAATAAGAAAGCGGATCCTGGAATTTTCAGTTCAGTATCTGCTCACGGAATTTATACATGTAGCTTGCCCCATCTACCTTAAGTGCCAAGATCACCCCTATTTCTTTGTTCACCTTTACTTGACGAGCTTGAATAGTGCATATTGGGATGACTAATACCAATCTTTTGGATGAGGCAGAAGTGTTAGTGCGTTTAATCATTTCAGTGATTTTACTCTTAATAGAAGTTTGTTGAGTTTTTATAATGTTGTAATCTTGGTAAAGATTTATAGCTACACCAGGAGGATTGAGTGTGATGGGGGTGGATTCATCCCATAACAAGGAGAAAATGGTGATAGATGCTACACTCAATTTGCTAAATCTTGGGGGAAATTACCATGCACAGACGTACATAATCCACGGCCCTCTGCCTACACTTGTTCAACTGTATAATATTTGTTGTTGCATGCCTACCATCAGGTGCAATGATGTTGTTTAACAAAATTAATTTGCCACCGATCCAAGGGCATTGGCAGCCTTGGGAATATGGTTTGTGATATGGAAGTTGATTGTGGTTATCAAAGCGTTCCTGCAAGAATTGTGTACTCGCTTTTTATGAATAAATGTGAAGAGCGAACAAAAATATTTTTAAAAATTAGGAATCGGGATGTTTCTCTTGTTTTTGCAGAGAAATGCGCTATCATCAACTCTTATCTCTATTTGTTGATATTGTCATGGCTATCATCATCCATTAGAAGTGAAGCTTAACCTCGATAACATTGAGGAAAGCTTCCTTCTTCCCAAGTCTTGGCTTATAATTTAAATGTAATTTTAAGTCATCATCATCCCAATTACAAAATATTTTAAACTATGTGTAATTTTAGCTTCAAGAAACCGGAGGGGGTGTTTTTCAATATAGTTTACTGTTACTGATCGAAACAGACTCTTGTGGTGGTTCTTTTGTTGGATGACAATATGACATGTGATATTTTGAGGCTCGATGCCCGAGCCATCTGAAAATATGTAGTTAATTCCTAGTTTTAACTGTTTATTTTATGAAATTTCCTTTGTGTTGTCCACTGTCTTCATTTTGTGATTTTTATGCTTACATATGCTTAGTTTTGATTGCAGCTCAAGGCTCTTTTGCATGGACACTCGTATTCTGCACATGCTTTGGGGTGTGCTGCTGCTTCTAAGTCCATTAATTGGTTCAAGGACCCTAAGACAAACAAAAATATGACTTCTGAAGGAAGGCTGCTTAGGGAGGTATGTGGTATGCTTCTGTGTTTTTAAATATTTGTTATTTCAGAGAAAGCATAATTCTATATCTCTTGCTTTCACAACCTGCTATCTATCACTAGTGAAACTGTGAAACTTTTCATTCAAATTTAATGTTGGTACCTGATGTGCAAGAAGGTTAAAAATATTTTAACCTACTACCACTGGTCACTTGGTCAGAGTAAACCTCTGTTAGGAAAATGTCATAACTCTCTCTACAACTCCAAATTGTGCATTGTTGGGAAATTGTTGTAACTCCATTTGAAGTGTTGGAAAACTAGACTCATAAACCTTTGAAATGACACTTAATTTGCATGAGAAAAGTCTGTAGGATCTTCCAGAATTGTCTAGGAACTGAGGATGATATCCAAGGCTGCACAACTTCCTTAGTTCATTAATTACTTAATACTGTCTTCTGATTTTGCTTAGGAGTCATAAAATCTGAATTCTTGTTATTGTTATTCATGTAAAGAAATAGAGGGGTTTAGTGCTGGAGAATGCAGACTTAAGTATTTTGTTGTTTTGGATATATATATATATATATATATATATATATATATATATATTGAGATGGTTCTTTTCATCAAATTCTCCTTCTCTTTGTAATGTTATATTTTCATGGTTTCTTCTTATGGTGCTCTTGTATGATTTTAAGACCATGTGGAGCCTGTGGGCTGAAGTATTTCTGATAGTTAGAAACCTATCTTTTTGAGGGGTTTGAAGATAAGTCATTAAGAAGGCTTCAAGGGGGTTTTCCCCTTGTGTTTTGGGGCATTGTTGGACTGACAGCAGATAGAAGTCACATTATGTCGATCATTTTTGAAATCCTGCTCTGATTGTGTCAGTTGTTGCAATTATATTTTTCTCTTTTGGTGCTTGCAGTTATGGAATATGGAACTAGTGCATCAGATCTCATTACATCCTGCAGTCCAAAGAGTGGTGGCATTGGGAACTCTTTGTGCCCTAGAACTCAAAGCTGAAGGCTGCAATGCTGGGTATTGTCCCTGAGCTCCTAACTATGACATTTCTTAAGTTCTTCAGAATGTTGTCATGTGTTACTCCTTGATAATCCTGGTTTTTCTTTTTGGGAAATCCCAGAATTGGACTCCTTAATAGAAATTTAGTACGCAGTATGTTTCTTTCCTTTCCCCCTATCATTTTAGTATTTGTATATTGTGCAACTAATTAATTTAAAATTTTGGTACCTATTAAAAATTCAAATCTTTCATATCCATCTCAAATACACTTATATACTAGTTTTTAGGTGATGGCAAATGGTTAACATTTTGAAGTATTGAGGAGGGAGTTTGAAAACTTTCTTGCTAATTGTTGCATGAAAAAGTTTATTATCTCGTTGTGTACGGAAATTATTTTAACATTTGACTTGCTTTCTGGTTTTTGATTTACAATGTGAAGTTGTTGTGCCAGTTGAATCTTTTTAACACAGTTTTAAACAGGTATGCATCAGTATATGCAAGCTCTCTTCTTCAGAAGCTCCGGGAAGATGGTATTTACATGAGACCTCTGGGAAATGTCATATATCTTATGTGTGGACCTTGCACATCTCCTCAGACGTGTCACCACATACTGGAGAAACTTTACAGAAGGCTTGAGGAGTTTGGCCAAGAACATAACTTTTGAATCATAAAGGAAGCTAATGGTGGATTGCGTCAATTTTAAACATTTTGTACTTGGATTTCTTTAGCTATTTAAAGGCAGGCAGGTTTCCCTCGCCCCTTCACTTTCCCCTCCCCCTCCCCTCGAGATAATAATAATAATAATAATAATAATAATAATAATAATAATAATAATAATAATAATAATAATAATAATAATAATTAGCGTTCAGTAGGTTCTGTAAGACATTAATCTAATTGCAAGAAATGACAATGTTCTAGAACTCAGAGAGTTCAACAATGAATAAGATCGATTCGGTAAGTTTATTTATTTATTCCTAAGTTCGTTCAAGAATCAAAGTGGGGGAATTTTGGATTAAATTCTATGAATTTAATCCGTAATTTTTTAAATTTATGGAGCCATATTATTTAGATCGAAGAAATAATATAATATATGAAGGTTGATATTATAAGAGTAAAATTAATGTTATCAAAGTAAAAAATGATGATAACAGAATAAATATATATATTTAACGATATTTTATAATTATTCTAACTCAATTTAATATTTTAAAAGATATTTATAAATCTAATAACATTTTTTTTATCGTAACAATATCATTCGATTATTTATAGAAGTTGTATGCTAGTTTAAATGTTTTAAACAATAGGTATATGTAGAACGGTAATTTTGTTTCAAGTTGCAATTTTAAAAAAAAAAGAAAAAAAAAGAGAGGAATAAGAGTGCTCTTAATTATTTATTTATTTTTCAGACAACTAACCTTGTATGCGGTAGCATGTTTATTAAAAAGGGTTAGAAGAAATTTCAAAAATAACAAGGATATAAGTTTATAACACAGGCACACATCACGGAAAAACCTATCAGTCTTTGCGTCACCCAAGCTAGATAAAACTGGGAAGTGACGTGGCAGCTGTTACATAGGCGGTCTTATGTGGCAAAATCAACGGCCGTGATCCCCTGATATAATTAGCTCCTCCCAGAAACAAAAGATGCGAGTAACGAAAGACTAGTCGTCCCACTCCGTCTCGGCTGTTTTGAGTCGTCAGAGTAGACTTCCTCTTCAATGTGAAGACTGAAGAAGATAGAGAAAGAAGCCTCGTAGACTAAATTGCTCGATCCTAGTATATATTTATCTTTATCTATAAATATATTTTCATATTATATTCATGTATGTGTTTATATATTATTGTAGAGTTCGCAGCTAACGTATCAACTTGTCAGTTGGTTAATTAGGGGTTTTATGCTGTTCAATATTTGTGAAATTGAGGTTGAATTTTGGTCGATCTTTGAGATTAGTTGGGGAAATTGAGTGAATTGTGGGATTTCTGGTGGTGGTGGTGCAGATCTTTTGGATATATAGGGTTTCGGGAACTGGGCGTAAATGCAGACTAGGTATATGGAAAGGACTAATTCTATGAGAGGGAAGCGGAGTTTGGAGAATGACGATGAGCAGCAGCCTGAGCGGAAGCGGCCGGCTTTAGCTAGGTATAAAATTTCTGTTCTTTTTACCCCTTTATGTTGAATCGTGTTGATTGGTACTGTGTTTGTCATTATCCCTAAAGTGCTACGGTTTTGTTCTTCAGTTTTGAAATTGAGCTCAAATTTGATGGTCTACTACATGGCATACTGTATTTGAAACTTATGCATACCTTTAAACTCATGGTTTGAATACACCTATTGTTGCATAATGTGTGTTCAAGTTCATTTTTTGTGCTAGTTGTTACTGTTTATCATTATCTTCCCAATATTTTTTTTGTCCAATTATACTATGTTAGTTCGCATGGAATTGGGGCTTGTGTGTTGGGTTTACAAGTCTGGGATGCATTGTGTAGTTTGGGATGTGTCTTTGCTGGTAATTGTGGTTCTTCCATTCTCTGTATCCACCAAAATTAATCTTCCTATAGAAAGTTAGGTTCTTGGTTCCTACATCACCAAAGGTACTGTGACTGAATATAGAATGCTCTCATTCTTTCCCGCTTTGTGGTGCTAGTGACTGATATTCATGTTACTACAAAGCCATCAGTTCATAGAGTGACTAAAACACCAAAAAAGTGAGGGAGAAGGTCGGCCATATGAAAAAAAAGCAGCAACTCCCGATTCAGTTGCTACTTTTGGTCTATGATACAAGTTGCTGCTTCGTAGTTATTTAGAATGATACAATAGATGGATACCTTCCTTCAGATGTAGGTCGTAATCTAAATTATCATTTAAATCATAGTTATAGATTAATCTTATCCTAAATAGCTTGGTCGGTGATATGTACAGTTGTTTGTAGTTTAAAAAAGTGTAGTAAAAAAATCAATGAAATTTGTTTGTATAATATATTTGCATTAGCTCATATATATGTGGAAAGGGGAAGGGCTTCTGTTGATGATGCTTTATTAAGTTTGAGTAGGTTGTTGGGCTGATTGTAAGTATCTTTTTGGGTCTGTGTAGGTTACTTTGTGTAGTATTAAAGTTATTCTTCCTATATTTGTTACAGGAGTAGCGTCCCTTAGTGATGCTTTACAGAACTTTTGTGAAAAACATACAAGATATGGTATTTGATTTACCTAATCACTGATTGAGGATCTTACCTCACAGATATGCATATGTGTTTGCCTTCTGTGTACTAAAACCTTCTTTATGTTAGGCTATCTTTGCATAAAGTGCCATATTTTGTTCTAAAGCATTTCTGCGAAGCTTTAGTATCTTAAATGTCTTCCTTAAACTTAATGCCACTAACCTCCTTGGAAATATACCTTTTCTGTTGGCAACCTATTTTACGTCATAGACTCCCTTATTTGCTTGAGTTCGACTTTTTATGCCATTTACTATTCTATGCATGTACATTGGTTACATCTCGATTAATACAAAAAAAAAAAAAGGGACGTTTGCATTATTTTTGACGTAGAGATGTTTCATGCAGTGTAATCGTGGAAGCTTTGAAGGTGGATAGTCTACAGAAGCTTTGCTCGTCCTTGGAACCGATTCTACGCAGAGTTGTAAGATTAATACCTGTGTACTTTGCTGTTTGGTTACTTTCTTGGTAGTTTTTAAAGGGTGACTCTGCCTTTATGCTTCTTTTATTAGCACGATCTAATTTTCTTGTCACACATTTCTGATATTTTCTTGCACTATATTAGGCACTCCAGTCCAACTGAAATCAGAACTTCTTCATGTTGTTGCGATCTCTCCAACTCTTAAGATTGGACTGGTAACTCCAACTAAGAGTTTGAGTGCCTTTTGATCCTTCTCATTTTCTATTATCAGGATTTGGTTTCACTGTTTTGCTGCTTTAGGTAGATGAATAAACAAACCCTGGAAGTTTTAAACTGAAATTTCTAAAAAGTATGAGTTTCTAAAAAGAACAATGGCTGTTCTTGGATACTCCTAATTCCTTTTAATCCCAGATTATCAAAAATTATGTTTCTGTGGACATCTGCAGTTAACTCATGTTGGAATGGTTAATACATATAAATGACAAATCCAGAAATAGCATACAAAACCCTGAACAAGAACTTTTTTAAACGTATTTTTTGAACCTATTTATTGTTCCAGTCACTTTCCTTTTATGTAATTTAGGTTGTATTGAGAAAAGTGAATTTTCTTTGACAAATATATGTTGCACATTCATGTGCACTATATTTTTTCTGAACTCCCCATCCCCAAAAGAAAGAAAAAAGATTACCAAAAACCTTCATAGTGTCTCACATCCTACTGATGCTTTACAGGTTAGTGAAGAAGTGGAACGTGCTCTGGCAAAGCTTGGCCCTGCTAGACTTGGTGGAACCGGAAGGTTTGGATGTTACCTATTGCTTAAATCCGTCTCATAGGGGATTTTGTTATTGGAAATGTTGGGTTAATCTTCATCAACCCTTCATTGTTATCAACTTAATTTCTGGTTATATGGGTGTTACAGAACACAGCAATTCCCTTATATTTTGCACTTATGAATTTATATTTTCTAGCATGTATAAAACTCAAATAAGTGTAAACTAGTTTATGCAACTGTAGATGTTTTTTTTTTTTAAAAAAAGAAAATTCTCAATTCGACATTCCTGCATCCTATACCTATAAACCAATTGTTTTGCCTCTTTTTTTTTCTTCAACATTTCTTTCTAAAACTTTGATTCAGGTCTTCGCCTAAACGGCTTGAAGGGCCAGATGGCAGGAATTTGCAGCTGCACTTTAGGTCCAGGCTGTCTTTACCCCTATTTACTGGAGGTAAAGTTGAAGGGGAGCAGGGTGCTGCTATTCATATGGTATTGGTTGATGCAAATACAGGACATGTTGTCACATTTGGACCTGAATCCACTGCAAAACTAGATGTTGTTGTTCTGGAAGGTGATTTCAACAATGAAGATGATGAAGATTGGACCCAAGAAGAATTTGAAAGCCATGTTGTGAAAGAGCGCGAAGGAAAGAGGCCACTTTTAACTGGAGATTTACAGGTGACGCTCAAGGAAGGTGTAGGAACACTAGGGGAGCTTACATTTACTGATAACTCAAGTTGGATAAGGAGCCGGAAGTTCAGACTTGGACTGAAGGTTGCCTCAGGATATTGCGAGGGGATACGCATACGTGAGGCAAAGACAGAAGCTTTCACTGTTAAAGATCATAGAGGGGAATGTAGGCTGCTTTTTGTTAAATTCTATCCGTCTGGTCAATGTTTTATCACTTTATATTTATTTTTTATTGAATAATTATCTTTTTTCTTTTTAACAGTATATAAGAAACACTATCCTCCTACTTTAAGTGATGAAGTATGGAGATTGGAGAAGATTGGCAAAGATGGGTCATTCCACAAGAGGCTAAATAAATCAGGGATATTCACAGTTGAAGACTTTCTTCGTCTTGTAGTCAGAGATTCCCATAAGCTAAGAACTGTACGTGCATGTTATTTAATTGTGGAATTATGGCATTAATGCTCTATTTTTGTCTTCTGACGTGCTACTTTGGTTGCAGATTCTTGGAAGTGGTATGTCTAATAAAATGTGGGAAGCTCTCTTAGAGCATGCTAAAACTTGTGTTGTGAGTGGGAATCTTTATGTTTATTATCCTGACGATACAAGAAATGTTGGTGTTGCTTTCAACAATATTTATGAGCTGAGTGGCCTTATAACTGGCGAACAATTTCAGTCAGCTGATTCTTTGTCTGACAGCCAAAAGGTAATTGACATTTTCCTTTTTACACCAGCCTCTAAAATATTCATTCTACTGATTTCATCAAATCACATTACAATATAAGTCCTACTGCATTGCTTTTTCATACCTTTTGATATATTATTAGAAAAATCCTCGTTGATATTGTATTATTGGCGTGAAGATATTTGTCGATTATGTGTAGCAAGTACTTTTATATTTGTTTATATTTGCTTTCATGTAATTCTGGTTGGATTTCTAACATGGTAGCATAGTGTTCAAAATTCAAATTAGCATGGCTTCCTTTCGTATGTTTACATTCTATGTGAGCGCTGAGGTCGCAGGCTGAAAGTGGGTGTCAGAACATTTACTTCACATTGGCGTAATAAAGCCCCTCAAGCTATTATATACTCCCTCTATCCCAGATTTATTGCAACACATCTTTTAGTGTTTGTGGCATGGAGTTTAAGATGTGCTACAAATATATATATTATATTTCAAGTATGTAATATAACATTTTTAGTTATATAAATATAAATATAAATATATTTTTAGCATGTCTTAAACTCCGTGCCACAAACACTAAAAGATGTGTTGCTATAAATTTGAGATGAAGGTAGTATAGAAATATGGATTTGGGTTGGCTTCCAAGTCTTTCTTATGAAGTGGTCAGTTAGAGAATCAGTATCAGGGGACATACAGTTATATATCTAATTATATGGATGAAGGATATTTATGTTTCAGATAGAACATAATTAATGGAAGATGAACACATTATTACTTTGATACTCTGGTGAAATTTTAGCTAGAGATTGGGATGCTATATTTTATTCTACAAGAATAATAGAATTGTTCCTACAGGTATACGTGGATACCTTGGTGAAGAAAGCATATGACAACTGGAACCAAATTGTAGAGTATGATGGCGAATCACTCCTGAGCTTCAAGCAACTTAAGAACACATCTCAAAATGAACTCCCAATGGGCCCAATAGATTATCCTAATGCTTTGGGTAATCAGATTCCTCCACCACGTTTTTCAGTTTCAGTTCCTTCTGAACCATCTACAGTGGATCCAAACCTGCTAATTTCAGGTAAGCGATTTTGCCCCTCTCTCCCCCCTGCATGCTTTGATACAAGTTGGTTATTTCAGCCGATTAACCACATTTTCCTACTTTACAGATATGAATGGAATAGGAATGTGCTGGCAAAATTCGATATTACCTTTTGTCAGCACTGATCTTTGAAACAATTTGAGTTCAATCGTTAACTTGTCCTGCAATTTCTCTTAACTGCAGTCTGCTTTAAGTGTGTGTATATATGTGTGCGTATGTAATATAATATATATATATATATATAAAGAGAGGGAGAGAGAGAGAGAGAGAGAGAGCTAGTAGTTGGGGAAGGGTACCAGAATTTGTTTGAGGCATTTAATTACAATTGTATATTAGTTGCACTTGCAATCCATGAGTTAAGAAAGTTAATTCTGCATCAAATCGGTGGTTCTCTGCTGACTATGATGGCCTTTTGATTGAAAGCATGATTTTAACTTTATCTAGTCATTAAGCAATTTAGAGACTTAATTTCAGTGGTGGTAAAAGCTAAAACTGCTGGAACAATGACAAAGCTATTTTTGCTCCAACAGAAAGCTGAAGAATAGCTCTGTGAGGTTTTCACTATGATTCAACTGTTGCCGTACCTCTATTAAAACTTAGACTTATAAGAGAAATAGATTTCCAAGATAAGATATGAACCAATTCCTCGGAAGTTGTTTTTGTGGACTTCAAGAAGTTGCTATTGGATCTAAAAGGCCCCTCTAGTGGAAGTATGGAGTATTACATCTTACCTTTCCCCAATAACTATGTGTTTGACGTTTTATTTTTGGTTTGGTGTTGGGGGCAGGTCCCGGGGGGTTTGGTGGGGGGGGGGGGTGTGCCAACTTCGTCAGCCTAAGTTTTGAAACCGTAAAAATCTTTCCCTTGGGATCCAGACCTAGATCCTTGATCATAGTCAAGGTTCTAAAAGGCGGGAGGCGGGCGGCTGGAGGGGCCTAGGGGGCTTAGGTGGGATTTTTATTTTAAGTCAATTTTAATATTTCATCTTACATTATCCAAACAAAACAATAATATAAAGCAAAACAATCTATAATAAAGATAATAAAGACCTTTGCTTAAAGTTCAAACACATATCCATATTGCCAATGTCAAAGTTCAAATACAAACATGCAATTGTTCAAAGTTTAAACACAAACAAATAATCAAAAATACAAGTTAATAGTCCTCATCTCCATATCCCTTGGCTCTATATCTCTAACTCTTTTTCTCCATATCCCTCCAAGATAATGTCCCCATCGGACTCACACTCATACTCCTTCAAGATAATGACCCACGACGTTATTTTGTAGCTTAGTTATTAAAATAAAAATAAAAATAAAAAAACAATTGCAGCCCTAATTTCTCCGCCTAGGCCATGCTTAGGGGCCTAATTTCTCCGCCTAGGCCCCGCCTAGTCCCACCTAATCTCCTAGAGGGATTTTTTTGCCGCCTTGGGCCTAGGCGAAGCGCCGGGGGGCCTAGCGCCTAGGCGGGGTCTAGGCGGGGATTTTTAGAACACTGAATTCATAGTTTATGATTCAGGCTGTAGTTTTAAAGAAGTAATAATTCAGAAACTTTAGATGTTCTTGTCTTATGCTGTGAAATTCAAGTATATTGTCTACTAACCACTTTGACAAGAATTATAATTCTCCTCAGTAAGTTCAATCATTCTGCGTGTTGCTTGATATGGAGTCAATGGCATTTATGCAACACATGTTTGTAGAACATTTTCTGGTGTTGATTTTGTTACCCAACTGTGAATATGGGCTGGATCTATTTCGTGAAGATAGATTTATACTTGTGCTAATTGGCTGATGCTACAAATATAGACACCTGCCATGTGTTATGGCCTCAAGTGTATTCTTCTACATCATTTAGAAGGCTAGTTTCACCCGTTAGGATGTCCCAAGTAAACAAGAAAGTTATATGAGTTAAGCAGGGCTTTATGTCACACTATATCTGAATTCCTGATTGTAGATGAATAGTTGGGCACCCTGAAGTTATTGGTCACTTTGGTGCTGACCACATATTCATTTTGTTGATAATCTCTCTCTCTCTCTCTCACACACATAAATAAACATGCGCACAAATACATGTTTTATATCTATATTGATGACTGATAATATTGTACATTAATTGTTAATATTTTTGATTGCCTCAACAGATTCAGGTTATAACGACGGTCTGGCAACCAGATACCCAAGTCAGTCTCAGTATGCGAATTCAAGTTCCCGTGCTCAGTTTGATAACGCTCCGTTTGCTCTACATGACCAGCAAATTAATAACTCTCACCAAATGCAGATTACCAGATATGATAACAGGGTTGGACTGGCACTTGGTCCACCACAATCATCATCGTTTCAGCCACTCAACCCTTCTGTTCAGCACTCCGGTCTTGACCCTTTTGAAGACTGGTCCCAAAATCGGGACAAGGGTGTCGAGGACTTCATATCAGAGGAGGAAATTCGCATTAAAAGCCATGAGATGCTTGAGAATGAGGATATGCAGCATTTGCTTAGACTCTTCAGCATGGGAGGTCATTCCTCTGTTAATGGGCCAGAAGAAGGGTATGCTTTCCCATCCTACATGCCTTCACCATTACCAAATTTCAGTTTTGATGAAGATCGCAACCGTTCTGGAAAAGCCGTCGTGGGTTGGCTGAAAATTAAGGCAGCAATGAGATGGGGCTTCTTTATCCGTAAGAAGGCTGCTGAAAGACGGGCACAAATTGTAGAGTTAGAAGATGATTAATCTTCAGTGCAAAAATGTTGGGTACTGGATGTTGACAGATCTTCATTGCTGCAATTACTAATTTGACAGTTGTGGTGCTCTTCATCATTGAAAGATAAATATAAGGTTGTCATGACAAACGGAAAAATTGAAAGATAAATAAAAGGTTGTCAGGACAACGGGGAATTTAATTTTCGATGCCCCTGAAGAAGTCGGGTAGTAGACATCAAATGTTTTCATGTACAGTCAGTTAGTTGTCTGTAGAGTAATGTTTCTTGCTTATTTTCTTTTGAACTTGGTTTGTGAATGATATATTATGGGTTATAGGACCCAAATGTAATTGTGGTCTGTTACTGATTAATACCTTTTGGACGTCTTAATGACTGATTTAGTTGGAATATTTGTGATTAGACAGCTAGTTTGTAACCTATATTTTACAGTTGATCATTGTAAAAGGATTGGGTTATTATATTTAGGTTACATTTGTTTTACTAATCAAGCCTGCCCTGCCCTGCCCTGCCCTATCCTATCCTATCCAAGTGTTGAGTTAATTAATTATCCATGAAATTGAATTTGAAGTGCAGGAAGATATCTGCTCCTGAAGATATGATCGCCGGTGAAGACGCGGTCAAATGAGTCCATCCGCGTTGCAAAAGAAGCGAAACGAGATTATCCTCCTCTGGTTGGTTATTCGGGTATGGGAATGGGAATGGAAACCGCATGGATTCAGTGTTTTTTCAGTCTACTCGAGCATAGTGACGTTACTATTATTATTATTATTATTAGTAGTAGTATTATTAATTTATGTGACCGGAAGGTTGTGTGTAAAAGTAATTTAGAGTTGGAGCTGGACACAGAAGATGCAAGTGAAAAAGGTAAGTGCGTGCCACTCAATTGACAGCCCACACGCGGGCCATTAATATAATATTAATGACCTTGATCATGATGATTCAATACTCCACTTGGTAACCAAATAAACGGACATAAGCAACAACTCTCACCCCCACCCACCAACTCCACCACAATACTACTTGTGCACTGGTGGCTCTGAAATGGGAGTTCTATTGCCCTTTTGACTTGTATAATCTTTTTTTATGTACATATCAAGATTTGCTTACACGTACACTTGAGCATAATCTTTACAAAAATTAGATTTTGATCTTAACATGTGTGACTAATTAATTGCTAAGGAAAGTATTATTCTTCAATAATAGATCGGAACAAAGCCATCACATGTACTTGTGAGGATTTAGGATATGCTGCTGATATAAAAGTAAGTCGATTGTTTATTTCAGTGGAAAAAAAACAACAACTGAGTTTTGGGTTTAAATACAAAAGGAATGAATATCAAAAATATTCTCTAGTCTAGGTAGTAGTAGGCAGGTAGCCCAGTAGGGGTTGGTTTCACAAATTTAGGAGGACATGTTGCATTCTGCAGGAAGGCCTTGAGGAAATCTCTTGATGTCGGTACAGTAATTGTAAATCATGTAGTTCTTTTGCACCCATTTCAGCCTCTCCTGCCTTGTTCTGTCCAATTCTTCTGTAAGCCAGCTAGAACTAGAGCTAGCACAAGAAGAAGATGGGCCCGAAGACTGGACGCAAGCGTCAGCATTAAAGTTCCGGTATGAAGCAGTGAAGGGCGCTTGAGTCCAGTCCGTCTTGACAAGCCCACCCCTTGTGGCCCAATCATCGGCATTCCACAGGCTAGAGTATATCCTCATGGGCTGATTCTTTGGGTAGGGAACACCAACAGACTCCGCATTCTTGTATTCTCTAATGGGCGTTCCATCCACAGAAAAGCTATCAAATGGACGGACAAATAAGTTAATTAAATAGCTAAAATTAGGGAAATGATATTTGTTTTGCTAATGATGCATGCAATCAATGCAATACACGAGCGAGCGATTATATTGTGTATATTAAAAATTATATACTAGTATTTGTACAAATTTGCGGTAGGGGTAGGGGTAGGCGTAGGTTCTTACATGATCCGTTGGGGGTTCCAAAGGATAGAATAGGTGTGAAAATCAGCTGTGGGGTCGAACCATAAGTAGAATTGTTGCTCCCTGTCCCCTTTTCCTTGGCTGAACACGTTAGTGTGAAGAATATAAGGATCACCACTTAGGTTCCCCAAGAATTCAAAGTCTATCTCATCATGGGTTGAGCCTTGTGAGGACAACTGCAATTTAAGAACCAAAATATTTATCAATTATTGGTTTTGGAATAATATTCATGTGTGTATGTATGTTATTTCATCCGGTTTATATAAAAATAAATAAATTATATTTATAAAATTTAAGATATATTTTTGTTTCATTTATTCTCAATAAAATATAACGCATAATAATAATAATAATAATAATAATAATAATAATAATAAATAAGATTGTTTTTGTGAAACATGGGGGAGAATTAATTAGTTATGGAGAGAGAGAAACATGGAAAGATAGTTAACTAAATATATATGTGTATATATATATATATATATATATATATATATATATATATATATATATGTACACACGTACATAATAGGCGGTGACAGTTCCAGCAGAGTTTCCATGTACAAGCTTAAGTTGCATATCAATCTTTCCAAAAAGATACTCATTCTTGGACTGGAAGCCAGAGCCAGAGGCCTTGTCAAGAGAGAGAGTAAGAAGGTCGGCATTGTTGAGAATCTTGGCGCGGCCGTCGCCCCAAGTGATGTCCAATTCTTGGTTTAAGTTACCAGCTGATGATGAGCTAACCATGAATATCAGAACTACTATCATCATCATCATCATCAGCTGTTTTTGAGTTGAACAAAAAGAAGCCATTTTCGTACGTTTGGAAATGTAAATGGGGTTGGCGTACGTTTTAGATGGGATGGGAATTAACTCTCTTTGACTCAGAAATTAATGGATACATGGGTAAGTCATAAGTGGGTATTTATTTATAGGCAGAGAGAGAGAGAGAGGGAAGCGCAGAGGATGGTTCTGGCCAATTTGGTATTGTATGATGAGGCTGTTTTTGGATTCGGAATAGATGAGATAAAATTGACATGTCTTGATCATTATTATTAAAAAATTTATAAAAATAAATTGCATTTGTATGACACAAAATAAAATTTTTTTTTTAAAAAAAAACATTATTCTATATTATTAAAGTTATAATGTGATTTTGTATTGTACAAAAAATACAACTTTCTCCTAATTTACCATATGATTACTTCACCTAGTCCGAGTAAGATTTTGCATTTGATCACTGTGAAGAGCTTGAGCTGGAAACAGATGATGGAAAAAGACAAGCAAGTGGTTGTGACTGAAAAGTATAATTGCCAATCAGGTGACACCCCAAAAATCTTGAGCTAATATCTGTTGCTCACTCGGTTTTGGCAAGTGACATGAGCTTTTTGACCAGCCACACATGATATTTACTGCTCCCTCCATCCTCCAAAATGTTTTTGTATATTTTACACACGTAATCAAATAAATTAAAGTACAAAAAGAGTAATTTTTTTTTAAAAAAAATTATTTTTATTGATTTCATAAAATTACATAAAATGATAATTTTTTTTTAATATTAGTAGACCCTACTAAATAATATATTTACCTTTTATCTTATGTGTTATCTTTTTTAGAACAATTTTTTTTATAACTTAATTTATCGGCGGAGGGAGTAATTATTAAGTTTTGAAGATGAAATTACACACGATTTCATAAAGTTAAGCCACCAAACTTGTGGACCATTAATTAAAATACATGTATACAATATTCGGAAAAGGTAGAAAGCATATGTCAAAACAAATAGTAACTTAATTGACTGATTATACAAGTTGAACGAGGATGTGCATGAAAATTGTGAGGTAGCTAGAGTTGGATCAAAAACAAAAAGGGAAAATGAGCAAACGTGTGTGACTATGCCTCTAATCTAATCCCGTGGTTTGTATAATTTACAGTCTATCTTACCTAATCTAAGAAACTTGTACTCATCACTTATTTATCTTTGGATATATATATATATATATATATATATATATATATATATATATTCTAATTTCCTACAAACTGGAACATCCAAAATTGCCCAAGTTAAATACTCCCTCCGTCCCATATTAAACGTTCTAATTAGTTTCGGTACGTTAATTAATAATATTTTTTTAACCTAAATTGTCCTTCTAAATTACCTTTAATTATAATATTCGTTCACTTTTCTATGACCCCAACATTAATTATTCTTTGTTAGTTTTCACATGAATAGAAGAAATCTTATATTGATAATATGAGAGAGAAAGTGGTATAACAATACATCATTTCCCAATGTAATTTTTTTATCATTTTTTAAATTTTCAACAAAAGTTGACTAAAAAAATTATGAGGGTATAAATGAAAAAATAAGATAAAAATAGTTACTAATATAGAAATAGGACATTTATTATGGAACATTGTAAAGAAAAATTAGACGGAGGGAGTAATATATCTTCTACTAAGCTGGATGAAACTTGCATCATATCACATCAGGGAAATTATTGCCTTTTATTTACTGAATTGATTATGTGTGGGTTTGTGTTAGCTGGATGGAACTTGCAAGTTGCAAGATATCACATCAGGGAAATTATTGCGTTTTATTTATTGAGTTGATTATGTGTGGGTTTGTGTAATAGTTCGATGAGCTTCTCTTCAATTGAAAAAAATGGATTCAATGCCATATTAGTTACAGGTAATTAATTATATACTTCTTCCGTTTTATGAATTAATTAATATTGATATTAACTTTTTAAAAGTTAGTTTAAAATTAATATGCTAATTTAATTTCAGTCAGTATAGTTATGAATATTACAAATAATCTTAAAAAAATAATTTATTATTTTTAAAATTCAAATAAATCATGTTAATTTTAAAAATTTATAAATCGATTTTTAAAATGTCAATTTTAATTTTATTGTTGCCCAACCTTGTCATCCCCAACCACAAACTCTGTTACCCATGATGGAACAACTGCTATCGAAACAATTATAAAAATGGAAAAGTTCCTCGCGCGTGCATGTCCCACGTACGAATCGTTTCCATTGGGGGGCTGCAGGTCATGCAGAACTGCTCCACTTTCTCAAACTGATGAACTCGAAAAATTCCAAGAGTATCTGAACCATGCGATCCGATCCGATCCGATCCAGTTTCTTTACTTTACGGTAGCAAGGCGATAATCCAGCATATATACCTAGCTAATATCAAAGCAATATGCAAATTAATTGCTAATCCATTTCCAATCACATACGAAAAAAAAAAAGAAAAGCACATACTATATATATTATATATGTAGCTGATGGGGGGTATAACCTGATAGGTAGTTCAGAAGGGTGAATCCAATCATTCATATGATAAGCACAAAGCGGCTGCTCGGCTGTAGCAATCAAATACTTACCGTCTCCTTCACCACTCACCTAGTAAACATGCTTCAATCATGAAACTGGAATTTAACAAGTAAATAAAGTACATTGGTCATAATTTCTCAATAGGATAAACATTAATTACTCCCGGCCCTATGACAACAACTAGGCCATTTGAGGATGAGCACCAGTCATAGTCTTGATCAGACCAGTTGTTTTGGTTTAGCCTAGTAGTGCGAGCCTAGTCTTGATTACAACTAATTGTTCGAACAGTAGAGATACAATTAAAAATCCAGAGCTAACTAGAAGAGCGAGCTGTTAATATGTAGAAATAATTAAGAAATGATACCTTGTACATGCAGTTCTTCGTCAAATTGTGCTAATTGAGCACACTTCGCCATGTTGTCCTTTGTCATGAAGGATGGAGGTTTGCATTGGAGTGTATTCCTTTAATTTTCACCAAAAAGTTAAAGAGCAAACGCTTGATTAAGAAGGACGCCATCTCCCTAGCTAGCTTCAAAGAGTAACCTCTACCTAGCTCCTGCTACATTAGAACCTACATATGTAACACCCCCTTTCCGAAAATAGAAAAGGGAGGTCACGTGCAAAGCACAACAGAAATATAACTAACACCAAAATTATAAACCAGAAAAGATTAGTCTAAAGAGATATTAATAACTGCACAATCGGCTCAAAATACACACTGTTGAGTACAACCTAATCTTAATAAAGGTTCAATACAACTCTAAACAGAAACTCAAACATCAAAACATAACCAAAATATCTAAACCATCTAGGTGAGGAGCTCTCATCACACTTGCCCATGATCCCCTTGAGTACCTGTCGGAAGAAAGACACAGCATGAGCCAAATGCCCAGTACGGATATAGAGCACAGAATTATGAACTGAATTTAACTAAATCAATTAAGGAACTGAACTGAACTGAAACGAATTAACACAACGAAGTAATAGGCTGAATCAAATGGCTGGGTGTTATTTCATACCGAGCTCAGAAATATAGCTTGCCACATAGACAAGTCAATAATGCTACATAAGCAATCACACATTGGACCGCGAATCCAAATGCATGCAAAATCAGAAGGCGTGTTTGGCACAACATCACCAATCTGCAGAACAGAACAGAAAACTAGGGCCGACCCATACGCCTCTCACAACAAATCACCAAATGGCCAACTCCCATCGGAGCACAAAACAGAGACGCCGTGGACTAATCACACTGCCACGGAAGTGTCATGTCTCTCGTGCCAAGACGACATGCCTGTGGTATCCCCACAGGTGGTTATAGCTCAGGTATACCCTACGGTATATTCTAACAAAAATATCATGTCACAACACATGTGACACAATACCAACAAAAAGGGTTCTATACGTACATGTTGAACCAAATCAAATCATAATCATAATGTTTCAAAAGAAGGTAACAACCTGTACCGCTTCTACAGATATCAAAATATATAGTAGACATGATAATCCAACTCAAAAGAGTGTAAATACGAGTTCTATGTATCAACACTAAAATAAAACTATTATATTAATTTCACATGAAACAATTATGTGAATTAATAACGAAATTCAAAACGAGGAAGCAAAACGAATTAATTAAATTTCAGAAGACTATCGCGGAAGGAGTACGGAATCCGTACCTGGAGTACGTAATGCAATACCCACAATTACAGATGCAATTAGTTAGGCTTGCTCAAAGTAATCTATTCACAAAAATAATACATTTTATTAAATACTACAATATTAGTATTAATAGTTTGTATGCATATATTGAACCCTCTATAATATTTATTAGATTAATAAATTAAAGAGATACATAATATCTAGCCAAAATAATACTAAAATATTAACTAACAAACTAACTAAAATATATTAACTAAAGTTATAAATAGAAATACAGAAAATTAAATTAAATAAATACACGAAAAATAAAGAAAACATACCCGAAATTATGAGGTACGTAGTCTGCCTATGCCCTCGATACTGAAAATTTTTAACTAAGGAGGTACTTACTAAAAAGTCTCTCTCACAAAAAGTCTTTTCTTAAAATAAGAAAATCCTTATTGTTTAATAAATAAAATAAAATATTAGTTTTATATATATAGACTGATAAAGGGGAGCAAGTTGTTAAAATAGGCGATGTGGGACTTAAAAGCAAAGCATGGGTATTACATTACTTCCCCCTTAAAAAGGATTCCGTCCCCGGAATCAAAAGAAAAGGAACGTGCCTAATTATCAAAAAGATGCGGATACTCCGCCCGGATAGACTCCTCCATCTCCCAAGTTGCCTCTCGTTCCGAATGATTTTTCCACAAAACTTTAACAAACGAAATTGTTTTCCTCCTCATAATCCGCTCTTGACGATCTAAAATTTTCTCGGCTTGTTCCTCACAAGTAAGATCCTTCCGAATCTTATCGAACGGATATTGTACCACATGCAACGGATGATAATGATAACTTCTCAACACCGACACATGGAACACATTATGCGCATGAGCTAATTGTGGAGGCAGAGCTAACCGATATGCAACTTCGCCAACCCTTTCCAGAATCTCAAATAGCCCAATATAACGTGGACTAAGTTTACCTTTCAATCCAAATCGTCGAATACCCTTCCAAGGAGAAACTTTTAAAAACACGTGTTCACCAGGTTGAAACTCTAAGGTCTTCCTATGCTTATCAGCATAACTCTTCTGCCGTGATCGAGCCGACTGCAATTTCTCCTTAGCCACCGCCACCTTTTCCGTAGTGATCTGAACTAACTCAGGCCCTTCTATGATCTTTTCACCAACCTCATCCCAACAAGTTGGTGCCCGACACTTCCTACCATATAATGCCTCAAATGGAGCCATATCAATGCTTGCATGCCAGCTATTGTTGTAAGCAAACTCAACAAGGCTCAAGTAATCATCCCAATTACCCGACCATTCTAATGCGCAAGACCTCAACATATCCTCTAAAGTCTGGATAGTCCTCTCAGATTGCCCATCAATCCGTGGATGGAAAGAAGTACTGTATTTTAATCGAGTGCCCCAAGCTCGTTGAAACCCTTTCCAGAACCGTGAAGTGAACCGTGGATCTCGATCTGAAATAATTGACACTGGAGTTCCATGAAGTTTAACCACTTCCTGTTGAAAGATTTGTGCTAACTTGTCTACAGAATAACCCTCCTGGATAGCTAAGAAGTGAGCTGATTTGGTCAATCGATCTACTACAACCCAAATAGCATCATTCTTCTTGAAAGTTTTTGGCAACCCAGTCACAAAATCCATTGTAATATCCTCCCACTTCCAAACAGGAATATCTAATTGTTGCAGTAATCCACTAGCACGTTGATGTTCAATTTTCACGTGCTGACAAGTAAGACATCTTCCTACATATTCAGCCACATCTCGCTTCATCCCATTCCACCAAAAATTCTTCTTTAAATCCCTATACATCTTCGTAGAACCCGGATGAATAGAAAATGGATCTGACGGCACACATAACCGCTTACCCAACCAAATCACGCAATGGTCATCAATACGAAACTCAGACTGCTTTCCTCCCTCCAAATTTTGCGCTATAGCCCATAACTCGCCATCTTCTTTTTGAGCTTCCTTAACCCTCGAAATAAGAGAAGACTCCACTCTCATACCTGCTAAAAGTCCATCTGCACTTTGTACATACAACTCCAACTCCAACCGTTCCATATCCGAAATAAGTTGTGGTTGTGTAATAAGGGCTGCTACACTCCCTGAACTCTTTCGGCTAAGCGCATCTGCAACTATATTCGCCTTCCCAGGGTGATATTGAATTCTAGCGTCATAATCTTTGAGAAGCTCCAACCAACGCCTCTGCCTCATATTGAGCTCCTTCTGAGTGAAGATGTACTTAAGACTTTTGTGATCGGTGAAGATATCACAAGTCTCGCCATACAAATAGTGCCTCCAAATTTTCAAAGCAAAGATTACTGCTGCCAACTCCAAATCATGAGTGGGGTAGTTTACTTCATAAGGTTTAAGTTGTCTAGAAGCATAGGCAATCACCTTACCGTGCTGCATCAAAACACACCCCAAACCCTTCTTAGAAGCATCACTATAAATTTGGTAACCTCATATCCCTGATGGCAATGTAAGTATTGGAGCTGTCACAAGCCGTTTCTTCAACTCCTCAAAACTCTTCTCGCGTTCCTCATTCCACACAAACTTCGTGCCCTTTCTCATCAACTGAGTCAATGGCAAGGCAAGTAAAGAGAACCCTTCTACAAATCGCCTATAATACCCTGCCAAACCCAAAAAACTCCTAACCTCCGTCACCGTAGTAGGTCTCGGCCATTTAGTGATAGCTTCAACCTTCGCAGGATCCACCTTAATGCCTTCAGCAGACACAATGTGGCCCAGAAATATAACCTGCTCCAACCAAAACTCACATTTGGAGAATTTAGCATATAACTTCTCTTTTCGTAAAATTTTCAAAATTATGCGAAGATGTTCCTCATGCTCCTCCTTAGACTTAGAGTAAATCAAAATGTCATCAATAAAGACAATGACAAATTTATCCAAGTACGCCTTAAACACCCGATTCATCAAATCCATAAATACCGCTGGAGCATTAGTCAACCCAAATGGCATCACCAGAAACTCGTAATGCCCATAGCGAGTACGAAAAGCTGTCTTAGAGATATCCTCATCTCTCACCCTCAACTGATGATAACCTGATCTCAAGTCTATCTTCGAAAAATACTTCGCCCCTTGAAGTTGGTCAAATAAATCATCAATCCTCGGTAAAGGGTACCGATTCCTGATGGTAATCTTGTTTAACTCTCTATAGTCTATACACAACCTCATAGACCCATCCTTCTTCTTTACAAATAAAACCGGAGCTCCCCATGGTGAAACACTCGGTCGAATTACACCACGATCTAATAATTCTTGCAATTGCTCCTTCAACTCTTGCAATTCCAATGGTGCCATCCTATACGGTGCCTTAGAGATAGGCTCTGCACCAGGAACAAGCTCAATAGTAAACTCAACTTCCCGTTGCGGTGGCAATCCTGACAATTCCTCTGGAAACACATCAGAAAATTCACGAACAATCGGAACATCCTCAATACGAGACTCTCCCATAGAGGTGTTATTCACAATTGCTAAATATCCCTCACAACCCCTAGCCACCAATTTTCCAGCTTTTAGAGCTGAAATTACTTTCACCACCTTACCCGGTCGTGAACCTTGATACACGAAATCCGGGGACTTCAAATTCCCAAAGATAACTCTTTTCGATTGACAATCGATAGTGGCATGGTGCTTATCTAACCAGTCCATTCCAAGAATCACATCAAAATCGTGCATACCCATTGGTAAAAGATTTACCCCACGAATCTTATCTTCAAAACTAATAGGACAATCTCGATACAAATCAGAGATAACAATAGAAATTCCCATCGGGGTAGTAATAGACATAGCAGAATTTAAAGACTGAGATGACACACCAAGGTGTCGAACAAAAGAATTTGCAACAATCGAATGGGTAGAGCCAGTATCAAATAAAATGGAAGCCTCACGATTACCAACTATAAGAGTGCCAGAAACAGTACCTGGCGCACCTGCTGCCTGATTATGTGTCAAGGCAAAGACTCGTCCACCACGGCGCTGACCAACATTGCCACCATTATCACCACCTCCACCATTACCACGTGGTCGAGTACAATCTTTGGCAAGATGGCCCAACTGACCACACAAAAAGCATGCACCAGTAACTCTGTGACAAGGTCTTCCTCGATGATTAGCCCCACAAGTAGCACAAGGAGCTATTGGAATGAGATTAGGGTTATCCCCACCTGCTGGTCCTGGGTAACGACCCTGATTTTGCCCTTGCTGACGATTTTGCCATTGCTGACGATTATGACCTTGCTGAGGCAACTATTGATAGCTTATGTTCTGATTCTGGCCACGCCACTGTCCCTGTTGACCACTTCGGTTCTTGTTCCACTGACCATTCTGATTTCTCCCCTGCTGACCCGACACTTGACTCTGCTGGTCATTTCTATCCCTCTTTCGACCTCCCTCCGGTTTAGAAGCTCGAAAGTCTTGTCGCTCCATCTCAATATTCTTGGCTGCATTAGCCACTGCTGACACATCTTCGAATTTAATGTTAATGAGATGTTGGCGATACTTATAATGAATTCTCCACTTAAATTTTTCAGCTTGTTCTGATGCAGTCCCTGCTGAGGTTCCTGCAAAACTTGCCAACCTAGTGAACCTTGTCATGAAATCCGTAACAGACTCATCCTCCTTTTGTCGAATAGACAGATACTCTCTACCATAAGCCTCTTTATCAGCAGCTGAGAAGTATTGTTGATAAAAGATATCACAAAACTCCGCCCAGGTAAGTGCCTCTACAAATCCATCACCCTTTGTTACTTTCATTGCTTTCCACCACCTTTGCGCATCCCCCTCTAATTTATAACTAGCTAGTACCACTTTCTGGTTATCCGAGCATCTTAGCACATCAAATATCTTTTCTAAATGGGAAACCCAATTCTCTGCATCAATTGGAGTTGGGGCTGAAGTGAATGATTGTGGTTTCTGTTTTTGGAACCTTTCTAACCACAAATACATCGGAACAATGGATGGATCAACCCCAACAGTATTCGCTTCTTCTTCATTTGTCTGCGAACCACCATTCCCGGGGTTTCTTTGATTAGGAATTTCTGGTGTCGGTTGTTGCATTGCCTGAACCACTTGTGCCACCAATTGCGGCAAAGCCTGATTAATCGCCTGATTTACCAAAGCTGTCAATTGAGCATTATCTTGATTATTAGGCTGCACATCACGCTGCATATCAGAATGTACATCGGTTTGGCGCACGCCTCTTCCCCTACTATTTCCTCGTCTAACAGCAACTCTAGCGGATCTACGAGCCATCTAATAAAGAAAACAATGGACTGAAGCAAAATAATTTGAATCCGATTAATATGATAGTTGAACGACATATCAAATGGAACAAAAACCTAACCCAAAGTCTACCCATAACTCACAGGTCAAACCTAAATAGGTTTTCTACAAGAAAGAACCTAAGCTCTGATACCAACTCTGTAATACCTCCTTTCCGAAAAATAAAAAATGAAAGTCACGTGCAAAGCACAACAGAAATATAAACTAATACCAAAATTATAAACCAGAAAAGATTAGTCTAAAGAGATATTAATAACTGCACAACCGGCTCAAAATACACACTGTTTAGTATAACCTAATCTTAATAAAGGTTCAATACATCTCTAAACAGAAACTCAAACATCAAAACATAACCAAAATATCTAAACCATCTAGGTGAGGAGCTCTCATCACACTTGCCCATGATCCCCTTGAGTACCTGCCGGAAGAAAGACACAGCATGAGCCAAATGCCCAGTACGGATATAGAGCACAAAATTATGAACTGAATTTAACTAAATCAATTAAGGAACTGAACTGAACTGAAACGAATTAACACAACGAAATAATAGGCTGAATCAAATGGCTGGGTGTTATTTCATACCGAGCTCAGAAATATAGCTTGCCACATAGACAAGTCAATAATGCTACATAAGCAATCACACATTGGACCGCGAATCCAAATGCATGCAAAATCAGAAGGCGTGTTTGGCACAACATCACCAATCTGCAGAACAGAACAGAAAACTAAGGCCGACCCATACGCCTCTCACAACAAATCACCAAATGGCCAACTCCCATCGGAGCACAAAACAGAGACGCCGTGGACTAATCACACTGCCACGGAAGTGTCATGTCTCTCGTGCCAAGACGACATGCCTGTGGTACCCCCACAGGTGGTTATAGCTCAGGTATACCCTACGGTATATTCTAACAAAAATATCATGTCACAACACATGTGACACAATACCAACAAAAAGGGTTCTATACGTACATGTTGAACCAAATCAAATCATAATCATAATGTTTCAAAAGAAGGTAACAACCTGTACCGCTTCTACAGATATCAAAATATATAGTAGACATGATAATCCAACTCAAAAGAGTGTAAATACGAGTTCTATGTATCAACACTAAAATAAAACTATTATATTAATTTCACATGAAACAATTATGTGAATTAATAACGAAATTCAAAACGAGGAAGCAAAACGAATTAATTAAATTTCAGAAGACTATCGCGGAAGGAGTACGGAATCCGTACCTGGAGTACGTAATGCAATACCCACAATTACAGATGCAATTAGTTAGGCTTGCTCAAAGTAATCTATTCACAAAAATAATACATTTTATTAAATACTACAATATTAGTATTAATAGTTTGTATGCATATATTGAACCCTCTATAATATTTATTAGATTAATAAATTAAAGAGATACATAATATCTAGCCAAAATAATACTAAAATATTAACTAACAAACTAACTAAAATATATTAACTAAAGTTATAAATAGAAATACAGAAAATTAAATTAAATAAATACACGAAAAATAAAGAAAACATACCCGAAATTATGAGGTACGTAGTCTGCCTATGCCCTCGATACTGAAAATTTTTAACTAAGGAGGTACTTACTAAAAAGTCTCTCTCACAAAAAGTCTTTTCTTAAAATAAAAAAATTCTTATTGTTTAATAAATAAAATAAAATATTAGTTTTATATATATAGACTGATAAAGGGGAGCAAGTTGTTAAAATAGGCGACGTGGGACTTAAAGCAAAGCATGGGTATTACAACATATTTCCAAATAGAATTATATAAGCTGTCTAACAAATATAATACAACACATTTTCCAGAAAAGCTGTACATACATAACCAGATAGATGAACAACAAAAGGATTTTGATACCTGTTTTAGTATCTGCAATTCCAAGAGCTTCTCACCCCAAGATCGAATTACTTACCGCATTGTTAGCCTACAAAGGCACTTGAAGTTTTCAACAAATTAAATATTTTTTTCAGGCAATATTTCAAGACAAAAAAGATTGACCCACAAGTCAATGGTTTATATAATATCAGAAAATGATACACTCCTCATCATTGTTTATCGGAACAGAATCATGTACAAGGTTTCCAATTATCTGCAATCTCAAGTATAATTAATATTGCTGCACGGATCGGATCTCCTCAACTCCTGCTTCTTTCTCAGCAATCAATTCCTTTTCCTTGTTTCTATTCTGTGGAGTCATATAGTCCCATTAATTCGCTGGCTTTCAAGAACCAATATCATTTTAGTTTTCATATCTCACTACCCCAAACTCGGGAATATATATATATATATATATATATATATATATATATATATATATATATATATATATATAAAAGAGAACAAAAAACATAAAGAAAATTGAATGATAAATTAATAGAATCATTGACTAGAAAAGTACTGGCAAAATGGAATTGTGAAAGTTTCGGATATATTAAAAAGAATTTTGTTTGTTAAACGTACAGTACTGAAAATTCTGTAAGCTTCTACTGTTTCAAATTTCAAACTTAGTTGATACGAAGAGAAATTTGAATGGATTTGTCAAGGCGCGTCTCAACCTGCCGCGTAACTGTGAAAAATTGCAAAATAACATTGTGATATCAAGTTGCGACTTGTGAGTGTAAGATAAAGTCCTTCGCAAACACACGCAGGAAATTGGCTCTCTTCTGTAATCTATCACCTTCCCAAAGGAAAAAAACTTGAAACTTGAGGATCTTCCAGCATGAACATAATTATAGTAATGCAAGTCTTACGTACTATTCTAGTAATGTATGTATCTTATAAGATAATGAAATCATATTTAGAATTCTAGAAACTTCATAATTGGATGAATCTTGTGCAAAATCAGGCCGGGCATTGATGAATGGGTAATTACTTAGTCCTGTAGTTTGAATGTATTGTTTCAGGGTATTCCCCAATCCCCAGTGCAGGCTGTACATATCAAAATTTGTTTTTAAGTAAAACCCTAGTACTTTTTATAAATACATGCATAAACATGCACAATAGCACAATTTTGGCATGAGCAAGGCACAACAAAACTAGTAAATATAATCGTAAATACCAATTATTTACACCCATCCCGGATCAGCCAAGCAAGGCATTTCTTGATATTAACAAACGCTAACATCTATATTCAACTGAACGAAGAAAGAAGAAAAGAGACTCTGGCTATATATATGCTTTTAATTTGTTGATACTGAATGACTTATATTGGATAGTCACAATGAAGTTTAGGGTCCGACTCAGTTGACCAATGACACTTAAAAAGGTGATCTTAGTGACCATTTGACCAATAACATATATAGCAAAGAAAAAAACTCACATGAGGTTGTGACCCGGTCGACTTTCTTATAATCACTCCGTAACTTTATTTCAAGCCCAAATTGACCTACAAAACCCCATATAAATAGATGAAAGTGTATCATATTACATTTATACAAGCAAATTCTATATATATAATGAAATCTAGATAGCGGAAAGAGATACCCTGTTGCCATTCTCTGTCAAGGCGTATATATGACTACATCAACGTTTGCAAACCTACGGCCCTGCGATTCCCTTATAATTTCAGGATTCCCGCCTTTCTCTTCTCTGAAAAGATTTATATATATCCAACATCTCTCTTTCTCTGGAATCACCAAACTTTAGGGTTAAAATTCTGCGTCTAATCATATACAGTGTAAGAATATATATAATTGATATTAACCGAGCATATTTTTAAATATGGGCACAGAACAATTTTAATTTTATAGACAATTTTACATTTATTATATAGCGGATGAAACACTCGTTCTGGAAAGGCCAGCATTGGACAAAGAAGTAATTGTTTTTTTTTATAAATCTTTTGTGGTATGGTGTATATATATTAGTGCTACTTTTACGTACAATACTTGGAAGTCATTTAGTATATTCTTACTCACGAAGTCATGATTTTGTGTGAATTCGAACAAGGACTTGCAGACATTTTGGATATTCATGTTAAGGTTTGAAAGTAACAAAACCTATAATTAATTATGGAACACAAATTCAAACATCTATCTTTTGTTCCTGGATAACCTGCAAGGTGATTGTTGGTCGACTGAGAAGGACCCCAGTGAATTGATAAAAGCAGTGACCTTACGTTGGTTCAGAGATTTGATCTTAATTTGGTTTGCATAAATCTCTGTTAAGAAGAAAACACCTATCCGAGCCGTACGGCAGTTAACTACACACTACTGTTTTCCCTGCCTTTATTTTCTCCCTTCGCTCTCATAGTTATTACAGGCGACACAGTCTTGGCCAGTTACTTTTCTTCCCCTCCCTTTATAAAATAAATTTTTTATTTTATGTACACACACAAACACACACTAGCTTCTTTGGGAACTTCAGTGCATATGATTAGTACTTTTGCACGGTGTTTGCGAGCACATACTAGCTAGGTTAATATTATGGTCACGTTCAACCTCCGGACAGACATTCCTTGGGTTAACAGAGCCGCTCGGCTATATACATGCATGAGGTTATTATTTAACACAGTAATTAACAAAACCAATTACGTACCTTTACCATTTTAAGAGTTGCGTAATATATTACCAATTATCGTCTATTTACACACACACATTTAACTATATATACATATTATATCCGCAACAGCACCGCGTAACGTAATCATGCATGTTGACACGTGAGTGGCTGTGCATACACTCTGGCTTCCCATGCACTCTCTGTGCAAGACAACGCATGTGAATGATCCGACCCAAAGTCCAAACCCAACCAGGGAAGGGAAAAGCACGCAGAAGCAAACAATTGATTCTGCAATTTCGAAGACAAACCGTGCGTACGTGCTAGTCTAAGGTATACATATCCCCTCCCTTTAAAAAAAAAAAGAGAGACAAAAAGTGTCTCCTTACAAAATTTACAAATTAATATTAAAGATATATAATTATTTTACATATATTCTTAAAAATAATAAATTATTAATTTAATAATATGATGTAACAATAAAATTATAATAATAAATTTAAAAATATTATATCACTTTATACTATTAGTTACCACTTAAATGTCGGCTCTTTTTATGAATTTTTTTCTTGTAAATGAGAATATTTTTGTAAAAAATGAGGGAGTATTATGTCATGTATGGTAAGGCAATTACAGCTGTGCCCGGCATTGATCACCTTGTATGTAAATCAGTAAATGTCATGCTTATCCTTGTAAATTAGTTAGATAGCTGTATACAACTCTTCTACTACGTCTTCAGATAAATTTCTTCCACCTAGCTCCACTCCACTCCACATGGCATTTTGTACATAAATCTCTCTCTCTCTCTCCCTCCCTCTCTCTCTCCTACTATATAAATTTAAGAGGAGTCATTTGCAGAAATCATGCAGAGTAGAAGTCATCAATTAATCCTTCTTAGCTAGAATATATTACGTATCTCACTTTTCTAGCTAGCTAGTCCACCTCCTCATAATTAATATGGCTTCTTTGTTTTCATCAAGTAATATTTTTGCACTTGCTCCCTTCATTTATATCTATCTCCATCTTATAATTAGCAGCTCTCCAGTTGATGCTAACTTCAACCAAGATTTTGACATTGTCTGGGGTGATGGCCGTGGTAAGATCCTCGCCGACGGCGACCTTCTTACTCTCTCTCTTGACCAAACCTCCGGCTCCGGCTTCCAATCCAAGAATGAATATCTTTTTGGAAAGATTGATATGCAACTCAAGCTTGTCCCCGGAAACTCTGCTGGCACTGTCACCGCATACTACGTACGCTAATTAATTAATTAATTACACTGCACATATATTTATGAATAATTTAAAATAAATAGTAGTATATATGTACTGCTCATAAGAATTTTTTTATTTTTTATTTTTACCAAAACTCAAATGAGTCGCATCAATTCAAAAATTTTGAACCGAAAATGCTTCTAATTTGGCTTCTTCTTTTTTTTTCCCCTTTTTTTTCTATATTAAAAGGTCAAACTTTCTTATCTTATATTTTAAAATAGATGGAGCTTTATTTAATCAATCTCCTATATAAATATATATATATATATGGAAAATAGAATGTGTCTTTCTGTTATAAATATTGAAATTAATGGAACTTTCTGTTTGATTTTGTATGTATATGGACGTGCATGCATTTCAGATGTCATCAGAAGAACCAAACCATGATGAGATAGATTTTGAGTTCTTGGGAAACTTGAGCGGTGAACCTTATACAGTTCACACCAATGTCTATACTCAAGGCAAGGGTGAAAGAGAGCAGCAATTCTATCTATGGTTTGATCCAACCGCTGATTTTCATACATATTCCGTCCTTTGGACTCCTCAAACCATAGTGTAAGCTCCTTTTTTCCCGTTAATAATTGTAAGAATTAATTAACAAATTAATGCACCCTATGTCTCAACAAATATACACGGCTACTTGTATTACTCTCCCGTTTTAAAATTAGAGATTTTTTATATTTTGAATTATAAAATGACATGAAAATCTTAACATGTTATTATTTTTATTTATAGTTGATTGAGTATTATTATGGCATTATTATTATATTTTTTTGTTAATACTGTGGATATGTTTGAAAATTTATACGTTAAAAAACTTTTATTTAATAAATGTATCTTTAACTGTGGGATTATGATCTCTCCATTATATTTATCTTCTAATTTCTCTCAATACACAATTAGTTATATAAATATTACATTTAGTAGCAAAACAAAATTAAAGATACAAGTACCCTAAAATCCTTCAGAGAAGCCGGATCCATTTGAACAATTCTCGATCGTTCATGAAATGGGACCTCCTTACTTTCCACGTGGGAATAATCTTCATTTTTATTAATTGTCGAAATATCAATCCCATATAATATATTCATTATATCTCAATGATGGATCACTTAGTATTACTAATAGTTGTAATTAATTTATCTTTTAATTTCTGTAATTCAGTTTTTCTGTGGATGGGACACCAATTAGAGAATTCAAGAACATGGAATCAATTGGTGTTCCGTACCCAAAGGAGCAGGCAATGAGGCTATACTCGAGCCTATGGAATGCTGATCAATGGGCCACCAGAGGTGGGCTGGTGAAGACGGACTGGACCCAAGCTCCCTTCGCTGCTTCCTATAGAAACTTTAACGCTGTTGGGTGTGGTTCTTCAGCACTATCTTGCGATACCTCCAGCTCAGACGCATTGGATGCCAAGAGCCAAGAAAGACTGAAATGGGTGCAGACCAATTACATGATCTATAATTACTGCACCGACACTAAACGATTTCCCCAGGGCTTTCCTAAAGAATGTACTGCTAATTAGCTAGCTACTTTAATTATTTTAATTTCCTCCATCTGATTATATATATATATATATATGTGGGATATATTAATGCAAATTAATATTTTGTTTATTTATCTATTTGAGTTTTAACTACTGCTGTAGTTCTATATAGTATGGTGTGTAAATTTATCTTTGTGAAGAAGTGTTCACTTCACCTTACTACCTTCTTCTTTTTTCTTTTTTTTTTGCAAGCAATGGAAAAGTTTCATTCATTTAACAAACCCAACAGAGTACAAAAACCCAGTACAAACAAGACTAAGTAAAACCTTTACATCTAGGGACACCCCCCCCCCCCCCCCCCCACCCCCCAATTCATATATATATATTAAACACCAAAAGCCTCCCAACAAAAAGTGGAAGATTTGGGTAGACAGTCAAAACAGACTCCTGGACAACCGCTGCTTTTGCTACGGAGTCAGCAACTTGATTTCCTTCTCTAAACGTACGTGTGACGGACCAGCACCGTCCATGATATCGCCAAGAGGTTCCTGCTTTTACTACTTACTCAACATTGTAAAAGAGTATACAACAGTTGTTAAATTATATTTTTTGGGGTACTTCTAAACCACTATCCCCCCCCCTCCCAAGTCCTAACTAGCCTAGTACGTACCTTCACCTAGAGCCATCAAAGGGTTACCTGCAATTGTGAGGATTCCAACACCCTACCTCATGAAGGGACAGTACCGCTGGGCTTAAATTGGAGGGCATGATTTTATTTAGTTCAAGTTTCAATTAATTAGCTTGAAAAAATAACTCCTGATTACCCAACATGTTCAACTCTACATGATACATGTTAAATAATGAGAAGACAAATTTAATCTTTAGTAAATTTTTAAAAATATTTTACAATTTTTATAATTATATTATCTAAAATTAAATAATTTTAAATTTAAAAATATTTAAATTTTACTTTAAATTGTTACTATATTAATTTTATATTTTGGAATATTGAGAGTATAATTTTCCCATGCCATAAGGAAGGATTATTAGATTGCAGACGCGTGTATATATAGCATAATCAACGGTACCCGCGTTCATATGCATTTTTTCGTATATTTTGCTGAAGATCCCAAATTTCTCTCGTCATCTCCACAAAGTCAAACACCGCTAGCATTCGGTTCGTAAGATAAAACCACGCGCCAGAAATTTGGGCCTACTCTTCCTCTTTCTTTTTTATTTTGGTTGGATCATAATGTATTGGTTTAACTACTTGAGCTATATACTTCCTTTTACTAGAGCCCATTAAGACACTTTTTTTTATATATATTTTCGAACTAAATCTAAATATTAATTATTTTTGACTGCTAAATTAAAACTTAATTGGAAAAATTAACCACAAAAATAATTCATTGATGACATGTACATAAAATTGATAGAACAGGTGGTTCAATCGTTTTTTACGAAATCAATATTGACAATTGCAGTAATTATTAAAATAATACTCCCTCCGTCCCAAATTAATTGCTTTTCTAGGACTTTTTTTAAGTCAAATTGACTATTTTTAAAATTAATAATTAAGCATATATAAATATATTTTTAAAATTATAAAAATTAAAATTAATAATAAATTGTATATACTTTCTTTTGGTTATAATATCTTCACCTATATGTTAGCAAAAATAGTAAAAAGATTAGTTTTAAAAATATTCAATTTGACTTTAAAAAGTCCTATAAATGGAATTAATTTGGGACGGAGGGAATATAATTATATAGTTAAATGATAAAACTTGAAAAGCAAAATAGTTGATATATATAGTGTTTTTTTAATAAATCGAGAACCGTTTTGAACAACCACAAACCCTAAAATAGGGACAAGTATATTTTTGTAATAAAAAGATCTTCCATAAAATTTGTGATCCTAATTAATATTACCCCATAAGCTAAGCTAGGGGTGTGGTGTAGTGTAGTGTAGTGTAGTGTAGTGTAGTGTAGTGGAGTCGACTATAAAATCGCCAAGCAAGTAAAAGGAAAAGAAAAAACATGAAAAATCCTGTCATAAAATCTTCTTGTTTCTACAATTAGAGACACGGCATTGAATATTCTGGTCCTAAATTTTAGTGGTAAGCTTTAGCACCAACTTCTCTCCTTTGGCGCTATTCTATATTATGTATAAACCTTTGACTGCAAGTAAAATAATTGTATATCGTCTTTGATGTATTCTATTCGTTGATTTAATTTCCAGAGAAAATATTCAGGATTCTATGTCAGACAATAATGATAATCCGGGTCGGGCTCTGGTGCCGGGAAAAACGAAGAGAACCAATTTCCCGGAGGGACTGCGAGTTCTTGCAGTTGACGACGACGTAACCTGTCTCAAAACTCTTGCCACAATGCTTAAAAAGTGTCGTTACCAAGGTCAGATACATAATATATATATATATATATATACACACACGTCTATGTATACATATTAACATATATTCTCTATGTTCCATACATAAATTTTGACACGATTGACTACAAAATTGGTACAAATAAAGTAAAAAAAACCATGTAACGATTGACTACAAATTACCATATGCATATCAATTTTTAATTTTAAAATTTCACAAATTAAATTCAAAAAGTCAAAGTTTATCTCTAATTTTGGAACCGAGAGAGTAGGAATAAATAGGTTTAATCAAGTAAAAATCTTGTACACACAGTAGTTCAGCATTATATATTTACTGTGTATTTGGCTGATTGGGTCTTAGGGTTATTGGTGCTATAGGTTTATTGAGAATATTTTTGCTGATTATCGATGGAGTTGTGTATATTTTCTGTTTAGCAAGTTGTTTTGTAATACACATGATGATACTGCATTTCTATAAAAGATTATATTGATTTGAATATTGGATGAGGACTAGATTCTCTCTGTTCTATATGCATTGCCCAAATAAGATTTTGTACTTACCTAGTTATGTATTTTCATTTTATTTCTTTTATGTTAATACCCAAATAAATATTTATTCTTAAATTCTTACGTAGTTATGTATTCTCAATTTTTTTTGTCATATAAAACTTTTCAACAATTGTCATGAATCACTAAGACAGACAAACAAAATTATAAGTATTTCAAGAGTGTAACCTTTTATGTCCCTCCATTTAAAATAACAATTTCTTTAATAAGACAGAGGTGATATTGCTATCTATGACACTATTTCCATATGATAATTGAGGTTTATAATCTGGTTCTTCTTCAATGGTTCTGCTTGAATCCAAAGATTTAATTTTGAGTACCAGATTCTGCTTTTGTGTTTGCAGTGGTTTTGAGTTGTTCTACAATTCTTTTGGTCGAAATTTCAAAACTTGTGGGTATTTGATATGCAGTTACACAGACAACAAAAGCAACTGAAGCTCTTGAATTGTTGAGGAAGAACACAGACAACTATGATATTGTGATTACTGATGTTATAATGCCTGACACGGATGGATTCGAGCTGCTACGGATTATAGGCCTTGAAATGGATGTTCCAGTAATAAGTACGTGCAGTCAGAAATTCGTTGTGTTTATTCTGTACTGATTTGTTTTTATTAATTTTTTCTCAGCTAATGTATATATAAACTTCATCAAAATTGCAGTGATGTCTGCGAATGATGACAGAGAAAACATAATGAAGAGCGTGAGGCAAGGAGCCCGAGACTACCTAGTGAAACCTGTTAGAATTTTGGAGCTAAAGAACATTTGGCAACATGTGATGAGGAAAACTGTATTAGATCCCAATAACTCATCAGTCATGACTGAAAGGGAAATTATGGAAAACCTAGCATTGAAAAAGCAAAGGGACAGAAGCATTGAGAAGGAAGGAGGAACAAACACTCCATCTGATGGGAACTCCGCTGCTCTGAAGAAACCAAGGGTTTCTTGGTCAAATGAGTTGCCCAATAAGTTTATTGATGCAGTTCAGCAGCTGGATCCAGATAGTAAGCATCTTGGTTATCTATTCTACCAAACACTCTGGCTATGTTTGGAACTTGGAAAACTCGAGGGAAAGGAAAGAAAGTATGACAAAATAAAAAGTAAAGAAGTAAAATCCTCCGGATAATAGTTTAATGTATATGTATACTTCGAAAAAATCTAATATCAAGTACAGCGTTAAAACTTTTAGATTTAATTTAATTTTTCCTTTTCTGCTTCTTTCCCTAGCATATTTTGAGTTCCAAATGTAGCCTCTCTGTTTTACAAACTGCATAACATAGTTCTTTTATGGTTAAGTTACTTTTTAACTGAACTAGTAGGAGTCTGCTCAAAAGATGTGGCAGATGACAAATCTGTTCTTCGACAAAGTACTTCTTTGCCCTTGAAACTAACTAACAAAATGCACACAAGGTGAACCATGTCCGAAATTCCCTTACAGCCCTGGAATTGAAAAAAATTATTGTACAGAAGCAGTTCCAAAGAAGATACTTGAAGTCATGAAAGATCCCCAGCTTACCCGAGAAAATATATCTAGTCATCTTCAGGTTAGTCTCTGATTGTCCTATCTATAGAATTGCATCTTACGCAAAGTGATGGATTAATGGTTCTCTCTGTTAAGAATGTTGTATGCTAGATTGGGAACAATAGGCTAATGTTGTGCTTTATCAATGGTTTCTCTTTAATAATTAAGATGCAAATTTTATTATAGAAGTACAGAAATCCCTTGAAGACGAAACTAGATAGCATGATCAAAGAGAGAACTAGTAATGCTGGTCCAAACAGGTTACATGGAGGTTTATTCAATACGTCGTTGTTTGCTTCTTCTGATAATAAAGTTCTTCCTGTGTTAAGACATACTATCTGGTGAATACAGAAGAAGTGTTGATGGGAGAAGAGCGTTTCATGATCCCGTAATATCAAAACATGACACCATAAACGCTTCTCTATTGAATGAAAGATGCGTGTTTGTGCCTCTAAGCCAACAAGACTTCTTGCTCCAACAAAATTTTCACTCTTCTCGAATGCCGGATCAAGTACGACCTGCCAGGCCTATTTCAGTGATTGGAAATGTGCCTTCAGGTAAGGCATGGATGGCCAATCTATCAAGAAGGAAAATGATTGATGGTCCCAATATTGATATGTCGTCTCAGATTTCTAATTTAGGTGCCGGACAATCAGGTGGTCCAATAGGTTTTGCTAGTTTCGGTACTGGACAATCTGGTCCTTATAGTTTTCCTGGTTTTGTTGGGAGGAAGCCTGGTCCCAGTGAAGTGCCACCGCCTGGACGTGCTCAAAATCCTTGTCCTCCTGGTACTTACTTCGACATTGTTGGAACTCCTTATCACATGATCTGGCATGCTTCTGTGCTTGTACTATATTTTTACCATTTCTGCAGTTTTTAGTATCTGAATTCTGATAAATAGTTTCCTTAGCACTATTTAACTAGTTGGGGGTGGGGGGAAATAGCCATAATTAGGCGCCTTGGTTTAATAAGTTTGTACCTTTTTTGCTGAAGAAGATTGGTTTCCCTTCTTTAAGTATCCTTTACGCGTTGAACATATTTTAGAGTTTATAGAACTATAACTTAGAAGTGTAACTTCTTACAATGCACACACAGGGCTCTTATAGTGCGTTGCTGAGCCCAAAAAAAACCTCTGTGCAATACATGTGTTTGTTTTTCTAATTGTACAATGCAATGCACTTTATTAATGATACAGTTAGTTGTCTTTACTATGTATCTGCCTAACTATGAATAACACATATAATAAGCCCACAAATATGGAAGAACAATGTAATTAGGGGGATAAGAGTGGTGTCATGAATTCCTAAGCTCAATTCCAAATGTAGAAAATAAACCATGGCAGCAACAATACATGGACTTGATGCTCCAACAAAATTTTCACTCTTCTCGAATGGCAGATCAAGTACAACCAGCCAGGCCTATTTCAATGCTTCAAAATGTGGCATTAGGTCCGGCATGGATGACCAATCCATCAAGAAGGAAGATGATTGATGGTCACCATATGCATATGTCATCTCAAATTTCCAATCTCGGTACCGGAAAAGCAGGTGCTCCGGTTGGTTATAATAGTTTTGGTACTGGGCAATCACGGGCTCCAATTGGTTTTACTAGTTTTTGCACCGGACAATCTGGCCCTACTTTTCCTGGTTTTCTTGGGAGGCAGCCTGGTCCGAGTGAAGTGCCACTGCCTGGACTTGTTCCATTTGATGCTTCAACTCAATTGACTCCAACTTCTCAACCAAATCCTTTGCCTGGTAGTAAATATTTTTTCCTTTCTTAAATTTTTATCCACTTATCCTTTATCATTTTATTCTGTTTGGTTTCTAGTTATTCTATTAGCTTTATCACTATTGTTGGACAGTGAATTAATGGTAGTATAATCATTGAGCTGGCATATTCCTTTGGCGTTGCGTCTCCAAGCCATTTCTGCAGTTTCTAGTATCAGAGTTCTGAAAAATATTTCTTTGGCAACTTTTAAATAGTTGGGGGAAAAAGCATAGCCATAATTATTTGCTGAAGAAGATTGGTTTCCGTTCTTCAACTATCCTTTATTATGCATCGAGCATAGTTTAGTTTATAGAACTTGTAACTTAGAAGAGTAATTTCTATCAATGCATTTACAAGGCTCTTATAGTGCATTGCTAGGCAAAACAGAAAACGGGCTTTTTACAATGCATTTGTTTATATTCTAATTATGCAATGCAATGCACTTTGTCAACTATACATTTACTTGTCTTGCTATGTATCTGTCCTATTATGAATACATATTTAAAGCCCCAAAAAAATGGAAGAAAAATTTAAAGGGGGATAAAAATGGTTTCATGCACGTCTAAGCTAAATTGCATAAGTAGAAAAATTAACCATTGCATTTATAAGTGGCAGCAATACATTTACATGGACAAGTTATAGAAGTAACAGGGGCGCCATTGTTCATCAGTCTTTTTTGTTTTCTTCTTACTTTTGCTATCAAAAGTCAACTGAAATACAGTGGCAGCTTTTTGTAGCATTGTTTTTCTTAGAGAATTCTATTTCAGGCCAACATGAGGCAAGGGGTTTCGCTGCTTTCAGTGGAAGAGGAGGTTCAGCATTTAGAGGGTTGCCAACTGGCTGCCAAGCCATAGACAAATTACCAGTAACTGGTCAGGGCACATTTACACAACTTTTTACAGATGACTTGAAACAAGAAAACAAGGGACTTCAAACCAGTTACAGTTCCACAGATGATGAACTTAGTGTTTTACTGAAGCAGGTCTGTTAATCTGAGAAGTTTATTTTCATCTTTTCTAAGCTAATATACTTCATGAAAGTAGTAAAAACTAGTTTTACCAATTAATCACATGTTCCTTGCTTAGAGAGTCTAGAAATATACTTATTGTTGTTATCCTTGTTTGTTTCATAAATCTACTCATAAATAAGGAATTGCAATGTTGTTTAAATTATAGCACAATTTGGCACCTAAAAAGAGAGTGCAATTGGAGTCTGATGGCAGGATGGGGTTAAATTGCATTTTCTGACCCACAAATAATTGGGTTTGAGTTTCTAGGGATTCGAGAGACAAATTGTGAATTGGCCATAATGTGAGGTTTCTGATTGGATTCACATGACTTGGTCACATGCTAAGGATAGAATAACAGTGTTCATGTCTTCACGAAAAAAAAGAAAAAAAAAAGATATATCAATACTGGGCCATGGAAACTCACACTTTAAAGTCTGATGATTTGGAGTGCTGTCGAGGCATATAAAATACTTCGCCACAAATTACAAGCATTCTAAAATGACTGAACTCGCATAACTAAACAGATTCAATTTCAAAACACCCATCTACTCTTATATTTCTTCTATTTCCTTTTGTATTTTCTTTTTCTTTGAATTATTATACCATTTAATCTGTAATCCTTCAGTCTCCAGGGTTCAAGCTTTTTTGCTTGACATGCTGCTTCACATTAATTGATTTATTTGTTCTATTTCACAGTTTGGCAAAAATTCAGCCCCTACACTATAAGACGGGTTTGCATAACACATGAAGCTGACAGTAGACCAACTTGGAAGTTAGATGATTGGTCCATTGATCAAATGGCAGAGCACAGAGTTGTAGATTTTGCGTTGATAATTGCTTAGGCCTTCAGAGGCAAGTATTACTTCTAAAGCAATGGGTGGATTTTTACTGATTTTTTAAATCTTTTTGGGCTATATTTATTTAAATGTTCTATGCCTTTACTTGAGTATTTGTCTCAAAGTAGACTAGGAGTTGAAGAGCATAGCATTGTAGATAGACCATTTTTAGCATTGTTTCTTCAATTCATGCTTGTCAAAATCATTCAAATGAAATGTGGTATGACACTGCTAAATGCTGATATTTGTGTTGATAAATAAGAGAACGTGTATTTATAAGGAATGGTGAAGGAATTAGGAAACTTTAATGTAAAAGTGTAGTAGGTTAAAAAATTTCTACTACAGCCGGATTGACAGACTAACCTGGTTCAGATCACTTAAACTTCTAATATATTACTTTCATCGGTATATTCTGAAAGATTTTCTAGACAAATAATCAAAGTGTGTTAGAAAATTTCTCTAACACTCTATCGATGATTGAAATATCCTTTGTATCGATTTAATTTCCTAGTAAACTGAAGCATTGGACTCAAAGTACGTTTCTGCTGACAAAAGAGCCTCAAATAAGGACTAGCTATATGTAGCAGGGCAAGTAAGAAACGAATGAAATCACAGAAAAGAAACAATTATACTCGAATAAGTTTATTATTCACCAATACAAAACATAGCCTAACACAATACTTATTATTCACTAATACAAAACATAGCCTAAAGGCACAATACAATCAAAACTAACTTAAAAACTGAGTACTTGAAATCAAAACAAATCCTCCATCAATAGTTTTGAATCACCAAAACTTTGCTATGGTACAACATACGCTCTTGCTGCTTCTGTCCCTAAGATGGGCACAACTGCATCAATCACATTATTCAAAAGTTCTCGATTCTCCTATTCAAAAAATAGGCTTACGAACAAGAACAACTGAATTGATCACATCATCAGTGGGATGGAAGATGGATAGAACCTCAAAACCTGGCAAGTCATCTTCCTCAACCACAGGGTACAGAAAAGCTTTAGCCCCATTAGCACTCCTTATGAGCAAAAACCCACCTTCCTTCATATACTTCCTAATATGCTCAATAATGTTCACCTTTGATTCTTTGTTCATTCCGACCAGAGCTGCCAAGAAGATACAGTCATATTCCCTCAGTTCCTCCTTAACTTCCATTATATCACGCGTCTTGAACTTCATCCTCTTCTCAAGCTCAACAACCGAACCAACAATTTGTTGTGCCACACTGTTAGCCGAGTCATCAATGTCAAAATTATCGAAGCTCGTGTATTTCATGTGATTGGTTGCCAATACGAAGGAGGTGAGTGGCATTGGGCCGGACCCCACAAACGCGACCTTCTTGGGCTGCAGGACACCATTCTCAGTGAGAATTGTGTACTCCAGATTGGCTAACTTGACATAGTTTCCATAATAAGGGAACAAGTTGAGGTTGTTCATGGGATAGGGTATTTTTGTCAAGAAAGTCGCGAATTCAAACTCAAGAAGGCCTTCTGCTTGGCCACATAGATTTATGAGGCTCTGGCGCATGATTTGTGCGTCTTGGGGTATCGCGGAAATGTCTATGGATGAGGGGAGGGTACATAGTTTTACAAGTTGAGTGAGGAGAGCATTGGCTTGCTTGGAAGGCCTCAACGATTCAAGCTTGCAAATGCTTGCATGGATTTGCGTAATGCGAGCTATAAGGAGCTCAGCTGGAACTTCAGTTTCGAAGTTTGATTGTTGAAGGGAAGTCATTGAGGCAGTAATAGTATAATACTTCTCTCTTGTTTTTGGATTGAGAATGTGTGTTGCTGTTCAAAAAGATTTGCTTTACCAGTATTTATAGAGGCAATTCCCTGAATTTAAAATTATTTTTATCAATCATTTTGCGGGGATACGCTACATAGCCTGCATTTTTGAATGGTTTTCGTCTATATGCTAAAGAAAAAAGGGTTTAGTGGTCAAACAGAGGCATGGATCTTGATGCTACAAGGATCAAATGATGAGCTATATTTATTTATTTAAATTTCTGATTTAAGAATTGGCCCAACAAGATGAACTTACGGCTACACCTTGTTTTACTTTTTTTGTTCTTGTTAATTGCAGCTTAGGAATATGTAGCTCCGGGAACATTTACTTCGTCCCATGTAATTAATTTTCAAACCATGTGCCACAAATTAACCAAAATCTCTTAAACTTGGTTTCCAATCTATAGTATAGTAATTAAATTTAATAATGATTTTCTCACTGTACTTGGCACATTTTACTTAATACACCATTCAACTTTTAATTTTTTAAATTACACCATTAAATTAATTAATATTTTCAAATTGGGTTTTTCTGTTACAAAAATTGGATGAACGTTAAATTTGGGAATTAAACTCTCAACATGAAAGTATTTTTCCTCTTTTTCTCATACTAATCTACCCAAATATCTTGATTTGATGTGTTTCGGGGAGTTTTCTTAAAGCAAAGTATAGAAAAGTGACTTTTTTGGATATTAATTCTTAGATTTAAGGGTGAAGTAAAGTAGAGTATATAAAATTGACTTTCTTGGAGTTTTTTTAAAGCAAAGTATAGAAAATTGATTATGAAAAAGAGGAAAAATACTTTCATGTTGAAAGTTTAATTCCTAGATTTAACGTCCATCCAAATTTTGTAACGGAATGACCCAATTTGAAAATATTAATTAATTTAATCGTGTAATTTGAAAAATTAAAAGTTTAGTAGTGTATTAAGTAAAACGTGTCAAGTACAGTGAAAAAATTATTAATTTTGCCTTAAATTTAATATGTCAATCTAACATAGATTTGGGTGATTATACATGAAAGCAACTTGGGCAATTTTAGGGTATGCTTATATTCTTTTCACAAGAGGTGTCGTGGATCCTGGGCACGGTCAGGTTCACACTTCAAACATCCACAAGTTTTAAATATATGGGGAAAAAAGCGACTCATTGGAGAGGCATGGGAAATGCCTCTTCCAGTCCAGATGGTCAACTGGGGGTTTAATCCCGCCAATTTTTATATTGTCAGATGTCTCAAAGTAGCTCTTTTTCCGAGCAGATGGAGTAGAATTTCACATTGATGTGCGGGACTTGGTAGAACTAGAATAACAATTTATGAAAATGGTTGTCCCAAATAGTAACCTCTTTTTTTCAGTAAAAATAAATACTCCCTTCATCCGCAAAAGAGTTGTTTGAATTAAAAAAAAATAAAAAAAAAGATTGTCTATGAAAGAAAATTTTAATTTCATAAGTTGAATTTATAAATGTCAACATAATTTTAACTCATTAAATATTTTTTTAGAAATAAAGCTGAGTTTTAATCAAGCATTTCCGCCCATATTAATTGGATTTTATTTGGCATTGTGAAATGAAAATAAGAAATAATCTATCCTATATCCATCAATTTAGTTACTGGGTTTAAGAGCATCTCCAGCAGATGTACTATCTGCTGGACTATATTTAGTCCATCTGACATCATCAGATGTACTTTAGTCTTGACTCGTTCCAGCAGATGGACTATCCCGTGGACTAAAATATAAAAAGATTAAAATAATCAATGAATTCAAAAAAAAACTCCAACGGCCATATTCCAACGACTATATTTTAAAGAACAAACAACCTCTATAAATATAAGGCACATCCAGACTCTCATATTCACTCATCTCAACTTCAACCTTCCAGTCAAATACGTTATTTTAAATATGTCTCGTCAATTCGAATTAGCTATGCTGCAAATGGATGAAGAAGAAGATGAAGAAGCATATGGACAATTTTTAGACATGACGGCTATTGAAGAAGAACAACAAAATGTCAATAGGCATTCATCACGTCATCGTGGTTCTGTGCAAGGTCGTATTATCATTGATCGTGGTAGACATGAAGGTCATAATCGACTTTTTCGTAATTATTTTGTTGAACATCCTACATACCCCCCCCCCCTCCGTATCTATTTCGGAGAAGGTTTCGAATGCAGCGCCCGTTTTTCCTCTGAATTTAAAGAGCAGTTGAAGCGTATGATTCATATTTCGTCCAAAAAATGAATGTCGCATGACATCTCGGTTTATCTTCTCTACAAAAGATAACTGCCTTAATGCGGATGCTTGCCTATGGTGTTTCAGCAGATTCCGTTGATGATTATGTTCGGATCGGTGAAAGCACGGCTATATTGAGTCTTAAAAGATTTGTAAAAGCAGTTATTTCAATTTTTGGTGATGAATATCTGAGATCCCCCAATAGTGATGACATCGTTAGATTGCTATCAAAAGCTGAAAAGCGCGATTTTCCTGGGATGTTGGGGAGCATCGACTGCATGCATTGAAAATGAAAGAATTGTCCGGTTGCGTGGCATGGTATGTATTTTGGACATGTGCATGAGCCAACAATTATTTTAGAAGCGGTGGCTTCATACGATCTTTGGATATGGCATGCATTTTTTGGATTACCAGGCTCTCATAATGATATTAACGTTTTAGAGAGATAATCTATCTTTTCTGCGCTTACTGAAGGTCGTGCTCCATCTGTGAACTACTCAATTAATGGACATGACTACACGATGGGTTATTACCTTGCTAATGGTATCTATCCCACATGGGCAACATTTGTTAAAACCATTTCGGCACCTCGGGGAAATAAAAGAAAACTATTTGCTAAGACTCAAGAGGCGCTTAGGAAGGATGTTGAACGAGCATTTGGGGTACTCCAAACACGTTTTGCGATCGTTCGTGATCCTGCACGATTTTGGGATCAAACAACACTAAAAGAAATTATGACTGCTGCATGCATAATACTACATAATATGATCATTGAGGATGAACGAGATGAAAATCAAGAACCAACATCATATGATACACATGACGAGATTCCAACTGTAGATTTGTCTCATGAGCGTACCCCACAATTACTTGAATTCATTGAAGCCAATCATCACATCAGAGATAGACAAGTTAATTCTCAACTTCAAGAAGATATTATTCAACACTTGTGGTCACTACATGGTGGAGCGTAGTCTATTACATTCTACTACTATAATAAGCAAATCATGATTCTACTGCAATTAATAAGCAAGTCAACTACTAGATATAACTCTTTTCATGATTTCTTTCTTGCGTTGTTTGTAATATTCAGCTAATTCGGGCTCCATGTTAGTGGTGTTGGTCATCATGATCCTTTCATCCTCTTGTGCTTTCATGATATTCAACTTATCTTGCTCTTAAAAATATATTCTGTCCATGTTCTCTTGTCTCTTTTGTTGGTTCAATTTCATCTGATGCTCGAACTTCTCAAACCTCAATTCCATAGGTGTAATAGTATCAACGGTTCCTTTGCCCTTTTCAAACAATGCTTTCGAAGCCTTTCTTCCCATTGACCTCTCTAATCCTGCAGAGATTGTATCTTCAGTATCATCGTCTTCACTCAAACTTACTTCTTCTGCGGTTGATGGAGAAGATGCTGCTGGACTTAACTTTCTAGCACTTTTCTATTTTTTTCCACTATTATCTGTTCTCCATTTCGGTGCATCCTTTAATATGCTCCAACAATGTATAAATGCAAATGGTTGCTTTTGCATACTTTTGAACATCTCTAATGTTTGACATATCTATTTTAAAAATTATTTACAAAGTATTAAGTATAAACTATAAGAATAAACTAAATGAAATTTTACATGAAAAAATTAAAATACCTTATCTTGTTCACCTACACCGCTTTGTTGCATTCTTTCAATTGACGCATAATATCCACAAAATTTGTTCACCGCGAGTTGAATTGTTGACCAACGTTTCGCCAAAGCAGTACAATTGCGCTCTGACTCAAAATTTTTGTATTCATAAAAGTATTCGTGAACTCTCTCCCAATATCTTCCATGTTTCTGATCGTTTCCTTGAATTGGATCTATACTTACATTAAGCCATCCAGAAACAAGAAGGATATCTTCATCAATTGTGTAATTTTCCTTTCGCCCTGATCTGTTATTGGACTCATTTTCAGGAGTCTGAATTAGTACATCAGTTTGAGTCGAGAATTCATCCAACAAATTTGGATCATCAAGTGAAAAATCTTGAGAAAATAATGAAGAAAAATACATCGAATGACCATGATTTTCCATCTAAAAAATAAATTAGAGAGATATTATCAATAAAAAAACATAAAACAAATATAATAAAAATACAAACTATTTTTAACAAAATACTTACAATTACTAAATGTTGAAGTAGTTGATTGAGAGATGGTAAAATGTATGAATTATTATACATATTTATAGGTAAATTTTTTCTATCCGTTGTAAAAAAAATTCTATCTGTTATGATCAAAATTTTTTTTTACTGTTCTGACTCTGCCATTTCTATCGTTCTGATCAAAATTTTCTATCTGTTCTGACTTCTGCCCTTTCATCTTCTTCTTCAGCAGCAGAGCATCTCCATTTTTCCTTCTTCAGTTCATCTCCTTCTTCGGTTCATGTCTTCTATTTAAATATAATAAAAATTATAGTCTGCCAAATTTTGGTTCGTGGATATAGTCTTCCTTCTTCGTCGGAAATCTCTATGGACTAAATTTAGTCTCGCTGCCGGAGCTCCTTCGGAGTCCTAGACTAAATATAGTCTAGGATTTGAACATCTCCGGCTTCCTGGAGATGCTCTAAGTAAGCCGTCGTTGAGCCCCAATTAATTAAGGAACAATTACATTTATTAGTACATTTTTATTAAAAATTACAACAAAAGTGCATACATAAAATATTTACAAAATATGTGGATATGCAATATTTTATTTACCAAATTAGTATATTTTTATCCCTTTAATTTAGTTAAGTGTTTGAATAGGTTGCAATTCAGCACTGTCTCTCTCCTCCCTTCTATCCCCCTCCGCCCCTTTACATAACCATCCATAACTGGCAGCAAAATCTCTCTCCAGATTTCGTGGCACCACATCAACTTTCTCTCTCTTCCATCACAACAACTTTCTCTCTCCTCCATTGATTGTATGCATGTATATCTGCGAAAACATGTAAACATCATCAACAGTACATGCAATACAAGATAAAGACATCAACAATATTCTTCTGCGGTACATACAAGATGAAGACATCAACAGTAGTAAACATGTTAAATTGGTGTGGGTTTTGGAAGGATGTGGCTGATCAATGTCCACGGCAAAAATTAAAAAGGATATTTGATATTTTTATTGTGTAAAAATGTTAGTTTACCAAAATCTCATTCCGATAAACTTATGATCCAAACCTTAATACAAAGGTAAACAATTCAATTTTATTATGTTACCAATTAATTATAAAAAATCTATTATAGATTTTTTTTTCATAATGCAGTTGGTAGTCAAACCTTAACACAAAGGTAACCAATTCAGTTTTATTGGGTTACCAATTAATTATAAAAAATATATTATAGAATTTTTCTTTAATAATGCAGTTGGTAGTCAAACATTAACACAAGGTAACCAATTCAGTTTTATTGAGTTACCAATTAATTATAAAAAAATCTATTATAGATTTTTTTTTTCATAGTGCAGTTGGTAGTCAAACCTTTATACAAAGGTAACCAATTCAGTTTTTGTGGGTTACCAATTAATTATTAAAAAATCTTTTATAGTTTTTTTTTCCCATAGTGTAGTAGTAGGTAGTCAAACCTTCATACAAAGGTAACCAATTCAGTTTTATAGGGTTACCAATTAATTATAAAAAATCTATTATAGAATTTATTTTTTCATAGTGTAGTTAGTAGTCAAACTTTCATAAAAATGTAACCATTTTAGTTTTTGTGGGTAACCAATTAGTTATAAAAAAGTTTTACATGTTGATAGTCAAACTGTTATACAAAGGTAACCAATTAAGTTTTATTGGGTTACCAATTAATTTAAAAAAATCTATTATAGATTTTTTTTTCATAATGCAGTTGGTAGCCAAACCTTAACACAAAGCTAACCAATTCAGTTTTATTGGGTTACCAATTAATTATAAAAAATCTATTATAGATTTTTTTTTTTAATAATACAGTTGGTAGCCAAACCTTAACACAAAGGTAACCAATTCAGTTTTATTGGGTTATCAATTAATTATAAAAATATATTATAGAATTTTTTTTTTCATAGTGCAATTGGTAGTCAAACCTTTATACAAAGGTAACCAATTCAATTTTTGTGGGTCCAATTAATTATTAAAAAATCTATTATAATTTTTTTTCACAGTGCAGTAGGTAGCCAAATCTTTATATAAAGGTAACCGATTCAATTTTATTGGGTTACCAATTAATTATAAAAAAAATTATTATATAATTGGTAATTTAGAAAATTACCAATTATATAATTTGTACTTATGGAATTAAAAACTAATAGGTTGTGTTATAGAATCAATTATTTAATATTGATTCTCTCTCTTGCTCTCTCTCTAAATTGAACTCCTCTCTCTAAATTGAACTCCTCTTTCATCTTCATTGAATCTATCCATGGGACGGATAACAAAACTTAGAGATCTATTTGGAGTAATCAAGGACAAGGCATCCTTATCCAAAGCAGCCTTACTCTCCAAACCAAACACCCTCTCTCTCCACCTAGTTGTCCTCCGCGCCACTACCCGCTCCCCCTCCACCATTCCAGACGACCACCATCACCTATCCACTCTCCTCTCCATCGGTGACAGCTCATGCGCCACCGATTCCGCCATAATCAAGTCTCTCATGGACCGCCTCTACCGCACAAGCGACTCCTCCGTGCCACTCAAGTGCCTCCTCACCCTCCACCATATCATCAAGCGAGGCCCTTTCATCCTCCAAGACCAGCTCTCCGTCTTTCCGGTTACCGGCGGCCACAACTACCTCAAACTCTCAGCCTTCCGCGACGGGGTCACCGCCACCACGTGGGTCCTCTCTACATGATTTTACTAGACTAATCTATTTTATTTTTTCTCCTTTTGATTTGAATTTTGAATTATGGATTTGTTTTTGTTGTTAGATCCCAAAGATTTGAATTTCTCCTTGTTGTACTCTTTTTGTAATTAATTTCTCCTTGTTGCACTTTTTTTGTAATTATTTTGTTTGTGCATTAATCTTGTAATTTTTTACTAATTGTTGTATATTACTGTAAAGAACCCATTAATTAATTATCCGCATTAGGAGTTTATCTTAAAAAACCAATCCATTTGTGAATTCTGGTCTTCCTTGTTTTAATTGAAGAACTGAGTGAGTTAGTAAATGCACTTCATTATTTAATATTGGCTAGTAAGCCCAAGACGAGATGTAACCTATATATAACTGGATACGCGATCCACTTATTCCTGGCCTTTTACTGTCCACACAACTCTCAGCCCATACCAGCATAAGCTTAAAACCACCCAAAGTCGTTCATTTGTCAGGTACTCAGTCAGGCGTAAGAAAAAATTTAACACAGTGATAATAACAAGAGTCATGTTGTGTATTACGATAAATTTATAACGACGAATTATAATTATGAAATTTATTAATATATGAGATTGGTACAAATTATAGAAAGGTTCCACTTATTATATATCTCTCCAAAAATATTATTACTAATACTTATCCACGTAATTGACAATCAAAGAGTCGACGTAAATTTTTGCAATATATATTATTTTTCTAATAACAATTTCCAATCGTGATTCGTAACTAATTTATATTACTGTCCCACAAAAAGAAAATTAAGTTTTTATTGAAAGCCAAATCTACACACCTACTACCATTTTTTAGGGACCAGCACGATTTTTACTATTTTCAGCGCAACGTACGACTAATATCAAACATTATACTGCGTTAGTAACATTATCCACTGTATGACAATAATTTGAAAAAGCATAAAATATCAGCACCTTTCTTATTAGTTAAAATTGTGGGGGTAACAATCTATAACAACCAAAAGTTTTTTTCATCCTATCTTGAGAAGGAAAAAAAAATAAAAAAATCAGGTTGATCTGATGTGACCCATGTATATCCCTTGCCTCTCATAACAGTGACACGTGATATCATTGACATACCTCATTTTGGAAATTTGTTTTTCTGCTTAAAACTGAGGATATTGTTCACAGTAGAGACCAGACTACTACACACATTGATAATCTAGTGAATAAGCTAATTAAATGGTTGGTTAATATATGGGTGCCTGTCAATACCTTACGAATAAGGTTGTAAGTAAGCCAACTAAGTAGTTCGGGCTTAATTCAGAGGAAAATTTGGATTTGTTAATAATATGATCTAAATTTGAGTATAAAAAATAGTTCGAATAAAAATATGAATAGAATATGAGCAAGGTTATACTCGAATCATTTAAGATTCAAACTACTCGAATTCTTGATTGTGATTCGATACATACTCCATTGATATAAATTCGATTAGATACTCGAAACATTCTCTTATAATATATACAAAATTAAATCAAATTAAGATAATTAATTATTATTATTTTATTTTATTTTTAATTTTAATTGTGATTTTATATTTGTAAAGTGTAATAGTAAATATATTTTCTCATTTCTAAGTAAAATAACAAATTTAATTTATAATTATATTTATTATAAAGAGTGTTATTATGTTGAGACTCGAATTCGAACTTGAATTTGAAATTCGTGAGTAGTTTGAATATAATTCGATTCGAATCGAATTATATTCGAGTATTAAATATTCGAGTCGAGTCGAGTCGAATCTTAGTAGAATTTTTCAAATACAATTCGAATTCGAGTATGAATTTAATCGTTTCGAGTCGAATTTGAACAGCTCTCTGTTCGTTTTAGTTTAACTCATTTACATCTTTACTTACGAACTCAATAAAATCTACGCAAAAAAATAAAATAAAATAAAAATAAAAATAAAAAATCAACAGATTGTCACACCTATAACCTATTACTGCTTTGAATTTTAATTTCCATACTCTCGCTTGCCATCTTGAAAATACCCATTGAACTATTACATGTATGATTTGTTTGATTACAACATTAGAATGAAAATGAGAATGAAAATGGGAATGAGAATGAGAATGGACATTTCTATTTCTATGTTTGCTCAGAACGAGAAGTTACATAATTTTGATCGATCGAGTTTTTTTTTATAAAAATAAATAAATTTGTCGATTAGAATGGAATGACCAATCTTTATCTATTCTAATAAAATAAACATTCCTTTAAATATATGATTAGACATTTCATTAGAATACTTATTCTCTCCCCATAAAAATGAACATTTCATTTAAAATGATCATTCTATTCCCCTAACCAAACAGCCCAGTACTGATCTCTTCAAGACCAATATCACTACAATACCATACAGTACGTAACATTTGGCATCGCCAATAATCTAAACAACGAAAATGTAAGTTCATCAAATCTTTTGAAATTAGTTTTAATTAGTAAATCTCAGAATCATGGTCCAACTAGTTGTCAGCAACAGGCTGTAATATTACGTACTCAAGTGGTCATATTAATTAGTAAAAGTAAATAATTACTTTTAGACTAGCTAACATTATCGGACAAGGATCCTCTCCATTTGGGATCCTCTCCATTTCGGTCAAGTTCACCAATTTGGGTTAATAAAGATTTTGTTAGTAATGATCCAAATATGTTAATAGATAGTTAATGATATTAACTACAATCCTAAAAAAAAAATAGGATTTCGATACTTTCTCACCGTTAAAAGTCTAAAATAATTTTCACCGTTCATTTCAACGGTGAAAATTGTTTTAGACTTTTAACGGTGTCGGAATCCTAATTTTTTTTTTTAGGATTGTAGTTAATATCATTAATTATCTATTAACATATTTGGATCATTACTAACAAAATCTTTATCAATCCAAATTGGTGAACTTAACCGAAATGGAGAGGATCCCAAATGGAGAGGATCCTTGTCCAACATTATCATAGGAAGGTCCAGTTCTCATGACGTGTACCCTTCCAATACCAGATGTACATTTGCGCGCGCGTGCGCGCGCGCACATATATATATATATATATATATACTTTCTTTCTTCCCAAGCCCAACATGCATGTATGCAACTGTCCAATATAGTATTTATTTATACACTAGGATAAAGGGAAAGATATATATACACACACACGATATATCCATCGGCAGATCATATTTTGATCAGTTTAATTCAAAAGAAATGGATGTTGTGAAAACGGAGGCTTACCTGAGGCTTTGTGTAACACTGCTCTTAGGATTGACTTGTTGCCTTGTGGGATTTGATTCTCAAACTAAGCTTATATTTGCTTCATATGAGAAAAAAGCTACTTTCAGAGATTTGAACACATACTTGTAAGCTCTTAATTCTTCACCCTTATTTTTCTACTATACATACATACATACATACATACATATATATATATATAGGGTGCACTTAATTAGGTCTTGGTATCGACCAGGCGCGTGCACCCGTAAACTTTTACGTATCACGTAGTAGCTAGCTAGCTGATGATTAGTGTTATGATTTGTGTGTTTAGAGTTTTGGTGTTCATAGAATCTGCAGCTGCCGCTTATAATTTGGTCCAAGTAATGATCAGATATTGTTTGCTCTCCAACGGCTTTAAGGCTAACCTTAAGGGACCATACAGAATTATGGCTTGGATATCTTTCTTAATAGACCAGGTAATATACACACACACACACACACATAGTTCTTATTAACTGCATATATAGATCCTTCCTTTTTCCCATTTAAAAAAAAAAAGAAAAGAAAAAAAAAGACATTTCTGAGTTTTAAGGTTAGGGTTTCATGGAGATTACTCTTTGTTGCATATGCTCAACTAGACCTCTTTCTCCTCTCTCTTGTTTGGTCCAATTGGAAGCATCTAGGTGAACTGTTGGGTGCCTTTTTTTCTTTAGCAAACGGCAAAGTTTTGTTTATTCTGAATAAATCATTAATTAAAAAGATTTGGACTAATGACGGATACAAATTGACAAAAGCTGCCCAAAATACATTACAATTCAGATAGGTTCATTGATTCTGAACAATTTGGGTGCCTGAACCTGGCAATTTAGATAAATTCCAAGTTTTTATTATTCCTAATTCTCTATATAATTCGGGATACGTACTCAAGGTTTCGGTGGCAAGTTGCATTATTGTTGATAGAAATAAATTATTTGCGCATTAATTAAAACTGGTACAAGAAACAGTTGTAGCAAGTAGCAACTAACAACTACTAGTCTCCTAATATCATTAAGGCATAAATATACACGCTTTTTCTCTTGGCTGGAGATACATTATATTATGAACTTTAGCTAAAAAAAAGAAAAGAAGAAGAAGACAGAAATTATGAATTAATTTAATAATGGAAGTAGTATTTTATCTTAGCTAAAAGATCATGAAATTAGACGAGGAAGGGGCCACGAGGGCAAAAGAGGGAATGCATGAAATCCGGAAAAAAAATGAAAAGGAATTTCAATCCATTCTTAGGAACACCCTCATCTTAAATCCGAGGCCAATATACATACATAAGAATATCTATTCTAAAGCTAGCATTTAACAAAATTATGTAGTTTTATTAAATTTAAATGACTTAATTTATTAAAATGAATGGAGTATATATATTTTTTGGTGTTTACGTACCATTAATATTATGTAGTTCTATCATTTTCACAGTAATCAAAAGGTAGTTATATGTCCTCTGTGTGTTTCCAGGGTCAAAAGTCTGACGATCACGATAATTGTGATAGCCAAAAATAAGTAATTAAAACAAGTAGTCTCTACATCATATCGCTTTAGTTGCAAATTGTTGTGTGCCATCACACCAGTACATATCAAATAGCCTAAGCATCAAGTAACCCACATATGTCCCCACCTTTTATTGGTTGATTAGTCCATTCTCCCGTTAATTCAATTTGCACGCTCCTCCTTTTTTGGTAGGTTAGGTTTTTGACTTTTGACCTAATTTTTTATTCATGCTAAAATTTCTCATAAAGAAAGTAGTTAGATGCAATTTCTTTCAATCATTCTTGTCAATAACTTTTATAGTTAATATTAAAATTAGTTATGGTAGAATGTGTTTATTACAAGCCTTAATATATGTTAATTAAAAATTCAATTGTAATTCTACTTGATTATTGGGATGGGGGCATCAACCAAAAGGACCAGTTGGTATAATATATACATGTACATACGCACTTGATCACGTACAAACCTGTATCATGAGTTTATATATTATCTCTGTTCCACGATGACGTGGTTTTGTATGTTACGAAGACATGCATGTAATTTTATAATTTGAAATTTAAGAATATTGTATTACTCCCTTTATTTTTTTTTATAATAGACGCCCCGTCTCATGTACAGTAATTAAGAAATAGTTTAATTATTGTAATTTTATAATTAATGACATAATGAAAGTACAAATATATTCTTCTTACGTATCAACTGCACTTCTTCTTTGTTTTCAAATATTCTTACATTCGGAAAGAGAGAGAGAAGTTGACTTTAAGAGTAATTTAAAAATCATAGTAATTTAAAAATCATATCTTAATGCATTAAACCCCAACGACAAATATTATGGAACTGCAAAAAAAATCTTAAAACATCTATTATAACGGAACCGAGGGAGTAATTTTGAGTGCATTAATTGTATCTTAAATTATTGTGATTGACTCATATTTCAGTAGATCCGATCAATGACCTTTAAGACAGGTTAGTTGAGAGTCCCGTTCATGTTATATCAGTTAGAATTTTTTATAAAAACATTGTTTGGTATGTGAATCATTATTGAGTGTAACGCATATATGAAAATATCACACAAATAAAACTAGCCACAATTTAATAAATATGAATGTATCGATATATTGTGTATTATTTTATTTCTATTGTTCTTTAATTTATTTGCGTTATTATTTATAATATTCGATCTTAGATCTCACATAAATTAGTGCGGATATAGTTTGATAACGTTGATTATGATCAGCCTTGAAACGCAACTTTTGGACTTCTTAACCTGGACACAGACTTTAGATATATAAAAAAATTAAGTTACCAAGGTCGTCCATAAAAAGTTAATACTCTTATAGAAACTATATATATACACCTCCATTTTGTTATTGCCACTCATTTAATTTTCTATTTATAATTTATAAGATCTCTTATATATTATAGGCAGCCGCGTACACCGTCTTCTCAGCGAACTCAGCTGCATTAGAGGCCTCAGTGATGGCACTAACGGGGGTGAGAATATTTCAGTGGATGAAGTGGTGTGACAGGTACGCCAGGTTCTGCATCCAAATTGGTGGGGCTCTTTTATGTGCTTCTGTTGCATCACTCTTGATGATTCTATTATCTGCCATTTCCGCCTTTAATCTTTTTAGACTTTATTCACCAAAACAACTTCTTCTCTTAAAGCCCAAATGATTATCATGTACGGCTTTCTTTCTGAGCAAGCTAGCTAGCTTTATATTATATATTAATGTGTGCAACCTTAATTTGTATTTATCAGATTAATGGTGCAATAAACCAAAAGTTACACCAAACTTCATTGGAGTGCTTACTTGTAGTTTTATTAAATGAAATCTCATTCGAATAATGAAATTTGGAGTTTATATTTTTGATAAGTATAATTGAAACCAACATCTTTAATTTGTTTATAGTATTGAGCTGTATTATTATTTTAAAAATAAAAATAATTCGATATTTTTTCACCGTTTGATGAATATAAATATTTTTTTAGATATATTACTATTTCTATGGTTAAAAAATTCTTAATTATTAATTTTAAATGATAAAAATAGATTCAATGATTTTGATTATTTTGTGAAATTGAACCGATTATCATAAAGAATCTATTAGTATAGTTGGATCATTACTAACAAAATTATTACTATAAAAAAAAGTGGTGCAATGGAATAAGAGAGAAAATATAATGAATGGGTGCCAAATTCTTGATTGGAAATTAGATCCTTTTTAAGCACCAAGAAACACTAATTGTTTTACAATAGCTGCTGACTTGGCATGATATCGTCCATTGATTATTGATTGAAAGGGATTGGAAGAGGGGTGGGGGGGACAAGAGGCTATTAATTGAATCTAATCTCTGGTTTAATTGGCATATATGATTGAATCTCACTAGTCCAGTAACTGGTAAATTGATTTTAAAGTTACAAAATATTCTCAAGTTTGATATTATAATCTTGTTTTCATATTATCACTTTTAAATTAACAATTTATTATTTTTTTTAAAAATATTCTTTAATATATTTAATAAGTAAAATTATTTTTGTGGAAGTATAGGGGAAAAAAACCCTAAGGTGGCATTAAAAGTTCAACTTGAGAGGCAGAGGCCTAGCCAAGTTGCCCAGCTGGATATTTTACGGACTCGAGCTGACTAGATGCTGACTAATCCCATGTTCTATTTAATTTATTGGAATATGGACAATAACTTTCTCCAATAACGACGACGATTCATAGTTGAAATAAATATAAAAAAAGCACGCATTGCCAAAAACTTACTTGTTTAGATTTGGGGTTTGAGGGTAGCCAGCCCAGCCCAATATATAGCGAAAATCCAACAAATGTTTGGGCGGAACTATTATCTCATTGCGGATCAATTACATTACAGCCCATTTGGATTGTATGGTCTAATTTACAATGAGACTGGCACTGCATGGAATGGCCTACTGGACAGCAATGCATTTTCCTTATTTCGAAGTTTTTGCGTTACTAGTTTATTACAAGTTGAAGATAAATGGAATCAAGGAACTGGGAACGTAGCAGGATATTCTTCCCTCTAGGGTGCTGCCTGTTGATGCTTAATTTTATTTTATTTTTGGTTAATTATTAAAGTTTGAATAGAACATATTTAGACAAAAAAATTAAATATTTTTTAATATATACTCCCTTCGTTCAAATTTATTTGATTATTGTTGACTTTTGAAAATCAATTTTAGACATTTTTAAACTCAAAAAAAATTATAAAGTAATAAAGTTTACAATGAATAATACTTTTTAGATAGTATAAAATATTTATTATTGTATTGATTAAAATTAAAAAAAAATTATGTCAAATTTGAGTTTAAAAATCTTTTAAGTTGATTTTAAAATTTTAAAAAATCAATAATAATAAAATAATATGGAATGGAGGGAGTATTAAACAAAAGTTATTAATCAAAATAGGTCGTTGTAAACATATATAGTGTCAAACAGTGATTATGCATGCTTTAATATTCATAAACAAATATTAGAAAAGGTAGTACTCTTTTTCACCGCATCGGGGAAGGGAAATAAATATTTGGTTTATGTTCTATAGTGGATTACAAATTAAATGGATATAAATTATTTAAAGCATATTTAAAATTAAAAAAAAATGAGGAGTGCTTGAAGTCGTCTCAAACTTGCATATTTCATGTGATCAAGCTTTATGAGACAGAAGGAGCCTAGAATAAACACAAGTGTTGCATAATAAATACATGTCAATTAATTAATGAATATGCCATTTACCCATTTAATCTACGTGATATAACCAACGGATTAATTTAATTTCATCTCCATCAATATTTCTTTCATAACTTTCCTAGTCGTACACGCATACAATTTATCTTTAATTAACTTAACTAATTAAGCTTCCTTGATGTTCAATGACAATGACAATCATGAAAGCTATACATATATATATATTCTTCCAAGTTGCGTTAATCAACCTATAGTGATAGCACCGACGAGCATCTAATCGCATTCAAGGTATCAGCTTCAAAGTCCTTAAATAGTTAACTATAATATTGAAACAATTATATTAATCAATTGTTGGACTAAACACTAAGTAGTTGAAATGACATTGGTGTTTAATTTTGTTGCGTGTAAAATTGCCTACTTTTATGTGTCACTAAACTAGCTTGAGTTCCCTCAACTTAGTTTCAAAAGAATCAAATCATGACAACATTTGGGTCGGGTTGGTATATATAGATGATGCAGAACTGAGAAGTCAGACATTTCACTAAAGAGTTGTGATAATGATTTGCCTAATATGGATTAAGATCGAAATTTCACATCCCTATGAAATGATTGATTTGATATTTGAGCGTGTCATAAACTTTGTATTTCTCCCATTTCATTCATTTATTTGTTTTGGCTTGTGAATTTATTGATAACATACATGAGATCATAATTATTACGGACTATTTTTTTTCTCATTAAAGTTGATAGATTACCATCAATATGTATTAATACGACTATGTATAATCTTTATAAAGGCAGTATCTTTTTGTAAAAAATAAACGGAGATTGAAAGAGTAACCAACTAAAAAGCAGGAAGATAAATTAAAGAATAAGTATACAACATATTAATGTTATACACATTATTACTGAGCTTGTATATATTTATTTATCTGAAATAAAGAACATACGAAATTGTTTTCAATAAATAGCTAGAGATGCCGGCCTGTAGTTTAAGTAATACTAATATGTTAGTTATTCATATGGAATGAACAGGCAAGATGGTCTGCTAAATAAAGTTAAAATGCGACAGGAGTTCCAATATAATTTCAAGACTGTTTTTTTTTAATTAAAAAAATACCCTTTTTCTCTTAATTATCCTCTGATCACTCTCCTCTAGTAATCTCCTTAGCATATCTCTTATTTTCTTTTTCCCATCCTTATCAAGAACCAATGTATCTGAGGAAATTAAATTGAGTAAGATATATTTTTGATAACCAAAGAATTAATGCCTGGCTATGAGCATTGTAATTAGTCACAGGACATTTGTAGGCCTTGGCTCATGAGGTACGGACAAGTTACAACTTGTTGTATTTCACCCCAATGACAAATAGCAATCTTAGTTTAAATTATGGAAACCTAAATGAACTCTATACTGAATGAACAACAGTCACCTACGCTTAGTTGATTCAAGTTTTCGAGTTTTTTGGCCCCAGAATTTCGTGTTATATTCTCCAGGGGAAATCATTGTTATGCCAATACAATATTAATCGTATATACACATATCATACAACTTGTTAAAAGTATCCGGAGGAGGAGATGATGGTGACATTTTTAAAATAAAATTATGCATTAATGGTATCTATTATGGTCATCCTAGCATAATTAATTGCTGAGACTTATCTAATAGTGTACGTGATTTGTTGAAGTACACATCAAATAGCGTACGTGATTTGTTGAGGTATTATGTGTACTCGGTAGGTAGTTCAATACACACTCAAATGATATAGTGAAAGGGGGTTCTCCTTTAATAAAAAAGATAGAAAAAAAAATATTCTGAAACTTAATTCAGTTACTAGCTAGCTAGGCTGTATTTGGCGAATCATCTGTATAAATTCCTCTATAGAATGTTTCTTTATGCAGGAAATGTTGTTCCCGAGCAACTTCATGTACATGCTACAGCTACTCTTTTTTTTTTATTTTAATAATTATCTTTTTATATTTCCCAACTTGTAATACCTAAGATTAGATGGGTGGTAGATTTTTAGAAATGGCTATAGGGCGGCCCCGTACGTCTGTTATGTATAGGAATTCTTGTGCGTACTTCTGGACTTTTGTGCGCTCAAATGAAACGGAAATATAACTGATGCTTACAATAATTTACAAATAAATTTCTTGACTTCAACTTATTCTCTTCCTCTTTTTTCCTTTTTCAATCAATTGAAATTTACCTTTTGTTATTAGTTAGTACTCTAAATCTTTTCTTTTTTTTTGTTCAAAATCATTCTGTGATTTATACATTTCATTTATTGTTGAGATGAGGGTAAACTTAATTATTAGCCATTGAATTTATTTAATAAAAACCTCTTGGTCCTAATTAAAATAAGAGTATTATTTCCTTTTAAATTTATAATTAGTAAAAGGATGCCCCTTTTTACAGACGACCAAATGAGCATTAATCTTTTATTTGGTACTCGAATTTATATTATTTTTGGTAGAAAATCGAATAATTTCATATATAAATTAGTCACATTGAAAATGAGTCAAGTATAAAGATAGGAGTAGACAACTAGTTGGAGTTGTTGATAGAGCAAAGCAAAATTACAAGGACCACATAACTCTTATGTTACATTAAGGGACCACGTACATTGGGGTTGTGTCTTTAGAAAGACAATTGGGAAACAAGCAGAAAATATAACACTTAGATATGTCTATACGAGTAATTACAGGCAAACCTGTAGACACGAGCGCAATCGAATTCAAGTTGCCTGTAGACACGAGCGCAATCGAATTCAAGTTGCGCTTTGGACTCGTGATTATCATGCACAATCGCAGTCACCAGAGCTCAATCATCATGTTTTTTAGTTGGTGCAAACCTTTTACCTTTAATTTGATTCTTATCCATGGCCATTCAGCCATCTGGATCAGAAGCTAGCTTATCTTCACATACACTCAAATTTGTAAGTAGTATGTTTTAAAGAAAATTTATAGATATACATTGCTAATTAGCTCATTCCTTCAATATTTTAAAATTGTATAACAAGTGCTCATAATAACTTCTCAGCTGCCGGGTGTACGGTCAAATCAAGTTTTGACTAGGTCATCTTCCCTCCACAAAAGTGAGGTGCCCCTTGAGGCCTAAATTCAAAAACAACTTTATTATATATATACATATATATATATATATATATATATATATGTATATATAAATATATATATATATATATATATATACACCAATTTAATGTTTAGTTCATAGTTGATGTGGGACTCAACTTTTCACAGACATTTATTTATCATCTTCAAAGGTGATTTTTAGAAATAAATTTCTTATTCATTATCTCATAAATTTAAGCTTCCTAATACTTGATATTTATCTACTCATGGAGTAGAACATGTTAATATGTGAATCCATCTCTAATGATTAATGAATCCACTTCAATTTAGACTCAAATTCTAACACTTTCTGCATCTTGAATTCAAGTCTCGTTTTTTGCAATATGTTTATGTTGTTAATTATCAGCAACTGAGCAGCTACTGAGCTACACATACTGACATAATTAAGATTATCCATTTAATTTGCTCGCATAATGTAACATAAAGAGTAGCCCTACGGCCCCTATTACATTTTAATTTTGGATCTCTGCTTAATTTCTCGATCCATTCGAACACTTAATTACCTCATAGGCTGCGTGTTCAGCATCAACATTTGTAAAAATCATTACATTAAATTCTCAAGCAACAGGTGCATGAAAACTGAGCTAAAGCCTAAGAGACAAGTCAAGCTGGCCAAACTCCTCATGCACACTGTGATCAGCCTTGTAACCCTTAACCCAATGACCATTATCTTGATCTTCTCTAGAGTTATAATTCATCTCTCTCCTATCGTAGCTCATCATCATCTCGCTATCACTGAACCTTCCAGCATGCCCTTGATGCTCCGTCCCTGGCTGCACACGTCGAACATGGCTCGACCCACTCCAACCGGAGCCCCCTGACCGCTGGTTCCACCCTGCATGATGTGGTCGAACTGCCGAACTCAGCTCCCTGCTTTTCTTGGCTAAGGTTCGTTCCAGCTTGTGCGCATTTTGGTGACCCCCTAGAGCTTGTGAGCTGTAGAATTTTCTCCTGCAAAAATTGCAAGAGAAAACTCGTGGCTCGTTCGGACTTAACGGAGATGAAGATGAAGATGAAGACGAGGGGTCGAGTAAGAGCTCTAGGTTGAGCTCATTTTCACTTGGAAGATTAAGATTAATAGACATGTTTGGCTGGAAACTCATAAGAAGAAGAATTAATTAAGAAGCTAATTATTAATAATATGTAAATGGTACAATTAATTTGGTAGTGTATAATTTTCAATCAAATAGTGAGGTAAAGTAATGGAAATATTTTAGAGAGAAAAGGAGAGGTGTGTAGTAAGAGAGTGGAGATGAGGAGATATAAAGGAGAAGGGTGGGTTTTTATCAAGGAGTACATGAGGTGGTAAGGTAACTGTTCCCGCAACCACAAAATAGGAAATTATCAAGTGAGAAAAAAAAAATATGAGGGGGTTATGCGTGTTTGTGTGTGTGTGTGAGAGAGAGAGAGAGGTGCATAAATCAGTGGGGAATCAAAGGTTTTGTCGCCTCCAGTAATGGCAGCAATGGAGCCTCTTGTCGGTTCATGGAAATATTTTTGATTAAATATAATTTTGGCAAGATCAAACATACTAGACATTCTTTTTTCCCCTGTGCTTTTCTTTTGTCTTGTGAATCTATCTACTAATTTGGATCTCTCTAATCATGAGTCCAATCACACATTATTTTGGCTACTACTCCCTCTCTCCTCTTTATCATCTAGCAGACAAACAGTTTGAGATATTGTAATGATTTTCTAATTTAAGTACAAGATGTTGATCAAGATAAACCATCTTGACTAGACTAAACATGCAACACAAAATTAGACCATTGCCCAGTTTTTCCTCCAATCAATTAATATATAGTAGTTCCTTGGGTCATTCAACTGTCACATTAAATTAATAATTTTTGTTGTAGAGACGTACCTACAATGATTCCCTACCCTACTTTACATGTACAATTAATGTACGTATAGCCAATCTGTTTAGGGATTATACACTTAAAACATTAATATATAATTACTCGCGTTCTAAGAAAGAACTAAAGAGTCTTACATTCATCCCCTTCTTAATTGAATTAATATATAATTATATACTAAGATCTTCTATTATTTATTTATGGTGTCCAAATTCGAAGTTCAAACAATGTCTGTGATAGACACGAGCTGCCTCCCTACAGTATCTCTGGTGCACAGATCTTTTACCATAATTAATTCAGTTATGGCACTGTAGTAGAATTATGTGCGGAGTATGTGGACATCAAACTAACTTAATTGATAGTACGTAGTCGTAGTATAGTAATACATTGAGACAGTCATATGAAATTACATTTTGATTAAAAAAGATACATTTTTAATTATTATTTTTTTATATACGTGAGTGTATAATTTTATTATCTCAACAATTTAATAGTAGACAAGTAAATGTTTTGGTGATCCATCTCTCATAATGTGTACGTAATGATGCCAACTAGTCTATATATCTGTGAACTGGATCGATGGTCAGATCCAGAATTCTGGAGAATCATGCATCCTTATGGGGAAATGCATTCTCCAATATATTACAGTACTTCCATCAAGTCCATATATAGTGGGACCCTAAATTTCATTGCATGTACGCCACCGAGGGTTATCTCGTTTACCGTCTGTCACATCCCATTTCAGTCTCAATTTATTTGACATTAGTTTAGCCACTAGTAATGAATGTAACTGAGCCAAGCACATGGGGTGCTCATCATATATATGTTTCTTATAACCGTGGAAACATATATAAAATCCACTATATATATATATATATATATATTCAGTGACGAGAAATTTAATAATGGGTGGGTAAATTTTTAACTACAAAAATTAAAATTTAAGTGATAATATATTTAACCAATTTAATATAAATATTCCACATAAAAAATTAATCAAAAATTCTCAATCAGTGATCAAAACAAATTATAATATTCAATTTTAAGTAACTTTGAATAAATAAAAATAAGCATACTTAAGTGGTGTTTGATTGCATCTTAATACATCTTAACAGTCTACCTCTTAATGCATTTTAACAGCCCATAGCTTTGTATTAAGAGGTCCTCTGAATAGTTAAGATACAAATATGAGTCTAAACTATTCAGAGGACCTCTTAATACAAAGAAATTGGCTCTTAAAATACATTAAGAGGTAGACTGTTAAGATGCATTAAGATGCAATCAAACACCACCTTAGTTAACTAACTTTAATACTTCAAAAGTAGAGATCTATTACCTTTTTTAGTTTATTTCAAAATTAAAAATACATTTATTTTTAAACTATAAAAATAATTATGTCATCATTATAAAATGAAATTAAGTTCCTAATATACATTCGACAAAAAAATTCTTAATATGCACTACTTATATTTTAGGTAGATTGAATATTATTATATCATCGCTATAATATTTCTAACAAATATTAAGAATATGTTTAGAAAAATAAAATATTTATTAATAATTATCATTTTTTAAAATTTATTCCAAATTTGGAATGGGGAGAATTTGTGTGTGTGATGTATACATATATATATATATATATAGGGGAATGATCCACAGAAAACGTTAGCTATGTGCACTGTTTCATCTAACTGTGATCCAGCCATCCAAAATAAGATCCAAGGGTTGGGCATGGGCACGGCCGCTACTCCCTCTAGCGACCAGCCAAATTTTTCATGTTGGCCGCTACTCCCTCTAGCGGCCAATCAAAACGTTAAATTATATTACAAATATTTTAAACAATCAAATTATCACAATAATTTATAATGTTAAATTATATTACATAAAAAATTATATTACAAATATTTTATACAAATAAATACATTGATATATTTGACAAATATTTTATACAAATAAATACATTGAAACTATTTAAATTTAAATACATTTAAACTCTAAATATTTTATATATTAAAACTATTTAAATTTAACTAAAAGTATTTTAGACTTTTGTCTTGAACAGAAGACCAAATATTTCTACCAACTTTAATGTTGGCCGCTACTCTCTCTAGCGGCACGTTTTGACTGGCCGCTAGAGGGAGTAGCGGCCAACATGAAAAATTTGGTTGGCCGCTAGAGGGAGTAGCGGTCATGCTCACGCCCAACCCTTGGATCTTATTTTGGATGGCTGGATCACAGTTAGATGAAACAGTGCTCATAACTAACGTTTTCTGTGGATCATTCCCCATATATGTATGTATGTATATATATATATATATATATATATATATCATTTATACATTATATTACAAGAAAATTAAAAAAAAAAAAAATTAAGGACGGTCATTTGACCACCCTTGATGTATCCGTCACCGTATACGCTCCCCTAATGTCAAGTATAATAATTTACAACAAGCAAATGGGCTTTCTGCTTCCACAATATATAATTAACATCATTCTTAATTATGAAATGATCATAATCTTCTTGGTCGGCTATAATTGCGGTGAGTCATGTCTGTCATTTAAGGACACAACACAATCCGCGAAACAACCGATCAGTACTGTTGCGGTGTGTGTGTGTGTATATATATATATATATATATGTATATATATATATATATACATATAAGATTCCAAGGCCAAAAAGACATTAATTCCTTTGTAAATTTATATGTCGATCATAAGCACTCCTTCCATGATCATGTCTCTCTTTGTGTACCCCTCAGCACATGAAGGAAAACTCTAACTAGATACGTAACTAGTTTTCTTCATGGGAAATTAAAGGTGATTTTAATTTCCACCACTTAATTTAGTTAATTGATTGGGTGAGCTAATTGGAGAACAAAAATATAATTAATTAAGTTATAAAAAAATAATACTCCCTTCATAAGTCAAACGACGACACATTAGACCTTAAATTGATGTAAATTTATTTAATTTTAGTTGATATAATTATTATAATTGTATAATATATAATAAAAATTATTAACCACAAACTTTATTTTATTTTAAATTTTTATGAGTCATACTAATTTTGAGTTTAATACATCGTTGTTTGATTTTAAAAATCAAATTGTATCTCTAATTTTGGAAAGAAGACCGCATTAACCATTTGTCATCATAAGATTTTAAGGGGGCGGGAAAAAAAACTTAGAGAAAGAGGAGAGAGACTCACATGGGGTAATGGCAGGGAATAATAGGTAATTGAGAGGGAGAGGGAGAGGGGGAGAGAGAGAGAACAGTGTAGTGATGAAGAATGGAGCCTCCTGAGGGTTTGCAATGCCAATTCATGTATATAGATATATTAGTAGATCAATAGAATTATGGATTTCATAGATAATAAGAAGAAACTGATGGAGGTGGAAATTAAATACATAGGGTAGTGGACAAGATTTTGTGTTTTGTGGGATTTTATAAGCAAACATGATTTATGGGGCATGGAGGAGCTAAGCTTGCTAGCTGATCCCTCAATTTGACGACTTTTGCTTCTGTTTTCTGGCTACACGTGGATAATGACTTTACTACTGTGCTTCAGTCATCAACATGGATATAACTCCACCAACCTTTTTACTTTACTACTACTATATGTGCCTTCATCTATATCCACTTTTTCTTTTTCAAAACCCTAACTTTTTAGTGCTACCTTAATCCATCGTGGAGTATTAAACATTAAATAATCGTAGGCAAATTTATTATAGCATGTATTTTTTTTTAAAAAATGAATTTTTAAGAAAAAATAATACTTTTAATACAACTAAAATAATTAAGGTGACAATTGCCGCCTTCCTCAACAACTCACAAGGTGCATCCGCCAAAAAGAGCAAACAAAAGTTGACAGTGGATGATATAGGTACATGGCGGACAAAAAAGAGCAAACAAAAGTTGACATTGGATATTGACACGTCGGCTATTGGAAGCCTACGTGTCACCACCACTCAACTCCGTCAAGTGGGGGGAGATTTAATTATGAGTAATGCTACAGCCACAACCAATTCTACAAACATTTTACATACTGATGATGTGGCATATTCCACCTCATCTTTTTAAAAACTAAAAAGCCACATCAGAAATTAACAAAAAAAAACAAATTAAAAAAAGAAGAACTGCAAATCAGAAATTCAGATTTATTTTCTCTCTTTAAATTCTCAGATCCATTTTCTGATTTGCAAGCAAGGAAATAGAAAGGAACAACGAAACAAAGATTACAGCCACCAAACCCGTATCATCAAAGGATAAGCATAGAACCAAAATCTGAACATTAAAAGCAAATTAATAAGCAGACCATGAAATCTAGATCGGAAGCACATGTAGTCATAAGAAATATGCCAAACCCAGATTCCGGCGAGGACCAGAGTCCGGCGAGAAAAACAGAGCCATCAAACAAACATCCAAATCTGAACCCTTTAAATAAATAAGCAATAGATACCAAAGATCCAGATCAGACAAACACGGATAATACAACCATCCGCACAAACAATCGCCCAAAATCCTAATCTGATTTATGAAGAACAAACCAGATCCAACGGAAACCCCCAGATTCCGACAATATCAGTCCATCTTCCAAAACCCAAACAAGATTTCGGCGATATCAACACCAACATCAAAAAAAATAGTCAGAGCATTCAGAATACATTTTTATGGAGGAGGAATAGTATAGCCGTTAGGAGAGCATTCAGGCAGAATTCCTTTTCTGAAAAATATTTGAGCGAAGAAATAAAGCATAGCCATCAAAGGAATTAATTAGTCAATCATGCCCATAAAGATGGGCAATATTAAAGAACTTGTTCTGCCCAATATAGTGCCAGCCTTGGGAATTAAATCAAGAATGGGCAGCATTAATATGAGTAATGCCAGCTTCGGATTTAAGAAATGAATAGCATGAGCCTGTAATAATTCTTAGATGATGGGCAACAAAAACTATTCTGCCCAACACATGGTGTCATGGGAAATAGATAAAGTAATGGGCAACATCGGACTTGATTACTTTTAATCAGGGGAATGATGAGAGAGGATGGGCAATATGCTTAATATTTTTAAGGAATCATGCTAAGTATTAAGGTGCAGCTTATGCCTACTATTTAGATAAAGTAGTGGGATGTCCTGCCCAAGAAGGTGGAAGGAATATATCAAGTAATGGGATGTTTTCTACTCTATACTATTCCTCCTCTATAAAAATGTATTCTGAATGCTCTGACTATTTATTTAAAGGGTTCAGATTTGGATGTTTGCTTGGTGGCTCTGTTTTTCTCGCCGGACTCTGGTCCTTGCCGGAATCTGGGTTTGGCATAGGTCCTATGACTACCTGTGCTTCCGATCTAGATTTCATGGTCTGCTTATTAATTTGCTTTTAATGTTCAGATTTTGGTTCTATGCTTATCCTTTGATGATACCGGTTTGGTGGCTATAATCTTTGTCTCGTTGTTCCTTTCTATTTCCTTGCTTGCAAATCAGAAAATGGATCTGAGAATTTAGAGAGAGAAAATAAATCTGAATTTCTGATTTGCAGTTCTTTTTTTAATTTGTTTGTTTTTTTATTTTGTTAATTTTTGACGTGGCTTTTTAGTTTTTAAAAGATGAGGTGGAGTATGCCACGTCATCAGTATGTAAAATGTTTGTAGAATTGGTTGTGGCTGTAGCATTACTCTTTAATTATAAGAGGGAGCAGTTTGATGTTTCTCTCCCTTACTCGACTCTTTGGTGGTAATTCGAAAACAGTTGTGTAAAGAGAATTAAGGGATTAATTACCCTGTTACTATACAGATGGTACTATACATATAGGTGTAAATAGGCTCAAAATGACGTGTTCAGTTTTTCAAGTTTTAAAATTCTATCTCATCTCTCGTTCTTATTTTTCTAACTGCGAGTTTACGACTCCTTCAGTCCTTCTTTAGTTCTTCATTTCTTTTAGTTCCAAACTTCATAAGCTCGTTAATTATCGCCTAATATCCTGATCGAATTATTGTAAGTTCACCTTTATCATAAAAAATCAACTTTGTGTGTTAATCAAATCCATAAGCGTGTATATATGTATGTCTAGAATTAAGTAAAGGCAGAAAAGTAAAAAACTAGAATTCATGTGGTTAATTCTCAATAACTATATTTAGAATTATCTTTCATGTAATTAACTAATTATCTCTGGTTAGAATTTTCATATGTAAGCAAATAATAATTCATGAGGTTCTATTTAGCTTTTGTTTAGACAAAACATTATAAGTAAGGTTGTGTGTGTTATCAAAGTGGTATTTAATATTGTGTGATGCTAAATTGTTAATTTAAATTACATAAAATTTTGTTGTTTCAATTGGTTTTGTAACCGAAACTGCACCGCACCAATTACAAGCGATTTCATGTGTGGTTTTAAATTTGTCAATTCATACTTAAACGGTTTCGTATGCGATTTGAATTTCAAACCGCACTATGCTCACCCCTAACAGATATGTGCGCACTTCTGACGCCAGTTAGCCCTTCTAGCTAGATTATGAGCTTTTTCATGATCTTATCATCAGTAGTGGGTTATCATCAGTCAAACGAAATCCAGTTGGTTCGTACAATTGGGCTTGGACCTGATCTACAAGATACAGCTATACGAATATTGAAAGGAACCACTACGGACGCAATGCTTCCTTCCTAGTTCTTACTTTCTAGAAGAGCTTGGTAGAATACTGTATGGGCCGGGGCCGGTCCGAATTTTTGTTTCGCTTTGGATTTGTACTTCATACCAACAAAACAACCCAGTTCACGGAAACAGGTTTACATGCTACTCTATTTTCATAATCACTTCATTCAGGCTAACTTTCTTTACAAAATATTTTAGTAGTTAGGTTAAGATGCTATATAAGTGCCAAGTTTTGTCAAATACCAAATTAACTTAGGTGAGTTTATTTTTTTCATTATGAGACGCTTGTGTTCTCTGTGTGAGGTTTGTTTGATTGTAAGTTTATTTATTCTTCTTTTAGTAAGGTTTGATTGGTTCTTGATGGTGTACTTGATTATAAAATCATATTGTATTTCCCAAAAAGTGGGATTTTCAAAAAATAATAATAATAATAAAATATAATTATAGGAATTAAATCCTAATCAACAGTCTTCTACTAATTAAATAAATAATTTGTCAACAGTCCCCTACCTGAAAGTATGCATCTAGCGAAGAGGACAGACTGAGTAAATTAATAAATAGACATGTGAATGAGAGATGAAAGATAATGTGTCTAAAGACTCAACCCATATATATATAAGAGAGAAAATGAAAATATATTTTCAACCATATAAGTGAGAGTATGTGGAAAGACAGAAGAGAGTGTTATCAAAAAATATAATGAACATTAAATTCGTTAAACTCAAACGCACAAGTTACAATAACAAAGATTTTACTAACTAAAATCAATCAATCGATCAAACAAATTCATATCATTTTTGAGTTATTTAAAATTTTATAAATTAATTTTTCAAGAAAATGAGAACATAAAGAGTAGTAATTAATAATTAAAGATTATGCATACAAAAATAAAACCAGACTTCTATTAAAAAAAAAAAAACTCCTTTTATTGAGTACATTTACATTTGTACAATCCCTACGGGTAAACATCAAAAATAAAACAATAAGAGATTACGGATGTACCCACATCCTAATCAGGTAGATACATTGAGAATTTCACACCGGCCCCAAACAAATAGAAAGAAAAAAGTAGAGAACGATTCGCAATCCGAATTCGCTCTCAAAGCGGGGGAACAAAACTGGGAAAAGATAATGATCCAACTGTACCCGCAAATCAAAAGGGGCCGGGAAAAATAAATAAATAAATAAATAAATAAGGAGCTAGTATGGTAGCTGCAATATTCCACTCCCAAAAAATAGTAATTGCTATGCCAATTGCAACGGAAATCCTCCCCTAAAACTCGGAAGACTCAATCACCAGGCTGGTTGTATTGAACAACAAATTAACTTTTCATCAATCAATTCCAAAACCTTGAACCCAGTTTATCAATCTTCTCCTGTCATCCCAATAATTAATGCCCATGCATAAAATCGATCGGTATATATATATATATATACATATACACCCTTTCTTCATCTTCCAATGCAAGCCAATTTACTATGTATATATATCATTTCTCGACTCGATCGAGATATATATAATATCAGGGAGAATTGGAATCAAAACTAGTATCCCTGCGATTATACCTTAGTTCCAAAGAAACTTGTCTTTCCATCCGAAGTTGATTTCTAAAATTAGCTATGAATATCTCAGCCCTCTTATCAATATCATCTTGATCAGATGGGTAACTTGAAGTCCTTTGAATCTGGCCACGTGAGGAATAACCCAAATCACCATCTTGATCAATATTTGATGATATTGAGTTGGTTAATATGTCATCGGTCCACGCCCTCAAGCCCGGCCGGTCATTAAAACTAATGGTCCGCCTGCTCAACGAACCGGCACCAATGATCGATGCGATTCGCCATCTATTGAGATTCAAGTTCAATAAAAACTTCACCTTCTTCACTGCCCTCCTCAATCGCCCCAACAAAACCCACTTTTCTGTGCTCATTTTGGAGATTTAAATTAATTAATAACTGCAATTGAGATGCTTTACGATCGACCAGCTAGCTGCACGTAGGAGATATATAGATAGATCGAAGGAACGTAGTCATATTTATATAGAGAGAGTGATGAGATGAAATGAATGATATAGTTGTCAACTCGAGTACATTAAGCACGAAGAAGTTGCTGGGAAGAACGCAAAAGTTAGCAAAACGTGGGGAAAAGGAATACCGTGTGTGTTATTCTGGAATCAAACGTTTAATAAGACTACTTAGCGGTCAAAAGATTGATCATTTTTTTTTCCCGAAAATGAAAAATAAACGTCGACAGCAGGGTACGAACCTGCGCGCGGGCGAAACCCAACAGATTACAAGCCTGTCTCGTTAACCACTCGGACATATCGACCTAGCTTTTTGCGTCTTTCTTATCAAAACATTTAAAAACCAGAGGAACTTTATCCTTTACTAACATTTAAATCTGTTTTACAGTTTTAGCTTGGGAATTCTTGTTGACTTTTGATTGGAAAATAAAATATAAGTTACGTGTTCTTTCTAGTGAATGGTATGGCTATATTCTCCTCTCATTTATCTATATTATTAAGGAAATAGCAGGGTCTTTTGTCTTTATTAGTATCCTCAATTATATTTTTCTTTTTTAACTTAATTTTTTTAATATCATCATTATTAACGTAATTTAAGACTCTTATATAATTGTCAATTTAATCTTTTAAATAAAACGCATTTAGAACTTTTCTCAATTCTCAATTAAATATTTAAATTAAGCTCATCCCCGAAACTTTTCTCATATCATATTAGGTGCAGTCAAACTCCAATTTTGTCCACCCACCGCATCTCCCCATGGTTGACTTGGGTTAGATATTTTCTTTAGATTATACATCTCTTCATTTGGCTTCAACACTATGGAAATTATAAAATGGTAACATATACTCTCTCTATTTTAAAATAAATTTTGAAAAATTTAAAATTAATATGAATTTATTTGATTTTAACTATTATTATATACTAACAAAAAAAATACTATTAACTGTCATATTTATGCATTTCAGAATTACATAATTTCATATCGATTTTAGATTTCAAGACTTCACAATTAATTTTAAAATGTCAAAATAAATCTCTAATTTTAAAACAATAGAGTATTTATATTACTAGCACAGAATTAAACAGATTTTCACGTATATAAATTCATATGATCGGACTGATATATTTTCTAGTACTAATTAATTTGTTCAAAAGTAATGACCAAAAAAATGTAGCCATCACGTAATGGATTTGGTAGATTTACTGGTACATTAAATAATTGAAGACAACAAGTTATTCTTCCCCCACCTAAACTTATCCCCTAACCTTCGGATAAGTAGTTATTGTATTAGGACATTAAAATAATAATAAAATAAAAAAAAGTAGTTGTCTGCCCAATCGAGCAGCACTATTTGTACAGGATGCAACCTTTTTAATAAATTATTCCTTCCGTCCTAAATTAATTGTTCAGTTTTGACTTTTTTAAGTCAAATTAACTATTTTTAGAATTAATAATTAAGCATATATAAATATATTTCTAAAATTATAAAAATTAGGGTTAGTAATAAATTGTATATACTTTCTTTTGGTTATAATCTCTTCACCTATATTTTAGCAAAGATAGTAAAAATATTAGTTTTAAAAATGGTCAATTTGACTTTAAAAAATCAAAACTGAGCAATTAATTTGAGACGGAGGGACTAGTTGATAATAATCAATGTGGGAGACGAGAAAGAAGCAGGGCTTGTGCTAAACTATGACCAGTATGCAACTAGGAGAAATTTCCTGATATTATTAACTGACTTGGTATCCAAGTTTTGGCAAGTAGAGAATCAGTCTTATTTTCGGTCTAATATAAACAGCATATTCCATTGAATATGTACATGAGATGAATATGTTCGCAGCTTTCTTGTATGGTTGAAGCACACGCTATAAGATTTACAATGTCAAGGGGAAAAGTTGAGTCAATTTTTAAATATTAGTAATTGATATGCATTTATCTAATTATATGCAATGAATGAATCATGTAAATTATCTGAAAAATATTATTAATTATATCATTTTCTTTTTTTTATAAAACTTAAATAATTCAATTTTTTAAGTTTATATTTTAAAATTTCATGATTTAAATTCAAAATGTTAATGTTGGAACTCGTTTTGTTAATGGATGGAGTGACATTTATTGCTATAAGAATGACTTACAATTTTATTAGTGGGTGTTTTAGGTTTTGCTTATTTTTCTAATATTCTATTCATCTAATCTAAAATTTAAATTTGAGTAGCTTATTTTTTAAAAATATATAGTCGATGTACATATTATTGATAGATAATGATAGGGATCTTAAAATTTTTGTATCAAATGGATCTTAAATATTGACACGGTATTAAATATGTTAATGGTAATTTTTGACAAAATCAATCACGCAGATCTATTCAACCATGATGATGGAAATTTAGTTACTTTTCTTGACAATTTTTTTCCTTAGATGAACAAATTTCGATGAAAAACTCAGTAACACAGATAAATCTTTTGTAATTCTTATTGTAACAAAATTAACAGATGAGTAAAATAGTATTTTGAATGTAACTTTTTTTTTCTTTATAGACTTGATAACGATATGAATAAAAAATTTATTATTATTTTTTTCATCAAATTTAAGTTTTTTATTATTTTGACTTCTTACTTTGTGGGTGCGAATGCAACGGTGGGAGTATCAAGTTTGGTGCGGTCATGCACCCAAATTAAAAACCGGAGGGATGAGCCAACAAAAGCCAACTCACTACAGAGACCGGGGGCACAATTGTCAATTGAGCCGATATATTGACGGAACAGATTATGCAACCTAGCTGCGAGACTGCGATACAGTTCATCGATAGGTAATCTACGGATCGGCACCTCTGCAGCTCCGCCGATGCAACTCCAGGTCATCTAATCATTCGTCGATCAGTTCGCCTCGCTTATTGGAGTAATTCCTTCCCTCTCTCCTGTGATATAGGTGTAGTGTAATAGATACATATATATACACGACTTACCTGAATTGGCGGCGGAGGCCTCACAGGATCTTCGCTGATCGGATTGGTCAGTTTTGCCCTAATTTTTCTCTGTAAGACTCTCTCACTCTATATACTTACAGTCACACATATATACATATATGTCGTTGTAGCTTTATGGTTACATTTACTGAAGGAACATAATTTGGCTGAGATTTATTGGTCGTGGATGTATAAAGTTTGTGTTAACAGTAAATGTTTTGTTTTGAAGTTTATTGAACTGCTGTTTTTCCCCAATTTGTTTTCTTCATGTATTCATCTTCTTCTAACTTCTATTAGAATCGTGAATGCATCACTATTAGAAATAATTTTTCCTAATACATTCCCTTAAGAGCATCGTTATATATGAAAGCATTACATGACTGAGATGGGCTCTATTATAATACCTAATACTGGCAGAGCATGAACTCCAACTTGAGAAATCATGGATTTTATAGAAAATTTAAACTATGTAGGAACTACTAAAGCCTCATTAACAATTACATGGCTATTGGTGGACTCTCATATGCACCTAATATTATTAGAACTTAATACTCCAACTTAGGAAATAATATATTCGAAATTTAAACAATGTATGATTTACTACGTGAATAATATATTCTTGTCCCAAAATAAGATCCACTGACCAATACTATAATCCATGTTGACCAAATTTATAATTTCGAACACACCATTGACTTGACAATATTTGAGGCTTTCATAAGAATGCCTATAAGCTTATTATGGTTATAAGCTTTTTCTCGTAATGGTGACTAAGCTTACTAAGGTTATAAGCTTAATAATTTAGCAAAAGAAAAATAGCTCATAATATAAAAATGACTAAAGCCGGTGTTTTGACCGCACACAGTTCTTGTGCCCACATTCAGTTTTATGTTTGAGCCTCTTGTCTTGTATTTTTGGGTCAATGAGGTATACCCTGGGTTTATAGTGTATTTTGTTCATTTGTTGGTCCTTTTTGTTCAAGAGATTGCATTGGGAGTGTAAAGGAACTAGTGTTTGTGTGCTCTTTGGTTGTTAAGGGAATATATGTCCTTTTTGATACCACTATAAGCTTTTAAATATCGTGCGTAATGAGTGGACACAAGTTCACCCCCTTTTTGGCACGTTGTGATTAATTACCTAAAAGAAGTTGAAAGTACAGTAAGATTCAATCAGATAAACTTGATAATGCTAGGACCCAAGGAGGGGTGATTTGAATTCAACTTGACTACAATATGTTTCCTTAAATACTCCCTCCATCCCAATTCAGAGTTCACTTTCAAAATCAATTACCGAATCTCAGAATATGTTATTAAGTTTTAATCAAGGTTGATCATCATGTTGAGACTTCACTGGAGATAAAATAAAATAAGGCTCGACCAGAGATAAAATTTGATAATGCTAGATCCCATGGAGGGGCTCTTTGAATCAACTCGATTCCAGGATTTTAATGTATTCCCTCCATCCCAAATTGAGAGGCCAATTTTCCTTTTTAGGATGTCTTAAAAATTTGGGTGTCCACTCCACTCTCATACTCGATGTAAATATTAATATTTTTGAATGAGTTTTTATCATTTCCATTCATCTTGTTAAAGTCAACTTTTTCTTAAATCCTTTGATTACAAACATGGACTTTTATTTGGGGACATAGAAAGTATTTATTTACGTGTGATGTGGTGCCTGTATTTTTTGGTGAGGATTTTCTTGTGCTTGAAGAATGTGTCTAATTTTATCCACTCCATAATCGCTTCTCTTTTTTATCTCTTCTTCTTTAGTTTCCCTTCTTTTTATTCCTTGAGACTGTTTTATGGGGATTCGCAAGAGATTCTTGCCCGTCATTTAACGTGGAGTACCCTTTATGCTCGCTTTCTTTTATCACATTGGTTTTTTCTTTCCAAAAGTGCATAAATTCAAATTTTGTTTGCTCATACTAGGAGGTTATATCGATCACAATGTTGTAAGAATATTCTGCTTGTTAATTTGATAGATTGCTTGAGATTGACTATACACTATCCAGATTTCCCAGAGTAATAGGACATTAATGCCCATAAAGTACTCCCCATTTGATGCTTTGATGATATTAGGAAGTTGATGGCATTCTAAAGGGGCATGACAAACACATCAGTCTAATCCTGCTTCTTTCCCTTTTTAGTTACTTGGATCTGAAAATCTAAACACATTTTTAGTGGGTTTGGATCTGAAAATAAACTCAAAACCCTCTAACAATTTGTTTCGCGAAAATTTCTCCAAAGTGGCTGTACCAATGCACTTTTATCTTAGTAAGTCCTTTTTCACAATATATTGAGAATGTTCAAATTCCTTACCATCCTAAGGTTTTCCCTTGCTTGTACTCTAATAGTCCCTCCATCTCATATTATTTGTAACCTTTCTTGAGTGTGGCACAGATTTTTAGATGTGTCAAAAGTATATCCAAACATTATGTTTTTAAAACATTTATAGTTTTTGAATTTTCTAAAAAGTGTGTGTGTGTGTGTATATAATACCTAAATATAATTTCAGAACGTCAAAATTCATCCGCACACTCTAAAAGAAGTTGCAAATAATGTGGGATGGTGTCGTAAACAACTCCGGTTAACCTTGTAATTCTTCTATTGCACATCTCTTAGAGTCGGTCCTTTTTCTCCCGTGATTTACATATATAAGATTTTTTGATTGGGTAGACATTATTATTTTAATGAAAGATTCCTAATATATATCATTACTTTTAATTTTTTGCCCTTACTAACAGTGGTGCTTAAGAGGTCATATAAGGATGCTAAAATAAAAAAATAAAAAACTTATGTGATAATTTAATCAAGTTCCTTTCGTGTTGTTTAAGTAAGTTGGAGAATGAAAGAGGAAGGGGTTGGATCCAATATTTGCTTATATTTTACATAGTATTTCCTATGAGTAATTGTAGCTTGAATATTTTGTGTTGTAGAATGTGCGCCTAGGGGACCTAGGCGGGATTTTTTATTTTAAGCCAATTTTAATATTTTATCTTATATTTATCCAAACAAAACAATAATATAAAGCAAAACAATCTATAATAAATATAATAAAGGCTTTTGCTTAAAGTTCAAACACATATCCATATTGCCAATGTCAAAGTTCAAACACATAATTTGTTAAATTTATATAAATAATAAATGTATTTTTAAGTAATTTATAATATTCATAATCATATTGATATAAAACAAATGAATTCATGTTAATTTTGAGTTTGAAATTGAATTTTTGAGAGTATTCTTGTATCATCATGCTTCAATGAAAACAATTGCTTCAATAAATTAAAACAAATAATATATATATATATATATATATATCCATTACTTGAAATAATTAAATTATAGAATTAGTGTTACTAGTATTTTCATATATATACGTACTTCTTCTCTCTAAAAAATTTAAATAAATGTTATTTTTAAAAATTAATGTGAAGTTTATTGAATGAGACATTTGATATTATTAATTATGAAATTATTTTTATTTGTATAATCTTCAAAATTGAGGACTTAAAGAAAATATGACAAATACCATATGCTAAGTATGGCTAACATATCTTTAACGTATTAGTTTTATTCTTAAATTTATGTTTAGTTTCTTAAGTTTTAATATTGAATTGAATTCTTGAAATAAAATAAAAAAACCTCTCCGCCTATGCCTCGCCTTTCCCGCCTAGCCCGCTAGGCGCCGCCTAATTTCCTGGAGCGATTTTTTTGCCGCCTTGGGCCTAGGCGAGGCGCCAGAGGGGGCCTAGCGCCTAGGCGCCGCCTAGGCCGCTTTTTAAAACACTGTAATTTGCCAAGAGTTTAACTCGTATATCTTATCCTGAATGTGGCTTTTCAGGTTGTGATTTGGCATTTCACTCTGATCAAAATGGGCAACGGTCCTGCACTATATTCAGATATTGGCAAACGTGCGAAAGGTAATCTTTGAATCCATTCATTGCCTGTGTATAAGAGGGTTTTTTGGTTTGTGAATATAAGACAATAATTTCCTCCCTAAAGCATTGATTTATAACTGCATAATTGTTCTGTTCTATTATAGAGATACCATGTGTAGTTATTATTTGTGATTGGATATTTGTTCTTTTGTATTGACTTAATTATTGTGTTCCTCCCTGAAATTAACCATTTTGTCCCTGCTGATGCAGTTGTTAAACTAATTGTTTGCACTGTTGATTTTATCCCAAAATATGAGCTTACATTGTTTAAATTTCTCTCTAAAGAATTTGAAAGTGTTTCCTGTTCAATGTAGTCCTCCCAATCTTTTTTTAAATTATTTAAAAATTATAATAATTATTCGAACAGAGATTTTATTTGAGGTATCTTGCTTTCAATAACACCACATTGATACACCACCTTCAACCTCTTACCTATAACCTGTCAGCTTACAAGCCAACAAGCTTCGAGGTGGCCAGTTCCAGCTTAGGTTTAAACAATTCTACTATACTATTGATTTGTTTCAACTGCCAGTTTCAGACTTTCAGTTGATTAAGAGAATTGCTTGCTTTTGTGCAGACCTGTTGACGAAAGATTACAACTATGATCACAAGTTTTTACTGTCTATTCCAAGATCTACTGGAATGGTATGCTCTTTCTCTAATTGAATATTGATTTCTCTCTTTGTCGCTCGGTCTTTGACTCTTGGTACGTCTAGAAAGCTGTTTGGCTAATTTACTTAGACTTTATCCTTTCTTCTTTGACTCTTCTGTGATATGGATTACAGTAGGAAAAAAAAATTGTCCTTGAGGGTTTCACATTAATAACATGATATAGTGGTGATAGTCATTAGATTTCATCTTCTACAGTTTTGAATAAGATACTTGGGATGCTGAGACCATTTACTTGGCATGGTTGTAATATAAGCTTTTGAGTACTTCTATAATATGTATGCAAGTCTTAAACTGAAATAGAACAAAATAATACAAAAAAAGAGAACATATTCTGAGAAAAAGTGAAAGCATAATGTCAAATTTTAAGAGCATATTCTGGACAGATAACTTGAATTCATGGTAGCGTCACATAGATTTAAATGACCAAGATGAATTTCTCTAACTAAATATAATACTCCCTCCGTCCAGCTTTATTTGTCCTAACTGACTTTTTATAGTCAAATTGACCATATTTAGAATCAAAATTTATTCTTAAGTTTATTACATATAGACACAAAATTATTATCGTAAGAAAGTATATTGAATATGTTATCAAATCAACTTATTTGATTTCAAAATTGTAATACATTTGTTTAATTATTAATCTTAAAATTGGTCGATTTGACTGTAAAAAGTCAATTAGGACAAGTAAAGTCGGATGGAGGGAGTATCTTAAAATTGGGCAATTTGACTGGTTTAATGATGCAAATACCATTTAATTAGCAACCTCAGACATGAACAAATGGTGGACCGTGGATGTGAAAGGGTAAAAATATAGTCTCTATGCAACTGTGATATAATCATGACACATTTACTGTGTGCACTCTGTAGTTACTTCTCCTCTCGTACGGATTATCAGACTGTATAACTTCTCGAAAAAGAAAAAAAAAAGTATGACCATATAAGCTATTTGTGAGGTTAAAAGGGAAAGGTAAATAAAAGTTCATGTGCTCCGGTTACCAGTATTTACTCTATGTACCGATTACATGCCTGGATTTCTGTGATATGATTAGGGCTGTAACTAACTAAACAAATACAGGCTTGGAGGTCTTGGGTTGGGTGTCATATAGACATGCTTATGCTCAGGTTCAGCTCATTGAGACAGTTAAAAAAGATATCAGAGTAATTTATGAACGATCAAGTCTTCAACAAAATCTATTTAGTTAGTGATATAAACATTGATTATATCTTTGATGTATGTAATCTATGTATGTGTTAGGCAGGCTATGTTGTTGACTTTACTTATATTCATCTTTTGTTTCTTAATTTGATTTTGTGCAGGGACTTACGGCAACTGGTGTGAAGAAAGATCAATTTTTTGTCGGCGACATAAGTACAGAGTACAAGAGTGGAAATACTACTGTAAATGTGAAAGTTGATACATATTCTAATGTAAGAAAGAAATCATTGTTGTTAAATTCAATAGCTCTGACCTTTCTTTATTTTCTCACTTGTATTTCCTTGGAGGATTCCTTTCCTCCCTTTTGTCCTTTCTATATAATAAAACTTCTTTATCATTTTTTCAAAAAAAAAATAAAAAAAAAATACTTACCAACTCTGAGGCTTTGCAATTTACTACTTGTTGGTTTCTGTTTTTGTGTATAGCCTTTTGGGTCGTTTGATTTCAGGTGCAGTTGTACATCTGAGTTTCCTTATTTTGCAGGTCTCAACCAAAGTAACCATCACTGACGTATTGCCATCTATGAAAGCAGCATTTAGCTTTGACATTCCTGATCACAAATCTGGAAAGGTCAGTGCTTTGCAACTTATGTTAGATACTCGGCTTATATATTATAGAACATTCTAAGTAACTTTATTTTGTAATTCGTTTCTTAAATGACAACAATTCTGGTCCAGTGATGTCATTTAAATTGCCAATATTTATTCTTTTCTTACTTGGCGGCCTGAACAAAACTAATTGTTTTTTAATTGTAATTTAGACTTAAGAGGATAAGGTGGAAATGGAGAAAATAAAGAAGTGGAATATAGCTGCCGGACCCATGTTTTAAGGTCAATACTGAAAAGACATTTTCTTATCTGATCCATTCTGAAGCCCTGTTGTTTTTAGTAAATGGTTTGGACACATCATATTACTAAAATCAAGTCCTAACTGGGTCAGGCTAAATAAATTGATGTAATGCCGGCACATTTTGTGTCTTGCCTAGGGGAATGCAATTCTTATCGACTCTCACTCGGATCCAAGGCATTAAGAAATGAATCTTATTCCTAAGCAAATTATTTATTAACAAATCAATAACAATTAAAGGAATTGACCTTGAAACAAATATTTACATGAAGCCAAGTAATTACATGGAGAATTGCTAGTGTGATTTTATTCATTCGGTTTATCCTCAGCTGGATGTGCACTACCTTCATCACCATGCAGCCATCAATTCCAGTATTGGCCTGAATCCAGCCCCTCTGTTGGAGCTTGCTGCAGTGATTGGTGACAGAGGTCTAGCTCTTGGTGGTGAAGTTGGATTTGATACCGCCTCTTCTTCTTTCACGAAGTACAATGCTGGGATAAGCTTCAACAGGCCAGATTTTACTGCGGCATTAATACTGTATGTATCTGCAAGTCTCGTTGTATTTGATAATTGATCAAGATGCTCTTTTTATTTTTCTAGTGTTTTCTTGATCCATGTGCCCCCTATTACAGAGCTTTTCAACTGACTGGTATGAATAGAAGTATACTAGACATGTCTGCTGGTCTTCCTCACTAATAAAAGGGATCCAAAATGACTGACTACCTTTAGAGATTGATTGTTTCAAGTTTAATTACTTAAAATAGAGTGTCTTGAATAGCTGTGCATGCGCTCTTATTACAAAGTTTACCTTGTTGGAGTTCTGTACGATCTCAGGTATAGAAAACTTTTCCAGAAACAGTGGTCAAGGAATTGGTATTAGTTGCCAACAATTTAACCTAGAGCGGGGATTGGTTTGGACCTTCGGTACTTGGAATGGGATGAGAATTCAGTGCACCGCATACTCTGAAATAAATGTGACCAACTTCTATACATATACTAACACAGTGCACCATTGTTAGAATGCTCAAGATCTCCATTCATTTATGGATATTTTTATCCAAAAGATGCCTCTGGAATGGTTTGAATAAGCAAATTCTTAGCTTCCTTTTGATAAGTTATGGACTTTTTCTACTTATCCAAAAATGGTTATGGATAAGATAAATCACCTTCCTGAAGTTTCTTCAAAAAACTCACCTTACTGATATTTTTCTTCTATTACTACGAAAGTATGAACATTTTCAATTATTTTTAAATAGTTTTAGTTTGTTTAATAGTTTGTAAATTGAATCTGATTCTTCGTCTGACCTCTTACTATTTACTACTGAAGACTGAACCCCTTTTGGGAATTAAATATTGAAAGCGGACATTGCTATCGTAATCAAGAGTAGTTGTCAGCCTATGAGCAATTACTATTCGTATGATGCCTTCATGATAGTGTGGAAAATTTTACTCCCTCCGTTCCACAAAACAAGTCCTATTTAAGTTTGATCCTAGTTATTCTCAAAATTCTAAAATTCAAATTGGGATGTGAAATTCATCACCATTTTGAGTTATTTTAAATTCAGATCTAAGAAGATCTGATAAGCCATATATTCTGCTATGTAGCAGAAGCTTCTATATATTTGTTCCAGAAATTGGCTGTCCAGTGCATTTCATGCCTAGTTGTTTTTGCAAAATTTCCTCGCTTTAGCCCAGATATTCATTTCCACGATTGAAATTTTTTTAGGAAAGGATTTCTGCATCTAGGTCAGCTGGTAACACTAGAGTCTGAATCTTTTTACTGAAACCAACTGCTAGGAAAACTAGATTGTACTTTGAATTATATTGAATGATTTACTTTGTTTATTGAAGTTTTTAACGTGTCAATGCACTTTTTATAAAGCTTAAACTATCTTATATAGGACGGACAGAGGACAGACATTGAAGGCATCTTATGTTCAGTCTGTAAATCCCTCAAGTGGAACTGAGGTTGCTGCGGAGATGATTCATAAGTTTTCTACCTATGAAAACAGTTTTAGCATTGGGAGTGCCCATGTAGTTAATCCTTTCACCGTGCTGAAAACACGATTCTCCAACGATGGAAAGGTTGCTATGCTATGCCAACGAGAATGGAGGCCCAAGTCTCTTGTAACTGTTTCGGCGGAGTGTGACACAAAGACTGTAAATGCTGCCCCAAAATTGGGCATTGCCCTTGCTCTCAAGCCCTGAAGTGAATCGATGCCCCCTGGTTCAACAAGTTGCAACTCTTTTATGATTTTTTCAACCCCATAAAGGTGGGTTACATTTTGCGGATATCAGTTTTTGAGAAAAACATAAGTTTTAGCATATACATTTGATGGGTTTGTTTTGGAGGAGACACTGGGAAACTAAATTCAATTTTGATTATAATTTCAAACTGACGGTATTTACAACTGTGTTGAAAGTTGTGAAATTCTACTCTTACGTTATTTGTTGATTGCTACATATTAATATACTAGGGTTAACCCGTGCCTCAGGCACTACGAAGGGTGAGATGAAGAGAGAGATGGAGGTATTATAAGGGGAAACTTGAATGAAGGTGAAATGGAGAACAGGGAGAGAATCGGATGCTAGGAGTAGAAGAGAAGGTGGAGGAAGTGAAGGAGAAGAGAGTCGGAGTATATTTATGAAGGGTGAGATCTATCCCAAATTTTGGACGGTCTAGATGCTTTATTAGGGTGAGCGGGAATTTTATGGAATTCAAAAACAGTTGTGTTTTGTTATATAGATTATTGACTATTGAGGTTGCTTGTTGTTGCCCCTGCATTGTCTGTCACACTCTTCACATTGCACTCTCTTGGCTCGCAGTTGTCACAAAGCGATACTGATACTTTTTTTAACTCTTTACATTGCATTCCCTTGCCTATCAGTTGTCACAAAGCGGTACTGATACTAATACTGATACCTCATTTTTATTTTTATTTTTATTTTTTACAGAGATAGTATTTGGAGCTAACCCTTTGACCTTTTGGCAACGAAGAGTGAATCCATTGATGATTGAACTTGCCCATGTGACAATATATTTCAAGTGTTAATTTTATTTAAATTTTTGTACTATTTGCTAAACTTTTCAATAGTGAAAGGCAGCAACATCAATTGCAGGCCAGGGTGACAAATCAAGGGTGTTTTTTTATTTTTATTTTTTTTTTCGGGGGCGGGGTGAGGGGAAACAGGGGCTGGGAAGAAAATTTTGATTAACATTTTTTTTTTCCTTTTTAGTTTTCTATATTTTATTTGAATTAATAATAGAATATTCTTTTTATAGAATTATATGTATATAGATATATTTATATAAAAAAATTTAGCAATTAAAAGGCATTTTTTTTATAAATATTTTTTTTAAAGGTGATGCTTGGGATTTCAAATTTTTTGTCTTAAATAATATGTCATCATAATATTAGTTGGGCATATCTCCTATGATTGGTTATACAATAAATTATTATTAAAACATTTAATGTTATGTCATTTGAGATTAAAAATTTAAAACTACTAGCATTACTTTTTTTAAATAATTAGAATTATTTTAACAAAAAAATAAATTAAAAGTTATATATATATACACACACACACACATCATATGCTACATAAGATTCTACATCACTGTTAATGAATCATGGTTTATCTCTGATTAGTTTTAAGGTCATATTTTGTCAAATTATTAGAATCGAAATATTTTTTGTAAAATAAAAAAAATTTGTTAATTAAATTTGAAGAAAATGTAAACTTGAAGAGTTTTTTTTTGTTCATCAAGTCTCATAAGGTTGAACATTTGATGGATTTCTTAATTGAAACGTTTTGGTGAAAAATAATAAGACCGTAAAAAAGACCAAAATAAAATAAATAAATTAAAGAATTGAAGAAGACTGGACAATGTTTTAAGGCCCGTTCGTCCAAACTTATTTTAAAATAATTTAAAGTTAAAATTTAAGTTTATTTATAAGTTATTTTGAGTTGCGATTTATAAGTAAAAGTATTAGGTATTAGTTTAACTTATATGTCAAAAATTAAATTAAAACAAGTTGTAATGGTGTTGTAGTGATAATAACTTATAAATTAAAATAAAATATAAAAATTATTAAAAATGACATTAATAAAAAATATATTGATTCAATATCATAAAGAATCACTATTTTTTCATTAGATAAAACACTAAACAAATAAATATAATATATTGTATTATAAATATAATATAATATAATATAATATAATATAAATATAAATATAATACATCTCAATAATATATATATATATATATTGTATTATAAATATGGAAAATAATCCATAGTAAATAGTTGTTATAGACCAAAAATTGACATACGTTATTTATACCATTGAAAACAAGAAATGAACGGTCAGAATTAGAAATCGAAAATCGACGTGAAATAGCGGAAAGTAAAAAAACACATAACATTCGCTACTAATAGTGGCGAATACTAATCAAAATAACGGTTTGGCTTTATTAACTAATATTTAGGTTTTATTAACTCGGGTTAAAAGTTTATAAATTAAGGTTTAAGGTTTATTAAGTAAGTTTTAAGATTTATTAAGGGTTTAACCTCTGGTTAGTAAACCTTAAAGCATAATAAATAAACTTTAAACCTTAGTTAATAAACCCTAAATATTGATTAATAAGCCATTAATCCTAATTGTTAAACTCTTAATCCTAGTTAATAAATTCTTAACCTTAGTTTATAAACTTTAAATTCTAGTTAATAAACTTAGACCCTAGTTAATAAAGTCAAACATTTATTCTGATTAACATCCGCTATTATTAGTAGCGGATAATATGTATTTTTTTTATGGTCCGCTATTTGATTTTCGGTTTCTAATTCTGACCGTTCGTTCTTATTTTCAGTAGTATAGATGATGTATGTCCTATAAGAATCTCTAATAAATATGTGTTATTGATCATTTTCCTATAAATATAATATAAATAAAAGCGTTCGACACCAAATGTTTATTTATGATGGAGAAGAAATTAAACATTAGATTAGAATGATAAAGATGTAATTGAATAAAATAGAAAAAAGATAAAACAAACATTACGTTTGATCAAACTAACTTATAAAAGATGACTTATAAATTATTTTTAAATAAGTTAATAATTATTATTTATTAATAATAACATATAAGTTAAAAAATAAATCAAAAATTAAGTTACTGTCAAAACTCTTAATAGTACAAAAAGTTATTTTGACCAAGTTATAAGTGTTTGCCGAACACGCTCTTAAATGTCCTCCGATCACCCTCTCTCCTCACCTTCCGCCCTACTCCACCACGCTCTTCCTCTAATCCCATCACCATTCCCCAGTCCTTGAATTTCCCTTAAATTTTTCCCTAGATCTTAATTTTCCCAGGAAACTCCATTCACTAAAACCCCTTTCCCAAGAGAAGAAGAAGAAGAAAAATGTCACTCAGCGACACAGTGCCCCTCCACCCATCTTCCCAATCAGACATAGATGAGATCGAAAACCTCATCAATTCGGCTCCCGCCACCGTCCTCCCAGCCCGCCCGCCCAGCCCTCCTCGAGCTTCAATTCCAGTTTCCTCATCTCCCTTCATGCCCTCCAATCTCCCTCCTCCTTCCGCCTATCAGAAGCCGATTCCTGTTCCTCAGGCCCCACCTCCCCCTCCGCCACCCTCTTCGAATCATGGCCAGTCGAATATCGGGGCTACTGGATTCGGGTCGCCGCCAAATACGTTGACGGAGCCGGTGTGGGATACGGTGAAGAGGGATCTGTCTAGGATTGTCAGCAATTTGAAGTTGGTGGTTTTCCCCAACCCGAATCGGGAGGATCCGGGAAAGGCGTTAAGGGATTGGGATCTTTGGGGGCCATTCTTCTTCATTGTCTTTCTGGGTCTCACCTTATCTTGGTCTGCTTCCGTCAAGAAGGTTCAGTTTTCACTTGCACAGTTGCATTGTATTTCTATATACATCTTGTGCTACATTCGCAATGTATATTTTTGTGTAAATTGTAAGTGCAAACGGGTCTCATGTACGTGCGTTAGTTTATCAAAAGTGGGTTTAGCTTAGTTGTGACTTGTGACTTACTTGGTATAATACTATAATTTGGGTTTTCAAGTTTCTTAGGAGTTAAGTTTTTCGTTCACGATATTTTTTTTTGTTGGGTTTAGAATTAACGGCGTAAAGTTATTTAGTTGTAATTTTCATATGCATAGTTGGATCATGATCTTCAAAGCCAGTTATCTTCTCTTATTTATTTTAGTAAATATTCGGTGTAATTACCCAAAAAAATTCATTAGTAAATAGCATTGAATCTATTAGGTGATTAGTTTTTTGTTCACGAGAATTTTTATTTTTATTTTTTTTGGTTTAGGATTAACGGCATAAAGTTATTTAGTTGTAATTTTCATATGCATAGTTGGATCATGATCTTCAAAGCTAGTTATCTTCTCTTATTTATTTTAGTAAATATTCGGTGTAATTACCCAAAAAATTTCATTAGTAAATAGCCTTGAATCTATTAGGTGATTTAGTGCTATTTTGAGATGTAAATTAATTCATTCTTGTTTTCTAGTTTTCCTCTAATTGATTTAGGGTCTGATAAGACCATCAGATGCTTAAGGTGAAGTAAGTTTGCAGGTGGGGAGATTTGATCCCATAATACATGATGATATATGAATGTTGGAGAGTGAACTTCGTATAAAACCAAACCCTTAATGCCAACTGGAGGCGTTTCTAAGGTAAACCCACCACCAAGGTGATATTCTTACATACCAAGTTACCCAATCCAAATCTTTCTCTTGCTTAGACATACTTTTTTTGGCTCAACCAAATGATCCATTATGTCATCTCTTGCCCTTGCCCCCCTTCCCCTGTTCAAAGAAAATGCTCATAAAGTGTCTAGGAAATCTGAAACGCTGAAGGGATCCTAAACAGGGACAAGTAATACAAGAGTATACTAGTTAACAAGCCTGAATTAAAGTAACTTCTTTTCACCTATCAAGCCGCTGAGTGCCTCTCTAAACAAATGGGTGCCAAAAAATGCTATGGACCTAGGATTACCACTAAAGGACACACCAAGATAAAAATAAGCAAAAAGATTCAGAGAGAAATATGTTAGAAGGTCCTCTGCTTTTGTTAATTATTAACTCCGGATGACTGCACTGGAGCAAGTTGAAATTCATCCCATAGATTGTATGACACACCTGAAGAATTATTCACGCATTATTAAATGCTTGAAACCCTCTGAAAGTAAAAGGATGGTATTATCAGCAAATTGAAGTTGAGGCACTCTACCTTCTCCCACCCCACTGCACAGCCCCCCACTAAACTACGCTTCTCACCTCTTTAAGCATTATACTCGATACATATTCCAATGAAGTGAATAAAAAAGGCAATAAAGGATCTCATGCCTAGGACCCCTAGAAGTTCTAAATCAGGATTTAGGTTCCCCATAAACAATCATCGCAAAATGAGCTGAAGCAAAACAACCCTTGATAATGAGCACTGTAAATTAGCATACGGATTTGTTACGAGTCAGGCTATAGTTTCTCTGTTGATTTTAATTAATAATTTAGTACAATGCAATAGTAAGACTATTCTCCAAATTCAAGACATTATAATATGTTAGTAAGTCCCTTTCGATTTTGTTAAGTTGATAATTTCTACAACTTGCTAACCGAAGAAAAATAATTGGAAGAATAGCAACATCAGTCATCTATATAAGTGATTTATTAGGTATCATCTGTTGGTCATTAATACATCTTTTAGTGCAGGTAATTCTTTTTGCAGCTGTAGTAACAAAAGAGAGGATAATATGGGATGGATGCTTCCAGAGTTTTGTTAGATTGAACCCCATAGGGTTGTTAGTTTTTATAAAGGATTTTATTGGATGATGCATATGAGAAGTCCTATCTAGTTGTTATCACTTATTTTCTTCTTTCTCTTTGTTTCTTTTCAGTTAGCATATCATTTAATTTTTAGAATTTCCTGCTTCCATTCCATATCTGCAAATAGTTTGGTATGCTCCTTATAAACTACTTCCTGTTGGAGAAGGCAGAATCTGCATCTTGTACCTTGAGCTCTTTTTCAATTTGTGTTACATGGGACTGATCTGTCTATTCACTTATTAATGGCTCTTTTTTTATTATTTATTTTTGAGTTGCCTTTTTTTCCAGCCTGAGATTCTTGTAATTGTCTTGCAGTCTGAGGTTTTCGCCGTTGCATTTGCACTTCTTGCAGCAGGTGCTGTAATTTTGACACTGAATGTGTTGTTGCTGGTAATCTCTCCATCTCTGGCGTAGGTTTTTAATTGTATTCCTGCTGAATTTAGGGTTTTAAATTTGTCAGTTGTTGGAATACTTCTTAAGAAAGAAATGGAACTTTTGTACTGTACGCTTAAAACTGAAAAATGTAAAATTTGACATTTGTTTGACTGAAGTTTTGTCATGTTCATGGTATTAGGGTGGTCACATAATCTTCTTCCAGAGCTTGAGTCTTTTGGGTTACTGCCTATTTCCTTTGGATGTTGGCGCCCTTATCTGCATGTTAAAGGACAACGTCATAGTGAAGTTGGTGGTGGTATGTGTTACGTTGGCCTGGAGCTCTTGGGCTGCTTATCCATTCATGAGTACTGCTGTCAACCCTAGAAGAAAAGCTCTTGCACTTTACCCTGTTCTACTGATGTATGTGTCTGTTGGTTTCCTCATCATTGCCATTGATTAGTGGCTTGAATCATATAGGAATTATGGAACCAATGAATCTTAGGGCATATAGTGTGGTGTTCATTTGGATTCTTATATGGGATAATCATGCGTCTTTAAGTGGCTTGGCTGTCGACTTTGATGAGTTTGAGGGTTCATTCTAGAAAATTGTACATGGAGAAATTTGGTTGGAAAGAGTCCTTTTATCTGTACACATGTAACAAAATCTACTAGAATTTTTTTTCATGCATGCATCTCTAACCTACGTTTGTAAAAATCCTTAATAATAGGAATTGGAAATTGTTGATTTCCTCTAATTTGCAACATAGGAGTGACGTCTGTTTTTGTTTGTGTTGAGATTTGCAAAATGGTCGTCTGGGGACAAATAAATCCCTCGTCTGTCTTCTCCCAAACCAACTTTGGCTCTGTGATCCCTCCTTTTCTAAGGTTGTGGAACACCCGAGGATACATACTTTGTACCTCTAAAAGTCGGATACGGACTCAGAAATTGTTTTTGAAAACATTTTTATACAAGAAAACTGCATAAACAAAATGCTCATCTCCTTGGGATACAAGGTGCCTTGGTTTTTGACAATCCTTTTTGCTGCTTCTCGAGAAGTATTTAATCTGTGATTATGTTTGGTTGCAATAATGATACATGACCATTTATTATACTGAAGAAGTGAGATGTTTGTTTAAGGTCAACTCGCTTAATATTTAACTGATTAAAATAATTAATTTTATAAATATGATTAAAATAGTTAATTTTGTATGTTATACAAAAATATAACACTAATTAATTATTATTTTATTTTGCTAGTAACAATAATTAATTTTAAAATTATCTAAATATAATTTAGTTTGCCCAGGCTCGCATATAACTCGGTTTGTTCAAGGTTGAGCGCAATTGAATAACCCACTCATTTAAACTTGACTTGAATTTGTCTAAATTTTAGCCAAGTTCGAGCTCAATTTCCTAACAGCTTAGCTCGTTTAGAGTTTTTTAATTTGTTCTAAAATGACATTACTCATGGATAATTATTTTTATTTCTAAGTTTATTTGCGAGCAATTATATAATAAATGTTGGGTTACATAATGTTTAGAGCTTTAAATGCACTTAAAATTTTTATTCGTATAGGAATAACTTATTTCAAGCATAATTTATTTAAATCACGTATGTCAATAGCGGAGCAATTATATATTTCAGTGAAAAAGATGAGATTAAATTAATAGTATAGTCATTTGGAGGTATCAGATGAGACTAGAAGTTAGGAGCAAATATACATGCATACTAATTGAATGATAAAAAGGTATAAATGAAATGAGTGTGGTGTATTAGGCTGAAAATATGATTACCCTAAAGCTGGGTAGCGTCGTGGACTAAGGAAGTAGTATTATTGAGTCCTAGTGAGTAGAAAGGACTACCACAAATTAGAGTGGCGGGCCATAAATATTTATTGAGTGCTGATAGTAGTAGTAGTAGTAGTATATCACAAGTTATGTTTTAACAATGAGAGAGAGAGAGGCCTGAATTTAAGTTGTACAGTAAGACTGAATTAAGTAGCGAGTGTCGGTGTATCCCCGTGTGTGTGATAGGAGTAGTAAGTAATGTTAGTCTGGTCTAAGAGAAGCTTCAATATATTTGTACCACTCGATGATCACTACTTGAGTTGGTGATTTTGGTGGTGGGGGTGGGGTGGGGGGGCTCTCTCTCTCTCTGTCCACCGACTCTGGGGGGAGGTTGCTTGGGAGGATAGGTTTGCAGTCTACTTTACTTGTGGGGTTGTTACTAACTCTGCAGAGTACAGATTCTCTCTCTCTGCATCAACCTTGGCATGCACTGCAGACTAGACTTAGATTAGCTAGGACTAGGACTAGGACCAAGAAATACACCACCAAACCCCGAAACCCCAAAAGGATTCTCCCTTCCACTCACAAAAATTACATTTTTTTGTAGAATAAATCTATATATACATAGATATGTCTAAAATGCACAATTTGATGGTATACATAAATATGTCCGATGTATATAATTTGGGTGCGTACAAAATGATAATAAAATATTTCACTCTTTTTTTTTATAATATTTTTTCTCTCTTTATTTATTATTATTTTATATTTAAGCGTGTCTTCGTTCCGTTTTATTTAACTTTAATTCTAATTAATTTAATATAATATAGATTTATTATAATTTTCAGAAATAATAATTTTGTACTAAATATTATTTTTTTAAGTAATTTATAATAGTATTAATTATTTTCAACTATATGTTGTTTTTTGTTCCTTTGAACTAATGGCTTTTTTTGTCGATGCCTTTTTTAAGATCTAAAAGGGGTCCGGCCAATAGTTTGTTAATCTTATCCACTCACCGAGTCACCGTTTCCATGTAATTTATTTATAGCACCTTGACTTGCCTATCGTTCCATCCGTCTCTTTTTTAAATAACGTTTTAAAGAAATATTTTTATCTTTTGATATTTATTGTTTAAAATTTTTAATTAAATATTAATTATTTAGTTTTTAATATTACTCTAAATATTAAATATAACTTTGATTCTCTCATTATTTTTTACCTAATAAATAACACTCTTTTTTTAATACAAGAATAATATAGACAATTGATATTATATTTAATAATATATAATCATTTCCTTAATATTTATATACAACTATAAAACGACATATATTAAGAGAAGGATGAAGTACTACTATATAAACAACCTGAGACCTGAGTTGGTCAAAATGATATATATTTACAAATTCTTACGTTGATTTTTTAATTGTTAGTTATGTAGACAAATATTAATAGTAATATTTAATTTTTAAAAAAATGTGTAATAATTAGAGTTTTTCTATAACTTTTATTATAATTCTTTATATTAATAAATTTTATAATTATAATTCAACATAAATTTATTCGAATACATATCACAAATTTTGTAAAGAGCGGTTGCTCCTCCTCCCTTATGTTTTGTTTTCTATCTAAAAGCACGTGAGCATGCAACTTGAAAGATAAGTACAGTTAGTGGTTGAATCGGTTATTAGTAGTATTTAATTAGTCCTAATAAATTCCCACCTTAATTATTAAAATGCAATTCGTTATCTACTTCTTAATTCTTACTCCTCCTCCTCCTATACTTTTAGGCTTTAGCTGAGCTTAGTGGAATATAAAAATCAATTAACAAAACTAGAGGAGGGGGGTCTGACTCAGACCCGCAGGCTATATATGAGGAGTTGAACAAGATCACACAACCCATCGTCATCGTCATAACAATTAACAAACCAATACATATAATCCCTCTGTCCAAAAAACATAAATGAAGTACGGATACTTAATTTGTACGCATTTATATTATGAAACTTAAAGGTTACTTCTAATGTGTGTTTAAGGGCACACATTATACACAGGGATCGAAAGAATATTTTCTTAATTCTTATACATATTTTTTTGATTTGTGTGTTTGACAAACATTAAGAAAATTCAAACTTAAAATAAAAGAGAGGGTACGGAATAAATTTTATTAAAAAGTATTAAATTAATATTTAATATAAAGATAATATAAAAATTAAATTATTATTATTATACAAGCTACATATAAAAAAGGAATAAATTTTAAATGTATATAAAAACAGATGAAAAAGGAAGGGAGTGTGTGTGTGTGTGTGTATATATATATATATATGTATAGTGTATACGTATTGTATTAATACATTGCTCGATAAAGAGTCATTAAGACCTCAGTTAAACAGGTTCAGATTATAATAAAAAAGGTCTCAGATTTGAGTTGAGCCTTGAACAAAGATGGATATACTACGTCTTGTACTAGTACATTGCTCGATGAAGGGTTATTAAGACCTTAGTTAAACAGACTTAGATTATGATGATAAAGACCCCAGATTTGAGTTGAGCCTTGAACAAAGATAGATATACTACGCCTTGTACTAGTACATTGCTTGATGAAGGGTCGGCATTAAGACCTCAGTTAAATAAGCTCAGATTATGATGATAAAGGCTCCAAATTTGAGTTGAGCCTTGAACAGATATGGATATACTACGTCTTGTATTAGTACATTGCTCGATGAACGGTCATTAAGACCTCAGTTAAACAGGTTCAGATTATGATAATAAAGGCTCCAGATTTGAGTTGAGCCTTGAACAAAGATGGATATACTACGTCTTGTATTAGTACATTGTCCGATGAAGGGTCATTAAGACCTCAGTTAAACAGGCTCATATTATGATGATAAAGGCTGCAGATTTGAGTTGAGCTTTGAACAAAAATGGATATACTACGTCTTGTATTAGTACATTACTCGATGAAAAGATCATTAAGACCTCAGTTAAATAGGTTCAGATTATGATGATAAAGGCCTCAGCTTTGAGTTGAGCCTTGAACAAAGATGGATATATTACGTCTTGTATTAGTACATTGCTCGATGAAAAGTAATTAAGATCTCAGTTAAACAAACTTAGATTATGATAATAAAGACCCCAAATTTGAGTCGAGCCTTGAACAAAGATGGATATGCACTTGTTCGGGTGGGTTGGTTAATTAACTTATTCAATACTTTATCTTCCTTGGACTGTTCATCAACACACAGACTAAAACCTAATCTTATCCTTGACCAACTGGATTGTAATTTGGGTACCACCGAACATGCCTCTAAGCAAATTAACAAAGCACAAAAACCAATTTTGCATGTATGGTGGAGTAAAAGAAATAGAAATACAAAAACTAAAACTAAAAGTGGGATCCACTACATCTTCTTCTACTTTATTCCTTCTGAACTCCAATATATTATACTACTACTGTACTACATTGGATGGTTGTGTGCAATCTGAAAATCACATGCACAAACATATACATACATATATATATATATATATATATATAAGTGTGATCGTGGTCATCAGATTACCTCTAATACTATTAATGAATTTAATAAAATTATTTTTAAAATATAGAAGGGGCACTGGTTATATACGGTGATCAAGAGTCATTATACCCCACATCTATATCTAATATAGATAGATATATATGTCTTGTAGTATATGATTAAAAAAATTAAACAGCTAGGTGTTAAATAGAGTGTAAACATCTGTGAAGGTAACTTAACTAGGGTAAATTAATTTGTATTAACCTCATTCATTTTGTCTTCCCAAGACCTTCTTGATACATCAATTACGCCCTCTCCTCTCTCTGTCACATGTATATATATCACAATCTCAGTCCTAGCTTTCTTTATGCGTGACAGCATTTTGGATTTTGGAATATCTCCATTAATGGGTACAAGAAAAAATAAACCGTGAATTAATATAAGCCCAGTAGAAGAGGTATGGAGGCCCCCCCAGGCCCCAATCTCTCATCTCTTTCACAACCCACCCAACTCACCAAATTAATCCAAAAATCATTTTTGTCTTTTAGCCCTTTATCTCAGCTGTTTTCCTGGTACTTATATCTCATCGCCAGCCAATATCCCCCCTTCCCCTCCCCTTTCATATATTTTGCTTTTGCTTTATCTCCCGGCTACCCCCAAACTCTCTCTCCTATAATAATAATAATAATAATTCTACAAATACATAAAACTTTTTTACTTTTCACATGAAAAAACGTTCAGAAAATATTATTCACTTTATAGGTCTCATTTGACGCAGTTAAGATTATGATAATTTTATTAATTACATATATTATCACTTTTGCTAATTTTTAAGGCATTTTTAGAGGTTCAAAAAATTATTAAATGATTGAAATATCACAGCACCTGTCGGACCAAATTATTGTATCATGCATACCTTAAATGTAAAAATAATTATAAGGTTCAATAGATACTAGCATAAGACTAATCTAGTTTAAGCTAAAATATTGGTCGGGTACAAATATGACACTGATGTACTCTCTTCTCTTTGTCCTTGCAAAAAAAATAAGTAAAGTATAATCTAAACACATGTTAAAAAAAATTAAAAAATAAAAATAAAAAAATCTCTAAATTTATTCTTAGTAACTCTATAAAATTATAAAAGTGATGAGTTCTTTTATTTTTTTTATACTAACGAATCCCACTATGACCTAATTATTTTTCACTTTATGTATTTTATCCTAACATTTTAAGAATTAAAATATTTATATTTTAATTATCTTTTGGATACGGAGTAAATAGCATATCACGCCTAGACTGAAATGCAATTATTTAAAAAAAATTGAAGCATTGTCATCCACCATTTCCTTTCCACACATGACACCACCGCCACTTAGGAAGTTTTACCCAAGGCCTTAGAAACAACACCACCAGGTCCACCACCCAGTACTTATTAGTACTTAGAATTGGGGGACCAAATGATAATTAAGTATTTTAAATGATAATTACATATTCTTAGAATTGGGGGACCAAATGATAATTAAGTATTTTAAATGATAATTACATATTTTAAGTAATAATTGTAGACTCTAATATACATTGTGAATGTTAAAATAAAATCGTACGACACAACTCTAAAAATTAGAATTAGAATTATATATATTTAAACAGACCTACCAGTATGTATGTATGTATGTATGTATGTATAGGGCCTGAATATATCAATATCGTTAAGAAAAGACCGAACTCTTAAAATAAATATTCCAATATCCAAGTCAAAAAAGGCCAAAATTTCTCTATAAATCCAGCGACACCCATATCATAAACCCCAAAGTGTATTGCATTCCATTCCATTCCATTCCATTCCATTCAATTCAATTCAAAGCCCCACCTAACTCTTCTCTTCCTATCCATTTCAACACTTTCTCTGTCGTCAGTCTTCCCCTAAAATAATCTTCTGTTGTAAACTGTAGATTAGAGCGATTTATATCCTATTAGAAAGATAAGAAATTAGTATCCTTGGCCATGACGGAGTTTTGGACCTCATTGGCTTCTCTAATGGGCGTTTGGGCCTTCTGCCAAAGCATCCTCCACACCGTCTTCCCGCCGGAGCTCCGGTTTGCTTCTATCAAAATCTTTCAACGTATCTTCCACTGGGTCTCTTCTTACTGTTACTACGACATCACCGAAATCGACGGCGTCAACACCAACGAGCTGTACAACGCCGTCCAGCTCTACCTCTCCAGCTCCGCCTCTATCACCGGAAATCGGCTCAGCCTCACCCGCGGCCTCAATTCCAGTGCAATCACCTTCGGCTTGTCCAACAATGACCGTCTCATCGACGTTTACAACGGCGTACAAGTGGTGTGGGAGCACATAGTCACGCAGCGCCAATCCCAAACCTTCTCCTGGCGGCCGCTGCCGGAGGAGAAAAGAGGGTTCACTCTCCGCATCAATAAAAAGGACAAATCCATCATTCTCGATTCTTATCTCGATTTCATCATGGAAAAAGCTAATGAAATTAGGAGGAAGAATCAGGACAGGCTTTTGTACACGAATTCAAGAGGTGGATCACTTGATGCCAGGGGGCATCCGTGGGAATCCGTCCCATTTAAGCATCCCAGCACGTTCGATACGTTGGCAATGGATCCGTCGAAGAAATCCCAGATTATGTCAGATCTTCGCGATTTCGCAGATGGGCAAGCGTTTTATCAGCGGACTGGGCGCGCCTGGAAGCGAGGGTATTTGCTTTACGGGCCGCCGGGAACTGGGAAATCTAGTATGATTGCTGCTATGGCGAATCATCTTGGGTATGATATATACGATTTGGAATTAACTGAGGTTCATACTAATTCAGAATTGAGGAAATTGTTGATGAAAACAAGTTCAAAGTCTATCATTGTGATCGAGGATATCGATTGCTCTATTAACTTGACTAACAGGAAAAAGAGCGGTGGCACTAGTAATTGCGGTGGTCGGAGCCAGTACGATGCGGCTGGGCCGCCTGAAATGAGAGGCGGGGCTGGTGAAGATGGTGGGAATTCGATTACTTTATCGGGTTTGTTGAATTTTACTGATGGGTTATGGTCTTGCTGTGGGAGTGAGAGAATATTTGTTTTTACTACTAATCATATAGAGAAACTTGATCCGGCATTGTTGAGAAGCGGGAGAATGGATATGCACATTTTTATGAGTTATTGTTCATTTTCATCATTGAAGATTCTTTTGAAGAATTATTTGGGGTATGAAGATGGGGACATTGAAGAAGATTTGATGAAGCAGTTGGAAGAGGTGATTGATGAGGCTCAAATGACACCGGCTGATATCAGTGAGCTTTTGATCAAGAACAGGCGGGATAAAGAGAAGGCTGTTTGGGAATTGATTGAAGCGTTGAGGTTAAAGGCGGAGAAGAAGAGGAAGAATCAAGTAAGAAATGGGGGTTTAAGAGAGAGAAATTCAAGTGAAGTTGAAGAGGAGGAGGTCCAGGAGGAGCAAGAGAAGAGGGCGTTGGAGAGTCCAAAGGAAGGTGGTGAACATCAGAAGATGCAGGAGAGTATCAAGAAAGCTGAGAAAGAAGATGATGACGGTGATACAAGATAATTTGATACAGAGAAATGAAAAAAATATTGAATTAAATTAAGTTTTTTTTTTCCCTTGTCCATATGTCTTGCTATGGCTTTGTGGTGGGGAATAGAGGTTGTTGAGAAGTGGAGATTTGTAAGGAAAAACCATCATTTTTTAACATAGTATTTCTCATTTTTAGTTATCTATTAGTATTAAAAAAAATAAGTAAAAAAATTGTAGATTGGGATGATTTGCATGGTGGGGGACTGGGGTGTTTGGCTATGGCTTTGTGGGTTTCTTTTTAGTAACATGTAATAGCTTATGTTATGAGCTATTAAAATGTAATATACATCACAATTAAGATTTAAGAATTTTATAAATGAAGTGTGGTCAAAGCTAAATGTAACACTTTATATGGAACTGTCATCCAGAAGAACAATATATCATATTATGCGATGAAAGTACTGGAATTTTTGTTTTTGAGTCGAGTTCTTAGCTGGCCAGAGACCCACATGGGCTGATAATACTTGTTGATTTGAAATGTTTGCAATTTAAGAGCAGAAGTCAAGAGGTGATGTACCAACAAAAGAATCAATTCAATTCAATAATTGTGGCATAATATTTCTTTTCAAACCTGTGTTTTGTTTCAGTTTTCTTTTATGAAGACTTATGAGATGACAACAATGTATTAGTCCTATCGTACCCCCAAAATAAACTATATTTTCAATTTAACTCAGCTTGCTAAAAAATACTTTAAAATGTTTGAAAAGAGCTTCGAAATACACTATTGTAAAGAAATTCAAAAAAAAAAAAAACTCTACTTTTTAGGGAATACATTTTATAATCAAGTATATCATCATTATTATAATATCAAGAACCAATTAAATTTTAAATAAAGAAATAACTTAACAAAGAAGTTGCACATAAAAAATTAAGAGTCGAACTTGAGATTTAAAGGTCACGTAACATCAATTTTAATCACTAGACTAAGACCTCATCAGCACATTATTTTAAAGTTTGACACATTTGATTATCGGAAAAATGTTTATAACTTTTCCTTGATCACAATTATACCATTTCATTCGAAAATAACAAGAGGTCGAATTTTGAGTAATGACAGGAGACTCAAATTTGCGTTCAAAAATATACAACAAAACATCCTAACATTACTCATTTTTGACGACTAAAATAAAATCCTATCATCTTCATTTTAACCGATCCCGCTTTGAAAAATGGATTTAATTTAACTACTTGAATCAGGGGCGGATCTATTTGGAGGGCAGCATAGGCAGCTGCCTATGCTGGATTTTTTTCCCATGCTTGAGTTTTTTTTATTTTTATAGGTATAGTAGTAGGGCATGATTTATAAATTAATAAACTTAAGGGGACAGATTAATAAAAAAGTTAAATTCGATGTATTAAAAGGAAGCAAATTCATACTAATCTAATTCTACAAAGTACAAAGTAAATTAGTAACTGATGTATTAAAAGTTAAACTTGATTTATTAAAAGAAAATAAGTTCATGCGTTGATTATGTTTTCAGTAAAATTTAGTTTAATCAATCTTAATATCTTTTATCTCTTTTTGTATATTTTTTGGGTGACAGAATGATTGTTTTTTACATATAGTGAAATGAGAATGAAATAATTTATGGTTAATTTGGATAATTGGATGTATGCTTTCGGGTTTCTTATGTGTTGTTACTTGATTTTATTTGAATATAGAAAGCAAATTTTGTTTGAGGTTTTATACATACAATTGAAATTGTAAGTGTTTGGAAAAATCATTCAAGTTGAACTATGAAAGTAATCGAAGCAAGTTTTTAAATTCTATCTAAATGTTTATTTATTTTGAAATTTCTTTTTATTTTAAGTAATGATTTATGAATATTTATTTATTGTATATTATAGAATTATATATTTGTTTCATAAAATAATTGGTCTCAAAGGGTTGTTGACTTGTTATATTAACAATATTGTAACCAAATACATGTTTTACGTATATAACTGGCCGAAAAACACAAAATTATCTAAAAAAAATAGCTCGGGGCGCAGCCCCCGAACCCCCGCCAAATCACCAAAATCCGCCCCTGCTGGGTTTCTTTTCTAGATCCGCCCCTGACTTGAATGATGAGTAATGATGAACGAAACACTGTAGAAGTGGATAATCAAAAGACAGTCGGAAAATGAATGTATAAACAAAGAAGAACATGGAGTAGATTCGAGGATTTTATGTTGGAGAAAAGGAGATGCAAAAGTCTCCTCTAACGTAGAATGAGAAAAAAGTTGGCATCATTTCATTTGTTTGTGTTTTTTTGATTTAGATACAACTGAGGTGGAAAGGCTAATTGGACTTTTTGTATTTTAGCCCAGAGTTCGATGTTGGCGTACGTGGTGATGGCAATCTCTCCTCTATATTGCATGTCCAGGTAAATAATGTAAGGCGTGAAAAAGGTTGTCTTTTCCTCTGCTTTTTATTTACTTTGATTTTTCTCTAATTGGGTGGTTGATGTGGCTAAGCACAACCTTCACTTTGGTGGTTAACACAAATTTTCCGGCATCAATTGGACGAAATGAATAGCCATCTCTATCTTTCTCTTTCACACGCACATCATGGTGCAATTCATTATGTAGAATACATTTAATTAATTGAACTCAAAAATAATAAGACTCTTGTAATGTATTGTAATAAATTTATGTCGAATTATAATTGCGAAATTTATCAATACATAAAATTGATTATAATACATTACAAGAGTCTTATTACACATCTCACTTATTACACATCTCTACAAAAATATTATTAGTAATACTTATCAACATTCACAATATATATCATTTTCTTAATAATAATAATAATAATAAATAAATAAACTATTGCACGCAGAGACTATTAAAAAATGCATTTTCCTACTTTCTTTCACTAGGCAAAGAGGTAAGACATCACAATATTATTTTTATCCTGCAAAAAATATCGAATATATCTATGCACACATCTAAATTTTGCACCCAAAACATAATTCAAGTATAAAATAATAATAAATGAGGAGAGAGAAAGTGTTGTAGAAGGAATATCATTTTACACTTGAGTGTGTTTTTGGATGTATAATTTGAATGTGTACGTAAATGAGATACATAATTTGACAAAAGAATCAAAACTTTTTGATTTCTCAAAAAATATAAAGCTATCTAATTCCTATTGGATGTTATAAAAGTATTAGTTTATAGGTAGTCCATATAAAATTGATTCTCGTACGTAAATATATCTAAAAAGAAAAGTAAAAAAAAAGAGAATAAAAATGTCAAATTCATCTTTAGTAGTCTCATAAGATTATATAAAATGATGAGTATTTTTATTTTATTATACTAATAATAGAACCCATCATATAATATATTTATATTTTATTTTATATATTTTATCTCATCTTTTTGAAGATAAAAAAATATATATATTTAATCATCTTTTAAGATGGAGAGAGTATTAAAGCAAGCATGAAACCGACTTTAGGCATGCACGGGTGATAAAAGAGTGCTTTGTTTTATATTTGTATTTGTATGCGCTAGTCAATGATGAAAGGGAAATTATTCGAATAATAGTTTCCCATTGATTCATATTTTATATAATAATAATAATAATAATAATAATAATATGCCCCCAAAGGCCCAAACAGTTAAATGCCCCTTTTTGCAAACGTGGAAATCAATTCAATTGGAATTCAAATACGAGAATCTTAGACCGAGTAATTGGATTGAACAAATTCTAGCACATTTTTCTTTCTTTTTGTCCTGGATTGGAATGCTGGCCTTTGAATTGGATCAAATTTACAAAGACTGCATATTAAAATAAGAGTATATAATTAATAAATAAATTAACAAACATACATACATACATACATACATACATACATACATACATACAAAAACTACGTAGATATTTGTTGCGTGAAAAAACTGACACGGACAATGAGACATTGATAATAAATACTACTCCAACTTGTGTTACGTATCCAACTTCTGAATCTATTCCCTCTTTTCAACTTTGGAGTTTGGACCGTTGAAATGTTTTGAGCAGCCTAAAAAAATTAAAAATAAGTCTACATACACTATTTCAAACATTATATTTTACACAATTCTTGACGTGAATTTTCGTGTCAAGTCCCACTTTTTAATGGTTGAATGTACAATGTAGTGTTTGGAGTAGTATACATAAATTTATCCAAAAATTAACAAGAACTGCTAAATACAGACGGTTTGTCTAACAAAATGGACAGCAGGACAAAGCCAAGACTTGTATGAATTATTCTTTCCTTTAAAAATAAAAAATAAAAATTTTACTCCTTACAAATATTTTAAAATGACAATAATATTTAAACATAATTCTTTATTTAATTTGGTGGCATAGAAAGATAAATATTTTTTTTTATTTTCAGCTATTATATACGGGACTTTAAAAACCTTGAGTGTATTTTTTTTAAGTGTTATATTATTAACTTAAAATAATATAACACTAAAAGATATATATTTAAGATTTGAACCGATTGAAAAAGTAAAATTAAAAAAATATATATTTTTAATTTTAGAAGAATGGGAGTATAAATATCATCCTTATGCTCGATCATTGTGTCAATAAGAAATTTACACTGATGCATGCAATGCAACATGTGGAGAAGCGAGAACCTTTAGGCCATGTTTGTTTGCAAGGATTATAATCTCGGGATTATAATCCCATGGATTATAATCCCAAGACTATTAATCCTAGGATTAAATAGTTCTAATCACATGTTTGTTTTTCATGGGATTATTCATGGGATAACTTAAAATAATCTCATGTTATGTTTTAATCCTTCATGATGGGATTATAATACCTAGCTAGACATGGTATTAAATAATCCCTCATCTTAAGCTATTTTATAATCCTTGGACTAATAGTCCCAAGCTCAAATTTAAAAACAAACAAGACACTTGAAATTAATAGTCCTATCCCAAGTGTAATCCTTGCAAACAAACATAGTCTTAGTTTATATATCCTCTTTCAGAAACCAAGGATCAAGCAAATTGGCTTATATATTTTGGTGGGTTACATATGTAACTCCAGCTCCAAGTATGTATGATATATGCAAAAGGAGAATAAAATTTGTCCATTTTACCCACATTTTTATCTGTATGACTTACTGTTACTCGAGAGGAATGGACGGCCAGATTGTCCCTGTCAAGATTGTCGAGACATGCAAGGTTCAAAGTTTAAAATTATTATTATTATTATTATTATCTATTATTATTATTATTATTATTATTACTTCTTTTTGACGTTTAGCACAAATAGACCCAAAGAGAAAAATGTGAGAAACGTGTAGAATTTTGAACATCTTTTGTCCTTGCTAGTCGTAATAATGAACGAGACAGTCTGAATTCTTGAAACCTCCCCCAAACAACATATTAACGTTAAAAAAGAGTTTCATTATTAAACTTTGAAATTTTCAAATGTGTTTTGGTTTTATTTTTTTTCCTCTTAAAATAATAATATGTTAGTTTAGCTCATGATAATAAAAGAACGATGACAAACTTAAAATTATATTCTGGTATTATAAAGAGTACTAAAAATAAAATTCTATTTATAGACCAATTTTTTTTAAACAAATGTGACATTTATGGAACATACATAAGGAGTGATATATAATCTTTTAAGACCCGGGACACTAATTTGTGTGCCCCATCAAAAATTGGATTAGTAGATGCTTCTGAAGAGTCGGATATCATTCGTTCAGTAGAATAATTATTATGTATGTGTATATGTATGAAATTAGCTTAACATAGAGTAGTAGTCGCAGTAATATTAATGGAAACATTCTCTAGTGGAAGCCGGCACGACTAGTGGGCCATTTGTGTATAGCTGTTTTCAAGGTTTTGATTTTTGAATATCAAAACGAACCTGGTAAAGTGTAAACGCTCCACCGGTAACTAATGCTTATTAGTTACATAAAAAGAGTAATTTTTTTATTAATTAATTATAAATTTCAAATTTAATGTAAATTTATTTGAATTTTTTAATGTAAAAATAATATTATAAATTTCTTAAATATAATAACTAAGTACTCCTTTCGTTCCAAATTATTTGATCATTATTGAAATTTGAAAGTCAATGTAAGACATTTTCAAACTTAAAATTAATATGACTCATTAAAAATTATGAATTAATAAAACTTACGATGAGTACTACTTTTTAAGTAGTTTATAATATTCATCATTATATTGATTAAAATTAAGTGAATTTATGTCAATTTTGAGTTTAAAAAACTCTTAAGTTGACTTTAAAAAGTCAACAATAATCAAATAATATGAAACGGATGTAGTATAAAATTATTATTTATTTCAATAATTAAAATAAATTTACACACAATTTAAATTTTAAATTTTTCATAAATTAACTAAAATGTCAAATCTTTTTATTGAACATGGGAGTATTACAACTGAAAAAAATTTAGGCTCAACCTGATAATTAATGTTATTTAAGCAAGGACTTTAGAAATCAAACTCTAACTTTACTCTCTCTTTCTTTGTTCAGTGTCGAGCCTTACCAATTCCACCTTCGTCTTATGTATAGAAATTCAAACTTCAACTCTTATATTTTAATAACAATAAATATTATTAAAAAGGAAAAGGTTCTGAGCAATTAAATTGTTTGCAGACAACAAAATGGGTTCTTGATATTAAGTCTGTGCACCCCGGAAAAAATGCTTGATATATAATAAAATATATAACTTATACCAAATCAATTGTATAATTTTACCCTATAATTTTTCTTAGATAGGATTTATTGGGAAAAACAAAGTCCAATTTATACTTTACAAGTTTAATTACCCGTGCAAAGTACGAATAAATTTAAAAATGACTTATTGCGTAATTTATTTTATTTTATTTTGCGTAAAACATTACGTAGTTTGAAGAATGACAGAAATGAGAAAAATGAAGGGTGAATAAGATTTGTAGTGGATAAATTACGGGCCAATATAAAAGGGAAACAAAAGAATTGTTGGTGACAGTTTTTTTTTTGTTTTGTTTTTGTATATACGTTTATATATTATACAATATTAGAAGTATGATATGATTTTTTGGTTTGGAGAGTTCTTTAAAGGATTAGAGTAAAAGTCAGATTTTTTTTTAAAAATTCTTTACATACATATATAGAGAGAATAATAACAACAAAAAATGCAAATTTAAAACCCTAGACAAAATAAAAGGGAATGACAAAGAAAGTGGGAAATACTTACAATCTGTGGCTGTTGGGTTGAATATGATTCGACCATGATCAAAACTAAGGATTTCAAAGAATTGGATTGAGATATATAAAGGCTAATGAATCAGCTTTTCTTCTTGATTTAATTGCGATTAGAAATATGATATGATTTTTTGTTTTGGGAGTTCTTTAAAGGATTGGAATAAAAATCGAATATATTTTTTTTGGTTCTTTACATATATATATATATGTGTGTGTGTGTGTGTGAAGTTTGAGATGCATTGGAATATCAAAATCAAGTATGAATGAAGGTGGAAGTGTAAATCAATTTTTTTTTTGAGCTGTTGAAACTTTTTGGGAATGCCAAAATTTATGACCAAAAAGAATTAGCAAAAAAAAAATTAAAAAAATATTAAACTTATGAACTACTAAATCATTAAAGTTGAACCGTTGAGTTGACTGAGCACTAACCAAAACGACTTAATACTTGTTTTATTATATTTTGATATTTTTTATAGCTAGTCTTTGTGACACACTATGCTTGTAATAAAAAAAATATTTAAATAAAAATTATAAAATATGAATGATAAAATATAAGATAAAATTTGGGGATAAAGAGAGAGAGATGTTTTGAGGTATCATATTTTAAATATTTATCTTGCAAGTTGTAAAGATAACAACAAGTTATGATACTCTTAGGATTTTTACCATATACTCCCTTCGCCCTTCGCCCTAAAAAAGATGTCTTTAAATATAATAAATTTTAAAATTTTATTATGTATTATAATAAATTTATGTCGAATTACAATTATAAAATTTATCAAAATATAAAATTAATAGGAATTATAAGTGAATTTCATTTATTTATTTTTTTAATTGATGATTATCGGACACGTGTCTTTATCCATTTTTTATTTTTTTTACACAAGGCTGACATTTTTATATATCTCAAACAGAAATCCAAAAGGTTTGGATTTTTGAGTACATGCACCTCTATTGCGAAATATCTAAAATACCCTTCTTTAAGATAAATGTTTGAAGTATTCCTCTTAAAGCAACACGTTACCTTAATATCATCGGCTATATTTCTATATCCTCGCAAGTCGCAAGCATGATAATTACACTCCACACATACGAGATTTTAATGCGATCATTGGAATATGTTTAAATTGAATCTTTGGTTTGGACCAATTCTTTAATACAAGGTGGGCTTTGACTTACTGGCTTTTGATAGGCTGGTCCAAATTTTGTTGAGTGGAATAGTTGTTAGATTCAGATTGTGTTCATGCGGATAGTAATATGAAATATTAATCCATTAAACTATGGGCTCAACTTTTGGTCTCGATAAAGAGTGTGTAGCGTCAACCCTCTAAAAATTAATAAAGTTGTAATACATAAAACTATTAAGTTTCATATTCTTTCATTAGAAATAGACATAGCGTTCACTATATATTTATATAAATATTTCCAATATCAAAATTTAGGCCGAATTATCTTCTAGTATATTTTTGAAGTAGGTTGTAATTATTATGATTATTTACGCATTATTGCACCCAGAAAAAAAAAGATTATTTACGCATTAATCTTTTTGCTACTTTAAACTGATTTATTGTTGAAAAATATGAATATCTATGATGTGACAGTTGTAACTGAACAAAAGTCAAAACAAATGATAAAAGGTTAATGTATTGATTGCAAAAATTAAAGTATCGATCCTTGAACTTAAAAAAAGATAAAAAGTTTAGGCCGTAACTAGTATTTAGGTCTATTATTAATAATTCATCCACTTCAACAAGAAAGAAGAAGCTTTATTTGTAAAATTTAAACATCTTAAGATGTTTTCTTGTTCCGTGTTTAATTATTATTGAGTATTAGTTTAGTGATGGTGGCATAATAATAAAATTATAATGATAATTTATGATATTGTATTATTATATATTAACATAAAAATAATATGTTTTTTGGAACAAAAAGTAAATTGATAAAAATGCTTTTTTTCCTTTAGAGTAGATGTAATATTATTAATACAAGCTTGATAACAACCCGTGCAAGGCACGGGTTAGTTTGCGAAAACCCATAAACACGTTTTTAACGGACTAAGGGAGTTAAATATGGGAGATTAAAGTTTAATATGATGGCACGTTAGTTATCCATTTATTTATTTTTCCTAATCACGTAAGAGACGTAGATGTTAAAAAAACTTAAAAGATAGTAATTTAAGTACTACATGCATATATATTAACAGGTGAGAAGAGCACTAATAAAATTCTATAGTTCTATGCATTATAATTCTATTCATATTTTTAATTAATTTTGAAACGAGAGGATACTTAGCATTCTAGTATTACGGCCTGGATTGATCCACTCCCCTTAAAGCCACGTAACTACATTCAAATAGAGTTACATTCAAATATTAGACAGGTTCATGACCAAACACTGACCAAGGAGAGTGTTATGTTGACTGTTGGTATGAGAATAAGACATTATAAGTCTTAGGCTCAGCTTATCATTTTAATTATGATAATTTAGAACTATTTGATTCGTATGACGCAACTGAACGTGCTTAGTTGCTTCAAATTGAGCAGAGATAATTGAGTTTGTGTTCTCAGAAACATAATACCCAAGTTGTTATTAATAATTGAAATGTTGAAATCATACATCAAGCTAACACAAAATCTTAATAGTCATAACGCATAGAAAAATATTATAATTCACCTCATAGTAGTAACTTTCAGACCCGCATTCTTTAGCTCCCGCATTCCGTACTCCTCAAGCGTCACATAACAAATATCAACAAAGTTGGACACACTCAACCCATAAAACCTCCAAAAGCTTCTCGACATTGTTCTCAATTCCCAAACCCATAAAGGTGTAGCCAGAGTTTCCGAGAAAATTTTTCAAGGACAGAGGAATAAAGGGAGTGTGGAGGATTTGAAAGATTAAGCATTGGCGGCCGACTCAGAGTTGTAAAGTGGCGATTCGATTATCTTGGTTATGCTGGAAATTGGGGCGCCACTCGACATCGAGACCGATGATGATGCGGTGGAGGCGACTCCAGTGGATGTGCTAGATTTTGGAGATCCACGTGTCAACGTAGGAAGGGGTGTCAGGTGACGATTGTGCGAATCTTAATGTAGAAGAAGGTTATGTCATAGAGGTTGTGGGCGTGGTCCAGTAGCTCGTGGTCAAAGATGCTAACTATCATGGCTATAGCAGTGGCGCCGGAGGGTGGATGGATAATGGATCCACATCTTTTTTAATTTAGCACCATATAACTAATTGATCAAATCGATTGATTCATTACTAATCAAGAGACGAAGAGATATGATTTATAGAGAATGAGGAGATTAAGAGATAAGTAGATGATTGGGCAATTGAGAAATTTATTGTATCATCTCAAATAATGCTGATAGAGTGAACTAAATAATCATTCGAAATAATTCAACATTTTTTGTAATTAAGTGGATCACTTTACGACTTTTTATATATAAGGGTTGATAGTGATTTTATGATTCTTATCTATATTATATTGTGGCCTCTTTTTTATAAAGTACTCATTCCGTCTTTTAATATATGTCGTTTTAAAGTTGTGCACAAATATTAAAGAAATAATTGTATAACATTAAATATAATATTAATTGTCTATTGTTCTTGCATTGAGAAAAATGGTGTTATTTATTGGGCATAAAATAATGAGAGAACCAAAATTATATTTAATACTTGAGGTAATATTAGAAACTAAGCAATTAATGCTTATTTAAAATTTTTAAATAATAAATATTAAGAGATAAAAATATTTATTTAAAATGACATTTAAAAAGGGACTGAGGGAGTAATTATTACTCCCTTTGTCCCAAATTAATTGCTCAGTCTTGACTTTTTTAAGTTAAATTGACTATTTTTAGAATTAATAATTAAGCATATATAAATATATTTCTAAAATTATAAAAATTGGGGTTAGTAATAAATTGTATATACTTTCTTTTGGTTATAATTTTTTCACCTATATTTTAGCAAAAATAGTAAAAAGATTAGTTTTAAAAATGATCAATTTGATTTTAAAAAGTCAAAATTGAGCAATTAATTTGAGATGGAGGGACCAGTATTTATGTTCTTCTCACGAGTAGGGTTACACTTGCACGCAATAGACCCAACCCTCAGAACTCGTAAATCAGCACCGTCCAGTCTGTATAAAACTTGTTTGATGGAATTGAAGGTCAAAACTGATCAGGTACGCCTACGATTCATTAAGTAATTATAGGGGCTTTCTTTCACTTCACAGTCTTCACTCTCCCAGTAGCCTTGCCGCTCAAATTCACTTCCTCTTTCTCTCCTGCTTTCCCCTTGGATGGACAATAATAAGGTGAACCCAATTCAATTACTTTTTTTTTTGTGGGTAATTTTTGTTTTTCGCTGTTGGATTCTTGTTCTGTTAGAATTTATCACAACTTACTCAGTATTCGCAATCATAGGTTAACATGTATGTGTGTATACATCTGTATGTGTTTTTGTTTATAAATATTGCAAGCTGGAATGATATTATATGTTCAATTAATTCTTATTGGTTAGTTACATTCTTGTTCATTATTGTTCTGATTTAAATTTCAAATGTGAAATGAAATAGGAGAAGTAGAATTAGGGATTGCTGTTTGGCATAAAGATGATAGTTTAAGTTCCCTTTATTTAATTCCCTCTTCCTGAATATGAAGTTTGTAAGTTTTGATTTAGGTAGACAACTTACGGTATCTAACTGATGAAGATAACTGAATTTGTGGTTGTTTTTGCTTCTTTACAATATTATGTAATCATGTAAAGAGCTGTGAGTGTGAGCATGGTTACGTGCGAATACCAGTGTTTCTTCTGTTTTGTTGTACTACTTTGTCTTGAAATGAGAGTCCCGCTTATTCTATTGACCGTTTCCCCGTCAAATATTAAGATTTGCATTTGACACACTAACTAATTTTTCTCTTTAAAGTTTAATACTGAAACTAAATCATCTAAACTATTATGATTTGGAAAAGAAATTAAGAGATGATAAGATGAAGAATAGAAGGATGAAAGGATTACGAAGGACAGAATGTGTGGGAAGATCAGTTTCAAAAGATTCAGCCATCGAAGGTGTGATAAACCATAGAAATAAACATTAATTAAATCCATTCATAACTCATAACTGCCCAAGAAAAATTACATGAAATCCTTTATGTAGATCTTAGATCATATTCGACTTAGATAATAAATAAAGACCTTGGATCTAAAGATTCTACATATTGACAGATGACTGACTGCAATTTATGGCTAAGTTGAATTACTAAATGAGTCTTAACCTTTCTAAAAACTCAAATGGCTTAATTTTAAAATACTATAATATAAATGACACATTGAACATTTTAGAGATTCTAAAATATAGATTATAAGTAAATTATACTTCAGAATGTAGCTCCCTCCAAATCTTTTAATTTTGTTTTTTCTTGAATAACCCAACAGTCTCCATCACGTTAGGCTAAAGTGTGTCCAAAGCAAATTCTAAAATTTGGTAAAAAGTCAATTTAATAAACATGACTCTAATTTATGGATAAGGGAGTATAAATTTTAGTAATGAACTAGTTTAACTTGTTTGCTATGAAATGATTAAGAACCATTTTGCAAAGACTGATGCTAATGATTTATGCTGCAGCTCATAACTTGTAATTCTACTGAGATTGATGATGAATACCCATTGCTCCTTGAACTATCTGGAAAGGATCCTCTCTTTGATAAAAAGAAGGTTAGAAGTTCTAAAAGAACTGTAATACAATTGATGCTAACTGATATTTCATATTAGATATATTATTTTTTCATTAACTTCTTGATTTGCTAGTTAATTTAAATTACTCTTCCTTATTGCCTCATTTGATAGAACCTACTTGAAGATGTGGGTATTGATCCCAAAGAATGTATATACTTCAAAGGCACCTATAGCACTGGTACACTAAACTCAATAATGGAAGTATTGCTTCAAAAAGCAAGAATCATATGCTTGGATGAGGTAAAATGCATTTCTTTTCTGAAAGCTAAAAGTACGTACTGTTGTTGGATATCATTTAGAATGATCCACCGCAATTTGTTAAAGCGAAAAGGTGGTATCTACCTTAAACTGTTTTTATTTTTCATGGGAAGGGGGCCAAATGTTTTGGCTGATTTGCTTCTTAAGTCTCCTGCTCCAGCTTGCTACAATACTACTGGTTATATTAGTTTAAACCTTGCCTATCTGACATCAAATCAACTCTAGCATGACTAGTGATCTCATTGTGGTGCAGGCAGACCTCTACTTTGCTGTAAGTGATGTAATTCAATCAGTGGCATTTCACAGTCCTAGGAATGAACTGGAGGCTCTCAATTCAGTCCTGTCACTACTTGAGAAGTCTATCTTGAGTACTAAACACGTACGGGTAGATGTCCTACAAGACTTGCGCAACATAACTCTTGATAAGTTCCATGAATTGGGGAATAAAATCCGAGAGGAGACCAAAATTGTAGGAAACTGTTGCTATAACAGGGAGGCCTCTTTATTACAGTGGGGTGAAAGTGAAGGTGTTAAGACAAAATTGGAGATAGCTTGTAAGTCTTTGTTTTGATAAGGATTCTTATTTGTCGTCCCTCTAATGAAGAGATGAGAAAGTTAACATTTTTTATGCTCTATTTCCATTGCATTATTTGACTTGTAGTTGTTGAAGGAGCTGGAAGGGGGGCCATAGCCAGAGAACATCTGAAAGTGGGAGACATTGCTTTGGAGATCCCTGTTACAGTCATTATTTCTGAGGAGCTTGTGCGTGAATCGGACATGGTACATTTCATCCTGAAAGCATCGTGTTACTTCACAAATCACAATAACCTCAATTTATCTTCCTAACATCTTGATTCAACCTCTTCATCTGTATTCTTTCTTGAAGAACAACTGCATAAATTGAATGGAGAATACTGTGCTACAAAATAGAATTCCATGTATTGAAATTGACCATTGACATGATAGTGTAAGTAGATCTGCCTTTTAAAACAACATGCTAGGCAGACAAAATAATCTAGCTGTTAGATTTGGAGGCCTAGTAGAGATGGATATTTTTAAACATTTCAAATCAGGATGACAATTTTTCATGCATACTGGAATGATTTTAGCTTTAAATCTTATGTAGGTTGAACATTATGTTTATGCATCTAGTCATGATGGCTTCTGGTCATCCCTTTTGCAATTTATTGTTTCCTTTCCTTTCATACTCAATATATTACTTACACGAATGCTAGTTAATTTAGATTACTCTTTCCTGATTACAGTTTCCTATATTGGAAAAGATTGACGGTATTACCTCTGAAACAATGTTGCTATTGTGGAGTATGAAGGAGAAGCACAACCGTAATTCAAAGTTTAAGTTCTACTTCGATACACTGCCTGAAGTATTTAATACAGGTTTGCCTTTTGCTCTGATATTCTTTTGTTACATTCATCTGGTTGTTAAGTACATTCGAGTGGCTTTTATTTTCATCTTCTTTCCTGCAAAGACTAAAATTGATCAGAGTGGTTATCAGTGCTTGCTCACTTCCTATGAACATTTTGAACATCATCAATGAGTTATATTTAAGTGATTTTGTATATGCTCTTTTGTCACCTTTTCTTGAAAACAATGCATGCATTAAATACGTTTTATAACTATTATAAACAACATTGACCTTGTTTACTTAAATAGTTTACATTTCTCAAATTATGCTCCTACACATGGATATGAATATAATTTTTTTGGTTTCAAGTTCCCACCCAAAAAATAGTAAAATCCATCAACGTCCAAAAAAGGTGATATAGTATTTGTATTGATGCTCATGTCAAACCTTCACCCCCCTCTTCCATCCTTGGATTTCTTCTATGTTCTTTTTTGTTGAAAAAATGTTCTTTTTGTTGACATGGTTAAGTGAAAGAGATGGAAAGTCTGGAGTGAAGGAATATAGAAAAGATCTGGATTGCCTTGTGTTTGAAGGGGAATATAATCTTTACTTGAAGACTCTTGACTAATTCTGAATGTTTGTAAGCCACAGGCTTGAGCTTTGGAGTTGATGCAATTATGGAGTTAGATGGTACCTTGTTGCTAGAAGAAATAGTGCAAGCCAAAGAGGTTATCAAGCCTTTCAATATTCTTTTCATGAAAATTCAAACTATGTGATATTTAGGCTTTGTATCCTTTTAGAAAATGAGGTTACAGAAAAAAAAATGGTCCAGCCTTATTCATGAGGCATGTATGACTAAATAATAATGAATATTTTTGTGTGAAATAATTGTATAATACGAGCGGTATTTGGAGAACCCCCCTCCCCTTTCAGCTCCACGCCCCCCCCCCCCCCCCCCCCCCCCCCCCCCCCAAAAAAAAACCCCACCAAAAAAAAAAACAATTTCATATCACTTCATACAGTATACCAAAGGAATTGAAAATATACAAAACTAAGAAACAAGGATATGAAGTCACCTTTTGTATTTGGTTACTTACAGTAGCTTATATTTCCAATATTTTCTAACAAATATTGCTGTGTTAGTTATAGCCAGGAGTTGAAGGTGATAGGATAAACTATTGGATTCATTTCTGAAACTTTTTATTTTTATTTTCTTTCATTCCAGTTTAAAATATGGTCCTTCTGAACCAGTTTCTGTCACTAGTTTCCTATACTTTCTAAAACGAGTCTGAAAGAGAAGAAGATTTCAAATTTATCATCGACTAGGGGGTTTACTGGCTAAACTTTTTACAAAACAGCTTCTTGCAAGTTTTCTTTTTTATTCTCTTAGCTGTGATATATGCATTTCATTATGCAATTAGCAATCCATTTTCTTAATGCAATGTTGTTTTATTTTCTGGCAGCACTTGCGCTCTCAGTATGCTGAGTTGTTTCCGTCACTTTACAATGATCACCCTGATATATTTCCTCAAGAGCTGTACACATGGGAGCACTTCTTATGGGCGTGTGAGCTGTGGTACTCCAATAGCATGAAAGTTATTTTCCCTGATGGAAAGCTAAGAACTTGCTTAATTCCTATTGCAGGCTTCCTCAATCACTCGGTTAATTTCCTTCTTGCTCCCTTTTCTCAAGTTTCTCTTAGACCATTTCCTACATGTAACCCCCTGATAGTCAATATAGTTACATCGTGGGACTCCCAAAGAAGGTATTGTTTATTAGAAAGCATACTTTTAACTCCTGTTCAAAAGAATTTAAAATCGGGATGGTTGGACCTCAAGGGCAATATACCATCATTATTATATCTCTTAATACATATACTTCCTAGATTTGATTCACCAATAAAATAGTCTATTTATCTTTGTCTCCTTCGTGTAAAACAACACAATCACTTGATCATAATAATCTGCTAAAATGTTTTTTCCTAGATTATGTTACATATTCTTCTGCTGCTTTTAAAGATGTAATTTACTCAGTCCCGATCCTTGTTATTAGGTCAATTTGTAGTCTTGGTTGATTGATTGGAGTCTGACAGGTAATTAATCAATCACTTAGGCATACTCATTTTGAGTAATATTTTAAATGATTACTAATTACTTGAATTTCTTCCCATCTAACTTGCGAAATATTTCTATGAGCTGTTTTGCCTTACTTGTGTTCTCGATTGTGTCCATATCACAGATATATCCGCACATAATGCACTATGGCAAAGTAGATTCCTCTACCAACTGCTTAAAATTCCCTCTTTCAAGACCATGCAATGCTGGAGAACAATGCTTTCTAAGTTATGGGAAATTTTCTAGTTCTCATCTAATTATATTCTATGGTTTTTTACCACAAGCGGACAACCCCTATGATGTCATTCCACTTGGTAATTCTCTTGCTCTTTTTCATCTCTCGGCATACTACTTTTCACGTGCTTACTGATTATGTGTATGAATCTTGCAAGTGCTTACTGCCTGTGTATATATGCTTTATTTTGTGTATACATGCATGTATGTTGATTTACAGTTTAGGCATCGGTTCATTTGGTTACATTTTGATTCTGTGTATAATATAATATCCTCTTCCTCAATCTACTGCAGATATAGATGTTCCCGACATTGATGGTTTGGAAAATGGAAGCCTGATGTCTAATTGGACAACTCACATGGTACGAGGTACTTGGTTCTCAAAGAATCATGAGATCTTCCATTACGGTTTGCCGTCTCCTTTATTGGATGAATTCCGTAGAGCTCGGGCTCCTAGTTTGCATCCTAATTCCCTTGTAATTATTCCGTACTACTCTGCTGTGAATGTTTTTGTTCTTCATTCATTTGCTAATTGTGTAAACTTTGCTAATTTTCTCCTTGATTTGCAATTGCATCAAACTGAATCGGAGGTCTTTTATGTAATGATGTCAGACGCAAGAAAACTTGGAAATTGAATTGGAAATTCTTAAAGATCTTCTTTCTACCTTTGAAGAAATGATGCAAGTCCTTTGCGAGACTAATAATGATGATGATGATGATAGGTAATAGATTCTCTAGGCAGCATGCAATTTTTTTCTTTTCTCAAAATCCAGTAATTTCTGATTATAAATCTCTCTCTTCTTAGCAGTAGGGAAAATGGCAGTTGGGATGTAAAGCTAGCATCGAAGTTCAAGGATTCACAAAGAAAGATTTTCTTCTCAATCATAACTTCTTGTAATGCTGGTTGCAAGTTGGTGGAACATGAGTTGTCCAAATTCATGGCCTAGGGCAGCTGTAGGTAGATGGTATCTTTTCTTTAAATTGAAACATATATATGTATATGCGAACCTTAAAAAGCGAACCAAAGACGAACCGTCGTCTTTGGTGTCTATGGCGACGATTCGACCTGTCGCCAAAGACTACATGGCTACGGCGACGGGTCTAATCGACGGTTCGTCTTTGGTTCGCTTTTTAAAGTTTGCTTTAGAAACTTACCGTGTATATATATATATATATATATATATATATATATATATATATATATATATATATATATATATATATATATATATATATATATATAATATTCTGAAAGTAAGACATTGATTGGAAACTGTATACAGCACATATTTTTTGTTCCTATAATGTGACAGTAATCACATTCTCTGGTTTATATGAATGTTAGGTCAAGTTGTCGGCAAGGGCATAAAGCATGGAATAAATTTGGTTTACTATCTCAACAGATTGATTGATGCCAAGAGCATTATAGCAAGGTAGCTAGTAGGATTTCTTGTTTTATTTTAATTATAATGTATAATCCACTTTCAACAGAACAGAATATGCAATTCTCTAGCCTTTTAGATGTGTGGTGATTAGAAAACTAAGTACGGAGTAATATTATTTTAGTAGTTTGGGTGGGAGAATGGTCCATTTTTGCCTTTGAGATAAGATATCATGACATTACTGGACTTGCATTAACTAATTAGCCTAGTTTTTTGAGAAAAAAAAAATAATTTGAAATTGTTTATGTTGGATTGACCTTTGATTCATTATGTCTTGGAAGACAAATTGCGGGATATATGATATGATATTATTATAAAGATGGTGACGCCATTAGCACTTCTAAAGTGGATAATATGAATAACCTCAGAAAACCGAATTGTTTGCCTATAGGCTAGGCTATATAATAAGCTAGTTTTGGAGTATCAACACTGAATACTATCGAGTTTTATTGATGTTATTATTCCAGAAAAGTTAGGTTTCAGATTTCTTATTTATAATTTAATTAGATTGAAAGTCAATTTTGGAGTGTCAATATATTGAGTATCCAGTTTGCTTAAATATTGAGTATTATTCCAGGAAACTCAGGTTTCAGATTTCTCATAATTTAATTAGATTAATAGTAATTAAATTAGAAAAGTTAGGTTTCAGTTTACTGGATTGTTGTTTTGTTTTTGTTAGGTTTGTAATTGAATAAAATCTCTTATGATGCTGTACAGGTGCCGGGAGTAGTCTTTTCATTAGAAATCAATTTAACGTACCAAACGAAACTCATTATAACGCCTAAATTAGTCAACAAAGTCATGTTTGAATGTTCTTAATCTCTTATCAACCACTTCTACTTCGCAAGTCTGCAGTTGGGATTAGGTAAATATCTAAATAAAGTCACAGATGTCATATACTTCTTTCGTTCTAAAAATAGAGATATACTTTTTAACTTTTTTGAGTCAAAATTTTAAAATTTAAAATTGATATGAAATTTTTTAATTTTTAAAACAAACTAATATAATAATTATAAACTAACTACAAAGTAATACTAATTACTCCCTCTGTCCCAAATTAATTGTTCAGTTTTGACTTTTTCAAGTCAAATTGACTATTTTTAGAATTAATAATTAAGCATATATAAATATATTTTTAAAATTATAAAAATTGGGGTTAGTAATAAATTGTATATACTTTCTTTTGGTTATAATTTCTTCACTTATATTTTAGTAAAAAGATTAGTTTTAAAAACGGTCAATTTGACTTTAAAAAGTCAAAACTGAGCAATTAATTTGGGACGGAGGGAGTATCATTTTTGTTGTTTCCAAAATTTGAATGAAATTATATCAATTTTGAATTTTAAGATTTTGCGAATTGACTTTAAAAAGTCAAAATGTATCTTAAAGAAAGAGTTTTATTTACTAAATTTAAAAATTCAATTCGCAAAATTTTAAAATTTCCGTTTTTGAAGAAAGAGTTTTATTTACTAAATTTAAAAATTTTAAATATATTAAATATTTTGTAAGTGTTTAATTTCGTAATGGTGACATGTTAGAAAATTGTAGTTTTATACATCATTATTTTAAAAAAAAAAGAATTTTAATTTTGTGGAACATTTTTTTTATTAATATTTTCTTACAAATGTCTCTTTTTGTTGAACAAAATTAGGCAAGAAACTTTTGATGTGCTTGAAAATTAGATTTTTGTTTTATTTTTTAAAAATTCTATTTATTATTTAGTCTGTTTGAAAGTTATATATTTGTTTTATTTTTATTTTTGTGAAATACCTTAAAAGATTTTAAAGACAAATGTATTTTGAGGAAATTCAGACTAAGTGGGTGTTTGATAAAAACTGAATGAATCTGAATCTGAATCTGAATTAGCTGAATCTGAATCTGAATGAAAAAAGCTGTTTGATAATTGACATGTCTGAAACATCTGAATGACAGAATTTTATTATTTTACCCCTCTGAAAAAATTTAAAATTGTTATAAATTTATTTAATATTACTTAATATAATAGTTAATATTTTTTTTATTTTTTAAATTTTTTAAATTTTTTTTTTACTCATTCAACTGCTCATTCAGCCATTCAACTAAAATAATCTGACTTAGCCATTCAGCTCAATTATCTGACCGATTCAGCCATTCAGACCAAAACAAACGTACTTACCGATTCAGTCATTCAATCATTTAGCCATTCAATTTTATTCAGCTCTAAACAAACACCCAAGGTGATAGTAATAGTTAAGAACATGGTTGTTACTCGTGAGTGTTTTTTGCACGCGGGAAGAAAACCTAAAATATAATAAAACATACTTGTGAAATTAATTATCCCACATTGTATTATATTTATTTATATTATATTATGTTATCAATCACTGTCCAACCCCAGTTAATAAATAAATCCCGGAAATTGGATGTTAATATATTATATCACTCCGTCCCAAATTAATTGCATTTCTAGGATTTTTAAAAGTCAAATTGACTATTTTTAAAACTAATCTTTTTACTATTTTTGTTAACATATAGGTGAAGATATTATAACCAAAAGAAAGTATATACAATTTATTACTAATTTTAATTTTTATAATTTTAGAAATATATTTATATATGCTTAATTATTAATTTTAAAAATAGTCGAATTGACTTAAAAAAGTCCTAGAAAAGTAATTAATTTGGGACGGAGGGAGTATTAATCAAGAAGTGATTGGCTGGCAATGGCATTAGGCATACGATACGACCAACATGAAAGACTGTCAGTCACTGGAACATGATCCACTCACTAATCTCTCTCCTCTTTCTCTCTCTTCATCCGCCGACGCCTCTTTTTTTTTGTGTCCTAATCTTGAATATTTTTATCAGGTACACAACCCATTACATCGCTTATGTTGCTTCAGCCACCCGAAACACAACACGTACCAATTGGAGTTTGTGTTTTACTTCGACATGGTTTTACCAATAGTTGTTCTCTTTTAACGAATAATAAAAAAAGACTCCTTTCCTTCCCAATTATGTGTTCATTATTGATTTTTGAAAATTAATTTGAGATCATCTCAAATTAAAAATATAATCAAATACTCCCTCCGTCCCAAATTAATTGCTTTTTTAGGATTTTTTTAAGTCAAATTGACTATTTTTAAAATTAATAATTAAACATATATAAATATATTTCTAAAATTATAAAAATTGAAATTAGTAATAAATTGTATATACTTTCTTTTGGTTATAATATCTTCACCTATATGTTAGTAAAAATAGTAAAAAGATTAGGTTTAAAAATAGTCAATTTGACTTTAAAAAGTCCTAGAAATGCAATTAATTTGGGACGGAGGGAATAATATAAAATCAAAGAAAAAAATTATATATAATAATATGTCAAAATACAATTAACTATTAATTTGTCATGTAGATGAATTTAGTGATTATAACTAATTATACTTATACAAGTTATTTGGTATATATTTTAAGATCCATTGTTTAGTACAATTCTATTCCTCCGGAAAGATAAAAGAGTGAATGTTGGAGAATGTTTCAAATATATTTTGAACATGAATTAAGAGTTGTGGGGACGGAATATACATAATTTAGTACAAAAATTATGTGTTTAAGCAAAAAAAAAAATATTATATTTAAAATTAAATTAAAAAATTCAACTGTACAAATGTAACAAAAATGAAAAAAATTGGAGGGCTCAAAAAATGTTAAACCGGCTTGTCATATGGAAGTCAGGATCTTAATAATAATAATAAAAATAAAATATCTGAGCTTTTGAAAAAAATTGAAGACACTTTTGTTTTTAAGGTATTTTATATTTTTACACGCAAGCTATAAATGATTTAATTTGATTTTTAAAATAATAATTATTTTCACTTGAATATATAAGTCGTGTGATAAGTTATGTATATATCTGGGTCTCTTAAGATTTATAAAATTATCAAAAAATCAATAATAACAAGATGTAACGATAAATATAACTCTATTTTGTTGATTTTTGTAACCATTCATTTCTCAAACTTGTTGCTTTTTGCTTTCAAAAGCCAATATTGAAAATCTTGTTTTTTTGTTTACAATAGTAAAAGCTATATTTGTATAAAATTTTAATAATTTAGCATTTTTATAAAAATTAAAATTTCGAATAGTAAATTTAAAAATCCAATGCTACTTACGTTGGAGATATTTTAATCTATTGATGGGTCATATGATTGAGCTTGAATTTGTGAAATTATTATTTTTATTTATGTAAATATCAATTTCTTATTAATTTTTGAAACAGTACAAAAATGGACTTAAATGATGTGCGCAAATCCGGTTGATATATATATTTGATCAGTGGGTACCTACTACAGCAGATAACAACCCATTTTGGTGCCCAACAAGAACCGAAAAAATTGAAAAGGAAACCACACCTGTTAAACACACATACATACATACATACATACATACCCAAAAAAAATTGCAGAGAAAAATAAATAAAAAGGCCGGGGTGAGAGAATTGCTTATACGTCTCTCTCCTTCCTCTGCTTTCTTTCTCTCTCTTCCTTCTTTGCTTTCCTATTAGCAAAGAAGAGAAAGAGAGGAAGCTTGTGTATTATTACCATATATATATAATTATACTTATACATATCAATTGTACGATACCTCTTCGGTTGTTTGTTGAAGAAAAAAATGTTGGTTGCTAGCAGTTTTGATCTATGGCAAAAGGACGTCTTTTTCTCAGCAGCCGAGGAGGTTCAAGATTCCGCTGATATGTATGTTCCTTATAATTCAGTTTTCCTTGATTTCTTTTTGAATCGTTATGAGGGTATAATTAATTCAGTGCTATTTGTCTTGATTTATTTGTACCGTATAAATTGTTTGCAATTTTATTCTTCTTTTGTTTCTCAGTTGTTGTGGGCAAGACCACCGTGGCTTTTTGTCTTAATGGGTTTTTGGATGCTATTGTAGTCTGGCTTTCTATGTGAATAAAGAATTAAAAAAGCCAGAAAATCGACTATTGAAAATACATAGATTCATATGGATGCCATAGAATTCAAAATTTTAGTTCTGTAATTTCATTTTTATAGATTTCTTTAGGAGATTTCTTGAATTTTGGTAATTGGATTCTTTTGCTATGGAAGTTGGGTAACTTTTTTTTTTTTTTTTGTTGTTGTTGTTGTTGTTGGTATTTTACAAGTTTTAATTTAAGTTTTTTCTTTATCTAATTATAAAAATGTTTTATTCCAGAATGGAGTCAGCTTATAGGACTTGGGTAAGACAGAGGAGAGAAGGGCTGGCACCGCAGTATTTGAACGAACTATGCAGGGAGCTGCAAACTGCTTTAGGTACCGCAAAATGGCAGGTTGGTTTCTCCCTTTTTTTCTACTCTATTTTTGGTCCCTACAACAGTTTCATAGTTCTTGCTATGCTAATAGTTATCATTGAACTTTTGTTACCAAGTTGGACGAGTTTGAAAGAGCTGTTAGATTGAGCTACAGAAATCGTGCTGATGATATTACAACAAACAGACATAGACAATTTGTTGCTGCCATAGAAAACCAAATTTCCCGTGTAGAAGCAGCGTTGAGGGAATCTTTTAATGAGGATGGAAAGCAACCCCTTCGATGGGTGAATTTAGATGAAGGAGAACGCGATGACTTAGCCATGTTTCTTTCTGGAACTCCTGGAACATCACAAAAAACAGAAAATGGATCTGATGCCAAGTTCGGAGCATCCACAAAGAGTAATATTTCAGGAAAACAGTGTATATTGGAACAGAATTCGAATCTTCATGTAAAAGTTGACTCCAAGAGCGATGTTTCAAACCAAATTAAGGGTTTGAAACATGTTGAAACTAGAAATATGGATGGTAGCTATGTCATAGAACTAGTAGCAAATGAATCTCCTGGAACAAGCGATGATTCTTGCTGTCAAGCTGATAGAAAGATTGGTACAAGGAGAACATGGAGTTCACCAAATATTGGTGCTCTGAAGATTACAATTGATTCCAAGAATGATGATCAGAATGCATTGATGTTAAGCATTGAGGCCACACCCAAAGAGAAGGGCTCCAAGCCTGTCTTTGGAAAGATGAGATGTGGAGATCATCCTCAAGCAAAGGGAGGAATATTATGTCAGACCCAGTTGAGAGGAATTACTGGGATTAATCAGGTAAGTTTTATTGTGTACGAATAATTATTACTCAATTGGAAGGAAATAGCTGCTGTACCATATACATGTGTTACTGTTCTATATTTTTCGGGGGTTTGTGTAAATAAAACTAGTCTTGCATTTGTGTTTTGTCAATGCAAAAGGTGTTTTATTGGTAAAAGATGGTTCAGTTTGTCTAATATCTGGTTTATCTATCAAATCATGGTTCTGCAGCTTTTCAGAATGGTCCGTGGAAGTCAGAGACAACTGCAGACCTTGAACTTGCAAAGAAATCGTTCTTTCCAACTTACTCTTGCTATAATGATAACTGTTCTTTTAATTGGTAAGCTCTTGTACCGCAGAAATGGGACACCACAATTAAAAAAGTAATTGTAAATTCCTATATTTGCTTCCTCCAGTTCTCTGTCCTATTTAACAATATAAATATTTGCACATTGGAGATTAAGATATAATGCATTGGGAGTTCTTCTTTCATGTATTTCACTTGATATGTTAATACATCGAATTGTATTTATAGTTTGTACACAGTTGTAAATATAAATGTTTTAGTCTTCTATCCTAACGACCTTCCCCAGATCCTACTATTTGTGGGAGCACTGGGTACAACCTTTAGTCTTTTATCTAGATCCCGACATAATTAGCCTGAAAGAACTTGGGCAAAATCCTTGGCAGTTTTTTACAAAAATTAAAGTTTCATTTTAAAGACACCCAAGAAGTGCTGTTTATCAGGGGGAAAAAGATTTTGTTCTCCCAAGGTTAGCTCACTGTTGTGCAAGTGGATTAAATGCTTTCCCTTGTATATGAAACAGTGTTACTCTGTTATGCATCTGTGCATTAGCACTGGACCTTACCTGCTTTTGTTTGAAAGCACCCAAAAGGATTTAATGTTGCATATGGATGAAGCACCATGATGATGCATTTTTTGAATTGTTTTCTAATTGTTTACTGGATTCTAAATGCTGCATATATATTTACTATCTAGATAAAAAGTTATGATAATATTTACATTAATCAATTGTGAACTTGTTATTTAGCAAAAAAAAAATAAAATTTGTGAACTTTTTCAGAAAATAATATTCAGTACCTAAATTAAGTTCTAGGCAATAGTGTCAAACTAACTAACTGGAAGTGTCAATATTCCCAATTTCCCATGTTTTAGAGGATATCATGCTAATTAATATGTAGTAGTGTCCATGCAGGCTGCAACTTAGATATCAACTTTCCATCTACATGTTTTTGCTTGATATCTTCTTCCCTTTCTTCTCATTAAGACGGTTTCTGCTTCTGTTTATTTTTAGACCATTGTGAGAATGTATCGAAGTAAGCTCAAGGAAGATAGCCTTTTAATGGCCACAAGAATGATCTTGGTAGGTTCAATTGGATAGGACATCCAGATTATTTTTAGCTCGTCCATCTAAATGGGTTACCAGATAGAGAAGAGCCATATAATTACTCTTTAGAGGAGGGTATCACTTGCTTTTGCAGTTATTTCAATTAGCTTTGGAATATGTCAACTTTAGTATATGGTGTTATCACCTTAACCACTGATTGTTTTGTAGCATGTAGACCTCTCACGTGAGCAATTTAGTTCTTTTTTCCTTATGAGTTAGCATTTTCAGTTCGGAAGTTACGTTAAATTTTCTTCTGACTTTGCAGTGCCTTTTATACTCTATTCAACTTGAGAGCAGGTTGTTTTCTATCGGTTCAGAGCTCGATAAGAGGTATGCAGTTAGCCACTTTGATACTCGTGATAGCTCAAAAAAATTAATAAATGAAAAAAAATAACATGAGAAGAACTAATAAGGAGGTCTGCTAAGCACGTTGAATTTTGTTCTTCATATCAAAGGAGTTAGCAAGACTCTGTCCCATGTATCTTGAACATCTTCTATATAATCCAAATGTTAAGTGACAGTATTCCACCACTTGATTTGGGTGTAGAAAATTTCAATTAGGAATTGTAAAAGGTTCCTCTCATTTTGCTACTCTTCTTTGATCCGGGGTTGTCTCCTTATGAATATTTGTGTCTTTTTCAGATTTTGTCTACAGTTACAAGTACTCGCATGATTTCTGGGGTTATAAGCCTCTTTTTTTCCATCGTCGTCATATGGTAGAATTTATGAGGCATGTTCACGAGTTCTTTTACCCAACACTTTGAACTCCAAACAAAAATTAAAATTTTCCTGTTAGACATGTTTGAGCGTCCACTTCAACTCTGATTCAAGCCCTATTAAACGTTCTGTTGAAGTTCAACACGGGTGTAGGAGCAGGCAATGGTACTCAGTCATGAGGGATGGTCCTTGGTTTAACCATCACAGAATTTGGCAGTCATGGTTCCTCAAACTGTATGGTTGTAGTAAAAACACATTTTAGTTGAACCAATATAGCTCAAACTGCTTTATGATATCAAAATTTATTGAACTGGCAACCTGAGTAAATTGTAACAAAACCCAAGACATCTTTCGTCTTGAGTAGTTCACCCACTTGAAATGTTGACCAACATAAAATTTGCATAATTAATTACGGGGTCCTGCTATACGTTATGACAAAAAACATTCTTGTTGCGAATAGAATAATAACATGGTCTGTATATTGATACAAATACATGGGAATTGATTGACGTGTTTACTTGCAACAAAAGTCTAAGTCGCAAGATATATCATTTAGTTAATGACTTGGACACTAGGTTTCCCCTTTACTGTTGAGCAGGAATTTAAGTGTTAGTTTCAATTTCTTTAGAGGTATTAAACTTCAAGCTATGCTTGGCAACTGAATTCAAGCCTTGAAATTGGAATTGACATCGAATTTTAACTAATCTAAATTTTATGGAATTACACGTGCAGATTGTGGAGCAGTGTTTTAGTGGAAAAGTCTGCTGACAGGAGGTTCCGAAGTGAGTTAAACAACTATCAAGTTTACTTGCTGTATGAATATTGAGTTGTTAAAAGATGATTATATACTCTGTATTAGATAAATTGGAGCAACAAAGGATTAAAAACAAGCTTAACATTGATAGTGTCAGCATTTGATGAAAACATTTATACTAAATGAAATCATAAGAGACTAATGAGGGAAGGTGTACAGGGTACAATAATGGTATATTTGTGCTCTTTACTTCCTTTGGATTCTCTCTTCAAACTTGCAAGTGTAAAGGAAGGGCTTCTCTTGCTTGGCTTTCTGTAGTAACTATGCTGTCTTGTTTCTGTTCCTTAGTTCTTTAGAGAACTGCATGCTACTTTCTTTTTCATAATGCTTTGAGTTTTCCTTTATTCTTACTTTTCCGATTGTTACGTTCCAGAAGTAAATCATATAAATACATCTGAATAGTTAAATAAAGATACTCGACATTTTTATTTTGATTAGTAGTAAACTAAAATTAGGAACATGATTACAGATAGAAAGATCCTCGTTTTATTCTATAGGATTTGTTACTTTTGACTCTTCTTGGTGCTGCATCAAGTAAGTATAAACTCCGCCATCTCATCAAGCTCATTATGAGCCTGTTTAGGTGAGTGGTGATGAGTAAAAGTACTTTAAAATTAAATTTATGCTTTGGCATAAGCATTTTTGGCCAAAGCACGAATAAATTTGTTATATTGATGCGGTTAGTTATTATCATTTGGCTGTATAGTAAATTATCAACTAATTATATTTTATCATATTATTTTAAAAGTTATTTTTTATAAGTTATTTTTTTCACTGTAACAACACTTAAAACTAAAAGTCCATATCACAAATTTTGTGTATGTTGTCTATCATTTGTTTCACGTACCTCTTGGTCAAAGGTTACAATATCGCAATCAAAGCTCATCATCCACTTTTGGTGGATTATATAGTAAAACCTATGGAGTTTTTAAAATATAGTCTCTCCCTAATTTTTACTTGTCATTTTAAAAAAATATATAAAAATTAAAAATTATAATTAATATTTTGTCTGATTGACTAAAATTGTTATAAAATTTTATTACTATCTTTTTAAAATTTATTGAAAAAGTTGAAAGAGAAACAAGTTGATATTTAATATAAAGATAATATAAAAAATTTAGTCATTATTACTTTCTTAAAATTTATTAATGACAAGTAAAAAAGAATAAATTTCACTCTCTAAAACGAGAAGTAAAAAAAAACAAAACGAAGGGAGTATATGAGAAGTTCATATTTACATGTAAAAATATTATAATTTGTTAATTTAGTAGTGTGGTTTGATAAGACAATTATGATAGTAAACATGATAATATTATGTCAATTTATAATATTATCACTAAAATTTACAAATGTTTCTTTTTTTGTTATGTAAAACGGATGGAGTAATAAAAAATAAGATACACACCATAAATCTCAAAGTTAATAATACATTCACAAAAATTAGGGAAATGATCCTACAATTATCATATCCGCGTAACTATTATTCTTCAAATTATTATTATTATTATTATTATTTACATAAAACATAACCTATGCCGAATCGAAGAAGTTTAATTCCAATATTTGAAGTTGGGCATCATAGCAAAAGGCATTTGTATCTCCAATTTTGATTGATAAATCTTTGATTCATCACGCTGTGACATGTCCAATGCTTGTAAATATTCTTATAAATATGATAATGCTCAAAAATGATAATATCTTTTTGAAAAGAAAAATGATATACATGTCGACAAATATTTGACGAAGTTAAATTGCGACTAATGTAAAAGTATATGTCATAAGATAGAATAAATTAAAGTAAAACCTTTCTTAATTATTATCTATCCAAATGTTACAATTCTAATCTGACTAAAAACTTCCGCAATATTTAATAAAACTCTTTTTAAAATTCCCGCGTGTGAGTTTAATCTGAAATTGCCGGTTATTCTTGTTAGTCTCCTAATATTTCTCGCGCACGCTCCCATATATAGAGAGAGATGTGATAAATTTTTGAAAAGACCAATGAAAATGTGTGGAAAGATAGGACAAAACCGTCTATATATTATATAACCATATAATTTACGTGAAATTTATTCTTAATTGATCACAATGATTATTTCTTTATTACTCATCATTTAAAGGACTAGGCGCATGCAATACTGAATATTTGCAATAAATGATTTGTAAATTAAAATTTAAGGATATATTTTGTTTCATATTTAATTATAAATTCATAAAAACTTTAGTTTAATAATAATGGTATCTATTACATCTATTATATATAATTGGAGAAAAAGAAAAGCAACGCCTTCTTGAGACTGAGACTCCGTCACATAATTTCTCTTCCTTATATTTTAATTTACTCTCTCACATTTTGTCATACATATTTTATTTTTATTTTTTTTATTGTACACATACCACAAATACTAGTGATCATAAAGTGGTTACTTAGCGGACCCCAAATGATAACTGCGTGCTTTCATGTTTAAGTTTGTTTCAGTTTCATGTTTTTGTTTTTACTTAATGTCATTAGTGAAAATAAAATTCAGAAAACAATGTTTGATGACTATGTATAAAATATTTATTTTATGAAAAAAATGAAATTTACTTACTTTTATCTGTGAAAACAGAAATCAGACAATACGTTGGATGTTTAAATATTTATTTTATCGTATGAAAAAGTGAAAAATTATCGATGCCGCCTATACATCACATTGATTTTTTTTAATAGTCCTTGCTAAATACAAGTAGATTATGTTATTGACTTAATTGAATTTTTTTAATCTGTTATAATTATATTAGAATTAAAACTCCCAAATAAACCGTATTATTTCAATTAATATCTAAAATATATTTAATATTAATTATAATATATAATGAACAATTTGGTTATCCTAGAATATTTCTTTTCTATCAAAAGATGCATGTAAATTATTTAAAACTTATTGTTTTTGAACATTGTGAATTATTTAAAGCTTATTATTAATTACAATTTTTTATTTTATTTTATTTTAAAAACTTCAATGAATTTACGTCAATATTGAATTAAAAATTTTACAATTTTTTTTTCTTTTTTATCGCAAGATATATCATTTTTTTATATCAAATTGATTTTAAAAAAATCAAAAGGAGAATATTATTAAGATTTTATTGAAAAGAATATTATGTATGTAACAAATTTTAATACTGAAATAATTCTAAAAGCTTTTTTCTATTTTATAAATGTAACTGATTGGAGTGTCCATTTGAATATGCAACTGTTGTAGGCCTGAAACAATTTATACTTACGTAGGCCCATTTACCCGATTCTCATCTGTACTCGTCATCAACGTACCCATCTCTCTCTTCTCTTCTCTTCTCCCCTCTCCGCCAAGCTCATATTTGCAGAAAAGGAAGATTCAAGCATCAGGCAGGAACTGATTTCCCGACATTTTACACACCCATAGTAAGTACATCCACATCCCGTTCTCACCTTTCTCACTGTCTCTACATCAAATTTCATCCAATTTACAATCTTGTCATCTCAATTTTAACTTTCCTCTATTACTCTTGAACTTCATGTCTCTCACTAGATCTAATGCCCGAAACTTCCTGAATCTTTAACAGCTAACCCCAGATTGAAACTACACTCTGATCAGAGTTACAAGATCTGACACCAATTTAATTAAAAACCCTAGATCTAAAAGAGACTAGGGTTAGCAATGTCCTGTTTAGCTCTCTCCCTCCAACCCAATAATGGATCTGATATCTTGCTCCAAACCCGTGAATGGTTCCCACCTGCCCGAGCCCTCATGGCACTTTCTGCCTTTCGTCAAACCCGTCTCGCTTTTGCCGCTGGCAAGAACCATTCTGCTGAGGATGGCGACACATCACTCGGGGATGATCCGCTTGCCGCCTCAAGTGGGCAAGTCATTGTTGGCGTAGAGAGCCGGTACCGTGTTATTTACCGATTGGTCAATTCAATTTATGTATTGGGGATCACTACTGTTGATGATGATTGTGTGAACAATGTCTTCGAATGTATTAGTATTGTTAATCAGGCTGTGAGTGTTGTTGTAACCGCTTGTCGTGGAGTTGATGTTACCCCTGAGAAACTAAGTAGGAAATATGCCGAAATTTACATGGCACTAGATATAGTTTTGAGGGGTGTTAGTAATATTAGGCTAGCGGCAATGCTGGCATCTTTGCACGGGGATAATCTTTCCAAAATGGTGCATTCAGCTATACATACAGAGAGTAAGATTAGGGGGGCGGATAGTTGGACTGATGTTGAAATTCATTCTGTTGAGCATGAGGCTAGTGTGCAATCGTTTTCGAAGGCTAGTTTTGAATTGCCTATGGAGACGTTGGAGGCTGGTGATGAGGTTGCGGCAACACTTGTTTTAACTGGACAGGGCGTGTCTGCTGAGACAGATCAGAAGGAAAAACTGGAAGAGGATGAAGTGGAGAAGGATCCTTTTGCAGCTAGTGAGAAGCTTAATAAGCCCGAGGAGCTTGTGGGTGGGTTTAAGAAAGATAAAGAGCAGGCAGGTTCTGATTTGTCAAAGGCATTGGCAGGTCTGGACGTCACCACATTACCACCAGCAGCGGCCACACAGTCAACACACATTGGGGTTGAAGGATTTGAAGGGGAGTATGGTGGTATCGAGTTTGGTCATGATAGCTCCACATTGCCAGAAGATTTTGAAGGGCTCAATCAAGCTTGGGGTGGTGGTTTGGATGCATCAGAGTTTGTTGGTCCAAAGAAAGCTGCAAAATCCCAGGGCCTTGGTGGGCTTGAATTGTTACACACCAGTGAGGCACCCAAAGCAGTGGCGGATGGTGCTGCCAGTCCTCTTGAAAATAGTTTGGTGACTAAAACTGAAATGAAAGGACCTGAAATATACATAGTGGAAGAGATTAGTGCAGAGTTCAGGGAGTCCTTGCTCGCTAGAGTTGGATTGATGGGCATGGTCTACCTTAAAACACTTCCCCCGAAATCTTCTGATGATAAAGAAACTGAGTTTTCCTTCAGGGTTGATGGTACAAGTGGTGTGAAGAGATTTGCTATGCAAAGCTCTCGTATCAGTAGCCTTGGGAATGGGATGTTTCACGTGAGGACTGCACCCTCCACTGACCCTATACCCATTTTGAAGTACAGTTTTCTACCCCGGTTAACTCCGCTGCCTTTGAGGGTTCGGTTAATCATACGGCACAGTGGGACTTTACTTTCTATGATGATTCAGTATGTTTCCAACCCGGATTTGCCAGTCCCACTTAAAGATGTGACATTTATTCTGAAACTACCAATGGACCCAAGACTATTAAAGGTTTCACCAAAAGCCATCTTGAATAGGTCTGAGAAAGAATTGAAATGGCATGTTCCAGAGATTCCTCTAAAGGGTAGTCCTGGGAGGCTTAGAGCTAGGATGCCTGTGGATTCTAGTGCTGAAGATGGTTTGGAAGAAATTGAGGTTGTTGGTTACGTGAAATTTTCTTCACAAGGTACTAGATCGTTGTCCGGGATTTCTCTGCGGCCTGCATCTGAGGGTAGCACGGACTTTTATGAGATTGATCACAGGTATGAAAGTGGGGTTTATATGTGCAATTAATGAAGTCTTGTTCATGGTTCATTGCTTGTGTTTCCTTATGTTTTCTATCCATTTTCTGGGGTTTGGAAGTGTCTGTAGCATTTTTTGAGCTGTAGCCTGTAATTTAGATCTTCTGTTTGCTATGAGAAATTGTGTTTCTCTGTTATCAGCCATTGGTTTCATTTATGGATAGTAAATTTGGTCGGTACATATTCTACCGTCTGTTGTTTGAACTTTTATAATAAGTGCCAAATTATTTTGGTTCTTGTTGATCCTTATCAGTCATAGTATTACATATTACCTTTCCTTTTTTATACTCCCTCCTTTCCATTATATAAGGCCTTTAAGACATAATCACACATATTAAAAAATCTCATTAATTCTAATGTTAAGTAATTAATGTTGGTTTGAAATTTTATTACTACCCATGCACTAATTAATTACTATTCCTCCTCTCTCTCAATAACTCTATTTTTTTAGGGGCAAAGTAGGAAAGAATTATTTTTTTCTCTTAGATATATGTAAAACGTTTTATATTATGGAAAACAAAACTTCTTCTAAAACTGACTTATATAATGGAAAGGAGGGAGTAACAATTAGTTTTATATAACAGAAATGTAATTTACTTGGGCCATACTCATTTAAATCATTAATTGTGATTCATATAAGACATTTATTTTTTCCTTTTTTTCGATTATGCTTCGTATGACTTTTTAATATTCAGCTTATCTCTTTCCCTTATCATGAGCGAAAATCAAATGGGAGGACTCTAAATTTTATTTTAAGCATTTTTCCAAAATTTTATAAAATGCGTGTTACACAAGTAAATAACTAAATGCAGGTTTACATTACATATTCTCCCCATTGTTCTTTTGCCGATAAGATATGGGTTTGATGCTAGCTGATTCTGTTTGGGTCTAGGGGTCATGCCTGTTTAGTTTGAGTAATACTACGGTGACAAAAGAAAGTTAAAAAAAATAGATACAAAATGAGGTGTTAGATTATAATTAGTTGATGTTCCACCATACATGAGTGAGTCCAATAGTTTTAACCAATTATTACCATACACATCATTTTATATTCTCTTTTTGTATCCAACCTTTTGTCACCAAAACATTATTGGTTTAGTTTTGGGTTTGTTGTTAGACAAGTGGTTGTAAAGAATAGGCGGTAGAGAATTGAGCTGTATTTGTTGGAGTGTTTAGAGCATCATAGCTAATTCTTTAAAGCCATGAAGGGCTTTCTATGGCTACTAAGAATAGCTTTAAGTTGTCTATATTTATTTTGATTTCATCATTGCCTGTTGTTGATAGATTTATGTAATTGACTATCTATCAAATTGGTGAGTTTGACTATATATGCACCTTTGTGAATTGGGGGAAGCTATTGTGTCTAGCAATGCCGATGTCTTCATTGTTTTTTTCTCGTCTGTATGCTTATCGTCTACGTGACTATGTTTCTTCCGTTCCTTTATACAATATTGTTTTATTCAGAAATGCAACATTCTTGAATGTACTGTAATCTTCCTCAAGTGTGGTAACAATATCTTATGTAGAGATGTCAAAGAATAAATTCCAAAACTTAGATTTGTCCACTTTTTAGTTTTAAAATTAAGTCGAATCTTGATGATGCTTCATCATTGTCTGATTGTCTAGGCGTAATACATTTCTCGCGGGTATGTAATTTTTTATTTGAGATAAAAGGCGTTATTGAGTAGGTGTAATTTCTAAACAGAAAAAGTTTTCTTATTTACACTCTGCATGTGTGCTTGTTCTGCACTACAACTGCAGGCATCCTAACCATGCCCATCACTTAGAATAAACAGAAATTGAGGCCTTAATTACTCCCTTCTTTTCATTATGACATGATCACACGTATTAAGAAATTTCATTAATTCTAATGTTAGATAAGTAACGTTAGTTTGAAAGTTCATTATTATCTATATGCACTAATTAATTACTCTATTTTTTAAGGGGTAAAGTAAGAAATAATTATTTTTTTTCTTAGATATATGTAAAATGTCTTATATTATGGAAAATAAAATTTCTTCTAAAACGATTTGTATAATGAAAATGAGAGAGTATTATCATTATAGAATGTGATGATTTTCTTTTTCAAATATCACTTTCTTATATTGAAGAGAGGAAATCTTCACTTAATGTCACACATTAAATGTTGGTATCTTATTTTGAATGGCGGAAGCTTGCGCGCTACATGATCAGAGTTTGGAGGCAAGCTTCCTACATGATCAGAGTTTGGAGGGATGGGATGAGAAGGGAAAGTATAAGAGGAGAAAGATGGGAAGAGATTATAATTTTTTCTTGTCATGTTTGTGAGTTTTAGAAAGGAAAGAAAGAGATGAGATTTTAATTATATTTTATCTTGTTTGTGAGTTTAAAAAGAAGGGAAAATATTTTTATTTCTAAGTTACACTATTATTATATTATCCTTACATATAAATATAATAAATGATATGATTTAATAATGTCTATCTGTTAAAATTATTTTACTCAATCTTTTTTTTCTTTATTACACACAAAACAAAACATTTGGTGAAACACGAATGATGTGCTGCATTTGCAAACTGCGGTGGAAGTATAAGTAACAAGGTAATGTTACATGGAACACATTATAAAAATTAAATTAAAAGAATATATAAAAGGGTAATTTTAAAATTCAATTTATAGTAATTGATCAATATTTAAACCTATATATGAGTATACAAAAGTATTGGACCCACATTGGTTTCTTTTATATAGGGAAGGTATATTTTCACAGCATATTTTGATATTTTTGCAGTGGACTCTACTTTCTAACTAATTTTTTCTATTTTTATCCAATTTATCCTCACAGACCCACCTCTCTTCTCTGCAACTCACGGTTTTGCCCTATCCTTTACCACTATCATCTCATTTTTGTCATCGGACTACAGCGAAACCCATTACTAAATCTCCATTCCTTTTTATAATTATTGAGAAGATGAGTTGAGTTGATTTCAATTTTAAGGCCCCCAGTAGGACATAATCGCATAAAGTGTTCTTGTTTCTATTCACCCATAATTTATCGGACCTTCCACCTATAATTTGAATTGACCATGGGGATAGTCGAAGAGTATGCTTCAAATGGAACAACTATAAAGAAGAAAATAAAGCACAAACCAACTAAAAAAAAGTCATCAATTTGTGTCCCCAATAAATCTAAACCCAATTGAAGGGTTAAGGCGATCGGAGATGATTCGCAGTGGCCGGAGGAGGGTGACAAAACGGTGGTTGGAAGTGCTTTAGGCACCACAAAGCATCACCATTCTACAAAAATTTTAGGATACCAATCACTAAAGTTACTGGTGGGATTCTATGGGTCGTGGGTGTAGAGGTATGCAACGAAGATGAATTTTGAAATAACAGGAGTGCTGGTCCTTCAAAAAGAGATGATGGTCCTTCAAATTGGTACGAAAAGAATGATTTGCATAGAGGAAGAGAGAAGGTAAACTGGGTAGTGTATTCAATAGGGGTAAATTAGATAAAAAGAATATTGGTTAAGGTAAAAGGTGGAGACCAATGCGGAAATAACAAACTGACCTATGAAAATATCACTTCCCTTTATATATACTTTCGTCCCAAAGAGAGAAAAAAAAAGTTACACTGATTATGTTTATTTTGACTGATCGTATTTTTAAATTTTAGAATAAATAATAATTGTGACTTATAATAGATAGGGACAAAATTATCATATTATTTATTTTGAAAGGTTATTTTAGATAATATAAAATTAAAATATAATTGTTACTTATAATAGTTAAGAACAAGATTGTCATATTATTTGTTTTGAAAGATTATTTTAGGTAATATAAAATAATTAACTTTTTCATCCTTTTCTATCTCCAAATCTTCTTGCTTTTGGAGTGAGAGTTTTGAGCCAAAAATGAAATTAACTTTACCTCCAAATCATTTTCCTTCTTCCCTAAAAAACCTTCCAAACATGAAATTTGGAGGGATTTTAATTATTTTCCCTTCCTTTCCTTTCCCCTGAAAAAAAAAATAAATAAATAAAACTTACAAACACGTCTTAAATTGCAATTCTAACGCATGATTAATGAATTGGTTATGGTCAATATAGAAAATTCGAACCTAAAAATATTTGACCCAAGATTTCTTGAATTTCCTCGACTCTTGGAAACACAAGAATTCAGATTTTTATAACTATATATAGTCACGAAAGGTAGTTCACGATTATTAGTTAACGTACTAATTAATGCAATGGGGAGGATAGGAATCCACCTACGCGTGCCTGGTGCATGCTAACTAATAAAAGAAGAAGAAGAAGAGGATGAGGATGAGGATGAGGAGGAGGAGGTTGAACAAATCTCCCTCCTCTATTTATTTATCCTGTATTATCTTAAACAATCTTCATATCTCCCTCGTGAATGTCTTGCTCTTTCATTATCATGCAACTAGTTCAAGATTCAAGGTCGTACTAAATTTGGTCAATGCTGGACCAGTAATTAAGATTTCTTCGGTGGACCAAATTTGTATGTTGTGTTTGAATCATATGAATTAGGGTCTAGTATTTCATTTCAATTTCTCTTTTACGCCTATTATCTAACAATGGGGATTCTAATAGTAGTTTATTGGTAAGTATATCGCATTACGTGTGTTTGAAAAAAAGAAAAAGAAGATTTAAAAGAGAAAAGATTATGAAAAAGTCGGAGAGTAAAAATAAGAATAAGAAAGTAAAATGGAAAAATAAAAATAGTGACAACTTCATTAAATCAGTTTTTTTTTCCTTTAATAATATAGATAGATTTGTTTCAAAAATAACTTTTTCTAGTACTTCTCCACACTTGAAATTTAGAATCCTATTTATTATTGAATATTAAGAATTTTATAAGACATACTTAGAAATAATGTTTTAATAATAAATTTAAAACCTTTTCAAAAACAAACATGAAAAAAAGTAGAACTAGAAACAAAAATAAAAAGTTAAAACGAACTTCACTTTTTATTAATTTTTTTTGGAGACATATAGCTCCTTTAAACCTAAGAAAAACTAATATATTAGTATATTGAACAAATTATGCCTTCCTATGAAGATATGGTAATTAACTTTAGTTGATTAATAAAAATTAAGGAGTGTAGTGTAGTGTTACAAATAGTAAGTATCTGTTGTAGAAATTCTAGCACGCTGAACTCTGGGTAGAGAACTGAGATAGTGAAATTTGTAATCATAATTACTATTTACCAGTCAAGTACATAGATTATGTGTCTCCAATTTTAAAACTGTAAAGCATTTTCTTGTATGTAACTTCTTGTGTCAGGGATTGGACAATGTCAAGACATATTTTTTCCGATAAAGCAGTTAAATGATATGCTCTCCCTTTATAATAAGAAATATTCTATATATAAATTTATATAGTATATGTTTTCTTTTCATTTTTCAGCAAGTAATCTTCATGTTGCTACCAGTAGGTGCAAACTAGCTAGTACAAATTATGAATAATCAATCGTCCATCAACTTCTAAAAAATAAATAATCTCCTATAGAAAATCAAAAATAAATATTCCTATTAAATTACTCCAATCCAAAAGTACGAGTACTACTACGTCTACGTCTACGTATAAAATAAAATAAATATACAATCTGTTTTCATGCGGATGTCGGGAGGTTTGTGATTACCATTGATTTCCATTGGCCCCACTTCCTGTCCACAAATTATGAGGATACCATCACTAACCATGTCCCGCTCCTGTACTCTATCCTAATCTTTCATTTTACGTAAACTCTTTAATTATGGTAACTTCCATTCGAATTCACTGACTGATTTGCCCTTCGGCTACCAAGCCTTGCCTCGCGAGTAGCCATATAAGTTTCAAGGGCAGTTCTGTCAAATGAAAACACATGTTGGGAGTCACCTGAGGTAGCACGTGATGGTGGGTTCCAACTTCCAATCGAGTTATCAAACTCGTGGCATGCGTGCAAGCGACGTCGTTACATGAACGCTAGCATCATCTCTACAGCTCAAAACCTTGAGTACTCCCCAAGAACTTTTCCGGTTAACCGGCACTTTCTTGACCACCTCAACCGACGGGAAAAAAGCCGCCGACGGGGTCCGACGGACCTGACGGTTCTTGATATCTTGGAGATCCATCTCCGGCGGAAACCTTACATTGCCAAACAACAAAAAATACCACTTAGGTTTAGGTATCTTTACATTACCATCAAATCTTGCTGAACCCCTAGCCGATGACGTGTTCCGATGAATTTCCGGTGAATCGGAGCTCATGCTTGAGGCTCTACTCAATTTTTGATAATCGTCGAGAGAGCGGCTGTTTCTCATTCTTATTTGTGTATTGTTGGTGCTGTTGAATCGCGAAGTACTTTTTAACTCGGATAATGATTCGGAGCGGCGTCGATGAAAGTTTTGTAGTTTATTATGGGTTGGTGTAGGGCGTTTTGGGGTATTTTGATAAATGAAGGGTACTGGAGATTGGTATTGCTCTTTGAAGGGGATGAGCTTACCGCAAAAGATGATATCTTCAGCATGGGACATATTATTGGAATTGAGATCGCTGAAGAATTCGAAAAGGTCGGTTTGATCGGACGGTGATCGGAGATCTTGGAACGTTGACAACTCTTTTCTATATTCATCATCTTCATGTTCATCAGGGGTTAAGGGAAAATCACTGAGAGAGATTGTTTCTTCTTCTTCTTCTTGATCATACTGGAAAACAAAGTTATTGTCCATTTTAATGTGTTAGGGAAAGGGATAGATAGAGGTGCAGTGGGGGTGTCAATTTTGTGTGATAGATTAAGAGAGAAAAGAAATCTAGCTACAAGATATGTTTTGAAATGGTATGTATGTAAGCCAATATGTTAATTTATATATATATATATATATATATATAGAGAGAGAGAGAGAGAGAGTCGTGTCTTTTCTAGAGTGAGATGAAATTTATGTTAAAGAGACAAAATAAGAACGGGAATATGAGTATGACAGTATAGGCGGACCTATTTCTTTGTTCTAGAGCGCAGAAAACTTAAAAACTATTTTTTGTCATTTCTTATGATAATAATATTAGGGCGCGGGGTTGGGTAGCAAGAGAGAAAGGGAAGGGAAGGGAATACGAATATGACAAAGGCTTGAAGCTTGATGAGTTGGATGAATTATACTATCAGATCCATCGATATATAGTTAAACAAATTTAATTACTCCGTTCCTTTTGAAATTAGAGATAATTTTTTGGTTAAGTTCATTTGATAAATTTTTCATTTCAAATAATTTGAAATTTCTAGCGTTCAATATAATTACTTACTTATAACTGAACAATAATATGCCAGAACTACTGCATATCTACTATATATAATTAGTGACATATGTGTAAAAACAAAATTTTGTTTAAAATAAGTCTTTTTAAAAAATACAGCTATAATTTTGGAAGGAGATTATTATTTGGACATTAAGATTATAGTTATATAAGCACAGGTACATTACTAAAATTTTATGATACTAAAATGAAAGAGAGAGAAACGAACAAATTAAAGGGGGAGTTCTAGAGAGATGGTTACTAGTTTAGTTTGCGTTTCATTGTCCATGGCTTCTAGAAAGACTAAACAAGGAGGAGCATAAATACAAAGAGAGATAAATGGGCAATTAAGTGATGAGCTTCCTTCTAGAAGAGAAAGAGACCTGGTAGGGATACATACTTACAAATCAGGGACGGAACCATTAAGGGGCCTTGGGGCCAGGCTACCTGATTTTTTTTATAAAAAAATTACCCTTTAAATTGTGTTGATTTTTTCTTTAAGTCTCTAAGTTATTTTTGGAAAAAAAACTAATAACATAAAAAAAAATTGTTAAAAATTTATTTAATAACATATATAATAGAAATTGCTGACATCATCCCTGCTTACACAAGTAAGGTTACCGCTTATTGAAGGATTAGCTTCCGGATACATTTATATATAATTTGGATTATTAGTAGTGTTATATCAATCACAATTTAAAATCCATCAATATCTTATTACCAGCAATTATACAAACACAATATAAGAAATAAGTATTGTTTGGGCATGACATCTAGGTGTTTCACTTTAGATGACCCCTATCCCAAAATAATACTCCATCCGTCTTGGAATAAAAATTTTTATTACTATTTTAAATAGTCTTAAGTTAAATGTCTACTTACCTTAAATAATCTATTTTTTACAATAATTTGTTCATAATACCCTTAGTATTAATTGTCATATTTTTATTCCCTATGAATATTTATGGAACATCACTAGTCATGTGCAAAAAACTATGCAATTAAATGAGAATTTAAATATGGACAATTTTGTCATTTTATTCTATTTCTTAATATACGCAAAAAGTTACTCCTTCGGTTCCTAAATAACTGACGTTATACGTCAATGCACACTAATTAAGAAACTTAATTATTCCAATTCATTTGTCTATTCATCCAATAGGAAGGGGAGGGAGGATTGCACGGATATACATAAAAAGATAAAAGAGTCCAATAGAAAAGAGAGAGAGAATTCGTAAGTCTTTAATTTTTTATAGGACTCCAATAAGAAGAAGAGAGAGAATTTTCAAGTCTTTAATTTTTTTTAGGACTCCAATAGGAAAAAGAGAGAGAATTATATGGATATATATAAATTCTCCTAGAAATTCTATAACGTCAAATATTTGGGAACAAAAAAATTGACGTATAACGTCAGTTATTTAGGAACCGAGGTAGTAACCAGAACTTTTATTCTGGGAAGGAGGGAGTACTACTATAGGTCTAGTTCCATCGTATATTATATTTATGAGAGAAAATTATTCTCAAATTTAGATATATTTTTGTAGAATATTATTAACCGTTTCGTATGAACCAACTAACAGTGGTACAAAATTAAAAGTTCGGGAGCTTGTTCGATCTGAAGTAAAATAGTAGTAGTATATAATAAAATTAGTCAACAAAAATTTATTACTTGCACATTTACTAAAACTTGGACGCCTCGTAGTACTTTTGATTAGTAATCTATAGTAATAGTCAACCATTAGAAAAGTAGGATAAAGGAAAATGTGCCATTAATATTCCTGTTAGGAAAAAATTAAAACTCTGGTTCATTCTTCTAGAGGGAAAGTGACACATATCTGTCTCAAAATTTAATATATCACGTTCACACCTTCAACTCTTTAATTTGAAAAGGGGAATCAAAAGATCTAGTGCATGATAATTAAATGTTTATCTTGAAAAAAGAGTGAGACAATTATATGTGAATTGAAAGAAAAAGAATGCGCACCAATATACTTTAAGAAATATTATAGAGAAGCTGTGTCTGTTATAACTCAGATCCTGTAGTACAGGGTTTTTGAATGAGGTGCAATTATTTAAATATGGTTTAATAGATCTAATTAGTTAAAACTACATTTATTAAATTCAATTTTAGTGCTTTAGTTAAATTACTTAACTAAATTATGTAGTCGTATAAGTTTTGACTTATTTATTGCTTCAAATGACATTATAGTAGCATTAATTCAATGTAGTATGATTACTAAAATGTTAGTGATCCACAATATATGAATAATTATAATCATACCACTTTTTTCGAATATTAAAGTTTATGCGAGACGCAGATTTTTGGATAATTTTTTAATATTAAACTAAAAAAGCTAAAGCTCATCATCGGATAAATAAAAATAAATAAATTTTTTTCATGGTATAATCTATGTCGGTCTCACCGTATAATGGGTAGAGTGGACTTTTAGATGAGTAATAGATATAGTGATTGACTAGGATTTCTTCTTGGACTTGCAAATTTCTCTCAACATGCATGCTGCTAGAAGCACAAGCAAACAAACAAATAAATTGAATAGACTGATCCAACATTGGCTGAAATATTTTTTAACTCTTTTTACGCTTTTAAATTCTAATATTTTAATTAATTTTAAGACATTAAATTTAATATATCTAATTTCATAAATAAAATCTTTTGACTATTGCATTTAGTATTTCTTTACAAAATAAATTACTCAACTCAAAATAAAAGGATGATTAAATCTTTTAATGATATATATGATATCGTTTATATTAGTTCCGATTTTTTTCATTATTTTTCTTCATCGCACTAATCACTTGTCTATAAATTTTTATACTTTTAAACATTATTATATCAATCCAGAAATTAAATTAAGTCTTTAAAGGTTTTATGGTTTTATATTAGCTTCATTTTTATATAAAAAAAATATCATGACACACTAACATGTCTACTTTTTTTGTGATTTCAAATATAATTTGGAGTGAAATTACGTAATACCCTTGTTTAAATCAATTATTAGTTGTAGGTGATAAAAAAATTTAATATATATATAAATTTATCGGCATTAAGATTTAATATTTCTAAATTAAAATATTATGATTTAGATGGTACAAAAGTAAAATTTTAAAGGTGTAAAGTATATTTCAGCCGCCGACCCCAGTAAATTCAATGAGACTGAAGCAACTAGGTATTATTTATTCTAATTTTAATTCAAAAGGGCTCTAAAATTTATGCTTTTTCGCTACAAGTGGAGAGCACTGCAGGCTAAAAATTTAAGGAATGAGCAGCCATCGGATTGGCATGGTCTATAAGCCTTAAAGTAACTACAGTAGGTATATTTGTACCTATGATATTGTACTGGATTTAATCACATATGCACCAACTAATCATTAGCTAGACTCGCTGTAACATGGTACACTGCCCAAATTCATCTTTTTCTTCACATTGACAATGTCAATTTAGTCCAGAAATCAGCTGCATCAAGCCCAAGAAATTGATACCCCCTAATATATTATTTTTTTAAACTGAATTTTAATGAATATTTATTCTTAATATCTATTAAAATTATACTCCTTCCATTTCAAAATTAAAATTAGAGATATAATTTAACTTTTAAAGTCAAATAACGACATATAAAACTTTAAATATTTTCTCGGCTGTTTTCACGTGTAAAAGATTTATAAAAACTAATACCGGGTGGCATACATGTTGTGCGTTTAAATTATATAGGATAAAATAAAAAAATTATAAAATTTAAAGACTAAATAAAAAGATATAAAAATTTAATATAAAAAAGACAAAATAGTAATACAAATAAAATTATAAGGGCAAAAGAACAAAATAAAAAAATGTGACACAATTTTTATAATATACATATAGATAAAAATCCCCTTTCACCATTCTAACACTAGTAAGGCCTCCGATGCAAGGATCCCAAATTATAGAGAGGAATTGATGAGTTATTAACCATTAAAACTCTAGATCGAAAGAAGCCCATCTCACGTGAACTGTCAAGTATAAAACTATATTTGAATCATAGCCCACTTTTCCCCATATTGCCCCCATTAAACTACATTTTGAATCAAAGGCAGCCATTTTAGAAAGCCCACTTTCTCAACCCAATTTTTAGAGAGCCATTTTTTGAAGAACTGTACTGCTTCCAACTTCCAAAATATGGAAATACGTCATTTTAAGAGCCATTTCTAGAATCAAACTCTGGGACTAAAATAACCACCCAAAAAATAAAACCTTTGATGGTTGACCTACAATTTTTTTTTATGACCACAATTATTATCTTCCCGTCCACAAATTATAAATTATTTTTGAATTTTTGACTATAATAAGAAGGATGCACAGGACCTAAAAAATTAGATTCAACTGTGCACATAACCCCGTCAAGATACATGATTTCCTTTTGATCGAGCTAGCTACCCAATTAACAAAATAATTTATCTAGAACAGTGTACCCTCTATTTAGAATTACTTGCAACAACCAATCAGTAAAAACAAGAATAGAAAGATACAGTAGCTCGAGACCAAACAGAACACCAAAATGTAACAGAAATTGGAAGTACATAATTTGATTAAGCTTTCATAAGATTTGAACATTAGCCACAAACATTCAATTACACTACAAGGAAAAACATATAATCACTACATATTAATTAGCTAAATATAGTATATTAATACCCAATCCTAACTAAACACAATTCAATCCCAGATCTGAAACACATCAAATCCCCCACCAAACCCTAATCCTAACCGCCAAAGCCATAAAGGGTGCGACCTTGCCTCTTGAGAGCGTAGACGACATCCATGGCGGTGACAGTCTTCCGTCGAGCGTGCTCCGTGTAGGTGACGGCGTCACGAATAACGTTCTCAAGGAAGATCTTGAGGACGCCCCTGGTCTCCTCATAGATGAGGCCGCTGATTCGCTTTACCCCGCCACGCCTGGCTAAACGCCTGATGGCCGGCTTAGTGATTCCCTGAATGTTATCCCTAAGCACTTTCCGGTGCCTCTTTGCTCCACCTTTTCCTAGCCCTTTGCCTCCCTTTCCTCTTCCTGACATTTTTGAAAATCTCTCTCCCTTTTCTTTTTCTATTCGGGTAGGTGGATTTTTGTTTGAATGATGGTGAATGATTGACAAGGGTTGAGGGTATATATAGTATTTTGCGTTTTGAGTGTGTTGCGTTTAGGGCCGTTGGATTAAGAGTTTTTCATTTTTCTTCAGTTGATCCTTGTGTTTTTTCGCACTGGCGAAGTTGAATCCGTGTTACAGTAATGCTGGATTCTGATTGGTTACGAGTGTCACCACGCGGATCGTCTCTCGCTTCACGATTTGTTTTAAATTTTTTCCCCGAGTTCTGTTTACATATACCAAAATGCGAAATTTGACCGCGTCAATTTTTATGATTAATGGTTTTTTACCATAGAAAAATATACAAATAAAAACTACTCCATATAGATATAGCTACAGTATTTTTTCCATACGATTATTCGATAATTTATTAATTTAAGAGGGTGCCCGTGTCTAAATTTCTGATGCAAAAATGTCAATGCGAGTTTTCAACAATAAATATTTACCAAAATGTGAAATTTGACCGCGTAATTGATTGATATTTGATATTATAATTATGAATAATGTACTTAATTATAAGGTTATATTGTATTTTTTAAAAAAGTAAGACTTCAAAAAAAATTTAATCACGTTAATGGGTTTACCATAAAAATAAAAGAAAAATAGAGCGTACAGTACAAAAATAAAAACTATACAGCTACAGTATTTTTTCCATTATATTATTAGATAATTTATTAATCTAAGACAGTGTCTAAATTTCTGATGCAAAAATGTCTAACCTCAAATTTTTGTTCCTTTTAGCAGTTCACTTATTAATTAATTTTGTATAATGTTTTATAACGCATGGTCATAATTTTGTATCTATTCAACAGCAATTTCAGTAAAGAAAGAGTCAATGATTGAAATGCATAAAAAAGTTAGTCATCTCGTATATATAGATAGATTATCTCATCTCCATAAGAATAAAATTTTTATAAAAAAAAAAACATGTTCTGATTTCATATCACCGTAACATGTATGCATCATCTTGTTTTATGCATTTTGAATTATCAAAAATCACTTTTCATTAAATTTGGATCTTGGAATATTCATGAGGTTTCAGATTTGTTCTTAGAAATTGCAACTGAAATATACTGGTAGGATTTTTTTTCACGCACCTATTTGGGGATACAACAAGTAAAACAGTCTCATAAACAATTACACTATCACAATTACAATATAATTAAAACTCACACTAACCATGAGAAATTACAATAATTAATCAAAACTCACATGAAGAAAGAAACAAAATTCAATCAAGAAAAAAAATAAACTCGAACAAATGTGAGAACTAGACCTCAAACCTAAAGCCACATAGCCTCAACCACCCCATTGGCAAATTATTAATATTACAGTAAGGCCATGTTTGTTTGCAAAAATTATAATCCCGGAATTATAATCCATGAGATTATAATCCCAAGACTATTACTCTTAGGATTAAATAATCATAGTCACATGTTTGTTTTTCATGAGATTATTCATGGGATAACTTAAAATAATTTCATGTTATGTTTGTTTTTTTCAGGATTAATTAAATGACTGGATAAAAAAATATCGTTTTGACTATTATACCTTTACCAATAACAACATATTTTAAACTTGTTTATACATCAAAAATCGAAAATTATTATTATTTTTATCAAAAATTAAAAAAATTATTATTATTTTTTACTTGTAGTAAAAAAAATATGATAAATGTAAATGTACGTACTAATTTAACAAAAAATAAATGTATAGAATGTAAAAAAATAAAAAAAAAATGTGCATGTATTATTATGTATGTATGTAACGTACTGTATGCAAAAAAAAATAAGGTGATGTATGTATATAACGTACTGTATGCACAAAACAAAAAATGGTGTATGTATTATTATGTATGTATGTAATGTACTGTATGAAAAAAAAAAGTGGTGTATGTATTATTATGTATGTATGTAACGTACTGTATGAAAAAAAAAGGTATTAAAAAAAAAGTGTTGTATGTATTATTATATATGTATGTAACGTACCTTTCTTAAACTGTTTCGTACATATGTTAAAAAAAGTACTGTATAAAATAAAAAAATCGTATTGCATGTATATATTATTTAATAAGTTTATTTGGTTTATTTAATTAACACTAAAAAAGAATTATGTACATGCTGCATGTATGTATTATTTAATAAGTTTATTAATTAGCACTAAAAAAAAGTTATGTACATGCAGTACATACTGCATGTATGTATTATTTAATAAGTTTATTTAATTAACACTAAAAAAAAGGTATTAAAAAAAATTACGTACATACAATATGTAGTGCATGATTAATGTTTTATCATGTATTACAAACTTTATGTGATGTAAACAAAGTTAAAGGCTAATTTAGTCCACAAATTTTTAGTCCAAATGGTAGGGATTATAATACCTAGTTAGATATGGTATTAAATAATCCCCCCTTCCAAGTCATTTTGTTATCCTGGATTAATAGTCCGGAGTCTAATTTAAAAAACAAACAAGTGATTAAGGATTATTAGTCCAATCCCAAGTGTTATCCTAGTAAACAAACATGGCCTAAAAGAATGGGAACTTCTATTCTGCATAAAATAAGATTCAGATTTGATCTTTTAAGAAACCAAAAGAGTTGCTGTAAATGAGACTTGGGCTATTAGAAACTATTCTAAATATATGCCATTTATGATTCTCTTTTATTTTTCTAGTACAAACAAGAACGAAGTTAAACCTATACACCCAGTACACTAGACTTTAGGACCATAATTTATTTTATAACAAAAAATAAACTGAAACACCGGGAAAAAGAATGAAAACTGTTTAACTTTGCAACTCCATATATCTATCAGGTTTTTATCACAACAAAACTCCTACAATCCCATATGCTACAGAGTCTAATAACTGCTTGCCTAATCTTTATATGATTTGCAAGAACAATAGAAATCCTTGAAACAAGAGAAAAAAAATAATGGCACAACACCGTGCACCCTTTCCTCTTTTAAAGTTGCCAGCGGAAAGAAAATAAGTTCCAAATCTTGCATTTCCCAAGTCTTTGTACTCCCCAGTAAGCTGGACTCGGTGAGTATAATATACGATGATACATATAAAATATATTTATAAGTATTTTTTGCCCCCTTCCCCTTATCTACCAAGGGGGTGCACTAAAAGAATAATTACCATACATCCCGCAGATACCTCCCAGTCATTTGAAGATTTTTCACCAAACTCTCAGCCTTGCTGCTGTCTAGGGCTCCCTGAAATCGGAATTTAAGCTATTGATTAGTTCAGATCCACTCACACCAAGAGAGAGCGAGATGGAGATAGATGACTAGATGCATTTAAGAACGGGAACAAATGGGCACAGCGGACACAACCAAAGACAATCAAGATGGGGAAAAAATAATTTATCTTTATATAAACTTCTTATTCTTCAGATCTTTGCAATCTTCTCATCAGTATCCCGAAATAATTTGGTACTTCACAATTCTAGTGAACATTATAGGCTAGACTGCTAGTTGCCCAAAAATAAGTTGATATATTTTAATTATAGAAAAACTATTGACATGCAATAGCCACTGGTAGCGCAAACTTCCGGGAGCAAAAACTTTGGTTTCTTCCTGTTAACAGTGAAGTTGGGGGTGGTTAGGTGCACCTGTGCATCAACCAAATAGATGCAAAGGTGTACAACGACACAGCAGGTACTGATGGATCTTTACCACAAAATGTCTTTTGTATCAACATACCTGCTCTTGTGCAATCGTGTGGAGCATTCGGTGAACATCCCTGGCCATGCCTTTGGCATCGCCACAAACATAGATATATGCACCCTGAGAAATCATGTTCCAGACCTCCGAAGCCTGGGCAAACAAAAAAAAAGTTCAAACATCTTAAAAGTGAACTCCCGGCTAAGGCCTTAATTTAATTTTTAACTAGCCAAATGGTTGCATACTTTCTGGCTCATCTTATGTTGCACATATTCCTTAGTGGGGCCCTCGCGTGAGAAAGCCAAAACCAGCTCAGAAATAACACCAGTTTCAACAAAGTTGTTTAGCTCATCTTCATAAATAAAATCCTACGATAACAGGACACATTGGATTAAGATTTTAATAATTGAAATACATTCACACATAAATTTATAATCTCTGAGCAATGAATCACTTTACCAATTTTCTGTTCCTGCACCCAAAGTACAATACAGCAGGTCCCAGCTCTGCTCCAGCTTCTTTCAGAGCTAACCTTTCCTGGAATGAAACAGACATAACTCTATTTAAGTTTGATTAAAAAATAAGCAAATAAGAATGGCGTATATGGACATAATGGCTGCCAGATCAGACCTGCAGGAAACCCCTAAAAGGAGCCAATCCAGTGCCAGGGCCAATCATAATGATAGGCACTTTGGTATCAGAAGGAAGCTTGAAGTTAGATTGCCTAACAAAAATAGGTGCCCAGCTGCAATCATTGTTTTCCTCCAACGATACAGCATTCTGTAAAGGACCAAAATTAAATCAGAAGAGCAAAGATTGGAAGATTATAATGGCCACTACCTCGGCTCCATTTAATCTGTATCAAAGAATCTGGTCATAATAAACGCTAGTACAGACGTAGAAATGACTCTTAAATCTCAGATCTAGGAAACATGCTAATTCAAAATCTAAATGACCCAGGTAACGTAGGATTTCATAAATTAGGATTGTTTGCATTCCCATGGAAAAGAAAGAAATACTCCTTTGAAAATCTGCTCAAAGTGGAAAGGTCTGCAAGCTGAGTGGAGAACATCATGAGATGATATTTGTAGACATTACTACATTTTACCACTTGAGCACCATCTATGTTGACCACAACATTTTCTGTTTCATGCAAGCAAGGAAAGATAAGGAAACAATACCTTCATCCAAGTCGAACAGACCCCTTTGTGAATTCGTCCTGTAGGTGTTTTCTCATAAACTAATGCACAAGTAACATGAATTCTTGATGGAGCCATCCTGTATCAAGTACCGAAGATGGTAAATATATGAAATTTCAGAAAAGAGAGGAGTTAAGGTCACATGAAATATAAATCTTGCTACACAAAAACTGAAATGCAGCACAAAGATATAAGTTTAAGCGACTTGAAAAAGCATAAAAGTTATGATTTCTTGAGATATCAAGATAAGTACTGCTAGGAACCAAATTAGTCCCAGATGTGTTTTTTATCACACATCTAGATGTAGTCAACCAACGCAATATTCACGCATCATTTGACACACCAAAGTTTTGAGCCCTACCATGATTCTATTAAGATACTCCCTCAAAACATCCAAGGATTTCCTATTCTACTACAAATGAAGATCAGAAATGCACGTATCTACTTACCTTTGATGAAGTAGTGCAAAGTCGCATTAGTAAAGCAATTAACTGTAAATCAAACTCCTAAAACAAAACGAGAAAAAATGGTCGTTGTGCATATTAATTTACCTTGGTGAGGAAGAGATGGAATAATATCTGGGCTGCAAGCGTGGGGCAACTGATGCAAAGAAAACCCCAAGTGGGGGCTTGGCTGATGGGAATTCAGCCATGACCTCAAGGAGGCTTCTCTGGATTGCTACTAGCCATTGTGCATATTCATCCTGAAGAAAAAATAGAGATTAATTTCAATAGAGCACAATATAGGGCCATTTTACATGTGAAACTTTTGGAAGGAATCCAAACCTTTCCAGCGGGAGAAGCTAGAAATCTTAATCGATCAGCTTCACTAGGATCAGAAGCATGCGCCGCCAGCGCAAGTAAAGCAGACTGGAGAGAACATATATGCAATTAAGCAAGCAATCCTTAACTAAAGGTTCAAATGTAAATTTTGATGAACGATGAATTAACACATGGAAAAGGACCTACCTTCTTGGGAGAACTCAGAAGATCTGCATATCTCGTCAGTGCTGTTCTTAAAGTGCAGGGCGGGAAGGGGGGTGGCAGGGAGCCTCCGCTAAGTGGTGTTCCATCCTCTTTATCAGTGTGGACAGAGAAATAAGTAGCTGGTGCTATACCTAATAGCCTTTCAGCCTCCTCAACAATTTCAATCAGATTCTCACAGTAGACTCCAACGTGGTCCCCGGTTTCATATCTGACCAGAAACCAGCAAATGATAAATAATCAATAATAATTTAGCATCAACGCAAGAGAAACTTTTTGCCTCAGTTGTCTCTGACATTCAGCTAGAACCCAAGCACCAGTGATACTTTAGAAAAGCTACGTACGAAAGTCCAGTGTGAGAAATGTCAAACTCCAGATGAATGCAGGAACGATCAGATGCAGGGGTATGAAGCTCTCTTTTTATAGCGACATTAGATCTTCAACAGAGAACAATACATATGTTAGGCCATTGAGAGATAAAACATATCATATGTTGGGAATTTTTTTAAAATAAATTTGGAACATTTTCCGATACCTGCATGGATGTTGAGCATCATAGACAGTATGACCATTTAATGTACTCAGGTTCCGATCCAGTAGAGATGTATCAGTTTGGTCATGAACCACAACCCGGTATTCCAAAACCGCAGCGGTGTAAGGCGTAGCAACAGCTGCATCCTCCTTGTCTAGAAGCAATTGATCCAACTCAGGCCAGACCAACTCCCGCCTGTATTGACAACAGTTTATAAATGTGGTTGAGCTTTTCATTTAATAAAATTATGAGGAAAACAAACTGTTCATTATGCTTCCCAGATAATGTTTCTTATTTGGTTATACCATGCAGCAAAGTCATCTTCAATGCATTGATCATCATCTCCCATACCCACTGGAACAAGACGCTTGGCACCTGCAAATGGTGGAAAAGATCAGGTCATCTCGATAACATCTATTTTATTAAAGGAGAACAATGAAAAAATAACTGCTCTCTTGAGGCTGTCACAAATTTCTTTCTACTTTTGCCCCTACAAGTTTAATTTTATCACAATTTTGTCCTTAACTTTTTTTTATTTTTTATTCTATCCCTATATCTTTACAGTAATTGCACACGTAATGTGTGCATCACTGAGACTAGTAAACATAAAATCAAAAAGGAAATTGCACAATAACAAGGAGACAGCTGTTCTACCGTAAACATAACCTAGAGAAAAACATTTATGTTTCCGAGTAAGCTGTAATTTAACTTTTGTCATCAGCACATGAAACATGATACGACAAGAATCACAAGGAGACAGCTGTTCCACCGTAAACATAACCTAGAAAAAAAACATTTATGTTTCCGAGTACGCTGTAATTTAACTTTTGTCATCAGCGCATGAAACATAATATGACAAGAATCTCAAAATGCATATAATACAAATAAACAAATTGCAGCTGCTACAGATAAAATCAAACTAAATTCCCACTTCACCATATACTGCTCAGTAAAATTTCAATGTCACAAAAATAAGCAGATAATTAAGCTCTAACATAATTTATTCCCTGGTAGATTCAAGACATAATACAACAAGAATCTCAAATATGTATATACAAATGTCCCACTATACAATACTACCTCCTTTCCAGAAAAAGAGTTCCATTTTGACTTTTGATATCAATTTGAGATATTTTCAAGTTTAAAATTGATATTATATCATTTGATTTAATTCAATGCAAATATACAATCGTGAATATTGTAAACAATCTAAACATGTAATATTTGTAAATGTTGTTATTTTCAAAACTTATATATTCACATCAAAATTAAATTTTAGGATTTCAAGTATTGAGTTCAGAAGTTCAAAATGGAAGGGTCTCTCTCTCTCTCTGGAATCGAATGAGTATGTTGCAGGTGCAAGGGTCCACTCTTCATTATATTTTCAATCTCACCAAAAAAAAAATAGCAAATAAATCTATCATAATATCTTCCTTCAGAGAATACCAAATATTCTTACTGCAAGAATCTCACAATGCATATACAACAACTTAACGAAATGAAGCAGCTAAGTTGTTTCAACTTTCAATAAATTTTCAATCTCACCAAAATAAGCAGATTATTGAGCTCCAACATAATATTTTTCCTTCATAAAACAAAAAACATGAGATGACAAGAATCTCAAAAATGCATATGAAAGATAATGCAGCCAAAAGAAATCTACAGTTCTCTGAATTGTCAATCTCACAAAAATAAGCAGATTACGAAACAATAACATAAACAAAATACAAAATGCACGTATGACAAGTATCTAAGAATGCATATATGACAAGAATCTCAGAATACATATATGACAAGAATCTCAGAATGCATATACAACAATTCAAAGAACTGAAGACGCTACCCATGTCCCAGTTTATGTATATGTCCCAAAAGGCATCTATGATTCAATTAATTTTCAATCTCATCAAATATAAGAAAATAAATTGAGATAAGCAGATGAGATATAACATAATTTCTTCCTTCATAGAACTCGATACATAATACCAAAAGAATCTCAAAATGCATATCACCCACAAGGAATCTACTGTAGGACTAGAAAAGGACTAAAAAGTAGGACTTGTAGATCATTTGTCATAAGCAGATAATTGAGCCCTAACATTATTTTTGCAATCAATAGCTTATCATATCACTAACTAAGCATCGTGCTATCAATTTAAGCAAGGTACAAGAGGTAATATGGGAAACGGACATACCCTGCTCAGCAAGGCCGTCATCCACAACTTTAGCAATCTATTTTCCAAAAAGACAAACACAAATCAGACTTTAGTAAACTATCAAATAAACAAACAAACAAACAAACAAACATGAATAGATAGCAACAAAATGATTACTGAGAAGATAATATGACATTTATTCCAAACCTTGTTGAAATGCTCATATTGCCTGTTCCCAAGACCAAACACTCCATATTGGAGATTCTTAAGCCATTCGTCTTTCTCTACTCCCTGATTCAAACCATCTAACACAATATCAACCACATATCTTACTCAAGACTACAGTTCCGTACTCTTAATTACTGGGCTAATCAAATTTACCTCTGAAAACCACTTATAGAATCTCGCTGCATTGTCCGTTGGTTCACCATCACCATATCTGCATAGCCAATCAGTATACAGCGTACGTAATTAATGTCTGTTATTGATCCAAGATAAATTGGCAAGTAATAATACTCACGTAGCTAAGAAGAAAAGTGCCAATGATTCTTTCTTCAATTTCGCCTCATACTCATCATCATCTTCAGCATAATCATCCTATTAAATCATCCATTCAGGATTCACTCACTCAATTGATCAGAATCATTAAACAATTACAATTCAAGTGCATCAATCAATTATACAAACTATTAGAAATGAACCAGTCAAACTCACCAAATCAATGACTTTAAATTTAGCCTTTTCATATCTTGCTTTAGCTTCCTCAGCAAATGCCTGAACAATTCACTAAATACATCACTTCACTAATAAAAACAAATAAAGTAAAGATACGTTGACTCAATTGATTTTGAAATGTCACAAACCTTGGCAAAGCCTTCCGCTGTACCGGTTTGTGTGCCAAAGAAAATGGTGACCTTCTTCTTACCGTCATCGACTTCCTCTTCCGGCTCAATTTTCGATATCGCCAGCTTCGGCGGCTCGAAGCTTTTAGCCGATCCCTGGCTAGAAGATCTCCGCCACACCAAAACGACGACGCATCCAATCAAAATGGCAATTGAGGTGGTGAGCAGCATCAACAGCTCCCGATTCTCGAAGAGCAACGCCATCGACGCCGGCATCGGCAGGTCTATGCTCCCTCCCTTCAAACTTTCAGCCATCAGATGGATCGCAGAGGGGAGAGATTATTTTAAATAAATAAAAAAATTATTTTTGTGTTTTGGTGGTTAGTGGGAGGGGCACCGCCCCCGAGGATTACAAGAGAAAAATAGTAGTTGTAGCCAGTAGCTCCCGTTATATTGTCCGGCTGCGACTTTTTTTGTGGGCTTCGAGGCTTAGCGTTTTTTTGGGCCAGAAAGGACTAGTGTTGCAAATGTCATCCAAATAAATTATGTTTGTTTAGATCATTTAGAATATAATTGTTAAAATAGTTTTTAATTTTTTTAGATTAACTTAAATAAAAATTTTAAAATAAAATAAATAACTAGAAAAAAAATACTAATTTAGATTTGCTTGCTTAAGATCAATTTTTATATAAAATTGAAATGAATAATTCAAAATTTGAGAAAATGAATTTTGGTAGATCTCACGTTTTGGCAACGTAGTAAATTATTTTTAGAATATTCAATGTCATGTCATTTTAAACTCATTTAAAATTAATTTAAGATCAAAAATTTTAAATCCTTAACATTAGGTCCAAGAGAATATCTCTTTTTTTATTAAAAAAAAAATAAAGATATAAGAGGAAATTGACTTCCCGTTTCTTAAAGAAAAGTGTGATTATCCGACATTTAATATTACAATAATAAACTTTAAAACCATAATGATCGTGATCATAGTAACTAAAACCTAATTATTTGGAAACTCAATAAAATCCAAATATTCTTTTAATAACTCCATTACACACCATGTATGCCGTTTCAAATTAGTGTTTTGTTTAAACTCCCTCCATTCTCCAAAAAGGTCTTATTTAATTTTAATTTTAATTAATTTGAAATTTTAAAATATTAAATATTGCATTACATTGATTAAAATCAAATAAATTATACTAATATTTTTGTAAATTGAATAGTACAAGACACTTTTTTTTTTGGAACGAAAGGAATTGTTCCCTCCATACCAAAATATATGATCAATATTGAATTTTTAAAGCAAATTTAAAATATTTTTAAATTCTAAACGGATGCAATTCATTTAGGTTATAGTCAATATAATAATAAATACTATAAACTATTTAAAAAATACTATTAATTGCAAGATTTTTTGTTTTTAAAAGTTAAATGAATCACATTTATTTTAAATTTGAAATTGTTTTAACTTGATTTAAAAAGATAAGGCTGATCTTATATTTTGGAGTGGATGAATAATTAAATAACAAAAAAATATAAATTAATTTTGAAGACAAACAAAGAGAAATAAATTAGTTTGAAGAATAAATGGAAGAGACAGATTAACAAATAGATGCTTAGCTAAATAGAATTGTGGAAAATTTCGTTCATCAGTGCAAATGGTGGACATTTGGGGCGGTTTTAATATTTTGTACAGTAACTTTCCATATATCCATGAATCTCGCATTAAAAAGTCCGTATCAACCTCTGCGTAATGGCCTACCTCAACCTCTCTTCTTTTCGTTTTTTGGGTGGTGTTGGCCATTTCCACCTCGATACCCAAGAATCCCAAAAAAATATTGGTGGGCGTACTTACCGATGTTTCTTAGTTAGGTGTCACATTTTGACTATTTTTCCCATATCTGCTTCTTAGTATTATTCTGGGCACGAAAGGATGGTCATCTTTATAACAATGTTTTATATCATGAGAGTTAAAAATGGGAAATCATTACACTTTTAGCGAGAGAAACCCACTTTTGTGTTCATTACTCTCCAAATCATCCATGTTCCAACCGACTAGAGGGCAATACAAGCGGTTAAAATCATCCATGATACTACCCTTTTTTTTCCTCCCGCCTCTACTAATAGTAGAAACAGACATATTTTCTGAACATCAAATCTGAGATAAATTTACTAAAATAACGCTCATACTAATCATTTGTTATGGATCACTACCCATATATATATATATATATATATATAGCCAGGATCAGATCCAGACCTGATTAAAATGCGGACTTTTAATTTTTTATTTTTCAGTTGTTTTGAAAAAAAAATTGAAAAAAAATATATATAAAGTCCGTAGTTTATCCTGACTCTCTCTCTCTATATATATATATACACACACACACTTGAAAAGAAAACAATTACATTACCATCATATCATATGTAGCAGACAAGGGATCTTATATTTATGGACAAGACGCTCATACTGAATGACAGCAGAATAAAATGAAAGATATGGCATGTGATTGCTCCCACGCTGCCAAAGTACTTTAAAGAATACATATCAAGTCAATACTGCAATAAAGTTGCATGTGTTACTAAAACCGTCTTTTCACGTCTCCTTAATACAGACTCCACTCACTTTTTGCCTAACATTATTAATTACTACCAGCTTACATATAACGTGTACATAACTTACAAGAACCAAAAAATCTTTAAACATGGGCCAAAAAAAAAAAATGAATAGTGAGACTACAACATGCACATTGTTGCAAGGTCTGCAAGTCTTCCAAATTTTGCACTTAGCACTCTTCACAGTTTTACTCCCCAATAAGTTTTGCCTTGGCAAGTAAAGTTTACCGCGCTTCTTCCCCTTATTACCTAGGGCTGCACTAAAATAATGATTACCATACATCACGCAGATACCTCCCACTCATTTGAAGATTTTTCACAAAGCTCTCAGCCTTACTGCTGTCTAAAGCTCCCTGAAAATAAAATTTGACAACTTATTAGTCATATTTTATTCTAAACCCACACAAACCAAGAGAAAGATAGATCATTTAAATATAGATGCACAATTGAAGACAATAGACGAACAAAACAGAACACTGATTTGTAAGTCTTAGTTATTCGCAACCTTGCCAACTTTGTTAGTTGACAATACCACTCAAACATATCAGCCTATTTTCCTTTTTGGGTTTAAGTCAACATGTCAGCCTAATCCCACAAATGACTTGATATTTTGTGAACATAAAAAACTCTCTAGTTTCTTCCTAACCAACACCACATGTATCTGATATTCATGGATTACATTTGTATAAACATACCTGCTCTTGCGCAATTGTGTGGAGCATTCGGTGCACATCCCTGGCCATGCCTTTGGCATCACCGCAAACATAAATATATGCTCCCTGAGATATCATGTCCCAAATCTCCGAAGCCTGGACAAAAAAACAAAGAAATGCTTAATTTCTCCTAATAAACACTCAGGTAAAATACATTAAGACTTCATTTTTAACAAGTCAAATGGTTCCGTACTTTCTGGTTCATCTTATGTTGAACATATTCTTTAGTGGGGCCCTCACGTGAGAAAGCGACAACCATCTCAAACATTGCACCAGTTTCAACAAAGTTATTAAGCTCATCCTCGTAAATAAAATCCTACAATAACGGGCACAAGGGAATCACATTATGTTAATTGATTATGTTAATTGACATGCATTTCATACAACGCAGTCATGTGTGATCAGTGAATCACTTACCAGTTTTCTGTTCCTGCATCCGAAGTATAAAACGGCAGGTCCCAGCTCTGCTCCAGCTTCCTTCAGAGCTAACCTTTCCTGAAATAAAACAGATACAATCTTCAAGTTTGATGAAACAATAGCAAAACGAAGATGACTTATATGAACATGTCTGTGTCAAATCAGACCTGCAGGAAACCCCTAAAAGGAGCCAATCCGGTACCAGGGCCAATCATAATAATAGGCACTTTGGAATCAGCAGGAAGTTTGAAGTTGGATTGCCTAACGAAAATGGGAGCCCAGCTGCAATCATGGCTTTCTTCCAACGACACAGCATTCTGTAGAGGGGCCATAAATTAATATTGAGAAGTAATAAAAATTATCATGGGCACTACCTCCATTTAATCTATATCACAGATACTAGTTATTACAAACACCAAATAGATGTAAAAAGGATTCTTCATTTCTCTAATATAGGAAATTTGATAATTAGAAATCTATATGGCCCAGGTAACTTAGGTTTCCATAAATTAGTAATGTTTGTATTTTCCTGGAAAAGACAGAAAGAATCCATTTATCTAATGTAGAAAGTATCTCAAACTGGAAAGTCTTGAGAGCTGGGTTTAGAACATCATGAATTGATATTATAAATGTAGAATAGACGTTGCAGACACTACTATATCGTTTACCACTTGAGACATTTTTATCTTTACCAAGTCCAACTGGGACTACCCAATGACAGATACCACAACATCTGTTAACCTCTATAAAGATGTTACTTTTTTTCATACATGTCAGGAAAGATAGTAAGACAATACCTTCATCCAAGTTGAACACACCCCTTTGTGAATTCGTCCTGCAGGTGTTTTCTCATAAACTAATGCACAAGTAACATGAATTCTTGATGGAGCCATCCTGTATAATCAATAATGTATATGAAGTTGGTAAATATATGCAATTATGGAAGAGAAGAGTTGGGTCACAAGCAAAATCCTCTTGCTAAACAAATACCTAGCAAGTAAAATGTAGCATGAAGATAAAAGCATTTAAAAGACAGAAAAGTTATGTGCTCTGTTAGGACATTAAGATTAACTATATGAAAACATTTGAAGATGTGCTGTACTACTACAAAGTTATTTATGCATGTCACAGTTAACAGACTCTTGCCACTCTACAACATTAATGAGGGGTAAACAGATGACTCGTAGCTTTAGTAAAGCCTTCGCTGTAAATTAAATTTCTAAGAAGAAGAAGAAGCAAGAGGGGGAGTGGGTAATCTATTTATCTACCTTGGCGAAGAAGAAATCGAATAATATCTTGGCTGCAAGCGCGGGGCAACAGATGCAAAGAAAACCCCAAGTGGGGGTTTGGCTGATGGGAATTCAGCCAGGACCTCAAGCAGGCTTCTTTGATTTGCAACTATCCATTGTGCATATTCATCCTGAAATACAGAAGATCATTTTCAGTAGAGCATAACAGAGGTACCATTTGAACTCGTGAAACTTCAGGAAGGAATCCAAACCTTTCCAGTAGGAGATGCAAGAAATCTTAATCGGTCAGCTTCACTAGGATCAGATGCATGAGCCGCCAGAGCAAGTAAAGCAGACTGGAATACATCCGCAATTGATCAATCCTTAGTCAAAGGTTCACATGTAAATATAGATGAACAATGAATTAATACAAGAAAAGTGGACATACCTTCTTTGGAGAACTCAGAAGATCTGCATATCTGGTCAGTGCCGTTCTTAAAGTGCATGGGGGGAAGGGAGGTGGCAGGGAGCCTCCACTAAGTGGTGTTCCATCCTCTTTATCAGTATGGACTGAGAAATAAGTATCTGGTGATATATTGAGTAACCTTTCAGCCTCTTTTACAATTTCAATCAAATTCTCAGTGTAGACGCCGACATGGTCACCAGTTTCATATCTGAGTAGAAAACAAACATATATAGTTGGACAAGAATGATTTGACATCAACTCATGACAGTTATCATGTCTTTAATGTTCAGTTGGAAGTCAATTCCCAAAGAAAACTGAAACAAAATTTATCAACTAAGATATTTATTGATAGTGACAAAACATCAAAAACTAAGTAACTAGGAAAGCAACGTACACAAGTCCAGTGGAGGAAATGTCAAATTCCAGATGAGTGCAGGAACGATCAGATGCTGGGGTATGAAGCTCTCTTTTTACAGCCACATTAGCCCTTCAAGCAGAAAAAAGAACATATTTAGGCCAATGAGTAATAAAGCATATCACATATTGAAAACAAATAGCAAATACTAAAAACATGATAAGATACCTGCAAGGATGTTGAGCATCATAGACAGCATGGCCATTCAACTTACTCAGACTCTGATCCAGTAAAGATGATGTGTCGGTTCGGTCATGAAACTCAACCCGGTACTCCAAAACAGCAGCGGTATAAGGAGTAGCAATAGTTGTATCCTCCTCATCCCGAAGTAATTGATCCAACTCAGGCCAGACCAACTCCCGCCTAGATTGACAACAATTTATAAATGTGGTTGAGCTCTCTTTTAGTTAATTTATGAGGAAAACAAACTGTTTATCATGCTTTTTAGATAATGTATTCACGTGTCATACCATGCAGTAAAGTCATCTTCAATGCATTGATCATCATCTCCCATACCAACTGGAACAAGACGTTTGCCGCCTGCAAATGGTGGAAAGATCAGCTGAATTATACATAAACATAGCATTTAAAAAGAAATTGAACATAAAGAAAGAGCCAACAACCTGACCACCATAAACATAATCTATAGATAAGACATTTGTGTTTCAGAGTAATTTAACTAGTGATCATCATATTCATGCTTATAAACTTCAGCCGACTGACATTATCCACCTTCTAATGCATTAAAAAAAATGGCAGATTTATCCATCATAGAGACATGGAGAATAATTCTAAAACATCATAGCAGAGTATCAGGGCATCCAATGCATTAGCTCATTTACCATAATAGCAACTAAAGCATAACCTAGATAAAAGCATTTGTAAGTCGGAGTAAGCTGTAAATAATTTTTGCCATTAGCAAATTTAAGCACTTTCTAAAGCAATCAAAAGAAAATGACTAATTTCTACATTAAAGAAACAGAGACAGTAAACAACAAAACAGCATTGCCTCTATACTGGAGGCATGCTAGCACTTTTAGCAAAGTAGCAACTGAATGTAAATAATTAAATGCATAAAAAATGAAAAGTATCTATGATGATGAATAATTTCTAGGATACAACAAAATTTAACATGTTAACAATTTACTGTAAATCTTATGTGCAACACATCTGCAAATCAGTTAAAGATTAAAATGAATTAAATTAACAAACGTGAGGTCAGCACATGAAACTTGGTACGACTAGAATCGCGAGTACATGCATTTAAGACAATTCAATGAAATGAACCATCTACAGATAAGATCTAAATAATGTCACACTATATAGGACAGACAAGGCAGTAATGGACCAACGGTTCGCTAAATTTTTTATGTCACCAAAATAAGCAGAAAATCGAACTGTTAACATATTTTGTGCTTACCAGAAGCATTTGCAATCAATAGAGCATCTACTCATGAAGCATCACATTATTAATTTAGGCAATCTAGACAAGATGTAAAATGGAAATGAACATACCCTGCTGTGCAATGCCATCATCCACAACCTTCGCGATCTATTCGCCCAAAAGACAAACACAAGTCTGACTTTAGTAAACAATAATAACAAACAAAGAAAAAACATTGCAACAAAGTAGTTTCTGAGAAGAGAAGATTAAAATGTTTCAAACCTTGTTGAAATGTTCATACTGCCTGTTGCCAAGGCCAAACACTCCATATTGAAGATTGTTAAGCCATTCCCCTGTCTCCTTTCCCTGTTTCAAATCATATAATCCAAAATTAACCTCAGGTCTTACTCAAATTTGCAAATCACTGATCCTATTTCATTAGGCTAATCAGATTTACCTCTGAAAACCACTTATAGAATCTTGCTGCATTGTCTGTTGGTTCACCATCACCATATCTAAATGGACAACACCAAAATTAAACTTAATAAATTGCTACACAAATGCTCAGATATGTACGTAATTAGGGGATCTCTTATTTTTTTTTTCCCACAAGCTCATGAGTGTAAGACCCATTTTACTATTAATGTGAGAGAGCACTTTTAGAAACATAAAAGATGCTTAATTCCCTACAATTTATAATTGCGTGTTTTAGCGATCCAAGATTAAGTGGTAGGTAAATGCACTCACGTGGCTAAGAAGAAAAAAGCTATAGATTCTTTCTTCAATTTTGTCTCATACTCGTCATCGTCAGCTGCGTAATCATCCTATCAAACCATCCATTCATTCAATTAATCAGAAACATCAAAACTACTACTCAACTGCATTAAAATCAAACAGTCCAACTCACCAAATCAATGACTTTGAATGTAGCCTTTTCATATCTTGCTTTAGCTTCTTCAGCAAGTGCCTAAACAAGGTAAATTTATTTAATTAATCACTCAAATAAAATAAACAGAAAAAGAAAACGTTGACTCAAACAATTCAAAAATATCACAAACCTTAGCAAAAGCTTCAGCAGTACCGGTTTGCGTGCCGAAGAAAATGGTAACCTTCTTCTTGCCGTCGTCTAATTCCTCTTCCGGCTCAGTTTTCGGTTTCACCAACTTGGGCGGGTCCAAGCTTTTAGCAGGTTTCTTGCTCGATCTCCGCCACACCAAAACGACAACGCATCCAATCAACACGGCAACCGAAGTCGTGAGCAGCATCAGCAGCTCCCGATTCTCCACAAGCATCGCCAGCGACGGCGGCATCGACACACCGGACTCCGACGAATTGGACAGGTCGATGCTTCCTCCTTTCAGAATCGCAGTCATCAAATCGAACGGAGACACTTTCATCGATTCTGATTGCATAGTGTTCGGCCGGCGAGTGTTGAACAAATTCTAGAGAGAGAAAGAAAGGAAATGATTTCAATTAGTTTTTCTTCTCTTTTCTTCTCTCTTTCTCTCCCTAACTTCTGGTGGAGTTTGGTTTAAGAATTGGTGCGGTTGGAGTGACTCTGACCTCTTAAGAAATGAAATGCTTAGGGAAAGAGAGGTTTTTATGGAGACGGGAGGAGAGAGAAAGTGAGCCTGCCAACCTCGACCGGACTATTTCATCCACCTACCACACAAGTTAACCATGGTTAGTTGATTCAGTCGGTCAGTAAAGACCGGGCTTCTTTTTTTTTTTTCTTATAAAAAAATTCTACATGAATATAAAAATTAGATATAAATGTACTACCTCCATTCCATAATAAGGGACTTTTTAGAAGAAAAAATTTGTTTCAATTTATTTGTCGTTTACAACTTTCTAGAAAAATAAATTATTTACTTTCTCATATCACCCCTAACTTCTCTCATTGTCCCAAGAAATTTTCTCTTTTGTATTAATAGTTTTCAACTTCCCATAAAGGAGTAGTAATGGAATTTCATACAAATTTTAATTGTTAAATGATAGTATTAAATGACTTTCTTAATTTATGTGTATAGAACTAAAACGACACTTAATATGGAACCGAGTGAGTATTTAAATTTTATATTCACGAAAGATACAACTATATTTAAATTTTAACCACCAAAATATACTTGTATCTTATTTTTATATCCACATAAAAGATTTTTTTTTTTTTGGACTTATTTCATTGATATCAGTGTATAGTCAATCTCGAAAGTACCCTTTTCTGTCGAGTATTCAGTTAAATAGTAATGGAGGGGAAATGCCCTCGTGTGTCTCGTGCGCTTATTGTTCCTAAGCAGGTCTATGGCTTTTTGGGCCTTGGAGATTCTCTTGGATATGGTTAAGTTACACCATTTATATGCAGCCAAGCAAGCATTGATATTGGGATTTAGTAATAACTCCCTTACAAAATTTAGAGATATAATTTAATTTTTAAAATTAAAAATTAATATATTAAATTTTAAAATTTATGTGACTCATAAAAATTTATAATAAATTGTGATTAATAATTTTTGTTATATACTATATAATTATAATAATTGTATTAATTAAAATTAAATAAATTCACATCAATTTGTAATTTAATATATCGTCAATCTCAAAAGTTAAATTGTATTTCTAATTTTAGAATAGAAAGAGTACTATTTAACTAGGGTTGTAAAGGGAGTCCGATATATCTGATATTCTCTCTTAAAATGTGTATTCGTATTCGCGTCAAAATGGATATTATTCGTATTCATGTTAAAACGAATATTATCCATATTCATATCCATCAAAAGCGAATACATGTATGGATATTTGCATATTTGTATCCGGTAGTACTGTATTCGTAATATATATATACACACACACACACTTATAAATCTCTCGTTTAATATTGGTATACAATATATGAAAATATTAACATAAATTGATCATCCATCTTTTATAGCTATTTTATGATATACGATATAAAAAAAATACATATGAATGTTTTATCTAATTTTATTATTTTATTTGGTTGATTATACATCATTTCTAATTATCAGTTGATTAAGTGAATATATATATATATATATATATATATATATATATTTGTTATTAATTAAACATTGCGAGAATTAAAAAAAATTGAAACTTCAAATTTTTTATTATGAACGGATGCGGATATTTAATATATTTATTCATATTATATTGTACAAAGCAGGTACGGATAATATACATATCCGAATATTATCTGTTGAATGCGAATATAAATACGAATATTAAAATTTATTTATAATATGAATATACATGTACCCGCATCTGGAAATATTCGTTTACAACCTGATATTTATATTTATCTATCACATTATGAAATTTGCTTCTTTAGGAGTATTAGAGAAACATTTTAAAAAAATATCTGTCTTTTTAGATTTTTTTTGTTCGTAGATTTTAAGAAAGAATCACTTAGTTATCATATTGTTCATAAATATTAATATTAATTTGTTCTCAACAAGGTGATATCGCCTAATTCTTAAAAAAATATGATATTGTTTAGTGGTAGAGACTTTTTTTTACGGGGCAAGTTCATAATTTTAAGTATATTTTCCTTAGTAAAGTCATCAAAGATGTCAAAATTATAAATGTAAGTTTCCCTCAGTTTTCCTTCGTTTCTCTTTGCCCCCTTCCCAATGTTCCTCCCTACTCGGACGGTAATGTTGAGAGATAACTTGTTGAAAAAATCTCTTTAGAATCAATTGGGAAAATATTAATCTATACTTCTTTTAAGTTGTAAGAAAATATCAACAATGTCAATGTTTAATATATTATCATTATTTTTGTTAAATACATTTTATGTTGTTAAATTAGAAGATTTTTTTATATTCATATTTTTTATTATTAAAATTATTTTATATTTGAGCATCTTACATTATGTCTCGCCAATCACCCCCCACTCAAAAATAATCCTGACTTTGTCCATGCTCCCTATACCTTAGGATTAAATGTATTTGTATAACTGATTTGTAATAATATAAGTTCTAAAAATAAAATTAGAAAAAATACTAATTTGTTCGTTTCTATCTTTTTAATAAAATTTAGAATGATAATATTAAAGTTTTATACCTAATTTAGTCAATTAGATAAAACATTAATTACATTTTTAGTCAATGTGTTTTTTCCCAAAACATTAAAAACAACGAAGGGAATAATAAATTTACATTTAAATGAATTTGTATAACTTTTGTTAAATATTCACCAACTTACGAAATGATAAAAAGTAATTTTAAAATAGATTAGATATTTTGCTTCCTTAATTGTGTACTTGTTTTACCAACCATCATATGAGAGATAAGTTGTAGAACTACGTTATTTTATTATTACAAGATAAGCAATAAAGCACCTCCTAAAAAAAACCCAAAGAAATAGTAGTTAAAATTAAGATGGGGTTTATTTTACTAACATTTTTTTTAAAAAAAATTGACAAATAAAAACTCAATCTAGCTATGACATGGATACGAGGAAAATAGATACAAAAGTCTGATAACAATAAATATGGCCCGCAAACTTCATACTTTTGTACGTTGACATATATATCTCTCATTTTCACATCACTAAATAAATTATGTTCCGTACTTTAATTTTATTCCCTATTTTGTGTCAAGCAAGATTAGCAAATGAGTGAGACAATAATTACATAATACTGATGTAAGAAAAGCGTTACTAAAACGACATATTAGCTGCTCCCTCCCTTTTTTTTTATTTTTTGCTAATTTTTTTTATATTTTTTTTAACAAGAGGCCTAAAATATCACTGAGTCAAAGGACTTCATTTTCTCAATAAATAGTCCCTTAATTTACGAAATCAAACTTTTAAAATGTGATTCATGTAAGTTTTTCAAATAACTAATTTTATACTATCTTCGTTCTAAAATTAAAGGTACAATTTAATTTTTGAGATCAAACGACGGCATATTAAACTTCAATTTGATGTGAATTTATTTAATTTTAGTTGATACAATTATTATAATTATATAATATATAACAAAAATTATTAATCACAAAATTTATTTTATTCTAATTCCAGTTGATACAATTATTATAATTGTATAGTATATAACAAAAAATTTTAATCACAAAATTTATTTTATTCTGAACTTTTATGAGTCATACAAATTTTGAAGTTTAATATATAGTCGTTTGATCTCAAAAGTTAAATTGTATCTGTAATTTTGAAACGGAGGGAGCAATTAATAATATATTTTAGATAATTTTAAATAATTATGATTGCATTAATTTAAATTAAGTAAATTCAGAACAATTTTAGAATTTTATAAATTGACTTTTAACTCAAAATAGGATTATTAATTTATTTTTTCGTAAAATGGATGGGGTTATTAAGTTTATGCATAGTTATAAAGATAAAAAAAGAAAAGAAAAAGAAGAAGTTATTTTGTATGTGATCATATATATAGCTTTACACAATCATGTTTATGTATTTTCACCCATTTCGTTAGTAAACGTTAGTTATTAGGTCTAACGCAAATGTTTTATAGTCGATGGCGTTTGAGCTTGTCATACTCTTCATGATAACCTTTTCAACTGAAGTATTTCAATTGTCTAAGTTATATTCTAATTCAACCTTATATATGTATTTGACACGTATACAACATATCCGTAAATGAAACCACTTCTTTTAACAATAAAAAGTTTATTGATAATAATCATCAATTTATTTTATATCGCCCACCAAAACTTCCACCATTTTCTTAACATCATATAACAGGTACATACCCATTTTCTTAAGAACATTTAATATTTGAAATGATTAGAGTCCCTTTTGTTGTTGTTAGGAAATGAAGTTATTAGAGTCAATGACCTTGAAAATGCATAGAGAGAATTTGATGTTTCTTCTTTTAGATTTGATCGTAGCTCAATTCTAAATTAGTCGAGACTTAATAGTTGTCAGATACTAGAAGGTGAGAACAAAAAAAAAATAGAGAGTTCTCCCCATTTCACAATTTATTTTTAAAATTTGTAAACTTTAAAAATATACCTTTTTTATTTTATCTTTATATATAATAAGTGCATAGTTACATGATATTAAAATTATGTTATTATTTTTGAGAACTCTCTGTTATTTTATAGTCTTTAATTAATAAACTTATAAAAGATTATTTTTTATAGAACAAACTTTTTACAAATACAGCTCTATTTACAGAATAAATAGGGTAATTGATACGATAATATTACGGTCATGACCATGTATATATATATATATATATATATATCTGCCATCTGCACGGGTAACCCGCAACCTTCATTGACCAAAAAAGTGGCGTGCTCCGGCCTAAGCTAACAATTAGTCGGTCAAATTCAATACAAAGTTTTAAAATATTAATTTGTCAAACATCTTTTTCTAGAGGAAAAAACTCAGGGATGTTAAAATATAATTGTAACGTAACACGTTTACTTTATGTTTAATTTGTATTTTTATTTCACTTTGTGTTTAATTTGTATTTTTATTTCGTTAATTTATTATCATACTGCTTTTATCGTGAGGAAATTTTGGTTAATGATGTTTTTTCACATAACATATACTCACGCAAATCGCAAGTGATTTTATTTTTAACTAAACTCATATGTATATGTGAGATGATTTCGAAACTTAATTTATTGTTCAAGTCTATATATAAATTATTGATACTTTGAATCAAAAAATGATATATACATATATTGTAAATATTTACGTGAATTTTTTATTGTCAATAATTATTTGAAGAGATATATAATAAGTGAAACTCTCTTATAATTCTATTCAATTCATGTATCGATAAATTTTATAATTATAATTTATAACAAATTTATCATAATACATATCATAACTCTTTTAAATAATATAACACCAATAAATTATTGCGCTTACCATTTTATTACGGGGAATTATTTTGTTTCGACCTTGACCACCTTGTTAAGTCTTGGTCATAATCGGCATATATAGTGAAATATATATGTTACTGATAAGTGACAACGTTTCATGTTTCTTAAATTAATGGAGCCCCATCCCCTATGGAGCATATTAAATTAAAACGGTTGGGAGAGAAAGGCGTTGACGTCCTGTGTATAGTCATATACTGACCACCTTTGGTCACTAAAAAGAGTTTACACAGTATTTTAGAGCAAACAGATCTACTGGTCCTTTATTTATTAATTATAATTTATTCGTTGTAAACTATAAAATTAATATTAATTTTTAAAATTTAATTTAAAATATTTATAAATTTAAAATTTAATATAAATTAATTAATTAATTTAACTTTAAATACAATCATTAAAAGATATAAGCTATCTAATATTTTTAAGTGATTTATTAGAATTTATGAATTAATAAGTCTTATAATTAATTACATATTTTTATAATATAAACAATATAAATTTTTAAAAAATTTATGTCTATATCTAAACAACTTTTGTATAGCTATGCAAGAATATTATTTTTTGAAGTATTGCGGGTGTGTTTTTACTTTCTAACTACCAACCCACAACTAAATCTAATAAGTGGGTGCATATAATAATAATATTATATTAATTATTAATTACTAAAAGGCGAAACGAATGAGGGGGGAAGTATAGTCGGTCTGTGTAGAAGTTTTGGCTGTCCTAGTCTCGGTTACGTGGATATAGAGAATCCAGCTCACCTACTTCTTAAGAGATTGTAGAAACGTCGATTTAGTGAGCGCCACAGAAAATACCAGAGTGGGCCCACAGACTTTGCAACCATCGGTTCGGTGTCATTCGTGTTCAAATTATGTCCAAAACCGGTGTCATGTGTTCTAATTTGGTCCGGTTTGGTACGAATTAAAGTCCAAAATATTTACCAGAATTTAATTGATACAATTATGGTTACAAAATAGCTAAGAACTAATTTATTGATTCAAAAGTAATTTAATTCAAAAAAAAAAGAGAGAGAGTAAGAGAAGAATTTTATTGAAAGAGGACAAAAATAATTTTTTGATAAAATTTATTTTCAAAATCAAGGAGAATCGATTTGTATAAAGGAGAGATACATGTCTTAGGGAAGACATCCGGTGTATTGACGGCTAATCACCAACGCGTTATACCATCAAAAGGTCGATGACTTCAATTAGTTGGTTTTTAACACTTCCACTCTTTCAATCCTCCCTTACATGTTCTCATATTTTATTTACTTTTCTATTTTATTCACATCCTCTTTCTTTCTCTCTTTCTCTCTCTATATATAATAGATTTGATTGCATATCTCTACGTACATCTATATATATTAGGACTTTAATAATTATGGTGGAGGAGTTTTGGAGTTATAATGTATAAGAATCTGTAAAGGATATTTAGTGAAGGATCGCAACTCTCTAATTTTACAAACCAAATTGGACTATGACTCCTACCAACAAAATTAACTCGGTTGTATATAACTTATGTTCAAACCCAATTTAATTTATTTTTGCCGATAATTCGAGATTAACTCAAGACAATTCAACCAAATTAAAAAATTATTTACCCATTTAATTCATTTGCAGATCGACTTATACCTTATTGTAGATAGGTATTGATATGCAAATTTTTTTTCCTTTGGGCCATAGAATGTCAATCTCACACATTTTAAAGCTATGAATTTACAATCTAGTTTGTAAAAATTATTTCAGAACTAAATAACTACTATTGAAAGTATAAATTCTAACTATATCCTTGTTATATTGAGATTACTAAGCTTATAGTGCATATTTAAAAGCTTATTTACTACATTGGTGTGATTAATAAATTTTAGAATTTTTATTTTATAATTCGTTCATTTCACGTGAAGATTTTTATTTATAAATTTTAAGTATATTTTTTTAATTCTATATTTATCTTTAAATTTATTGAATGTTTAGTTAAATAGTAATAACATGATGATGCTGTAATTATGATATTTAGGTTGAGTGAATGGTGTTCTTTTATACTATCCCAAAAAAAGAAAAAGGAGATTACCTTTTTGAAAAGAGAATGACAGATTAAATGAAACTGTAATAATAGAAGAGTAATCAAGGAGGTTCTTCACCCGTTGCGATATCAAAGTAGAATCAACGGTTCACCTTTCGTATACGAAGGAGTGTAGTTGGTTGGATAAATTCCTACCTTATGGAGAATTCGATTTTGACTTAGGTTTTGGGACTTATTTAGTATGAAGTATAATTTCAATACTATTAATCTTATGATTAAATAGTCTTATTTACATGTTTATTTTTAATGAAATTATTTATAAAACATTTTAAAATAATCATATACTATATTTGTTTTGTCTAGAATTATTTAAAGAATTGAATAAAACTCACTGTTTTGAATAAAAATTATAATACTTAGTTGAACATGGTATTAAATAGTCCCCCCTCAAGTCATTTTATTATCTCAGTACTAATAATACCAAGTCTATTTTTGAAAATAAATAAGAGATTTTGGATTAATAATTTAATCCCAAGTGTTACTCTCGTAAACAAAAAATTATGAATATTTCTCATAATTTTTTTTCCAATTTTCTGCCCTATGCAAATTACAAATACAACCATGCACTCCCACGAAAGCTCAGGCCCATTTAACACAGAGCCATATGACTGAAACCCCAAAGAAAACGTTAATAACAGCCCAAATAATGTAGGCGGAGCCCATCAAGGCCTTTTACTTAGTGGACTTCCCATCGGTTGCCATATTGGTAGGTTTGGTATTCAAGCTACTGCATTCACATAAAAGTTTCAGCCAGTTACTCATTTCATTCAGTTTTAAAAGAGAGAAAATATTGTGGATTGGAACTCAAGAATAGAATACAAAATTCTACTTCCACTAGGGGGAGTGGTCCAGTGTGAATTTTTTATATTACTTTTTATACATGTAAAGGTTGTCAACACACATGAAAACATAGTATTTTCTGGAATCACCAGTTTTAATTCTAATATTTGATATTTAAATATAATAAAAAAGAAGTATGCGTCATTTGTTTATGTGGAAAGCTTAATGTTTGAAAAAACTAAAAAAATTTAATTGAGACTGTCATTAATATTTAGTATTGTTTTTATTATTTGGACGGGACAAGAGTAATAAGGAAATGAATGGAAAATTACGTTTAGATTGAAGAAATGAAACGAGTGAAAGAATAAAATAGTGAGCGGAATGATTCATTCAATTCTTGATTGAAATGAGTCATTCTATATATCCTTCTCAAGAAATAAAATTTATAAATTTAAGAGAATTAAGAATAATTCATTTCATTTTAATAAGACTACTAAATATATTTTTTTTATTTTATAAAAATGAGTAATTCCATTCGAGGTTCAGTCCACTAGTCCAAATATGACATGAGGGACAACAAAAGGAGGGAGATAAATGCAGATAAAAACTTTTGAGTTCTATTATAGTACCGGAGTAAGAGTTTCTACTAAACCTATCTATCCAATTCTATTCTATTTATCTCATCTAAAACACAACAAATGAGATTTCAGTATCATTCCTTTAGCATTTTTGCATCATACCAAGTTACCGAGTAAGTATATACATGTACAAAATTGACTCATCTACAAAGAAGCTTGCTAGTATTATATTTTTGGACATAATAAATACTTTAATACTACGTTTAGATTGGAAAAATGAAATTAGTAAAAGAATGTTATAAAAAAGAAAATAATATGGTGAGTGGAATGATTCATTCTATTTTTTGACTGAAATAAGTCATTCTATACCTTACCTCAAAAAATAAAATTCATAAATTTGGAAGAAATAAAAAAGTTTCATTCCATTCCAATAGAACAACCAAGCACAATTTTTTTTTTTCATTCCATAGAAATAATTAAGTCATTCAATTCCTACCTTGATTCCTGCAATATCCAAACGTAGCATAACAGTAAGGTAGTGTTTGATAGTTTCTTATTGTTTCTTTTTTATTTTTCTTATTTGATAAAAAAAATTTCAATCTCTTTTTGCCTTTACCTTTAAAAGAAAAAGATATTGAGCCAACTCTTTTTTAAAAAAGAGGTTATTCATTACTATTTTACTATCACTATCTTAATTTCATATTCTTGATTATTAACTTCACTTCTCTCACTACATCACCACCCAAAACCACGACCACCCACAACCACCATCACCCACTACCAATCACTACCACCATCACCACCACCTACCATCGCCCACTATCACCACCCACCACCACCAGCACCATATTTTATAGTAATTATGTAAAATTGTCATAATTAGTATACTATTTTATTAAACTTGAAACATTTTACTAGTTATACATTGTTGATGATTTTATTTGAATTAATAATTTAATATTTATTATATTTTTATTCTTATCTTAAATTTATATAAACTGATATAAAGGTAAATTAGTAAAATGTTGCATTCAGGTATACAAAAAAGATGATTATCAAACAACTATATTACATTTAATCTCTATTTTTAAAAAGAGTTTCTATTTTATACAGAGCGTCTATTTTAATAAGCTCTTATTGCATAATTTTATCAAACACTACCTAATTCCTTAATATTTATTGACTTCCCAGTTGTCAGAAGTCTTTAGGCGCATCCTTTGACATCTGCATTATACTAATTTGCCATATGTATTTAATTGCTTTTGGTCGATTAAATGTACTTAATTTCTATAGTTAACTCTCGTCCCTGTGTGCCCAAAAATTCTTTGATTCCGTATGATCATCCGAAAATCTTAATTCATTCAGCGTTTAAAATATCATTATACTTTTAAAATTTATGTACCAAAGTTCATCATCATATATACATATATGTTTAGGTGAGTGTTGATTTTGATTATTAGATTTCTCACAATTATATTGTTTTTTGAGTGTTAAAAAACTTGACCCTCATATAAAAATGGACCTAATAAAGCACATATAGATAGTTCTAGCTAGCAGATCAAGCTCAACTTCCTCATATTCAAAATAAACTTAAATTACATGATTATTATTACTATGTTATTGGAACAAAGTCATTATATATAGTTTCCGGTTGCTACTGCAGTCTACAGATTCCTACTATCTTTCCCATTTAACAACTCATAAAATCTATATATAGGTTAGTTGCGGGTTGGTACGTACTTCTTTTACTTACGATTATTCCCCGCCTTTTTTTTTTTTTTGCTAAATGATAATTCGGATTTAACTACTCATGAAACCTTAAGTTGGTATAGATTTCTACTCATGTCGAGAATATAATATAAAACTCTTCACGTATTTAGTTCAAATCATCCTACTTGAAGGAGAGTATTGAGAATATATATAAAATTCAAATGGGAACATATAATTAATTAAGGCCTTGCTATCCTGAATGCAACCGTGGACAACTCTACTCAACGTCAATATTTAGCAAAAAAATAAGTCAATATTTTATGTTTTATTTACGCAATGTGTTCGCATTTTATATATTACCATTAGTCCATTACTTAATTACATTGTGTATATACGCATTTCTTTTAATTACACTATCTACGATCACTTATATAAAATGTACTTTACTTACACGATGTGTACGTTCCATCTCATTACTTACAAAATGGACTATATTTCACCTACATTATCTGATTTGTTTACATAACGTGTGTGTGTATATATATATATATATCAATTTAATTGCTCTGCTGAGTGACAATTATTTGAAAAAAAATAAAAATTGAATAGTTTGAACTAGAAAGAGTGGTTTATTAAAAATTATTAATGGACGTGTGTAGTGCATCTTTGATTTTCTTTCTTTCCCATTTTCCTTTCAATAATTTGTTAGGTTTGAAAACCTATATATATATATATATATATAGCCTTTGAGAGGAGGAAAAATAACCTCCAAGTCAATGATAATATGTAACTCTTAAAGTAGAAATTCAATGAATTTATGTTTATAAACATACATTTTATACGATAATATGTTCGTTGGTACGTCTTCCTTCACAAATATTCCACCTTAATTTATTTGCAAGAAAAAAGCAAGCAATTGAAGTCAATGATCAGCTATGACCAATGACAATGTTCAAATCATTTTAATTTGACATTCATTTTTGTTTTCATCATTTCGCAAATAGGTAGTAATGCCTTGCCCGTGTGCTCGCAAACTAGGGAAAGTTAGCCCCGCGCGTCTTAAGGGTTTAGTAATTGCTCGTGCATATAGACAAGCTGCAGCAAGCAGTTCCCAGTTGTTAGCTAATTCTCCTACATATACTACTCTCTCTCTCTCTATTTGAAAATGTATCTTAGTACTTTTTTTTCACGGATAAGATTTGTCTAGACATATTTATGTCTTTAAATAATTTATTGTCAGTAATAAATTTTAATCTTAAAATTGAATGTCAAAAAGAAATGTTGGGAAAAAGATTATATGTCTAAGTGTGTTAATACTGTAAATATCCTAATTCATAGAAAAAAAAAACTCTTTTTTTTTTCTTTCACGTGTGTAATAGTAAGGGGGGGGGGGGGGGATGGAACAATCCGATACATAATACGGCCATAAGGTAGTAATTAAATAGCGATACATCATTGGTTGCCATGACAAAAGGGATCCAGCTAGCTACATTATGTACGTCACACAAAAAGAAAGATGGCAAAAGCTAAAGATAGAAACGAAGTTAAGAATTACAGAGAGCAAGAACGACTAGATCTATAAATTACTAGTAGGTACAATAAATCTAATAAGTCAACTGCTTAATTAGCCGTCCAAACAACAGGAACATGTCTCCTAAAACTCCATCATTTGCCGTTGAAATTGTAGCAAGCTTTCGATCATTTAATTATACGTACGTGGTCGACACTAATTCTATAGACCCCCCCTTTCTCTCTCTCTCTCTCTATATATATATATATATATACACACACACACACACACACACACCCCAAACCTTAAACGTACAGCCTCATTAGTCTTTCAACAAAAAAATGTACCAATTGTAACAAATTTATTTCTTCTTGAAAATGGATCACTACAATGGTTACACTACTGATCAAGGAAAGTCAGTTTCTCATGTAGTACAAAGTGATCATGAAAGGCTTCACTTTAATAGAATTGAGTCTCGAGAATTCTCCGTAGGACAATCTTCTCGTGTCTATTATCGCAATCCCGAAGGGGTTCCATTTAAATGGGAAATGCAACCGGGAAAGCCCAAGATTATAAATCTACCAAGAGAAGAAAAAGTTATTATTATTCCGCCGCCTAGCCCTCCGCCTGCGGTACAAAGCTTGTGGCTACCTAAGCCTAACTGTGTAGACCAACCTAACAAAAAGTGGAAGCGGTGGTCTATATCAAGACTATGGCTTTGGAAAAAAATAAGCAAGAAAAACCAACAAGTTTATAAGGTCGAAAGAGGAGATCTTGCAGCTGATTCCAGCTCAAATATTGCCGAGGACAGTAGCACATATTATAACCAAGGGCGGACTGCATCTGCAAACAAAAATGATGTAGTCCTATTCAAAGGAATTCTTTCAAAGAATCCTTCCGTCAACCAATCTTGTCGCCTGTACTATCGGAACCCGGGAGGTGTTCCATTTAAATAGGAAATGTTTCCGGGAACCTCCAAGAATCCAGCAGTAGAGGAGATTATTATTCCACCACCGAGCCCTCCACCAGCAGTGCAAAGCTTGGGGATACGTATTCCTGGGGTCGGAGTTCAACCGGAAGAGGCCACAACCAGGAATAGTTTACTCTTGTTTTTGAAGAAGAGCAAGACAAACCAACAGTCTAAAAAGTTTCAAGAAATCAGCATCCATGAATTCCAAAGAATGGAATCGTTTCATAGTTCCATTTTGTCATCCTCTTCCTCGCATATTCTCTCTTTCCTGCCATCAAGGGTCTGGAGAAATCTGGTAGCTAAGCCTTCTTGTTATGGTGCTGGAATGTCAAAAAGTATTATTTGTGCTCCAACGAGGATGTGATACAAGTTTGGCAGTTTGTAAATTGAAAAAAGTTTGGATTAATACCATTATAACACTCTCTCGATCCGTTCCAAAATATATAAGAGCACAACGCTGATGTACAAAATGCAAATGCAAAATCAAATGCTTTAACATTTTAGAACAGAAGAAGCATATTACATTGACACTGTTTTTTTACTTTGAAGTAATTTTTCTTTGATTCCATTAATTCTAGATCTTTTTCTAAGTGCACAGCATTTAATAGTATGATTTTGTTTTTCTTTCTATATTAATGTGATTGAATTTTCTTTGCACGACTCTAAATATTAAATCCTTGTATGCAAATGGATTTAGTTATAACACATGAATGAAATCTCTGAAATATAAGATAGTGCCAAGTCTGTACTATATTACACTACCAGAAGGAAATGCATGTCATTGCATGAATTAACGAGAAAAGTATTTGCCATTAGGTTGAATGTTTACATTCATGCTTTGCATGCTGTATCAGAAGTTTACACCTCTGACCTCACTTTCCAGGGACGAAGTTTGTAGCAAAAGCCCAAGCATTGTTGTTAACTGGATCAGAAAGGTGGTCTGCTAGATTTTCCAATGGCTCCTTTCCTGTAACTATAGCTTGAACAAAGAATCCGAACATGGAAAACATTGCCAGCCTTCCATTCTTAATCTCTTTTACCTTAAGCTCAACAAAAGCCTCAGGATCATCAGCGAGTCCTAATAGGTCAAAACTTTGCCCAGGATAAATAGGGTCAGTCACCTCGCCTAGCCGTCCACCAGCTACTCTATAACCCCATCAAGATAACTTGGGTAGCCCAAAGGACCAAGATATATGCTTTGTGCATGAACCAAACTAGGGTTACCTAAATAGTCTAGACCACCCTCACTGAATATTTGTGAACCCGCTGTAAACCACACGGTCTCGCCAAACATAACACCATTGCGCGAGCTAGAAGCTTCGGGAATACGGAGCCAAGAGCACCAAGCGTTGCCCATCGACATTGGATGACTTCGAGCTCACGATTCTTGAAAAATGTCTCAGCGTCAGCCGATAATCCAACAGTATATCCCAACCACAGTCACCTGAAAATTCTCGGTAAGGTAAGGTCAATTATGTGTAATTTGATTTCTCGTGCACTCCTTTTAATTTTCAATGGGTTTTGAAGATAAAAATCCTTTATTAACCCATAAACTCACCTAGATAAATCACGCGATATCTACCTCTTTCGTTTTTCCTTGGTTGTGACTGAGCTTCGATGATTTTCTATTAAAGTTTAATATCTTCTCATATCTACATAATTATTTTTTCTTGGCTGCAATTGATATCCAAGATTTTCTTTATTTGGCAGCTTCTTTTGAATCTAGCAATCTATTCATGTGGAGTACGAGCGGCAACCTAAAGATTTATATTGCTTGTCACTACTAACTAGCCAACAAAAATTATCCATATTTCCTGGGTCAGGAAATATAACAATTCGTTAATTTTGTACCAATCGTTATATATCACAATAATTTTCAAAGGAGCTGTAAAGCAGTTTTCCAGTTTTTTTCTTTTTTAGGTTAAGTGAATAAATTATGGATAAAAATAGGGGAATACAAAAGGTTCACATCGAATGCATGCAACGACTCCCATCAAACAAAACTTATTCACACACTATAATTAAAGAGTCCCCTTATATATATTGCGAGAATTTTTTGTCAAATTACGATTGCGACATATATCAATACATGAAATTAGATAGAATTATAAAATTGACTCACTATATTAGATACTTCCTAAAATATTATCAACCATAATTATCTACATAACTAACAACTAAAAACTAGATATATAAAGTCACATAATATATCATTATTCATAATTAAAACACACACTTTAAGAGAAGATTCAGTTTTTAACGAAGCAAAAAAAAACTAATTCACACACTATTGTGGGTTGGGTTTGCTCACCTGTGGGCTTGTCCCAAAAACTATGCGACTAATATATAGAACAAGGTCACTTTTGGTCGGATTTTTGGAGAAAATCGGATCCGTGTTTTGAATTCATCCATTCCATCCTTTGCACTTTCAGAAAACATTTGTTTGTTTCTATTTACAATTTTTATTGACTTCTCATCAACACGTGAGTAACATGAGGATCACTTGTCAGAGCCTATAACTAACACAAATATTCAAGTAGAAGAGTAAGAGTATTTATTATTCGTACGTTTCAAAATTAGAGATATAATTTGGTTTTTAAGATCAAACGATAACATATTAAACTTTTAAATTAGTATGACTCATAAACATTTAAAATGAAATAAATTTTGTAATTAATAATTTTTGTTATATACTATATACAATTATAATAATTGTATCAATTAAAATTAAATAAATTCACATTAATTTAAAATTTAATATAAATTAGTTTTGACATTGAAAGTGACATGTAAATTGAAGCAACCAAATATCGTTTGGCCCTTTGAAAAATACACAGTGCTTTGTTTATTTCAATATATCATAAGACGACGGCCGGCGCAAAGCTTGGTAAGTTTCATTCTAGACCTTACCTAACCGGAACTGAAAAACGAGAGATATCAGGGGAGAGAATTACAACAAGGTCAGTCTATCATCCATGGTATTTAGTATTTGCTTTGCTATTCAGGCCTACCAGATTTATTAATTGGGTTTCACTTTTCTGCAACTATACTCTAGAAAAACTGAATGGCCTGCCTCTTGTTTGATAAAATGCTCAGAGAGAGGAAATGGGTATTAATTGTTGTTTCTGAGCTGAGATAGTTATTTATATTTTTCAACAACAGGAGGAAAGGATGGAAATAGATGTATAGTTAGAAATGAAAAATAAACCTACATTACCAATTGTATACAACTATATTACCTGCAGGAAAGAGAAAGACATCATAAAAGGAGCTATTAGAAAAAATTTGCGTTTAGTTAAACACTAGCTTCACACTCAGCATAACATCATATCCATCAGTTTACATTGTCGACACTCTCACACACACTGTGAAAATAATGTTCCGCCTCACTTGCCGGGGACGAAGTTTGTGGCGAAAGCCCAAGCATTGTTGTTGACCGGGTCGGCAAGGTTATCCAATGGTCCTTTTCCAGTCACTATAGCTTGAACAAAGAATCCAAACATGGAAAACATGGCCAATCTTCCATTCTTAATCTCTTTCACCTTAAGCTCAGCAAAAGCCTCTGGATCCTAAGCCAAGCCTAATGGATCAAAGCTTCCACCAGGGTAGAGTGGATCTGTTATCTCACCAAGTGGCCCACCAGCCACTCTGTAGCCCTCCACGGCTCCCATTAGGATAACTTGTGTAGCCCAAATAGCTAAATTAATGCTCTGGGCAATGAACTAAGCTAGGGTTACCTAAATAGTCCAAACCACCCTCACTGAAGATTTGTGAACCGGCCTTGAACCACCAGCCTCACCAAACTTGACACCGTTGCGAGCTAGCAACTCCGGGAAGACGCATCCAAGAGCGCCAAGCATTGCCCATCTGCTGTGGATGACCTCAAGCTCACGGTTCTTGGCAAATGTCTCGGGTCAGCTGAAAGCCCAGCGGTATCCCAACCATAGTCACCTGGGAATTCTCCAGTAAGGTCAGACGGTGCCTCACCGGAGAATGGTCCCAAGTACTTGACTCTGTCAGGGCCGTACCACGGACTTCCAGAGGAGACTGTCTTTGCTTTTGCTGCATGGAAATTCGTCCTTCACTATAGAGCTCGGAGGTAGAGGGAGCAACTTTCACGGCCATTCCGGCCATGGAAGGAGATGAAATAGCCATGGTTGAAGCAGCCATATGTAGTGTACGTGTAAGGAAGAAAAAGATGAGTTTTGAGGAAAACTTGGGATATTCAGGTTGATGTAGTGATGGGAGAGTATTGTGATATTGGTTTGCTATTTATAGGTGTTGCCGTGTTGGGGAGAGAGAGAAATAGAAGGTCAATTTTTCCTTGGCTGTCAGATTACTCCCTAGCTTTTCTTTATTTTGTGGATTTTGTTCCCTCCGGCAGTGTTTGTGCTAGCGATCTATACATGCGGCCTAGCAAGTAGCAGCAATCTAGCTACACATATTTAGATTGCCCGTCAGTCACTAGTTAGCAAACTAAAATTATCCATGTTTTACATCCTAGCTTTCTAAGTCTGGAGGATATGAGGGTATACATTTTCGAAAACATTATTTTTTATTGTCACTACTATAAAAGAAGCAACAGAAAATTTTGACAAAATTATTGTATTTTTCAATATCCAAAAAATATTGCTCATGATTTACATTTCTGATTACGTAACTATATTGAGGAAGCTGTCATTGCCAGACTTCTAATTTCTAATCTCTCTTTTATTCATTGGTGAAATAATATTGTAGCCAAAATTCTTTCTTCACGAAAAGATTTGATAGCAAATTAATTAAGTCCCAACATTATACCTCTCAATTAAAGTGGTTGTTTTTTATGTTTAGATTATTGTTCTTAGCTCCTTAGAGCATTCATAACAGTTTTTTCAATAAACTTTCTATCCCCAAATTTGAAGAATACATTAACAAATCATTATCCAACAGTTTCCTTATTCTTATTTAACTCTCTATTTTAATCTCTATATAGAATTTTACTCCTAAGGGTTAAAGACTCAAAAGACCGTTCTCTATGTATGCTAAATGACATTTCACACCTTCATTTAAGTGGACACGTCAGCTTTAGAAAGGAGTAAAGGAAGTTAACGTTATTTCCAACATTGCGAATCTCGTCTTCTCCAGAGCTTCTTCAACTGGCGATTTTCTTCTCCAAAATTATTTCGACGGTATTCTTCACCGATTGTCCTCTTCATCGACTGTCTTCTTCTCCAAAGTCTCATTTGCGGCATCTCGAATCATTTAATACGAAGGTATTTTGCAGAAAAACAAAATCTAGGGTTCCAATTTCGATCTTCTTTTTTTGTTTGATTTTGACCTTTGTTTGTTTCGGAATTTCGAACTTTGTTTGTCTCATAATTTTGACCTCTGTTAGTTTCATTATTTGTTTGATCTCGACATCTTATCTATCAATGGGTATCTGATTTTGTGCTATTTTGATTTAAGAAGGGTGTATGTATTGCAGTTTACTGAATGTCTTTATCGAAGATTGAAAATTAATATAAGGAACCTGATGGGTACATAGTGAAAAAATTGAATCCCTATCCTGTAAAATGACCCAATAACACTGCAGAGTAGAGATAGAGATAAAAAAACTATTGCGAATGTTCTTAAAGTATGATTATTGGATTTTAAAGATGATCGTTAAGGCACTCTAGTGGCCCTTTTCCTGGTCACTCTATCTTCAACAAAAAAACCCAAACATTTAAATTTTAAAACCAGGCCAATGTTTCACCTGTAGCTCAGCAAAGGCCTCAACATCATCTACCAAACCCAATGGATCAAAGATTTCACAAGGGTACGATGGGTCTACTACCTTGCCAATCGGCCCACCAACCACTCAGTAGCCCTCACAGCACCCATTAAGCTAAATGTACATTTTTTTTAGAACAGCTAATGTACACTGAGTGGTGTACTGAGTATGTGAAATTTTGGTACTATACGCGAATGAATATTTTTCCATTTTTTTTGTATAATCCAATAGGGTATTGAAATATTCGTCTTACAATTAATTCAAAAATAGGATATTGAAATATTTAAATTTAAGATAGCAAGACTTAACTTTTCCAAAAATAATGTAGTTTATAAAACTGTACCAAGACAAAAGTAGTTCAATCATATGATTTTAACCTTGTGAGGAGTTCAGTCACAAGCTCAAGTTCGCGATGACCTGATCTATGTCTAACAATAATGGGCTAACATTCAACTTAAAGTAGTTCAATCATTTTTGAACACTTAATTTGCGGGCCACAATAACATAGATTCACTTAAATTTGAAATAATATTAATTTTTTATTTTTATATATTATTCATTATTGTAATAAAAATTATTTAAATTTAAAATTTATTTAATGTTGAATCTTTGATAGATAACAACATATTTAAAACATTTTAATTTAAAAATTTACAGAACTTGGACTAATGCTAGTATAAATAAACAGTCGTGCAGTCCAAGATTGCACGTGTAATCTGATACGAATGAATTAGGGAAGTCACGTAACCCACCGCCCACAATAACAAGTAGGGGAGAATAATAATTCGTATTTGTAATTTATAATTATAATTGCACCGCAATTGTATAGAATTGTACAATTTATATATATATATATTTATTGTGATACGATTACACGGTGGTGTGGTTTTTATTTTTTTATTAATCGCATATTTGTAATTACGGTTACAAATATATACACCTCTAAAATCGCACAATAAATTACATCGTACTTTATATATAATAAACTATATATGCAAGTTGTAGTTGTAACTTGTAAGTGACAAATATTTACTACTCTCTCTGTCCCAAATTAATTGTTCAGTTTTAATTTTTTTAAGTCAAATTGATTATTTTTAGAATTAATAATTAAGCATATATAAATATATTTCTAAAATTATAAAAATTGGGGTTAGTAATAAATTGTATATACTTTTTTTTGGTTATAATCTCTTCACCTATATTTTAGCAGAAATAATAAAAAAATTAATTTTAAAAATGATCAATTTAACTTTAAAAACTCAAAATTGGATAATTAATTTAAGACGGAGGAGTATATAAGAGTAGGCGTAGCCGCGTACGGGTGCATCCACTGCACAGCGAGGAGGATAAAGAGAAAGGCACGTGCCTGTGCCTGTGCATGTGAATGTGGCGTTAAACCTTGAATCTCTTCACTCTTCCACTAATTAATTCACTACTGAATTAATTAAAGGCCCTCAGAAGTCAGAAGTCGGTGCACACAGCTTTACTGCTATTTTATTCACACGGACACAATTATTGTAGTCACAAATATAGATAAAAATTAACGTACCTTATATAGAGTATAATCTATATATAAGCATAACCAACACATCACACATACTAGTAGCTTCTAATCTATTGTTGTTTTGGAAAGTAGTATTATACTTAATAATTATATTGTCATATATCATTTCGTCCCAAATTAATTATTCAATTTTAATTTTTTAAAGTCAAATTGACTATTTTTAGAATTAATAATTAAACATATATAAATATATTTCTAAAATTATAAAAATTGAGGTTAGTAATAAATTGTATATACTTTTTTTTGGTTATAATCTTTTCACCTATATTTTAGCAAAAATTGTAAAAAGATTAGTTTTAAAAATGGTCAATTTGACTTTAAAAAGTCAAAATTAAACAATTAATTTGGGACGGAAGAAGGTAATGATTATTCGAGGATAAGTTTTGGGTTTTGATTGCATTGTATTAAATCATAAGTACCCCTTATCAAACCTCCTCAAAACAAAAAAAATCATAAATATTGTATTAAATAGTTCAAAATAATATTCTCTCCATTCTAAATTACATAAAAAAAAATTTTATTTCTGTTTTATAATTAACTCTTTATCTTATAAAATTATAAATTAGTTTTAAAGAATGGAGGGCAGGGAGTATTCCTTCAACGTTTCTTCTAAAACAGCCTCAATCAATAAAAAAAAATAAAAATAAAGGTTGCTGGCATGTGGTTCATTAATTCAAGGACCCGCCCACACGGTCAAACTATTTACACTGAACGAACGAATCATTCCTCACGTTGGTTCCCCCACATTATTTTGTTTATATTACTCAATGATCAACTTCCACGTGCACCTAAACTCGCTCAATATTTTTATTTTCTGCCCATAATAAAATATATTCCCTCCCTTCCAAATTAATTGTATTTCTAGAACTTTTTAAAATCAAATTGACTATTTTTAAAATTAATTTTTTTACTATTTTTGCTAACATATATGTGAAGATATTATAACCAAAAAAAGTATATACAATTTATTACTAATTTTAATTTTTATAATTTTAGAAATATATTTATATATGCTTAATTATTAATTTTAAAAATAGTCAATTTGACTTAAAAAAGTCATAGAAAAGTAATTAATTTGGGACGGAGGGAGTATATTTCATATCATACCCATCTATATATTACTCCTATAATTTTATGCTTCTTCTGATTACTTTGCTAAACACCTTTATGTATGTTAAATCTATTTATAACATATTTAAACATAACTTTTAATAATGTCTTGTATTACAAAATTTATATTTAAACTTTAAAATATCATCCATACATACAAAATTTTAATATATACTACTAACAATTAATCTTTAGTAAGTGTGAGAATTAAAATCTCAACAAATTTAAATGAAACCGAGGTAATAATTTTTGAATTCAACAATTTTTTTTCTATGTATCAAGGCACATAAGTATCTTATATATTATCGATGCTACGATGAATATGGTAAATTATTTTAAAAATAAAATTTTATTATTTAATAAATAGTAATTAATTATTTTAATTTAACATTTAAAAATATTTCAATTTGATTTTAAAAATTAAAAATAATATATATTTAATATTATCAACGATTGGTATATATAACTTTTTAAGGATTTTATATTATCGACAATTACTATATATAATTAAAATCAAATACATTCAATACCAATTAATTCTATGTTTTTTTAAAAAAATTTAAATTTCTCTAAATTTTAAGATTTCTTCTTCTTTTAATTTGTTCTGCGTATATATTGTCTTAAATTGATTTTATTTATTAATTTACATATAAAATATGCTATAAATAATTGATATGAAATTGATTATATTTATCGATAATTTAATGTATATAATATATATGTATTATAATATAAAATATATTTATTATTATTATTATTACTTATTAATTTTTTTAATTATAGAATGATCATAAAAATCCTGAATGCAGCGCTGATTGTCACGAGGCTTTCTAATATTCGAACGAAGAGAGAGAGAGAGAGAGATTCCACGTATGAAAAAACTTGTATTATAATTAGACGAAAATTTAAAATGCATGGTCTCATCTGAATTACCAACAAAAAATTGAAGCACATAGGTAGTTAACAAAGGTGATTTTGTTTTTTTATTAAAAAAAGAAAAAAAAAGAATTGAAGGGTGTATGTATTAATTAATTAATTGTTTATCAAATGGGGAAACATGCATAATCAAAATCACCGAATTTTCTTCCAATCGATCTTCTTTAATTATCACCTTCGCTTGTCTTCTTCTTCAATTAAAGTTGCAGTATAAACGTCACTCTCTCCGACCCAAATTAATTACTCAGTTTTGACTTTTTAAAGTCAAATTGACCATTTTTAAAATTAATTTTTTTTTATTTTTGTTAAAATATATGTGAACAAATTATAACAAAAAAAAGTATATACAATTTATTACTAACCCTAATTTTTATAATTTTAGAAATATATTTATATATGCTTAATTATTAATTCTAAAAATAATTAATTTAACTTAAAAAAAATTAAAACTGAGTAATTAATTTAAAACGAAAGAAGTCCTTTATTAACTCCATCCGTATTAACAGGGCGGCCTGCATCTCTGGAGTTTTTATTAAGAGGTCCAGGTCTTCCGACTAGGAAAAAGATCTTCCTATACATTTTCGACACCTGTACAATAATTACTTTTTTAACCAATAGGCCATAACATGTGGGAGCCAATTTGTATTAATTATATATGACCATTACACGTCTCAAAAATATATAAGAAGGTCCTAAAAAAACCTGGACCTCCTAATAAAAATTCGTATATCTGTGACTCTGGCTTTCCCTTTCCCTCTCCCTCTCTTATATGTGCTATTTGCGGCTTTTGCCTGTCCTCTTCGGACCGAACATGTTAATTGTTGCTTTGTTTTCTTGGCTAGCTGCATGTATTTGGGCATGCAAGCTAGCTAGCTTCAAGTTTTCAAAATATAAGAATAAGATCAAGTTTGATTCAAACTCTTTCACCTCAAAGATAAAAAAATAATACTATATTAATTTTAAATTTTATTTTAAAATTATGAGTCACTCATAAATAACGTTAAAACAAAAAAAATAAAATAGAATTAATCCATAAAGTTAATGTTCTAAATAATCAAAGATAAAAATTGCAAATAAATATAATGGAATACATTTAATAAGAGATATGTCAATAATGAAAAGCCACACCCACATGGGGAAATCTTATGAGAGCGGTAAACTTTCCCTAGCGACTATTCTAGCTAACTAGCTACTACCCACGTCTACGGTCTACGTACATACTCTCCCTCTTCCAAAAACCACGAGCAAAGTATACACGTATTAAGAAGAATAAAAATAATAAAAAAATGAAAAAATTTTAAATTTATTTTTTATATCAATGAATTTTATTAAATATCATATGTACTCTTTATTTTATGTATTTTATTTTATTTTTTTTAAAAAAAATATATCTTTAATCATGAGGACGGAAGAAGTATCTAATAGATTAGAAAAAAAAAATAAAGAAGTGAAATTAAATATTAGACATGCACGGCATCTTTAGTAGGCAGCTGACAGGTAGGTGCTTAATTGATTTGATTACACGTGTAAGGAGATTGAGATGCAACCATATGGAATGCCGCTACGAAATCTATCCTCTTAATTCCGAGTTTTCATTAGGGGTTCAAGTCTTCCTATTAAAAAAAAGAAAAAGGATCTCTTTATATATTTTCACGTACAGTAATAGTGTAGTAATAGCAGAATATTCCTCCCTCCATATCTCCTGTTTTGACCATTTGGACAACACATCGTATGAGAGGATATATTACTACAAGATAATGAATTTTTATTAAGAGGTTCAGGTCTTCCTAAGACCTTCCATTACATTTTCGACACTTGTAATGGTCATACATAATTAATATAAATTGGCCCCCACATGTTATGAGTTATTGGTTAAAAAAGTAATTATTGTACACATGTCAAAAATGTAATGGAAAGTTCTTTTCCTAATTGGAAGTCATGGACCTCCTAATAAAAACTCACAAGATAATAATGCTAATTAAGTTCACCACTACCACTACCACTACGTAAAAGACCCGGCTCTAGAATAAAATGGTAAATTAAATATTTCACAACATTACTATACCATATATATATATATATATATATATATATTCTGCATTCATTGAGGTGAAAGTGAATTAAGGTTACAAAACAAATTCAGGTATCTTAATTTGTTTCAGTTTTTCTTTCATGTACGTCTAGCAGATAAGTTTTTACTTATTTTTAAAATTAAATATAAATAAAACAATAACTAATACTACTTAGGATAGGACAAGGAGGAGAGATCATTTGGCATTCCTTAATTAATTAATTCTTTCTTTTAATAATAATGGCAGATGTTGAGTCATATTACATTGTACCACGAGACTAATTGAACCATATACATTCTACTCAGGCCTCAAAACTAAGCTCAGAGGCGGGAGATTTATTTGATATTAGTAGTAGTAAAAGTCTAAAAGGGAATATGCACACAGTTTAAGAGAATATTTTTTTGAACCGTGTGCTTAGCAGGACACATGTTAAGAAATTTTTAATAATAATGACAGATGTTGAGTCATATTACACTGTACCACGAGACTAATTGAACCATATACATTCTACTCAGGCCTCAAAACTAAGCTCAGAGGCGGGAGATTTATTTGATATTAGTAGTAGTAAAAGTCTAAAAGGGAATATGCACACAGTTTAAGAGAATATTTTTTTGAACCGTATGCTTAGCAGGACACATGTTAAGAAATTTTTAATAATGTCATATTACATTGTCTCAGAGGCGGGAGATTTATTTGATACTAGTAGTAGTAAAAGCCTAAAAGGGTTTGCTACCACTCCACTTGCTAATAATAGAGAGATCAAATTGAATGACACGTGTCAAATGTTGGGACCTTACGGGATCATCTTGTCCCCCTTTCTCCTCCTCCCTGCTTCCTCACAACCATACACATATCCCTCCTCTCTCTCAAAATTTTTAGTCTCAATATTCCCTCTGTTATAAATTTAAAAATTTATTTTGTTTGTTTGTGTACGTATTTATAAAATTAAAATTTAAAATGAACATAAATTTATTTAATTTTAATTTAAACTCAATTAATTTTAAAATTTAACACATCGGCTTAACATGTGAAAGAGTTATATACAGTAAGTAGTACTATAAATTTGACTTCTCATATTTCTGAAAGAGCTAGTATCGATTTATCTATATTATAAACGGAGAGAATATGTGACAAATTTGGGTCATAAAATTTTATTTTTTTTTCAATATATTTAAATTGTTATTTATTAATACCTGCGCGATAATTTTAAACGCTTATGAGTTACTATGACACATAGTGGAACGAATATAAAGGGGGTGGAAAAACCAAAAGAGTTTGGTTTGTTGGGTCAAAGAGACTGGTTAAGAGAGCCACCGCCCCAGTCATCCGATGATATGCTTCCACTTGTTTTGATCACCATTAATATAACTAAATACTCTCTCTTCCCTAGAATCACATTTAAATTTACTTACTTTACAATTAAAGATGATGTTTTTAAATTTAAATTATTATAAAATTATATAAATAATTAATAATATTGTTAGATAAATTATAATTTTTTAATTGTTAAAAGTTAATTAAAAATATTTTATATATTAAACCAGAAAAATATTAAGTTTCAGATGAACTCTTGTTTTGATTTTGAGAAACAATACTTAATTTATCGCTGAAAGTAGTTATTCAAAACTTTGAAACTATCATTTATAACACAATTATGTACATATATGCTAAATTAATACTTTCAGCGTTAAAAAGAAAGTAATTTTCTATTTTTAATAAACTAAGTGTGTGTGTATATATATATATATACACACACACAATCATTTACTATTATATTGTCTCATTCTTTGTTCAATATTTATAATGTTATTATGTGTAGTTTATTTATTCCCATATAATTAATTATTTTAGATAAATAAAAAATATTTGACATCCGAATTCTCATTCAACCATTAGTTAATGAATACTTACTTACATGCAGGCCTTTCACAAAGGTGAGAGAGACAGAGAGGGAGGCCTCGATGGTCGTGCAATATGGGGAGAGAGAGAGAGAGAGAGTACATGTTGAGTCTTAATTTCTGGACTTGTATATCTGTGTGAGTCCCTTCCTTCATTTGCAGGTTTTACATTCACTTCACCACCCAACTTTCTTCAGACACTCCCTACAACTGTCTCTCTCTAAAATTAATCATCTACATCTATCTAGATATTCGAGTAATACTAACTAGTACGTACTACTACTACGCTATTTCCCAAAGGAAAGCACCCATCTCTTTCTTTTCTTCACGCTCACCGAAGACATGGATTCTTCTTGTTCTTCTTCTGCTCATCCTAACCAGAAGTGGCTAGGTTTCTCTCTTTCCAACAACCAACTGATGAGCATGAGCATGCCATCTTCTGATCCCTCTCATCACCACTCCCTCTTTCCGTTTCTACCCTTCAACACTAATTCCCACGGTAAGTACTAAATATATGACAATAATGTCAAACAAATGATCCAAGTTTATTACTAGTAATATTTATTTGTTTTACTATTTCTATGCTTAATCTCTCTCTCTCTCTATATATATATGAAACAACTGTAGGTGGTGGTACTGGTGGTGTTGTAGATCTAGGTGGAGAAGATGGTAGTGGTGCAACGAACTTTGTCGGTGGCAGCCCTAAACTCGAGGATTTTCTTGGCGCTTCCGCCAACTCCCCTAGCCCACCACTCGCCGACCTCTGCCACTTGAGCGCCGGAAACCAAACCACTGCCGTGTCTACTGGTGATGATCACCTATACGATTCTGAGCTCAAAAACATTGCTTCTACCTTTCTACGCGGCTTTTCCCACGACCAAACGCATGCCCAGAAGCAGCTGGCGGTTGCTCCGCGGCTAGAACCGCCTACAAAGAAGGCAGTCGATACCTTTGGCCAACGCACATCTATCTATAGAGGAGTTACACGGTAAATAATACTGCAATAATGTTGTTACTCAAAAGCTTTGGCAAGAAGAGATTCATGTTTTGAGGAGTGGAAATTAATAATGTTCTTGTATTTTTTTTATAGGCATAGATGGACGGGTAGATATGAAGCTCATCTGTGGGATAACAGTTGCAGAAGAGAAGGGCAAAGTCGGAAAGGACGGCAAGGTACGTAATGGATACTTAGCTAGGGTTCTTTATGCTAACTTGCGCCTGTTGAATGCTAATGCTTATCCTGAGCCAGGAAATCTGGACTTGTAAATATTCAGTCTTGTATTTGAGTAAAATGAGTACCACGAATCTGGTCGATATAATAAATACTCCTGATCTCGAGAGTGATTGGACCATTCAAACGGCTGAGATCTTCTGGTTTTGGAAAACCACAGGCGCCTAGTAATATGTTTCAGCGGTTTTTGCTATAACGCGCACCCTTTTTTTTTTTTTTTTTTTTTAAGTTGAAAATGGGTTTTTAAATAGTTTTAATATTGGTTTGTTATGTTGCATGTACATGGCGAATGATTGCCCATGGATGAACAAAATCATCATTATGTAATTTACAGTTTATCTTGGTAAGTTCCCTGCTCAATCTTGCATGACCTTTTTATATCTTAACTTGATGAGAATATTTGAAATTATCACTTTATTTCACTGTATAAAATGAGATTCTTGATTTGCATGGGAAAATCTAGTTTAAGATTCTTAGGTTCCAAAATCTTGGGCGTGTCTTATATATCTTCTGTTTATATGTATTATGTATAAAGGCGGTTATGATAAAGAAGAGAAAGCAGCTAGAGCTTATGATCTTGCTGCCCTCAAGTACTGGGGGCCCACCACCACCACCAACTTTCCGGTAAGTCGGAGACTTGATTAGTTTTGAGGCTTTGAGTTAATTCTATAAATTATGTTTAGGAAAATGAAAGTATTTTGCGCGTTGAAGGTGTGTAACTATGAGAAGGAACTGGAGGATATGAAGAACATGACTAGGCAGGAGTTTGTTGCTTCACTTAGAAGGTAATAACGATGTTTAAGTACCTCTTTGTTAATTTTTTACAATTTCTTTTTATTTTTTCTGTTGACCTGTCGTGGTTAATTATTGATATCTTAACCAATTTTTTCTCATTTTGCAGGAAAAGTAGTGGGTTTTCTAGAGGTGCTTCCATCTATAGAGGAGTCACAAGGTTAGCTTTATAATCTGTAATTAAAGTTTATACATTATTTCACTTATAGCTCAATATGTTAAATTGAATTGAATGATTCAATAAACGAGCTCACTATGTTAAATTGAATGCTTCAATAAACGAGCAAGTGTTCTCTCTCTCTCTATTTTTAAAATCATTCTTCTTTTTCCAGACATCATCAACATGGTCGTTGGCAGGCAAGAATAGGGAGAGTTGCTGGCAACAAAGATCTCTACCTTGGAACCTTCAGTTAGTTTCCATTCTCTCAAATGTTACAAGTTTCTTATGGTAGTTTTGCATGAGATAAACATTAAAATAATAATGAATACGCCTGTATTTATTCTTAACAAATATAAATAAATATTCAATGACAATTTTAAGGGGAGTAATGCTGCCGACTTACTTAAGTTTATATGCATGGCTTATAGCCAAGGTTTCTTATATTGGCTGTTGACTATACAGCCACAAGTTCACGTTAATATGAATATGGTACTTTCTAATAAACACCCTTAGCTAGCTAGGCAGTAACTTGAAATTATTACTAGGAGACAAAAATTAAACGAACAAAGATAATCTTTCTTGGCTAGTTATTTTTTAAATTTAAGCCATTCTTAGAGATTAGATTTAGTACTTGTCACTAACAATAATAATTAAGCACTTAATTCGTAAAGGTACTTACTTTTGAAACATTCTATTAGTCGTGTATTGATAATTTAAAATGTGTTGAATAGGTACACAAGAAGAAGCTGCGGAGGCATATGACATTGCAGCTATCAAGTTTAGAGGACTTAATGCAGTTACCAACTTTGACATGAGCCGTTACGACGTAAAGAGCATTGCCGGTAGCAACCTTCCAGTTGGAGGCATGACCAACAAATCAAAAACCTCTCCAGATCATCAATCTGGTAATTCTGATAGTGGTAGCCGATCCGATGACCGCGACCCCTCCACGTCCTCATCTGTTACCACCTTTGCCTCGCAGCCCTCAACTTCTACACTGAGCTTTGCTTTGCAGCCCATCAAACCAGACCCATCAGATTACTGGTCAATGCTTGCATATAACCAGCAGAACACCAGAAACCCAGGGTACAACATGACTACAAGTGGTGGACCCTTCAGCGTGGACTTTTGTTTAAGTTCCACACTAATTAATGAAACCAGCAACAACAATAATGATAATAATGTTGGATTGCTCAATGGAAATGGAGGGAATTACATTCAGCAACAAGGCAATGGTGGTACTTCAAGCTCAATTGCTTTTGCCACACCAATTGCTTTAAATAGCAATAACAGTAATTATTATGGAGGAGGAGAGTCTGGTAATTTTGGTAACTGGAATGGTGCAGTACCATCTCTTCATCATTCATTCCAATTGCCTGCAAAAGCATCTAATGTATCAGTGTTTCAGACTCTTATTTTTGGCATGGAATGATATCTATCTATATATCATCAGGAGGGTGTGAATGGGACTCCATTGGTTGCATGAAAAGGTGGGTGTAGGTAGACAAAATTTTTGTGGTTTAGTAGAGAGATGAGAGAAGGGCACTGACAATCATTTCGCTAGCAGAAGGTCCGTGGCATGGCAGATTACTAACTCAACTTCTTTTGTTACTGTCCTGTTTGTTTATCTGTTTTTGTACTACGCTTTTTCTTCTTTTTTACTGTCACAGTAATTTAGTAGGGCAGGGTATAATGGGAAAGAAAATCCTTTTGTAATATTTCCTTCATCCGTCTTGTTAGGTATCAATCAGTCTGAAAATTGAGTAGTCTCGTCTCTTCTCTCTGTCTCTCTATTCTCTTGACAATTTACGTACTATTGCAAGATAACAAAGAATATTTATGTAATTACTACCAGTGTGCAAGCTGTAAGGTGTGTGTCTAAAGGGCAAGTACTAATTAGGGCCTTTGCTTTCCTTTTGACCAAAACTTAGATAACGAACTTTATTTGATGGATATATATATATATATATATATATATATATATATATATATATATATATATATATATAGTATTACGGAGTGTAGCTGATAGCTAGCTAACTAGTAAAATTGATGATGACGATGATGATGATGGGACACAAAACAAAAAACAATATCTTTTATGTCTCTTTAAGACTTCATAGATTCAATTTAAATTCCCTCCCTTTTCTTCCCTTGTCTCCCCTTGTTATAATGCCTTTCCCTTTCGGCGAATATTTGCCTGCTTGACCACAAACTTTAACTGCTTAATTCTCTCTCTCTTTTTTTTTTTTTTGAATTTTTTGTACTCTCTACTCATTCTCGGTAGAAAGGAAATAGTTACTGCATTTTTGTTTGGCATACTTGTAACTGACTTAAGTATTCAAAAATGAAATCGAAGTACATTATATAACTTTAAAAATATATATATATATATGCAAAATCACCTGAATACTTACGCTACAAGAGTTATATGGGTTAGACAATGCAAGTTGACACAGCCCGTGGGTTTAATAAGTGAGGCAGCTTGTATTAAGCTAATAATAATAATAATAATAATAATAATAATAATAAGAAAATGAGAAGGAATGAGTTTGTCTCTTAGCTAAGTTTGAATGAAGCAAGGTGTCCCAAGCACATGCCATTTCCTAAAAAGGCCACGTTTAAAACTGCAACACTAATTTTTTACTAGTATTATTAGTCAAATGTAAAACCCTATCTAGCCTCTGCAAAAAGATCACCCTTTTTCTTCTTTTCTTTACCTTCTTTATACTTCTGGTGGTGTGACCTATATATATATATAGCAACCTCGCTCCTTTTCTTTAATATTTTTGTTTGAGTTCAGTCTCAATCCATGTCTCCCTTCCATTTTGCGTCTTATACTATTCATGTCGGCCACGCCACCTTTTCTCACCCTCTCATATTATCATAGAGTAATGCCCTATGGAACGTGAACTTAAAGTCGTGGACTAAGGAAAACAAGCCATACTTATCTCTTTCTTTTTGTTCCAAGTAAACTTCCTTATTTAATGGAGGAGTACTACAATTATACGGTAATGAGGTTGCACGTGATCCTTCCTTGACCGGAGATGATCGACAAGCGTGCCATTGATTATAGGATCTTTCTTAATTTCGGAAGATTAATGCTGTAATATTGTCAAAATTAACAAATATTCCCTCCATTTTTTAAAATTAAACATACAATTTGATTTTTAAGATCAAAACGACCGCATATTAAATTTTAAATTTATTTAATTTTAATCGATACAATTATTATAATTATAAAGTATATAACGAAACTATTACTCACAAAACTTTTATGAATCATACCAATTTTAAAGTTTAATATGTCGTCATTTGATCCCAAAAATCAAATTATATCACTAATTTTGGAACGGAGGGTGTAATAATTACTCACTTCATTCAATAAAAAAGAGTCTTATTTAGTAAAAAAAAATGTCATTTATAAATTCATAAATTTCTAGAATATTTTTTTTTGTTTCAAATTTTCTCAAAATTAACTTTGTGATATTAGATTGTGATGATAAACTTGAGATATTTTATTATTTTATATTATTATCAATAAATAAAAATCATTTTTTAACAAATAAAATTTATAAATAGCACTCTTTCTATGTATAAACAACAAGTGAGTTAATTGTAAGCATTCAAATATAGATACATTAAAGCAGGTACCACCCCCTCAGCTAATAGGTACTACAAATCTTTTGAATTAAAATGGTTCAGTGAAATGGGTCTATCAGGAATTTGGAAATATAAGAAACGGCGAAAATAATACTAAATATTTATGGTTAAATGAATTTGAGAACAAGTGAAGAGGAAATGTTTGGAGGGGGAAAAAAATGAAAGCACAAATTGAAAAAGGCATGCAGTGTATTGGGATGGGCTTATAGGGGAGGTATGGGTTGTGTTGGGTCTATGGTTATGGACCTACGGGATCAATCAGGCTCAACCCAAAAGCGAACCTGATTCAAAAATAAACCCAACCCACCATCCCATAATTTTTTGTATATATTATTTGAGTTTCTCTTTTCTCAAAAAAGAAAATTCACTTTAAGACAGCAACCAAATAGCATTTTTTATTTCTTTATTTCATATGGTTAATTCTTCATGATCAGAAACCATGAAAAAGAAAAGTTGGAAAATTTTAGAGAGAGAAATTCTAAGAATATAGAAAAGTTATAGAGAAATGAAATGTTATAATAGGATAGTAAAAAATCACAGTGAAAGAATGTTATAGATTATGGAAAGTTGTTAGCTAGCCTAGAGAGAGTAAGTGAAGCTAAAAAAAAAGAATGAATAGGAAAATCTTAAGAGAGAGAGAGAGAGAGAAAGTGAAGTTATAGCATAGGAAGAAAAATAGAGATGGAGGAAAATTTTATATAGGGGAGAGAGATATTTAAAAAGAACAAATTTAGTTCGAATTATTTTTTCATGAATATAAACCCTTTGGACATATGCTGATGCCCAACCCAGCAAATTTAATTATCCAAATTTCAGATCCAACTACGCCCATACCTTTAAGCCAATTTATTATATTGACATAACTCCTTCAATTGGGATGGGTCAGACAAGACGGTTGGATTACAAATTGTCAGCCCTATGTTATGTTAGACGTGGGCCAGTCTATATATATATATATATATATATATATATATATATATATATATATATATATATATACACGCACACACACACACATATACATATACACACACACACTCTCTTCATTAGAAGGATCATTGGTTATTGATTTTTTCACGTACTATTATTGTTCTAATAAACAACTCAAAGCCAGTATTTTACAAAAAAATAAAATAAAATAAAAAATAAAGAAGAAGAAAGAACTGAAACAAACATGCCATTGATAATTTGATTTGAAACATTCTCAGGAAATGCCCCTCAAGAATTAAACAATGGAATAAATGGTCCACCCGTGGAAGCTAATCATGATTTTAAGCGAGAAAAGTGGATAAATAACCATAATAATTTCAAAATGTGGTGGAAGCATATTAAGATTGAGTAAAAATTGTTGAAAGTAACATATACAATATGATATTGTTGATCTAAACAATACACAAGTGGTTTGGATCTTAATAACCTAATATTTGAGACTCTTAATCATATTTCATTTACATAGCTTATTTAAGCTTGAAAATTAAGTTCTATTGAGCTAAAAAAATATTGTCAGAACCCGAGAAGTCATACTCATCCATTAAGATTAATTTTTGATGTTTTAAATCAATATCTATCTATAACAAGATATAAACTGATATGCAAATGAGTTAAATGAATAGATAATTTTTTAATTTGGCTGAGTTCTCCTGAGTTAGTATCGAGTTATTGGCAAAAATAAACTAAAATGGGTTTGGCTATTAGTTTTCGTACATAAATATACAATCGAGTTAATTTCGTTGGTATGAGTCATAGTCCAATAATTATTTACTAAATGTCCTATACAGATTCCTATACATTATAGTCCCCTGAATTCCGCTACCATAATTATCAAAGTCCTAATATATATATATATATATATAGATATATATATATATATATATATATATATATATATACACACATAGAGAGAGAGAGATATATATATGTAGAGAGATGCAATCAGATATATATATATAGAGAGAGAGAATAAAATAGAAAAGTATAAGTAAAAGAAGATCAGAACATGTAGAAGAAGATTTAAAGGGTGAAGGTGTTGAAAACAACTGATTGAAGTCATCGACCGTTTGATGATGATAATGCGTTGGTGATGAGTCGCTAATGCACCGGATCTCTTCCTCGCGGCATGTCTCTCCTCCGTAAAAATCGATTCCCCTTAATTTTGAAAATAAGTTTTATTAGAAAACTATGTTTGTCCTCTCTCAATAAAAACTTTTTCTCACTTTTTTTTAAATTGAATTACTTTTGAATTAATAAATTAATTACTAACTATTTTGAAAACTTGCCTGCGTCTTGCGTACCATACTTGTTATATTAAAATATTTTTAAATTCAAAATAAAAATGACTCATTCATGTTTTGAAACCAGTTTTTTTTTTGTCATTAATAGCATTATTTTAAATAATGTATAATATTCATAATTATATTAACTAAGATTACATAAGTTTTTAACAATATCTAATTAGAAATCGTAAAATTGATTTTTATATTTTAAACTATTATATAAAGGGTGGCATGTAATACTCAAGGTTGTAATTTGCTAAAACATTTTGTGCAAAGTTAATGGAGCAATCACCAGTGCACTGTACGTCTCATGCATTATTGTGCTCATTCTTTTCAACTATAAATTATTAGGTTTAGACTATATGTAAAGTCCATACGTCTGTATAACAAAAAATTCTCATTTGTAAAAATATTTTATTTCATAAAGGAGTTTTCTTTTATATTAATTGTAGTAATAGCCTTAAGTATAACAATACAATTTAATCATTACGTCAATATCACATCATATTTTAAAATAAATAAAGATAAAAATATATCTTTAAAATTAAAAAATTCTACAAATGCATGGGAGACTTTTTGGTAATGGAGAGAATAATTTTTATTTATATATTGTCAACTTTTTCGGTTTCTCATTTATGAATTTGGGTCGTTCCCTTTTCTCCACCCTCGCCAATCTTTGATCTCATTTGTCATGCGGTTGACTTACTGGTTGTTTAGTTGTAAATCATTTTCTAGTTTTATTTTCTAAAGGACATGCTATAACTTTCACTGTATCAATAATATATACAAAAGCAATGCAATTATTTTTGGAAAATACTTTCCAAGTAGTGCCGGAGAGTTCAATTGCTTTCTTTCATGGTGTGGCATTCACTTTCAATGCATTACTATATAATATAATACAATATAATTATATAGTTGCAAGGCGTGCCTTATCACTGACTTTTGTTTCTTTAAATTGGAATATGTTGGCAGTTTTCCACAGGGTAAGTGGAACCATATCAGTAATAAATAAATAAGTAAATAAAATAAAATAAAAGGTACCCCAGAGTCTTCCAAAATTTATATTCCAATTCCAAGCTAGTGACGCGACACTACAATAATTAACACATCACCCAGAAATAGATTTATGTGGTTCTTTAATTAAGGCTATATATATTTATATCATTTCATTTGGAAATTGGAACCACTCTGCTGGTAGTTACTAGACGTGTAACTACTGCTGCTTTTTCACCCTCCCTCCACGTTCCAACCACATTAGAAGGAAAAAATAGAGCAAAAGCTTAGGGTGGTGGTGGTTGTTAATGGAGATACATGTATACAAGTAGCTACTAAGGTGACCACTGTCCCCCAAAATCCTCCTTTTTTTGTGTGTATATTTTTAATATGATGATACCTCTAATTTTAACATGTTATAACTTTATTATTTAAAATACTGAAATAAATATCTTTTATAAATAGAAAATATTAGTATCCCACTTTTCAAAAATAATAAAAGAAATTAATATAGTTGCCTAAAAATCTTTTCATCTTTGATCTTTCATAGAAAATTGTTGAGGATTACTTCATATTGATACATATTCATTTTTAAATTTATAAAGTATTTAATTCAATAGTGATAGCATGCTAATAAAATTATGACAATAAATATGAAAACATGTACATTTTACGTGAATTAATATCGAACAAGTGAAATTTTTCAAAAAAATAAATTAACAAATACGACTTCTTATACAAAACAGAGGAAGTATAACTTTGTCATTCTTTTCTTTTTTTGTAATAAATTATTGTCTTCTTGGTTGGTAACGGAGCCCTCTGTCTTCAAAAGAATGAACAAAATATAATTTACACACATATTAAAAAAAACACAAGTGGAGGAAATAGAGTAAAAAACTTTCGAATTTATCCTTAATAACTCTACAAAATTATATAAATTGATGAGTATTTTTAATTATTTATACTAATAGATCTTATTAAATAACTTAATTATTTTTTATTTTATGTATTTTATCTCGTCATCTTTATGGGAATAATAAAATTTGTACTTTCTATGGTGGAGGGAGTATTTGTCACATGCATGGAAGCAAATTGAGCAACTGATTCTTCTTAAATGTGGTCCATCTCAAGCTACCTAAAATCCGAATATGTGTGCCCCTCCATTCTAGATGGAGAATCAGTCGGGCTCATTCTTATTTATTTATTGATTAAAACTTCAATATATGACTGCTAAATTTATTTATTTACCTATGCTCGTCACGAAAGAAAACGACCCAATATCCATACACATACATTAATTACTTTTTTTTAGTTTGCTTTTATATTAAAAATACTTTTAAATTTATAATATAAAATTGTTTGAATACTAACATGTCGTTTCCATCATATTTTTGACAAATGTAATAGTTAGGTTTGAAAATTAAAATTAATTTACTTGAAAAGCTAATATAATTCTTAAAAATCGTCGATTGAATATAAGTTCTTATAACTGAACAATATTTCTTGGTCCCTATTCATATGTCTGTGCAAAGTGAGGAGAATATTGGCCGTAATGTGAAGATAAAGTACTCATATGATGAAGTGGTGCGGTGCGGTGTGTTATGTTGTTGTAACTTGTAAGATAAAATGTTTTTAAATTTAATTATTTTGACAAAAGTATTTACTTAAAATATTTTTAGTTACCTAACTATAAAAGTATTTTTTAAAAATCAATAGAAAGCAAATTTATAGAAAAGTGTCTTGTATGGCTTTTGATTATTCTTCAACAATTGAAGAAAAATTGTACTTTGTATTTTTATCTAAAGTATTTCTATTAACAGCACAAATTTACAGTCTATATCAAAAATTTAACTCATTTTTTTTTCTTCATAAAACCACTCTTAGAAAACCACCGAATATTAAAATAATTCTGAATTTTATTCTAAAATAATTTTAATCCACCGCGTAGATCAACAGGCTCAAAACCAGGCTAAGATGCATAGAAAATTCATGATGCATGTGAGGAATCCAAGAGACCAAAATAACACCAGCATTTGGTTCTCCATCTCAAGCCAATTTACCACGCAACCCATTTAGCTTTATTAATAATTATACTCCCTTCGACTTCAAGAATATTAATAAAATATAATTTATACACATATTTAAAAAAAATTAAATTTATTTTTAATGATCAATAAGATTATATAAAATGATGAGTATTTTTTTTATATTAATAATTAGACTTTATTAAATGACATATTTACTCTTCACTTTATGTGAACAAAAAAATATGTTTTTTCAACCATCTTTTTGGCAACGAAAGGGGTAACTAGCTAGTATCAAATAGTTTACGTGTGTAAATTATATAGAATAAAATAAATTTTTTTTATAAAATTTGAAGGATTAAATAAAAAAATAATATAAAAAAAGATGAACAAAATAAAAACGGTCCAATTGATTGAAAATTCATGACGCATGTGAGGAATCCAAGAAAGCAAAATAACACCAGAATTTGGTTCTCCATCTCAAGCCAATTTACCACGCAACCCATTTAGCTTTATTAATTATATTCCATCCTTCTTCAAAAAAAATAAATATAATTTATATATATATTAAAAAAAGAAAAAAGAAAGTAATTTTTTTAAAAAATTATTCAAAGTGACTCAACAAGATTATATAAAATGATGATTATTTTTATTTTTTTATATTAATAGATCAAAGTAAATGACATATTTACTCTTCACTTTATGTATTTTATCTTATCTTTTTAAGGATAAAAAAATTTATATTTTCAACTATCTTTTTGGCGACGGAAAGGGTAACTAGTTAGTATCAAATGATTTACGTGTGTAAATTATATGAGATAAAATAATTTTTTTATAAAATTTGAAGTTTTAAATAAAAAAATATTATAAAAAAGACAAAATAAGAAAGACCATTTTCAGAAAAAACAAAAAAAAAAACATTAAAAGTTTGTTTACTGCAAACCGTCCTCTGCTTTATATATATATATATTAGAAGATAATCATTTTTTTAAAATTGTATTACGTGGGTGTGCCCAATCACAAATTTACGTAACCCTCCTTATCCAGTTATCCTCTAATCTTCTCTTCTTTTGCGTCCGTCCTTTTCTGCATGACTTGACATGTATCCATGCAGACAGGAGGATTTCGAGACTGTCCAAAGACCAAACTTTAAATCATTTCGTCTTTAGATTTCTCGGAATTAATCTTTAATTTTCTAATGTTATAAAATATCATAACACAAAAACATATTTCCCCCTTTTTATTATATAAATCGTTTAAAACATAATCACACATATTAAATTTTTTTTATTATTTTTAATGTTATATAATTATTGTTAATTTAAAATTTTATTACTACCCGTATATTAATTAATTATTCTTCCTTCTCTCTCTCAATTACTCTATTTTTTAGAGACAAAATAAGAAATTATTAATTTTTTCTCCTAAATATATGTAAAACGTCTTATATGATGAATTTTTTTTTTTCTAAAGTGACTTATATAATAGAAAGAAGGGACTAGTAATCTTTCTTTTTGTTTGAATGCTTTCTTATCAATTTTTTTTTGAATGAAGTAATAATATAAAAGACCATAGAAAATTCTTATTTTAAAACCAATTTAATATAGATGGGAAATTTAGAACACCATTGTGATCTTGATTTTCAATGATGGACCTATATTATTCTGTGACGTAGTAAGAAGAAACTGATATTATTATTATTATTATTATTATTATTATTATTATTATATATAGTAGAATTTATATTATTCACATTTCAATTTTAAGAATATATTTCATCTTCCTGAGGGGGAACTTAAAGAAGTTTACTTTCAATTTCTATATAGCTCTTTATAGAGGAGTTGTTTTTTACTTATGTTAAGAGATAGACTCAAATTTTCTATAACCTTACAAATAAACGGAATTTTTTTTTACCAAATCTTAAGTGCAAAATCAAATACGCTTGATAAATACTTTTTATTTTGTTAGACAAAAGTAATAACACTTTAATACATTTTTTTTTAAAAAAGGAGACAACTTTTAAACAAAAAATGAGAAACACATGCACACGTCTAGTACTGCATGTCAATTTGGTCAACTGTGATCAACTTGGAAATTTTTGTGAAGGGGTTAATTTTATTAATTTCTTTGAAACTTTACAGGGGCTAAAAGTCGTTCAAAATCCAAATGTCATATTTATAAGCTTGTCAAAAATTAAATGTAAGTGCCCTCTTTGTTTGTATATTCAATTCGATCAGTGAGGTGTTTGAAATGTTTAACCCTAAAAATCAGTGAAAATTGGTGATTTAGAAATTTTGTCGTTACATATTTTGCATTATGAAAAACTTTAAAAGTAATTGGTACTACTTAACAATTTTTTTTTAAAAAAATCTTACTAAAGACGCCGTGAATTTAAAGAATATAAAAGAGTGAATGATTTCTTCTATCATTTAGAATTTCGTAAAATGTAATCTTGTTTTTGTAATTATTACCAGAAACATCATCATTGAAAGTAAATAAACATTAGGACAGAAGAGGGAGTTGGTTATCCCTTGCCGAGGTGACCAGAAATGATGAATGATCAATAAAAAATCAAAATTAAAATTATTAGTAGTATTTTATAGTAGTCCATAAGGATATGTATTTATAAGCTAATGTTCGGACATGGGTAACACTATTATTATTATTATTATTGCCCAGACTAAGCCATCATCAATAATTCATAAACTCGTATATATCCACTCCACTTTTAGCCTTCCTGTGGATACTGCTAGCAATAGCTGAGTTATCCGGCAAAGTACATAAGTGCCCTTTATTTTTAAACGGCAGTTGTGTGAAAAAAATACTATTGATTCCTTTATTATTATTTTAGATTAAAATGTAAAAAATTATGTGAAATTTACATCAATTTTTGTCAGCACCCACCTATGGTCTGAAATCTATTGTTCCATCACTTGTGCTTTTCACATTTATTTTTTAGTTATCTCATTTCTATTTCTTTTGTCATCAAGTGAACTTCACTTGCCAAAAAGAGAGTGAATTCCTGTCAACAACAGTAATGAATGTTTCAATGACAATAATACCCTTAAGTTTCTTTTAAATTTAACAAAATGTGCCCTTCAGTAATGAACCTAAATAAAATATCACTAATTAATTAACCAAAAATAAAATACTATTAACTTCCTTGGCACAATCTCTAAGTAACTCTCTCTCATAATTTTATTTAAAGAATATGAATCGTGAGCCCACTGTCCTACCGAGTTACATAACTCATAATAACATAACATATGTTTATTTAATAATATATAAAAAAACACACGAAGAGAGAATCGTTCTCTCATTTTGTGGACATTGCATCTGCCAAAACACCCACCGGTTTTTAAGTAATTGGGTTTTAATTTTTGAAACCCACCCTATTATCAAAGCCAATCAAAAATTATGATAATAGTTGCCAATCCGCCGGTGATCAAAAAGGGAAAGGGAAAAAAAAGAGAGAGAAAATAAATATTTTCTTTCTATTTGAACTGGATGTGAATATATATGGGGTAGAGACTTTTCCGGCAACGACTTCTACCTTTTTTATTTTTCTTCCTGGTTGTAGTTCTCGGTGGATCTACTGTTATTAACTTGACTTTGATGGTGAATTCTCTCGATACTTTATGCAATGTTTGGTTGACCGATGATGGCGTAGAAATAAAGGGTCTCAATTATCCGATGTAAATGTTTGATGTGTATGGCCTGATATATTTTTATTTTTAGTGGGTGGATGGAGGATTTAGGGTTTCTTTGCTGATTCCTGGGGTTGAAGATGATGATGTGGCTCATTCGTTTGCAGAAAATAATTTTATACTCCCTTCCGTTCGGATGGCCAAAGTAATTTTTAAAACAAATTAATAACCTTATAAAATTATATAATAATAATAAAAAAATTTATATGAGTAGATCTCACGGAATGATATACTTATTTTTTAGTTTATGTCCTTATTATTATCTTTTTGTGTGAAGATAAAAACATTAACGGGTAATATTACGAAGATGAGAGTAAAACTACAAATAGTAAAATATTAGAAGTTTTTTAAACTATAGGTGATGCCTCAAAAATTAATATAAATTATAGGTGAGTTTATATATTTTACCCTTTATTTTAAAATGTACATAAATGGAGGGTGGATAAGAAAGCTAAGCTAAGCTGTTGATATTGCGACTGAGTGGAGTTGACGTGAGCGAGTGGGTGAAAATGAAATAGAAAAATGCTGAACTACATAAAAATTGTCTTCTTATCTAATACTACTAGTTTAGCTAACCCGGCGCACATAAATGTGTGTTAAAAATGAGAATGTTTAATTTAAAAAAATAAAAAATATTACTCCCTTTATCCTAAATTAATTGCTTAATTTTGACTTTTTAAAGTTAAATTTATCATTTTTAAAACAAATTTTTTACTATTTTTGTTAAAATATAGGTGAAGAGATTATAACCAAAAGAAAGTATATACAATTTATTACTAATCCCAATTTTTATAATTTTAGAAATATATTTATATATGTTTAATTATTAATTCTAAAAATAATCAATTTGACTTAAAAAAGTCAAAATTGAACAATTAATTTGGGACGAAAAGAATAATATAATAAGAAAGAGAGATAAAAATTTGATTAGATTAAGAGATAAAATATGAAAAATAATAGTAATATATTACTGCTAATAAATTGTATGTAAATAATAATTATTGTAAAATTAGCTAAGCATCACTGAATGATGAAAGATGACATGCAGCCGCTTTTGCCCCTCTGGCTGGTTGCCTTACCCCTCTTAAATTATTTCGTACTTTTCCTCTCATCAGTTTCTCGTTCTCTCTCTCTCTCTCATAACATCTTCCTTTCCGCTTCTCTCTCTGGCTTCAGTTTCTCTCTCTAAAGAAGAAAGGGTCTCCAATCTCTCCTTTCGCCGCTTCGGGTCCTGAAGCCCACGTTAAGGACCCAACGATTCATGGATTCCTTGATACTTGCACAATTATAAGCCCCTCCTCTCATCTCCTATGGGAGTATATTTCTATTCCCTCTTTCTCTCTCTCTCATATTAAATATGTGCATATGAACCTATTTCTTTGGTTGGTTTTCAAGATTTATTGATTTCAGGGCGAGGAAAGATGGGATTATTGTTGTGACTGTAATGTAGTGAGAGAGCAGAGTGGTTAGTTATTTCCACAAAAGCTATGGATTCTTCCTCATTCGAGGGTACACACCCTATATATTCACTCTCATTTATTTTGAGATTTTGTCTTGTTTTGTTTCTGTTTCTGGGTTATGTTACGAATTATGTGAATTTAAGGGTAAGATTAGCTTCTATTGATTACCAAATGGGCTTAATTAATTCTTCTAAGGAGTTTTTTATGATGGGTCACAACTTTTAGTTAGTTGGATCTGTTTAGTTTAGTGCATGAATGTTTATGATACTAAACTTTTGATTATTAAGATTTGGGTCTTTTTCAGGTCTTACCTTTTGTTTGGTTGTTTATGCATTTCTCAGTTATGTTTGGGATGTGGTGGCTGAATAACTTCCCTCATGTAGCTCTCTGTATAGAGACTTTGTCATGAGCTTTTGTGTTGACTTGTTGCATTTAACCTGAATACCAAATTCCAGCAATGTCTTTTCTCTCCTTATATTTTATCCCCAGTTCTCCATCTATAATGTATTAATGTTGCTTATTATGAAAAAAAAAAAAGAAGTAAACTTGTAGTATTTGACGATCAATTTTTTTTTTTTTTTAATATTTGTTAAAGTGATCTATTTACTTTTCATGGAAATATCACATTGTGCAATAATTAGTTTATCAACCCTTAGCAAGGCGGGAGCCACTAGTAGATAATATTTTTACACACGATCTCCTTCTTGCTTATTTATTTATTTTTGATAAATAAACGTCTGACCTACTTTTATAAAACTGCCCTACAATAGTCTGACTCTATGTTATTGGTTGGATGTCCTTGTCAGTTCTAGTCAACCATTTATTTGCAAGTGCTGCCTGCTGCTACAACTTTCTTTTTGGTTTCTGCAAGGTAAACTAAATTGTGAGATAAATCTTACAACAGTGTTAATGGAGATAAAAGTCTGCAGTTCAAAATGAAAGCTGGTCAAATATTTGTTAGAGGGTTATTTAATAGGTAATGGTGTACTGAAGTTCACGTTGGGAATAGGCTCTACTAAGATTCAGGGTTTGCACTGTAGATTTAACTTCTCTTTTCTTCCTTCTGGTCTGTTTTCTTTCGATATTATTGAGTCAATATTTTAACAAGCTGAAAAGTGTGCAGTTCGATGATTGCAAAAAATATAGCATTGAAAAGTTCCATTTTAGAAAATTCCAACTTCCTTTTGGTCTCGTTATTTTCTTTCCCTTTTCTCTTATTACTATTTCTCAAGTTACGGTAATTGCTCAGAGAGGAGTTCTCTTTCAACATGCTACAATTGTTTATTTGAAGCATTATATGAATTTACAAGATTTCACCTTTTGGTTCCAGGACTTGTGCTCGATCCATCGAAATGCAGTAAGCTAAGTATAGAGGAAAAGAGGGAACTTGTACATGAACTATCAAAGTGCAAAAACGGCGCACCAGAGTTGCTTCAATCATGGAGCCGTCAGGAAATTTTGAAGATCCTATGTGCAGAGATTGGAAAAGAAAGGAAATATACTGGCTTGACAAAGCTTAACATTATAGAGAACCTTCTTAAAGTTGTATCTGAAAAGAATGGCTCTGTAACTGACCTTGAACCACAGCCTTTGTCGGCAACTGGTCAAAGGACTGCCAAAAGGCAGAGGAAAAATGATCACCAAAATAGACTACTGGTTGCATCACACCGTTCATCAATCAATCCCGTTAACAATCATTCAGGTAATATTGTATACTGCAAAAATTCAGCTTGCAGAGCTAAAGTAAGTCAAGAAGATGTATTTTGCAAGAGGTGTTCGTGCTGTATCTGTCATCAGTATGATGACAACAAGGATCCTAGCTTGTGGCTAACCTGCAGCTCAGAGCCTCCTTTTCAAGGTGAATCATGTGGCATGTCATGCCATCTTGAATGTGCTCTGAAGCAGGAAAAATCTGGCATTGCAAAGGATAAGCAGGACGGGGGACTCGATGGGTGCTTCTATTGTTTATCTTGTGGGAAAGTGAATGATCTGCTTGGGTAAATTTCCAATTCTGTTTCCCTTTCTCTGTGTTCAAATTTTATATAAAAGGTAACGTACTTTGAAGGTTAATAATTAAATCTATGGTATATTAGCGTACTATGACTGATAGAATATTAATATACGATATATTTAGTATACTATGCAAATCTTTGATTTATTTTACTTTCTAAAGTTTGCTTTGTGGCGTAATGACTAAATCCTCAAATCCTTCATGATTAACTGATATTAACACTTGACAGTTGGTATATGGCTACATTGGATCAATTTTATTTGGATTGAATTTTCACAATTTAATTAATTTTTAATTGGTGGCTTTGTTTAGAGTTTATTTCTTGATGATGTGATCCGAGTATGTAATGGTAGCTTTCAGTATATTGTCTGAACTGGGAAGATGAAGGATATTTCTTTATTTATATCTTGATATTTAAGCCTATCTAATATGATTGCATTACTCCTACTTAATGTCCATAGAATCACAAACAAGTTCTAATGAGCTCAGTGAGACTATTTTCTAAAAAACATGCAGATGTTGGAGAAAACAAATGATAACAGCAAGGGATACTAGGCGGGTTGACATATTGTGCTATCGTGTTTCCTTGAGCCAAAAGCTTCTTACAGGTACCAATCATTACCAAAAGCTCAACGTAATAGTGGACGAAGCAATGAAGAAGCTTGAAGCAGATGTGGGTCCATTATCTGGATTACCTGTGAAAACCGCTAGGGGTATTGTCAACAGACTTTCTTCAGGCCCAGAGGTTCAGAGACTTTGCTCCTCCGCTGTTGAGTCCCTGGACTTGATGCTTTCTAGCACAGGCTCCAATATTTCATCCGTTCCCGTGGTTCAAGGTGATTTTTCTTTGATAGTATTTGATACCGAATTCACCAAAACACTAGTATAATAATAATTTTTTTTGGTATTTATAACAATAACTGACTTTTGTGCCTTAACTTTGTATAGCAAGGGGACTGGATGACTTTTAGTGGCAGTAAGTCCAGAGTCTTGCCTCAATGTTCTGGTTACTATAAAGTGGACTTGTTGGTTGTCCAGTGTCCTTGTTATATACATGTGCCCATTAACCATAAAATACATTTTACTCCTTAAAAGTCCTTGAAGATTGTTGATTTTGGGAGTAGAGTATATGTGTGTTTCTCTCTCTATCTCTCTGATCTGTATCTGTATTAATGAATCATGCTGTCATTGCAAAAACAACACAGTATCCTTTCAGCTGTTCAAGGTATTTGAATGTTTGCAGATTCAGGCCACATAGCTCCACGTATCAGATTTGAAGATATCTGCACCTCGTCTGTTACCGTGATTGTTAACTCTGAGGTTTTGTCTCCGAGAAAGGTATCAGATTATTCCTTGTGGCATCGCAAAGCAGATGAAATGGACTATCAAGCAGAACCAACCTGTACATTGTTTGAACCGAGTGCAAGGTTTTCAATCTCAGGTTTAAGTCCAGCTACAAATTATTTTTTCAAGGTTGTTTACTTTGATGACAACAAGAACTTAAGTACGTGTGAAGTTCAGATGCAAACATGCAGTGAAGGAGTCACAAAACCAAAGGGCTCGGAAGTGGAAAGAAGACATAGTCCAGCCATCAACTGCAGCAGCCTTTCTAATCCTTCTGTGGAAGAAGAAAATAATAATGTTAGTTCCTGCAGAAATGAGAACGAGAACCAGAAGAACGATTATGTTCCTTATTGCAAGGCATCCGAAAACATTAATTCAATGGATTTATCAACTGACAGGTTTGACTGCACTGGCTCAGGTCAAGGAGGATCAAATGGAGATTTAGTGTCAATGTTGGATGAAGACCATGCAAGGGCTAAAAATATTTTCACACCAAATTCTGTGAATCTTGAGGACAAGCACTCATCAGAAAGGAAAACAATAGAGGAGAGAAGCCCTGAAAATGGGTCGGATACACTTGTCCAGAGCGCCATGGAATGCCTACCTTCTCATATTTCAGAAGCTGGCCAACCCAATACTCCGTGCAAGTTGGAGAAATTTAAGGATGGGCTAGTAAGGAGCACTAGACCTAAATTCAACAACTATCTCAATAATGGGTCTGGGAAGGAAGAGGAGCCCCAAGATGGCAGCTCAGTGAAGAAGAGAAATGTGGAAAGACAAGGCGAGAAATGTACTGAAAATGGTGATAAAGATTTTGGGTATTATGTGAAGGTGATCAGATGGTTGGAGTGTGATGGGCACATTGAGACGAGCTTCAGGCAGAAATTCCTGACTTGGTATAGCTTGAGAGCAACCCCAGAGGAAGTGAGGGTTGTAAAGGTGTTTGTTGATACTCTTATTGAAGATCCATCATCTCTCGCTGAGCAGCTTGTTGACACTTTCTCTGAAGTTATTTCCAGCAAGCGGTCTTCTGAAGTGCCAACAGGGTTCTGCCTAAAGCTTTGGCACTGATACTTTTAGAAGATTCCTGGTATCATATAGAATGAGTCTTGAATGTGAAGCCCTAATTAGGTTTCTAGCCATAATTTTTTGGTACAAAATTTCAACACATCATTTAGATTATTATCATTCATATTGGTCATAGTATTAGCATTTAATCATTTCCAGCATGTTGTAAGAATAACTAGATCTAAAAAGTCGCGTCAAATCTATCTATAAATGCGATATATATGGATGTTTTATTTATTTTTTATTTGTTCTTTTGGTTAGTCTATATGATTGTGTGTTCGCTTTTCATATATATTTGTATAATGTGATGTTAACTAATTTTGAACGAGAAATCTTAAAATTCATGGGTCCAGCAATCAAAGCGAGACTCCTACTCAGTCTAATATGAGCTCGGTGGTTTATAACTATACAGAACTTTGAATGTAATTTTGTTGTGAAGGAAAAGATATATACAGTCGAGAAGAATAGTGTGTCCCAATGCTCACTACATCAATCAATGTGCCACGAGCCTTACGCATAATCTTACAAATGAAGGAATTGGTGAATTTAGTAGTAAATTTATATTACGTGTTTGGACCCGTGACTCTTTTGGGCGATTGACCGATTTTTTTTTTTATTATTATTTTGACTCTTAAATAATTTATATAATTTATTAGAACTAAAATTTTTACAAAAAAGTGATTTAGGTATCTTGTACAATACTATTTTATATATGTATCCAAATTACACCTAAATCTCTCTTTTTGTAAAAATTTTAGTTTGAATAAATCATATAAATTATTTGAAAGTCAAAAAAAAAAATAATAAAAATAAAAAATCGGCCGATATCCACAGAGAATTACTGTTATGCATTTGACCATATTAATTTATGTGGTCCCACCTTAATTATTTGAACTCGGGTTTTTACGCATTTTTGTGTTTTTATTATATCACATTATCACCACCCCAAATATATTAAACTTGAACATCCAATCAAGTTTTTCTAGCTTTCCTTTTTAAGTTGAGGGTCTAAAATTCATTTTTGTCCATTATTCAAGTTTTTACATAATCACACTATGAGTAAGAACAACATCTTGAAACTATTCTCAGACCTCCCATATCTTCGTCTCCTTCAAACATGCTCAACTATGGACCAACTTGAGCAAATTCACGCACAAGTCACCACCCTTGGCTTAGCTCGTTTCACCTACATTACCAGCAAAATCTTAGCTTTTTGTGCGCTTTCCGAGGCTGGTCAAATCAGCTATGCGCAAAGACTTTTTAATCACATTCTCTTACCTACCACTTTTGATTTCAATTCCATGATAATGGGTTATTCTAAAACCTCAAAACCTGAATTGGGTCTCTCAGTTTATGCCAAAATGCGAAGCCATGGCGTGAATCCAAATCCTCGTACTTTCCCAATTTTAGCTAAAGCTTGTGGTTCTGTATACTCTTTAAGTCAAGTACATGGTCAAGTAGTGAAACTTGGGCACTGTTATGATGTTTATGTGATTAGCTCATTTATATGTATGTATTCCCAGTTTGGAGAAATTCAATTAGCTTGTCAAATATTTGATGGAAGTTTATATAGGAATGTGTTTTGTTATACTAGTTTGCTAAGTGCGTATTGCAGTAATGGACATATTGATGAAGCTCGCAAAGTGTTTGATTCAATGCCTGAAAGAAATGATGTTTCTTATAGTGCGATGATATCTGGTTATATATGGAATGAAAATTTTAATGAGGCAATTATGTTGTTCCGGACGTTGAAGAGTTGTGGTAATGTGAAACCTAATAGGTCTCTTTTGGTAAGTGTGCTTAATGCTTGTGCAGCAGTGGGTGCATTTGAGGAAGGGAGGAGTATTCACTCTTACTTAGAAGAGAACTGTTTTGAGTATGAACTCAAGCTCAGCACGGCACTGATAGATTTCTATGCTAAGTGCGGGAATACAGAAACTGCGCTGGATGTATTCAAGAAGATGCCTCGTAAAGATGTAACCACTTGGACAGCTATGATTTTGGGATTAGCCGTAAATGGAAATAATGATATGGCGCTTGACCTTTTTAAGGAGATGGAGAGGAGGGGACCTAATCCAAATGCCATAACTTTTGTTGGGATTCTTGCTGCTTGTAATCACGAAACTTTAGTGAATGAAGCATGGCGATTCTTTGGACGTATGAGCAAAGTTTATGGTATTGCTCCTGTAATTGAGCATTATGGATGCATGGTAGATCTCTTAGCTCGGGCTGGTCAAACTAAAGGAGCAGAGATATTGATAAAAAGTATGCCGATGGAACCAGATGGAGCCATATGGGGGTCTTTCCTAAATGGTTGTCTAATACATGGTGACTTTGAGCTGGGGGTGAGAGCAGGGAAGCTTCTGATTGAGTTAGAGCCTCAGCATAGCGGGAGGTATGTTCTGCTGGCAAACATGTATGCCACTGTGGGCTGCTGGGAGGGTGTGATGAGATTACGGAAAATGATGAAAGAGAGAAAAGTTGTTACAATACCTGGATGGAGTTTCATTGAGATTGATCGGATCGTTCACAGATTTGTAGTTGATGATAAGTCTCATTCTCAAACAAAAGATATCTACAAACTTTTGATGCAAATGAATAGAGAATTTGTATCATCAAGTCATACATCAGTCATTGCAGGACTAATATGACATCTTAAATCATGGGTTAAGAATTGAGTTCTGTATCACCTTCCAGGTCGAGGCCAAGTCAAACAATACTCTGAATCTTATATTCAGATCAATTCAAGCCTTCACAAGAGAAAATCTCATAATTTCAAGTTGGGTTTCCCAAGAATTTCATGGAAAGTTACTCTTCGCCCCTTTCTAGTAAACTCTTATTTGATGGAATTGACTTCACATCAGCATCAGAAACGAACTGTTGCTACTTCGGAAGTAGAAATTTTATTGAACCCGGGGTTAAATTATGGCATACTACTGTTTCTTTCCAAACGTAGGGAAAGGCCAAAAGGATTGAAGGAGTGGTACTAATATTAATTTATTTTAAGTTGTTTTAGTGATGTAGCAAAGGAGCTACGTAGTGACACCACTCAGTAATGGGTCCAATTCCATTCTGTGTGCCAAGTGTACCGCGGCCATCAAAAGAGGTCAAACTGTGGGGGATGGTGATGAAACCAAAGCAGAAAGGCCTAACAAAACTCTCCATCACCTTGGATCCCCCGTCTCCTCAAAACCCACTTTCACCCCTAACAAATCACACCTCACCAAATAACCACCCGGGCCGTCACTCTTGTCCTTTTCCCTAACAATCTCAAGTATATTCAAAACCAAACAATTGATCACTAGTACTAGTAGAAACACTTCTTGTGCTGATCCCTATTTCTGATTCCAATCTTGCTCTTAAAACCATCTTAATAATAATGTCTGCTGCAAGCTTTTCAGCGCCGGTTGCTGCATCAAGCTATGTTGGCTTGAAACCCAATTCGTCAAAGCTGTTTCAGGTGAAGGATTCAGTTGCATGGAATCGGAAAACTGTCTCAAATGGATCTAAAACTCACTGCATGAAGGTAAGTGATGGCAAGGAATGATGATTTTTAAATTGCTCAATTAAATAATTTGTTTTACTCGTTTGTGTATGTGTATGTACAGACTTGGAATCCAATTGATAACAAGAAATTTGAGACTCTTTCCTACCTTCCTCCTCTATCTGACGATTCGATCGCAAAGGAGATTGATTACATGATGAAAAAGGGATGGGTCCCATGCCTTGAATTCGATGTGGTAAGATTATGGAATAAATTCATTTTTACATGTATGATGACCACTCCTTTGGCAATATTTTTTTTGGGATATGGTAAAAGCACTCCAAGTTTAGCCAGCCGGTTACATGGTTAAAGAGTTACAATTTGTTCTTTCTGTGGAGTGAAACTGTTGGAGAGTGAATTGTGTTTGAGAAATCACTCTGTTTCACAATTAAGGAGAACACTAGCACAGAAAAGTACACTTCCAGAACATTTTAAGCACTAAAAAAATTTGTTAGATATTTGTGTCGACCGACCGTAAATGGATTAGCAACATATTTAACCACCTTTCTTTCCATATTAGATAGAGATGCTTTCAGCTGTGAAGAGTTAGTAAGTGAAGTAAATTATAATGCAAAACAAATCATTTTCTTTTGTTTGGCTAACCTGGAAAGGAAATTTGAAAGAGAATAAGGGATGCATATTTTAATATGAAGTAGATGTTATAATTCCCCATTATTTTTCGTGATTGATGGCAACTACTAGTGATCTCAAATTTCTTTCCATCTCATCATCATCATCTAAGCAGAGTTGAGAAAATATGAGAGAAATCTGTTTTAATTATTTATATCCTTTCCTTTTTTGTCTGTCAACACAACGAAATTCAATAAATGGTTTGAATTTATAGCCTGGGGTCAGTCAGAGTCATATCTCTTTTTTTTTTTTGTTCTAATGTGTACTAACTTGTTTTTTCCTTTCCTTGTGTGTGAATATTCAGTTGGGGCATGTTTACAGGGAGAATAGCAGAATTCCGAACTACTATGACGGGAGGTACTGGACATTGTGGAAGCTACCCATGTTTGGTTGCACAGATGCTTCCCAAGTCCTCCATGAAATTCAAGAGTGCAAGAAGACGTATCCAAATGCTTATATTCGTTGCTTGGCTTTCGATAACATCAAGCAAGCTCAGTGCATGTCCTTTATCATTCAGAAGCCCACCACCACCACCACCACCTCCTCCTAAATCCCTCAAGTGCTCTCTCTTTAATTAATTAGGGACTCATCTCTGCTTTGTTGCTTGTAATCTTTTCGCTTTTGTTGCGTGTCTTTCTTTTTCTATGGTTAAAATAAGGTGGACTGGTAGGTGAACTACAATGACTTTCTTTCTTGGAGAGGGAGAGAGAGAGAGAGAGAAGAATGTTTTGTTTGAAATGATAAACAATTTACAGCGTAACTGGTTTCCGCACATTGATTTGATTTGGGCTTCTTTCTTTCCTTTCCTGGTGGAAATCATATGGTTTTGATTTTTTGAGGAGCTGTTTTGTTAATCAAAGCTTTATCTATCCTAATTACTGCTCCGATCGAAGTTAAACAATGTTTGATTCTCAGAGTTTAGATTTTGGGTGCCCCTTTTGTCTCGCACTTGAGCTCGGCCAATACCGGCATACCTTTGCTTACTTCTATTGACCCCACCCCACCTCCACCACTATTTAAAACGCTCAAAATTTTAATAATCAAATAAACAATAACGTAGGAAAATAAATGTTTCTATTTTTTATCTTAAAATCATGCGGATATATCCTTGAGGTTTCTAAAATTCGTAAAAATTTAACTCTTTTATAATTTTTATGGAAATGAGTGAGTAGGCATGTCAATGGTTCAGTTCAAAACAAATTATGCTCTGAACTAATATGTTTCACCAAATGTGCATGATTTGATTTATTATGTAATAGATCATTGATTTGTCCCATGACCCAACAATACGGATCATGATCCAAATTGACTCATTTCAAAAAAAAAAAAAATACATTTGTACAATTATATTAATTTATTAAATATTATTATTCCTAAAATTATATTAAGTTATCAAAGAATGACACTTAATCTCTCTAAAACACTTTACTTTTTCACTCTATTTTTTTATAAAAAAAAACTCTCTCTTTTCGGCCTAACTTATTGAATAAGATACTCCAAACATACTCCCTCATATATCTGTATCTTAAAAATATAATGAAACCAAGAAAGGACCCTAAAAAATGTGTTCCGTTTTGGGGCAGCTGCAGAATCAAAGCAACGCACGCTGAAAATCCAACATTGAAATAAGCTATAACAATGCTACTTTTACTCCATTTACTTTCTTAATAAATGTTTCCTTGTAACAAACAAGACAAAACAAAACAAAATCCATTTGACAGAGAGAGAGAGAGACAGAGAGACAGAGTATTGGGCTCTGGGGCTTTCTATTTCTCCCAAAATTCTTCTTCATATTCGGAATTTAGAATTAGATGTTTCAATGGAGTAGTCCTATCCTATCCTATCCTTCTTTGGAAGTTAGTTGTATTGCACACATGAAGGAGTGTTACAGTTGGACCCAGGAAAGAATTTGTGCTTGCAATTAATAACACTAGATATTTTTAATTTAATAATAAATCTGCATGTGTCTATGTATGTCCCTTTTTCTCTTGAAACATATCCCTTCTTCTCTTCCGGGTTGGCGGGGCGGAAGAATATACAACTGACTCTATTCATAGTTTCATACAGAATATTTTAGCACCTAAATAATCATCTTTAACGAGAAACGCACGTGTTGTGGTATATAAATATCGTATATGCTATTTTTATTGTTGTCTACCTTGAGTTTGAAACTTCATAGAGACATTTTGGAGTAGTAAGAGGGGTGGGTGGTTCTCTGTCTGTGCACGTGAAGGTAATGACCGACGGTCACTATGCATAAAATAAAATAAAAACAAGTGGTGTGGTTATCGTTTACCAAAAAACCAATAAAAAATGCTTACGCCTTGTTGGGGCTTTGCGTCAAGATCAAGGAAGGGTCTATTATCCTATTGCAAATTAATTTAGACCTCTTAGTCCCAAGAGCGTGAAATATACGGTCAGCATGATAATTTTGGTTGAATCTTTGTCTTTTATGACCTTAAATATATAATTATATGGACTTTACACCTTAGAAATTTATTTTTTTTTATAAAAAAAATGATGTTGTAGTCAATGTCACAGATACAGAGGAAACCGTTTCACGAGTAACAACAAACCCAAGCCAAGCCATTTTCGTACTAAAATTACTTATTGGGGGTGGGGATGCTTGCTGCTGCTTTTAAGGCTGGTGGTCTGGTAGGTTTGGTTTTTACTAGGGTAGTCCTATTCTCTTTCTTTTTTTTTAAAAAATGTTTTGTTGGGTTGGAGGGGATTATACTTCATTGTATTGAGAAATGAACAAAATTTACTTTTTCCATCTCTTTGAGTAAAGCATCAACCATCTTCAATTCCTCCTTCTGCTGAAGAAAAAAAATTATTTGGGCAAATCGTTTTCACAAGTTATACTACTGGATATATTATAAATCGAGAGAATGTAGAAACAAGTGTAACGAATCTCTGTGTACCAAGGTTGGGTTTTAAATTTTGGAAGTGACTAAGGTTGGGTGTATATATTTAAATTATATCTCAAAATAATAAAAAGTAAATTATTTTTTAAAAAAAATGAACCAACTTCGTTATTTTTGAAAAGGAAGTTCAATAATGAGTGAAACACATTATATGATTTTCTCGACATCATAAATCACTCGTAGAACAAGCCATTGGACCCCAGGTTGCTTGTATGAATGTTTAGGGACTTGATCAATATACTTTTGATACAACCGAACACATAAAAAAGTAGGAAAGTTGTAAGCTTCTTTTATGGAGATTGAACGAAAGCAACGTGTTTGGCAATAAAAACTAAATATATGCATACGTTAGAACAGAAATTTCAATAGGCGCAAAAAATTAATGTTCTTTTTCTTTTATTTTCTTTTTGCTTTTTTTTTTTTAAAAAAAAATGGAAGGTACCCCATAAACGGCAGATGTAATAAGAGGGTGAAGTCTAACCAAAACCCACCAATCCTCTTGTTTTCTAATCCTCCGGTAATCCAAATTGAGCCAGCCAGCCAGCCAGCCAACCAGCAAAACCTTCATGCCATATCTTTTGATATTTCTCTTTCTTTATGAAATTTGTATTGAATCTGCCATAAAATGTACTCCTCCATAAACATGTACTAAAAACAAAAGAGACAGATATATAAAATAAGTGGTGGGTCAACCGTCAACCCAATCCAAGAACCCTGACAAGCAAAATGGTTGAATCCTCTGATATATGGAGTAGCTAGCCAGGGCCTTCCTTGTCTTCAAACATGAGCATATAATAACCAAAGATACTACCACTGCTATTTGGTAGCTCGCCATCCAAGTATCTAACCACTCTTCCTTCTTACATTTATGAACCCCAAACGCCTTGAAATATTGGACACAGAGAGCATTTAAAACTCTCCAACTGACCTCTTCATTGAACAGTACTACTACCTTGGTGTCAAAATCTACTTTTTAAAGTTGAAATTATAAAATTTGATTGAAGTGAATCCGTATCAGTTTAAGTTAATTGCAAATATAATTATTTGTACTAAAATTTGAAAGTTTTGTATTAATTTAGAATTTTAAAATTTGACCAAAACAGAGTTAAACTGTACCTCTAATTATATTATACTTTATACTACTGTCGACCTGTATTTTTAACTCCCCCTCTGATGTATTATTAGTGTCCCCTTAATCCTTACAAGAGAGAGAGAGAGAGTTTTCTCTCATATTTACTCTGTTCTGTCTTGTTCGCGGGCCGAGTGTTGTTACATCGTGTGTTATTAATTTTAAGTCCTGTGCACAACAGCACAAGCCAGATATTCAGTTGTAAACAACTACACCAAGAACAATGAGATATATTCGCACCGGAAGCTTCAAGAAACTCTTCTTCTCCACGAAGCGTCGAAGCTTCGATGAAGAACAACTCCCAAAAGAATGTCTACCCAGTACTGATCAAGAACACAACAATGGAAAGAATGTTCCTGAAACAGAGCCTTCTCAAACTCAAAGACCCACTTGGAAAAGCTTCTCCTTTGAAGAAATCTTCGAGGCAACCAATGGTTTTAACTCAGGTTTCTCTTTTCTCTCTCCATAAACTGCTGCTGTTTGATTTTGGCTATTTTTACTTGTATATATTGGATAAAAGGAAAAGATATGATTTTGTGAAATGGGTTGCAGATAATTTGGTAGGAAAAGGAGGGTATGCAGAGGTTTACAGAGGAGTATTGAAAGAAGGGCAGGAAATTGCTGTAAAAAGGCTAACAAAAGCATCAAATGATGAGAGGAAAGAGAAGGAGTTCTTGACAGAGATTGGAACACTTGGCCATGTGAACCATCCAAATGTATCATCACTTTTAGGCTGTTGCATTGATAATGGCCTTTATCTCATTTTCCAGTTCTCCTCCAGAGGCTCTGTTGATTCTCTTCTTCATGGTACATATTCATTCTTATAGCTAGGACTCTTGTCTTCAATCAAAACCAGCTGCATGAATTGAACTTAATATTTTGTATCTTTGCAGATGAGAATTTACCAACAATGGACTGGAAATCAAGGTACAAGATTGGGGTTGGAACTGCTCTAGGACTCCATTACTTGCACAAAGTATGTCCCAGAAGAATAATTCATCGAGATATTAAGACTTCCAACATTTTGGTCGCCGCAGATTTTGAACCACAGGTGGTACCTTTTCTATCATCTTGATAACTAGAACATGGCAGGAGAAAAATTAAAAATTTAAAAGAATTGTTTGGTATTAAGGTGCCAGTTTTCGTATCGTTTTTCTATGATCACATTGATATTTAGAATGATAATGTTAGATAAATTCAAATGTTGCAGATATCTGATTTTGGGCTAGCAAAATGGCTTCCATCACAATGGACTCATCATTCCATAGCTCCCATTGAAGGGACATTTGGGTATGTAACTTTTCCTGCTATGTATATTCAATCACAAGTGAATTGTCAGTGTGTGAACATATTTAAAATTCCAATTGTTCCACACTTGTAGGCATTTAGCACCGGAATATTTCATGCACGGGGTTGTGGATGAGAAGACCGATGTTTTTGCTTTCGGAGTCCTACTACTCGAGATTATCTCTGGCAAGAAACCCGTGGATGGCTCTCACCTAAGCTTACATAGCTGGGTAATCGCACTACACTATCAAAATTGAAAATATCCTTTATGTTCACTTTACATTTGGACACCCTTTAAAATGTAGGCTCTCAAATTCACAGTTTCATCATAAAGGTGAGGTGGATCCCCCGGCCAGTCCAATCACAAAAATAAAATAAATACAAAAAACAAAATAATGATTTTTTTTCTTCTTATTCTTTATGAAAATCCGAACCCCACAAAAGAAAAGAAATTGTCATTTTCTTCCGGCTGTCCATAGTAGTTTTCTTCTACGAATGGGCTACCAAGTGTTTCTTATTGTTATTTTATATTTTCCAATAGGCTAAACCCATATTAAACCAAGGGGATAATGAAAAGCTGGTAGATTCAAGGCTTGAAGGGGCATATGATATCACACAGCTGAACAGGCTAGCCTTTGCAGCATCTCTTTGCATTCGCGCTTCTTCCACGTGGCGTCCCACCATGAGTGAGGTGGTAAATTTCTTCCTTTTGTCTTCTTGCTAGTTAGATGCTTAAACTCCCTCTGTTTCAAATTTAACATACATTTTGACCTTTTACAAAATCATAACTTGATTAATTAAGTTCCACTGCCATATCATACTTATATATATATATATATATATGTGTGTGTGTGTCCTTTTCATGATTCTAATGTTAGGGATTGTTTGATAAAAACTGAATGAATCTGAATATGAATCTGAATGAGCTGAATCTGAATGACAAAATTTTATTATTTTACCCCTCTGAAAAAATTCAAAATTGTTGTAAATTTATTTAATATTACTTAATATAATAGTTAATATTTTTTTTTTTTTATTCAGCTGCTCATTCAGCTAAAAAAATCTGACTTAGCCATTCAGCTCAATCATCTGATCGATTCAGTCATTCAGACCAAAACCAATTCAACTCCATTCAACTCTAAACAAACACCCCTTACTCTAATAGTAAAAAAGTTCTATTCATGAATACAACCAAGCAGTCACAGACTCAAAATATGACCACCTGCATATATAATTGCAATCAATCAATTCATATTACTGTGGGAATCAGATATATTAATATTAATATGCAGTGGTTGTTTGTCTCTAATGACTTTGAATATCTTTTCCACCAGTCTGGACAAAAAAACTAAGATTTGATTCTTTTAGTTTTGGCCAAGGCATTTGGATTATCTATCACGGGATTGTTTGTTTAAATGTCCAATGTTTCTTTTTTAAATCCAAAGAATACCAATTTGCTTGCCGTCAACGTGAAAAACTGAATTCTTAGTTGTTGTGGAAATAGTCTTAGTCTGAATTTTCTGACTATTTCCAATACATTAATAGTTGTGCTGCAATTACATTGGCAGGTATTAGAGGTAATTCTGATGGAAGGAGAAATTGATAAAGAGAGGTGGAAAATGCCAGATGAAGATGAAGAGGAGGATGAATTTTGGGGTTTTGAGGATCTTGAATGTGAATGTGATGACCCCTTCTCAACCTCTCTCCACAGTGACTCAATCTTATCCAGGAAATCATAGAACTCGAATCATTCTCCTCCACGTGTATATATTAAATTAAACCTCATAATTATGAAATTAATATATATATAGTTATAGTTATTTATGTCTAGATGGAACTGCAGTAGCAACCCCACTCTAATTTCTAATCAATCTCTCTCTCTCTCTGTATATATATATATATATACACTCTAATTTCTAATCAATCTCTCTCTCACTCTCTCTCTCTATATATATACATATATATATGTGCGAATTTTTTTGATTGTAAAGGTTCTGTAACTTGTGTTTGATGACTAGACTCCATGTTTACCAATTCATTTACACATGACTTTTATAGCTTACTTTGGCTATCCCAGATCAGCAAAAGATATGCAACAGGGGAAAAAGAGTGTCGGCGTGTTGGACAAAATGGCCCGTCTTATTGAGAAAAAATTGACTGTTTTCTCATGCAAAATTATAGATAGATATTTGCACATTCTGTTGTTATGTATGCTATACCCAGTTGAATATGAACGTGGTACAAATTTTAGGGAAGGGAACTTTTCTTTTTCTAAAATAAGGAGTAAAAAATTCTTCAAAAAGTAGGCAAGAAATATATCTTAACTATTTATTTGGAGCCTGAGAATGTGAGTGTAAAAAACTTTGTAATGCTGTCATGGCACGAGGCATGTTCGCAACCCTTTTCCAACCCACACAGCTTCAACATTTGCGAAGTACTCCCTCGGTTCCATATTAAGTATCTTTTTAGAAAAAAAATTTGTTCCAATTTATTTGTCGTTTACAACTTTCTAGTAGAATAAATTATTTACTTTTCCATATCACCCCTAACTTCTCTCGTTGTCTCAAGAAATTTTCTCTCTTTGTATTAATTGTTTTCAACTTCCCATAAAGGGGGTAGTGATGGAATTTCATACAAATTTTAATTATTAAATGATAGTATTAAATGACTTTCTTAATTCATGTGCATGAAGCTAAAACGACACTTAATATGGAACCGAGGGAGTACCATATATGCTTTTATTGACGGTTGATTTGGAGCGCTTTTAAATTTTTTTTACATAATATTATTGTATCTCCAAATTTATCAGTTGAGTTTCATTAATTGTAGAGCAAAATTCGCTCAAATTTAACCTTTTAAATGGAGCAAAAAAAAATAAAAAAAAATTGGAGCACATTTATACAATTATTTGGTATGACCCCTTATGGATGGTGATAATCATGTTTAATTGATTTTTAGAAACTCCAAAGCATGCATGTAATGCTACCATTAAAAAGAAAGAGTAATGAATGAGATTCAGCCCAGTCCGATAATTGCAAGTTGAGTTATATACTCCTTGCGACCATATCTTTTAAGTTTTAACTAGTCTTGTGATTAAAGTTCATTTTTTATATATGTATACAGAATGATAGATTCATACATATATTGAGATTTGAGGGAAAGAAACACACAGCTGGCATTGATAGTAGGAAGGTTGGGTTGACAAGGCTATTTCAGCTAACAAAGGACCGGAACTGTTGATGATGATGATGATGATATATTAAAAGGGAAACTTAATAGGTTTCCTAATTAATTAATACAATAGTTTTAGTTAAATTAGATCCCTTGTACATAAATTCTTCTTACATGGATTCTGTCATTCATTATTTATGAATATGTAAATTCGGACAATACTCGTATTTAATTTTTGTTTCTTAAAATAAAATAAAATCACCTCGCATGGCAGCGTGACGCTAAAACAGTTGAACAGGTAAGACTTGCCATTGTTTTAATGGGGGTTGGCACTTGTAAAGCACCAAACACCACTATTATTGTATAGAGAGAAAGAGAGGGAGAATATATATATATATATATATATATATATATATATATATATACTATGAAGGAGTTGAAATTAAGCTTATATATTCTGGAGTTTGTTTGTGTTGGTTGTGAAGATTTGATTTGATAATTGGGTAGAATGTTGTTAAATTTTTCAGACTTCAAGGTTAGTGGTGCAACGGCAATTTACTAGTACTACTATAATTATACTGCACTTAAAAGTTAAAAGGCAGGCGTGTGGCAATCTGGGAGAAAATTAGTAGGTACCAGAAAAAAAAGATTTTACAAGTCCAGTACCATGAGGTTAGTTTAGGGATTTAAGGTCACTTTGTCCGATTTCATTTGCCATGCACCCTAAACCCTATAAAAGAATACAAGTTCTCCAGCAATGCATTTATTTATCAGGTGAATATTCTGTTTGAACATAAGAATATTGATGCCGATGAGAAAAAACTCAGCATCCATTATTTGTGAATTAATTGAATAATATCATACCACCACTACTATATTTTTATTAACTCAGATATATATATAACTTAAAGATGATGATCGTTATAAAAATATACTTCGAATTTTGGATCAATTTACACTACTCATTTGTTACACGAATTTTTTTTATATCAGATTAGAGATTTTATTTTACTTTGTAGGTAGAACTCTCAACTATATTTGTATGTACAAATTCCATTAAATCATAAATATATGCTAAAAACAAATTCAAACAGTCTCAAAATATTTCCTAGAGTTGTTGGCAAGTTTAGGGAATTGGATTTGTTATTTCAGCAAGTCTTATTATATCTAATGAAGGAGATTCAGGAGTCTCATATGTAGCGTAGGCCACTAAAATTACATACTACAGATATTCTATTAATAAGAAAGCTTCACTAGCCTCGCCTCACCTAAGGCTATCTCAAAATCTCATATTTCTCCGTCTCCAGTCTCAACTGCAAAAGTTACGTTCGCAGCCGTATCAATAATGGAACCCTATTGTAAAATGTCAAACGAATATTGGGGCATTAGAATATCCGTACCTCCTTTCAACATCTTCACAACTAATCATTTAAGGCCTGTTTCCAGGGTATACTGAAGACACCATAGATCAAGCATAACCAACCACCAAATTGCCATTGCATATGCCAATTCTCCCAGAGCAAATTTCTTCCGAACCCATTTGTGAAACCAATCAGGTTTTCCTCCCTCCCCAAAAACTCGTCCCAAAACTGTAAACATCGCATTTGTCGTGGACAAGAAATGGAATCTACATCTCTGGCGCAGAATATTTTGGCATGTGTTCTGTCTGTTGGAAAAGCTTTACCAATTGTAAGTCAGCCACCCTCCAAGAAGAAACTAACATCCAAAAGAATTTTGTAGGCTTTGTGTCATAATGGCTTATCCACTGGTGGCAGTCCTTGTGTAACTTTGAAATCGAATTGCCAAGGATACCTTGAAGAAGATCAAAAACCACGCAAATAAGGATAAATGAATTTCATGTTTTAACAACAACAAATGGAAATGAAATAGAAAAAAGATAAAAATGAGCAGAAATAAAGTTGTGGATAGCTCACAGAAAAACATAAATTTGCTGATGCTCCAGTCTTCAACATTTCAGTGGTGCGAGATCAAGGAAAAGTAGTGCAGCGTGAAGTTTAAAGCACAAAGCAAAACTGTTGCTCGGTTATAAAGAAATCTACCAAGAGAGAGAGAGAGACTTGGCGCGATTTACAGATAGTAGCCCTATAACGCTCGAACAACCAAAATTCTATTCTCAATTGTATTATGAGTCGTTGCAAATTTGCTTAAAATGTTTACATTTAAGGGTTATTCTCTATCGTACTGTGATCAAATCAAATGACTGTTTAAATAAGTATTGATCCACATCAGGAGTCATAATCTCTTCTTGTCTGCTTAAATGTATCCACGTGCTAGAATCTGATCTACCTAAGAATAAGAAAATATGGTGACCGCATGCCAAGAATGCCATACATTCACGAATGTGCTCTCATTCTCTTGAGAAAAACAAAACAAACTGCAGGAATTAATCATCATTTACTATTGAAAATCATGTCTATCTCTTCCATTCTTGGAAATCATTGCTTTTACCAGAAATGAAAGTAACATACATTAACTACCAATAGCTTCATGAAATTAATTAAATGTTGGTAGTTTCTCAACTCTAGACATCAACAAAAAGTTGAGCACCAAAAAGAGCAACTAGAAATATCACAAGACAAATATCGATAATAAAAAAAATATGTAAAATAACAACAACAACAACAACATTGCTGGTATTGCTGCATAGGAGCTAGAGAATTTCACCATCCGGATCCCACTACATGCATGTAGTGAAAGATCTTTTCAAATGTATAAGCAAACTTGTTATTCAATAATTTTGCCATATTGATATGGTACGGAAAGAAGATTCAGCGAGGTATCCTTTCTTGAAATAAATCCTGCATGGCAATAACATATAAATTTATTGAACTGCAATCTGACAACTCATGTAAAGCAAAGGACTTTCAAAATCTACCTGCCAACAACCAAGAAGCATGTTACACACTTTCAGTTTTGATAGACATATTTTTTGCTTTTGCATCTACCTGGACCTGTAGTTCAAATTTTAACAACCGTTTAAAATTTCACTAAAAAGAAGACAAGGATCAGAGTTACTTTAATCGCTAGAAAAACCAAGAATTTCAGCAATATAACAACAATCAGATGCAGTTTATAGAGAATATGAAAAGCCATCAAAGTTGGCAAGTTTGCAAGCTACAAAAGTTTTGCAAGTAAATGCTATGTTTATTAGTCCTATATTCACAATCCCAAAATATGAATGCAACCTAAACAGCCAAAATTATTGTTCAAACTTGCAGTACATAAAACTTGTTAAACAACCAACTGCCTCCAACTCTAAGGTCCTAACAGTTCAACAATTTAAACAACACACAATCAAGATGTTCTTCACCCCTAATTATAACAGTAAAAGAACAAAATTTGTAAAGCCTAGGCCTACGATATATTAAATTTAAGCAATTACCATAGTTTTGCATAAATCACACTAATAAAGCTTTTGCCTTCTATCGAAGTGTTCTGTGCATTTCCCTTGTATCAGTTTGATATTCAAGCAAATGATGTCCAGTGTCAATCAAAATATTGATAAATGATGCTCATTCTCCAACTATGAATGTGTATTCTCCTCCTCCTCGACCAACTTCTCAATCAGCAACTTGCAAGTTTATTTATGAGCTAGATCACATGACTGACTCAAACTTGAGCAAAAAGAAATAGAGATCACACTGACCAGTTTCTACAAGACTTTCATAGATAAAAGTAGCACTAAATTGTCCAATAGTGGAATATGCAACATTGCATCCTTTTATCTTTCCAACTTCGAGAAAGCCATTTTTTTTACTTAATATGAATTGAGTTTCACAATGAGAACCAATTAAATTCATTAAGAAAGGGCTTTGTTAAATTCCAGAAGAAAAAAAAATCTAATACAAGACCTGAACATGATTCTAAAAAATAATTCTTTTAAGAAAAAAAAAAGTGCACAAGCTTAATTAAGGATAAAGAATGTAACTAAACATTAAAGCCGAAAATGTATATAGGGAACTTGTAAAGAGACTAATTAAATATTTGATGAAAACCCTTACCACTCCTTTGGCTTCATAATAATCGTCCAATGCCCATTGATACTTTGACTGATTCAACCCAAACCAATGCGCCACATACCCATCCAAACTCGAATGCGCTGTCATAAAATGACACAATTGAAATTAGCCAATAAATAAAGCTTAGGCTTTGCCTGTTTGCAGAGAAATCGTATTGGCAGTGACTACAACCAAATAAAAACGTTAACTTTGGCCTAAGAAAGTCCAAAATTAACCAGAGTTTTTACAAGATGAGAGGAAGGGGATACCATTTTGGACTTTGGCAACGGCATTCCAGAAGAAAGCAAAGGATGAGGCGTCGGACTTAGGATTGTAGTGCACCGGTGGCGGGAGAACGGGTGGAGGAGATTGAGCTGGCGGCGGCTGAATTACCGGAGAATCTTTTTTCTTGGGCGGATAATCGGAGGAGAGAGGTGATTGTTGGTGATGTGAATGGGAGGAAGAGGGTTTAGGGGTTTGGGGAGGAGTAACGAAGACTGTGTAAGGTCCGATCTTTCCAATCATCGGCGGCGGATGAGGAGTTGTTGGATCCCCACCGTTGATCGACATTTTTATCTATTGAGAGAGAGAGAAATAATACAGTTAACTCGATGAAGTGGGGATCGAGTTTGGGAAAGTGAAATGAGCGTGGATATTAAGATTTTAAGTACTACCAGAATGCACGAAAGTCGATGTCTGTAGATCGATGTCTTCCTTTTTTGGTCTACTTATGAACCACTGTTTCTTTCTTTAGATTCGATTTTTACAAAGGAATAAATCTATCTCCCCACCCAAATATATATTTAAAAACACATTAAAATATAAATAATAGTAAATAAAGCGAAAAAAAAATTATAAAAATAAAAAAAGAAAGAAAAATATTTTATTATTATTTTATATTTGAGTGTTTTTTGAGTGTGATAGATAGATATATCCTTTACAAAAATATAGATTCATAAATATATTTAATTAATACTCCATTTATAAATGAAGAAATAAACAAAGTGGTTTCTAGATAGATTGGAATATATGCTGGATGTATATTTTGTAACTTGGTTTTAACTTTTAAAAGCAGCACGTGGCACCCATTTGTTTCGGTGATTGTTTTATATGCTATGAATTGAAATAAATTATTTTCTTTTCTCAAAAAAAACACAAACGAAATTGTGCATAAGATAAAATATTTTTACTGATATATTTTAACTCTCTTTAAAAACGTTCTGATTACGCCGCTGAATATAAGGAATCTACTTATATTTGATATAAATAAATAAGTACTCAATAGCTTCTTTTTCCAACTAATTGTCAAATATGTTATACTACTACTACTTGCGTTTCAAAATATTACATTGAATATTATATTATAAGTAGATTGATACTTGACTACTATATTTTTAGCCCATGATAAAGATAAATTCGGATAAAATAAAAATTTCCTTTCATTTTACAAAACGAGTATACAATATTTAACTAGTACCCAAACAAGTCGGTGAGATTCTTTCTGGCAATTGAGTCCCCCAAGTTTCACCAACAAAACTCCAGCAGCTCCTAGCTTGCCGCACCTGTACCAAGCCTCAGTCGCCCAAGTACTCATTATAACCAATAACACCACCACCTAGTCTCTGTCGCCGCCCCTACTCCCGCTGACAACTATAATCCCCTCTCCATTACTCACAAGAACACGCACCTGGCTAACGGAAACAACAAAAACCAATCTATTTTGCCTGCTCAATTGTAATTTCAACTTTATGCGACCACCAAGAATACCATAACAAGTTTTTTCTTCCATACAACTGGACATCATCAGCAATTGATGTTTTCCCTACCCATAATAGTAACCAGTTAGGCAGCATATAGACAAGTTACTTTACTGATACATACAGCTTTGTTCTACCTTTTTTGAACACCACATGGCTAAAAGAGATGAAACACACAGCTGCAATATTCAAGGGATTGTCTAAAACCAAGTTCCTAGTTCCTTTCAGACGTCAAAAATGGAGTCCATTCTGCCCGATGCATCTAGGAAAACATAAAGCAAATTTAACCAACAAAGTCGTATACTTTCAATCTTCGCAAGTTTGTTAAAGGACTGAATCCTGCAACCCATACACATTTTTAAGGGCCAAATAGGACACGCCAACAAAAATCTAATTCTCAGAATCATGATATCAGATCAATCAACCATAAAAGATACATCCATTTTGTTCCAAAAAGTGGGAAGGGGGCCAGGAGAGACTGTTAACCTGAGGAATCTGTAACACCCCTCCAAAAGGATAATAATGGCCTCAAGAGGTTATTTGATTATTCAGTAACTAATATAACAGTTTTTTAAAACGTATGCAAGACCAGCTACCACTATAGCATTCAAAGATTACAAGTAAAAATGGAAAAGCAGCCTAGCCACAACAAAAATCTGACATATTATTGTATCCACTTGTGGAAAAAGAAGATACAAATAAGCACAGCAGGTAAAGGCTGGAAAAAAGCCACTATCAAGTCGAGCAAATGAAGAAGTCGTCCTCTCATGTATCATCAACAATTGCATCCTCCTGTGTCCTATCAAACATAGCCCTGCTAATGAAAACTCGATCATGGCCAAAAAATAGGTGCATACAAATCCAGCCGATGGACGTCAAGGATGCAGACAGCTTCTTCACACTTCCGCCTGTATCTTGGCACAGCCTTCCAGAAATTCCAACCCTGATGAAGCATTTTAATGAGCATATATAGTAGAGTTAACATAGCTTTCATTACAAACACGAGACGCCGAGCAGTTTGTCACTTCCTATATACAATGCAGTAAACACCCTCAAATCTTTTAATTTTAGTTTTTCTGAATCTTTTTGCTTTTTCTTCCTGGGGTCCATATTACAGAACCAGAACATCAATAACAACAACAATGCCACATTCCATACTAATTAAAACAAGACCTACATATATATTAATACCCCTACTAGTCTACCAATAATGCTAACCTACAAAGGAAGTGCATTTAGAGACAGTTCCATACAAACCTCAAAAACTAAACCCGAATTACATCACTCGTGATAGTTTCCACCACGCACCAAATTTACCTCGGACAAGGAAATACAGCCACTGACAGAGTAGTTCTAACAACACCAATCGGTCAAACATTCTTTTGGCAGATGCAACAACTTCCCCATAAATTAATTACCCGAGACAATCTTCTTGAAGCCAAAAATTCCTTGAGGTTTCATCCCACCAGGTTGCCATATTATTTGTTAAGAATCAGATAATAGAACTCGCTAAAGATAGCTCATGAAGCTCACCTAGCATCCACTCCTCACCAGTTTGACCTCCAAGGACTATAGCCCTTGTCCCTCCAACAACACATGTACTATGTCCCCAAGCAAATCTCGGAGGTCGCCCAGGTACATTTAGTATCCTCCATGTAGGTTTCTCCTCGGTTGGGTCCAGGATATAAAGTTGTGAGGCTGAATGAAGACCTGCCACAGAGCCACCAAAGACAAGGATCCTACCACCTGGGAGACTTACGGCTACATGATCGAGTCTTGGAGGAGGAGCTAAACCTCCTGGATTTCCAGCACCAGGCATTCCACTCCCAGTTACACTTCTCCAACATGGTTCATCCTCACTCAAATCCATTGTGAATACATCACTTGAACGAAAACGGAGGGGCCCACTCTTAGCGAGACCACCAAACATCAGAATTTTCCTACCCCCATAAACAGATAGTGTGTGACCAAGTCGAGAAGGTGGGGTCCACGCTGCTGGTATCTCTCTCCAAATGGGCTTCTCGATTGAAAGATCTAGAAGGAAAGTGTCACTAAGAAGCACACCAGAATCTGCACATCCACCGGAAACAATCAACTTGCTTCCATCAAGGGTGCAGGAACTATGCCAAGATCTTGGAAGTGGAGGTGCCAAACCAGAAATTTCACGCCATGATGGATGTTTGGCATCCAAATCCAACACAAAGACATCATTGAGTAAGCCCTGCTGCCCACAGCCTCCAAAGACAACTAGATTAGATCCATTTACGCAAGAAAGTGTGTGTCCCCAACGCCCAGGGGGTGGAGAACCCACTTTTACATGTTGCCATTCTGGGTTGCTGGAGTTTAAGTCCAATACGAAGGTATCATTCATTGGTTGCATGTTGACTCCTTCCCCCCCGAAAAGAACTACACGGTTCCCAACTGCACAAGCACTGAAGTTACAACGCGAGGGTTCAACCGCTCCTCCAACTGTTAATTTCCTCCATGCTGCTGCTTCAAGAGTGGTCAGCTCCCTTGCCAATCTACCCCATCCAAGTCTCTTAGCCCCAGGAACCGTCTCCAAAACCCTAGTTGTTTCACTACTCCATGCATTTTGGCAGACCATTCTCCAAAGATCCTCGTTCTTTGTTAGTTCATAAAGTTGCCTATTGACAGAGGCAACGGACGCAATATCTCGTGGGGTTAACCGTGAAAGAATTTTGAGCGACAAGACTTCATCGCTCAGCTGTAGTATCCCACAAACTCCACGAGTTATATTCCTGTTCCCATCAGGAACTGCACGACCAAAAGAAAGACTGGAACGGAACCAATCTGATGCCTTAGCAGCTTCCTTCGCAGAAGATCCAAGAAGTGGGCCCAGGTCTAAATTTGCTTCTGTGAAAAACTGAATACCAATTATATGTGATATTGTGTCATCATCTCCATATATAGGGGTCATGCGCAACCTATTCATTAGTGGAGATCCGTCCTTTCTAAAATTCAACAATTCACCCTGAAATTCAACTCCCTTCTCAAGGCACCTTCGTATTTCTGAAACAACTGAGGAGTCCACTAGTGGATGCCTTCTTTTGGCATATGGGCCTCTGCATTGCAAGAAACGACTGCCATAGAATCCCACAAAATCACAAGCCAGGAAAAAGTAATTATTTCAATTTTTCAATAAACAGCATTAATCAACAAGTATGTATAACAATGAACACGAATACTAGCACAGCGGAAAGGGCTTATCAGTAAGACCAGAGGAAAAATTGAGCTCATGTATAACACTTTGGTATGGTCCACATCAGTAATTGATGTACAGATAGTGAAAGGCATGACAATCGATAGACCAAGCAGCTTGTTTAATCAGAAAAGGAGTGATCCTAAAGCAGCTACAGATTACACGTCATGTCTGGTGAGAATTCAGACAGACATAGGACGTCTTATCAATAGAATTTAAAGCTAACAAAAAAATTGAATAATACCCACCCCCCATCAAACCGTAACTTGTCCCCGCATTTGAATTTTTCACTTTCTAAGAAAACATTGAAAATGGTGCAGAAAGTCAAATAGAATTCAATAACCTTAATATCAACCCCACTCTAAAGCTCTTTTAATAATAACCCTTTATTGGACCCCACTAAGTTTTTTTTTTAAAATAAAAAATGACCACTTACTAGACACCACCCAGCACACACTGGCTCTTCTAATTCAAAATAACACCATGTTTGTGAGTTTTAAAACGGACAGAATAGAAATGGATGGAAAACTTAGTCCCTGTTTGATTCCAGAAAAGTTTTTAAAAAACAGCTTCCAGAAAACAGTTTTTAAAAAACAGTTTTCAGTTTTCATTTTCTATTTTTTGAAAATGCGTTTGGCTATTGAAAACAGTTTTCTGATTTTCAAAAAACTGAAAATAGAAAAACTGATTGATGACTTTATTTTCCAACTTTTAATTTAGAAATAACACTATTAAATTATAAAAATATTAACCCATTACACTAACTATATTTAACCCAAACCCACTAAATTTCTCGCTTGTCTGAACAAAACCATCTTACTGAATTGGGAACGGAGCAGCCAGAGAACTCAAATAGTTTGGAAGCCTAGTCCAAGCTCAAATATCATGAAAAGGTCATGCTGAAAATCCTGGAGTCAAGCTCATCTTATATGTCGCCCAATTCAACGATATCAGATTTATTAGAGAGGCTAAATTGGTGAATCATAAGGTTGCTGGGTGATCTTGACATGTGCATATTAACAAAGTAACGTTCTAAATAAAATTAGCTGTATGAAACTGTGTAAAAGATAGGCACAAATCTAAGCCCAGAAATTCAAATTTAAGTTAAATAGAGATGTTCATACCCTGCTATAATCTGACAATCACAATACATTCACAACTAATAAATCCACAAATCTTCTTATTTCTTACTTCAAAAACTCAAAATAAAGATAATTTCTTTTAAAGCAAAACAAGCTACTTAGATTTGATTTTAGGGGTTAGGGTTCTTTTTATTTGGGGAAGAGATGACTGAGTTGTAAGACGTAACATAGGGAGATGATATAAAATCAAAAGTCAGAACTCATCTGCTTGATTTGCGGTTGCGACCCAAGAAGAAGACGTTGAGAGAGAGCTTTAGATGGGAGATTGCAGATTAGAGCTGAGCGTGATATATATCAGATTGGTTTGGAGGCTAAAGAAAATATCCAGCAATTGAAATTAAATTAGGAGACTAGAGGAATCAAACTGGTGCCAAACGAGGGCTTTCTCTATGTTATTAGCAAGTTCTCCGCGTTTTTTCAATTATCTAAAAATTCGCAAAACTTGGTTTACTAGTTTTTTAAATTGTGCTTTAGGAGGGTTGTACTGTGTTTTCACTTTTCTGAAAAATTTTCTGATTTTCTCTCCAACCAAACAAGTTTTCATCCACTTTTCCAATTTTTAGAAAATTGAAAACTGAAAATGGGAGAGTTTTAGCCTTAAGTTTTCAGTCCATTTCTCTTGTACTATGTTACTCGGACTCGGATGGAGTGTCTGGTTGGACACGGTATCCGACACGGGTACTTCTCAATTTTGCCAATTTTTTACACTAAAGTGAAGTATCTTGTCCAAGTGTCGGGTTTCGGACACGGGTGTCGGACACGGGTGTCGGACACGGGTACTTTAGGGCAAAGTGAAGAGTCCGAGTAACACTACTCTTGTATGCAAGTTTTTTAAGGGAGATACAAAAGAACAAAAAAGTGGATTACCTTTGTAACCAAAGTATTCTGTCAAAAATAGAGATTTGAGAGGAAAAGAAAATGACGCAAGTGAGTCTTTCATAATCCCGATATCACCCTCTATTTCGAAACAAAAAATGATTTAGGGTAAACTAGTAATCTGAATTTAAAAGTAAATTTTCTTTTCTTTTCCTTAATAAGCTTAAGAACAACACGTAATATTTTTAAGTTTTCTTGTCCTAATTTAAGTTTGTCATTCCTTTCCTTTTTTTTTTTCTAAAACTCAAAAACATAGTATAAAGGTATAGCATAAGTTGTGAATAAATTAAAATTTGAAATGACAAGATTTTGGGACATTCGAAAAACAAAAGGAGATAAAAGTAAACTTATAAAGGGATAACAAAATTTCACCACCTGAAGTTTTATTTATTATACGAATTTCACTTTAAAATCAGAAATGTCCTGTTGGGAAAAAAGTGAAGCAAGAAAAATGAGAATATGCTTGACTGTAGGTCAACCTCAAGAAACTTCATCAATAATAACTTCTTACTTTTTCAAGAAACAATCATATGATAGAGCACAATCTACTATCAATTTCAAGACCCCATCTACGAAATTAGTTTATAGTCTGCAGAATTGCCTATCATTTCACTATGTGCATACCAAAAACTTCAAAAAGTTTCCTAGACTTCTAGGTATTATTATGCCCAAGAAGGCTAAGGTGTTGTTTGTTTACATCTGATTGCCTCTTAATGGACCGCCTCTTATTTGCTAAGAGGCATTATGTTGTTTGTTTTTTTTTGTTACCTCTGAATGCCTCTTAATCGATAAGACATAAAATGAAATCTTAATAATTAAGAGGTACCTCTTAATAAAAAAAATTTGATAAATTTTTTTTATATAAATATATTCAACAATATTATTCACTCATTTTTATTAAATTGAATATTTAAAATTATTAAATAAAATTTTACCCTTTAAAATGGTAAAATAGTGTCATTAAGAGACAACTTACTTTTTAGTAATCAAACAGATTTTTAGATTCAGACCTCATAACCGTTCAGATGATCTAATTTATTAAGACATCATAATCATTCAGATCTTAATTATCATTTTTATCAAACAAAACCTAAGTTTCCTAAACCACGATGAAAATATGAAACTACGACTAAGTAAAGGGACTTCCATTAGACTCGACCCTTGGCCTAACAACTTCCAAAACAACTACAGTACTACACCTCTAAAGCCCTGAAGTGCCCAAAATGAGCGAGAACCACACCCTCTACCCTACAACAATTGAAGAGGAAATTGGCTCTCAAATACAATACCTCCAGGTCATACTCACTTACGAGAGAAATCAAAAGTTACAGCAAAAAAATTAAACTTAAACCTATTATCTGAAATCTTAGCTTGTAATTAATCCTTGAAAGTAATTATCCAGGGATTAACTCAGATTTGAAACCAACCTTCAATCCAGGAATATAACACTCAAGCTTACTTTTCTAATGCAGTAATGAAAATTTTAGCAAGAAAAAGAGTAGTTTTAGAATTCAAAACCAAGGGGGAAAGACAAGGAAGAAGCAAGTCCTAAAAGCACCTTGAAACACACTCCTTCTGATCACGTTATGGTATAATACTGCATATATCACCTGTTAAAAATTAATTATAATAATAGCGCGATACAGCAGATAATGCAGATAAAAAGAACAGAAAGTTACTGCTTTCAGATACCAGTAGATCCTAATCTGCAAATAACTTGCTTTAAAACATTGAAGCTCAAGTAGTAACTGGCTTGGTCTCAAAATTTCTTGGAGAAGTTAAGAGTTTGTTTATTGGTAATTATATTGCAACTGAAAACTGAATCAAGATATATCAGGATTTTATGTTTTCGAGAAATTTGGAAAGAAAAAAATTATGGCAATTTTAAATAAGTGAACCATAAAGAGTTTGAGCATGTCTAGGTAAATAGCTGAACTGGAGGATGTAGAGGACAGCTCATCTTGGTTGAAAAGTTTCTTCCCTTCGAAAAATCAAATAACAAGAATGTATTTCAGAATGGGTTTATAATGTCACATAGAATAGATCAAAACATAATTTTTCTTATGACTGCATATTCACTATGTACCTTCCAAATCTGCAACTTATGTGAACAATAATACTTTGACTCAACTTTGAAGCTATGTTACAAGGACATGGGTATATGTGGTGTCAGGATGCCGATGTGTTGAACCCTTCAAAAGTGTCCATCTTGTGAGTAATTACTTTTAAAGTATTTATCAATTCCTGGTGTGCTAATAATGTTCAAAAGATATGCGAGAGTAAGTTATATATATATATATATATATATATATATACACAAATTACTTTCTCTTCCATACACACCTAAAGGACTGGAGGTGTCCAATATTAAACAAGAATGTCGGATACATATCTCATATTAAACCAAATTCTGGAATACAAAAGCTGCACAATCAATTCCACATCTAACAGATTCTACTCTTAAATCAGTAAACAAAAACTCAATACCAGCCAAAAAATCAGTTCCAAGAAGCACATGAGCAAAAATTGATATTAAACCCAACAAAAAGAAAGGCAAAAGGTAAAGTAAATTAAAAAAGAAACTGACCAATTACGACCGAGGACTTCTTCAGCTAGATATCCAGTGACCATCTCGAAGACGGAATTGACGTAAATAATGGGATTGTCGGGCTCCAACGCGTCGGTGACAACGAAGCCGCAAGGCGCCGGCTGGAGCAAAGTGTCGACGGGAAAAGGGAAAGGGCCGCCATCGTTCAAGAGGAAGCCTTCGTCGTCTCCACTCACATCAGAATTACTATCCCACTCCATCAGAGAGAGGTTATATATCTGATTTCTTTTCAACCCATCCTCCACCTCAAACTGGAAATGAGAATCGAGGAAGATTTTTGCTTATAGTATAAATAAACCACAAAAATCTTGATCTTTTGGATAGCTAGCTATACGCGGAGAGAGAATCTAGCGGTAGAAGCGATTGGGGATTGGGGTATTAGGGTTCTTTCCTTTGTGAGGAGATGGAAGAGAGTAAGTAGTGTGAGGAAACGAGTGGTTGGCGAAGTTTGGCAAATTTTACAGACCGATTGTTTTCTTGATTTGAGGAGAGAGAAAGGAAAGATACTACTCATCCAATTCTCTATTACAAACATGTGCACCCGCACCTGCACCGTCTCTGTAATAAAAGAGAAAGTTAAGTTGTGTAATAAAAGAGAAAGTTGAAAATATCTCGGACGGACTGGGTATGGATTGCGTCCAGTTTGTTTTGGGTGGGTTGGATGTGGTTTAGGCTAGGCTCTCTATGCAAGTGTAGACTATTCGTGGTCGTGGTAAACATAAATTTGTGGTACTTTGATGCTTAATTTGGTGAATTTCTCAACATTATTTAATATTTGAGTCAATCTACACACCATCACAACAATATATCGATTCTTATTATTATGAATAAACTCAATAATATAATTTATAAATTAATACAAATAAATAAATAATTGCTTAGTACGTTATTCACGCAAATATTTTTGTCACAAAATATTTTTTTCTCATTACTTACTATTTTAACATTTTGTAGTTAGTATTTAGAGAGTTGAACTACATAAATTCACTCATTTGTAAATAAGTTTAATAAGCATTGACCTTGACCTGAGTTGAGCTGACTCTAAGCTAGGATGAGACTGAGTTCGACAAAAAACGGGTTGAACCATTTTCATATTTGTAAATTAACAATCAACTTGATTATGTCTCTAATTATAAAAAACATTATGAATCATTTTAAAAATATGATTAATAAACAAGAGGATTTAATCTTCTTTCAATTCAACAAAATTATTAAAATTTCTTCTCTGATGTCTCAAACTTTAGTTGTTTAAAAACAACTTCTTCAACATCATTGAAAAGCGAGTCAAAGTATTGTATAAGATAAATAAACTAGATTTTGATTATAATTGTAGGAATTAAGTACGTGACAGTGTATAAAATAATTAGAGTTGAGAACATTGTGCATCTAAAATGAAAGGTTGGCATCCAATTTCTACTTGCCCCAAAATTTAATTTTCCAAAATATCCCTTATAGTTTAATGTAGGAGGAGTAAGATAATTATTTTAGCAGTTAATGGAGAATAATATAACCATTGGAGTGCATTCTGATAAATTGTTGGAAATTTGTATGCCAGAAAATTATTAAAAAATAAATAAATAAATGAATGCTATATTTTTTCCAAGCAAATGGACGAGTCCCCCTAAAAACTTGCATTCATAAACTCTCCTTTCCACCTAAACGCAATCCTTGTTTGAAGTAACAACTAATGCAACTTTCAAGTTATAAGCTCATGAGTAACACCAAAACTATCTATGCTAGGACTAGGAGTGCCTAACTCCTACTCAAGCATAAATAACCTGCCAATTCTTAACTTTTGGCAACTCCTACGCCTAAGTAAAAACATAATGTTTTCAGAATTATCTTCTCAAAAACATATTCAAAATGTCACCACTCAACTGGGGTCGTCCCAGTGCGGAGGAAGGAAACACAAAAGTGAAAAATGAAAATTAATGACAATCACAATGTGGAGGAGTTTGATGTCAAGAATCCCTTGGGTCATAGACTCGTAATATATGAAGACTTGATATCCTCAACGACAATGCAATAGGTCTCAGATACTGCTTAACTTTTACATCTACAAATTCTAATTGAAGAATTGCCTTTGATATCTGAAACCTGTATATATCTTGCTGCTTACACAGTAATCAGTATAAGCAACTGAAAGAAGACGGTAAACGTGATCAAAGAACAAGCATTTGAATCTTCAAACATCATACCGCAGACTTCAAGTCCAATTATTAAGTAAGTGATTAAAGCAATAAAAGGATCTATTCAGACGTGAATCAAATTACTAGGAAGCATAGTCCTTCCACAAATTTATGCCACGCAGAGAACAGTCGTATTACTGCCATACCTATCTACTTTTACATATAGATACCTATTAAAAAGTATAATTGTCTTAATTTGGCATAGCAAGCTCTCATATGCTATAACAATAATATGTCTGTAGCTAGGTTAAGTCATTTCAGTGAAGAGAGGGAGTGGGGGAGGAAGACATGAAAACACAATAGCAAATATATCAATGTAAAATCATGTTTTGTATATGTCATCCATGTTTATGGTTTGCATTTTGCAAAATATGAAATGCAGCAAGAATACGTCGAGAAGTCATGGTGCTCTTCTGCGAATAGTGAAATACTGGATAAAGTGGCCCTTCTCAATGATTAATCAATTTAATAATCTTCTGATCCAATATAAAAAACCTAAAATTAACTAAAGAGTGGAGCAGACATTTAGAAAGTAAATACAAATTATACTATATATGAAGCAGGGACCTTACGAATCCCTTCTCATTTGGAATCATTGCCAGATCCCCAGAGAGATGTATCTGATCATATCCTCATTTGTGAAGTGCTGAAACAGAAAATTATTGAAATTAATATAAAGAACATCAGAATTTAAGAGTAAGTTTCCCTCCAATAACTAAAGAAAATATTTGAAAGTCATCTCTATAGATTTTTAAAGGAGGCTTAATTGTAAGGGTACGTAATAACCATACCAGGTATTAAGGATAATAAAATAATAATATTACAACTGTAAATAAGGTCATGGAACTCAACCCGTAAATTAGACTCACTTTTATTTATTAATTTAAAAAATGGGGGCAATGAGTGAAATAAAGTGAAGAGCAATCTAAAATAGATCAAAAGGAGACTGGGAGGTTATATTGAAAATTTCTGCAATAGCCATCCTTGACACCTAACAAAAAATAATTTAAGGATTCTAAAACTCAGGAGTGAAACAAAATGCTATAAGCAGCAATACTGGAATTGAGAGAAAGAAATTCTAAAAAATTTCAGCCACTCCGAGATATCAAGGCAGGCTGATCTAACAATTTTAGTCAAATTGTAGGAAATGATGCCGAGTCACTGGTAACTACAATGCACAAAAAATAAAGGGTAGATTCATGTTTTATGTAGTGACAGGAAGAGAAAATAGAGGCAAAACATCTTCTTTGAGAAAAGAGAATGTATCCAGGAAGCTCTATTGGGGAAAATGCTTCAAGGTTTCCATACTGTAGTAGAGCTTAGGTATACAAATTTGTGCACGATAACAAGAAAGGAACAAAACCACCACGACTTCAAGGTGTTGAATACCCCCACTTTAGTCCATTTGTAGTTGTGGATGAAGTATTTTGAAAGAACATATGTGAAGCAACATAAAAAAAGGAAAACCAAGAAGGATGCCCATCAAATTTCTACACGATTTAGAAACCGAAAATTGGTATTGTCACAATCAATAAAGAATTAAACCTAACCACCCTCGTATCCAATTCTTTGTTCTAAAGGACTTGAAAATGGAAATAAAAAAGAATAAAAGAGAAGTACCTAAAGTTCTCTTCATACCAACCAATTCCAGGTATGTGAAACGCTGCTTAGTGGCAGGATGAAGCACTCTTCACAGTCAGACCTTGTAATCCATGCATGTAAATGTCCCCACAAGATCTTCTGACATGAAGGTTATCGCCCCAAGCAAATCTTGTTACCAATATTATGTACCTTAGAACCTTAATTATATACTTCTACAGTTATGCCAGAGCGAGACATAATTTATTCTCTCCGGTATTCTTCTTCATTTTGAAGTCCATCCGAGGCTGAACTCCATGTGACAGGATAATCACTGGCGTTGCATCACGCAAGTGGGGTCCTTCAAAAAAAATTCATACCAACCGCATGCAACTGGGATAACTACAAACTTGAATGAGTAACTTGCTTGGAATTACATCCCCTGTAATGCCAATGAACCAAAATATGACCCATAAGGCAATTCCTGGAGTCATGGCTCAGTCTCTCTAATGCGAAAAGCAAGTCTTTGCAGAGATCTCTCATCAAAGGAATTGTCTATTTCCTTAATTTTTGACACAAAGTCCAGGGCTTCTTTGTATTGTTTCACTTTACAATAACCATCAATAATGGTTTTGTAGGTTAACTCATTGGGTTTGCAGCTGTCCTGAATCATATAGCTGATTACATCATTTACTTCTTGGAACAATCCTAGTGCTGAAAAACCTGCCACAAATGTATTGTAGGTAACAATACATGGACGAATGCCTCTAATAGTCATCTCTGAAAGAGTTCTTATAGCCTCCTGCATGAGACCTCGCCTGCAAAAGCCTTTGATGACAGTGTTGTAAGACACAAGGTCTGGATTCCCCCCGCCTTTCAATACTCCCTTGAGAATCTCTTCAGCTTTCCAACATTCACCCATTCTAGCATACATATCCATTAAGCTATTGTAGGTGATAAGATCTGGTTGCAACCCACTGTCACGAATCAAGTGGAGCATATCGTGGGCCCGCTCATACATCTTGTTTCTTGCGAAGATTGAAAGCATGGAATTAAATAAAACTAAATCTGGTTTGTATCCATTCTTTTGCAATTCCTTAAGTGCTCTCTCCATGCCCATTATTGATCTACACTTGAAATTTGCAAGAACAAGGGTTCTCAAAAGCATCCAACTTGGAAATATATGTCCATCATAAATTTGTCTTGCAATCCCTTCTATGCCCCTCACATTTCCTCCTTTAGCATATGAGTGGAGCATCAGTGAGTATGAAGTTTCACTAGGCTTGAATCCCTTGCTTTTCATGTCTACAATGAGCGCTTCTGCTGCTCTCCAGTCCCCTCGTCGAGCCAAGGAATTCAGAAGTGCATTGTAAGTTGTCACACATGGAGTAAACCCTGCTTTGATCATCTCCTCATACATTTTGGCTGCATCAATTCCCGATCCACACCTGCCATATGCACTTATCAAAGTATTAAATGTATCTCTGTCGGGCTCAAAACCACAACTCTTCATCTCACGTAATACCCGGTTCACATATATTTGCATACCTTTATTACCACACATGGCAAGCATTGTATTCCAAGTGACACGATTAGGAGCACATCCATTTGATTTCATATCACACAGAATTTCCATCATATCTTCCGACCGTGACTTCTTCCCTAGCATTCCAAGGATGGCATTATATGTACACACATTAGGAACGCAACCTGATTCCTTCATCTGCTTGAACAAACTTAATGCCTTGTCCTCCATTCCAGCTTTACCATAAGCATCTATCACCGTTGTATATGTAACGGCGTTTGGCATTAGTCCCTTCTGGGGCATCTTTCCTATGACAGCAGCTCCTTCTTCACAGAATCCTGCTCTCACATATGCTGCCACAAGCTCATTGTAAGTCACCGAGTCAGGTGGGCAATTGTTTTCCTCCATTTCTTTCAGCACACTTATAGCCTCTGAGTAAATTCCAGCTTTCCCAAACACTTGGAGTAAGGAATTATAAGTAACTGTTCCTGGTACATAGCCCTGTGTTTTCAGGCCAGCAAAAAAATGTTTTGCTTCCTTTAACATTCCCTCTCTCCCACAAGCTGATATCACAGTGCTGCAAGTAAACTCGTCAAATTCAAGTCCTTCACATCGCATATCATCCAAAAGGTTTAAAATTTTATTCCAAGATCGACCCATCTTCCCATAAACATCCAGCATTACATTGTAAGTTACCAAAGTTGGAGAGAGCCCCTTCTCCTTCATATCTTCAAACAGGGCTATTGCCTTTTCATACTTGCCAGTACGAGAATATGCATGTAGTATGGTCGTGCATGCTCGTACATCGAGGGTATAGTCCTCAATGGGAATTGTCTCAAACAATTTCGATGTGATAGAGTGCTGGGACTCTCTCCCAAGAATCCTAACCATTAATTCAATAACTTGATTGTCTAATTTACCATTCTGACTATCAAAATTCAACAAAACCCATTCAAACAAACAAAGGGCTTTCTCCCAATAGCCTGAAAGGTCTAAACCTTTCAACAGACTTACCATATCAACTTTAAGTAACTCAAACTTAACAGTGTCAAAGAAAGGATTCAAACTAGATATTGGCCGTTCTACTATCGAATAGAAAATGAACTTACACTTCTTTGGAAGAAAATCAAGTAATCCATCGTCATCAGCTAACTGGAGAGCCTCTGTTTTATTGTTTTCAATAATTGGGACTGAAATCGAATGTCGTTTTTTGAAATGGGTGCTTTGCACTTCTTGATATTTCAAAGAATTGTCACGATTGCTGATATGGGTATTGTTAATTTGGACTGATTTAATGAGTTTGGGCTTGTGGGTGGTGGTGGGAGGCGGAGATGATAGATAAAGTAGATGCTGAAGGAGAGGGTCCAAAGGGAAAGAGGGAGGAGAAGGAGGTTGGGGAAGAAGAGGGAGCGTAGTGGGATTAAATTTGAAACGTTTGCTTGATTGTGTGGGTTTTGATGGTTGGGTTGGGAATGCAGGCCTGTTCGGGAAAAGGGTACCTTCCATTGTAGTAAGCAGAGGAAGGTCGGACTAGGGTAGCAGTGGAGAGATGATAAGAGAATTATCCTATCAAAAGAAATGTGTGACTAGATATAGAAAGAGAGAGATGGTCAGTTTTTTGTGTGAGTATTTCAGTCTCAATTTTCAGACGGCTGATCTTTTATGTTCGCAAATGGGACTGTGTGAGTGAGTGAGCAATATGAGTTAGGTTAGGTGATCTTGTCCACTCAACAGCTTATAAATCCGATCACTTTCCTGCTTTCAAAAAAAATAAAAAAATCCTATCACTTTCCTTTTTATAAATTTTTAATATTTTCCCCCATTTGTGTACGGTCTGTGGAGTAATATCAGCATTGGAAATTTTAACTCTTCTGAGGGTAATGGAGAACTAAAAATTACTCCCTTCGTCCCAAAATTAATTCCATTAAATACATTTAATATTATTATATTATTTTTATTAATGATGATCCAAATATATAATAAATAATTTATAATATTGAGATTAATTTTTGTTAGTGATGATCTAAATATATAATAAATAATTTATAATAGTGAGATTAATAATACAAAAATTTAGAATTATTAACAGTATTTTTTATCATAAACAATTAATTAAAAGAATTTAACTATTAAAAATTTGATAGATTGTTGTTCGCATGGTCATTAACTTAGAGAATGTTTGGGATTGCTTATAAACCATCAAACTTGTTTATAATCAATTTTAATAAACAAACGGTTTTTGATAACCTGATTTTAAAATCATTTATAATAATTTTTTATAAAAATAATCATAAGTTTATTATTTGTCAAAAATTTTACTCATTTAAGTGGTTTGAGAAACCAATCATAAACATACTCCTACTTGGTTCAAAATGTAAATATTTTGAAATTTTAAATCTATTTCCACGTTTACACTTATTAATTTTCGTTTTACATCTACCAAATTACATTTAGGTATTCCAACCTCTTCAAAGATAAAAAGGTAAATTCTCTTGTACAATATTCTTAGGGTAAAAAAGAAGAATTTATTCCGTATGCTTGGGATTTGAAAGATGAGAGGGTAAAAAGAAGAATTTATTCTCCTGTCGAAAACCCCTAATCCATCAGTCATTACGCGGTGCACACCTCAAAACCCTGCCCCCGTCTGTTCTACGATCAGCCGCACCAGTCTGCCAAGAGATCGAGTGAGGAGGAACGACGACGTAAAGAGTACGCTTCCCTTCACTCTTCTTATTTTTATGAACTCCAACTTTTCCCGTCAACTAATATCTGTTTCTCATATGTATTTGTATATTTGATGACACTTCAGTCGTTTTTGATTTCAGTATTCACATGCTTCTCTGATAATTTTGATGACATGATGCATTCTCATTGCTAGGTTCGATTCATTGAACATTTGTTCATGCAATTAATTTTTTCTAATTGGGTTGAATTTTGGGCGTCCATTTGCTTACTTGTGAGCCACTTAAAGGAAAAAAAGAAAGCATAAAATAGGAGCAGAAGAACCACAAACCACTTAAAGAAAAATAAAATAAAATAGAAGAAGAAGAATTTCAAGTATTATGCTGTTTAGTTGATATGAAATTAATGTGGCAAATCACTTTGAGAAATTCTCAGTGTTCTGTAGGAATCTGCAAACGTTGTTTCGAGGACAGTTTATAAACTGTTTATGGCTTCTATTATTTCTCCTTGCAGCTTTCTTTACTACCTCTCTTTATGCCGTACAGAAAAAATGGGAGGAACAATTGAGGAAGCATCTAAAGCAATTGCTGATCTATCCGTTGACAACTCTAATCCTATGCCATCGGAACCAGAAGTTCTCAGCAAGAAGTAAGTTGCAAACTCACACAAATCCAACATTCTTAAATTTGATATGGACTCAAGTTTTGAATGCAACAAATATCTGAAATGACAACAAGTGTGTGCATTTCCCTATCAAAGCCCTTGAACTAACCTTTTAGGCACGAAGGGCATTCTGAGGCTGAATCGTGTGGATTCACCAAAATTTTGGAATAGAGGGAGTAGCTTTCTGCTCTCTGTCTCCGTACATATACATATATATGTATATATATACACATACATATATATGTATACTCAAATTATGTATCTATCATATATTTTGTGTCATGATAGAATCTTATTTTGAAGTCTTTTGATTTTACAACTATAGCGCTCGCAAGAAAGAATTGAAAAATAAACAGAAAGAGGAGGAACGACGACGTAAGGAGGAGGAGAAGGAGAAAAAGGTACACTTTCAGCTGTTTTTGATTCCATGAAATCCTTTGTTTAATTTCCTTTTGTAAGTTTGATTTATTTAGTTTGAGTGACTATTACACTGTAAAACTTGTGACTGGAACTTATATCGGAATTGGAGAGGTAACTCCATTGTTTAAGCACGCCTAGGCAGCCCGAAAGTTTGAAAAAAACCATTCTCCATGGAAGAATTTGCTTCTTTTTTTCCCACCTGTATATCCTTAGGACTTGCCTTGCATGCTCCTTCCTCTATAAGAAAGATTTTCTTCTATTTAAATAAAAATTATGGATATGTCATAAAATGAACAGATTCATTTATCTATATATAAAAGTACTTTTACATACTTGATTATTCATGTTGTGGTTTTATGATTCTGTTGGACAAGTTTAAATGAGTAACAAGTTCCAGTTTCAATGCTTGGGAGTTTGATATTATCTCTGGTCCTTTATGTGCCTGCTCTTTTTCTTGTTAATCTCTTGATTCTATTCATCTCTTAATTTTCCCTCTGCAAAGGATAGTATAAAAAATGAAGTAAGAGCACGATTAAAACATCGAAAACATGAGTCGTGTCAAACTTGAAAGAAAGGGCCCAGGCTTTTACTATTTTATTGGAATTATCTTCTATAGAGATCACCTCAAATGAAACACTTGCTTTGAGCCAAACACACAGCACTGCTGCTTGTCATAATGCTACCCTATTATTTTCCATACATGCAAAATTAGTTTCTTAAATTAATTGACATATAATTGCTGTTTCTGAGAATGTTTGGGATCAAGTTGTAATTCACCTTATAAAGGAAATTCTACATTTCGTCTCTGCGGTCAGATTCTAGGCTAGCGTAATATTTTCCAAGAAATTGTCATTTCATCGAGGACTCTTACTTTTCCAGGTTGCTGCCATGCCAAGCTCACAGGTTCAGAAGCCCTTGGCAACAGAGGATGAGGATATGGATCCAACGGTATATATTTCTATTGCAGCATTTCTTGTATATTACTACCTCCGTCAAGAAAAGATGGTTTCTTTTTTTTGGGGGGGTGTTTTGGGATGGATTTAATGATGTGCACTGGCTTGCCACAAGCCTCCAAACAGGAAGGAAACCATCCTAGTCCCCCCCCCCCCCACCCTTCTCCAACCCAAAATGACTACTGACTATCCTCTTGCACAGACTGCCCTCCTCTGCCATAAACCTCCATAACCGTTGCATAAGCAAAGTTTGGTTAAAGATGCCCAAGTCTTTAACCCCAACCCCCTTTTTGGCGTATATAGTGGATTAACTTGTTTACTTATAAAAAATAAGTGTATTAAAGATAATTAAAAATGTAATGTAGGAGTAAATTTTTCCGCACATCTTGAAATCTGTACTAGAAATACTCAAATTTGACTATTTCCTCTGACGGGAGGCAGTAATTATATTCTTACTGGTTCTGAAGGGACTTCTCTGCTTCTTAGATATGATGAATGACTTCTACCTATTTTCAAATTTATATTGTTTTCTTCTTGCAGCAATACTTTGAAAATAGGCTGAAAGCACTTGCAGCTCATAAAGCAGCTGGCAATAATCCATATCCTCACAAATTCTATGTGTCAATGTCTGTCCTAGAATACATAGAGAAGTTTGAAGGCCTAGATAGTGGGGAACATCTTGAGAATGTCGTAGTATCTTTGGCTGGTATATAAAATTTTAACTTCATTTAAGCTATATATAATTCATAATCTCTCCGATAATATCTATATTTTCTCTAATTGGTAGGACGAATTATGAACAAACGATCATCATCATCAAAGTTGTTCTTCTATGATTTGCATGGTGGTGGTGCCAAAGTCCAAGTAATGACTGATGCAAGGTATTTAACTATTGTTTCTTTTCCACACATTATAGGTGTGAGGTGACTAAGGCGAATAAATTCCTTTTTCTGTTTGGCCTAGCTACCTTGCTTCTCATATTGTTCTTATATGGAATATAAGCAAATACATGATTATTTAAATCGAATATTGTTTTAGCTTTCTTTAATGTTGAGAATACAAGTATCAAAAACTCTATGCGATAATTGGACATGAGTTCTTTACAATTTCACCTATTTGTATTTTGACCCCCCATTTTTTATAATGGGAGGTCAAAATACAAATAGGTGAAATTGTAAAGAGCTGATGTCCAATTATCATGTCCGCATTGAAGAGTTGTACAAGTATACAGTCGATGTCATTATATGAGGTGAGTATACAAGTGAACCCTAATAACCTATTATAGTTGTTGGGGGAATGACTTTGTTTGAATTTTCATGCTGCCTAAGCTGCTAAGCAAACTTATATAATGGAGTTGATTAAGAAATTCTTAATACTAGTGACCAGCTCTTAATACGATTGAGCTTGGTTCTTGCATACAAATAGAAGAGTCTTGAATGAGTTGGAGTTAGCCACGCTCGAGTATCTAGTTAGCCAGCTCTATAAGGGATAACTTATCATAGAAATATTAGGGATATAATTACCTTACCTTTCCTGAACAAAAAGTCAAAAACCATTAACTCTACATAATTCTTTTAGTGAAAATATCAGTTGGAATTTGCTGAATAATACTGCTTTAAAATAGTCAAATTGGTCTTGAATGTAAAAGTTAGAATCACCAAGTGTATCTCCGATGGGTATTATTTTAATCCATGTTGGGCCCTATGATACATCAAATCCTTCAGTCTTTGGTTATTTGGTGGTTCAAAGTGTCAACCATTACGTCGAAATATCGGCGTATCATTTAGGTATCGGTCGTTGCCGAACCACAACTTTGACACGAATCGCAAAATTAGAAATTATTCATGTAAAGGATAATTTTTGGCGAAATTTCGGCAACTCAGCAAAATGTAACGGTTTCAGACCAAATAAAGGAGAAATCACAGCGTAAATGGGAGAAACGCCACAAAAAAAAATCGAATATGCTAAAAATTATAAAATGGAGACGATAAAAGGGAGATGACAAAAGAGAATGAACATTTCTCTGTAAATTATACTTCAATTGTACCCATATAACACCTAGTTAGGTATAATTTAAAAAATATAAGAAAATGTACTTAATATATAATTAGTTAAGTTAAATTGTACTTGAATTATAATAAAATTGTACTTATATAGTACCTACTACTTAGTTAAGTACAACTTGAAAAAAACTGCACTTAAGATATACTTGGTTAAGTTAAATTGTACTTAAATTAAACAAAACATGTGTGCCCAATCATTTGAGTTAAGAGAACATCAATATCAACTTTATTCAAATGTAAAATTGATTAAATATATATGTGAGTTGTCTATTTTATCATTTGGACAATGCTATGTGCACTAAATAGTGTTTTTTGTGAACTTAATTGATCCATCTTCTTGTTCTTATTATTTAGATTTTTTTTCATAATTTTTTAACTTTTTTTAAAGCTTCTAACTAGCTAATGGTGTGTATGGTCCGAAACCAATACTAAAACTGATACCGAGTTAAAAAATGACATTCCGAAACATAGACTGCTACCGCGACTTTGAACCATCTTTAGAACATGATAATGATAGGTGGGTTTGATATGCCTTCCCTAAAAGGGAAATAATGCAATAAGATGTCATTCACACATGCCCCCACCCAAATTAGAAGTGATTATTTATGTGTTCTCTTTCCGAAAATGCAAATAAAAGATCCTTGTTTCTTAAACTGATCTTCAGCCTTTTATCTGAGGAAAAAATGATGATTATCAGGTAATCCCTTAGTTAAAGAGGATGAGTTCTATTGCAAGTTTGCTTGCTGTTCATGTCATCTTTTAATTGATTGCTTTGCAATAGTTTATTGGTTATTTCTTTATAAGCTGCAGAAAGTTGCACATTGACATTACCAAAGTATTTTTGTCATTGTAGGAGATCTGACTTGGATGAAGCTGAATTTTCAAAGTTCCATGCTGGTGTAAAGCGTGGAGATATCGTTGGCATTACTGGGTTTCCAGGTCCAGGATGTTTCCGTTTCGATGTTATGAGATTATAGTTTATACCTGCTTGTTGCAATAATTTAATGTTTGGTCTTTGTGAGTAATTTGTTGGATGGTTATGTGCTTGATTTTATTTGAGTTGTTTTTGCATCCATTCGAAATAGCATTCTACTTCCCCCATCATAAAAATGATTATCATTCGAGTTTCCCTTAGGACACAATCTATTAACTTGTGAGTTGGTTTACAGGAGAACATAGATTGTTTCCTGAGGACAAAATTGACAAGGTTCTGTCAGACCCTGTAAAGTACTTCATGAGTTTTATACGATCTAATTGAGAAGGAAAAAAAAAAGAGGTGTTGAACCATCAGAAGATTTTGCTTGCATATATCTGTGTGTATATATACATACTCCCGAAAAGAGGTGTTGAACCATCAGAAGATTTTGCTTGCATATATCTGTGTGTATATATACATACTCCCTTCGTTCCAAATTAGGATAATTATTGACTTTTGAAAGTCAATTTGAGACATTTCAAACTCAATTTAAAATTTAATGTTTTTTTTCCAAGCCTGCTTTTTGTATACTTTGTGTACTTGGAAAAAAACCCCTTTTGGCTCCTTTTATATATATAAAAATATATATTGTAAATTATTATATTACGGTAAGAAAAGGAAGGTAGAAAAATGGTAAATGAGAGGTTAATTCCTTCTCATTAGCTTTCTCTTTTTATAGTGCTAAATAGGTAACAACAATTCCTACATTCAAGCTATTACAATTTCTACAATTAAGCTAATTCCTATAATCAAGTTATTACAATTGATATAGCTACAATTATCCTGAGAATATTCTATTTATATTTTAACACAATATTCTATTTACATTATAACATTCCCCCTCAAGTTGGTGCATATATATTCCGCATGCCCAACTTGACACATAACAGATGAAACATTTTTTCACTCAATCCTTTAGTCAAAATGTCAACCAGTTGATGTTCCGTCTTGATGAAAGGGATACAAATGAGACCATTAGTCAATTTCTCTTTGATGAAATGTCTGTCAATCTTAATGTGTTTTGTTCTGTCATGTTGTACTGGATCATTTGCTATGCTAATGGCTACCTTATTATCACAAAATAATCTCATTGGCTCTTTAGTTGTTATTCCCAAATACTTTAATAACATACGAAACCACATTAGTTCGCATACACCTAATGCGATAGCTTGATATTCTGCCTCAACACTAGTTTGAGCCACAACAGATTATTTTTTGCTATGCCATGTGACAAGGTTGCCACAGATAAAAGAGCAATATTCAGAAGTAGATCGCTAATCATCTTTAAAATCAACCCAATCTGCATCCGAGAAGGCTTCAATCTTCATGTGCCCGTGTCATGAGAATAATATGCCTTTACTAGGAGCGGACTTCAAAAATCATAGAATTCTGTAGACAGTATCTATATGACAAACCCTCGGATCATGCATATATTGACTCACTACACCCACATCATAAGAAATGTCAGGTCTAGTGTGGCAAAGATATATCCATCGACCCACTAAGCGCTGATATCTCTCCTTATCCACAGTAGGTCCAATACCACCTGTAAAATGATGATTGACCTCAATAGGAGAATCAGTAGATTTACACCCTAACATGCCTGTCTCCGTTAACAAATCAAGAATATACTTTCGTTGTGATAGGAAGATGCCATTAGAAGATCTTGCAACCTTTATACCAAGAGAGTATTTTAAGAGACCTAGATCTTTGATCTCAAACTAACTAGCAAGTTTAGCCTTGAGATTGACTATCTCCTCTTCATTATTCCTAGTTACCACAATGTCATCAACATAAACAATGAGAACTGTAATTTGGCCAAATCCTCGTTTGACAAACTTAGTGTGATCTGCTCGACTATGCTTGTACCCAAACCTTATCATGGCTTTATAAAACTTGTTAAACCATGCTTTAGGGGACTGCTTCAATCTATAAGGAGACTTTCGCAACTTGTATACTTTTCCCTTAGTTGCTGATGAAGTACAGTTCGATGGAACTACCATTTATACCTCCTCTTCAATATTACCATGAAAAAATGCATTTTTCACATCAAGTAGCTGAAGGCTCCATCCAAAATTTACTACACAAGAGATCATGGTACGAACAGAGTTCATCTTTGCCAATGGAGCGAATGTTTCCTGATAATCAATCCCATGAGTTTGAGTATATCCTTTTGCAGCTAGCCTGGTTTTGAGTCTCTTAATCGACCCATCTAACTTTTGTTTCACTGTATATACCCATTTGCATCCAACTGGTCTTTTCCTATAGGAAGAGAAATTAACTCCTATGTGTCATTCTTTTTTCAAGGCATTCATTAGCTTTTCTCCTTTTCTTATCTCTTATTGCTTCTCTCCACCCTTGTGGAGCAGATATAGACGACAACGAAGATACAAAGGAGTGATACGAAGTAGATAGATTATCATAGGATACAAAGTTAGAAATAGGATGTTGAGTACATGATCCAACTCTTTTTCTAAGAGCAATAGGAATGTCACTATCAGAATTAGAACTATTAGTAGGGATATCAGAATTATTACCATTATGATCAATAGGGTCCTGAGCAACATCTACAAAAGGATTGGGACTAGGACTAGGATCAGAGCAGGGCTGTTGCGGAGGCACAGAAGATACCTTGTCTATCTTGTCCTTGTCTCTGCTGGAATAGATCTGTAGCTCAGGTCTATTCAATATGTTATATGATTCGCCCTGAGAAGAATTATCAGTGATTATAGGAGAAATGAGGATAGAAGAGGGAGGAACAACACAACTAGGCTCAAGGCACATCAACTCCTTCGTATTAGTTGAAGTCTCCCCCTGAGGAGAGGATGGAGAAGAATAGAACAATTCTGATTCCCAGAAGCTGACATTGCGAGTAACATAAACTCGGTTAGAAGGATGATGATAACACTTGTACCCTTTTGAGTAAGAGAGTACCTAATGAAAACACAACGAAGAGATTTGGGATCAATTTTACCTCGAGTAGGATTTTTGTCATGGACAAAACACACACATCCAAAGACTCGTGGGCTCAATGAAGGACAAGGTAAGTGTTTGAGAAGTGAGATAGAACTACAACTGTGAAGGACTTTAGAAGGAAGTCAATTGATGAGAAAAGCAGCAGTAAGAACAACATCACCCTAAAGAGATTTGGGTGTTTTCATAGTGAGCACAAGTGTTAGGGCAAATTTCAATGTATGATGGTTTTTTCGCTCAAATACCCCATTTTGTTATAGGGTTTTAACACAAGAAGTTTGAAGGATGATACCACGATCTGTAAGATAGGACCCAAAAGCACCGTCACTATATTCACGACCATTTGCATTGTGTAAGATTCTGAAATTGGGTTAGTATTATTTTATAAAACTCACGGAAGTAGGAGAAAACCTCATTTTTTGAACGAAAGAGATAAAGCCATATAGCACGAGAATAACAATCAATAAAACTAACAAACCAACGATGACTAGTACGAGAAATAACCCGAGAGGGGCTCCATACATCAGTATGAATTATAGCAAAAGGTTCAGTATGACGTTTATTAATAGCAGGATAAATATCATTTGTGTTTAGCCAATTCACAAGGCTCACAAAAAAATTGGTTTTTATTGCATTGCTTAATTAAATTTGAAAAGAAAGATTCTAAAACACCACATGAAGGATGTCCCTAATGCTGATGCCAGTGTTACTCGGACTCTTCACTTTGCCCTAAAGTACTCGTGTCCGACACCCGTGTCCGAAACCCGACACTTGGACAAGATACTTCACTTTAGTGTAAAAAATTGGCAAAATTGAGAAGTACCCGTGTCGGATACCGTGTCCAACCAGACACTCCATCCGAGTCCGAGTAACATAGGCTGATGCCACTGATGGAGAAGGGCAAGACTGGAGTCATACGTAGACTAAAAAGCCTGAGTAGAAGTTCTTTTTTCAATCGAAGGCAAGCTAACCTGAGGAACATCTAGATAGTAAAGACCACTTACTGCACTATCAGTGTCAATCCTCTGCCTTGTCACCAAGTCCTGAATAATACAATGAGAAGAAAAAAAATTTACTAAGCAATTTAGAGATGCGGTGAGGCGCTGAACAGATAATAGATTTAAAATAAAGGAAGGAACATGAAGAATAGGCGATAAAGATAAAGTTGGAGTACAAACTCTCCCTGATATAGGAGAGAGGAAACCATCAACTACTAGAATCTTATCTTTACCGGAACAAGGAATATAAGAGTTAAATAGTTGTGAAGAGCTAATCATATGCTCTGAAGCACTTGAGTCAATAATCCAATAAGTACTTGTGGATTAGATGCTAAATGCATGAGAAAATATACTTGACTGAGCATAGTGAGAAGAGGTAGGATTGGACAAAAGTGTCTGATATTATCACCACTAGTAACTGTGCTAGACTCTGCCATATTACATACTGAGTGCAACAAGAATATCCAAGGATACTCAAGAGCTTGCAACACTTTTAATTTCTAAAAGACAAGCAAAAACCAAGAGAGGACAGCAACCAAAAAGACTACCTGTTTACTAACGGAGAAAAAAAAAAGAGTACCAGAAAATAACTTGAAGAAGTCACGACACAGTCACCACAAATGGACAGAACAGGTTGAGAATCGTCAGCCAAGAATAACTCCCGAGTGCTGCAAACTTATTTTGAAAAAAAGGCTCAAGTCTGTATAAGTTTGAAAGAATAGAGGCGATTTAATTTTGAGCAATCGGATCAAGCTATGATACCATGTAAATTATTATATTAGGGTAAGAAGAGGAAGACAGAAAAATGGTGAATGAGAGGTTAATTCCTTCTCATTAGCTTTTTCTATTTATAGTGTTAAATAGGTTACAACAATTCTTACAATCAAGTTAATACAATCCCTACAATTAAGCTAATCCCTACAAGTTATTACAATAAATCCCTATAATTTAGCTACAATTATCCTGAGAATATTCTATTTACATTCTAACACAATATTCTATTTACATTCTAATATATATATATATATATATATATAAATTATCCTTAGAGGGGCAGAAGGGCTAAAACTATGATATATATCAAGGATAAGACGGTAATTTTTGCTTCCGCCCCTTAGAGAGGTGGAATATAATTTTTCCAGCCATAAGATCTTCCATTGGACGGTTCAAGATGCACTAGTTGAAATAGTGTCCACAACTAATGGTAGCTATGGATCACTTATGTGTGTAGAATTTAGAAATAGAAGAGCATCATTGGGAATCTTTTATGTTGACAGTGTAGAAAAAGATCTGCAAATATAGTGTTTTAAAAATAAAATAAAATAAATCTGGATTTTAATTATTGCAGAATGTAGTGCTGTTTATGATACCTGCTAATAGTTTTCAAGTCAGTAACTAATATAAGATGGAGATTTTTATGGGCAACTTATATAATAATGTGAAATACATCTTCTTGCAGCTTTAGGGAGTCTTGGAACTGTTAGTATTAGGATACTTCAGTCATGTTGTACTCCTCTGCTTCTTATCTGCAGTTTGAGGGTTTATAGAAGTAATAGAATTTTTAGGCCTATCTCTCATGGTCCCACTCGCTCATGCATTAGTTCCCAACTTAGGCATAATTAAGTTTGTGGCTGGCTTTAGGATACAGAAAAAGACTAGATGTTTGATTACATAAACTGATTAATCACTTCTTTCTTCCTCCTCCAAGTTAATGCAAAAGTTATTTTTATTAGTTGGTTCTATACCTTGGTACAAACTGTTTGATTATAATTGAGATTATACTGTGGACATTCTATGATTCTAAATGATCTCTCTGGACTATGTGCACACTCTTAGTTGTTAAACAACTCATAGAGTTAGCACAAGGGGGGAGCTGATTATTTATGGGAACTCTTAAGTGATTTCTTTCTGGTAGAACTTTTTGTCGTATGTTGCCTTAAATGCTGCTTGACATCTCTTGTTTAATAAACCCTTTCTTCAGGAAAGAGCAAAAGGGGGGAGCTGAGTATTTTTCCAAAATCATTCATAGTGTTGTCTCATTGCCTCCATATGATGCCTAGACAGAAAGTTGCTCCTGGTTCTGATAACACCAATGTGAAGGTGAACACTGGTTGTTGAGTGCTTTAATGCTGGTTGGGATTTTAATTGACTGGATAATTGCGTCTGCTGTACAGAAAACTGACGCATGGGTCCCAGGAAGTGGCAGGAACCCTGACACTTATATACTAAAAGATCAGGTATCAATAATAATTCAGAATTTCGGTTGTCTATTGGGTGTTTACCCCTACTTCTGCATCTTTCCTTTCCCCTTGGCTTGATGAAACTATTATTTCCATGGTAGGAAACTCGTTATCGTCAGCGATATTTGGATTTGATGTTGAACATAGAGGTTCGACATATATTCAAGACCCGCGCAAAGATCATTTCTTATATTAGACGTTTTCTTGACAATCTAGACTTTCTGGAGGTATGTCGTCTGTCCATTTTAGATTGTGTCCATTTCGCTGATGGTTAGTTCTTTGATGGGTCTGTGTCATTTCCTTTATGTGGCTGATCATGTGAGATTTTGTTTCTCTAAGGTTGAAACACCAATGATGAACATGATTGCTGGAGGAGCTGCTGCCCGTCCATTTGTGACCCATCACAATGATCTGAACATGAAGCTGTTTATGCGCATTGCACCAGAACTTTATCTCAAGGAGCTTGTTGTTGGTGGGCTCGACCGTGTCTATGAAATAGGGAAACAATTCAGGAATGAGGGGATTGACTTGACACATAATCCTGAATTCACTACATGTGAGTTTTATATGGCTTTCGCAGACTACAATGACTTGATGGAGCTAACTGAAAGAATGTTGAGTGGTAAGTATCATTTTTAAATGCAAACATGTGTGTGCTTATGTTTGTTTCAGTTTAAAAAAAATTGAAAACTTAATTTGCACTCCTGGAATTCTTCTTGACAATGTTATATTGGAGCAGGGATGGTCAAGGAACTTACAGGCGGTTATAAAGTTAAATATCACGTGAATGGGTTAGATTATGACCCGATCGAAATTGACTTCACCCCACCTTTCAGGTGTGTGGACTTTGTTGTTCATATCATGTTAGATTGCCAGGTTAATCTAAAAATGCTGGAAAAACTTAAATACTTTTTAACTTGTGCAGAAGGATTGATATGATAGAAGATTTGGAGAAATTGGCTGATCTTAACATACCCAAGGACCTCTCTAGTGATGAAGCCAACAAATATTTAGCTAATGCATGCACAAAGTTCGAGATCAAGTGCCCCCCACCTCATACAACTGCTCGTTTGTTGGATAAAGTAAATACTTCGTATTTGAACCATCACTCCAACTGTAGAAACTTATGATTATATATATGGAGAAACTAGTCTTTGACCTAGTGGTTTAGTTATCTCTGCCATGAAGTTTGAGTTAGGGTTTTAAGTCCTACTTGGCCTGTGATAGTAAAAGAGCTTTGTACATATGCTAATAGGTGTAAAATTTGTTTCAATTTTAACTCGATTTGTCATTTACTTCCTTTTTACAGCTTGTGGGGCACTTTCTGGAGGAGACATGTGTAAACCCTACTTTCATCATTAATCACCCAGAGATAATGAGTCCACTGGCAAAATGGCACAGGTCCAAGCCAAGCCTGACGGAACGATTCGAATTGTTTATCAACAAACACGAAGTATGTGATACCATTATAAGATCTCTAATTTAATGTATATTATCCCCCACCCACCCAAACCCAAAAATAAAAATAAAAGTTCTCTAATGCACGTTTCTCTGAACTTTTGTTCAATAACTGCTCAGCTTTGCAATGCATACACCGAACTGAATGATCCTGTTGTACAGCGCCAACGGTTTGCTGACCAACTTAAGGTATAAGTTTATAACACATCATGACTGTGTAGAAGTGCGTCAGTCTGAAGTGTAGGTGTAATTTTGATTGCAAATTTTGTGTATTTCAGGACCGGCAATCAGGTGATGATGAAGCAATGGCTTTGGATGAAACGTTCTGTACAGCTCTTGAATATGGGTTACCTCCTACTGGTGGGTGGGGATTAGGAATTGATCGACTTGCAATGATGTTGACAGATTCACAGAACATCAAGGTGTGTGAATTACAGTTTCTTTTTGTGGCCATGTGCTTTTCTTTGTTACTCACCTTTTATTATGTTGTTGGGTACACAGGAAGTTTTACTCTTTCCAGCCATGAAACCACAGGATGAACCTCCTACCAAAGGTACACATTCTAATATGTATAGCTAATTCTGCTGCATCTAATATGGTATAGCTTGTAGTTTCTTATTATGTGCCTCAGATTTTCTAGTCACTTCCTTTCTGAAGAAAACTATGAAATCTAACTGGTCTTGCTACACATATTTTTCTGGAAACTGCAGCTGAATAGGTAATTAAGAAGCTGAAACTATCACAAATTTGTTTTGTCAATTCTCAGAGGTAGGAACTCTCCTCAATTTGTAGTCTGTTCAAATTTTGGTCAAAGATTTTCTCACCAAGAGATCTGGAAGTCGGCCTTCAGTTATATACTACCCAACGATACTGTGTCATGATTTGTGATTAATTGCTCATCGTTCTATTGGAGTGGTTGGCACCATACTTATCTTTACTATACTAGTGGTTGATAAACTTCTAATTAGTTGCTAAATGATTGAATACTAGGCATAGATTTGAGCTATTATGGAAACATGTTTTGACTCTCTCTCTCTCACTCTCTCTCTCTCTCTCACACACACACACACACACTAGAGGCTAGAGCTGAAGGTTGCAGATAAAATGCTTAAATAACTATGTGAGCAAATGAAGTACTGTAGTTGTCAAAAGAAAATAAAGCTGAAAAAGCTGAAGTTTTACTTAAATGTAAGTGTATGAAGAGTTGCTCATCCTTGAGATGATGGTTACCGCTACAGCAATTAGTAATTACTCTCTCCGTCCAACAAAAAAGTCTTATTTAATTTCTTTTCCTTGTCAATTTGTGAAATCCTAGTATTTAAAATTTGATGTGAATTTATTTGATTTTAATTAATGCAATACTTGTAAACTACTCCCTCTGTTCTTAAAAGATTGCCGTTTAAGGTTAATTCACGTAGATTAAGGAATGCAACTATTCCCTATGAAAAATATTATATTACCCTTTGCTTTAATTATCTCAACCAATTATTAACTTTGTAGATTCCAAAAAGGAGTATACTATTAGCCGTGAGATTATGAAGAAGAAGCATTGGGAAGGGAAGGGATTTGTAAATACGTTTCAACAACCAAGAAGGGTTTTGTTTTTTTTGAGGAAAACCATTAAGTAGGAGAAAACTTTAAATAAGGGTAAAGTTGGAAAAAATTACTCTATTTGAATTGATAAACTTAAAACGTCAGTCTTTTTGGAACAAAAATTATTCCCTAGAAAGATAATCTTTTTGGAACAGAGGGAGTACTTCAAAATATTATCCAGTACAAAATTTTTATTTTGAATATTAAAATAAGTTCACATCATAATTTGAATTTTAAGATTTTGCAATTAACCTCGATTAACGTCTACCGTACTCTTTGTCGATCGGTGGGAGTATTTATTTTATTAGTCTGTAGAGCACCGGGGGGGGGGGGGGGTGTGTGGTTGGTTTGGTGGTGTTGACCTACATCCATGCACTTTTTAACTCCTGCCAAACTTCTCGTTGTCGTCCCTTTGTAAGTTTTGTTAATGACCTTGGAGGTGGGATGCAATTTTCTCATTTGATGTGCCATACTGAAAAAAAGTGATGTTGAAAAAGCAGCCTCAGACTTTTATCATAAAGACGGCATACAATAATTCATTCATGTAATCAACATTCAATGGTGCATATAAACCGAAGACTAAAAATAAGGGGAAAAAGCAATGCAACGTTAATGTATAAGCTGGTCCTATGGGTCTATTTCTCCTATAACTGGTGGACGGTTTTCATTATAGGATGAAGAGTCGATTTGGGATTTAAAATAGTTGTTGCTCATTAAATTGAAGATACAATGGAAAAAACAGCTGCGAGATTCCCAGTGACAAAATTTTGGGCTCTGGAGAGAACACTTCATTTCATTTGTTTCTATTTCTTCAATTGCTTCAACAAAAATGCACTCGTATGCATAAACCGTTATGCAAAACTCTTTTATGTCTAGGTGTCTGTAATAAGCCTTATATGCCATAAACAAAAGAGAGAAAAGTTGGAAAACTAGGGTAGAAGTATAGAACCACAATTTGCCTGTTTTCTAAGGCTAGTTACAACAATTTAGCTCCTTTACTGAGAGATGAGAGAGATCAACACATGGCAACAACACAGTAATAACTCATATGGCCTGTTTGATTTTTTTTTTTTTTGGGGTGGGGTGGGGGGAATTAAAAAAAAGAATAAATGAAATGTTTATTCCTAGGTTTGATTTGGGGGGAATGGAATGAGCATTCCAAAAAGAATGTTATTCTTAGGTTTGGTTACTTAAAAGGGGAATACATGAGCATTCCAATCTAATCATATGTTTAAAAGAATGGTTATTCTATTAGGATGGGTAAAGATTGACTAATTCATTCTAATCGACAAACTTAAAAAAAAAAAAAAAAAGAAAGGCTGTTGGTGTAGCTTCTCATTCTGACCAAACATATGAATAAGAATATTCTTATTCTCATTTTAATGTTGTAACCAAACAGACTAATACGGTCAATAAAAATGCAATGGTTTGGTTTGAAGAAAGAAAAAAAAAAATCAATTCAAATCAAATATGCTTGGAAAAACAAACAGAAACAGGGCAATAGTGGGTAAGTGGACCTTGCATACTTTCCCTCATCATAATACTCAGTAGTGAATAAAGCTTCCAAATGACTGAGAACCGGCCATTCCCCAAACGTGATATGGTGATAAGAAAGAAGCATGTATCCGTCCAAAGACAGTCGTCGCAAACCAACTTTAATTTCTCCACTAATGTAAGGAAGGAAAACTAGGAAAAAGACGACCTATGCATGTATTTATGTACGTCTATATGATTGATTCTACAGAATCTAGCCAGACTTTCTTTTTGTTCACTTTCTCTCTCTTACCTGTCTTCTCAAAAAGCAATAAAGAAAATCACAGCCCATTTGTTTCAATAAACACCATTATATATGATTGAAGGAGACGTATCAATAGAAGAAGAATAAGAACCATCAGGAACAAAAAAATAAAAATAAAAAGCACTGGACAGGAAAGGGTGGGCACAGCACAGCACAGCCACCTACGTACACTAACTAGGTTCACTCAACCATATATTATTCGTCCTGTTTTATCTCGTTTGTACCAATAATTAACCCAGTAATATATTATATTATTGTATTCTATTTTCAGCCATCTTTTTCTCCCCATTCCTGGTATTTTTTTTTCTCTTGTTTGCTTTATATATATATATATATATAGGGCTAGTGTTATCAGGAACAGTCATGGTGGGGATAAGTAGGACCAAGGGAATTTGAGTGACAATGAATAATGGACAAAAGTTCTCAAAGTGGAGTTATGAAATTATGAATGAATGAATGAAGTGGAAATTAAAGTAATTTCCCGACAGACATACCATGCACATTAAGCTTGCAAGACTTGTAGACTATATATGCCCATGTACTTTGGTTTGTGTGTTTAAGAAGGGGTGGAAATGGGTTTCTTGAAAATAAAAAATAAAAATTTTAAAGTGAATTTCTTAATTTATTAGGGTACCCGTGAGATATTCCAACATGGATATGTGATTCTTGACTTGTGATGGATCTGGAGTAGTAAAACATATCAACTTTAGCTTTAAAATTGAATTTTAATTTCATTCGCATATATGTCTTAAGAAATTTTCATCAAAATTAATTAGGAAGTGAATTCAGAAATGGCATGATCAATGTGTACAATTCAAAGGAAATGGAATTATATTTTGCATGAGATTACGGTGACTTTACTCTCTCTTCTCTTTTCTCTTGGGATTTTGTTGGGTTTTCTTTTCATATATAATTTTTTTTTCTCTCAAAATCAATCAGGTTTCAAATTATAATATCAATATCGACTTTTAAAAAGTCAATTTGAAAATTTTTTAAACTTAAAATTGAAATGAAATTATTTAATTTATGTCGATATAATTATGAATATCATAAACTACTTAAAAAATACTACGAGTTATAAATTTATTGTTTTAAGAAAATATAATGAATTATGTCAATTTTAAATTTAAAAATATTTTAAATTAATTTTTAAAAAATTAATAGAGATCTTATAATTCAGAACGTAAAAAGTATTTGCTAGAAAAATGTATCACGATGTTCGTTTGTCGCGAGAGCAATATTGGGTTGAATTGTATTTTCATGCAAACTCAAATTATTTTGTCTTCCTTTTTTAATTGCATTCTCCTTTTATTTATGGGGTTATAGGTTATTCATGTGTTGGTTTGTTTTCGGGCAGCGGTCATTGTCATAACCATATCAAACCTTATTTATAATTTAATAATGCGAATTTAAAGAGTTGATAGAAAGAAGAAGAGAAATAAGAAATGATGAAGTCAAAATTAACGAAGAATTCACACACACAATATAAATATATATATATATATATAAAGAGAGAGAGAGAGAGAGAGAGAAAATGTTATTGTGATTTGTCACAGATTATTGACTTTGGCACTAATTTATATGATACAGTTTGTAGTAGTAAAAAAACAAATCAAATGTGAAAAATAATGAAATTGATAAAGTGAAAAGATGGTGACTTATAAAATACTTAAAATCAAATCGTTTTTGAAGCAACTAACTAAGTTACTCTCCATACATAATTATCAATAAAAGGTTGAGCTTTATTCTCAAAAGAGATTTGAGAAGGCGTGTAATAAGCCATGACCACTTTTGTGTTTGTTTTGATGATATTAATGAGGACCTTACCTAGTACTAGTAATAGACTACTCGGCTCTTTTGCATTTAGACTAGCTTTCACTAGGAAAGACCGCCTTTTAACAAAATTTTATGCAAAAACTAAGGGAGGGGGGTGGTACTTAAAGAAAAGAAAAGAAAAGAAAAGGACAAATTACACATCTATTTGATTTGCCGGTTAAATAAATAAATAATGGTACTGTTGGAATATGACAACATGTGTCATAGACTCATCTATGTGTGTATGTTAAGAGAGAGAGAGAGGGGAGAGAAAATAATTGTCTTTTTATTATTTTTTTACTATTATTAAATTTTGTGATTTAAATAAACTTGTCCTTGAAAGGTCAACCGAGCATCTTCCAAGTTTCACCTATTAACCAGGATCTAAAAAACTAAAAAAATTGTCTCTTCACGTCTCTTCTTTGCCTGAGACCCTTTCTTAATGAAGGAATAAAAGATACCAACTGATTATTAACAAAAAAAAAAAAAGAAAAAAGGAAAGATTCATTATTCCATCTGTCTCAAAATAATTGTTCTATTTTTATTCTTTTAGTCAAATTAACTATTTTAATATCAATAATTATACATATTTAAATACTTTTTTTAAAGTATAAACGTTAATATTAAGAGTGTAAATGAATCGAGTATTAAATTGCTCAGATTTGGTTAACAAAATTTATCGAGTATAAAATAAGGTTTGATTGAGCCGAGTCGAGTACGATCTCGAATCGAACCCGAGCAGTTTAACTTTTCAAACGAATATGATCCGAGTATTGATAGAAAATTACAATTTGAAGAGATTCGAGTAATTTATCGAATTTTAAAATTTGCTCATATTTGAATCATTTATATTTGGAGTCGAGTTCGAATCGACTTTTAGTTAAACGAATACGAATCGAGCCCGAACAGTTTTATTCATTTCACGGCCTTAGTTAGGATAGTAGTAAATTGCGTGGGTTATTGTAATTAAAATTCCTTTACTTATATTTTGCCAATAAATTAAATAAAAAATAATTTAAAAAATTTAAAATTGAACTGTTATACAGGGATAGAGGGAGAATGCGTTATTTTATAATTCTGTTTTTGTAATTTGATGAAATATTTTAGAGTAGTAGTAGTAGTCAAATTTGCTTTAATGAGAAGGCCGTGTTTGGTTTTGTTTTTTCATTTAGAAAGTGAAGGATGGTATTGGTGTGACCGACGAACGTTAACGACCTTCCTTCCTTCCTTCCTTCCTTCCTTGTGAGAAGGGCCGGTAAACAGGTTCTTTCATTATCGACAAGCCTCTATTCTATGCACATGCCCCGATAACATGGAACTGTTTGCTACTACTACCATAAGTGGACCCCCCTCATTAACATATATGCTCTGTCATCTTTTCTTTTTTTTATATAATTTATATGTAAGTTTTTAATTTAATCATTGCACTAAGAGTAAAAGTATCCAATCCAGTCCAGTCCAATCCAATTGATAATTGTTCTCCTAATTGTCTAATTCGCATAAAATACGGATTGAGAAATATACTATAGTAGTTGCTACAATTATTTGGAATTGGATAACTTATGCAATTGATTCTCTGACTTTAGTCTTATATAATAATGATGTTATTGAGTTTAGTTTAATAACTCGGATAAAATATTGAATTTGAATAAAATTATAACATATGCAAATTGAATTTATTATTTTTAAAATATTTTTTTAATCATTTTAATTCATCGCAGATTCACTCAAAAAATTATAATTAAAATTATTTCTGATAATAATTTGAGTTTTTATTTTGTTCTCTTTTTGTTTGTTGGTATCATTGGAACAAATACCACCCGGTGAAAGGTCTTCAATGTTTATTAGGCTCCGGCAACTAGGTTCACACAAAAGTCAAACAAGTACTATTATAAAAGTATTAAATGGTTTACACACCCTACCCCCCCCCCCCCTCCCCCCCAAAAAAAACAAAAAACAAAGAGGAATTGAATGATGAATAATTTTCTAATTAATGGCCCTATACAAAATGACATTGTTTTTATTTTCTCCAAGAAAATTAGATTTGTAGAATAATAGGAAGGCTAAAGAAGTAAACTAAGTGAGTAGAAGGCACGTGCGTGGGCCATGAGTAACGGTACTGGAGCTGCCCCGGCCTCGGTATGTGAGGTCTATCAACTACTCCAAATTCGTCAACCTTTGAAAATAGGGATTACCAAACAGGAAATACTACTTTTACTTTTCATGTTGCCCCTTATTAACGCTAATATCTGGATGCACACGCGCTGATTATATAAATTATATAAAATTAAATTAAAATTTAAAAAAAATTAAAAAATTAAAAAATAATATATTTAAAATTGTAAAGACAAAACAAAAAACATCACCTAGATATAAAATTATTAATTCACTAAAGACTTTATAATATAAATATAGATTTTTGTCAAACCAGGAAAAGTAGGTACTAGTACTAGTACTAGTTGTAGTTAGCATCAACAATTAGTTGATTTACTAATTAACATTGATAGCTATTTTTAAATTGATAGGGCAAACAATTAGTTGATTTATTAATTAACATTGATAGCTATTTTTAAATTGATAGGGCAAATTTTTTAAGAATAAGTTCATTATTATTATTTCAACAGATATATTCTGAACAATTCGATCATGTTGTCATTTCTCACCGTAATTTATTTGCAAAGGTATATTTGTTCAAAATAAAATTGTTTCTATATTTTGTCTTGTTAATATCAACTCTTTTAATATTTAATATAAACTAGTTATTACTAAAATATTTTTTTGATAATAATACATTTTAAGTATCAACAATGCTTTGATGATTAAAGTTTGAACACTAAAAAAAATATTAAATGATATGTTTAAATGTGATAGATTATAATTATTGAGCCACATGTGAATACTAATCATAAATTAATTGCATTCAGCCTCAGTACCATTTTTAATCCAATATCAGTGGTACCTTCTTTAGTCACAATATCATTCTTGTTCTATGATTTGGTTCACCAAAGTATGAGTAGATCATACATTTTCATTAAGCAAAAAGCCATTTTGAATCACCTTTGTAGTTAGTCCAGTTTCATGGCAGAACAGAATGGAATATTTACCAGATTAAAGTCACATAATAACAATTATAATAATGATACATGTATTTAAGACTTAAAATTAATTTAGAAATTAAGCATTTAAAGTTTCTTATATACTACTCCCTCCGTCCCAGGATAAAAGTTCTCCATTGACTTTTATGGTCAAATTAACCATTTTTCGAATCAATATATCTTATTATTCTTTTATATATATGTTAAAAGGCTATAAACATTATAAACTACATACAATTTAGTATTAATCTTAATGTTTGCTTTTTTGAAAATCTAAATATATATGTTTAATTTTTAATTTTAAAAATGATCAATTTGACCACAAAAATTAATGAAAGATTTTTATCTTGAGACGGAAGGAGTACTACGTAAGTATATATATATATATATATATATATATAGTACATACTTTTATTAAGGATTGAAGAATTAGAATAAAGTGTAGTAGGTGGATTACACACACACACACACACACACACATATATATATATATATATATATATTGCTCCAAATTAAACAAAATAAGAAGTATAGAGAGTAGGAGGAGAAATAATTGATCAAAGGATATATAGAAGATGATGAGATGCATGATGTTCCTCAAAGTAAACAAAATTGCAATAATTGGCGCGCATGTGTTGTGTGTAAGCGTTCTCATCACTCACCACGCAACATTACTACTACTTGGAGTAATTAATTAGCATTAACTACTACAGCATTATTAAATAAATAAGATTAATGTATTTATCATTTCATTTGGTCAAACCTGCATTTAAAGAGATCGAAATTAAGCCCAACTCAACACTCTAAAATCCACGCTGCGCTTGGCATGCATATACTTATTTAATTAATCAATCTTTCTTTCTTAATGCTACAAACAAATTAAAAAAATATAAGTGTTACAAATAAATTTGTGGATGAGCTAAATTCACATTGCAATTGGACTCATGCATAGTAAATAAATGTTGGGAGTATTTTTAATTTTTATGGTGGTACCCATTCATATTTTGTGAGCGGCGCAGTTAAAAACTGTGCCTTGAAATTATTACAATTATATTAATCAATAATTCTTTGACTTACACACACACACACATATATATATGAACAAGCAAGGTACAGACGTATGCATATGATGATGAGGATTTGTTTCTTGCTCAAGTGGTAATACCGTAGTAGACTAGTAGTAGTGTTTATTTTGTCATTGTTTCATGATTGTTGTTTGAACTACTGCTTCATTTGTAGAATTATACTCGCCCTTTCCGTGGTTCAAAGTTAGAGGAACGATTTTTAAAGGCATATAAAAAATGCAATTAACTAATATATATATATATATATTAAAACACTCTAAATGTTAATAATTATTGTAAATATATACAATTAAGAGTAATATCCGTAAGATTATCGTCAATTCAGATATCTTAAAATCTTAAAATCCTGTGTCAAACCATAATTTTCAAGATGATACTCAGAATGATACAAAACAGTATTAAGAGATGGAAAGATGCATACCAAAGCTTTACTAGGACATATTTAAAATGTAATGGTTTTATTTGTAGAATTTAAACTAAAAATATACAAAATTTAGTTCGCTCTAACTTTCAGTATGAATAAAAAAAATCTAAAATTCTAATGAAACTTTTATTTAGACGCTGATTATACTTTAGCAATTCCATCTCCCGTAAAATATAAGACCTTTATATATATATATATTACATACTCACGTATTTGAACATGGCAAATATCTATTAATTCCTCCGTCCCAAAATAAAAGTTCTTATTACTATTTTAGGTAGTCATAAGTTAAATGTCTACTTATCTTTTATAATCTATTTTTTACAATAATTTACCTATAATACTCTTAGTATTAATTGTCATATTTCTATTTTTTATACATATTTATATAAAGTATCACTAGTCATGTTACTCATGTATATAAAACTATGCAATTAAATAAAAATTTAAATATAAATAATTTTTTTTCTTAATATACAAAAAAAAAATCAACCAAAACTTTTGCGGAGAAAATACTATACTAAAAATGAATAGGCCTAGCCATAAGCTCCGACTTCTAGGACGTGAGTCATTCGTTTTTATAATTACAATTTTGTCGTTAATATTTTATTAAATTCTTTTAATTCTAAGTATTGACAAATAATTAATAGATTTCATTTCTTTCAATTTTTATTAAATTTCCCTTTCCAAATCAAGCATGCATGAAATCACCTTTCGTGACTTATCCAACTAGTGACTATGCGAATAGAATAGAGAAATATATAAACTACGTAGGTGATAAAGCTAGGTATAGACAGTTGAATTTAAAGTGGCTTGAGACTCTTCGAGGTATCGACTAGCTAAATCCAAATAACTAGTGGAGGTAAGGCAGGAGAATGTTATTTTGTATGTATTTTTTTATTTTTTTTTCACACTTAAATTAATACAAGAGGCGTCACCCTTTGAGAAGGCTTACGAGTCATTGAATTTATAACACTTTACCAACTTGTTTAGTTGTATGCATGTATTCACAACATATATGGTTGACTTAATTTTTGTTTGTGGTATGGTTTGGGCATGAGCTAGTCTCATAAAAATGTGATCTGTGACAGTAGGCTAAAAAAATGGCCGACTAATTAAAATCAAACATATATAAAAGGACAATTATATACTAGCTACTAAAATATTTCAAAATTCATAAAAGAGGAGAAGAAATAATGTCCTTTGTTTATTGCATATAACACGATCATCTCTTCTCTTTTCCTAGCTGGCCTTGTATAGCTATCCTAGCTAGTTTACGAATTATAATAATTATTTTTTTTATTGTTTACGGATTGTTAGATCCGTCCCTTTACGGAATTATATTTACCTAAATTATACTAGTAGTATGTACGCTACAACTTCATTTCCTTTTTAATTATTGTTGTAAAAGTGATTATTTAATTAAAAAAATACAATCAATGTTTTATCTTGATCCAAATAAATATTATTAGTCAATAGTATTACTCTTGCATTGAAAAGAGAGGATGTTATATAGTAGTTTAGTTCTCAATAATTTAATAAAAAATGTGAGAGAGAAAAAATATGTGAGAATATTTATAATTAGGGTAATATGAAAAAATAAGTAATCAATGCTTCTTTCAAATGTACAAACAATAAATAAAAAAGAACAAAATATCTCTCTAAAAATTCAATTAAAAAAATGGAGGAAATATTTTATATAACAAGTGCATTTAATAACTATTATATGTAATCTGATTGGGCACTCAGTGAAGTGTATGACGAGCTATGGTGATTCAGACAATTGTTATACTTTTATAATTTGTGGAGTTCAAATTGAGCACAAATTAAATAGTTGTGCATGAACAATATTACCCATGTGTTAAATAAATGATATTTTATTTGTCCTATAAAAAGAGTTTATTTAATTTTTTTTATTTAATTAATTTGTGAAATTCCAAAATTTAAAATTATTTTAATTTATTTAATTTTGGTTATTGTAATTATTAATATTATAAACTACTTAAACAGTTAAGTACAAAATTTTTATTTTAAAAATTAAAATGAATTTACATCATAATTTAAAATTTCATAAATTAACTAGAATTATAGTTAAACGAAACTCTTTAAACAAAATTATTTTAAAAAATTAGAAGCTTTATCAACAATTCAAATAATAAGAATCATATATACTATTTTTATCTCTTTATTTACTTTCTCATAATTTTTGTTTGGCCAAACGGTGGGGTTAAATACTAGTGTCGCACAATTCTCCCCGCTTATGGCGGTTCTCCATGCCCAAATTGAAACCAATTATTTAATTAATTATTGGTGATCGATCACATGCATCGATCCATGCCGGCGCCTTTGCTTTGGGTTCACACGTAAATTAATTAAGTGGGTTTGAAAATTTCTATTTTAAGTTGTTGTAAACTTTAGCAGTAGCTTTTTTGTTGTGGAATTCTGAGTTTTATCAACTTAATTTGGTGGTAAAATATTGCACTTTCCGTGGATCCTACAAGATTTTAGAAAGAAAAACATATAAATTAAACATAGTTATCAAGAGAATACTTAATTACCTCATTTAGGTACCAGATTCGTAAAAAGATGATGTTGAAAAGTGTAACTAAATTATTCATTTTTCAAAGAATAATATTAGTATTTATTTGTTCTGTGTAGTCTAAGATAGAGTGACTTCGCGGAATCAAGAATATTCTTATACGAAAATAATGAGTTTGATTTTTATTTTTATCTTCATTTTGCCTCTCATGATTAGTTTTTATAGACATAAATATTAAATATTCATAGAGTGAAATTTACATAAGCTAGACTGAATTATCTTTAATTGTTCCTATATATATATTGAAATTATTATTTCGAAAAATAAAAAAGGAACAAAACAGTCCTCGTCACTGCCACTGTCACTGTATGATTGTCTTTTCTTTTTTTGGCTAAATGATTGTCTTCTCTGTACCTTTTGTAGTACCGTACAGGGTGTTTTGGCCATTTCCGTGTATTATAATTATATATATATTATTCTTGAATTAAAATTTGATAACATACAAAGATAAATATGTAATTTTATCTATTTAGTCAACCTTAAAAACTTACAGGAGTACTAACTGTTGACAAAATTATCCTACTTTAATATAATACATTTTAATTATAATTTTATTTGTAATTAAGATCATCTCATTCAAATTGTCGATAACTTATAAAAAAACTAATTTAGTTTAATTAACACATTTATGGATAAATGATATAAATATTAAGAATTTTAAATTAAATTATTAATGAAGTTGTTCTAATTAGAGTGAATTGGGTATGTTGATAGTTTAGTTTTTGGTGTTTAATAACAAAAATTATTATTTGAATTTTTAGTTTCATATTATGATTTTCATATGTTAAATTTTTTTGAGTATATGTCAAAATATAGGGATGTTTATGATTTTGATTAAATTTTATAGTATATAGTTGGTGTTGTTTTGTGGCAATGTTGAATAAAAAAAATATAATAATATTTATTACTACTTTTATCTTGTAAAAAGATTTTTTTTTAATATATTTTTTTTTGAGTAACAACATTTGTTATTTTTACTGTAAATAATTATGCCTAAGTGTGACTTATGTTTAGTTTAATATTTGAGAAAAATAATTAACATAATTTTTAATACTTTTTTATATGAATTATAAGATTCATTCTGTAATAAACTTTGTCTAAGTTTGTTTTACGTAAATTTTAATATTTGGAAAAAATAATTATATTTTTTTGTGTTAATTTGCACTTTTTATGGGTATTAAAATTTTACTTTTTAATTAGAAAAAATTATGTGTGAATGTGTATTACATAAATTTTAATATTTGAGGAATATAATTAGCCAAAAGTGTATGAATTTATTTCCTTGATAAAATGAATATTTGTTATTTTTTGACATTTATGTTATTTATTGCACAAGTTCATAATTTAAATTAATTAGATCAAATTAAGTGAAAATGATAATATACATATTTATATTTAATGGATATATTAAACATTATAATTGAAAGGTGTATTGGACATTATATTAAAAATATTTGTGGATATTAATTAGTCAACTACTCCCTCCGTCCCAAATTAATTGCTCAGTTTTGACTGTTTTAAGTCAAACTGACTATTTTTAGAATTAATAATTAAGCATATAAAAATATATTTCTAAAATTATAAAAATTGGTGTTAGTAATAAATTGTATATACTTTCTCTTGGTTATAATCTCTTCACCTATATTTTAACAAAAATAAAAATAGTAAAAAGATTAATTTTAAAAATGGTCGATTTGACTTTAAAAAGTCAAAACTGAGCAATTAATTTGGGACGGAGGAAGTATTATAGATTAGATGAGTACTAACTATTACTTTAAAGATTAAAGAGATTGTGAGTATTATTATGATTATCTATAAGAGAGCGTGAGTGTATTTTATTCTAAAATAAATCATAGATTAGACCGATTCTTTATGGCCAATAAGCTTTTTATGATTTTACTAGTTGCGTGAGTTTATATACTACATTTTTTTAAAAATTATTATTATAGGGCTTTTCCCCCTTTTTATTGTAAAACGTGAAAATGAATGATATTATAATTTAGAGATTGTTAATATTTTATATACTTATTGTATTTATTATAATATCTCTCAAAAACGAGGTTTATAAAAAAAAGAGGTAAAGAAAGATTGATTTTTTTATAATATGGATAGAGAAGAATGTTAAATTACTTTGTAGGGAACCTAACGGTCAAAAGTAGTAATGAATAAAGTGGGTTTATCTGTCTGCGAATGGTTTTCTCCCTTTTTATTTCATCAAGGACCACGAGTATATCCAATCAGATCGTGCATTCAGTTATAACTGAACCGAATAATTTATTCGGTTATAATCGAATACCGAACCAAACTTATTTTTACTATCCGAAATACTATCCGAATTAACAAATAACCGAATTACCGAAAACCGAATAACCGAATTTACTATTCGGTTATTCGAATAATAACTGAAATTAAGGTCTATATTTCTCCAACAAAAAAAAGTCATTTCAAATTTCCAATATAAGAGTTTTCAATCATAAAATTTTATCAATAAATATTTTTATTTTATTTTTTTTCTTATTCGATTATTCGATTAACCGAGTAACAAAATTTTTAAAATTAAACCCGAACCCGAAAACCGTATATTAAATCGGATATAATCGAATTTTTAAAAATAACCGAAAAAATTCGGTTCGGTTTGATTTTTCGGTTATAACCGATTTTTGCTCACTCCTATATCCAACCCATATAGGATAATGATGGTGGCATATAGGATAATGATTTATACTCTAAGTTCGATAAGTGTTTTTATTATTTAATTCATTCTTGATCGTTTAAAAAAAATTAAATGATCTAAGATTTATCTCGTCCGCATAATAGTTGTGCGGATATTATATACCATTCACACAACTATTATATGAATGAGAACTCATAAATTATATCTTATCCGCATAATTATTGTACGAATAGGGTCCACCATCAGTATAACAGTTATGTGGATAAAAATAATAATAACTTTTAGATCACAGAATGAGTCCCATCTGTACAATTGTTGTGCGGATAGAGTCTACCATCCGTATAACAGTTATGCGAATAGAAATAATTACAACTTTTGAATAACAAAAATAAATGATGGAATCTGTATTTGATGGATGAAATTCTCATCCAACTTTGACTATGAATAATTACAACTTTTATTATAATTTTTAAAAAAGTAAAATTGTTAACTTTATAAGGCCCCATCTATGGAATTATGGGAATCACATGACTTTTAATTTTTATTTTTTTTTAAAAAAAATTCTTCTAATAAATATGCCTTCACTATTAATTATAGAACAAGTTACTGAAGGTAATATACACATTTAATCATAAGTATTAAAAGAAATATAAAATTAACTTAAATTTTTCCTTCTGAATAATATTTTCTCAATATAATAAAAAAATAAAATTAGAGGTTTTAATTTTTTGATGTCAAATAATTTGACATTAAATATTTTAATAATAATTTATAATATAATTAATCGCATTAAATTTATTCAATTAATATTAAAATAATAAATTATTTATAATTAAAAATTTAAAACCCTTAATATTATTCATAATAAAATGCAGGGGAGGGTGGGACCGTGGGAGTTATCAAAACGGAAACGATAATTAAATGGGATTGTTTGGTTAAGGTGCGTAGCTAGGACAGAGACTACTTTTTATTATTGAGGGGCCTACTTTATTGAAAGGTCGATCTTATTTTTCAATGGCGAAAATGGAGACATACCATGCATCAGACTACCAGCACTATATATACTTTCTCCGGGAGCTCTTTATCTTAATACGGAGTATAATATTCCCTCCGTATCATAATTAAAAATATAATTTAGTTTTTTAAACATAATTTGTGAAATTTTAAATTTAAAGTAATATAATTTTGTTTAAATTTAAAGTACTATAATTCTTTTTAATTTATCTTTTCAGAAAGTGAAATTTATTTGTTATTTGTAGATCTCAACGAAATATTACTGACTTGATTTCGCATATTATCTCAATTTTAAATATATATTTGTTTCACTTTTATTTTTTAATGAATTTTAGAATAATAATACTAAAATTTCATGTCTATTTTGATCAATTAAATAAAGTATTAGTTAATTTTTTTAATCTTTATAATTTCATCTAAAGCGTCAATTAAAAAAAATGGAGGAAGTAAGATTTATTTTATTTTAATCTTACAATAGTAATAAATATATGTATAAAAAGGACATACATAACTTGCATTTACTTTGGAAAATTAGTCAAAGATATTACTCCCTCCGTCCCAAATTAATTGTTTTTCTCGGACTTTTTTAAGTCAAATTGACTATTTTTAGAATTAATAATTAAGCATATATAAATATATTTCTAAAATTATAAAAATTGAAATTAGTAATAAATTGTATATACTTTCTTTTGGTTATAATATCTTCACCCATATGTTAGCAAAAATAGTAAAAAGATTAGTTTTAAAAATAGTCAATTTGACTTTAAAAACTCCTAAAATGCAATTAATTTGGGACGGAGGGAATAAATGTTTTATCAAACTTGAGGCCAAAATAAAAGGTAACAAATTGTCTTTTAATTTGGGATTGACACAATTTTATATGCCAAATATAGTAGTCTCTACATTTGATATCTACACTTAACATTATTCTTTGCTTTAATTGACAATTGTTTTTTTTTTTTTTTACTTTTAACGTTCGAGACACAATAAAACAAGAAACAAAACTAATTAACATAAGTAGACAAAGATGACAGACAGATTGTCATCCCCTTACGTACGGTGTCTAACTCCGCCTTGTTTTTATTCATCGTAAAACAGCATACTACTAGTACTTTATCAGTAGTAGCATCCCACGGAGATTGCGTTGGGCATGTAAATTAGATAAAATTAAAATAAAAATTATATAAGATAAAATAAGAATTATAGAAAATTTAAAGGATTAAATAAAAAATAAAATAATAATATAATTAAAATTATAGAGACAAATGAAAAAAAATAAAGAGTGTAACATAAAATCAGCAAAGCCTCGTGAAGACTTTATAATGCCGATAGATAAATAGATACTTTGGTACAAATATGTTGGTTATTTCATTTAAACCATTTTATTGTAGAAGATAACGTTTGTCTTCAAAGTATTAATAGACTCCCATATATCTTCCTGTATATAATAAGAGACTACATTCAAAACATATTAATATGTTTTTAATGGAACTAATTATTGAAATAGTATTTAATTTGTTTAATTATGTCTATTTATGTTTTCTATAATACCAAATAAAATAAATTGTTTTTTTAGAATTGTATAGAAATTGTGAATGTGTCATGTTATATCCATTACAAAGTATGTCACCTTGTTAGCCGAGCAGATAAAAATAGAATAACTCATAAAAAATTATACTCAAGGAGTTTTGATCAATCACCAATGTGTCTACATATTTTAAAATAAAAACTCGGCTAATTTTAATCGAAGAATATATTAATTATTTTGTTATAATAAAGAAACAAAGGTGATAAAACTAATATACAATTAGAGGACCTAATTATACCATTAATACGGCAGTTCACAACATGTTTATTGCTAGCCGCCATGGACGACACTATATAAATCTTTCATTGTTTCCAATTTCAGATTTCGAATAAAAGAAAAGACAAAAACTTGGATAATAGTAATTAATAAAAGAAAAGAGAATGCAAAAATGGAGACGCATAAATACTCACATAAATGATAAATCACATGAATATAAAATTTATTTACTATTTATATAAAGAGGGTATTACGAAAATATTAATTTTTATCATATAAATATCAATTTCCTAACAGAAAAAGAGGGTGCAAAAATGGAGAGCATAAAGTAAAATGGAGTTGATGGATGGATGGATGGATGGGTCAGAAGAAACAGTTAGAAGAAATTAAATAAATGGGGTTACCATGTTGACAAGCTTGGGGGCCTTTTTCTGTGGCGACAGATACACCGCATTTTTGACGGCGTGTGTGGACAAGGTTGGCACCCCAAGGCATCATGCAACCGACAGGTCACCGGTTAAGAGAGAGATTAGATAGATACTCCTCCTATTCCTATATACTTAGAAAGAAAATTAAATACAGTACGTCTGACTTTAAAATCTTTTACACTTTCGATTTCACTAAAAGGATTGCATTTTAATAAAAATAAATTTAAAAATTTATTGCATTTGATGTACTCGCTTCTTAGACTTAATTTTACGTTTTCTTTTATCAGTCGATGAAAGTCCTTAAAAAAAAAAAATTCAAAATTTATTTAATTTTGATTAATTTTAAATTTATTTTTTTATACTACTTCAAAAATATTATTAAGTACTTATAAAATTAGACAAAAAAATGGTACGAAACATTGTATATAATTGCTTGAGCTATCGTATAAAATGTCCGTCATTTTGTATAATTAAAAAATATAAATAATATATTCCTTCTCATGTTACGTGTAAAAGAAAGTTTTGAAATTTTTTATAAATTGAAGTAAAATTAAACTAAAATAAACTCTTTTTAGTAAACGGAATTTTAATTATAGAAAAAGAGGAGAGAGAGGGAGGGGGTGAATCATGAATGGGGAGAGAAATAATATATATAGAGAGAGAGAGAGGATGGTGAGGTATATAAAGAGGGTCAGACGCTAAAGCTGGGTACCTCAAACCCCTTCTTCATTTCGTTTGATTTCATCATCCCATAATACAAGTTTCTTGGGTTTGAGAAAATTCATTCAATGAATCAATAGCTCTCTCCCTATCTCTATCTCTCTCTCTCTAAATCTCTTTCTCTCTCCTCATTCAAGTCCTGATGCTGGCGGTGGTGATCTACTTGGGCCTCTAAATATATATACCCACTTACTTTCTGTACTCGATCCATCCATTTCTTCTGCAGCTTCAACTGAAGGTGGTGGTGGTGGTGGTTTTTGTCGGTACCAAGCATGGGTATCAGTCTTGAAGAGATCAAAAATGAGACTGTTGATCTGGTAATACCCCCCTCCTTCTACTAACAGCACTCTTTCTGCTGCTTATTATTCTCTTCATTCCTATGAAAATTTCTATAACTGGGTTTGACCATTGAGAAAATGATTTCTTCTGATTTGAGATCTATTACTTTGCGTTCAATTTTGTTTTCTTTCTTTTCAATTTGTTCAATTAATCATCTATCTACACCCATGAAAGGAAATTAAAGTTAATTTCATATATGTGATGTACGTACGTACGTTAGTTTCTACTTTGCTTAATTGTATACTTCTCCGCATGTGAGTCATCTTTTTCCTTCCTTATATTGTTTTCAACCACTTTGATTTACAACAAATTCCCAGCTACAGCACTCTCTGTACATACAAATACACGTATATATTTTTATTTTTATTTTTGAATTATAGTAAAATAGACAGATATATATATATATATATATTAATTGATATTTTTGTAATTATTCAAACGAAGTTTAACACTTTTAGTTATCAATTGAAATAACAAACTGCTAATTCATCTCCGTAAAACTTTGAATATGTTGCTTATTTTAAATGTTTATACTAACAACTTGATAAGAGATTCTGTGATCTCTCTAAATCTATCTCTATCAATATCTCTCTTTACGTCAGTAACAAATAGGATACCCAAATTACCCTTCCTTCACATTTAAATGTATACCGTAGCTGGCCACGGTAAGGTTGACCAACATTTCTACCGAAAAAAAAAAAAAGTTGTCCAAACACTTATGAATCTACCTCCACTTGTACTAACAAAATTATGAAATAATTAGTCTTATGCACGTCTCAGTTGACCCACTAGCATTTGATTTTATTTATAAAAATTAACTCTTATATCAGTCCATATCTAGAATAATAAATCTTGTCATTTACTAATATATAGTTATGAGAATTAATATCAGTTTTGAATTTGAAATTATAAATTAACTCTTCTATCTATCCATGAATAGGTCTTGGACTCTTGCTTTGCTTCACATTTATCTCATCCCTAATTTTTAGATGATACTATGTGTACAAAAAATTGTATACGAGGAGTGGAATTCTTGTATTACTTACCAATAAAAATATATAAAATATTCAATTGTAAGTCTCACTTCTTAATTTTTCACTTTTTTATATTATGTGTGCACATTTTTTATATATAATTAATGTCTCTAACATTGCTTAATTTTTTTCTCGGCTAATCTCATTAGTTAGTTTTTTTTTTTCCTCTTTGAATATTTTTAAAACTACCTAACCCCCTAAATGGACTCTAACCAATGTATTTAGGTTACATGGATGAGTGAAAAGTTAACTTAAAAAGAATTAACTTGACCCTAATTGGACCCACCTACAAAAAATAACTACTAATACTTAATTTGGGACAGAAATAGCATAGGAGAGGACAAAGTAGGCCTACAGTTACAGTACTCAATTTGTTAGGGTACTGTAGTATTTTACAAAGAGAGGACATATATATATATATATATAATACTCCTCCTATAACTAATATATTTGGAGTTAGTTATTAGTAGCGCAGGGGCAGGATGAGATGCCTAATAGCGTCTTTTAGTGAGTCTCTGCTTTTTGTTGTGAAAATGGACCAGTATATTGGTACTTTTCCGTGGTACCTTCATTTTTATATTTCCACCGTTGGGTCTGACCAGTGAGTTCTGACACGTTTCTCGGAGTAATAAATTCGTTGGGACTATTTCTTTTAATTGCCCCTGGAGTTTGCTTTATTTTTCAAAGCTTACCCCTTCATGTGGGGAATCGATGCCACCACAAGAAATTAGAAGACTTTTTGGGTAGGCGTTAGTAACAACAAGCGTGAGTGGGCCCGCAAAAAGAGAGCACTTTCTTATCGCTGAGCCTATTGTGATTGGTTGGCACTCCGAGGCCATTCTTTCTAAGATTTCAACTGATTCTTACCGGGACCCACTTTTGTTTGTGGAAAGGAAAGTCAACTTGAATGACTATTTTTATCTGGTCTGGCTTTTCCTATATACTATTTATTTAATTTTTTTTTCACATGAATTATAAAGAATATAAATAGAGAATATTATACAATTTAGTTCTAATTTTATCCTTTGTGGACTCCTGATTCCACGATAAAGTATTAACTTTTTCACTTTTATCAAACATGACCTAACTCTCTCTTAAATTAGTCGGCCCAACTTAAAGGTTTTCATTTTAGAAGGGAAATTAGTTTTTATATACTTCTTCCGTCCCAAATTAATTACTTTTCTAGGACTTTTTTAAGTCAAATTGATTATTTTTAAAATTATATAATTAAGCATATATAAATATATTTTTAAAATTATAAAAATTGAAATTAGTAATAAATTGTATATACTTTCTTTTGGTTATAATATCTTCACCTATATGTTAGCAAAAATAGTAAAAAGATTAGTTTTAAAAATAGTCAATTTGACTTTAAAAAGTCTTAGAAATGCAATTAATTTGGGACGGAGGGAATAATATTTTATTTTATATAATTATGTAGTACTTGCAATACATATTTTTTTTGGGATTAAATTTTTTTTTTTTTTTGGGAGCACAGAGTACAATGGAGATAGAAGTTCAGCCATGACCAGAAACAGAAAAAAAATAAATAAAAAGATATTAAGGCTCACCAACTTCTCGTGACCACAAAAGACGGAAGACAGAGGAGTTATTGAGAAGAAATAAAAAAAAAATACAGAAAAGATTTGATGAAGATTAAACAAAGTTACCCGCCTTGTCTTTTCCTCTTTTTAGACTAGCTTAGTGTTAATATCACAACTAAATAAGTACTCCATCCATCAGTTCCAAAATTATAAATGCATTTTAATTTTTTGAATCAATTTCCGAAATCATGCGATTCAAAATTAATAAGAATTGAAGTCCGTGATTGTCTAATTCTTTACCAAGAAGTTATATTGGGGGAACTTAATTCATTGATCAACTGCTTGTATAATCACAGGAAAAAATTCCAATAGAGGAAGTGTTTGAGCAGTTGAAATGCAGCCGAGAAGGTCTAACTTCCGACGAAGGAGCCAACAGGCTTCAAATCTTTGGACCCAACAAATTGGAAGAGAAAAAGGTATTTTCCTTTGTGATAAGTTGGTTTTTATTAAAATTCAATACACATCATCCAGTCATGCTAAGGTTGTAATGTTTAATTTTATATATATTTCTTTTGGAAACACAGGAAAGCAAACTACTCAAGTTTCTTGGGTTTATGTGGAATCCGCTCTCGTGGGTCATGGAAGCTGCAGCCATAATGGCCATTGCGCTGGCTAATGGTAGTGGGAAGCCCCCGGATTGGCAAGATTTTGTCGGCATTATTTGCTTGCTTGTAATCAACTCAACCATTAGTTTCATTGAAGAGAACAATGCCGGGAATGCTGCTGCAGCACTTATGGCTGGTCTGGCTCCCAAAACTAAGGTATCTATACTACAAATTGAGTGCACATAGACAAGCTTTAACTGAAAATTAAACATGAAAGGAAACTTGGTGAAGTGGTGTTTGTTATTGAATAGCAAACATAAACGGGTCTTTTTTTCTCATGCTTCATGGCTGCGTATATGTAGGTTCTTAGAGATGGTCGATGGAGTGAGCAGGATGCTGCAATTTTGGTTCCTGGAGACATCATCAGTATCAAACTGGGAGACATTGTTCCTGCGGATGCACGTCTTCTTGAGGGCGACCCTTTAAAGATTGATCAATCTGCCCTCACTGGAGAATCACTTCCAGTGACTAGGAATCCTTATGATGAAGTTTTCTCTGGTTCAACTTGCAAACAAGGTGAGATTGAAGCTGTTGTCATTGCTACTGGGGTTCATACCTTCTTTGGGAAGGCTGCACATCTAGTGGACAGCACCAACCAAGTTGGGCACTTCCAGAAGGTGCTTACTGCCATCGGAAACTTTTGTATCTGTTCCATTGCTATTGGAATGCTGGTCGAGATTGTTGTCATGTACCCAATTCAGCACAGGAGGTATAGGGATGGAATTGACAATCTCCTGGTTCTCTTGATCGGAGGGATTCCTATTGCTATGCCCACAGTTCTTTCGGTTACAATGGCTATTGGATCACACAGGTTATCACAGCAGGGAGCCATCACCAAAAGAATGACTGCCATAGAGGAGTTGGCCGGAATGGATGTCCTTTGTAGTGATAAGACAGGGACACTGACCCTTAACAAGCTAACTGTTGATAAAAACTTGATTGAGGTGTTTGCAAAGGGTGTGGATAAGGAGCATGTATTGCTCTGTGCTGCAAGAGCTTCTAGGACTGAAAACCAGGATGCCATTGATGCTGCCATTGTTGGAACACTTGCTGACCCTAAGGAGGTTTATGTCTTTCTTTTCTTTTCTTACTTTCTTGATTTGATCGACTTAGTAGAATGAAAAGAAACAATTGAATAAGGGCTCATTTTAGACATGTATGCCCTTTCAGGCTCGAGCTGGCATTAGAGAAGTGCATTTCTTTCCATTCAATCCTGTGGACAAGAGGACTGCCTTGACTTATATTGATTCCGAAGGCAACTGGCATAGAGCTAGCAAGGGTGCCCCTGAACAGGTGCCTTAATATTTTGATTTTCTTAGGCTACCTGCTTCATGTACCATTAGAAAAAATTGACTCATCATTGGTCACTAAGCTCATGCTTTTCTTATGTGAAACCAGATCTTGACCCTCTGCAATTGCAAGGAAGATCTTAAGAAGAAGGTTCATGCCATTATCGATAAGTTTGCGGAACGTGGCCTAAGATCATTGGGTGTTGCAAGACAGGTTTGAATGCTAATTTCTTGCATTTTAAATATATATATATATATATCTACATGTGTTTGTTAGTGCATCTGTTATTTATTTATTTATTATTAATCTTCTCTTTTCTTGTTCTCCCATTTGACGTCATACTCTCTCTCTTACTGATGATACTCTGGAACTTCTGCAGGAAGTGCCTCAGAAATCAAAAGATAGTCCAGGTGGTCCATGGCAATTTGTTGGATTGTTATCCCTCTTTGATCCTCCCAGGCATGATAGTGCGGAGACTATCCGCAGGGCTCTCAATCTTGGTGTAAATGTCAAGATGATTACTGGTAATTTAATTATTCATCCTTCCTGTCAATGCCGCAATCATATTTTGTTATTTCTTTCTTTGATTGTTGTTTAAATTAAATGTCTAGGTGATCAACTTGCTATCGCAAAGGAGACTGGCCGAAGACTGGGAATGGGAACAAATATGTATCCATCTGCTTCTTTGCTTGGGCAAGACAAGGATGCTTCAATAGCTGCACTTCCTATAGAAGAGTTAATTGAGAAGGCAGATGGGTTTGCTGGAGTATTTCCTGGTGGGTTCTTTGGTTTGCACTTTCTTGACGTATACATAATGTTGATCATGAATTTAATACATCACTTGTTTTTAATTCTATTTATAAATTGGCGAAAGTGTTCTGATACTAAATTCCTTAAATTGTATAGAACACAAATATGAAATAGTGAAGAAGTTGCAGGAGAGGAAGCATATTTGTGGTATGACTGGAGATGGTGTCAATGATGCCCCTGCTTTGAAGAAGGCAGATATTGGAATTGCAGTTGCAGATGCTACGGATGCCGCACGAAGTGCTTCTGATATTGTGCTAACAGAACCTGGGCTTAGTGTTATTATAAGTGCAGTCCTGACCAGCAGAGCTATTTTCCAAAGGATGAAAAATTACACAGTTAGTTGCTCTTTTTTTCTTTTCAAAATTTAGACTACTTATTAGGCTGAGCAGCTCATGATTATTGTCCTTTTGGTTTCGCAGATATATGCAGTTTCTATCACAATCCGTATTGTGGTAAGTTGGCGATAGCAGTTTGAACAATGTAATACAATGGTTATAGATGCAGTTATAGAGTGATTTGACTTTCTGTTCAATTCTTATTTTGTAGTTTGGTTTCATGTTTATTGCTTTGATATGGAAGTTTGACTTTTCCCCGTTCATGGTTTTGATCATCGCCATCCTAAATGACGGTGAGATATGATGCTCAAACTTTATGGATTATTTATAAAAAAACGATTCCCATTGTCCTTGTATAATTTTATATTGTGATGATTATGTACTGACACATGTTCTATTATGTCTATAAGGAACAATTATGACAATCTCAAAGGATCGAGTAAAACCCTCCCCATTGCCTGATAGCTGGAAATTGAAAGAGATATTTGCTACTGGCATTGTGCTTGGAGGTTACTTGGCGTTGTTGACTGTTATATTCTTCTGGTTAATGAAGGATACTGATTTTTTCCCGGTAGAGTAAACTATTTGTTTTTTTCAAAAAATTTTGCTGTGAAAATTAGAGGGAAAGAAAATGTTTTTTTCCTCTGCATATTTGGTTTCACTTGTCGCAATGATTTGTTTATCTAATTTTATTTTTGATGGTGCAGGACAAATTTGGGGTAAGAGCTATCAGAGATAGGCCTGATGAAATGATGGCGGCTCTTTACTTGCAAGTGAGTATTGTGAGCCAGGCTCTCATTTTTGTCACTAGATCACGCAGCTGGTCTTACCTGGAACGCCCTGGTTTGTTGCTACTTGGCGCCTTCCTAATTGCACAACTGGTAAGATTTGTGTCTCTTTTAAACAATATGCATGTGTTCCCCACTTCATTTGTGGTTGCGTTTTAAAGAAACTAAAGGCTACAAAATCCCATGTTGATTTCAGGTTGCAACTTTGATAGCTGTATATGCAAACTGGGGTTTTGCAAGGATACAAGGATGTGGATGGGGATGGGCTGGTGTCATCTGGGTTTACAGTGTCGTCTTCTATATCCCGCTTGACATTATGAAATTTGCCATTCGATATATCTTAAGTGGCAAAGCTTGGCTCAACATGTTAGAGAACAGGGTATGTGTAGACCTTTATGTCTGTCTCCTCTCTTGTTTGTGTTTACTTTCATCTCCAACAGTTAAACATGCGTCATTTTCTTTTTATATAGACTGCTTTCACCACCAAGAAAGACTACGGGAAAGAAGAGAGAGAAGCTCAGTGGGCTCATGCTCAGAGGACTTTACATGGGCTTCAACCACCAGAAGCCTCTAACATGTTCAATGAGAAGAGTAGTTACAGAGAACTATCTGAAATCGCTGAACAAGCCAAGAGGCGAGCCGAGGTTGCAAGGTATGTATGCTGCTGCCGCTGATAATTTTGTCAAAACCCTAGGTATCATTTTATAATATCTGATTGAAAATAATTTGTGTAGGCTTCGAGAGCTCCACACCCTCAAGGGGCATGTTGAGTCGGTGGTGAAGCTGAAAGGACTTGATATCGATACAATTCAACAGCATTATACGGTGTGAGAAAGCTGTATAGGTATAAGTTAAACAGGGGAAGGGGCCATGTTCAACAAACTTACCAAAACTGAGAATAAGAAGAAGAAGAAGAAGAAGATGAAGTTAACCTATCTGTTTACATTTTCTTGCTTATGATATGATGCATTAATTTCGAGTGCCCTAAAAAGGGTTTATTTTGATTGCCTTCGTGCTTTAAAGCGAAGTTAATTACAATCTCCTCCTGTAACACAGCTTTTCCCGCGTTAAAAAATTCTCCTCTCTTTTTGTTCATCTTCTCTCTTTTGCAAGGTTGCGTTGTTTGACTAAAATTTTCTTGGATGCCAATGTCCAACGGACCGCAAACCAACAAAATATGTGCTTTGTTAAATCTGATTTCAAACCCTCAACTTCTTACCATTTCATTAATCAGCTATTTCCAAAATAAAATCAATGTTTATTTATTATTTAACAAAAAAATAAAAATCAATGTTTATTACGCATGTGATGTGACTTCACAACAACAATAAGTAACTGGACCAGACCACTCTTTACTTAAATAAATGACCAAATATAATTATTCACTCTTCCATACTTTGCAAAGTGTAATACTGTGGGCTGAGCTGGGCTGGGCTCGTTAATGTTTCAACAATTATTTATTTTCTCTTATTATTTGTTTTAAATTTTTTTTATATATATCTATTTAGAAATGTTTTTTTTTCCCTTCACATTTGCGCAAAGAATCTGTCGCTATTCTTCACTTGAACCATATATTCCACAAAACTTTAAATAAAAGACCCCACACTGGTCACATTCTCTTATATACAATATTTCTATTAATAATTTTTTTTGCCTTTTTTTTTTTAAAATAAATTTTTATTTGTCATCCCATATCGATTTGCATCTTCAGTAAATGAGATATCTCTGTCTCTCTCTCTCTATATATATATAGTATACGCTCGTGAAAAAATAAAGACGAGATGGCTCTCTCTATATATAGTATACATCCGTGAAATTTAAAGATCAAGGTGAAATAATCTTTTTTTGGTGCAATAATCTCTTTATGTACGTGAATGCCGTTTAGACGTTGCTGTCCAAGTGGTAGCTCAACCCTTTACTTTAAAAATAAGTCACATGTTTTGAGTTTAAAGTTTTTTCGTAAGCTTATTTTAAAATTGGTTATAATCACTTTTTATTTTTTTATGAAAATAATTGAAAACTTCAATAGAGCTTTTGATTATTTGTCAAATATAATAATCAGGCTTGACCAAGTATATTACTCCTATTTATTTTAGTAATTTCATCTATTATCCATTTTTACTTCTCAAAACATTTTTTTAATAATTTACACTTGAAATAGGTGATTAACAAAAAATTTTATACCAAACATTTTTCACTTTTTACTAGTTTAAGTGATTTTTATTTACTAAATACAAACTATTATTTTAAAATTGATTATAATCAAAAACAATAATCAGAATCAATAATCACATTTTTTAAACAATCTCAAACATACTCTTAAAAAGCATTTTATCCCTCAAATTTTACGTGTTCTTGCACTTTTTTTTAAAATCCTTGGGCCATGTTTGGGATTGGACTATTAATTCATTATTTGTTTTGAAAATTGAACTAGGGACTATTAGTCCAGGATAATTAAAAATTTGTGGACAAAATTAACCTTAACCTTTTTTTAAAATGACCATTGTATCTCATTCGATCTATCTATACTCACATTACTAAAAATACGATCTCTTTGTTATTATTGGTAAGGGTATAATAGTCTAAACAATAATTTTTTTTTCAATTCTTTAAATAGTCCTTAACACAAAAAAAAAACATAATATGAAATTATTTTAAGTTATCCCATGAATAATCTCATTTCATTCCAAACAAATATATGACTAGAACCTTTTAATTTTAGAATTAATAGCCTTAGGATTATAATTCATAAAAATATAGTCATAAAATTATAATTCTTGCAACAAACATATCCTTAGAGAAGACTTAACATATCCATGCCTTAATTTAATTACCTACCGTAATTAAGTCCAATTGCTCAAACTAGCCCAACTAGGCAACTACCATAATTTTAAGTTAATCTATGGTAATTAATGCTAGGAGATCGACCAGTTTACTATCAGAGTTTTTCTCTCGTTCAACTGTTGGTGCACGTAGATACTTTTATTTTAAGATTTTCTCAATAATTTTATTACGGGCAAAACATTTTCTAGTTAGTTAGTTAGTTTTTCTTTGGAGGGATAAGTTAAACTAATTTAGCCCAACTGTACCACATTAGGGACGGAGGGGTTGAAACAAACCGTGACATACAATTAACTCGTTTATCATTTTGCTTCTTCAAGCAAAAAATAACCTCAATATATTAATTAGAAGTAGCCGACATACAATATATGGATGGATCATCTGATCATGAGTTTGTACAAGACATTGAAGAATAGAATATGCACCTGTTGCTGAATTAAGACAAATTATGTAATTTAATTTGCCACTTCCACAAGTGCTTCCTCAGCTCATCCACTATTTCCTTACCACCCGGTAATAATTTTCTTAATTAGGCTACTCAATTGCCCTTCTCCAATCTGCTCATGCTCTTCTTCACTACTTCCATCAACTACTTAATTCTACCATTTTTAATCTTTTCGTCGACCCTTTAAACTCCACATTAATTCGATCTCGAGCCTACAATATTTAGATTTTATCGAAACAAGATGTGGTGGCAATTTGTCAGTACTGCATGCCAGTCTGTTATCATCGAGATGAAATGATCCAACAGTACTAGTATCATAGTCTCCACGAAGATTGTTCCCCAAGGCGCGGCTCCATGCGAACCCTAGACCTCCCGTGGACGACGATGCCATGTCCATTTCATACTCGAGATTTTTCTGTGATTAATCATAAAAATTTTTATCGCCCGATGATGATTTCTTCTTCTTGTTGATTTTCCTTAAGTGAATAAATACGTCTTTGTTTGCTCATTTGTCCCTCCATTAATTTCTCTTTACCCAGAGATTAATTATATGTTGCAATGAAATACAAGAAACTAAACTGCACTATTTGTAATTGTGCCTCGAAATCAAGAGGATGGTTGCAATGGAGAGAGACCTAGCTAGAATAATGAAGAAACATATAAATTCTAGACAAACTTTATTGTTTTATTACTATTTATAATTAATTTAGCGTGAATATATAATTTTTGATGCACGTCGTAGAAATTAATATGCATGCATACTGGAGTACCACTACTTTCCGTGCTAAAATATGATCATTACGCATAATTTAGTCCATACTCCATATTTATATAATCACTATGCCCTAGCTAGCTTCGGGGTATGCTCCTTTTATGCTACAAGCGTTAAGGAGATCGAGAATGAATGAATCCATAAGCATAAAATGTTATCTTCATTAATGTTACTGCTAGCTTTGGATGTTATTCTTTGGAAATAGGAATGATTCTCAATATGTTTAAAGCCCAATTGTCGTAAAGTTTCACATTTGCTCAATGTCAATAATTTTTACACAGCGCTGATAAATTAAACGAGCTTAAGTTCAAGTCATAATTTGACGTTTCAAGATCAATTTTTACAATGTTGAAGAAAGTAATTGAGGCTTTTAAAGGAATTAAAAACTCAACAAGGACTTTTCTGCGCCGTAACATAGACAGATATTGTATTGCGACTTAAGTACTCAAAGTTGACGCGATCATCCATGTTGAAACATAAAAATTCAGTGACAGATCCACATGAGGGCAAGGCCTCTTGATTTTTGTAATTTTTTTGTTAGGTTAGGGGTATTAAAGTGAAGTGATTTATATATATATATATATATATATATATATATATATATATATATATATATATATATTAAAATTTTGGTAATTTCAAAAAAAGAAATTTTAAAGAATGATTTTGTAGTTATTTTTAAAAAATATTTATATTTGGTGAATTTTATTATTTCCTTCCTTTCACAATAAAGGAGTCTCATTTATCATTTTTTTTTGTTTCACAAAAAAAGAGAAGAAGAAAAATAATCATCTTTTTTATTGATAATAGTATAAAATGACACAATATCCTAAATAATTTTCATCAATATTTCATTACGTGTCACCACTATGAAACTAATAATTAACAACTGATTAGTTTAGTGGTAAATATAAATAAAAATACATCACTAATATTTACATATATTACAAATGAGACTCTTTTTATACACCATAAAAAATAATTTTTATATTTTATTTTATTTAAAAGTGTCCCCACTTGATAAAAATACATATAATAACTATATATGGTGGTCCCCATTCCTAAACATAGCCTATTATTATTGATGGACATGTAATTAAGAATTGAAACTCAACATGTAAAATTCGGCACATATAACAATTACTTAAAAAGTTTCGGGAGGTTGCTCAACTAATCATGGGATTCTTGGTAAGTACAATAAATATTTAAACGGTAGTAACTGCAGTTGCTTACTAAAAGAAAGAAAAAAAAGAAAACAATAACACCAACAACAACAAATGGAGTGTGTTAGCTTGGACTCCCAGTCCATTCCTAACAGCTCCCGTATGTTTATGAGTTAGTTACGCTTTACAGTTTATTAAGGAGCCTGTGCTCGAGGTTTGACCAAGTTGGTATACATACATGAAGTAATGTACAGTTAATGGGCCCGGCAACACATCCTTTCATTCAAATAAATGTCCTTCTGCATAGGAATGGGCCTCTTCCAATTGGCCCAATTAAAAACCTACTTGGGCCGGAAACAACCTGGTTGTGATGGTCCAATATTAAAGTCCGACACTTCAACTAAATTATGATTTCGACTTTATAGGTTCTCAACTAGTTTCCTTAGTGGGGAGTGAATGTGATTGAACAAATTGAAGTTGCTGGCCACCGCATTTGGACCGCCAAACATTGAGGTGAAGAGATATGATAAATTTATGTCAAATTATAATTGCGAAACGTATAAACAGTCTTAATATATATTATTTTTCTTTAGTCGAAAGACCATTCATGCATATCTTAATTACGTCCAAAAAAAGAGCCTAACTTATTTATTTACTGACTTAATGCTAACGAGAAATTCTTTGTTAAAAAAAATAAAAATAAATGAGAGATTTTATATGAACATGCATTAAATTAAAGGAAATTGATATTTTCATAATTAAAATTTGATATTTTTATAAGTTCTCTCACATGAGTGTAAAGCTCATTTATGAGAAAAATCTTGTGAAACTATCACTTTTATTTTTTTGAAATATTAATTTCCTAAATTGAACTACAACTACATTTTAAACCTACAATACATTTAATATTTCCATCAACCGTATTATACAATTATTTCTTTGCTCAAAGGAATGATACCAAATTCACCGGTATTGTTTTGCCCTTCAATCTTCAGTTGATGAATCTCAGTAGGTTTATTTTAAATACATTTTTTATGATTATTTAACAAACTCTAAAATTAAAATATAAAAGTAATGCCATTATAAAACTTTATGTCCACGTATATGGTACTACATAACCTTAATTTTCATAAGAGAAAAAATACAAAAAAGAAATAGTAACGGAGTACAGGATGTGTGTGTGTGTGTGTATATATATATATATATATTTTTTTTTTCTTGGAAAATAACAAATTGGATTGTTTATTTTTAAGACATCGAGGCATATCTAAGGTATTCAAGAAAGTTCGGTTGCAACCATTAGTATAACACCACGTGGCCAGTGCAGAGTCATGACATGGATGAGAGCCCCTTATTCCGTTTAACTAAAATATCTTCTCCTCTCAGTCTCACATGAAGCCTTGCCTAGACAAAACCAGTGGAAAGATTAGAAGAAGAAAAGCTACTCTACTACTTTCAATTCCTATTTGATCCAACATGTCCTTTGCCTCATGCCAGCAGAGCTTCTTAATTAACGCACTTGCTTTAACCCAAAACCCCAAAACAAAGAATTTTCTGATTCCCGTGCATAACACTATCATCTCATGTAGATACCAACCGGATGATTCCAAAAATTCCACCAGGTTTATAAATTTCTTTGAATTGGGTATCCTCTCCATAGTTTCCCATTTCGGTTTGTGAAATTTTTGTTTCTGGGCTTTGATTATGTAGGAAAAATGAGTATAAGTTTGCAAAATTGGCAATGGTCACATTGGTAGCTGGGGTGTTGACACTGGGGTCAATTGATCCAGCAGCAGCTGCCAAGTCTGGTGGTCGAGTCGGCGGTCAGGCATTCCGGTCATCCCGCCCATCAGCTCCTCCGCGCTCTTCATCCCCAAGAATTAACAATTCTAGGTAATATGACTTAATTATGTAGCTTGATCTTTTCTCTCTCTTATTTATTTATTTATTTTTATTTTATGTGGCATGAATTTTAACTACCTTGTCACTTAACTGAGCCCTAAAAAAGCCTAATGGTTTTCAAATTAGGATAATATATGAAGCAGAATAAAAAACAAAAACCTTACTGTACTAAAAAGTGATGGGAGCATCTGCTTAGGGGATGAATGTGTGATCAGTTAAAGTTATAGATAAACTCTAGTTACATACTTATAATTTGTAAATTGCGTTATGTAGGTGGAAATGAATGGAAGGGTCCGTGTTTGAATTCTATTTCTTTAAGTGATTAAATTATAAAATCAAAGTGTATCGCCTTGCATAGTGATAGTTGTAGGCTAAAGAGATTAGGAACCAGTATGCAATTGCATGTTAACCTTGTTATCGTAAATATAAACTAGGCACTAGCATGCAAGTTCCCTCTTCTTCCTGGCCAACCATGACTTGGTTAGTGTTATTTGTTTAAGTAATTGTATATGAACTCGATTAAGATATGAATGGGCTTCATTGGGTAACTATTGTCATGAAATGTTAGCTCCATTTTTTAAAATTTCTAATGAAGGTGTAAGGTAGGTAAATTATCTCCTCCACAGAGTACTCAATAAAAGTAATTCCTCTGTGCATTTGCTAATAATCCTAATAATCACAACTAGTTGGGAGGTCTTTGGGACTTGATTTCAACTGTAGGAGGAGGCAAACAAAATCCAGGCTATATTGTTTCAACCCCACTTTTGTGGCGGCCTTTCAGTTTTGTGGGAAAGTAAACATTTCATAACATATCTTTTTCCTACTGCACCTCTACAAATATGGTGATCTTAACCCACTTCTTGATATTCATGAAAACAAATTTCTACTTCTGATTCAAGAAGGCAATCTTAAATATAAAAGCACGGGCTGCTTTTCTTGACATAGTACAAGTTGGAAGTCTCTAAGCAGATTATGAAGCTAAGTCTGAAATTAAGTTAATAAATGAAATTGAGATGGGTGTGATAAATCTATGGCATTCAGGAATACTTTTCACAACATTTTTTGTGAGGAATATTTTTATGACTAGTATTTCAAATTGAACGGCGAACTTACTATATCTCCTCTTCAGCTCAAAAGGTTGACTAACTCATAAAAGCCACAGGTATTTAGTGAATATAAAAATCAAATTATGCAGAGCGAGTAAACTTTTTGTGTTGAGAGAAGATTGGAGGGTGCCTTTTATATAATTCATTTTGCATAAGCCTTAGATGGAAACCTATAGATGACTATAAATGCCTTAACTTCATTCCTCGAAGACAAATTCATATAATACCTATAGAAGAGCCATATAATACCTCGAAGACAATTCATATAATACCATATAGAAGAGCAATATAATACCTCGAAGACAATTTCATACACTAGTCAGAGGAGTCATTACATGAAATTCTTTTAAGATGTTGAATAAATTCCACTGCATACAATGTTTCGTTGGTAGGATTAATATAAAATACGCTTTCACATTCTCTATATACAACTGCCCTTGCAATCTTCTAGAAGAAAAAGTCTGTTTGAGCGTCTTGAGCGTCCTTCTGGTATGCAGTTTCCCGTCTCACTGAATAAATTTGCTTTTCTGACAGGACCAATGTTTATATTAATCCACCAGTGGCTCCACCACTAGTTGGTGGATATGGGTATGGCTATGGTGTACCATTTTATGGTGGATGGGGTTGGTCGCCGTTTTCGTTCTTTGCACCTGGTCCTAGTGTTGCCATTGGCGTTGGAGGTGGATTTGATACTTTAGTTTTCTTCTTGTTTCTTGGTGCAGCAGCTGCTGTCGTTAGGAGGTTCTTTGGATCGAGAGAAGAAGAAGAAGATGATTACTAGTACAGAGAAACTGCTAGACCTCTTCACGTTCTTTATAATAGACTGCTAAATATGTTAGGCAATCTTTAGTACTCGATAGTAAGATACAGAGATGTTATTTGTACCTGGGTAATGTAATTATGCAAAAAACTAAGGTTTTTCATGTTATGTTTTTCATCCCTTAGACAATGTTACCCTTTCAAAAATATAAAAGAATGAAGCGTGGAAGCACTTGTATAAATTGACTCTGTTGTATTCTATAGCAACAAACCATCGAGTTATATTTTTTGATGAGAGTAACAAATCGAACTGATTTACCCCACGATAATTCATCTAGTTAGCATAAGTAACGTTGTCCCTAGTAAGCCAGGGCATATACATTTTGTTTAAGTTAATCCATTTGTGATTCATGTTTTCTTATCTAGTTATTGTGCGAAAGGTGGATGGGGAAATTTAGGTTCTGTTTGGTTAAGAGAATTCCTTTTTATTTTGATTTTAAAGGTATATTAATGTTGGTTAGTTATTGTGGATAAAGCAGAAAAAATAAAATATGATAGTATTGAAGAAAATATTTTAAGAAAACATATCTTTTACCTTTTGTGATTCATGACGGTTATTGTTGGTAAGCATGAATTTAATTAAAAGACAGACAATAAGTTCCTTACCAGAACCAAATGCATCCTTATGCTTAGTTACCTCATAGTGGAATCCTTTCATTCAGTACTCATTGAGTCATTAAACACACCAATTCATTGTTGGAGCAAACTGCAAAGTTAGCTGCCTCTTCTTTATTTCTCTGTTTTCATGACTGAACTATATTGATCTTCAACATACTTACTATAAACTTCGACCAAGGTCTCTTTCACTAGGTTTGTCTTCTTGGTTATATATCTCAGCCGTGCTCAAGTATAATTCTATTTTCTTGGCTTTAAAGTTCGAAACCCGTTTACTGAACTTCTAAATTGTTTCTTTAATAATCAACACAATCTTGTGAGTCACTTAGGTCTACGTTTAGAACTAAAAATGTCAGGGATAAAAAGGAATAGGAAAGGGAAATTTATGGGAGTTTTGTGCAAATATGTAAAAAGTACAAATTCTATTCTTGCAGGATCTTAATTCATCCTGAACAATTTGTGTAACTAAAGCTGACCTACCTGAACAAATTGAATAACTTAAATACACCTCACCTTGAGTAGAAAAATAAAATCCGAAATGAGAAACTAGTGGAATTCTTTCTATTTGTCTCTTTATAGTGAATATATTACATTGGATTTGATTACTCTATCAAATGCACAGATGCAATGGCTGGTATTTTTTCTCTCAACTTCTGTGTAAGAGCAACACGCACCGTCATTACACCAGCTGCAGGACCACTGAGCCGCACTTTGACAACATAGTCATTGATCTGCACAAACTCCAGGACTCCACCGCCTGTACCAGTCAGGTATGGTCTAATCTCTCCAAGAATCTGAATAACAAGCCAATTAGAGTGGATAATGAAATGGAAATCTTTACGGAAATTATTATTTTCGTTTAAACAACACAGAGGAGGCCTAGAGAAAGGTTTAAGCTCTGATTCACTAATCAAATTATATGGTACAATCAACAGGATCAACAAAACCAGAAAGTTCAATTGCCAACATACTTGGCTACTTGAAATTCTACAGTAAATTTCTTTTTATTCTTCCATTTTTCATTTGATTCTAATATCGAATAATGCTGGATTTGTTAGAAATTCGTGTAGTTGGTCTATAACAAGGTTGACAAATGCGATAATCGGCATGTAGCAAGTCGGAGAATAAATTATGGTCTTCAAGATAAACCTTCAAAAGCATATAAGCACATGACTTATGTCTGCGAATAAATGTGTGTGTGTTATTGAAGACCTCATTCCTCTAACCTTTTCAACATTCTCTTCGTTTAACTCGAGACCAGTCTCAGTGTCTAGAATTTGCTCTACTTCTAGTATCTCTGGAATCTTGTCCCGGAGCTTAGTTTCAATTCCCATCCTTAGTGTCATGGTAGAACTTGGACAAGATCCACATGCACCTTGTAGCTTTAGTACCACAACAAGGCCATCAATCTCGTGTAGAGCTACATTCCCTCCATCAGCCATGAGGCCAGGTCGCACTTCATCCAACACCTTCTCAACATTCTCCTCAGTTAACGGAAGAACACAGCTTGGTGAACTTACAATGCCTGCACATCAAAATATTACTCCATAACCAAAACTTCAGCAGAGTTGCTGAAAAGAATAATAATTAAACTAGTAATTTAAAATGGTTGTTTGATCAAATTAGAAGGAAAAAAAGAAACACAATGCAGCTGCTAAAAAATTAATTATTTAAAGAAAGAAAGAGAAAAGAAACATGAATATATAACTCAATTAAAAGGAACTTCCTCGTTTATTTATTTTATGTTATCTGCAAGTTCATTCTTAGTACTTTTCCTTTTACCTTCAACAACCATAAAGAGGACGTCTACCCTCGTATTTGTTGAAACGATGGATACTAGGCGCTGTGCGTATCGACCCGTGCAGTGCCCATTCTATTTTGGTAGTTCGACCGCGGAATTTCTTTGTTTTTGTATTTCTGGAATATGAGTGTGTGACTTGTTATAATTGATCATATTGATAGTACAGAGAACGGGTCTGTCATCTTGATCTCTAATAGGTCAAATTGTATTTTCTTTCCTTTTTAAAAAAAATAATTTATTATTATTATTATTATTTGTGTGGGTATAGTGCTAGTAAATTTACTGCCAACAAATCAGTACTGCAGAAAGAGCAAACCGCTCAATGGATATGAAAAATACCCCATTCTCCTTCTAAAAGAGGACGAGTAACAAGGCTGAAAATTAGGTTAACTTTAGTTGTAGGAGGAACCTTTTAAGGCTTAATCGGAGCTCAGTTTAGTTAAGTTTTATTCTTTAGTTTTCTCATGCCCAACAAGAAAGGGGACTTTGGGATTGGAAATGAAATTGAAATTGTAGAAGAAATCAGCTTAAAGTTTCAACTAGCTTGGCCCTAATATAAATTCTATGGGCACGGATTTCATGCAACAAACATACATACATACATACATACATACATACATGGATTAAAAGAAAGAGCTTTGACATGACATGAATACTTACTACTTACCTGCATGTTTTCTATATTGGCGGGTCGAGTGGAATCCAAGCAATTGTCTAGTATGAAATTGACCTCTGAGAAATGACTTGTGTTTGGGTAAAGAAGAAGCACATTCTGAAACGGGATTCTATACAGAAATAACAAGAATTAATGGGTCAGAAATACTATTATATATCCCATAATTTATATTAAAGTCTTGAAAAAGTGTGTGAGCGTACCTTGAAAAGGGACATATAGGAATAGGAAGAAGAAGAAGGGGATGATTGAGATGAGTGAATTAGCTTTGATGGATTTGGTATTTGTGTGAGAGATTGCGCTTGGGTCGAGAGGGAACCCATTACCTACCTTACCTACTTACTAGTTTGAAAATGTGTTTTTGTTTAATGATCCCTCCATTTTTTCTTCTTCTTTTTTTCTCTTCTTTTTCCCACAGAACAATAAGGACATTAGGGATGCAGGGTAGGAAGTATTTGGTGAGAGAGAAGAGTTTTGATTGGCTGATGAAAATTATGAATTTATGATGGATGATAAAGAAAAAGGAGATTCTGTCTCTCCCCTGCCCTTCCCTCCCCTCACAAGTTTTGGATAGAAGAAGAAACTGCCGCGCGAGGCAGCGGTTGCCACGCGATTCATTTCTTTTCTACTTTATTCAATTTAATTTATTTATTTTTTAAAAATATATCAATCATTCTATTTTTATTAGTTTTATTTGTTGGTTATTTTGTAATGTTAATGTCCCTTTTTCGGTTACTATTAACTCCGATGCCTATAAAGTTAGTTGTGGGATTACGAGCCCATTAAGCTCTCATTACTGAGCCCAAAGGGCAAAGATTGGAAGATTTTCTCTCTCCATATGGCTTTGTTTAGAATTGTTCTTTAAAGTGGATTAGAAAGGGGTCAGATTACAGCGTGGCCCATATTATGAAAGCCGAACACAAACAACAAAATTGGCTCCGATACCGTATTAAATTCTCAGCCCTAAAATTTGTATGTGGAGTGACTCAACAGTTGTCCAAATACTCTCAAGAGTTACGCCCAATCAATTATGAAAATGGTCCACCCATTATAGAATAGCTAGGCCTCAACTGTTATATTCAAGAACTACCTTATTTATTTATTTATTTGTGAGTTTGGAGGAATGAGATGGGAAGAAAAAAATATAGGAAAGAAAGGGATGAGAATGAATTATAATTTTTTTTTGTCATGCTTATAAGTTTTAAAAAAGAATGAAATGAATGATATTTTAATTATATTTTTTCTTATTTGTGAGTTTAGGAGGAGGGAAGGTATGAGAAAATATTTTTATTTTTAAACTATACTATTACTATATTATCCTCACATATTAATATAATAAATGACATAATTTATTTTGAAAGGTTGCTTTAGGTAATATAAAATATCTAACTTTTCCATCCCTCTAAATCCTTCCACTTTTGGGGGAAAAATTTTGAGCTAAAAATGAAATCAACTTTACCTCACAATCCCTTCGTTCCTCCCTTAAAAAACTCATAAATATGAGATTTAGAGGGATTTTAATTATTCTCCTTTCATTTCCCTTCCCTTTCCCTAAAAAAGAAAACTAACGGGGTTTGCCTCGGTGTGGTGGCCTGCCCGGGTCAGACAACCCAATCCAAGCTACTTTTGAGGCCTAAAATTTCCAAAGCAGCCCCTAACTAAACTAACAGTTGGGCTCTGCATGTCGAGGTTTGTCATGTTTTTGGGTGGATCAACTATAACGATCCCTATTTTGATGTTTGATAAATTTTGTGGTATGTCAAAATAAAATTTTGAAAAAAACAAACCCCCCACCCCCCCCCCACCCTACAAAAAGACTTTTATTTATCATTTTTATTTCAAGAAAAGAGTTTCATCTTTTTTACGACAATAAAATAACATAATTTCATCAAAATATTTATCTTTTCAAACATAGGCTTATTAGAAATATTATGTCATTTTACGGTATATCTGATTTTTGTAAAAGTACTCCCTCTGTCCCAAATTAATTGCTTTTCTAGGACTTTTTTAAGTCAAATTGACTATTTTTAAAATTAGTAATTAAGCATATATAAATATATTTCTAAAATTATAAAAATTGAAATTAGTAATAAATTGTATATACTTTCTTTTGGTTATAATATCTTCACATATATGTTAGCAAAAATAGTAAAAAGATTAATTTTAAAAATAGTCAATTTGACTTTTTTAAGTCCTAGAAATGCAATTAATTTGGGACGGAGGAAATATTTAATTACAGAGTGGATGACGAATCTAAAATGCAACACTAAACAAACAGCCCCCCTTGCGTTGAAGAAGCAAACACGGGAAGAAAAGGGAAGATTCTGTGTCTGCTTTGTATCTAAATTCCAAACACATAGCATAGCATAGCATTAGTATTAGCGTTAGCATAGCTGTCTTAACAAATATTAATGTTTATTCCATGTGAGTTCAATCAATGAGGTTGATTCATTTTGGAGTTTGAGCTTTATTAGTGCATATTAACAACTTTGAAAATCCAAGATTTGACGGTGATTATGGAGTAGTATATACTATTAAACTAGTACTATATATATTGTCTGTATGGAAGTATTGTATATATTATCTTATTATAAATGATGATGCTTTTTGCTTTATAATAGTAACACATAAGGATCCACATTGTACTTTGTAGACAATGACAAAATTAACACTAAACAATATAAAAGAGCATTGACAACAATAATTGAAGGGGAGGGGATGTACGAAGTAAGAGAATAGAGGATGATCAAAACAATAAACTAACATACTTAATAAAGTATAAATAAATAAATATAAAGAAGCGTTAGAACAACGTGAGATGTGGATATTGTTGTAAAAGGACAAAGGTTAGCTAATAAGGGGTTTTGGATCCAGAGGAGATGGATATATTACTGCAATTTTACTTAAAATTAAAGCTTAGGAATCTTTTACTTGGTTTAGGGAAGTCATAGTCATGTGCCAAATCTGATGCATTGAATTTGGGAAATGGGAACCGTACTGGTGCCAAATCTCTTTCCTATCACCCGCCCCCCACCCACCCCGCCCCCCCCCCCCCAAAAAAAAGGGAGAAAAAAATGGTGGCATATGATGATAATGTGATATGATATGGTTTCATTTGTTTTTAATTTTTTTTTCTTCTTCTTCCTAATACGGCTTACTTACGATATTCCCCTCTCCCTACTCTTCGCTAATGATCAATCTCTACTTGAGAAGCTCTTTAATTTGGTGATCAATTCAACGTATTTAATAAAATGCATATAATAAAATGTTATTTATGTTATAGAGCACTGGACTCGTAACCTACGACATTTAAGGCATTTATGACTAAGTTATTTATCATTGGGCTCATTTAAGTTGATCATTTTTATGTAAGGCTGGTGGGAAATTTTTGAGACCTATATACCTTTTCAACTTGAAGCAAATCATATGATTTGATATTCCTCCTAGCTCCTCTGGTCAAGATAAAGAAACCCTAACTTTCATAATTTTATCAACTTAAATTAATAGTACGAGTCCTTCTATGGAATCAGAGAGTTAAGGACGGGAATTTTTTTTTTTCTTTCACTCCCAGACGGGCTCCATAGAATTATTGCAATAGTATATGTGAGTTATGGATGGATAATCGTTCACAGCACTATTCATCCCACCCATTGGGCAGTTGCTGATAGCTAGCTAGCTAGCAGTTGAAATTAATAAAGGGTATTAAATCAAATCAAAGTAAGTTTTGCGGTTTGGATAGCTACAGCTACCTAATGTTAGATTCCAACTAGCCTATCAGTCTGCCTTGATTGGATGAAATACTACAATTCTGTTCATCAACCTTTCTATCAATTATCTTCTGCTGCTGCTGCTGCTGCTTTTATATATATATATATATATATATATATATATACACACACACACACACACACACACGAGAGAGAAAGCATCCAATATAAGATCTTTAATTTACTTTGTTACCAATTTAGTGGTTTCTTTATTTTATTTTTTGTTATATACTTTCTGCATCAGCATATATGACGAGAGAGAAAGATACCAATTTGGAATCTAGTCGGAGTAGTTTATTGGGGACAGAAATGATAATGATTCAATCAAAAAGTTTCAAGGACTTCAGAATTCACATGTGCTACATGTATAAAGGAAGGTTACATCATCATCATCATTATTATCATTATTATTATTATTATTATTATTATTATTATTTAACTTTGTTACTAGTAATTTAGAAAAAAAAAATTTAATTCTGAGGCACTTTGGAATTGTTGGTTTCTTCAAGCCACATCCCAAGAATAATGACCATATATAGATGCCTCTGTTATTTTAAAGAAAAAAAAAATACAAAGGAAGTGTTCACATATTTTATTTTTTTAAGTTCCCATATTTTTAACTTGTACTAGTAAATATCTAATTCCTTAATTTTATGTATGTACATTAATACAACTACTACAAGTTGGTCACTGAATTTACTTGCACAATATTCGATGAGGGATATATTTTCTCCTGTTCTCTTTAAGTGACTTATTAGGAATAAACACATAGATTAAAAAAACATAATTATATTTAATTTTAGAGTTAATATGAAAAATTAAGTACTTAATTATTTTTAAATCCACAAATAAGATAGAAAAAGAATAAAAAAGACGATTAAAAAGTTAGCGAGGGAGTGCATTAGGAGGGAGGGCTTTGGGTAACCGACATAAGATTATGAAGATCAGGGGGTTGAAATGAAAAGGGGCAGTGTGTTTTGGGTAGGGTCCAAATATTCACGGCTTGTGCCTTGTTTGGGGTACAACGCATGCTTAACTCCCACCCAATCAATTTCCCTCTTTTCTTTTCTTTTCTTTTCTTTGCTTTTAGGAATAGAGTATTAGTAGAGAAGAAGATGCCGTCAGATTTTGTCTCCTTTCTCTACTGTTCATTGGGTTACTTGTCCCGTCTCCTGTCCTCCTTTCATTTTTCCTATGCGTTTCTGTACCCACAACTAATCTGTGTAACCATTCTATAAATTATAAATTACTACTATGTTAAATTCATCTTTTTTATAAAAAATAAAAATAAAAATATATAAGTTGATTGTTCCTTGTTCGGATGTTGAGCGGGTCCAAGCTTCTCTAGTTTTGTGTATCGTTGGGGAACTTTGCGAACTGGTCTGAAAGCGCTGCTCTTAACTTGATTATTTTATTTTTAAATTTAAGTTATTGTATAACAAGGGTATAATATTCGTTGAAACGTTCATTGATTTTATCATCAACGTGATGAATTAATTTCAAGATATAAGATTTTTTCGATTATAATAGGTTGTTCCAAAAATTTCTTGTTCTTTCATCAAATATTTTGTTTTTGTCCGAATATTTGAGTTCAAGTATCCATGAATTTGCTGTTTGCTTATCCGTTTTGTATAGTTCAAAAAATACTAGTTTTTCAAAATTTTCTGTTCATCTCTCTTATTAAAAGGTGCTCTTTGATAATGTTTGTGTAACAGACCTCCCCCGTGCTAACCCTTCGAGTGAACATTAAAGGAACACTTTTTCCTGGGGATGAGGTGGGATTGGGTGGCTTTAAATATCAAGCCACGTACTCACTTCATGGACCGATTTATATCAATTAAAAGACCATATACTATGTATTTTCTTGTAACTAAAAGAATTATATCACTTGAATTTTATGACATATACCACTCATTTGTCTATCCCTAGAAAACGAAAATTAGGGATAGAAAAGTATATGAAGTTTTTCATGATGCATTAGAAGAATTTTTATTTATTTTTTTGATTTATATCATTGGATACTGAAGTCTTGATCTTCTAGAGAATTAGAATCTTAACAATACATTATTTTTTTATATCACAAATGTTATGCATGTAGGGTTGCATCTTCATAATGGTTAGTTTACCAAAAAGTCCATCCTACTACGTACTCAAAAAAGAAAAATTAAAAACACAGCCGGTCTGACTTGGATTAGAATAAAAAAAGTTAGTTAAAGATGTACACAATTGACCTTTAAACACTCAAGCACATGCATAATGTTAAATGGCTTATTTTATATATTTTCAGTAAAATTAAAACAAATGTGATGTAGCATATGGTTTATAGAATTAATTTGATTTCAAGTAAAATATAATCTTTTGGCAATAGCGCCGTGGTAATTAAGGACTAGATTCCAAAGTCCCAACAGCTAGCAATGAAATTGAGTAGATCTTTTCAATATAATAAATGAATTATAATAATTCCATTGGGGAATGAGAACATCTCCAAGAGATATGGAACAAGCAATCCCTTGCTCACGTCTAGGACCTATTACCATGATGAAGAAAGGCTTACATGGTCAGCGTATATAGGCCGCCCGCACCATATAACTTCATATATCAAAAATATGTTAGAATGTATTTAAGGTAATATTTTAGGACCTGAGACAAATTCTTGTAAAACACACACACACACATGCCATGTGTGTGTGTGAATGAGAAGGAGGGTCTATAATTGGAGGAAAAGTACGTAGGCCATTTTGATTGTTGGGATGCAGTTTTTTTGACCAAGTTAAAAGGCAAAAGACCAAAGTAATGGCAAATATACTCCAACGCATGGAGTTTGTACAAATATATATGGCCAAGCTCCTCAAATCAATATATATATATATATATGTATGTATGTGTGTGTGTATATATATATATATATATATTGTTAACCATATAAATATATGCGAGTGCAAATCTACCTAGCATATAGGACAAAGAGAAGGCATGGCCACGTTTAAAATTAGAGTTATGGATCCATAAGTATTAAAATATCATGAGGTGGAGACTGGAATGCATGTGGATATGTGTGGTGCAGGCTTCCCAGGATTGAAATTGGATTATTCAATGGGGACATATAAATTGATCCTTTTAGCTTTTGGAGGAAAGAAATGCCGGGTAATGAAGCCCTCGAAAAATAAAATAAAATAATTCCCTTGATCTCACAGGCATAATAGTACATAATTACGTATTTAAATTAATTAGATTAAATGTGATATTATAATGGTAAATATATTTATAAGATTACATGCTCGAGTCTAGATTTTCATATAGCTCATTTCTTAAGTTTTTTTAGCCCTTAAACTCTAGGATGAAATACATGTATCAGGTTTAATCAAATAACTTTTGAAAAGAAAAAAATAAAAAATAAAGTTTTGAAGCACCAATCGTATCTTCTTCTTGGAAAGTCGTTCGCGAAGTATCTAAATTAGTTCTAATATAAAAAAGGTCTCTAAATCGATAATAGTAAGGAGCATTAAGTTTTAGATTTGGACAAAATCTTTTTATGATATATGAATGATTAATGCTGTGTTTGCATTGGAGGAATGAGAGTGGGAATGGAATGAATCATTCCTATGGAATGAAAAAAATTGTGTTTGGTTGCTCTATTAGAATTGAACGAACCATTCTCATTTCTCCCAAAATTTATGAATTTAAAATGACTTATTTCAACCGGAATGAAATGAATCATTCTACCCTCTATTACATTCATTCAATACAAACACATTTTCTTGAGGAGAGGATAGCCCACTACTTTAAATGAGTAGCCAGCTTGAAATGTACGGAGAAAACAATCAATGAATTGGGGATTAAATGCGGAACGGGAAGAGAAAGTGGTTGTGTGGGAGAGAAAAAAATTAAAGCAACAATTTAACTTTTCTAGAAATAATATTTCATCATTATAACTCGTAAGATACATAAATATATAGATGGATAGAGAAAAACGTCCTGACTGTGAGTGCTGTCCGGAATATCTTGTTCACAGCCCTACATTAGCCTGTGTTCTTTTGTTTCTTCCTGTGGGTCCCCTATTTGATCTTCCTCTAGTAAGTAGTATGTGTGTATATATATATATATATATATATATATATATATATATATATACATATATATATATATATATGTACACACACACTCTTCCTTTTATATATATGTTTGTGTAGTGATTGTAGTCCGACTTTGGGATGACAATTTACATTTACTACTCGATTTCGAACTCCACGATACGGGTATTAATCAAACTCAAAGAATTTAGAATTGGATACGGGTTTTGTGCTACTCAAACCGCACTCGTCCCGTTTATGTATGGTGATAATTATTTGAATGATTATATAATTTAGGCTTAAATATAATTTACTACCCTAAACTATAGTCATATTCCACTTCGGTGATCCACCTTTAAAACTTTTCAATTAGATGATTGAACTATTAATTTTTTCCACTTCCATTCAATTGGGTCTGCCACGTCAGAAATTGCTGACGTGGTTAAGACACATAAGGTATTTAGTGCTGATGTGTTTTCAAAAATATTTATTTAATTTATTTTTATCCTTTAATGTTTTAAAAGGACAAAAACGTAATAAAACATAATAATAAATTAATAAAATCAAACCAAATCAGTTCCTCAACCATTTAGTCCAGACTAAACAAAATTAATTAATTAATCAAAATAAAAAACCCAATCTGAATCAAGCTAATCAATTTAACTTAAATCAAACCAAGCATTCCTTTTTTTACAACAAAAAAATATTAATAACTAAACATAAAAATAAAAATAAAATTAAAACACCATAAATTTCGGCAATGAAAGAGCCGTAGTCGCCATGGATGAGCTCCCAAGCCAGAACACCAAGAATTGACCATAACAAACAGATCAATTAATGGAAAACTTCCCAACAAAGAGTTTAAAATCAACTTAGCTAGAATACGGAATTGCAACAGCAAGAAGAGGGACTTTCCTATGAATAGTAAGACCAGAGCACTCGTTCATATCCAAATCATCTCCTTTCATTCCATTAGGTAGTTCCTAGTCAAACTTGTGCAATAGATTTGCCAGTACTAACTCATTTGTGGACATAGCAAAAGAAATTTCAGGGCAACCCCTCCTTCCAACTCCACATGGAATTAACTGCAAGTCGTGTCCATTGAAATCTATAGTAGAATTCAAGAACCTTTCTGGCCTAAACTCCTCTGGTTCATCCCATAAAGCAGAGGAGTTGAAAAAAAAACCAGAATCGGATCATAACAAACAGATCAATTAACGAAAAACTTCCCAACAAACACAAAAGAGCTTCTAAGAACCCAAGATCGGACAAATAGAGAAAATCATGGGAATTGGGAAAAAAAACCCCAACAAATCGAAAAACAGAATAAGAGAGATTTCTTTTCGTTTCACAGCCACGGATCTCGGTAGACTCCATCAAACATATCACGACAACGATTTGAGGAGGAATTTGTCTCCAGTTGGACTTCGTTTAAGAAGAAATTTTATTTTTTCGATAGCAATTTGGTACTTTTGTGTTTCTCCATCAATTGAAGTAGTGGTGGGGTTTTTAGGTTTGAGTTTCTTTTGGTGATGGTGGTGGTGTGCGGCGTGGTGGTGTTGTGCAGCGTGATTGGTGGTGACGGCGGGCAAAGGACAGGGAACGGCGGGGGGCGGGGGACAGCAGGGGTCGGGGGAAAGGGGGAAGGGCTCACGGGAGGGGAAATGGGAAAGGGATCGGAAGATTAGGGGAGAGAGAGGGATTGTGTTTTGTTTTTTTTTTTTTTTTGATTTTGTTTTTGTTTAGTTATTATTTTATTTTTAGTAAAACTTGGTATACTATATTACTATTTTACCCCTTATTTACTCAAAAATATATCAAAAAATCATTTATTAATATTTTTTTATTACACCTGTATACTAATTGACCACGTCTGCATGCCACATCAGCAATTTCTGACGTGACAGACCCAATTGAATGGAAGTGAAAAAAATTAATAGTTCGATCATCTAATTGAAAAGTTTTAAAGATGGATCACCGAAGTGGAATATGGCCTATACTTTAGGATAGTAATTTATATTTAAGCCTATAATTTATAATGCATACTAATATCTAACGAAATAACAATAAGTACACGTTATAAATATTTTAAATACTTATTTTTATATATTTCTATATAAATATTAATTTGTTTTAATTCTATATTAATATTGTATTAATAATTAAGTACATAGGCCTAGTTTATCAGAACTTATAGCTTATTTTAAAAAATAAGTTGAAAAAGTAGTGTTAATTTTCGTTTATTTAAAACTAGCCTATGTGGAACACATTATATGTGTGAAATTAAAAAATTAAAAAATTAAAATAAAATTTAAAAAATATGGATGACAAAAGACAGAAAAAAAAATATGAATAAAAAATTGGTGAAAGATAATAAAATAGTTATTGCGACAAAAATAACTACTACCCTTCTCTTTTTCCATTTATAATATAGATAGATACATATTCTATAATCTAAGTACAACACTTTCAATACACACAAAAGCAAAAATATATAGATCTAGGTACTTATGTGTCAACTTAAACTTGTTAGACATTTTAAATATAGTTTCAACTTAATTATTTGCCAAACATAACTGTTAGAGTTTATGCCCCAGAGGCCAATTCTTTGATGTAATTGCTTAACATTTCTTTTGATATTTGATTGAATAAATGAATTATTTTATTATGGTTTCATTTACTGTGTTATATAAATGTTAGCATAATAAAAGTCCTTAGAATAATGATACAAATTATATAGCTTCAAGTATGTGACTTGAACATGAGATTATATAATTACAATTAGTATCATTACTCTTAAATGTCCCTAGTCGAGTATCATTGAAAATGGGAGAACAATGATACATTGAGACTAGTATGTGGATTGACTGATGACCAAATCTCATTGGTCATTAATATATGAGATATTAAGTCAATGCATAGGTACATGTTAGAGAACAATGTACTGGACAGACCCATCATGAGAATTCTACGTGGAGCATTATGCAAAGTGTCATAAGCAATTCTCATAGTGACAATGATGTAATGGTCCTCCGACCTGAAATCACTATATTACTACACGGGAATTCATGTACTTTGATATCATCAAAGGTCACCTTTAATAGGGTCGATAATAAAGGTGATTATTGGGTTCATCATGAATCGTGTGAGCAATATGAGTGATTTAGATGGAATTTAACCCTCCTATATATTAGGGGTGATATCCATAGGCCTCTTGATTGAGTAGGACTATGAAATGCATGGCCATGCTAAAATAGTGATTTGTTTGATATAGTCTACTCATTGATCAAGAAAACTCAGATTAAATTATGAAGAGTATGACACATTTCATGACTCGAGCTTAATCTAGGATGTCAAGGTTAAAAGGATTAAATTACATTGAAACATTGGTCACGAAAAGGTTGCATCGAATCATCGATCTTATTATTATTTGGGTAGCAGTGATGCATTACTAGATGTCACTCACTGTTTATAATTTTATAATATGATTTTAAAATTATTACCAATATAATAATAACCTATAGGGTCACACACTTAGAACGTAATTAAAAGAGAATTAATTTAAATTGTAAGGATTTAAATATGTCAATATGATTGATAGTATTTAAATTACGAATTTAAATTAACAAGATAATTTGTATATATGTATATTAATTAAGTAAGACTTAATTAAAATATAATATATATATATATATATATAAATTCAAATTTTACTTTTCTAATAGGATTAGGGTTTTGCTTAACTTTTTGGACGCTATATATATCTGATATATCAGCAGTCTTGTTTATGTGAAACCAAAAGAAAACAAAACCCTAGCCGTTTTAGAAAAGAGAGTTGAGAGCAACACTTGAGAAAATCCAGATCTTTGCGGCTAGTACTGGAGTTCTCTTTGCTGCAGATCGTGTGACGATTTGTGGGACGTTCGTGTGGATACCGTAGAGACGTAATTCCGTTCGATTGCGTTGGAGATTCAAAGCCGTTCCAGAATTTCATCGTTCCATTCAAGCTCGGATAATCGGTAAAACAAATCTAAACCTCTGAATTAATTTGTTTTTCGCATGGATCCTGTTTTAAGGTTTCAAAATAGTTTTAAAAATTTTAAATTCTGCTGCCTTTATCTGTCGGAAACCCTACAATAACCACTTATTTTTGTAATAAACAACATAAATCTCTAACTTATTAAATAATAAGTTTATCCTCAACAAACTTGGACTATATTTTTGAATTATTATTCTTAGGCCATGTTTGTTTGTAAAGATTATAATTTCAGGATGAATTATAATCTCAAGACTATTAATCCTAAAATTATAATTTCGGAATTATAATACCTGATTGAACATGATATTAAATAATCTCCAATATTAGGCCATTTTATAATTCATGTACTAATAGTTCCAAGTCTAAATTTAAAAACAAACAAAACATTTGAGATTAATACTTTTATTCTAAGTATAATCTTTATAAACAAACATAGCCTTGGTATTAAAATTTTAAGCTTTATTGTTTGACAAAATTATGGAGGAAAACTATGTATGTTCAAGACTGTCAGATATAAACCTTAATATGCCTAAAATAGTTGAGGTTGTATATAATATTAGACATAAGCAACAGCTCTCTCTCTCTCTCTCACACACTCTCTTACTCTCTTACACACACAAACACACACATTGGTAATCCAGCTTTATTTCCGGCTTGAGATCCTTCACAGCCTGTGTCAACCCTGAATTGTTAAGACCATGATTAATTAGTGAAGTGCACTTTGTTGTTTATCTAAGAAAAGTGGCTTAATTAATTATAGGTAGGACTGGACTAGAAGAATACTCCAATTAATTATGTAGCTAGCTAGCTAGCTCTAGCCTGGTAAAATTAAGATTATTGGTGGATTGTACGTAGCCAAGGACACTTCAGACGACTTCTCCATTGTCACTGTCCTCCCTCAAGTTTCCTGATATGGCTGTTGATTCATTATTCACTCTCTCTTTCAATTACTAATTATTAGCTTATGGATAGAATTAGCAGTTTCATGAGGGTGCAAGATTTTCAGACCCCAATTCCAGATTATTCTCATCCGCTTACTTTCCGTTGCAGGTACGACATTGATCTTCCATTTCTTTTAAACTTTTGCTTTATTTGTGTTGATGCCATAAACGTTCCCTTTAAGTTTCTTCTTCTGAAAATTCATCAGCTTGTAACTTAATAAATTTGCAGTATCGATCATTAAAATTGTGGGTGTTTTTATTTAAAGGAGGCATAAGGCAGTCTTGGAGGTGTTTGTTTTAATGAGCATACTAGATAAATAGATATGTCATTCAGTTCTTCAAAATAATCTCTCTCTCTCTCTCTCTCTCTCTCCTGTTTCCTGGGTTTTCTCTCTCCCAAAAGTGATTGAGAATTATGCTATATGAATACCCTTTTAGAGAAGGCTTACGGTGTTAGTTAATCATTTACTTTTGCAACTCATATATAATCTTGTAGCCAATAATTTTCAATCTACATTTTGAAGAAAAAAAATTCTAAACAATAATCCCACTTAGAAGCTAGCAAAATTAGCTATAGGGAGGCTATATGAATTTCCTTTCTTGATATGTTTCTTGAAATCTTGTTAATTTGACTTTGTAAATTGTTGGATATGACTCAAAAGTATCATATATTTCAATATGGCCTTTTGTGTTTGGAATATGGATTTTGTCTCCCTGAGGTGTGTTCAACTACACCCTGTCTCCACCATATCTAAGTAACCAAGAAAAGTAGATATGATTTTTTCTACATCTCTCAATGTCTGTTTCTAGCTGCATGTTGTGCTATTTCACTGTTTTGAAGTCTGTTTTAAGTGGATCATATTGACAAAATTTCCTAGCATTTCAGGCATGGGTACAAAGGTCCAATATGCGCGTAATTCATTGGCTATCTCTCCTACTCAAACTTTTTCTGTATATGAATTGGATGATTGGGATTCCTTCAGAAAGAATAGAGAGCTAACAGAGAAGTTTCGTAGGGCTTGTTTTGTTAAGTTTTGGGATTCAATAGATAGGATGCTTGAACCACACCAAATAGAATGCATTAAAAAGACAATGCTGAAGCAAGAAAATATATTCCAACACCAGGTTTGATGAATTTCTAATCTTTATTTCAATTAGTCTTTGCTGTTATTTTCATATAGAATCTATTATTAGTACATTATTTCAACTTAATCTAAGAACTAATAAGTAGTCTCAAAACCATTAAACTCATGGTGATTTGGTAAAAATTACATTGTAGGTGAGGGAACTTCATAGGTTGTATAGTGTTCAAAGGATGCTGATGAATGAGCTCAAGCAAACCAAATTTTGGGGTTTCAATATTAAAAACTCGGGGTTTGTGAATTTCCAAGCTCAAAGTATGAGAGATATTGGTCCAAGCTCAGGAGAACGCAGTGGGAGCTGCTCCGGGGAAATGCTGAAAATGCCAAAGGGATTTGATCTCGAAAGGCCTGCTGCTGCTACTGCTACTGCTACTGCTGCTCATGAAGAAGATATGTCAACTGGTGTTAGTGCCATCGATGAAGACCAAACAGGACTTAGTACTCACATGCCCCGGAAACTCAGTGGGATAAATATCGATGAGAAGTGTAGTGATGTAGAGCTGACACTGAGCATTGGAGGTAGCATTGGCGAAAAGAGAGCACAAAGCCACAAGCAACATTGCAGCCTAAAATTAGACGACTTGAGGGATGTCGACTCGTCTGGTTTTATTAAAACTGTTAAAGGAGAGGAATTCAGCGACTCGGATAATACCACCATGGCTAGTTCAAGCACAAATTTCAATCAAAAAAGTAAACAGCCTCATTGGATTTTCCAAGATCTAAGCTTGAGCAGAACCTAATCTTTTACACTAATGTTCGTTTCAGTTGACAGCTTTTTACTACGTGTATGTTCTGTATCCATTAATTCAACACATTTTGGTGCATTGGCAGACCTAATTTAATCACTGCACGCTTTGTTAGATATGAATACTGTACTAATAATGCCCCCAATTTTTCTTTGTATACTGTCCAGTAAAGTATTACAGAACTTTCAGACAAAGTAGGACAATTTTCTTGGCCTCGCATACAATTATTCAATGTAGTTTGAAATGTTGAATTATGAACATTTCCCTCGCATATCTTTGCAATTGCAGTGCAACCGTGACGAATGATATGATAGAGTCATGCAAATGTAACATTGTGTAATGGAGAACTGCAAATGGATTGAATATAAGGAAATTGAACATCAATCAATGAAGAAATTGGTGTCTTATTTTTATTTTCTCACAAAAAGGACGAAGATGGTACATGACAGTGCAATGAGTTTAGTAAGATGACATATTGGATAAGTATAGAGTTTGGTATATAAGAGGAATTAATACTTGATGATATTTTATAATCATGTTATGTGAGAACCTCGTCTCTCTCTCTCTCTCTATATATATATATATATATATATATATATATATATATATATAGAAGGACTTGGCAATCATGTTTGTGCAGCATCTCTGTAATTACAGCTTCCATACATGCACTTTCTCGCTCAAATATATCCACACCGGCACTGTTCCCTAATGGCCTAATCTGCTGCATGATCAATATCATATTTATTAGAAATCCCGCCCTGCTCTGTCTGAACACTTCAATTAAGCATTTAGAGGATGTAGGATCCCGAATTTTTTATGTTTTTAAAATAATATAAAATTTATTGTATACAAGAATAGAATAAAATAAAAACTCTCCCTTTTCTTTCGATTTGGAAAGGGAAAAAAGGGAGGAAAGTAAGAGGCTATTTTCTATCATTTTATGTTAGAATTCAAAAGCAAGATAAATTGAGAAAAAATGAGATACTTTCTTTCCATTTCTTTTTCTGTTTCTGTTTCCGTATTTAAACTACCAAAGAATAGTACAAGTGATGCCGCGCTATAAAATATTAAACTACAACCCATAATAACTCTATCCTTAAATTGGTTCTTAACCAGTCGCGCGTTTCATTTTTAACACATGGAGAGGGAGAGGGAGAGGGACGGATTGGTAACCCAGCAGCATTATTTAGCACGCCGCACATTAACCTAGTCCCTCGGACAATGAAGCTCATGTAATCATAATACAATGAAACACTTTCGTTCGAAAGAGAGAAGTCCCTTCTAAATTTCATAAATGTTAATGTTTGTTAATTGCAATGCCTCGGCCGGTATTTACAAGCTTTAACGCTGACATTAATGTCATGCAACTTTAAAATCTCAAAGTAGTAATGCATCTCTTTTCTCGTAAAATATCTCTAATTTTTTAATGGCACAAACATCAGCACGATACAACCAAAAAGAGATGAAAGGAAATTGGGACAAGAAATTAAAAAGGAGTAGAAATTGAAGCAAAACAAACTTTATGGATTACCAAAAAGAGTCTAGTTATCCTTTCTTTCTATTATTTTTTTCCCTTTCATATTCCCAGAAGTTGTATATTGAATTCTTTAGAACCAAACTCAAAAGAAAAAAATGGTAATTCCTCGGGCATAAAAATCACAACTTTCCATCTACAATATGGAGTATTATCAGCACTAGCAGTTGACCATTCTATTATCTGTTTTTTCAAGTTTGATATGCCACAAGCAGCCATTAAAATATATATATTCTTTGACAATTTTTATACTCAAAAGAATTCACCTTCCATCCCAAGGTTATGGAGATTTAACAAGAAAAATGACACCAAAAAGAAGAAAAGAAGAAGTCCTTGCCAGAGGTGGTTGTCGGGTTCCAGCCAAATATTGCAACAGAGGACCTGCAGAAAGGGATCAACCAATAACTTCTATAAAAAGCAAACTGATACATAACACAAAATAAACATACAAGAACTGAAGTATTTCAGCTGAGCCTCGAGGTTAAATCAAAAACATTAACGAGGGAAAAAAGAAATTAAACTCAATACAACAGGAGACCAATAATTGAGCCACTGGAAAAATAGCATTTTCTAGAAACAACAGCAAGCACAACCAGAATACATTTGGCATAAACAAGAATCAACTTAAAACAAGCTATCTCCTAAATAAAGATTATATATGTTAACCACTGATCTCAAAAAAAGAAGAAGCATTTTTCCATCCAATCTTTTCAAGTTTTGGTATACTACAAATAAAATGGCGCATTTGATTCAGAAAAAGTACCTGTACACCACATGGACCAGCATGATGGAATCTTTAGCTGCCCAGGACTCTCCGAGGATCAAGCTGCCCGCTGCAGTAACTTGAAGGAACAGTAGAGAGTTCCTGCCTTCCTCTCCACTCCTCACCAGGTTTCAGTGTGATAGGTTTTTCCACTGCAGCAGCCTCAATACAAAGCATATGCTTATACTCTTCATCTCCAAAATCGACCATAGCCTTCGCCTTCTTATCCCAAGGATTCCACACAACTGAATAAAGGAGGGGAAAAAGGTTTTAACCACTCTTTACCTTCATTTATCAAACTTGAAAAGATACTATGGAGGTGCTTTGGCTGTAAAATATGGAATATACCATAAACTGAATGAAGAATAAGATAACTCTTTAACTTGGCAGCAAACGTTAATTACGAATTTATTTGTCCCTTCATTTCTAAGTTAACTTCTGTTTCCCAGAGTACTATGTTTCTTCCTGATAACTGGAAGCTGACGTAGTGGGGGATCTCTTAAGTTCACAAATTTAGCTGTTTAATGAGAGGAGTTATTACAGCAAAGTTAGGTGCGGAATTAATAGCGGTGTCTAGGATGAAACTGTTAATTTAAAATTTTGAATCTAAAATCAAATCTTGACTAATAAGCTTATAATAAGTCAGAGCTGTTAGCTGCTACCAGACACACCTAAAGTACCACTTCAGGTAAGTATTTCATAAGGGTAATATATGGACCGTTGGGGGCAGTTAGTCAAAAAGAATCAAAGAACACATACAAGAACAGAAGAAGAGGTAGTGCTGACACTTGCTCAGTGATAGTTATCATGTGATTATTAAATTACTCTCTGAATAAATCAGAAGAATATAATGATTAGATCTCATTTGATGCATGGCATATTGTAAAACTAAGAACTCCTGGAAACTAACCCATATATAAGGATGTATTAAGAACTGGATAATTTCTAGGTATAATACATAATATCACGATTCTTCAGGAAAGCAGCTGAATATCGTCATCTCACCAGCATCTGGAAGTCCATCTTTGCGAATCACGAATGTCCGCTTCTTCTCATGATCCAGAATTGCTATCTTTGTTGGTGTGCTGAGATATATTTTGTCCACCTAATTAAGATAGGTTGAATCCTATAAGCATTAACTACATGTACAGAAGAAGAACGGGAGGAAGGGGGTGGGGAACAGAAAATGAATTCCAACTCTTACTTCTGATTCAAAAGTTATTGCATCTCCTTGTTCAGTGAATCTCTCCTTATTTTGCATATTGTCAAGATAGTCAAGTGTCTCCAATCCTTCAACCCGAACTTCACTGAATACAAGAAAATTAATTAAAAGCCAATGAAAGGTGGAGGTGATAAATTCCACCCAACTTCGATAAATTCCACCCAACTTCTCCAACCTCATTATAAATGAACATTTGAACATCAAACAAAGTATATGTTAACCAATAATTATAGTTATAATGCACAAAACCAACAGAGAGCATACTAATTTTAAAGATAAGGGTAATTATGTTGCAGGATATATTTATATTTCCCTCCCATCCATAGAGCAGGTTAAAAACCAATGAGAACAGCACTTACACTGCAAACTTCTTAAGAATTGCTAATAGTTATTATGTCTTCCAATTTTATTTTTTTAAATATTTATTATTTCCATTGTTTAGTCTTACATTTTTCTACAGATTGAGCTTCTGGTTGGATCCACTTTTCAATCAAAGTTAGGACAGTGTTAACTTGAAACAGCAACCAACGCTTCATCTTATGAGAAGGCTACCAACTTCCACAAGGCATGTACAAACTAATATCGATAGGAATGGTATCAAGAAATAAAAGATACAGTTAAGAGAGGAGATTACCTTGTAATAAAAGGTTTGCAAAAAACAGGTAATGCCTGGTAGAAAATGAGAAAAAGGAGAGAGAGCTTCTATGCCGTGAAAGAGAGTGCACTAACCACCAAGGGTGTAAGCCTAGTGGTAGGGGCTCAATCCTTCTACTCGGTGGTCTGATAGCAAGGAGGCCACCAGTTCGAGGCCTTAAGTGAATAACAATTGTGTTCGTTAATCCCTGGACACCGGCTACTTCCATTATGCCCTTGGTGGGACTGTGGTCTGTCTATTAGCCTATGTGAGTCGAGCTTGATTTGAGGGAGCGTTTGGGGTTCACTCGCATAAGCGGACTTGTCTAGGCCCTTCTTGTCAGGCTCCTCAACGAATTAGGTGCTACTATGGTAATTCATCCCTATAATTCAGTTAACTTCTCCTAACCTTTTAGGCTCAGCCAAGGGAAAAAAAAAAGGGATCTCCGAAATAGGGTGGTACTTTTTCTGGATAGAAAATTCCCATGTCAACCAATCCAAAATGATCACCCTTTGGTATAATGTTGTCCTCATGTTTAATGCACCATAACTCCCACCTGTAGTCATATGCAAGTATATTCTACATACAATTCCTTTCTGTTGGGGAACCTGGGGAGTTCATAATGAAGACCTGACTACACCTGTTGAACCTACCCTTCAACTTCATACTTTCTCACTGAAGTAGGACTATGAGACTCACATGTCAAATTAACACCTTCTCCTACTGAACCTCCTATTTAAACTCGGAGCAGCTCATCGAATTTATAGTTTACACTTTTGCCACTTTAGGGGAAAGAAATATATTTCATCACCATGCAACATATCAATGACATTGTCGTACCTTTCTTTCGAGAAATCTTCATTATTTTCTCAAAATTAATATCAATAAGACAATTACAATTCCTTATATTGGAAATTATTCGCTATAATTCAGTTAACTTCTCCTAACCTTTTAGGCCCAGCCAAGGAAAAAAAAGGGATCTCCGAAATAGGGTGGTGCTTTTTCTGGATATAGAAAATTCTCATGTCAACCAATCCAAAATGATCACCTTGTCCTCATGTTTAATGCACCATAACTCCCACCTGTAAGTCATATGCAAGTGTATTCTACATACAGTTCCTTTCTGTTGGGGAACCTAGGGAGCTCATAATGAAGACCCGACTACACCTGTTGAGTGTTGAACCCACCTTTCAACTTCATACTCTCTCACTGAAGTAGGACTATGAGACTCACATGTCAACTTAACACCTTCTCCTAGTGAACCTCCTATTTAAACTCGATCCTTCAATTCTGGAGCAGTTCATCGAATTTATAGTTTACACTTCTACCACTTGGGAAAAAAAATATATTTCATCACCATGCAACATATCAATGACATTGTCGTACCTTTCTTTCGAGAAATCTTCATTATTTTCTCAAAATTAATATCAATAAAACAGTTACAATTCCTTATATTGGAAATTATTCGCTATAATTCAGTAACTTCTCCTAACCTTTTAGGCCCAGCCAAGGAAAAAAAAAAGAAAAAAAAGGGATATCTGAAATAGGGTGGTGTTTTTTCTGGATAGAAAATTCTCATGTCAACCAATCCAGAATGATCACCCTTTGGTATAATGTTGTCCTCCTGTTTAATGCACCATAACTCCCACCTGTAGTCATATGCAAGTGTATTCTACATACAGTTCCTTTCTGTTGGGGAACCTGGGGAGTTCATAATGAAGACCCGACTACACCTGTTGAACCCACCTTTCAACTTTATACTCTCTCACTGAAGTAGGACTATGAGACTCACATGTCAACTAAACACTTTCTCCTGCTGAACCTCCTATTTAAACTCGATCCTTCAATTCTGGAGCAGCTCAACGAATTTATAGTTTACACTTTTGCCACTTTAGGGGAAAGAAATATATTTCATCACCATGCAACATATCAATGACATTGCCGTACCTTTCTTTCGAGAAATCTTCATTATTTTCTCAAAATTAATATCAATAAGACAGTTACAATTCCTTATATTGGAAATTATATACATGATCCCCTTCAGAACATGGTTCTCAACGACATAAACAACAAAAGATGGAAAAGGAGCATGCAACTTCATATTTTTTTAGAAACTTTCACTATAGGAAATAAGGGTATAAATGATAAACTGTTCAACATGGAGAATAATACCAATAAGCAATGAAAGATGACAAAATTATCACATTTCAAGGCACATCAAACTATCAAAGTGAAGCGAAACAAAACCATTTCACTAAATACCTGATATCTGAAACAGAGAAATAGGTATGATAGGCAAATGTAAATGTAAATGGCTTTCCGTCAGTGCTGGTATTTCTGATACGTGATGTCAACATCAAATCTCCTCCAGGTCCAAGAGTAACCCTCAACCGAAACTCGAAACTATGGTCCGGGGGAGGGGGGAATTGGAAGTTAGAAACAAACATCTATGGAAGTTGATGTTTACCAGCATTCAAAAACTATGGTCTTAATATGCAACTATGCATGAAAATTCTCAAATTTGTACCTATGAGGCCAGATCTTTAGATCATCTTCAGAGGGCTTAAGGATCAAGTCAACAAAAGCCTTACTTGAGGTGTTCGTCGGAAAAGGAGGAGGATCAGTGTCAATGCTCCAAATCCTGTTTCTAGCAAACCCATGCGGCTCAAGAGAACCATGGTTCGAAAACTGCAAATATGTAGCAAGTATCCTTGACCAAGGTGAACAAAATCAACACAAAGCAAGAAGTAAAGGGTCAAGAAGCACGTACTTGAGGGAAGCATATAGGAATACCTCCACGTATTGCTTTTGGAGGCTTGAATATTGCCTGCATAAAGATAGATAAGAGAAGTATACATGTTACCAGGTTACCTATTTCTTAAAGAATATTGTAGAATTAGCTTAGTGTACACAGTTGTTGGTAGCATGTTGAGCCTGTTTGGATTAGACTTTGGAGTCAGATTATTGCTTTCTAAAACCAAAAAACCAACACCAGATGTTCGGATCGACTTATTTGGTCCAAATAATCAGGTTTTGTCAAAATCTGAAAAGGAAAGGGGAAGCTACTTTTTCATATTTAGAACTAAACTTGTATAGTTCAGCTTTCAAGGGAAAAACTCCAAAGATAAGCGAATCCAAACAGTTTTTCAGCTTATTTTTCTTACTTAAGCAATTTTAGATTAGCGAACAAAAAGTTTTCCAGATTATTTCAGCAATCACAATAAACAGATTGTTTAAATAATGAATTTAATCCAAATAAGCAATATTAGAGGTGTCTAAAGATCAAAATTAAATCGATCAACTAAAACAGTAAGAAGCGCATGGCACCTTACTACTGAGAAAAAGTAACTCCTCCCCATAATCATTCTTCCAAGACGTCACATGGCCCCCATACAAATATACCTGTACAAAAGGACAAGACTATGATAAAGAACGTAAACTAATAAACTCTTGCAATCTGCAATGAAGAATGAAACGTGGTGATTGCAGTAAAAGTTTACCCGTGCTCATCGAAGGACTTTGACGCTATATATTGGTGAATAATCCTCTTCAAATCTTAAATGACATCTAGTTATTTACTTATCAAAAAATAAATAAAAAAAATGCAATGATATCTTTACATGGAGATCAGCAGAACAAAAAGGAATTTCACATTCTAGTTTATAACATGAAAGTCATTTTGAACACGTATTACAACTATATCACATAATAACTTTTTGTATAACAAAAGTTTTAATATCTTCGTTGTAGTGGTTCCCTGCCCCTATGGTGGCTTTTCTAAATAAAGTTACTTATGAAAAAGATTAAGCAATGGTTGTAGTTTCAAAATTGAATCAACCACCTATACAGGAATACATATTTCCTCCAGTTTGTAAATACCTTTTATTGATGAATTATCAAGAACTCTTGCTACTAAAAGTAATCCTAGAAAAAATTGATGATAGCAAGAAAGAAGATAAATATTGGAGCTAGGAAGCACGGATACATCTAAAAGACTGCAACATATTTTTAACGGCTACCTATATTTTGAAGTAGTGACATTTTTCGGCATGTTCTTAATTTGACAATAAAATTCTTGGCTTGGATTACATATTCAACAATTCTTGGACATCAACTAAAGCATCTCTACCAAACCAGTGATTATATAATATGACTTGCTTTTATGTAAAATAAGATACTAGTTTTCTAAAGGAATGACGTATCAAACAAAAGTAAGATGGAGGAAAAGTTGATTTAAGGATGTGTGGAACATAATAAGGCATACATGTTTCTTAGTATTAGAGTTTCCGCTGACAAAACATTTAGCATTAACAGTCTCAAAAAATTACAAAAAGCAAAAATAAAAATTTGACGCAGTCACAGACTCACAAGCATAATCTAATTGCCCAATGGATATTGATAGCTGAGAACACAATCAATATATCTTCCTAAATAAAGATTTTCTTTAGATACAAAAAGGCCTGGATGGCATCAGCACTTTTAACAAATCTCTCCATTACAGTATGTTAAATCTTCATTAAGGTAGACAAATAATATGACTTTGCTTTTATGATTAGCCAGTAAACACATATTAAATTATCTAAGAGAATATGTCTGTAAGCCGTTTGGACTGCTCAACATATGCTAAATTGCTAATAAGCAAATGGAGTCCTTCACCTCAATCTAATTTTGTTGTAGGTTGCCAAAAATTGATCAATTTTACAACCAGATAATAACTGCACTTATAGCAGAATTACAACAGCATGATGGCGGTCAGATATTAAACTTCTCACAAATGTTGGTTTGGTGGCTTTTGATACCATTTTGTTATCTAGTATTTTGTTTTGCTTCTAGTTTTACATAATTTGAAAAAAAAATTTCTCCTTTTCAGTATTTTCTGCTTCTCCTTTGCCGTTGTGCAATTACTTTATAGTACAACTGTTACTGATCCAGAAGAGAGAGGAAAAACGTTCTTGTCATATCTGGTTTAGTAACTCACCACAATACATCGGTGTTAGATTTGACTGATACAATTGAAAAATAGTAAGAAAATTGATAGATTCATATCCTGATCGTTCTAGATTCGGAGGATCAAGTATCAAATCTAAAATATCCACAAAATTTAACCGAAACTCGAAACCTGTGTATCAAATTTTGCCGAGAAATCATCACATCGCAATGGCAACTAGAGCATATAGAAACAGACAGATTCTATCAACAATCACGCATCCAAATAATAATACTCAACAAAAATCAGGAGAGAGAAAGGGAGGATTTAGAATGAATGAAATTAGTACCTCAGCAGAACTGCCGCGGATTTCACGGAGGACGACTTTGTCGAGGCCATTGATGCCCTTACAGAGCTCAACATGAACCCTTTCGCTCGACATAATCACTCTCTAATCTAATCTACTCCCATAACCTGTCTGCGTTCTCCTTTCTTGAAATCAATACGGCATACAGAATTTTATTTTGTAAATTTGTAACTGAATCTTTTGCTACTTTAATCTCTGAAAAGTTATTAATAGTGTGTTACTTTTTGTCCAAAAGCTAATGTCTATATTTATATCCTGACAAAACTCAAATTTACCAATATGTCCTTTCAGATGTTGCCATCTAAAATTCTTCCATCTTCCTTTATTCCTTTTCTACGACTCTCATCCATCTTTTTTCTTTTTAACCTTCTCTTGTGGTTTTCAGGAGAAGAAAAAGTTTTATTTGGGTGTCTTTGGAATTTTCCAAATACTCGTGGGAAATAAAGAAAAATAATAATAAATAATTTAAAATCTAAAAATTTAGTAGTTAAACTTTCTTAAATCTAGAATAACTATATTTTAACATTATTTTTAGTATTCTAATACTTCATAACTAACATCTTTAATAAGAAAAATTCATGTAGCAATATAAATTTTAAGAAAAGATTTTATATATATATATATTCACTTTTTGAAATCACCATAAAAGTGACCTATGTTTGCTATAAATCAATACCATATACTCAAAGTGAGATAGGGATATATGACCTACAAAAAAAAATAGTAAAAGATTTTGTTACTTTCACAACCCTTCTTTAGCTTAAAATTTGGGCTACTAACTTCACTTTCATGTGATTGAGATATTATAAAAATTCGTTAATTTTTTTTAAAACAATAAATTTCTAAATTAGGTAACAAGTCTGAATGTCAAACTATAATATTCGTGATATAAGATATTAATGGACTCCATAAAAAATGAAGAGTTAAATAAAGGTAAATCAATTGTGCTGAACTATTATTTAATTTTTTTTTTTTTACAAGTGAGTTGCAAATATATAAAATTATTAATGTATATATAGAATATACACACAAATATGAGTCCCAAAAACGCTACAAAAACGCTTTTGGGACTATGAGTCCCAATCCAAACTAAAAGAGAATAGTGGTTAAGAGTCCTTCCGCCAAGAGAGAGAGAGAGAGGGAGATGTACAATGTTGATTCCAGATGTAAAATTTAATTGATTCATGTGCTTATAGTACTCCCTCCGTCCCAAATTAATTGACCAGTTTTGATTTTTTAAAGTTAAGTTGACTATTTTTAAAACTAATTTTTTTACTATTTTTGCTAAAATATAGGTGAAGAGATTATAACCAAAAGAAAGTATATACAATTTATTACTAACCCCAATTTTTATAATTTTAGAAATATATTTATATATGCTTAATTATTAATTCTAAAAATAGTCGATTTGACTTAAAAAAGTCAAAACTGAGCAATTAATTTGAGACGGAATGAGTAACATAGGTATTATTGTGGAGTATACATCTTAGATTTAGTTGACGTGGCAACTATTGGTTGTACATATGAGGTAATGGTTATAATGAAATATAAACGCACGCTAAAAAAATAAAGAAAGAATGAAATTTAAAGAAAAAAATGAAGGAAAAGAAAGTGGAGGTGCGTATTATAAAGAAAGTGATAAGCGGTTGGTTGGATCATTCTATAACCTTATTATTATCTATTATTTGTTGATGCAATATTGAGACGGTATATTGGAATTTTCTTTTCATTGTAGTAACAGTGTATCACTTAAATTTATAATTTTATTTTCTTGCTTTAATTGATTGACATGACATTTTGGAATTAAACCGTACTTCGTATAACTTGTACTTCAACTTTACATATAAAAAAAAATGAGAGAAAGAGAGGGGTATAACTAAATACCAAAAAAGTCACTTTATTACCAAAACAAATAAAAGAGATTAAATGGCTCTTACACTCTGCTGTACACCCTTTCATCCTCACACTACAATACAACCTAAAATGTCTGCATCCGCAAACCCTAATCTCTCTTTTGAAACCAATGGCTAAAAAAATGGAAATGAAAAAACAAAACAAAAATGCAAGCTCACAACAAACCTGTGACCATAAAGAATAGCAAGCAAGAAACCCTCCAGGGCCTCCACAAAGGACAAAATAACAAGATATTCAAAAAATTAAAAATATCCAAACCAGCAAATTGCAGAAGAATTAGAAATATCTCCAATTTTCTGTCAATCAATCATAAAGCAAGCTCCTTGGGAGCAGAAGCAGCTAAAAATGCACTGATGCTGTCCCTCTCACATTTGGGAAAATGGGTTCCTCTGTGTAGAAAAATATAAAGCCACATTTTAGATCGAGCAGTGAGTTCCAAACTAAGCAAGTGCAATGGACAGTGTGAGTGAGAATCCCTACCAATTTCAAGCACGATATCCTTTATTCACAATCTAAGCTGCAAGAAGCTGACATAAAAGACCAGATGGATGACCGACTCAAAACAACTGAAGCGCCATTTTTAACTTATTCTGTTTCCATTTTGGTAACTTGTAGAAAGCATCCTTTGCCATCCCAAATTTCTCCCTGAACTCTTCCGAAGACAGGTAAGTCTGCGTGTGCAATAGATATCCAATTTCAGTAACAGTATACAAGATGTGAACTCATTAAACAGTCTTTTGAAAACATACCTCTCTCTTAGTCACATCAATTTCTGTAACAGGATTCATAGAGAGTATTGTAAGGCGATCATAAGGGTATACTGGGAGCCCTTCCTCATCATCAGCTTCACCCTCTTTCACATCTTCCTTTATTGTTAGGGCTTCTATTCTGCTGCTCATCGAGTTCTCCTTGGAGTCTGTATCTGTTGTTGGTTTGGGTGCCTTTGGGCTCGCTTCACCCATGAGAGGATAATACTTCAAATTTCAGTTTTCAAAATACAAGCTTATCTGCTTTCAAGATACTCAAGCAACACATACCTTTAACAGAACGGGGTATTAAAGGTTCTCGTGCTGGTTTCTCAAACGTTGAGGTTAATGCTGCTATAGCTGAGGATCTAGAAGCCAATTTTGCTGAATCAGGGGACCCAGATTTTGGATAAAGCTTCTTTACAACTGGAGGAGGAGTTGATAAGTTCCTCGCATTTGGGTTTTCAAAAGTGGCGGCTAGTGCATTGAAGGCTGGAGACCTTCCCCTTACACGGACTCGGTCAGGGCTGAAAGAGACGCTTCTGGAACGCTGTGATTTTTCTGGCATAACAGCGGACCTTCCTCCATATGATACGGACGTTCTCCTTTTGGGTTTCTGATCATACAATAAATATCAAATCATATAGAAATTAAGCACAACTATAACCAGAAAAACAGTAGTAAGAACAACTCTAAATGTCCAAAATTTAAATGGCAAAATATTAGTTGTTGCATACACCTGTTGCACATCATATCAAGGCAATCCAACTAGGAAGAAAGAAACATATAGAGTTGATAAATATAATCTTTTGTTGCTGCACTCATCTTCCAAAATATTATAACTGGGGAGTTATTTGCCCGCCAATATTACTCCCTGCCTTCCACATTAAATGGCACGGTTCAAAACCATAATTGTGGCACGGATGTTAAGTCATTCAAAAAACACATTTAGAAACAATATATTCTTAATATAGATTTTTCCTAAATTATTGTTTAGCTGCTTTAGCATCTAAAGTGCAATAAGAAAAATTATATCTAAATATGTCAACAATATGTCTTAAGCATTGTGACACAATCATGGTTTCCGACAATGCCATTGCAAGTGGAATAATATAGACCAAAGCGTGCAAGGACAGTGGAATATTGATAACTTCACACTGGGAAAGGAAAGAACAAGATAAGCTGTTTTGCAGCAAACAACACACACATACAAAGAGAGATTTTGTTTTTTTTTTGGGGGGTGAGGGAGGGGTGGGGTGGGGGGTTATGAAAACCTTTCATTGATACTAGCAGTAAAGACTTACATCCAAAATTGGAGTCCCTCCATTTTTAACTATAGTAAGTTTTCTCTGGAACGAGTTTCCATGCATCTGAAACCATATGATAACATCAAGCTCATAACAAACTTGTGAATTTTGTGCAATCACTTCCTGAATTTAAAATTATAATTACACAACTTACTGCAGATTTTGTGGAGTCCCACGTAAAGAAACGTGTGAAGAACGTTGGTTCACTCCCTTCCATTACAATATATATTGGTGCTTGACGAGATAATTTCTCAAGAAGAAAATCGCGTTCAAGAAATTTCTGTTATGATAAGAAAAAAGTTACAAATATGTATACACAAGTAACCAAGCATCAAAATTCTAAAAGTGACTGCTACTTGTCACACTGCAAACTAGTGTAATTTGAAGGTTTCAAGGGGTCAAGTCTCCTCCATTGATATTTCAGACTGACAGGCAACTTTGTTGCAGCAAGCTTATTCAAACTTTGGTTAGTGAGTATATAGAATATTGACCAGATGCAACAACTGCACATCACTAATTCAATACATGGATTAGCAAAGTTATTACACCGGTGCTTGAGTTCTACAATTTTCATTTTTTTTTTTGCTATATAGTTCTACAATTTTCCAGTTAAGATCATAAACTAATCATTATGGTCGTAGTTTCTATAGCAATTTAATCAATAATGCAAAACATGAATCTTTCTTCAGGAATAATCTAGTTAAACCTTACCTCTCCAATAGTTAGAGCATCATTTCTATTTTTGGAGCTGACTTGTTGCCCCACCCAGACAAATATATCAGAGTGACAATCCAGGATGAATACATCTTCAGTCATCAAATCGTCCTGGTTGAAGTTGTATATCTCTGTTACCTGAAAATAAGAGATCTAATTCAAACTCAGGGAGCAAAGATTCAATTGTTTTAAATTCATATTAATAACAATATTTCTCCATCGTCTATGCAATGAAGATTTCATATAAGATCCAATTCAAACACTACGCCGAATTCACTAAGATTGCCACTATTTAGGGGTTGAACTTTAAGACGAGCCAAAAACACATTTGTGGACTATATATTTAACTTTCAGTGATCTAAATATAGTTGAAAATTTAATATACAAATTATAGAGAAAATAAATATATATTCAAAGTATAATGTATCAATGTGTTCTTCGCATGTTTCAAGCCATGCTGAGTACACCCTGAAAAGAGACGATCTTTACAAATTGAGTACATTATAGTGCATTTGACTATAATGATAATATGCTGACACAAAGCAGTGCATTCACAAGCATTTGAGCATGGAATAAAACAAATTCATTTTAACAAATGAGACACTGGAAAAGGTTATTAGAAACTAGGAAGCTCAGGTCATATATACTCGTACTTCCCAAACTCTTGCACACTTCCTCCCTTTTTTTGTCCAGTTCATAATTTGAAAGTTAAAATTCTTCATTATGTCATGCCTTTGATACTTTTTGGACACTCGTTAAAGCATTGCTGGTCACTGGCTATCCTTTGATGTTAAGATATGACTTTATTTAGTGTAAAAGCCTAAAAGGAATATAATCATAAAAAGGAACAAACAAGAATATCATATTAAATAAAGTAAGATAGGGATATACATGGTTAAAGGAGTGTGTGAGAATGAGAAGATGCTAATCATCATAAGAATATGTACATACTACATATAGATTAAAAAGGAGTGTTCCATACATAACTATGATGTCTTTTCCACTAGTAATGTTTTTCATTTTCTCTTGGGAGGCATCTTATCCTCTTGTTACACTGTATTTTATCAATTAATCTCATAAAGTCTCCTTTAATTCTAAAAAGTGTCTATAACTAACATTTATTTATGATGTATCCCCGTTGTGTGAAATATATAGTATCATTGTATCGGTGTTTTTTATTGATACAAGTGCTTCTTAGATTTAGGTGATGTAGGACAGGGATGGAAACCACAAAAGCACAAGGCTTGAAATCAATAAAATATCAATCAATGAATATAAAAATGATGGTTTACATCAGTTATATAGACAAAAAAAATAAGCTAAACTTGGAGACCACATAAAAAGTAACATAACTTATAAACATAAAATATTTAGTAATAATAGCAACCAAGTGCTTGGCTTTATCCGCACCATTAGGGGAAACAAACTTAATTGGGCATAAGGGTCAGTAACATATAAAGTCCTACAATAGCATAAAAAGGAACAGATTTAAGAGAAAGGCGCACCTTCAAATCTGAAGATCATCAAGGAGTTTCAGCATAACCAATAAAATGGACAGAACAAAAAAAAAATCAAATTAGTACAATTTAAAATAAGTGCAAGTACTAGAATCTGAAGAGTAGAATATAATCATATAACAGATAGTTCTTCTAACCATTTGAGAAGGAGCACGAGAATAAATGAGGATCACTTTCAACATCCCTTCCAACCTTCTGGCTGGGGTATTCAGATTTTCCACCTAACAATTCCCAAAATTGCTCAGATTCTGATCCTTCCTTTTGTGGTTTGGACTGCATATTTGGCTGCAAGTATATAAAATGATAAATGAATTATGAGAAAACCTAGACAATAAATTATTCTTCTAAAAACATACTGGTGACTTAAATGAAGTACAAGTACTAGAATAGAGAAGCAGAGAAGGCACATCTTGTAGTGAAAGTAATGTCAAAGTATACTGGGAATGGACTGCGTATCAACCTAATATACCCAATGCTTGTCCCTGTTAATTAGGAATGGACAGGGCATCAGCCTAATTTTGGCATTATTTGCACAGAGTGGCTTCCCACCAGCTCAAACCTGCATTCTTATCTTAGTAGCCTAGAAAATATATTAATAATTAATATTCAAAGCAATGGATTCTCTTGTAGTAAATTAGGGTTTTCAGATGACTAGTTCAGCATATTGGTACACAAACCAGAAGGAATCAAAATGCATGAACCATGAATAATCACTTTTGTAGCACTTCTAACCTTAAAAACAGTTAAATGAATAGACAAGTCCTAAGTCCTAAGCACAATGAATCTTGACAGGGATACATGACTTTTACTATGAGAAGAAAATTTCCAAAAAAAATAAAATCAAATCAAACCTTAATCAGATCCAGCTGCCTCTCAACAAGTTCCTGGTCCTCTGAGGTTGTAAGGTTTCCAAACCATGTAAAGACAGAGGAGCCATTGTGTAATATGTAACAGTAGGAGGAATTTAAAGATGATGCTACCTGATTAAAATATAGCAGAAAGTCAAATTTCTTCAGTAGATGCAAAATATATTACTTACAGAAGGATAGATAGCAAGAATTTAGGCATTAATAAGGACATAACAGTAAGCAAGTGGATATCTTGTTTTCATTTTTCATGCCACTGACGACATTACCACTGGTTCTTCCCCCTATAGCCGCTACTCCATCCTTTCCTTTTTTCCTTTTTGAGGGGGGATAGGTATCAGAGATGATTTATTAGTGAAAGGATTATAGTACAGAGAAAATTCGAGAGAATGATATACTCACCAAGAAAACAGATAAATCTTTCCAGGTTTCAAACAGAATGCAAACAGGACTGAAAATCCTTATAAAGAACTTATGCAGCACAGGTTGTTTGGAGTAAATTAACGCTCTCTTTGGCTAATCTAAGAATTTATTTAATCTCACTTTTGCTTCTTAAGACACCAACAATCTACATTCTCTCTTCTTAGGTGATTGTCACACCACAATTCAAGATAATTGGAATTTAACCCTTCTCACCAGTCACCACAAATTCAAAATTGCCATCACTGTAACAAGATAACCAGTCAGAAACAGGTGTATTTTTTGTCGAAAACTATGCATGAGACTTAATATCTTCTGTATGGTTTGTGAGGCTCAACCTATATCGAGTAGATGCATTGCCTCATAACCTATTCCTACACCCAGAGAAAAAACAATATTTCCAGAAACATACTTGAAATGAACTGACCAAAATTACTGTGAGAATAGACATCAAAGCTGAGTGTTATTCATTGGTCACCATCATACTCCCTAAAATAATAACAGAAAAAATAGTGATGCACATCGGAACCCAATTATGGGTCACTTCTACTCTTTTACACTGTTTTTGGATGAATGACCAATCATATGACACTTACTTGTTTATATCCAATAATACTCATGAAAAAAACTAATAATAATGAAATGTGGGCACCTTGAGATAGAAATACTGAGATAATTGTTAGAGACTAAGTGGGAAGGAGGATATAGGACAAAATTTCAACAGAGATATAAAAACTGCATTTTTTTGTCTTCGTCTTTTTTCCCATACTAAAAACTGAAGAGATGCAACGGGGAACTAAAAATTAGGACTTACTGCTTCAACTTGAATTGCTTGCATGTTTTCTGGTCCAGTTCCCTGAACCCGAAATAGTGCAAGTCCATCCTCTGAATAAGTAATATCTGGAAGTTCCTTCTCTGCTACATGTTTCTTGTATCCATCACTAACACCACCCTGACAAATTCCATAAATTATTATTTGAAATTGAGGAAAAATAAATAAATAAATAAATAAATAAATAAATATGAACCGTAAGTGAAGAGAACTTTAATTATTGAAGTAATGGTCTCTTTCAGCATCTATAGTTCTCCCAAACCTTAAAAACAATAAAGCTCTGGAAGATTGAAAAGAACTGGATAGATTCATTTCCTTCAAATATGCGTGCCTGGAATTCCAACAAACACCTATTAGAATAAACATATACATAGAACCTCATTGACAGATAACACATTAACAATCCAAAAGTACACGAATATAAATTACCTGAGCAGGCAAAAACTTCAGTGACTCGACAATCTTGCTTGCTTGTGAAGTTGCTGAACTTCTATCTTCCTGTAATACATTGTCAAGCTAAGGTTATTTTAGAGAATATAGAATAAAAAGTAGATTCTAGTAGCAATGAAGTGCATGTGAGCATATGTCACAGTTAGTTATTTTTGTGGTGAAGGATAAGAAGTATGGTGTAGGATTAGCTTTATTTCTTTGCAAGTAAGCGCTTCCTATAAATAGTTGTAATAGCTTTTACATTGGCAAGTATTGAAATATATGAAAATGAGTAACTCTCAACCCTATCTCCCTCCTTCTACTTTCCTCCTACCTCCCACTTACTGAATTCTATCAGTCTCTCTCTCCTCCCAAGTCTCTCTATCTTATCTTTGTGATTCAAGGTCAAGACCAAGTGTGGCCTGACAAATTTGGTATCAGAGCTCAGCCAAAGCCTGGCTCCATCTTCTTCCTCCTCTCACTTTCCTTCATCTCAAACCTCTCTATAATTCCTCTATTTCTGCAGAAAATCAAAACCCAAATTCCGTGACTCTGTTTTTATTCAAACACCCAAAATCTTCATAAAACCCCTAAAAACTCCATTCATTACTCAAATCCTATCATTTACAACCCAAACAACATCAGACGCAACTCAAACAATCAATCAAAACAACCCAGAAGCAAGATAACACATAGATCAAAAGATCGAGCAGCCGATGCTTTGTTTTCGTAACAACACTTGCAACTAAAAATTATAATCACTTCCTGTGATTATTTGAGGTATAGTTATGTTACCCATGACTCGTTTAGTCTCGTTTAAGTATAAATCACATAGCCCAAGCATTTGCAACACTTAATTAGCCTATTCTCTTAGTTTACTATAGAAAATCCCAAAAAAATTACTGTTTCGGAATAAATTTCTATTTTCTGTATATATTTCTTAATGGGTCTACAAGTTTTTCGTTGTTTTAGCCTAATTTCATCATAGTTACTCATCACAGATTATCTAAATTGTTTACAAACATTCCCACAAACAGTTTCTGCTCAGTTTTAGTTTTTACCAAGTATTAACATACTGTTAGTACTTAGTTAATACTAATTTGGTCATTTGTTAGCCTAGCTTCCTTCTGTGCCCATTTACTCCATTAATCCTTGCTAAGCCAAGTGCTAGTCAGGATTAAACTCCATTGAAACTCGAACCCACAAATTATTCTTGTGTAAAGTTCAATTCACACCACCAAAAAACACTCAAGCTCATTTACTCAGAATATCAAGTAGTGTCGTCACTACTAGATAAAGTTTTCAATTCTAATTCTCAATAATTCTGGAAATTCCTTCTATACATACAAATAGTAATGATGGCAAGATCATCAAATTCCCACCCCAACCAACTGTTACAACAGGACTTCCTAAGCTATAGGGAGTATAAAAATGAACAGTTAGAAACCATTAATGAGAAAATGGGATGGTTCATGAATGGGATGAATAAGTTGCTGAAACAAAGAGCTCCAGAATCCCATGAGAACTTCGAAAATCCATTTGGAGACAAGGCCAGAGGAAAGAGGTCAGTTCAAGAGGGCAACAAGGGCACCAAAGGATTTTTTAGAGACCCTAAACGTGCTGAAAGGGGAAGGACCAAAAATCATGAGGAAGAGGATGACCCATGGAGGAAGAGAAACAACTGGGGTAGTGAAGAAGGAGGAGATAAGGAGCTAAAACACCTTAAGTTAGTCTTTTCTTCATTTACTGAAGGGGATGATGCCAAAAGTTGGGTACAAGATTATGAAGAGTACTTTGATATATATGGCATCCATTCATATAGGAGGATTGTCATTGCTGGTATGCACCTGCATGGGCCTCCTAAATATTGGTACAAGTCTTTTGTCAGTCATAAGGAAGGGCTAACATGGGTACTTTATCTAAGGAATTCATTAATAGATTTTCAGAGGCAGGGTTGGATAACATTTATGAACAATTCAAACTTCTAAAGCAAACCAGCACAATCGATGCCTATTATGATGAGTTTGAGAGGCACAAAGACAAACTGCTTGAAAAAATACCACAGCTAACAAAGGACTTCTTTGTGGGTAACTTCATTAGAGGCTTTAAAGATGAAACCAAGAAGATAGTCAAACTCCTTGATCCAGACACCTTGTCTACAGCCTATAGCAAGCCAAATTTTATGAGGTACCCCTACCAAAACCAGTCAACAACTATATTAAACCATACACTACAATACCAACCGATACAAGTTCACACAAAAAGGATTTCCCTGCTCCTACAACTACCAAGACTCCCCTTCTTACTTATCCCAAAACTAATTTCACAAACCCAAACCTATTACTACAACACAAAGAGAAGAAAGGAAATCTAAGGGCCTATGATTTTACTGTGATGAGAAGTATACCTTGGGGGCACCAGTGCAAGAATCTTAAGTCCTCCATGATAGTAAGAGACAACTACTGCAGTCCTGACTACACTGAACCACCCTCATTTGATGAGGATCCAACTTAAGTAAATGAGCATGAAAGAGAGGATGTTGAGGAGGAACAAACTACACTGGCAGCCCTAGAAACCCCACTTGAACATCAAGATCAAACCTTAATATTGCAAAGGAAGAAGGGAGGGAAGTTACTTCAAATGTTAGTTGATAGTGGTAACACCTTTAATTTCATAAACCAGATCATTGCAGATAATCTTCAGTGTAGGTCCCTACCTTGTGAACCTTTGGTTATTACCCTCCCAAATGGGGAATAGGTTCACAACCAAGCCTGGATACCTGAATTCACATGGAGCATAAATGCACACCAGTTCACTATTCCAATGTGGATAATGGAGCTACAATCATGGGATGCCATTTTGGGAACTAAATGGTTGAAACAATTAGGAAAAGTTAGTTTGGATTACAATAACCTCCAGCTGAGCTTCTCACACTAAGGGATAATGGTAAGGCTGCAAGGCTCAAAAGGAGAAACCACCCTTGAACCAATAAGCCATCCCTCTTGTAATTACCTCACCATAGTACAACCAGCATGGATGAGTCAGTTGGTTAATACTTATGAAGAGGATGAAAATCTGACCCAAGTAATTTCTGAACTCTCCTCCACCAAAATGGGACTCAATGAGTTTGAGCGGAACCATGGTTTACTTAAATACAGGGGGAAATGGGTCGTTGGTTCTGAAGGGAATCTCAAGAGGCAAATATTTGAAGAGTTAAGATCCACACTTAAAAGAATTGAACAATATTTCTATTGGCAACACATGAGAAAGATGTGTGGGGGCACTCAGAATTAAGAGCCACACTTAAAAGAATAGAACAATATTTCTATTGGCAACACATGAGGACGGAAATAGATAAATGGGTGGTTGAATGTCCCACTTGTCAATTTTCTAAGCATGAGACAATAAAATCACCTGGGCTCGTGCAACCTCTACCCATTTCCCAACAACTTTGGAGAGATATTGCTATGGACTTCATTAGTGGCCTCCCTAGTTCCAAAAACCATGACACCATATGGGTCACCACAGATAGATACAGCAGAAGCTCCCACTTCCTACCTCTAAGCCACCCCATCTCAGCTAGAAACTTGTCCCATCTATACTTTGAAAACATTTACAAACTACATGGGTTGCCCAACTCAATAGTAAATGACAGGGATCCTATATTTTCAAGTGATTTATGGCAGACCTTGTTCAAAATATTTGGAACCAGACTTCACCTTAGCACCTCTTACCACCCCCAGAGTGATGGCAACACTGAAAGGGTAAATCAATGTCTAGTATAATATCTCAAAGGCATGTGCAATCATTCCCCCAAGCAATGGAGCACTTGGTTACCTATGGCTAAATGGTGGTTCAACATAACATATCACACTTCCCTACAAACCACTCCTTATAAGGTGTTCTATGGACATGATCCTACCCATCTTATCATATCAAACACAAATAACATCCCCATAGCAGCAGTTGAGGTTATCCTAGAGAAACATCAACAAATGGATATTCTCAAGGAAAATCTAGTAAAAGCACAACAAAGGATCAAAAGCCAAGCCGATAAAAGGGAGAGCAGAAAGGGAGTACTATTGGAGATTGGGTCTATCTCAAACTGTAGCCTTACAGACGAAGTTCAGTGGCAATAAGGAGGAACTTAAAGTTGGCCCCAAAATTTTATGGTCTTTACAAGATTCTGCAAAAATTGGGAAGTTAGCTTATAAATTAGAACTACCTAACACTTCTAAAATTCACCCTACATTTCATGTATCCCAACTTAAAAAGCATTTGGTTGCAGTTCAAACACAAAATCAACTACCAGTTGTTACACAAGATGGGACCTTTGATATTGGGCCTCTCAAAGTTCTTAAACAAAGGAAGGTCTATAAGGGGAGCAAGATCATATATGATATACCAATACCTGGTCCAATGAAAGGGTAGCAGCATTGATGATGCAACATGGGAAGATGAGGAGTTATTCCAGATTAACTTCCCTGAGTTCAGCTTTGTTCCATGAGGACATGGAAGCTTTTAAGGGGAAAGGAATGTCAAGCTAAGGTTATTTTAGAGAATATAGAATAAAAAGTAGATTCTAGTAGTAATGAAGTGCATGTGAGCACATGTCACGGTTAGTTTTTTTGTGGTGAAGGATAAGAAGTAAGGTGTAGGATTAGCTTTATTTCTTTGCAAGAAATCTCTTCCTATAAATAGTTGTAATAGCTTTTACATTGGCAAGTATTGAAATATATGAAAATGAGTAACATTTGCTCTCAACCCTATCTCCCTCCTTCTACCTCCCACCTACTTAATTCTATCAGTCTCTCTCTCTCCTCCCAATTCTCTCTATCTTATCTCTATAATTCAAGGTCAGGAACAAGTGTCGCCTGACATACATCATTGGTTCAAGGTAAATAATCAGATGTATAGATATGTGATGGGTAACTTCAACCAAACTCTTGAAGTAGCTGAACTTCTATCTTCCTTTAATGCATCACTAGTTGAAGGTAAATAATTAGATTTACAGATTTGTGATGGCTACTTTCAACCAGACCGCCCTTGGATAGGTCTTAATTATGAGATTGAAATTATGATCCTTGAACTGAAACTTTGGATTGTATTAATGCATAATTACCTTAAATATTAAGTATCGGGTTATTATTAAATTTTCAATATGGAATAGTCATTGCGTTTCTAAATATGGAACGACCTTTTCAGTAAGGGGAAAATTTGATTTTAAATACATTACTTATTTTTTGATAGATTTCGTGAGGTATAATTAAACACAGAGGGATAAAAGAGAATTCAATCACAATTAAGCACATTGGAAGGAAATCCATACAAGGCCAAGTCACTGTAATGTAGCCTTAGAACATATATGTGTCTGTGCTCTGTCTGGTGCTACAGTAGGGGACCGACCTGGCTCACTAGCAGGCCTACTTTAGTGCTTGTCTGGTTGACAGAGTGGTTGCAGTATTGGCTTGCAGCTGGCCATGCAGGTGTCTCTTAGATGTATATGAGGTTATAGGGTTAATAATATTGTTTGCGTCACCCTTTTTCACTTCAATGTAATATATTACACTGTTTCTCCCTATAATCTCTGTCTCTTCTCCACAACTCTTTTTGAACAACTAACATATAGTATATATAAATGTGGAAAGATGATAACTCATCATGTATGACCATTAAAATCAATTCGGGACTAAAGATTTGTGTCTGACCTGTTTTTTTCTTTCTTTTTCCCCTTGCTTATTGTTTGTAATATTTTGTTGACTGTCTACGCAAATTTAGGTTTGCAGGTTTTTTCTTTCTTGCTTTGTATCTTTAGATTTTAGACTGATGCATAAGTTTGAAATTCTTAATTCATGCAGTAAATATACCTGAAAAAAAAAACAAAGAAATTACTCAAAGCAGTTATCACCTCAACACTTTGCTCTCCAAACCATGTCCCTACAAGGTATTCCTCTCCTGTCTCTCCAGGATATGAATACTGAAAGATATAGCAATCTCCACTGTAAAATTTTGTCAGATCAGAACCTGAAAGAGGAGTCTTCCCTTCACCATCTACACGCCAAACCTGAGCAATCATGGCAGAAAACCCAATTAGAAAGAAACATGGCAGTACAATTTATCGAGACAGATTCATGGATTGCTGCATTCAGTACTGTTCCTATGCACATAATTACTAGGAATTGGCAGTGGGGATAACATATTCTCAGGTTGGTCACCAAAAATAGAGAAGTGCAGAAAAATAGAATGTTGGGATGAGGATGTGTTTTAGCTGCAAAGGTATATTGGAAACAACATTGATTGATGACATTTCTTGAAATTCAAATTCCATTTACATGCTCTGTAGTATTCCCTAAAATAGTATAAATTTCTAACACCTTAATTTTTTCCAACTCTAAAGGTTCATTTTGGTACCCATACAGTTTTAGTAGACTTTCTATTTCTTTTGCCAATACCTGCAAGTTTCCTGTGCAGTCAATATGTGGTTGAGGCTCTTCCTTTGCAGGAGCAGTTTTCAGAAGACCCTTCACATTCAACCCTTGGCGTTTCAGAAGTGCTACAAAACAACCAACATAGAACATCAGCATTAATAACAATTATATTAAAATTTATAAGCAGAATGTAACTAAGAATAGAAATATGAGGCCAATATATAATCTGTTGTGATATTGACTTTCAGGGAGGGAGAATCAAAACTGCGACATACTCACCAGCAACCTTGCCTCTACCATCCTCAGATACCGCTACATCTGTTGACTGAGGCCACGAATCAAATTTTGATCGGAACATAACTGTCTCAAATCCCTCCATTACACGGACTATATGAGCTTTTGGTCGGTTAAGGCTACTGATTAATTCCTATAGAACGAGAACAACAATAAATGGATGATGGAGAATATACACCCAAATTAAGAAGCTTAACTAAACAAATAGAATAATGTAGTACCTCTGCAACTCCACTTGCACTTTTTCGATCATCAAGAGAAGTATTTCTCCCCATCCATACATAGACTTCCAACCCACAATCCAACAGATAGCATTTATTAGTGTCTAGCAACTCCCTTGTCAAGGAAACTACATCAACAGGATCCGCCTGCCCCTTTGCCACACTTAAAGAGCAAACACATTTTTGTCAGAACGGAAAGTAAAGGATCAAAAGCACACCAGCTCAACAATTACTCTCTCAGTACACCAAAGGACTGACACAAATATAATTTTCTCACATATTAAAAAAATCGAAGTAGAGGACATGAGTATAAAATGAGGTTAATTTTACCCATAAGGACCCCATTCAAGTACACTAATTAATCTTTGCTTTATTATATAACCAGTGGACCCCATGTAAGTACACTTTGTGAGGTTAAAATAGTCTTTGTATCACTTTTTCATTTGATTTGTGTATTTGTGTCATCCTTTGGTGGACAATCTTTTTTTGTGCTTATGTCCTCCTTTGGCGGACAGAGAAGGGAGTATTTTACTTGAGATAGTAATTATGATAAATCTTGTCCCATGATCATCTTCCCAAAGAAATAAGATCTCGATTTCCTTTGGTTTTTTGTTTCTTCACTTTTGCATCTATAGTTTGAAGATTTAAGCATGAAGGAAATATATATGATCTTACAGTATATCTCGTCTCTAGAGGGCTTATAACAAAAGTATATGGTATATGATTCTACTACAGAATTAATTCCATGTTATTTTGCTATCCATCGAAACAATCATCTGCTCTTTCCGATACATTGTGGACTGAGCAGAAGTTAAATGGACATAATATAAGAGAATTAAGCATAAGAAATAATTCTATCAACAAATCGGTCGTATCACATATCCAATGCATTTACAAGAGACTGACATAAACCTAGGATCAAGGAAAATTTCAATGGCAAGAATGTATTACCCAAAAAGCCTAGTAGGAAGAGCATCAGTACTTTTAGCATCTTCAGTAGCGGTTTTCCTTGGCAGTGGAGCAAAACCACCAAATAAACCCCAGAATTCTCCGGTTTCAGCATCAGCCATCATTTTCCCATCCTCTACTTAGAAGAATCATAAAAAAACTTAAAATGCTAACAATCTTCTGGTATTGTCTCTAACTACTGAAGTAATTATCGACTTACCAATGGCAGCTATCTCACATTTTCCATCATGATAAGTGTCTTTAATGTATTGGACCACTTCCAGTGCTTTAGCCCTCTCTTGTATAGATGAGTTAGAACCATTAAACTGGAAAATCTTAGACGCCGTATCAACGATAAAGATGTCATCATGATTGAGTGAGGATCGAGCAAAAGCAACCTGGAATCAAGATAGGCAGGCCGCAGGGTCAAAATTAGCAATACATGTTGACAAATTCATCGTCAATAAAGCAATAACATTGACTTGCCTCTTTTACATGAACAACATGTTTCCCTTTGCAAACATATAAACGGGTCTTGCGCTCTTCCGCTTCAGCATGTTTGAATCCAGATGCAATTCCACCTTCTTGAGGTATGATACATGGTTTGAAATAAGAAAGGAATTTCTCAGTTTCATGGCCTTGCACTTCCCGATATTGAACAGCCCGCCCTCCAAGAGCCGCATCCAGCTCAACAGTCTTCATAGCTGCAGTTCCAGCTTCATCCTATTTGCAACTTGTTTTAGCCATCAAGGATAAATATTTCTATATAGTCGATAGAAGTGAAAACAGTGGAAATAAGTACTTACTTGACTAGTATCTTTACCAAGCCAATAATGAATATCATGACGTAAGGCACCACTTTTTAAAGCAGTTGTCTGCAATAAGTAAGATATGGGATTTTAACTTACTATCAAAATGAAAATACATAGCGTGTAACTGTGGCCATAAAATTTAAAAGCTCATAAAGGGTGTTTTAGTAGAAGGGTCCAGTCTGGCACTAGATTGTGGGACATTTTGGAATTATGAAAACAGCCAATAATATCAAGTTCATTCTTCTGAAGTCATTTATATAACTGAAATATTCATAGTTATATAACTATAAAGAAGTAGAGAAAAAATGTAAGTGAATCTTATTAGACTGCCTACCTTCAAAATCACATAGGAGTCCCCCGTAAAAAACTTGCCGTGAGAAGACTTTGACACAGATACAGGACGAAAATTCTCAATGCGCCATATCTCTATCCCACTATGCATTGTCAAGGAAAGCAGAAAAGATGAGCCTTCACAAATAAGAAAGAAATGATGAAACCAAATAAAATAAACTCATACATTGACGAGAAAAATAGATGCCCTAATAATAACTGATGATGATTATAATTTGTAAATGACCAGCCATTTATGCTTCCTTTGTAAACAATGCTATTAAAAAAAATTGATTTTAGTCAGGGAAGATTGATATGCAAATGTAACAGAATGGAGATACTGAAATTGACAGTGAAGTGAAAGGACAATATTTTAAGACAAAGGATACGCCTTTTGTCCAGCTCCTTGAAAAGCTGGATCCAAATCTCTCATTGAAACAGCCATAACTGTTTTCTGCTTTGTCTGCTTGGCTTTAAGAACTTTCTTCTGAAGATTAAACTTCACTACCTGAAACCCATGAAATGAGTACCATAGCATAAAAAAGGTTAGAATTAACTCTGCAAAGGAAAATTTTGAATACCTCGTGGCAGCTAAGCTAAGAAAATAGGAGATAATAGTAGCAACAACATAAATGGAAGGATGCTTATACTTATAACTAAACATATGCATTAACAATTAAGTGGAAAAAGAAATGTCTAAATAGTCAGCCAACGAATTCGAACCAGATGCTAACCAAAAAGATGGCCAAGCATCCTACTTCCATCATGGCAGATTGCCCTAGATTTCCATCCTTTCAGATGTAAATTATACCACTAGACCTCAGCCACCCATTGAAAACCTATGTTTCACATACTCTTTACTTTGTCTTGAAGTACCGTGTCCGACACTCGACATTCACCACTCGAACAAGGGTTTGGGTACTCGACACTTCACTTCAGGGTTTGTGTCCAACTGGATACTTCATCCGACTATATGAGTCCGTGTAACATAGTTCAAAACTGGTTATAATGCTTCCTTGTGTACAAGTTACAATGTTGTCATTGTATATTTGTATGTAGAGTTACCAGACTTGATTACCCGGTCATGCGTCATCATTCATCAAATATAAGATCGACTGATCTCCAGATATGATACCAAATCCTTATACATGCTCACACAGTCACACTACAGTAAGTCACCTTCATAGAGAAACAGTTCCCAATTTAAACAGATAACCCTTTCAACAAAACTAATCAAAAAAATTTGCGACTGTGTAGAGAAACCTGTTTCCAATGAGGATGTCATATTTTCGTCATAGAAGATGCATATCAAATACTTAACAACAAATTTTCTATTTATTTTACAAGAACAAAATTCCCCATAAATATGTTTCACCAAATGCTAGATACTATTCATTTTGAGATGGTTAACAAAAGGGACTATTCTAATTTTAAGTTCTGGAACTATTTCAACCTTTGAAGTACTTATCATATCTGGGTTCTTGATTTTTGTTTCTCATGTTGTCGTATTGCATATTAGTTTGATTGTATATTTACATTATTGCATGTATACGTTCCTCATTTGTTCCCTCAAAGAAGACTGCAATTTTTCTACCCATATAACTCAAATACAAAGCATGGCAAAACAGTGAGTGTCCATCTTCTATCGCTGCAGCTAAATGAAGAAATCCCGTAACAGTTTTTGTGGCAACAGCTTCAGCTTTGTTGTCAGGAAGCTATACAGTACAAATCATAGAAAGGGAGTAGTCTTTCAATTGTTTATCATTGCATGTTTTATTTTATCTTTTTTTATTATGATACATTTATGCCATGAAGAAGAACATGCAGACAAAATTGTGATTATAAAAAGAAAAGGAAACAAAATGTTGTAGAGAAAATTTGAGAGAAAAAACTTCTGAATTATTATTTTTTGTCAAGTATGAGCAATTAGTAAAGCATGGCATCAAAGACTTGTTAAATTATGACAGTTACAAGAAAAAATGAAAAGAAAAGAAATGGATTAAAAACTTGGCCACTTTTTTTGCTAAAGTTTTCCATAGATAAATGAACGGAAAACAAAATATCACAAGTAAATCTATATAATCCCTATTATACCCTTTACATTCCAAACACAACAAAAATAATATAAGGGTTAAATAGTAATTTAAATGTAAAGTCAAGTCTTCTTTCCTTTTCCTTTATAAACTTCGTAACAAGAGGAAAGAAAATTTACAAGTTTTCTATTCTTCTTTTTTCTGTTTTAATTTAAGTTTTCTATTATTTTCTTTTCCGTCCAAAACTCAGAAACATAGTGTAGCAAGGGAGAGTGCTCTTTAAAATTGCTATGTTACCATATATATTAGGAAGTTGGAAACAGAGGCACCTAGATAAACAAAAAGATTTATTATCTTTGTTTCATATACAGAGTATATCTTTTCCTAGACAAACACTTTCCAAAAATTTACTAGTCCGTAGTACTAAAATATGGACACACACTCATATATAAGCACTAAATCAAATACAGATCACAAGTACATACTATTATATAGCAGTTACACTGATCTTGAAAATCCACCATTGCCGGAAACATAATGCAGATTGCACAATTCATAATGCATACACTCCAACTTAATCATAACAATAATACCCATAATCTCATTTTCAGAAGCATATATGTCCAAAAACATTAATCCTGTAAAGTGGAACTTTTCCCGGATCCGTTAAAATTTAAATTGTATTATTGTTCGAATCAGGCAATTTTACTAATCAAATCAAACCCTAATAAACACTGTATAAAATGCATCACGAATTAATTCAAATAACATAGAATCTCCAAAATTCAATAATAACCATTTCATACAATCAGAAGCCAAAAAAAAAGGAAAAAAAAGAAAGAAAGAAGAAGCACTTCCACTGATTTAAGAAACAATAACATTATTACGGGAACCCTTAAGCCCTATTCATGTAAAATAAAATAAAAACAACCAATAAAAGAAGAAAAATAAATTTTGACATAATTGATTACCTCGGGCTGGAAAATAAGGATAAACAGATCCAATCTGGCGCAATTTTAATCCACCAAAGTTGAGCTCAACAAGAGCTGGAGTTCAAGAGAGAGAAACAGAGAAAGCTGGGTGGACGAAGAAGAATGAAGAATGAAGAATGAAAAAGAAATTGGAGGTGTCGAGAGAGAGAGAGAGAGGGGGGGAAGGGGAAGAAAAGAGGAGAGAGAAAAGTAAGGAGGGAATGATGAGTTGCCAGGCGTGCTTATCACTAACGGCAGCTAAACAGAGGCCCCACAGAGGAGAGAGAATTAGAAAAATGAACAGGTATACATATTTAACAACAGATTAACATAACTGGAACATAATTAAGGGCCCTAATTAATACTAGTAAAATTTTAAGAAGGGTGGACGTGGAGTAGTAAAAAGAAGAAGATTAAAATACTGTGAGGAAAAAAGAATCAGTTGTTGGTCCCTTTTACAGGTCAAATTTGTTGGCGAGTTCAGACATTAGAGTTGCTTTTCATGTTAAATACTTCTTTAATTTTAAAATTATAAATATATTTTCTAAAATTAAATTTTAAAAAAAATCATCATTTTTATTATTAAATAATATAATTTTTTTGTTTATATTTTTATTCAATCGGATCGAATAATATAATAGTATACTATTCCCTCCGTCTCAGGATAAAAATCTTTATTACTATTTTAGGTAGTCCCCAGTTAAATGTCTGTTTACCTTAAATAATCTATTTTTTACAATAATTCGCCCGTAATACCCTTAAGGCCATGTTTGTTTGCAAGGATTATAATCCCGGGATTATAATCCATGGGATTATAATCCCAAGACTATTAATCTTGGGATTAAATAGTCCTACTCACATGTTTGTTTTTTATAGGATTATTCATGGGATAACTTAAAATAATCCCATGTTATGTTTGTTTTTTCATGATTAATTAAAGGATTGGATAAAAAAATATTGTTTGGACTATTATACCCTTACCAATAATAACATGTTTTAAACTATAATTTAAACTTGTTTATACATCAAAAAATGATTAATAATAAGTTGTTTAAAAAAATAAGTTGTCTGAAAAATAAGTTGTTTAAAAATAAGTTGTTAAAAAAAATAAGTTGTTTACTAATAATAAGTTATTCACCAATAAGTTGTTTAAATAATAAGTTGTTTGAAAAATAAGTTGTTTACATTAAGATAATAATTTTTTAAACAATCCATATGAAATTATAACAACTGGGTATTTAACAAAGTTATACGTGCATATGTATAAACTGCTAGCTTACTACTGTTCTACAAAGTTAGTCCTGCGAAAGTTCGTATTTAACAATAAGTCAAATGGACTAATGTTTTACAAATTTAAAAATAAGTTGTTTAAAAAATAAGTTGTTTAAAAAAATAAGTTATTTTCTAATAATAAGTTGTTTAATAATAAGTTATTTACTAATAATAAGTTGTTTACTAATAATAAGTTATTTACCAATAAGTTGTTTAAATAATAAGTTGTTTGAAAAATAAGTTGTTTAAAAATAAGTCGTTTACCAATAAGTTGTTTAAAAAATAAGTTATTTGAAAAAAATAAGTTGTTTAAAAAATAAGTTGTTTAAAAATAAGTTATTTTAAAAATAAGTTGTTTAAAAAATAAGTTATTTGAAAAAAATAAGTTGTTTAAAAAATAAGTTATTTGAAAAAATAAGTTGTTTAAAAAATAAGTTGTTTACTAATAATAAGTTATTTACCAATAAGTTATTTAAGAAAATAAGTTGTTTGAAAAATAAGTTGTTTAAAAAAATAAGTTGTGTAAATAAGTTGTTTAAAAAAATAAGTTGCTATAGCACTGTAGCACTGTACGTAAACAAACAATATTCAATCAATCAAAAAAGACATGATTCAATATTTAATTATTTGTAAGTATAATTTGTTATATAGTTAATTTGTTGACTATAGAACTGTAGCAATACAAAAAAATAAAGGTTAGTTTTGTCCATAAAATTTTAATCCCTCATGATGGGATTATAATACCTAGTTAGACATGGTATTAAATAATCCTTCATCTTAAGCTATTTTATAACTCCTGGACTAATAGTCCCAAACTCAAATTTAAAAACAAACAACACACTTGGGATTAATAGTCCTATCCCAAGTGTAATCTTTGCAAACAAACATAACCTTAGTATTAATTGTCATATTTCTATTATCTATGCATACTTATGAAGCATCACTAGTCATGTGTAAAAAAACTATGTAATTAAATGAGAATTTAAATATGGACACTTTTGTTATTTTATTCTCTTTCTTTATATACGCAAAAAGTCAATTAGGATTTTTATCCTGTGACGGAAGGAGTACTATATTTTTAGTCGATGTTATAGATAAGCTTTAAAAAATAAAAAATATTCGTTTAATAAATACTCCATATCCTTAACGAAAAAAGAATAAATTTTTGGAAACAATTAAATTAGAAAATTAAGAAAGAAAGAAATGGGGGATTACATAGATATAGGTATAGGTATAGGTATAGATACAAAAATGTGTAAGTATAGATGGTTCAAGAAAAGCTTTGATGGTTGGTGATGGTGCTGTGCTGACTTTCCGCTTTGTGAGGACAAAAGAGTAATGTCGGTCACCGGCCATCATCCATCCGTTGATTAATTCTGGCAGGCAGGCAGGCAGGCAGGCATTAAGGGCTGCCCGAAATAGCGATGCAGTCCATTTCTCTATTTCCGTTTTCTTCTTTTCGGTTTCTATTAGTACATTCTAATTATATTCTTACTACAAGGAAAATTTACAATTTACAATTTCCTTGTGTGTGGCTTGTTTGTTTCGAACACTTCCTCATTCGACATTCCTCTCTAAACTTAACATGCATTTAGCCGCAAATTTCCAAAATTATACTACATTCATTTTCACTGTATTTATTAGTTACTTTTTAAATATATATATATATATATATACAAAATTCATTTCTTTTGATAATAATTTAAAATGATATAATATTTTTAAGTTTTGTATTACGGTTATATATATTACTCTCTCCATTTCACACAAAGAGACTTATTTGAGTTTTATAAATTCGCAAAATTATGAATTCAAATAATAATATGATATGTATTAAATTTTGTAACAACAATTTTGTGCTTGGTAAAAAAAAACTTTTGATATAATATAATATAATATTAAATATTGTAAATAAAAAAAAATTACATTAATTTTAAATTTGAGAATTTCAAAACTTGAATAGGATTTTTTTTTATTTTTGTTGAACAAAAAGGGTATTTTATGCAATCACTAATAAACTAAATACTAAATTAATTTAAGGTAACATTATTTCTACAAGTCATTTATATTTTCACATAGTAAATGGTCACGTTCTCCTATGAAGAGACCTGTGAAACAACTAAGAAATTACAATATTTTAAATTTAGAAGTAACATACATATTTTTTAAATTTAATAATAGACCACATCATTTATAAATTCAATATACATGGGCATTATTATTGTGGAACCAAGCACTAGCTGTTATAATTCCCCCCTTTTACCACTCCGATAACTAGTAACTGATGAAAAATAAAATTTTGAGCTGTAAAAGTTTAATCAGATCCAACATTATGTCAAACAATACATGTCATGTCCCTCACATTCATCGACTACACTGGTTAATTTGTATACAAATAGAATTAATCATCATGAACGTACATTATGCATATGCACTAAGCTGGCATAACCCCTTAATTTCTATTCCCCAACCCTTATTGTTAATTTAGTCCATCGTCTGTGCAATATATACGGGGCAAAATATCTACGAAAAATATACTCCACATAATCAAAATTAATATTTGCTTGACATTAAAAACTAAAACAAATAAAGGTACTTTATTGGAGTCCTAATATGTTCATTCCAATTATTCTACAAATAAACCCAACTATAGATTATACATTAACTTCTTTTGATTTTATTTTAAACTAATATCTACTTGTGAATGAGATTTTAGTTTGATAATTAAAATTGAGGCTTCGTATTACATATTAATTTTATTTTTATCCGAGTCTGTTTCTTTTTTTATATAAAATTTATTTTTTAACTTCATACGAGATTTGATTGATTATTTTAATTTTTCACTGATAGCATAAATTTATTGATATTATAACTGTGTACTTGATTATGAAAATTGATTATACTTGCACTACATCCCAACTTGAAGCCACTTTTTTCTTCATATTGCTAATATCAGCCTTAACAACTTTAATTAACTTTTCATAAAACAGTTAAAACGCATAATGGGCTGGATCCAAGTGGGTCGGGCGTATCGCCCAAGCCTAGTTCGTAAATAGTTACGTGGGCCGCAAATTTTTTATGTTCTACCAGAATAATTCCTATGCATATGGTTCCGTTGACAAATAGTAATTTATATTTTTTATCCATCTTTCCTATTATGGAATATGAATTTCTCCGAAAAGTTTACAAGTTAAAAAGAGTTACAGTCACCAATTTTTTTGAGGAGAATGTCTTAGGGGGTGTTTGATAAAAACTGAATGAATCTGAATCTGAATCTGAATGAGCTGAATCTGAATCTAAATCTGAATAAAAAAAGTTGTTTGATAATTGACATGTCTGAAACATCTGAATGTCAGAATTTTATTAATTTACCCTCTGAAAAATTTAAAATTATTATAAATTTATTTAATATTACTTAATATAATAGTTAATATTTTTTTTTTAATTTTTTAATTTTTTTAATTTTTTTTACTCATTCAGCTGCTCATTCAGTCATTCAGCTAAAAAAATCTGACTTAGCCATTCAGCTCAATCATATGACCGATTCAGCCATTCAGACCAAAACAAACGCACTTATCGATTCAACTATTCAGTTATTCAACCATTCAGCTCCATTCAGCTCTAAACAAACACCCTCTTAGTGTGGTACATAAAATTATAATTTAAAATTAATATAGATTATTGATGTTATGATACTGCCATGAAGTAAATTAAGGCTACTCAAGTACTTTCTGGGTTACATTATCAAGCAAATATCAATGTAAATTAATTCTTTATATTTTTTCATTGACAAAGACATTACGTCTCTTGCTTGGAGTACTAAATAGCTCCTTTCGTCCCATTTTAATCAACAACTTTGATTTTATACCCAAATTGACCATTTATAATTAACAAATAAAATATATTTTTATTAATTAAATATGAATATATAGTGTACTGATAATAAGTTACATAGAATTTGGTAAATCGAAGCTTCTCAATTTAAAATTAAATTTAAATATACTTAATTATTAATTTTAAAAATAGTCAATTTAACGAAACGAGTTAACTTTGCCAATTAAAATGGAGGGACGAAGTTAGACTAAATTTAACACGAAACAAACACAATATATTTTCTATATTTATATCATCTTTCTCAATTTTTTAATTAAACAGTCAATGACTATAAATTTATTACGCCTGAATATTCTTACAAGCAAGAGGACGAATGGATATCATCCATCTCAAAAGTAAGAAAAACTAAATTCAGAATTTGAGCCAATTCTGCTGATCCGTGTGCAATCAAATTATTCAAACGTCACATACGATGAGAGAAACAAATACTGTATTAGCATTAAATTAAACAATCTCTAAGATATTAGTTTATTAGTTTTAATTGATCGAACCTGGATATAATATGATTTCCGTTGTATATTTTTTCCACAAGAATTTTTTTTTCCTAAAAGAGTGTTTCTCATTCCTTAATTAATTACCCTAGCTAGAGTGTGTGGTAATATTGATCATTCCTTAGTTAATTACCCTAGCTAGAGTGTGTGGTAATATTGATCTCACTAGGGTGACAAATTTCCATGACATCCATTTAACCTTACTAGTGTAATAGCCGTTTGAGGCACGGATTTTGTTTATTAACAATTGTTTATATTAAAAATAATAATATTTAATTAAAATATTTATGTAGCTAAGTAAAATAAACAGCATAAAAATTATTCATATAAAAATATCGTTAACAACAGATGAAAATGATAAGTACATATAGTAGATATAAAAATTTTAAAATAATCTTTCACTTACTTTTTTTTTTCCTTAATATTCTTTGTCTCAAATTTCAAAATTATTAACCTGAGAAATAGTGACGCTAATTCTTATGTTATATCTTGTAGGTAAGGAAATTTACACCTTGCTAGGGTTAGGGTTTCGTATTGGCTGGAGAGGAGAGAAATCCACGAAGAGTACGGAACTGATTGATTGATTGAAGAGGGGAGAAGAACAGGTGGGCAATTACTCCAATGACACGTGGCAGAACTCCTAGAATCCGGAAACCGGGTTAGGGTAGCAGGGATTCCAAGAGCCTTCTAGAGTCTTCGAGTTGTGAGAGAGTTTCAGGTGTGATGAGCTTCCAAGAGTCTTAGTGTAATGTCTTGAAAAGCCATCCTCTTTTCTCAGAATAGAGGGGTTATTTATAGAGTTTTCCTGGGAAATAGTCACATGCCAGGCACATGTTTTAAGGGAAATTCCCGAAATACCCTTTAATTATGTTTTAAAGGAGAAATTCCAGAAATACCCTTTAATCATCAAAGTAATGCCCAAATTGCCCTGTTCTTCTAGCCGCCAATCCAATCCCTCAATCAATTCCCAAAATAGGTCGCATCCACGAGTCTTCTGCCTTGGAACACGTGGAGACTTCCCCGGGTCTAACGCATTTAATTAGGTTTTTATAAACCCTAATTTGTACATTTAATTAGGTCACATGAACCCTAATTTGCACATGGGCCCACATATCTCAACCTTGCTTCTCTAAGTAATGGCTTAAAAAGTGAAAAGTAATTCATATCCTAAATTAGGGAGGTTTTAAACTTGGGCTGAAATTAAGTTACTAGTACTATGTTGGTTGCAAAAAAACCTTGAAATGAAGGTAATCAAAGCTTTTCATTTTTATTATATAGCTCAATTATATAGGCAATCCAATATTGATAAGTATTAAATGCAACAGAAATTCTAGGGTGACATTTCCTTGGCGACATTCTAGCGACATTTTTTTTTTGGTTTTTTTTTTGTTCCAATAAATCATATAAATTATTTGGAAGTCAAAACAAAAAAAAAACGCTAGAATGTCGCCAAGGACAATGTCGCTGTAGAAGAGCTCTAAATGCAATCGTTTGGAAATTCACACTTACATATTGGAACACGTATCCAATTATTGATTCTTAATACGAATACATGCACACGCCAGCTTTAATTATGTTTAAAAAAAACTTCACGTTGACCTATGCATTAATTTTAGAAGACAAACAACCAAGACAAGAAATTAATTATTATTGACTCAAAAGATTTTTTATTGCCAATGTGACCATTTGAATTAATGCAAGGACTACCCAAGATAACTCGGTCTCACTCGAGCTAAAATGGAAAAGGAATTATTTGTGCTCATCAAATTTCTTGTTTGTTGATTGTTGACAAAAAACTATATCATCATTCCACATCCAAATCAATTTTAGTCTTCAATTTTTATAATGCAATTACAACGTGTATACATAATTAAGTCCGGAAAATTAAATTAGACTTATTTGTGCAAGTAGATATATTTACGAAATCCAGCTCCACAAACTTAAAAAAAATTAACATTTAAGTGAATATCTCTAGTAAAATTCAACTCCAGAGCTTAATAGACAATATTATGTCTTTTCTGCAATATTAATCTTGCATTACCTATAAATAAACAACATATCTGCATGAAACTAATAATTGGACCAAGTGATGCTTAAAAGCCAAATATAAAGCATGGGAATAAGTAATGCAAATCCATATGGCTTAATTTATCCATTTAATAGTGTTCTAAAAACACAAATTTTGAGTAAATTTCTATTTCAGAAGGAACCACATATCCAAATATGAAAAATTTCAAACACTCAAACTGACGAGGAGTTGACAACTTATACTCGTAGCACTTTTCATGAGAATTCCTTTGTTGCGAAAACCAAGAGATGGTTGGAGGCACATACATTCAGAAGGAATATGCTTCTTATACTTGTCCTTGTTGGCACTTGCATGGTAATTGGCGAAGGAATTCTCAGTACTCCACCTATATCACGTATGTATTGGTTCATTAATCTAATATTCACCTGAAAATTTAATATAAATACATGTGTACATACTAAACGTTATTTTACCTTGACTTATATATATATATATATATATATATATATATATATATATATATGCATTAATTAAAGATATATATTAGTATAAATTTGATATTATCAATGTGATCATAATTATTAATTATTATTGACTTAATGAATTGACTGTTATCAATATAATTATCTGAATTAACTCACAATTATTTTAAATTAAAATACCTTGTCGTGCTATTACATATAAGGTGTATTGAAGGTATTGATTATCACATTACGTTACGAGTGGAGTCGGTTAATTGAAAAATATAAGGAAAAAGTAAAGAGAAGTGAAGTTTTAATTCATTGTTTAATAGTACTAAGGAGGTTTTCTTTTCACACCCCTTCTCAATTGAAAATTTTCCAATATTCGTAGTTTCATGCATAATATGAACGTACGAGTAGGTTATAACTTATAAATTAATGTTGAACTCGGACGAATCCAAGAATTTAAATACCGCAAAGAGACTAAAATTAAAATATTAAAGAAAATAATTTATATGTCGATAAATTTATAACGAAGTTGAATTGTAACTAATCGTAATACACTAATTGATTCGACATAATAAATTAGGGTACGATCATTTTTAATTCTTACATATCTTATGTATATACATAAATCGCTATTTTTGTTGTCGACGTAAATTTGTGATTATATATAACAAGACTCAAATATATATAATTAAGATCATTAATTATTAATTTTGAGATACAATTTGAGATAAGTTTAAACTCAAATGATTTAATTAAATTTATGAAATAATAAATCTTATTCTTAGTACTAATTTTTAGATATTTTATAATATTTATTTTGTATTGATTAAAATTAAATAAATTTTATCAATTTTGAGTTTGATGAAAATATTTTAAATTAATTTTAAAAAATTCAATAATAATCTTGTATTTTGGGACAAAAATGTTATCTTTCTCAAGATTACTAATTACGTACTCGGTCTACTCATAACATAAAAAAAAAGGTTTTTGTCCCAATATAAATCCTTTCTGAATTTGAAATATAATTAGTAAAAAAAGCATCTCCTTATGAATTCCGTAAGTTTGACATGCACCAATTAAACGGAGAAATGCAGAAAAACAAATCTCTCTCTCTATATATATATATAGGGGAATGATCTACAGAAAACGTTAGCTGTGAGCACTGTTTCATCTAACTGTGATCCAGTCATTCAAAATAAGATCCAAGGGTTGGGCGTGGGCACGACCGCTACTCCCTCTAGCGGCCAGCCAAATTTTTCATGTTGACCGCTACTCCCTCTGGAGTAGCGGCCAGTCAAAACGTGGTCGTTTTGATTGGCCGCTAGAGAGAGTAGCGGCCAACATGAAAGTTCGTAGAAATATTTGGCCTTCTGCTCAGGACAAAAGTCTAAAATACTTTTAGTTAAATTTAAATAGTTTTAATATATAATACATTAAAATATTTAGAGTTTAAATTTTAAACAATCAAATTATCACAATAATTTACAATGTTAAATTATATTACATAAAAAATTATATTACAAATATTTTATACAAATAAATACATTAAAATATTTAGAGTTTAAATGTTAAACAATCAAATTATTACAATAATTTACAATGTTAAATTATATTACATAAAAAATTATATTACAAATATTTTATACAAATAAATACATTGATATATTTGATAAATATTTTATACAAACAAATACATTAAAATATTTAGAGTTTAAATTTTAAACAATCAAATTATCACAATAATTTACAAATGTTAAATTATATTACATAAAAATTATATTACAAATATTTTAAACAAATAAATACATTGATATATTTGACAAATATTTTATACAAATAAATACATTGAAACTATTTAAATTTAAATACATTTAAACTCTAAATATTTTATATATTAAAACTATTTAAATTTAACTAAAAGTATTTTAGACTTTTGTCCTGAGCAGAAGGCCAAATAAATCTACGAACTTTCATGTTGGACGCTACTCCCTTTAGCGGCCAGTCAAAACGACCGCGACCAACATGAAAAATTTGGCTGGCCGCTAGAGGGAGTAGCGGCCGTGCTCACGCCCAACCCTTGGATCTTATTTTGGATGACTGGATCACAGTTAGATGAAACAGTGCCCATAACTAATGTTTTCTCTGGATCATTCCTCATATATATATATATATATATATATAACCCTTTTTCATAGCTAGTGCGCACTGAATTTTCGAACATTCTCTTCATGTCAGATTTTAGTACTCCAAAGTCCTCCCTCCCTCCTTCCAAGGCACTCTCTCTTCTTCCATCTTCTCCTCTTTCTCTCTATATATACACATATAAAATAAATATATATACGTACATGGAGTATATATATGATCAGTATATATGTTTGTGTTTAATTAGGTAATTATGGATTATGATGATGATATATATATATACATATATACACACACCTAGCTAGCTAGCAAAAACGAAGGCTAGCTCCAAATTAACTAAGGTTTGCATTTGGGAAGCAGATGACTTCTGATCGAGCGCTTCCTTGCGTACGCCCGAAAGGATTCTAAAATGCAAAAATGCGCGCAGGAGCATGCAATTAAGAAAGGGATTTTACAAGGACGAAGGACGTCTCTAGGTACTAGCTAGTCATTATAGATGATTCTTTCTGGGTTCACCTAATATCTTCCATCATTATAAATAATTAATATAAATTAAATATTAATCATTATATATTTTTTCCTTCTTCAAATTCAAGTTTTAGCTATAGCTGGCTATCTCCATATATATAATACCGAATCTCGTCCATAAACAAGCAAGCAAAAAGGAAAACAATCAACCAAGAAAAATATAAGGATGTTGGTAGAGAAAATGAAATTGATATATATATAAAAATAAAAATGTCAAAAATTATAAGCCAAATCATGTTTACATAGTTAATTGGATCACCTTAAATAGAATTAGATTGATTATTCAAATGAAATTTACACACAGAAAAAAATAGTAAAAGATTATCAAACAATAAATATTGAGATATAAAATTATTAAATTGTACGAGGGATATTATTATCATCATCATCATCATCATCTGTGGTTTAATGTTTGATCCGTTGGAGACTTTGAAAAAGAGAAATTAAGAAAAAGTGTAACAAAATCTATCATTGCTCCAGCCTCTAGGAAGTTATCATAATTAGATTATAACAATATAATTACTGATAATTAGAGTATTTAATATTATAATTAATTAATTTATTAGAGTATATAGTCATCTAGGCAGTTAATTGTAATGCTAAAGCAATATTAATGATCTCAGAGTATTAAATATGTTTGTTTTCATAGTATAAATATCATTATGATATATAGTATCGACAATTTTCATTTTAGTGTAAAATATTTATTAATTAAATATTACACAAAACGAGATTGTAATAGAAACCATCGAGAAAAATTAAGAAAATATTATTTTTTAAAATAAAATTTAATAATTTCACAAGACTTCTCTAACATAAATAGTAAATGTATGAGATTCACATTTATGTACGTCACTAAATTTAGTGAAAATATTAAATTTTTCTCTTAAAAATAATAATTTCCGAATTAATAGTCAATATGACTTGTGTCTTTTCCGTCGATGCACGTTATATTTAGGAATTTCAAAATTAAAAAAAATAAAAATACATAATTGATGATTGTATTAAACAGAAAAAGACGAGGAGGCATAAACACCTTTCATTTAAGTATTAATTTCTTCCTTCTTAGTCAAAGATAGTGAGAATAAATAAAATAATAAAGTATTGATAAGTGCGGATAAGGCGTCCCTTGCATTAAAATTTAAGAAGTGCATTAAAAGTTAGGAAATTAATAGAGATTCCAGGTGTAAGAAAGTTGACGGAAAATCCAACTTCCTCACCTCCCCACCCACAATATATATACCCCACTTTCACCACGCAAAATGTACATCCAAACCCTAGTCACTTGCCGCATTCCCTATCCTCTCCTCGGTTGATCTCGAACAGCTGGTCATGAATCCCAATCCAGCCCTCGCCGCCGCCTTCTCCTCCTCCTCTGGTGGCCGTCCACGCCGTCAGCGCAGAAACACCGATCAATCTCCGGCGGCAGATATGGTGATTGGAGACGAGGACCTACTCACAGAGGTCCTCAAGTGCCTCCCTGCCAAGTCACTTTTTCGCTTTCGTGCGGTTTCACACGGATGGAATAGACTTATTTACCACCCACAAGTGTTGCAGTCATGGAAGCGCCCAACTTCCCCCTCCACCATTTTCATCAAAAGGTTCACATATACTCGAAACGTCAAATTCTACCGCATTTCCCTCACGACGATCAATGGTAGCGGTGGGGCTATATCTCGATCCAACCCTCTTCAACTCCGACCTCTGGATTTTATACCCGATCCACAAGGTATAACAGTTCTCAACTCTTTAAATGGTCTATTCGTTTGTTCATCCGCTAGACATAGTTCTAGTGCAATTTACACCCAACCCCAGTACTACATATGTAATCCAACAACAAAACACTACGTGGAAATTCCTAAACCTAGTGCTTGTGTTAGGTTTCCTAGTGAGAAGTTTATTATTGGAATGAACTTAGTATTTGTCCAACCGAATAAGTACCTAGTCGTTGCAATGTGTTCCGATCGGCCGGGGCTACCCGGTTATTGTCACATTGAAACTTATGATCCGGAGACACGGGCCTGGAAGGCGACGTCCGTATCATTTGTTGTCCCCTGTTCTAATTGCCTATGTGTGCACCATGGTGTTTTATTGGACGGTGTGATATATTGGATAGGTAGAAAGACCTGTAATATATGGTTCTATGTTGTGACGGAAGAGCGTCTCATGGGACTCACATTGCCACAAACCTCATATGATGAGAGGTTAAGTTATTTCGGCGAATGTGAGGGCCAGTTGTGTGTGATCCGACTTCGTGAATCTACTTCCCAAAATTTAAATTCATTGTCTTATGTGCCTGAATTTGATGTTCTTGTGCTTGAAAAGGACCTTTCTAAGTGGTCCGTCAAGTATCATATCGACCTAAGGATTTCGAGTTTCTTTCCCTTTGAGATGCGCCTGGGGAATGATGATTATCTGTTTACGGTAGTTAGTATTGTTCCCGGAAAACGTCAAGGAGACTCGTTGTTGATTTTATATATACCGGGAGAAGTAGTATCTTTCAACCTAAGGGATGGGACAGTAGAGAAGATTTGCAATTTGAAGCTGCGGCCCTGCGATTTGAATGCTCTACAAATGCACCCGTGGAGTGTTGTTCATCAATGCTTGGAGACATTTTTGGGTCCATGATATGGATGTTGTATTATCTAGCTAGTTAGTCAGTCTCTATTTCATTGTTCCTGTTTAATTTTATGTTCATTTCCTGCTTTTGTATTTGAATCTGTTGAAAGTTAAGCATGTCTGCTAAACTTGTACAATGTTGTAATATGGAATGGACCATATGGGGTTACATTTTACTTTAAATTCACTTTAAGCTTTGAGAATTGCTTGGTAAGGAGTTCCTTTTCCGTAATCGGAGAAATCCATTAATGTGAGTTAATAATTATTATTATTATTATTATTATTATTATTATTATTATTTATGAGTTGACGTGTATATATGATTTGATCAAAATTTGGTTATTTTTGATATTTTTGAAAGTTCAATGATTTTTAATGTAAATAAAATAGTTTGTATGTTTTCTTATAATAGCTTGACAAGATAGTTGAATGATTGTTTCAGTTCTTACGTCTTAAAAGTCTAAACACATGTTTGAAGTCCCAACACACTCCTCCAATGCTCAAAAGTACTTTGTCTAACAAGCCCTAAAAATCAATACATAAATTTATGATGGAGAGTAGGAGTTTGATAGCTAGGTTTCAGCTCTTCAAATGAACAATATGTGTGTGTGTGTGTGTGTTTATAGGGATCAACTAAGAAGTTAATAATATGTTGATATATACACGGTGAAATCTTGTAATAGCATGGAGCAAGATTTTTGGTTACTGTTAGCGGATCACTTCAATTTATAATTAGAGGGTAGTGTGTGCTTTTGACAAGAGTTTGTGCAGTGAAACTTTGTTGTTCCTCATCCTAGTCTGTTATATATATGATCAGTGCTTTCGTACCTATTATCTTCCTCCTCATCTTCTCTATATATTTGTTGATGATACACGAGGGTTTATTAACTTTGATGAATCAAGCAATAATGTAGAATATTCAATATCAATATCCAATACGAGGAACTGTTATTACAAATATGAATGTTCTGGAAAAATATTACAAACCCCTTAACTGACTTGTAGCTATTGATGCATGTTTATACTATTACAGTAACTACACTCACCTACAGACTAACCACAGTTAGAAACTAACTACAGTTCTAACAACCTATAACGGAAATGCTAACTCATACTACACGTGCTCAATTAGCCCCAACTGCTTTCTCAACGCTGTCACTAGAAGCTATCATTTGTGTGCAATGTAACCACTGATGCTTGAACTGTTGGTGCTGCTGTGCTGCTACATTTAGAGCTTATGCTGGACTAGCTAGCTGAGGTAGTTTGCTCAATAGGGTTAGGGAAATACCGACATTATGATTTACTTCTTTAATTGGAATTATTATTTACTAATCTAATCAGTACTTTTCACTCCAGTTATATATCTGTAAGGCAAAAGCTAGGTATAAGTTGGCTGTTATCTTCAATACCGTGTATGCACCCCAGCTTCAGGAGTATTTGTATAGCAATTATTTGTGTCAGATTACTAATATACTTAAAATACTTCCCTGATAAATATATAGTATAGAAATATCATTGACATGCTCAATATAGCCAACAATATTATATACTGCTCAGATGGTCTTTGGAATAGAAATATATGTAGACTGCTTTAATTTTCAGGCGTAGTAGAAGATCAACTTCCTTTCTCATGATTGTCCCAAGTAAAATATAAAAAAAAAAAAAAATTGAAAAAGAATTAAAATCGAATAGCTAGCTTTAGTTTTTGCTATCATTCGTCCTACTCAATTATATACTCCTTAATTCCATTTTTGTAACAAACTTGGACTTTAATGGGAGTACATGATATTTACGGCAACATTGCTAAAGAAATATAAATTAAAATGAGGTAGGTCATAGCCTATATATTTAATAGTGTGTTTTTTTGGGTTCTATTTTTTTTTTTTTCATATTGAATTACTTGGTTGCTTGAAATGGGGAAAAGATCTCAGGCAAATATTATAGCTTTATTTACCTTTTAACTTGCTTGTTATAGATGCATATAACCCTTGCTGTTTGCGATATTCACTTGACTGGCCAGGAATCATTTAACTTCTTCCCAAGAGCAGGAAATCGCTGGCCTTTGCGCTGTAGATGATGTGAGTTTTGTATATGTAAGCGGAAAACGGCATGATTATGATTTGGAAATTAATTAACGACATATGAAGAGGAAAATTGCAAACTTCTTTCATTATTCTAAATGAACAACTTTTGGAGATGGAAGGAGATCATAGATCTTGCAGCTGCTTTTTGGAGCTAGAGGTACTATAGCAATGTAAGTAATACCCATGTGCATGCAAGTCTTGAGATGCTTAATCATTTCGAAATTAAAATTGAGTGGCTTGTAGCAATTAAAGTGCCTATACAATATTCTCATGTTCATCTTATGTTATAATTCTGAAAATTGCGAAATGGCCTTTGATTATATTCGAAACTTCATAATAACTTGACCTAAGATCAAGGTCACGATTTTATTACATTAATATTGTACACAGACTATGAGTTACATAATTAGTTGATGGCAATTATATATGTTACAAATCACCGCAGATATATATCTTACATGAATCTAAAGTACATATGGTGAGTATTTTAAATGTCTTTTAAGTACCCAAGGCATGCACCTAATTATATATGTTGAATTAATATTGTTGTAAATTAGAAGTACTATTTATTTTATAGTGAAGGAGGAATGGAGTCTGGGAGTATATATATATCCAGCAGGTTAGTAATTCACAAGAAAGTAATTAAATACTCCCTTTGTTACAAATTATATGATTATTATTGACTTTTAAAAGTCAGTTTGAGATAATTTTAAACTCAAAGATGACTCACTAAAAATTATCAAATAATAAAATTTACAATAAGTAATATTTTTTAAATATTTTATAATATTCATTATTGTATTGATTAAAATTAAAAAATTTATGTTAATTTTAAGTTTAAAAATTTCTTAAGTTGACTTTCAAATCAAATAATATAGATGGAGGTATAGAGTATTTAGCTGCATCATATAAAAGAACCAAGGATATGCAAATTACTGTTGTGCGTGGTTGACATATCATTTCAACAGAATGACTAAATCATGCCTGACAGTACTTCCAGACAACTTTTATTAATTAAGATATGTTTTAAATATTCAACAATCAAAAGAATTAAGTAAAGTGAGGAGGTCCAAGATCTACGTACTGGTTTATGTGGAGAAAGAAGTGTTATAAGTACTTATTTAATAACATCAATGAAGAAAAGTTGCAGATGTACGTTTAAATTGGAGAAAAAAGAAGTAAGAAATTAGTGAGATAAATAGACTAGACAGAAGATCGAATTAAAAAGATCAAGAGAGAATATTAATTAATTAAACTAGAAGAATATATATATCCTGCACAATTAAACTTGCCAAAACAAATGACACAAAATCTAAGGATTTGACCCATATATGTGAGCTGCATGCATATACTCTTAGTATGAAATGAGAATGTTAGGGAAAGGTAAAAGATCTATCAACAGATGTTCAAGAAAAAGTGTCATAGTGTATATATACTGTCTCCTCCGTTTCATATTATTTGATCATTATTAATTTTTTACAGTCAATTTAAGAAAATTTTAAACTCAAAATTGACATAGATTAATTCTTTTAATTTTAATCAATAAAACCATAAATATTATAAACTATCTAAAATGTATTACTTATTGTAAATGTTATTGTTTCATAATTTTTAATATGTCATCTTAATTTTGAATTTGAAAATATCTCAAATTGACTTTCAAAAGTTAATCATGGCTATATAATTTGGAACGAAGGGAATATATCATTCGTTGATAATATATTGTATTATAATTAATAAACCATTGAAATTAACAGTGCAGGTTTTAATAAGAATTGCCAGAAAGAATAAGTACAATTGTGGATATATATGACCTTTGAAAAAAATGGGTGTTTATCTTTGTTTCTTATTTTTAGCTTTTTATTTCTGTTTATATCTCCCCCTAGTTTTATACATACATGAGATTCATTAGTTTCAGCCTTCTCATCTATTTTGGGATAAAAGGATTTAAATTGAGTTAATTACATGCAGTTGGCCCTCTAATATTTTTTTTGTTGAATTATTAATTTTGTAGTATTGTAACTGACTGTATCTAGGGATGATAAAAAAAATTAATTAGTACAAATATTATCGACATATAAATGAAAAAAAAGGTGATCAAATAGCTTTGGTTCAAAAAGATGCTCTTTTAATCATCAGAAGAATATATATCTCTTTAAAAAAGAAATACAATACCCATGAATATGATCCTATAATTAATATCAGATTTCAAACAATCTTAATAAAATTTAATTAGAAAATTGATAATTTTACAAGCAAAAATGATAATTTTATAAGTTTTCTCTCATATTAATAAAAAATAGATCTCACACTTATGTGAAAGATATTGCAAATATTAAATTTTACTTGTAAAAATATCAATTTTTTTAATTAATATGATGGAGTAAATTAATTTAACGAGTCCCCATCCTTTATATGTTTGAGTTGTGTAAATTAGATATATATTGTTGTGTGGAACAAATAAAATTTCACATAAAATATTTCTTTTTAGGACTAAGAGAGTATTAAATGGAGCAATTAATTTTATTGTCTTAAGTTAGATATATACGTAAGTTTACTACAAAGATAAAAAAAAATATAGGTAAAAGATATGGATATTGATTTGTTATATTCAGTAAATTTATGAAGGAGATTTGGGGATTTGTATTTTTTTTATAGTTCCACTACATCTTTATACATGAATATTAAATAAATCATACATTCACGCTGAGATGGATTTTATAAAAATATCAAAATTTATTTATGAAAACATCAGTTACTTAAGTTTTTTCTCTCTATAATTAATAAAAGAAATAAAAAAATAAATAAAGAAGAACTGAGCCAGTGTACTATTAAATTAAGTTACGTAGAAAGCATTTTTAGCAGTAGAAAAGGAAGGAAGGTGAGAGAGGAAGATGACGACAGAAACTTAGTCTGGCAAACGAGTCAGCAGGCAGTGCTGTACTCCACCACGTGTAACTTGTAACTTGTACCTTGTTAAATCCTTCCTTCCACCCATCGCTGCTTATATTAAGATGAAAATGGAGGAGGCAGACCATGCACGAAACCCTAAATCTCAAAACCTCAATTAAGAAGCCGCAGCTAGCTCACTTCTCTGTTCCACTACGAAATGAATCCGATCACCACCGCCTCCCAATCCCCAAGAACAAGCCAACGCCTTTCTTCTCCTTCTTATACCTCACGACTCATGATCTTTTCCTCCGCCGCCACAGCCGCTTCATCCTCTCGTGCCACCCAACGCCGCCGCATCACCCAATTACCCACCAAGATCGTCATGACAAGTTGACAACGGACGATCTCCTCCGTGAAATCTTGAGCAGACTCACAGCCAAGGAGCTCTTCAGCTTGACGCTCATATCTCGAGACTGGAATAACGTAATCACCAATCCTACGTTAATCTCTCTCTGGAAGGGCTGCCTCACATATTCCGTATCCATTTATATATATATATATATATATATATATATATATATATATATATCCGCCGTAACAGTCATGTTGATCCACATTCCTCTGGTTGTACTCGTGGAGGAGCCCTTATTATGCGAACCATTTGCAGTCTCGATTTTGTACCCGACCCACGAGGTATTAAAATCAACCAATCTTGTAATGGGCTTATTATCTGTTCGTCATCCAGATCCTGTCTAGATAATTATCTACAATATTTTTATGTATACAACCCAACTACGAAGCACTTCATTAATATTCCAAGGCCTATATATGCTATATCAAAAATATGTAGTTTCAATGAACCTAGCGTTTGAATCCCCGTGCGAGTATAAAATAGTTGCCATAATTTCCTCTATACTGATACGTGATCGAGTATCATATCGAGATTTATGAGCCCAGGATGACTAGGTACTGGAGGGACCCGGGAGGTTAATTTTCCCATCTACGGTCCAAATGCTGTGGTTTTCGCTATAAGCCTGGTGGACTCATGTACTTTAAAATAAAGGAAGAAGAAATAGTTTGGCTGGCTAACCGAGGTGCCACAGTCGTCTAGATCTGATGGGGACATAGTCTATTTTGGGGAGTCGGTTGCGTATGGTTAGGTCTGGGAGTATGAGGGGGAGTCAATTTGACTTGCTCGAGTTGGATCGGATCGGATAAGACTGATCACTCGATGTGGTACATTAAGTACCGCGTCGATCTCAGACCACAATGTGGCAACAACGTCACATTTTTTATACTCGCCCTTGTTACTGGGGAAAAAGAAGCAGATGGAGGGGAGAAGAAAAAGATGATGACTCGTTGATAATTTTATATGTACCTGGCCAACTTGTAGCATACAACTAAAAGGGTCAGAGGGTGAAGAAATTATGTGATTTGAGGCTGCGACAGTGTGATATGAATGCTCTAAGTATGCAACGATGGTCCTATGTTCATCCGTGCCTGGAGACCTTTCTCCGTCCTTGATTAATTTATTGTATTTTAGCTAGCTAGGTTGTGATCGATCGTCATTTCATATCTTGCGCCTTGTATTTATTCTTCGTATTGTGCTTTAATTTGTAGCTGAAAGTTGTAGCCAGTGACTTTTATGTGCCTGAAAGTACTCTATTGTTTGTAACATATATAATTTGAGCTTCGTTTTATTTCAATATATATCAATTCGATCTCATTAATTTTTGTAATGCGTAACTAATTTGATTAGTGGGAGATGTAGACAAACTTATGGTGGCATTTCCAATTCCTCACTCTAGTCCTCTATGGTAATAATGATGTCCATATCAACTATTCGACTTCTTGTATTATTAAGGCAACCTTTTATGCCTCCTTGTTATCACCTATTACTCTTGATGATACTCCTTCACTAAAATGAGTATAAACTTAATTGGATTATAGATAGTTTAATTTAATCCTTCAGAGATTGTTTTCTTTTATTAGGTAATTAAGTTTCTATCTTCAATTCCATCATGGTGTTCTAGATTAAAGTTGGATTTCATACTTCCAAAATCACTCCAACTTTATGTTATTGGTGTTATGAGGTGATGGTGATTCTATCGCTGAGATAATTATAATCTATTATGGACAGTTATGTATCATGTTTCAATTTCTACATGGTAGTAGGTTAATTAAGTATATTTAAGCATATAACTACTAGTACCGATGTCAATATCTTTGAATTAGCTTTTTTGCTTTGTGGTAGCTATGCTACTCACTCCCTATAGTCTCTTATATAGGTATTAATGAATAATATTTGATTCAATATGTTGCCCCTAAGTTCAATATGTTGATCTGGCCCTAATTTAAGCAGGTTTATCTGTCACTCTCCTACTCTTTAAGACTATCATTAGTGCATGCTCATAATTTGTTTTATTAAGTCAAATTAATTAGCCCCAAGCTTTCAGGTCTTACTTCAGACACTAAAGTTCAATTCAGCCTTGTTTAATTTAGATTTTGCTCAATCAGTTTATTTATGTATGTCATGATTGTAAAAATCTTTAACTTTCATTTACGTACATAATAGTAGCATTACCAGAACTAGTAAGCTATAATGATCAGATAACACTTAATTACCAACTTTCTTACATAACTGATTAGTTTCAAGAGTTCAAGATTAATGATCAGCTGCAAGAATATTTCATGCTTCAGTACCCCAAAGTTTATTTTTTCTTTATTTTTATTTTTATTTTTATTTGTGTCTTTTTAATGTATTCACATCATATTTATAGCCTGCAGATCAAAATTATATATGAGTTTGTTTATTATATTTACAGTGGACATAAAGATTGAGGATCGTTCTTCCACATGCAGTTTAATTAGATCTGTGCAGGCTGTTGACTAAAGGAGCAAAGCTATTATACATAGAAGTAGCATGAGGTAAGTTCTTATAATCTAGAGAGTTAATTAGGCCAAATCCTTCACTTTTTTCTTTTTTAATCTTATATATAATTTCTCTATTTTGTATCAACTTAATTGTGAGTTATTGGTTGGTTAAAGTGGGGAAAGAATCATTCAGGCAAGACAACCCGGCCCTGTACCTATTTAGTAGTTATGGCCTTTGGTAGTCACTTTAATTCGTCTGGAGAAGAGGAAAATTTATCGTAGTCAGTTAGAGCTTGATTTCTGAGGTGAGTTATAGTTAAGAAAAATGATTTCTTAGAGCTTGATTTCAAAGCTGGGATAGAGAAAATTGATTTCTTTGTTACAACTTAATTTGTTTTATATGATGACCAAGTTTTGGAGGTTCATTAATTGAAATATCTGAACTGCTTTCCATAATTTCATTTGTTTCTTCAATTAAGGTAATATACCTATGCAGCAATGCCTAGAAGAGTAAAAACTATATCTCAATATATCTTTTGGTTTGTTTTGGCTTACTAGCTACTATCTTTTTGAAATCTTTGCTTTGTATATATAGCTGAGGGTTCCATGCAGTTCTTTGCCAAAGTAACCTGAATTTCTGTCTGTTGCATCTTTTATGTAGGTTTATAAATTGCTCAGCGTCTTACTTCAATTGAAATTAATGAATAGCATTGGGAAAGTTTAGTTGTTTGTTATAATTCTTAAAATGGCATAAATTGCTTGTTGCTAAATTTGAAGATGCCTTACACTAGAATATCCAGACATGTTAATATATTTCTTATGTTATATTTAACTCTGAAAATTGGGGAGAAGTCTGTATTATATGTTAGCAGTATTTTTTTTTTATTTTTTGATCAGCGAAAAGAATATGTTAGCAATTTATACTTGTAAAGTGTATTAGTATTAACACACGGTAATGAGCAATGTATTTGTGTAAAAATCATCACAACATGTATGTTTAGGTGGAAAATTTATGTGCATTAAAACTATATGTCAAGTTTTAGATATATTTATAAGCCCTAAAGGAATGGTTTGAATGTAAAGTAACTGTTCCATATGAGGAATTCATGTTTTAGAAAAGTTTTGTGCATGGTAGTGACTGTGGAAGGGTACGTAACTGGGAGAGATTAGGTTTCCACAAATCCATATCAATAGATAAGTTTCTTTGTAAGGAAGAAGTCGTGTTTTCAAAATAATTTCCTAGTAGTGAAGGTGGAATTAATATGGGGACTGGCCGCCAGGAGAGATTAGGGTTCTAGAAATCCTATATCAACAGATAAGTTTCTTTGTGAGGAATTGATGAGTGCATATATAGCTTCATATCATCATCATCATCAGCTAGACAGACTATATATGTAGTTTGAATTAGGATTAGTTTAACTTCTTACTAGTTACAAGATGCATGCTTTTAAGTCTTGGAGAATACTGTAAAACTGCTGGCCTGTTCAGGCATGTTCAGATACATCTTAAGTCAAGAGCTGATCTGTAGTGCTTTCTTGTTTAGGCATGTTCAAATCACCTAATTAATGATAATTATTCTAGCTTAAACAATATAAAAAAAACTGTAAATTGTCAAGATTTTGCAACGTATCGATGAAGGTTGCATGAAAAAATTATTTGTCTTAATTCCTGGTTCCTAATTTACTCAGTGCTATACATGTTTGTTTAGCATACCGGACATCTTAATTTATATATGTTGCCACTCTACGGCAAAATTCGTTAGCATATATACGAGAATGTTTTCATTCCCCCAAAAGCTATAAATGAATTAAGTGTTTGACATTAAGGAAACAACATTTCTAGGTTCTTAATTGTTGTGTAGAAATTTATGTTGTGGTCGCTTAACGCAACACTTAAAGGATTTGTGTTCTAATTTATTTCGTTGTTCTTGAGTTTGATTTCCATAATCAAGTAAAGATGATACGGTTCATTTGACATTGATGTTACATATATATATGATAATTGTAATGTTTTCTGGTGATATTGTTGCTTTGGTGGAGGTGGAGTTATAGTCTCTATGGGATGATTGTGCTTGTGTACATGGTGACTAAATGAAGGTGACTGAACATGGAAGTGCAGGTACCATTGGAAAAATTGGTGCATTATTTGCTTTTGATCGATGCCCTATATGGACATATATATTTATGTACACATTCAAATTGTACATCCAAACACACACCCAAATGTAAAATGTTAGTAGTAAAATATTTTTCTCTTCTCTCTCTACAACACTTTCCCTCTTCTCATATATTACTATTTTACACTTAAATGTGTCTTTGGATGTAAGTTTCGGGAGAGTAGCAGACACATTGATGTCATATTTTTACCTGAAAATAGCTAGTACTTAATTTTGAGCCTTCTTAATATAGTAAATTTTGTAACTATATGTACAACGTACATATAATGTAACATAATGATGTTACTTTTGTACTATGTGAGTTGTTGCCAACATTGTGCAATTCATTTAAATATATATTAGGCAAGTGAAAATAGTAGTGTGAAATTGAAGACTTAAAAATTATTAAATTCTGGCTGGATCCATGGCTGAATGAAATAAAATTTAAAGACATTCCCAAGACTCTATGGAGTAACAAAGGAGAAAAATAGTACAGTGAATAAGGTGTGTAATCAAGGGGAGTTGGGTCTTGTGCTAAAAGTAGAGTGGAGAAGGAACTTGTATGAATGGGAACAAGAAGAATTGAATAAGTTGAAGGAATGTTTGGTGGATGTAAATTTCAGCCTTGATCAACTTAGCTGGAAATATATATAGCTCAGACGGTCAGTATTCTGTCAAACAGTTCTGTAAAATTATTATGGGAGATAGAAGAGGTTTTCAAGAATGCAAGTGGAGCACTGTAATATGGAGGAAATAAATTCCATCAAATTAAGGTGCAAGCTTTCCTATGGTTAGCAATACAAGAAGCAATAACTACTAAGCATGATTTCCTTCATAGAAGAGGAATTATTACGGATGTAAATAAAACTGGTTGTTGTTGGTGTGAAAATATAGAAGATGCTAGTCATTTACTTGTTCAGTGCAGATGGGCATGGTTGATCTGGTGTCACACACACACATATATTCAAATGGTGGGGAGTAACAATGGTCTGTCCTGGCTCTGTGGAAGGTATGATATTTCTGTCCAATTTTTCAGCAAACAAGAAACTACAAAAATGATGGCGCATCATTAATTATTGCATTCACTTTTTGGTCCATTTGGGATGCAAGGAACAAGAGGATATTTCAGAAATAAATCATTTGCTGGAGGAAGGTTGTGGAGTTGATCAAACAAAGATCTTTGAGATGTGTATTTGAGACGTGTGCATTTTTATTTTACTTGGCTATGATGTATTGAGAATATGTTACCTGATATCCAAGCCTTTTGGATATCAGGGCCTATGTATGGTTTGTTGAAAGTTAATAAAAGTTGTTATTTTGCTGATTAAAAAAAAAGAAGACTTAAAATACGTACTTGGTTAACTCAGAAAGTATTGGCATTCAAAGTTAGGTTTAACATGTGCATTAGGACCATCTTACAGACTCTCGCCCGTAACCTGAGCTAATAGGCGAATCAAAACGACTAGGGTTTTATTTTTAGTGTAACTAGAGCATTAGTTATTTTAATTAAATTAAATTTTCAGTATATATTTTTACATAACCATGACATCTCAAAAATGGTATGAAAAAATTGTTTTTATAGTACGGAGTATTTTAAATAAATTCTTGAACAACTAAAAATTAAGTATGAGTTAATTTGTTTATTCTCTGCAAGTTGATTTCCTATATGGTTAAGAAGATGGTTATGATGCTTCGGTTGATTTTAAGGAGGAATTAATGAAGGTAGTTTGTCGTAGTACTTTGTGCGGTGAGCTGAAAGTGAAGGTGAATTCGGGATGTCGTAATTAGTGGTATTGCATGCAGTGGCGACGCCACCTTCTGGCTATGGTGATTGGTGGGCTACAAAAAAGTTATTCATAAAATAATGAATAATCAAGCATATCTCAGCTAGCCCGCTCCCTTTTATCTATAATCATACAAAGACCATCATGTAACAAATCTACAAGTAAAAATTATATATATATATATATATATATATATAAATCCTTAAACTATGCTATTTTTTTCCCAAAAATTGTTGACCTAAATTTAAATTTATGATCCTTAATTAGACTACATTCTTTTTAATAGCTATGGTTTTTATGCTTGTACAATTATTTTGTTTATTGCGAGTTTGATGTATTGTTACATGGAATTTTTTTATTACTCCTTGAAAAAGTCATATTTGTAGAATTTATAAATTTTAAAGGTTTATTTTTGTTACATGTTAAACACTAAAATTTATTAAGTTTTTAACTTTTTTATTATATTTTTTTATTATAATTTTAAGAATTTTGTGACTTAACTTAGTATTTGACTATACTAAAGTGATCCCGTAACAGTAACCAAAAGTCTCGCTCCATGCTATTACAAGATTTCACCATGTATATATCAACATACATATTAACTTCTCAATTGATCCCTATAAACAACACACACAAACACATTGTTCATTTCAGGTCTACCTACTTCTACGCTCGATCATAAATTTGTGTATTGATTATTAGGGTTTGTTAGACAAAATACTTTTGAGCATTGAAGGAGTGCCTTGGGAATCCAAACTATGTTTTTTTTTAGTTAACTAAGAAACGCATTTGGGTGCGCATTTTTTAAGTTAGATGTAATGATTAAAAAAATCATTTAACTCTTATTAAGTTATCAAAAAAAAAAACATACAAATTACTTTTTTTTTTGCATTGAAAATCATTAAAATTTCAAACAATGTCAAAAATGACCAAGTCATATATACATGTCAACTCATAATTTAAAAAATTACAAAAAGAAATGTTAAGTGAATTTAAAGTGAAAGGTAACCCCATATGGTCCATTCCATATTACAACATCGTACAAGTTTAGCAGACATGCATGCTTAACTTACAACAGATTCAAATACAAAAGCAGGAAATGAACATAAAATTAAACAGGAACAATGAAATAGAGACTGAATGCCTAGCTAATACAACATCCATATCATGGACCCAAAAATGCCTCCAAGCATCGATGAACAACACTCCACGGGTGCATTTGTAGAGCACTCAAATCGCAGGGCCGCATCTTCAAATTGCAAATCTTCTCTACTGTCCGATCCCTTAGGTTGAAAGATACTACTTCTCCCGGTATATATAAAATCAACAATGAGTCTCCTTGCCGTTTTCCGGGAACAATACTAATACCGTAAACAGATAATCATCATTCCCCAGGCGCATCTCAAAGGGAAAGAAACTTGAAATCCTTAGGTCGATATGATACTTGACGGACCACATAGAAAGGTCTTTTTCAAGCACAAGAACATCAAATTCAGGCACATGAGAAAATGAATTTAAATTTTGAGAAGTAGATTCACGAAGTCGGATCACACACAACTGGCCCTCACATTCGCCGAAATAACTTAACCTCCCCTCATGTGAGGGCTGTGGCAATCGGAGTCCCATGAGACGCTCTTCCTTAACAACATAGAACATTATATTATGGGTAATTTTACCTATTCAATAAATCACGCCGTCCAATAAAACACCATGGTACACACACAACCAATTAGGACATGCGCTAAAAAATGATATGGACGTAGCCTTCCAGGCCCGTGTCTCCGGATCATAAGTTTCAACGTGACAAAAACCGGGTAGCACCGGCTGATCGGAACACATTGCAACGACTAGGTACTTATTCGATTGGACAAGTACTAGGTTCATTCCAACAATAAACTTATCAGTAGGAAACCTAAAACAAGCACTAGGTTTAGGAATTTCCACGTAGTGTTTTGTTGTTGGATTACATATGTAGTACTGGGGTTGGGTGTAAATTGCACTAGAACTATCTCTAGCGGATAAACAAGCGAATAGACCATTTAAAGAGTACTTGAGAACTGTTATACCTTGTGGATCGGGTATAAAATCCAGAGCTCGGAGTTGAAGAGGGTTGGATCGAGATATAGCCCCACCGCTACCATTGATCTTCTTGAGGGAAATGCGGTAGAATTTGACGTTTGGAGTATCTGTGAACCTTTGGATGAAAATGGTGGAGGGGGAAGTTGGGCGTCCATGACCGCAACACTTGTGGGTGGTAAATGAGTCTATTCCACCCGTGTGAAACTGCACGGAAGCGGAAAAGTGACTTGCCAGGGAGACACTTGAGGACCTGTCCTCGTCTCCGACCACCATTTTTGCCGCCGGAGATTGATCAGTGTTCCTGTGATGACGGCGTGGACGGCCACCAGAGGAGGAGGCGGCGGCGGGGGCTGGATTGGGATTCATGGCCACCTGAAGATCGAAGATTATTGTAGGGAATGCGACGAGTGATTTGAGTTTGGATGTACATTTTGGGTGGTGAAATGGGGGTATATATAGTGGGTGGACTGGATAGGGGAGGAGGTTTGGACTTTTCGTCAACTTTCTTCTTGCCTGGAATCTCTATTAATGAGATTTTACTGTAAAGGACGCCTATCCGCATTTATCAATATCTTAGTTTTAGGAGAGTGATATTTCCACCTCAATTTTTTATATTTTCACACGTTAGGATCTATACATCAACTATGATTGAGATAAATGGAGTAAGCTAATTATGACTAATTAGCAAATCTAACCCTCCTATTTGTCATGTTTTTACTAAAATTTCCGTAATATACATTCAAACATAATTTTTTTTCTAATTTAAAAATTTAATACCCATAAAAAATGTAAATTAACTCAAAAAAATTATATGATATATATTAAAATTTACGTAAAACAAAGTTAGAAAAAAACTTGTTACGGAACGAATCTTATAATTCATATAATATAAAAAGTATTAAAAATTATGTTAAAAATAAAATTCATTTAAATATTAATTTCTTCCTCCCAAGTCAAAGATATTATATCTTTGACTTGGGAGGAAAAAATTAATATTTAAATGAAGGGTAATAATATATAGACACAATTAGTACACTTAAATATAAGTAAGTGATTAATCTGTTCTTAATAAATGAGACCTAATTTATTTATTTATCATATCTAATTACATATAATAACTATAAAATAAAATAATTTAAACAAATACATAAGATGTTTAGACAGCATATAATGTCTATAAAAAAAATAAGATAAACTTAACCTCATAATTTTCTGTTTTAAAATATAAGATAGTCACGCATGTTTTAGAAATAATTAGTCTAAAAAAAGTGATCTTATTTTTTAATATATAATAATATAAAACAAATTATTATTCATCTGTCACTCATAATTTAGTTCAGTTATTTAATATCACATAATTAGTTTATCTAGTATTGTTATTGTAAAAAATAGGATGATTATTTATTTTTCTTGGGTCTAATTTTCTTTTAAGACTAAATATATATTTCTAGGGAAGCAATTATGAGGTTTTATTTGTCTTTTTTTTAAAACGATATATAGTGTTTAATTTCATTTTATATAATTCATGTATTTGTTTAAATTGTGTTTTCTTTTATAATTATTAAGTGTAATAAGATAAAGTAAAAGTGAAAGATGATAAATAAATAGGTTGAGATCTCATTTATTAAGGACAAATTAGTCGCTTACTTAAATTTGGGTGTGCAATTAGTAAATTTAGATGTGTATATATTAACACCCATGAGTATTTATGTCCCCTCGTCTTTTTTCTGTCTAATACAAATATACAATCCTCAATTATGTAAATATTATTTTTAATTTTGAAATTCCTAAATGTAACATACATGGAAAAGACACATGTCATGTTCACTATTAATTCAGAAACTATTATTTTCTTGAGAAAATTTTAATATTTTTACAAAGATTTAGTCACGTTGATATATGCGGGTCTCATATATTTAAGTACTATTTATAGTAGAGGACTCTTGTGAAATTATCAAATTTTGTTGTGAAATTAAAATTGATATTTTCTTAATTTTTCTCCATTAATTGTTTCTATTACAATCTTATTTTGTGTAATATTTTATTAATAAATCTTTTGAACTTAAATGAAAATTAATCATAATAATATTTATATTTAAATAAAAATTAATCATAGTAATATTTATAGTTTATACTATCCAAACAAACATACATTTAGCGACGTTTAATACTCTCATATTATTATTACAGTTAACGGCCTAAATGAGTACTATAATAAATTCATTAATTATAATATTTGAATAATCTAATTATCACTAATTAGATTGTTATAATCTAATTATTATAATTTCCTAGAGCAATGATAGATTTGGTTACACTTTTCTTAATTTCTCCTTGTCAGAGTCTCCAACGGATCAACATAAACCAAAGACGATGATCATAATAATAATAATAATTTCTCGTACAATTTAATAAATTTATGTTAGAAAAATCTTGTGTAATTATCAATTTTTATTTTGAAAAAAATTATTGATAAAATAATAAATAATCAAGCATATATATCTCAGCTAGCGCCCCCAACCACACCCCCCCCCCCTCCCTCCTTTTATCTATATTATACAAAAGACCTGATGGATGTGGGGCTTAGTTGCTGTATATACCTTATCTGCACGAGAAGTTTCGATTATGGGCCTGAACCTAAACTCGAACCAACCACCAAAATCCAGAAGTTTATTACTCCCTCACTAGTGGCTTCTAAAAATAAGTGTATGTGTGTGTCTATATATATATATATAATTCGTTTTAAAATTAAAATTATATTATTTTTAAATTATAAAATGACATAATATTTCTGACGTACCTTTATTTTGTCCTTAGCTGATTAATATCAGCACAACATTATTTAATTTTTAACAAATATTAAGAATACATTTTTTTTAAAAAAAAAATTCTTAAAATTTGTGATTTTATAAGATTTAGGAATGGAATATTTGGTCTGGCCTGCTCAGACTAAATTGGGTCCCAAAGTCATCCCGAACCAAATAGCATGCCAAGTATGGGCCATGAATGAGAAAAAAAAGAAAAGATAATGGTACTCAACAGTCAAAACGGTCGAAAGTTGTAACCGGACCCAGTCTCTTTCCTCAGTAATAGGAGGTTTTAATTTTTTACCCAAACAACCGCTCGTAGTAACTAGTACTCCACTAAACTCCCCAAAAAAAAGAAGGAACTAACTAGGGTTTATATAGTTCTTCCATTCACCGTAATCAAATCTAGGGCTCGAAAATGGAGCAATCTCAAGCCCTAATCCAAGCACCCAAAGCTCCGATACTGATAAAGCATTTGGCCTCCTGCAACAAATCCACCAGAGACAAAGCTTGCAGACTCCTCAAAACCTGGCTTCCTTCCCAACCGGAAATCCCCGATGAAGACCTCAAAAAGCTCTGGAAAGGCCTCTTCTACTGCGTTTGGCACGCCGATAAATCCCTTGTTCAGGCCGACCTCATTAATTCGCTCTCGTCTCTTCTCCTCACCCTCCGCCTTCCTCTGTCTCTCCACTACTTCTCCGTTTTCTTGCTTACTATGCGCCGCGAATGGTCCGGCATTGATGCCCACAGGTTAGACAAGTTTTACCTCTTGATTCGCCGTTTGTTACATTGTTTATTCCTACTTCTTAAAAAGTATAATTGGGATATGGAGCTTACTCGCGATATCATTGCTATTTTAGAAGATAAAACATTTTTTGCGGACGATAAGTTTCTGGGAAATGGTGTTAATTATCATATTGCATCTATTTTCCTTGAGGAGTTTAAGTTTTGTCTTCCTGTTCAAGCTGAAGTGCTTGATATTATGTTTAAATGTTTTTTTAATGTGATGGGTAAGTGTCAAGACAAGGTTTTGGTTGGTAAGATTAAGTGTAACGTGTTTGATGTGCTGGTGAGAATGGGGAAGGGTTTTCTAGAGAAGAAGAAATTGGGGGATACTGTTGAGGATGAAATGCTGGGCTTTGGTACCATAGGGTTGACTACGGGGTTTTCGGCAAAGTTTTATGAATTGGGTTCTTCTCCTGATTGCTTTCAGGGGAATAGGAAGATTTTGTTTAGTTTGCACGAGGAGTTTCTGAAATTGGAGAAGGACTTGGAAGTGTCCGGAATTGTAATTTCGATCCCTGTGGTTGAGGTTGGTAAAGACAATGTTCCGAAGTTGATCCCGATTGTTTCAAGTGAGACAGAAGCAAATCTTTCTACTAGCGAGGTGATTTCCATTGTTTCTGGTGAGAGAGAAGTTATCGCTTCCAGAAATAAGTCTACAAAGAAGAAAAAGAAGGTGAAAAAGGGTTCAAATGGAAGTAATAAACAGTCTAAGAAGATTGGAGTATCCTCTGAGAATGAGAATTTGGTTGTTGTAAATGCTGTAGGTTCAATCAGTGAACCAATAAACGATGGGAATGTTGTAGATTTTAACAAATCTGTTATATCGAATCTTCAAATGCAGTTTGAGAAAGTTGCTGCGGAAGTCAGCTTGGATAAAGATGGTTCAAGTTTGCTTGATTCTCCCAAAATTGCCTTTAAACGTACCAACCCAAAGAAGAGAAAGAGAGTGAGAAGCGTGGATGGACAGAAGTCTCAGTATCCAGAATTTAGTGGTCTAGGGGATGTTGAAGGGGATGTTGCTGCAAAGACTAATGAGAAGAGTGCTAAGAAGGTTAGATTTTCAATCAAGAATAACTTGGTCTGGAAACCGCACAGCCCAATGCCTCCTCAAGATTTGAGATTACCACCCTCTGTTACTCCTAGAGGTAGTGCCCTTAAGAAAGGATTATCTCCAGGTCCAATAAGAGAGATGCCTCCTGCTACAAGGAAGACGAAGATAAAGAAGAGGGGTCGGAAGGGAATTAAACCCATTGCCCCATCCATCAAACGGCTTCGGAAATTGCAATCTCTATCCAATTAACGAAATCCATTTTTGGAATGTCGGTTGTATGCATTTTTATTTATTTTTTATTTAGTTTGCCAAATATATGAACCCTTGAAGCTACCAAGGGCTGGTGCTTATGTTTTGAGCTAGTTTTTTCTGGACTGATATTTGAAAGGTCGTTTTATTTCTGGTCCTTCTATTAAAGAAAAGCAGGAAATGATTGTTTGTGTCAAGCCCATGTTTTATAAACATTTTTAATGATTCTCTAATAGTATTTTCCTTTATGGATTAAATTATTCTCTCTGTCTTTGTTTAAAATGCCTATGCTTGTTATTCCAACTTGGATGCTACGGCTACCCATTATATGCTATTTGAGCCATCTTATCTTTAATCTTAACTCTTTACATGAACAACATGGGTACTTTTAAAGGTCTTGTATGGCGGGGGCATGTCCTTTCAAAATGTAGGGATATGAAAAAGAGCAGCCTTTCAATCCCTAGCTACCCCATTTAATTGTGCTTCTAATGATATTGAAAATCCCCAGTAAAATTGGGGTTTGCAAGACACCTTTGAAATGAGTATTAACCAGATCCACCAGATACTTGGCATCTCATATTCTACACTGTAACACTAATCTATTTCAGGCAACCTAGTATACAATTCAAAGATATTAGCTGGTGTATATCTTTATGAGTTAGTTTAACTTACCAATTTAATATGTTTATCCTTTGGTTTTAATATCTTACATTTTTCTATATATTAATGGGAAGCTCAAAGAGTATGTCCTTCAAGCCGTTGATAGCCCAAATGTGGTTGTTCCTTGGGCTCAAGCAAGCATCCCACCAAGGGCTCTGACGACGGAGTGCTCATTGAGCTCACCCTCATCAACACATTGAGCTCACCCTCCCTCATCAACACAGTGTTATTGACGGTAGTTTCTAGTCTGTAACCAAGGCATATATCCCAAACAATTTCCAGGTTGATGCCTTGTATTCCTTTGCCAAGTGCTGTAAAATGACATCTTTTGTTATATTGATTTCTTGTACATTACTGGATTAGTGTATTCTTCAACAGTTGATGGTAATTGAACAGTCATAAGAGTTGGAGAGGTTGAGGCCGTGGTGTTATATATTACTTCATAATTTTTATTTTTAGTGAGTTTTGGCAAACACACTTGCCAATGCAAATTCATTTTTTCTTTGTCACGTATTCTGATATTATTTGAAAATTTATATGGTGGTGAAGCATCCTTTTTTCAGTTCGAGTAAACGTTCTTAAATTCGTGCTCGTGCATGTTAGTTTGAGTTGTGTGAATGTGTTTGAAATCTTAGGGAGTTAAAGAGCTGTGGACGACTCTTTTGTGCTTGTTAGTTCTGTTTCTTTTCCACCGATACTCCTGAATTATCAAATCCTTTCTATAAAAATAAGAAAATAAAATGGGTTCTGATGATTGGCTTTTTGCATCTTAATGTGTACAGCGTTATCAGTTATGCTTGTTTAATCTGATATAGTGTTATCCAGCTATAATGTTTCATGTGCAGGGCAAATTTCTGATGAATCTATTTTTCTTACTATGTTTTGCTTTATGGCTTTAATTTTTGCTTGTTTATTTCTTCTTAGTAATTTCATTCTCTCTAGCTTGTAAGCTTGTAATAGTAGTAGTCTCTGTATAGAATTTTTGGGATAACGGAGTCCTTAAATAAATAAAAAACGAATAGGGGGGAGGAGAAATATTCTTGTTGGTATTTACAAGTTCCGAACTTGAGGCGACAATCTAACGTCAATCACATATTTAAACAACGCGCCACCTCCTTTCACCCCAAACTAAGTTGGGAAAACTAAAAATGGATTCATACAAAATTGTAATCCTTAAATTAAGTTTTCCCCCTCTCTATGACTACATAAGTATCCTTAAATTATTTCTAGGGAGTATCATTTTAACAAGAAAGGAGTTTAAGCGTCTTTTTTCTCCGCTCTTTTATCTTTCTTTCTTTCTAACTTTTATTTACACAAAATGCTACCATAGAGGACCTGTATTGTTATTAGACGAATATAATAATATTGGTAGGGAATATGTTTCGAGTATTACGGTTGAAATGGCGATCCATCAAGAGTCACCTTGACACCATTTCATAACTCAACTCATGGAATTGGGGAAAATCCCTATCGGATCCATGTGCATACAATCCAGAAATTAAACAAAAATAATAATAATCATTAAGGATTAAAGCTCTCTTGATTCCCTACCATTGTTCTAGTGGAATCAGTTAATCCTCCATCCTTTTTAGAACGAGTATAGAAACTCTTGGGACTTGGAAGAAGTCGTTCCCATATGAGATTGGCATATTCTGGATGATCAACAAAAGGGTTTCTGTTGTGCTGGTAAAGCTTGCAAATTCTTTCATTTCGCAACTTCTCTTCCCTTGAAGGTGGATCAATATCGTTCCATCTCAGAAGCGTTGAAAGCACACCCATCTCCTTGTTCGCTACATTGAACCCCACCCCAGGCCACAAAAACAAGAGCATAGTTATTTGCAAGTCATGTTAGTAGAAAGGTCTATTAGGCTAAAGTTGAGTAATGGAATAATCTTGAAAAGTTTTTGTTTCATTTTTTTTCTTTTGGCATTTCATCAACCTCATTTAGGCTGCAATAATGTATCGTTGAAGTGAAAAAAACATAAATAAAAGAAAACTCATTAGGTATAAAAAGTTAAATCAAACATTGGAACTTAGAGATAGCTTATGGGACTAATAAAAAAAAATTATAAGTCTCTTCTTTGTTATATGTGAGAATAACATGTATTTGAAACCGGAATTTATTTTAAGACATGTTGAGTAAAAGACGCCGCTTTGAAATTTTATAACTTAACAATAAAAAAGGGAGCAGCTGTCTATACACCATAATAGGATTAATCACTTCCTCCTAATAATTAAAATTAATAACATAATTTTATACATCTAATGCCCATACAAGTGAAATTGGCATCTAGGACTAGGAGGGATGGGTTCCAAAGTTCAATTCCTGTCAACACTATCAGAAAACCTTTTAAGGAAATTAAAAAATAATACAGGTATATTATATGATTATATTGCCCTAAATTTAGATGACAACTCTCATCTTAGACTATAGGACATCACCAATACCATATTGTTATTTTTGAGTATGCTTTTTTTTTAACAATCTATAGGACGCAATAATTGGAAATTAGGAATACAATGTTATAGCAATATAACCAATTTATAACAGCAGAAAAGATTACACAAGGAGACAAAGTACTCATTCCATTAAATTTTCTTTTGAACATACCGATATTTGGGGAATCAGACAGCTGAAGATTAACACCTCCATCTGATTGAGGAAACCCGTAACATACTGCCATGTACATTAAAGCCCTTGCAATATCCCCTCTAACCTGATTTAGAATGTATAGAAAAAAATGTTGGAACTGCAGTATACATTAAAGGTTCTAATTACGTGTCATCCATCCAAATTCAGGGGCATAAATAGACTCAATCCAGCTGTTATAACAACTTATAAGTTATAGAAGCAGATGTCAACCATTAGCAGCCTTATATTGTCAAATAATAAAAAAAATCATTTAATAACAAATTAATGTTGATCTAAGAATATAAGACTGTATACATGCCAAAACTAGTAAAAATAAAACCTGCAAAGGAGGCATCCACCTCTTCTTGTCTGTTTCTGTGTCAGGTGCAGCTTCTTTAGTAGCTGGCTTCAGACAATAACTTGTAGCAGCACTACACTCTCCATAGTATTTGTTTCCCCTAGATGAATTCACTGCAAAAACATCCCACTAAGTTCATTAGCTCAAGTTTGAGGAGCCAGCCTTTGATTATACAGAGAACAGAAGGACCACTTTACCATTCACATCCGCTGGCCTAATATTGTGCAAGTCAGTTAGAGATGGACCATTGCGTAGCCCATAAGAGCGAGGCCATAGATGTTCTCCTGGGACAAGTAGCAAATAAATACACGCTTAACAGCCAATTAGAAAGCTACAAGATTATAAATAACTTGGTAAAGACTGCAAGGTTGACTGAGAGCAGATCAGGGTCATGGGAAGAACCAATGGCTTTAAACTGACGTTAACTATCTAGCAGTTAATTACTTGTGCTCGTGCAGCTTAAATTAGAAGAGACCAAAAAACTCCTCAGGAATGAAGACATATGAAGTTCAGCCTATTTTTTTGAGATTAGCTGCTAATATCTACTTCATCAGAAATTTAAATTGCATATTATACCGAGTGTGCAACAACATAGTCCACATAGAATCGAATTTGAAAAGTAACCCTAAAAAAATCTTCTGAAAAGAGAGACCAGCACCTCATCTTCAATAACCTTTTCTTTCCGATATTGTAAAATTTTCAGGAATAAGTAATGTTAGACAGAATAGAAGAAAAATCCTTTGTATAGTCTATACAGTAGACATAAAAATGTGTAATCCAATGACTGTCTTGCTGTTGTGATAACCTTTGTATCTATTGTTTCCACTCATTTAGTGCATAAAACGCGGGTGATCAACCACACTGAAGAAATCTACTCCCTCTACCCCTGCTATAAGAAGATTGATATGGTGATGATGGCACAGGGGTACATCGCGTGCTATGATGGTATCAGATCAATATTGTTACTGCTTTTCCTTTCTTTTCCTATCATGGTTTACTGAAATACAGAACACACTGAGCAATTTGCTCGGATGTCAAAACTGACTCATAGTTTAGTAAGACAAACACAAGCTCCAATCTCTTGCAAGTTCAGCTAGACTTGTTTCGGTGACTTACTGTTCCATCCTTCTGGTTTTCCAGCTAAGCTCTTTGAGACTGTTCTCAAGGAGTAAATTTCAACACTGTCCACAATAAACATTAACATAAAATTAGTGGGACTAACAGAGTAGACGAATTCAGTAATAGACAGAACACATAAGAGAAAGACGGTTACGAAAAAGCCCTTACACTCCTGATGAAGCTTCTGGTGCATCAACATCAGCAGCATCAAGAATCTTGATAGCATCCCACACCTACTTTTCAGCACTGATTCCTCAGAATTCAAGATATAGAGTATCAAAAACAATATTCAGCACATAGCCTAATAGTTGTTGCATTAATTTTGCAAGTGGAGCTGTAGCACAACTAGGAGGAAACATCTAATGAATGAAATCACCTTTTTGTAGGGAAGGGATTGATGCTTAGCAATGATGATATTCAATTTTTTCTTCAATGCTTCACCTCTCAAATGCTGCACCCCGGCATAATAATTTTGAACATCTTCACAAGCATGATGAATGGAAGAGAATTGATCATCATGAGCCTCTGCAACAAGACAGAGGCAGATCAAGTACATAGAAATCATCCAAGAAGTCCATCGCCATGAGATGTTAAACCATCTTGACAATGTAAAATCACATTGTCCACTGCAGGCAGAAACAATTACAAATTAGACAGTTGTTAGATGAGTATATGAATGTAACAGCCATTTATCATAAAATCAATACAAGCTTAACATGTATTGAAAATAGATGGAGAAATAATTAGGCGCCAAGTAAGTTACCTATTGTAACTGCTGGGATTGTGGATTCTGGCTAGCTGGTGAGAGGATGATGATGAAATGGGTATGATTGGCAAGTGTAATCTGAATTGCAAGTGCTTCAAAAAAGGGGTGGTTCCGGCGACGGAAGGACAACTTCTGGCAATCATTCTCATCCTCATATCCATGATTGGGTTTGTTGAACAACACCACGCCATTTTCTATGACTCTCTCTCTCTCTCTCTCTCGATAAAGTAAATATAGATTTTACTTAAATTTCCTCTCTTTCATCATCTTGTTTCTAGCTCTTGGATATTAACTACTATTATTTTCTTAAAAGAAGAATACCTCCTCCTATCCAAGGGAAAAAAGACCTTTATTTCAACTTGTATTTATTTGTATGAACGATAATTATTTTAAAATAGCTATTTATAATTTTATAAATTAAAAGTAAACAAATTAATATTAATTTTGAATAGAAACTTAAAAGTTAAAATGTGATTTTTTTAAAAACTATTTTAATTTATTAAAACAATAATTTTCTTTAATTTCTAGGAAAAATAGGAATCATATCACCGGACAAGGGGAGAAATAAGTAGAAGGATATTTTCATTACGCGTAATCTTTTTTGGTATCTTTCATACTTCAGTCCCACATTATATATTTTTGGATAACAAAATTTAGAAGTAATGCAATTCAAATTCTATTATACATAAAGTCTAGTTAAGTTCAAAAGTCAAAAACACTTGTGTAGGATTGCTGTTTAACACTGTTGGGAACATGATTTAAATGTCTACCAAAAAAATAAAAAAAGATTGAATATTACAATATTACATAACTAGTTACGAAACTAAAATTTTTTTCCTATGTTCAATGCAAATTAAAAATAACTTGTGGGAATTGGGCAACATTTTTAGAGTTCTGAGCCAATACCAGCCCAAAAAAGGAGGAAATGTTAAGGCATCCATCATTGTTTCAAACTCGCAAGATATCAATGAAAGTAAAAGGGTGGAAGATAAAATTAAAAGCCTTCCGATAGATGACTCCTTAAAAACCTACAAGAATATACCAAAGTAAAAGAACTCATGTATTAGTAACTCAGCATCTTCACAAGACACGAATGGATCAAAAATTGGAATGAACTAAGACCGGGTGATTTCAATTTCCCTTGGCAGTTGTGCCAGTTGCATGAATCTGCAACTAAATTTGGAAATGAGCGCCAATGTCAGGAGTCCGAACTTTTTGTCGTTGAAATTTCAGTGTGTAAATGATGGCAACTATAATAGTTGGATCCAGTGCCAAATTTCATCAGTAAAATCTTGATTTCAACAGTTGTGCAAATGATGGCAACTATAATAGTTGGATCCAGTGCCAAATTTCATCAGTAAAATCTTGAGCATTATGGTGACAGATGCATCATTACACCTGTTGTGATGGGGAAAAAATTCAAAGCAAATATAATTTTTTTCATGCCGAATAAAAGGCACAGGAAAAAAAAATGAAAATGTTTTCCTCCTTGTAAGGCTTCTGGATATCAGTGTATGCCTCTTACCACTGAAATGAAGTTGGTTAAGCTTTCAGAAGAGGCAACTTGGAAAGTGCCCGTGCTGGTGAGCCGTTGAGCCATAGAACTTTACCTGAATCCTTGTGTTTAAAGTCGGGAGATTTTTTATTGATCTACATAAGAAATGTGGCATGAAATTAGAATAAAAGAGACCTGAGCAAAGGAATGAATAAAATTATAAATAACCCTAATTGATAGTGATTGCTAGCACAGCACCCCAGAACCCCCCCAACCCCATATCTATGGGAAAGAGAAGAAGATGGAGAAAAAATTGATACATAGTATTACCTTATTTGAATCATCAAAAGAAATTGACAGTACTTCCTTATTTGATCTGTTGTCCCACCACTTTTCAGGATTTTCCACCAATTCCTTCCAAGAACCATCATCTGAATTCAGGCAAAGAGGCATTAAAGTAGTTACTCTTGGAACACAATTCACAAACAGTCTAACATGCACAAATGCTACCTGGTTATGAATGATTAAGGACTTTGAGCCTATAAGTTGGCAATTATCATATCAGAAAAGTTGCCAAAACTTGTTGGTAAGAATCGGAGTAAGCTATAGGGTGACAGTCCTCGGAAAAATTTTCACTCAGGTGGGATGTGCAAAGTACCACAGATTAAAAACTATGGGCTGCAATGTTTCGGTTTTAAAACTAAAAGGGTTCAAAGTACACCTAGCCGTACGGCTACACCTGTTTATTATACCTGAGCCTATGTAACATATATATCAGGATTAAAGCAGGTAGTAATAACTAGACAACTAGAGAGGTGAAAAACTTTGTGCTTAGGATATGCAACATGTTATCTGTACTTGTATATGCATGCAACATGTATCAATTCTGAATTTAAAGGGCTAAGCAAATTTTACAGATCATGTCATGTCATATCTACAAAGGATCAATCTTCATGTTCACTTACCTTATTTTTTCATTTTTTGAAAGGGAACATCAAACTCTAGCCCTTCAAGTCCGGGCAATACCCATTTTGGAGCACTATTTAACCACAGCCCGACACTACTATCCTTGTGTTTGAAATCCAGGTGTTTCGGTTTTACTTAAAGATTAAACAAGAGAACTAAGAATTTTATCGGAAGAAAACATCAATACAAACAATACCGGAAGAAAGATGGTCATCGATCCATTGAGCTTATTTTCACGATGATCACGCCATTGCGTGGGATTTTTTAGAAGATCCCTCCAAGAGTTCAATATGAGATCCGCATCCTTTGTCATGCTAGCTGGCAAGAAAGAAATGAAGCTCAGCATCATTAAAAAGTACAAAAAAACTTAACACATCAACTCATCAAGTAACGCATAAAAGGGTCCTGATGGACTCAAACTACCAAGCAAGTAAAGCAAATTAAAACCACCTTTCGAGCTTTTCTTTTTGACTTTATGATCAAATGTCAAGCACTCTAGTTTCTTTCTGATCCAATCTGGAGTAGACTTGTTGATCTGGAGTAACTTTCCATCAACCTTGTGTTCAAATGCTGCAGATTTTGAGTTGCCCTGGCCAATTTTTTAATAGAATTGTGAAACAGGTTTAAATAATTAAGTAAGAACATCATTTCTTATTTTTTTATATATAAGTGACATAAGATCATTATAACATATAAACATGCCAAAGAAACTGATAAAAGTGAGATGATAAAAACTTAGTACCTGTTTCAACCTGATGTCCCACCACTCATGAGGCTTAATAATTAAACCTATCAATGACTGGTCTACAGATGTATCATCCTTCACACTTTCTTTTCTTTGGTAATCATCTTCCTTTCTTTTGATACGTAGTGTCGGCCTTCACATTTTCTACAATTAAAAAAGAAGAAACATCCATGAGAGAAAACAAGTATGATAAGATATTCAAATATTTTGAATGTTTGAACTTTGAAACAGAAAAATATCAAATATAATAAAGAGATTGTATGCACTAAACCAAGTCGATTTGAAAAGTTTCTGATGTTGATGAATAACTGAATAAGAGAAAATCAATGACCAGTTGATACATACATACATACATATATATATATATATATATATATATATATATATATTGGTTTTGCTAACAAGCCCAATATTGGAGTGATTAGCATTGTCCCCCGTGAGTAGTTCACATAAATAGCACAAAAGCCTTTACCACGTCTTACTCTTAGACGAGAATAAAACAGTAATTTGAAAAGGACAAAAAACAATGTTGTTTTATAAATATATAAAATAAAAATAATAAGAAAAACTTGGCACTTGTTTTCTCAGAATTTTATCTTTCTTGATTTGGTGTTTTATAATAGTATCCCTAAAGGCTACAGTAGAAAGTCAGTAGAAGCTTTTGGGTAATTTTTGTAATTTCATCTTGGGATGTTAGGAAAACCCATACAGCAATAAGTATCATTGACAATTTCAGTTATATCAGGTGACTTGCACTACAAAGTCAACCTAAATGCCTGCTAGGAGAGCACACAAATAAGAAAATCAAAATCAGTAGAAATGGCATAGAGAAGAAGCGGATCAATTTGGAGTATATGAAAAACGAACTAGCAAGCCTCTGGTATTTATCACATAGGTTCTGAAATTTTATGTCTCCCGCTCTTCGTCAATCTTTGGCGGGAAAATATTTTTGGCTCTCGCCATCATCAGTTCTTGAAAAGTAAAATATCTTGAAAGATTAGGGAAATTGTTTTCCAAGAGCTATCTACTTATTCAGCATTTATTTTCCAAAACTTTAAAATTTCTAAATCAAGCAAAAACCGGAAATTATAATTTTCCCAGAATTTATTCCCCCCACCCCTCTCATTTTCCCTTAAAATAAACAGAGCCTTCGGATCATCACATGTTTTACTTCTGGTACATTTTGAGGGCATAAACAACACAAACTTTTCATAAACTAAAAGGATTTAATCTGAAAACTTTACACCAGCATTAAATTTACCTAAATGAACCAAAATTTTGTGACTTCTAAAGCTTTTCTTCAGTAGGGAAGAACCTTCGACAAAGTTGATGTTATGCACCATAACCTACATGGCAAACCCGTGGTCAGATTACATTAATAAGAATCACATACTGAGGGGGGTCTAGCAAACATGAACAATGACGTTACCTGCTTCATTTTGTTTATGTTAAAAGCAATAGTATGTTTGTAGAATTAGAATTTAGCATGGGAAGAAATATATTTACACTTTAAAGAAAGGAAACAGGTTGGAATGTGCTTGTCTTGAAGGTTATTGCTTGCAGGATAACCAGGAAAAGGTACCTAGAAATTTTTGGCAGATATTGATTGTGGTCCTTCAGTGTTAATTTGGAGATCCAACGGTCACCAAACATCCTCTTTTTTAAATTTAAAAGGCCACACAAAAAAAGCTTTAGCGTAAGTTTTATGGGTGTCTAACTTGGCAAGGTTAAATGAAAAAAATGTGGGATGTAACAGTTGTTCAACTGTTCTTCATGTGATGCAAACAGTAACATTGCTGATTCATGGGGTTTTATGAAGGTAGGGGTCCAGTTGTTGTGTAAGGCAATCACAGGGGTCATTACAAAAAAAATCCTGAGGGTAACAGAATTAAATGCAACTAGGAAGGCTTGATCCAGTCCTTGTGAAACCATAACTGTAATACCATGTTAAGCCACCAGTTCTTCTAAAAGTTGTTACAGAATGGACACAGCAACGTTATCATGCTCTTTAACAGTCAAAAAGCATTTGGAATCTATCATTGTATGAAACTTAGATATCTAACACTGGTAGCTAGTATATCTATCCCTAATATAATTGGTAGGTTTACTGACTTCCATGGTCAAAATTTATAAATCCCTGCTATCCTATATTACCTGGAAACTTGATTGCTCGTGAATTAAAGTGATTGGTGGGGGATCCGCATTTAGTTGTCCATCTACATAAGCACAATCTTTTTCCTTCAGATGACAAGCAGAAATATATGCTAGATCACCTTCAAATATTAATGGAATCCTAATTTCAAAAGAAACAAGTAAGCTACAGAATCTAGAAAAAAACATATCATAAATGACATTGAACTCAGAAATAAGTAGAACTACATGTGAGATAAAATAATAAGCAAGAATGCAAGATATGCAAGAGAATCAAGAGATAATCCACGTTTACAATGAGGAGAAAATTCCTACTTTAATTTACCAAGAAACAGAATAAATTTTGGTGTATGTATATGGAGTACTCAATAAACTATTTATATACACACTTGACTTGTAGCAACGCTTCCTACATCTAAATTCGGATCTGAGAAGATACTTCAGTGGACAGTTAATTACAACGGAAGGAAATTGAAACCTATACAGGAATCTAACTAATGTATGTTAAGTAAATCAAGTTATACCTTTCCCAACTTGTGTGGTTGTTTGCAACTTTAGCCATTACACAGAAGTAAAACAGGCCTTAAGCTAAATCTTAGGTGAAAAGTACTGGTATCAAATGTTTATCTAGGGCCAATCTCAATAAATTCGTACACAGAAAGCGGACCAAAAGTTCAGAACTTAAAATCAATAGCCAAGTAAAGGATATGCTCAATCATACATACAAACATAACAAAGCAAACCAAGCAGTATTAAGGCTTGATCAAGTATCAGGTCAAATAATAAAAACATCTATGTCCTTCGAACTCAATACCTAACACATTTTGAAGTTACCCAAATCGCACCAAAAACAACAAACACTTTCTTACCACACCTGCAAAACCTTGGCATACAAACAATTTGGCCCACACTTGAGTTCCAAAGACTTCTTTCTGCTCAGTGATTTGTTGAAGGATATGAAAGAAAAGGTAAACAACTGCATGCTTTCTTAATTGGTTACTACAGAAGACAGTATGAACAATGAAATAGGAGTGAAAAGGAAGGGAGAAACATAAAGGTATAGATGCAAGAATAATTTTCCGCTCCAAGATACATATTAGCGTTTGAGAATTTTTCAAATCCAAACCCCAATCAATGAATGTGAACGATCCTTTCATTTTATAATTCCACCAAAGAATCCATCAACCAATGTAACAATATAGAAGCAGTGAACAACATCATAAAACTTATCTTAATATTATGCCAACATGTATGTAAATGAGGCAAAAACAAGAAAAAAGGGTACTCAGAAAATTACATAACAATGTATTATCTGTGTGTATACGAAATTAGGTTGGAAAGTTGTATAAAAAAGAAATAGAATCCTCCTGGGCGGGGCGATGATGGTGGCAGCCCAATACTTGCCATCAGGGGAAGCTTGAAACTGAACGGGCACTTGGAGGCGGCCGATGAGATTTACTGAATTGGCAACCTTAGCCTGTCATGGAATTTTTTATAATAATATTAAATATTTAAATGATTAATTTGGTAATATAATTTTTATTCTAATAATATTAACTTTTAAAAAGAGTCATATTTATAAAAAATTTATAATTTAAAATTATATTTTTATTTCATGTTTATTTTTAAATTAATTGAGTGTTTAGATTATATTACTACTACTAATAATAATAATAATAACATAATTATAATGGTAAAATTAAGTTATAATAATAATAATATAATAACACGATTATGATGATAAAGTTAAAGATAGTGTATTATTTTTTATACTAACACATTTTCTTTACAAAAAATCATACAAATGAAACCTGTTTTATGAAACAAAAATAAATTATTTTTAGGCTAAAAGGAACAGGCGGGATATCTATCGTACACAGTTGGGTGTTGGTCTCAAAAACGACATCGTTTTTGAGACTTATATATATATATATATATATATATATATATATATCAAAAAAAAATGCCACATAAAATTATTCTCTCTCTATCTCTTCCCTTTCTTTTCCTTATCTCCCCCTCTCTGTGTTTCTGACCTAACCTTTTTCTTCTTCTTCCATTTATTTGTTCTCAAGTGCGGTAGTGGCTGGTGTGGGTGGTAGTGATGGGTGGATACTTGGTGTAAATTTTTAACGTGGGTTAAAAAATACTCCTATAAAGAAGCTATAAATGATAGGCGTTTTGTACTCGTGCATATAGCCTCGCACGCAATAATGTATTACTAGCTCGCACCTGCCGCGATCTCTTATTGCTAATATACCAAAACAAATAGTAGTAATACACAATGAAATATCTTCTCTACCTTTTGCTACAATTTCACTCCTTTGTGTCGGTTTAGGCTTAAATTCACTTTAAATCATTTATTTTTTCTATTTTATAATTTAAAGTCTAATATTTTAATTTTAACATATTAAACCTTAATGTACTTAATTTTTTATAAATAAATTTGTTTGGCCACTATAGCATAATAATCAATCATAGTGAGAGTTTGTTAGGCAATTTCATTTTTAAATATTTTTAAAAGTATAAAAAATTATGAGCATATAATTAGTACGTGGTGAATGAAAAAAAAATAGAGTCAATATAAACGATAAATATCTTTAAAAGATTAAATTGTCTTTTTCTTTTTTTTAATTACATGACTTATTCTAACAAAAAATACTAAATTCGATATTTATTTTAAAAAATTATAAAAATTTAAGGATATTAAAGCTCAATTTCTTAATATTAAAATATTAATATTTAAGTTATAGAATACAAAAAAATTAAAAGATTTAAGTATATATATCTAAGAACATGTTTAAAGTATATTTAAAACCGTAGTTAGTGAGATAAATTAGAAAAAAATAATACTTCTTTCGGCTAAATTTATTTGTCTTAGTTTAAAAATACACGCTTATTAAAAAAAATTGGATAATATTATGTACACTAACTGTACATAAAAAGTTGTACAGAAAGATTAGGACTCATGTATTGTTGTTTACCAATAAAAATGTGTATAACATTCAATTGTTGGTCCCGCTCCCTATTTTTTTCTCTTTTTTTATATTGTGTGTGCACAACTTTGTCTATAGTTGGTGTTCCTAGCCTTACTCAAAAATTTTATCTCCAAATTAGTCGTCTTGACTATTCTATTATCATTTTTTTGGTTTAATTAATCCCCTAACTATTTCTTAGAATAATAAAATAAAGGGGAGAAAGAGAAGAGAAAAAAAAAGAGTATGATTGTGCTTCCAATGTCAAAATTAAAAGTGCTATTTTTTAGAAAATTGATATTTCAACAAAACTCTCCTCACATTAATATTAAGTGAACCTCACTTTTACGTGAATGAAATCTTGTAAAAATATATTTTTTTCTTTGTAGAAATAGTAGTTTCTTTTTTGTAATATATGCCATGTAGTTTTCAATGAATTTTTCTTATAAAACCAAATAAAATAGTATTAAAAAATAAAATCAAAAATGATATTAAAATAAAAAAATTAATTTGAATAAATTAAAAAAAAATTAGGACAAATATACTTAGACGGATGAAGTAAAAATTTTAGAAATTGCTGCAACGTCCAAACCATGAAAAACATACTTGTGGGCTGTCTATGTAAATGACTCCAACCCATTTCTGATAAACATTGGAGCGGGCGGAATTTAATCTGACTACAACAAGACCATGCTGACAGTCCATATATTATATTGTTATTTAAGACCTTGTCTGCTTATTTGGAATTTGGAAATGATACGTCAAAATCTCACTCCAGCAATGAACTCCATACGGAAATGATATGTCAAAATTAATTATTTGTCCCAATAAATAAATAAATTTTATGGAGAGAGGAAGTAGTGGAAGAGCAACGGAACAAGGACCAATAATCCTCCCCTAAAAATAAAAGGTAATTGATAGCTTGAATTTGTGTAGTACATGTATGTTATACTTTTAAAACGTTTTAAATTATATAATTATTATTAATTTTTAAAAATTAATTTAAGATATTTTTAAATTTAAAATTAAAATAACTTATTAAAAATTATGAAACAATAATAAAATTTATAATGAGTAATATTTTTAAAATAATTTATAATATTTTAAATATAAAAATCTCTTAAATTAATTCTAAAAAATTAACAATGATTAAATAATATAGAACGGAACAAAAAAAATATATTATATAATGTACAAAGTATAACATTTAAATGTAAAAAATATCAAGAATACTATATATAACACATAATATACATAAAATTAAAAATTGAACGGTACGGAAGTAAAAATAAGGGAAATTGAATAAGTGAAAAGAATATGAGAACCGTGGGACACGAGTAAAGAGGGAACAACTTGTGGTTGAAGGGGTAACGCATTGGAGCACCAAACATGTGTCACTACTCACATGGATACAGTGTTTATATTCAAGTTGCATACAATACATACATACATACATAACATAAACATAACAAACACAGGTGAGGTGGGCGACTTTCGGTGTTTACTACTTTCCGATCATCCACTTCCAAACACAAAACAACAAGAGCAACTACTCTCGTCACAATCCCATCATTATCATCTTCTTCATTTTATACATAAATTCTGCATGAATTAATATTAATATTATTATTTTTATATATATATCAACGGCGGCGGCGGCGGCGGCGGCCTATAGATAGTTGTACCTGTGGCTATGGCTATGGATTTGATTGCAGAGTTGAAGCTTCCCTAAAGTTGAAATGCCCTCTTTCTTTTTCTTTTTTCCTGTCATGACAACTACAAGTCCCCGTTTGTTGTTTGTTAGTTTATCCTCTTTTTCTTCTCTCTCCTCCTTATAAAATGTCCTGTCCTGTCCACCCATCCATCCATTATTCTTGGTTTTTCCATCCAACAAAAATTGGCCCAAACCGAGTCAGTTAGATGCTTTTGTCCCTGCCTGCTTTGTATCCTTCTTTCTTGTAAAAACCCAGCTCACAGAATCTCCCATTTCTTCCTTCCCCACAACCAAACCACCCATCCCTCTCATTCATTCTTTTTCTACCTAAAATATTACTATTAAATCATCATATCATATCATATACATAATACTCCCTACTCCTAGAAACAACGAAAGAAAAAACCAAGAGTCGAAACGCTTTTATTCATATATAGACACAAGGGCCAGAGATAGGCACTTTTAAGGTCCTAATGATCAGACTATTCTTCTGCCTCTCTTTCTTCCTCATAGCTTCCTGTAGAGCAAACCATGACCATGATATTGCTTCCACATATAACACTCCCGCTCCACCGCCGGGTTTCAACCATAATAAAGCCTCATTTAAGCCGGGCATAGCCATCATTGTAGGTGTACTCACCACCATTTTCTCCATCACATTCCTAATACTTCTCTACGTCAAGCACTGCAAGAGGGATGGCTATGATTACCACAACAATCCCAGAGGCGCCATCGCCGCCTATTCCGCCAGAAAAAACTCCGGCATCGACCGCAACGTCATAGATATGCTGCCCGTATTTCGATTCGGGTCACTCAGAGGCCAAAAGGACGGGCTTGAGTGCGCCGTTTGCTTGAACAAATTCGAGCCCACTGAGGTACTGAGATTACTCCCCAAATGCAAACACGCATTTCACGTAGAATGTGTGGATACATGGCTGGACGCCCATTCCACTTGCCCTCTGTGTCGTTATCGGGTCGACCCTGAAGACATTCTGCTAATCGAAGACAACAAAATTCCGCAGGAAGATAATTCGCAGCAACGAGTACAAGAAGAAGAGGAAATGATGGAAATTCGTCGAGTATCTGGTAGGCATTCGTCTGCCGGGGAGAGAGGAAGTAGTGGCAGTGGGTATCTCCAAGTTATTGTGGAGAATCCACCCAATAGATCAAAATCGTCAATGGAGTTTCGAAGATCTTTAGATAGTTCAATGAGATTGAAGAGAGATGGTGGCTCAGTGTCAATGGGGTGTTTTGAACGGTCCCGCAGAGATGGGCTTCTGCTGGCCGGAAAAGAAGATTCAAAAAAGAGCTTCGAGCGGCGGTTCGAGCACCGGATTGTGGTCTCGTCGTCGTCGGGCGGCAGTGATAGTGTAGGAGGGAGTGGGACCCACCAGAGATGGAGCAACGTGCACCCGTCGGATCTGTTGTATCTACGGTCGGAGATGATAATTAGCGACAGCCGACGAATCTCGGGGTCGTCATCAAGGCCGTCGGTGGCATCTCCATCAGGACAGCGACAGCAGCAGAATCAGAAGGTGGGGGAGGGTGAGGGCATTAATGAGGATGAGGAGGAGGGGCAGAAGGAGAAGAAGAGAGAGAATGGCAGGAACGTAATAAATGAGAGAAGTGTGTCGGAAATCACGGGGGTGAGCAGAGTGCGGAGTAATGAGGAACAAGAGCGACGAAAACAGCAAAGAAAGAGACAGGAGGAAGGTTTCGTAAACAGATGGTTAGCTTGGATTTCCGATACTACTACCAATAAATCTTCACCTCCACCACCGCCAGCGCCAGCTGTTTCACACACCGGACAACCTTCCAATTCCTCTCCATAATTTTTGCCGACCCTTCTAGTATTAATTGATTAATTAATGTATTAGTTAGTATATACTCGTATACAACAACAAAAGTAGCATTAGTGGAGTAGTATTAATTAATTTAGTTTCCCAATTCACACTAATACTAGTAGAACTAGTACTAGTACTAATTTTTTTAATCCTCTCGATTATGAAATGGATATGAATCCAAACAAAAACTCATTAAACTAATACTAGTAACTTATTCATACCATAAACCTTACCTACAAGATAGCGGTTGATTAAAAGGTAACTATTCCCCGGTAATAAAAATGATAAAATTGTCTATATTTAAATTTTTATTTAATTGTATAATTTTTTGCACGTAATCAGTGATACTTTATAAACATGTATAGAGAAAAAAATAATAATTAAATATTTAACCTGAAATTATCTAAAATAATAATAAAATTTTTTATCTTTGGACAGAGAGATCATGGAAAAAAAAGAAAAAAAAATCTTATTTAAGAGTATTATTTTAATTGATTGTAAGTTAAAATGATACAATATCTTTAATTTTGTTATCAAAATTTTAACCAACAGTTCATATAATACAAAATTTCAAATGTAATTTTGAAATATAATTTATTTTTTTGAATCGGAGGGAGTATTATAGATTGTGATGTCATAATAATAGTAATAGTAATAGTAATAGTTATAGAAATGTATGTATGTATAAGAGGATTTCCCTGCAGGGATTTAGAGTTTGATTGTGAATGACATAACATGGTGACTTGAACAACAAACTCAAAAGTATAAACATGGGGCTAATACTAGTACCAGTAGAGATTGCAGAAAACGCCGCAGCCGCTCCATGTAGCAGATCCATCTGGATCGTGCTTTACGGGTGGTGTTTGTTACAGTAGCGGCTACTTTCCGTAGTTGAAAGTGATTGGTGTTCCAGTCTTGATTTCTCTTAAACTTATTCCAACCAACTAAATTATTAGAGTTGACAATAAACAGTACTCCGCCATATAATCCAACAGACAACTACTGCAAAAATTGTACATTCACCAGCCCCCCCCCCCCCCCTCTCTCCCCCCTCTTTTGTTTTTATCTTCTTCTACTCTTATTATAATTTCATACATATGTAACAACTTTGTTGCATAAAACCTTTAGAAAATCTTGTTTATTTCATATTATTCCCCATCTGGTTCTGGTTCTGGTTCGGGTTCAACAAACAACATTTTCCCGGCTAAGTAAAAATGTCAAGAAGAAAATATTAATACATAAATCATGATAGTAGTAATAGCTAGCTCTTACAGTGATCCGTTTACACAACCCAATAAATAAAACTGTAACATGATCTCCTACTCTATAATACCAAACAATTCAGCACTATTCCATTCCTATACAAGCCTACGTCTCACATTAAATATCCATAGTTTGGATCAAAACATGAGACTATTGACAAATTATACAAATTCTATTAAGCAAATAATATTCCTTAATATTGTATGAACCAGGAGTTCTGGTGCGATGTCCAAACTTACTTTGCGGGTCGACTCAAGGAAGGAGAATCACTCTGTTGCGGAGAAGGGAAAACCTCTGATATAGAGTCCCACGAGAGCTTTTCGTCCTTCCTACGCCTTCGATCCAGGAAGGTTGGTCTCAAAGGTGTTCCAACCATATCAACCCTGCAAGTCAACATTGCTACAATCTCCGACATTGGTGGTCTTAGGTTTGCATGTGGCTGAAGGCATAAAAAAGCCACTTGGATTGTTTGCATCACATCCCTCTCCACAAGCCCATCTTCTCGCACTCTTGGATCTACTAGATCAATCACCTTTGACCTTTCAAAGAGCTTCCATGCCTAACATGAAGACAAAATATTGAGGAGCAGTTTTTTACAATTTAACTACACTCTCACAAAGTTAACAATCATAACATCATAAAAGTTGCTGAGAAGGTAAAGGCATACATACATATTCAGGAAGGTATTGCATTTCTGATGGCAAAGTAAAATCTGTATTTTTCCTGCAGCTAATAATTTCAAGCACCAGAACTCCAAAACTATATATGTCAGCCTTTTCAGACAATTCTCCTCTAATGGCATATTCAGGGGCTGTATAACCTCTGAAAAAAGGGGAAAGAGAGAGATAATTAGTTAACATATGTGAAAGTATTACTTATCAAAACAAAAATACTCATTATATCGTCTACTCTACTGTTTGCTAAAAAAGAACCACTGCCATAGTCTAGTACCTGCTAACAAAAGGTACAAAAGTATTGAGAATAGGAAAATACTTACAATGTTCCTGCAAAGTTAGTGCTGAGATAAGCTTGATCTTCAGGAAAGAACCTGGCCAGACCAAAATCACCGATGCAGGGTTGAAATTTATCATCCAGAAGAATGTTGCTAGCTTTGATATCTCTGTGAACAATTCTGAGGTGTGAATCCTCGTGTAGGTATTGCAACCCTCTAGCAATGCCAAGAATTATTTGGAACCGAATATTCCAGTTCAGGAAGTGATCACTTTTTCCTGTGCACGAGACAATCAAATAATTATCATCCAATTCACAAGAACGTTTTTTTAGATATAAAGCTTGCATTGAGTGCTGTTTCATTAGTAGTAGGACTGAGTTAGGCCTTTAGCAAAAGTATACGTCAGAAAAGTTACCCAATGGAACAGCATTTGCACCATGAAGGATTGTTAAACTTTTATAAAACAACTATCATGTAAACAAACACAAATAAATGCACAAGGGAATGTCCAATACACACACACAAACAAACACTTATGGAAGAGATGGTGTCCTTGATATTTAAGTGGCTGCTGCCTTCATAGAAATAGACTGCCTAAACATGCCTCATCCATCAAATTGTGCAACTGCATCCCACAACAAATGGTTTAATAAAACTAAACTGTTTTTCTTTTTTCCCTAAATCAGCTAATTCAAAATTGCTGAGAAGCTCCTTTTGCCTACTTAATTTTGAACTTTGATTCTTTTTTCTTTTCTTTTCTTTTTTTTGGTTGGGGGGGGGGGGAGAGAGAGAGAGAGAGAGAGAGAGAGGCCGAGATTATGGCATTCCTGATGAAGTACAACATAATTATATGCATATTATGTTACAAATTTGTGAAAGCTATTATTTAAATAAAGTGTAAAGATCTTCCAGTGCTTCGGGCAGGGCAGACTTATTATGTTTTGAATAACCAGGTTAAGTTTTTATCATGAAACTTGACACTCAATTGAATAGAATTTTGTATTAAACAGGACTAGACTTTGAGTGATACCGTATACTATGAGGTCCAAACTCCTGTTCTTCATGTATTCATACACAAGTAGCCGTTGAGCTCCATCTGAGCAGCATCCAATAAGGCGAACCAGGTTCTTGTGTTGTATGCTTGTTATCATCCTCACCTCTGCAAGAAATTCTGACTCTCCTTGTTGGGATTTATCAATGGATAATTTCTTCACAGCAATTGGCCTCCCATCTTCTAACTTTCCCTGTGACAAATTATATCATTATCTTGTAGACTTGTAGTATCTTGATTGGCATTAGAAAAGGAAATGATCTGGCGCACGAGCCTAAAATACATAAAAGGGTTTCTCAACATCAAACTGGAAAGTGTGATTTGTAACAGCTGGTATCAAGACATTATTCAAAAGGATAAAGGTCATCAACTTAATTATAAAGTTGTAGTATGGAGGCCTATGGTAAAACCAATTTCAGTAGAATCTCTCTTTTTTTATATAAAGAAAAAATCAATTAATTAAAATAGGTCAAAGTCCTCTCTGAGTTTGATAAAAATATTTAGGATTTTTCCCCCGAGGTTAAGAAACCAATAAACTAAAATAAGACTTATCAGAAAAAATAAAAATTGTCAAAAAGGTTTTCTGGAAGAATACCAGATAAACAGGTCCAAATCCCCCTCTTCCAAGAAGATTACCCTGGTGAAAATTCTTAGTTGCCTTCCTTAATGTATTGAAGTCGAAATGGCTTATTGTATGAAGATTTCCACTTAAATAATCATCAGTTGCTGCAACAAAATAAGTTGTCTCAATAATTTACTCATCATAATTATTGCTCTCAAATATCACACATAATTAGACGCATAACCTTGGCGCTTTTCACTTCGTGTTACCAACTTTCTCAGCTCTGCCGGTCTCAGAATTTTCCGGAAGAAAAATAAGAGAATCAGCAATATTAAAAGCACTACTATCGCTCCAAGGAAAAAGAATAAGGCTGGCACAGGATGCTTAGATGGGGATGCTCTTGTATCTTCTGAGGGTGACGATCCTGACGGAGAGCTCACTGCATCAAAAAATGTAAGAATACTTCCTCATCAAACCTGGTTAAAGTTAAAGCTTATACAAGATTTTACCATCTTTCTTTTTAATTTTCAAATCTTGGAGGAGGGAGGAGAGAGAGAGTTAGGATAATATGGAATATATGATCACAAGAGATAAGCTATATGAGTTTCATGTATTACGAAAATGAGACTATGTACTCTTTGAGTAACCGGCTATTCACGCAGAGGCTCTTGGTGGATTAAACAAGAGATATTGAACAAGTGAGCTTGTTAGTTAAAAATGTGTTGAGCTTGGCAGAGACTCTTGGTGGATAAGATAAGCAATGTTGAACAGGGTGCGCTCGTGCGCTCGTCCATGAGGAGACTTGATGGAATAAACTCAAAAAAGTATAGTTAAAGTTCAAGGGGGAACTTAGTGTTGATGTGGATGGAAAGATCCTGCGTTAAGGGAGAGATTGTTGAGGTACCGTGTGATAATAAAGTCCCATACTAAAACATAAAGAGAAATATTGAGAACATATATGCTCTATTGGACCAAGACCTAAGGGGTGGACTTTTAGGGGCTATTCCCAAGTGTTTCAAATTTCTAACATTGAACTCTGATAATTTTCTTCTTTGTTTTCTTCTATCATATTATAGCTAAATCCCAACCCATCAAGCTCTAAAATCAATCACTTCCCCTTCTATAGAACTTTAAATTACTATTGAAACAATATGTAATTGGATATTATACCAGAAATCAACAAATTTCAGACAATACCCTCAACTTATCACTTTCCAAACCACAAATCCAATCCTTACAATCACCAAAGCCATCAATTTTCTTCAATTATATAAACCCTAAATGCTTAATCCCAGTTTAATATGTTACATAAGTTTTATGTAGCTAAAATATTTTGGTGTTAGCTAATATGAGACCAAATAAACCCTTGAGCTGCTATCACATGGAATCCACAAAGTTTATAATTATAGTGATTTGTTTGTGACGCAATTATAAGCAGCCGTTATTTGATAATCAAAGCACAATCACATTGTAATTTGTACATAAACAGAGGCCACAGAATTAATACAATCCCAATCAAGTACCCAATTAGAATTTCATCCCAAATTGCAAGACAAAAAAGAACAATGAAATTTTATGTAGGAGGTACCTTCAAGTGTGAGTCGAAGCATTTCTTCCCCTAATCTCTATTTTGAATTACAATGTCCTCTTGGCAATAAGATAATAGCTTGTTCAAGATAATTTATTTCTTTTCTTTTTCCTCTTTTTCTCTTCCTTTCTTTCTTTTCCTTCGAGGTTTCCACCCAGAGAGAGGGAGATTGAATAACAACAACATGGAGATGATGGAGTCGAGGGTCTAAATATTCGGACAATTCAAAGATGGAGGGAAAAGTAATTGCAGCGATGAAGACGAGGAGAATGGTCCAAATGTGCCAACACTATTGCTGCTCTTCTTTGCCATGGACGGCAATGGAATTCTTTCATCACTACAGCAGACCCAATTAACATTAAACTAAAACAAGGGGTCACAATTAAAACAAGAACAAAAGACAAAGCAGCAATTTATTACACCGAGGCCCTTAACATCTCAAAAGGATGAAATTCCCTATAATGAGTTTTGTTGGAGTATAAATCATTTCTCATCAACTTCAAACCAAAATGATTCAAAACTATTAATATCTTATTTATCGTAAATCTTATAGACCTTTAGTAGAAAATTATTTTTAAGTTAATCTTACTATTGTCAAAGAAAAAACAAAAAATTATAATCTCAATTCCAAAATTAGAGCAATATATTTTTTTTTATTACGTTCCAGAATTAGATAAATATTTTTATTTTTATTTTTTAAACACATAAAAATTTTAATATACCATTACTTATATATTAGGCATCCCGTATTGAATATCACCATGCGACCATTATTATATCTCTAACATATATGTTAGTAATATGTTTGTATTTTTTTTTTCAAGTCATTGTTTAAAAATGTACATCTATTTTTAGAAAGAAAAAAGTGTTTTTTAAACAAATGAAGTATTAAAAAAACTCAAATTTATTATATATTAATTCATTAATATCTAAAAACCACCTACAATTAATTAACAGGATAAAGGTCGGAAAAGGCTTGCTCCAATTTGCAGTTGATGATGAAGCAGAAATAAAACTCAATGAGTAGTATATTTGAGCATTTAGAAACCGGTATGCCTCGGATGTAACAATAAAATTTAATTGATATTTAACCTCTAATAACAGGTGAAAGACATGACACCTCCCAAAAAATTAATTGGATTAGATATATAGATCAAATTGTAAAGACTTTGGACCAACTCGAATCCGGATTAAATCTCAAATTTATTATTGGGTTATCTTGACTCACCAAAGATTCATCCAAAATATCAAAATGTTAATACTCTTAATAGTAACCATAAGTCGTAATTTAATATGGGACTGAAATATCACAAAATTGTACGAATTTACGGTAAGTGCTGCATGTTAAATAAGTCTCCAGTATTCCTATGAACCCGGCAAACTAGCTATTTATCTAGAGATCAGTTTAAACAATTACCATAAATTAAAGACGCTCTAAGCTAGCTCTGGGTTTTCTTAGGGTTTAGGGAGGACTGCATCCACTGCAGCCATTTTGTTTGCATCATCTCCGTCAACCTAGCTCATTGTCGCCAACTTTAACAATTTTTCAGGCATGAGGGACACATTCATTGCTAGTGTTGCAGCCTTTGGAAGTTGGATATATAATGGTGGTTGGTTGTTCCAGCTTTAATGAAAGTAGTTCTTGTAATTCTTTCTTCAATCTTTGGTTTTCATCACTTGAGCTTTCGCAAGAACCTGCACTCTACCTCTGTTTGCTTCAACTTAGTCCTGCATATAATATAAATACCATCATCATCTTTCTTGCTAGTAAGTACTCAGATAACTAGAGATGCACATTTTCACTTTTAAACTACAAAGCCATGTCTAATTTGCAATTACTTACTTATATTATAAGTAGATTGAATGCTATCATGCCACCCCTAATGTATTATATTAACAAATGATAGGGTTATGTTTTAAAAAAAAACTAAAATTTTCTTAAAAGTTGTCAATTTAGAAATGTTATCTAATTTTAAAACGAAGTGAAGTGAGTAACGATCAAAGAACAGAAACCATAGTAAATTAGTCACGAAACAACACTTGTATAGCCCCCATGCGTGGGAACGCTTGCACAACGTTATTAAAGACGTCACTCTCTCTATATCTCTCCAACAATTTTTGTGGAGAAACGAAGAAGAAAGCATATGTTAAAAAGAAAATACATATATATATATACAAAACACACCTTGATCTTCTGTTTTGAAACCAAACTTCAACTTGACGTGGCCTCAGATTTAACCTCTCAGCCAATTCTTGCTTCTGAACCTGCATGACAATGCATTAATTATTAATATATGAAATTAAAATTTAGTGAATTTTTATAATAGATTTAGCTTGGTTAATTAATTTTACCAGTCCATATATAATGAACCAATCACTTTTCCTTGATACAATGACGACTATGGTGCATTCTATCTATGTTTAAGATATGAGTATAAATTTTCTTTTCTTTTTCTCAACACAATTAGGCTACAGAATTTAGAGCTAGCAGATTAATCTCCTCATGTCACTTCTTACCGAAATATATGAACAAATTTTAGAATGATCAAAAAACAATTAATACTAAGAGTGGAATGAAAATAGATATAGGGATACGTACCGTATTGAGGGTGCTACGCAGCTTGAAACTGTCTTCAAGCATGGAAATTTGTTCTCTGGTAAGCCTTAGTTTTTTTCGGTTGCAGTTCTTGTTTTTTTTTATCATCATTAGAATATTTTTTCTTATATTCAGAGTCCATGGCTTCCTCCTCTTGGGGTAAAGTGGAAAGGAAAGATCTAAGCAAGCAATACTATTCTTATTTTTCTGGTGGTCAACATATTGATCATTCACACCTATAGAAAGACCGAGCCCAATATTGCATACTTCTTCATGATTTTCCATGGCTGATTGAGAGGGAGGGGAAAAAATACTAATAATGGGGAGAAAGGAAAGTTTAGATGGGGAAGAAAGGAGTTTATAAAGTTAAATGTGAGTAGTTAATTGGCTATAAGTGAAATCAGATTTTTAATTAATTATGTATTTATTTGAAAGTCATTCGTTAGTAAATGACTAAGAAATGTTTGATAATACGAAAGAGTTAAAACATGCGTTAGAATTATGAGTCCTTGGCAGGAAACCAATAACTTCCACAGACATCCCATGCTTGACTTACAGGAATTCCACAATAATATAAAGCCATTTGAGTCCTACTCTTTTCTCATTAAAATACATTCTTTCCGATTTAAAATTAAAGATACATTTGTCTTTTAAATTCTTTTTAAATTTAAAGATATATCTTTTTTTAAAATTACAAAGGAACAACAAAATTTTATAACCAATGACAATACCAAAATTGTTAATTATTATTATTTTGCCGAAACAGGGGTGAAATCCATAAATTCATAGGCGACGCGAGAAAGCTATAAAATAGGTAGTTCAAATTATTGTCTTTTAGGGATTCATAATGTCAATTTTTAGAAAATTTAAGCAATTTAACTGTCCGTTACTTCTTTAAAAATAATAATAAATAAATAAATAAAAATTCGTGATAGAAAATTATTACTTAAATTATTGTGACACCATTTTGGATGCTGGACTTTTCTGGGCTCAAAATAGCCGCCTCCTGATTAAAATTTCATTGATTAAGATTGATGTTGTCATGTTGTGTTGGCCGAATAATTGCTACTGTATGGATTTGAGATTATATATATATATATATATATATATATATATATATATGTATATATGTGTGTGTGAGAATGATCCATAACAAATATTTAAATTGACGCTTATTGATCTGACAATATCAACTATCAAAACCAAAAGAGTAAATTTAATTTTCAAAATAAAGTTCAACTAGTATAATTTAGAAGGCGCATCTTATTTACCTATGCATATAATCTCTGCACCGAAACCAATAGTAATATCACTTGCATTGTCTTTCTTGAGCTTAAACTATCAAGATAGCAACCCTTGGTTCTAACGTACTCCCTCCTGCAGGGAAAAAGAGCAACATTCTGATTAAAATTATTGAATTAGAATGACTAGATGTTCTTCTCATGGGCATTTTTGTATATGTTACATGGCAACCAAATGTTTTCTTTATTTGTGAAGTGCTACAGGCATTATTCTGGGAAAACTCCTATCGGTTAATGAGTCTTTATATGTGCAAGTTTGTGTGTGTTACTGTGTGAGAGAGAAAGTAGGGTCAAACTACATTCTTCAGGGATTTTGGATTGTTATTTGTGCTACTATCTCATTGGTATAAACGGCAGCATCATAAGCATGGGTTGAGACATGTCTCTCCCACCCTCATTTCAATTATTGATTCTCTCTCTCTCTCATCCAAACAAACACGCAAATGTGATTGCACTGTATGAGGTTCTCCCCTATTTATTTGGTATTCTACCACTCTTTCTCCTCAAGAATAGAAAAAGATACCCTTTTTGATTCAACAAGAATGAGATCTTCACATACCATTTTCTTCTGCCTTCTTACAACTGCTCTCTGTCTTGTTTGCAAAACTGTTATAAGCACTTCTAATTCCCCTACTCTTGTTTCTCTCCTAGGAAGGAGATCCATGAAAGATTTGAGCATGTTGCCCTCCGGCCTGCAACAAGATGCACATCAAAAGATCAAGGTGGGAATATCTAATGCTTCCATCTCCTTTTATTTCCCAAGTTCTATCACTAACCATAAAATGCTTGTTTCATGAATCTCAAGTCTACTCGCATGTTGCAGGTTCATGAAGGAACAGAGAGAGATTCAAACCAACCTGATTCGTTTTCAAATGATGAGTTTGCAAGGGCTTACAATGAACCAGACCTTGTTTACCACACTGATTATCACGGGGTGACAACTCATCCAAATCCAACTCCCAAGCATCACCCATAACCATAGGGCTATGTTTGGCATATGCAGGTCGTGCTCTAGATAGGATCAAATTATGCTCTACTCCCCTGTTGGCATTCCAGGGGAGGGGAATATGCATCCGGAGTGGGTTTTCATTCCAAAAGAGAATAGCACAAGACTACATAGGAAGTGGGGTTTTATCTCATTCACAGTTTGTAAACATATGAATATATACATCAATGATCAAAATTCTATCACTATAAGAATGTACCTTTCAATAAGGATTCATTTAATTTTGGATGCAGTTCTTAGTTGATATTCTCCAACCTTTTCCAGTTTAAATTCCCCTCACTAATTAACTTGCTACCTTAATAATGAAGTGAAAAGTAGAAAAAAATTTAATAATTCTAAACTCAAGTTGAGCTGATAAAAAACATACCTATCAGGTTTACTGAATGGTTGGTGGAGATGAGCTTTGCGCCCTACAAGGACAAGAGCTTAAATATATTCAGCCATATCCTATGATTGCTGACTGCACTTTGGAAATTGGGTAGTTTTCTGCATGTGATTAAAGATAACATGTCTCCTCGTCCATACCTGCAAACAAAGGCACCATACCTACTTGAAAAGTAACTGACAAAATAATGGTCATAAATATAGCAAACAGTAGTTTCTGTTAACTGCCAATTCAATCACAATGCAGTGAAAGCATCCCAATCATGTATTGGTTTCTCGCCATTTGTACTTCTCAAGCAGCATCTTATAGCTGTGTTCTACATTTTAAATATTACTTCCCTACAGAATTTAGAATTACCATGCATGAATTCAGTTCTGCCTTGTTCATATGCTGCCCTACTAGATGAAAAAAGGTTTCAGCCCATATTGAAGCAATATTCCAATTATGTCCTTCAATCTCTTCTCTTCCCTGCTGAGATGCTGGAGCCCCATCTAGTGTCTTCGAAGGGATCTTCTTCATGATTCTGCAAAGCCACTTCTACGCCCCTAAGTGCATCCGCAAATATTGACCAGGTGCACATCGATTTGAGCAAATGCCTGAAAATTGTTCTCTGCTTCACTTCAATCCAACCGCCGGTAACTGATTGCATTGATATTGGACCAAGACCAACTAAGCAAGCCTTCTGAGATGCAGGGGCAAGGTCAACATTTGACCTGATTGCAATATGCATTAGGTTTCTTTTCCAGAACCTTTAAAAAATTAGTATAAAAGAACGGCATGTGTATCCTCAGAGAGATACTGGTTCTGTCCCAACATGAGTGAATCCTTCACGACATAAACAGATTACCATCAATGAGCAGGTTCAAAATTGATATCAGAAGTAAAACTTTTACATAACTTTGACAGCAATTCACAGAATCTATTAAGGTCATTTACGATTTGAGGAATTCATTTCAATCTTGAGGTGGTTGAAATTCAGTCCAAAGAAAATTTTGGATTGTGGGAAACAGTACAAGAAAATTAAACAAACTTCTTAGCAAAGCTACTTGACTAAACAATAAAATTGCTTTTATGTCTTTTTATATCAAGAGATATTCTGAAAATAATTTGAACTTTATGCAAACTATAAGTTATAATGCAGTTGGTTGCCTTAGTAATTTTGAAGCAATTTGACATTGTTTGAAACACCGTAAGCTACAATTAACAGTCATGATATTGTTGATTTGAGACATGAACACGATTAAGCTTTTTTCAGGACATGATGGGACCAAAACCTTTGTTTTTCGGTCTGATCGATCACATGTCCATATTAATATTATTTGGAATGACCTAGGTCAAGCCACATGCATTGTTTCTATGGTCCTCCCCACATGCACTGTCAAAAATTTTGTTTGTAGAAAAGCCCTTGAAGCAATTAAAAGATACTCTAGGCCTACACATAACTAATTCCAGAGAGCATGCCAATGAGAATATTCCATTTAACTTACAGATCAATGCATATAAATTGAAGCCAAGTTGTTATAGTGTTAAGCATTTCCTAAGGTATAACCGGGATTGTTTCCCGAATATTTCAAAGATATATCTGTGGCTAGAAAGTTTCTATCTCTTGCTATGACCTTAAAAATAATTTCATTTACTTTAAAGCTACAATAGGCAAGGTTACCATAGGGTAACAATAATTATCTTTGGCACCATTATATCCAATTCGGCCATTAAAATGAACTTGAAATTGTTAAAAAGAATCAAAAACAGGCAAAATTCTTCCTAAGACATGGTTAGGTCATTACACATGTTGGTCCACATAACCAGGTGGTAGGAGGGGTAGACTAGATGCAAGCATAACCTTTGGCATATAATTTAAACAAAAATATAAAATTCATCCTTTCTAATGGAAGCAAGAACTTACTCAAATGGTGGCTCATCCTCAATAGCAAGAGTTTGATGTAAGGAGAACTTAGCATTCCCATCAAGCCCATCTTTCTCAACAACTGTACATGCCTCCTGAGGGGAACCTCTAGGAATATACAAAGCATCACCATCATGCTACCACCCTCTGAATCATGCAAGCTATCAACAGGCTCATACAAGCGAGGTAACTGGACTCGACCCAGGAAAAACCCTTCATTTTTTCACTCCAATAATTTGGCGCACAAGCACAAAGTGACTGGCCAATCCCTGAGAACTTTGGTTGATATACATATATAAACCTGCCTGTGGCTGAAAAAAATAAGGATGCTAACCGACCTGCAATATCGGCTTTCAAAGCGGAACTCCATGGCTCGTAGAGCAATTGAATGTGTATGCTTCTTCAAATCTTTTAAAAAAAATCATCAATATACTGAAAATGAGGAGCCTGGAGCTAGGCAGCAAGATCCTAAACGTTGACGAAAGATGAACAGTGTTGCGGACCCTCTGATGTGTAGTTGTAGATTATGGGAGCCCAAAATGATCTCTCACGTTTTCCAGGAAATTAAGGACATCTGGTAGAGAAACCTTAAGTATAGGCGAAAGAACATAAAGAAATACATCTCAGGCTTTGGAAATTTTCCAAAAGAAGTTTATAGCTTTTGAATATGCGAAGGTGATTCCTCCCTGTGGTTCAACATAAAGTACTCAAAACTAATCTCGCCTAAACCATTTATGAAGCATTTGCACTACACATATGTGTATATATATATATATATATATATATAGAGAGAGAGAGAGAGAGAGAGAGAGAGAGAGAGTACGAGGGACTGTTAGTTGAATAGAGTAGCTGAGTAGGAGTGGGAGCAAGGATATTGGATCAGATTTTGCAAGGAAGAGAGAGAGAAAAAATAGAGAGGGGGAGTTTGAGTATTGGGAGGAATGGATTACCTTTGCAGGCAGCATCAGAGTGAAGACAGACCACGATTAGGTTATCATGATTTCTTCCGGTTCTCATCCAATTTTCCCTCCATTGTCGGTGTGGAACTTCTTTGCCATGCCAAATTTAAAAATACAAATCCTATAATTTTATTTTATTTCGGTATTCATGAAAATTTAAAAATTACCTCAAACAATCGGTATTGGTAAAATAATTAAAATTTTACTTTTATTAATTAAAATTCTAATTACAAAAATTGAAAAATATTATTACTAAAATATGTGATGAATAAAATTAATAGTAGAATTCTAAAAGTAACTTTATGATTATTACAATTCTGTGATGAGGTCGAAGAGTAAAAAAAAAAAAAATCAAATCTTACTCTCCCTTTTCTATATCCAAATTAAACTAAAACAAACTCTCAAAAATTATTTCCTGCTTAACATATGCAATACACACAATTTTTTTTTTAATGAAAAATCTATAAAAACAAAAAAACAACGCAACAAAATAAGTACCACCCCATCAGACAATCTTTCAAGTGAGAGTTACTGATCGAGTAAAGAAGGGCAATATCTTTTCCAAAACTGATTTTCCTCTTTTAACTGATATTACGAAGAGTCCGACTATATATAACGATAATTTTATATTGATATTATATCATGAAGAGTTTTGTTACATATGATAATAATTTTATATTGATATTAAATGTCGACGTATGTAATTATATGAAATAAAAAAATATTATTCACTCCGTCCCAAATTAATTGTATTTCTAGGACTTTTTAAAGTCAAATTGACTATTTTTAAAATTAATCTTTTTATTATTTTTGCTAACATATAGGTGAAGATATTATAACCAAAAGAAAGTATATACAATTTATTACTAATTTCAATTTTTATAATTTTAGAAATATATTTATATATGCTCAATTATTAATTTTAAAAATAGTCAATTTGACTTAAAAAAGTCCTAGAAAAGTAATTAATTTGGGACGGAGGGAGTAAAAAATAACTCGCATTATAATTTATGTTAATCCCAATTCAATTTCGTTCCTTTCTGAAAAAACAGGCTTTGCACTGAAGTTTATAGAAAAGATCCAATGCGACTGCCGACTTCCGCTTCTAATTTTCAATTGAGATCATCTACTCAGACAACCAACCAATTCGAAGGTTTTCGGCCAAAATGTAATGATTCTTTACCCCAAGTATTGATGTTTATATATTTTCTCTTAATTTTATTTCCGTGTTAGCAATATAATCAGAAAAGCCATCAAACAACCCACCACACAGATGGTAAAAATATTATCAATAATCACTCCATACAAATTATTTGGCCTCAATTTTAACTTTAACACTTGAAAGAAACTAATGGGAAAGGCTTGACAGTTTTGGGACAACCGAAGACGAGAAAGTTTGAAATAGAGGAAGTACTTAATTACTAATATACTCGGGGGGGGGGGGGGGGGGGGGGGGGGGGGGGGGGGGGGGGGAGGGGTGGGGGGGGGGGGGGGGGGGGGGGGAGGGAGGTGGGGGGGGGGGGGGGGGGTGGGGGGGGGTGGGGGGGGGGGGGGGGGGGGGGGAGGGGGGGGGGGGGGGGGTGGGGGGGGGGGGGGGGGCGGGGGGGGGAGTAATGAAGGGAAAAATAGTATAAAATACTTCTGCCAGTATCGAGTGGATGTACAACACCAATTGAGGAGTCGAGTCATTAAAATGAGAACATGGAACTTGAGATAAACGGCTACATCAACTGTCTATTAAACCAAACCCAAACCTCATTATCCCGGAAAGAGTTGCAGTAAGAGTAATATCAAGACCAGAAATACAGATATTATATGAATGCAGATTAATCAAATTTTCCCAAGATGATCAGCTAGCAAGTCGCTATAATTCATTCAACTTTTGACAAGGAAAATTATAGATACTTCTCGGTTCCAAAGACAAAATGGGCAGACCTCACTACCAATGTGCTTCAGAAGATTGATAGCAGCCATAAAACATGACAGTAAGACTTGATAGTTGCTAGTAGCTACTGAGGCGTTGGCAGATCCGGTTGATGTACTTGATTCAAAGATCAGCTTTATCCCTTGTAGAAACACCTAGAAGCTTAGCCAGTTCTCCACTTTCATAGGCTTCAACTGTATCTGTTGCCAGGAATTCATGGATTGTTCAAGTGTGAATCATTGGTAAAATTATAATTTTCAAAAAATATTGAAAGGGGAATAGAAAAGCATAGAATCAACAAGTTACCATCTGAGCCTCCAATGTGTTTTCCATTGATGAACACCTGGGGTACAGTTCGCCTCCCAACAATCTCATTCAGGGAGTCCTGTATATTCGAGCCGTCTTCTGTAAAACATAAAATAGTTCATGTCAACAACTTCCTTCATTCAATGAAATGAAAGTACAGACAAAAAGTGGGATTAAAGGCATTCCCCATCCTGTTTAATATTCTTAAAAACTAATCATAAGCAATATTAAGACCAGTTGAACAACAGGTTAGTTAGCAACGAATGAAAGTGGGCAGCAAGGCAATCCTGTCCAATGAAATGCCAGAATCCATATTGTATCTCCTCCCTTTCCTATCTTCTTTCTCCCTTTCAAGCTTTTCTCATAATCATTGTTCAGTCCAATTTTCTCATCCTCCTTATTAGATTAAATAATTTTCCCTAACAAAACTCTATGAAAAAGGAAAGACACACAAACCTCTCTCATCAAGCTCCACAACGTAAGGTACTTGATTCAACTCTTTGAAAACAGCTTTTGCCCTTCTACAATACCTGGACATCAGAAGATAAATGAAGGGGGAAAAAAGTGACAGAATATTAGTTTATCAAGCTCAAGCTTCCAGACAATGTACAAAATCACTGACGATTTGAGAGATCAAGTTGCTTATTAAGATTAAATAATACTACCTCCATTTCAAAATATATGATCAATATTGAGTGTTTTAAAGTCAATTTGAAACATTTTAAAAATTCAAAATTGATAAGAATACTTTTAAATGTTGTCAATACAATTATGAATTTTATAAACTATCTAAAAGTACTAGAAATTATGAGATTTATTGTCATCAAAACTTAATTGAATCATGTCAATTTTAAAGTTGAAAATGGTAAAATTGAGTTTAGAAAGTCAAGACTGATCTTATACATTAGAACGGAGGGAGTAGCAATATTTCTACAAAACAAATTTACCATACAAATCACAATCATATTAAAATGCACAAAGCGATTGATGAGAACATGTGTACATTCATCTTGTGAATCTAACCCTCAGCATGTCCACATAAATAATGACCTTACCTTTATTACCATCTAAAAACAAAACAACCCTCCTAGATTCCATACGAAGAATGACCTTACCTTTATTACTAGAAGTAATTTTCTAAATCAAGAAACGTATCAACAGGCAACAAAAGATGAAATTGCAATTACCAGAAGTCCTGTTATAAAGATTCAAGAACAAATGATGTAACATCTAAAGAAGAGTCAAACATGAACAGGACATAACAGGAAATAAATAAATTAGAGGAACAATTAAAGGGGTTGGTAAGGTGTGACAAGGGTCAAAGGGCTTATTAGAGAAACAATTGAAAGGTTATGTGAGGTGTGACAAGGGTCAAAGGGATTAGCTTGAGTTAATAGATTGCCATGATTAGGACCCAGATTCAAGTATCCAATATGGTTTAGTCTAATGAACAATAAAATGGCGGTATAAACAAAGGTTTAGGAAAGGTGAAGTAATTATGCTATTACTACCTACAGTTTTTTGGTGATCCCAAGCAGTGCTTGGCATACACTTGACAACTAAACCAGAAGCAATATTGGCAACGACGTATCCATTGATTTCAAGAGTAAAAAATAGAAGCAACATATTGCTAAAAAGATGCAGATTATGAAGGAAAAGTTAAATGATGCAACTTTATAGACTGTTAGGAAATCAACTAACGCTTTCTGTTTGGCCTTGGGTTTTGAAGAGAGGTAACACATCCTATTGCTTACAACGTTTCTGAATGTGTATGAGAAGATATTAGGGATATAAAACAATGAAAGAAATCATATGAAACTGCAACGAGTGGGTTGATGGGGACAGAAAACATCTCCATGATGCTATGGATCTGGCTAAAATGGAAAAACAAATCTCCAATACCACACAGGTTAACTGGAATCTTCTTGATATAGTGAAACTTTTGTGAATCATGACTTGAATATAGTAGGCGAGCAAAGGGCATCCTTTTCATACAATATATTTATCAATTTATCAGTTTACTAGTTAATACTAACATTATCAACTAGCACACCATCATGTCAGCTAACACTTGTGGGGATTCCAAAAGTCCAACCAATACCAACAATACTATCACCTGTTAAAATATTCATGCTTGTGCTGTGACCATAGCTCTTTCATTAGCCTGAAAAACTGTCACAATGGCATTTCATCTTCTATTCCATGAATCCCAAAAACGACAATTCTACTTTTCCAGCATTAACTAGCTCTTCATTGTGGCAGCAACTCTATTTAATCAAATCTGATCCAGTCTGAATTAGTTATCTCTTCTACTATCATTTAGATTGTGTATACTAGCCCCAACAGCTATTTCACCCCATCAAGGTTGTTATACTTTCCTTTAATTTCATTATGCTACAAGTTGCAGGCTACGAGTAACATTTTCAATTTGTTATTGGTGAAGCCTGATCCAAATTTTTAATTCAAAGGTGATTGTAAAGCTATCCAAAACATAACTGGGCCCGTTAGTTTTGTACTTTCAAATGAATTAGGGTTACTTATATTTCGTTATATAAGGAAGGATCCTAAAATGTATTATGTACGATTTTTTGTGTTGACCGCGGACTAGCCCAAACGTTTTGGGTTGAACCACATAAATTTTGTTTTGTGTATTGTGTGATTGTTTTCCTTTTGCTATTGTTTTTATGCGTTGTTATTCTCAAACACAATTTCTGTATCTAAAACCCTTCCTTAAACACTTAATTGCCTAAGTTTGATATTGGATGACCTTGGACAATTTAGATTACTCTCTCTGCGTGTACACATAATTAGAGTTCCTCACAACAGACTAGGGTTTGAAATTAGGTCAAAATAGAGATCAGCTCACCTAGTAAAATAAATCACTGGATAAAGGTAAAAGACTAAAATAAGAACAAACATATTGCGGCGAGTAACATATATAAATTGAATTAGAAAGATAGATATCGAAGACATACGGGCAGTAGGACTTGGAGAAAATGACGATGGAGTGGGAAGAGACGGTCTTCTTGACGAAGGCGGAGGGCGATTCAGCTGCTGCTGCTGCCGAGGAGGAGAGGGAGGCGGCCGTGATTGATAATAGTACTAATACCAAAACCGATGATGATGATGATATCCTACCAAAATTTGCCATTCTCGTAAGGTTTTTTTTTTTTTTTTCCTTCTGCGATTTGTATGAAAAGTCCAGATCTAGTCTCTATTGTGAATGTTGATCAAGTCTGATGAAAAGGCCAAGTCAAAATAGAGATCCAGGGCCTATTCGGGAATGACTTATTTTTTTTTGACTTAAAATTAAAATTTTAGTAGATTTATAAGTTAAAATTTTAGTAGATTTATAAGTACAAGTGTTCGGCATCATTTTTACTTATAAGTCGGGAATTATAAGTAATAATTGTGGATGTGTTCGGCTAATAATGACTTATAAGTTAAAATAAATATAAAGATTACTAAAATGTCCTTCAATATAAAGAACATTAAAAAATAAAAGAGGACATTTATGTCATTTCATAGTGGTTGACCAACTTAAAAAAAATGACTTATAAGTCATTTTTTTTAAGCAACTAAAACTTACTTATTTTTTTTGACTTTTTTTTTAACTTATAAGTAGAAAAAGAAGTAGTTCCCAAACACTTTTAATGGCTAAACTATTTATAAGTTGGGTTGACCAACTTATAAGTAGGTGCCGAACAAGCTCCTAGTCTGATGAAAACCTGCTTTTTCCCTCTTTACACTACGTTTCTGAGTTTTGTACAAACAAAATAGAAAAGTTAAATTAGGATGGGAAAAAATAATACAATAGAAACTTATACTTCATACTTATAAAGAAAAATATAAAAAAAAATTAAGTTTTATTTATTTATTTGATTTGTATTAATTTTGTTAGTATAATAAAATTTAAATACTTACTTTATTTAATTTTTATTCAAAATTATTTATTTATAAACCAAAAATTTGATGAGAATATAGCCAAAATTTTCTTTTATCTATTACCTTTTTTATTTATTAAAAAGTTTAATTATAAGATAATTAACAGTAAACTTAAACTTTTAGTATTTTTCCTTGTTCAGTTTAAACTCTGAAGCACAGTGTTGGCTACTATTTATTTCTCTTTTCAGTTTTTTTTTTAATTGGTTGTCCGGGGAGCAAATGATCTCCACAGCTAGACATGACAAAAAGTAATTATAGTTAATTTTAAGTTATACAAAAATAGTTATGGGTTAATTGAAAATTAAAATCATATAACCCACTTAAAATTAATTTAAATAATTTGAACTCATATAGTTGTGAGTTGAAACTAGCTAACCATTTCATGTATGCATTTGAATTTTGAATCGGAGGAACTATTTTCATGTTGAATTACTACTTACTAGTTACGGACGTATATTACTATGTCCTGTCCAAACTCCAAAATATCCGTCCTGTCCAAACTCCAAAATGGCAAGCATGCATGTTTGCAAATGATAATTAAATTTATTTTTATAAATTTCTAAATACTCCCTCTCAGTTTCCAAAAAATAAAAATAAAAAATTTGTTTTTGTACCGATTAATTTAGAATGAGAGAGTGAATGAAATTTTTTTAAATGAAAAATAAAAAGGCCTTTTCTGTCAAATTTAAGTACCAAAGTATTTCACCCTCCCGATTTCAAAAAAAAATAAAAATTATTTTCTTACTGATTAATTTAGAATGAGAAAGTGAATGAAATTTTTTTAAATAGAAAGTAAGAAGGCTTTTTCTGTCAAATTTAGGTACCAAAGTATTTTATGCCTGACAATCTCTTAATTAATGTACCAAAATATTCAATATCTGACAATCTCTTAATTAATGTACCAAAGTATGTTACACTATTAAACTATTCAGAAGCATACAAAGTAGAAAAGGATTTTTCTGTCAAATTTAAACATCAAAGCGAACTTCAACATTAGTATCACCATTGTCAGAGTCTCAGAGAGTAAATATCCATAACGTTCATATGTTACTAACAAAGAAGGTAAAATGCTAAAAATCCTTCAAGACATTAAAACAGAAAATTTTCAAACTAATTCTAAAGCAAAAAATAGTCCACAAATCACAATAACAATGTCCCAAGAAACCACCATTAATCAGAGGATAATCATCTTTCACCGCACCATAATGGGGGAAACCTTCTGTTTGTCTAATATCCTTCAATTCTCAATCCTGCATAAAACATAAAAATTTTATTATTACCATTACTAATATTAATTTAAGATGATGGGCGCCAGTGCCTTAATATATTCTCATAACTAAGAATCTTAAGTCTATTAAACTTATATTATAAAGTTTATGATTGAATGAATTATAGAACTACTTACAAACATTTACATGCATTACTACCATACGGACGATATTTCGTTGTCAAAAGCCTGAAACACATAACAAATGATTGGGTGCACCAGTCAGAATTAAACTACTCCCTCTGTTCCTAAAAGATTGTCGTTTTAGGAAGTAATTTTTGTTCCAGAAAGATTGACGTTTTGAGTTTATCAATGCAGATGGAGTAATTTTTTCCAACTTTACCCTTATTTAAAGTTCTCCTACTTAATGATTTTTCTCAAAAAAAATACAAAACCCTTCTTGGTTGTTGAAATGTCTTTACAAATATCTTCCCTTCCCAATACTTCTTTTTCATAATCTCATGGTTGGTAGTATACTTCTTTTTGGAATCTACAAAGTTAATAATTAGTTGAGATAATTAAAACAAGGGTAATATAGTATTTTTCATAAGAAGTAATTGCATTCCTTAATCCACGTGAATTAACATTAAACGACAATCTTTTAGGAACAGAGGGAGTAAACAGGACAATCATTAGACATTTAATAAGAGAGAACCACAAAGGGTTGTTATTAAATTAAACTGGACATTCATTAGATATTTAACGTATAAATATCATCAACGGTGAGTTGGTGGTTGTGGTTGCTAAAAATGGTAAGGTAAAAGCAAGCGGAGGCAATCTTTATACTCGTAATCCTGTTGAATTGAATTTTCTTCTTGTTGCTTCATAAGAGCAATATATTATTTCATCCCCATTTGGAGCAATCAAGATAATATTGTGATATTATCAATTTTACCGTGAGTGGCCATGAACAATGAAGGGGTTTACTAATACGAATTTTTTATTGTTGCAGTCCTTAATTCCCACCAATTCCTTGGTATGTCTTGAAGCTTGTTTACTGCAAACGCAACTTCATTATCTTTTGGGATCAACAAATAATTAAAATAAATGTCTAAGTCATCTACCAATGGAGTGCCAATGATGCTTTGGATTGTTAGTTTTTTTTTTTGGGTGTGTGTGTGTGTTTTAATTTGAATGCACCATTTGGGATGAAATCATTATAAATATAAATTAATTACGTAATTAGCTTTAAGAATCTCTCAATCAAAAATATGACACATCACTTTTTATGGGTAATAATACAAAAATATCATAATTTTATTGGAAGAATAGATGTTTTTATTATTTTATGTAATGCATGTTTTCTTAATTCCAAAAAAATAAAATACAAACTTTACAACAAGGAAGAAAAAAAAATTCAGAAAAAGTTAGAAAGAAAGTATCACAATAAGGAGAAAACTCTAACTTGAACAATGAAAATTTAAAATAAAAACAAACTTGAAACCTAACAATCTTCAATTTTAATCATCGGATTAAAATCTCATTAATTGGCTGTTTACTACCTTTGATTTATAGGTGTTGTTTAGTTCGAAAACTAAATCCAGTTCCAACTAATCTTGATATTTTGGTTACGTGGGGTGGGTTCTTTCAAGTTTTACTTTGAGTCATATTTACTAATGAACAACTTTTGTCATGTTCTATACTTTATTACCAAAAAATCAGTTTCAACAATATGAACATAACTTTTAAATCGATTACAAATATTGTTGTAAAGGGATAAGGGGACAAGATGCTAAAAATAAGTGTCTTCTATGAGGACAATAAAACACAAAGAATAAGTCACCGGTCACCACCACCTAAGTTTTGAAATATCCTTTTGCAGTAAAAGTTGAGTAGACATAGATGCTTAAAGAAGAAACGGGTAAATCAATATTTTTCTTAGTTCATTAAAAAAAAACATAGGTTGAGGTTCATGATAAGTGTTACCGGTAAGTAATCCCTTTTTTCCATTATATAAGTCATCATAATTACGTATATTAAAAAATTTCATGAATTTTAATGTTAAGTAATTAATATTAATTTGAAATTTAATTACTACTCATGTATTAATTAATTACTTTTTCTCTTCTCTCTCTCTCTCAATTATTTTATTGTTTTAAGGACAAAGTAGAAAATGATTAGTTTGTTTCTCCTATATATATGTAAAACGTCTTATATTTTGGAAAAAAAAATTATTCTAAAACAACTTATATAATAGAAAGGAGGAAGTACATGTTATTAGTTCAGAATATCATAAAAGTATTTTGAAGTTGGGAGTTTATCTATTTGCACACTCAAAAAATAATGGCCGGAGCCTCGTAAGTGCTTCAAGAAAACAAAAAAGAAAGCAATATATCAATGGAAAAATGGTTTTTGCTCATATGAGGAAGGTAGTCCTTGACACACTATATCTCGTGTGTGGTTGGAGAGGAACATGAGGATCAGCAAGAGCTGGAGCCTAATGCTAACACTAATGGGAGGAAGTTGAGGATCTCCTACAATAATTATTAGCTAAAATCTTAAACTTAAGGTATTCCTTGCAAGAAGATTCTTATTCCTATAACCTTGAACAATTGGTTGAAATCTTAAAAACTTTAGGGATTTGATCCCAATAATATCTCATTAATAAAAAGTTGTGTAATGTAAGAAAAATAGTCCATTATTAGTTAATCTCCCATGTCAGTTTTTTTTATATAATATATATATATATATAGAAAAAACATATTTAAAATTTTATGTCACTTTTTTCTAAAAAAATTTCTAGGAATATTTGATAGTGGTCTGCCCCTATATTTGTTTATTATCTCATGATTTTCCGAATAAAGGTTCTATTAATTTAACCCAAAAAAATAAGATATGAATCTGAAATTTATTAGAGTTGTTAGGGCGTGTTGCGTATCACAAGTTGCACCACTATTAATGATAAAAGTACAAGTGGATGATATAATTATATAGTCTTGAACACCCACTCAATCACCTTTAAAACGTTGAGATTCGTTATGTCTAAAGGGAAAAAGAAAAATATGATTTAAAGGATACGATCCACCTCATCATGTGATTTTCTCATCTCATAATATTGAATGAATGCCTTTGGTCAACTACCTTATAGTCGTCTTTGAGCAGTGGATGCTCAGCTCAAAGAGATACATACAGCTAGCTAGTAGCTACAACAAATTTAATTACAAACATGAAGTCATTCTTAGGCCTTGGTGGTACCATAAAAAAATGAATTGCAAAATAAGTCAACAGTTGCATATACACCTTATAAAGTCAAAAGGGGATTTCATTTAAATTTAATGGTAGCAGCTTACTTGCTCGCCTCCATCCATATTTTAATCTATTTAGTAAATAATTATTCAATATCTTACGATAGATGACAAACTTTATTATATCACTTTTTTTTTCTCTCTCTTTTTTCTAATAACAACGTCCACAAGCATATTATTTTCTATCTTCCTCCCACAAGGATGTCGCATAACAGATAGACCTGTATTTGTATTGTAACCCTTGCATCCTTTTTTAATTAAAATTTATAGAAAAAACACAAAGACTAAAAATATATTTAATAAAAAAAATTTAATAAGCGAATTTGATAGTTTTACATAATTTCTTTCACACGAATAATAAACAAAACACATTCATACGAATAAGATTTTGTGAAGATATTAAACTCTTTTGATAAAAATAACAATTCTTATAATAAATTATTTAATTTGTTAAATTTTAGCCATCACGTGGACTATTTAGAAAGCGCACAAATGCGCAAGTCAATTCCTACATACGTAGCTTGAAAAATGTCTCGTGCTACTAATTTGATTGAACCAAGTAATGTTAAAGTCAACTAATCAAATTACTATTTCAAAAACTTGTTCATCCAACAACTTTGAATTTGTAACCATACGTTACGTCAATGTGCCAAAAGCGCTTGGTTTCCGAATAGTTAAGATTAGATTAGATTAGATTAGCATAACGTAGTGGTTGGACAACGAACAATCAATTAAGTCAAACTCCCGTGTTTGATTATCAATATTCTCAATTTTTACTTCACACTTCCAAATTTAATTTAAACCACCTTATTCTACACGATTAAATCAAGTCAAATTTGTTGTTGATGAAATTCAAACTTCTATTTTTCCAAGACATATGGGCAGATGTCAAAAGCATTAAAGTCATAACCGTTGAACGCTACCACCAAGATTAATTCACCATCTCTTACTCCTGCATTAACTTAATATAAAATATTTAAGAAAATTAATTGAGAACAAATAAAAGAAGATACAAGTCTTAAGTGAACTATTTAAGCCATCTTCGTTTTTAAACTAATAAGAAGTTATATTATTTGCAAGAATTTGGTGTTTTATTTGACAAATTATGAAGACAAGTAATTGTTCAAAAATGATTTTATTATTTAGCTTAGAGTTAAAATTTAAAAATGTTAAGATAAGATGCCATAAGTACATAGTACTCCCTCGATTCTATATTAAGTGTCGTTTTAGCTTCATGCACATGAATTAAGAAAGTTATTTAATACTATCATTTAATAATTAAAATTTGTATGAAATTCCATCACTACCCCTTTATGGGAAGTTGAAAACTATTAATATAAGAGAGAAAATTTATTGGGACAATGAGAGAAGTTAGGGTTGATATTAAAAAGTAAATAATTTATTCTCCTAGACGACAAATAAATTAAAATAAATTTTTCTTCTTCTAAAAAGTCACTTATTATGAAATGAAGGTAGTACATGACTTAATTAAAAATGTAAGTACTCCAAATAAATACCAGTACTACTAATGTTTTAGATTAAGAATAAAAAAAGAAAAAGTCATAGCAATAAGGCCGTAGTGTAATCCAGCTGGGACCCCACACCGTCAACCTTTTGACCCTTTCAGGAGCATCTACTTTGTCATTTATTGGAGTACTCGAATATAGAGAAAGTTTTAATCAATCGTAACCGTAGGATTAAAACTAGACAAGTTTGACTTTGCAGTTTGCATCTTCCTTCCATACCCTCAAACCCTAATAATAAGTAGCTCTCCCATCTCCAAATCTTCCAAAATCTCTCCCTCTCTCCCTCTCTCCCTCTCGTTCTAATGGCGGTTGACCTTGTTAGCTTTCAGAAGATGGAAAATCATGTTGGGATTCATGAATCAGCAGCCTCAGCTGAGATGAAGACTATTGAAGAACAGCTTATTCGCATATTACAATCTCACCATCAACAAATTCAAATCGATTTCAGTGTTTCCAGTAACTCCAAACAAACCGTGAATCGAACAGGTCACGCCCGGTTCCGCCGTGGACCATCAGATCCGTCTACTTCTTCTTCTCAGTCTGAACCATCAACACCGATTCAGGTCAAACCAAACCCTAAACCTTGCGAGTCAAAAATATCTGAAGAATGTAAAAGCACAAATACTCCGATATCGTCCGGGAGCTCGTCGATCACCGGAGAGGAAGGGACCGTTTCCAATGGCAAGCAAGGATTATTAAATACCGAAGTAGCACCGGCACCGCGGGTTTATTCGTCCAGAAAGCCGCCTCTTCCGTCATCTCACCGGAAAAGGTGCCGTGACCTTGAGCCCGCCGACGGAATTTCTGGCAAACGTTCAATTTCACGCGGCTGCCACTGTTGCAAGAGAAGGTACTAGATCTTTCTTTTAGTTTTTGTTTAGATTTTTTATTCCCGGTTGCAGTAATATTGTTTTGTTTTGTTAGATCTAGTATTATTTCATGATATATTGTACTTGCATAAATTTTATGGCGAGGATAATAGTAGTTGTAAGATTAAATTTCCTTCCCTATATATGGAATCGGATGGGATGATTAAATTTCGTTCCATGTTTTTCAGGAAAACAGTGGAGATTAGAAGAGTAACAACAACAACAAAAGGAGGTTCATCATCCATTCCTGCGGATGAGTATTCATGGAGAAAGTACGATCAAAAGTTAATCCCGGGCACTCTCTTCCCAAGGTATATATAAGTAATTATATTATTTATTTATTCCTGCTCTTTCTTTTGTAGTAGTATAAATTACTAGATTACAGTAGTATTTTAAAATAAATTGTAGCTGATGAATTTGAGTTGATTACTACAGAGGATATTACAAATGCAATAGCGTAAAGGGATGCCCGGCGAGGAAGCACGTGGTGAGGTCCCAAGACGATCCAACGGTGCTAATCGTGACATACGAAGGAGAGCACCGTCATCACCGTTGGATTCTGCCAGAAACTTTAACTAGGCTGAATAGGACTAGTACTGTTGGTATACTAGTAGAGTCAAAATGATGAAATTATTTTTGTATTTGTGTTATGTTATGTGGGAGAAGGATCAGATAGATACATGACCAGAACATCATCTCATCTTGTGGTGGAGCCAGCCGCGACTTGCAAGGGAGCCAAGGGGGTCAGGTCGGGTCGAGAGGAAAGATCTAAATCTCATGACTTTGCTTGATTAATGCACAAAGGAAGGGCTCACGGAGAATGAGAATGAATGCGGCATCCATCCATCCATCCATCATATACATACATACTACTGGAGCACATGAAAGATACCATCGATGTAATTAATTAATTAATTTTTTTATGATGTAGTAGTAGTGGTAATTTACTTTAATTACTGGATTACAAAAGCAAGTGCAAGCAATCCACTTTAATTTCTAATTACACCTCATCTGCTGGTTGATCTCATGGGAATCAAAGATGTCATTCATCCATCCATTCAAGTAAGGATACATACATTCTTAAAAGATTACGACTTTAAAAGAAAATTATTTTTATAAAAATCTCACTTAAAAATGTATAAATGGTAGCATCATAATATTCGTTCTCTCTATACTCTATATAAATCAAGGATTATTTTTAATTTTACAACAAATTAAAAATATCACTTTAATTTTGAAGAAGATGGAATATATAACCCATATATATATATATATATATATATATATATATATATATATATATATATATATATATACACACGCCTGTAGTGGAAATGTGGAATGGTACATATTCTATCCTTAGATCTGATTTGGTTTGGTTTTCAAAAAGTCAAATTCATAAGTATTTGCTTCCTAATAAAAACTCTGTTACAAGGGACCAGTGGACCACCATTCCAGCTATAATTACGTTACACGTATGCTTTACTTTCCTCAAAAGCATAAATAAAATTAGTACTACTATATATTTCCTACAGTCGAGTGGGGTCCTTTGGTTGACAATTTGATTTGGAAAGTATATATCGTAAATATGTGTGTCTATTTTTTAATTTCTATTTATTTAAATAAATATTAGTGATATTTTTTTAAAATATATATAATATAATTTTATTTTATTTAATTTTATATATTAATAAGTTTCGTAATTATAATTTGAAATAAATTTATTGTTAACAATACTCAATTTGATTTAAATACTATGCTCTTTATTTCACAAAAGTGTCCAACTTATAAATTTTTATATATTTGGGATATATTTTAATTTTATATTTAATCTAAAAAATTAAAATTTTTTGTTAATCATTAGTGACATAATAATAAAATTATAATAACATTGTTGTGAATATTATGTCATTTAATTTAACAAAAAAAATATTGTGCCATTTATATAAATATCAATTGAAAAAAGAGCTTTTTGTAAATTATTTTTGTTACAAATAAGTGTTTTGTTAATGGAAAGAGTAATAAATATTTTTTCGTTTTTATCCACTTTGACCCTCCTCTTCCTCCTTACACACCTGACAAACGAGTTTTTATTAGGAGATCCAGGTCTTCCAACTAGGAAAAAGACCTTCCTATATATTTTTGACACGTGTACAATAATTACTTTTTTAACTAATAGCCCATAACATGCGGGGGTAAATTTATATTAATTATGTATGACCATTACACGTGTCAAAAATATAATGGAAGGTCCTAAGAAGACCTGGATCTCCTAATAAAAATTCCTGACAAACATGGCTCTGATGTCCTTAATTTTCTACAAATAAAACAAATGTCTGGACTCTGGCGTTTGCGCCCATAGATTGGTTTGTTTATACGAGTGAAAGTTATGTGTTTAACATTTTCCTTGTTGATGAAATGAGGTCAAAAAGCATTTCCTTTGAGTTGAGGAGGACCGTTGGATGCGTTTGATGGGGACATCGAGACGACTGACTAGTCAAAAGCCTCAAAATTACATAATGTAAAGGGTTTGCTTTTCAGTTTAGGAGGACCACTGATGCCTTTGAAATGATTATCGACTTAGCTTTACCCTTTTAACCGTTACTACCCATCCACATTTTCTTGTATCATGGGGTATTATCATGTTAAATCCATAATTATCTTGATACATCTTAATCGTTTATTTTTTAATATATTTTAATATTTAAAATTAAAACAAATTTTTTTTATTCTGAATGTCTTTAAATCATTAAATCTAATCTATTCAGAAAATCTCTTAATACAAAAATATAAATTATTAAAATATATTAAGAGGTGAGCTGTTAAGATACATTAAAATATAATCAAACACCGCCTTAATCACGAATACTCATTTCAAAAATTTAGTGCACACCCTTTGCCTGCATTATTACATAAGTTAAATAGCAAATATAATGGTGAATGCTAATCATCTCACCAAAATAACTTCCGTTTTTCTACCCTTTTTAGACATGTTTTTTGAAATGATAATATGCTTGTTTATTCTCTTGTCAAATTAGTTCTATTGACGAATTTCATTTTTAAGTAGAAGAGATTCTATCTCATCTCATCTCTATCATATTTGTAGTTCAAATCTTATTAATTCAATAAATTCTCTTTTTTCTTTTTTCGATGAATAAAAGATAAAGAAATATAATCATAAATTCTGAAAAAACAAATCCTTCATAATTCAAAGCTAACAGTGAAAATGATGAACGTAGAAATACTGAAACTTTGGTGTGCAATGAATCAACCAATAAAATGTACACGATAGAACAAAACACACAAAGGTAAGTCTATAACATGAAATACTTATAACTTATTCTTTTTAATTTGTTCACATGTTATTAGCCTCTCTATCACTAAGCTAACTTCTTGGGAGTTGGGGCTGTGATTTGAAAATTTTAATTAGTTGACTATTTTAAAATATAAATTAATTGCTGCTTGTTGGACGTGAACAAGGGCTTTCTCAGAACCAAAAGGAATAGGGTTGAGTTGGGCCCTTTCTGGAAGTAGGTTGAGCATCCACCAGTTTAAGCCTTGTGGTAACTTAGTGATGTCCATAACTTGGGCCTCCTGAAAACCATGCCAAATCTGCGTTGTAGGACAGTTGCATCTGACAATTTCTTTATAATTATAATATATTAAATATTAATCTTATTTAAATTGGAAATCTTGCTTATATAATTTTTTTTATACATGAAGTTGGTAAGCTTTCGTCAATTTAATTTCACTATCCTACCACATTATCAAACTAATAATTTATCATTTTTAAAAATATATATAGAATAATAATATATACTTAATATTAACATATTTTGTAACAACAAAAAAACTTTTTTTTATGAGATCAAAGGATTATTAGAGAAAAAGTAACCCAACTACATAAAATTCCCTAAGCTATGGAAGTAGATGTTCCTAGTCGAAGGATGAATTTGGATGATTTAGGGTCAGATGTTCAATGGATTAATTCTACGGATTGAACAGGATCCACTATAATATTTATAGCACTTTATGTAAACACACCTTAAACTTACACGATAATAACTAATTACAAACGATAATATTATTTTGTATTAATTATTAATAAATATTTTTTAGTTATCAAAGTATTATTGGAATTTTTTACCTCATAATTACTAGTCTTTACTTTTTCTTTATGTCACACCCTCTCATCTCTTATTTTCGCATCCAGTATTTTCGTGATGCTTCTTCTCTCACTGTCTCACTTTCTCTAACATTTTAATCCTTCTTCAAGTTATTTTTAAAATAATCTTTAATATATTCACTAATATTTATAATAATATTAATAGAAACACAAGTTATGAAGCGTGTGTCCACATGATAGTTAATACTCTTTCCGTTCTTTTTTAATTGGAATTTTAAAATTATGTACATAGATTAAGAAATATAATTAATATTTTGTCTAATTGATTAAATGAATATAAAATTTCAGTATTAGCCTTCTAAAATTTATTAAAAAGAGAAAAACAAATAAGTCTTTTGCTTATAAAAGATAATATAAGAAATTAAGTATTTTATGTTTCCTTAAAATTTATAAACGACAAATAAAAAAATAAAAATCTCTTTTTTTAAAAGACAAATGAAAAAGAACGAAAAGAATAATAATCTTAACAAAAAGAATAACAACTGTATTAAATTAATTAATAACACTTTTACAATATATTTACTATAATAAATTAATTTTATATATTGATATTCGTTATTATGGTAATTGGACGTAACTCTTACGCAATATATAGACTTTGGCATCCCGGACGTAACGTGTGAGTAAAGTAGTATGATTGCCAAGGGGTGCAGCAAAACAAGCCGAGTCAGTTATCCGTACCGCCCACCTATTAGGCTTTTACTATCCGAATATCAGCCTCAGCCATATTGAATAAATTGAAACAGAATTCTTCCGTCTTACTATTATTCTTCTCCTAAATCCGAATATCTATTCAGAACAGGGCACAAATCCAGTTCCACTGTAAAAGAAGAGGATTAATGGCGTATGTAGATCAGGCGTTCTCCATAACAGACGATGAATTAATGATGGACGATTTTTCTTCTTATTCCCAACATAATAATCGCCCTCCCATCAAAGAGATCGCCCTTGCTGTCTCTCTCCTCGTCTTTGGAACTATGGCCATCGTCTCCGGTATCTTCATGTCAATCTATAAGATCGGCGATGACCGAGCTCACGGTCCCTACTTTTCTCCTTCTCCTCCTTTGTCTCCTTAATTTCCAACTTTGCCAATATTTAATTTTGCGTCTTTTGTTTTTCAAATTACCAGGAATTTTCTTTGCTATTCTTGGTTCAGTTCTGTTCATTCCGGGGTTCTACTATACGCGGATAGCCTACTATGCTTACAAGGGTTACAAAGGTTTCTCCTTCTCCAACATTCCCCCTGTTTAATATCATCCATCCCAGATACAACATTTCCCAGTGATGTGAACTTGCTTGTACATATCTATACAATTTTGCATAGTTTCCCAGTGTTTTCTTTTTGTAATTTTGGTTGATTTTCTCTTTTTATTCTTGGGTTTGTTGTTCAAATATTCTAGGTGGCTCTCCCTTTTCTGCTACTTTGGTTTAGTATTAATTTATTGGTTAATATATCACTGTTGAATTGAAAAATTATATATGTCTTGTTAAGTTCATGTTCATTGAATGATCCAATCATTGATCCCACTGATCTCTGCTCTATTAATGTTTTTATTCCCTTGCATTATATAGCTACAATTAGAATTATGAGCTACTGGGCTGCTGTTGTTGTAATTGACCGTTCATATATTTGAGGTTACAACAAATCCTGGGGTATCAGTATTGCTGCTTATGAGGTGCTTTTTTGTGGTAAATTCTAACAATATTCAATCTAGTTATGCCCATTTAATCGAATTTGGTAAGTAATTGATAAATTGTTCACAATGGAACCCTACAGTGACTCTATTATAATTTGCTCAGAAAACCCTTTTCTGCTACTTGTAGCATTACATCATGGGATGAGGAGGACCCAAAAGGGACCTAGAAATTTGCTTGTCCACTGCAGGGCAAGTCTTTTCCTCTACGCTACCTGCCTACCGCCTCAATCTCGAATTTACAGTTTCTGACATTGTGATTAAAACAATAGTTGCATAGGAGCTAGTTAAATAAGAGAGATGCAAAAAGAAGATGATGTCAAACCATTTTTATGCCATGTGATTTCCCCTTTGTAAGGTATCAGTAATGTGCTTAGGCAGCATTCACCACTCTGGAGTTACTAGGCTCCTTTTAATTGAAGGGAATTACATCGAGTAAAACATTACACTGGCCTACATCTCCATCAGAGAACATTATTTAGCGTTTTATCTACTTAAATGAAATCGCAGAAGCAATCCATCTGAACTACCTAAGCTATAAACTTTACTTGTAATGACGCGTTAACTTCCACATCAATAAGCCTCCCATCTGATATGTTCTGTTGTGCTTCGTTGCATGAGTACCCCTGTCAAGAATGCATGGAAGAGTTCTTTCTGCTTGAGTTTTGTGGCATAGGGTTCTCTTACTTTTGGAACCAATTTGCATTTTGTCGATGCATAAAAGCGGTACCAGCCTACTGTTATATTGTTCTCGACTTCTTGTTATATCTGTCTTGTTGAGGTTTAATTCCTTGGATAATTTCTTCTCCCTTTCATTATTGGACTACTTTAAAGGAATGAATGGATGGATCACCAGAATTATTTGGAAAGATATGGCCCTACGAAATCTTTGATTATCTCAATCTAGCTTCAAAAGCTTTGTAGAAAGGTGGAAACGTAAGTTATGGTGTTGCGATCTGTTTTAATAACTCTCGAGATTGCTTTACTGTGTCTTTACGGGCGAATGTTTTATTAATGTCTGCCTTTGATGAGAAGAGCAGACCCTTCAACGTTTTTTGTTTTTTGTTTTTTTTTTTCGAAATGTTGTCATGTATGGTCAAAATGAGCTTTAGAGTATGTTTCTAGAATCTAAGTATGATACACATAAAGGTCATAGAATTTTAAAAGAACATAAAAAAAATTAAGTGCCTGCTTGGATTTTGTGCTCTACGAATTGCTGTTGGATTGTATGAAAAGGAATTAGCTACTCAAAGTATTGCAAAATGGTGAAGATACAGCTTCTTAATCTTTCTTCAATCAACATCTTCTTTGTTTTTTCATTATTACTCTTTTTCGTTATTGTAAAATTTGTTTAGTCTATGCAGTGCTATATTCTATTTGATAGCATGTGTCTGGCACCGGTAGCTGCTTGAGGCCTAGGTGGGCATTAACAGTCATTATGGCAGTTGTGATTGTTTATGTTGCTACCACAAAGTATCATTATAACATTGTTTTAGGTTCGTTAACTTTACGAAACCTTAGATATTCATACTTATCTAAAATAAAAAATAAGAAGGAAACCTTAAACATGCACCTATACACTAGGCTACTTCGATTTGGTTTATCAAATGCATATTTGATAATATGTCTTGCACATCATGCACCATGCACTCGTTCCTTAAAGTTAAGGACAACCTTACTATTCAAGTGTGATACTAGCGCTACTAAATGCATCTCCATTATAATCATGTTTTTATGTGTAAATAACTTATAATCCTAAGATCCTCAAGCAAGTCATTGGTAGTTCGTATTCATCTCAAAGTGTTTTTTATGGTTTTTCTTTTGGCGGGTTATTCATCTGAAGTTGGGGGTGTGTTATCGGACTTTATTGAGCAATTATCTATAATGCATGGACCTCAAAATTGTGGCACGGACTGTCCAATATGTTTCCAGTACAAAATATGACTTGTCCTTGTAGTTGTAGTTGTAGTTGTACATTCACCTTAGACTCGTAATGCTTGATCCTATGGGTAAGTACAGAGGCCTATTGCTTGCATATCATATTTTAAATGGCATTTATTCCCATCTTGAGATCCAGGTACTATTATGTGAATAATGTATATTACATGATAATAATAACTTGATTCACCCAACTTGGGATTATTCTGCATCTTTGTACTCTGATTCATCCAACTTGATATTTGCCAGAACTAATTGTGCCTCATAGCGGTAGCATGCCTGAGAATTATGCCCAAGAAATTTCAATGAGTCCAAGGACCAATTCGACAACATGGCGGCAGGGAGTGATTTGTAATAAACTTTTTCTTTAATTAGTGAGGAAGAGGTAGTGAGTAGTGACCATCTGTATAAGCCACCTAAAATGCAAAAATATAAAGACCAAATAGTAAATTTCATTTTTTTACTTTCTTCAAAAGCTCGCAATAGCCAAAGCCATCTTCAACCCAAGCTCTCTCAAAGCTCGGCTATATTATTCCAAGAGAGAGAAACCGAAAAAGATGATTGTAATAACCTGAGTCAAATTTCGAGCTTTCGAGAATTGACTTTGATATCATATAAAACAATTCGATTGGAAAATTCAATCCGAACTTTCGAGAGTCGACTCTCATAACATATGTAATAACTTAGGTCAAATCTTGAATTCGAATAAATTTTGGATCAAATTTCAAGTCCGAATCGAATCAAATTCATCTAAACAAGACCTTAAATCACTAATTTAATAATATCTTCTTGGATCATTTTAGTCCATTATAAGCTCCCTCAAAAGGTCATGAAGGTCATGACTGAAAATACTATTGTCAGTAACGTAATTTTTTATAGAGAGATAAAAAATTTTTTTACATGTTTTAAGATTGGGGTAACAACTGTCGGACGAGAAATAACACACCGACATACAATTACCTTAGAATGATTTGATGGGTGAAGGAAAGCCTAGCATAACAGAAAGGAGTACGAAGACTAGGAAGACAACAAGCATACTAAATTCCTAAAATGTATATATCACCTTAGCTTATTATTCCGGCTGGATTCATTTATACATTTACTAACAAATCTAGCCACATAATATTCCCTCAGGTCCATTTGATCCTAAATTAATTACTCCCTCCGTCCCAAATTAATTGCTTTTCTAGGACTTTTTAAAGTCAAATTGACTATTTTTAAAATTAATAATTAAACATATATAAATATATTTCTAAAATTATAAAAATTGAAATTAGTAATAAATTGTATATACTTTCTTTTGGTTATAATATCTTTACCTATATGTTAGCAAAAATAGTAAAAAAATTAGTTTTAAAAATAGTCAATTTGACTTTAAAAAGTCCTAGAAATGCAATTAATTTGGGACGGAGGGAATAATTTATTTTTTTGTTAATTTCTAAATTAAATTTTAAAATGTGATATATATTTATTTTGAATATAATTTTATAGATGGTAACACTTTCTAAATTTTGTTTACAATATTAATTATTACACTAATAAAAATCAGATAAATTTATTGTAATTTTGAATTTTAAATTTTAAAATTTTACGAACCGAATAAAAAAGAAACTATTTTTGTGGGACGTGCAGAATATATTTGTGTATGAGCGTATTACAACCAACTTTTGCTTTTACATATTCTTCTTATTTGGTTTGAGTGAAGATGGGCCAATTTGATTGCCATGCTTGGGTGGCCAGTCTTGCCACTTGGTCCATTGGACTCTGCAATCAAAACCATAACGCATGGGCATGGCAATTAATATGTACGGCTGGCTTTGGTCATACCATCAATATTAACCTTGGTATATTATTTTATTATTATTAAAATTCTCAAAATTCATATATAATTCACCACACCACTCCCATTTAATAGATGTATAGTTCGGGTTGCTGCAAATAACTCCCATCTTTGTGATACGCTCCCTGACAAGTTCCCAAAATCAGAAACCCTAACCCACTACACCTCAATCGAATCCTCCTCCATGGATCCAATCCTTAACATCCTCAAAATCCTGCCCTACAGCTTCCTCCGCCCACCGCGCCTCCGACTGAAGCTCCCATCTTTCTCTCTTCCCTCCGCCATGACCGTTTACTCTCTCATCCTCCTCACCTACTTCATGGTCGTCTCCGGTATTGTTTATGACGTCATCGTCGAGCCACCTGGCATTGGATCCACCCAGGACCGAGCTACCGGCGCCGTTCGCCCCATCGTCTTCCTTCCCGGCCGTGTCAACGGCCAGTACATTATTGAAGGCCTCTCATCTGGGTTCATGTTCGTCCTTGGTGGCGTTGGCATTGTGCTTATGGATCTTGCACTTGATCGGAACAGGGCTAAGAGTGTCAAGATCTCGTTTGCATCAGCTGGAATTTCGTTTGTTGTAATCGGCTATGTGATGAGTATGCTTTTTATTCGCATTAAGATCCCTTCTTATCTTCGGTAACTAATTTCTGGGTCTGTTTGTTTTTTTTTTCACTTATTTCATTATATATGAACTTTTTGAGTTTTATGAAACTGGGTTTGTATGAATTTTTGAATCGTATAATGTAGCAGAAGTGTAGAAATCGTTTCTAGTTTCTGAGATAGAGTCGTTTATGATGAAATGTGGAATCTGCAAATGGAAAATAGGAATGAAATTTGAGTTTATGGCTTCTTTCCATGAGTACATTTTTTTATATTTGCATATTTTTAAGTAGGTTGACCACTTTCTGGTAATACATAATGTGGTTGCTTTAAGACGTTCCTGGAAAATTAAGATAATTTGAATGTGGTTCTTAATGCATTGGTGTTGTTTTTGCCTTTGCATAGGCACAATGCTGCGAAAACGAGCCAATTGACCTCAGTAATTCATTTACTCCCAGAACTCAAGTTTTAGTATTTTGTTGTACTAGGATATTGAAAATTTGAAGTTTTAAATTGAAAAAAATAGGACTGGTAAATTTGTGGAAGTTTATGTCTTCGGAATTTTGTGAGCTTTCTCGCTTATACCTGTATACATTGTGAATCACTTTCGAATTTTCAAGCAGAGATCTTCAGGACTCTAGGAATGATGAATTGCTTACTAGTAGGTTGCAACTCTGCAAATATGATAATATAGTCTATTCTGATTTATCCGCATGCTAATATGATAATTTAGTTCATTTGTTTTGTTTCTTAGAAATGATTTATAGGAAAAGGAAACTAATTAGTAGGGTTTCAATGACTATTGTTGAGTTGAGTTGATTGGCTGTAGCTATCTGAAATACTACTTGTAGTACATTGTGAATCTGTTTTGGTTTTTATATCACTTGTTGGCTTAATATTCGTTTCTGGTGGCCTTGGGATTGTATTCATGGCTGAGCCATTGATTGTATTGGGGGCCTGAGTGCAAGATCTTATCCTTATTGTCATTCACATCAATGTGCCTACTTATCTTAGCTGAACTATTTGTTTGGTATTCTTTTTTGAATATGATATGAAGATGTCAAGTTTCTATAAGCTTGGGTTTTATTATGAATTTTTTTTGCAATAACAATGTATTCATCTCTCAATACTTGGGTTCCATATATCTTTTGTTGGTTGCTAAGAAATGGGGAAGGAATGTAAAATGATAATGATTTGTACTGTTTTGGCTGCTGAGAAATGAATGTTTTGACTCCATTATTTAATTCACTAGCTCATGTGACTGTTTTCTGTACAAGGATAGTGGGAAGTCTTTTTTTTTCCTTTTCTTTTTTATGACAATGGGAAGTATAAGATTGAATAGATGCTTTTAATTTCTTCCAGTTTTTGGTACAAGGAAAATGTGATAAATTTTATTATCAAAATAATTTAGGGAGTCTCTGTTATATAGTTTATGCTGCATTGGTGAATCAGTTTTGATTATGTCGGCGTAGATGGAAGATCTAGGTTATGGATAATAGTACGATAGTACCTATATGAAGTATTCACTTTCTTCTCGCCTTGTTTCTATGTGATATCTGAAGAATTTAACCTCTTATAACAATGTAGCTACTTACTCTGCGTTGACAGATTTTATGCAAGTCTGCTGCATGACTCATGCATTCACTATTATTCTATTTCTAGCTCCACAGAGCTGCCTCCTACCCCATTGTACGTGGGGAGGCTCAGCTTAGATCAGCCTGCAGGGGCATAGGGATCCCTAGCTCATGCCCAGCACATATTTGAGCATGGGCTTTGGATCTATTAAAGACCCCAGCCCACATAAGGGATCCCAGATATATAAAACTATTGGGCTAGCTGTTTTCAATTTTCAAATGTTACGAAACTGGTAAGATCCGGAAATCAATTGTTTGAGAGATAACGCCCCGAAAGTTACTGTTAAAGGATGAAAGAAAAACTCCATATACCCCTCTATTTTCTTTTTTCTTATAAAAACCTGTAATTTAACCCACATTCCATTTCCACCATTATGCGCCAACTCATGGTTTGTTTATGATGTGAGATATCATATTAAATTATCAAAAATGCAAATAAGTATGTACTAACTTAATACTCCTATACCGACTTGGATAATCTTATTTACCAATTGAGTCGCCCAGACATAAAACAGAACAGTGCCTTCAGAGGATTCTGAAATGCACATTTATGAGTATCTTGATATTGACTGATTGAGCAACTAGTATAATGTGATATTTGATACAAATTTCATACACAAAAATTTGAGGCGATTCCGAAGTAAAAAAGTGGAATACACTGGGAATTGAAAAGAGTTGATTTACATTCTGAAACTTATGTTTAAAAATATCTAACCTATAACCATATGTTACATAATACTAGTCACACTAATCCCAAGCATGCATGTTGAAAAAAGCACTCTAATAATCCAGTCATTGCCATGCATGCACTTATATTGTTGCACTGTTGCGCACACACCAAACACCAAACAAATTAAGTGATAAAAACTTGAAACCTTAGAAAGGCTATGCAAATCACAAAAGATGGACCATGAAATTCTACTCTAGTTCATCTCGTGAAGTAGGTTTTGGGAGAGAAAAGTCGCCGCGGTGAAAACATACCCGTGTACCTTGGTGAAGCAAGGGTCTCAATTTGATTGTAATCGGTGGGAATAAACCCTTGTCTCTCCTGATGCACGTTAACCCGAATATTATTAGCCCCATTAAACGTTCCATATTTCTTCAATTTCCCAATCCATGACTTCTTCTTGGGAGAAGTTTTATGTCCACCATTCATTTTCTCACTTAAATACTCTTTCACCTTGTACAACCCCTGCTCCACAACGTCCATTGGCGGCGAAACGAGGGGATTCCCTTCGACGCTGAGCTTCTGTAGCTTTTTGAGGCAGCCAATGGAGTCGGGTAAGGTGGTGATCTTGTTGTAACTGACGTCCAATTCGACGAGGGAGCTGAGGAGGCCTATGGAGTATGGTAGGGTTGCCAGGTGGTGGAAGTTTTGGCTGACGTTGAGGATTTGGAGGTTGATTAGGTTTTCGAGGTCATCGGGGAGGGAACGAAGGCAGTTGAGGCGGGCGTCTAGAATGCATAGGTTTGTTAAGTGGGAGGTTGAAGAGGGAAGGAAAAGGAGCTTGTTGGAGTTGACTGATAGTTTCTTCAAGTTAACCAGCTCAAACCCTAACGTTTCTGGAAGTCTGGTTAACATGTTGAAGTTTGCATTCAGCTCTTCAAGTGAGCTGCAAATATATACTCGTGTACTTAGTAAATTTAATTTAATATTGATTGCTTTAATTTGTACTAAAAGAAATAGTGCACGCCATATTATTTTTTTAATACATGTGTTTAAACAACCATATGATTTGTTATCAACATATGACAAGGTATAGTTATTATAGAAGTGATATATACACTGAATAAATATATGTTAAAACGCTGGATATATTGCCGTTAGTCTCCATCCATTGTTAGCTTACTTTAAAATTTTATTTAAGTAGATAATTATGTGATGAGATAATTTTCCCTCTGTTTCTTAAATTTTAAGTGATGTTTTAAAGTAAATAGTAAGAAATATAATTAATAAGTAATTTTTTTACTTGATTAAATTGAGTATAAAATATCAATATAACTCTTTAAGAATTCATTAAAAAAATTAGAGTAAAAAAAATTAAGATTATAAATTTATACTAAAGATTTAAAGAAAATATCAAATTAAAAAATTTCTATTTTTTTTAAATAAAAAATTTAGAAAGGATAGATAGAAAAGAATATAAAAAAATTCCTCTGATAAGAGGGTAAAAAGGGTGGGGCGAGTATTTCTTTCTTAATTTACCTATCACCTCAGTGTTGTTAAATTTCTCATCTTACCTATCACCTCAATCCTCCTGTTAGTAAACCAATTTTCGAGGATGTTTAATGTGAAAAGTCACAATCAAGGTTGACTTTAATGCTCTGTGGACAGATGTGGTGCATGTCTGCCACGTATTATAAAGATTAAGGTGTTCAATACTAATCAATATTAATTTTAAATTAAAAATTATCAATTAACTTCGAAAAACAATCAAAGGAAATCTTAAACGCATGGAGCAAGTGACAAAAATAAAAAACTCAAGCATACTAGTCCCTCCATTCCCTTTATATCTGTCCTTCTAAAGATTGAAAATTACTATTTTTTATTTATTGGTTACAAATTTTAAAAAAATATTAATGACTTAATTTTTTATATTATCTTTATATTAAATATTAATTTATTTATTTTTATTTTTTAATGAACTTTAGAAGAGTGATATAGAGATTTTATAATTATTTTGATATATTAATATAACAAAATATTAATTAATTATATTTTTTTAATATTTGTGTTTTCATCTAACACGTCAATTAAAAATGAATGAAGCCATCGGAGTATCATTTTGGAACTGAATGAATAAAAATTTAATTATCTCCCATGACATCCATTTGAGATTTATTTTTACCATTTAAGCCAACTACCTAAACAATCAATTAATTAATATTTTGAGGTAGACTGCCAGGATATTTATAACTACTCGTGTTCATCGGCTCGACTTATATATAACTTATAAGAACTAAAAGAAGAAAAGCTTTATTTATAATCGGAGTTTATATCATGCATGTTATATGAAATTTCAAGTAATTGGCCTTGTAATATAAAATAAAATAAAAATGAAGAAGAGAAAATTAATTACCTGCAATTCTCAATGGTTTTAGGGAAGGACTGAAGGTGGTTTCCAGAGACGTTAAAAACCTTGAGTTTTGACAAACACCCGATTGAGTTTGGAAGTGCTTTCAGCTGATTTGAGTGCACATCTAACATCACTACATTTAGGAGTCTTGCTGTTAGAGACTCTGGTATGCTCTGCATCGATCTCATCAAATTTACAATTAATATATACACCACAATTAATTAATCAAATTATATATATATCCTCCATATGTCAAATAACTTATCAATTAATGAAATATCAATTAACATATATACAGAATATTAATTTTGCAGGACCTTTAGTTAAAAAAAATTACGATATATATATATATATATATATGTATATATATATATATATATATATATATATATATATATATATATATATATATGTTGGCCAGCAGCTAATTGTGACTTTGAGTGTTGGCTAACTGCGGTTGTGGATCATTATTATAGGCCGGACGTCGACGGGACGGGACGTACCTGAAGGTTGTTATTGGAGAGGTCTAACTTGCGGATGAGGCCTAAATTGATTGAAGGATTAGGGAGAGAATCCAAAGACATCCCACTCAAATCCAATACATCAAATTGTGGTTTTTCTGCTTCCTGCTGTATCGGCATTGATTTACTCCTCCTTATCAAATCCATCCTTACTTGCTGCCGCTGTTGTTGTTCATACATCATCTTTAATTAATCACGTACCTACTACAAATTAACAATACCAATATTTATTTATATATACACCCCCTAATTAAAAATAATCAAGAATATATACAAATATATATGTATATGTATATATGTCAATCAATATATATAGCGAGAGAGAGAATTAAGAGGAGGAGGAGGAAGAAAAGGAGAAACTGGAGAGACAAATATGAAAATATGTGTTTGTTTATATAGAGCGAGAGATTTATAGAGAGATGCTATGTATGTAATTAAGCTGTGTATTACTCTAATTTGTTATCCAAAAGGATTTATTATATAAGTACTATAATTTACTCCATTATATTTTGGAAGGATGTACGGATGAGCATGAGGTACACGACACGTGTGCATGGGGAGAAAGTACAAGCCGTATATTGCGTACCCACGATACCAACTCTCCAAAGTCAACCCCACCCTTCCCCCTTTGTCTGTCTTAGTTGCTGAACATGGATGGCTGCCCGTGAATTGCGGTCACCACCCATCCATCTATTATTAATTGGAATTCCATTAATAGACTAAAAACCCATTTGCAATTTTAATTTCTCCTTCTACTCATCATCTTCCATTTCATTTGATTTTCATAATTAATTAATAAGTAAGAGAAGAATAATTAGAAGAATAGCAATACAACTTGTTTTTAACATCATTACATAGTTGGTTGTATTCAACGGCACATAGATTCCCCACTCCATTGGTTCTACTGCCATGTAATGTTTGGCCAAAAATAATATTTCTTCCGTTCCGTTAATTTTTTAAAAGTTATTTTTAAACAATTTTAAATTCAAAATTAACATAAATTCATTTAGTTTATATAAATACAATTATAAATATCATAAATTACCTATAAAGTACTACTAGCTATTAAATTTATTATTTTTAAAACTTAAATAAATCATATCAAATTTAAATTTAAAATTATCTAAAATTAACTTTTAAAAAGTTAATATTAATCTTATAATTCTGAACGGAAAGAGTACTAAAATATTATAACAATGTTTGTACATGTAAAACATTTATTTATGCTCGTCTATTATTTAACCGGCTTGACAAAAAATACTATTTATTTGCTTATAATGTTACAACGACAAGTTTTCAGTAATAAATTGTTTACCAAAATCATAAAAAAAAATTATATCTAACCACATATATAATATGAAAATTTTAATATGTAAGAAAAACACTTTTTTAAAAGGAGAGTATACTGACCGGTTTAAATCTTATAAAGGGTCAAGCCCGATCCAGATCCAAAATAGGTCGAATTTATCTAGGTTTTTTCTGGGTCAGGTTTAGAACAGTCTCTCGTACTCAAACTTTTTGGGCACCTCTAATGTCATGCATTCAGAACTTTAGAAAGGTACTTGTTTAGTTAAAAAAATTTTTAGGTGCAATTTAAAGGGGTAGTTTGGGCTGAGCCACCTCGAGGCCAATCTAAGCAGTTTGGCAATGAATGTTTACTCCTTATTGTTGAATCCACTACTTGTGAGTAAAGTTTTTTGGATCAAGAGATCTATTGTTTTTTGGGTTAAGAGACCTATAGAGCACTCGCTTAAAGGGATGACAATTAGTGTATTTTAGGATATACCTTTCCGAAAAGATATTCAAAACCCTATCAGGCGGAGACTTCAGAGACCGACCCGAGGAACAAGCCACTGGGGACTAATCTTGGCACGAAGAGGAACGAAAAGCAAAACCAAGAGGTCGCCTCAATGGCAATGACCGATATGCATGTTCAGTTAGAGAAAAAAGCTTGTCGAACTAACACCTGTCAATGGTCCCTAATTAAGTGCAATGCAGTATGTACACGCTGCTACACTAGACTATCAAAAAATGATTAGTGCGACGAGTAACTTCTTCCTTAAGTCAAGGACGTATCTTACATGTGATTTGGTGGTCTAGACCTCTTAGAAGCTGACACATTATCACTGGGAGGACAAGCTCCGATCACGTAATATCTGTTAATTAGATCCTTATAAATACCGAACTCATCTCCACTATAGGTTACATTTTAGTTTCTTATTTTCTCTATTGAAATATTTTTATCCTCTATTGTTGACATGCATTTTACTTTGAATCCGTTTACTTATTCTCACACCGAAAGTATCCTCCAACGACAAAAGCCGTCAAGAATATTTTTGATTGATATTTTCCTTCAACAAATTGAATTCTCTATTCATTAACTCACGATTAGTACCCGAAGATAGAGGGTATTTAAAATAATCTTAAAACATATCGTTGTGATAATTGAATGTATTTGAGAAAGGTAAACGAATTGAAAATATAAAAAGACAATGATTAAAAGAAGTTGATTCCTTAGTTTACTTTGTTATAATAGTAAACAATATCCCCTAAAGTCAATCAAGGCTGCCAGTAGCTAATAAATAATATCCCCTATAGACAATCAAGGCTGCCAGTAGCTAATAAATAAATATTCACCCGGTCTTAATTTAGATATTGTCATCGAGATTTCAAGCTCTTCAAGTAAATCTTAAGACAAGGAATTAATATTATTGTAAGTATGAATAAAAAAATCTAAAATAACCAAAACAAAGAAAAGGACAAAAGGAAAATCTAAATTTGGACCAGACATAATTATAAGATTCCTGTATGCACAGTGCAGGCGTGAGAGTTCATGAAAGACCATGGAGGTTGGGAGCATGATACAAAAGCCCCACCGTGAAACGTATGGTTGAGTTCTGATTTACACATGAAAGAGAAAGTTAGAAAGGAGGACATTTATATATTCAAAAAAATATGTAATTAATTCTATCAGAAAGTCGAGGGCACTAAATTTGATCCTGATAAAGATTTAGCCGCCTTCATGGAAATTTCCCTACTCATGTTTATAATTATTTTAAAGTATATACTTCTTCCTTTCTAAAAAATAGAAATAATATTATTTTTTAAATATTTTTTAAAATTTAAATTCAATTTATGAAATTTAATTATAAACTAATTGAATGGTACTGATTTATTATTTTAAAAAATTAAATGAGTCTTATCAATTTTAAATTTAAAAAATATGTTAAATTATTTTTAAAAAATTAAACTTAATCGTATATTTTAGAATGAAAAGAGTATATAGTTTTAGTGCATATAAAGTTTTTTTCAATTAGATTGACTTGACAAATGAAACACGATTCTGAGTTGAGCGCCGATTCTTCTCATCAAGTAATAGTAGATGTCATCGACTCCTCTCTGGCTACTAACAATTTCAATGTACTGAATTGGTGAATTAATTTTAGAATACAGAAATGCTAAAACTGAAGAAGGCCAATTTAGGTAAGAAAAATGAGATGTTTTGCTAGAAAGATGAGAGTTTGTACAAAGATACCACTTACTAATAGGGGCAGCATTTTATTTTTTTAATAAGTTAATTCTAATACAATTTAATTCTAGAAACATATTTTATCTCAAGGGGGAGAGAAGTAAGAGAAATTTACATTGTTCATTTAGTGACTTAATTAATTATAAAATCTTCTAAGGAGTAAACTCGAACCTGTGATCTTACCCAGTAAAAAAATGATTTTTATCACTAAATTATCATATTTGTATTTATGATTTTAATACAAAAATTTTGGTATGTAAACAAATATATTTCGTAGAGTCAAATTTACATTTAAAATTTTTTTTCTTAACCGATAAGATAGAGGAAGTAGCAACGTACAAGAGTAGTAATAATACTTGACCATCCTTCCAAATTGTCATTAAAATTTAGGTTAATGTATGGCTTGAGCTATTTTATATCTAATTTGTATCCAATATTTTCTATTCTGCTGCATATTCTTTTACGGTTTTTAACAGCTAGCTAGTTTCTTAATTTAATTATTCAATCCTCGCCCATAGTTTATTAAAATAATGTCCGTCTTATTTGTCGGTCTGATAGTTTTTGTTTGCTGTACTTTCTGTACTGTATGTATCATCCTCATACATTAATTTAAAATTAAAAAAAAAAAAAAAAGATTTATTAGAAAAACAAACGTAGTCTTATCTTATGTTATTAAGCAACCGGGCCGCTTGATTGATAAGTACTAAAGCTTAGGTGCCAAAAGAAACATATAAATAAAATAAATAAATAACAACAAGGCTTTTGTCAATAATAATATTTAAAACAGAATGACGCGAGGAAAAGAAGAATGGAGAAAGGAAAGGTTAAATCATTAAAAATAGGTTTAGTAAACTGAAAATGTTGATGATGATTATTATATACGTCATTGGGGATCGATAACCAACAACGGATATTTGTTTCCACCCTCCGTTCTAAAATTTATAATTTAATTTAATTTAATTTTTTAAGGTTAATTTGAATTTTTTTAATAAGTATAAAATTAATGTAATTCATTTAAATTTTGAAAACACTACATTTTTTAATTAGCAGATACAATTGTATGAGGGCACAAGAGGTGAGAGCTAATTCACGCTCTTACATGAGGTATCCCTTTTATAATACTCCATCCGTCTCAAATTAATTGCTCAATTTTGACCTTTTTAAGTCAAATTGACTATTTTTAGAATTAATAATTAAGGATATATAAATATATTTCTAAAATTATAAAAATTGTGGTTAGTAATAAATTGTATATACTTTCTTTTGGTTATAATCTCTTCACCTATATTTTAGCAAAAATAGTAAAAAGATTAGTTTTAAAAATGGTCAATTTGACTTTAAAAAGTCAAAATTGAGCAATTAATTTGGGACGGAGGGAGCCACAATGTATTGAAAAATTATAAAAATACTCTTTTGTACATAACATAAAAGGAAGTGTATTTAATTATGAAGAGATAACATGTGTTATATTCGATTCAAATATGGAGAGAGATGTGAGAACCTTTCTAATCTCTTACTATGGAGTGCTTGATTTTCTCACTGGATTATTTCATCCATAGGTGTGAGCTTTCTTTTATACATGCTCATTATTTAGGATAATTTTAATATTTTACATAATTTTTTGATACAAAAAAATTATTTTTAGAAGACCTAATTATAAAAATAAATATGTTCAAATGTGCTTTAGACAAAACATGATTTCAAAATGGGACTCTCATTTGTTAACCAAAGAAATACATACATGCATTACACTTGTGTACTGACCGGTCTAGTTTGAATTTTGTAAAAATCATACTTTTTTCTTTTGAACAAAAACTTGTTACTACAACTTTCTTTCACAGCTAAAAGAAAATCAATTCTTAAATTCTTGGAAATCCGCTGGATAGTCAAATACTCCCTCCCTCCGTTACAAAATTAAAAATACAATTTAATTTTTAAGATCAAATAACAATATATTAAATTTCAAAATTGGTATAACTCATAAAAATCTAAAATAAAATAAATTTTGTAATTAATAATTTTTGTTATATACTTCCTTGAAAGTCAATTTGAGATATTTTCAAACTCAAAATTAAAAAAAAAACTCATTAAAAATAATGAAACAATAAACCTTACAATAAATAATATTTTTTAAATAATTTACAATATTCATCATTGAATTAATTAAACTAAAAAAATCTATGTCAATTTGGAGTTTAAAAATCTCTTAAATTAACTTTAAAAAGTCATTAGTGATCAAATAATATAGAACGGAAGGAGTGTTATACAATTATAATTATTGTATCAATTAAAATTAAATAAATTTATATCAATTTGAAATTTAATATACCTTCATTTAACCTCAAAAGTCAAATTATATCTCTAATTTTAAAACAGAGAGAGTAGATGTTTAAAGGAGAAAGAGGGAGGATCGTTGCACATTTAGATAAAACAGTTACAAGAGTACTATCCCTAATACTACCAATTCTTAGTCATTGAGATTCATGGTAATTCGGATTAATATTTAGGTATAGATATTACCTCCTTTTTCTCCGTCCCAGGATAAAAAGTCCTGGATGACTTTTTGCGCATATTAAGTACGAGAATAAAATGATAAAATTGTCCATATTTAAATTCTCATTTAATTTCATAATTTTTTGCACATAACTAGTGATACTCCATAAATATGCATAGAGAATAAAAATATGACAATTAATACTAATGGTATTATGGGCAAATTATTGTAAAAAATAGATTATTTAAGGTAAGTAGACATTTAACTTGGGACTACCTAAAATAGTAATAAGGACTTTTATCCTGGAACGGAGGGAGTACATAACATATATACCTATGATACAGGAAGACAACTCCGATGCATCTCATTTATTTTGAGGACTTTCTATTGACATTTGGAGTTGAGTTTCCACCGGAATTTTGTTCTAAAAACTCAGCAGAAGCATGAATAAGCTGGGTGACTCTTCTTAGTTATGTACGGTGAAATATATTCAACGGCCTCAACTGAATTTGCTTGGGAAGGCATAAGAATATTAGTCTTGCCTAAAGCAATTCTCTCCCCGACGACATTGGTGTAAAAGAGGCTGGAGAACGCGGGGATGAACACATCACTCCGAGAACATATATGGAAGTCAATGACCTTTGCGAATTCAGAACTTTCTGATATTAAGGACTTCGCAACCTTCTCTGCGGGCATCAAGCTTTCCTGCGCGGTTTAGACAGATGCACAAGTTTATGTCAAGACTAACTGAACAGTATCGTTTAACAAGTCACATTGCAAAACGGCTCAAATTATTCTATGCAATGAGAAAAAGTGGGGTGTTATTTGTAAACTCAAATAAATTTAATTTCTTATGGAAATCAAGCTTTGACATAGGTAACTTCATCACATTCTACTTTCATAGCTTTTCCCACTTCAATTAAGAGATGTGAATGAAACCATTAGCTGCTTTTAGAAGATGTAGAAGTGGGATCATCATAACAAAATCTTGTATCAAGATTTCACAAGGAAAACTGGGTATAATAAACGCAAGTTTACTAAAGATTTGTTATGCAGCTTCAAAATACTTGAACTAACACCACTCCCCCAAAATCGAAAGGGAAAGCACCACTAAATGAAGTTGAACTATTTTTCTTTGGTGCATAGTAGTTAAAATGTATATACAAAATTAACTCTAAAAGGGGATTCAGCCACCTACTGATGATAAATAGTCAACTTGATTGACAACTTATATCCCTATACTTTCGGATGGCAAAAGTTTGCCAACTTTTTAACTTTATGGAAGGTAATAGGCATGATTCTATCTAGATAACTTAGTCCAAGAAAGGCTCTATACGAGATGCAATGTACACAATGAAACTAAAAAACAACTAATTTGAAGGTCATTCAAAGAGGAACAATATTTCAATACTTGTAAATTAACAAAAGAAAATAAAAAACCTTACCTTAGTATACGTGTTGGGGTAGATATCTGTTAATGCATCAAGACTATTATGCCATCCATTCTGAGTCAAATATATTGTGGTGTCTCTTTGGAAACCAATCTTCTTTAAAAATTGTCCAATTTCCTGGGCACTGTAGCAATTTTTTCTTTCACTAGCCCTACTTTCCTGACACCCCTTTGTTCCCAACATCTCAACCCTCAAGTCCACTGCAACGAATAAACCATCCGATTTTCGGCTTAAAGTTCTTAGCGACTCAAGCATCGAGTCAACAACTTCCTGTAATCCAGCTTGCAACTGAAGAGCCTCAAACACAGCCAAACATGAAACTGAATTCATGTACTTCGTAATTTCTAAATTTGTCATTGTGGATGTGGGGAAATAAGTAACAAGCTTCAAATTTCCCTTCCTATTGAATAATGGTTCAATCTTTGAAGTAACATATTCTTCAGAAGCCCCGTTGGGAACCATCGCAAGAGTTGGCTTTTCACCTGACACTTCGGCAGGCTGAGTATTTGCTATTTTGATTACACCATTCAAGCTTGTAACAAATTTATGGACATCATAAATTTCTCCAAACTTCCTGAAAGAAGAACAAGTGTATCAAAGCACTTGTTGCAGTTTTCAAGGCTAATAAAAAAATCTCAATAATTTAAAATTTACAAAGTTCCAGAATTTTTAAGCCTGATAAGACATGGCTAGTCAATATATTTTTGTAATAATATTGTATTTGTTAAGAATATCTATATCAAACAAAAACTAACAATTTTTATATTTTTATAATAATATTATTATATATTTTATCGCAAATTTTTTTGTAGAGAACGATTAACAAATAACTCGCATTAATTTAGAAATTCTTTGAGGCAGGGTGGAAATGGCAACTTGTAACTCTGTGAGGACCATGCCCTACCCCTCTTCATATTATTCCTACTCTTTATAACTGCAAGGAATTTAGGTAATATGCTATGGTATCATTTTGACCACACCAACCTCTTGTCTCCTGGTTTATTTCCAATTATATCTGGCAGCACAAGTGTAGCTCCAAGATGTCTAGCTGCCAATACAGCATTAGCAACCTGAGGAAACCAGCCAAGATATAATTAGGTAGAAAAACTAAGGATGCAATATAAAGTTTTAAACTGAAGATGAACAATCTTTTTCTAGAAAGAGAGAAAACGATGGAGTTGTATGATTCTTAATTGTAGATTTCAACTGCTTTGTTTACTATTTTTATATGTTTCTAATACAGATGAAACTAAAGCATAGAACTTTATACTCGAATAACTTGGTGACTCAGTTTCCTTGAGAGTTAAATTGTAAATATAACAGAGCTTCATCATGGAATTGCAGTTTTTTTTCTACAGAAGAAGCATTTCATTATCAGAAATTTGTTTGCTAGCATCCAAACCATTCAATTCTCACACAATGAATTAAAAAGTGTTAACTCTTCAATTATTGTGTGTATTGGCTCCATTAAGCTCACTCACTCAGTCACACATAATATACACACACACACACACACACACATAAAAATCTTAAAGCTAAATTTGGCAACTTAATTCCAAGCCTTGAATTTGGAATTGAGCGTCAAATTTTAACAAAATATCAATTCTACGGAATTGCAAATGTGCTTTCAATTCCAATTCCAAAATATGGAATTGAGTTGCCAAACATAACTTAAAGGTATTTATTTGTATCCAAGTCAGGTCATTCTTTATTGGAAACGTATATTGATCCTGGGGCTGTGAGGTAACTTGGTACAACTTGCAAGTCTATTCAACTCATGTTCGAGATACTTTTAGACTTGATTGATTAAACGAGCCAAACTCAACTAGGCTCGTCAAAACTCATGAGGTCGACAGAGCTCGTAAATGCTAGATTACATACAAGTTATATACTTCTCTCATAGGCTCAAGCTCAATAAAATGAAGTCGATGAGAACCTTAATGAGTCAAGGTCAGTAATTCATAACTTCATTATGCTGCTTCTTTGAAATATAACTGCCTTGGATCCTTAATAGCCTACCGGCCTCAATTCCCGTATGAATGTCATCCCTCCTCCCCCAAACACAAGTAAAACCCACCAAGAAACGGATCAAACAAATGAAACTAGAAATGTAGGAAAGAGGCAGAGGAGACAAAACAACGCAAATTGGGGCAAGGCACTGAGTCATATGAGTTCATTTATTGATAGTAACATTTTTCGTCAAAATGGATAGTGAAAATGAAAGCCAAGTGATAAAATACCTGTGAAACATGGTATTCTGGGCCACCAGTCAATGAAAATATTATAAAACCTTTTGACTCCTCCCAGCCATCTGTAAGAGAGACACAAAAATAGAGCAAAGAGAAAAAGTGAAAAATAAGTAAATGCGCCTACAAGATTCTTTCAGAACTGAGAAGTTTATAAATCCCAATACAAATATAGTTACTTCGTGATGGCCTGGTCCAGCAAGGCTTTATAGCACCATCATGTTCTCCCATAGGCCCTATACTCAGACCAGCAAATTTCACCAGATTTTGTTTTGACATCTTGACAACATCATATTCAAAGCTTGTGTTTCCTGGGACTTTCACCTACGGAACAAAATGAAACCATTAAAGTACTACATCATTCATAATAATTAGTTTAAGAACGCATATGTAAACTCACATAATAAAAAGTACAAGATATCCTTCATAAATTATTAGAGGCAAAAATCAAGAAACTAACAAAAGACGCAGATGTAACTTTCATTTTATATTCAGTTCTTCAAGTATAAAACATAGTTCTTGGTGTAACATAATGGAAATTAATTGATCCTTTAAGAGCTTGAACTTCATATAGGAGAATGTAGTAGCTTGGCTTTTTTAAGTATGGCTATTTTATTTATTTTTGGGGGGGACAAAACAAGAAACTTTATTAGGAGAAATGAGAGAATACGCTTATATGGGGAAGAAGTAGTCCACCCACCCTATAAGAAGTTGGAGAAAAGAAATCAAAAGAGAATAAAGTAATCAAAAGAGAGAAACTCTTCAATATCTACAAAGATCAGAAACAGAAATTCCCTTAAATGCCAATAGTAGAGGCCCCTACAGAAGCAAAGAGAAAAAACCTATTCGCAACAAAGCAAAAGCTATCTCTAAAAAGCAGAGCATTACGCTCATTCCAAATTCTCCAAAAAACAAAAAAGATTGTGCAAAGTAGCTTCGCCTCCTTTCTCCTTCCAAACCCTTTGAAACATATGAGCAACAAATCCTCCACTGAGGCAGGGCACACCCACTCCTTCCCCAACACTCCAAAAATAGAATTTCATAAACCCCAAGCAACAGGACAATAAAATAACAAATGAGAATGTGACTCATTATTTTGTTATATATATATATATATATATATATAACACGCCAATGGCCAATCTCGGAAGATAAAGCTTGGATATTTATAGATAACTCATTATTTAACTTTACAACACAATAAATGTGAATTTTGCAATTAGCACCAATATTTAATCTTCTTTTATGTGTGTGTGTGTGTACGCCCTCGTGTGTGTATGTGTTCAATTGGGTTTTTGATTCAACTAGTGAAATGAATGGCAGATAGACAGTGAGAAGAGCCCTTCGTTTTATTTTTACTGTGCGAGAGTTAGATTCAATCTACTAAAACCATCTGAAGTAATATGTTCCAGTAAAGAAAAACTAGACATTGGACGAGTTTAGATACAGCAAGAGCTCCAAATTCCAAAAAGAAAAAAAGATAAGGTGGGGAAGGCAACTTAAGCAAAGAACAAAAGTTGATGCAGATGGTAGGACACCGTTTGCTAATATGGCGCCACGGGTATCGAACCAACCCCCTCAATTGCTTTCAAGAATTCAGAAGATAAAATTGGGAATACTATTTGTTCTCATAAACTGTAGAGAATTATATAGCAAGGAAATGATAGCAAAAAAGGATTAATTACCAAAAAGTTTGAAATAGATTTGGATGAGAAAATAATATCTATGAATAATGAAAATCACAAAAAATTCAGAACCAAGCACACCAATTGGTTGAACTTCAAATGACGGCAACACATATCCAAATTCACAAGATAAAAAGAACCATAAAACAAATAAGCATAACATGTAACCACGGAGCCACCTCCCATTTCTTTTTATGCCCCTCATCTAAGTTACATGCAATTGAGAATCACTAAATAATGAGAGACAACAAAAGAATTACAAAAAAAATCATTGTAAATGTGATTGTCAATAAAAGAGGTTAATAAATTAGGTTGATATCCTGTAGATTTCTTTTGCACAATCCATTTAATTCAAAAACTCTTAAAAAAGAAGGATAAATATCTAACCAACAAAGGGAGAACTTAATATCAAATTATATTAACAAACAGGGGGAACTTACAATAGCTGAATCAAAGTGATCTCTTTTAATCATGTTTCCAAGCATTATGAACATTGAAAATGTAAGAAAACCTGCCATCAGATGCCTTACGTCCACAACTGCCATGTCTCTTCTCTCTGTCGCTCTCTTTCTCTCTCTCCTTACTCTCCCTAGATTTCTAGCTTAATGTGTATGTACAATGTATCCTTTCTCTCTGCGTATATATACATGTATATATGTATATGTATATGTATGTATATAGTCTTTTATTAGTATTTAAGCATCACCCAGAAAAGACAGTAGGATGCCGACTGAAGTAGGAAGTAGATGAGAAGAAAAACAGGTAAGCTTAATTCTAGTTTGTGACAATAATGACAGCTTGCTCTTTCTATGAAAATCCAAGAAACCCATTTAAACTTTTTCGGGAAATAAAAAACAATAGCATTTTATACGTAACGGAAAGAAAAAAAAAAATTGGTTGTTTTAGAAGATATGCAACAGATGCTTTACATCTTGCAAGACTTCTCCCATCACACGTTACTAATAATTTGTCTTCAGATACCTTAGGCAAGCCCACATAATATATGCATTACGCAATGGATTTCATTCTCATTTTATAACGCAATTTACACACAGCCACCTCATTTTACCTCTGTTTCATATAAAGGGTCTTATTCTAAAAGAACTGGTACATAACTCCTATGTGGGGTGAGACTAATTTGTTGCAGTTAAGTGTAATATCAAAATGACCAAAGAGCGCTTCTGTACATATCTGTTAAGCAATTACATACATCCAATTTGCACTTCAATACTTAAATTTCATAAAACACTCATATTTAACATCCAATTAACTAAAGATTTTCTCAGAATCCATGACAGAATAGTGATTAACACTTCTACAGATGATCGTGTCTATGCTTATATGTTAATAACTCATTAGTTTTGTACGTGTATGAATAAACAAATTAGAGACAAGCTAACAACAGTACACAAATTTTAAAACTTATGATCATAGTATGATCATGAAACTGATTAAACTAATAATAAAATACTCTCCCTCCATCCACAAAAAGGATGACATAAATAAACTTTCCATGAAAATTATAAAAAACTAATTTAGAAGTGGGAGTATCAGACTCCAACATTACCCTTAGACTTGAATATAATCTAGTGGGCCCAAGCCATTTTTGTGTGTGAAGTATAAATTGATAGATGTGATGTAGTGGGGTTACTTTGAAGGGTAATAAGGTATTTATAGTTTAATATTAAGTACTTTTATCATCTTCTTCTGGACTAATTTATTTTGTTTAACATTTTAGATGCTGCAAATATAACGATCTTCTAAGCAGGGGCAGCACTAGGAATTCATATCGCAAAGCCAAACGCTAGTTATATTGTTGTATAGGGTTTTAATTTAGTATAGTAAGTTTTTAAAGTTCTTTATTACCCAGTAAGAACATAATTTACGTAGATGTCCATAGTAGTATAATGAAGGCAAATAGAAAAGTAGTAAAATTAACCCCAACTAGGAAATGTGAAACACCAAAGCATCTCATTCATGCATTCATGCTTCGAACTTATGTGCATGTATCATACGTACATGGTATATATAAGTATAACCTGCAGAAGGGGAGGGACCAGACTGTTCTAAAAGGGCCTTTTGAAATTTCTGGCCGGGGCCATAGCCCTCTAGCCAGTATACTACCATGTCACTGCTTATAAGGAAAAAGAGCTTTCACCTTACCATTTTGGATACTATGTGATTGAACATATTAGGAAATAAAAGGATACAAATAATCTTGTTCTTATTGAGGAATGCAAAGAAATTAAAGTAAAGGAATGCCTTTATTAGGAGAAGATTTTTTTTTTTTTTTTTTTTTTTTGGGGGGGGGGGGGGGGGGGGGGGGGGGGGGGGGGGGGGGGGGTGGGGGGGGGAGGAGGGGGAGAGGTAGTTATTTTTCTTGATAACATTTTCCTTTTGTTTTTAACCAAGCATAGTTTTTACGACCTCCTAGGCGGTGGTCCCTCGAGATGAAATGACGAAACTTGAGGTACAATTTTTGTTATCAAGTTTCGGTCGGGCAAAACACTAAAGAGGAGAGAGAGAAAGTGAATAGGGATAATCTGGCGAGTTTACAGCCAATGTGGGTACTTGTTGTCGATGATAAGATAGGACTTGGAACCTCCAAAAGCGATTGTCACGGCTGTTGTGGATGTCTATACTGGATTGACTTTCTTAAATCCTATTGCATCTAGGTTTTTTTTTTTTTTGGGGGGGGGGGGGGGGGGGGGGGGGGTTGGAGAAGATGTGAGGATAAGGTGGTTTTTGGATGTGTTAAAATTACTAGTGGAATAAATTTTTACAAATAATTGATTTTTCAAAAAAAAATGTATTGATTAAAACATGGGTATTTTTGTTATAAATTAGTATCTTATACAATTAAACTTAATTTAATGGTTTAAATGAAAGTTTAGGAGGAAGAAAAAAACGGGCGAGCACCTCGGACAGTCGAGTGGTGCCACCGCATAGCCATTTTGACTACTACGGGTTTGAGAAAGGCTCCAAGGCAAAATATTTCAAGGAAATAAACTTAAGAACAATGATCGTATAATAGTTGGATACTTGGATCATAGCTAGTGGAAGAGAATGAAGCAATACTTCTCCAATTGGCTTTCCAATATTATTGTGAGAAAATTAAAATCAAATAGCTTCTACCCAAACATGCACTAAAATGCCCAACAGCAATCTAGCAGCCCATTATCTTTAGAACCAAATTAGTCAAAGGCTCATTCATTCTTAGATTTGATAAACTTTTAAAGCTATATAAAAGTATGTTTTTTAAGAATCTTCCTTTACCCCCACAAACTAAACTACTTGAAGGCCTTCCACATGTCTAATAACCATCCTATATTCTTATTACATAATCCCACAAGATTATAGCTACTCCGCTTGGATCTGAATTTTCTAAAGATAATTCCATCGGTGTTGATTTAACCAACTTCACACTAATTATGAGGGATCTAACAACGAAGAACTTATTGCTTAACATAAGAAATTGCTCCAGTATAACAACGCAAAGAGTCTCCTAGTGAGGTGACAACCGTGACATAAATGGAATTGGTTATTTTGAAGATGTAGTCATTGTTATGGCTCTCTCATTTCTTTAAAATAATCCAAAATACAACAAAGAAGTAGTACAAGCGCATGTGTCAATCTACCGATCATCAATCGTCTAAGTTTAGAAAAAGAATTTACCCACGCTTTTACAAACCAATCTATCAATCGTCTAAGTATTACTTATTTCTTTTTGACCGATTTAAGCTATATCCTTATTAGTCAAAAGTAATTATAAGATTTGTATAATTCGTTTCGATAAAGTCATAATATTTAATAATCATGCTTGTAATGGTATTATTAGTAACTCACCAAACTCATTCATTTGTTAAATTAAGTGCTAAATATTACTAATTTTCTTTCACAATATTTCTTATTATCATGCAAGAGAAGCCGCGAGACTTGGTTTGATTAATACAATAGGCTTGGAATCCCATGACCATGCGAAAGAGCTCATTAAGCAAAAGTCTAATAAACATAAGATTCTAGATTAGTATTATTATATACTTTTAATTTTGATAATTATCTTGTTAGATTTCAAATTAGGTTAAAAAGATGTTTAGAATTTTTATAAATATGGATGCACTTTTCTCATTCAGGAGAGCGAGTTAATAATTTAATACATCAATTATTGAGATTGTTGAGGCAATTTATTGTGTTCCTTTTCCTCCTCTTAAATTCTTTCTCAATTCATAGTCCCAAAATCTAGTTCCCATCAATTATTCTATTAATTGTAATTAAATTTATGTGATCAAAAATAAAGTAAATGGCCTATTAGAGGTAGATTTAATAACAAATGAAATTAATATATTGAAAAAAATACTAATAAAAAAATAGTTATCATAATCGGACAGGGCACCAAACCGGCTAAGGAGGTACCAATTATGTGGTTCACTGGTTCAACCGTTTTCGGATTTTTATTTTTGATATTTAAAAAAACATATAATCAAAAATAATAATATGCATTATAAAATGAGAGAAGGGAATATGTGACTTGATATAGTCAAACTTGGCTCTAAATACATTCATTTATTAATGGTTTTACAAACATTTCACTATTTTATTACCACATACTACGTCGTTTTGTATCTGATCTATAGTCAAGCTTGGTTGTGGCAAGCCATATATTCCATTTTTCCTTATAAAATATGAATGTAGTTAAATTTAAGTCAGTTGAATTTTCTAACTTACGTATAAAATCTAAAATGTAATTTATGAGTAAATGCATTTCTTATGCAAGACCGTGTGTAACATAACTACTAAGGACTATTAGTAAAAGATAAACATGTAAACTGTATTTTATGAAAGTAGTCAGTAATACCTTTTTATATTCTATTTATATTTAGTTTGGACCTTTACTAATAAAGTGTAATCAACCCAACTGAATAATAACTAGCATAATAGATAAAAGGGGCCAGGCATAAGAGTCATGTATTCACATGAGTTTCTTTTTCTTTAGAGACTCTCTTCATTCACATACTCTCTACTCACCTTCACGCACATGAAACAAACACCATTGTCACCACCACTTTCTTCTTTTTTATAAATCGAGCTAATCGTGCACTCCTTAAACCCCTGACCCTATTATTTTTTTCCAACGAAACTTTCATTGCTCAAGTGAAACATTGCATTAAAAATCAAATGGTTCCCCTGATTTTGTTAAATACTAGGGCTTGAAATAATGTTTGAGTTTTGATTTGGGAAATCTTGGTTGGATGAGATCTAGATCTATGTTTGTTGTTTATGTGGTTAGTCGAAGCTACATTCCATTCCATTGGTGATGATTTAGTATTCGGCTATACTGCTATGATTGTTCAAAGAAGAAGCAATGTTCACCACCCGATTCATTCAAAATTGTGAAATTTAACGATTTTTTGAATTTAAAAATGACCGTTTTAAACGCTTAACCTCAGTCTTTTTAGATGTTCGCTCTTTATAGTGAACAGGACCACAGGTCCAGTTGGAGGTCTGGTTCATATAACTATGAATAAAAGTACATAGAGTTGTGAGATGCATTCCTCAAGCTAGAATTCTTCATGGACTTATCTATGTATATGTCGATATGATTAAGCCAATACAGGAGAAAGACAGCTATTTTGATGTAATTGAGTCACAGTACATTATAAAAATGATAATATCTTTCATCTTTTTTTTCTTTCTTCCACTCTATCTATCCTCTGTTTTATCTTTTTTTTCTCCCATGTTTTCTTGAGGTTGTTCACTCTCTGTCCCACTTCCTTTCAAAGGCATAAGAATAACTGCCCATTACTTATCCCACTTCTTTTACAATTCCTAACAACACCTAACTTAAAAAGATATATATATACATAATCAGATATACATACGCAATCGTTACTAGTTTATACAATTACTGACTAGACAATGACATGCATAGCTCTCAACTACCATTATGTGCCACAATTTTTACTTCTATGAGGAAATGGAAGTCTCGGGGAATCAATTAGCACATTGTTAGCAAATTGAAATTTATTCAAATGAGGAACCCAAAACCTGCAAATTACCATGAGTGTAAAGTGTAGTAAACTCTTTAAATTTCAATTCCAAAGTCCAAACCCACATAAAATACTTCCTGTTACAAATCAAAGTAGGGCTCTTATTCGTCGAGCTCATCAACCATTTTTCAAGCGTTACGAATCAAACATCATTGATCATACCAATTAGTAAAGCGAAACGTAGATAATCACCACATAAAATCCCAAATGGAAGAAAATAAAAAATACATAACAAAACAATACCGGAAGAAGCGGAATTAGGATCTCATTAACCTTTCCCATAGATCTCACCACAAACGACGGATGATCACTCCTCCGGTTTGGAGCCTAGATCTCGAATGCCTTTTTCATCGTCAAATTGAAAAGAACTCAACTTCCAGTAAAGGCATGAAAACAGGAGCATATAGGGGAGGGAGTTGAGCGGTGCTTTTTACAGCCCATAGATCCGTAAGAATTCTACTCAAGAATTTTGGCATTATACTGATGAGTGAGTGCTTTTGGCGTTATACTTATGAGTAAGTGCACAGGAGGAAGCTTCGGAGAAACCGTAAAAAAGGCGTCTTTTCTTAGGCGGACCTGAACCAACAATTTATTGTTGGGATAAATCAATTTTTGGTGTCTGTACTACTGCTTGATTTATAAGTTGACATCTCCATTGAAAAAAATAACAAATTATTAGTACTTGTATTAAAAAAATTATAAATTGATAATTATATTAAAATATTTATATAAAATCGTTAAATTTGACTAACAAACATGACGAAAAAAGTTTTAGGGTCCGTTCGGGAATGACTTATTTTAAAATGACTTATAAGTTAAAATATAAGTTAAATTATAAGTTATTTTAAGTTGTGACTTAAAAGTAAAAGCGTTCGGCAGATAATGACTTATAAGTCATTAATTAAGTTAAAACAAGTTATGAAAGTGTTCGGCTGATAATGACTTATAAGTCGATTTTAAATGTAAAATTACTTAAAAGGACATTATAAACAGCTTATTCTTATTAAGCAGCTTATTATTTAAACAGCTTATTAGTAAACAACTTATTTAAACAGCTTATTAGTAAATAACTTATTTAAACAGATTATTAGTAAACAACTTATTATTTAAACAGCTTATTGGTAACCAACTTATTATTTAAACATTTTATTATTGTTAAACAACTTATTATTTAAACAGCTTATTGATAAACACTTTATTTAAACAGCTTATTGGTAAAAAAACTTATTATTTAAACAACTTATTAATAGTAAACATATTATTATTTAAACATTGTATTGGTAAACAACTTATTATTTAAACAGTTTATTGGTAAACAACTTATTATTGATAAACATCTTATTATTTAAAAATGAAATTATAAAAGGATACATTGATTTAATATCATATCATAATAATCATCCACAATCGCACTAAATAAAACTCTAATGCAACAACAATTTTATTCTCTAAACATTGTCATCACCGCCACCAATAATATCTTCTGGACGATATTCTTGTTGTACGTTTGGGATTTATTTAAATTCTCAGTTCATGGAGTCATCATCACAAGCACCAGTTTAAGTATAAACAAATATAATGAGATGAAAAATACAGGTACATGGCCTCAGTGCCTTCTGCTCTATCATAATATAGTTTAGAATATTCACAATTATATTGACTAAAATTGAGTAAAATCATATTACTTTTGAATTGGAAAATTTGTTAAATTAACTTCAAAAAGTCCAAAAAATAAAAATAAAAATCAAAGTTGATTTTATATTTTAGAATGGAGGGAGTATTTTGGAATCAATTAGTCAATTACTTAGAATAAATTGCACTTTTATTTTTTTATTTTTTATAAAATGAGGTTTTAGTTTAATAGGTAAGATTGAATGTTTAGATTCAATTATGTGAGTTTGTATTTTTATTTATATATTAATTTTTTTTATTATGAGATTTTTTTTCAAACTTATTGGGAGGCTTGTATTATAATATATTTTTCGTATTCTTTTATTCTCCCATGAGGAGGGGTAGAGATGTAATTTACCAAGACAATAGAGGGGTAATATAGTCATTATATTTGGTCAAAATAGCTTATTTAGAATGACTTATAAGTCATTTTTTTTAAGTCTCAAATTGTTACTTATTTTTTTTGACTTATAAGTCAAAAAATAAGTAACAATTTAAGTCATAGTCAAACACTAAAATAACAAAAAGCTCCTTATAAGTTGGTTTGACCAACTTATAAGGAGCTGCCGAACAGCCCCTTAGTAGACTAACAGATCTTACCTAAATAATGATATTTGTATCTTGGTCGAAAGCGGAGGGAAATCTCCCTCGTGGTTACTGCAAATGACGCACCTAAGGAGGAAGGAGGCAACAACTTATTTTCATTCTCTTTCGACCTCTGATGGATCATATATATAAATGTTATTATCTACGTAGGATCTGTTAGCCTACTAAAATTTTTTCATCATGTACGTCAATCAAATTTAACGATTTTACATAAATATTCAAGTACAATCATCAGTTTATAAAAAAAATTATAGTACAAGCATCAGTTTGTTATTTTTTCATGCTGAGATACTAATTTATAAGTCGAGTCTCAGTACAAACACCAAAAATTAATTTATCCCATTTATTATTGTTAGGCATGATATATATATATATATATATTTTATCTTTAATTCTTATTTTCTTAGGCAGGTCTAAATTAACGATTTGAGGTTTTTACATTGTTATTAATAAAATGATATTCATGTCTGTAAATATTTAATAAAATTAAATTACAGTTAATGTGTGTATAATAAGATAAAATAAATTAAAATAAAATTTTTCTTAACTTCTATCTATATCTATGTCACGTATGATACACTGAAAATGTTTACAAGGCATAACTCTTTCTATTATCCATCCCAACAATTCCGTTACTTTTCCTACTTCCGTCAACTATGCCTTTTGGTTCTTCACCAGCATGAATGAGGTGAAGACAGACAGAACTTAGAAGGAAGTGGGGTCTATGTTCACCGCCCACATCTTATTATAAAACAATAATTCCACTCTCTTACCCTTGTCAACATTTATTAATTTTAATTTTCAAATACTACTATAATAGTATTATTTTTACTATTGAATATTATATTACTACAATATTGTCTAGGAGAGAGCTAATTCAAATAGGATTCAGATTATCTATTACTAATAACAAAGTAATATTGTCATTTGACACTTTTGCTTTATGTCTTCACCAAAATAAAATATTTTATACTTTCTCCGTTCTCAAATATAAGATTAATTTTAATTTTTTAAAAATAAATTTAAATAATTTATTTTAATTTTAAATAATACAATTAGAAAATTTATAAATTATCTAAACAGTGATACTAATTAAAAAAATAAAATTTAATGAATCACCTCAACTTCCAAACAAAAAATATCTTAAATCTTTTCATGAATAAATCATACTTTAACTGGTTGACTGTTAATATACCAACTTTTAATATGACCCAATTTTTTTTAAATAAAAAAGATGATGATGTATGTTAACAAAACATTAAAAAGACAAATTATATGCACCTAATTCTTATTTTAAATATGTTACCTCCATTTTAAAATGTAAGGTAAAAAAAACAAGTAATGCAATTAATTATTCCCCATATTCTGGAAGAAAAAAAATGTAATGTTTTTTTTTAAAGGATAAGCAATGATTATAAAATATACTCTTAAAATTTATACACTTTTCATATGATAATCTTTTTGAGGATAAATCATAGTATATCAGATTGGAGGTTAATATGCCAAATTTTAATATTCCCTCCGTCCCAAATTAATTGTATTTCTAGGACTTTTAAAAGTCAAATTGACTATTTTTAAAAATAATTTTTTTACTATTTTTGCTAACATACAGGTGAAGATATTATAACCAAAAGAAAGTATATACAATTTATTACTAATTTCAATTTTTATAATTTTAGAAATATATTTATATATGCTTAATTATTAATTTTAAAAATAGTCAATTTGACTTAAAAAGTCCTAGAAAAGCAATTAATTTGGGACGAAGGGAGTATGATGTTTAAGAAAATAAATATAAGAAGATAGATGATAACTTATTTTAACAAAACATTAAAAAGATAACTTGTAAGTTGTACGCATCTAATTATTATTTTCACTATTGAATAATATAAAATTAAAAGAATTGCCATCAAGCCCAAATATTCACATCTTACATCATAACTTCTAAAGAAAAAGAAAAGAGAGCATATAAAAATTTATTTAGACAAATGAATGAATCATAAAGAAAAGCATAGATTAGAAATTTGATAAAATTTACAAGATATTATTCTCCATCTAAAATTTATTTAGTTAAAATTTAAGATGAACATTTATTTTAAACATAAACTATAGTGTGAAATTTTGATTTAGTCTAAAATTTTATCATCACACACTACATTTTATATTTTTGTTAATTTGAAAAAATCGGTTATTTTTTGAAAAAACTTTGAGGACGTCTCATTTTATGCTATTATAAAAGCTAAAAAAAAGTTATTTTTTGAACAAAAAAATGTATAATGGTACTATTCCTTAAAACATTGGGAATAATTAAGTGCATAATTTTTTACATCACTTTTCAAAATGTAGGGAACATATTCTTAAAATTTAGGTGCGTATAATATTTTTAAAAATCAATATACTATTTATGAAATAATGATGAAAACTTTGAGGGCAATGTCTCAAGTTATGCTATTATAAAAACTAAAAAAATATTTTTTTAACAAAAAACATAAAAATATTAATTTTTTAAAATTAATATAGTATTTATGAAGTTATGATGAAAACTTTGATCAATGTCTCGTTTTATGCTATTATAAAAACTAAGAAAAATTCATTTTTAACAAAAAAAAAATGAATAACGATACTCTTTTTTAGACTACCGGAAATAATTAGGTGCATAGTTTTTTACATTACATTTTAAAATGTAAGAAACAAATTCTTAAACAAAATCTAGGTGCATAGAATATTTTTAAAATCAATATACTATTTATGGAATCATGATGAAAACTTTGAGGGCAATGTCTCATTTCATGCTATTGTAAAAACTTAAAAATTCATTTTTTGAACAAAAAAAAGGGACAATGATACTCTTTTTTAGAACATTGGGAATAATTAAGTGCATAATTTTTTACATTATAATTTAAAATTTAGGGAACCTATTCTTAAATAATATTTAGGTGCATATAATATTTTTAAAAATCAATATACTATATATGAAATCATGCTGGAAATTTTGAGGGCAATGACTCATTTTATGCTATTGTAAAAACTAAAAAATTAATTTTGTAAACAAAAAAATGGATAATTATATTATTTTTTTAGAACATTGAGAATAATTAGATGCATAATTTTGTACATTACATTTAAAAAAAATGTAGGGAACATGTTCTTAAATAATATTTAGGTGTATAGAAAATTTTTAAAAATTAATATATGAAATTATGATGAAAACTTCGAGTGCAATACCTCATTTTATGTTATTATAAATACTACAAAAAAAAAATTGAACAAAAAACGGATAATGATACTTTTTTTAGAACATTAGAAATAATCAAGTGCATAATTTCTTATATTATATTTTAAAATGTAGGGAACGTATTCTTAAATAATATTTAGGTGCATAGAATATTTTTAAAAATCAATATACTATTTATGAAATTTTAATGAAAACTTTGAGGGCAATGTCTCATTTTAAGCTATTATAAAAATTAAAAAATCATTTTTTAATAGAAACATAGATAATGATACTTTTTTTAGAACATTGAGAATAATTATGCTATACTGTTGTTGGTTTAAATTTTTTTCATATATTGTTAACAAACTACTTTTCCCTATTATTACGAAGAACCCCACGCGTGGGGTCTACCAAGTTATAAGAAAAATTACAACTTCTGTCGGCAATTTTACATTTTCTTATACTCTATTAATTCTTAAATATAAGTATTAATTTTGACTATAAAATATTTTCAAGCTTAAAATAGATGTAAAATATTTCAGTATAGAGCAAATAATGTCTCATTTTACGATATTAGATCCATGTCTTCTACTTTAAATTACTGCACTACATTGATGTATTTTTTACATCACTTATTTCGCTAAATTATAATATTGTAATTGAATTAACGTTCGCAGTAAAATTATATTATTTGAATTATTTTTATGTTCATAATTTAGTAGTAATGTCTCTTCTTTTATTATGTAAAGTCATTCTATTTGTTTTCATTATTTTCGCTATAACTATAGGATTGAAAATATCAATAAAAGAGTCATTTTGTTGCAGTTTTTACTGTATCAAATCCTAATTCAATTTAGTGAAAATGCCAATGCGGTACAAAATATGAACCGAACAGATGTATAATTGTGACAAATTATCATTATATTACAACCACTTTATATTTACTGTGGAATATTTCATTGCGTTTAAAAGTAATTTAGTGAGTCAAAACATGGCCTAAGAATAATATTAAGAATCACAAATAATCCATCGTAATTTTTAAAATCAGTGTAAAAAGAAAATTCGATTTACTAAAACATACTCCCTCCGTCCCAAATTAATTGTTTTTCTAGGACTTTTTAAAGTCAAGTTGACTATTTTTAAAATTAATAATTAAACATATATAAATATATTTCTAAAATTATAAAAATTGAAATTAGTAATAAATTGTATATACTTTCTTTTGGTTATAATATCTTTACCTATATGTTAGCAAAAATAGTAAAAAAATTAGTTTTAAAAATAGTCAATTTAACTTTAAAATATCCTAGAAATGCAATTAATTTGGGACGGAGGGAATATTTGAAACTTAAATGTGAGTCTCCATTGGCATTTGCCAATAACGTAGCCGTCATAAGACCTATTTTTATAGTTTATTTTAAATAAATTATAAGTTGATTATAACATGTTTAATGCATATCAATAAAATAAGATATGTAGTTGTTTATATTTTAACTAGGATAAGTTTATGTACATTAATCCAAACACTATATTGCACATTAAATCATTAAAATGTGGGACCTGACATGAAAATCCACGTCAGATCCCACTTTTTAATGTTTGGATGTACAATGTAGTGTTTTGAATAGTATATGTAGACTTATCCTTTCAACTTATAGTTAATTAAGTATACATTTTCAGCTTATTCACTAAACATGACAATTTATTATTATAATAAATTTTTTATAATAATTTTATTATTATACCACAATACTAAATTAATAACTTCCTATTTTTAGGAATATACCTAGAATTAAAATATATATTATTAATATTTTTTTTAAAAAATGGTAAAAATTGTTTTTTTATATACCGTGACAAACAGGTACTCACTGGTCGCATACGACTATACGAGCATGTTAGTTAGAACTTAGAAGTAGGTAAAAGAAATTGAAATAATTACGCCGGCCGGATATTCCTGGTACGCCAATGACGGTCTGCAGGTAAGTTAAGGAGGAGGAGGAGTAGTGTGAAGTATTATTTTAGAGAGACAGAGCGAATTGCAACTCTCACACTTGTGAAATGGCGATGATGATAGTGAAACCGTTCATCTCTCTCCAATTCCCAACTACGTATACACACCAAAAACGACCTCCATCGCTGGCTCAAATCTTCAATTCATCCTCATCATCATCATTACTTGAAACTTCATCCGAAGCTCGATCATTGACCGATCAATTTAACCCTAAAATCCCAATAGAAGAAGCCCTAACCCCACCTAGCTCCTGGTACACCCATCCTTCTTTTCTCTCTTTAGAACTCGACCGCCTCTTTTACAGAGGTTGGCAGGCCGTTGGTACGTCTATAATTTCCTTTAACTCTATTCTCCCTATCTCTAAATTAATTTTTTCACTGATTTTGATTGTCAATTTCAGGATATACTGAACAGATTAAAGGGGCTCGTGATTTTTTCACTGGCAGGTAATTTTCATGACTACTCATTTATTACGTCCGGTAAAACCTTTTTTTTTTAAGTAGTTCTTTAAAATTTTGCTTTTATTTGGTATTTAACAATTCCCATTATAGAAAAACAGTATTAAATTGCAAATTTGACCCTTTTATTTGTCATGTTTTTGCAAAGGTGTTCTATAAACTTTTTTTTTAGCACATGTCTCCCTCATATATATACATTAGTTGTACAAAACTGTTCCTCCAACCCTTTACCTTAATAAAAAAAAAAGTGAGAAGTGAATTCTGTCAGTAATTTCTCTCTCGGACGATGATTTCTCAATCTCCCAGTTTGTATATAGTCGCTTTCCTATTACTGGGTACTGGCTATCTAAATACTTTTTATTTTTTTTATTTTTAATATTGTGAGTTGACACGTCTCTGAAGTGCTATAGCAGTATTTGGAATGTAACAGTACCTATTTATGCTCATGTCTTTGTCAATCAATGTATGTATTTACTCTTTTTTTTTTTATAAATTTTTTTGAAGGTGGTTGATTAGTGAACTGTGGCAGGTTAGGAGATGTAGAGTATGTGGTATGTCGAGATGATAATGGCAAATTACAGGCATTTCACAATGTATGTCGCCATCATGCCTCTCTTCTTGCATTTGGAAGTGGGAAAAAGGCTTGCTTTACTTGCCCATATCATGTGAGTTGATTGTTGCTTCACAGTTGCTCCTGGTTATATAGCTATTTGCTGTTTCATTTGATTTTGCTCTAAAAAATCAAGTTGTTGATTAAATTCAAAAGGTTTTTATTAAATTATTATTATTATTATTTTATAAATTTGATAAGTCACAGGGCTTTTGTATTCATTGTTGAAGACTTGAAGTTATTAGGGTCAATGTTGATATGCATAGAATTGCTTAATCTTGAACGTATTTACATATGGATCTGCTGGTTGCAGTTACATCTTAAAACTAGTTATATTCATGTGCTACTTTTAAGTTGTTCCCTGCAAAGAGCTATCAATGAACAGTGCATAGCTTTTAAGGCTTGAAATTATTTGGAATGAGAGTGAGTCATTTCATAATTATGACAATACTTAGACTTGCTATGCTCCATACTGAAGCTGACAGACTAGATTTTGACTGAAAGGCACGTAGTTTCCAGCCTGGATTAATGTTCTGAATTTAAAAAAGTTATCTGTATTCAGTTTTCTCTTCTGTGACTCGTATTAGTTTGTGTGGGTAACAAAAGGTGTTTCTTAACTACTTTGGATATTGTCCTGTAAAATAATTTATGAAAGTATGGGTTGTTATTGACGTGCTTAAATTATTTAGTTCTCATTCAAGTTATTGTCTCTTGATTTGTGTAATTATGGTGGTAAAGTAGTTTGTTTATAAAAATTGTAAGACAATTTATTGACCATGAATTATGAGGTTTTTAGAAGTTTTAACAGATGTGTCCATTATTTAGTTCAGTATTATGTTGTTCACCCTCTAATTTCTATGTTTTAAGCAAGTAAACAGATACATATTTTACTGCTGAAAAAGGAGAAAATAAGCGAATGAATAATCTTCTGTAGGGATGGACATACGGGTTGGATGGAGCACTTCTCAAGGCAACTAGAATTACAGGAATTCAGAACTTCAATGTTAATGTATGCAATAAATGTTGTTATGTTAGCAATCTAATGATCTAATCCTTGATCTTGCACCACATTTTCCGATTGAAAAAATTATTTTGGTGATTTTTCTGGCCATCTGGAGGATAGGAATTTGGACTGGTTCCTCTCGAAGTAGCTATCTGGGGGCCATTTGTTCTTCTCAATATGGACATGGAGAAATTTCCTCGAGAAGAGTCTGATTACAATGTGGGAAATGAATGGCTTGGTAGCGCATCAGAAATCCTGAGTGTCAATGGAGTGGATTCCTCATTGAGTTATCTTTGCAGACGTGAATATACCATCGAATGCAACTGGAAGGTTTAATTCTCTTTTTGATTTATTCGAAATTGTGGCCATGTCTTAATTGATAAGCCCCTTCTTACATTCAGTCGTTACTTTTTTGGCAGCAACTGTTCTTCTGTATCAAATTTAAGCATGCTGTATATTAGTAGTGGCCATTAGTTTTATGTAGCTATTTTGGCAGAATGTACTTTTCAAGTTTTCATGAATGACTCAAAACTTCCTTACATTTTTTTTGCAGGTGTTCTGTGACAACTACTTAGATGGTGGCTATCATGTACCATATGCACATAAAGGTCTCGCATCTGGTCTTAAGCTTGAGTCCTATTCCACCACAGTATGCTCACTACTTAGTCACCTTTCTGGTATCTCTGGTACTTAGCTTCTACATTATTTTACAGCATAATGGCAGTGTCAATATTCAAAGACTTGCATTTGTGCACATTACAATTTGATTTTTACCCTCAAATGGTTTTCTAGCTCTTTAATATATGATGACTTTCTCTTCGATATATAACTCTGCCATTTTGATAAAGTAGATGTTTGAGAAGGTTAGCATCCAAAGATGTGACAGTGGTCAAGTGGAAAGTCAAGAGGATGTTGATAGGCTTGGATCAAAAGCTTTTTATGCTTTCATTTATCCGAATTTCATGATTAATAGGTCAGTGCTGCATTATTTGATCTGCTTTTGTCGTTCTTGCTTCATCTATCTCCTTTTTCTTTCTTCATTTTTTTAATATAATTTTTGGGCCTGGTGGGGAGATCTCAGGTATGGCCCCTGGATGGATACTAATCTAGTACTTCCACTAGGACCACGGAAATGCAAAGTGATATTTGATTACTTTCTTGATGCTTCTCTAAAGGTAACTTTTGCTTTTATTTCCACTTATACAGTACAATACCTTCAGACTGAAACTTTCCAGTGATACCAATGCCCTCCCTAAAACTAAATATGATGTCTCTAGCATGAGTCCATGACTTAATTCGTGCATATTAAATAGCTACACGCAGAAAGTACAATACGCTATCTACAGAATCTGGTGATATCAATGCCCTCCCTAAATAACAAAATTTGATGTGTCTAGCATGACTTGATTCTTGCATAGTAATAGCTACATACACAATTCTAATTATGTGGTGTAATTACAGTCAACTATTTGATAGTAATGAATAGTGCGGGAGATCCAAAGATTCAGTTGATTGACGAGGTTCTATACGAGGTGAATATTAGGAAAGAAATGTGAATGCATAAATATAATTACACTCATCCCAACTCGGCTACTCGCATAAACTTCTCTTTATTCTGAATCTTTTTATCATAACCATTCAAAAGATGTCATATTTTGTAAGTTATCCCACCCATTGATTTTGTTATTTAAGACATAATCTTTGTTTGACTGATGCTGTCCCTTCTATCATCCTTAATATGTTAAACAAAGAGGGGTTAGGCTGCGAATGTTGAGATCTTCCATACAATCCATTGATGCATTCAGTGTTCATTCAAATTCAGCACTCTAGAGCTTGTGATTGATCTTTCCATAAGAGGGGAAATGGTATAATCTATGCAATCCTAAGGACGAAAATTTGGGGAAGTTAGAAACTTACAGTTGTGAGAGCACCCTTAGTCTTAGAAGTTCTTTTTAATCAAATTGTTGAATTTTTTGAACTCAGTGTAGTATGCTCGTCTTCAAAAGAAAATGCTCAAGGCAAAAACAATAGTGTTAATAACATGGTAGCTTTTAGTATTTGGAGTTTAGAAAGTAGTGGGTTAGTTTCAGTTTAGAACATTTTTGTCCAAAATGATATCACTTTTATTTTTCATTATTTAATAAAAATAGCCTTTTACCTGTTTGCATTGTGTTATTGCAGGATGACGAAGTATTTATAGCGAGTAGTTTGGAAGATAGTGAGAGGGTGCAGGTAAAAACCATGTCTATTCCTTGATGATATTAAATTTAATGCAAATATTTAATATCTAATGCTTTTGTGGTGGAGGATTTCTAGATGGAAGATGTCTTTTTGTGTGAATCTGTTCAGAAAGGACTGGAATCACCAGCATATTGCAGTGGCCGGTATGCGCCAGCAATTGAGAAGGCCATGCACCACTTCCACTGCCTACTTCATGAAAATCTTAGTAAATGAAAAAAAAAGGGGTATCCATATTACCTTATGTCATTTTGTATATAAAATTTGAGAGACGAACTTCCTTAACCACTTTGGAACTTTCATGTGTGGGACAACCGTTCTGGAATTGTATTGAAATTTACCTGTTTTGTATTTTGCATTTCTGATTAGAGAAGAGCCATTTGTTTGCCAGCACTAATATTTCTCCAAGTACTTTTAAACTTGGGTGAAAAATTTACCTTTGCTAGATGGTGAACGTGTTGACGTATAAACTCAAACTTATGATCATGCATAGTAATTTATTCTTACATGTAAAAATAACTTAATAGCTGTGAAACTTTGAAATAGATGGTACTATTTCAGCTCAAAATTGAGTGATTCTTTTATTATTATGAATATTAGACATTTGACGCTAACCTTTTACGGTAAAATTGTTATTTATAGAAAATAACATATTCTCACAAAAAAAAAGAGAAAGAAAAAAAAATAGTACTCCTTTTGTTTTAAATTATATAATTATTATTGATTTTTCAAAATTAATTTTAGACATTTTAAAATTCAAAATTGAACACTCTGTTTGTGAGTTTTTCACAATAGAATTTTTAATGATTTTTAACTCAAGAAATGATAGGAAATTATTTTTAGTAGTTTTATTTTCGAGTGTAATAAGAAAAATATAATAATTTTCCTATCCAATGTTTGTCAGTTGCTAAGGAAAACAAAGGAATTTTAATTTGTGAGATATTCTTAATATTGTACCCTTATATATTGAATATAACATACTTAATTATTATGTGTTGTAAGTAAGGATAGTTAAGGAATTAAAATAAATTCATTAAACTCATTATTCTTTCCTTAGTTTTCCTACCGTTTTGGTCGGGGAAATTTCTAAGGAAAATTGGGCTCAATATTTCTTTTTCCATTGACTTTATTACCTTTTTTCTGACTAAAAAAACTCACAAACATGTGATTTTTAAGGAAAAATATAATTTTCCCTAGCATTCCTCTGCTTTTCTTAGTTTTAGAAACTCACAAATAACAAATAGGATGGAAATGATTCACTATAAATTCTAAAACAATAAAGCTTAAAATGAATAATATTTTTTACATAATTTATAATATTCGCTTTTGTATTTATTAAAATTAAAAGAATTTATATTAATTTTAAATTTAAAAATAATTTTTTTAAAAAAATTCAAATAATATGTAACAGAGAGGGAGTACTTTAGATACAAAATCTAAAACATAACCACACCCATCTGGAAATAAGAATAATGCCCTCTTTCAATTTGTATGGGTTGATTGAGGCTTCAGTGGGCCGTTATTAGGTTGCCCACGTAAGTTTGAGTTCGTGAGCCCATATATATCGACCCGTTTAATTTAGTCCTCTTCTCTCCGTCTCATTCGCACTTTTCTCACTCTACTTGATTTGCCACTGTAATCGCCGCCATCGGACCGCTGTGAAGCATCACCACCTGCGTATCCGCCTCTCTATATTATATTGTATGTTCTCTCTATCTCTTGCATACACACAACAATGGAACACAGACCCAGCTGAATATTTTATAGAAATTTCGCATGTGATGTGTTGTTATGGCGCCTTCGTTCTAAGGAATTTTTTCCCTTGTCCTGGCCTGTAAATTTTTTTGTTCGATTGATATGGTGAAATTGTGGAGTGTATATTTTCACTTTGCATTACTTATCTAAGGTTGGTTTTATGTTGATGTTACATGTGGAATTTTGGCGTGTTATAGTTATAACCTAGGAGGATTCTCCGTTGTAGAATCACGCCTCCTGCCTAATTGTGTTTTATCACTTCACATGAGGTGAATAAATAAATAATGCTGCTGCATGGTTAGACTTTCTGTTTTTTGTTTTTTTTTTAATCATGTAATTGATGTTGGAATTGCCATGATTGTTAACCTCATTCTAAATTTCTATTACTTCTTCCACGGGTAAAAGTAAAACCCTATACCCTGTGGGGGTTAGTGTTCTGTTCCATAAATGGGAATGATGCGACTTACTAAGAAAAACATACTAATATAATTTCTCATAATTATGTTGTTCAACTTGAATTTTCTGGCACCATCCTATTGATTTTTGGATAGAGTTTTCTAATCTTGTCTCCATATATTACTTGGTTTTGAACCTTTGTTTCAGGACCAACTTCCGGCTCTTCATTGCAACAACCCTGTAGATGCTTTAAAACTGCACAAGGTTTAAGGGCATGTGGAGATTAACTACGATGGCTAGATTTGTCAGAAAAATTAGTCAACTTGAAATGGTTAGAGCTCAGAACCTGAGATGCAGTTATAGTACAACAGTACAAGATAGAAATGCCAACCAAAGCAAGGCAAACTCAATGTCATCAAATGAGGATCGGTTTAACAGTCTGACAATGTCTAAGTATTCGGTGAAGGATTCTGGTGCCAGTCACCGCATAGGAGAGAATGTTCCAAAAAAGGATAAGATGAAGTTTCTGGTGAGCACACTTCTTGACCTTAAGGACAGTAAAGAAGCTGTTTACGGTACACTAGATGCTTGGGTTGCATGGGAACAAAACTTCCCTATTGGGCCAATTAAGATAGCTATACAAACTCTTGAGAAAGAGCAGCAATGGCATAGAGTTGTTCAGGTTATTAAATGGATGCTAAGCAAGGGGCAGGGCACCACGATGGCAACATATGGGCAGTTAATACGGGCATTAGATATGGATCACCGGGCAGAAGAAGCACACGAGATATGGGTGAAGAAAGTAGGTCATGATTTACATTCAGTGCCTTGGCAGTTATGTAATCTTATGATGTCTGTATATTATCGAAACAACATGCTGGAGAATCTTGTTAAGCTTTTCAAGGGCATGGAAGCTTTTGATCGTAAGCCCCGTGAAAAAGCAGTTGTACAAAGAGTTGCTGATACATATGAGATATTAGGCTTACTTGAAGAAAAGGACAGGGTATTGGAGAAATACGATAATTTGTTCACTGCCAAGCAACCTAGAAGGAATCCGTTCAAGTTAAATACGGAAAAAAAGAACTTTCTGCAAGTTAATTACCGGCCAAAAGGACCCCCTCCAGGAAAAAATGAAATCACCGAGGAAATTATCTAATCATATCTGGAGTTGCCCAAACAAGTGAAAGATATTCTGAAGATAATGTATTTAAAAGGCATATAAAATGTAACTTCTTGGGTGGAAGTGAGGCTTGCTGCTTCATTGTGGATCTTATAATTGCACGTGTTCTCCTTGGTGAGTCGGTGTTAAGATTAAGTTGGCTTATATTTTATTTTTACTTGCTTTTGTGTGAATGTGATGCTTAGAAAGGAGAAATAATGTTTGATATATATAAGCGCTCTGTATATATATACTAAAAACTTTCTCCAGCGAATCGGGCAAAACGGACCAAAGATAAACAGCGACGGACAGAACTGTCGCTAAAGGCATTGACGAAACTTAATAGGACTATGGCGACGGACTGGTGACGATTCTGTCTATCGCTAAAGGTCGGTTCAGCGACAGAAATTTTTAGCAACGGACATAACCGTCGCTAAAGACCGGTTCGTTGACGAATTGGAGAGTTAGATGTATATATAACCTCTCTTGTCCAGAAAAGAGAGTTAGATAAAAGAGAGTTAGATGTACTGTTTATGAATATTAACCCGGAAATGCACATCACGGATTCATTATAAGATGCTAACACGAGCCATACATTATATATATATATATATACACAAAGTGGATCAAGAGCAAAACTTTTAAAAATCATAATTAGTAGAATTATCTTTAGCGACGGACTGATGACGATTTTGTCCGTCGCCATAGGTCCGGTTCATCGCCATAGCTTTTAGCGACGCAATATGTTGTCTGTCGTTAAAAGCTATGGCGACCAACCGGTTAGCGACGGACCGAACCAATGGCGACGGACAAAACCGTCGCCGATCCGTCACTAAAGATAATTCTGCTAGTTATGCTTTTTAAGAGTTTTGCTCTTGAAATGCTCCCTATATATATACACACACATGTACACACACAAATAATTTTTCTATAATAACTTGGGTCTTCTTTACACACACGGTCATGCAACTTGTCGAACTGTTGCCATAAGCAATTTTGATGATGTAACATGAAGATTATTATTTTCACAATTAAATATGGACATTTCCGTCTCCATCACATTGAGTGTGCTATTCATGTGTGTCATGTGAGAAGTAACTTGTGGACATAAACCAATTTTATTTTGAAAATTTCAATTCCCTATGACATTCATCAACAGATCTCACTAAACTAAGTATACAAGATTGACTACTTTCCTAGTATTATGGCCAATGCAATATGATTAAAGAAGCTCAACGAAGAACGCTTGTAAAACAAAAGATGACCAAATCATAACAGAATATCCATCACATCCCTCGGAGATGATATGTGCTTTTCTACATTCAAGCAAAACTGCCAGTAAGGCATTCCACATGTTTGTTAGAAAGCATCCATCATAAACACTTCGAAGATGATCTGTAATTTTTACATTCAAGCAAACTCCAGTAAAACATTTAATCTGTTTCAGTGTAAAGTTACTGTGTTTCGCTATGCTAAAATTAAAGCTGTATATGCATACATATGTTTAGATTACTGTCACCCTGTAAATGCAGAGGATGGGAAAACATAACAAAAATTAACCCTCCACCAGGTGGTGCCTCACCAGCTATCTCCCGTCTTCAACTAACAGAACCTGAGTAAAGAAAGTGAAGTTAAAGCCCACCATCATTACTAGGCCGATTAATAATAATAAAAAAAAGGATTCTCACCTTTGGAAGTTCTTTTGTTTAATGATTTTCTGGTGAAGAACTCACTAAACGGTCTCTCTGGGACAGGTATCAATTTCCCAATAATGGCAATAGGCCAACTGGTCCAGAAAATGAAAATAGAGAATGTTAAAGGATAGATTCAGTATAACCAAAATCTTGTGCTGATACTGTGATCAGCAAGCCACGATCCTCACTTTTGGAAATTCTAAGCATATCAAAATGCCTTGGAAAGACAAAGTTGTCATTTATAACACAAGGGGGAAAACCATTGTCAAGTAAAGGTTTACCAGCTAGCATACCAAACAAACTCAAAGTCTATTTAAACCTTCAGCATAACTTCACAATCAAAAACAGGCTCACCCGATGAAGCCGATGGCTATGGAGACGAGCCATAATTTCCAGCTAAGTTTAACGGTTGCAGTAAATTTCCCAAGAAACATGATAATAATGACCTTACAATAAAGAAAAGAAACAGAAAAAATGTCAAGGAAAGTGCGCTTGTGAATTAAGCCTCTCTCTTACGACAATTGACACAAAAACCAACACAGAGATAGAGGGAGATTGATGTTCACCTGAAAAACCAGAGTTAATCCCACTATCCCCATGAAGAGATGATTCTTTGTGACACCTTTGAATATGTTAATCTCGTCAGGCTTTCGTGCATTAAATTCATTAAATAACTGCAGTTCGAAAGGATTACCATCAATTACTCGAATAAAAGAAAATAAAAGGGCTCAGGGGACAGAGCACTTGTGCCAACAGCATCTTCCCCAACCTAAAGATCATTTCTCCCATCACATGGAAGGTTTAATAGTTGAGCACAACAAAAGCTCCCAGAACCATTTATTTCTGAGACTTCAGTCAGAGCTCAGCTTGATGCATGTGAGCAGACTTTTATTACTTTCAAAGCTGACATTCTTTCCATCAAAATTGCATGTGCAGATATTATATTTGTAACGACTATATTAAAGACAAACTAACTGTGGATATCAGTTAACATGGATTTGTCACCATAAATAATAATTTAACTTGCTAAAAATAAGTACAAATTGAAAAGAACATTAACTAGGTCATGGAAAGGAAGAACAATAAGATAACAGATGATTGCTATCAAGCAACAGTTCTGCTTACTACAGTCCCTGATATTTTTAGCTCACAATCCTAAATGTGCCATAATTTGGGAAGAGAAAATACCAGTTGCAAAAAATTATGCAATTATTTGATTGCATTGAATCCCAATATATTACATCCACAGCTAATCTTATTTAAGTAGACACACCTGACACAACAAATTGAATCCCAATATATTACATCTACAGCTAATCTTATTTAAGTAGACACACCTGACACAACAAATGCATTTAAATGTAATCTAATCTTCACTTAGACCACAATTTAAAGGTAGCTTATACAAGTACGCTTACCTGACACAGAACAAATGCATTGAAGATCAATGTATTCTTCACTTTGATAGCATGGTCCTTATCCTCATGCTTTAAATTCAGAATACTTATCCCCCGAAAATTAAGGAAAAGGAGGACAGAGACTTGATACAGAGCCTGTAATTTCAAATCAAGAGTCATCATTTGTAGAAAAGAATGACTCAAACCTATACTTTTCTTGTATTGTAATTATTTGTTTGTGAGGACACATTATAGTTGCCATAATTATAGATAAAACACCTGGATCAGTAAGTTTCTCCACATGATATTCGTTATGAGAGGTTCTCTGAGAAAAGAGTCAGAGAAGAAATATCAATGCCATTGTAATTAACAATTGACCATTTCTCAAATGAGTTAATATATAACACAATTCTTATAACATTCACTTTTTCATAAGAAGCTACTAACAGATTAATACTCTCTTATAACCAAAACCTTTTATCAAACTTCGTGATGGATCCATGGGGAATAACTATCTCTAGCAACTGATAATTATAGGAATCAAATAAAAATCTTTTGTATATTACTAATCAATCTACATAGCTAGAAAAACTATTATTACTTAAGCTATTACACATTGCCACATTTTCTAATCAGATTCCAAACAAACAAATCGAGGCAACTAAGTTGCTTATTACCAAAAGCTATGCATTACTAAATCATAACGACCTTCCTGGTGCCTATTGATGCAGAACAGCTTTAGGGAATTAAATATCAGAAGGCTATTTTCTTGGGGTTGGAGAAGGGTTGAATTTAGGAATTAATATTTGAAGTTTGGGGTCAAGAGAGGATGTTAAGCGGCTGAAAACTCGGAAATTTTCTGTACTATAGAACGGATATTATACTTTTAGCATGCCATATCACTTATCAGATCAACCATGTTACCAGTAAACACGACTCAACTACGTTTTATTTGAAGGAGTAAACACGAACAAAAACTCAAAGCTCAAAATTCATGATTACAATCCTAATGAAATTATAAAGTTCTGTATCACATGTACACCATGTGTGTGGTGTAGTTATCAACATCTAAAGAAGTCTAACCTTCGACCAACTGGAGGTCTTTGCATGAGGTGATCTGTTGGTGGTTCAGTCGCAAGTGCAAGTGCTCCAAGAGTATCCATGATAAGATTCACCCAAAGAAGCTGGACAGATAAACAAGTACAGTGATGTACACAAACACACATGCCATCTATGCATACATAATTGTATATAGATAAGATATAAATGTACTGATATATAGAGGGAGAGAGAAAGGGGGGGGGGAGAAATGGAGAGAGAGAGAGAGGAACAAACCTGCACAGCATTTAGTGGGACATCTCCTGAGGAAACTGCAGCCACAACATTAATTATAAGAGCTGCAACATTTACCGTCAGCTGAAATTGGATGAACTTTTGAATATTAGCATATACAGATCGGCCCCATCGAACAACCTGCAATTTTCAAAAAAAAAATTTGCTGACTGTCCAAAGTAGTAACAAATGAATTCTGTGATTGTTGCCGAGTAATCCTATATAAACAAATCAAGAAATGGCGCACAAGTAACTTGTGAATCAAAAAAAGAAGATAGATAAGAATTATGACACTGAACTTGTATGCCTACACAGTCCAAGGGTTTACTAAACATATCTCATAGACAATCTCAATATTGCATCAACTTCCTCTCCAATCCAATGGAGAAACTTACTATATATATATGTACGTTTATATATTGTATTTCTGAAGGGAATAATACACACCAAAAGTATGTATGCCTGTGGCCATCTATGTTCCTCAACTTATGAGGGTCCACATTTGATTTGTGGTTGGTACTGATGACATTGTCACAGTTCAAGACAAGGTACATCATACTCTTACTTCAAAAAATAGGTGTAGTTAACTTCAACATGCTCATTTATATATCATTCCAAAAATCAGAAAGCCGAAAACAGTCTCACTGATAAAATATATTTCAGGGGGTTATGTTCAGGCACATCAATATATTCTCTCTGTAGTATCATTGAAACTCTCTCTCAAGAGGAAAAACTAGGTGTTCTTCAATCCCTAAACTCATCCTTATCCCAGACTAACCTTTACAACCGTAGCAAAATTGTCATCCAATATAATGATGTCTGAGCTTTCTTTTGCAACCTCTGTTCCTTGGATTCCCATAGCAAGACCAATGTCAGCCTACAGTCCACAACGATTGCATGCAAAATCTTAGCTTAGTAGAAAGATGCAATACTGTGAAGAAAGACAAGATAAAACAGATATGTTATCAAAGGAGACAAACAAACTGATAATAGAAGTCCATCAACCAGACCATGGTTTCACATTAAGCAAAAACACTCCAGGTCCACCATGTGTGTCTTCTAATAAAGAAAGGTTTTGCAAGCTGTCAATAGACCTGACAAAAAATGGATTTGGTTCGGTCATGAGTTACAAAATATGGTTATGGTTCCATTAAGAACTAAAACCATATAACCTTTTTTTAATATGGGTTATGTGAGTTGGAACTCAATGGGTATGGATCCAATATCAGTCAACCCATTTTTTAAATTTCAAGCTAGCCATTATTATGGCCCAATGAAATAAATTACTTAATATATTGATTTTTTGTCTTGGTTTAACCTCTCTCTAATTTTTTTTTTATACAATTTCTCTCCAAAAAAATTTATACACCCTTTTTTTTATACTCTCCCTTACATTTTTTCCCTCTCTAAAACTTTTATACTAAATTTTTATAACACTCTCTCTCTCTAAAATTTTCTACTTTTTCTCTAAAAATTTTATGCACTTTCTCGCTAAAAAAACCCGAAGTGGGTACTTACTATTTGGCGACTCAATTATGGCTGTCATGCTTGTGAACTTTGATTAAAGCTCTGATTCCCCAATTGGTTTGCTAGTAAATGATCTTTTTCGGTTAAGCTACGTGATCCACCTGCTTTTAGTATTTCCAGTTATAAATTTCTCTGTAAGGGCCGATGTGGATGAACTACTCTTCCAAAAGAAACTTCCATTATCACAGAAAGTGTAAAGAAGCATTACCAGAGAAATACTTAACAAGGAACCAACTAAACAGACTTCCATAATCAAACCACCAGGACAAAAACTGAGTTGTTGATCGAATCAGATTTGTATGATGCTGATAGTAAGAATAAGATGAAGAAGAAGCACCGAGGGAAGAAGGGGAAGTGAGAGGCAAGATGAGTGAAACTGGTTATTTCTGTTTCATCCTAGAACGAATAAGAAAAGGGTCGAAACCAGTTAACTGGTGGTCCTATTTTGCTTTTTAAAAATATGGGTTCAAACTTTATCCAACATAAATAATTAAAAGTAGTCAACCAACCCAATGGTTCTAGCTAATTTGGGTTGATCCAACAGTTTATAAACTATATTGCCAGGTCTAACTGTCAACATATAATATCTCATAACTTTTACCACATAATGAAGTATAACTCCACCAGATAACCATGTCATATTATTATTAATCAGTTTCAATATGTGAGAACATACTGGTAGGTAGAGTCATCAATAATGAAATGAACCCTAAAAATCTACTTCTCTGCTACATTCAAGTATGGTTAACAGGTTAAGGTTTACAGACTTCTATCATCCATCTACTAAGTGCAATATTGTCATATCAAACCTCATGTAAAGCAGGAGCATCATTAGTGCCATCTCCGGTTACAGCAACAACATGTCCCCTTTTCCTCAATGCTTGCACAAGTAACAGCTTATCATTAGGAGATGACCTTCCCATGACCTAAGCATCATAACACAACCAATTTCCAAATAGAAGATCAATTACAGAACATGCACAGAAACTACAATTTAGTAAATTTAATGCTTCAATCATACCGATATCTTCTCAGCAATATCCATTCTTTCCACTTCTGACAAAGCACGAAAGGCCTTCCCTTCAATGAGATTTGGCACAGTAGCATCTGCATCTGACCCTAGTATGCCACATTCTAAAGCTATTGCTCTTGCTGTTTGAAGATTGTCACCGGTGACCATTCTTACCTATATTGACCCCCACCCAAACCCAAATGGGAAGTAAAACAAACATAACCAACTGTCAGATCATATAATATTTCATAGTTATTTATATTACATAAGAGACACACATCATTAGTTCATTACAATGAAGAATACATGACTTGTAAAAAAAGAATATATATATTGTGAAATGCAGCTTATGATAAGTAGTTCCCCCACCTTAATCCCCTTACGTAAGTAATGTCTCTGATTATCGAAAAAATAATCTAATTTCTCAAGTAAAAACTCCACAAATATAATGGGAAATATCTCACCTATGAATCCCTGGAGAATATCTTCTAAAAGTATAAAAAGAAGTACAAGTCACCATATTGGCGTAGAAGACGGCACTCTTTTACAAAACGATGAAACCAAGTGAATCGAGCAAGTTATAATTACAAAATTCTTTGAAATGGTATATCATTTGGTCAAGGATTACATATACAATGACCAAAAGAAAATATATAGCGTTTGAAAAAATTACTAAAAATATTTGTCAACCCAGATTAAGATGTGCATATGCTACATTATCCAGGTTCACACAATTACATTTTTAATTGTAAAGGGAATGCATGAAATTTGAGTAAATACCATGTAAATGAAAAGGTATAATATAATACAAAACATTTGACTGAAAACAGAGGCTCCAGGATCTCAAATTGTTTGGTCTGCTCTTTAGGAGAGAAACATAAGATTGAAAACATCAATATATTTTCAACACCCAGATACTCCACAATCCTCGGGACAACAATTTGCAATTCACATGCTCATCATACCCTCAAAAACTTATAATGAAACAGAACCATAAGAAACGGTAATTATACAAGTAAAAAGAACTGCTTCACAGACTTTTACAAATCAAGGACTAGCAAGCAATTGCACTTAAAAGCAGATTCTTTTTACCTTTTCTTTTGTTTTTTCTAAAAATAATTGTTCAAATACTAGTCCAAACAAAATTCCACTCAAATACTGAAAACCTATGTAAATGGGCAATGGGCCTGACGCAGACAATTTTTTTAAAATCAGGAACAACAGTTACAGTAATACTGGCACACAAGTGACAGGACAGTATCCAACATGCATCATCATGGCCCTCGACTGGAATTCAAAATCTAAATAAACAAAGTAATATTTGTGGTGAAGATCGAAATGCTCTAGACAATTCACATTTTAAGCAAGATTTATTAGAAAACAAAGCACACAATCTACAAAATCCGACATTGTGTGCTGGATGCGATATATGACAAATGAAAAAAAACACTACAAATACCTTAACACCAGCGTTTATGCAAAGTTGGATAGCATTTTTAACACTTGGACGGCAAGGATCCTGCATTGAGAACAGAATGGGTATTTAAAAAGAATTGAAGACAAGACCCATGCTGGTTTTCTCAGCATATAGTCTGATAACCAAGATATTGAAATGAAAACCAAGTAAATACGTAAAGCTTCTAAGCAACATGAAAGAATAATAAGCTGAAGAATCAACCGAGATCAACTCATGATCAACTCAAGATTTGTCTAGGTCCATGATGCATCAACTGTATTGAGTCTTAATGTGATAATAATGACAAGTCAATGAAGAATAATAAGGAAAACAATTTCCAGTTGTGACCCTTGCCATATTTAGTGCAATAGCAGAATTACAACTGCTCTCTGTTTGCAAAGATGAATGGAGTTTATAAGAAAAGAAATTCTTGTGACATTTCAATTTCAAATCAGGTTAAAGATGAACTGGTTCAAGAAGGTTCAGTCGGATAATTTGTAACACCTTCAGGCCAACAATAGCTAGCAAGACAAGGTCCCCCTCAGGCAATTCCCAATGAGCCAGCTCCTCCTCATTATGCGTTATGTTTTCCACTTCACATGTTCTGTACGCAATGGCAACACATCTCAAACTTCCTGTAGCCATATCTTCAATTGCCTTTTCAAATAATGTTCTCTGCAGGAAATATTTAACGACCATCAATTCTTAGTAAAGAAATTTAGAAGACTACTATATATCACATGCATGTTCCAGTAAAAACCAATCACAACACAGTTCATAATTTTGAGTAATTGTCAATCAAATAAGAACCTTTGTGCCATATATCTAGCAGAGATGCTTCAAACAGGGTGGGAAACCTTATCAGATATGTATCCGACACAACCCTACTATAGGAATGAAGAAATAAAAATAATTGTAGTTCGCCGTTAGAGAAAGAAATATATATATATATATATATATATATATTTGTAATCTTTTCTCTTCTTGTTTTGTCCCAGCTCTGTTCGAGCTCAAAGTTGGTTTAATTGGACCTACTCATATCCCATTTCTAACTTTGCTTTTAGGAGTAAGGCTTCCAACTCCCCTCTACATGCGAGGATGTTATTCTTTTCTTTATGATCTAATAATTGTCTGGGAAAGTTAATAAATTATAATGGGAAAATCATGGTTTCAAAAACAAATGTGAGTACATAGTAAAGTAATTCATCTTGAGCGTAAGAAGTTTATATATAATAGAGCCAATTTTAAAATCTTATTGTCAAATCAAGGATATACTTTGGAACCCTAGTTTTCAAAATTCTATTATTACTGGTATGATTCTTCAAAATGGATCTTGTGGTAATATATAATAATTAAGATTCCTCCTCTAACAGATACTATTATTTAACTAATGGATTTATCCTGCCAAATTCAAAACCTGATTTTTCATGAATTTCAAAATCCTCAAACTATATTTCCTATATCGGCGAATCCATATCAATGCTTCCTAGGTTATAATACTATGACTTTTAATTCAATATCGATAACTGACTTCCATGAAGGGAAGAAAGGAAATTTAAAAAATTATAATCATTAATTTAAAGGGTATTCTAAATGCAGAAATCCCATCTTTTGCTAAAGAATGGTTTATACTTTGTAAATGTTATGACAAATACAAATCAAACTGAAGAAACTACATTCTCAAACCTTATCCTCTTCCATTGGCACCACATTGTCGTCAAAATCGATGTAGCTTGTACAGCAGGCTAAGAGAATTTCAGCAGCACCTTTCCAATGTACATGAACTTCAGAATCAGGCTATAAATGTATCAAAAGAAAAAGGAAAAGAAAATGTTAGGACAAGATTTCAGAACTCCAAGGGTACAGCAAACGCATGTTTTGTTCCAGAACCTCAGCATAACATTTCAACATTTGACAATTCATATATAACATCAATGCTCTGAACTGTTGTTTGTTGTGACCCACGGTATATGCACAAGCTCCCACATTAGAGATGCTCTTTTTTTTACTGTTTAGTAAATCTGTAAGTACAAGTTTTGAGTTCTTTAGACACCAAAAGGGTTCCACATTTAGGTGTCTTTGAATAGACACTAACCACGTCATCCGTTGGGATGGAAACAGAGGTATTTGGATTCAGTTCCAGGTAGTAAAGTAAGAATGGAACTTTCAGCATATGTTTGATGCCGGGAAATGGGAAGGAAAGGAAAGAAAACTCACACAGATCTTCATATCTTGCCTTTAAAAACTCTGGAAAAATGAAGATATGAAGAAGATATGGACGTCTCCTACCTACTCTGTGCTCCCAATAAAAGAAACCTTCGGTTGACAAATTCTCAATTTTTTCCCCCACTTATCTTTTCATTTTCCCGGGGAATATCTTTCTTTTGACGTGCTTTTCTCCATTGTCATTAAAAAAACAACTTTGTCTAAAAGTCTACTAAAAATGATGTTAAAAAGTTTTTCTTGGGTAGACAGCAGGTCATTAACATGGATTCCTTGATTACTAAATTTGTCCTTAGGCCATTATAAGTAATCAAGATCTAAGCCATGCAGAGTCCCATTACCAGCTGTACCGCGACACCGCCACGTTTTTTCTCTGAGTTGAACGGGAATGCATGGATAATTGAAGAATTTGATCTGACAGCATTAAAATTCATCCCTAGCTGCAAGATTATAATACCATTAACAATGATACTCAAAGAGGGAAGGAGGGTGTCATCAAGTAAGTAACAATAAGTTAGCAACTTTACATTGATCCCCCACTGGAGAATGGCCTTCTCCGTTGGTGATCCAGAAACCTCTACATCTCCACCACCCTGTCAATGACGAGCCATGACAAATATACAAGCTTCAATAGTCAAGTTTCTAGTCAATAATTTAAAGCTAATATTCCCAAGCTCACAATTTTTAACACAAACAAAAAAGGGAAAATAAAAGAATAATAGAATATAAAGTCATAATTCTCTCTCTTTTGTTTGGTGCATTTAAGCTAATAATTCAAGTATCAAAAAGTGGACAACAATTCCAACTTTAGAATTACAGAAAAGTTACGAAACATAACGAGCACAGGCACCGTACATATATGCACATGTATGAAGATCATTACTTTCCCTTCCTAATTCCTATCAAAATTTGATATTTCTCTGATAAAGCCTTCCGCGTAAGATGTATCATACTTTTGTTTGATTAAACATGCCTTTTGAACAGTTAGATGCCGTCTTCATCAGAAAAGAGTTATATTTTAACATCAGATGTTTGTTGGCCACACTTGGGAAAACGCCTAAGAAAGTATCTAACATGAAATAAAGAACTTCATTTATATTTTAAACATGGATACGTATCCCAGAATATTAATGACATAATGTCCGGTATGTGTTTGATATAAAAGTTTCTTTTAGAATGTACCCATACTACGTAGATCAAGATCCTTGTGGCTTGTTTTCCCTGAACCTTGCAACTTAATTCCATAAAGTTCAAGGATTCCATACATGAATGCTCCAAGGTGAACAACTTCATTGCGGGATTCTCATAACCTAATATGTGCGCTAGACATGCACATAGAATAACTTCTAATCTAGCTATAAGGCAATAACCATCATCTAAGGACCAAGAAGTTAAAACCCTACATGTGGCTGTAAGAAGATAAATCAACATATTCAACACTTTAAGAGATTGTATAGGTTATGCAATCTAAATGATGAAAATTCCCAAAAATTAAAACGAAAGGAAAGCATACGTCCTGTTCGCTTACCTCAGACATAAATACACTGCCAGTTGTGTTCTGTGCAATGCCTTCAATTAAGAGAGATGCAACCTTGGGAGGTAATTGTGAACTATTGTCCGAGGAATCAATTTTCTTTCCACAAATATAGGCCTCAACCACAGTCATCTGTAAAAGAAGTAAGAAAGTTGAGACAACAAGATATTGGTAAAATCTCACAGTAAATTTTTGCCTCAAACTTCAAACACCCCCAAAAATAAAATAAAATAAATAGATCAATCACTTTTTGATCCCCCTGATATATAATGATTATTACATCCGGAGAGTCCAAACAAGTTATCATCCTGTCAAGATTCTTCCGGGTTTCATACGTCCTTTCACCATGTTAACTCATCAAATCAGTTTAAAAGTCAATTAAAAACTGAAGGCCGAAAAAATCCTAAATCAAGTGCACCCAAAAGATTGAAGCGAAATGATCCCGAAAAACAAAACAAGGAATAAATAAATAAAGCCGACATAATCAAAAAATAGCTTAAACTCCCACCAGATTCAATGTCAAGGTTCCAGTTTTGTCACTGCAAATGGTGGTAGCAGAGCCCATTGTCTCACAGGCAGAAAGCCTCCTCACCTATACTCCAGTAAATTAGTAATTCACAACCGTTATAACATAACACACATTAGAGCAAACACTGATCACTGCCTATAACTATATGCAGTGTCTAATATATACAAGCATCAATATCAGAAGCAAATTTATAATACATACCAAGGCCTTGTCTGCCATCATTTTTTTCATTGAGTAGGCAAGCCTGTAATATTAGCATACTAAGTAAGTATGAGAAGAAACATAGCAAACAGGAAAAGAAAGATTGACAACAAAAGCACTCCATGAAAATAAACAAATACAAACGATGCAAATTGACTTTCTCAGATAAGTGGTCTGAGCAGTGGACAAAAATGGCAGGATGAAATAAATTACAAATTCAGTAAATGTTGGATTCAGGGAGCACTAACATGATTCAATTTGAGGACGTCTACAATAGAACAGGAAATAAATCCACAAGAGAGTATATGTTACCGGTTATGAAAAACAGTATCAAATATGAAACAAAGTCCAACTGAAGTCTGAAAATAGTGGCACAACACTTTAACATACCAACATAGTGACATGAACTACAAATAATCAAAAATGATAAAAATTGGTTAGGCTTACGTTAATGTAACAGCTAAAGGAAGCCCTTCTGGCACTGCAACGACGACAATGGTAACCTAGAAGTTCTTGTATCAGTTAGAAATAGAAATCAGGTACAACACATCAAATTTTCATCTAATAAAATACTTACCGCAACAGTGAAAATTTTTATAGCTCCATCAACAGCATCACCAACTTTAGTCTTGCCAGCTCTATACTGTATCGTTCCATCTGTATTCTTGCTGTGGCCAGTAAAATATCTGTGCATACGCAAATGTATAAGTACCACTTTGAAAAAACCAATATTTAGAAAGAGTGAGGTCATCGACTAAGTCTAATTTACCTGACTAGAAGGACAGCTAAAACGGCTAAAGCCACTGCCAGGCCAACTATACCAATAAACGTTGCAACTCCATTCAAACGTACCTATAGGTCATGACATGACTGGTCACATATAAAAGGTAATTTATAAGCTAGCTAACATTTAGAAGATAGAATACTTGGAAAACTAACCTGCAATGGGGTTTCTTCACCATTATCTTCTGAAATGCTCGCCATTAACAATCCCCATTCAGTATTTATCCCAACACTAGTAACCTGAAAAAGTATAAACACGTAACATGAAATCAGAGAACTATCAATCAAGAAGCAGCAAGCATAGTCTTTGCATGTAACACATCTAATCTAGATAAATACATACATACATCCATATATATGTATATATGTGCGTGTGTGTGTGTGTGTGTGTGTGTGTGTGTGTATATATAGATAGATAGATAGATAGATAGATAGGAGTTATGAAGATCATATCTTTTTACTAGTATTGAGATATAAGTACAAATATAATATAATCACCTATCATATTATTCACTTAAGTCCAAAATTAAAAATTAATTAATATAGCCATTAAATATGAGTTCAATTACAATATAAATATTTTAGACCATGTGCTTCACATGAGATAATGAGCTTGTTGTAAGGAATAACTGAATGGATAGAGTCCCAATTAATTTTTTGCAGTTTGCATACTGTTAGTAGATAATCTAGAGAATTATAGGATATTATTCTAATAGCATGATTTGGGGGATTGCATGATTAAGGGATGATTGATTTACTTTCCAAATATACTGCAGTTCTAAGCCTATATAAAGGCTCTCTATTGTACATTCTAAGATATATAATAGAAAACATCTTCCCTTCTTTATTTCTCTACACATACCAAAGTCAACTTTTGAATAATACTGGCCGGCAGAGTTTCCTCAAGCCATGTTTCTCGAATAGTTTCATTATTTTTGTCGACTTGGATGAAAGTTCATGCAGATTATCTGGCTCAATATTTTTTAATAACCACAAAATTCAATCTCAAACTTGAAACCAAATTTAGACAGATCATTTAAAATTATATTATGATTCGTTCAAAGAACTCATTAATATTTAGAGAACACATTTGGAAAACCTACAACACTTCTATAAACTGGTATAAAAAAGTCAATGTTTAATTAACATGTTAATGGCAATCACTACAGGGCAGTGGGGAGAAAGAAGGCATATTTTAGAAATTTACCAGCATGGTTCCATAACCATCAGCTACTTTACAGCCAGACATCAGAAATGGTGCTTTCATATCCTTGCGAGCCTACCAAAAACAGATCAGGTTATGACTAAACTAGAAATTGCAAACAACGTAAAACAGAATTCATGTTTGTGAAACTCACAATCTTGCTCTCCCCAGTCATACTGGACTCATCAATTGCAAGGGAGTGCCCAGTTATTAAAACTCCGTCAGCAGGGACCTGGGATAAGATTCCAAGTTTGTACATCAATACATGTCCCATAAAGGCAAACACCTACCAAAAAGAATACAAAGTCTCAACTCTCAATCATTCACCTGATCACCAATTTTGAGAGGTATAACATCACCAACAACGATATCAAATATTGAAATATCTACTCTTCTACCACCTCTAATGACCTGCACATAATATTCTCATTTGTCAAGAATTGGAAAAAACTAAGAGAATGACAAAAGTTGCAGAGTCTAAAAAGCCACACCTCCAAATGTATATTTTGCTTCTCCTCATTTAGAGTTTGAAATTGAAGGGATTGTTTATAGTCACTGATAGCTGCAGCAGTGAAATAATAACAAATAAAGCTCCAAAGAATTAGCATATGTGAATTTACCATAATTAACATCTAAACATTTATACAGCTTTCCGATAGCATCAGTAGTCAAGTACAACCATAATAAAAATTGATATAATACGTAATTCATGTAAACAAAGAGTCCGCAAAAACGAGTCTAATAATATAAAAGAGAAATACATTTAAAATCAAAATGAAATTTCACAAACTTTTTTATTATAACAAAAGAAGATAAAAAAAAAAGGAAAGAAAAAGAAGGCATTAACTTCATCCAGAGAAACGTGCCCACTGAGGCACAAGGAGAGGAGCATGTTCCTCCTTTGTTTTGAAATCAAAAATCCTATTAAGGTAATATCTGGAAGGAGCCAGATGACTTGGCTAAACTGTACAGTCGAGCCAAAAACGAGACATAATAATGCCAAAAACATCGAGCCTTTAGATTGTTTATGTATGTTTACGAGCTAAAAAGGTATGTCTTGGAACATTTTAAGTTTTCCGGCTTATGCTTCTTAGCAGCTCTGGCAGTAGATGTTTGGGGTCTAGAAATATTTTATGATGAATGTACAGGAAATCCTTGTAGTATTTGCACAACTTTTGTATCTTCTTTTTTCTGTTTCATCCAATATTAGTTAATGTATTTCTAGTTATGTCATGTCAAAGATTATAGTAAAATTTATGTTCTACACATATTCTTAAACTTTAGCATTGAATAAGGAGCTCAACTATACTATGATAAACAACAAACATGCTAAGTTTTAAGAAAAAAGAGATATTTTAATAGTAGTGTCGCACTACTGATACAATGAATGTATTTCAAATTCCATTATCTTGGATTTATTACAGTGTATCATTTCCCCTATGTTTTTATTGGTGCATCTAACATATTGAAAAACTGAACCTGATACAAGATCAATCTTTGCCTGCTCTGAATTGAAACAGAAACAAAATTTGTTAATGAATTGATAACAAAAGGAATAGAAATAACCTCTCCTAACTATTAGCAAGCTTAATTAGTCACCAGCATTCAGCTAGGAGCACTTCTTTAGATAAGTACTATTATTAACACTGCAGATGTGGCAGAACCCAAAGGACCATAGCAGGCAAAAGCCCCCAAACAGCTAGCAGCACTAAATAGCTTTCATCTACCCTTGCTTAATAAACATGCAGAAACACAGAATAACAACTAAAAGCAACAAGGAATCTACATTACTATGCAGTCTCACTCTGTACAGATTACAGGATCCACTAGATAAATACAAGAAGGTGGGTATGCATGTAGCCGTGTATCTCTGTATCAATTAAAACTGCATGAAATTCACAAACAAAATACTCGGAGCAACTTAACTCCAGACAATACAAGAGGCACAATAACTAGCAGCGTTTAAGAAAATAATGTTCAAACATACAAGATTTTAGAGAACTAAACAGCTTTAAAAATCACAAATGTCCAAACAATACCTGTAACAACTATTACAATAATTACAGCCAAGGCAATGCTTCCACCATCATACCATCCTTCTTTAATACCCTATAAGAGATAGGTGAAGTGAGCTTTTTATACTACCGAAAATAGAATGAGAGACAGAGAGTGTCAAGTGAGATAAGTGAAAATATGATTATTAGAAAAGGTCTAAATCCTTCTGTAATTAACCATATAATAATTCCTTTGTCCAACTCTACATGTCACCCTTTCCGTTTTCTAGATGCCCCAAAACTTCTTCTAATTCTTAACATACTTATAGGCTCCCACTTTACTTTATTTTGAAATAAAAGAACCTTATAGTGGGATGAATAAAGAGTTATAATGCATGAAAATATAATGGAATGATACCATATGCTTTTTTCATGTAAAAAAAAAAACTTTACTTCCTGTAGTAAACTTTCATGATAGAACTAAAAACTATGCTTAAACTCACCTCTGACTTTATGCCCAGGGCCAAGGAAGCAGCTGCAGCTACCATCAAAATGATTAATGTAGTGTCGCGGCACGCATCCAAAAGAAAACTCTATAAAATTAGATAGAACACATTAAACCTGGTAGCACATTACTATTTACAAAAATAAAAATAAAATTTTAGCTGTACATAGTTGCTAAATTAGTATACCAAAATTAAATGTAAATAGTATGTACCCAAAAGCTTCGCCCTTTTTTCCTAGGATACGTGTTTGATCCATATGCATTCTTTCGTTGTAATAAATCAGCCTCATCCCCATGGATTCCCTTGTCCGGACTTGTTTTTAACTTATCAGACAGTCCTTCCACCTGATGCAGAAGCAAAAAAGAAAAAATTGGAACCAGAAAAGAGTGGCCAAAAGATAACGAATAACAATGTTGAACAACATTCTGGTTTATTAGATGAAAATGATAAGCCATGATAGACTTGCCCCTCCATAATTATGTAAAGCAGTAAAATCATGATCCCTCGTCATTGAAGCAAGTTGCTCTGGTCCAATATCAGGTAAACCAGGAAGTGGAGGTAATTCTGGGGCACCTGACAATGAAAGGAAGCCAGTAAATTAACCCAAAACATGTAAACCAGAGCAGTGCTTAAAGTATGAATTGAAGACCATAGTCATATTAGGTTATAGGTAACACGGAATTATAAGAGGTAAGCATGTTCATAACTAAAGCACAATGAATGCTGTCCATCATCAACAAGTGATATTGAAACTGCAATTGCACTGGCCCTTCCTATATATGTAAATCTACTTCAACTATACTAGCCTTGAAGAGGACTATGACTGTAACAAAGAATTAGATATATTAACAGAAAATGCAAACGTACATATATTGCAAACCATAAAAATATCACACAATAATAGGTTTATGGAAAACAAAATTTCCTGTAATGCACATAGCTTTCCTTCTGTACCATAAATATACTATCAGAACATGTATTTAAATAGTTCCAACCTCAGTGGATAGTTCTCAATTCTGACAGCACTTTCTAACTTTTCTAATGTTCATAGACACTGACCACAGCATTATACCAGACTAGCTAAAAATACATCTATTTTCCAAAGTGGAAAACAGCCATGATTAAGAGAAAACAATGTCACCGAGTAATAGTCCATAACTAAAAGTATAAAATACTGTGTAACTGAAAGTATGCAGAGAAAGAACAGCACTAGAGAAGAGGTACACATAGTAAGAAATTCTGGCACACTTCAAAGTGTGCATGTAATATGTCTATAAACTATGTGACTATTGTCAAGATTAAATCGGCATATTTTATGTAATTTCAGGATATTAATTGTCTAGAAACTATTTATCTACAAGTGATGCGACTATGCGGCATATTTTGTCTATATACTATGCGACTATTATCAAGATTAAATCGGCATATTTTATGTAATTACAGGATACTGATTTGTCTACAAATATAGGATTAAATTTGTTTAATTTCCAAAATTGCAGGATGTTAAGGATTGTATTTATCTAGATTTCTAGACTAATTTATGGAATCAATTATTAAGGCTATTTTGTTAGTTTAGTAGTCTGAGCATATCCAAGGTATATTAGGCATTGCACCAACAAAATCAGTATAGTCCATACAAGTTCAATAGAATTTTAATGATTAGAGTTTGAGCATTGTGGACCTTGTGCTAGGGCTAAACGCTCTACTTCTTCCCCTTACTTATCTGAGTGCTCTTCCTCCTATAGTAACTAGCTAAAGGGTGAGTTATATAAAGAAATTATGCTTGACTCAAGTATTAGTAAAATAAATAATAAGCTCAAGGCAACATGCTAAGGTCGCATACACTTGAGACTGCACTACAATAAGCGCATAATTGGTAAAACTAAAAAAACATACTCAATGATAACGTACAACAATGAGGAGACGCAGATACAGGTCTGAAATTAATAACAACCAAGTGAGCAAGTGGGTAACCTCTAGGATTCCAGGTCAGTGACGTCCAAATATTAGATCTTAACAACATCAAAAGAGGAAACCGGTAGAGCTAATAAATGTCAAATACCATTATGTAATGAAGCACAGCACATCATATTCTGCCGGTATCATGATGGAATACCATGGTGTTTACACAAAACAAGGCATTATGCGAATAAGAAGCTAGGAAATTATTGCAATGAAGTACATTTCATGATAACAAACATATATGATATATCCGAATAAGATATTTATTAAGAGTAATCAACACAACAAGGTATTGACTATTGAAAGAGAAGTACCATTCTCTTGAGCCCCAGCTTTGAAACGGTAGACTGCCTAAAAAGAAAGGATTATAAATTTAACAAAAATAATATATCTATAAATAATGAAAGTGCATACAGGTGAAATTATATATTACTCGTATGACTTGTGCATGTTTTCTGATGTTTGCTATAATTTGCTTCTTCTGTTCTTCCTTTTTCAAATCCAAGGTGTATCGAAATCGGCGAGAAGCATTTAGCACAAGTGCTGCTTTCTGAAAAGATATAAATCAGTCAGTTCAAACATTAATGCTGCCCTCAAATAACAACTATGTGTCCTAGAATGAATTCCATTATCACTCAGCTTATAAGTTATACATGAGCATCAGAATCTGATCATCCTTTAGTGCCATATGGAAGATACCTACAATGAAAATTAAGTGCATTCATGGACAATTGACCATCTATCCACATAGCACAAGGTGCTGCCAGAAATACAGAACAAAGTTCACAAAAATTTAACCAGGGGAATTTACCGTAAAATAGGCTGCTCTCATATAACCTAGTACTTCTCATTTCTTTGTATTGAGAAAACTGCATAAATCCAGTACTGAACTAACAAAAGGAAAAGCTTTCTATGATTATTATCCAATTGTTTTACAGTGCCATTCTGTCTGATAAATAAGCAACGAGAAACACCTGACGATTTCATTAAAACTCAACTTGTCCACTGCTAGCATGGCTTTACTTGGAAAAAACTTCAATTTAGATCTTTATTGAAATGCAATATATAAACATACTGACAAAAACTCCCATGTTCTACTATTCAGCATAGCCCTACTTCTGTAGCCATTTTTGCTGGGATTAATCACAAACATTACTCAACTCTGGGCATAGATTCAAATATTCAACCAAACTTATATAATTAAATATTTTCTTTGACTTGCAACAAAAACATCAAGTTATAACCACACAGTACATCTCAAAAGTTAGTTTAACATATCCCCTCTCTCACCGTCAGCTCTTTCAACTTTACTCACAACACATTAGACTCTCCATGAGTGGCAAACCACCAACTTATGCCCTAACCACCTAAACTAGTTAGATCAATTTCTGGTTCGAGGCATACAACAAGGAATAGGGAAGTGTTATTTCCTCGAGGAAATTTAATATTTCCACAAGGCTTCACTCACATGAATGGCAAAAACCTATAGCCTTTTATATTGCAGTACAGAACAAATAAGCAACCAAAGACGACATAAAATGAGGCAGCTCCATAGAGTATACTGTAATAGGGTAATTCTAGGGATTTCAAATTTTTTGTTTTAAATGTGTCTCAAATATTGATGTGACATTAAGTAAGACAAACGGAACTTTATGAGATATGTACTCAACCAATATAATAATATTCCAACATTTGAGACCCTATTTTAGACAGAAAAAATTGAGACCCTAACATATTACTAGGTAGGCAAACAATATTTAATCTCTGCACAAAAACATACATCCCACGCATCAAAATTTATGTGATTGTGGGAAAAGGATTATGAAATATAATTGGTCTGGAAAATAATCATAGGAAAATAAGATTGTGATTATAGAACATTGTAACGGCAAACAATAATATATGCTGCAAAATATATCTGTTTTCACTTAAACCACATTCTTCTATAAGAAATTTACAAGGAAGCAACCACACAAATCAGACATTCAAATAACTAATGATATTCACGACCCAAAAAATATTATGCAAGTACATCCAGAATTGCACCATTCCACGTTCTATACTGGAGATACATAAAACAAAATCACTGTAGTGTAGTGTTAATTAATACAAGTGATATACAAACTTATCTATATATCAATTAAAAAAATAGGGACATACTCTCCATTTTCTGAGTCGGTCTACTGGAGCACTCTTGGTCCGGACGATGTAGAACGGCCCCGAACCCTCATCGTCATCATCAAAACCGCTGCTACTGCCGGCTCTACTCTCTATATCATTTTTGTGCCGCCGGTACGGCGAACTCTTACAGTCTTCAGTCATTCTGACTGTTACTGTTGTCGCAGGAAAGATGACACCCACTCAATTTCTTGGAGTAATAATCTCACACAGTTACATACATAGAAGACAGAAGATAGAAGTAGAGAAACTAGGCTTATTTTTTTGATATGATAAAAACAGAACCGACTCTATAAAACAGTACTACTCCACATCAACATGGTAACAGAAAATCTGTACCGCTGATACTCTGCGTATATCTTAAAATTAAAGCAAATAGTGTAGTGGGTAAGCAGTAAGCGTAGTGGGTAAGCAGTAAGTTGGGAGGAAAGCTTCAATGCAATTTCCCATTTGTGTTTAAAAGATAATACTCCCTACGTCCAGAATAGAATAAAAGTGTTAAAGTTAATTTTTTGCGTATATTAAAATAAACATAAAATGATAAAATTATTTTTATTTAAATTTTTATTTAATTTATATAATTTTTTATATATGACTAGTGATACTCTCTCTCTATATATATATATATAAAGAATAAAAATATAATAATTAATATTAAGAATATTATAAAAAATAAATTATTTAAAATAAATAAATATATAACTTAAAATTATCTAAAATAATACTCTATACAGACTTTTATCCTGATATAAAAAGAGTAATAAATTAAATAAAATATTTTTGCTTTCGGAAAGTAGGATTTGCGTGAAGAAGAGGAAACGCTTCAAATGAAAATATTTTTCGTGTTTTTCGAAGTATCAAAAGTAATGTTTGTGTTTTGCTGCTTTCTTGTTTTCTCTTTACTTTGAAATTTTAAATTATTATATTAAAGGTATAATTTTTTAATCTAAAAAAAATAAAATAAAGTACATAAAGTGAAATTAAGATAATTAAAAATTATTTAGTAGAGTTTATTAGTATAAAAAAATAAAAATATTATCACTTCACTTTATATAATTTCATGAGACTATTAAAAATAAATTTAAATTTTTATTATTTATTATTTTATTTTTTTTAATACGTATATGAATTATAATCTGCGCTTCTTTTTGAGACGGTGGAAGTAACAAAAATAGGCGTTTTGGAATTTGAAATAGGACTGCAGAAAGGTGGAGGTGGTGTTGAATGAGAAAGGTGAGTGAATTAACTCAGGTATGTAATCAGGGACAGGTAGATTACAAATTCAAACATGACAATGTTAGGATTTGAAATTTTTTATTTAAAATGTGTCTTAAATAATGTGAGAAAAATTTATTTTTTAATTACACACAAATATTGATCGACTTAAGCAACGAGCTACTTACACCTTAAAACCTGACATATCTAATTAGATATAAATTAAAATTTTGATCACTTGATATTAAAAGATTGATTGTCAAAATGGAAAAAAAAAATATTAACCGTTTATTGGTTTATATTTAAGCCAAAATAAAATACTCTCTCCATTCTAAATTATATGATCCTTTTATAAAATTAATTTAAAATATTTTTAAATTTAAAATTAAAATTTCTCATTAAAAATTATAAAATAATAAAATTAATAATTATTAAATAATATGAAACGGAAGAGTAACAAATTAAAATGACCGAAAGCTTTTGGTTCGAGTGGTATTTAAGAGTTAAAATTTTGACATATCAAAATGGGATGTGTGAGTGTTGGGGTTCGAACTTTGGCATATTAAGATGCGGTGGGTGAGATTGTTCAAATTAATAAAAAAAAAATTAAAAATTAAAATGGGTGAGTCACATACACATACATGATACATGGCATAAAAAGAGGTGAAGTGTCACTTCCAAGTTCCAGCACACTACTAAGGAAAAAGGAACACGTCAGCAGTATGAGCCACCGACGTATCCTAGTGATAAACACAAGTTGTCCTCTTTGGGCCCATACTGTTTGTTTCTTTTCTTCTTTTGAGCAAGTACGCACATTACTACTTCTGGTAAACGTTCAAAAATCTCTTATTATAACATAAGAGGAAAAAATAATTGTTTATTTTTAAAGTTGTGTACCATTTATGATAACAATAAAAATTTATATTTTTTAAAAAAAATTAACTTTATACTAGTATTTTTTTTAACTTGTATACATAATGTTGAAAATGAGAATAGTAATAAATAAGAGGCAATTGAAAAGGATAAGATCTTACTTTATTTCTTATCGAGAATAACGGTCTTGGTTACACCAAATAGACCTTTGTTTTCCTGTTACGCCTTTTTCTTAGGAGGAGGAAAGTTCCTTACTAAGCCTTCCATGCATACAAGAGATCAGATCGATAAAAAAAAAACTTTAACTCTGAACAACGAACTACACGCTCCTAACTCGTTAAAATCTCCCACCCGTGATATGTTCAGAGAACAAAAGAAACTTAAAACATAATCCCTTGGGTTATGTTTAAAAAAAAAAAATAAGAAAGAGAGAAGAGGGTGTACATACATATATAAGTCACTAGTTCTCCTAATTTTTGTATTTGAATGAAAAGTGAGCATGTTACTTCACATAAATGTACAGATTACCTGTTCTAGTGGGTAAGGGCAGATGTAGAATTAATAATTATCGATTACTTGAGTAGTACATCTACATCATTGATTATTTTGTTGCTGGAGAGAGAAGAAATAAAAAAAAATCTTCGTACAAAACGACAAAGGCGAGGTAAAAACTTTATGGTACAACTAGAATAATGGGACATGTGAAAATATCTTCTATCATACGTGGCGACCGACACACATGTTAACTTGATGGGTATATAGTTCCAAACGTACGTAGATAACGTTTGGAAATCATGATAATTTATGCTAAGTTTATATTGAAAGAATAGACTAAAAAATAGAATAAGTTATTTTATTATAGTTAGAATGAATTGTTTCATATACTCTCTCTCTCAAGAAATTAAACATAATTTTTTTTTATTATTACAACAAAACACAATTTTTTTTATTTCATAAGAATGAGTCATTTCATTCTCTTTACTATTCCATCAATTCAAACACAGTATTACGGTTTTCAATTGTCAAATAATGAATGATAATGCCCGCTGGTGTTGTTCCACCACCATTAAAGCCACAAAATTCATCAAGTTTAGAGGTGAAAATAAAGAAAAGTATTGCCTATATCTATCTATCTATATATAACTATATAACCTAACCTAACCTAACCTAACCTAACCTAGCTAGATGATGGAATAATGGAATCATGGAGTGGAGAATTTCAAATGGAAATCGAATTACCCGGAAAAACGTAACAGAACAAAAGTATCGTCTTACTTAGCTTGAGAGAGTTAAGGACAAAATACATATACCAAAAACAATATATGAATAGGACTATACATATACTCTCGCCTCTTTTATGTATGATGTTTTAGATATAATTATATATATTAAGAAGATTTATTATTTTTGATATTAAATAATTAATATAAAATCTTATTATTATTCATACATTAATTAATTACTCTTTTTTTCTCTTTTAATTATTTTATTTTTTTACTGACAAAAAAATAATTAATTTTCTTCTTCTTGATACATATAAACATCTTATATTAATGGGAAAAAAATCGACATATATAATGAACGGAAGAGAGTATTAATTGTGAATCGAAGAGTATAGCTAGTAGCTACCGACCTAAAAAGGGAGAAGGACGTCCATTATAACGACCATTAGTTTTTATTTTTAATTTTAACTTCTTTGTACACTAAAAAAAGTAAAACAATTGTGTTGATTTTATCAAATAAAATATATGTACGATAAGGACTATATCTCTTATTATAAAGTCTTTGGCTTTTAAAATAATTATTTTTTATGTAATTAGATCACAACTTATAGTAAGAAGAATTCTATTAATATAGATAAATTTATGAAAAGAATTTTTTTTCATAAATTATAAAATAACTATCCACTTCACACCGTTTATCTTTTCAATTTTCACCCAACTCAGTTTCCATCCTTTTTCTCGCTCTACCCCTTTCACGATTTCACCAACGGCACCTCCCATATTTTATGACATTTATAGTTTACCTTTATTTTTATTCAATTTTAAGCCTCAAATCCTAAATTTTTATTTATTTTTCTCTTACATTATCTTTAATTAAAATTTAAAATTAATAAATATATTCTAAAAATAATAATTTTCTCGTGCGTCCATACTAATTAGGAATTAAAGAGTATCGGTGCCGACCTAAAAAGGAAAATGGACAAAAAGAAAAAGAAGTAGGTCGATTATAATCCTGAAAAGTATTTTTATTTTTAACTTATTCGTGGTCGACTAGAAAGAGTAGTCGCAAAATCTACAAGGAAATGGGTCCCGTTTTTCTACAAATTTTGATTTTGATGACACGCAAAGATCTTTGTGAAATATATGATTTAGAAAAAATGAACCTAGCTAGCCAGTTTCCGGTCAAAGTAGTACACCACCACGGTACAAGCTAGTGGTTAACACACGAGAATTGATTAAATGGCAAATGCTATATTTATTTATGTTTGGCTCAAACGGGAAAATTTGTTTTCTTTGTCATTGTCAAATGCATATATTTCCCAATTTCTTTTGGAGTCCGTAACCATTTTAAGTAGTAGTCAAAAACGCAATCTCCACCCAACGTGCTCTAATTATTATTTTTTTTTTGATTAATTTTGGAGAGGGATTCGAACTTAGAATTTCTTACTTGACAAGAGGCCTGATAAATTCCATTTTCAAGGTAGGTACTCTGTTACGCAACAAATAATTGACTGCGTGCAATTCAATCTGAAAAAAAAAATGATTTTGCTTTCTAACTATAAATCATCAATTTATTTTCCAGAAAATGGTAGTATATATAGTACGTAAAGATGTGTGAAATTTGAAATACATACCCAAAATAGTTGAACTTGATCTCGCAAGCTAGGGTTTAATTCTCTTTAGTGCATGCGTACAGGAACTATATATAGAACTACCAGGACATCTGCATCACAAACAAACAACGTAACTGATGATAACTCCTGAGTTTGCCATCCTATGCTATTTACACACAATATCTTATCATACAATGACTTGCATATATTAATTAACTCTATTACCTATTCATTTATACCGTCATTTACAACATAACATGCATATATATATATATACACACACACACACACACACACACACACACACACCATAAATTTGTATTTATAAATGACAATAACTGCACAGATTTTATGGCATAAATTTAGTTAATTTTAGTTACATCTACTGTGATCTACATATTGGCAAAAAAGAAGGAAAAAACTAATATAATTGTATATGTATCTATCTGTGATATATATTCAAGTGATCATCGATCGATATTATTCACCAAGGAAAAAATAAATTCAAGGAGGAAAACTATATACTAGGGTAGATCGAAGCACATGCATATACGGACCATATATTAAAACCAATAAATCGATGTCGCCACGTACTAAATGAAGCAACTTGTATATTGAAGGATCTATCTATCTTCCGTTGATCTGAAAGCACACTGCAGCTGGATTTCAAATTAACGAAAATTAATCAGAGCTTGCGCTTCTTATATATAAGCTGCTGCTAGAATGGGATATGCTTTTTATTGCTAGGACTAAATATACTTTCATAATTTAGTTCTTAAAATAATTGGGCTTACAAATCAATACATCGGATTCGGTTTAACTATATTCAAATATGGTTTGACTTAATTAAAATCAACTTTAGTCATTATTTTTAAATTCAAATTGACATGGATTCCACTAATTTTAGTCAATACAATAATGACTATTGTAACTATCTAAAAAGTATAACTCATTATAAGATTTATTATTTCATAATTTTTAATGAATTATCTCAATTCTCAATTTTGAGTTTAAAAATATTTTTAATTAACTTTTAAAAGTCATAATAATCTTATAAATCGGAAAGAACGGATGGAATATTATTTATTTCACTCACCTTCAAGTCCTAGTTTTTCACCCTTTTCGTATTTGGTTTCCAACACGACAGAATAAAATTTTTCCGCCAACTCAAAATTAATGTTTTTGTTGAATTAACTTTAATTTGTGCGGCTCTTTTAGAATGCTTTGATCACAAGTAAGGTTCATATTTGACAATCTTTTCAAAGCATCAAATATTGGGAATTGGGGACTTCGGTGATCGTATATTTATTCCTCTTTTTCAAAATTATAACTACATTTCTAAAACATTAATTTTTAAAAATAATTTTATGTTTTTTTCAAATATATATCCTTTAACATTACTAAAATTATAGCACTAAGGGTATGATTGCATTCGATCTATATAAAATATAAGTAATGATATGTTACAAACACATTATGCTATTTTATAATTTAAAATAAAATATGTATTTATAATTTTAGAACCAATTAAGAAAGAAGAGGTGACTGAAGAAATAAATCAATCATACCTACCTTTTTCTTTTGGTTTATCTTGTTTAATTATAAAGTCTGGCGTTGGTTTTACGCTTCAAATATCTTTCTAGTTAAAAATAGAAATAACATTATTATATATCAGCTCTAATCTGGGTAGAACTATCTTTTGCTTCAACTGATGGGTTATCCTCACATGTCAGCTGGAGGTTTCTCACAAGTTAATTGTGAACGATGAATTACTGATGATACTGAGAAGCGAGAAGAAACGGTATGGAAAGCTACAAAAGAATATATATATATATATAGGTGCGCATCCACAGCAACCGGTTGCTGAGCAACCACTTTTTGCTATGCCACTACACGTTGTAGCGGCTGGGACAATGAACTCATTTTCATTGTCCCAGCCGCTACAACATGTAGCGGCATGTTAATTTATTTTTTTTTACTTTTTGCTGAGTAGCATGTTACTATTAATTGTAATATTAATATTTTGAAATTTTATTAATACTAATATTAATATTAATAATAATATTTTGTTATATTATTAATACTAATGTTAATATTTTGTAATATCAGTATTAATAATATTTATATTAATAATATTAATATTAATACTAGTATTATTCTTATTCTTATTAATATTAATACTAGTATTATTATTATTATTATTATTATTATTAGTATTATTACTACTATGGTGTTGCTCTTGGGTGGATGCCATATTTAAGAGAGAATTTATGTGCACAAATACTTGAATATTACTCGTGTAAGTCATTAAGAAAATTATATATTTTTGGTTTCATAGTAATAATAAGAAGAATAATAGTAATAATAATAATAATACTAGTATTAATATTAATAAGAATAATAGTAATACTAGTATTAATATTAATATTATTAATATAAATATTATTAATACTAATATTACAAAATATTAACATTAGTATTAATAATATTACAAAATATTATTATTATTAATATTAATATTAATATTAAAAAAAATTAAAATATTAATATTACAATTAATAGTAACATGCCACTTAGCAAAAAGCAAAAAAAAAAATTGTAACATGTTGCTACATGTTGTAGCAGCTGAGACAATGAAAATGAGATATGTCCCATTTTCATCGTCCCAGCCACTACAACATGTAGTGGCATAGCAAAAAGTGGTTGCTCTCAGCAACCGGTTGCTGTGAATGCACACCCTATATATATATATATAAAATCAAGTGGAAAAACTTAATAAATTAATATGTCATAAAATTAAATCAAATTAGTTTAAAAAATTTCTCTCATAAAACTAATTGCAAAAAATAATTCAAAAAATATGTAAAAAGTAAGAACTTTTGAACTTATGCAAAAACATATTAATTAAAATAAATAGTCACTCCGCTTTAAAAATATAAGGTTAAAGTTTGAAAAGTCAAACGTATTCTTATTTATTTAAATAGAGGTAGTACATAACAATTGTAACTCAAACAATAAAATGCATTCATTGATTACTAATGCTGAAGTCTCAAATTTAGAGTCCCCAATTGTCCCAAATAAATATTTTAATTTTATTTATCATGCGATCGGTTATAATTAAGTAGTATATCAAGCACATCATTAATATTTATATTTGTACCCTATAATTACTCATTCTATCCTAATGGTAATGAATGGTATTGGTGTTCTTTCTTGCTGAGAGAGTGTTCGATAAAATTGTATAATAAAAATTTATTAAAATAGAGATTTTATATAAAATATAAGTTTTTTTTAAACATAGATTAAATGTAATAGAGTTGTTTGATAACTCATATATTTTGTATGTCGTCTGAATACAATATTTTACTAATTTATTCTTATATCAGTTTATACAAACTTAGGATGAGGATAAAAATATAATAAATATTAAATAATTAATTCAAATAAAATCACCAACAATATATAAATATTAAAATATTTCAAGTCTAATAAAATATTATAATAATTATGACAATTTTACATAATTACTATACAATATGGTGGTGGTGGATGGTGGTGAGCGACAGTGGCGGCGATGGTGAGCGGTGGTTGTGCATGGTAGTAGTGGTAGTGGGTGGTGGTGAATGATGGGGTGAGTGGTGGTGGTGAAAGGTGGTTGTGCATGGGTGGTGGTGGTGAGTTGTAGGTGGTGGGTGGTGGTGATAGTAATGGTGGGTGGTGTAATGAGAGAAGTAAATTAAATAATTAAAAATATGAAATTAAAATAGTGAGAATAAAATAGTAATAAAGAACTTTTTTTTTTAATAAATGTTGGCTCAATATCTTTTTTTTTTAAAGGTAAAAAGAGATTAAAAATTTCTTTATCAAACAATATAACTCCTATGCGAAAAAGAGATAAGACCAAAAAAATACAATAAAAGGCTATTAGACACTATCTGAGTACTATAATGAAGATTTAATTTGTACTTCTTGTTTAAACGCGTAAATCACTTTCTGCAATTTTATTGGATCAACTTGGCATATACGGGTATACTTTTATCGCTGTTTGTTTCTTGATATCTGTAGCCGTGACTTTTGTTGAGTTACTTCTCAAATTTTATTCAAAAAATAGAGTGTTATTACGATACGGGAGGTGTTTTATTTTAAATAAAATATTTATTATATGTTAAAGTTTTATTACGAAAAGAAATCTTATTTTTGGTAAGATTATTATTTTGTAAGTCTTATATTAAATAGAAAGAGAAGAATTATGAGTACTTTAATTTATAAACAGAGTATTATGTTTAGTTATTGGAGTGTATCACAACTAAAAGTCATGTATCATTCTAAGAGCTGAGAGAGAGAGAGTGTGAGTGAATTTTTATATTCGTGTGAGGGAGAAGGTTTTTGTAACTTATAATCGGTGCAAAAAGTGTGTCGTGATATTGTGAAATCTCAAGTTTTAAAGCGTAAAATTTGTGAAGACTATTGTAAATCCATTATACTTGTGAGGATTATTGTAAGTCCATTATATTGATATAGTGGATATTCATAATTTAGCCGATGTTTTTTCTCTTCAAAAATTTGTCACGCTAAATATTGTGTTCTTTTATCTCTCTTTATTTTATTGTATAATTTACGTTAACTTAATTTTTAACATCTTTATTCCTCCACAATGGATATCATGGAAGGAGGGGAGAGGAGAGAAAATTTATATATACTCGTTCGTCCTCTAAAGGATAAACAACTTATAATTTATACATATACTAAGAAAAGTAAAATAGAGTAAAAAAATTTAAAATTTATTTTTAATGACCCCGCAAAATTATATAAAGTGATAAATATTTATATTTTTTTATACTAATAACTTTCACTAAATGACCGTGTAAAAATCTAAATTTTGTGAATTTTATTTTATTTAACAGAAATAAAACTTTTACTCTTTGTCGAGTTAAAAAAGAAAAAGAAAAAAAAAGCTAGCGACAAAATGTTATTCCTGCAGGCACAGTTCCTTCTTTTTCTTTAAGAGCAATATAATTAGAAGTCAAACAACAAGTATCTTTGCAAATATATACGTATAGCCAGTTCTCCCAGGTGTTTAGAAATCAGGAGGAGGCGGAATTAAAGAGGAGGATCCCGTCGTTATACTTTTCATATTTTGATATATACACAATAGCGACGTAATTTTTTTTTAGCACTGATTACGTGTGACACAATTATCAGTGATGAGCAATGTACTGCCACTAAATTTATCTATTTAATTTATTCTTTTAGTCACTAAATATGTGTCAAAGGAAATTGGGCAAAAAGTCTTATGGAGGAGATCCGGTAGAATGAAAATCTCTTTCATAATATTTTTTCATGCATTTTAGCCCAATAAATATTTAACATAAAAAATACTACTATTTTTTAATATATCACTAGCGACATTATTATTAGGTATGAATATTTTAACATCTATCACCCTCAAAAAATCAAAGTCTGTCTTACGTAAAGTTGTCAGAATACGATTAATCTCTGAATTTGAAACTACTGCTTATATATCCGGTATTGGCCATAATTCACAAGAACATTCTGTAGTCTTAGTAAGAGAGAGAAGGACTAAGAATTTACCCGGCGTGAGATATCACATTGTTCGAGGAACCCTATATGCTGTCGGAGTAATTAATATTTTTGTCAATAAATGTGCATTGAGAAAAATTAAATAAAAATATAATAAAGATATTTATCATAGAACAGATAAATTATACATAATAGATGAATGGCAAGCTTTTAATCGCCTACTAATTTCAAAAATAACTTACCCCTTCCTCAAGTTCTCCACGAATTAAAATTGCCAAAGAAATGCTCTCACCTAAAATTTATGAGTTGTTTGTTAATTTGACGTGATTCTAGTTTTATCATAAATTTGAGAATGAGGGGCAATGTGATACATGGTTCAACTCTATCATAAATTTGATGATCAGGGGAAATGTGATAAATTAAAGTAAATATTAAGAAGAAGAAACAATAACGTGTGCAATTGTTTAGTAATGTTTCATCTGATTTAAAATGAATGAGATTATAATTATAACATGAGATGAACTCGTTTGGTATCCTCTTCAGGTCACAATATTCTTAAATTTACATCATAACTTCGTTATCATCTCATCACTATTCATTAATAAACTAAATAATTATTGTATTTAGAAATAAATATAAAATAAGAAAAATATTTTACATTTTGACATAAAAGGGAGGTGGGTGACGGCGGATATAATTACGTGAACTATCGTACAAAAATAACGTTATTTTGTATAATTGAATACACTTAATTATTTCATTTTTTGTAAAACAATTTTTTTTTATAATTTTTCAAAATAATATTATTATAATGAATAGCTCACACAAGAATGTGAGGTATCCGTCACTTTTCGTGCCCTTTTAAATTTTACAAATGAAACTTTTTTTTGTTGAACAGAATTAGCAAGATGTACAAGTGGTCATTTCTCATACCTACTGGAGAATCAATTATATACGGACTGCATGTAAATTAATATTTTTATAGCATCTAATAGGAATCAGACAACTTTGTATTTTTTTTAAAAAAATTAAAAAATTTTGATTCTTTTAATCGGTTATATAATATTATTTAATATAATAAAATTCATTTAATAATTTTAACCCAATCAAAAACTCTTAGATGTTCTCTTACAATTTATAAATTTCTATTGAATGATGTAAAAGCATCAACTTACAAACGGCCCTTATAGAATTTATTCTCTGCCGACCGGCATGGATTCACAAAATCAATTTGTTTCTTTTTTTGGTGCCATATCACGTATCGGTATCACTACAATAAAGTAAAGCGAAATATCTTAGAAGTCGGTCCTTTCCCTTTCCCTTTCCCTTTCAACCTGCAAGTTTCGCAACATCCAAAACTGTGGTACCCAAAAAAATATATTCAATTCTCTCAATTTTACAATATACAATTATTTAATTAAGTTAAATCGATAATTTTTTAATTTTAAAATTGATTCTATACATAATGATTATGAACACTATAAATTTTTAAAAAATACTATTATTTAAAAAAAATATTATTTTTGAAAATTAAATGAATTACATTAATTATTAATTTGATTAATTTTAAAACATCAAAAGTAATTTTATGTTTTAAAACAAAGTGACATCTCTATATATAAAGAGAGAGGAAAAAAATAACTATCCTGAAGCTGTAATAATTTTACTAAAAATATTAATTCATTTCTCTGTGATCTCCCGCTTGTTATCCCTAAAATCTTTTCCTTATTCTTTCACCCATATTTTTATAATTTTAATTTAGATATTTATTTTTTCTTAATTACACACATAGTGTGAAACAAATACTGATTATTATAAAAATTGCGGCGTATTCAACAACCGTTCTTTGAATATCAAAAGCAAATGCATGCTTTCATACAAGAATATCTTTAGTTAGTGAATTAATGAATTTTGACTATTAATGCATAAATATTAAATAAGATGAATTATATAAAACTATTTCATACAAGATTATCTCTACATTGACCTGTTCCTTTGCTTATGACTTTTAAAACGAAAAAAAGGGTTTAAAAAAATGTAAGTTTTCAGTTCATTGGCTTGTTTGTGAGTTTTTAATAGAGAATAAAAGAAAAATGATTGAAAATTTGACCACTTTTTAGCCAAAGTTTTAATATTCAAGAATGTTGTTATATGATACGGGGAATTTGAAAGAAGTGTTTATTATAAAAAAATTAAAAAAATTAAAAAAAAAAAGTAGTTTATATAGAAAGAGAGAGTTTTAAATTCTTCTTTTATGTCATTATTCTTAAGAAGAATGGATTCTTATATGAAGAAGTTTGGTCTCCAAGTCTGGTTGCCATATGATCATTCTGTTTGTTTGGGGGAGGTGACTAAGGCAATATATAATTACCTTTCACTACTCTTTCGTTCTTAGCTGATGGGGGGTTGTGCATCTACAACACGAAGTCGTATGTAAAGGTTGGAGTGAAATGGTCATTGAAAAAGCTTATAACTACGTGAGTTGGGGTTCCGTATCTATTTGCCTGAGAAGATTGGAGAAGTCGAATATATCCTTTCATGTATTTGGAAAAGTGCATGTTACATGTTTGATGAAATACCCAAAAAAAATATAACTTGGTATTTCATAATACCTAGAATGCATACCAATCTTTGATTGTATTTTTTTAGGAAATTATCAAGATCAATCTCGATGCAAGTCAAATCTGCCGATAATGGACAATTGTTTTAGTTCAAGTTGTTTGATTTGAGCTAATTTAACTTTTAATTTTTTATTTTAAGTTGACTGATATTCTCACGTCGTATTTGTTTTATGATTACAAATTTTATGTAGCATTCTTGATTCCAAGTTATTTGAGATTCTTAAATGCTTATTAATTTTCCATTGCATTACCTTCTTCATAATTTGCTTCTCATAACATGAAACTAATATTTTTGTACTTGTCATACTTTAATTTAATTAGTATTATATATAGGGTACGCTTAACATGGTCCTAAAAACACATGCTAAGCACACAGTTCAAATATATATATTTTTAAACTTGGTATAAATACAAAAATTAAGAGAGTATGCACACAATTAAAGAGAATATATTCTTGAAATATGTGCTTAACATGAAATTCGTTATATATAAAGAAAAATGGAGTGACCAGGTGGTTTATTCCAAGTTCAGTGTTAAGAGTCCCATCACTTATTCATTGGTGGGTTATTATTTATAGGCCTTGTATGGCAACACTGCTTTTTCTTTACGTAGCATGCATGTGATGGGTACAAGTACACTACTGTAGGTGGACTACATCGATTCCCTCCCCCCAACTTCTCCACTTTTCGAACTGTACGTAATCTAAAAAAAAAATTTGAAAAACAGAGGATGAAGGCAAGCACTATGCTGCATTTGGATCGCAGAATCAAATAATTTTAAAATATTTTAAATGTATATTTGGTTGTTGATCGTAGTAAGTGTTATTATATAATGACAAAATTATCACATATATTCCGTTGAAATAGATTTTATTCCATGTTTTGCACATGAAATAAAAAAACAAATGGATGTAATGAATTTTCATTTCATTGGAATCGTTTATCTTCCAAAATTATCATCAAATACACTATTTTTATTTCATTCCTTCATCTATTCCATTCCCTCAGTTTAAACGTAGATGGAGAAAATTATACCCTGTGTTCACAAAAAGATAAGTAAAGTATAATTTGCACACTTATTAAAAAAATAAAAGTAAAAAAAAAAGAGAGTAAAAAAGTTTTAAATTTATCTTTAATATCTCCCAAAAGATTATATAAACTAATAAGTATTTTTAATTTTTTTATATTAGTGAACCTCACTAAATGACTTAGTTACCCTTCACTTTATATACTTTATCTCATTTTTTGGGGATAAAAAAATTTATACTTTTAATCATCCTTTTAAGGACGGAGAGAGTAATAAAGTATTTTAATTAAGAAATTTTATCATTAATTTAAGTGATTAAACTCTCAGTTCCAAATTTATTCTCTCTATTTATTCATAACTATTACGTACTATACATAGATTTATTCTTAAGAAATAAAGCTACCATTCCCATAGTCAAAAGAGAACTAGCGGTAATATTTGTATATATGAGCTCAAATGATCAACGACATAATCCTCGTCCCAAACGAACCGAATATATATGGTGCAAGAAAGCTACAGGTAGAATATTAGAGATACTGATTTAAATTATTAGAACAAAAAATAAAACTTTAAGTTTTGTTTTGTGTTGTTTCTTAATTTTACCCTTATATTTTTATTTATTTTTTTGTGATTGTGTATATAAAGAGAATAATTTATAAGTATTTACTCATGTTATTTAATTTTCAGCTTATGATAGAAAGCTTTGGAAAGAAAATTGCAAAATTTTCCGTTCATTAAAAAACTCTAAAAATAATAAATTGGGTATAAAACTTAAGTTTTCATTTTCATTTTTTTTCCTTGCCCATTTTAAAACACAGTTGCTTCCTTCTTGATCGTCTTCTTCTTTTTATTATTACTATTTCCGTTCTAAAATTATAGATACATTTTAACTTTTTAAAGTCAATTTATAAAATCTTAAAACTCAATATTAATATAATTTCGTTCAAGTTTTGAAAACAACAAAAATGATAATTAGTAGTACTTTATAGTTAGTTTACAATTGCTATATTTGTTTGTACTAAAATTAAATAACTTTATATTAATTTTAAAATTTAAAATTTCATGAATTAACTCTAAAAATTTAAATATATCTTTAATTTTGAAAAAAAAAATATATTTCTTTAATTAGTCTGTAATCAACAAACAGGAGAGATACTTACCTTGCGAGGGAAGTAGATGGAAAAGCGAGCAAGGAAAGTAAGCAGCGGTGATGTAGCTAGCCAGATCTCCACTTGATAATATATACTAATATGTAGTATAACTAAAGCTGGAATCGAATCCCATGCCCGCCCCTTCACACAAATTGGAGAGAGAATAATCGATATCTATAAGTGGATCCGTAAATAAGTTAAATGAGTAGATAATTTTTTAATTTGGTTGAGTTTTCTCCGGTTAGTATCTAGTTATTGATAAAAATAAATTAAATTAAATTTGGTCATAAGTTTTCGTACGTAAATATACAACTCAATTAATTTTGTTGGTACAAGTCATAATCCAATTTAAATTATAAAATCAAAATTACTAAAATCCTAATATATATATAAAGGGAAGTTTTCTCCAACGAATTGGTTCGTTAGCGAACCGGCTATGACGACCGTTTTTTGATCTATGACGACGGTTCAAACCGTCGCCATAGCTATACATATCTATGGCGACGGTTCAACCCGTTGCTATAGACCAAAAAATCGTCGTCATAGTCGGTTCGCTGACAAACCAGTTCGTTGGAGAAAATTCTCCTATATATAAATATACATGTAAAGAGATGCAATCAGATTTATTATAGAGAGAGAAAAAGAGGGTGTGAATAAAATAGAGAAGTGCAAGTAAAAGAAGATCGGAACATGTAGAGGATGATTGAAAGAATGGGAGTGTTGAAAACCAACTGATTGAAGTAATCGAACGTTTGATGATGATAATGCGTTGGTGATGAGCCACCAATGTACCGGATCTCTTCTCCACGACATGTATCTCTCCTTCATAAAAAAAATTCCCCTTGATTTTGAAAATAAGTTTTATCAAAAAATTAGTTTTGCCTTTTCTGAATAAAAGTCTTTCCTCACTCTCTTTCTTTTTAAAATTAAATTACTTTTGAATTAATAAATTAATTATTAACTATTTTATAGATTTGTTCTTGCCTTGCACGCATACCATTCTCGTATTAATTAATTAGGGATAAGACACCGCGTCCAAATTTGGAAATGAGTGTGTGTTTTTTTATTAATAAGACTTTATTGCCGACTGAAGAAATTAAAGTAATAAGCTACAGGTCTTTTGAAAAAAGAGAGAGCATATACATGCATCTATATTTATCAGCACAATTAAAGAATGGATGGGTAGTAATTACCTTTATCTGTTAGTCGATCCATTTAATTTGTTGCCGTGTGAAGTGTAATAGCCGGTTAAAAAATAAATAAAATATATATTTTTATAATATATTAGTTGGATTTTGGTGGTGTTTGATTACATCTTAATACATCTTAACAGTCCACCTCTTAATGTATTTTAACAGCCCACATCTTTATACTAAGAGGTCTTCTGAATAGTTAATATACAAATATGAGTCTAAACTATTCAGATGACCTCTTAATACAAAGATATGAGCTCTTAAGATGCATTAAGAAATTAGTTGTTAAGATGCATTAAGATACAATCAAACACCACCTTTGTCTTTTATTTAAATCAAACTAATTATTAAACTTCATGAGCTAATAGTGCTTAATAGGTATTATTTTTTTTTATGAAATTGGGCCCTAAAATTAATTGGGTCTAAATTATATTTGTGTAATATTAAATCTTATTAAAATTAAGAGAATTGATAAGATATATTAATAAGTGAATAAATAAACAAAACCTAACTATATTATGTTACGCCTAATGCGAACTGTGAGAAGAGAACGAAGAAATAAGGGCAACGACGAAGAACAGAAGAGTTAAGAAATAATGTACTCAATTGTTGATCACTATTCGGATAAGTTGTCACTTTAATTCATGGTTGCTGTGATAGTATTGCAATTAGAGAATCAATTGAGATTAATAACAATACATGGAGCACATGTGTTAAGGAAAATGGAAAAAACTTTTATTCTGATTATGATTATAATATTTACGATGGGCAGCATATGAAATAATAAGAATTTATTTTAATAATATAAGGAATGAACCTGCTTGATTCTAATTAGTCATTATACTATCCATAGCATGTGCGTATACTTGTTATAAGTTTATGCATATTTTTATGTTTATAGAAGAGGAATATTGATGGTGGTTTTTAAATTAAGTTATTATACTGAATGCATGGAAGTCACCTTATTATCACTTCCTAATTCGGATGAGGTTATGTACTGGGTAATCATACATAACTAATATATATGTATTATGCGTTGGTTATGCAGTTAATTCCTACAATATTTTGTTAAGTTGTTGCGCAAGACTATTCATAAAATTTAAAATATAAAGTTTTCAAGAGTAAATAATAATATTAATAATACGAGTCTTGAAAAAAAAAGAAATTAGTAATCAGTAATTTAACGTATAATTTATTAATTTATTTTTATTAATTTGTGTGATTAGTTCGGACGGAGAGAATTTAAACGAGTCATATTTAGAATATAATTTTGGGTATTATATTACTTAATCGAAGTATGGATGTCGTATTCCTTTCAATGATACTCTTGTTAAATTTAATTAGTTCGTTTTGTTTCTTGTTTCGAATTTGGTTATTGTTTCACATAATTGTTCATTGTGAAATTAATACGATAATTTCGTGTTAGCGTTGATACATAGAACTCATATTTGTACTTTTTGAATTAGGTTAACATGTCTAGTATTATTTTGATATTTGTAGAAATGTACATGTCAATATATTTTGAAGACTTTGTGTTGATGATTTGTTTCGGTTTAACATGCACACATCAGAACCCCTTGTATTGGTATTTTGTCACATGTGTTTGCGGCATTGTATCTTTGTTAGAATATACCGTAGGGTATACCTGAACTATAACCACCTGTAAGGGTATCACAGATATGTCCTCTTGACACTGAGATATGACACATTCCGTGACGATGTGATTAGTCCAGGGCGTCTCTGTTTGTGTTCTGGTGGAAGTTGGTCATATGGTGATTTTGTTGTGGGAGTCATATAGCTCGACCTTAGTTTTTTCTTATGTTCTGTTCTGCGGATTAGTGATATTTGTGTCAAATACGTCTTTCGATTTTACATGCATTTGGATTCGCGGTCCAATATGTGACCTGCCTGTGTGACATTATTTAGCTACCTATGTGGCAAGATATATTTTTGTTTTGAACTTGGTATGAAATAATACTCAGTCATTTGATTCAATCTTTTATTTTGTTGTGTTAGTTATGTTCGTTTCAGTTTAGTTAATTGAGTTATTTATTTTAGTTTATTATTTCTGCACTTTATATCCGTACTAGGCATTTGGCTTATGCTGTGTTTTTTCTTCTGACAGGTAATCAGAGGGATCAAGGGCAAGTATGATGAGAACTCCCTTCTATCCAATGATTTAAATATTTTGTTTAGGTAATAATACCTTGGTTTATGTTATGGAGTTATTTAATTTTTTTGGGAGTTGTAGTAAATATCTTAGATTATAGTTTGAGTCGGTTTGACATTTATTGGTTATGAAAACTATTCTTTTGTAGCTTAGAGCCTTGATATAATTTTGTCAGTTATGTTGTGTTTTTGTATAATCTCTCTTTCTATTTCGAAAATAAGTGTTACAGAGTTGGTATCAGGGCTTATGAGTGAATAAAAAAAATTGTATCTCTAATATTAAAACTTTAAGAGCATTACGTGTTTTGAATAAAAAATCAGAAATAACATAATCATCAATTAATATAATAATAACACGTCATTTGAGACCCAATTTAAGTTTCCTAATATTAGTCTTTATAAACTACATCATAATTGCCTTTAATTTTTATTTTTTCAGAGAGCACGTTAAAAATATTTTTTTAATTGGATTAACATGGCTAATGTTAGACTTGAACCCTCCCCGATCTTCAACTTAGTAGTAGTGCACTTAAAAGGCCTGGCCGGCCCAAGGCTCAGTTGATATTCATACGGGACGAAATGCCTACATTTTTAAAAGTTTACAAAACCAAAATATACTTCTAGCCAAATTCAACCCACGACCAGATCAGCCCGTTCTTTTGTATGTCTTTGGATCTGGGATGGCAGGTGTGTTTTGTACCAGAATAAGTTTTACAAATGAAAAAATATATTTTTTTTTTTTGAGGAAAAATTGAATTTTATAACTGAAGATCAAAGCTTAGAGCATTACAAATAAAAGGAGGGGGAATAGAACCTCATTCCTGGACATCAGACATAGAATTCGAAGCACGAGCTAAGAGATGTGCAACAGAATTCGCTGACCTCCTAACAAAACAGATGCGACAATCGACTATAGAAGCAACCAAATCCTTACATTCATTCACCACCAAACCCACATAATTCGGAGGGGAAGAGGAAGCCTGAATAGCTTGTATTAACATGGAAGAGTCGGATTCAACAATTACCTGTGAAGCACCAAGACTTTTAAGCCAACTTAAAGCCTCCCTAAAACTGACTGCCTCGGCCAAAACAGAATCTGCAGGACCCGAAATTGAACCACATCGAGCTGCTATCATCGTCCCCTCAGAGTTGCGAAGAACCATGCCAAAACCCAACTTACTTTCTGATGAGAACACAGCTCCATCGACATTACATTTCAGCCAACCGCAGACAGGTTTGCACCAGCTCACAACGTCGGAATTTTGATCAGGGAGTAGGTCACCATTTATAAGGATTTGGGCATGTTGCCATTGAGCAAGAAAAGAGCCAGCCAGGTTTACAATCGTCGAAGGCCATTTACGCAAGTTTTTCCAAACCACATCATTACGATTCTTCCATAGAGACCATAAAAGCACACAGGACAGTTGGATGGCCTCAATATTGTTGCCCATCATAAGAGCTTCAATCCATTGGATAATATTAGCACCATTGAGAGAGGGAAGCAGTAAAGCTGAAAGTCTCCAACACTCAACAGCAATTGGGCAGTGGAGAAATAGATGTGAAGTCGTCTCCATGGACTGAGCACAAACTGAGCAAGAGGAATCTACATCAACGCGTCTTTGTCCTAGATTCTCTTTGGTTGGAAGGCAACCATTGCAAATGCGCCAAACTAAATTCCGCACTTTAGGAGGGATCTTTAGCAACCATAATTTCTTCCAAATTTGAGAGGAATGAGCAGGATTAATAAAATTCAAATGAGCGGTAAGAGTTCGATAGGCACTACGAACTGAATACATACCACTTGTGTCCTTGCACCAGAAAATATTATCACAGGAACGTAGAGCAGGAAGAGGTACCTGTAAAATTAGAGCACGATCTCGAGGAAGGAAAAGATCATTGATTAAATCAATATCCCAACACTGTTCATTTGGGATCATCAAAGACTGTACCGACGCACACATCAACCCAGGAATCGGAGGAGAGGAAATTCGAGGGTTAGCTTCATCGGGGAGCCAAGCGTCTGCCCAAATATTGATAGATGAACCATCTCCCACTCGCCATCTAGCATTTTGCTTAATTAGATCCTGGGCAGCCAATATACTGTTCCAAATGAAACTGGCATTATTCTTCTTGTTGGCATGCAGAAAATCAGTTCTTCTATAGTATTTAGCCTTGTAGACATGGGCAACAAGAGAATTGGGAGAAGTTAACAGTCTCCAACCATTTTTTCCCAACATAGCTAAATTAAATTCGTGGAGCTTACGGATGCCAAGTCCCCCAAATTGTTTACGAGCACAAAGAGCATTCCAGCTCTTCCAATGAATACCCGACGACTCACCAGAGTTAGATCGCCACCAAAATCTGCTCATAATTCTTTCAAGATCCGCACATAAATTCAAAGGAAGAAGAAAAACACTCATAGCATACGTTGGTAGAGCTTGGGCAACTGTTTTAATCAAAACTTCCTTGCCGGCCTTTGATAGGAACCTTTTCTTCCAACTTGCCAAACGAGACCAAAACTTCTCTTTAAGAAAAGAAAGAATTTGGGTCTTATTTCTTCCAACAAAAGAGGGTAGACCAAGATACTTGCCATGGCCTGTAGTTTGTTGAACATTCAAGGAAGAGCAAATTAAATTCTGTAAAGGCAAAGGAGTATTCACACTAAAAGAAAAACATATTTGCCCGGAAGAATAAAAAGCCGGCAAAAAATAAATGAGATATAACTGGAGCACTTTGGGCAATTTTACAGCCATGAAGAAGTCCCCGCCGTTCATATCTTCTCAACAAGGCCGAGAAACCTTCCGCACATAAGATGAATAGATAGGGGGAGAGGGGGCAACCTTGCCTTAACCCTCGAGAAGGGGTGAATTTTTCAATTTCAAAGCCCCCATGAACAATCGAATAAGTCACCGACCGAATACACATTAATATCCAATTAATCCATTTAATCGGGAACCCCATTCGAACCATCACCTTCTCTAAAAAAGCCCATTCAAGTTTATCATAAGCCTTGCTCATGTCGATCTTCAAGGCTGCATACCCATCACGACCTTGACGCTTACTCTTCAAATAATGGGATACCTCATAAGCAATCATAATATTATCAGTTATCAATGTTCCCGGTATAAAAGCACTTTGAAACTCGGAAATTAAACTGCTCAGAACAACTTTGAGTCTATTTGCCAGCATCTTCGAAATTATCTTATAAAGGACGTTGCATAGCGCAATAGGCCGTAGATCAGATACCACTTCCGGTGAGTTTTTCTTAGGAATTAGGATAAGATTGGTATGATTAAGACCAATCGGGAGGGAGGAATTATGAAGATCATCAAGACATGCAGAAGAGACATCCGCACCAACAATAGACCAAAATTTCTGATAGAATGTCAGGTTCATACCATCCGGGACCGGGGCTTTGTCTGGACCCATAGAGAAAAGAGCCTCCTTCACTTCATCATTGGTAAAATCTGCAACTAAAAAATTTTGTTGCTCCTCAGATAAACAAGTGTCAATGCTAGTAATAGTCTCGCCGACAACACAACCACGAGAAGAAAATATATCTTTGAAATACGACGTGAGCAAGTCGGCAAGACCAGAATCCCAAGTCTGCCAGTATCCATTTTGGTCTTTTAACTGAGAAATAGAATTGCGTTTTTTCCTTGCGGAGGCAGAAATATGAAAATAACTAGAATTGCAGTCACCTTCCTTTAACCAATGTTGTTTTGATCTTTGCTTCCAGAAGACCTCTTATTGAGCTAAGATTTTATTATAGTTCCGTTTAGCTTCTTCAAATTGGTGGATAGAGACCGAATCATATTTGGATCGAAGGGAGTTCATTTGAGCCCGACAGTCGTTAATACGCTCCTTAAATCGACGAGATAGAGACTTCCCCCAACACAGTAAATCCTCTCCACATCTTTCTAATTTTAGTTGGATTGGGATACCTGCAGTACTCACCCAACTAGACTCAATCACGCCCCTGCATTGTGGTTCCCTTAGCCAGACATTCTCGAATTTAAAAATGCGGGTTCTGTACACCTGGGAAGAAAGGAGGAAATCTAGAAGGATAGCAGAGTGATCAGACATAGTAACTTCAATATTACGGAGTTTGACATAAGGGAAAAAAGAACACCAGGATGAGGAAGCAAGAGCACGATCAAGACGCTCTTCAACACCATCCAAGAGACCCCTACGCCTTTCCCAAGTAAAAGGATGTCCAACCATACCAATATCGAGAAGACCGCTGTCTTCCACAGCAAGCCGAAAACCTTCCAACAGACGGGTAGGATGAGGAATATTACCAAGCTTTTCAGAAGGATGGAGGAGATCGTTAAAATCCCCTAGACAGCACCAAGGAGTAGTGGAGTTGAGACTCAGAGAACGAAGAAGATTCCAAGACAATTGACGTTGAGCTCTCGTCGAGTGCCCATAAAAGCCAGTGAGGCGCCACACAGACATTGACGGTAAAGACACCTCAATATCAATGTGATTATAGGAGTAACTAAGAAGCTTGGCACTATTTTTTTCCTTCCAAAGAAGAGCAAGACCCCCTCCATGGCCGATACTACTTACAGCAAAGAAGCCATCGAACCCTAACGTAGTTTTGATGGCTAAAATTCTGTCACGAGGAACCATTGTTTCAATTAAAAACACAAACATGGGCTTATAGAGATGGACTAAGTCCACCAGAACTCGAATTGTACGTGGATTGCCCAAACCACGACAATTCCAGCTTAAAGTCGTCATTGGGCTTGGTGGGCCTGGACACCAGAACCCACCTTCAATCCGTTATGTGGTGTCGGATTAACCATCATCATATCAGAGCTTTTATCAACAGTAACATCAGTCAATGACAGATCAGATGTTATCAATTCTCCATCAGTACGACGGCGTTTTTGATCCGTAATAATCAACCCATTATCCACAGCAGCGTCCACATTTATAGGATCAGTAATGGGGGTTATTGACGTTCCAGCAGGGAGATCTTGGAAATCATAGGATATTTTGGTAGCAGTTGTCAAATGAGGCATTTGTACCTGATAATTAGGGAGACTTTTGTCGTGCAAAACAATTGTCCTAGGTGTACCCGGATTACTCGGAGAACCCAAATCCATGTCAACACCAGTATTGGACTTGCCAGTAGCCGGAGGAGGGCGGGCTTGGAGGGAAGTCCGGAGCCACTTATCAGCCAAGCGGTTGGTATTGCGACGGGGTTGGGCGCGGAGCCACAAACCAAAAGGGAATTCTGACGGAGGAATGGGGTTTTCGAATGAGAGGTGGCAGAACTTTTCTGAATGATCCATAAAACCACAATAAAAACAAAAAGTGGGCAATCTTTCATACTTAAAGTGAATCCAAAACCACTCCCCACCAGGTCTCTTCATTTTCATCTTACAGACTAGAGGTTTGTAAATATTCATCGCAACCCTAATGCGCATAAAAGTTTTCAATTGACCATCAAAGTTGCGTTCATCAGAAAGAACATATTTACCAATATAGTTCCCAATTGCTCGACCAATTTTCTCTGACAGATAACCGAGTGGTAAATCATATGCTTGCACCCACATCTTAACATGATCCAATGGGACTTGTGACGGTTGTTTGCTAGGAAGCAGACGACGAAGAATAAGAATCTGGTTGCTTAGGGACCAGGGACCATCATTAAGCACACGACATAGATCACGTTCATGGAAAAAACGAAGGATGTAGCGATTCTGGCCTATCTCTTTCACATCCATGCCCTTAATCGGCTGCCAAATCGGAATAAGAGTATTCTTCATTGCTTCAAAATCCATCTTCTTCTCGGTGAGGAATCGGCCCACTAGACACAATTGGTATTCATCCACTAGAGATGGAAGCAGATCATCATCGAGAATAAGACCTTCTGAATCAGCATCATTCAGGTTCAAATTTCGGCATGCATCGGTCAGATCTGGTTGGGTATTGGGGTGCACACGTTCCATAGATACAGGAAGAAAAATAAACCTTTCAAGCAAGAACTAACATGCCCTAGGCATGAGGAAGAAACTTGTCAGACGACAAGAGGAAAACGAAGAAGTAATATAATTACATCACTACAAATGAAAAAATATAAATCCCTCAAATGTATGAAGTACGATGTCACATTGGAAGTATTATTGTTCAATGTAGTGGATTCAATGTTTTTATTGATACACAACATCTATCATGCAAATATTTCTGATTTTGATACAGTTTATATACGATGGCCGCATTGTTATTATTATGAAATAAATGTGTATGTATATAATAGTACAATATATATTTTTTTATCTCAAAATTTCATTTTAGGTCAAATACCTCAATAGGGTGGGAAGAGAGTAACTTTTAACAAGTACTACTACTTAAATACATAAAAAGAAACTAAAAAGAAATACATAAAGGTGTTAAACTAAGTATAAATTATAAAATCAGAGTTTTGCTACACTTATAAAAAAACTCTTACAAAAATTAATTTATAGAATAATGTGTCAAAATTTATTTAACGGATGATTGACAATGCAAGTCCAGTGATTGTAACCAACCGAAATCATATACATCATTTTGTATCTTCTTTTTATAACAATTTTTTAGTCACCTTATTATTTTATCGAGTAAAATCCAATGTTACATGCAAACAAACATAGCTTAAATGCATTATCCCATCAAATCATGCCTTGAATATTCTAATAAGCATTATGGATCCCATATCTCACCGACTTGCTACAGTATCAAAAATGAAAATTAAAGATATGCACGGTCAAATTTTATTAACATACCCGCAAACATGAGCATCCTTCACAATTCAAAATATAAGATAAATCTCTCCGGCTTGGATTAAGAAAAAGAAAAGAATTCCTAATACTTTTATAACTCCTGAGAAATATTTAGGCAAACCTTTCCCTCTTGTTCTATGCAAGGGTTAGCTAATCCGACCATCCCCCTCCCATTGCCTATTAATTTCAAGAACAGTAAATCTGTATTAATCCCTTTCCTTCCCCTTCTATCAAAGCATATTGATACCAAGGTATAACTCCTACCAACATCTACAGAGTCCCAAGAAAATTTCAGTATAGTCCAAATCACATTAAATAAATATTTGGATCAAATTACATATAAATAAAATGCTCGAAACTTAGAACAAGCTTTGTCCTATCAATGAGGGACAATACAAGAATGACCACAACAATGACCCATAAAGGCCTTGTAAAGTGCAAAACACAAAAACATTCAAACAGAGGAATTGTCAATCAATCCTCATCAGAGTAATTGAACTTTACCGAGTGAGATTGCAGATCTATCATCCCTCCTCTGTAGCTACCTCGCTTTTTCTTCGTCTTTTCATGCCGAAAGTCCCTGTAGAGAGCAACATATAATTAAGCCCCGTCAACTACTGAGAGAAACATCAAACAATAAGTTATAAGTTTCAAGCACCTTTCTTCTTCCTAATTATTCTAACAATAGCATAAAATAACTCTTTTATCTTAAAAACAGTAAGTTTCAATATAATATCACTCAAGTCACCGAATAAGATTGTTTCCTAGGGGCTTTACGAGATCTATATCTACCAGACACTATGCAAGTAAGAAACTTAAATAAGTTTAATACATTGAAAAAAAATAAACCATCCATCTAAAGTATCCACTCCTCATGGCCTAGTGTGTGTGTGTGTGTGTGTGTGTGTGGGGCTCGTATAGTGTTGATGGAATGAAGAAGAAAAATTTCAGAAAACCTTATAACACTACATGCTAAAAACATTGACTTCAGAGGATTCCATATATTGTACTTCTTAGCAAAAACACGCAATTCAAAAAAATTGTATTAACTCATCTGTAGAATATAGATGATGTGATGATTGTTTAAAATTATCTGTTACATAGTAATGCCAAGTTTCAATTGCCTTCAAAGCTTAAATTTGAATATTCATTCTGGTCTTGCTAACATGGAAGATGGATAAACATATGGGATGGTGGGAGTGGATAGAAGTATGGACCATTGAGTGACAGTTAAAACCTAACAGCATACGCATACACAACTAAATCACCCAATAGAAAACTGGATGATAGTATATGAGTAATTTTGAATTCAAGTATTTTAAAACATGCTGATGCAAATATTAAATAAGAGTATAAGACAGCATAAGGGACATATAAAATTATTCTTTAAAACTATGATAATATAGTAAAGATATCTTTCATTGGTTTATGGCTGAAATTAACATTGGGTGGCTCTCATCCCTCGGAAACCTTGCCTTGTTCCTGCACTCTCTTCACCCTCTTGTATTAAACTTAACTAGTGGAAAATATATAAAATAGAAAAACTAAGAAAGGTCACATCACTTGAATCTATGTACACATAGTATGGTAGCAACACATACCTCCCTCTAACCTGCCCTAATACTTCTTGTGCTTTGGCACCATAACCAATTTCTGCCCCATCCTGCAGAAAATATTGGAGATATAACACATAGATAAAATTATTAAACAACATATTCAAAAATAAGAATATTAATTTATTACACCTTTGCCCAGTAAGAATTATCTTGAAGCTTCTCATCGGCAAATTCCACCTCATCAATTTTCACCCTTTGAAATGCATTTATCGTCTTTGGCTGCAAGAACAGCATCCAAAAAAACAAACATCAGGATAATTTTACTGCAGGCAAACTTTTTTAGCCTAAAATGTGAATCATGTACATATGGTCATGACCACACCCCAAAAAAATAAATTACACAAATTATAAATGAATAAAAAGAAGTCACCATAACAGAAATAATAGTCATTGTCAAAGTTGGCATCAATTAATGGGGATAGTGAGTGAGGTAAATCAACTGACGGAAAGAAAAAGAAACTTAATACGCAGAAATGAAAATGACAAATATAAGAAAACCATGGAAATACCACCATAAAACCAGTATGCTCAAGCATGAAGTTTCCACCCTCACCCATTTTTAAGCCACCGCCATGGATTAACTACAGGAGATGAGTCCAGAAATCCAGAATGACTTGGGAAGAACTCAGTCTCTTAAAATGTACTTGTATGTGCCAAACATTAAATAGTTGTATGTAGGATATTAGGTGAATATAGTCATAATAGGAGTCTTATCCTGGACTCCAACCCATTATTTGTTAGTTTGAGTAGCAAATGCTCACAGTATGCATACCTCAGCTGAACCATTATGTTGCTTCTTCATGGATTTCTGAGAGGTAAATTTATCTCCATTCTTTCTAGAGTTTCCATTTGCATGCCCATTAAGCTGATGTTTATTTGTCATCTCGCTTCCATTCTTCTCAAAGTCTCCATTTTCATGATCATCAAGCTGTTTCATAGATATCTTTGGGGACTCATTATTGTCAAGTTGCCTATTTTCTTGTTTACTTTCTTTGCCCCCATCATCAATTGTAAGTTTGTCTTTTTTCTTGGATTCTTCCAACCCTTCAGACTTTCTCCGTTTCAATTCTTCATTTGCTTCCTTGTCGACAGGCATCAACCCATTTTCATCAGAAGCCAATCTTTTTCTCTTCTTAGAATTCTTCTTTTCTTTTTTAAAATCACATTCTGCAGATGCCGAATCTTTAGGTTGCTCTTCAATTACCCCTTGCAGTGTCTCTATTTTTTCTTTGCTATCATTATTAACAGATGATTCAGAAATAGACACACTTTTCTTTTTCTTCTTGTCCTTACTTTTCTTAATCAACTCATCCCTTTCTTCACTCACTGTGATCTCCATGTGCTTTTTAAGTGCATGTGACTGAACCTGTTCATTTTGATCAGGAGAATCTGAATTCTTTTTGCTTGTCTTCTTCCCTTTAGATTTTGCCTTTGATTCATAGTCCACATTCTCAGAGTTTTTAACAGAGTCACTAAGTTTTTTATCAGTATCTTCAGAGTTTTTAACAGAGTCACTAAGTTTTTTATCAGTATCTTCAGATCGATCTGCTGCAACATTGCTGTCACTCTCTCCACTACTCTTCTTCTTCTTTTTCTTCTTGGAAAATTCGTCGGAGGCAGCACAGATATCTCCATTGGCGGTGTCGTCTGCAATTAACAAATTAAGGCTATATGCTCAAGTAAAAATATCCATCTAAAGTATATAGTACTTGCAATAAAAACAAAAACAAAATATTGAAAAATAAAATTGCTGTCAGTAAATAATACCTTCCTTCTTGCTAGTGTTGAATTCTGATTGAGCATGATTACTGCATAAAAGAGTTCAAGTGCATGAGAATGGAACTAAGTCTAATGTTCCAATGAACAAGAGCAAACGTATGCAACCAAACATTGGAAAAGATTTCTTAGGCTACGGGTGACTATGAACTCTGGTTGCCAAGGATTATACCAAAATGATCTCCATCAATCTTATATACAAAAGTGCTCCAGTAATTAGCAAGATCCTTTAAGTGACTGACAATTTTGACTTTTCATGGGGTAGGAAATTGTTTCAGGAGTAAATTCATGAGAAGAACGATTATTAGCTGCACACAATGATACAACACTGATGACATGAATAGCAAAGAAGAAACCCTGCTACCAGAGGTATAAAAATAATTCTGAGGCAGGAAGCATAACCAGATAAAACAGATTTACCAGGGGAAACTAAACATGCAATAGAAGACAAGGAAATACATGTAATACAACTGTCCAATCAAATATTTGCACTTATCTTAGGGTTATCATGTTAAAAATGCCAACAAAAAAAATGCATATAAAGTACACAGTTTAAGAACAAATTCCTTACCCAGCACACAAGAGTGAGCTGCAAGTCTAGAATGAAGGTTACATGGTGTGTTTTTATGTTTTACAACGGAAGCTGATTCAAAAGTTACGAATTTATTTAAAATAAAACCATTGATAGTTATTCAAAGACAAAGACGACATAATTCTTGGCCTACCATGTATCCAAATATTTGCAGTACAAGTCTTCTAAATCAAGTGAAGAATATTTCCAATCTTCATTCTGCAAAGCAAGGGAGAACAGCATCCACAGGACAAAGCCAAGTCATATTACAATACATAGTATATCAAATTAAAGCATGGAGATCAATGAAACAGAGGAACCCTGCAGTAAATGTTAGCTAATATCCAATACTACATTACACTCCAATATGCTATGACAATATCACTTACGCTAGAAGTTTTATACAGAAAATGGATTTGTTCCTTCAAACAATAGTATCCTGCTTCTAGTTTTGGTGTTATTGTTCCATTTTTTGGGGTCATTTTCTTGTTCACATGTACATAATATTTCTTCCCATACCATCACCATATGGCAACTTGGCAGACTTAATAAGACAAAATAGAGGGTAAAAGATAAATACTACTTCGTTCCACAAAAAGTCCCATTTTGATTCATATAAGTTGTGTAATTAGTAATACTTTTTAGATAGTTTACAACAATCATAATTGTATTAACTAAAACCAAATAAACTCATATCAACTTTGAATTCAGAATTTCATAATTGACTTCGAAAGGTCAAAATGAGACTCTTTTTATGGAACCCAAATATTTATCTCTAAGCTATTATACCAAGCCAGATACATATTAGGATTACTAAACTTTTTTCATCATATTACTTTTCGAACACCTATATGTAGAAAAGTTAGCATTGATTAAGGATAAAATAACTACATCTGCAAACTTAAAAAAAAACTTCAATCAATCAAAATCGTGTAGCTTCTCGTTTCGACCAAACATAAGAATAAGAATGCCCATTCCATTCCATTCTCATTCCCATTCCCATTCCAATGTTGTAACCAAACATACCATAGTTACTTTTTTACTCCCAGACCTTAACTTCCCAATAAAAAGAAATCATCATACCAGCATCTCGTACCATTGTTCATATGATATATGCTTCTTTACTCCTTATCCCGTCCTGCTTTATTCTCTCTTGATTTAATAAAATTTCTCCTTTTCTCCACAATATATATGTCTGTTTCATTTAACTATTGGATATGTTACACAAATTAATGTTGTGCATGTGTGTATATATACCTACTTGTATTCTCTCTTTTCATTTAATAAAATTCATAGTTAATAATATACATACATTTGAAAATTGATACAGAATATATGGACAGAGACCTGAATTTGAGCTTCGGATAGAAAACGTTTAAGAGATTTGGAGTAGCCGTTCTTCTCGAGGTATCGAATTACGGAATGGAGAAGAAAAGCCTTCTGTTCTGGATTGAGTGATGTGGTGTGAATCTGCTTCTTTGTCATCGTTAATGTCTTTGCACGATGCTCAACGAGCAGTACTTGGCGAGGCTTCAACGCGATTAGAGCTGCTAAGTTAGGGTTTGTGCTAACGCTGCTTCTTGTCTTCAGCATAAATAGATATAGATATAATAAATATATGACAAAGCCTACACTCTGTGCAGTGTGGGTTTTGTTGAGTGGCCGTAATGTTCAGCGGAAGGTTTTCAGAAATTAGGGCTAGGGTTTTACCATACGTTACTGGTATAAATTAAAAAGAAGTAACGCGCAGTTTTAAATTGGAGAAAAAAAAAGAAAAAAAAAAAGGAAACTGAGGGAAATAAAAGAGTTTTTGATTTTTTTTATAACAGCGAAAAAAAAAGTTTAAAAAAAATAAAAGTGTATATTGGAGCTTAAATTGACACAGAGAAAACAAAAAAAAAAAAACAGAGAAAATAAGAATTATTTGGCCCAACAAGTTTCTACTCACTTTTATAGAGAGAAATTAAGTGAGTTCTTTCCTTATATTTTCTTATTTTAATTTATTTTCTTCAACTAAAATCTTTTTAAGAGAGTATAGATTATTGAATATATGTTTAATACTAAAAATTTAGTGTGCTGGGACGTCACAATAGATTTATGTGGATATAAAATATTGATATGTATAAATATATAGATTAAAAAAATAAAGAATAAATTCACACATTATTATTGTATTTATTTTCACGTTAATCACAACTTAAATTTGTCATGATATTTATCAATATGTATATTATTTTTTAAAAAAATTAATAACAATTGCTAACCATTAAAATTATAATAAAAATATTCACGTTCATCAAATAGTAAGAAAAATGTTGGATTAACATTTTAATTTTAAAAACAATAAAACAACTGAATATTACAAATTAAATTAATAAATATGAATTTTAAGTTTATTTATTAAAAGTATAAATATTTGATGTATTGAATGAATTTGAAGATAATATATATTGGATGAGAGTAAAGTCCGTCAGAGATTATATAATAATGCATTTGACTTATTTTATTTTCTCCAAATTCTTATATAATTTTGGGGAAAAATTGGTACTATACTTGCATCAAGGAAGGGAATTACTGCTTTCCATCTTCAACCCAAAAGGAAAAAAATATATATATTTGAGTTTGTTCTAATTAAATTTTAAAATAATAATTTTATATATAGTAAATATTTGCAATTTTGATCCGTGCTTTAATTTTATAAATTGAGTAACACTTTTTTTTAATGAAACGAAGAGGGCATTATTTTTCACCAACTTATTTTAAAATATTAAATTTGCATAACAAATAACATAATTTTCTTGCATAATTATGTGAAATCATAAATTTTAAAGTTTGTAACTAATAAAGATCATACTTACAATTATAAGGAGAATACAATTTGTATTATTTAATGAAATTTTTTATTTTATTTATTTTATTTTTTATTCTTTCTGTTTTTAAAAGGATGGCTAAAAATATAATTTTTTTTATTTTTTAAAAAATAAGATAAAATATATAAAATAAAAAATAAATATATCATTTAATAGAGTCTATTAGTATAAAAAATAAAAATACTGATTATTTTATATAATCTTATAAAATTACTAAAAATAAATTTATAATCTTTTTATTTTTTATAATTTATGTGTAAATTATATTTTGCTCACGGGGGAGGGAGTATATTTTTAATCTCGATCATTTTGATAACATAACAAAGTATTATTGGTAAAAATTTACCGTCAAATGTTTCCTTTTATGTCCTAATCCATATATTTGGAAGGACAGATCAGACGGTCGATATCAAAAACTTCTAAAGCCCTGTCAGTTCATCAGCACCGTCAAAAAACTAGGGTTTACATCTTCTTCTCGCCCACTCGCCTTTTAAAACCCTCCAGGGAGATAAAGCTAAAATTTCATCCGACCCGTTTAGATCGAGCCGACCTTCGATTCACTGTAACAAAGGTGCGACTTCTTAAATCTATCAGTTGGTATTTCTATCTTTCTTTTGATCGGTGCTCTCTCTATGACCCTTAATCTCACTCACAAATCTATGCATTTTCTTTTCTAATTAGGTTTCTTCTTTTTTCCCGTCTGTATATCTAGAAATGTTTTCATATTTTCGTTTATACATCCTGTATGCTGTTTGATTTTTAGGAAAATGAAATATACTATTTCTCAGTAGAATTCTTCGTTGGGGTTTATTTATTTATATTTTTGGGTATCACTTGATTAAATTTTGTCTGTCGTACTTATTTGCCGCTGTTTTTGTTTCACCCAATTAGAAGTAGGGTTTATTATATGGTGTTGAAATTTGAAGCCTGTTTTCTAACTTAAAGTATATACTTTTTGGAGTTATAAATTGTTGGTGTATTGGGAACTTTCTTCATTTGTAGAGCTTCATGGTAGATGCACTTGTTGGAACAGAAACATATTTAATTGAATTTATTCTGATGCAGAGTGATATTGTCATCTGAAGTTGGATCAAATAAACAGGTGTAACAAGCTAAAAAGTTTCATAGTAGATTTTCAGTTAAAAAAGATCAATGTTGGGATTTTTTCTTAAGATGTCAAAATAATTTTATAAGTTTCTTCTGTTAGTTGCTTTATTTGATTCAAGTAAACAGGACCTCTATTTTGAGCTGTTGCTTTGAGTTTTCTATGTAATGGCAATGTAGCATTTAATTTTTGTCTATGCTATGCAGAAAAATGGGTGAAGTAGAATTGAAGGGAGGTGCTGTGGTTCCTGAGTCATTCTTGAAAAAGCAGAAAAGGAAGGAAGAGTGGGCTCTTGTAAAGAAGCAAGAGTTTGAAGCTACAAAGAAGAAGAATGCGGAGAATAGGAAGCTGATCTTCAACCGAGCTAAGTTATATGCACAAGAATACGAGGAGCAGGTATATGAGATTTCATTGGTATTGTTCAGAATGCTGAGTATGAGTCTCTGATTATTTCAATGAGTTGTGTGTTGCCTTTTCCAGCAAAAGGAGTTGATACGCCTGAAGCGTGAGGCAAGATTGAAGGGTGGCTTTTATGTTAACCCAGAGGCTAAGCTGTTGTTTATCATTAGAATTCGTGGGTAAGAAAATATGTTAGCTGAGCTTACAATTTTGATAAAAGATGACATGTTTTGACATTTCAATCGTCTAGGATCAATGCCATTGACCCAAAGACCAAGAAGATCTTGCAACTTCTGCGTTTGAGGCAGGTAATATTTTAATCAACTTTGATCTATCATCTTTAAATCATGAGAGATTGGTTTTGATTTTACTCGTATTGTACTAGTGGATTTTGTCACGAGTAAACCTGAATTTTCAACAATCTATAATGTCCCGAATATAGTGCCCTATATGGTGGTCTATAGCCTGTGGTTTGCTTGTTCAATTAAGGTATTAATTAATACCATTATGGTATTCTGTTTTACTGCACAGGACAAGCCATTCATTTTTTCTAAGACTCGACTTGGATAAATATTTTATAGACCTTAAAACCAAACAAATGATTTCGAACACAAACATTTGTGCACTATTTGGTGATTTTAGTTATAATTCATTAGTATAGTTAAGTACCGGTTAGTCTTCTAGGTCATTTTCTAGTTCTATTATTGGGTCTGAAATTAGATGTATCATAGCTTGAACTTGTAAATAAAGACGTGTCATAGCTTAAAGCTAAGAATAGTGAAGTGGACCCATCATTTTTTCCATTGCTTTTTAATTAGTAATTGTCTTGATTTATCAAGATGGTTTATGTTTTTTTATAAGACGACTCAGCGCCAATGCCATCTTTAAATAGTATTTATCCAGATTTAATGGTTAAATGGCTTAATTGTCCTCGATGCCATCTTCATACTATTCAATATTCATTTTCTTCCTATGAATATCAGAAGACTTGTGATATCACAAAACTTAACCATTATGCAAAGGTTTTATGTGATATGGAAAGGATAAGGCCATGATGGGGCAGATTGTAGGTTGAATGTCTTTAGCCTATTTAGCTTTCTTTGCACTGCATGTTATATAAGTGATATAAATTGCTCTGCAGAGTTTAATTGGAGTCTTTGATCTTTGCGCCCGCCTCCTTGGGATCAGGCTATCAGGGTCATTTTAGCAATAGTTACTTGAATCTTGGTTTAATTCTATTGCTGCCCCCTTTTTCCCCAAATAAGTTTGCTTCATATACATGCATTATATTCATAATATGGTATAATAATGAGGCATTCTTTTTGTGCTTCAGATATTTAATGGCGTTTTCTTGAAAGTAAACAAAGCTACAGTGAACATGTTGCACAGGGTGGAGCCATATGTTACCTATGGGTAAGTAATTATTCCAGGAAAATCATAATATAGATACTTCTCAAAGGTCCTTTATTTTGCAATTCACTTATTGGCGAGTGCAAGTGTCTTCCAGATACCCGAACCTGAAAAGTGTCAAGGAATTGATTTACAAAAGGGGTCATGGGAAACTCAACGGGCAGAGAATTGCCTTGACTGACAATGCCATTGTCGAACAGGTTTGTTAGTTGAAAGTATTTGAGTTCTTAGTAGATGTTAATGTTGTATTGTTTTCAATATGTCGGCAAGCCATCTTACTTGTTTCTGTGTCATGCAGGCTCTGGGCAAGTTTGGGATAATCTGTGTTGAAGACTTGGTCCATGAAATCATGACTGTTGGCCCTCACTTCAAGGAGGCAAACAACTTTCTGTGGCCATTCCAGCTGAAGGCACCACTTGGTGGTCTCAAAAAGAAAAGAAATCACTATGTGGAAGGCGGAGATGCTGGTAACCGCGAGGATTTCGTGAATGAGCTCATCAGGAGGATGAATTAGCTTTGCCTCAAGATTTGTTGTCAATTTTGATAATACTTTTGTTACTTGCTCATTTGACAGTATTTTATGCTGTTTGTTAGACTCATTAGTTTCTACCTGATCATCCTTATCTCTGTTATTTAAAAAATTATGCGAATATGTTGGATTTTTAATAGTTATAAGTGGCTTGAATGCAAGTAATCAACTTTTTACCAGCGTGCTTGTTAATTGATATAACACAATGCTCAATGGAGTCTGATGGTGAAATTTTTGAATTGGCGTGGCATTGTCATTGTGCAAGTAGAGGGATATATACCAATGGGTTCGAAGCTTATGGTGGGTTGATTTGAAAATACTGTTGGCGTTTGTATTTTGAAGCTTTGAACCTGATTAGAAAGTATTTACTACAAACATGAGACTAAGTTCTCTGTTCAAGCGTATACCACACTAAATATAGTTAGTTCTTGATGGTGTATCTTCTAAAGTTAAGAGATATACTTTTATTTGTTAGAGTCAGTTTGCAAAATTTTAAAATTTAAAATTGATATAATTTCATTCTAATTTTAAAAATAACAAAGTAATATTTTATAAGTAGTTTACAATTGTTGTATTTGTTTGTACTAAAACTAAATAACTCTATATTAATTTTGAATTTTAAAATTTTGTGAGTTGATTCTAAAATGTAAAAATGTATCTCTAATTAAATTGATTCTAAAAAGTCAAAATGTATTTTTAATTTTGAAAGGGAGAGAGTATTTGTTTTGTAGATAAAAATAGTGCAACTAAGCACATTTATATATTCAGTTTGTAGATTAATAAATCCCAGGCATATCAAAGTCACAGGGCTAGTATTTTTAAATTTTTATTCCATCAGTTGGTCCTTTTTCCATAAAACTTATTTGGGTTATAAACATTTTTACCGGGAGATTTTTAATTGTCGAAAAGAAAGAAAAAAAGTTAAAGAAGAGAGAGGAAGAGAAGAAAACATTTTATTATTATTTTTTTTATAACTTTCTTTTCAAAAGATAGAAAAAAAAATTTTAACTCAAAATGCACTCATTTATTTAAATTTCTTTTCTTTTCTTCTCTAATCAAAACTCAAATACACCATTTTCTTTAACTTTTTTTTCTATTAAAAAACTCAAAGCCATCAATTTTTTTGTTTTGCCTTCGCCTCCAAATTAAAACTCAGGGGGTTAAGAGCTACGTGTACCTTCCGGCTTCCTCCATGTATAAGTGGCGGCATATATGAGTCATAATACTTTTAGCACCCTACAAAATACATGGATGCACATTGAAGCTGTATCAGTTCATCTCTCTCTATATATATACGTATGGACATTCAAACATGCAAAAGAAAAAAAGAAAGAGAAGAATTAGAGAGAGAGAGAGGGAGGTAGAAATGGAAGCGAATTACGAGAGAAAAGAGCAGCAGATGATGATTGGAAAAAAGGTGGATGATGAATTGAAAAATCCGATGGGTAATAAGGCTAAGGAAGTAATTCGTGAAGCTATTACTTCCAAAAACAGAAACAATGATGAAGATGAGGACGAGGAGAAGAATGTTGCCAAACACCCAGATGATGTTCTTGCCTTCTCTAGATCCGTTAAAAATACTGATTCTTCTCTCCACTAATATATATATATATATATATATATATATATATATATATATATATATATATAATACTCTATTAGCTACTACGTACGTTCTAGTTTTACTATTATTAGTATCATTACTAGTAATACTGTATTTTTCATATCATTTCCTCTTCATGTAAGAGGATCATCTAGCTACATATATGACCTCACCCTTGTCTGAGAGAAAACTATATATATATATATATATATATATATATATATATATATATATATATATATATATATATAATGTTTTGTTTTAACTGTACTCAACTCTTCTTATTATCATGTACTCTTCCCTTCCCCCCCCCTCCAAACCCTGAATTCCCAGAAGAAGAATTATATAAGTCCCATCAACTTAAATTTCTTTGTAATTTTTATTTATTTATTTATATTTATAATGGTTGTATGTAATTTTTGATCATTAGTAACGACTTGACGTTGGGTAATACTAGCTAGTATTTTTTTTTGTTATTGCGGGCCTTGAAAATGGATTTGGATAGCGGGAGGAGAATACTAGTAGTTAGTAGGTAGTGTGGGTGTGGGCGGGAGATGTCAAAGTGCATGTTATCAACGTCTGCCAGCTCCTTCCTACTCGACCCACTGACCAAGCGTGGGTCTTCGTCCGCCAACTATATATGGGATCTTACTATATAGGAAATTAATATTTTTAAAAGCGGAAAAGGTCTTTCTCACGTGATGTGATCTCATTATTATGCGAGAAAAATTTGTGAAATTATTATTATTATTTTTACTTATAAAAATATCACTTGTTATAATAATTGATGACAAAATATTGGAGAGGTACGTCTGTCAATCATAAATGTTAGATTTCATTTAAACTAATATAAATTAATATTGAGATTACACTAATTAATTTAAAAATGTCAAATTGTATTATTTTTAGATTTATTACTTTGTAAAATGTATTCTTAAATTTATTATATATTGTAATATTGTAATAGTGTAAGTTCTAAAAAGAAGGAAATGTATATTATTTCTAAATTTATTATATACTGTAATAGTGTAAGTTCTAAAAATAAAAAGAAAGTAGCGTATATTATACACTAGTCGGAGTATAATTTTTATCTCCACAAAAGATATATAATAGAGGAAACTGATATTTAATTGAGAGCTTTTAATTTAGTGGTACTCTAGACTCTTTTCTAAGCAAGAAGTACTCTAGGCTCTTTGTTAAGTGAGAGATACTTTAGGCTCCTGGTCAAGCAAGAGTTCCTAAATTTAAAAACTCTAAATTAGAAAAAATAAAATAAAATATGACATTTATATTCGTCATGTTATATAAATTTAAAAAATATCTAACTAGAGCTCACTATTTTTTTTTGTAAAAAAGTCGTAATGTCGGGTCCATTAATTAAATTGAGAACTTATTTATATTCAATTGGCCTAAATATGAATTAATACCCTGAATTTTTAATATTTTTTCACTTTGGGAATTGTCTTCTCAATTTTTTCAATTAAGATATTGAACTTTTAATTTTTTTGATTACGTCTAAATTAATAGTGTCACGTTAAAAAATTGATTATATCAGCGACACGTGACTAAAAAAATACTTATGTGTACTATTGAATCTCATTTTAACATTTATTCAATTAATTTTTTGTATCAAAAAGGATAAATATATGAGCATTATTAATTTTAAAGTAAATTATTATTATAATTTTAATATAAAACCATTATTAATTTTTTAAAGTAAATTTAATGATAATTTTACCCTTTTTGGTAAATTATTAGTTTTTTAAATTTAATTTTTTGGTAAATTTAATATTACACACAAGTATTTTTTACTCACGTGTCGTTGTCATGCCATCAATTTTCTGACACTATCAATTAGACGTAATCATAAAAAATTAAAAGTTTAATCCCCTAATCGAAAAAATTGAGAAGACAATCCCCAAAGTGGAAAAAAATTATAAGTTTAATCTCTTAATTGAAAAAATTGAGAAGACAATCCCCAAATAAAAAAAAATTAAAAAGACAATCCCCAAAGTGAAAAAATATTAAAAATTCAGGTATTAATCCATATTTAATCCTATTCTATTTTTTCCTCCGCTTTATTCAGAAACCCGACCCACATATGAACGGAATGCCACATGCCAGCTCTAATATTCTTAGGATTTCCATCGAGGCTTGTCATGGCTGGTTGTACTTGTGGTATAGTATTGGTCCTGATCGGAGGTAATTTATTTCCCCACCGGTTTTAATTTCCTTCGCCCACGTAAAGAATTATCTCTTTCACACTATATATTTAATTCACACTATATATTTAATATATATCTGTATTTCTAGTTGTATCGATCACCCATTAATTGATTGATGATATTTCTGACATAGCAAACCGACACTGACTGTTCGATCAGTATCCAAGATCGTCAAGCGCGTGAAGAATGGCTTCTTAATTGAAGTCATTCAGAATGCTTTTAAAATCAAAGAGGAACCAGTTCTGATTTCGTACAATCATGCGGTTTTCCTTCTGGAGATCCAGAGATCGATTTTCTTTGGACCAGCTCAGGTAAGTCTTTGTTTGATCCCCTTCACTTTTTTATTTTATTTTAAATTTTTTTTAATAGTTTTTTAGTGTTAAAAATTTCAGAAGCAGGCTAAATTAGACTTCGAATTTTGAAATTTCAAATGTTATCTTTCTCATAATCAAAATAAAGTACGTGGAATTAAGTTGCAATTGTCAAATGGTTTGTGTAGTTATTTTATGATTGAATTAACATTTTATTTTATTTTTTTTGTTTTTGGCTCTAGTTCTCTGTTTAGTTTCCTAAAAAAATATGCGAATGACTGAAAAAATTATGCTTGATGCCATTTGGTTATCTTTTATTTATTTATTTACTGAGAATGCTGTTTTTTTTTTGGGGCTAATTTAAAGTGGTTGAACCAGGAGTTTTTTCGAATTATTGTTGTAGAATTGTCTTTTTGGACGAGCTATCAATAAAAAAGGTGAATTAGTTAGTGAGAATTGAAAGACATCTCAGCTTCCTTGTTATTTCTGAAATCATCTCAAATTCTCAGGGGAGGCTCTGCTGAGATAGGGTCAAAGGTGCATAATTGGATTATTATAGTTGTTAAAGACTGAAGTATGGTTACCACGTACTAGAAACACTAATCAACTAGGTATGTGGAACGAAATCGGGTACGAGGAACGCTACTTATGTAACAAGACATCTTAGTTCTTGTACATTTGGAATGATAGTATTCGGTTACCAGGGAAATAAAAGTTCTCTGGTAACCCTGGAGGTCAGTGACTCTACGCAGACCAGTCTTTTATGAAATTGTTGACTGCAACTTTTATTGTTTGGGGTTTTCTGGACCAGGTTTTAAAGTCGGGAGGTTTTAGGCTATAATGCTACAGAAGAAGAAAAGCTTATGAAGCTCTAGTTATACACATACTTGTTCACTTGACTCAAAATCAGAGGAGGTATAGTCTAGAAGAACCTATGGGCTAGATATTTGCAAAATCTAGTTATGGAAGTCCTTACTTCTTTTCCTGTTGCCCTGACATAATTCAGCTCTATCGGTTCCGTTCTGGTCTCTCTCTACCTCTTTTTTCTAACCTTAGTATGTTACCTTTCATACACTTCCAAGCTTTCTGGTATTTGGGATTTGAGAAATTATAGGATAGGGATGTTTGGAAGAGTTCAAAGAGAAAGGGGAAGGTTTTGCGCAAGGCATCAAGGGGTATCGTAAGTGTTGAGAGTGGTGTCGGGAGTAAAACTATGACGTTTTTATTCTTTTTGTCGCTATCTCTTTCTTCTTTTGTTTATCTCACTGGTTTTGCCCAAATATGCAACTAATACGTTGATTATATGAAACCTTCAACTTTCTTAATTTTCATATTAATATATATTTTTTGGTCCAGATATCTAACTGATCAGCTGATGAAGGTTCAAATTGTTAATGAGGTTAACCAGGTAATTAATATATTTTTCTTATCTTTACTATCTTTCTATATCCTGTATATTTATTGCATTCAGTATCATTCTTTCATCATGTCTGAAATGTTCTTACTTTATCTTATGTCCTGAAGGATTTTGTGATCGAGGCACTGAGATCAATTGCGGAGTTAATAATATATGGCGACCAACATGACGCTACATTCTTTGAGTGAGACTCCTCAATACTCTTTTTTATCTTGATTTGTATTTGCTTAACTATGTTGAAGTAATTTTATACCCATTCTGGTTATTTGGCAGTTTTTTTATGGAGAAGCAAGTCATGGGGGAGTTTGTACGTGTACTAAAAATTAGTAAAACTGTGATTGTTTCGCTTCAGTTGTTGCAGACTGTGAGCATTATGATTCAGAACCTAAAAAGTGAACAGTCCATATGTGAGTTGGTTTTTCTTTCTCTTTTTTCTTTTTTTCCCCCTTATTCTTCTTGTTATCCATATGTGAGTTGGTTGGACACCTCTTTTTCAGAAACCTAATTCTGTTGAAATGATAGAGTTGTTCTTTCATTTGAACACTTTGCAGATTATTTGTTCAGTAATGAACATCTGAACTACCTCATAACTTATACCTTTGACTTCCGGAATGAAGAGATATTGTCGCACTACATTTCGTTTTTAAGGTTTGTTGTTTACAACAGGTTATTTATCATATTGTACTCTTTGGTTTCCCAAGAACAACTCTTTTAAATTTCAATATACTTTTTATACTTCATTATTTGGCTTTTTTTCTCCTCACCAATCGTGGTACTTGCAATACATGTGTGGTTTTTATATTTTTTATTTTTATGACAGAGCAATAAGTGGAAAGTTAAACAAGAATACAATTTCTCTGCTCTTTAAGACTCGAAATGTAAGTCCATCTGTCTTCATTTATTATTTGTACTGTCTCATAATTTTCTTTTGCCACTAATTTCCAACTAGAAATATATATAGCTTAGAATTCTACATGTGATTATTATTTAGTTGTAGCCACATCTATATGATTTGTGAAATTGATCATACACTTGCTTTATTCACTTTCCATGTGTGGTATTTGCAACTGCCATCCTAGGAATCTAGGTGACGTTTTGAGGTTTTTTTTGGGGTTGAAACGGGAACTTTGTTTTTCTATTGGAAAAATGTTGAAAGTTTGGCCATGGCTTTTCTTGTGCTGTCATAGTGCTCTTAAACTTGTTTTATGGTACTAATAGGTTTCACGCTCAACAAAATAAGCTTATTCCCAAACTTCAAAGCAACCTCCATATTGCCTCTCTTTTGATGTCCTTGGAGTGCGTACTTGTAATAGCTAAAATTTCTCGATGCTGTTAATAGATATCTCATTTTTGTGAAATTTCAAAAAAAAATTCATCATGTGAATATTCGTGTGCAACCAAACATACATATAGAAATATCTGTGTTCTTTTCAATTGCACTCTAATGTGGTTTTGTGTGGAATTTTCATTCTTGGTAGTTAAGAAGTGCAGGAGTCACTCTTTTTATTAATATATCACATTCCTTTCTGATGATTCTTGTTGTTCATCTAAGGCAACAAATCTTGCTTGTGTATGTATCTGTCTATCTCAAAACCCTTTCTCCTTTTTTGATCCTATTATTATTATTAATTTATTTATATTTATTTATTTTTGTGTATTTAGGATGAAGTAGTTGCATTTCCTCTTTATGTTGAAGCTATACGATTTGCTTTCCATGAAGAGAGCATGGTTCGTACTGCCGTACGTGCTTTGACACTAAATGTTTATCATGGTGAGTTAATTTGGGCCCTTTTCTACCCTCATTTTTCTCTTTCTACAAGCTTCTTGCATCCCACTAATTATAATCTTGTCATATCCTTACATTTGTTTTCAGTTGGTGATGAATGTGTCAATAAATATGTTTCCAGCATTCCACATGCAGATTATTTTCTGAATTTAGTTATATTTTTCCGGGAGCAGTGTATCAATTTAAATGGATTGGTGTTAAACACTTCAATGTAAGATTTCTAATTGTCTGTTTTATATGATGGTGGATATTTCTTTCACTATTTAAGAATTGTTCATTTGGTATGTGAGACAGGAACAATGATCCTGAATCAACCTCTAAAATTCTGTCTGCTGTTGATGAAATTGAAGATAATCTGTACTATTTTAGTGATGTTATATCTGCTGGGATTCCTGATGTTGGGAGGTTAATTACGGACAACTTACTGAAGCATTTGATATTTCCGTTGCTTCTTCCTTCTCTGAGGATGGAGGTTGTCCGTGTATATGTATATTCTCTCTCTTCTCTTATTTAACTTTATTTTGGTTGGGGCTCACTAAATTTTTTTTGTTGATCATCTGTGAGGAACCTGCCTTTTCTAACCTCTCAAGTCTTCTACACCCAGGAGACAAATATTGCTGCTGTCACTTCACTGTATTTTCTTTGTTGCATTTTGCGAATTGTTAAAATTAAAGATCTGGCGAACACCGTTGCTGCTGCTCTTTTCTGTCACATAGAATCCTTTACACCAAGTTTTGAAGCTAAAATTAATGGCAGCACATCTGGCCCTGCTTTTGCTCATGAAATCCCAGAGACATCCAATGGTAACCTTGATTTAGAGTTTGATTCTGGAAGCTTTCAAGTTACAATTCCAAGCTTAACTGGTTCTTCAGAAATTCAATTAGAAGATGTCTTCCTACACGATTGTAAGGGCTCACATCTAGCTATAAGGTAATGCAACATTACTTTTCATGCCTAATTCTTTTATTTTCCCTTTGTATATTTAGCATGCAATTTAAGGAATGCCAAAAAAAGTTGTACAATACATTTAAGAAACGGTTTTACATTTTCTGGTTTATATTTTCACCTATATTGATTTACACAAAAGAATCTAGAAATATGTTTTCGTCATGTCTTAAAAGCAATGCCACACAATCAAAAAAAAGAGGACAAGTAAAGTCGGACTGAGGAATTACAAACAGTTAAGTGGGTGGTCCTTTCTTCTGCAATATGTGCTACAGACCTGGGACCTTTATTAGATTAGTCACCTTCTGAGTCTTATACTATTGGAGATATGGAATCATGATATTTGTTTTTTCCTAAATCCATGTCCTTTGTTTTGTTATTATTCATAGCACTAATTTAATTGAGGTTTCAAGAACAAGCAGACATGTCATAGGCATAGTATCGAACCATAATATGATTTCACAGTTAGGAGTTAGGACCATATTAGAATGGTCAGTTTACAAATCTTCCCCAAACTCGTCCAGGGGGCTACTTGGAGGATGCATTCTCTTCCATTGATGTTTCTTCATCTTCTTCAATATTAATTTTTTAAATTATGCTTTCTATTTTAATTTTAACTAGTTTAAAAGTAATGCTTTACCTACATTTGCTTTTAAGTTAGAGAAGTGTTCTTTTTCAAGTATGTATGTCACTGTCCCATGGGACCCGAGCATGATCAGTATTTTAGCAAGTCTCTTTTATTCTACTATTAGGTTTCTCTTTTAATCTACTATTTTAGCTAGTTAGAAGAGACAGGAACCATCATTTTGTTCTAAAGTTTAAATGGTGTCATCAGTTTTCTGTTGCTGGACAGTTCAAATTGTTTGTGATGTGAATTGCTTTACTTGGAATATAGATCATAAATTATTTATACATAAACTATTTTGTGTTAATTATCGGCAAAATTAGCAGTTACCTCACTATACTTGACTGCATTTGCGCAATAACCCACTCAACTTTTAATTTATGCAATTGTCCCATCAAACTATTTTAATCAGGTCATTCCGTTGAATTAATTAAATGTCTGTTTATCATAATCCTACGTGACATAAATAGCCATTATATTTCTTTCCATCTCTTTCTTCTTTGTTTTGATGTACTCTGCGTATTCTTTCTACAACTTTCTGCTCTTCATCAATTTAATTTGCAATCTCTTTCTCTTTTCAAACCATGGACTTTTTCCATTCTTCAATAACCAAGCCTCTATGGATTGCTCGCCACCATTCGCTGCATCATTATTCTCAAATGTCTCTTTTTTCTTCTAAAGTTTTCGAGCTCGTGCTGGGGATATTGTATATGTATTTAGAAGAGAAAAAATTGAAGTCAAAGCTTCAAAATTAATGACTATTGGGGAAGTTGGCAGCATATCCAAACTTTAATGTTATGACACTTTCCCCCATCTCACTGTATCCATCAATTCTCCCTCTCCTCTCTCGTATATAGAGGTCTATACATATACACACTCATATGTTCAATAATCACCTACAAATGTGAACTGCTACTATTTTCATGATCTGGATCATCCTTTTTTGGTTCATTTTTTTACACCTGCATGCAATTATCATGCTATCTCTCTATGGTATGTGTTAGAAGTGCAGTGTGTGCTGTGTGTATGAGCTGTGTGTCTCCATTGAGGAGCACTGAGGAAAACAGGCTCCGTGTATTCTTCTCCTTCTTGTCTGCTTCTCTTATTTCTTTTGTATAAATTGTAAACTCCTTCATAGTGAATATACAATATATAGAGTGTATAGAATTTTCTACACTGCAAACAGTATGTTATACATTAATTTTCATCTCGCAAAGCCGACTATCAATTCTTGAATTTGGACTACTACGTACTTACCAAAGCTTTGTAATTTCCCGCACGTAAAGATTGCTTTCTTTACAAACGCTAGCTTGTGATTATGGATGCCCTGGGCAATGCCGTCTTTGGAGTAGCGATGAGGGAAGCCAGGAGCTCAACCTTGGTCGTATATGGGGTTTGAAGAGAGGTGTTAGGTCAGGGGTTTGATGTTTAGGATTTTTTTGGGTCGAGAGAATGGTGTCGTTGACTTCAGGGGCACCGACGGATATGGATATGGAAGGAGAGAGATTCAAATTGAATATGGGAGAAGTCCGGTGAGGAATTCGCTTCTGAATTCATGATTCTTCTTCTTCTTCTTTTTGATTTTGTAATTGTCTTTGTTCGTCTCTGCAAGCCTTCTCTGATTTGTGACCAAATCCAATTGGTAAATACATGTTGTTTCTAATAATTTTATTTGCTACCACATAGGATAATAGTAAACGAACGTTTAATGAATTTGACAGAAAGACTTGATTAAAATATTTTAATTAGTTTAATGGTACAGTTGCATAAATTAAAAGTTGAGTGGGTTATTGCACAAAAGCAGTCAAGTTTATTGGGGTAACTGCTAGTTTTGTTGTTCATTATCTGTGCTTATATTGTGTTAAGCATATGACTATTCATGTACATTACTTGAATTTGTTCATCGAGATGTATAACTATCTTTTCGTGTAAAGTATATATTTGCATTCTTTAGTTTATCTGCAAAATTATACTTAAATATTGTTAGAAGATATTATTAGAAGATATGTTAGAAGATATAGTTTCCATAATTGTAGTTAGTCTTGTCCCATAATTAGTGTGTATACATTGCTGTAAATTAGGGATTACCACAACTGTACATTAGGGATTGCTATACTTGTGTATATAAACCAATGTACTTGAGATGAAGTAATACAAGGAATTATAATCCATTCTCAGTTTCTACATGGTATCAGAGCCTTGATCCTTATTATTAGAATACTAGCCTACACAGTTCCTTGTTTTGCTACTATTCTTATTTCTTTTTAGAAAACTAGTTGAACAAATCTATATGAAGAAATTGAGATCATAATTGGGTTACCCATTAACAGTCGATCATAACAGAGGTGTTTGATTTTTTACCCGCCACCGCACTCGTCTCCACGCGCCACTTCACTCGCGCAGCACCGACGCCACGCGCCACCTTTGGTCGGCGCTTGAGAATTTTCCGGCGAACCTTTGCCGACACAACCTCTTCTAGGGTGTTTGCCTCTCTCTCCTCTTGCCAACTACAGTGGTCTTGTAGTGTTTGATTCAGGTTTATCCAGTTTTTCCTTTGTCGGTAGTATTCGTGGTGTGTTTTTTCTCCCTCGTTAGTGTACTGCTATTTTTCTACTGCATCTTCTGCATCTATTCTGGTTCTAAAGTGTAGTAGAATTAGTTGATATCATTTGGAAAGTTTATTCTTCTTGGTATATATTGTATCTACTTGGTATACTGTTATATGGCGGAACAAGGTAGTGCTAGTAGTGGGGTTCATAACAGTAGTATGGGACAACAAGCTGTTAGAAGCCATACTCTTAATTCAGTATTGGTTCTCAGTACCTTCAAACTGGATGGCACCAACTATTTGACATGGTCTCAAGTGTGCCGTATATCAATTGAGGCCAATCGTATGCAACACTTCATCAATGGAAGAACTACTATGCCTGAAAAATCGGGTATGACACAAGAAGAATGAAAATCTGATAATTCGATGCTGAAAACATGGATTTTTAATTCAATGGAACCTAGTTTTCGGAGTAGTTACATGTTCTTAGACACTGCCTATGAGCTTTGGGAGGCTATCTCTCAAACTTTCTCTGTTTCTGGTGATATGTCTAAGGCATATGACATTCGTAAAAGAATCCGTGAGTTGCGTCAAGGGGAAAAGACTGTGGCATAATATTTTGCGAAGATTAATGCACTTTGGCAGGAGCTTAATCATTACCGGGTTTTTTTAGCCAAATGTATAGAAGATGCAACAGCTTATCAAAAGATTATTAGTGAAGATAGAGTTGTGGATTTCTTGGCTGGTTTGAACATAGAGTATGATCAAGTTCGAGCACAGTTGATTGGTCAGACACCTTTTCCATCACTGCGAGAGGCTCATGCTAGAGTCCAATAAGAAGAAAGTAGGTGTCGGGTGATGGTTCTAAATTTAAATCCTGTTGACCGATCAGCCATGGTTGCTTCGTATCCTAAGCCTAGCTTCTCCATTCAGTCTCCTGTTGAGAAGGAGTCCCGCGAATGTGACTACTAGGGGAAAGAATCATACCAGGGATCGCTGTTTTAAGCTTCATGGACGTCCTAAAAGGCATGGAGGTAAGTCTGGTAGTGGTCGTGGACGTGGTTCCTAGGCCTATATGTCCACTACAACACCTCCTGTTGATGTTTTCAGTACTTCAGAAGCTACTAATGCACTCACTCATGAGGAAATTTTAGCTTTCCGAAAATTCTGTTCCAAATCTCTGTCTTCTAATTATGCGCAATCAAGTATACATTCTTGTGCTTTTAATGTTTCATCATCTTGTCCTAGTTGGATCATAGACATAGGTGCTTCCGAACATATGACCGGGTCCTTTCATCTATTTACCTCATACACGCCTTGTTCCCAAAGACAAGGTTCGAGTAACCGATGACTCCCTTTCTTCTATCTCCGTGAGTGGTTCAGTAGTTTATACTCCTTCACTAACATTATCATCTGTTCTTCATATTCCTTCATTTATCGCAAATTTACTATCGGTCCAATGTCTTATTGAATCTTTACATTGCTCAGTCACTTTTTTCCCAACTCATTGTGTTTTTCAGGACTTGGTGACGGGGCAGAAGATTGGCAGTGGTAGTGCAGTTGGTGATGTATATCATTTAGATGTTTCCTCGTCTAACATGCCACTAATTACAGATGGGACTGCTACTCAGGCTTTTCAATCTACTTCTGACTCCCGCCTGACTTCTCTTCATCAATGGCATCGACGTTTGGGACATCCATCTTTATCAGTATTAGAGTTTTTATTTCTATCATTAGTTAAGCTGTGTAATAAAACTCAGTTTTTGTGTGAACCATGTGAATTGGGTAAACACAACCGTTCTATTTATTCAACTATTAACAGTCGACATTCTGAATCTTTTGCTGTTATACATACTGATGTGTGGGGACCCTCTCGGGTAATTTCCTGTTCTGGTTATAAATGGTTTGTTAGTTTATTGATTGTTATTCTCGTGTAACTTGGATTTATCTTCTTCGTTCCAAAAATGAGGTGTTTGATTATTTTCAGGAATTTCATAAAATGATTCAAACCCAATTTGAAGCTAAAGTCAAAATTCTCCATAGTGATAATGGTCGTGAATATAGTAATAATAATGCTTTTGCATCCTATCTTTCTTAGCATGGCATCATACTTCAAACCTCCTGTGTAAAAACCCTAGAACAAAATGGAGTGACGGAAAGAAAAAACCGATACTTACTAGAGGTAGTTCGCACTCTTATGATTACTATGAAGACACCTAAATTTCTATAGGGAGATGCTGTTCTAACTGCTGCATTTCTTATAAACTGGTTTCCTTCTAGAATTCTGGAGAACATAAGTCCCATCTCTTTCCTTCAACACACGACAAGTCCTCCTTCGCCTCGAGTTTTTGGTTCTGTGTGCTATGTTCATGATAAATCTCCCACTCGAGAAAAACTAGATCCCAAGGCTCTTAGGTGTATTTTCATTGGGTATTCTCCAACTCAAAAAGGTTACAAATGTTATCATCCTTCTTCAAACAAAGTATTTGTTACTCGTGATGTAACTTTTTGGGAATTGGAACTTTTTTATTCTTCCTCACGTTCTCCTCAAGGGGATGACATTATTGAGGAGAAGCTTCCTCCTGAGGCGAGTATTACAAGTAGTACTATACCACCTTATTCTATAAATTCTTCTCGTGTTCCTGTTGTTGTCTCTGATAAATCTACATAGGGGGAGTTACAAGAGTCAGATGCTAGACAGAAACCTGAGTTAAAGACCTATGTTCGAAGAGGCAAGAATAAGGTCACTATTTCTGTGCCGCCGCACCAACCCTGCTCAGAACCTAGTCCTGATAATGCTAATGGTGAGAATCTTAATTCTGCTTGTTCTTCTGATGATATCGACCTTCCTATTGCTCTTAGAAAAGGGGTTAGATCTTGTACTCAACATCCTATCTCTAATTTCTTAGCCTATAATAAATTATCTGCATCCTACCATTCCTTTGTTTCTTCTTTGTTTTCGATATCTGTTCCTCAGGGGTGTAGAGAAGTAATTATCGATGAGAACTGGAAACAGGATATGATAGAAGAGATGAATGCTCTGAAAAAGAATGATACATGAGAGCTAGTTACTCTTTCTTATGGAAAAAAACCAGTTAGTTGCAAATGGGTATATACAGTCAAACAGAAGCCGAATGGGACAATTGAGATATTCAAAGCCAAACTAGTTGCAAAAGGGTATACTCAAACCCATGGGATTGATTACCAGGAGACATTTGCTCCTGTGGCGAAGATGAACTCTGTTCGTACTAGTAAACTTTGGCTGGGATCTTCAGCAATTGGATGTAAAAAATGCATTCATACATGGTGACTTGGAGGAGGAAGTGTACATGAAAATACCACTTGGTTTTGCTTCATCTGCAACCAAGGGTAAGGTTTATAAGTTGCGAAAGGCTTTGTATGGTCTAAAGTTATCTCCCAGAGCCTGGTTTGGTAGATTTCACAAAGCAATGATAAGATTTGGGTACAAACAGAGTCGAGCAGATCATACTCTATTTGTTAAACAAATAAAAGGTAAGACTACCATTCTTATTTTTTATGTTGATGACATTGTGGTGACAGGGGATAATAGAGAAGAGATAGTTAATCTCAAAGCAAGATTGGCCAAAGAGTTTGAGATCAAAGATCTTGGTCCTTTGAAATATTTCCTTGGTATTGAAGTTACGAGATCTTCCAGTGAGATTTTTCTATCTCAAAGAAAATATGTACTTGATCTTTTAATAGAAACTGTTATGTTGGGATGTAAGCCTGATTCACCTATTGAAGTTAATCATCATTTAGTAGGTGGTACAGGACCTACGGTTGATAGAGAAAGATATCAACGTTTGGTGGGACGATTGATATTTCTTTCTCATACTAGACCTTATATTTCTTATGCTGTGGGAGTAGTGAGTCAGTATATGCATGATCCTCGACATTGTCACATGGAAACCGTCTACAAAATTCTGAGGCATCTCAAGTTTTCTCCTGGGAAAGGTTTATTGTTCGCACCACATAGTCATGTAAGAGTTGAAACATTCTCTGACTCAGATTGGGCTGGCTCTATAGAGGATCGTCGTTCCACATCTGGTTACTGTTCATTTGTTGGAGGCAATCTTGTTACTTAGTGCATTAAGAAACAATTCGTGGTGGCTAGATCCAGTGCTGAGGCCGAATATCGAGCTATTGTCTTGGGTATATGTGAACTGATGTGGCTTCGAATTTTGTTAGAAGATTTGGGTGTTACAACTAAGAGGCCTATACAGTTATTTTGTGATAATAAAGCAGCCATTAGTATTGCAGACGACCCGGTACAACATGATAGAACGAAGCACATTGAGATTGACAGACATTTCATTAAAGAAAAGTTAACTAGTGGTCTTATTTGCTTACCTTTTGTCAAAACAGAACATCAGCTTGTTGATATTTTGACTAAGGGTCTTACTAGTAAGATGTTTTATCTCAAGTTGGGTATGCGAGGCATCTATACACCAATTTGAGGGGGAGTGTTAAAAGATATTATTAGAAGATACGTTAGAAGATATGGTTTTTATAATTGTAGTTAGTCTTATCCCATAATTAGTGTGTATACATTGTCCTAAATTAGCGATTATCATAACTGTAAATTAAGGATTGCTAAACCAATGTAATTGAGATGAAGTAATACAAGGAATTATAATCCATTCTCAGTTTCTACAAATACATACATGCACATGCATTTTCTTCTTTTTCCTATACTTTCTTTTCTTCTTTTATCAAAAACATATTGCAATGTTTACATTTACTGGTTATTTAGAGTGCCTTTTTTCTTTCACTTCTTGTCATCTTAAAGTTTATAATCATTTACTGTATTCTAAGAGAATTTAAACATATTTATTGAAAATGACTTTGAAGACTCATTGTTATGATCTTTGTTATGGATAGGGATGCATTGCTTTCTTATGTAACCAATGGGGATGATGTTCAAGTTGTGGGTTCTTTGAGCGTGTTGGCTACATTATTGCAAACAAAAGGTTGTAGCATTGACCTTATTCAGCTTATTTCACCTCTACTCCTGTATATTCCCTTACAAAATCTTCTGATATACAGAACTCGATGAATCAATGCTAGATGCTCTTGGAATTCTTCCGCAGCGCAAGAAACATAAGAAACTCTTGCTGGTATGTGGTAGTTACATTCCTAGTTCTTTTCTGTTTATAAAACAATTATTTCGTGTTATTGAATAGTATTCCATGATGGTATTTTTTCCAGAGGCATATTTTACTGTCATGGAGATATTATCTCTTCTCCATGTCCTTTTAGATTTGATTGCTGGGTATGTTGGCTGATTGGTGCTTGCATTATTGCAATTCTTGTCATTGGTGTCATTCTATTGTATCTTTACTTTATTACTCTTAAAACTTTTTTTTTGCTAAGTATTACTTTTAAAACTTGAGTTCTTTTATTTTATTTTTGTGTGTGTAATGGATAATTAGTTTTGATAATCCATCGTGCCTGATATTGGACGTATATATGGCAGGACATGGACAATCAAGTTCAAAAAATCCTAGAAAAGAACCACATGGCAGGGGAAGGGTTTGTCAATCAACAAAAAACATATTTTTCAAATACAATAGTTTTGGTGTAGCAAATGTTATTTTATGATATTTTCATATCATATAATTTCTCTGTAAATTTACACTTTCTTCTTGTTTCTATTACGATCCTCATCAGGTGTCCTTCTCCTGCGTTGACTACGAGTCCCCATCTTTTCCTTCTATGCATTTCTTCTAGTCATCAATAGCTTCATAGACATCCTTTTTTCTTCACTTAGAGAATAGCTCCATGTTAATATGTTCTACTTGTGTATTTGTTGTGTCATTGCAGCAAGCTTTGGTAGGTGAAGACTCTGGAGAAGAAAAACTTTTTTCTGCAGTAAGCAGTATAACAAAAGATGGAAGTGTGGATGACCTCGGTAGCTACATAAAAAAGTTAAAGGTATTCTGCTGCCCCTCCTCCTCCCCATCTCCTTGTCCCGCTCTGCCTCTCAAGTGTAGTTGCTGCTAGCTGAAGTATGTGTCAGTTTGGTTGACAAGAAATGGCATCTGTTATGCTATCTGCATCTATGTTTATGCTATCTGCGTCTATGTTTATGCTATCTGCATCTATGTTCTTTTTACTATCTGTTGTTATTTTGTCTTTACATGGTATCTCCTTAATTGAAAATCTCTTGCAGAAAAAAGAAAAAAGCCCTGAAATTCTAATGTGTAGAACCCCGAAGGAATTATACGATAATTGTGGAATTTGTGGTTATTCCACACCTTGAAATAGTGAAGAAATTTTATGATACTTGTATGATTTTTTTTAGTTTTGCATGGTGTGCTGTGAGTAAATTCTGTATTAATGTTGAACCCTTGTCCTTCCATTTTGTTTTTGCAGGATCAGTATGGAGTGTCTTGTTCCTGCCCAGAAGTTGGAGAAAGCCCCCATGTACATAGATTTCAAGTACTCTTTTGATTCTTTTTTACTCGTCCATTTTTGTAAATTTTTGCTTAGAGTAATGCTAGTCATGCAACTGACCAGGCATATTTATTGTCAGAGTTAAGTACAACCTTTTGAAGCTCGTAGATAAATCTCTGGCAATAATATAAAATGCTTTGATAATATTAATAAACAAGAAGATGAGAATATCTAAAACCATGAGGAATGTATAACAGATGAAGTTAAAGAGGGCAATGGAAATGAAAAAAATATCTCAATATAGTTGGATGAGATTGAGTGTTCTACTTCTAGCCTGTAGATTACAGATTCATTTTACTGGTGTGAGATGCCCCCGGGGTCCTGGGGCAGGGGGGAATAAGAGAGGGTGAAATCATCTTTGTTGGTTGTACTTGTTATTTCATTTACTTTTTAGTATTTTTTCAAAAAGTTATAAACTTGCTATAGTAAGTAATTAACTCGTGTTGTGTTCTGATAATAAGAATGAGGTGCCATGACCAACGTGTATTGTGCTCTGCATCTCACAGTATTACATGGAAAGTTGTTCATCATACATTGGCCAGAAGAATTTGTGGGACATCCCCTTCGAGTTTCAAGCTTACAAATTCTATTCTAATGATAGATATCTGTCTTGGTAGGTGCTCGATGCATTGCTCAGTCTATTCTGTCGATCAAATATCTCTGCAGAAACATTGTGGGATGGTGGTTGGCTTTTGCGTCAATTACTTCCTTATAGTGAGACTGAGTTTAGCAGCAATCATCTTAAATTACTCAAAGTAAGTTTTATTTTGAAGAAGCTGAAATTAATTAACTTGATATGGCTCCTTGTCTTGTTGTACATGCAACTGTAGCTTTGCTTTAATGTTATGTATGTTCCAATTATAGCTACCTCATTTTAACAACTATAAGAGGGAGAAATTGGTTATTAATGTATGTTGTAGAATTATCAAATTTTCCATTGTTTTTCGTGGTTAATTCTGGTGGATACTGACCTTTAGACCTGGTTAAAATCTATATGGAAGCTGATTTGCGAAAGACTTGAGTTCTTGCATCTAGTGCTGAAGTATGAAGAAAGGTAATGGTTATTAAGAAACCAAACAAGAAAGAAGAGTTCTGGGATCCATGCGCAATGGGTTTGGCCTTTGCTTTATATTTTTTCTTATAATTTTTTTTAATAATAAATGTGTTGAAGTGCTGTTGAAAATCTGGAGCAGCAATATTTGAAGAACTTGGAAATTAAAAGAGAGCAAACAGAGAAAGAAGTACCCTACTCCAACCCTCCCTTTATGCAAGAAAACAATTTTTGTAAATCCAGTTTGAGTGACTTGGATTGGCACAAGATCTAATGGATTAAGCTTTCTGGTCAGAAGGGTTTTTAGGCACAAGGCTTGTTGTTAGGGGTTACCTTGTGTACTTAGTGGCGTAGGCCCCCTTTTCTCCCCTAACAAGTGGTATTTAGAGTTCTGGTTTCGCAGGGTATTGAGTTCAGATCATATTATCTGCATTTGTTTTCCTATTATGTTATTGTAGTTTGCCCTGTTTGGTTTGTGCATTGTGATGCAACTTGATTTGTTTCTCCACATGCAAGCGGTGTTGCAAGCTTTCTTGTATAAATTTTATCTGTGATAAGCTTACCCTTTTTTGTTCTCTCCCTCCCTCTTTCTCTTGCTCTTTCTCTAACTCTTAGATAAACTGATAATATATGTTTTGTAATGACGTGGTAGTTTCTCATGCATAGGGTTCATATAGGAATTGCAACAGTTATCTTCTTGAAGAGTCAAGAGGATCTTGGTCTGATCTACTTATAACAGTCCTTTGTGATGAGTGGAGAAAGTGCAAACGAGGTACTTTATTTTTGTGAAAAGCAATTAGCAATTTTTTGTTTCTTACTTTTTTGTTGTATGTTTGAATAGTCAAATGATAACTTGCAGCAATTGAGGCCTCATCCCCTCGAAAAGAGCCCAAATGCATACTCTTTCCATTACACAAGTTCTCTGCAGAAGGTATGTCAACTTTCAATTAATTAATATTCAAGATAAAGTTTTTTGTGATATTACATTTGTTTTTGTGTGTGTATATATATGTTGATGCATATGTTTTTTGTTGTTCAACATTCTTTTCAATGGCATATTTTTTTGACCTGACTTTTTTTATTGATAAATAAATAATTTCACTAAAAGCGCCAAAAATTGGTGAACCCACGTACACACAGTATACATAGCATGGGAGAGAAATAAAAGAAACTCCATGCCCAAACAAAAATGAAAGTCCCTCCCCATACAAAAGAATCTTCTGAAAAATATGCTTACATTAAGCTCCTAATTCCTAAAGCAAACTTTCCCAAAAAGTCCACAAAATGTGCAGGTTTTTTGTCCTGACTTTTTGTCTCTTAAAATCTGTCAGATGAGAAGGATTCATCCCTTGCTGCTGGTGAACGAATGTGTGAATCGGTGAAGGTTGTACATGACTCTATTTATAGTTGACTATTGTTCAGAGCATGAGGAAACATCTGCATGATGTCAACACGGACTTTCCAAACCATTTAATATTTCAATATGAGAAACTTAATATCATAACTCAGAAAAATATACATTAGTACATTTATGAATGTGCTTTAATGCCCAATATTTCTTCTTATAACCATTTTGCGTCCTCTATTAGGTGTTTGTGCTGCTTTATCAACTGCAATTTTTTTCACTTGGTAGACCTTTGCCCGATCAACCTCCGATACACCCTACAATTGATGTCAAAGAAAATTCTCGAGCAATAACGGCAGGTGTAGATATTATTGGTCCAAAACCAAGTACTCAGTTAAATCTAGGTATGTTCCCAATCTTGCACTTGCACTTGCACGTATCTGTATCTTATCCTTTTATTGTTTTTTTGTCTGTTTTCGTAAAAGTTTAGAGCACATATATACATTTTCAAATATATAATACTTGCAATCTGTCTTTATTCTGATATGGAACATGGACGTTAAATTATGATTTCTAAGGATTAAGTCCTGTTTATATTTTTGATATTGATTTTGATATGGTGGTGTCCATGTCCAGTTGATGCAGTGCCTTGTAAATTTGCTTTTGAGAGGGATAAAGAGTGCCATTTTTGCTTTTTAGCAATTTCTCTGGGAAGCTCTGGGTGGGTTGTTCTTGCAGAGGAGTTACCTTTAAAACCGCATTATGGGGTGGTTCGTGTTGTTGCACCTTTGGCTGGATGTAATGTACGTATGGCAATGCTGTTTCTTTTTTTCATTTGTACAATTATCCTACTCCCTCATTTTCGGTGTCTTACTTCTGGGATTTGTTCGGCATGGATTTTAAGATGTGTCAAAACATATTTATACATTTTATTTATATGTTAGTCTTTGGAGAGTTTGCTTCTGGTAAGTTTTAGGGGTATTTGGAGGTACAAGGATGCCAAGATCCTAGGGTGGTGTTGTTTTACTATTTTGTAGGGTATATGGATTGAAAGGAATGCTTGAGTTTTTTGATGATACTCATCTTTCTCTTCCTCTTCTTTTTTGGGGTGTCATTTCTTGCGTCGCTTTGGGCTTCCTATGAGAGAGCCTCAAAGGAGTTTCTATTTCAGATGTTCATAGAGTTGGTGGCCAGACATTGCTTCATTAATTTTCTTTCTATTCCCACTTGTACTTCTTTAAGCTCTGTTTGAAACTTGGAAAATGTGGAGGAAAAGAAAGGAAAAGGAAAACAAAAATAAATGTATAAAAGTAAAAATCTGTGTCAAATAAGATAAATCTAATAAAAGTTTAGATTTCATTTCCTTTTCCTTCCTTTTCCCTCGAGTTTTCCAAGTTCCAAACGGAGCCTTGTGGACTCCTTTTCTTCCCTTTTTGTACTCTCTTCGATTTAATAAAACAACTTTTATCTAAAAGAATATTGAAACTACAATGCATAATTATGTGTTTGCCATGTCTTAAAATTTGTGTCCAAAGAACAACGCCAAAACAAAGGGCCTATCTTTGCAGTAAAGACAAAGTTCATATAATAGATTATAAATTGGTTGGGCCTACCTAAAACCTGAAGCCACCTTGAACCTGAATACGGATGTGGGGAACTGTGGGAACCTGGAATTCTGGGTTAAATTGCAGCCTCTATTTATATACTTCCCTCACATAGAGACAAGGATTTCTCGGTTTGAATATCTTGAATGTTTCTTTGAATGATAGTCGCATGTCATTCCTTTATATAATGAGTTGTTTTTAGTTTTATTGTAATTATGATGACTTTAGCTGTAAAGAATATTTCAATACACGGTATGTGGATGGCCTTTATATCTGATCTTTTTCTTTTCCAGCCCAGAGTTGATGATAAGCATTCAAGATGGTTACACCTTCAAATCCGTCCATCAACTTTTCCCTTCGCGGAGACTGCTATTTTTGCGGCTCAAGGAAAAACTAAATCAAAAGCTTTATTTGATAGGAGATGGACGCTGGCATTCAGGGACAAAGAGTCTTGCAAGTCTGCGTTATCAATGATTGTGGAGGAATTAAATTTACAGAGCAATGAGGTGGAGAGAAGACTAAGACCTTTACTTGATCTTGAAAGAGTCTTAGATTGTTCAAATCCTTCTCAGCTAGAGCCTTACCCTTCAAGAACAGCACCTTCTAATGCTTTGTAAGTTTTCAAATAGTTTGTGTTTATTCTCTTTTTCTCATTTTTTTCGCCTTTTTTATTTTATTTTTTATTGTTACCACCAATAATATTTTGCTTTACACATGGGGGTGGGTATACCATACATCCAGCCACCCTTCTGTATATTTTCATAAATCTTAACCCTAGGTACACAGATGTAAATTAGAGCATGTGATTAGAGTCGTTCTTTGTATAATAGGATGCCTTTCATTTTCAATCGTATAACATTTAGAGTTCAATCTAACTTGTAAGTTGTGTAACATTGATGTATCTTGAGGCAATTTCAATGTAAAGTATGAAAGTTCTTTTGTGCATCTTCTTTCAGCTTTTAGACCATCAATCCCCTGCATGTTTTAGTACTTTGTATTATATAATATATTCAGTATTCATCTTTTGATAAATATGCGGATTAGGATTTTTGGAAACTGTATCAAGTCTTTCCCTCAATTGCCCCAGTTTCACCACAGAAGGTCACTTGACTCGTTTATATGCACGAGACCGTTTAAAAGATGTTTTTGCAGCAGTGCATTGTTTGTGGACAATCTCTTTTCCCTCTTTCATCTGCGAAATCCAAAAGTAGAAGTCTTAGTTTTTTAAGGAGCATGGATAGGACCTCTTAGCTCAGAAATTCAATCTATAACCGTCTTTCAGAGGAAAATGGGTAAAAGCCCAATGGGTTTGCTAAAAGGTTGTTGGATCTACTTCTGACAAGAAGATATGCCAACAGAGGGGTGTATGTGGACTGAAGGATCTCCAGTCTTAAACCCGACCTTGACTTGTCATCCATAAGAAAAGTGAATGACCAAAGATTACACGAGCATTATTAACATTTAAACTCACAACCAAACTATACACTCACAACCAAACTATACGCTCTAAATTTTAGCTTTTGATTCACCCATCTCCTGACCAAAATTCTCATGGCTCAAAGAACTCATATTTCATCCTTTCACCACCTCGTGTTTCTTCTCTCGTATCTGTGGAAGTTATGATAAATTTATTAAACACATCAGTCACATGTTTACTTCTTTTTTCCTGCTGATATTGTTGTCTCTCATTTGGATTTTGATATCTGATTTTGAATTTTTGTTTTTGCGTCAAAAAAATTCCGAATCTTACCATTTTCTGTACTTGGGTATGAGGTTCTGTTGGTGTTCTTTTTGCTTTTGCTTTTGCTTTGTCCCAGTTCTTGGTGCGCTATTTGCTAGTTTGCAGAATGCAGATGAATAGTTACCTAAAGAGAAATTCTGCAATGAACTACCCTCCCTTTCAGTGCTAAAATTTACTCCGTTAATAAAGGTGGAAGGGATGTATAAAGGTTTACAGTCTTCTTTGATTAATAGTACTAGTTATGACCTGTCATAGTACTAGTTATGACCTGTCAAGCTCTCCTTTTTTTCTTTTGTTGGACTGGAATGATCCTCTCTGCGGCTTGGGTTGTATTTGTATAAACCTAATCAGGCCTGAGCCTAGCCATAAAGAATAGGGTTATCTAAGAACTTGGGTTATTCGGAGTAAAATTTTCAGGAAGCATAGCTGGCCCAATATGATCACTTGGAACAGCGGATATGTACTTTGGAATTGGTTCAGCTAATTGTAACACTAGAAAAAAAAATGCTATGTTTCATTTATTTGGTCCATAGCTGGACACGGTTTTAGATTTGAACCAAATTAACTCCCTCTTTCCAATGAATTATACCAATCAATTGTTCTTTATAAGCATTGATTTCATGTTAAACTTTTAAGTACTTGGGTTTGTGTTTGTGAATTTTGTTTTGGAGGCGCCCTTTATATCCCTTCCCCTCAAAATAAAACTCACAAACAGGCCATTAAGTTATTGAATAGTGTTGGCATTATAAAAAATTAATGAAATTTGTGGTATACTCTATTTTATTGAGTCATTCTAATGTGTGCCCTAAGGAACACATTATACACAGGAATCGAAGGAATATTCCCTTGATTCATGTGCATATTATCTTGATTTTTACGTTTACACACAAATCAAGGGAATATGCACATGAATCAAGAGAATATTCTTTCGATTCCTGTGTATAATGTGTGCCCTGGGCACACATTAAGAAAATCCTATTTTATTTTATCATTTTTTTTTCTCGTCCCAGAAAATATAAGTGCGCTCGTAAGAAAGCTAATACAGTTTCTCTTTTTTGGTTTTTTATTCCCATAAAAAGGTGAGTTCCGCTTTTGTGTTGTTGAGGCAAAAATGAACACTGATTGGGCTTTGGGGTTTGCTGAATAGTGAATACAAATGGCCCATTAAAATGAAGAAGAAGAAGATAGCAATGATGGCCATCATTCTCCTATCATAGAGCGACATTTTTCTTGTATGTGCCACAGTACAATTGAGGGGTCTTTCAAAGCAGTATAGCACTTTGATTATCATATTCTTTTTTATTACCCAAATTAATATTAGAAATTATTGCACTTCCCTATCATATAAAGTCTAAAGGCATACCTACCCCACCCCACCCCACCCCACCCCACACCACATCCGCCGCTAGATGTAATCATATCTTCTTTTTTTAGATGAGCCCTTTTGAGTCAAATTAATGAATGCCTAGTAAAAAGAAAGAAAATTTGAACTAAAAAGTGATATTGGAATGTAGTGGAAAGAAGAGGTATAAGTTTATGCTAATGTTTTTATGTTTGTGCAAAGGCACAATGAAACAATTATGATTGACCCCTTTTTTTCTCGGTTATCATTGCTGCTTACCCTACAAAAACCAAACATTTGAATGGATTGGTTATTGATTGCAGTCAAAAAGAGTGGATGAAGTATTTATGATTATGGATGCCCGATGCCTTTGCCTTTGCCTTTTGTTTCGATATCATGATAATATTAGGGAGGGAGGGAGGGAGGGTTATGGAGGATAACATTGTTTAGGAAAAGGTGTTTCTTAAGCCCTTGTGGTGGGTGAGAGAGTCCTCCCTCCTCCCTCCTCCCTCCTCCTACAAAGATCTTCCACCTGCTTTTATCTTTTCTACTTCTAACTTGTTTATAATTTTCTGTCATATATTATAGATGTTGTCTTTTTAAGGGGATTCTTATAATCATCAAATTCTCACCACATCTGTATTTTGTTTATTTTTCTCCTCATCCGCGTGTTCTCGTTTCTTCTTTGACTATAATATCTATCAAGTTTATTTGATTTATGGGTTCAAATTTCTGATTGAATAAAATATATCTCTTTGTTTTGGATAATATTTAAATCGTTCAATTAATATCAAAAGATAATAAAATAAATATAAAGTTATTTTTTTTGGTCTCGAGTTAGATAATATATGGAGTAGTATGAAGTTTTCAAATATTTGAAGCATATTTTCAACGTCTGGTAATAAAAAATAAAAAATAAAAAATTAAATTAAATTAAAAAAAAAAAAGGAGGAAAAGGAAAGTGGTCAAATTTCCTTTAGTCCGGCCCTTAATCCAAGAAACACCGGCAAAATCACTTAAAGATGCGCCGATAAGCGTGACTAATATTGTCTTGCTGATCAAAACCTTTTTAGTAATATTATTTCTCACCTTTCGGAAATGAAAAAAATAAAAGTCAAACTTTTTTTAGTTATTTCTATTAAAAATGATTCTTTTTTTCAAAGACAAGGAATATTTGTCAAGAAATTCAAATTTGTCACTGCTAGAATTCTTGTTACAGTTATTTTTGCCCGAATAAGGGAGAGCGTGAAAATATATATAATACTCCTTTCCTTCTGTTTCAAATTGTAAAATTAATATTAATTTTTTAAAATTTAATTTCAAATATTTTTAACTCAAAATTGATATAAATTTATTTAGTTTATGTCATTACAATTATAAATATCATAAACTATTTAAAAAGTATTATTACTAATTATAAAATTTATTGTTTTTAAAATTCGAATAAATTATATTAATTTTAAATTTAAAAATGCCTCAAACTGACTTTTAGAAAGTCAATATTAATTTTACTTTGATACGAAGAGAGTTCGTATATGAATGTACATTTACACCGAAGCACATACGTTGCTGATATATATTATGAGTAATGTTAGGAACATCCAACTATACACAAAAAGTTGGCATACAAAATATAAAAAAAAAAAAAAAAATAAGGATCGAAACCTACAATCGAATGTTATACATTTTTAGTGGTAAGCAATACATGAATCTTACTCTTGGTACACAATTTTTTGTGTACAACTAATACACACAGTATTATCCTTATATTATAGGAGTATTATTTATTTAAAAACTTAAAAATTTAGGTTAGAGGACAAAATTTGAAAATGTTACTAAATTTGAAGGGTAAAAGAGAGAGTTCCAAAACTTGGAGGTGCTTGTTTTGAAAGTTCACTTGGAGGGTAAAAGAGAGATTTTATAAACGTGGAGACCTTTATTTAGAACTTTAGTTATGCATGTACCCAAAAAAAAAATAATATATATATATATATATATATATATGTGTGTGTGTGTGTGAGAGCCTGAAATAGATATATAGAACAAAACCATATACCAGTACTCTTACTTGAGATGGAAAAGTAACAACAAAGCAGACAGTCTAATAAAAAAAACCGAACGAACATTGAGCAGTTAAATACACAAAGAAAAGATTTATACAAAGAGAAACGAACACTACGTACTAAAAGAGTTTAAAGAAACTTGAATGGATTTTGTTTGGGAGATTTGATCCCATGAACCCATCCTCCTCCTCCTCTATACCACCCTCTTTTTTCCCATCCAAACACAGCCTAATACTCGAAATACCACCACCTCCTTCCTTCCCGCCAGTTTTAACTACTGTATGCAAACTCGTTTGAAAAACGTCTTTCAGCCATTTATCAAACAAGTTGTCAAGATACAAACCACAGCCAGCTAACACTTCCTCCAACACTGCCTCCTCCACATATAATACATTATTCTCACTCTCAAACGCCTCCTCGAATGACCTTTTGATCTTGGACGAGAATATATCCCTCATCTTTCGATCTTCTCGATCGAAAACAAACTGGTTTTTAATGGACTCAAGGAACCCGAGTGGATTCTGGAGATCATTTGCGGTTTCAAGAGTTACATCACTTGAAATCGGGCTATACTCTCCTTCGGGTTTGTCATCCTCATCATCCGCCATCATATTGAGATCAAGGGTGTTAGAGCTTGATTGCCTAGTTAGTTCCTTTTTGCTTTTCCCATTTTCAGTAATGATCAAACATTCGATTTCTTTCTCGCTGATTCTTGCAGACTTGGGTTTGCTCAAAAACTCACACTCGGCTTTGCGCTTTTGATCAAATCTTGGACTTGTTTCACTGAGTTGCAGCTTCATTTGGATCACTGGAGTTGTGATTTTCTTGCCATCATTAGAATCACCCTTTGTTAAAATGAATATTGTTTCAGAACCAGTACTTTCTCTCTTACTTGTATCCCCAAACTCCCCGGTTCTAAATCCATCACTCAGAAACTTAATGAACTGGGCATCAGCAAAGTCGACATCTTCCACTAGAACAACAAGTTTTTCATGATTTCTCAAGGCCCTTTCAAGTATTTCAGAATTCAGGCTCATGAGCTTATTCTCTTTCTTTCTCATGTTCATGCACAACAAGAAGTCAGCTGATCCAAATACTGATTCTGCAATTGCAAGAGCCAATCTTCTTTTCCCAATTGAGTCATTTCCACGAATCAGCAACCAACAACTCTCTTTCTTGATTGGTTTGGAGTTTTCAATTAGGACTTCTGCAATTGAAGGGATTCTTTCTGATTGCCAAGGCACATTCTCTTGCAACAGTTTACATATATCTCCATCTTGTGTTTTTCTTTCGCCTTTCCCAGAATCAGAGGACAGAGAATTACCAAGAGCAAGGGTGATTTTCACTTCCTTACCTTCTCCACTCTTGAGAGAATTTAAGTTTGGTTCCTCTGCTTGATGTTGTTTGTGGTTCTTATCACTGTAATTGAACTCAATATGGCATGACTGTTGTCTTCTGAATCGAGGGACAGAACTGGCAGTTACGCGGTTATGCTTCAGCATTGTATCAGCAAATGATATTGAATTAGTGTCGGGGGGAATGCTGTTCTGATTAGGCCACCACGGATATGTTGAAGTATATGAATAATTCTTTCCGATCAAACGCTGATTGTTGAATAAGGAAGAATCCATTTGGTTCTGGAGCCTGCCTTGGTGGAGGCTATGACATAATCTGCTCCATTTTCTCCTCAACTCGGCCAAATTATCCTGAAATTTTCAAGTGCATGAAATTAAGAAATTAATTAGTTTGATGTCGGAAACTTTTTAGCGTTTATAAATTATAAATAATTTGGGGGAAATTGTTCCAATTCTTACCCTTTGAAGCGATTCAGATCCTTGGGATAGGAGCCAAAAAGGCTTATGTTGCTGGCCAGACTTGAACAAGGCAGCTTCTTTTTCATAATTGGTAGTGCACTCTGCACAGCAAGTGAACACATCTTGTTCCTCTTTACTGGTTAATGGCTTTCTCTCTAGCACTTGAGATGGGTTTTGTGAGAAGGCCATCCTTGATTCATGGACACTACAAAAGAAAAGGATTGTATTCAAATCAGTCAATTGAATTATGATTTTCATATATTTGGGGTTGTAGCAGTACAAAACAAAACATAAATTAATCACAATTAACTGACTATAATTTCATGTTTGTTCAATGACAGAAAAGAAAAGAAAAAACATGTATATAGATAGCCTTCCAATATTTTTCTAAGTTAATCAAATCTCCATCAAACTAGTCAATAGAACATATTCAAACCACACTTTAAATGACAAATAGTGAAAAAACTGTAGTAAAAGAGAAAAATCTATCATCCATCCATATAGTTTTGATTAATGGTTACGTGAATATTCAAACGATATCAAAATCCCAGATTTTGCTTTGTTTTGTTCCCTTTTTCTCCCCCTTCGTTTTCAGTTTTCTGTTTAGGAAATAAAAGTCACGAGTAAGAGTATACATATGAGACAAAAGCAAGCAAGAAAGAAAGGGCAGTGATTCACATATCTGTCTCCCTTCAACACCTACTTTTTTCACAGTAATGACATGGTCCTGCCCTTGTTCAGACCAACAAAGCTTAGCAAAAGGCACTACATATACATATAGCTTCAAAAACTAAGCATATATGGTATCTTCATGTACACATCATTATGCAGTACATATGATAGTAAATACATGAAAAATATTATGAAGTTTCAGAATCATTGTCACAAAAAAAAGAGTATTAAAAGGTTAATTAATTAATAAGAGTATATCTCACTTACCTGGTAGCATTGAGACTCAAGCCAAGTCCACCAGATGGAACAGAAACAGCTTGAAGAGCCCATTGAATCTCAAGAGAGGGTTGTTTCATCTGGCACTTCATGTAAGTCTGATAATTTGCTGTAGCCATTAACCAGACCTTCATGTTTGAGCTGCTATACTCACAGAGCAACCTTCCTATTTCTGCAACCAGATGATCCACTGGGCTATATTTACCTTCTCTCTCATCTCCATAGACATGATCATCAACCGTCCATTTCAAGTCGCCTGTAAAGATAATAACTCCCCCGCCTCCTGAGGAAAGAGAATCCACCTTTCTTTTCAGGTCTGATAAGTTCATCTCCACTTCATCTCTCCTCATAAACCTCAAAGGCACTGATGAGAACTGAAATCTGATGAAATGGGCTGATTTCAATTCCTCTGGAACATCATCATCTAGGCGCCCTCTTTCAATCTTACCCATAATTTCAGCAACAAGAGCTTCAGTCATGGCCACTGAATCTCCAAGTATGACAGTATTCCTCCTCTTCTTCCTCAAAAGAACCTCAAAAACCAACTTTATATCTTCTTCCTTATTCACAGAATCTGAATCTGCTACTTTCTTTAGAGGGGAGAAGAGAAGTGGGTTTTGCTCAGAAGAGTAAGTTAAAAAATGGGTTTGCCAGAAATTACCAGGATTAATAACATCAGCTGCAGAATTAGGCGAACAAGGAGAGGAATAAACCCCACCGGAGCTACTGCTGTTATAACAGTACTGAAAAACAGGAGCAGCTGAAGCAGAGTCCTCCAAATTGTTCTTCACTAAAGTGCTAGAAAATCCAGCTTCTCTCATAACTCTACTAACACTAGGATCATCTAAAATGGACAAAATCAGCTGCTCCAACTCCACCTTAATGGCCAAAAGGGGCTGCTGCTGATGCTGTTGCTGCTGTTGTTCTATGCAGCCCCTTCTCTGGTGGGCTTGGGCTCTTTTGAGTGCAGCAATGAGGGCATTGGAGAGAGAAGGCTGGCCATGGAGGAGTGGACCAGGGGTTGTTGGGAGCCTGTTGAGGGCCACATTGAAGCAGAGCTCAAGGGCCCGAGAATGGAGAGGATGTGAAGAAGTTGGGCCGTGTGGTGACTGAGATTTGAGGCAAGCCCTTCTCAGGAGACTGGCTCTGGAGCTCAGCAAAGTGGCAGCCACATGGAGAGGAGTGACCTGTGCATGGCCTCTCCGCCTAGCCAAGCTTAGAGAGTGCTTCAAAACAGAAGCAGCCTCTGTTGTGAGGGTCTGTTGAACTGTTATGGCTCCTGCACGCATCACTTGGCCCAAACACCCCACCCCCACACCAATTCCTTTGTTACAAACTCTTATGGTTAACTCTCTCTATTTCTCAACTTCTTTCTCTCTCCTCCTTCTTCACCACCACACCACCTCTTTAATGTTCTTGAAAATCAAGAACTTACAGTATAAAGAAAAAGATTTTCTTTCTTTCAAGAGAGAAAGAGATCAGAGCTTAGAAGGGGTTTAGGGAGAAAACATACTAGACCATATCACCTCCTTTATAGTTCTTGTTATTGAGGTTTTCTTTAACTTTTTCTGCTCCTTTTCATTTATTTAGTTTTGGTGGGTAAGTTATTTTGTTTAAATAAGTAATTAGAAGGATTGCTCCTGTAAAGAGTAGTCTAATAAGTAGACTAGATTAGTGTTAAAGGTAGGTTAATGTAAAAGCTTACTTTAGTAATCATTTAGGATTTGTTGGGGCTTGCCAATATCTCTGTCTCTTTATATATATGGGGTAAAATTTTAATGGCAGTGATGGTTTTATCAGATAAGTTTGTTCCCAAGATTATGAAAAGCTGCAACAGAAGATTTGTATATACATATATTTTCTTTTTCCCTGCTGTGTATTTTCATGCAAATGGGACTTTATATAATTAGGGCCCACAAGAGGGAACCACAATTCAAAAAATTTAACTAGGAGAATAGAGCTTAACACTACTACTACTTTTTTTTTTTTTTTTTTGCACATCAGCCTTTGAATGGACAGACAAGACCAGCAGAAATTCAAATATACTAGTAGTATAAAGTAATAAAGGGAAAAAGGATGGGAAAGAAGGCCGAGGAGTGTGATGAGAGATAAAAGGCAAAGTGGAATTATATTTCCTTTTTCATGTTTAGATCATTTGTTTTTGCATATAAATGGAGGTATATATATGGTTTGTTAATCAGAGTGAGAAAAAGTTCCCTTCACGCCAATCCTCATAGAGAGACACAGTTTTATTCCCCAAGTACCCAAAAAGCATTCCTCTGTCTCCTCTCCTACATATATACTCCCTCTGTTCCTAAAAGATTGTCGTTTTAGGAAGTAATTTTTGTTCCAAAAAGATTGACGTTTTGAGTTTATCAATGCAGATGGAGTAATTTTTTTCAACTTTACCCTTATTTAAAGTTCTCATACTTAATGATTTTTCTCAAAAAAATACAAAACCCTTCTTGGTTGTTGAAATGTCTTTACAAATCTCTTCCCTTCCCAATACTTCTTCTTCATAATCTCATGGTTGGTAGTATACTTCTTTTTGGAATCTACAAAATTAATAATTAGTTGAGATAATTAAAACAAGGGTAATATAGTATTTTTCATAAGAAGTAATTGTATTCCTTAATCCACGTGAATTAACCTTAAACGACAATCTTTTAGGAACAGAGGGAGTACCAACTATTCATTTATTTCCACTTCCTCTCTCTCTCTCTGCAGTCTGCAAGTACCTTTTGTCTTAATCCTACCTATATATGATATATCTCTCTCATTTGATCACCAACCCACTTAAGATCTTATTTTAATCACCTTGTATTATAAAAAAAATAAATGAAATACACAGTTTAGCTGAAAAATGCAAAGAGAAATAATCTTGAAAATTAGTAGTCAATAAATTAACTATGATGATTATTAGTACTTTATTCTTAATCAAGAAAAACTAGTGTTTGCATGTATGAACCTAGAAATCTCATATAAAGGGAACTAAAATGTTGCAGATCATCTTTTGGAATGGGGTATGATTTGGATTGGGATGCAGTAAATGATTAGGAATCGGAGTACTTAATATTCTAGACCTTTAAAAAGAAAAGAAAAGAACAGAAAGGAAAAAAAAAAAAAAAAAGAGAGAGGAGCAGATGGGTTTAACCTGAAACTTTTGTATGCGTGTATTCCAAGATTAGTATCATGATCATTAGTTAAAACTTAAAATCTGGATTTGAAGCATACTATATTCTTCCGAGTTTGTGTTAAAAAGACCTAAAGAGCTTTTTCCAAAAGCAACAACTGTGGAAGATTGCTTGGCCTTCTAATTTAGATCTTTCAAGTAACTAGCTAGCTAGCTAGGGTTCTGCATATTATTAAAAGTTGTACCCACAATTATAACTATTCAGATTCGAATTAGGATATATCTATGTACATACATATCTAATTCAAGTTCATGATCAAAGGTAAAACTATTAGTAAAAGTATTTATCTCCTCTCTCTCTATGCAATACTTTCTCTGCTCTCTCTATATACAATTTTTTAACTTTGAGTGTGTTTTTAGGCATATTCTTAGGATTAAATCTCAAATTTAATATTTCGAGAATAACATTAATGGCTCATCTTGATTCACTACCGACTTTCTCGATATGTTTAAAAGTGAGGATTATAATTAAACATGCCTAGCCAAAAACCAGAGAGTGCTTGGAATAATAGTTAAGAATTTAGTTAATTCAATTGGTCCTGGACTAATAATATATGGAATTTCTTAACATGTGTCCTTAGGGCACATGGTAAGCACACGGTTCAAGAGAATATTCTCTTCGACCGTATGCTTTTAAGAAGACCCATAATATATATGTTGCCATTAATATATGACTCTCTCTCTATATATATAGCTTAATTTTCAGGTGCAATCAAAGTGAGAGTACGAAGATAAGTACTTCTCCATGTTTTTCATCACTGGCCATAGATATCGTCGATCTTCTAATAAACTTTAGTCTTTAGTAAGTAAGAATCTGATAAATAGGCTACATGCACCTTTAATAACTCCTCATTTACAGATTTACTACATCTTAAAAGCATCATATATATATATATATATATATATGATCGGTAATCGATTGCGTGTAATGTCAAAAACAACAAAGGAAAAAAGCTGAAAAGAGTTTAGTAAAATGTGATGAGATATATAGGGGCAATTTTTTCTTTTTCCTTTTCACGTTTTATGATCTGAACATTTAAAATTAGAGATACATTTTGAATTTTCAAAATTAAAAAATTTAAAATCGATTCATATCAATTTTAAATTTAAATTGTTTACAAGTAAGATATCACGCTAGCTTTAAAAAATAAAAGTGCAAGTATTTATGAATTTGGACCGAGAACTTTTAATTTTAAGGTTTAACTTGTTTGGAATAAATAAATAAATAAAATTACCCTTCCTTAATTTGGAGGGAATGCATGTGTGGTCACCTATTAATGAAGGGTGGTACTCAAATCATTGGAACATCATAATTTCAAAGTTTTAAAGGTGAAAGGAAATGTTCATCATGATCAACTAACTGGCCTGGGGTTCCTAGCTAGATCTACTTAATTACAAGAAAAGTATATATATATAGTAATTCAATCCTTAAGTTATAATAATTATATGTTGTATGCGATTATATATATATATATATATATATATTTCTTAAAATTTCTTCAATCAACAAAATTAAATATAATTGTGCGCGCGACATCTTTCGGGGTCAAATGATTTGGTTTCTGCGTTCCTTAACAAATTTTCAAGAAAGCAACAAAGGATTAGTAACAAGCTACAAAAACTGCAGACATTTTTTTGGTCCACAACCCCAAAAGCTGATCAAACAGGTTACATCAGTTTTACCATTATTTTCTTGGCTAAGGTTAACATGCAGATCACATTTCTGCATTATATATACTGCCTTTAGAGATGTAATTATTACTTTGTACACAACTATCAAATAATTAAATGCATAAAATGAATAAAAAGAAGAGTTGTAACAGTAATACAGTATATAGAGAGACGATAGACAATTAATATATATAGAGAGAGGTTACATCAGTTTCACCATTATTTTCTTGGCCAAGGTTAACATGGAGACCGCATTTCTCCATTATTCTGCCTTTCGGGGATGTAATTATGACTACATAATTAATAGGCAAATAATTAAATACATAAAATGAATAAAAGAAGAGATATAACGGTAATATATAGAGAGACGATAGATAATAATTCCCTTCATTAATTCTCCAAAAAAAGTTAAAATAGCTTCTTTCTTCTTTTTTTAAACTGGAGGAGTAGAGGGAATATAAATAAATAGATAATATAATGATTAGAAGTGAAATCAGGTGATTATACTATTCTTAGTTCTTCTGAATTGAATCTGTTTGCTATTAACGTGAGTGAGATATATCTTATGGAATTATCACTTTTATTTGTGGAATTCTCAAAATTCCCGTAATATAAATACTATATATTAAACTGATGAGAGAGAAAGAATTTTCTTTTATCCCTGTCCAAATGAAGAAAAACAAAAAAGCAAAAAAAAAATGATTGAAACAACTTTCCAAAATTATAGTAGTACTGGTCTTAGGCGGATCATTTCAAATGATGCATTTACAGCCAACAAGTTGCAAAGCTGTTCAATATTAATTAAACTCCTTGACACTTTATACTTTTTGTTTTTCTGTTGAAGCTAATACTATATATGTTTTAAAACCTATATTACCAAATATAACAAACCAAAGCTATTTTTATTTACAACTACTAGGTGGATTAAAATACGTAATTCTTAAACGTGTCTTATCTCGCATATGACATCGAAGTACAATCTAAACTATTTTTTTTTAAAACTTAATTTACCTACAACGATAAATAATAAAAAAAAATCATCAAAATCACCATCTTCCCCGACACACACACACACATATCACATATGCACAATAGTTAGATGGGAACTCAGAAATTATATCACATTCACACAATAGTTGTGTGGATGGTATATCTCATCCGCATAACATAACAGTTATGTGAATGAAAATAATTCCAATTTTTTTATCACGAAAATGAATTGTGGGATCTGCGTTGAATAGATAGGGCTCTCATCCAAATTTGACTATGAATCAGTCCTTATATATATATATATATATATATACACACACACACACTTCATTAAATGCCAATTCAAGTTAAAAATCTAAGTATAAAAATATCCCTATGTTTCATGTGTGTTCATAATTTTCTCTAAATAAGCATGTGACCAATAATAGAAGTAGTTGAAAATAATATGATCATGGGTTATAAATAATGAGAACAAAAGTACTTCTCGTGCCCCTTCACGTGCTAATTCAGTCCAAGTATAAAATCCGGCCGGCTATGATCTTTTTGGGTGCTTAAATGGGTACTTGGTCATACCTGAATCAAGAAAAGTTGGTAGGGAGAAGGGAATAATAAAGAGAATTTTGGGGTTTGGGGAGGGGGAAAAAGGAAGGGTGTAATTTTATCTAATATTCTCTCTGTTTTAAAATATAAAATTATTATTAATTTTTAAAAATTAATTTAAATTTAATTTCTTAAAAATTATAATAATAGTTAAATAAATTGATATTAATTTTAAATTAAAAATTATTTTAAATTGGCTTTTTAAAAAAATTAATAATTTTGTGTTTTGAAATAAAATAGTATAAACGGAAAATTTTTATTTTCACAAATAAAATATGGTATTTTTACAAAATTTTACTCACATAAATATGAATATCACTTATTATTCATGTGAAAGAAGATTTTAAAATTTTTTTTTTTTATAAAAATATTAATTTTCTATGAATGTATGTATTTGCTTTTTCTCCTTTCTTTCCCAGTCTTTCAACTTTATTTACGTGCTCCTATAACTCCCCCCCCCCCCCCCAATTCTATTCAGACTAGGATCATCTCTATTTTATTTATGGAGATTCTTCATTCTTTGTATATTTTTCATCATTATCTCTCTCTCATCATCATGATGTCACAATCCAGCACATCTACACTATGAAATAGAGATTTTCCATTTCATTTAAAATGAAGAGGCGTTCCTCGGCCTTTGGGATGCTATTTTTGATGGCGCAAACGCGTATGATTCTTAACCTTTTCGTTATTTTTGCAATCATTATTCTTCAAATTAAAATAAAACTCGATTATAATATCAAAATTAGGTTATTAGAGAGAGGAAATAATATAATATTTCATCTATTTTACGAGAAAAGACTTATTTATAAATTGTTAAATATTAAAATATATTTTTATTTCATGAATACTTTTAAATTTATTTTTAAAATTTACAAAATATTTAATCTAATAGTGATAACATGTTAATAATATTGTGATAATAAACTCGAGAACAATATGTCATTTTATAATAATATCAAATAAATAATTTCTTAAAAAAAGTAAAAACGAACCTCTTTTTATTATTTGGTGAAATAAGGGAAACAAAAGACAATTCTTTCAGATTTAGTGCCTTGACTCATTTCCACAACCACACGTGCTAATGTCATTTTAAACTAATATCACAATTTTTAATTTTATAAATTTTTTAAAATAATATTAGAGGCTGCCGCAGCTGAGCAGCAAGACAAAAGAATGCCAATGGTTTTTTAGTTTGTATCTATCTTGTGCATATGGAATTAATTTTTTTATATTTTATATTGTTATATATGCCTAATATATACGTAAATCTATTTATATATTGTCTAACACTATATATGAATCTCCTTAAAATACTATTTACGTGCTTTTTTCTCAACATCTATTGCTCTTTAACGTTATGAGAGAAATTTTTAAGTAGATTCATTTACGGATGATAATGATATATATTACGATTTTATATGTTAATATTATTATTGCGAGTTATGTAGATAAATTTAATTGGTATTTCTTTTACGATATATTTGATACAGTGAACCAATTTTATAATTCTATTTAATCTCATATATTGATATATGTCACTATCGTAATTCAATAAAAATCTTTCGCAATATATAACAAGACTATTCATTTACTCTTGCTCTCTATACGCACCGAGTAAGCTTAAATCTCAAATTCTTAACTAAAACCCAAATCATATAAACAAATAAATAAAAAATAAATTATATAAAAATGACATGTGAAAATTAGTATTTTATATTATTTTTAATATTAATATACTGTCTAGTTAAATTTGGGTAAAAATCAAAAGATTTGAATTACATTAGCAGATTGTGTATTAATTATTTTTTATTATGATAAAACTGTTTAAATAATTATACTCCTTCTATTCCATATTATAAGGTCATTATTGACTTTTTAAAGTCAATTGAAGATATTTTTAAATTTAAAATTGACATAGATTACTTTAGTTTTTATCAATAAAATGATGAATGTTACAAACTATCTAAAAAGTATTACTCATTGTAAGATTTATTGTTTTATTTTTTGTGAGTCATCTTAATTTTGAGTTATAATATATATATATATATATATATATATATATATAGATATATCAAATTGACTTTCAAAAATTAATAATTATCTTATAATTTGAAACGGAAGGAATACTAAATTTAAAATATTGATATTCTCCTAAATTACTTGCATAACATATTACTATTGAATGATATAAACACTAATTTTATATATAATCCTTATATATTTATTGTCAATAAATAATAAATAAAAAAATTGAAAAACAAAGAGTACATCCCAAACATTCTCCCTCGAAGCCCCACATATGATAGGAGCTCACTTTTTTCTTTTTTGTACTACTTTCTCTTTTCCTTTCCTTTTTTCTTTACTTTATCTATTTTTTTTTTTTGCTATTTGTTGACACACACCCACACACACACACTCTCCTTGCTGCCATAAGGCGAGTCATACCATTGGGCCAAAGGCCTTCGGTTTTCTTTTATCTATTGAGTTCTGTTATATATTGTGAAAGTTAATTTTCAACAAAATTATAATTACAATATATATACATATATAAAAATAAATAAAAATTAAAAATAATTCTATTTTAATTTATTCCATCTTATCCGCGTGATCTTTTATTTTTCATCTCTAGTCTCCCAACTTTGTTACGGGACAATATGCCCTCAATCCCTAATATTACTTACTTTCTGAAAATAATATTAATTTTGATTTTGTAAAGTTAAATAAAAATATCTCAATTTTAAGATGAACTCATTAATTCACTTAATATTTGAAAAGAATAAATTTATAATTATTAATACTTTTTAAATGATTAATAACTTTTATAATTATATTTTTAAATATAAATAAAGTTATATTAATAGTAATAAAAAATATAAACTATTAATAAATAATTTAAATGATAAGACACATATTGATTTGTGCATTTAGAGTTAGTTTGTACCGGATAGATATAGTAGTAGTTGAAAGGAGAAAAGTGAAAAGTGAAAAGTGGTGGAGCCGTGGAGGGGAAACTTTTGATACTGAAATCAAAGAAAGGAGAGAGACAGAGGCAGCTTGCGATTAAAGTTGGGGTAAAGCAAAGAAAGTGAAAGAGAAACAGAAAAGAAAAAGGATGAGGAGAGTATGTGTATATATATATATATGTTTACTACCTTTTTTTTTTCTTTGTTCCTTGTTACTTTTCTTAAATTAATTTCTCCATTTCCATTTGCATGTAAAACGATGACACCCTAACAGCCATCATTACTGCCACTCTCTTTTTCTTCTCTGATCCCAAGAAAACAATATCCGCACACATCACCCTCCCCACCCTCTTTTCTTTTCTTTTATTTTTTTATTAATTCAAAAATTATTTAAAATTTATCTTTAATTTTTTTTTTTTTGTAACTTTTACTGAATTATATCTTCATGATAAGCCTTTTACCACTAGGCATATAGTAACAACTAGTTTAACATAACATTAACTTCTGATATCTATGAATAAATAAACTTAAATGGAGAAATACTGATAATAAAAAAAATATTATATTACCCTCAATTTTATAAACTCGATAATAGTTTGTTGATAAAGATTGAATAAAAAAGAAGATACAAAATAATATGTATGATAATAATTGGATATAATTATTAGACTCATCCATATATAGTGATAGATCAATTAATTATAATTTAACACATTATTTTATATTCACTTTTTTATAATTATATTTTGTCACCATAATCATTTTAATTTTATGTGGGCTAACTTATACCGCCTTAGAGTGGGCCTGAGCTCTAGTTTAAGAATATAAGGCTTGCTTGGGCAGACCGCGGCATAAGAGTCTACAAGCCTCCAACCCGCTTGACATATTCGAAAATCATTACCGCTACCCAAATTCATTATAAATAGAGTCCGGATAGCTCCTCTCCCTCTCCCTCTCCCTCTCCCTCTATCTATTTATTTATTTATTTATTTATTTTTCTTTTTTCTCCCCTACATAGGCTTCTTGAGTCGAACTCGAGTCGTAGTCTAATTTTAGTACCAGACTCCCCTAGCTAGAGATGGTAATGGAAAGAATTTTGACTACTCGAACCTACCTTCTAAAAATATAATTATAAGATATAGTTATATAATTAAAATAATATATATTTCAATTAGAGGCAGGAATCGTATCTGCCTCCAATTTTTCTCAACCCAGGTTCAAATCGTCATAAATGTTCTAAAAAATTACCCTGTTAGAGTGGGTAACAATATGATCCATTTACTCATGTATAATAATATAATTAGTCATAATTGTTCTAAAAAATTATCCCGTTAGAGTGGGTAACAATATGATCCATCCACTCATATATATATATATATATATATATATATATATATATAATAATAATTTAACTAGTTATAATTTGACACATTATTTTATATTTATTTTTTTGTAATTGTGTTTTGTTATCAAAGCATTACTTTTATGGAATAGTTAGATAATTATAATAGAGGTAAATGAAATGACAGCAAATAATTGAAACTGTGTTGTACTAATAATATTCTCTTTTTGGCACTCTTACGTACTCTATCACCTATCTTGTGACAGAATTCCAGACACAAAAGGCTTATCACGTTTCACCAGATTAGTTTTTTAAAAATGCAGAATTCATCAGATTCGCCTGCATGTTATATATATATAGTACTATATATATAGTAATTAGTCCAGAAATGATGGACAAAAGCTTCGTATGAAAACAGAGCCGATAATTGATAGACAAAAAAGCTTGCAGGCAGGAGGCAGCTCCAGCTCTTACGGATCAGAATGCTATATTGCTATACATGCATGCCCTTTCTTGCTCTTCAAACCCTAGTTAGGTAGCTAGCTCATACAATATTCACACATTACACAACAAAACCAACCCCTCTCTCTCTCTACATAATGTGTGTCTGCTGATTTGAAACAGACTATTCACCTTGTCTCAGCTTCTGAAAGAGTGTTGAGTTAGGAATAGACTCCTCCCAATGAATATATATATACACACACACATATTTAATATGGATGCGGCAAAACATTAAACCAAGTGTAATTTTGTTTATTCACTTATTTTATTAACGGCACTTTTTATCATAGAAAATGATATATCGTGTGATTTTATGTATCGATTTTTTTATTGTCAATTACGTGAATAAATATGAAGAGTAAATCTTTTAAAGAGATATGTAAGATGGTGAACTACTCTTATAATCCTATCAAATACATGTATATGTAATAATATCTTTCGCAAATATAATTCTGTCGTAAAACTTTAATAATATGTACTAGAACTCTTTTGTCATTTCACCATGCAAAATTAGGTGATTTTGTGTTGGTTGGCATGATTGAAAAACTAATCGTTATAACCACAATCACATTTTTTCATATATATATATATATATATATATATATGAAATAGGAAATTGCAATTTTGACAATTTCTTTTGATATTTTTCTAAGGTCTTGTTGTGAGGGCGTATTTTAGAAGATACAAAATATTCAATCTTCAAGTGAAATTTGAAAATATGAATTCCTCTCAAATATCCAAGTGGAAAAAATTGCACCAAGGCAATATATAATATCTGTCACTGATTTGTGGTCGGGAAGGATGCGGTCAGCAATTTATTTTCTTTATTTATTTATGTTAATTATTTTTGTCAGAGAGTTAAAAAGTATGTAAGAAAATCTGCATGATTTACTACTTTTGACATTGATGCACTTATGACTGGGTTCCATGTCCTTTTTAAGCTAGCTAGCGTGGGGGACATAACATTAGTTATCTACCTGTGTTCTCACATGTTTGTACCTTGTAGTTTAGTTTGTATACATAGTGAAAAGTAGTAAACTCCTCGTACATAACTATTTACATACATAGATAATTAGGATCCAATAGCAATAAATATCTATTATAATTAATTAAGTTACTTGGAAGATATACAGAATGCCTTCTCCATTAATATCAAATTTTAATTTAAATAATTAATTTTATTACTACAGATATTTCATTATCTGACCAATTTTCATTATTATTATGAAAAGTAATACTAATTAATGCTTTATTGCTTCTTAATCATGCATACGGTAAGTACTATCTATCTATCTATCTATCTATCTCTCTCTCTCTCTCTCTCTATATATATATATATATATATATAAGGATCGATTTATATCTAACATTATAAATTTAAGATTATTTTTACAATAGATTATGGACGTCCATCTGGAGAACTAACGGTGAAAATAAAATTTTGTCCGCGCTTTAATATAGGAGAACCCGCGAAACTAAACTACGGATTGTAAAAGTGGCCAAAATGCCCTCACGTTCCGCAGTTTAGTCCTGCGAACGAAACAAGTGACAAAAAAAATTCAGTTCAAATTTATATTGTCCGCATAACTAAAGTGCAGATTAAAAGAATGATTTGGATAATCAGTTTAAACAAAATGACTTTTATACATTCAGCCTCTCAACTACTGTAAGTTATATTTTTTTTCTGACCGTCAAAACAGTGTGATTTGGTTTCATATGCATTGGATAATGATCATATGGTGATTAATAAGATTCAATCATCAATTTACTTGCGGTTAAGGATGAGGCGTAGCTTGAATCCAATCCAATCTATCTTTCACATGATTTAAAGGCATACATACATAAAAAGCATAATGCTACATATACTAAAGTCTTATGTGTAAATACTAGTATGATATATACTACTATCATTTTTATAGTAATTTACTATAGAGGAATTTCAAAAGAAGGGATTAACAAAATTGTGCACTTCTTCTGTACACGAACATGTACAACCCCTCATCCTCCCCCAAAAAATAAATAAAATAAAAAAATTACGATATTTCCTACAAATTTTAAGAAATTTTAGGAGTGGATGTCGAACAATCTCTTTGTAAAGATGTTAAATTTTTCATTGCGATCTAACATACTGATCCCCACATATTTAGGGCTAACTCCAAAAGTCATTTTATTGAAATTGATTATCCAAATCATTTTACTAGTCTGCACTTTAGTTGTGCGAACGGTATAGATTTGGGTTGAATTTTTTTGTCACTTATTTCGTCCGCAGAACTAAATTGCGAAACTTGAGGGCATTTTGGCTATTTTTGCAATCCGCAGTTTAATTTTCGGATGAACGATCAAGATATGTTATAAGAATAATCTTAAATTTACAATTTTAATTATGAATCGGTCTCATACATATATATATATATATATATATACACACACACGATGGATTTTAAACATATGGATGAATAGCAAGTTAATTTGGAGGCAGAAACACGTCATAGAGTGAAAAGGTTGTGCTTACTAATCACTATTAAAGTCAAAAGTAGTTTTCTTCACCTTTTACACCTTTTTTTTTAAAAAAAGTCATTTCTCAGGAATATATAATTAGCTGTCTATATTTAGTTAAAATCATTATGTAGTTTCAGCATCGAATCAACGAAAGCTTATTCATATCCAGCATTTATCTATGCCTTCAAGGGTAGATTAATTAACTATTGGGCTGTTCTCTCTCATCTCTCATCTTACAATAAAAGAATGGATCGGAAGAGCTTTGTTTTTTCATTGATTTGATTATTTACGCAGACATCTGTTAGGCACTGTACATATATATATATATATGAGAAGTGATTCATAACAAATATTTGCTATGATATTATTCAAATAAATAAAATAATTAAAAGTACATAAGATCAGAACGGTCTAAATTTAACAAATTTAATGATAGCACTATTTTTTAAAGTCTAGACCTTCAATTTCTCCCACGAAAAGATAAAAATGTAGTTGTTCAAATTATATTATATCAAACATTTATTATATATCGATCACTCCCATGTATAGGCATGCATGTACTAACAAACCTTTAAACCTGCATAATCTGAGCCTTTTAAATCTTGACCATTGATCAAATTAAGCCAAGCTCTAAGTCAAATTAAACTATAGGGCTAAAATTAGTGCATGTTTAAGGCTTATTGACCAGACCAGGCCAAGGTAGGTCCAAGATTGGGGTGGGACGTGGCTTTGGATGTTGAGACTTGGGCATTGGCGTTGGCACTGGGCAGTAGCACTACCAGGTCAGTCTATGCCTCAGGTCATGTTTTGACCAAACTGAATTATTTACAAGTCAGTCCAGATTAGACTAGCATTTAGACTTCTTTTTGTTCATGACTATCCATATATACATATCCAAAAAAAAAAATGTCATGTGGAGCATAAAAAAAATACGTATATATACAACCATGAGAATAGAATTGGAAGGGAATAATGCCAAAGGAAAAAACCCAAATAACCTAAAATTCCTGAAGCAATTCCCTTCTTATAATTGAAGAACGCATGCCTATCAAGCTGACACATTCTCTAACCTTTATCACTCTTTCTCCGGCTCAACTTTTCAAGCTCCCAACATGGATTAACTTTGCTACTGCAAAAGTGATCACTTTCCTCGAGAGATTGTACTAGATTCTACTTCATACATCATATATATATACTCCCTCTGTTCCTAAAAGATTGTCGTTTTAGGGAGTAATTTTTGTTCCAAAAAGATTGACGTTTTGAGTTTATCAATGCAGATGGAGTAATTTTTTCCAACTTTACCCTTATTTAAAGTTCTCTTACTTAATGATTTTTCTCAAAAAAAACAAAACCCTTCTTGGTTATTGAAATGTCTTTACAAATCTCTTCCCTTCCCAATACTTCTTCTTCATAATCTCATGGTTGGTAGTATACTCCTTTTTGGAATCTACAAAGTTAATAATTAGTTGAGATAATTAAAACAAGGGTAATATAGTATTTTTCATAAGGAGTAATTGCATTCCTTAATCTGCGTGAATTAACCTTAAACGACAATCTTTTAGGAACAGAGGGAGTATATATATATAGAGAGAGAGAGAATGAACCATTACCCATGCACATTTGGCTATGAAATTATTATTATTATGCAACAATAATATATAATTCATTCCTTTCAGAATAACATAAGTGATGCATGATAAATTCATTCCGTAGTTTATTTGTTGAATTAACAATTTAAGCTCAGATATATTAAAGTTTAATCTATTGTATCAATAAGAATTCAGTATATACAATTCAATCTTTCTCACATGGACTAAAATATTAACAACTGATCAAGTGCATTAATTAATCCCTTTTCATGATAATTAAATACATGTATACATAGAGAGAAAGGCCGGGGGGAGATCATTTATGATAGTATTTGGCTGGCTAGCTACTTTAATTTTGCATGGGAATTGAACTAAAAGTTGGTGACTGATCATCGATCTTTTTGTTTCAAATTAATTAATTAATATATAAAGTTTTGATGGCCCACAATTGTGATGATTAGAGATGAGTTGGATGGGGGGCATGGCTTAGCTTTATAGAAGTTTGTTTATACTTTTGTCGGTAGGGTTGAAGGAATGTTTCTTTGCTTGTGCTTCTAAATATTCTCTTTTAGTTTTTAATCCTATTATATTATATTATATTCCTTCTGCTTAATTCGCTATTCCCTAATAATACTATTGCCTCGGGACTCTACTGTACGTACCTTTTTGCTACTCATACATACATGCATACATGCTATGTGATGTGATCATCATCCATCCGCCTTTTAGTAGTATACTATCACATATATATTTTGCTTGCTACTTTAATTTACAATCATCTAGCTATGAATTTTACACTATAACTGGAAACTTTAATTTAACTTTTTCCTTTTCCTTTTTCTTTTCAGGAAGGTAAAATTAAACACTTTCATAAGCCATAGAGGGAATTAATTTGTATTCTGGAGATGCGTTCGTAATGTCATGCATGGAGTAGAAAACTTAAAATTAGTTATCGCTAATTAATTTGGAGTCCTGCTAAAGTTTTTAACCAAATTATAATTGTAATTATTTGTATACACGAGATAAGTAGAAATTAAAAATAGTCTCAACCTAATTTATTTTATAGTATCGCATAAATTTTCACATTTATTGCAATTCAACTTGATCACATTTATTGATATGTATATCATTTTTCATTAATTTGTAGGGTTTTAAGTGAGGGATACCCGGATAGGAGAGCTAATTTATATTTGATGTGTATATATATATATATATATATATATATATATATATATATATATAGAATTAATTCATAGCATGTATTCGCTATGGATCTTTATAGGGCATACACCATCTATACTATTGAAAACAAGAAGGAACGGCGAGGATTAAAAACTGAAAATCGACGTTCCTTACTATTAATAGCATAAAAAAACACATATCATCCGCTACTAATAGTAGCGGGCCCTAATTAGAATAAGGATTGACCTTTATTAACCAGAGTTTAGGTTTATTAAATAGGGTTTAAGATTTATTAATTAGGATTAAGGGTTTATTAACTAAAGTTTAGAGTTTATTAACCAGAGGTTAATAAATCCTAAACCTAGTTAGAAAAGGAGTTAATAAACCTTAAACTCTGATTAATAAATCCTAAATTAATTTAGTTTATAAACCCTAAATCCTAGTTAATAAATCTTAAACCTTAGTTAATAAAGTCAAATTCTTATTCAGATTAACGTCCGCTACTATTAGTAGTAAATGATATGTGTGTTTTTTACCATCCGCTACTATTTAGTAGTGGACGTCGATTTTCAATTTCTAATCTTGGTCGTTCTTTTCTTATTTTCAATGGTATAGATAGTGTATGCCCTATAATAATTCATAACAAATATATACTATGAATCATTCTCTCTATGTATATAGTTAGGAAACAAACATGTGTTATACCCTGGTTCTAGACAGAAAATTTGGGTTAGATAAGTATGCGTATGAGATGTCAACTCAATTTTTTAGAATAGTACTTCCTCCGTCCCAAATTAATTGCTCAGTTTTGACTTTTTAAAGTCAAATTGACCATTTTTAAAACTAATCTTTTTACTATTTTTGTTAAAATATAGGTGAAGAGATTATAACCAAAAGAAAGTATATACAATTTATTACTAACCCCAATTTTTATAATTTTAGAAATATATTTATATATGCTTAATTATTAATTCTAAAAATAGTCAATTTGACTTAAAAATGTCAAAATTAAACAATTAATTTGGGTCGGAGGTAGTATCAATTTGTCATGGTGGGTCTAGAGCCTACACACATTTTGTGAGAATTGTGATTTTATGGATTGTGATTGGGCTTACCAAGACGTTAAGACTTTAAGTTAGGAGATCTATGTGTATAAGGTCTCAACTCTATTTTTGACTATTTTGTCATATCTTACATGTGAATTTGTGACCCCTCTTGATATTTTTGTGACAATAAATTTGAAGCTCAAGTTAAACTAATAGTGTAAAAACAATACATTTGAATTTTAAGATAGGCTAAGTTCATCTGAGTCGTTACACAGAGACATTTAATTAGTATATATAATCTTAGGAATCAATTTTTTTACTTAAATTTGAATCGTTTTATTAACAAACATGAGCCTCACTCAGAATTTTTTTAGTTAAGAGCTCGAATCGGGTACAAACAGTTCGGTTACTTTTTTAGTAGCCCGATCCAAATCTTAAATTATAGTTGGGCTCGGGCATGGAATTGGGAATGGGTTTTGAGTATAGACCGACCGTCTGTTTATATCAGTTGATCGTAAGGATTGTAAGAGAAAACGGTGAAAGAAATCAGTAGGTGGAGGAAAAAGGCCAACTTAAATTAGCCCAGGATTGCCTGTCAATCCGGTCTCTACTTCCAGGTGTCTTTTCGCAATATATGTAACCAGGTTTCAAAAACCATTTGCACATTTATATATTACTTTCTTGGTCCAAAAATTAAAGCTACAGTTCTAAAATGATGATTTTTAAAAATAAATTTTATTTTTTCAAACATATCCCTAATAGTTGTTAAAAATATTATAGTTGTAGTGTGATAATACTAAATCAACTAAAAATAAAATTAATGACATATTAAAATTTTATTGTATAATAATAAAATTATAAACGCATTTCTAATTTTAAAACGGTCCAAGTAAAAAATAAATATATCTTTAATTTTAAAAGGGATTTTTTTATGGAAAATAACTTTTGCACTTCAAAGTTTTTCATTTGTGCTTCATGTTACTTTTTAAGGATGAGAGAATTACACGTGAATTTCTGATCGAGGAGTAGGATTTGCAATTTTGCAAATGCTATTAGCACGTCTATACTATACCAAGTCGGTCTAGCCTTTTAAAACTCTCTCTTCTCCCATTTGGAATTTGGAGATCAAACAGATTCAAAGGGTTCAACTTTAATTTAGACGTGCTAATAGCATTGCAATATGCAAATTCCACTCGATCAGAAAAGAAAATTTCGGAGTTGCATAATATACTAGTACTATACAAACCATAACGTAAGACAACCACAGAGCCAAATGATGTGACCATCCAACCCATCTCACTCGGATCATAAACATAGCTTTATATACAACTCCCAAGAGCTGAACAAAGTGACGGTCTTGACATTTTTCACCAATCCTTGAGAAGGTCACCTGCAATATCCTTATAGCTGACTCTTTTTTTCTTTACAGGCACTGGATTGGGATCTGAAGGTTGTCCTTCACTTGCAAGAACAGTACTGCTACTTCCGACTTTCTGCGTCCCAAGGCTTGGGATCATGTCAAGTAACATAGCCTGAACCGGATCAACCATCACCTCCAGCTTTTCATTCTCACGGTTACTAATTGTGCCCGCCAAACAAGTTCCATGAACTCTATCAATCCCTTCTCCTTGTTTACTGTCTTCTGCATTCTTTTGTTCAATTACCTTGCCTCTTTGTGATGATTCAGAATTTTCTACTATCTCATTTTCTTGGACTTTTGGACTTTCCTTGTCCACTAGTCCAATGATTTCATGAACCCTTCGTCCCATTTCAGATTCTTCCATAACAGTAGTCTCATCTGATGAAGCGTTAACATCTGATTCATTTTCATGTATTTTAGCTGGCTTGTTCCCAACTCGAGCCCTTGTCCTTCGAGGCTGGATGGCACCTAATTTCCTTTTATTGGTCCTTGTGCTGCTAGTAGGTCTGCCACTTCTCCTTATCCCATCGTTCTCCCTTGAGGCCACAAAGCTAGAGTTAACTGCCGTGGCTTTCCATTTTCTTTGTTTTTCATCTTTATCGAGAGAAGGTAAAATGTTCCGCTTTTCGACACCATCCAAATTAGATTGGTCTTCTAGTTTGAGTTCATATGTGCTGAAATAGTAGTAGACAGCACAAAAAGTTAAAATGTCAAAGAAGTTGAACTATTTAATGCACATGTAACCCGTATGGAAATTTGTGTGTTTCAATTATTCAAGAAACAGAGAACATATATCACAAGTGTTTAAAAACTCGTGTATGCAGTAATGTCTTAAGAGGATAAATATATGTAATATTAATGTAAATCTGTATGTCTTTGTGCCCAACTCCTCTTAACAGGTGACCTGGCCTTGCCCCATCTATGGAACAGAAAAAAGTTTCACCAACTTTCTATTTTATGTTGGGGATGATCGTTGCTCCAAAGGTGTGATTCATATGTTTTGAAGTGTGAAAAATATTTTAAGAATAAAATCCATGCCGAACCCCATGGCAAATAAAATTTCACAAAAGTTCCGTCACCAAGATGTGTAAACCTCCCAACAAAATTGAGGTCTATGGATGCATGCAGATTGTTTATTGCTTTCATATAAGAACACATTTACACATACCACTCTCCAACAGCTGAATCTTCTAAGCCCTTGAGCTTTATACTATATGTATCCTCTCTTAATCTTTGGTTCTTCTCAATACAATCCTCTAGCCACTGAGACCCAACAACAGGCATCATTTTGTTACGTATAAGATGCATCTCTGCTGCTGATAAACTTTTAAGAAAAGAGAAAAAATGGAAAAGGCTAAGTTAACTTCTCAATATTATCATCGCAAACGATACTATCATAATATAATACCAATAACAACTTGTAACCTATAGTCTAAATTTTACTAACCATTTTAATGAAAATAGCAGTAACATTCCCACGAAAAATAGAAAAGAAAAGGAATGAAGTGATGACTGAATTGAAGTTCTACCTGTTTAATGCAGCATCAAAATCCACATTCGAACCTCGTAGAGAAAGGACCACCAAATGTGTAGCGTCAGAAAGACTGTTGCAGACCTTGCCACCACCCATGAAAACTTCAAGCTTCATCCTCCTCTGCGCAAGTTCCAGTAAAGCTTTCCAATCTAAATTCCTGACTCATAAAACTTAGATTCATCATGCTAAGCAGAAAGACTTTACTTGTAAGGCAACAGAGAAAAATGGAGGATCTTACGACTGAATTGAGAGATGAAAGTAGATGCAGCATCCATGAAAGCGAGACCATTTATCCTTCGGACAATATTTCTTCTTATAATAGTCGACAGTTTTAGAATCTTCTGATCTATCTATGTTGCTTAAGAGCTGGAAAGGAAACAAAAGTTAAATGGAAATCGAGAGGGAGTCGTCAGAAGTTTGCTTGAGAAATAACATACACTAATCTTTCAGTGGAATACTAGACTACAAAAAAACTCTTAAGATTTCTCACATAATTCCTAAAATTGACCAAGTGATCTTCCTTGTGTGAATACCTGTTTAAAGTCTACAATGTCAAGATCCCAATAGTAAGAGTCGGAAAATTCATCAATCTCCTCCTGTAACTTTTTTTTTGAAAGTTCGGAAAGGTGGAGGAAGTACCTGCCACACAAAACACTAGACTCACTTTCTACTAATGTATTTGCTGTGCAAGGGAAATGACAGCTTAGGATGAATAACTAACTTCGGTTTTAACGGAAGGAGCTTCTTTTGTGAACAACAATCAAAGAGCCAAGAGTAGTGAATAATATCTCCTCGCAGCTTCGCTGCCTGAAACTTGATCCCTGTCGTACAATTAAAAGACAAATAAATAAACAAAATTATTCTTACAGGAAGAGTTTTTTCCATGCTAGAAAAGTCTACAAATATAAGGGGGAGAGAGAGAGAGAGAGAGAGAGACCTTTGCTTTCAGCTGCAATACAGTGAGTAACTGTGTTATTAAGATTCATTGAGGAAGTACCCCCATTCTCAGCGACCAATCTGTGCAACGAATCTAGCGAATGGTTTGGAGGCAAATTGACAAAGTCTATAAAAGTCAAGAAACAATTGGCAGTATAGCACACAAAAGATTTTATATACCAAAGGGTCAAGAATTATACATATATGTAATGACTATACATCCATCCAAAAGTCTAGAAATCAATGAGCAATTGGAAATTTAACTAGAAAAATGTTTCTGGAGGTTACTGAATTAACTAAATCTAAAAGAACCCTTGCCATATCTGCTATCCAGCAATTTATCTACAAAACAAACATTCATATATAGAGTGGGTAGAAGCCACACCTTGTAAAAGAATGTCCAGTTAACAGACTTAATTTTTAAAATTTTCTAGATAAAACAGAGACATAATTTTACTAACTTTCTTAAGTGATAATACCCTGGTTTAATGCTATTGGACTTATGAAGGATATGTGCCATATTTTTTCTTTCTTAATTGGTCCAATGGCTAGGGTAAATAATAGAACTCCTCTTGCACCCACAATTCAATCACCCTCCCCTTTCTCCCCACCCCAATGAAAAATAGATGAAAGTGCATTTGCCCTCAGGTCTATGGTACTTCAACTTAAGAGATTTTATCAACTAGGCAGTGCAGCAATTGCATTAACATTGTCTGCATCCACTGAAATAATAATGGCCTCACTGTTCTTCCCTTCCCCCCCCCCCCCTCCCCTCCTTCCAAAGAAACTGACATATTTCAAAACATTTCTTGGTCATGTATGTGGAAGGAGAAGATGTACATTTACTGGAAGAGTAGAAGTGGTGACAGGATACAAAACACCATGTCTGAAAATATCAAGGTCTCCCCCTTGATATGAGAAACATCAGTCTGAATGAAATGTGAAGGAACAATAGAAACATTCTTCTTCTCTCCTTTCCTCAAGGCTTTCACATGTTTCAGTTTGTCATCCTGCACATCTCCGTGATCTGCCTCCCTTTGTGTGGTACCATTGCTTGAATGTACCAATTCTATAAAAGCTGCAATAAGGGGAATACGAGTGATTGAAAATAAATAAATAATTATTCAGCGAAGCTTACAATTATTTAAGATCATCAAATATATACTAAACCTATGACGAGAGAATAAAAACAGAAGGAAAACTATTAAAAACAAAAGTTGCACCAGATTCTAACTTTCGTAGATAATAGATGTATTTTATTTACTCACACTGCACGTCAAGGCATTCATGCCAAGGCTTATCATATCTTGCACGGTCAATACGTGGAAATCTCAAGCTATATGGTGCAGCAAATATCTGAAATATGGAGAGGAGGAAAGGAGATGAGACCTGGCGAATGAATACTGAAGAATCAATTTATAACAAAAACCATGAAACCTTCCTACAACTGAACTAAATATTTCAGTCAATTAGTTCAAAGATAGTCATGTTAGGTCATACCTCAGACCTAATTGTTCGTATATCACTGGTTATAGAAAGAATAATTGATCTGAAAATAGAGAGGGCAAGGGTAAGAGGCTATATTAAATGAATAGCACATTGCATTTACTTCTATTAGGGGTAAATGCTAACTTTTCAGGGCTATCAACCCAAACATCTGGTCTCTCTTTTGAGTTATTTGTAACTTGATAAAAACTTGGTGCAGCCTTCTTGGGGTATTCGTACTTCCTGCAAAGCATATTCTGCAGATTAATAGAACTATAGAAGTATTATACAAGACAAATGAAATCTTATACAAGGTAAATGAAATCTCAACGTTTTGTGCAATATGTCACCAAATGGTATACAATTTAGCCCACATGCCAATTACTATAGTTTTCAGTTCCTTTCAACCAGCCTAAAATTTAAATTCTTGCAATGAAGTGTTCACTTAGCAAACTTCTATATTCATGCAATAGAGCAAGTGTTTACTTGATAAACTTTTTAAGGTACTGCGCATTGTGAGGCTGACATGTCAAAAAAACCATAAAAAGTGACTTGTAAGAATATCCAAGAACTAGTTTCTGTCCAAGAACATAGTTTAAGTGCGTTTAAAGGCAGTCTCATTACTCAAAAGTCAAAACTATTTTCTCAGATGGAGTTCTTTGAGCATTTTCCAACATTTTTTATGGAAGCAAACTACAATAGTCAAAGTTCTGAAACCACATCATGTATATAGACCTAAAATAAGGCTTCAATTTAGTTACAACAGCATCAAGCTCCTCATCAGATAGACCAGTGCCCACTCTGCAGAACGAAATGAATCTGCAATAAAATGATAAAATCAGAACCACTCCTATACTCTTGATACATACAACAATTTAAACTGCAAAAGTAGTAAATGTAAATCAGGTTCTCCAGTTAAACAAGGTTTACAAAATTGTCACGCAAACAACTACACCATTTAATCTTGTCATTAGAATGGACAAAGACAATATTGGCTTCGAAGATAGGATCAAAGCCTAAATTAAAGGAACCCAACCCTCTAGGACTTACCTAATTCCAAACCATCATTCAAACTGATAAATTAATCCAAATAGAACATTAGCAGCAACTGATGAAGTTTTTGTGCTGACTGCGGAAAGTACTGCACTCCTCACCACAAGAATTTTATTGAGCAGTGATCATTTTATCTACAGAGAATTGTGGAACAACATGCCCAACCAATCCCTTCTATTTTCAGGCAGAAAGTATAGCAAGTATGGATCAGTCTTTTATTAACTCCATATCACCATACCAAAATAATACAAAGATAAATCAGTAAATGTGTACTTGCATAAAGCATCAGCATATACATGCCTGAAAAGACTTCAACAACTGGAAATCTCACCCCCAGCATTTCCAAGTCTATTCACCCTATTAAAGATGTAGACACATTCTTTCAATGAATCCGATGAGGAAACACATTTTAAAAGTGAAAACCAGTTGCGCAACAGCATTTATTGGAACATTTTTATTCGGGAACTACAAGAGTTTCACTAAGAAAATGCACCCATTCCGTAAGACATGTGAACCAATTGATTCAAAAGAACTACTTACCGTCTGGGATATGTGCTTGCAGCCGGACGCTCTGCAAGGCCCACCAGGAATTGAGCAACCTTCAGTTATATGAGAAAAACCGGGATCACCTCTCATGAAACATCCAGAAGAGAATAAAAATATCTTAAGCATATTGAGAGAATTATTACCTCCCCTCCACGACGACCAGAGCCATAATATCCTCCTATAGAAAGATTAACAGATCCTTAAAATAAGCTTAAACGCACCATAATGCTCTGTGGAAAATATAAATTAGGAAGGAACACACACCTATGATAAGAACATCCAAATCAGAGCCAGCTCTAATGTAATCAGGCTTCAACTTCAACCACTTTCCACTCCGATCACTTGGTTCCCATTTGGAACCAAGGTCTTTTAGAACAATCCCTTCATCTCTAAGAGGACGAAAAACAAATTTCGCATAAAACATTAGTACAATAGTCACTCTTGTTCATTCAAATATTAAATCGACAGTTCATTCAAGACAATTTCATCCAAATAGTTAAATGAAATAGCACAACGTGCACCATAATTGTTAGAATATGCAGCTGTTTGTACAGCTAATACATGCTGTTAGCATATGCTTTTAGTGCAGCTAACACATGCTAACACAAGCTGTCCATAACAGCTAACACATACACATGCTAAGCTGTTAATAACAACTAACACATGCTGCTTGTACAGCTGTGTTAGTGTTAGTATAGCTGTCATCTCTACCCTTTGTATAACTATAAATACCTCCCATTGGAGAGGAATAAACATCAGAAATTTTCTGCATCTTATTTGCTACTTGGTATCAAAGCTTTCTAAATTTTTTTTTTCTTCCTATTTTTGTGCTACCACAAACATCTATCATTTTCACCAAGGGTATACTGACCTTGGTGTTATCTCTATCCTTTCTTATTGAAATCTCTGAGTATGCTCTGTAGTTGCAGCTAGACTGAACTTCTACATCAGAAATTTCCTTTTTTTTCTCTCTAACATTAAACAAAAATTTCCGCTGCCGATTATGTGTGAAAAATCAGAAACTTCAGATGAAACATCTGCCCCTGTAATGAATTTCCAGCAAGATACATCTACCCCAGTGATGAATTTCCAACAAGATACCCCTTCTGCAATTGGGGTAAAGCTCAATGGCACCAGTTATCGTCTTTGGTCCAAAGTTCTGGAGATGCATATTGTTGTCCGTGAAAAATATGGCTACATCTCTGGAACGAGAAGTGCACCAAAAGATTCAGATCCTAAGTTTGAGAAGTGGATGGCTGAAAATGCACTAGTAAAGTCCTGGCTCATCAATTCCATGATCCCTGCACTCATGATGAATTTTATTCATTGTGAGACTGCTAAAAATGTTTGGGATACCGTCAAAAAAACGTATCATGATGCTTCTGATGCTTCCCAGGTCTATGAGTTGATGAAGAAATCCTTCCAGATGCGTCAAGATGGCCGACCATTGACTATCTATTTCACGGAACTCAATTCCACCTTTATGGAGCTTGACTTCCGTCGTCCGAATGACTTGGAGAATCCATTAGACTTTGCCAAATTGAAGAAACGTATCTCTGAAGAACGTGTCTATACATTTCTTGCTGAACTTGATCATAATCTTGATCAAGTATGTGGACGAATTTTGGCCACCTCACATCTCCCTGATATTGATGAAGCTTATTCTATAGTTCGTAGAGAAGCACAGCGCCAAGTCACCATGGCCGCCGAAGGAACCCCAGAAGCCTCAGCCTTGGCAGTTAATAGGGCTCAACCTTGGCAAGCTACTACTTCTATAACATCTCAGACTTCTTCAACATCTTCAGAGAGAAAGTGTTCTCATTGTGATCGTAAGGGTCATGAAAAGGAAACATGCTGGAAGATTGTAGGATATCCAGAATGGTTCAAGTTGAAACAGGCTGAACGCAAGGGAAAAAGGTCCTCTCAGGCTAACTCAGTCTCTACTGACATACCACAACCATCCCAGGTTTATTTCGGTAAAGGTAAGAATGGAGTGTCATTTATTTCTTCTAAAAATCCATGGATAATTGATTTAGGGGCAACCGACCATATGATTAGTGACTCATCTCAGTTCACCTCTGCCACCTGTCCATCTCGTCATTCAGTTCAAGTTGCAGATGGAACTCTCACTCCAGTTCAAGGGACTGGCTCTCTATCACTTTCCTCCACTTCACCTTTATCTTCTATTTTGCATGTTTCTAATCTCTCTAATAGTCTTTTCTCTATAAGTCAAATTATCAACTGCTCAGTAACATTTTTTTCTACTCATTGTATCTTTCAGGATCGTCTCACGAAGATGACGATTGGTACTGGTAAGGAGAGAGGGGGTCTCTACTACTTGGAGGGGGCAGGGCAATCTCAAATTCAATATGGTCATGGTTTTCAGGTGGCTGGAAATCCAGTTTTAGATCGAAAAAAAATTCTTCTATGGCATCGCCGTTTAGGACATCCCTCTTTTATCTATTTAGAACGCTTATTTCCGAATTTATTTGCTAATGTTTCAGCTTCTAGTCTTCGATGTGAACATTGCATTTATGCGAAAAATCATCGTGTCTCATTTCCACCAAGGTTTAATAAAAGTACTACTCCTTTTTCTCGTATTCATACTGATGTGTGGGGACCATTTTCTACTTCTACTTCTTCGGGTTGTCGATACTTTCTTTCTTTCATTGATGATTGCACTCAAGTGTGTTGGGTTTATTTGATGACATCTAAAAGAGAAGTTAGTAATATTATTCCTAAATTCCATAAACTAATCAACACTCAGTTTCAAGTCCAAATTCAAGTGTTTCATTCTGATAATAGACGAGAGTTTGTTAATCTTTCTCTTACTGAATTCTTCCAGCAACATGGCATTATTCACCAGACAACTACAACTTACACACCCCAACAGAACGGTATAGCAGAGCGTAAGAACCGCCATCTTCTTGACGTGGCTCGGTCCTTATGCTTTACTATGCGAGCTCCGAAACAGTTCTGGGTTGATGATGTCATAACTGCTGCGTTCCTCATTAACAGAATGCCTACTCATATGCTTGGTTATCAAACACCCATCAAAGTATTGTCTCACTTCCACTCAATCCCTTCCTTACTTAATTTGCCTCCTAAAATCTTTGGTTGTCTTTGTTATGTCCATGTTCATTCTATCCACAGGGACAAATTAGATCCACGTGCTCTTAAGTGTGTCTTTCTCGGATACCCCCCATCTCAAAAAGGATATAAGTGTTTTCATCCTCCTTCGGGTAAAACATATGTTTCTATGGATGTTGAATTTTGTGAACAGGAATCATATTTCTCAGGGGGAGTAACAACTTCCCCTCTTCAGGGGGAGATTAGGAGTACAGATGAGGAGAAGTTGTGGTTTGAAGGGTATGAACCTGAATTTAAAGTTCTCCCTACTCACGGTGAAGGAGAGACATTGGTTGAACATGAACCTGAACCTCAAGTTCTCCCTACTCAAGGTGAGCAGGAGACATTGGTTGAACATGAACCTGTTACTTTGAAAACATTTGAAAGAAGAAAAAAGAAACATGTGAATGTTCCACTGCCACTCGCTTCTCTGGATCCTCCTCTCTATGATCCTACCATCCAATCGACTGATTCTTCTGGGATTGATCTTCAGGTACATGCTTCCACCCCTATCTTATCTCTTTCTTCTAATATTGACTCATTACCTGAATGTGATCACGTAGCCCCACTAGAAACTCCCTTGGTTCCACATGATGAGGACCGGGGGAGACGATATCTTGTACGTGATCGTCACCCTCCTGAAAAATTTGGTTTCCCTTCATCCAATAATGTTAAGTATCTCATTTCCAACTATATTTCATACCACCGTCTTTCTAAGTCTCATTTGACTTTTGCACAACAATTGTCTTCTGTGTCTATTCTTAATAAGTTTCAGGAAGCCCTTGATGATCATAAATGGAAATCTGCTATGGTAGAAGAAATGAAGGCTCTTCAGAAAAACTCTACATGGGAGATGGTTGAGTTACCAAGAGACCAAGAGACAAGAAAACTGTGGGGTGCAAGTGGGTGTTCACAGTGAAGCAGAATTCAGATGGTTCGATAGAAAGGTATAAAGCCCGACTTGTGGCAAAAGGCTACACCCAGACTTATGGGATTAATTATCAGGAGACATTTGCTCCTGTTGCCAAGATGAGTACAATCAGAGTCCTTCTCTCATTGGCTGCCAACTTGGATTGGCCGCTAAAACAGTTTAACGTCAAGAATGCCTTTCTACATGGAGATCTACAAGAAGAGGTGTACATGGATCCTCCTCCAAGTTTTACACCTAAAGGGGGAAAGGTTTGCAGGTTAAGGAAGGCTTTATATGGCCTTAAGCAGTCACCTAGGGCCTGGTTTGGCCGGTTCAGTCGTTCCATGAGAAACTATGGTTTTAAACAATCTCAAGCTGATTACACACTATTTCTTAAACGTGTTGGCAGCAAGATTACTTTGCTAATTGTTTATGTGGATGACATGGTGGTTACAGGTAATGATGAACAAGAGATTGAGAATCTTTAACGCTACTTGGCCAAAGAGTTTGAAATGAAAAATCTGGGATCTCTCAAGTATTTTCTAGGAATTGAAGTTGCACGTTCTAAGAAAGGCATCTTCTTATCTCAGCTAAAATATGTTCTTGATTTACTAGCAGAGACTGAAAAATTGGTGTGTGAACCTATTAATACTCCAATGGAGGTTAACCATGGATTGTCAATTTATCCATATCAAGTGCCTACCGACAAGGAGAGGTAGCAAAGGTTAGTTGGAAAGCTAATTTATCTGGCTCATACAAGACCTGACCTGTCCTATGCTGTTAGTGTTGTCAGTCAGTTCATGCATAATCCAAGTGAAGCACACCAAGGTGCAGTTGATCGAATTCTCAGGTACTTAAAGTATACTCCAGGCAATGGTATATTGTTTTCAAAACATGGGCATTTAGATGTGGAAGGTTACACTGACTCTGACTTCGCAGGCTCAAAACTTGATAGAAAATCAACTTCAGGTTATGTGTCTTTTGTTGGTGGTAATCTTGTAACTTGGAAGAGTAAGAAACAGGAGGTTGTGTCGAGATCTAGCGCTGAAGCAGAGTATAGAGCACTCTGTCATGGCATAACTGAGCTTATTTGGTTAAAGATTCTAATGAGGGAACTCGGGTTTGAACCTAAGAAGCCTATGATTCTATATTGTGACAATTCAGCTGCCATTGAGATAACAAATAATCCAGTACATCATGAGAGGACAAAGCATATTGATATTGACAGACACTTTATCAGCGACAACTTGGCAAAAGACGTCATTCGAGTGCCGTATATAAAGAGTGAAGACCAACTTGCAGATATGATGACTCATGTTGTTTCTAGCAAAGAACTCTACTCTTCACTAGACAAATTGGGCATGTGCGATATCCATGCACCAACTTGAGGGGAGTGTTAGAATATGCAGCTGTTTGTACAGCTAATACATGCTGTTAGCATATGCTTTTAGTGCAGCTAACACATGCTAACACAAGCTGTCCATAACAACTAACACATACACATGCTAAGCTGTTAATAACAACTAACACATGCTGTTTGTACAGCTGTGTTAGTGTTAGTATAGTTGTCATCTCTACCCTTTGTATAACTATAAATACCTCCCATTGGAGAGGAATAAACATCAGAAATTTTCTGCATCTTATTTTCTACTATAATGAAAATCAACCTTCTACTCTAAAATGTTCAGAACATTTGAAAAATTCATAAAAATGATGCGGGAGACCGAGATAATCATTACATCAACGTTGCATTGCTCCGATTTGGAAGAAAGGTTAGTAGAAAATGGTTTGATCTCTAGGAAAGCAAAAATAATTTGTCGAATTTAAATATTGAGTGCATACATGCGACTGCCAATTAGGCACAACAACAGAGGTTTTTCATGTTCTTTTCTTTCCTTTATTCCTTGTACACTTTTGAAGCCATGCTGCTATAACAGTGGGCATGAAGGGGAAACCGGAAACTGGACTCATGTAAATTGGACCTGCTAACTATCCAAGGGATGCTAATATAATTTTGTTAAATGTTAGAATACAAACCCCAGAGGTGTAGAATGTTGGCGCGAAAGATTACAAAAACATAGCTATGATACAAACTTATATTTCAGTGCTCTTCAGATTGTTTGTATGACTGACATTCTGCAGAGTAGAATGAAAGGCAAGCATCAGGAGATTGTCTGTTGTGCTTTAATTCATTTGGAGGCTTCAAGTGTCCAGACTCCAGAACTTCTTTCTAACTACGTAAAAATTGTTGGGTAACCTAGTGCATGTTGCACTTTAAAATATTTAGTGCTTACACCTTTAGACACCTTTAACATTGCGCTATTAGCTTACGCAGATTGGATAGAAGTGACCCAGGACCTGCTTTGTATTTCTATTGGTGGCAATCTGTTCATCTTAAATAGCAAAAAGTATTCTATTATAGCTATGATAAATGCATAGGATGGACAATAAGTTAAGTTTAGAGTCATGGCTCATATTGAATATTGTATGAATGTGGATCTGTTCTACAGGAAATGGGATTTGCATTAAAAAAAATTATATAAAATAAAAAATAAAGGATCCTTATGATCTCAGACTGCAAGAGACAACTGATCCAAACAGTTCATGTGGGGACTGTGATCAAAGAAGATGTGATGAAGAAACATTATTTCAACACCTATCATGTCAAAAAGACCTATTAGGTGATGAACTAAATGGATATTCAAACAAAGAGAAACTTCTCTACTTATGTAAATAGTTAGGCATGATTATAATCAAGCTTTAACAAGGGTTCTATAGGTAAAAGAAATTTACAATCTTTGTCTTCCTTAGTATTAAAACCATCTCTCTCTCTTGGAAACAAAATCATAAATTACTAAAGTAGTGTTAATATCATGTCATTTATTCTTTCTTTTTCTTTTTTTTACCTTGCAGATGAGGAAAGTTTAAACAAGCTAGTTTGGGAGGTTGAAATCACTTCAGTAAACCAGTACACCCAGAAACATTTCAAATAATTGCATCGAGCATTTTATTAAAACATGACACTATACAACATATCACACACACAAACACACCCAGTTTGCATATAGTATAATCTAACGAACAAGTGCTTTGCAAACTCTCTTGAGTAATAGATAGCCATTATCGTGAGAAAAAGTGTATCTAAATACACCGAAGATAAGACCAAATAGGATGTTATCTCCTCATAACAAGAACTCTGAGATAGAAGTGTGGTGCCAAAAAAATGAAAAGATCACTGACCTGTTCTCAATGGTGTCCTTAAAAAATCTCTCGACTTCATCAACACCATAAGCAATGAGCGACCAACATGGTTCCCCTGTATGGCCATGACAGGTAAAGTCATAAAAGGCAGAAATAAGCAATATAACTAATATTCGAAAAACGAAATGACTGCAAACTTCTTAAATCAACATCAACATGCAATACTTTTCCTAAAGGTTTGAAGGAGCGGCTGCCGTGAATTTGAGACCTAGCAAAAGGAAAATTCTTTTTCATATTAATCTCCTCCCCAAAAGAGAGGCTAAAATAATTAAGAAGCTTAAACATATGGATTTTCATTGAATGCTATTCCTTCTAGGAAAGTTTTTAGACATGGGTAATCAAGTACACATGTATATAGAATTCTAATAGAAACTTCCTTGGTTGATGAAACTGCAGTCCTAAGTCAAAGGCTACACTTCTATACCACAACTACCAAGAAATTGGGTTACTAACTAAAAAGTCAACATCTTGCCAAGCCAACTAGGTTGAAGCCGAATTCGAAGCAAGACTACATTTCTAAACATTAACCAAGAAAGCACGTTGTCAAATAAACATTCCAAAAATACATACTAAAAGAATATTAATAGGATAACTCAAATATTTTCTCAAGTGGCTAGGATGTCGATTGTTGACAAATGCTAGATGCAAGCTTTATTCACCAAGTTAAAGACCAGATAGGGTAGTTACCAGAAGGACGATGAGCATTAAGACCACCATTAGGAACCAAAATTTCCAAACGACCCTTTATGGGATTCACAACCTTCCGAAGAAGCTCATGCCGTTCTTTCAAGCTTTGATGAATAACACTTGTATCTCCATCATAAAGAATATCAAAAGCAACATCTAGCAAATCTCATGTCAAGCTAAACAAGATCAAGTGCATCTATATTCTGGCTTGACTTTCAGAAAGTATGCCCATGGCTGCTGGAACAGTTTTTACCATCTATTAGTGTTATATTGAGGCACCTACAAATATTCTGATATACAGGAAGGATACAGCACAACTGCATCAGGAAAAGGAAGAAATCAAGCTTTAGGACAATAGTTTTTACTAGAAAACAGCATAGCAAATAATATACAGCAGGAAACCTGTCGGTCACTATCAAGTCCCTCCTTTGCTGCTTTGGCTGCAAGAAGGATCAGAAAGTTCATAAGACAGTATAACTGAACTGTACCAAACATTAAAAGATGATGATGCAAAAACATGGACCAGAAATTACGTAAACCTATTTCCTGATTTGAACCAAATTCAGCAAAACGGTTCATAGATGTGTCCCAGACTAACATTTCTCCATCGAGTATACACCTGAAAAAGAAAATAGCTTCCGGGAAATAGAGTTCAGAGATAACCTAACAATGTTGTAATGCCTTTAAACATTCCTAAAGGTTTTTGTTTATGCCTAAATCTATGATACAGGGTCGTGGGGCGGGGGGGTCATTGTTATATATTCTATATGCATTTTCATGAATCACTACGATACTAATAACAAGTAAACTTTCCAAGATTGTGGAGAAAGGTTACAAGTCCATCCTTAGTCCTAAAAATCAGATATTCATCAGCAGAGATATTAGAGGTAAAAATGGCACATCATTTGGAACAACTCTACTGCTTAGTTCCTAAAATTAATTTTCTTCATCTGCAGAGACCCTAGACAGAAAAATAACACAACTTTAGCAAGTACATGCAACCATTGAAGGCAATCATTGATTAACCTTTAAAAAAATCTTTTTTTCTGTTTTTGGCAAATAACCTTTTAAAAGATATCGCTACCATTAACAACACTGAAGCAGAAGAAAATTCTGCTGAAATGGTTGCTGATACCATGTGTCTGGGTTATGGGAGTTGGCACACACCTGAGTACAATCCAATAAGGAAAAAATGGTTCAACTCATTTTTTTTCTTCACAGCGTAAAAGACAAGGTCCATAAATAGAATAAAAGGCTCAGATGTAAGGGTCCTGAGCATAAACAGCCCACTGGCCACCATCTTGGATACAATCGTTACCTATTTATATACAGGCTGCTACACTTATCTCAAGTCTAACAGGAAAATACTCTTCAGCAAAAAAATTTGACTCTTTTACTACAAAGAATACTCAAAGATCATGCCAAATAAGACCTGTGTCAAGCATTTATTAGGCTTTAAAAGAATTAAGTGATGATCTAACCTCACATGGAAATGTTCATACATTAAACATAGTAAACTTAAACAAAACAGCATATGTATACAAAAATATATATGGGCATCCCTGGATGCTCTTAATCTCATAAAACATGATCTGGATAACTAGAACCCAAAGTGACACAAGGCAGTCAGGTATATAGGATTTTTTAAACTTGGCGTTAGAGTCATACCTGTCAACAAGAACATGTTGCTTTATAATCTTTGACATTGCATGTCCATATTCAGGATGATCGAGAAAGTTCCTGCATAAATAAGATGGGAAATGATAAACATGGAACTGAAAGCCAGCTTGAGAGTTTGAAATTCTGAATTCATAAAACAGTCAATAAAAAATATTGCTTATTATCCACAAGCAGAATTAATCCATGTGGCATAATACCTAGATTGCTAGACAGAAGGAGAAGATTAATAAGTATAATGCATATAATTACCTTGAGAAAAAGTGTATATCTTCTCCATTCTTATGGATTTGGATGCGGTCACCATCAAATTTGCATTCAACAACAACTTCCTTCCCATGAAGCTAGACAAAGGAAAATTATGCATATGGAAATATAAAATACATATAGAGACAACACTGAATGTGATACAACCAACTGAAGATTCCATAATCCTTCAAATTATAGACTCGGCAAATATACTCAAAAGTTTGTTTCCTTATGTTCTAAAAAGAACTTGCTAACAGACCTTCTTCCATGCACCGGTTGCATTACTGACCCTTAGAGCTAATTGAGGGCGTACAGGTTTTCCAACTTCTATGTCCTGCAAAGGATGAAACGAACTTGTATAACTGAGCCCAAATGTGACAGATAAAATCAGAAATGGTACACAACTAATAGGTGACGAGCATCTGTTTTCCTTTTCCTTTTTCTTTTTCTCTTTTCTTTTTTGTTGGGAGATGTCAGTTAAGGGTATGCAACTTGACCAACTGAAATGGAAAAATAACATTCTACTATTGAATGTACGTAAACTCTAAAATTCCTTAGATATAAGTAACCCTTTAATTAATAATAACTCCCCCACAACCACCACATCCAAGCTAGCCTTCTTCCACCATCATCTAACCATTACAATCCATTTACCCACCATCAGTGTGCAAAATTTAGTTAAAATGATACAGGACAGATTTAGGATAAAGAACTAATGGAAAACAATGAAAAAATAAACTAGGATTTAAACTCGACGTGTAAATCTCTAGGGTCTCTCAAGTATATCAACTCCACGAATCAACACTAAAGATGAATAAAATACCTCTACGATAGAAATAATCAACTTCAATATCGATAATCTGTATTCTAAAAGACTTGTGGGGATTATATCACTATTGAAAGAGACTCAAAACCCTAATATTACTTGGGGAATAATAAAAGTACTAAACAACCAAAATACCCTTATTAATAATTTATAATCACTAATTAATGTCCTAAATCCCCACTAATAAATAAATTACATTAATACTGTTACATTAAACATAATAAAAACTCCAAATAATAAATACAAAAATTCTTAGTTAAAGTCTTGACTTGTGATCCCCATTATAAAATACCTTTCATTAATAGGTGTCTTTATACAAAAATCTATAAAAGTTTCATGATCTCATCAAAGATTGCCTTGAAATTGGCGTAAAGAAAAAAACTCTTGATCAAATTGAGGGTCATGAGCAATGGAAACCAGGAACGAATGCAATGATGATCAAAAAAATATCCGAAATATCAAATTATAATTCCTATCATAGAGCAGCTAAGGTGAGGAAGCATTCAAATGAAAAGGCTCGAACTATACCTGGCGTTTATGTCGTCGACTTCGATCCCTTAATTTTTCACAAACTAATTTTAAGTCACAAGTCACATTGAATAAGTCTTCAGCATCTGGATGAAATTCATGGAAAATGCTTTTTTCACTAGTTCCCAACTTTAGATCTGGAAGGAAAGGGATTAAAAATAATGGGTCATAGTTTATAAACGCTAAAAATGCCAAAGAAACAAAAATCATAATCACTTATTATCAAACCTTTAAGGATTATCATAATAATCCACTTCATTTCCTGTGCATTTGTTTTCTGGATCAGTTCAGAAAGAACAGAAGTCTTCTCTGCTCTGTTGTGATAGTTTGAAATAAAAATCAGAAAAAGAGATTAGTCTACAATCCATGAATAGAGAGGATGAATGAAAATGTGACATCATCAAAATAATATTAATGGCCTGAATGGAATTTATTTTTATTTTTATTTTTTGGGGGGGAGGAGGGGGAAGAAAGTAAAACACAAGCAACATTGTGTTAATAGGGGAAAAGAATGAAAATGTGGAACCACGAATGATAACAATATTAGGTTTGTTTATGTAATATTCCAATTTTCCAAGCACATAGATTTTCTCTCTTTTGATTTTTAAAACTCTCTTCTCAAAGAAAAAAAATTGATTACGTAACTCTATTCCCAAGATGTATCTAAACCAGACCAATCACTGATCCATCTCAGTGTTGATGCTTCACCACCAATGCTAGAAGTATGCTTCAAGGTTCAATGGAATAGCCGGAATCCCCCCGTTCCCCCATCAGCCTCAGTAGGAAGGTAAGGAAACTACTAATTAAGTATTTACATACATATCAACAGTTGCAGAATATGATGTTCAGATCCCGGGAATCACAAATAATATTCAAACAAGAAAAGCACCATACACAGAGCTCATCTTCATCATGAAAAGCAAGACTGATAGTTCACAAGATTGTGGAGCAAAAAACTAATGGAACACAAATGAAATTCTATAAGATATTAAGAATGAAAATACTGTTGAGAGTTCATGGTGCTGCAACATTCAATTATCAGAAATATAAACCACCAAACTGGTTTACCTATTTTCACTTGAGGCCAAGCGATCAAGTAAGTTATTTAATTCCTTGATTGTTAATCCTCCAGAAGTCATTCCCTGCCTGAGTTGTAGAACCTGTCCACAGCAGCAATATCTGAGATTTCTGAACATGATTTCAATACACGGAAGTCCAATCAGTTTAAAAGATCAATTTGATGTGCTTTCCAGACCAGTGAAGGAAAAATCCATTCCTTTAAAAGTGAAGTAATGGTTAACAATATTTTAGAAGAATAATGCTACAAGCCTGCTACTACATGTACCCTACTCATACCCAGTGACGTGGGTTATCACATCCTTCTTTCAAAGTAAAAATAGAAGAGCCTAATTCTTCAATTAATTTCAATAAAAGGGCCTAATTAATATACTAAGTACACGTTGAGGTGTTTGAAGTATTTACTATTTTAGAATTGTTACCAGATTCTAATAATCTAAGTGCAAAACTGTCATTAAAACGTGATGAGAACACAACTCCGGTTGCTTATTTCTTTTTCGGGCTTATTATTATTTACTCAAGAATTTTAATGGCTTTCACTACCAACTGATTGAGTGTGGTTCTTACATATCAAGCAACAGTAGGTGTTGACAAAGTTAGCAATTAAAAAAATAGCTTAATCTTTTTCTGTCTATGACTACTTAACCACACGATCAACATAACATAGTTAAATTCTCGCATTTCAAGTAACAGTTGACAACATTACTCAAAAATAACGAGGGGAAAAAAACCCTAAAATCAGCAACGAACCCACAAACAAAAACTTTAACAAAACACCTACCTCAGCGGCCACGAGAGAGAAATTGCCGGCATTTGCGCCGGTCTTGGCACCGCCCTTGCGCCAATTAATGAGGCGGAGAGCATCCTGTGACTCCCTCGATATGCCAAGAGCATCAATCAAACACGTGGCGAGCACAGACTCTTTGAGACCGTACGACCCGCGCTCTCGGTCCAGGCTCGGGAGTATCAACCTAATGGCGCTGAAGTAATCGCTGGGCTTGCAGAAAGAGTCCAGGAATTTTCTGAATTTGGACCGCTTTTTCCCGGAAGATTTGCTTTTCTGTATCCAGTTGAAGAGGCTACACATCACACTGAACTTCGTTTCGCCGGCCATTTTTCAAACTCTCGAGTGGCTGGCTGGCTGGCTGGCTTCCTTTAAAAGTTTTGAAACTTCCAAGCTTAAATAGGTCAAGGACTCGACCGTCTTGATGAACTACGAAGCTTGCTGAGGAAAAAAGCCTGTAAGACCGTGTTTGGATCTACTCTTTTTTCAAAGACTAGGTTTATTTACACTTCTCGGACCTTGATGTTTATTTCTGTTTGCATTGAAACCCCTCATGTTATGACAGTAAGCTAATTGCTCGATTCAATATAAATCTCTCTGTCTTAGTAACCCTTTTTTTGTGATTTTGGATTACAACCCTATGATTTTTAAAAAATAAATAGTAACAATTACATTTTTATCTCCTTTTATTTTTTAACTTTCTCATTTCTCTTCCACTCTATATCTTCTCTTAAATTCTCTCACATAATTTATTTATATAAACTTCAAAACTTTTTATTCAAATATTATTAAATCTTAAATTACAGATTATAATGTATACACCTGCATCATGTGTGTCCCACGCTCATGTTTATATATTTCTGAAATTAAGTTAAAAGCTTTGTTGGATAAATATAGTCTAACATTCATTATTAGTTTTGGAGATACAAGTTTAATTTTTTAAAGTCAAATCCAGAATTTATTAAATCCAAATAATTAGTATAATTCATTTAGCTTTGAAAACAATATTAATTAGAAGTGTTTTTTAAATAATTTATAATTTTCATAATTATACTAAATAAATTTCAAATTTACTTCTAAAGTCAAGCTTAATCTTATGTTTTTGAGTAAAAGAAGTATTATTCAAAAGAAGCACCCAAATATAAAGTGAGAGAAATTATTATTTTGGAATCCTTTTTCTATGGAAAAAAGACATGGTTTAAATAATTTGATACTTTTAAATACAAAATTTGATATCAACAGTACCGGACTAGTTGGCACATAATTACACGTGTAATTATGCAGAAGACCTCCCTAAACACATCGTTTCTTCTATGTAAGACCTCTCTAAACACCTCCTATCATAAGAATTTTTCTTGAACTAGACTCTGAATATATATATATATATAATAAAATAAATTTAAAAAAAAAATCCCAACATTAGTGTTACTAGGGTCTTTGGATTCTTTCTATCAATCGCACATCAACAACCACATCGAGCCACAGATGGGAAATGGATGTATTCAGTCGGATACAAGGAAAACTGATTATACTTAAAAGGCTTTTTTTTTTCCATTTTTCTTTTCCTGTTTCACTCTACGCTTAATAAACGACATCAAATAATAAAAAGTTTGAATCATAAAGAAGATTTACATGTAGTACAGTCGATATTAATTTGAAAATTTTGCTGAAAAAAAAGCTACAGAGAAACTTTTAGACTTCGAGCCAGCCACCATTCACATCCTGTAACTACTGTATCCTCCTAAACCAGATGATCCATAGCGACCATACTGTTGACCATACTGCTGTCCATACTGTTGACCTCCAAAGGAAGATGGTGAATAAGAGGTATTTCCCAACTGCGAGTAGGAAGACCTCAAATCTGGTTCGATATTGCCATAACTGCTATAACTGCTAGGAACAACGTCTTTGTGGCTGTTTACAGATTCCTACAAGAAATAAAATTAAAAATGAATAAATATGTTAAGTCTTTCTTTTGATATCATATATATTCCTTCTCTATGCAAAGCATGCTCCTTCAGATATCATAGAGAACACCAGATATTTAAAAGCCATCAGTTTTAGCATCTATATGCATGACTTGTTTCTTTCTTAACAAAACTCGACAACGGCAAGCTATTGACTGAAAATTATTGAAGTAATAAGTAACCGCAGAACAATTTTTCAAAGATTTTCCAAACACAACTAGCTAAATTAATAGGAAACTCGGAAAAAACCAAAGTTTCCCTAAAACTACTATCTAACCAACAAGTGAACAGAGTCTAATTAGAAATTAACCAGCATTATAATGAAATAGTGCATTCGGAAAAAAATTAATTAACTAAAGATTCTTCCACCTGAATAAGTTGCTGAGCTGTCTGAACTTGTGAAGCAGTCCCCTTGATTTCAACAGTGATTTCTTCAGGTAGGCCTCTGCTTTCTTGCACAGTGAGGATAGCACCACTAGTACGTCGAATGTATGCAATATTTGACCCTCCAATCCCTATGATATCCTCAGCAAACGCGAGTGGTATTTGCATAGTTTGTGCTATCTAGTTTCGATAAAACATGTCATATTTAGAAATGAACCCAGCCAACAGATAGTTGATATAATATATACGAAAGTAAATCTCAAAACTGAAACCTTGTAACAAATGGCTGATTTAATAAATAAGAGAACCAACCAAACCTGTAGTTTCACCACCTCCTACCCCTATATTTTTTTTTGCACTATCAATCAAACTCCATTTACAGTGTTTTTTTCCTGATAAGTTAATTCTCATGTCCCACATTACAAGTTTTGTAATGTAATAAATAATACTCGTTCAGTACCAAAGTGAGAGTCCACACAAGAATTTTTATTTTTCTTTTGGGGATGATAACTGAAAAGAACTACAAATAATCATTTTTCACTATCTCACATAAGAGCAAAGAAGTACCAAAGCGTTATATAGATCAACCATGTTTGCACGACACAAATGTGGTAAAGAGATGATTTTGATAAAGGCAACCCTTGGGCAACTATCTGGCCTGAGGAAAAGGATTTTGATAAAGGCAACCCTTGGGCAACTCTGGCCCGAGGAAAAGGAGCTCCCACACAAGATTTCTTATTTTTCTTTTGGGGGTGGTAACTGAAAGGAAATTCAAACAATCATTTTTCTCTATACCTCACATGCATAAGAGAAGAAAAGCACCAAGGCAATATATAGATCAAAGAAAAACAACAATGGTTAAGCATCAGGTTCACTAATTTGTAACTGAGAAGGGTCTGCGTTGAAAAGGTTTTAGTTTAAAGAATTATGGGAGACATATGAACAAGGATTTGCTCCTTCCATGCTATGACATTATTAAGAGCTTAATTAGGGAGGAAAAGAATAACTCAGAAAGGAATCCAGTTGAAAACCAACTTCATTAGTAACAAGATGTGTTTCAAGGCTTAACAAAATATAGGAAATATGAGAAACTAAAAGAACGAAATTAGAGGGGGGGGGGGGGGGAACAGTTCACAAAAAAAGTTTTACTTTCTAACCCCATGCATGTTTACTGTTTAGCATTTTTTAGAAAAAACAATAACTCATAGACTCCCAATCAGAGATAAGAATCTAATACTTTCAGAATAATAGCTTTGTGACTCACAACACTGTTCAAACAATAATACCTTTTAGACTTCAGTAAGTATTCTTGCTCTCTTTTTTTTAACTACAATAATTAAAATTTCCAATTTTTCACACATGATTTTGACATGCAAAATTAGGAAAATAATATGCATTCCAAAGTCCAAACACAATTGAGGTAGTTCAACTCAAATATGATACTATCAATTAGTTATAACTGGTGAAACTACCGCACCTGAGTTACAATAGGACCACCAGCGCGGCCACGCCCTGAAGACCGCAATCCTGAATTTCCGGTATCTTGTCCATACAATGACAATCCAGACGAAGAGAGTTGGGAGTCCAGATTGCTTTCACGATCAAGATACAGAGAGTCCCTCTTCAGTGAAAGAGAATAATCACTACCTATTCCAGTTTGCGAAGAAGTGTGCAGTGTTGACTTGTCAGCCCAAGTCTCTGCCAGGCGATCTTGTGAGACCGGTGTAGTATACTGTAATATAGAGTAGCACAATCTTAATTACAGAGATATAACTATGAAATACAGAAGGTAGCAAACATTGTTATTTAGACAAAAGGAAGACTTTATTGATGAAGAGAGAAAAAATTACAACTCATCAACTTACGCTCTTTTCAAATAGGGGAAGAACACTATGATCCACCAAGAATTTCCTGAGGTGCCCCACCACAGCTTTGAGGGCTTTAAGAACCTTGAGAGCCTCTCCTTGCAACTCCACAACCCTCTCATCCGAGTTGCCATATGTTGGAATTTCGTCTGCCAAAACATATCAGTATCAGGTGGTTTGTTTAAGAGATGAGAGTGTTTCTTACTAGCCAAGTAGCCGAATGATTTAAATACAAGCAAGAAAGGAGAAGAAAAAAATCTATGTTGCTACATATCGATCAGGAAGAACACCCCCCCCCCCAAAAAAAATAAAATAAAAATAGTAATAATAAATAAATAAAATAAAAATAAATAGTCATGGATCTGCCAAACACCTATTCTCACTCTTTTTTAAACAGCATCAAAATTATGCTACAGGCATTAGAAAGAAGATCAATGAAAAACCATCAAAGCACCAAAGTTAAATAATACATTAATACTTCCATGTGCATGCATTTCCCTCCACTACATAAAACTGTGTGCGCACTGGACTTAGTCTGGACACCCTTTCTCAATAACCGATCGGAAACAAACCTCTTAGTATTCATACTAAGGTAGCATTGAACTTCTGTGAGAAGCTACAAACATGTCAAATCAGAACTCTTTCAGCACTCCTAAAGCTAAAGGTGTTAATGAGGTTGCCACTCACGTGGAAATGGAATTCAATTTTTATGCAATAGCAATAGTAGGATAATCCTAGCAGGAAACTTCAAATAATTAGCCAAAGTTCAGCACATATGGACACACTTCCAACATGTGAATAGAATATAGCTTGAGCCGACGGAGATTAAAAGTTGTCGATTTCCTCTTTTATGCAAGGATGGGCCAAGAAGCCACGGTTCTAATGCGTTTTACGAAACAAGCTTAGCCAGCCCCACTAAATCAGCTAAGGTCATGGTGGGAGAATTCAATGGTCTTGTGCCATTAGGTTACTTAGATTAGAAACCTCTGGTAAAATGTCCGCCCGTAGCCCAACAGATAAAGTACATTACATGGTCCGTTTTAGGGATTGGCAATTTACCCATTCAGTGACTTTGGCACTGGACGTTCCCAAAATGGGTACTGTTGGGTTGGCTGAATTCAATAATTGACGCCCGTTGGCAAACTATATACTTGTTGAGCTTTATCTTTTAAAAATTTAAATGGCCCATACATATTTAAGATGATCTCTCACATACTACATTCACAAATACCATTGTGCACATTCAGGTGCTTGTGCCTTAGTTTTCTCTCCAACGTAACAGGACATGTAGATTAAATTATCCATGCAATATCCAAACATTTTATAATCAAACCTTTGTTATTTGGCAGGTTAAAAAAAATTACAACATACTAACGTCCTTCTACATGTGTAATGCTTGCATACTAAGCAAGATTGACCAACTGAAAGAACTAATGAAGATTCAAGAGAATAGAGCTTTGAAATGACTGCACAGTATCGGGATGGCAGGGCACATGCAAAAGAAGACGCACATTAAATTGTTCAGTTACAATCACCTCCATTCAACAAGTTTCGAGTTTAAACAGTACACTAAACCCTTGGGAGAGAAGGATGAAATGAAACATTTAAGTTCTAACTGACTATAACTCAAAACCTCACATACGACAGGGTCACCAAGACTCGTTTAAGATGAAAAAGACTAAGAAATACAGAATTTATGTTTGGGGAAACGGCTGCTTCCCGGCCATGACAGACACCTTACTGGAATTTTTAATTCAGTAACAAAAGAGTCATGTTCATTGGTGAAATAAAGAGTCTTCAGCAAGTTTTGTTCTTGTCAATTTGTTGTTTGAAATTTTGTAGTTTTCTTCTTCCTTGGGTTGTTTGATTCTGTTTTATGCTACTTATTCAATTTTGTCTTTTAAAAATCTTTAACTGCACAACCCATGATTTTCCAAGCATTCACGATTCAAGAATAGTATTTTTGGTAATTTAACTAAAAGCATTCACAAAGAAAGAAAGAGATGGCCTTAACTTTCCTAATTCATGTATTTCCTAAATGTTTTACATGTTAAATAGTTTCTCAATGCTACATTCAAATGAATTCTATCATAGGAGAAATGCCAAAAAGAAAAAAAACAGAAATATATCACTTACACAAGGAAACAATTTAATAGACTTGTGTTGTTTGAAACATACCAGTTGAAAGAACCCGAATGGATGCACCAGTGCTCTCCTGTATTGACTTGATTAAAGAGCCTTGTTTTCCAATTAGATTTATGGCTTGTGTGGATGCTACCAATAACCGGATTGAACAAAATGCAACTGCCGCAGCTCCAGATGCTTTTGCATCTTCTTCATTCTCAGGTAATCCGTTGACGCGTTTGGAAATTCTCATTACCGCATCCATTGCAGGGGATAAAGATGCATCTGGTTCTTCCTTTCCAGATATTAAGACCTAAAAAATACAATGGATAAGATAAGCCACATACTTCCTAAACCTGACCATTTTCTTACATAGATACTGCATAAATCCGGCTTTAAAAACTTAGATTCTTAAAACCCTTAGCATATAAAATACACCTGACCAGTTTCTTATATAAGTACTGCATAAATCCGGCTTTAAACTTAGCTTCTTATAACCCTTAGCACATAAAAAGAAGCACATACCCACAATCCCCCACCAACTGTTTGCCAATATTACAATTTATCTATTTATCTATTTCTTCTCATTTTAACCTGCTAGCCATTTCTTTTAACTCGTACACCCATCCCGAAAAAACAAAACCAAGAAACCATTGTCTAACTTAAGAGCTGAAACAACATAAAACCTTTCACACTAACAAACCCCAATCCTACTTCTTATACAAAACCATGATCAAACCCTATTCACAAATTAAAAATATAGGCAAAAGCAATTACATTGCCTTCCATAAATTTCCCACTAATTCACATCATACCGAAAGTCGAGCAGAGTGAAAAAAAAATATGAAACCCTAAAGATAGGAAATATAGAAATGTAGGGAAAAGTGAAGACATACAATGCGGTCGGGAGAGCCGACTGGGCCATCGAGAACGCGAACGCGGGCACGCGTCTCCTCGCACAATTTCTTGATGAGATCTCCCTTTCTGCCAATAATGCTACCGACCTTCAGCACCGGCACTATTAGCCGAAAGACACAGTCCCCGGGCCAACCCGGCCACTTCTTTTCCGCCGAGTCCGTTGTAGCTTCCGCTGCCGGATCAGTAGCCTCATCAGGAGGCGACTCGGTAGGCGGAGGAATCTCAGGATCGGTGGTTTCAGCGGCTGAGGGAGAAGTGGTTATGACGAGCGAGTCAGATGGTTCTTTTTGTGATTCGGGCTTTTGTGCCTCTGCAGAGCCGTTCTCGGCGTGTTCTGTGGTGGCCATTAGAGAGCGAAATTAGGGCTGGGTATAGAGAGAGGGAAAAAGGGTTTTATGGAGGGGATGACAGGCGCGGGTTTTAGCAAAGGAAGTGAAACACTACTAATCTATCTATCTGTGTAGTAGTAGTAGTACTTTTTCTAGGGCTCGGCCACTGCTTTTGAGCTGGGGAGGTGACAGGTGCTCCTCTCAACGCGTGAGTTGCACGGAACAAATATGGATTACAACTTACCGCCGACTCTGACTTTGCTTTTGCCCCGTTGTCTAAAATCCTTTTATTACAATTTCTTTTCTTTTTTTCTTGTACATTTAAAATAAAATTATTTTATGTTAATTTCAAATATAAGATCACTCTCACAAAAAAATATACTCCTTCCTTTCTCAAAAAAATAACTAAAAGTATACATTTTTTATCTCCAAAATAATAATATAAAATACATAAAATGAAAGGTAAATATGTCATTTTGTAGAGTCTATTAGTATATAAAAAAATATTTATCCCTTTATATAATCTTGTGGGGTCACTAAAAATAAATTTGAATTTTTTTTACTCTCTTTTCTCTATTTTTACTTTTTTAAATATGTGTTCAAATTGTACTTTGTTCATACTTTTAGGACAAAGAGAGTGGAAATTAAGGAATGACTTATTTGAGAATGAAAATTCACTTGTACATTTTTTTTAAATTTCAAAAGACATTTTGATCATTCATACTAGCAGTAATATTACGATGGCTAAATAATTGTTACAAAAAGAAGATACAAAATGATGTGTATGACTTTGGTTGATTACAATCAAATCTCTTATTTTAGAACTTAACTAAAATTTATTTTGATTTATATTTAAAAACGGAGTGAGTATTTATATATAAAATTACAACTTTTTTTGGGAATTTGTATTATCATTTTTTCCTGCTTAAAATACCTCTCTTATATTTATATTAGAAAATAACACAATGTCTATCAGTCGGGTTAGTGGTTTATATCAATTGAATTGTATTGACATGGTTTGGTGGTTTATATTTCATATCAATTGAATTGTATTAACTGTGTAATTATCATTTATCATCATGATAGAATTATTTAACTAATCATACTCATTGATTTTTCTCCTAAATTTTGATATTTGATGGTGTAAAATAAAAATTTTACATGCCATTGAAATATAATTTATTCTCAAATATCAAAATGAAGGGCTAAAGAATCCTATATTCTGCATATAATCAATCAAGACTTGATATTGATTCGCATCTGGTGGTTATGTTTTTGGGTTTGGCTAAGGAATGCTTTCTAACAACCCTTATTTTGTACAGATAATCTTGCACCAAATAAGCCCAACTCCACATTTTTACAAAGACTTGCTGTTCCACAAGTTCCTTTTAACAACACTTGTACAGTTGCATGGAAGCATTCCTCATTTCCCCTCTTCAACAAAACAACACTTTGCGATACGGAAACGACCAATGAAGCTCACATCTTTACAAGAACTAAGTATGACAAACCCAAATAATCTCCAAACATATTCTAAACAAGTTCCCTCTCTACAATGATAGTCGCGCCAATGCCATTATTAAAACTTAAAAGTTCCTGAACCAAACAATATAGGTAAAAAAAATTACATAAACTATACACCTGGTTAAAGAGACGATGCACCACTCCCAACACCACCACCATAAGAAGGCTATGAGTGGCTATCTAACAGATTTTAGTACCAAAACAGCGAATACCCCTGGCGTTGTTGAGCTCCTGATTGCTACTAGCTAGACTAGACTGGAATAGCATCAATCTTTGAAGAGTCCTCGCATCTTAAAACAATGCCCTCAAGGCTAGCAGGAAGAATGCATTTTGACCACTGGCACCCGGTAGGAATTGGCTCTGGTGGAGGCACAATAGTCAATACAGTATCATTTCGCTGCAATACTCCCATTACGGTTACAGTGCTGCCTTCTTTAATGTACCTATTGTCATTGGGGAGCAAAAGTTAGGGTAGCCCCCCAAAAAATTTATTCTTCATTGTGAAAGATAAAACAAAAGAGCTTCAAAAAGAAAATTCTTTGGTCGTTAAGGACCATCACCCATCAATTCTTGAGCAAGACTCATGTCCTCATGTTCCCTTATTGTTATTTATGTGCTTCCAATATTCTCATTCGAAGCACGATATAACAAACAAAGTTTTCAATAACAAAAGGTTAAGCTTTACCCTTCTTTCAACTGCATTACTCGATCATCACCAGAAAGGTTTCTCTGTCGCATCCACCTTATGAATTCTGGAGACAGGTCCCTATTTGACTGATTGATGTCAACAACCACAGATTCATTAACATAGGGAGTCACCTTAGCACCAGACCCAGCTTTAACCAATACCCTTAACCCAGATTGGAAATCAGAAATGTAGTAATCGACCACATGCCTCTGCAATTTAGAAAGAATGATTCAGTCATGAGCAAATGTGAACAATTGTTTGGTAAATATTTATTTTTTTTAAAGCCCCCCCCCCCCCCCCCCACACACACACACAAAAAGTATATAGATAAGATATCATTTTACTTCTTACAAATGAGAGACGTATGTAGAAGAAAAAAAAAAGTATCTACTGGCTTGTCAGAAAGCCCTTCAAAATAAGTATTAAAGATAATTTCAGAAATGAGAATGATAATTAAGCATACGTAACAAAGAAGGAAAAAACATTTAAAGTTGATGACTTCCCTGTTAAAGATCTAAATAGTTAATGTTGTTCGAATAAAACACTCCCATCTCCCGACTTCGTTGACAAAATCAAAACGTAACAGAATAATTTCGACATATATTCACTGGACATGTTGCTAACTTGCTACTAGCTTTATGTTTACAAGGTCAATTTAAATGCTTAACGGAATTAAGTTGGAATAAGATTCACAAGTTAAATCCAAAACTGGTCATGTAGTTATTGGGCATCAATTTATGGATGGGCTAATTAAATGAGGTCACTGATGAGAACGTCTGAAGCCTGCATGAATATACGGTATAATATATTACTAGTACTATTTTGTACCCTAAAAGCTAGTTACAGCATGTTTACAAAGGTAAAACTACCTGTGTACAGACTGTATCACCAAAATGCTAATTATGCTTGAAAGTATAGTGATAACAAAATAATATCTGTAACTAGCATAAAATACAACAGCCCACTTGACTGTGAACTTATGAATTATACATACTTGAGCAAGTTTATGTTGAACATGGAGTGACCATACAACATTAGCATGCTAACAATAGTCGTTCTCACCTCAACTGACCGGAGACCCCAAGTAAAGCGACGATGTGATGGATTGGCAGCTTTTGAATCCCATCCTCGGTATTCATATAAACTTGTAGATGTATAGACACATCTAGGAACTTTCTGGAATGATGATTCAAGAGGAACGTTTCCACAAGTAACCACCTTTAAGAAATTCAACCCTCTTTTATTAAAACAAGATATGCAAGCAGGCCTAAGAACAGATGGATACAATTTCAAGAACACAAAACAAGCTTAATCAAATTAATAAATCTCATAGAAATAGTATTATCTGGAGAGTCGGTACATTTTTCTGTCAAGAGAAAAGGTTACAGGATACTAATTATCTGTCGAATAATATCCTCAGAAGGTCTGCATAAAGTTCTCTCTCCCCCTTTGTAAATACAAAAACCTTAATTGAGGAGTTTTTTTTTTTTTTTTTGCAAACATGACAGACACAAGCAAAATTGGGAAGAAGATATTTTATTCCATTCAAAAAAATTAAAACTTTACATGAAAAAGATATAGATTTCGAGTGCATCGATCTTAGAGAACACACCTGTACTTCTCTGGAACTATGCTTTAATAAATAAATAGTTGCATGTAACTCTTACACCTGAACAATCTTGAGGATGAGTCAGTGGTGTCCATCTTAGTCACTTATCTCTAAGATATATCTTGCCCCCATTCACAATTCCAAAAGACAAAAGGTTACGAGTTCCTCACCCATGCTCTTAAACCTTTGTTTGCTTCCTTTTTGTCTCCCACATCGCAAATGAAAGGCAAGAAGAAGAATTATTTACATGATCATTTTAACTCCAGTTTAGATTGGACTCAACTAACAAGGATGCCTATATATAATCTACGAAATCCTAAATATACGAAGAGCTCCGTCCTATGTTTCCAACAACAACTGGCAAAATAATGATTCGAAAAAGAGGGAACGGAAAGTGTTATAGTCCATACAGTTTATTGATGTAAAATTGATTCATGAACTTATTATAAGAATTGTAAATTTTAGACACTGAACATAGAATTCAGAATTTATTGCTTAGATAGGTCTAATAAGGTTCAATATTTCTAAGATTGGATTGGACATCTGTTGGTGGTAAAACTTGCCGAAGATATGCAATTAACAATGGCAAGTGATGGTAGGAAAAGTATTAATCACGATTCACGAATATATGATTCTGGTGGCAGTGATAAGGGTGAAAGGTCTTGGCATCCTGGGTTATGAACTTATGATGGTGGAGAGTAAGTGGTGGTGATGGTGCGTGTTGCAGGTGACGGTACTAGTGGTTTTGGTAGAAAGAAATTGGTAATAACATATGATGGTTGTGGTGCCGATGAGGTGCTATTGTGTTGGCAGCAGCCTTGATGATGGCAGCACCCTCATACACAAATAAATATATGTAAAAATATATACTAAAAGATGTATAACATAAACAATTCATATACACTAAACAAACTCTAGAAACTATTACATATAAGACCATGAAATAAAAGCCATGTTTTTGAACCTCATATTAACTTTAAGCAAATCCAAATATTCTACTTCCACATCAAATAGCAAATGCACAATTTTGAACTATAGAATTTTAACTTTGACTCGGAAATATTTAACAGAAGGCCCAAAGAGATGGGCGAGAGAAGATGTCACATACCCCAGAAACCTTGACAAATTGGCCGTTTGTTGCAGTTTTGAGATCACAATCTGGATAACGAGAAATGAAACCGGTGATAGCTCTTGTCCCCAAACAACTATTCCAGACAAATACTGAAGTGACAGCAACAAATAAAATAATGATGACAACTAAAAGAATGGGATTGCCAACTGCCGCAAAGATAAAAATGCTAGCAATAAACCCCATCACAAAGAGTAAAATAATGGACCAAAAAATTAGCTTTGGAAAGCTTCTGAAGAAGGAATGTTTATTTTCCTGGCTAAGATGAGTAACAGCTTGGTTTTGAAGTACAGAAGCATTATTTAGTTTGAGTGATCCTGTGGAATCCAATGGACCAGATGCCTTCCAAGGACCACCTGATGCATTAAGGGGTCCCGAGAAAATAGGGCCAGATGTAATGAGTCCTGTGGCAGGAAGAACTGGAGGGAGAGGGCCAGAATTTTGGCGGGAAACAAAGTTTGCTCCTCCACCTTGAGGACCTGATGCCTTTTTCAGTGGTTCCCCGTGTTTGTTTAGTGGACCAGAATTGGTTATTTTCAAGGAAGCTGAACTGGGAACACCAGAAGAAGAACCAAACCGATTCACAGAATTAGGGGTCATTTGGCTTAAGTGAGAAGTAGCACCACCAAATGATCCTGTCCTTGAAGGGGCAATATTTATAGGTCCAGATTTTCTTGGCCTAGAGCCATCCATAGATATATCAAACATTTTGCCAAGTTCACCAGACTTTTTTATATCTCCGCCAGTGTAAGGCATTGATGTGGAGCTCATTGTTGGAGGCTTTTCTTTCGGCTGCTGCTCAGGGCGGCCTGATACGTATAGGCCATTGCTCAACTTGTGGGAGGGGAATCGTGAACTCATAAGGATGCTTGAGTTCCAAAAATGCCCAAATGATAGATTGTGCGCAAAGCCGCACAACACAGACACAAACTCCTAACTATAAAACTTTAAGACAGGTTGCAAACCTAGCAGGCCCAGTTCAAGAATATAATCACACCTAATCAAGCAGATCAAAATATGAGTTATTGAGTCTTGAATTAGATTTCGGTTTCGTTATAAGAAACTAAAGACAAAATTCTAATACAAAATATTGTTTTTACCCTGAGCTAGAAAACAAGCCATGAAGAGATTCACTCGTCATTTATTATACATCTAAGATTCAAAAGAAAATTTGACTATAAGTCCTGAAACTGAAGGAGACAACATGGAACTGCATTGGTTTTCGAGGGACTTGCAATGCAGCAAATAAGTTCACCAGAAAAAAAAATGTCACTCCACCCAAGTATAGATAATGAGATGATGAATCCTGATTGATCAAATTTGGCACAAAAAATAATTATTTGTTTCTTTGAATATTTTTCGACATAGTTTTGTTTCATATAATTGGTTTTAAGAGGTGACCGCAAGTATTAAAAAAATTAGCAAATGCACCAATGATCTGAAAGCAAGTTGATTATTCTTAATACTAAGAGATAGGAGTACCAAGTAACAGTAAGAAAAGTCTTACTCAGCAAAATACTAAATTCAATAAATACCCAAATGAACCCCATATAGTGATCCCAATTCCAGAATATTAAAAATAAAATAAATAAAAATAAAAAAGCACAATGCAATCAAATTAAGCTATATAAAAAAGACAATGCAGAATATAGATTCACAAAGTTAGTGCCCACTTAACTTACTAGATCCAAAATCAAGAAACATATCCAGACTCCAGTACTCAATTCCCATAGAAAAGCACAATGCTAAAGATCACAAGCCAATAATACAAGTTTTATATAAAATTAAAAAGAAAAAGGATCCAGAATCCAAACACGAGATGGGTATTTACATAATTTACATTGAGAATCCAATAAAATCATAAACCCGAGTTTCAAATAAGGAAACTAAAAATACCAAAATTTCCAATTTGATCACGAATGAGCTAAATGAGAAAAATTAGAAGCCCTGAACCTAGAAGCATAAGTTAAAAAAAGAATAGATTTCACACCTGGAGAAGAGAATGAAGTTGGAATCTGAAGAAGTGTGTGCATTGTGGATCAGAATAGGGGTGTGGAGAGAGTTGAAATGAGGTCGGTTGTTTGTTTGGTGAGAAAAGAGAAACTCACAAAAGAAGATAATGACTACTCAATTGGAAACTGAAAACAACTCTCCACCTGAATGACAATTCTAATAAGGTGCTTGCTTGCTTTATCAAATTGAAATTGTACGTACGTACTACCAAGAATTTTCTTTGTCAAATTGTTTTACAAACACTTACATGTTGTTATAAATTTATGTCAAATTATATTTACAAAAACTTATTAATACATAATATTAATAAAAATTATAAGAAGGTCATATTTATACAATCTAGTTAAAATTATAAAAAAGTTTTATTTATTACAAATAAAAACTATATGAATACTTATTTATTTATCTGGCAATCTAATTAATATAAAATTTCACAATATATATCATTTTTCATATAAATTTTATTAGTAATACCGACTGATATTATGCTTTTCTAAATTTTACTATTATTTTTCACTTTGCACTCTCTTAATTCCAAAACTAGGAGATATAAAACAAATCATATTAGTCGGAGTTATGTGTAGGTAGGAATGTGTTTACCGGGTGTTAAAGTTGAACAACATTAATTACTCCTTTCATTTTATAAAATAAGTCTCATTTGTAAAAAAAATAAAAAATATTTCACAAATTTTATTTTTTATTATCAATAATAATATAAAATAACACAATATTCTCAAATTATCATCATAATTATAATATCATGTCAACACTGTTTAAGTAACAACAACTTTTAGTTTTAAGAAATAAACCTAAAATTCTTAATATTTATAAATTTGTAATTGTTATTTTTTCTTTCAGTGACATATAGAGAATATAAATTAATAATTATATAAATAGACCAAATAAACAACACAAAAATACTAATGATGGTCGATGCCTAACTAACAATGAAACAACACTAAAATAGACTAAAATACGTATTGCACCCTAAACTTTATGTGTCAGGTGAATTTTACACTTTAACATTCAAAACGTGTGTCCTTGCAGTCCAGTCTTAAGTTTGGCATTCTAGGTACACCCTCCGAACAATTACAGGTAAAAACTAATCGAAATCACTATACACATGCTTTAAAAGGGTTATTTTACTATTTTACCCTTCTTCATCATCTTCGAGTCTGCTCATTTTTTTTTAACCCTAACTACAATCCAAATGTAATTGAAACGGAGAAGACAAATGGAACGCAATTGTTACTGTAGGAAGAGAGTTGTAACAAAGACATCATGAAAAAGCTCCATTAATGTTAAAAGAAGGTTTATTGGATGTCCAAATTGGTGTGAAGATGAAAATAGTGGATGTAATTATTTTTTTGGGTTGATCCATTTATGTGTGAGCGTTCAAGGGTTGTGATCCTTGGATTACTGAGTTGACTAGAGAAATTGGAAGTTGAGAGCAAAGCCCTTACGGATGAATCGAAGAAGACTGCATTTAGGTTTAAGGCATCAATGGTGGTCCTGTTTTTGAGTTGGGTCATTTTTTTAATTATTTATATGTAATAAGCTGTTATTGATAAGTTTTATTCTTCTTTTTGGCATTGATATATATGTATTGGTTATAATGGTGATGGTCCTTTATGTAAGACCAATTTTGTTGTAATTACAACTAATTGATGAACCTTTTGTGATCAACCATGAGAAAATATTGTTTGTGATGAATTGTTTTGCCTAACAATTACACCAAATGCATCACCAATAGATGACACCACCAAACTCATTAAACATCCAACTGCATTGACAAGTAAAAAAAACAGAGATCAAGTCAACTGCATTTAATTCTCATGTTCAGTTCAGCCTCTAAAGGCAAGACAACCACGAAACCACCTGTCAATTACAATAAAAAAAATCCATCGACCAAACATCTTATACAAAAGAACCTTATTATAACATTATCCACCACCAACCATTTACACCAAAACACCTAAGGAGGCATAACTTATCAGCATATACACTACCATCCAACATAATAATAATTTACCTCAAAAGATATATCTAATCCATCAACAAGTAGCAATAACTAAAGTCTACAGAAGTACTAGTAAAATAACATAAAAAAGAAACAGCAGAGATTAGGATATGCACTGTTGCCCCCGAGTATAGTTATATTATTTCGAAACTGAAGCTTTTGTCTTTTAGCCCTTGTTGCAGCCACAAGAGATATGAGAGTAGTATATGCACACCCTTTTCATGTATAATTTTTTTGTTGAACTGTACTGGGGTCAGTTGTCTTTGGAGTTGATTCAAAGTGTACACTTCCTTGGCAAGTTTTGGAACCAACCACGTGAGTAGCTTCAGAAGTAACTGCATTGTTGGTCAGTGGTTGGTTTTGTTGTGAGGTTTGTAGCCTTCCTTTTGTCTTTCGAGGAACTTGAGATGGTTGCGATTGTGACTATGACTCAAATGGTGGATCCTATGATGATTGTGAGATGACATTTGGTGTAGTTTGAGCAGTTGGTTTGTCTTTCAAGTACTGCAACAATAAAAAAATTATTAAATGTGTTTAAGTCAACAAATATGCGTAAAATCATAAAATTATGTTACTGTTTACCAGTGGACCTGTCTTGGAATTGTGACCCAAACTTTGCACTGTTTACACTTCAATAATGTATCAGTCCTCTTTAATTTAGTTGGATCAGTATTTGGTGGGGGATCATTTGTTTTTCTTCTAACAATTTTTGGTCAGCTAACTAGAGTATGCTTGATAAGTGGTAGAGGTGGATCAACCCTTGTAGGATCTCACTCATTCATGTGTCTTATTTGACCAATGATGTGGTTGTATAATCTCAAGTATAGCTCTCTAAAATAACAAGAATGAACAAACTTTGTTGATCTCGACAAACCTTGTATTATCCCTGTCACTGCATGTATACAAGGTATGCATGTGAGATCCCATCTTCTACAGCTGCAAGTTCTCATCACCAAATCCATAATGAATGAATAACCTCCAAAAGTTACGGTAACAAAAATTCTATCACCTTCTGATCAGACAAAAAGACCACCCTAACTTTTAATTTATTTTTTTATAACTTCTTACAATCCTGGGGCACAACAATCCTTCCGTTTTCAACATTTTTTTCCACCTCCTAACAATCCTATTAAGACAGTATTGTCTAACTCCTTCAAGACACCCAATAATTGGTTTTGATATATGGTTTAAAATTTTGTTATTAAATACCCCACAGTGATTGTTTACATACATGTCACTTTTACAAATATTCCTAAAATGACTCATACTCTATTTAGAAGGATCTTTACCTGTCAACCATTGGAATGATTCCTTGTTTTCTTTTTCTAGAATAGTCATTGTCTTCTTAAACATGTATAAATTAGTAGTTTTGGCTGCATTGAACAAGAGCTTTCTCAAATAACTCCCTTGAACTTTTGCCATAAATTCTTATAAAGATGCATCACACATAATATGTGTTCACAACATTCATAAGTTGCATACCTTTTGTTTATGTTTTATTTGGCACAATAGCTTCCACAACATTCATTAGTCCCTAATAAAACATAAACAACGAGATGGCAAATATTAATTAAATAAGGAAAAAATATAAGTTAAATAATGACAAAGTTCATTTAAATAAGACATAAGTTGCATACCTTTTGTTTGTTAGAAATGAAACATTATCCCCCATCATTTAATATTTTAAGATCTTCTACCAATAATATGAGAAACCACATCCAATAATCAGTGTTCTCATATCCTACTATAACCTATGTAATTGGCCACATACCATTATTAGGGTCAACCCCCACTATAGTCAATAGTTGTTCCCCAAATGGTCATTCAAGAAGTAACCATCCAGTCCCACTAATGGTCTACGACCCATCTTAAACCCTTACTTCCGAGGTTGTAAGTAAACTTAAAACCTCATAAACCTTCCTAACTCCTGACTAGGTTCTGGTAAATCTCTTTTTATCACACAAGTGGTCCCAGGTATTTTCTTTCTAAGTTATTCAGCATAGTGTTAAACCTTAGCATATTGTTTTTCAGCATCCCTTTCAATTTTTTTCAGTGCCTTCACCTTTACTCTATATACCAAACTTCTAGATACACCAATATATGAATATTTAATCACTTTAGTATGAAATGCATCAACACCCCAAGTACGATTCATTCTAATATCATTTTCATATTTTTTTGCAATCCAATTTGCATTGATGCAATATTTTTTCCACTCTTTACTGCATGTGTGGACATTTACCAGCCTTTTACACTGAAAAGTGAATTCTTGTTGTACTTTTCCAACATAAAAGTACCAGGCACATGGGGCACACACTTTGCCTATATTTTATATGACAACTTTTTGGTAAAGAAGACCTTTCTCCCACGTTTTATTCATGGTTCCTAATTGCATTCCTAACCTCAATGGTATTAGTATAAGTCATCCATAACCCAAATGTTAGGTCCACCATATCTTTCTTATCAAATTATGGATAATATTTTACATCTTCATTTAAATCATCATTTGGCATCCTCTCAATATCTGAATCATCATATTCAATTGATGAATCCCCTGGTTCATGGTGTGTAGGTGCAACCTCTTTATCCCCTGGTTGATTGTCACTTTGAGGTCTTTTGCCCTTATCTATTTGAGTTGTCTTTCCCTATGTCTTATCAAATGTTGCTCTTTTTTCCTCTGCCTTTTCAGTTCGAGGTCTCTTTCTTGTTGCCTTATCAGTTAGGGGCCTCTTTCCTGGTGCCTTGTCATTAACCTAAGTTGCATTGGCATTAACATCACATTCCTTGTCATTAGTTTCACCTCCCTTGTCATTAGCCTCACATCTCTTCTCACCATAATAACATTCAGTAATCTCATCTATCATTGTAATCTCATATTTAGTAATCTTATCTATCCTTGCAATCTCATCCTCATCATCAGAATAACCACATTCTTCATTACTATCTTTGTAACTCTCATTAGTATTGTCTATACTAATATCTTCACCACCATATTGAGCTCTTTCTGCATCATTGTCATCAATATTGACTACATCAATGTCTTCATCATTGAACTGAACACTCTTCTTCTTAGAAGGCAAACCATCAGTACAAACAAGTTTTAAGTGTTCCACATAAATCTCTACTAGCCTACTGTCAAGCAATAGTACACACATTGTTATTAATTCATCATCATAATCTATCTTCCATTGCATTCTCTCTATATTTGTACCTGATACTTTATATTGAAAATGCAGATGACCACCTATATACCCAATTTCATTCATCATATCTTTTAGCTCTATCATTGAAATGTAGTCAGGATGACACAAATCAAAATATGGCACTTTACCACCCACATATTGTTTAGGTTGTTCTTCAAAATGTCCACCATGGATAAATTTTATAGTGAAATATTCTTTATTTGCTGCAATTTATTCAAAAATGGAAGACATATCACTATCAATTTATAAACAAAATATCCATCATCATAAAGTAATTGCACAACACACATAAACAAATAACAAAACGCAAATTTTAAAGTATAAAGTATAAATTATGTTAGGGCCACCAAGAGGATAATAAGCTTTTAGTGAAATAATACAATAAGCAACGAGGCAACAACTTAACACTAAAATCTAGAAAACCCAAACAAAAAAAGTAACATTAGCGTTAAATATTAGATGCTAACAGAGGTTGGGTAGGATACTTACAAGAATCTGGCACACCTTTGACACCATACACATCATTGTTAGCTAAATCTCTTAAAAATCGATAATTCGAAGTTACTGTAGACGTTGTCAGCCTCAATTTCTTACCAATTTTGCATATTATGAAGTTAATTTTACCTCTCTCAATTTGGGAACTAGGATTTATTAAGGACACACACTACCAAATATTTTAACTTATGACAAAAGTGTACTACCTCTTTTACCTTTCGATACAACGAGTTACTTGAACATACAATCAATTTTAACCTGTAAATTGTTTGGAGGGTGTAACTAAAATGCCAAACTTAAGAATAAAGTACAAGAGGAGAGGTGTTAGGGTGTAAAGCTCACTTGACACACAAAGTCTATGATTCAATCTGTATTTCAGTCATAATAAGATATTAATTTTTAATGCAATTACAAAATTATTAATTGTTTGCGTAGTTACGTAACTAGCTTCAACGACCCACATTTAGTTTTTTGGCAATCCAATCATAGGTTACCAACCCAAACAATTAAGGACTCGTTTGTTATTTTTGAAGTAGTAAGGTAATGTTTAGTTCATGTCAAATTAATGTAATAATTTTATAATACAGTAGACTATTATATTAATGTGACATTTTTTGTTTGGTTTACTTATTACCTCATTACAGGCATACTACGATTACGTCAATTTGAATATTTGTTAATACGTCCACCAGTGAATGTAGTAATTCATTACGTTCGTAATACAATAAGTCATAAAAGAGAAAATAACAATGATTACAACTGATTTAATATTTTGACTTACCATTTACCTTATTCATTGCATACAATTATTCTCATAATTTAGTGAACTAAACACAATTTTAAAATTAAAATAATAATTTTATAATTACTACACAAACAGCAAGAACAAACTAAACAAATGTATCTTAAAAAAATCTATTATCATTATATTATAACTTTATTACGTATACTATTATATTATATTAAATTTTTATTCGACTAGCCAAACACCACGTAAGTGCTAAACAGTCCAGTGAGACTGGACATATGACGTCTGAATCTGGATCTAAAAAGGTTCAAACTAGTAATGGATTTTTATATTAAATAATTTTGAAGACAAGCATAAGAGACATTTGGATCCTACGAGGGACATTTATGCAATTATGAAATAATACACGTTAATGTCAATTTTATATAGTATTCAAATTATTTATCGGTGAAACTCCCGTACAACACTCTCAAATTGTTAAGAATAATCATTATATAAAATTATTAAGAGCTTCTAGTTATTACTAGTATGAATGTTTTTGTTTTAATTTGAGTAACATGTACATTCCGTGTCTTATACTCTTATTATATTTATTTGTTAATAATAAATCCAAGCTAGGTAAAGCAATATTTGTGCAATTTTTTTTTTTTCAAACTATATTATCTATATAGTAAAAAAAAATTACTTAAATCTACAATATAATATATGTACATATATATATATATATATATATATAAAACACTACAAATTAGTATTAGTTAATATCATCTGAAGATTACATCAATAGTAACCATACTAATAATTTTTGTTTTTAACTCAATTTAATTGGAAAATGAACAAACCAAATTGTGTTCTTAATTATAATATGGTTGGATAAAGAATGTGACTTTATCATCAATTATCAGGGTCGGATCAAAGATCAATCTTTCCAAGTCCATATTAGGAAATTCACAAATTCCTGATAAAATGACCATGCAATTGCTGGGTGCTATATAATTATCAAATTTGATTGACAATAAAATTAAGAACGATACAAGTAGAAAATTGTTATTTGTGCAATTTTTTTTAATATTTTCATAATCCTACACACATAAATGTATGTTTTATTTAATATTTATTTAAGAAAAAAATTGTAAAATATTAATTTTTTTGTGAAATATTAATTCTCTACAAGTATTTTGAAGTGACTAGTGGGGGCACTTGTGCAAGATAAAGTTAAAAAAATAATCGGAAGATAATTAAGTTTTCCTATTGAGAAGCCAATTGATGTTAAAGCGCCAAACGTAGGGGCGCTATATGCCACACAGAGCACATCACAAGACACCAAAAACCTCAAATCATTGCTCTAATTTTAGATTCACACACCAAACAACTTAATCTATTTTACAAATACACATGAAAATCCACCAACCAATAGAGAGAAGTCCACGTTAGCCCCCTGGTATCTTAAATGACCAATAACATTTTGCCATGCAATCAGATAATAAAGCCTTTCCCATGTATAATTCCGCGTTCAAGTTTAGAGAGTTTAAAGCGTTTATAGTGATAGCGTTTGAATTTTAAATATATTATTTATGAGTTAAATTAATTATAAAATAAATTATTTATAAAAGAATAAAAATTTTAATTATGTTTCGTGCGTTTAAAATTTTTAAAGGCTTTTAAATGAACAAACACATAATTGGAACAAAATCCAATCAATCCATGTCCATAAGCCACGATTGAGAGATTAGGTTCTTTTATGTGCTGTTTGTTTGTGTTTGAATGTCTCTTAATTTACCTGCTTTTGATTCGGTCAGAGGCAAATCTTGTTTGGTAATTTTTTTTTGTTACTTAATGTCTCTTAATCGTTAAGACAGAAACTCAAATCTTAACTATTAAGAGCAACCTCTTAATAGTTTATTTAAAATTTATAGATAAAAATAGCTTCAATAAATATTGTACTCCTTCAATTTCAAATTTTAAGATCATTCAAATAATTTTTTTTAAATAACTCAGAGGTTAAAATGGTAAAATAGTGTCATTCAAATGTTTTACACTTTTTAGTTATCAAACAGTTTTTTAGATTCAGATGTTATTTCATTCATATGATCTAATTTATTAAGATATATTAACCATTCAGATTTCAATTACTCAGTTTTATCAAACACCACCCTAGCTACTAAATTGACCCTTGGAAAATGAAAAGACCATTAAGTCTTACCGGCAATTTATTTTTATGTACATGTTTTGTTAGAATATTATAAAAAAAAATTAAAATTTAATATATTGATAATATATACACGAGCGGGACTTATTAATAATATGTAAGAGTAAAAGGTAACTTAGGAAGATTTGTCTAAAAAAAAGTATTATACGTGACAAAAAGAAGCCAGTCTTGATACAAATGGAATTTCATACTATAAAAAGTATGCAATAAAGGAATTTACAAATTAGTAATAATTAAATCTGAAATCCAATAATCACATGGCCTCTATCTTGATCGCATACTAAAACCCCATTAGGGCCCTTCATGTTTTAATAGCATTATTTTATCAAAAATGTTTTAAGGATATATTTTTTTATTTTGTGTATACTTCTAAAATGATTTTTATTTTATTTTATTTAATAGTATGATATAATAATAAGATTATAATAAAAAAACTATATCATTTTACGTTACTGTCGCAAAAAATAAATTCATCTTGTCAAATAAAAAAAAATAGCATTTTTATTAGAAAAGAGCGAGAATTAGGGAATAAACTCAGGACTAGTGTAAATGAAAAGGGTAATTAGATATTTGGACTTACTTAAAAGTAAAAAAACTGAAGAAAAAACCGGAGGTAGAAAAGTTGGACTGGTAGGCACAAACACGATGGTCCACCCAAAAACTGCTGAAGCCCTTGGTTTGTCGCTTCCTCTGTTCTCATCTCCATCCCCTCGTACCAATTCCTCAATCTCTCTCCACGGTACTCTCTACAGAGTGTGTAGAGAGAGAAAGGGTGTGGGTCTCTGCTATTTTTACAGAACTCTTAACGGATCTCTTCGTTTTATCTTCTTGGACCCCGTGACTCACTGCTCACAAAACTCTCCCCCTCTCTCTGTGACTCTGTTTTCCCTGCTAAGTACAGTGCTTGTGTAACCCACTTGAGTTTGTATTTTCTTATTGGATAGTTTTCATTTTCAGATATTTCTCACCGTAACCCATCCAATCTCATGAAAAGTTTGATATTTTGGGGTTAGTGCATTTATTATAATTAGAAATCCACTTAAGACGACATTTTATATATAAATACAGAGCTTGTTTTCCTTATATAGCTCGAAAATTAGCACAAGTGCTATGTTGGGTTTCTTCCTAGTTTCATTCGCCAAAGACCTTAATGTTTCGATGAATTCGAGATAGATTTTTTAGGCTTTAGTATTTGAACTTGTAGTAGTACCCTTTTTAGGTTTTAAAAGGGTTCTAGTATCTTCCTTTATAATTTACTATTAATTTTTTTGGCCTTTTTCTCTTTTATGTGAGACCAACTTTTGTTTATAGTTGAAGTACTCTTTAGGGTTTAGGGTTTTGTGCTCTTAATTCATATTTTTCTTTACCTGTTCAGCACATCCTAAAACGTCAGGTTTTAGCATTTTTCTGGTCTAGTTGTTGGTAAAAGCGAGCTGGGTCTTGAGCGTTTCTTGGAGTTCTCTTCTCCAATTGGATACAATTGGCTGTTAGGTCAGTCTATTCTGCAATTTCTTCTGACAATTTTGAGATTGTATGTGAATTGGGGATTCCTAAAATTTTGGGCTTCGTCATGGTGTTTGTTAGTTAAACCTTCTGCTTTTTTCAGTATTTAATATCAATCTATTTCTTTGGTTTCTATACTGTTTGGAATTAGGTACTGAATTCTTCTGACATTTGCAGTTTCCCATGATGATAGTTTGTTCTGTTTCTGCATTCTTGAATTGAGCCTTGCACTCTGTCTACTTGTCTGCATCTTCAGTACTTTCTTGAAAATCATCTAAGATATTCTCGCAACTCTTTATCGCTTGAACACATCTAGGTATGTCTTCCTGTTTCAGTGGAGGCGGTCGGGCTTATAGGCTCGACCGTAACATAGTTAAATCCCCATCTATTTCTGGTATAACTTCTTCTTCTTCATCATCTTCAACACTCTCTGACTCTAGCAATTCTCCAATTGCAATTTCAACCCGAAAGCCTCGAACCCCTCGAAAGAGACCCAACCAAGCTTACAATGAAGCAGCCGCTCTTCTTTCCACAGCATATCCTAAAATATTCTCTACCAAACCCCTCACAAAGCCTTTCAAATTTAGTAAATCACAACACACTTTCTTGGATGAGCCCCCAGAGTTGCTTCTTCCATTTCCTGCCATAGACACTTCCGGATTCTCACTCCATCAACCGATCCTAGAAAAGCCCAATTTTGGAGTTGGGCCGAAGGTTTTCAACACTTGTGAAAAGCCATGTCGAAGTCCCGTGGAAAGCGATTTCTATGGGAATTCATTGGAATTCTGTGATGGGTACCAAGAAGATTTTGATACAGAATCGATGCTTGATGAGGAAATGGAAGAGGGCATTGATAGCATCATGGGGAATTTAAGCGTGAGAAGTGACTTGAAAGATGAATCCAATACTTGTATTGGCCTAATTAACACTAGCTATGGTTACCCAATGGGTTTAGGATTTAGTGGGAATTTTGATTTTGGTCTTGGAATGAGAAGGGGAGTGAGGGCACTGAGAAATGTTGATGAATCAAATTGGTGGAGTTCTCCCACAGTAAATGTGGTCGATATCACCCCAAAATTCAAGAAAATTTCTGTGCAAAAGAAGAAAAAGAAGCCAGTGAAATTTAAAACTTCAGAATCTCAACAAGAAAATCCAGTTCTTGGAGAGAATTCAATTCCAGAACTTAAATCTGGGCCGCGCCTGAAGTTGAATTATGACAAGGTTTTGGATGCTTGGTCGGACCGTGGCCGGCCATTTCCCGAAGAAATTTCCGGCTGGGAGACATCTGGAAATGATATTCATGTAGGTTTCTCAACTCCCGCCAGGAATTCCAAGTTCAAGATTAACAAGTCCCACCAGGGATGCGGCCGCTCATAATTTGTGGGACCCACATGGATAGTGGGAATTTTCCAACTTATAGCCCGTCACCTTAGACCTTAGATGCTTATTAATGTATCCCGTGTTTTTCTAAATAATCTTCCATACTTGCAATGGAAAGAAATTCACAAATAAAATCTAAGCTTTGCAATGTTTATGTTTATTTATTTATTTTTTTATCTTTCTAATTTTTTAGTATTATTGTAAGTTTCCCGATGAACCCGCTTCTAGTATTCTTAGATTATGTATGTTGAATAAACCATCAAATGCATGTTAAAAGTTGTTTCTCAAGCATATGATCAGCTCTTTGTTGTCAAATTGTAACCAAATATTGAAACTCTCATAGCCCGCCTGTCAGCGCAACCTTTTTATACATGCAACGCATATGTCTTCGGACAGTATTAATGTGATTGGGTTACAAAATTATTTTTCCTTTTACCCTTATATGTTGAGGCACATTACTATTTTATTTTTGTAAATTTAAAACTTTTTATATCTTTTCATTTAATTCTTCAAATTTTGTAAAATCTCTAATTTATCTTTTCATACGATTTATACACACTGCATATGCCACCGAGTATTAATTTAAATAAATTACTTTCTGGATGCCGCCAAGTGATATTGTTAACTTTTTTTAATGCAATTACCAAACATTTTTGTGTATAAAATAATATTGAGGTAGGAGGTACATTCCGGAGGAATTTTTCAATCATTAGAGAAATAAATTAATGGGTATATAGAATTCGTCAATGAATCTTCTTTTAACTAGTTTATCATTTTTGTCACAACTCTTTTGTTTGTGGTTTGCAGGGGCGATTTGTTAGAAGGTCTCATTCTTTAGACATGAGTGGGGGAAGATGAGAATAATTGGGGGGCGGTCCGGTGCACTAATGACCGGTACCGTCCGGTGCATTAGTGTTAAGTTTTTTTTTTGTTTTTTTTTTTTGTTTTTTTTAAACCACAATTATCAGAAAAAAAAATAAAAAATAATAGAGCAAGTTTGAAAAAAAAACTGTAAAAAAAAGTATTTTTTGTATTGAAAAAACACCGTAAACAGTTTACAGTATTTTTTCAATACAAAAAATACTTTTTTTTACAATTTTTTTTTTAAACTTGCTCTATTATTTTTTATTTTTTTTTCTGATAATTGTGGTTTAAAAAAAACAAAAAAAAAAAAATAAAAAAAAAACTTAACACTATGCACCGGACGGTACCGGTCATTAGTGCACCGGACCGCCCCCCAACCCAGATGAGAAAGAGAGAAAGAGAAGCTATCTGTTCGGCTCCAAAAGTCCCTCTCTAATTTTGCTGTGGTTGCTCTGGGCTTTTTTTTCTTTCTCTTTATCTTCTTCTTCTTTTTTTTTTGTTTTATTTTTGTGTTGAACACTTGAACCTTCTTCATTTTGTTTTTTTAACACTAAACATTACAAAAGGAATATGGAGTATAAGTATTCCTGCATGTCATTTTATAGTACTAAATACAACTCTAATTTTGTACTTGGAGGAGATGGAGATTATGACTAGTTATGAATGAAATGAAATAAAATAGCCCTTACACATTTGTTTTTATCTTTATATACTACATATGTTTCAAATTATTTTATCGATATTGATTTTTTAAAAGTTAATTTTAAATATTTTTAAACTCAAAATTAACATGAATTCGTTGAGTTTATATCAATACAAATATAATTATCATAAATTACCTACAAAATACTACTAATTATAAGATTTATTATTTTCAAAATTTAAATAAATTATGTTAATTTTAAATTTAAAAATGTCTCAAATTGACTTTTAAAAAAAATAATATTGATCTTATAATTAAATAAAAATAAAATTACTCTCTTCATTACACAAAATGTGTATTTACCATTAATTATAATGAGTTTTTAGTTTAATAGTGGTGACATGTAATAAAATTATGATGATAAATTTTAAGATATTGTGTTGTTATACTACTATCAACAAAAAATTACTTTGTTTGCAAAAAAAAAAAAAAAAATTGACAAATGAGACTTTTATTGTGAAACATATAGAATAACAAAATTTACCAAATATAAATTTCAAAAGTATTTCCTTTAGTTCAATTTATAAGATCATTTTATTTTTATTTTTAAAAGACAATTTTAAATATTTTTAAGCTCAAAGTTGATAAGATGTATTTGAAATACAACAAAATAAATTTTACGATTAGTAATACTTTTAGATGGCATAAAATATTTTTCTTGAGGAAAATTAAATAAATTTATGTCTTTTGAGTTGAAAAGTATCTCAAATAAACCTCTAAAAATCTTAATAATTTTATATTTTGAAATGAAAAGAATGCATAAATTCATTACAAAAACATCTTTTAAAGTTGCAATATTTTTTTCATTTTACTTAAATACTCCTATACTAACAAAATAATTACAAAAATCAGGAGTTAGTTGCCCCAATGTGCATCCGCCCATTGGAGAATATGTTTATTTGTTTTCTGGTGTTTGGATGGTGTTTTTGTTAGTACTAGTTTGGAGACATGACCTGGTGATATGGACCTGTTAGCAGGCAGTACAATTGTGATGGATTTAATAATAATAATAATTCTACAAGAGTGTAAGCATGTTCATTCAACTTTATTGTATGTCAATACTACTGCACTATTTTGAAATTAAAGGCATTTTAATATGTCCGGTAGATTCCCTGTCTTCTCCATAAACCAAAATAATAAGCATGTTTGGACTCTGAAGTCTCCACGTGCTAATTGCTGTTTGGTAACGTTGTACACGTGTGTTTACCAATAAGGCAATAACGTTTTTTATTTTATTTTATTATTATTTTTCTTTTGTGTTGATGCTTAATTGAGGTAGTTTAATAAAATTAATTGAGGTAGTTTCAAACTGTCTCAATTAATTTTGAATTTTGGATTAAATGGACACCAAAATATTTTTCCAAGTTAGTTATCAACACAAGTTAAATTTCATAAACACAATCTTTCTTTAAATTAATAGCCAGTAAGGTGATATATATATATATATATATATATATATAATTTTGAAAGAAGTTTATTTGGTACACATTGAATGTTGTCTTAAAAGTTTGCGTACAAACACTAAAAAAAAATCACATTCTAAAGAAAAAAAACTAGGGTATATACATTTGATAAAATGTGACTTTCTAGATAGAAAATAGTAAATACATTTGATTGCATTATAGTTTAGTTCTTCCTATGCTATACATAATAACAATGTGGGGGTCTAAAATAATTAAAATACTTTGATAATCTTCAATCATTATATGTATATTTTTAAATTATTTAATTTAATTTAAAAAAATCAATTTTCTTATAGAAATTAATTTCAAACAAAATTAAATTTTCTATAAATTGAATAGATATTATTCAGAATACAAATATGATAACTCATAACTAAAAGTGATAGCATGAATATTTGCTCATTTATTATACCTACTCCAAACAAACTTATCAATTTTAATCATTTTACGAACATTTGTATGTAAGGGTAATAAAGTTGAGGCGGTGAGATATCGAGTGATTGGCCTAAATATGGATTAATACCTTGAATTTTTAATTTTTTTTTCACTTTGGAAATTATCTTTTCAATTTTTTCAATTAGGAAATTAAACTTTTAATTTTTTTCCACTTTGAGAATTTTCTTCTCAATTTTTTCAATCAGGGAATTAAACTTTTAATTTTTTTTGATTACGTCTAATTGATAGTGTCATGTCAGAAAATTAATGACATGACAGCGACACGTGACTAAAAAATACTTATGTATAATATTGAGTCTCATTTTAACATTTATTTAATTAATTTTTTGTACCAAAAAGAGTAAATATAAGACCATTATTAATAATTTTTTTAAAGTAAAATTAATGACAATTTACTCTTTTTGGTATAAAAAATTTAATTATATTGATTATTGATGATTGTGAAATAAACTTAAAGTTCAGGGTATTAATATATATTTAGGCCTTAATTTTTTTATACCAAATAGGGTAAAATTGTTATTATATTGATGATTATAAACAAGATTTTAATTAGTAGTACATTTATACATTTTAAAATATTTATTATTATATTGATTATTGATGATTTTTTAAGCCGAGTTCATAATGTATTAAATTTACTTAAAAAAATTAATAATGTTGTTGTATTTACCCTTTTTAGTATAAAAAATAATGAAATAAATGTTAAAATAAGACTCAATATTACACATAAGTATTTTAGCCACATGTTCTTGCTATGTCATCAATTTCTGACGTGGTACTGTGAGTTAGAAGTAATCAGATAAAATTAAAAGTTTAAATCCCTAATTGAAAAAATTGAGAAAACAATCCCTAAAGCGGGAAAAAAAAATTAAGAGTTTAATCCCCTAATTAAAAAAAATTGAGAAGACAATTCCAAAGTGAAAAAAATAAAAGTTTAGGGTATTCCTTTGAAAATAAATAAAAGTCAAGGTATATATATGGAATATAGAGTAAAATAATATGGATGGAGTATTTATCAATTTCGAAAATAAAAATCAAGGTATAAAGTTGAGTAAACATAAAGGCAAATGATGCGTTTGGTTGGACACATTCCAATGTTTGATATGCTAAGCTTTCACAAAGCCCGTAAACATAAAGCTTTCGTAAAGCGCGTGAATATAAACGTTTAGAAAGCGTAAACATAAAGCTTTCATAAAGCGCGTAAAAATAAAGCTTTCAAAGAGCGAGTGAGCATAAAATTTTTAATAAGCGTAAACGTAAAGCTTCCATAGGCACCTACTCCTACTTAAGAAACAGTTATTTGGGGCTATAGAGAAAAAAAGGTGCTCACTCTGTTCATTATTACATATATTTACATCCATGTATTTATTAGTTGTGAAATTTACTGGTAGTATCAATTATCAATTATCAAACGGAACTTATAGGGTTTCAATGGAATTCAATTGAAATGAGTATGTGGTGAGGGTTGGCGCAAATTAGTTGATGTTGTGATGCACGCAATGTGTTTGAGGAAATCTTTAGGAGATCATCATCCAGTTACATAGCTCAGCTGCAGTTGGGTAAAAAACTTAAATCTTCTATACCTTGTGATTTTTCACGAGTTTTAACGACTTTCCAAGTCTTAATTTCCTTACTCTCGCAATTGTTGCTTAGTTGTTAGTGTCCATTAAAAAAAATACTGATTCAAATTTGTTTCTTGAAAGCATACGTTTGGTGGCTTGATGGGGAAGTCCCATATATTTAGAGCTTAGTGTTGGAGCTACAATTTTATTGTCTATGATTTTTTTTTAACATCATGACGTTCGGATAATAATGGCATTATATGCTTTCATAGATTGTGCTCATATTGTTGCATTAGTGTGGACAGTGGGATGTGCTCACGGGGGATTTCCCAATGGGAAATGACATTTTCCCTTTTCTTGCTTGTGGGAATGAGGAAATTGTTGTGTATATGAAAATTGCTTTTCAATAGGTATCTTTAACGGACCTCTTAATGAACCAAGAAGATCTGCGAGGATAATCCTAGGGCATTCTCTAGTAAATTCTTAACTTTTAATCTAATTTTGTATCAATAGTACTGCATTGGATGTCTAACTCGTTATGCTTATCAGGGTATTTGTGTTATTTTTTCAAGGATTATGCTAGCAAATATTGTATTCAGATTTGCATTTAGCTGCTGAAGAGAACAAGCTATGGAAAAGAATATATAGGAGGAAAAAGGCTGCATTAGAGTTGCAATTCAAAATCACAGCATAAAATTGTTCTTCATTTGCACTACAGCAAAACCAAATTCTGCTTTTTGTTCTACATTTTGAGAGAACAGAGATAATTTGATGCATTTTGAGACTGGGTTTGAGCCATAGCTTAACTTTGACAGGGTGGTGCTCTGACACATTGAACCAGAATTCTAGAAATATTTGGTCCACAAACTCAATAAAAAAAAACGGTGCTTCTTAAAAAAAGATAATTAGCCAAGGGAAATACTGTATAGATGTGCTTAAATTATAGTAACAAGATTCTAGATAAGGTCTCTTTCAGCCTTCTAATACTTTTGCAACCTGCTCCGTACTGGATTCCAGAAGCCCAATTAATGACCTACAATCAGTAAGAGAATACCTGCATAATAGGTGGAGTGTCATTGAAGCTGCGCTATTTGTTATGTAATCATGTATTCATGTTTTGTTAAATAGAAACTTCTTTCCCTTTTCAAATAAACATACTTTCCTAAAATCATCTTCTCTGTTATTAATGTTTCTGGCAATTATATTTTATTTATTTCAGCTCCAAAGCCTCACAGGCCACCTGTCCAGAATATGTGAAGTTTAATGTATACTCATGTACATTGGATCTACTACTTGCGAAAGAGGTAGGCCCGTTGCACTTTATTTGGTTGTCATATTATTGTGCTTTCATTTTGTTATAATCTTTTAAGACATATTAATCAGAATGGTAAATAATAATCTTGTCTGGTATGTCTTTTATTTCTCTGTATTCATTAACCAAGTTATGTGTGATGCATCGAAGACATTGCTCATGTCTAGTTAGTCGCCTCTTTGAATAAAAAGAGCAAGTTGAGGATGTTTGAAATGTTTCAACTTATTCTCTCTCTCATGTTTATCTAGTATAATCTCCTTAATTGCCATGCTACACCAAATGGTGTTATTTGAGTTTGTGTCTGTTATTATGTCCACATGGCTTTCAAGCACATTGAAAAGGTTACAGCTAGTGTCACAGAGGGTTACTAGATACATATACTTAGTTTCCATACCAAAAGCCTTTCTTTCTTTACTCTTATCGAGTAGTTTTGTTTTCCTTTTTTAAATTTGCCTTTTTTCCCTCTCTAAGTGTGTTTGAGGATTATCAAATTATACTGCTTTGATTACTGAGTCAGAATAAGTGAGAAGAGAAGGAACTAGCCGAGTGGAACCCTCAAAACTGTCAAAAGTGCTCCTAGCGTGCCAGAACGTTGAAACAGGATTTTGTGCTTCACATTTTCAATCAATTTGCCTATTGATTCAAAAGATCATGTTAATAATGAAATAAGAGACGGTGGTTGAAATTTCTCCTAATTTTAATGTTCACGACGGTATTCAGGCAAGTCCTATTAAGCTAGGTGGTCAGTCTTATGTGATATGAGTTGCTGGTGTAGATGACATTGAATCGTTAAAAGAAGTGGTTTGGAATCTTTTGTTTTTATTTTAAAAAAAAAGAACATCTCTTACCTTTCTTATTGGAAGCGGGAAAAATGTGGAGAGGGTGAGGACGGAGGTTACAAGTGGTAGGAGGGAGAATTTTGCTTAACCAAGCCAGTTGTTTTTTAAGATGTATATATTAATGTTGATTCTGTTGGCCCTAAAAATGCTTCTCCATCCCAAATAGTGTAGAATTAATTATTTGGTGTGCAAATAGTAGCTTGTCCATATATATGCAAATGTATAAGCCAGGGGCATATTGAGATTACTATGGTTTGGGGGAGGCAGATAAACATGGAAAATGATAAGAAAACTTGAAAAGATACAGTCACAAGGCTGTCCAGCAAGATGATCATGAAGGCGAATGTTGTCTAATAATTTCTTCTTACGTACTAGTGCTAGCGCTAGGAAGGGTCTGTACAGCGGTGTTTTGGTTTTAGTGAATCTCCTTTGTATAGGGGGCTTTGTATGTGTGTTTTGAGTGGTATACAATTTGTAAATGGGTCAGACCCAGCTGGCTGGGTTTTTCAATATAAGAATACTTGTAAACTTAAGGGTTGTTTGATAAAATTGAATGAAATTTTCTAATTGAGCTGAATAAATTAGAGATTTTGTCGCAAAACAAAATACCAAATGAAATATGTTGGATAACTCATTTATCTGAAGCAACTAGATGAGTGTTTTTCCACTTTAACCCTTTGAACTTTTTTCAACATATTTATACGGAATTAATATTTCCATAAGTAAAATTTTATATTTTCACAAGCTTCCTCTCACATGAGTGTGCTATTTATGTGAGAAAGACCTTGTAGAATTATCAATTTTGTTTGTGGAAGTATCAATTCCCTATTTTAATAAAATATGTAGTCTTGCCATAAAATTATTAGATGAACTTTTGAACATTTATTAATATGATAATTTTAATTATGTGAAGTACATTAACTTCAGAATATAAAATATTACATCAAGTACAATAATTTCAAACAAATATATATATATATATATATATATATATATATATATATATACACACACACACACACACACAAAAACTTTAAACTGTGTGAGCACTTTAGAAATAATAGATAACTTGATTGTATATAATATACTGTGTTAGTATACCCTTCAACGTGCAGGTTTTGTATGTGAAGATATTTTAGTTAAAATTCTTATTAAGTAACCAGCTGACTGAAGATGCTAGGGAGGATAACTTTTTGTAAAAGGAATATTGATCCAATTAGATGGTAATGATGAACTCAGTGAAAAGTTTTATCATACTTGCTCAGCTGCTGATATGTATTGAATCTACACTACATTGATAAGCTGCAAGTTTACTTCCCAACTGGTTTGGGTTGAAATTTGTGGCTTGCTAAGGTCTTGTGTACGTTATCCATTATGATTTCGTTTATGTGAGGCTAAACAGTCAATGATTTTCAGCAGATTGTTCAGTCTAGTTGATTAAAAAAATACTTCCATACTTGGGGACTCTGGAATTTGCTTATGAGCAAACTGACAACTTGCAGAAGTTTGGCAGAAGCAGACAAGCTAGCTGATATAGGTGATGAAGTCCTCGGTCAAACCATCTTGGGATGTGATGCAGTTGTTGGCTTTGCCTCTAATTTTCTGTTGGGGGTGTGTTGAATATTTCCATCCCATAGTTTTCCTTGTTATTTTCTGAAAATAAAGTCTGGCAGAACTAGGTTTGCTCTTGTAGCAAATATAGTCATGTCAAATGAGTATTATTTGTATAGTTCTTGTAGGTACTTGGACATAATGTTAACTGGGTTTATGTTTTATTTATATACAAGAATCTTTTCATTATTTATTATCATTCTCATATAATTCATGGCACACCTCTCGCTATTTTGTACATTGAACTGGTTGATGGGGGAAATTTTGATAATTGTAAACCAGCATGAGTTTTGCATTGCCAAAAGCATCGTCCTTTCATTTTTTTTCTCACTTTTAAGCTAAACATCATAACTTTTGGTTCAATGCCTTATTTTCATGTGAAATTGCAGAAAGTTTTAAGACCTTTGCATATTAGATGGAAGCAAAGTGTCCCAAATAGTGTATGATACACTGGTAAAGGGTCACAAATCAATCAACTGCGAAGCTACTTTGTCTTATGAACACCAACAGAACCACCACCACAATGTTTTAAGGAAATAAATAAAACCAACAAAAAATTATACAATTTTTACTGAAAAATGGTGGGGTTAAAGCACTTAGTTGCCATAAACTGTTCTATTATGTTACCCCTAGAATTTGCAAGGCCAATCAATTGAGTAAATGAATGCACCTTCTTGATTGTCAAAATTGGCATAGGGTTCTCACATTATAATTGAGTTTAAAAAGAGAGAAAAGGGGAAGCAGATGATAGTTTTTATTCAATAGAATAGAAGTAAATAATGCTAAGAGATGTTATTTCTAAATTAAAAATTTATACTGAAAAAATCTTAGTTGTTTAACTTTCCTCACAAAAATGCTTCAATCACCATATTTATCTCAAGCGAGTTTATCCTCCAATGCGCGTACATAAATTAACTGATTCCATGGAACCAAAGAATAAAAAAAAACTACATGTACTAAATAGAAAACTTCAAAGATCATTTTGTACATCATTCTTGATCTCCATATGATGTTCAATATAAATGATGATATTCTTAATGATCATATATTAATACTTCATTACTTCTAAATATTCATTATAAGTTATAAAGTGCAATCTATGAAAGTGAATTTTATAAGATTTTTTAAAATGGCCAAAACAAGAAGATGGTTAAATGTGTTAGAAGCAATTCAAAACTAAATTGAAATTAATACATAAGAAGTAAATTGACAAGGAGTATTAACTAGAGAAAGTAACTATTATGAACAACTTCAATTGATTGAGACTTGTCTCTCCAAAAATTTACTATACAAATAAATTTACCTAACAGGGAAAAAAATAAATGTATAAAAAAAACATATCAGTTAATATCTGAGTTCTGTATTGAATAGATATGTAAAGACTTAAACTATTATCGTTAATACATTCTCTTTTGGAGCTTATTGTTATTATTTGATTCGGACTCGGTTTGTTACATCTCAAAAAAAACATAAAAAAGAAAAAACCACAAGAGAGAGGAGGTAGCAAGAACTAACTACATAGTCTGTTTAAAATGAGAGAAAATCAGGGCCAGGGGAGATGAGTTACAAAGATTTTTAGGAACAGAGCATAGAAGAGAGAGAGAGAGAGAGAGAGAGAGAGAGAGAGAGGGTCTCTGGGTGTGTGGGTTTGGGCTAGAAGAGGCTACATGCAAGCTTCTCTTTGTACAGGCTTTCAAAGTACCCATTAGCGGCTAGGCCTCCTCATATTATCATCAGCCGGTTCTTCCTTGTTTTTTCAGATCGGTCAGGTATAATTTCTTCCTTTATAGAGTATTTCAACTTGTTTGTAAATCTATTAACTCACCAATTATCTCAAATATGAAGTGGGCAAACAGTTGCAGAACACATTGTTGAATTGTTCATGTGTGTAGTCATATTTCTATAGTCAACCTTATTCTAGATTTGTTTATCCCTTAATTAGGTTTTACAATTTAAGAATTGCAATATCACTAAGTTTTGCCTTCATCAATTTAAGACATGGTTGTGATGATACTTCAACATGAAGCCCTAAATATTATCTATTATATATAAGGCAAAAACTGATAATCTACAAGATTCTTTTGTGGGATAATATTAACTGTTTATAACAAAACCAGGCTAATTAATTGGTGTAATTAAGTTTAATGTAACATATCACGAATGGACTCTAATAAAGTCTAATATGGGTTGGTTAGTGTTGGTTTTATGGTAAGACTTTTAGGCTTGTGATGAGCTGACCCATTAATCTCACTGACTCAGGTATATAAGACAACTAGGTTACCTCCCTTGATATTACAAGTAGAAATATTCAAAATACCTTACCTGAATAAGGGTTTCTCATCAAACCAACATTTAGCGACTCAATGTGAGTAGTATCTTGTTCATAAGGAAATCCCGAAGAAATTCCATTGCGTTTTTTTGGTGATCATGGATTCTAAACATGTCACATAAAGCTTTTTATTTCTATATGTGTTAGGTATTCAGCTTCTATCAATGTACAAGGACTTACAGACTTGACACGGCTTTGTCTTGATCGTGTTTAGCTCAATTGAGTTTTTGTATGTTATGCCTAATTTAATTTCCTACTGAATGTATCTGAAGGGCTGAATGTATTTACCCTTTTCATTGAAATGGTTTTTTGACAATATCATAAACAAATTAATATATATTTAAGACCCACAATGAATTCAATATGAAGGAAGCACGAACACGTCCTGGAAGCCCCACGAATTCGTGTTGGACACGAATTCGCTTCGACACGTGTCTGTAAGCTTCCTTTTTTTCTTTTTTATACTCGGACACGCCTTGGACACGTTCCGACTCGCCTTGGACACACCTTGGACACGCAAGGGACACGCTTGTGGTAAAAAAAAATTTTAAAATAAAAATTTCAGTACTTAAATTGCAAGATAAAAGTTAATTGAGGGTACCTATATGCAATTGGATTAAACCTAATTCGTTCAAATCGGTACCTTTGAATGAACCATATGGTGTGGGCTACATATGCTATAAATTTGTATATGGACCATGTGGGCTGCCTAAAATGGGTATGTTATAAATTTGTTTAGGTTTATACCATGCTCTATTAATAATTAAATTTATTTATTGTAAAAAATACATTTATATTATATATATATATGATTAAGTGTGTCCCCGACATATCGTGTCCTGTTTTTTTGGAAAATGTCGTATCTCGTGTCGTGTATCCCGTGTCCGAGTCGGTGTTTCATAAAATTATCCAACTTATACGTTGAACTAATACTTAATGACATAATTAGGTAAATAATTCAACAAAGATTTTGTTGAATTGGTGCAGCCTTGCTGACGGATACCTAGAATGTGGAACATATTCGTTTTCATAGTGATTTCATTGGTAGTGTGTGGAGTACTTTCTTTACACTTTTGGTGTTAGCCGGGTCATTGCTGAATCGCTTAAAGACTTGATGGACTCGATGGTGTGTTGGGGAGGGGTTAAAATTGGTAAAATAATGAGAAAGAATTGGATATTTCCCCTCATTGTTATGTGGTCGATATGGAGGGAGCGGAACAGGAGATGCTTTGAGGGTGAGAAGTTTTTAGCTGTAAAGTGCAATCATTGATGCTTAGCCTTTTAGTCTTCTGGCTTTATGAGGCTTATCCATCCGCCTTTTTCCTTTCTTGGATTTTCGAAAAAGGTGGCACTTTGCTGGTTTTTGTCTTCCTAGTGGCCAAAAGGTTGTATATGTTTTTGTAGGGCTTGTTCCCCTTTTAGTGAATGGTTTTTTGGGCTATGCAGAGTATAATTTTTGCTTCCTGAAATCTTGGGGATTTGGGTGGTTGTAAGGCCTTTTTCGTTCGACTCCTTGATTTTCAATAAGTGATCATTTATAGAAAATAGAAGGGATCCACGATGCCCACTGGCACGTCACAAGCCAAAAGAACCAAACTTTAATCTCAAATACTCAATTATATTAAACTTGCGGGAATTACAATACTCTTATATAGCAAACTTCATATTAGGACCAACCGACTAAGTAAACTTGGAGACCAAGTTGACTTAAAAAGACTTGGACATCTCTTTGGACATATAAGATCAAAACATATAATTCAAAACCCATGTTTTAAAGCCTTTAACTCCAGCCCACATATAAAATCCAAACTCAAAATCACCAATCCCTTTACACCTAATAATCCCCAATAATTCTAAAAGTACAACATAATCCTAATTGACCCTAAATCTAGTTACATAATTATGAGCCATAATACTTGAAGAATGCTTAGTTCCTCTGACTTGCATTTTGCATTACTAAGTCTCTAGAAGAAATTGAGTACTGACGGCAAGAGCCTTCAAAGCTGGCCGAAACTCATTTTGTTGGTTGGTAATCTTTAAGGTTATTTTGGTTATTTGGGGTCTTAGGTTAATATATATACACGAATTTGTACACTCCGCGGCTAATATAATATTGTGAGTTTCTCTTCTCCCTCTTTCTCTTTCCCTCTTCTCGGTTAAAATCTTTCAAGCTCTCATTGTGAGACCAAGAAAGATGATGAACAACTGCCCTTTTCACTACATAGATTGGCAATGATATTTTTTGGTAAGTGAAATTTTTTAATAATCGAGAAGCCAAAACTATTCTCATCTATATGATTTTTTTTTAATTTGATTTTTGTCATCCTTTATGATTAATATGCTTACCCTTAAATGGTATGATTATCATAACACCAATTTCATTGAAGAATCTGACATTGTATATAGATTTGCTTTGTTTGTTGTAACGTAATAATGCTCCTTTATTTCTAATTCTACTGTTCTGGATGGTGGTCTTGGGATTCTCACTCCTTTAGGAATCTCAGTGACCATGAAGCCAATGAGTTGTGTATGCGGTTAATTTGTTGAATTTTAGACAGATTTTCACCTCCCTAATAAATGATTAGACTCTACTCTTTTGTTAGTTGTTTTGGTAAGAGCTTTTTCTCCTTTTCTAAACTCGTTCTAGTGCTTTATTTCAGTTTTCTTTAGTTTTGGTCATTTAGAAGGTAGATGTTCCATCTAAAATCAGGGCATTTATTTGGTCATAAATTCTACAAAGGTTGAATTCTAAGGATCTTTAATAGGGTTGCATACCCACAAGGCTTTATCGTGTGTTATATGGAAGTAGAATGATGAGTCACACTCTTATTTATTTTTGAATTGTCTTGCTGTTTGGGTATTGTGGAACTCAATTTTTTGGAATGTTAGGAAAGGAATGGGCATATCCTGCCTCAATGGAGGATTTGTTGCTTAGTTGGTTCAGAGGTTCTTGAGGAAGGAAGAATGCTAAGACGCTTAGTAAGTGTGCTATCTTTTACGTACCCCCCCCCCCCCCCCCCGGCCCAAAATTTCGGCTGAGTATAATGCTCGGCTTTTAGATACATTTATTTATACTTCCCTTTGTTGAGAGACAATATGTTTTTTCTTACTTCTTTATGCACCTCTTTCATGGTTTTTCTTAGGAGTATTTTGTTGCTTGATCTTTGTGGAGATAGGAGAGCTGTCCTTTTTTGAATGATTCCTTTTCTATTTCCACTTGTTATAGGATGGGTGGACTCATTGTCCCCCATTCTATTGTATTTTCTCTTTTTCTCTGATACAATTTCTTCTTATATAAAAAAGGAGGCACTCCTAGTAACCAAGAAATCTCCTAGCCTGCGTTTGATCTTTTTTTTTTCACATAAGTGTTAGTTGGATAGAAGAAAGTGAGGGTTATGGAGTAAAAATGAATTTCAGCTTTAGGGTAAATAGCAGGAATCTTCTGTTTCAAATGTGAATTAAAGTACCCTTAACCTCTTGCGGAGATGTCTGAAAATGAAGGCACATCTGACTTGAATGAAGATAGTGGATAATATTTCCAGTACTTACAGTAATCAGGTTTTCTTGTCCTCCTCTTAAGTGTATTTCGTAAGCGGCACTGGCTAATATGCAGTAGAAATCTAAATAACCTGTAGCATTAGGCAGTTATATTATGATATGCCTTTTAGAATGTACTAGACATCTTTAGGATAACCTGCTGTTAGAAAACCTTGTTTACAAGTTTGGTTTAAATATATAAGTCAAATTATTCGTTTGCTAGTTCAGTTAGATGAGATTATATTGAAGTACCAGAGAAATGTGCTGCTTGCTTGCCGATTAATGGATGGTGTTGTTTGCTAGAGCTTAGCTACTGCTACCTTGAAAAGTTCTTTAACTTTTTTGGCTCTCTTTTTGGGTGTCTAATTTCTTAATCTCCATATTGGATCAAATGAAGATAGCAAGAAATTTACTTCATGCTCTTTAGTTGATTATTATTTTCTCCTTGAATATGATCAGGTTGCATCCATAAGTCGGTGAAAAAGAGAGTTATGAGATTGATTTATACGTCATCTTTGAGGCCGACATAAAGAACGTCAACACATTAGCTTCAGTTAGGAAGAAACGAGACATAATCTAGTAATTAGTAAAATGTTTTAGGTGACGATGTTGATACGGTGTTCCCTTCCTAGTTCCGTTGAAGCTGGTCTCTCTTTTACATCTGACCACGAGGGAAAAGAGCTTTTGTGTGACTGGACCTCTGGTGCTGAAACTTGGCAGGACTGTCCAAGATGTGATAAACATCCTAACATTGGCCATGAAAGAGTTGTTTCATTTACAAAGAGAAAAAACGTCTGTGGCTCATGCTCCTTGAGTTGTCTTAGTAGTTCTTCCCAACAATCAACCGTGGTTACAATGTCCGAGAATTCTACACCTACTTTTGTGTACCAGCGCAGGAAGCTGCAAAAAGGATATGCATCTGTCTGCCCAGCCCAAGCATCAACTAAAGCAAAGCCAACTAGTAATTGTGTTTCAGCCATCAGTTCTGAAGACCCTTCAGTGGCTGCCAAGGAACATGTAGTCTCTTTAGTGGAGGTTGAAACTGAAGCTGTCAGAGCTTCTGTTATGCTTCCTGTGGAATGCAATAGAGGAGCCCTTGTTTCAAAGTCAACATCTATGGGTGGATGCTCTCTCGGCGAAGAGCTTGGTTCTGTAGAAGACCCAAAAGCTGACATGCTCAAATTTGTAGATGTCTGCCTTGTAAATGACAGCTGTTCATCATCAAAAACAAATATGGATCTATGTGCAGCTACCTTGAAGACTGAAGTGGATGACACTGGTGAGTGCTCCTCATCTGATGCATTCATTAAGGACTTGCAGGATGATATATCTAAAAAGGATGTATGCATCTCTATTCTTAAAGGCCTGGGGCTACATAAAGGAGTTTGGCCGATTAATAATCGTGCTTCTCCTGAAGTTCTTGGTATCAATAGTGATTGCAGCTGTTGGCGTTCATGCAAAGTTTGTGATCAGTCGGACATAACACTGAAGATGCTAATTTGTGATCAATGTGAAGAGTCATTTCATGTCTCTTGCTGCTACCCCCGCCTGAAAAAAATACCTCATGATGAGTGGTTCTGTCATTCTTGTTTGAAGAAGCGTCGTAAAATATTGAAGGAGTCAACGAGCAGCAGTGAGATGAGCAGATGTAGAAATGCAACTTCCAAGGGTGTATTAGGTCCTATAGCAGTTATGTTGGAAGACACTGAGCCTTACACCACCAATGTTCGTATTGGCCGAGAATTTCAAGCAGATATTCCTGATTGGTCTGGTCCAATTTCCACGTACGTATGTTCTATCAGTAATCATCGTATTAATTATTTTTCTTTCTTCGGTTCGTTTTTCTAAAATATTGTTGATGGTGTGACAGTATAAGTCATCTAGTGTTTGTTCTGAAATGAGATACATGATAACAGTAATCTGCAGAAGTACTCCTCTGCCTATAGGTTATATTATACATATCAAAAATCATATGTAGGATACATTTCCAGAAAATTGCTATATATCTATTTTATGTAGGAGACTTTACTATAAACCTCCTCTGAGTTATACACCTGTCTAGCACAATGCTTTAATGTGAGCATGTCCAACATTTGAAGTTTTTGGAGTGTCCACCATTACTTGAGCATTGTGCACTTATAGGATGGTGTATTGCCTATCTTCTAAGAAGCATGTTATATTTTATCCGTATTCTCTTTGTTGAAATCTCCAGTATCTAGAATTCTTATAGGTAACATGTTTAGTATATATAATAAAGCATGCTGCACCCAAGTCCTTGATGAGTACCTATTTTTCTTGGTTTGCTTTATGTCTAAACTTTCACCCACATAACTCCACAAGCCCTTGCATTTTAGTGTCTTAATGAATTATTCTCCCGTCTTACTTTTATTTTCAAAATATAGGATCACGTTTTTAAAGTCAATTTGAGATATTTTCAAATTCAAAATTAGTATAAATTCATTTAATTTTAGACAAAGCAGTTATGAACTTTGTAAATTATCTGAAAGTACTACTAATTACAAGATTTGATGTTTTTAAAAGCTAAATGAGTCGCATCATTTTGAATTTGAAAATATATCATGATGGGTATCTCAAAACTTGTCTGAAGCCTTTTTTTTTTTTCGAGCTACTACTTTTCCTGAGATAGTTCTTAATTGAATCAGAGGAAGGTTTGTGCCACCATGTACGGTATGGTTATTATGATAAAACTTGTATATTCTACCCACAAAAAAAAGTAACAGTATACACATCAGCTCGAGTAATGGACCAAAGTTAATTATGAAATGTAAAGGAGCTTTACGTGTTGTCTGTCTTTAAATCCCATAAACACTTGATCTTGCTGTACTTCAGAATAAAGGTCACATGTACCCAGAGACTTATTCACGTGTGCTTGAAGTTGGCTTTGCTTGTGTGTTTGATGAACTAGCAGCATCATTGGGCACTAAAGAAGCTAGTTCTATCTTTGATGCCTTTTACTCTATGCACCGTTTATGAGTTTACCATTACCTGTGTAGTCTGATATATAGGTGTTGCCCTTGGCCATTTTATGTTTACTTTGATGAGATTTGGTGCAGTGAGGTTGATAATATTGGTGAACCGATGGAAATAAATCCTTCAGAAGGTGTTAGCTTTCAAGTATGCCTCCTTTCTTTATAAAATAACTTCATTGTTCCAGTTGGCAGTAGATTTACACAGTACTAAAGAGAATTACTTGCTCTTTCTTTTCATAGGAGAGGAGTTCGGGGAAGTCTTATAGACTCCGCTCTATCTGTAACTGGCTTCAATGTCGAGAAGTCATAAACGGTATTGGAGAAGGTGTTGATGGAACTGTATGTGGAAAGTGGCGCAGGTATTCAAAAAAACTGTTTCTGTTTCCAATTTGTTAATAGTATCTATTGTTTTTTCTACAAGTGATTCACGTAATATATTTCACTTTTTTTAATCATACATCTGATGAAAATAATTTCTTTAGATATGGAGAAATATGCCGGGGACATCAAGAGAGTGAGATTTAGTCAAGTAGACTAGCTTTTATCTGCAATAGTTACCATAAGACTGTTTATACATAAGTGATACCATGTCATTACACATGAATGCAAGGATATAGTCTAAAGAAATTTTGGTGATATGTTTTTTTATTTTTTTGGATAAATATAAGCTTGGTACTTGATTAAAATGAATCTTGTCAAGTTTGGACTTTTTTAGTTTTGTGCACTGGAGGTAGTCTATATGGCTAAGAAATAGAACAAAATGAAAAGCATCCAGACATAATATTTGTATTCTTGGTATATTGCAGGTTTCAGTTTTGTAACTCTGGGCATGTTTCTTGTTCTCTTGAGCAAATGCAATAGTGCAGAATTTAAGTTAGTAGGTTATGATATGTTGGAAATAATAATGGAGAATATTTTTCTTCACTTTATTCCAATATTCCTCCACCTTTTCCCTATATTCTTCCTTATGTTTTATTCCATGTTTCCCACTCCATGTTTTCTTCCTTTTATTAGCTTGCATGTTTCCTTATATTAAGGAACATGTTTTGTCTTAATTATTTCTTCCAATTGTATAAGTAGGTAACCTTGTAAGCTTTCTAAGTAATCAAAATATATGAAATGTAAGTTAAGAGTCTTCATTTTAACATGGTATCAAAGCCTGATCTTTTCCGGCGACTTTTTCCGGCGACTTTTTCTGGTGACTTTTTCCGGCAACTTTTTCCGACGACTTTTCCAACAGTCACTTGTGCAGTTTTTTAAACTGCATATTTTCGGCGACTTTTCCGGCACCATCTATGCAGTTTTCTGAAACTGCCTATTACAGTTTGTACCCCACAACCTGTTTTTTCTGAAACTTACCCACAGTTCTTAAAAAAAAAAAAAAAAAATGGGCGAAAAATTAGAAACTTCAGATTCTACTCCAGTGATGATTTTTCAACAAGAAATCCCTTTTGCAATTGGGGTAAACTTAAACACACCACAACCATCCCAAGTTTATTACAGTAAAGGATCGTCTCACGAAGATGACGATTGGTGCTGGTAAGGAGATGGAGGTTTTTACAAGTATTGTCCAAACTGCCGGAATTGCTATTCATAGACGGAGTTACTAGTCACTACCAGAATTGCTATTCATAGACGGAGTACTGTTCACTGCCGGAATTGCTATTCATAGACGGAGTACTGTTAACTGCCGGAATTGCTATTCACAAACGGAGTTTTGTCCAATTGCCGATCGTTTTCCAAGCTGAGAAATAGGAGATTTCTTTTTATCAGCTTGAGGGGGAGTGTTGGAAATAATAATGGAGAATATTTTTCTTCACTTTATTCCAATATTCCTCCACCTTTTCCCTATATTCTTCCTTATGTTTTATTCCATGTTTCCCACTCCATGTTTTCTTCCTTTTATTAGCTTGCATGTTTCCTTATATTAAGGAACATGTTTTGTCTTAATTATTTCTTCCAATTGTATAAGTAGGTAACCTTGTAAGCTTTCTAAGTAATCAAAATATATGAAATGTAAGTTAAGAGTCTTCATTTTAACATGATATATGAAATTTATTTCAGAAGTTGGCAATAATCAAATCAAACTTCAGATCCTGTGTTACTCTTTTTTTGCATGCATGTTTATTTGTGTATTACGCCATGGTTATGCTCATTCTGTCCCGCTGCCGATTAAAGTGATTTTTTCCTACTATGTTAATATGTGCAGCGTTTTGCTTCTGATTTGTTGTTTCCTTTTTCTTTTAATAAAATTTCCCTCCACATTGTTTGTCAAAATGATTCTGAAAATTTCTATAATACTCGATATGATTAATTTACTAAAGTTGTTGTATTACAGGGCTCCTCTTTTCGAAGTTCAAACTGATAATTGGGAGTGTTTTCGCTCTTTCCTTTGGGATCCAACTCATGCTGATTGTGCTGTGCCACAAGTAATAATAACTATCCATCTATAATTGTTCTTACTTTTCATTTTTGGTCTATTCTGTCTTGTGCATAATCTAAGAATTTCCATTGGTACTTTATAATGTAAGTTATGCTATTGAGACATATATCGAGCAGAAATGTTTCAGGTGGGTTCTGAAACCTGTGTCTGCCTTAGGGAATAATATATATATATATATTAGTGTATATACAAATAATGTTAGTATCTGTTTTATTCTTGCCTCAGTGGCGTTTTGCTGTCTTCTTCTTCTTTTTCTCTTAGGGTTGTTATTTGGTTCCCTTAGTTTGGCTTTTATGTACCATTGTCCTTCCAAAAACATCTAAAGGAAAGTCACTGGTTTCCTTTTCATATTTGATAATTTGGCATCTCTGGTCACTACAGCTTTAATCACTTCCATTCGTGAAACTCTTTATGTTCCTTTTATAATTGGTCTCTATATTTATCCATTTCAGGAACTGGATACAGATCAAGTTCTGAAGGATTTAAAATATATAGAGATGGTATGTTGTAGCACTTGTGTTCTAATGCTTCACAAATTTAAATTTCTATAGGTTGAGATGAATGGTAAATTCTGTCTTAAATTTTGATTTTGCCAGTGGCATTTCCCCACATGCTCGCTTTTTTACATCTCTGCTTAGAATTAACAAGTTTCAAGTTCTGAAGGATTTAAAATATATAGAGATGGTATGTTGTAGCACTTGTGTTCATATGCACCTGTCTAGCTGCCAACAGAACCCCACCTGTAACAATGTAATTAGTCATCTATATGCTTGTTGTTAACGCCAAAATTTGTCCGTTAACCGAATCACCAAACAATGAACTTAAACCTGTATAGTGAACAAACAGTCACACTAAAAAGTTTGACAGCCTGGGCCGCCGGAGGATAACTCCGGTGTGAGAATAAGTACATGTCAGAAACGTCAACAATGGAGGTATGTAATTGCTTTAGTGTGTAAATTAGGCAAGTTGTCTATGTGTACCTGAAACTGAATTATGGTCACCGCCTCAACTTACTACACCCGTCCCCAAGTTGAAATAGGAGTCTCATGTAAAGTTCCCTTATAATTGCGAACTCCATAATTGAATAGGACTTGACTTCCCTAGAAATAGAAGGTCAAATAGGATATGGAATGTAGATCCTCTAGAATGTCAAACCTCCTTCTGAGATATTTTGTCACGTGGCGCGGGTCCCACTGAATCGTCCGGACCCACAAAATCATGCTCCAATACTTGTGTTAGTAGATTTAGTTGCACTCAGCTACTCGCAGATAATATTTTTTCAAATGTAACAAATGTTAACGGCTTGTACTCTCTCATATAATAACCAGTTCACTAGTATGTGGAAAGAGTTTTAGTTCAAAATTGAAACTTTAGCAATAGTTTCGCATGTTTCTATCTTTATCACTCCATTTGATCATAGGCATGGATAGATTTCTTCAGAGGAATTCGATTAATTTTTGTTAAAGTATGATATATATTTTTGGACTCATTTTCTAACAGCTTAAGATTTAAAGGAATTGATTACTTAAAATAGGGTCAGAGATCTGGTTTCTCCATGTCTTATTCAAGTCCTCTTGTTTTTGTTTGTTTCTGCCACTGTTTGGGAGTTGCATGTCAGTAGTTTTAAGGGGCAGTGTAAGCTTATAGAGCATCTGGCGATTTAACACTTGAAATTTATCCTAGCTTAAGCATTCAGCAGTGATTTTAATGTGTAATCCAAGTATTTGATACATTTCCACTATGCTATACTTGTGAAGACCTTGACACATTTTATATGCCATGCAGTTGAGACCTCGGCTGGCTGCTAAAAAACCCAAACTGGGTTGCAACAAGAGTGTTGATTCCAATGGTCCTGCTGAGGATGCGAGAAATATGAATACACTTTAGTTATCCAATTTGGGATTTGCACATAAACATGCAAGCGAGGTAATTCCATTCGGCCAGATTTTCTCCGTCACAATTGGCTGGTGTTGTAATTGCCGGATGATTGGTCTGAGTTGCTGCTGGTCTGTGATTTCTTTGGCGTTTTGTTACTGAAGGAACTTTCAGAGTACTTCCTTCATCAGCCATTGTAATCGAATGTCATTGAAGCGCGGGAAAAGGAAAACCAATTCCGTCAATCAATTCAATTATTGATCTTTTAGCATTTTCATCTTATGGAATTGCATCCTTTTTGGATGCTTGCCCTAATTTAGCAATTGATGGAATTTAGGGAAATAGCTGGTATTTAAGAGTTGGCACATATTCTTGAGATGATGACGATGTAATAGAACAAAAGCTATATATCTGGTGCTCCTGAAATATGTCAGTTTGTTGAGGGACCTGGATTCAAATTGTATCTTTCTGCCAACTCCATTTAATTACTCGATCAAATTTATGATCAGTCGGTCATTTTATATTGTGAATAAACACTATACGCTTGCACAAAAGCCAATTTTATATATATATATACACCAAATGATAAATCAAAATGGTCAGTACAAATGCATAAATTGCACAAGCTTATCTTTCCCCCTTAGATTTTTTTTCTCGTTCAGCTCAAGTGATCACAAGAGATTTACGGAGATGTGTAATATCAGCATTGCTCGCTTGCCATTTTCACACATAATTGTAATTATTTAATTATTTTTTCTATTTTAAAATTAGAGATATAATTTGATTTTTGAAGTTAAATGACGACATATTAAACTTCAAAAATGATACGACTCATAAAGCTTAGAATGAAATAAAATGAAAACTGATATTTTCAAATGAAGAAATGATATTTCTACGTGATGTGGGATCCACTCACTATTCATGTGAGAGAGATCATGTGAAAATATTATTTTTTTATGTGAAAATATCAGTTCTCAATTAAATTTGTAATTAATAACTTTTATTATATTTTATACAATTATAATAATTATATCAACTAAAATTAAATAAATTTATATCAATTTAAAATTTAATATATCGCCATTTAAATGAATATATGATTTTAGTACGGAGCAATAAGTTACGAGAGAATTTATAAGAGCAGCATATGACGCACAATTGTCACATGTTCATTACACATTTCTACCGGTGGATAATAATAAGATAATTTTGGCGCCAGCCCGTATGCTCCTTAAATGACCAAATCATCCTTCGATTCCCTTATTAAATTATTAACCAAGCATGGGCATTCCAGTAATAGTGTGCACAAAAAACACGAGCTAGCTTGCTTCTGTCCACGTCAGACGTAAAAAATAGTCTTACCTCCGACAACTGCTAAACAACCAGAATGCATCATTTTGCATTTGTCCGTTTCAGCTGATCATATTTTGGAAAAACAAGCACACATTAAAAAAAACAAACCAAAAAATAAATAAATAAAAATAACGAGGAGCAAAGAGAGAGAATGGTTGCCTGGTTGGTTTATCCGTTAATGGAAGAAGCTCACGGTTAAGATAGAGAGAGAAGAAGAACATAATTTATCCACCACCTTATTCTTCTTCTTCTCTCTCCTCATACACTACCTCTTTCTTCTTTTGTATTAGAATCAGAATTAAGAAGAGATTGATTGATTGATCCAATTTGTTAAGATTATTTTGAGGATATCATTTTGCAGTAATGGGTACTTTTGATAGCTTTAGAAAAGCTTATGGGGCATTGAAGGACTCCACCAAGGTCCAACTTGTCAAGATTAATAGCGAATTCAAGGTCTGTACTTCTTGTTATATAAAACTTTTTAATCTTCATCTGGGCTTGTAAATGTATGCATGTTATCATTTGTTTTCGTTAAGTAGACATAATTTAATTTTTCAAGTTTTTGTGTTAAACATTTCTTGTTTAAATAAACGCCCCATTTTTTTTGATTTTTTGATGGAAGGATTTGGATGTTGCCATTGTCAAGGCCACAAATCATGTAGAATGTCCTCCTAAGGAGCGCCATATTAGAAGTGAGTTTTAATTTATGTTTTGTAATCTGTATGTGATCAATAATGGAATAAATCGCATTTGGTTTTAATAAGACCCCTATTAAATCAAGATTTCATTTATTTATTGTTTTTCACCTATTTGTTCTGTTGACAATTACCCATTTTGATAGAACCCTAGGTACATCTTTAATTGAACATGGTTTGGAATTATTCTGGCTCAGAAGGGTTCTTTTGAAATGGATCTTTCTATTGTGTATGGATTGACATTACAATTTCTTCTTTTTTCTTTTGGAGAATCTCATTTTTGTGTTTTTCTGTTCTTCATAGAAATTTATTCTGCAACCTCTGTGCTTCGTCCTCGGGCAGACGTTGCCTACTGCATTCATGCACTTTCTAGAAGATTGTCAAAGACACGCAGCTGGATTGTAACGTCTTCCACACTCGTTTGTTGATCTGGTTTTCATTTATTTGTTCACTTAATAATTATGTTGAACTTGCGATTTCGTACTTACTGAACACATCAGTTTTTTTTTTTTTACCCCAAATGACATCATAATGCCTGTTAGATAAGCAAAAAGGTAGGATTAGCTACAATTGGAGTTTCTACCTAAATTTCTACTAATTAGTTTTAAATATATTTCTAAATGCAGTGAGTTAGGAACTTTGTATCTCGGCCTCTTGTATCTTACCTTGTGATTGTCAACAGGTTGCAATAAAGACATTGATAGTTATTCATAGGACATTGAGAGAGGGTGATCCCAGCTTCCGAGAGGAATTACTTAACTACTCACATAGGGGATATGTTTTCCAGATATCCAATTTTAAGGACGACTCGAGCCCTCTAGGTAAACTGATATTTTTTTCAATCTAGCATAACAGAAATTCATGGTTTGATGCATGTCAAATTAGAAAAAACTGAATGATTTTTCTTGACTGGTATAAATATCATGCAGCTTGGGATTGCTCAGCTTGGGTCCGGACATATGCACTATTTCTTGAGGAACGGCTTGAGTGTTTCAGGGTATTGAAATATGATATTGAGAGTGAGCGTTTGACTAAATCAATACCAGGAACATCCAAGGTGTGATATTTTTGCATTAGAAGAGGTCACTTTTTTGCCTTTGTTATACGTTTTCTAGTGATAGTCAGAAAATACATTAAGTACTAAATTTTTTTATGTCAGGTGCATAGTAGCACGCGGCTTATGAATGGCGAAGAGCTATTGGGGAAGCTACCAGCATTGCAGCAGCTCCTGTACCGCCTAGTAGCATGCCAGGTAATTATTTTGCTCCTCAAGAAGCTGCTGTGAGAGGCATCTTAAAAGTATGGCTTGAAGTGTTCAATTTTTGTTATCCAGTTATACCTTTTTTCCCCTTCAGATTAGAATATCTAATTTGTACTTGGTGAAAAAACACAATATCTAACTTGCTCCAAATTTTTGCAGCCTGAAGGAGCAGCTTTCCACAATTACCTTGTACAATATGCCTTGGCTCTGGTATGCGCAACTTAAACAAGTCTAAAGGAAAAAGTGCATTGTGCTTAGCATCTGTATGAGCTGAAGATTTTTAGGAAAGTCTGTGAAGAAATATGAACTAGTACATCTATTAGCAGTGCCACTTCAGTGAGTTTTTTCAGTTAAAATTACAGAGATTCCTGATAAGCTAAAATCTCCAGTAGATAGCGCTCTGAAGACTATTGTTGAGATTTTAAACCTGAGAAATTGGCAGATTGAGAAGTTCTAGTACAGAGTTTTGTTGTCTCTCATCCTTTTGTTTTCAAAGGCCTATTACTTGTTATCATGAAGAGAGAGCTTCATAAGAAAATATTTTCACTTTTATTTATGCACTATAGGCATTTTTTGTATACAAGTATCAAAGATGACTTGTTATAATAAGACTTTGAAGGATCTCATACTCTTATTGACTGAGTGTTGTTTATAGTTGGATTGAACTTTTGTTTATAGTTGGATTGAACTTTCTAAGATTCAATGATAATAATATAGGTGCTGAAGGAGAGCTTCAAAATATATTGTGCCATTAATGATGGGATTATCAATCTTGTTGACCTGGTATGATTTTACTTTTGTCTCTAACCTGGACAACATTATTACCTTTTAATTATGAAGTCCTAATTTCTTCACCTTCCTGCAGTTCTTTGACATGTCCAAACATGACGCAGTTAAAGCACTCAATATTTACAAAAGAGCTGGACGACAGGTTAACACCTGCGCTTTTCTATGTAAAAACTAATTGCTTCAAGCAAATATGTTTGGGAGGCCGTATTTTATTTTAGACATTCTGGCTAATTCTTTATTTCCTTTGCCTTTTTCTTGTTTTTATAGGCTGAAAATCTTGCTGACTTTTATGACTTCAGCAAAGGTTTGGATCTTGCAAGAAAATTCCAGTTTCCAACACTGAGACAGGTTCTATTTTCTTTTTGCTTTTCATAGTTCGAACTTCGAAGTTAAAAGCTCTAGAAAACTTCAACAGAGTTTCTTATGTGTGGGTCTTTCTGAAATCAACAGCCCCCACCTTCATTTCTATCAACAATGGAGGAATATATAAAAGAAGCTTCCCAAATAGATTCCGCCTCAAGCAGGAGACTGGTGAGGACATTCATTTATTTCATTTCTAAACTTTCCCTTTAAACACATTTGCCAAATTGCGATATGTTTATATATGCAACTTTGCATTGTAATGCCAATGTATCAAGTGTTTAGTCATTTGCATTGAATATGCTACTTTGAGAATAGGAGTATCAGGACACTGAGCAAGAACCCGAGAAACCTGACGACCCTGCTCCTGAAGAAAGTGAGAAGCAAGAAGTTGAAGATGTTGAAGATGAAGAAGAAATGGCAGATACACAAGAGGAATCTGAACCTAAGAAAGAGGATGAAGTTCCTCCATTGATAGCGACTGAAGAAATCGGGGACCTTTTGGTAATTTTAAAGCTTTTACTCTGTTTCCTTTCTTTGGCTATTTAGAAAATTCTCAAGCGTGTCATCTGCCTGTTCAGGGTTTGAATGAAGTAAATCCAAGAGCTGCAGAACTAGAGGAAAGCAATGCATTAGCTCTTGCCATAATTCAGCCTGGTAAATGTTATAAACATAATTTTGAAATCTTTCATGTTTCACCTAGTATAATTTGATGATAAGATTTACCTTGAATAGCTTCATTCAATTCAATAATTTAGGCACAATGAATTTCACTATTTGAGTGGGATAGATTTTCTTTCCCCTGTAATAAATGTTGTCTTAAGGAAATTCCCTACAAATATGATTGTTTAAGTACCGAACAAAGATCTTCAAGGCAGATATGAACATTATTACTTCCTCATGTGACATGTACTGATAAATTCTTGTGGACACTTGATAAATTCAAGATCCAATAACTATAACTGAGAAATTTCTGTTAGAATTGCATTGCCCTATTCAAAATATCAAATTGATCATGTGCTTTCCAGACGTAGCAAAAAAAATAAATTTCTGATACGTAGATATCATGCAGGTAATGATCCCCTATCGACGAACAATGCTTTGAGTGAAATCGGTAATACATCAGGTTGGGAGCTAGCACTAGTTACGACACCAAGCAACTATAATAGCAACGCGACACAAGACATCAAACTGGTTTGTTTGTTTTTTGTTTTTGTTTTTTTTTCCATTCTAATTAGAGTGCCAATGTATGAAAGTCTTATAATTTGGGATCAAAATTTGATATTTTATTGACCAGTCAAGTTAATAACTTTTTTTCCATTAGTTGCACATTTAGTGATCCTGTCCCAAAATATCTGTTTGCGTATCATATACATTTATTTCCTTCAGATTCTACAGTGTCCAATTTGGTGCTTTTAATTTTAGTGAGAATTTACTACAAACAGATTGCTTCCATACTAGGGTGCTGTTTCTAAGATTGGTACATTTTCTATAGTTGATTACTAATAATGTTGTTGGTTTTTAGGGTGGTGGATTCGACAAGCTTTTACTCGATAGCTTATATGAGGATGATGCTGCGCGGAGACAAATACAAATGCAGCATGCAGGGTACAACACATACGGATATGGATATGGATTTTCGGAACAAAACCCATTTGAGCAGCAGGGGGATCCATTTGCAATGTCAAACAGCATAGCACCACCAACCAATGTACAGATGGCCATGATGCAGCAGCAAATGATGCAGCATCAAGAACAGCAGCAGCAGCAGCAGCAGCAAAACATGATGATGATGATGGTACCTTATCAAAATCAACCCCAATATCCTCAACAACAACAACAACAACAAATGCCATATTTGGGATATTCAAACCCTTTTGGAGATCCCTTTAGTTATTCACCACAAAGCTCAATGCCATCACAGGGAAACCATACATTACTCTAGGCATGCCACATTTTTTCATTTTTTTCATTTTCTTTGAGGTCTGTGTATTCTGTAGACATTATATCTTCTTATGAATATGAAATACTCTGCTAGATAAATCAAAGGGGTTATATGGTATCATTTGGCATGGGAAAAAAGTTAGCTAGATTTTGCATTATTATGTGGAAAGTTAAGAACTTGACGGAGTAATTTTAACTTTGAATAACACCACAATAATGCATTCAAAAACATCACTCCACCTCCGTACTGCCCCTTTCCGGGAAAAAGGTTTCATTTCATACTTTATTTTTCTAGTCAATTTAGGGCATCTTAGAATTAATAAATTTATTTAATTTTAAGTAATGAAATAGTTAATATTGTAAATTACTTTAAAAGTATTTTATCCGTTCCAATTTAAAATTAGAGATCCAATGTGACTTTTGAAGTCTATTTGAAATCCTAAAACACAAAATTAATACAATTTTTTTTAAAAAAATTGAAAATAAATGTAATTATTGTAAACTAATTAAACGAATAAATATCAATTTTGACTTCAAAAATTAAAATGTATCTCGAATTAAGAACGAAGAGATTACGTAGAAAATTATTATTTCAAAAATTAAACTAAATTCACATTATAATTTGAAATTATAAAATTAACTAGAATCAAAGTCAAATAAAATTCGACATAATATTTTGTTTAATTTAACCCAGTAACATATTTTTTATTTTTCAAAAATATATTTTTTATTTTTTCAAAAATATAAAAAAAAATGAATGGGATTTTGATTTCGGGGCAGATAGCATATTTAAATTACTAGTATTTCATAACAATATTGATGCTATAAGAAAAAACGAAAAAGCCAATTGGGGCGGTGGAATAGAGCCTAGAGGCAGAGGGCGTTGGTGCCAGGTGGTTGGCGTTCGTTCCATAATGAGTCAAAAATGGACCACTACTGTTCACCATTCGTCCTATCCTCCCAATGCCCAATTGTCACGCATGCCCAACCCAACCAGTACAATAATTTCATAATATGCGACTGACAAAATGTATTGAATGTTAAATTTCAATATTTTAAACGTTTTGGGGTCCATGTTATAGTCGTTCTCAACCACCTTTTTCCGATTAAATAAATTCAGTTGGAGGTCAAAACTCGTTTTTCATATTTCTTTCTTTTTTGATACCATTATATTTATTTATTTATTATACTACTAATATCGTAGCATAGCATAGGAGAGAGGGATTTAAAATATGTGACGTAAGGTTTAAAATATTTTTTTTTAAACGTTATTACCTCCATTTCATATTAATAGTTGTTTTAACTTCATACACATTAATTAAGAAAGTCATTTAATACTATCATTTAATAATTAAAATTTGTATGAAATTCCATCACTATTCCTTTATGGAAAGTTGAAAACTATTAATACAAGAGAAAAAAGTTAGGGTAATATAAGAAAGTTTATAATTTATTCTCGTAGAAAGTTGTAAACGATAAATAAATCAGAACAAATTTTTTTTCTTCTAAAAAGTCACTTATTATGAAATGGAAATAGGACATATTTGGTGAGCTTCCTTTTGAACTCTCTGTTCATAGAATTTTTATTAGGAGGTCCAGGTCTTCCTAGGACCTTCCATTACATTTTCGACACGTGTAATGGTCATACATAATTAATATAAATTGGCCCTCACATGTTATGAGTTATTGGTTAAAAAAGTAATTATTGTACACGTGTCAAAAATGTAATGAAAGGTTCTTTTTCTAGCTGGAAGACCTGGACCTGCTAATAAAAACTCATATTCATAAGTTTAAAAAAGGGAACTCCATATCTTAATTTATATATATGACCAGATATGATCAATAATTAAATCTATATCTTAATTTTAGACGCGGCAAACGTAATTACTTTTGGTGATAAGGTTTCCTTCTATATCTAATCATAGATTCGAATTTATCTAACAAACGCTATATAATGAAGTTTAATTTGTGTAGTTTGTCTATTCCTCAACAAAGTAAGTTATAGGTTGTACTCATTTCCCTGCTAGGCCTAGAGTTTAAATTGTATTCCTAAAAAAGCTTGATACAAATAAATTAACTGTGTATATACAAATAATATTAGAATTATGAAGCTTCATTTAAACAAAGATTAGATGTTTAACGTAAGTATTTCATTAATAAAGTATTACGATTCTAACACCAATTTTATATACACGAACAATACATAAAATTTTATTTCTTTTAAGATTTACTCTAACATCAAATGTTGACTATCATATTTACAAATTGTAAGAATAAATATTTATTCACCTACTTTCATTTATTTTTTGACTTTGCCACGGGTTACAAGGACTCTCCAGGTTAACCACGATTACTTTTATGGTACAAATGTTAAATATAAATAATATCATTCACCATTATCAGTTCGTTCGGCAATGATTTATTTTAAAATGATTTAAAGTTAAAATATAAATTGACTTATAAATTATTTTAAATTGTGACTTATAAATAAAAATGTTCGGCATCAATTTGTCTTATAAGCCATAAATTAAGTTAAAATAAGTTAGAAGGTGTTTGGCTCATAATGACTTGTAAGTTAAAATCAAATGTAAAGATTACTAAAAAGGACATTAATAAAAAGAGGGACAAAATAGACATTACATTTGGTCAAACTATCTTATTTGAAAATGACTTATAAGCCATTTTAAAATAAATTACAAATACTTGCTTATTTTTTTGATTTAAAAATTAACTTATAAGTACAAAAATAAATTATTATCAAACAAAGGAATAATGATAAATGACTTATAAGTTGGTCAACTTATAAATCATGCCAAACATGCTCTATATTTTGTGTTAAAATATTATCACTTCTTTTTAAAATTAAATATTTTATTATTTGTTATAAAATTAAGAATGTATTTTGAAGGTATAGGAGCTAATGATTACTTCACGATAAAATATTATTTTAAAAAATTATAAAAATATTTTTTATAAATAATATGATATAGAGTATATTTAATTATAAAAAATAATAATTGTTTTAAGAATTACCTCACCGTAGTATTACTTGACTTTTAAAACGCTAGTAGTATTACTTGACTTTTAAAATGACTTTTAAAGACGTCGGACTCAGGACCGTTAAGTGTTCCACCCATATGAAGAACGTGACACCGCAAAATTTGAAACCAGAATAAAATTACTTTATCCAATAAATAATGCCACATCATCTCAAAAATTCTGACGTGGCAAAGAATCACGCGAAGGGAAGGAAAAGGATTGTGGGAATTGCATTCCGGCACGTGGTAGTTGAATCTTGCACGACCTTTATAACTCAATTCAGGCGCACCGTCCTGGTCAGTGGCCCTGGCCCTGGCGTAATAAATAATAAATCCAACCACAGAGAGAGTGTCTATTCCAAACCCATTACCCAATCCCTCTATATATATGATTCTATCTCCTCTCTCTTATTTAATCCCCCAACACCCGGAACAAGAAAACGTTTTTTGCGGAAATATAATTCCATCCGCCATCTAATCTAATCTAAAAAGATGGCGTCAATGGGGATTCGTTCAGTAGGAAAAAACTCATCAGCATCCATTGTTGATCCTCATCGTGTTCGATCGAATCAGATTTGTCGATTGAATCGTATCGTATCGATTCCCAATTCCGGATTCAGAAATCCATCTTCTCTACGAATCTCTGCATCCATGGCTGTATCCGATATTCGTTCTTGTTCACCCTGGTTTAAAGATTTACAATCTGGTAGTAATATTCTTGTAAATCAAGAAGATTCGAAATTGTTTCAAGGGAAAGATTCGATTTTTTGCGATGATCTTGATGGGTGGGTTAGAGGTTCAGTAACTGAGATTGTCAAGAACTTGAAAAAAGCGCCTTTGTTGGCTCATGTTTATTGTAACAATGGTGGGTTAATGGAGGTGATAACAGAGAAGGGTTTTGCAGAGGATTGGCCTAATTTGAAAAAGGAGTGGAGGGAAGGAGAGAGAAAGTCTCCGGATGGAATCATACTTGTTGAAGAACTCAAGGACAATGAAGATTTGGATGAAGAAGAAAAAGAGACCAAGGTTTGGGGGATACTGATTCAGGGGAAAGGACCCCGTGGGCCGGCTTGTTATTTATTAAAAACTTGTAGGGTAAATTCAGGGGTGGGGTTGTTTGGGACTCATTTTAGCTTGGTGAAGGTTAATAGTTTTAGGGAAAGTGCCTTTTCCCAGATCAAAAATAGTTGGTTGTTGCACTAAATTTGATTAGGTAGGTTGGCACAGATAGGGAAACAGTCAAGCCAATGTTTGTTGGTTTGTACCGTAAAAAACTTCACCCAGAATTACAAACAATAATCAAAGTTGTAAATTTATTCAATTTTCTGCTTGATTTTAAGCTCTCTCTTGTTCCTGTTCCTTTTTCTTCCCATTTTTTATTTTTTGTAAATTCCAGTTGAACTTCACAGATAATTCTTTTGCAGAGGTGTAAACACTAGAAACAAGTGTTTTTGCTGTGCTTATGTGTTCCCTTGTGCATCAATTTGATATCTGGTGTAATTACCTTATCATATTCTTAAACATATTTGGCAACATGAAATATTTATTATGATTATTATTACTATTATTATTATCATGTTTTGTTTGGTAGCAGTAGCACAAGTAAATAATGTAGCTTTGAATTATTGAAATGAGCTTCAAAATATGTACTATATAATGGTCTGTTGTCTTCCTCTAAGAAGCAGCATTATATATATATATATATATATACTAGCACTTCGCAAAGGGGACGGGGAAGAAAGAGGGAGGCCAGGTAGACGAAGGGAGGGAAGAAGAAAGGGAAAGAAGGGCCAGATTTATTCCAAACTTTGAACGGCACAAATGATTTATTAAAATGAGCGGGAAATTCAAAATTGTATTTTGTTATATAGATATAGAGAGAGAGATAGTGCAAAGCTGTGATAAGTTTTATAAAAAGCTGTTTTTCTGTTCGTAGAGTTGCCACCAAGCTCATCAATCAAAGACCAAGATGTGTAAATTTTGTTAAAGCCTGCAAGCAGCCCACAGTAGCCTGTATACTCCTCTCCGTGCTTAATATAAAACGTTTTCGAAAAATATTTTTATCTTTGAGAATTTTAAATAAATATTAATTATTTAGTTTTTAATATTATTTTAAATATTAAATAGGAGTATAAATTTGGTTCTTTCACTATTTTTTGTCCAATAAATAACACTCTATTTTTTCAATATAAGGACAATATGAATAATTAATATTATATTTAATACGATACAATTATTTTTTTAATACTTGTGTACAACTTTAAAACGATTTATATTAAGGGACGAATGGAGTAATTAAGTAAGTTACGCATTCACCAACTCTATAATTTACCCTAAATTGGATGGACGGTGCAGGTAATTTCATTTCTCTCTTCAAGTAGCCTCACACGCTTGCATTAGTACAATATGGGATCCCTAACTCCAATCTTAGCCAGTCTTACCGTAACTCCTGGATAAATATTTTAGGTATTTCAGTTTTACAAGTTTCAAAGTAAACAAACCTGTGTGTCAAATTTCTGGAGATTGAAATCAACTTCCAAGAATTTACTCATTATTATCTACCTTTTTCTAAATACGATTATGGTATAATAGGTTCTCAAATGTTGACAATTTTTTGTGGTCATGTGGATGTACATTTTTATTTTTTGTGTTACTTGAACATTACTTTTGGTTTTATTTGGTTGATTAAACACTATTTTCGGTATTGTATTTGATATTGTACGAAAATGTAAAATGTTGTTTTGGGAAAAAAATAAATCAGGTACAAGTTAAGATATGGCCAAATACAAATACAAATCGCAACTATTTTAGATAATTATTATTGAATGTGTAAAGAATGCGAATAATATTTATTAGATATGAATATAAAATGCCTAACTATATTTAGCAAATAAATAAATAAATACCTAACTATAAGTGTTCATAAGTTACAATATAAATATTTTATAAAATTTCTGCTATGACTGTAAATGGAGTATTTCGATTGCATCCGATATTATCCAATACTCTTGTTGTTCTAAAAACATTTTTTTTATTTCGTTTAGAAAAGAGATAATTTTTTATTTTATGATTATAAAGTGACATGATATCTCTAATTTTCTACTATTTTATTATTTTAAAATTAGAGATATATTTTGATTTTTTTAAATCAATTTGCGAAATTCTAAAATTTAAAATCAATATAATTCTTTTTTAAGTTTTGAAAACAATAAATATCATAATTAATTTATAATTGTTATAGTTGTTATACTAAACCATATAATTTCTAACTCATTTTAAGTTTTAGATATTTTTTGCAAATTAATTTTAAAAAATCAAAATATATTTTCAATTTTAGAAGTACTATTTATAGCAATTACATCACTATTATTAAATTCATAACCAATATTAAGTACAACTAAAAGTTGCGGATCCTTCTCTCTTTCGGCTGGGATGACCCTCTTTTTTTTTCTTTTTTTTGTGTGTGTTGTTTGTTCATGGTAGCACGAAAATCATGAATAAATTGAAATAACTTAAATCTAAAAAAGAGAGTGACGTTTCGTGGAGAGCGTCTGTTATCTTTGTAGAGTAACAGCATAATCTTAGACTAATCCCTTTCGCATGATCCAAGAAAGAAAAAAAAATTGTGATACTATAAGAGCAAATCCAATGGGGGTGCTATACTTGGTTCTATAGTTAAATTATAGCATCAATTGGCAAAAACACAAATCCAACGGGGTGCTATACTTAGTTCTAAAATGGCAAAATGCTATACTTGGTTCTAAATATAGAACCAAGGATAACTATAGTCATCCTTGATAACTCACAAATTATAGCACTTTACCAGAAAATTAAATATTGGACATACCTTATTGCACTTTTTGGTGTTAATATGGAACCAAACACTAGAGACTGAGTTTTATTTTAGCACCAAAAAACACTTTTTGGTGCCAAAATATAGCAATGACTATAGCCATTTTGAAACTTGCATTGGATTTGCTCTAAGGTCTCTAAACTCCTCTCTCAAGACACAAATTATTTATTATAAAAATAGTCTTTTTAAAAAATATATCTTTAATTTTAAATTAAAATATTTACACCCCCACAGTGACACGTGCAAAGGTGATTCTATAGCCCGAGCACTGACCAAAGTAGCAGCACAACTTGCACAAGGCAGATTGTGAAATTAAACCCTCCCAACAAACGCGGCAATATTCCTTTGGGCCCCATAAACCCTTCCACACACTTATTTGAATTTGAAAGTTTGAAACTCATACAAACGAACACACGCCAAAACATAAACAAAAACAAATTGTAGTCTAGTTTTTGTCGAAATTATAAATAAAAAAACATAAGCTGCTGCGAAAATTACCAGAAAACGCTTGTCAGCGCGCTCTTCCTCAATTCAAATCAAAAATCGCCAACACTCAAAAAAATCTAATCATATTTATGGTAACCACATCCGCTCTTTTCTTTCCCTCTCTTTTAAAAACCCTAAACCTAATCACAAATTCTTGACTCAAATATACCACCAATGGTTAATGGTTAATCGATCTTCGATTCTCTCACTCTAATTTTCTCATCTTCTCTCTTTCTTTATCCATTTTGAATCTAAACTTCTGGGTTTTGTCAAAAAGGGTCAGAGCTGAATTTTTTTTTTCTTGGAATTTTCATTTCTTGATAACAATGGGTGATGACTGTGGTAGAGGAAGAATTTCAAACAAATCTTTTGCTATACCCAGATCTGAATCCAAGGTTTGGATTTAGAATTTTCAAGAATACTGTGATACTAGGCGACTTTGATATTCTTTATGGTACTCATTTTTCTCGTTTTTTGGTTTGATTTGTAGTCAATGGCGGGACAGAAGAGGGGTAGTCTAGAAGTTGGAGAAAGATCGGAACTTGGGCATAAGAGAGTAAAAATGAGAGATCTTGAATCCGTGTTTCGGTCCGAAGGTAATTCTGTTTTTGTAGGTATTTTTATGATGATAAATTTGATTTGGGTAAATACTGAATCCAAATAACTGAATTTATCAGAGGATAATATTTATATGGATTCTGGAACTGATACTAAAGTTAATTTCGGATTATGTAATGTACTGAACCACTCAATGGAGTCAGGCACGTACCGTTCAAAAAGATAAGAATTGAGAATTTCTTGACTTACTAGAAACAAAAAGAAAAAAAAACAGTTTCCCTTGATTTTGAAAACTTCTATACTCACTCTTCCAGAAGGAAGAGTGCCATTTTTCTGATTATTTACAAAGAAAATGACGCTCATTTTTTCCAAACTCTGTATCTGGTGGGGTATTATATATACAAGTTTAGTTTATCTGCTCGGGTTATGTTAAAGTTTTGAACAATTGATGCTCAAGACCATTTTTTGTTGAATTTATGCAACAGGAATTGACACCCATTACCACAAATCTTGGAAAAACAAACAAGCTACCGACCTTTCATATTCTGCTGAAAAAGAGATCTCTCAAATCACCAAGGAAAGTGTAACCATGAATTCAAATGCTTTACATTCAGGTAGAATTGGGGAGGACACATCACATGTAGTGGTTAGCCCACCCTTCGTATCACTTGATCTCAATGCCACAGTTGACATGGCCAACAATTTGACCAGTGGTAATACTCAGGCATGTGTTGAAGACACCAATAAACTGACCTCAGATTCTGATGTTAATTTTGAGAAGTCAAGAGGCCTTGGCTTGGACCTTAATGCAGAAGATGTTTCTACTTCTGTTAACCATGGCCCGTTTTTCCCTAACAAACATTATGAGCAGTTGAAGTTGAGAGATGCTTCAGAGTGTGGGAGTACTTGCGGCCCATTGGAGGAGAAAGATCCAATGAAAGTGTGGAAAGAGATGAAGCAAAATGGTTTCATGTCATCTTCACATGGAGGTGTACCAATGCCGAGGCCACGTGGGAGGAAAACTAAAGCTGATGGACTCAAGAAAAAGATGGAATTTGCCAGGAGAGAACAGGTTGACAGGTTTGCGAAAATTGCTGCTCCGAGCGGACTGCTTAGTGGATTGAACCCTGGCATCATAAACCATGTGAGAAACAGTAAGCAGGTTCATTCTATAATAGAGGCCCTTGTGAGGTCTGAAAGACGTGAAAAATGCCATGCTGGCAACAAACAAGAAAACCAAACTAAGACCGGAAGATTAGAATCAAGTGACAGGAAGGATCTGGAAAACCTGAATTGGTCAGGAATGAATAGATTCAATATTTTCCATGAAAATGGTTACCTGAATACTTTGTCAGGGAGCAGGCAGACAATTAACTGTCCTATGAGTTCAGAGCATATAGGGGAAGAAAATGACTCCATGGTAGAGAAAACAAGTTTTGATAAAAGTCATTGTCTATCATACTCCAACCTAAAGATTGAGGAGGATATACTTGCTCTAAAATTGTCATCGTCTGGAACTATGGCATCAGAGAATACGAGTTCTTTGTCTAATGAGGAGTCAGCAAACCTAACCAGTGTTTCTTCTCTTTCTGTCAAAGGTTTGTTTTTTATTTCTAGTATGATATGTTCCTCAGTTTTTATAGATGTTTATTACTTGATCTGTGCCATTTGGATGAATTTAGAACATAGTTAAAAGGAGCAAATAAGCTTTTTGTAATTTAAAGATTCAGTTCAGCAATTTTTTAATGGTTAGATGGCGGATAGTCTTTCAATTATCAATACGTTACCGTGTACTTGCCACAAATTGATATAGAGATATACCTATTCTAGAAGTTGAAGAACAATCTTCATGCCATTTCATGAAGGAAAGTCGTGCCATAAGCTGATTTATGTTATCCTTGCTTTTACAGCTGCTAATGTAGCTTCTCAATGGTTGGAACTTCTTAATCAAGACATTAAAGGACGCCTTGCAGGTATGCTCAACTTTAAAGCATTACTGCAGACTGTTGAGGGTAGACAATTTTCATGTCAGCCTGATAATGCAGCTGTTCTGTTCTTGCAGCATTGCGACGTAGTAAGAAAAGAGTGCGAGCCGTAATTCAGACAGAATTGCCTTTCTTAATGTGTAGAGAATTCTCTTCTAATCAGGAGAATGATCCTTATGTTACAAGATTTTCTGTTAATGGTTCTTCGGATAATGCAACAGCTGCCATGCACAAAACCAGATGGAGTGCGCTGTTTGATCAGATGGATAAAGCACTTTCTGAAGAAGAGAAACAACTGGTGAGTCGTTTAGAATAGTGTTCTGTCTGCTTGTGCGCTGTTTGATCATTTGTTTTGATTTGATTGTGACATGAAACATACCTATGGCAGTTAATTCTAGCAATTCTAAGTAGTACCTCTAGTATGATATGGTGGTTGTTTTAATATGATGATGGACAAGTCATGATTGTAAATCTATACAAAAATGCATGCCCCAAATCCCAATACTTGGTTCTCTGCTGATTTAAATTTTAAAACTCCTCGATGCACTGTTGAGTTCCCATTTCTAGCAATGGTTATTAATCTGATTTGCTTGTCTGAGTAGCTGTTTCATCAGGTCTTGCGATTATGTCTCAAAGATAAGCAAGGAAAGGTGGTTTTCTTTGTTTGTTTTTTTTTTCCCTTGTAATGCGTCAAATCCTTTGCCTTGAATATAGTCTCATTATGGGATGTACATTTTCACTTTTTTGCCAGTTACTAGCCAAGGTTTTCCTACCTTCACATTATTCTTTTTTCTTATCCTTTCCTGCGATGAATATTACTTCACTTCTATCTCGCCTCTTGTTAAGGAAGGGTACGTAAACAAGTCTTCTGTTCAAATTATTATTTTCAGGAAAGTTGGTGGAACCAAGTGAAGGAGATGCAGTTGCATTGTGACCTCGGTCTTCTCCAATGTAGTGGAGAACCTGGTATACAGCGACTGGGCACATCCGAAAATGACTGCAGGTAAGTTAGTAATATCCTTTCAAGGAACAAATTGTAATATTTTTAGCTCTTATTGCTAGAAGGAAGACATGAAAATAAGAATATAAGATTGCCTTGTCTTTGTAAACAATTATTAGTAATTTATTACTCTCATAAGCTCTATTAGGGATCATCATCACAATATCACATAACTGATATTGGTTAGTCTAATGCTTGTTAAGGCCTGCAATTTGTAGGAAAATAAATACAACTGGTACATTGAGAGGTAGGTTGTTAGTTTCTGAAAGCCAAAGATGAAAGAAGTAGGGTGTTCAAACTTTAGATTCTTGTGAACTAAATTTTTACTCTTTTGCTGCCAAAGGTTACTTGTTTAGAATAATAGCAGCGTGGAAGAAAAAATATGATCAGATTGATTTCATAAGTGCATTTATGATGTGTCATAGGTCTTGTTTTAGTGTAGAAAGCACTTGTACAGGACAATTTTCTTGAATGAATTATTTATGTTGTTACTTTTAAAAAATTAAATTATTCACATTGCATAGAACATCTTTGCGCCTCAATGATGTCTTTAATAGTTTCTGAAATCCCATTGAAAACTATGACCATCTCTCAAAGGGAATAAATTGCATAATTAAGACATTGCTGGGTAATTTTTGATATGATTTTTGCAAACTCAAACCTTAGTAAAAATGGCAGTGAAAAGTAGAAAAGAGTTTACATTGTACAGTATGAAACCAAATTATTGGTACTTACCCTTGGTGAGATTGTGTCAACATGAAACAATGGGTACTAACTTGTAAATTCTTGGTTTGGGAACAAGTTGCTCAGTTGCATACCATTTCCCTTTCTTGTTCATGTGATTTCTACTTCACTTCCCTCATTACAGCCAGCATTTTTTTTGCGATAGTCGCCAATCTGTCTGACTATTTGATCATCTATTCGTTCTGCAGATTAGTGAAAGGGGATGACTCTGAAAGGGAGCTAGCTGTCAGGGCTTCTGCAGCTGCCTTTTACTCAACATGCAACTTTCTACAGTCAATGGAAAGCTTGCCCTCTTTTTGATAATTTTTGCTGCAACCCATCCTTGTATCAATCTATTCTAATCATACAGTTCTTTAGATCCTGATTTGATTTGTGTTAATCACCAGGGGCATTAGGCATAAGATAGTTCCTTCTTTTTTCTTCCTTTCTGGGTTAGAGAAGAAATTAATTGTTGTTAACAACTCTAATTGTTGCCTTGAAAATTCATGACTGTCCTTAATAACTGAATATTTCCTCTTTTGTTTTTAATTAGATATTCCAAGGTTGAACAGTTTGGCTTTCATTCAAAAGTAAGCACTGTAGCCTGTAGGGTTACATTGAATTCTCAATTTTGTCATATGTGCGTGTCAAATTCAGATTGATTTTTCTCTGAAGTATTTACATCATCCATTCGACTATGCACAAAGACCCAAAAAAACAGCCATCCCTTTTACCTATCAATAATGCAGGAAGGCTTACCTTAAACCTTAAGCCCCTATAATTGCTTGTTGCTTACTTGCTTCCACTTGAAGAGACTGACTTATACCATAAGTACCAGAAATTACACACACACACACACACACACATATATATAGATATATATATATATATAGAGAGAGAGAGAGAGTGGCTGCTGCAATTGATTCTACAAGCCACTGTAACAACACATTCATACATCATTATAATAAGCATCAGTAAATACAGAGGCTGCTGCTGCTTAGATACTTGTCAGCAAAAATGATTACACATAACACAGTGACCATATCTCAAAACTCAATCTACAAGGTTTCTCATATTACATGACATAAGTTTTCTACAATTTACAAGGCTTCTATTTGAGATGTGAGTGTAGGGAATACAACACTACATTCACACCTTTATATTTAAGTACTTGCAACCATGGCATGTTTGCCGATATATAACGACTGGCCCTGATGGGGCCATATTGTTCCATGCAACTCTAGAGCCAGTTTGGTGCCATTCTACTTGATATTGGCTTCGTAGTTGCATTACCTGGAACCTTGGCAAGTGAGCGATACTGCAACTTCACACTCTCTGCGTTGTCCAATGTCTTAACCACATACCTGTTATTGGTTTTTGAATTAGTAAAACCAAATTAATAAAACAAGAAACTAAAGAAACTTGTTCTCCAAAAGTTGAGAAGCCACCAAAGATACCAAATGGGCTAACATCAATTATCTATGATGTTTCTTTCTAATGTAGTGCTCCCTCTCTCTGTTCCGTATTATAAGATCATTATTGACTTTTTAAAGTCAAACTTAAGATATTTTTAAATTCAAAATTGACACAGATTCTTTTAATTTTAATCAATACAATGATAAATATTGTAAACTATCTAAAAAGTATTACTTATTGTAAGCTCTATTTTTTCATATTTTTTTATGAGTAGTCTCAATTTTGAGTTTGAAAATGTCTTGAATTGACTTTTAAAAGTCAATAATGGTCTTATAATTTGGAATGAGGGAGCATAACTGAATGAGCAGGTAAGTTATTTTTAATTCATTTCTACTTAGCATACAAGTACCAACCACCCTTGCAAGATATGATATCCACAAACCAATTTTAAAGTAGTTTATACATGCAGTATGAAAAGCATGAAGTCACATCTCAACAAATTTCGTATCTTTGAGCAGAGACCAATCAACTACCAGCCAAAGGCCCAAAGCTATAAGTGGCTAATATCTATACTGCCATCCCCAATGGAACAGTTTTGGTAACGCAATTTAAACCCCAGTCCTACACCGGAATATGCGGGGGAGATTTTAATACTCAAGTCCCATAACTTGACATGACTTTTGGGTAATTATGTGGTGGACTAATGACCCAGGTGATGTTATTGGATAGTGCATTGCTCCTTATCCTAAGTTTGTGTTAAGACCAGGTGGTGGTCCTTCATGGTGCGGTGGGTGTGGAGCCCATAGGAATTGATTTTAGACTTGACTATGGAACTGTGACTGTGGCCTGATGAGAACGTTACGGACTTAAGTGGGGTAGATTATAATACTCCAGTCCTATACTCCTATATCATAATGTGGAAAAAATTGTAAAACCCCAGTACCACATCGTAAGATGTGGGATGGACTATATAAAGTCTCAACTCTATTACACACTTGTCATAACATTTGGGTGAGCCAGTGGTGGACTAAGATGACCCAACTAGTATTATTGGACAGTGATTTTAGCCCTATTCTGAGCTCGGTATAGACCTGGATCGTTACAGGCTTGGTCGTCACCAAGATCATTAGGGCACGGTTTAAACTCCCTCTCCCAAGTTTACGTCAGGCCCTATCCCAGGTTCTAGAAGATGCTGGAAGGTATAATTAATTCAATCAATGTCAAAGATAAAATCTGTCTGAGCATTACTAAAGATAGTTGAATTGCAAACAGAAAATATAATGAAGACAAGCAGATTACAGCAAGAAAACAAACACGAAAAAAAAATATCCTACCCTTTCCAGGAAAATTAAATCACATCAGGGCAGATACAGCTAATCCAACAAAGTAAACCATCAAAATAGCTACTGATATTAATTAGTGAGACAAAACATTATATAATGATGAAAAGGAGACGGAATAACAGTATAAACATGACTAACCATCCATTCAAGCATTGAGTCGTTACAACAGCCTCACGTCCGACAAAACGCTGTGGGGTCCTCTTATTGCCCTGGTTTCCCCCTCCAAATTAATATTTCCATCAAATGGTAATCAAGCACTGTAAACAAAGCTAGGAACTTGCATAAAAACCTTTATGATAACCCTATCAGTCACGGAAAATGGAAACTGAACACCTCTGGCCCTTGGATGATCTATGAGTGCTAAATCACCATAACCACTTTTATCCTACATGAAAAAAGAAATTAATATAGCGTCAGGGATGACAGCTCTTGGAGGCAGAAGTCTCCCCCATATATAGCTTGTCATTCTCACATCTCAATTGTTTTTTGTTTTTTGTTTTTTTGCTAAATACTCGCATCTCAATTGTTGATGCACAAGGATATATAAAGTTGGAATGGATTTATCAGGCAAAAAAAATTAAGAATATACGAAGTAAGAAGTTGAAGCAATCAAAATGGCAGTCACCAGAAGGATGTCAGATGGACAGTTCAGCCAAAAGATATTTGAATCAAGTAAACAGGAGAAGCTGCTAATTTTTTTATTTTTATTTTTTACTTTTCCCCAATTCAAATCATTGGAAAAAAAAAAGAAAAAAGAAGAGAGACAGCAGCTCCACTCTGACAACTTTTTTTTTCGTTTCCAAAATTGATTTGCATTAAATTATAGTTCTAACAAACATGGAGATGCTGCAGAGTTTGGGACGCAAAGATACACCTGTTCAGATTTCTCTCTTCTTCTTTTAGAAGAACGATATGCATGCAACTCTTCTTCCCGACGGAATGCCTGGACAGCAGCTCGCAGAGCTACACAAGGACAGCAAAGAAATGGAAGCATAAAAATTTAGAAACAAACAACATATAAATGTTCTTAAACTTGAGAAGAAGTAAAATACTTGGCCTCGCCACCATGGCTGGTTTTCTATTTACAGAAAAACATTAATGACTATTTCCCGTAATATGACTTGCATACTTTATGGTAAGAACTTGTGGTACTCTATATGACATTATCCAGAAAATAACTTAAAATCGAGCTACTGCGAGTATTGTCATTACAAAAGGTGAAAAGGTGCAGACAGGTATAATAATATAACAACCCAAATTTCTGAAAGGATGAGGCAGGCAGTATGCAAATGTAAAAAGTAAAAGGTATATGATGCTGATTATGTTATCAAACTATCAGCTCCTACTCCACAGCTTCCAAAGGCATAAAATTGGAATGTCTTCCCGTGTTTGGCACTTTGTTACTTTGATAGCAAATTATTCGACAAAGATGAGGACCAAGTAGGTGGAGTCTGAGTTTGGACCATCGAACTCTTTATCTATAGAGTTCTTCTTCTTTCCTCATCTATTAAAAAGATACCATAGAAGGGCCCAACCATATACAACCAATGTCTAAAAGGGATCCACCAAATATTATCTATAAGCAATCCTCAATCTAAAAAACCGAGGGAACAGCTCATTAAGTTAAACGAGTATACAACTCAACATAGACAATTTGAGGTCATGGAAGGAAGACCAAACCCCTCCAATAAACTCCCAGTCTGACTCCAAATAGTTTATACAAGACAACGAGGAGTGACATCCCAGGGCCTTTCATATCTCTTCTATAGCTGTGTTCCTCGTCAACTACTAAAAAACGTTCCAACATCCTCAGCCTTGGTGCCAAGGCATTAGTAACGGAGCTAGTAGGGGTTTGACAGGGCAAAGGCCCCCTTTTTCCACCCCCAAATAAATAAATAAATAAAATCCATGTAGTTTTCTACTTTCTGATAAGTAAAAGGTTAATACTGAATTCAATTTGATCAAATTGCACGGAACTTAGAAGATCCAGTTATTTTAATTTGTTCTAAAAAAAATTTGTGGATAAGTGTAGGTCTAAAATAAATTTTGGATAGGCCAAACTACAAAAGTTTATATTTTTCGTAAACACGACCCTTAATCCCTTGTACATGGGGAAAGAAAATCGCCATTCATGAACATATTTCAATTACAATGTGATGTAAAATTTCAATAAATTGCAAACTTAATGAGATTGCTTGGGACAATTTTTTGTTAACAAAAGTCTTATCATGAATGCTAAACAATTACTAATACTTAGTATGCAAGGCAGACATTTTAATCAACTAAACAGCTTACATGTTTGACCTTTGAGTGTCAATGTCATAAGAAACAAAATGAAGCGAGTAGAGACTGAAAAGAGAGAGAGAGAGAGGGAGAATACAGAAAGATGAAGGGAGCTTCCTGATTGAACTAATGGCACAAACATTAGAATATAATTAACTGAACAAACTTTATATGTACAGAACATCCAAATGAATTAATGGTATTATTCAATAGACTAAAATACAAATATTATTCAGTATATAACTATTGCATAAATGGTTTAACAATTTCTGCTTACAGAGATTTGTAGCCACGGAGTCTTCTGACACAGGTTGTGAGCAAGTATAACAAGCTTTCTGGAAATATAGTATAAGAACAGCATTAAGCATTATTTTGGAAATTATAATTAGAGCAAATGACTGAAGCTATACCCATAATTTTCTCAATAATTACATGCATAACAAACGAAAGAGAATGGGAGTGGCTGTTCTGTATATGTGCAACCGAACAGCACTATATAGTTTTAAACTATTAATCTTCAGAAACTTGCACACCCTCTGCTCATCAGCTCATATATCGTCATTAATATAGAAAGTAAACTAACCAAGCACTGCGCATATGAATTTTCTTTTCAGATAGATAATTGCAGGTATCATAATGGAAAAATTGTTTTATCAATACTTACCATTGTAATAACATGTTGCATTCCACCACCACCAAACGAATGCCCACAAGGCAATATCATTGCGTCATCCATAAGTGATCCTCTGCACAGTGGCGTAGCAAGAAAATTGATCCAGTGAGCGCTAAAATTAATGTTCATATTTTTCAACAAAAAGAAAAGATAAAAATAAAAACATAGTATTAACAATTACATTTCCTAATGTATTCTTTCAATATAATAGTGTTTATATTTTCCCCCAAATTTCAGTGGGTGCAGCCGCATACACTCGCTTGAGTATAGCTCCGCCCCCTGCCTCTGCATAACCGATAAATAAATAAATGCACACCAGAAGTACCAAAAAGATAAGTGCAGTAACAAAATATACCAATTCAATTATTAAAAACAGGTGTAGCAGTATTAAACTATCAATCAAGCTATTTAAGGGACTTATACCCCGTCATAGTTGAAAAAAGAAGCAAAACTATCTATTGACTGAAAAAGAAAAAGGCTATTGCATCTCCAGACGCAGAGCTATACTTCAATATATATTCTAACAAAAGAGGAGAGTAGTTATAGGATTAAAGCATTACTATTTATAGCTCAAGTGGTTGCATTCAACTCTTGGGGTTTGTAAGATTACTTTTTTTTATTAATTTATTATGATAAATTATAGTAAAAATATGATTAAGATAAAAAGAGCTTATTTTGCAACCTTAATATAGTATCTTCCACATAAAGACGATAAAAATTGTTCTCTGTTGAGACCAAATGAGAGCATACACCACTAAACTTGTGATAGTTAAATGGCTAAGATAAGCCATACTATGTATTGGGTCAAGCTCCTTCGCAATCACTTCCCATATGCATGCCTATTAATTGTATGTATCACTGCGGATAAACTCATTTGTAAAATTATTTTCTCGTAATATAATATCATTATGAGCATAATTACCTATACAGAATTTTGTACATTGATAAGGTAAACATAATAGTACAATTAGAACAATTCAATTTTAGTCCTACCTACCATTTTTTGAGTTTTCTCCATCTAGATCTTCACATACACATACCCAAAACCGGTTTAAAAAGACACTGCTATGCATTCCAGCATTAAAGATTAAGACTGAAGACTTGATTAAACAAATTAAAGGAAACCAACATAGAATGATTGATACATAGGAAATGATTGATACTTACGTAAGAGGATCCGAAAGAATCCCTCTCAAAGACTCCCCAGATTCACTGGAATACCAAATATCCTTCCTTCCACTAAACCCGCAACCATTTTCAATCAAGGAAGCATCTTTATGGCCCGCAACATTTGACCCATCCGGTCCCTGCTGATACTGATGCGAATAATATAAATCCCCATCAAGATCTGCGATTGTAACAGCAGAATTCTGGAATTGACTGGCTGGATTTTCACAAGAATTTGCTCTCGCATTATTATTGCCACCAATATCATCTCCAGAAGCAAGGACACTACACTCCTTCACTATTAAATCTCTGCTTGAACCTAATCATCCGCCAAAAAGAACACCGCTAAGCACATAATGAAAATTTTTAAGAAAATTGAAACTCCTGTTAAAAAAAATATATAATTAGGTGGCATACCAAAAGAAGAAACAGGAATTGGTTTATCATTATTGCCAATTTTATCACTATTTCCACACGTATTGCTACTGACGTTGTTAATAGTAAGCTCACCGTTGGCGTCATCGAGCTCCTTATCGTCGTCATCTCCGTCTGATCCATCGTCAGCGGCAGGACGGCCGTTGACGTTCCAGGGGTGGGCGTGGACGGGAGAGGCGTAGACGGGGCGGCGGAAGTCGGGCGGTGGTTGGGGCAGAAAGAAGCGGTGATTATCGTCGATGAAGCCGATGGTGAGCTCACGGGTGGCTTTAGGGAGGGGTGGGAAACGGTGGACGGCGGCGGCGGTATCGTCGTGATGGAAAAGGAGTTGAGGAGGAGGAGGGTTAAGGTGGCCAGCGTTATTGTCATAGCGTTGTGGTTGGGTTGGTACTGACCCCATTTCTTCGGTGCCCATTTAAAACCCTTATTAGTCTTCAGTCTTCATATGATCATCAAGAAGCAATCCCATTTTTGTCATACATATATATATATACAGGGATTTCAGCGGAATTGGAGATGGAGGATGAAGCTAGTAGAACGACGTCGAATAGTGTCAATCGAAATATTTGCTGCTGGCCTGCTACTGGTTGATGATGTCAGGCGTAACAAGCAAGGCACGATAATTAATCACAAGATACTTAAAAAAATCTATTGTCTTGATTGTCTACTAGTATTAATTAAGGTTGATGTTAGGGTGGTTAAATATTTTTTGTCTAAAAAGTATCTATCGTATCCTTATAATATAAATTAGATAAATTTTATGTGATTAATTAATAATTTTATTAAAAAGTTGAGATACCTTGCTTATCTTTTATTTTTTTAAATAAATCAAAAGAAAAAAAGTGAAGGAGGAGGCTGTTCTTCAATCCCCAGTCAATTCAATCATTTGTCAAAATCAAGTTAAGGTTTCTGATCCAAGACACTTTGTTTGCTTGGGATTGTTATTATTACAGATCATGACACATAGTACATACCAAGAATTTTGATTTCTGAGTAGGGTTTAAACATGTGAAGAAGAACAGCAGAATAAAATGTGGACCACGCCTATTCTCCCATAGGAAGGAAGGACCTATAACATCACATCTTTGCACCCAAAAATATCATTCTTCTCGTTTTTTTAGCATCATATCAAGAATATCAAATTTTATGATTTTCTCTTTGTGTATTATAAAGTGTTCATTTATATTACTCTCTCCATTTCAAATTAATTGCATTTCACTTTTTTCTAGACAATTAAAATAGTTATACTACAAATTTATCCTTTTCATTTTCCTCCTAAGGTGGTGTTTGATAAAATTGAGTGTTAAGATCTGAACAGTTTAGATATCTGAATAATATAGAGCATCTGTTCAGAATTGTGTCTGGATGAAAAAATGTTGTTTGATAACTAATTTTTTTAAAATATCTGAATAATTATATTTTAACATTTTAACCCGATCACGTTTTACGCAACACTAAAACCCTTCATATCTTCGCTCTCTCTTCTCGACCTTCTCTCTCTAAAAATGGCAGTCAACAGTTTCCTCGCCCTCTCTCCATTCCTCTGCCTCCACCTTCTCTCTCCTCTTACAAAATCTCTCTAAAACCTCCCTCCTCAAATCCCCCAAATCACTTTTCTCTCTCCTCCGCCTAAAACCCCTTCTGAATCTTATACCCTTCGCCATCGGCTCGGGCGGAAAATTCTACCCAGATTCAGCAGACAATGACCCACCCGAAGCCCCAGAAGACTATGCACGGTGTATCCAAGTTCCAGCAAAGTTCCAGAATTGTGTCGGATTGATGATCACTGCTTCTCATAACCAAGTCTCCGACAAGAGGTTATTTTTGTCCCCAAAAAATATTTTCTGGCTCAGACATGCATCTAAATAGTATAGAATTATTTTTGTGTCTAACCGATTAAGAGCCATTAAGAGACAAAAAAATTTGTGCCAAACAAGATATGCCTCTGACCGAATCAGAGGCATGTCCATTTAGAGCTATTCAGAGGCAATCAAACAACACCGAAGTGTATAATCCCCAAATTGCAAAATTATGGATATAATTGTACTTTTAATGTTAAATTTGGCATAATAATTGTATTTTTTAACAAGTGTGCAAATAGTCAAAAGTGCGGATAATTTGAGAGAGAGGAGGACAATACACAGAAATCTTATTAATTAGTATATCAAATCTCATTGATTAGACAGTGTTCTCATTAGACATCGGATTTGAAGACATTTTTCTCATTAGACATTGGGCAACTGCAGCTTGCATATCCTCTGTGCACGGTAACTCTGGATAGGTTAACTAGAAAAGTGAGAACTGTTATAAGCTTTTTGTACCTATGGGCTATGGCTATGCTTCCTGGCTGGCATTATTGAGGTGGGGATGGGTGATACTATATAACAATGGAAAACAGATTCTAATCATAGTCAACACTACTCTTTAAAGGACTAGAGAAGATTTGAACAGAGATTTGTTGTCGCTCTCAATGATCAACCCTACTTGATAACCCATTTCCAGAGGAGAGGTTCAATCCAGTTACTTTTTAAACTCCCATGTGACTGCTCTGCTCTGCTCTGCTGTATGATCAAAAATGCCATGAATTGGTTAGATAGATTCCCTTTGGAGCCAACACCATATATTATTAAACTTAAAAGGCCTAATTTAATACTCCTACTATTAAGAACTTGAATACCAAACATCCAACTTTATGAGAACTCTGGATTTTGTAGAGTTCCCCAAAGAAAATAAAATAAAATAAAGCTTCATACCTTCGTCTGCTAGTTTTATGGGGGGAAATGAACATCTAAATTCTAAAGATGGTTGTTTTAAAAGGGGAAAAGTATCAGAAAAAAATGAAAGAACAAAATATATGTTCAAACAATAATGGATTATTAGATAAGCTAGCTACAGATATGAAAGGTAAGGTTAATAAACAAAAGAGTCCCCATCCGACACCAACATATATTCCTTTTGTTTTTGCTTTCACTTTCTAGGAGTATTATTCTATTCAGCACTTGGATTATTTGACCAAGATTTTTCAGACCCCCTTAGACTGTCAATTCAGTTTTGACTTGCCAAAATATATTCAATTCTGTCCAAATTTGGTCTTAGGAGAATGAATACTCTCTCTTATTTTATAGTAAAGTACAGTTACAATGCAGATTACTCTCTCTCTCTGTTGCCATGAATATATATACCTACAAGTAATATTGAAATTGAAGATGCTCCATTTTAAGTAGGAGATCTACGATTATTTTCATAATATATATACATAACAATTAGATCTTACTTGAATACAAATTTTCAAGCCCGTGTCAAAGTTGGCATCAACAAGAATATAGAAAAGAAACAGGAAGAAAAGGAGGATCGGTATTCGGTAATAGGTAGGTTGATTTATAATATCCAAAAGGGACCCCATACTGGACCCGGAGTCCGGTAACCCACCCCGACTGGACTGTAACTTTAGAGAAGTAATTAACTACAGACATGAAGCTGAAAAGTACCAGAAGGTGAAGCAAATTAACAGCCAAAAAAGAAAAGAACAAAATCCAAATTTCAAGTTTCACTTCTCTAGCTCTACCATTAAATAATAAACGAACCGGATTCTTCTTCGCGGTTGTTCATCCATAGTTGGCAACATCAAGAAATTTAGTTAATATTCATACCAACTCTTCCTGCCCTTCTGAAGGGCATCTGATCAGCTCCAATATGTTTAATTATCACCTCTGCCATGTCAGGCCGATTTGAAGGCAGTACTTGTGATGTGCAGATCAAGCCTAACTTCATCACTGGAATTGCCTCATCTGGCGGGCGGATACTTCCCCTGCAGACTCACGTCCGGTCCACACATTCCTCCAACCTGCATTAATTCTTCCAGTGCTCCTCTGACCATGTCACAGAGTACCACCACATCATTTTCCATCTTCCATGTACTCAACAGGCCGCCTTCCAGTAACCACCTCCAGTGCCAAAACCCCGAACCCATATACATCACATGCATTTTTCTGTTATCTTTACTGTTCTACATGAAAATTCAGGTGTCATGTAGCCGAGTGCACTCTGAATCTTGCCACTCAAAACATAACGGTCTAGCATTGATAACAGCCTCGCTAGACCAGATTCTTGCAACTTTTGGTTCACCTGAGCTGTCAATCAAGATACTGCTTGATTTTAGATTGTAGTGGATTACGTTCATCTGGTGCAAATCAGCCAAGCTTTTCGCTATTCCAAGAATAATAAGTGTAATTTGGGTGAAGAAATGATTTGGGTGAACAAGTTGTCCCCATACGGGGGCGGAATAGAATAGAAGAGAATAGAATAGAATAGATGCTCATAATACTATAATCCAGACGGTAAAACGACACCTTTCTTGTGTTTTCACTGTTGTGTCACCTGCCACTATTCCAACTTGTTGGACCTAAAGAAATAGTAGAAAGTAAACTATCTAGTACTAGTATAATGTATTCAGTTTTCACCTTCGCATTGCTCTGACAACTAGGATATTCTAGACAGTAATATATCAAATATTTATATTTTTTAGTATATTGTAATTAAAATTAACACCTATCATTCAGTTTGTGTCATTGATTTATATTATTACACCAATTTTTAGAGTAATTTCACACTTTAATTTTTATCATTTAGTGAACATGTGAATATTTTATCAAAATTGTTATTTATTTTTAATGAGAAAAAACTTTGAATAATTCTTACTTTTTTAAGACTTGATCGTAATATTATGAAATATCTACTTAAAGTATTTGGACTATTACTATTAATATGTTAAAAAGTATAATGGTGGGAAGCCAAGTTCTTTAAATTTACTTTAAAACTAAAAAAATATGTATGGGTAAATAATAAACGCGTTTCAAATTTTATCAATTTAGCTCCATTATAAAACAAAATTTGTTCAATTTCTAACTTAAATTGGAGGGTAAATGATAAAAATTAGAGATCGTCCATAAAAACGAAGTCAATAATCGCTAACGTTAATATTATGTTTGATATTAGTATACATAATTAAATTTGCATTCTTTTAGTTTCACAAAAATAGTTTCATTTATTAATAATTTATTATATAAAAAAACTTAATTTTTTAATAATAATATAAAATTACACAATATCAAGAAATTTTTTTCTTAAGAATTTATACTATTACAATTCAATTATTATAAGGTGAATATGAAAAAAAAGTTAGGAGGAAAACTAAGAAGAACCTCAAAAAACTTATCTTCAATCGATAGCGCCTTCTAAATGCTTATATATATATATACACACACACACCCCACTAGATTATCACTTTTGATAATTCTTCGTGGATAATTATCATGTTTTTTAAATTTTGTAAAAAAGTTGTGTTTAGCTGCGGGTCCTTATTTGTTCAAACCTGCATAAACGTTCTTAGGATACGAGACTCTCGGGTGTAAGAATTAGTGAATATGACAAAGAAATAAGTAATCAATTTGAGTTTAACTTTCAAATGTAAAAAGTGTATAACATCTGTTTATCTCTTTTGATCTTTATTTATAGTCACACATATTTTGTTTTACTGGAAGTGTCTCATCAGATACCAAGGACAACAGATGGTGTCTCATCACCTGATTTTCACACCGCTCAAGATACGGTTATGTAAAACTTTTCAGATTTGACATATTCTCTAAGCTTTCCTGACACGCTTCCCCCGTGCCGTTTGAACATGCCAAGTTTATCGATTCTTGAGCCTGAGTCAACAAGAAATGGGTTACACCTTTTGGTCTATATCCTAACAGGTTACATAGTCAAATGGATCATACAGTGCACAACATGAACAGAAAAAAATAAAAATAAAACCCAAATTTACTTACTGAAATGAAATAGGAGATTGACATAATGTTTATTCCTCAAGACTCTAGTCAGTAGGGCAGCTCTGTAGAAGTAGTTCTAGGATATATAATTTCCTACATTTATTTCTTCATCTTTCTTCTCTCAATTATTCAAACTTTTGACTTTAATTTCACATATGGAAAAAAGAAGCAGAAGAAATAATCTGGACAACAGAACAAACAAATAAAACAAGAAACAACTGTTGTTTTTAATAGAGAGGTGGAAAAAACTGTCTTTAACTTGAAGCCACTTAAAACAATAAATCCGCTGTTGTTTTTTAGTGATGATATATGTATGGTGGTATGACCTTAAAAAGTAGATCTATTATCCGGAATTTTACTGAAAATAATTGCAGTTTGGTACCTTCCAATTCGTTTAAATCTCCCGTCTGACTATACTTGATCACAAACTTTTTCTTTATTTCTTCCTTCTCTCTAATCATGTATAAATGGCTCTGAAGATGTTCAAATATATGTCAAATGAATGAATATTTCTATGGAAAATATGTTATACTTTATTATCTAGACAATAAACCATCGTATTTTATACATTGCATAATATAATCATTGTATATATGTACTAAATTTATTTATGATGTTTGCAGGCTTATTTAATGATTAAACAAATATTCATCATGTCACAAAAATAGTTGTATTTACTAATTTTTTTTTTCATGTAAAGAGTCCTCTTTTTACGGGTAAATATAAAATAATACAGTATTCTTTAGTTTAACATCATAATTTACTATCATATATTTAATACTAAACTATCATTTATTATTTTATAATATGGAACAAAATATATTGTTGATATTTATAATTTTACGAAGGAGACTCAATTTTTGTGGAGCGAAGGGAGTACTTGTCAATCGAAAACCAACCACCAATGTAGTATTGATAAATAAAATCAATTCAATTTAATGAACAATCTAAGTTTATATCTTTTGCCTTCTATTTATTTATTTATTTATTAATTTTTATACACACATGAACATTGAGATCTTGCAATACTCATTAACATTTGAATGTAAAACTAGATACTATAAAAACATCATAAAAGAGTGTGTCAAAATTGCCACTTGATGTTTATCAGTTATCTCATCATTTGCAGTTGCTGGTCGGGGCCGTGGGGATGGAAAGAAAGATGAATAGTTCGGTTGGCCTTGGCCGGAGATGGAGACACTGGTGGGTAGGTAAAGAATACCTATAGACAACTCACTCTAAGCCCCGGGGGAAGCTCGATGCGGGTCTTTGCCTAGCCTTCTCCTCTGCTCTGACTCCGGTTGATGTGCCTTCTCCAGTTTCAATGAAGACAAAACAACATATATGTACAGCTCAAAAATTTTAAAAATAAACTTAATCATAAAATCCACAATCACTATTTTATAAACATATGACTTATAAAATATGACTATATATTTAGGTTTAAGAGATAGTGTTATTAAGAGATAGTGTACACAATTTAACGCTTAGCAATTATGCAATATTCTTAATATAGTATTAAAAATTACCAAAACTCTTAATTTTAAGCGTGATATGCACGAATATTTATAGAAAATACTGTCGATTATTTTTTGGTTAAGAAGTGTTGAATCTCCGCTTTTTTAAAAGAAGAAACGATTTTTTTTTTTAATTATATTAGGCGAGGCTCTGTTTATCATAATATCTTAAATTATACTCTTTATTCATTTTCATAAAATACTAAAATGAGATAGATGCAAGGAAAAAGAAAATATTAGATACTTCCTTTGTTCTAAAATTAGAGATAAAATTTAATTTTTGAAGTTAAACGATAACATATAAAACTTCAAAATTAGTATAATTTGTAAAAGTTTAGAATGAAATAAATTTTATAATTAATTATTTTTGTCACATACTATACATTTATAATAATTATATTAACTAAAATTTAATAAACTTTTATTAATTTAAAATTTAATATACCGTCGTTTGACTCAAATTATATTTTTAATTTTAGAATGGTGGAGCACGTTGTTGGGCCTGGGCTCTATGGCAGTCCAAATGAAATTATTATTGTGGCTGTAATATTAAAATCAATAAACCGTAGTTACAGAAACCCTACTAACGTTTATAGGGCCCAAACAAATTGGTGTAAATTTAGAAACACGAGAAACTAGGGAGGGAGAGAGAGAGAGAGAAGGGGGGAGCACAGAAGCAATGGCGTCGTCGAACGATAGCATAGTTCTGAATAGAAAGCGGAACATAGTTTCTGCTCTTTGTAAACGTCTCTCCATCGATCCAGTAAGACCTCTTATGTTTTATTTTTTGCAAATTAATTAGATTTTGATAAGTCTGCTTATAGTTTCTAATTTCCTGTGCAATTGCTCTGCGTTTTTACTTTTCTCGTGTCTCGCTAGTGAGTTGAAAGTCCTTATCTTTTTAGGTTTGTTAATCAAGTAAATTCAACCTATCACTAATTCGATGATTGATTATCTGTACTGATAAAGTAAACGTTGATTAGATGAGTGTTTTAGTACTAATTTTACTGTGTAGTTAAATTGTTTAGTATATTAAGAATTCTATACAAGGATTGGATTGAATTTCTTGATTTAGATGAAGACATTCTTTTCTGATGAAATAGTGAAGTTGGTTCCTGCCTGGAGAGTTTTCTTTTGTTACTTATCATTTGGATCCGGTTTCACTTTGCAAGAGTATGATTTTTATTAAGTAGTGGCATTGCTTTACTATTTGTGGCATAACCGAGACCTAGCTATCGTGTTTTGAGCTTGTTTTACTATGAATTTATATTACTTTTTTTATTCCTACTTATCAAAAGAATCTTTTTAACTTCAACTCTGTTCGGTTTTGTGATAATAATATACCCCTTTGATTCCCATGCTTTATGATATTGATAATGCAGAAAGTTTTCCTGGATGATAGGGGTAGTGATATCAAGAGCTTGTGTGTAAGCATTTTAAAATCCTCCCAAAGTTCGTCTGCACCTGAGAACAATGACGAGGTAAGGATAGACATACTCTTCAAATTAGGGTCTGTTAAAGTCTTTACACTTTAAAAGCTAGCATTAATCCAATCATAGTATATTATGTGAAGAGATTTCATAATCTGTTTCAGAATCATTACTTTTCAGGACATATATATAGTTTTGGAAGTAGCTTTATTGAGCAACATATAAATAAGTATCATTTGGTGTTGCTTGACTAGCACGGTGACCTTAACAGTATTCATCTGGACTTTAAAAGATCAAAATTTGGTGCAGTTGATGAAGTGGATATCTTTTGCGGAGAATTATCCTGTAGATTCTAAAGCATGCTTCAGGATTCTCAATGGACTAAATGGAGACTTAATTCAGAAATCTGTTATTGTGGGTGGTGGAACTGAACCTTCTGAAGCTGATGTTATCGTTTTCTCAGCAGTTCATTCATCAGTGGTATGCATTCTCCATATTTTGCTGCAGCTATTTGTCACATTGAGTGTTCTTAAACTCATGCATTGTTGATAATTTGATATATGTAGGTAATCCTTATAATACACAGTTTTTGGGCAGGCGAACATTTTATACTTGATGTTCTCTATGTTTACTAGGGTTCACTAAAATAATACATGAGGCAATTTTTATTGCACAATTAGCTCCGTAAGGGCTTGTTTGTAAACATTATTTTTTTACATTTTTGTTAAAAATGATGTTTGGTAACAGTTTTATTTTGTAAATGTTTCAATTTTTGGGCCCAAAATTTAAAAAAAGGAAAAAGAAAGGTTTTTTTATGTGTTTGCAAAGGAAAAAAAATGACGATGAAGTCAACTTTTTTCCTTTCCTCACTTCCTCTCTCTAATTTTTTATTAATTTTCTCTTGCTAAATTTTCATTCTGATTTTTTTATAAAAAATTTCTCTCAATTTTTTTTAAATTTCGCTCTCTAAAATTTCCATTCTTTATTAAACTTTCACCTTCCCTCTCTCTATATATTTTTTTCTCTCTAAAAATTTCACTTCCATTTTCTATTTTTTTTTCACTTCCTTTCTCTAAAAATATTCACTCTCTTTTTCTACAATTTTCACTTTTTCTCTATAAATATTCGGTCTCCCTCTAAAATTTTCACCTTCTCTGTCTATTTTTTTTCTTTCGTTCTCTTTCTCATATAACCCATTTAAAATTGACTCATCATCCTTTTTCCCTTTTTTTTTCTTCTCTCTCTCATTTTTTACTTTCTCATATAACCCATTTAAAATTGATCAATTTATGATCCTTTTTCCACCTATATTCCAGATTTATCATTCATACATTTGACAACAATATATTTTGTATTAACAGTACAAAAAATTATTCTTTTAAAGTATAAATTAAGGGGGAAAAACGAATTATGTCAACCAAACATGTTTTATTTAATTTGGTTTTTTGTTTTATTACAACAGATGGTCAACCAAACGTGTTTCTTCTTTTTTCAAAAACAAAGCCTAATAGAACATGTTAGTTTTTTTTACCCCGAAAACAAATACAAAACATTACCAAAAGAGTCCGAAGATGTTGAATATCACCGCATTAGGTTTTTCTTTTGTCCATTTGGAACTCATTTAATATTCTGACAATTTTTAAGTGGTTGGCTGTTTCCAGATTGGTCTTTCAGAGTCAGATAGGGAGAAGGTGCCGCATCTAATGAGATGGATGGATTACATCCAGGTAAAGTATGTGATGTGATAAAAATTAGTACTGCAAGTGCACAGTGTCAAATTGAAGAACTGACAAGTACAGGTTCAACCTACAGAGACTAGATTAATTTTAATATATCCTTAATATTTATTTCAGGCGAATTAGAAATAAAGATTGATGATTGATTAATTACAATTAAACTAATTAGAAATTGAAAACTAATAATAAGGAAGCAATTTAAGAATCTGAATCCATTAAACATTTAACGTGGACAAGCATAGATTATGAAAATTTGAGGTTAACTATAACCCATCAAAACTTCTTCGAGTAAGCATGGATTATGAAAAACTCATATCTTAACAATAATCTATCAAAATCTCTTAATTAATTTAGAATCACATAAAAAATATAAAACGAAGGTATTTCAATAACGAAACATGAAAACGAAATCAATTAAACATTAAAGCATAAATAATAGAAGAGATGGAGAATATTATCATGAATAATTATTTAATTTCATCTTCATCCTAGATTAAAGAAATTAACTAGTCATTAAAATAAATAAAACAACTAAGATTAGGAAGAAGATTAAAAATAAAATAAGAAAACTCCCTTTATTAACAATTATCCAGTGAGCGTACAATGAAGAAGTAATTTAATCCTACTCTTACTAACCTAAACTAATACATAAAAAATACCTAATATCTCACCATTAAAATCTCTTTTGGTACTCCTCTATTTATAGGCATCAAGACTCAATTAATTCCTTCTAGGAATCAACTTCCTAGTAGCAATCAACTTATTTCAAAGAGATCTTCTAGATGGACTTTCCTTTTATTCGTTGGATTTGACTTGCACGCCAAGATTGTTTCACCTCCCTCCTTTTGTAGGATTCTTCTTGTCTCTTTCTTTCTATGAATTGGAGTATTAAATATTGCTTGTTCACCAAGATTTTGACTTTATGATAACAAATTATTAAATCTTACAAAATAAAATAAAACATATTAATTAAATAAACTAATATAATAAGTGGACAATATTAGGGATAATAAATTGCATGATGAGTCTATCAGTACGTACATTGTTTTTTGTGTTTCCTGTTACCAAAACTTTTACTTAGACTTTTTACTCCTAACAGAAATAGAAACTGAAAAATTACTCTTGCAAAGTTAAAACATAATTGTTGTTTCCATGTTAGCTGTAAGCATATGGTTATGTTTTTTTTTGAAGCGTATGTAAAATGATGGACCAATTTGTTTTGTTAATTAATACAAAATATAAGGCTTCAATCTGTGCAGGTTGAGTTCGGATTAGAACATCCAATTTCTTGATTTCATTCAGACCTTTCTTTCCTCCATTCTATCACACATACGCAGACATGCACACATGCACATGCATACAGACTGGATTAGAATTTTTTTTTATGCAATTGCAAAAGAGTGGGACTGTTTGAGCATTATTGGTTTTTCAGTGTATCATACTTTTTTGAGGACTAAACTTGAAATTCTATCTTATGGAAACTTCAGAATAAAAAGAGAGGGGGTTTCGGGGGTAAGCAAGGAAAATGATTGTCATCCTATTGAGCCCTGATTCTCCCCAAATTAAAATTGGTGTACTCATTACGTCCCAAATTGAGTGTCATCTTAAAAACCGCGATTTTGACATGAATCGTAAGGCATTCAAACAATAAATGCAGCGATTAGATTTTCCATTATAGACTATATAGTTATTTCTAAATCATTCTTCAACGTCTAAAGTGCAATTTAATAAAATGAACAATATTAATTTTTAAATGTGCCACACGCACATCCTAAAATCTGTGTCACACACATGATTTCACACCGTGTCACTCGTAATGAGGTAAAAGGAGTACTGTTTGTAAAATTTTGGGCCAATATACATCTAGAAAATTCGTAGTTGTTACAGAATGTGATTTGCATGATATAAAATACTAATCCTTACGAGTCTATGACAACCTTCTAACATTTTCTGTGTATGATTTTGTTAGAATCTTCTTTACTGTCTAAAGCTCAAGCAATATTGGCCCACCCATAATAATCCTTTCATAGTCCAATCAACATTAGATTGGGTTTTATTATTGTGAAAAATTGTTTGACAGAAAGGAAATTATATCCTTATAATATTGAATCAAGGACAAATTTGACATGTCATCTCCCGCTCTTATGCATGTGTTGCTAATATGACTCCACAAGCTTTTTATTTACCTACAAGGCTGTTATATATTCAACATGATTAAACAGTACTCAGTTTCTGGCTTTCTGCTTTTAATCAAATGGGGGATTGCACATCAATGAACTATGTTCTCTGTATATGTATTGATTAATGTTCATTGCAGTCATGTTATCAGTCTTTGTATTTGTTAATATTCTGAGTTGGCTAATTACCATTTCTAACATGATCAGTATATGTATTAAATGTTCATTGCAAGGCTACAGTTTTGTATAGGGCAGGAGGTAGATATGTTTAGTAAGGAATTACGAGTTGTTACTTACTTCATCGAAGTTACCCCTCTGTAGTATGTCCGAGCCTTACATGTACTATGAAATCTTGATGAAAATTCCATTAGATTCTACTCCACTCTACATGTGCTTAGGCCTTCAACTAGTTGAGGCAGTGAATTGATTAGTTCTACACTAATCTTCCATGAAGTCGCATAATTGAACTTTTTGTAATTTATTTTGCAGGGCAAGGAGGAAACTGGAGAACTATTTGAACAGATTTTGTTAAAGAAGGTCTCATTTGAGCCTCCAGTAAGTAACGTCTATTAGGTTAAAAGAGTAGTTCAAAACCTAACATGATACGTTTGTTGATTTTGTTGCGTCCTTTTTTCTTCCTATTCCATGACTAAGGGTCAGATTAGTTTCACAATCTTTTCATTATTGTTTTTGCCAAAGGAGACATCTGATGGTTGAGGACCTGAGGTGCTGGAGTATAATGGTAGTGAAATGCATGACATAATGTCATTATGCTGTTCATGGATTTTACTAAAATGTGACTATTAACAATGTTCTCTTTAAAATTAGATTAAAATTAAGATTGCCTGATACAACAAATACACTATATCGTATCAGAATGTTTGCTTTGCCACATGTTAGAAGTCAGATTTATCATAAAGAATATTCAGAAGATACGTGATTTGTAGTGCTCAATGTCACCTACTTTTCCCCCATGTATAACTCATACGGTCATGCACCTAATTAAAATGCCAAAGGATAGCTAATGACAATTCTGATATTTACAATTTCAGGTGCTAAATGCTGTAGCAAAGGTGGAAGCAGCGACTAATACAAAAAAGACTCTGCAGGGTGCGAAAGATGCAAATAGTTCAGAAGTAGGCCCTAATACAAAGAAAAGTGCTGATGTGGTATGTTATTATCAACTTTTAAAGTCATCTTCTATCTTGGTTCTTTTCCACTAGAGATTTCTTACATGTTAATCCTCGTCAATTGTGTGGTAAAGGTGCAGCCAGCTAGCTAGCATATGGTAATAGTTGTTAGTAGGAGCTGGTATTCCAGAGTCCAATATAGGACAGCTATGTTGAAATCCTTTGGGGTGTAAAACATGTTTATATTGTTCAAAATTTTGAACTACTTACAATTCAGAAAGTTGAAACTTCCTGTTTTTATTATTTATTTGGGGAATCAACTTATATGATAATGCTTTCACGTTTCCAAATAGGAACTATCGAGTAGGTTGATGCGGAGCCCTTTCTAATTAAGGAATCCTTGGTGCTTTGCAAACATTTATTTTTTTCTTTCTATTCTTTCTTTTTTACAAGTTCATTTGTAAAGTGGTGGGTAAAGTTACCTATCTACCAAAAGGGGTTGGGGCTTCTTAGAGGAATGTTTACGAAAAAAAAGTACCTTTCTTCGTTTTTACAACAGTCATAATAACTCATACATCTCTCTTCTTGGAGGAAGGAACTCGAGAAAAAAAATAGTTTTGTGATGAATTCATTGGTTAAGTTTATCATTTCAGTCAAAATCTTGAGTCATTGCATTTTGTTTGTAATTATTTTCTGAACACTTGCACTGGTGCTCTGCTCCTATAAAACATAAAGAAAAAGGTCGCTGGAGATAATGGAGTTGCTGTAGAGAAGAAAGAAACTGCTGAAGAGAAGAAGAAAGTGCCTGAAAAAGTAGCAGATGAGAAGGATAAAGAAGTTAGTGTTAGTTTACTAAAAATACAGGTTGGTCTCATTCGCAAAGCATGGAAGCATCCATCTGCTGACAGGTACAATTATTTTTTTCCTTCTGTTTTGCTAACTTCTCTCCCCCTCCTTTGGTGCTTTTTTTTTTCCAATGAACTATTTTCCAGTCACCACATTGGGGTAACCACAGGTTTCCAATATGTGACACTTTCTCAACAACGTATGTGGATTGTGTATGTCTGATATAACCTTTTTTCATGTTCCTCAACATATACTGCAGTTTACTGGTTGAGGAGATAGATGTTGGAGAGGCTAAATTGCGGCAGGTGGTCAGTGGTCTGGCCAAACATTGCAGTCCAGATCAGTTGATGGTATGAATATTTAGTTAGTTACTTATCATTTTCTTTAGTTTGGAGGCACATTTTTATTCTTGTAAACAGCCTCCTATTGCACATTCAGTTTAGCACAATACCATGATCAGGAGATATTACTTTGTCAGTTGTTTTTGCTCTTATTTACCTTGCAGAACCGCCGTGTGGTACTTATCACTAACGTGAAACCTGGAAAACTAAGAGATGTGATGTCAGAAGGATTGGTATGTTCTCCTGCATCTAATTTTCAGTTGACTGGCTCATCCTACCTTTGATATCAGTTAATATTGCATTTCATGTTTGGTGCAGCTTAAGAGTTTTTTTCCACTCCAACTTAACTTCAAAACTTTCTGATTCTTGCCTCAGATTAGTTTTTGTTCGACACATTATATATTACTCGAATTCAGTATTACTAGATTTTGGAGGAAACCAATACAGTTCCTCTCTGCTAACCTGATATATATATAAGGGCCCTTTTTTTGGTGGGGGATGGGGGGAGTGATATATATTTTCAGATCCCCGTTCAATTGATGGACAAGAAAGGGTAGTCATATTGGGTTTGGAGGTGTTGTCCTCCATTGAGGACTTTGTATCTTGAAGATTCCGTCCTCTCTTTGTTTGTTTTGTAGTCTCCCTCTCTCTCTAATATATAAACGTCGCGTCTTTTGCTGTCCAAATTTTTTTGAGGATGCCACCCTATGGTGATAGTGATGTAGGGTATCAAGCCCACATGTCATGCACAGTACAGATTGATCTTTGGTTCGTAGTGATGTTGTATAGTACTCCCTCCGTATCAAAATATAAAATCATTATTGATTTGTTGAAGTCAAGTTTGAGAATTGTCAAAATATAAGAATTGGTGTGATTCATTTTTTTTAATTTAATTTTATCTTTGTTTCTTTAGGTATTATGTGCTTCCAATGAAGATCATACCATTGTAGAGCCTTTGCTTGTTCCAGAAGGAGCCAAACCTGGGGAGTGTGTTTCATTTTCCGGGTATGTTAAAACTACATGTATACAATAGCTTGATATCACTACCTGCTATCTATGAAAAGGTACTAATATTTTTCTCTTATGAAACTACTATCGAGAATTTTCTGCCCGAGTAACCTTTCCTTCCTCGTGTATTTTCTTTAGATCATGTAATATATTTGTATTGATGACTCAGTAATCTATAAAGAAACGGCTACTGACGGTGATATTAATGTTCATTTGGAACCATTTGTTAAATGGGGCAGGATCCATCTGGCCTATTTTAATAATGAGGATTTTTACGCTTCTTATTTTTTAGTATCTTCTCAAGTGACTTGTCTCCTCCCCTTGGTGCCAATACATCACAAATTCAAATTATATTACAGTTGAAAATTTCAAATCTTCATCATACTCTAAAGTCTAAACTATAAAACTTAGGGTGAGTTGACTGATTGCTTAGTCATACGAGTCTAATAAACTTAGGGTTAACTTCTGCACACCCAGTCCTCATCCCATCCTTCACCCCTTGGTATATATATATTTGGTAAAGGCTAATTCTTCGGTAGATCTATTTTGTGTCACCTAGGTTATCCTGCTGTCCCAAGATAACACCAAGGAGCTCTGAATTTCATTTTTTAGTAATATTAAAAAGAAGGGCTTAAAAGCTCTATTTATCTTTACACTCATGCAAGTTTCCCCATTTATTCATATTGCATCACCACCCCCTTCCCTGATTAAAGATATGGCTGGCTAGATTTTGTAGTTACACATTTGGTATCCGCCTGTGGTATTCCAACTGCTCAATCTTGAGAGCTCGTCTTTGTCTCAGTAGAGTATTTCAGTGGCATGTTTTGTTCCTCTTTTGAATGCTTTGGTTTTCCTTCAGAATCCACCAGTTCATCACAATTCAATGTTTCTGCAATCTTAGAATCCTGCCATGCACCCTTTTTTTGTTCGCGCAAAGTTTCTAAATGCAAGTAGGTTTTTGAGGCACAAAATGCTGCCCTTGATAAAATTTCCTTTATTCCCAAAGTGTCAAGTGCGCTACTGTGTAATGAAGTGTATACCTGATGACCTGATGTGGACAATAATCTTGTTTAACTTGTGGATGTAAGTAGTGATATTTCTGTAAATAAAGGAGCAGTACTCGTATATCTGAATTTGGAATTGAGAAAAACTTCTTATTGATACTATGTTTTTTCAATATAATTCCTTTTCAGTTTGATTGCACAAAACAAATTATTTTGATTGCAGTTGTAATTTCTCATAGTTTTAACATAACTTTTGAATTTGTCCATCCAGACATGAGGGAAAACCAGAAGATGTTTTGAACCCCAAAAAGAAACAGTTGGATAAAATAACACCGGTATGTACTTTTTCCCCTTCGAAATCTAAACATTTGTAACAGTTATGCATTGGGGGTGTTATTTTAAGTGCAGAAATCTGTGATAAATGTCGGTGTTTGTTTAGCTAATTCGTTTGTTCTCCTGATGACTACAAACCCTAAACCCAAAATTAAATGTGAACATCCAAGTAGTGTTTACAATCATCCATCATGAAAACCTTCAGTCTCGGTAGGTGTATTGAACCGTAGAGAGCAACCCACATATTACTTTGGACTTTGGAGTTCTTTCTTTTGCTTTGGTCTCAGTGTGAAATGTGAATGTATGAAAGTATGAAACATATGTTTCTTCATGGGTGCAGCCAGGACGGAGCTAGCCTAGGTCTAGGGGGGCCCTAGCCTACCCCACAATTTTCAAAAGTTTATTTTAAAGCCTTGAAGTTTTGATATTTTTACTTTAGGCCACCCAAGATTTATATAATTTGCACATCATAAAGATATTTTAGTTAGTTTTTGTGAATGCTAATTTATATTATATAAATCTCTTGTAATAAATTTTCTATCGTGTCATATTATTTCTTGGCCCCCCTTGAAGTTTTTTCTTGGCTTCGTCCCTGGACTGCAGCATCTGTTCACTGATGACAAGGGCATCGCAACATTCAAGGGAATCCCATTTATGACATCAAGTGGACCGTGCACATCATCCATCATCAAGGCAAGCATCAAATGATGGTGATGATGATGAAGAATGTTCCTGTTATATTGTAGCTACAAATTTTCAGAAATTATCTTTTCAGGAGTAAAGACATTCAGTTAGCACCATCCATGGCGCAAGCTCTCCATGTTTGCTGACTAGTAAAGAATGTTGTAAGAACATGATAGTTGTCTTAAAGCATTCATGATGTTGAATTTTGACTATAGTTTTTGATCAATCATACAATCCTCCTGTAAGAAACTACAAAGGTTTTATGGTACATTATGTTAATGAGAGAAGGATCAGTTTATTTATTTATAAAAATTATGTATTTAATTCTCTCGAGGCCAGGTTGAGAACAAATATTAAGTTTTTGTTTTTGTTTACTTTTAACCAACCCCTGGTCGAACAATTTGAAATCAAAGTTGTGACAAATTTGGGGTGTGTGTAGTTCTCTGTCCCATACGGTGAATTAGTGTCTTTTTTGGTACATGAACTTCAGTCGCTTGGCTGTAAAGATGGATAAAGTTGAATATCAATTTTGACCAGAAATATTGGCAATTGAGTATTCATGAGTCATGATACACGTGAGGAATACGAGTTTGAATCATGAAATTTTATTATCAATTATAGATATCAAGCTGGGCCATAGTTTGACTCAAAAATAGTATAGCCTTTTCAATTTGTGAAATTTTAAAATTCTAAAATTGATGTAAATTCAGTTGATTTGATTAATGTAATAATTAATATTATAAATTACTTAAAAATCTTAGTGAATATTATCTTCGTTTCAAAATTAGATATATAATTTGTCTTTTAAGATCAAACGATATATTAAATTTCAAAATTAGTATGACTCATAAAAATTTAAAATAAAATAAATTTTGTAATTTATAATTTTTGTTATATGCTATACAATTATAATAATTGTATTAATTAAAATTAAATAAATTCACATCAATTTGAAGTTTAATATGTACTCGTTTGATCTCAAAAGTCAAATTATATCTCTAATTTTGGAACGAAAGGAGTACAAAATTTTTATTTTGAAAGTTAAAATAATTTTATGCCATCGTAAATTAAGTAAAATCCAAATAAGAAGTTATGAAACGTGGGAATATCATACCTCTCCATTAATAGGATTCCACGTATAATTCTTGAGCTCCATTCAGATCTCGAACTCTCACCCTCCGATTACCACATTATTTAGTTGTTAAAGAACAAAAAATTAATTGGTTCCTACGTCTAAAATTCAAAAAAAAAATAAAAAAATAGTGTTTTATCATTTAGCATATCCCTATAGTTTATTTGATAGATATTCAAGCAAGATCGGATCTCCTCAAACTTCGATCTACTAATCTTTGTAATATCATCACATTCAACATAATTTATTTTTTTACTTTTCTCTTTCATGCATATCAAGATTTGTCAATAGATACACTTCTACCATTAATTATATTTTTTGAAATATGATTTGAAAGTACAAGTATTAAGAGGAAGAATAGAAATAAAATTCTGAGTAATATCTTACCCTTTCGGATAATTTTCAAAATTTGAACGTGAAGTATTAAATGACTCGAAGAATCCCCAGGACATTTATTTCACTATACTAAATAAAGCATATGGACGGAGCTAATAATTATTCCACTTTGTGAGTAAACATTTTTCTTGAAAAAGTGAGAATTATTGTTTCCGGACACGTTCTTTTTTTCTTTTTTTTTTATAAATATATTTTAAGATTATTAAAAGATGCTTTAAAAATAACATTATTTCTACCGGACAGTTTTATATGAATATGAGTAGGAAAATAAAAATAAAAATGTGGGTGATAAGAAAAGAAAAGAAAAGAATTGGAGGGAATGAGCTGTAGGGAGAATTTTTCATTAGGATAGTGGCCAGATACTGATACTAGAAGATATATATGGGTGGGGGAGTGCATATATCGGATCCTGAGAACCCAAAAAGGATCACGAAATATCTGTGACTACCCCTTTGATTTTATTTACTACTTGATTCTCCTATGAATCAACAATTCCTCCACATAAACTTACTAGTAGTATATATATACATACATATACACCCACCACAAAACAAGAATACTACCGCATTCATACATCTCATTGTTTTGGTTTTATTCATTTATTGGGTTGGGAATTTAAAGAGGAAATGGATGGTGGTGGTGTTTCTGCTCCTTTTTCTTTATCAAAGGGAATGAATTATAAGCCACAACAGATGGATCATATTCATGGGGAAGAACCAGAACCAGAACCAGAACCAGAACCCCATGTACTAGCTGTTGATGACAATCTCATTGATCGTAAAATTGTCGAAAAACTCCTCAAAAACTCCTCCTGCAAAGGTAGTAGTCAGTCATCTCATTAATTATTTCTTTAACCCCCTTTTGGTTGCCCTTTTTCGTTGATTTGTAATGTTAATTGCAACTCTTGTTTACTTTTAATTCTAATATTCCCTAATTGTATCTGTTTCCTACAGCTAAATCACCATGTATCGTGTATTCTTTCCCTTACCCTGTAATCTTGTAGAAACTTATAATGATCTTGTATTTGAATCTCAAGTTTATGGTTGCTTATGAACCCAGTATATGACCCTTTTACTTTCTTATTAAAGAAGAAATATTGTTAGTAACACAAAGATTGTAGAAAGGCAACTTTTTTTGACAAACTCATTCATCATATATCCACATTTAGATTCAACACACATAAAGTTGAACTATGAAAAGGAAAATTAAAATGTCTCACTCATAGCCTGCCAGTTATGAAGGAGACTTTATACTAATCGCTGAATCGTGTTTTGCTCTAGTGACAACTGCAGAAAATGGGTTGAGGGCATTGGAGTACTTGGGGCTGAGAGATGATCAAGAGAATACATTGAATAGCAGCAGTGTAAGTGACTTGCTTTCCAGACACAGAAAATCCACCTAATTTAAGTACATTTCAGTACACATCTCTTCATGATTGATGTAATTTTTGACCACTCATTCAATGTAGAATTTTAGATGCAACCTTATCCTTAAGGACCAAGTACACTCATTATATATTTGCACCATTATGAAGTTCCTGAAATTCTTCCTAAGAGGTCTATACTTGTTACATATTTGCAGGGTTCAAAGGTTAATATGATAATTACAGATTACTGTATGCCAGGAATGTCCGGCTATGAGCTACTCAAGAAAATTAAGGTATTTCTGTTTTCCACACATTAGAAAAGGGATAACCTTTACAATTCAGAACTATTAGTTTTAAGTATGCAAGCGAGAATTCAAGTTCAGCGAGGTAATTTTTGACATAAATATTATTCTGCAAGCAGGAATCATCTATATTGAAGGAAGTTCCAGTTGTGATAATGTCATCTGAGAACATCCCAACTCGTATTAACAAGTAATTACTAACAACCAGTATTTTTATACAGTTTGTTCTCTCTCTTTTTCTGTTTTTTGACAACATTTTATTATTCTAAATAATATGCAGGTGCTTAGAAGAGGGAGCTCAGATGTTCATGCTAAAACCCCTCAAGCAATCTGACGTGAAGAAACTGAGAGGTCAATTAATGAAATGTGGAAGCTAATCACATGGTTGAATAAAATAGACAGAGAACCCATGAAGAATATTCGAGTAATTTTGGGAATGGTGATTAAGTTCATTAGTATCTTATAAACATTAACTTTCAGGTTAATTTTCTTTAAGCTGGTAATTGATTTTCTGCTAGTTTAGCTTCCCTCTCAGAAGAGTATCTTTACATTGTTTGTGTCTCTAAAAGCATATTCTTTCATCTTGATCAGGTCAATGAACCTTTTAAATATTTTCTTCATTTGTTCTTTCCTTATCTATCCACAGAATTTCATTTTGCATTCTGCTACTGTCTCAACTGGTTTGACTTGCTATAATCCCATTCTATGCAAAGTTTCACCAAAACAAACATAATATCCCCTTCCAATTCTTCTCAACAATGTGAAGGGATAAGGCAAAAGCTTATAAAATGTTCCAACTACAAGAGAAATAATACAAGATCTGCTACCTGTTATTATACTATTTGGCAGGCAGAGAAAAAAAAGATGGGATTAAGAAACTACTCCCTCCGTCCCAAATTAATTGCTTTTTTAGGACTTTTTAAAGTCAAATTGACTATTTTTAAAATTAATAATTAAGCATATATAAATATATTTCTAAAATTATAAAAATTGAAATTAGTAATAAATTGTATATTCTTTCTTTTGGTTATAATATCTTCACCTATATGTTAGCAAAAATAATAAAAAAATTAGTTTTAAAAATAGTCAATTTGACTTTAAAAAGTCCTAGAAATGCAATTAATTTGGGACGGAGTGATATTTCCTATTTTGATCTGAGTACACCACATTTTGCATTCATAACTCCTCTCGAGGTATGTGGCAGCCGAAGTCAAACACCCTAATAATGGAAAAATGCATACAACTCCTCGTAGTAAGTGGCTGCCTAAAGTCAAAAACACACTTTAATATTTGCATTTTCAAAGAACAGAGAATTTTGATGCATATCAAGTGGTTCTGAAATTCCCTTCCTTTTAATTTTTAGTGATTGGACTCGATTAATTTCACCAACTTAAAAAATCATCATAACCAAGAAGGCAAGAAGAATATAATGTAAACACCATAACCAATAAACTTATTAGAGGAAACTAATTTTACAGAGAGTCAAATCAAACGAGAAAAATGAGTTTGCATCAAAGCTCAGCTCTACACACGAATTCAATTGAAGTATAGAAAGAAAAATATAAATAAACATGGTATCAGTCATAATGCCTGTGGTGGTGATGATGGTGATGTCCATGCTCATCCCATCCAAAGCACTGCAGAATTGGGTAGAACAAGCACCTCCCAATCACTCCCAAAACAGAGGCCACTAATAAACAGGGACAGCAACAACAAGCCACGAGTGGATTGCTATCCATTTCATGATGGTGATGGTGACGGTGACCCATCTTCTTCCTTCTTTCACCTGATTACCAAAAATCAATCAATGCATATTAATTACAGGAAAAATCAATGCTTCAGTCAGCAAAATCAAGACTACCCATAATAATCTCTATACAAATATGAATATATATATATTAGACAAATGGATTGAAAATTTTGAATCAAAAACCGCAAAAGGCTAACCTCCTTTTGTTAATTACAGCTTTGATTCTGTTTGGATTACGAGAGATCTGACAACTCCAAAACTCAATCACCGTTCCACTAGAACCAAAGATTTCGAAGCTACACGAGCGAGCGAGAGAGAGAGAGTAATTCGTGTATATGAATATATATGATTATTTATGTATTATATATATAGAGAGAGAGTTCAAATTAATGGTAGAACTGGAAAGACTCTGTTCATACATGTACCGTGTGAAACATCCGCGTCTATTAAATTGGGACATTCATTGGACTTTAAACTTAAGGGTTAAGGCTGGTCGGTCTGGTGGTTGAACCGACTTCAAATTGACCAGGCCCGTTATTTTTTGGGTCAAGACATTCGCCTAAAGTAAAACTAAGTTAAATATTCATTCTATTTTCAAAAGAACGATTAAATGCAGAAAATATTTTATTTTTAAAAAATAAGATAAAATACATAAAGTAAAAATTAAATATATTATTTAGTGAGGTTCGTTAGTATAAAAAAATAAAAGTACTCATCACTTTATATAATTTTGTGGAGTCACTAAAGATAAATTTAAAATTTTTTATTTTTTATTTTTATATTTTATTTTTATTTTTTAAAATATGTGTACAAATTATATTACTTATCCCTTTCAGGAGACGGAGGGCATAATTAATAACCTAATACTACGATTACCTTAGTTAAGTAAAATACGATATTTTTGTGTCTTTATCATTGACCAAATAAATTCTTTTAATATAAAACAAGTTTAAAATAATCCTCATTAAAGGACAGAAGAAACCATTATTACTCGCTCGATAAATGTTCATTTAATTAACCTTTTCAAACATATTTAAAAATAGTACTACAATAAATTTACCAACTTAACTTTATTAATGATTTAGAACATTCTTTATATTAAATGTTTTAATCAATTTAGTTGATGTATACCCGTTTCCTTTCCTTTCCTTTCCTTTCTCCCATCTCTTTACTCCTAATTTCTTTTCCTTTTTCTCTTTCTTCATTCCTTCTTAATTGTCTCTCTTTTACATATTTTTAATAAGATATTAATTAGATTATATATATACATATATATTATCAATGATAAGAATAATGCTGTCTGTATCAAAATTTTCATTTTTAACATTATTCTTTGACCTCTCAACTAAAATAAGAAAAAATTATTTTTTTCTAAAGTCTTGTTTCTAAAGTTCTTTGTCAAAACACAATTGTGAAAACATCAATACATGAAATTAAAAAGCATTATAATAGTGGCTTATTATATTATATTTCTTTTAAATTTTTTTATTATTTATATTTATCTGCATAACTCACAATAAAATAAAAAAGTAATTGTAATGTAAGATATATATCATTTTCTTTGTATTAGATTGAAAAAGTTATATTCTCCCGTTCATATTGTACAGATTTGCAAGCCGAATAAAATTGGCTCCCTCTTTTGGGGCGGTTCAGAAGAGAAGAGAAGTGTTATAAAAAGAAACAAACTGCATTTTTCTTTCCCTCCCTCCCTCCTAATCACTAATCAATATGAAGGAAAGTTCAAAGTTTCCTCCCCAAGAAAGGATATATTTATTCATAATAATGGTAGTTTCATATTAAGTGTGATAATCCAAAGAAAAACTAACTCACCCACATGCACAAATTCATTTTCTACACCCCAGGAGCTCTCTATAAAGCTCATCAGCTTCAATGATGATATGAATTTCAATCTATTAATCTCTCGGAGATTTTCAAATTTAAAACAAACCCATTTCTCTCCATTCATCCACTCAACTATCAAGGCATTAGTCGAACAAGGAAATTATTCAGAAGCCTTGAAATCATACACCAGGGGACCTCATTTCCCTCTAAATGCCACTAAATTCACCTTTCCTTCTCTCCTCAAAGCCTGTGCTTCTCTTTCAAATTTTCATTATGGGAGGACAATCCATGCCACTGCCATTACAATGGGGTTGCAATTTGATCCATACATTATTGCTTCACTGATTAATATGTATATTAAATGTGGGTCATTTGAAAATGCAGTCCACCTGTTTGGTAATGTGTCTGAATGTGAAGTACTGGCTCAAGATGTTACCATCTGGAACTCTATGGTTGATGGGTACTTTAGAAATGGACTTGTTGAAGAGGGATTGGTTCAATTTCGTAGAATGCAAACAATGGGTGTAAAGCCTGATGGGCATTCGCTTAGTATTCTTCTTGGAGTGTATGACAGTGATTCGGGTTATTTAGAGCTAAAGCAAATTCATGGTTATATTGTTAGAAACATGTTTGATGGTGATCCTTTTGTTGCAACTGCACTGATTGACGTGTACTCAATTTGTGGTTGGCCAAATTATGCCTGGTCTGTATTCAATAAGTTGGAAGACAAGAACAATGTTGTGGCATGGAATACAATGATTCGCGGGTTTTGTCAGAATGGGTTGTGGGAGAGTAGCTTGGAATTATATTCTTTAGTGAAGAATGTAAATTGTAAACTTGTGTCACCAACATTTTCTAGCACATTGACGGCTTGTTCTCAGGGTAGAAATGTGGGGTTTGGAAGTCAGGTTCACTGTGACGTGATCAAAATGGGTTTTGGGGATGATCCATATGTTTGTACTTCTCTCCTGACCATGTATGCAAAGTGCGGATGGGTTGAAGATGCAGAAAAAGTTTTTGATCAAGTAGTAAATAAAGAAGTTGAATTATGGAATGCTATGATCTCAGCTTATATTGGTAATGGCTCTGATTATGATGCTTTGGATGTTTACATTGAGATGAAATTTAAAGCAATTCAATCCGATCCTTTCACGATATCCAATATTTTGGTATCCTGTAGTAATCTTGGGTTATATGATTTTGGTAGGGCACTGCATGGTGAAATGACTAAAAGACTGATACAGAATCTTTGTGCACAAAGTGCTCTGTTGACAATGTACTCGAAATGTGAAAAAATGGAGGATGCTCATGCAATTTTTAATACAATGAAGGAGAAGGATGTGGTTGCATGGGGATCCTTGATCTCTGGTTTTTGCAAGAATAGGAAATTCAAGGAGGCACTGGATTTGTTTCTAGCAATGGAGGCAGATGGACTGAAACCAGATTCTGATATTATGGTAAGTGTAACGAATGCTTGTGTTGGACTAGACAACATAGCATTGGGCCATGAGGTCCATGGATTTATACTTAAAAATGGTTTGGGGTGGGATGCTTTTGTGGCCAGTTCCCTGATTGAAATGTATTCCAAATTTAGATGCCCAGAGATGGCCAGACATGTATTTTTTGGTATCCAGCATAAGAACATGGTGGTTTGGAATTCTATGATTTCATGCTATTGCCAGAATGGCCAACCTGAAATGTCAGTTAGTCTTCTTCCTCAACTTCTGCAGCATGGTTTCTATCCTGACTATGTTTCCATTACCTGTGTCCTCGCTGCTGTTTCATCAATGGCAGCATTGCGTAGAGGAAAAACTATACATGGATACGTGGTGAGGCAGAAAATTCTAGCAGATGTTCAACTGCAGAATACATTGATTGATATGTATATCAAATGTGGGTGCTTGAAATATGCACAACACATTTTCCAAAACATGTCTAGTAGAAACTTAGTGACATGGAATTCAATGATTTCTGGTTATGGATCTCATGGCGAGTGTCTGAAAGCAATAAACCTACTCAAAGAGATGAGAAGCTTAGGAGCAGAACCTGATGAAGTTACATTCCTTTCCCTGATATCATCGTGCAACCATTCTGGTTTGATCGACGAAGGCCTCAATTCAGTTCAGTTAATGAAGGATTATGGAATTGAGCCTAAAATGGAGCATTATGTAAATATAGTGGACCTCCTGGGTCGTGCTGGATGCTTGAGTGATGCTCACAATTTTATACATAGCATGCCTATCGAGCCTGACAGGAGCGTTTGGCTATGTTTGTTGTCTGCCTGTCGAGCTCATCGCAATGTAAAGCTCGGAGAACTGGCAGCTGATAACCTTCTGAGGATTGACCCCATGAGAGGCAGCAATTATGTGCAGCTGTTGAATCTGTATGTAGAAGCTGGATTAGGAGATAAGGCAGCAAACTTAAGGGCCTCAATGAGGCAGAAGGGGTTGAAGAAAAGTCCTGGGTGCAGTTGGATCGAGGTAAGAAATGAAGTTGTTATTTTCTTTTCTGGCGACTCATCCTCCCCAAGAACTATTGAGATTCATGAGACACTTGATAGTCTTAGAAGTAACATGAGAAAGATAGGAGGTTACCATGAAGGTGTTGAGGCGAGGCATTCTGAGACGGAGAAATGAGCAGCAGCGTTTCTTCAGTACAAGGGATCATAATAGTGTTTCTCCGTTTTTGCTCAATGCAGCTAGCTGCTGAAATAAGGAATGTGTCTCCAAACTCCCACCCAAATAGAGAAGGATGATACATTTTGTAAAGTTTACAGACATGTGAATTGCTGCTGCACTGCTGAAGGGCTTGATGAATGAGGCAACGAGTAGAAAGAACTTCAGAAGTAGTAATTTTCTTCCTTATAATAGCTACTGTAGTAAAATTAAAATGTCTGCTGCTTAATTCTTTTTACTGCACTGCATTCTCTTGATCGACTAACATCAGATGAAATGATATATTGAAGTTACTATTTCCACTACCTAGAATTAATATTTTAATAGTTATCAGTTTGTTGTCAAGTCTAAAAGGTCAGACAGAGTCAAATATTTTCCTAGAATACTCAAAAAGTCTCGAGTCAAATGTCATTTAATAATAGCATGGCCACGGGGATGGGATACTCGAGAGTCTCATGTCTTCGGCTATTTAAGGGCCAACAGTTTGTTTGTAAATTCATTCCAGAATTTAGTCAAAAAATATTACTACTCCACTTCTTCCAGATTTCTCATCTTGTGGATTCATGATTCGTCTTTACTAGAACCAACCAACCAAATCTAGTTTTCAATCGCTTTTTTACTTGATGCGTCATATAATATATGGGTGGTCGGTCAAAATTCATGCTTTACAACAACAGTAAATGAAAGATCTCAAGAGAATATATGAGCTAGCTATGTTAGGTAGACCAGACCAGGAAAAAAATCAGCTGAAATTTGTGTTGAGAGCTAATACAATGACATACTTAATCCATTAAGAATCTATTTCTATTACATTAAGGTAAGGGGGAGGCCGGGAGGTGGTAAAAATTGACAAACTATTATAGGATAAACCTACGTTGAGAAGAAAGAATACGAATCAGTTCAGGCAATGAAGAAGAAATCGAATACTTGAGCTTATATCAAATAATAAGTTTGATCACAACAGTTTCCTTCCAATTAAATCAATAGTAATAAGTTTAATGGAGTAACAGTTTGGATCAGTTCGGAATATACTATCAATGCAGTCCACATATAATAGCAATTTCAGAATACTTTTATCTGATCTCGCCTCTTCGTTTTTTTGTTTTGTTTTTATTTTTTTATTTTTTTGAATGTAACTAAAAACAAGTTCGTGTCAACTGTCAAAGCATCTATCCAAGTAAATCTCGTTTTACTTGGAGCACCGAGGGCCTAAAACTGGAGCTGATAATTTTCCACTTGAGCAGTCTTCTTGTTTTTTCCTTTGGCCAATTTCCACGTCAAGTACAGATGGTATCATTCTCTTTTGTCCTCCTCAACATCTACTACTCCTAGCCCAAGTACATGATCTGCTGCAACTGGCAATTTCCTTTCTTTCCTTTCGAGCTTTGTTATAAAATCTCCTGCTACTTTTACTCCACTGCCAGTCAGTGAGATACCATCCTCCTCAAAGTCATCGCCCGTCTCTTCTGAGTATGCATATCTGCAGGCAAAGACCAATATCCAGTCAAGTACAATCAATAACAGCGGTCAAGATAATAGTTCTTGCTTCACCTTGATCAGATTTAGCACCAAGCCTAAGCTTGACACTACAGTTCTTCCCAATAGTACATAGAATCTATTAAATGAAACAAAAAGTGGGAAAATTATCAGATTTATGGTTAAGCATGTAATTAATATTGAAGAATCTCCCCATCTTTTGCAATCTCATTTTCTTAAGTTTTTCCTTTTTTTTAAAGAATTACCATGGTATTAAGAACAACCACCCGAGGAGGTGAGAGACACCGCAGTATACAAAAACTGAAACAAATGCAACTGTCCAAACAGCCCATCAAAGGGACCAATCATTTTCTTAAGAATTTACTTCAAATAGTATCTCAAAACTCTATCAAGAAACAACTCTAGGCTATGTTTGGAATTTGGAAAACACGAGGGAAAAGAAGAGAAAAGTACAAGGAAACATGTTCTTAAAAATTATTTAAGTTCCGTTGTTCGTCTATTGCACTTTACCTTCAATTATGCTTGATATTAGATTTTCTGTAAGTATAAATACCGGGACTTATTTTCACTAAGATAGTTTTCCAATTTCATATTTATATTTATTTTCCTTATCTTTTCTTTTTCCTTGCATTTTCCAAGTTCCAAACATAGTCCTAGAGTTGTCTCTCACAAGAAAGTAAGAACTTATAACCTCCAACACACCTGCTACCTTAGCCTTGCAGAAAACCTGCTCGGGGGATACCCATGATTATACAGAATCACAGATTACAACGCCCTCACCTTCGAAGACTGGAAATTTGGGACAAGGGGAGGATAATCTGTTCCTGAGTTAACCATTAATATTATCAGAAAAGGTGAGGATGATTATTATCCATGCTGCACTTGCACCTGGTGAAACTCTCAGAATTAAGAATGAGAGTTTCATCATATACATGCAAAGAAGAATAGTGCACAATATGTCCACAAGCAGCTACATTTTGTCAACAGTTGTTCAGGATTTGCAGCTCTGATTCACAAATTTTTTGCCGAGTAGGATTAATTCAATAGAAAGGATTAAACATAAACAAACCCCCGACTTCCTTGAGGCTTGGCATGCTGTAAGTGCTACCTTTTGACAAATTATATGTTATATAATAATACTTCATTTAAAGTTTCACCAAGTATGTTATTATGTATATATCACCAGGTTAGTTTGCCACGACTATACAAATTAGATTTGCTCAATAAATCAATATATAAGATTATGGATCACATTTATTATGCTGTCTAGATGGATTGCATATTCATTAACTACTTCTAAAACCAGTTTGTGTATTTCTTTTCAAAAAGATATGAACCCTATATATCTCATAGGGAACTCTAAAGTTACAAATCCTACTTAGTCTAAATGGTTACTGTAAAAGAAAGTGCCATTTGAATCATGTATGTCAGGTAACCAGAATGACTGATCAAGGTTACAGAAATTACCTAGTAGGGTTGTTTGATGGAGACCACAGAATGCATATCACCAGCAAGAGCAAGTATGCGAGCAAAGTCCAGAAAGACGGGATGATCCAGGCTCTTCGCCATAATTCACTTAATGGATCACTTGCATTAAAGTACAACTGCACCAACATAGCAATTATAAGAGTAAAAAAAACAAAAAAAACTAAAACGGTATTACATTCAAATAAAAGTGAAACGAGAAGCAACCGGGATAGATTGGATACTAAGACCTGAGCAGTAGTTGATAATTTGAAGCCAAATCATCAGAAAGAGGGAAATAGTATATTAGGAAGCCAATCATACTGTAAATACGAGTGAGCTGCCTTTTGGGGTTGTGCAAGTTGAAAAATTCGAGACAAGGGGGCTTGGTAGGTGCTCTGAGGGAGTTTTACAAATTACATAAGCATGCTCTATTTGTTTTATCGAAACCCAATCACTTGAGCAAAGGAGATAAGTGTGGGATAGAAAGAAACAGCAACTTTACCTCATAGCCAATCCAAGCAACAGAAAGCAGCACTGATACTGCTAGGGAGTTGGTAAAGTTCCTGTAGAGATCAAGTTTGGCTGTGCTTCTCCGCATCTACAGACAATGGACAAAGAAGACAGGAGTTAGTTCAGATTTTGCATCAACTCAGCAGACATAAATGAACTTTTAGGTGAACAGCAAAGATCCATGCATATGTCACATACAAAAGAGCTGTTCATGAACAAGTTTTGATGACAGATTGGACCGGCAAAATCCAATAGATTAGGTTTGAATCGTTGGTTGGCTTGACTTCAGGAAGGCACAACTTTTGGTCTAGAAAGAGGTACGCGAGTAATTATCCCAATCCAGAAAGCTCGTCCAAATCCATGACACGTCCAACTAACAAAAGTTTGTTGGACCCCATTTTTTCCCCAAAATTTCTTTTATAATGCAACTTTCATGCTTCCAAAAATGTTACCCATTACTTTTGTTTATTTAAGTTTTCACTGTTATTTCCTATTACCCGTTACTTTTTGTTTATGTAAGCTTTCACTGTTATTTCCTTCTCAGTGTCTCTAGTTCTCCTTGCAAATGAAGTTAATCCTTATTATCAGTAAACTCTTCTTTTTTTTACCTTTCTCATGGTAATTTTAGAACTTATCTTTCTCGAGAATTCTACTTTTTTTAATATTATTATTTGACAAGATCAGGCCTTTTGTGCTTCTCTCCCTCCCAACATAGAGATCAATAAACAGCATTTTCCTAATGGTTCATCGTTCTTATATAGAATTTCAGGAGTGACCACTGCTGAGTGGAAACAATAATACCAAGTATTGTAACTTATCAGTCTACGTAAAGGGGAAGTTAACCTTCCATACTAAAATAAATGAAGTGCACAACTAATTATGCACAGTGAGTTAATATTTTCCCTCACCAGCTGTGTGAATCACTGGAGAGGTGAAGAGTGCTGATAAACAAGAGACATTACCTGCAGCTTCTCCAAGGTTTTGGATAGTGATGAAAAGATCCAAAGGATAAAGCATGCATCCAACAAAGCAACCGGTAGCACTAGAAAAAGCCTTGTTTTTCCAGAAAAGTCATTGATATTCCCCAGATGTTCAAAAAGCTCAAGAGCTTCAGAAGCAACAAAATATATCAGACCAAGAAGAAGTACTTTCGAGGTTATACCTCCAAGGGTAGGCCGGACAACACCATAACCCATGGAAACCACTAAAAGAAGAAGCCGAGAGACAGTCTTCTTGACAGCACTAAAGGTAACAGCCCAAAGAGTAACTCCCATCGGTCTGCTGCCAGTGGAATTGAAATTTGCATATTCAAAATACCAAAAAGCCATCTCACACATACCCAGACCGATCACAGCTGTGATGTGGTAGTGCAGTTGTATTATATCCTTCCAATATTGCAGAAACCGAATAAACCACAGGAGACCAAGAACTAAATAAGCTAGGGACATGAAGCCATAAAAGGTCATCAAGGGTGCCATCTTCCCAGGCAGATAACCTTCAGGATTTCTCCAAACAGTTTTTCCACTTATTAGTGTGCCCTTGAGTTCTGGATCACAATACATAAAATACAGGTAGTACATTCCAGTCCGGTTGATATCAACAATTTGAAGTGGCATTTTAGCCTCTTCACTTTTTCCTTCAAAAGAGGCCTGAAGACGTTTTGGCCAGCCAGGGTTATCAGGATCTTGGCGGATTATAACCTCTCCTACCTTGCAGGATCCATCATTGGCAAGTGCAGGGGTACAACAAATTGCATCAGAATTCAGATAAGAACCCCCGATCTTATCCCTATCTTTTACCTCAACTATGATAGCTTCAACCATACCAGTACTTTGCTGCATCTCATTCTGCTTATTAGTAGCCTCCTTCGTTCTTCGGAAGGTGATAGACTCAAACCTGAAATCGTGTGGCATGAGATAGATGAGTTCTCGTACTCTTCCAGTCTGAGCACCAAACTATTCAGCCCATATTGACAGAATAACTAACTCATGACCTGTTAGTTATTTAACTTCTTCCATATTAGGACTTGGTTATAGGAGAGTGAGCAATGTAGGCTTGTTTTAAGTCTTGGTTTTATTTAATGCATTGTAGGACCTGTCTACGTAACTTTAATATCCGCTCAAATAAATAGAGATATACAGATTAGAGAGCGCACGACATATTTATCGGCAGTATATTAAGCATCCCATATAAGAAGAGTAATAAGAACGTTTGGAATTGACAATCTAAAACAGAATCTGCAATGTTTTGATTCTATCATGTTTCAACTTATCCAAGTGATGATCAGAACATCATGTTTTAATGTATATGACAAGTCTCAAGTTAATTGTTCGCACCCAATTGAATATGGATCTGAAATTGCAATTTACCAAAGCAGGTAAGGTGTAAAATTACTTATTCCAAACCCATAACGGCAACATTGTGGCTATTATGTTAGAGAACCATGAAATGACAAATATTTTAGAAGCACAGGAAAGTAAGCGACTTACAAGATTTCGATTTTTGAAGTGTTAAGAAGGCATTATGCACACACAATCACTAAAGTAAAAGTAGCTGCCACACCTAATTACCAATGCCTGCTCAACTTCTCAAGCAGTCTTCATCAGTTCACACTTATCGAACAATTCAGTCTGCATACTCTTTTAAGTCTCAAACTGAATTCCAATACATCATATATTTTGCCATTCTCCTTCTTCATTTTTTTCTCCACAAAAGAAAGGAAAGTCTAAACTAAAAATAATTCCATAATGTTTTAGTAAATAAAGGTTAATTCATAACTACTCATATTTTTATGTTTTAAACACCATTAATTATTTTTATTTTGTACGTTGTCAATTATTTTAAAGCTTGGAAAAGTGAAACTAAATAAAACCAAAGCTCTTAGAATATTTATTCAAATCAAAGACGTCATACCTAAATTCCAAAGAAATTAAAATTGAATCTAAGACATAATATAATGTACCTAACAAACTCAACAGAAGTACATTTTGTCAAACCATTAGATATATTTAAAATACGAGATCAGCACAACGAAAAACCAATAGACCATAAACACAAAACAAAAACCATACTAAACCAGAAAAGATCTTGCCAAATCGCCCCCCCCCCCATTCCGTTACCTAATGAACGATTTGCCATTGAGGGGTTTATCTTCATCAGTTTTAGGGGGAGCAGTAGTATCGAGGAGCTTGGAGGCATAGAGTCCCTCACTGCCGCCATGGAAGAAGAAGGAATTGTAGCGAGGAATGAAAGCTTCGTTTTTGTATTCATGGATCGAAGCTCCAACTCCATTTACCCAAATGCTCCCAATTGCTATTATGATAATAATCCCTAATAATCTGCATCTAAACCACCATACCAGATCAGAATCACTGCTTCTATATCGCATCTCTTCCTCGCCCCTTCTCCCTCCCTCTCTCTCTATATATAGTTATATGTATTTAATATACGTATGTATCAATAAATATATACAGATATAGATATATTTATGTTTTTGTCTCTCTAATCTCTCTCCCTCTTTCTGGTAATACAATCCAAGCAGAAGAGGAAAATAAACAGCAGCAGTAGAAAGAAAGAAAAAGCAACGCAGTAGTTATCAGTTAATTAAAGTACTGTTCGGAAATTACTCATAAGTCGTCAAATTAACTTATAAATAATTTTTTTGTATTAAAGTGTTTGTGTATGATATTTTATGACTTATAAAATTTATAAGTCATTTTTAAGAAGTAATAATTTTTTATTTATTAAAAAATAATTTATAAGTCATTTTAAAATAATAAATTTGACCAAATATAATAACTCATTTGTCCTTATTTTAATTATCTTTATAATTCATTTTAACTTATAAGTCAATTTAACCAAATACTTTCAGAACTTGTATTAACTTAATTTTTAATTATAAATAAAAATAATATCGAACACTTTTACTTATGAATCACAACTTAAAATAACTTATAAATTATTTTAAATTTTAAATTATAAGTTATTATCGAACGGGGCCCATGAGTACTCTAGTACTTTAAAGTCATAAAAGAATGAGATTAATAAAAACAAAAAACTATGAGATTAGTAAAAAAAATAATAATAATGAGATTAGGGTTAATTTACTACTCATATTTTTAAGTTATAAAAATGAAATTACGATATATTGTACTATGTCCGTTTCATATTATTTGATTATTATTGACTTTTTAAAATTAACTTAAGAGATTAAATTTAAAATTGACATAGATTCTTTTAACTTTAATTAATACAATGACGAATATTATAAACTATCTAAAAAATATTATTAATTCATTATAAACTTTGTTATTTCATAATTTTTAATGAATCATATCGATTTTAAGTTGGAAAACATCTCAAATTAACTCTCAAAAACTAGTAATAATTATATAATTTAGAACGGAAGGAATAATTTACTCTAACAAGTTATTACTCTATTTGTCTTAATATACAAACATTTAAGATAAAAATTTATCATCATAATTTAACTTTGTAGTTATTTCTTTTAAAATGATTTAAAATGTATAACTATATAAGTTACGGGTGCATTTTTCAAGAGGATGCGGTATCTCTTTAATTTTTATATTTTACCAAGTATTTTCTATATTTTAGAACTAATGGAGTATTACATGTTAAGAAGGGGGTGAAATTAAAAAAACATTGTCAAATTTTAAATAGGATAAAATAGTTCAATGTCTCTATTAATAAAGTTGGAGGAAAAAGTAATTGTTTTTTTGATGTAAATAATTTTGTGGAGGTTTTTTTTTTAAAAAAAAGAAAAAGAATTCGCCCTTTGAAAAATAAGAGCAGTTATCTTAGAACTCAATAACTTTTTTTTTTCTTTCTCTCCATTTCTTATTGATCCCTATTTTATCTTTAGTATTTTTTCGTACATTTTCTCAAAAGTTATTTAAATATTTTACACACATAGTATTTGCAATAAATACAAGTTATAATAAAACAAATTATAACCATTATGTAAATCAAAAATACTCGCACTCACCTTTTGATTTTAGTATTTGACCGACTCTAAAAGGTTGATACGAATTAGCAACCGAGAAAAAAGAAGGTTGATATTGTTGGTTGGGACTCTTTCGAAATTAAAAATATGTTTCTTAATTACTCTATTCGTTCCAAAATTAGAAATGCAATTTGACTTTTGAGATCAAACGACGACATATTAAATTTCAAATTGATGTGAGTTTATTTAATTTTAGTTAATATAATTATTATAATTGCATGTATAATATTTAACAAAAGCTATTAATCACAAAATTTATTTCATTCTAAATTTTTATGAGTCATACCAATTTTGAAGTTTAACATGGCGTCGTTTGATTTTAAAAATCAAATTATATATATTTCTAATTATGGAACGGAGAGAGTATATTCCAAGGAAATGTTATTTTCTTTTAATCATAGTAAATGTTGTTATATATATTTATATATATAACAAGAAAATAAATATAAAAAAAATGATGAAGGAAAGACAAAAAAAAAGGAAAAAAAGAAAGAAATAAGAAGATATATATGTAAAATTAGTTGCTGATTATATTAACAATTGGAATGTCATGAACCAAAGAGTAAATGGCTAGAGTAAATTCTATTACTTTGAGAAAAAGCACAAAAATGACAAAATAGGAGAGATTAGATTGTGTGTGTGTGTGTGTGAGAGTTTCTTTTTGATAGTAGTAGCTAGATTAGAGATAGAGTTAAGTAGTTAACTGCATGTTAAGTTTGCGAAGTCCTCATTTATTTGACCTTTTGTTCTCTTGACAGGATCTCATATTCATATATATGCTTAAATCATTCGAATAGAGTAATAAATTAAGATATTCACACTAATTGGATCTTAATTAGCACACACATATATATAAAGTACACCGGTTGGCTTCATCTATAAGTTCAACAATATATATTAAATGTGAATATGTCATCCCATTAATACTATAACCCCCGTTGACAAGGGGAAAAAATTATCAATTACTCTCTCTATATAATGATCTATAGACCTATTGGATTTAAAAGTTGCTCCGGCGGGATTCAACAAAAATTTCAAGTAGTTTTACAAGAAAAATAATATATATGTCGATAAATATGTGATAAAATTGAATTGCGATCAATGTGTAAATCTGTGCAATAAGATAGAATAAATTAGGGTGAGGTCATTCTTAATTTCTACTTATCTTATGTATGCATATACGTCACAATTATAATTTCGTTGAAAATTTTCGTAAACATAGTAAGACTTATTTTACGATAATAGAGTGACATTGTTTCTTTAACATGAACCAAAAAATAAATATGATGAAAAATGGCTTTTGCAATTTTACAGTAGATTACAAAAACTTAAAAAATAATTTATATGTTAATAAATTTTATGATAAAATTGAATTACAACTAACATGAAACTCTAAGTGATACGATTATAAGACATAATAAATTAGTAAATGACTGTACGTGCTAAATCACAAGATTTGTAATGAGTGAAAATAGTAATTATAAATGAAATGTAATAATTTTTTTAGCATTTGAAGAGAGTAATTATAAAGGGAATGGAGGGATACCAACTAAGTAGCGCAGCTTAAAGTTTCATTGTAGGGCTGGGCTGGGCTGGGGTAATAGTGCAAATGCAAATGTACTAGCCAGTAATGATATTTGGTCCATTATAATTTAACTGAAAATATTCATGTCAAATGCAAATGTATATTACTCGCTTGTCGTGGCTTTGAAACAAATGTTTGGATTTATTAGTCAAGTTCCAACTTTCCAGTCATTTTAATTGAACAATTTGTGGAAGTGATCAGGTTGACATGATCACTTCAATATTCCGACACAATCAATTCGGCCAGGACAACAAATTAATTAATGTCTGCAAAATTTATTAATCAACACTACTATTAAAATAAACAATTATTGTTTGATTCTAGTACTAGTTTTTGACCATGCATCTGATAAATCCAAAGTTATATATTTCATATGATATTATCTGATCAAAGTTTCACGGTGCACAAGGTAGTGGAAAATTAGCGACAACCTAAATAAATAAATATATATATATATATATATATATATATATATATATAGGGTTTGGATCTCAAGCTCACCCTTTTTAGTGACGGACCCGACGACGGTTCGGTCATACAACCGTCGTCTATATTTTTAGCGACAGACAACATATAGTGTCGCTAAAAGTATAGACAACGGTTGTATGACCGAACCGTCGCCGGGTCCGTCGCTAAAGCGGGTGAGCTTGGGTGAGTCGAATAAGGGGTGAACTTAAAATCCAGACCGTATATATATATATATATATATATATATATATATATATATATATATATATATATATATATATATATATATATATATATATATATACACACACACTCCATCTGTGATTTTAAATATTAGTACTATATATAGATGCATTTTGTTATATATTTATCTTTAAAAATAGTCAATTATTAATTTAATAGTAGTAAAAATAAATGACAATAAAAATATTATGTCATTTTATATCATTATTAATTAATATAGTAACAAGATATTGGTTCATTACCATTTTATTTTCTCGCTACAGTTGGTCAATTACATGCATAAACGAACTGATGAAACACACTCCTGCTTTTATAAAATAAGATTAGATTTAGACAATACAGTAACAAATATTGTTAATTATCTAAAATGTACTATTAATAAATTATATATATAATTTTTAAATAAATTGTATTAATTTTTAATTTAAAATATATATTAACTTAATTTCTTTTTTATAAAAAAAATTAATAATAACTTATATTTTAAACCGAATGGAGTACACTATTATGTATGTATCCTGCATCCACACTATTTCTTGATATCGACCCATGTGATGCGAAGAAAATTGTTTATACGTGATAATGTGAATACAAATATTTCCAGAAGAGGAGAATTTCTTTTCCTTCAATTTCTCTTGGTATTTCGCCCCCCCACCCACCCCTTCTAGGAAGTTGCAACTGGTCCATGATGATTGAATTCCAAAATCAACCAAAAAAACAGAAGAATAAGGTAGTACAAAATAGAGTAAGTATATGTTAAGAGGACCATCAAATGGGCCCTGACCTGACCAGACCAAAAAGTGAGCGATGGATCGTAATAAATGGTTCAACGTAGCTCCACCATCATTTTCTCAAAATTTATATTCCTCTGCTAATCAACTAGTATAATATAACGCCGGATTAGCAACAGCAATTGGTAAAACTAAAAATTCCCCCTTCAAACCTGAAGAAACTTCTTTTTTCTCAGTCCAAATTTAAGCTTGAATTGAATTATATAATTTAGAGGCCAAGTCTTCTGGTAGACTCCACGTAAAAGGGTGAAAAATGATACTCCTACTTACTTTATTATGAAGGAGACCTTGACTTGGTCTACAATTTCTTTAAGCTTCTTAATTCTGTGTACCGTGCTGAACAAATACAAATACTTTGAATTACACAATCTTTCTCATTAGGCACTAACATAGAAATTAAGCTATAAGTTAGAAACACACCTAGCTATATTTTCTTCATACATACATTTATTTATTTATATGTACATCCAAAGAATTCAAATACAAGTTAGACAAAACCCCAGTTTAAAAAAAAAAACAAAAAACAATATTCCAAATCGAAACAAAAAAAACATGGAAGAGATAATTCCTTTGATCTTCCATGGGTGTAAGTTAGCTAGAGAGCTTGAATCAAACTTACCAAACTTGGCTAACCAACCAAACATCCTTTGGCAGAGTTGTGATCAAATCGTTAGAATCTTTAGTAACACGAGGGATCGTATAAATGCGCAGTTATTAATTAATCGTGGCGGGGATGATCAAGTGGAAAATATTGGTGGAGCAATGCTGCAGCAGCAGCAATGGCTGAGATACAGTCCGGTTCATTCGACGGATCTAGTGCTTCATCCTCAACTTTTGGAGCAGCAGCAAGATCAGGCTGGATTATTGGAAGGTATCGTCTTGCCTAACTTGGGTGGAGGAGAGATGGAACGGTGGAGGGGCAGCGGCGGTGATGAGGTGGTGCAGCCTATGGATGTGGCGGATGCTGGCAGAGGTTCGTCGTCTCAAAGATCAACGTCAAGAAGGTAAGAAACTTTCAAACTTGGAGAAAATGCATATGCATGTTCTTTAGTTATATTTTAGCATTGAATATCCCAGGTAAAGGGAAGCGGTATGAAACAACGTAAAAAGTACTAAAAAATTTGGGTTGCAATTTGCATAGTTACAGTAGCAATATTTCATGCAACAGTACGTACTGCATGGACCCTACCCTAGAGATATAATTAAAATGCTACGATTTAATTAAAGACTTAATTGGTTAACTATGATTCTAATTTAGATCAAATGATCATCTTCATGTTCTTAAATTAAACTTACATGCATGATTAGGGTGACAACTGACACGTAATGACCAAGAATTAATGTTACCACTCTTGTATTCAATATTTTAATTCATGTAGGAGCTTTTATTATTTTCAGCCTAATCAGTGTATAGCATTTAAAACACGTGATGATATATTCTAAATTTTGTGGCAAAATATTTAATTTAACGTTTGTAGGAAGGATGATGGAGATAACCGGAAGGTAAGAGTAGCAGCGCCTCGGATGGGAAACACTGAGATTCCACCGGAGGACGGCTATACTTGGAGGAAATACGGTCAGAAGGAGATTCTCGGCTCTAGATTCCCACGGTAATTAATCAATCTTTTTTATTTATTTATTATTAATTGTGAATCAATTATATACTATATGTACGTGTACCAATTATACTCTAGCCAGCCAGCCACAATTAGCTAGATCAATCATGTTTTGTATACTGCTAAAAGACGTAAGAATTAGTTCGTAGATTATTGAAATTGTCAAACTGACCGGACTTACTTTGAATTGAAAGTTTCCCTCCTTTCGAATTTCAAGTCGTGCTCAAATTCCATGGAATTTGACTGGGTATCAAGTATGTATGTATATATATATATATATATATATATATATATATATATATATATATATATATATATATATATATATATAAAACCACCTAAAAACCATAACATATATAATTTTCAAACAAATTATTAATTTTTACATCTAATAATTAATTATTATGACTATCTCAATTATAGGTCATATTATAGATGCACACACCAAAAGTTGTACCAGTGCCCTGCAAAGAAGCAAGTCCAACGACTAGACGACGATCCCCTCACGTTTGAAGTAAACTACCGAGACCATCACACATGCACCATGTCATCCACGGCGCCCTCCATTTCCGTTCCATCGGCTCAACAACAACCCACACCTACCCCCAGGGCCAGGCCAAGCAGCCAACTACAACCGCCATCCGATTCAGTCCCATTAGGTCATTGGCTGTCAATGGATCTAAGGCCGCCAACAGAGGAATCAGCTGGTACTAGTACTAGTGCTTTTGTCGATGTGCAAAGGTATATCAACTTTAGTCTTAGTGGTAGCAGCAGTGACATGGTTGGTAGTGGAGGTGCAGGTCCATCCACCCTCCAATTTGGGAGGGGCCCAGATCAAAACTATCAGCCAGTGGCAGAATTTGCCGATGCTATGTTTAATTCTGCTAGTAGCACCAACTCAAACATGGACCTCATTTTCTCTGTAGCTATGGATGATAAATGGGATACAGGAACACGAGGAGATCGCAAGCAAAACTAACTGATCACCAACAAATCTAGTTCGTTAACTGAATTTCATTATTTTGTTACCAGGAAATTAATAAAAAGATATATAGTAGCATTTTTGGTAGGTCTCTTTTTTTGGTATGTCAGTTGTTGACAATTTGTAGCTTATATACAGCACATATGTAAACTAATTACTTAACATTGGTTATGTACTTATTTTGATTCTCATTCATTCAAGTAAGAATTTTAGGAAAATTTCGAATTTGTATACAGAAATCAGGATATCTTAATTATCATATATATATATATATATACACACACACACACACACACATATAATAGTATATAGCCTTTTGGCATACATTACATTATTAGTAGTACTATGCTATCTATACATGAACTGGTGCACGGCACTGAGTAGTACTTTAATTCTTCAGGCTAAACAAAGTAAACATGTGGATGAAAGAAAAAGAGAGCAGAAAAAACAAACTAGAAACAGGGGAGATAAGATGTGCTATATATGGGGCCAAGTTAGCAATTACGCAATGGCTTGTTCATAAAGTAAGTTATTGGGTAGAAGAAACACAATGGTTTGTCACTCTCAAATCTTATTTTCCTCTTTAAACAAAAGATCCATCAAAGAGGATAGTTTAATGATTTTAATAAAGTAAAAGTATAGAGAAAACTGTCCTGTCGTGGGAAGAGATAACAACAAAAGCAAATGTTTGGATCAAGTCTTTAGATTCATTTATTGTTAAGAGTATATATTCAAGAAAGTATGTCTAATACTATATAATGAGTTGCTTAGTGTCTTTATATATTAGTACTCAATTTCAAAAAGTATAAAAAAAGGAGAAGTGGAAATAGAGATCAATAATAGAAAAGGAAAACAGAGATGGTAACATTCTAATTATATTTACACAGGTAAGAAAAAACACAGTTTCACCAGCTTAGCTAGGAGCCCCAAAGAACTCATTCTCATCAAACAGGAAATCATTGTCAAAATCAACACACTTGAGAAAACTCATCTCCACGTCCAGTCCATAAGAACTTGTTGATGCACATAAATACCCAATACTGGAATCCGCATGATCTTCTGATCCCATCTCCGGAGGAAAAAACATTGGTGGCCTATTATATAATTCCAAAGCGATTGCATCTTCTTGCCGCGACGATATTGTAGAATCCAACATATGATCATTAGACTGTTGATCATCACGACTTGTGTCCTCCTTATATTCTCTACTTACCGAGTCGATGATCTTTGGTTCAAAACTATGCACACTACAAGATTCCAACACAGAAATTGAATCTGAAATCATTTGTGGAGCCTTCAGTGTATCTGATGTGCTGCATGTATGACGGCCAAAGTAGGTAATATTGAACATCTTGGTGTCATTTTCAAACTGTTGAACTTGTTTAAGCGCTTGGCAACCTTGATCATGCTTGTGTGTGCACCTAAAGTAGCACCTGCAAGAATAAATCAGAGAATTGGTACCATGTATTTTAGGGAAAACAAAGAGGTACTCTTGGTCAAATCCAAGTGCTTAATTTGGGGTTTTTCATTTATTTGGTCCTGGAGAACAATAATTGTTCTTGATAGATTTCCAGATTTCTAAATTCTCTGAAAATGAGTACATGATTGGTTGGCAATTACAAGAAATGTTTGCTTAGTTAATATACGACTTTTAACACAAATCTGCAAATAGTTGAATATGTAATTTCTAAAATTGGGTTGTTCTCAAAAACAGAATCTCCGTCTTTCAAGAAAAGAAAACAAAAAATGAGTTTGAAATTGCTGTCCATACAAATTAAGCCCAAATGTTTTGGTCACTATGTATGTTTATTGTTTAGTCTGTTTGATCATCAAGACAATTTCACTAACCATAGTCTAGATGACTATGGTTAAGATTGGTTTTCAAGAAAAATTACACAACAAAGAAAGGAAAAAAAGAAAAAGAAAAAGAAAAAGAAAAAGAAAAGAATCAAAGTGAGACCTTGGGTATTTGGAATTAAGGATCCCCTTTTGTCCATATTTCCTCCATGCATACTCATCGTCCGTTGTTGAAGAAACTATCATCCGTGAATCCAAAGTCTTTCTGCAAAAATATATAACCACTAATTTTACAATCGGCTTGCAACATGTAATTTAATAATGTGAATGAATGAATGAATGAATTAAACATACTATATGTTTAAATTAACTACTCACTTTCTCTTGTAACAACCTCTCCGGTCCTTGACCGTCGACCCCTTAACACTCTCGCCGGAATCTTGAGAGTTCAGATTAGCAGAAGAAATTGATCCCTGGATCTGATCAGTAGAATTAAACACAGAGAGGCTCTCAGTAAAAGATGTACAGATTTTCATTACAAGTTCCTCAGCTGATAAACACCCATGATCTAATTCAGAGGGTTTTTTGTGATCATCAAGTAGTAGTAGATTTTGAAGTTGGGTTGCAATGTCACGGCCTTTGACCAACTCTTCGATTACCCTTCTCCGTTTGGTACCCCATAACTTCTCCGGCGAAGTTGTGTCCATTATTATACTCATAATAATAACAATAACAATAATAATAATAATAATAATAATAATAATAATAATAATAATAAATCCTATTGTACCTCGTACAAACTAGATGTGAAAACAAAGAGAGAGATTGTTACAGAGATGCTGTTTAGTGTTCACTAAGTACTATATTTTTTTGTGTGAGAGAGATAAGGGGGAGAGAGAAATATAAGATTACATTTATAGAAAGAGAATTTTTCTAGGGACGGTGGATGATGATTGATAGGTGGTAAAGGGCTGAGAGAGTGGCAAATAGTAAAAAGGAAGATCGTGGGAAGCAAGCTAAGAAAATTTGGACACCATTATTTTCATTAACGACACCATTAAGACGTCATCACCATGATGTTTTGGATGACAACTTTTTCTAGAAACATTGTGACCCTCTTTTTTTAATTTATTTGTTTTGATCCAAGTATTATAGGGTTTGATTCGTATAATATAAATTTGATGTAATGTAATAGTTTATGTAGTGTAATAGAATTGTAATATAATAGTACTAAGTTATTAGTATATATATATTTAGTTGATTATTGGTATTTATATAATAATTATAATATTATTATAATATGTTTAAAATTATGTTTTGTTCATTAAATTATATGATGGTATGTAATGAATAAAATAAATTATAAGTCAAAAAGGAAAATCAGTTGTAATTAATGTTTTGTCTTTTATGAATGTAATGAGCAAATACATTAATTGGCGGATGTAGTGAAAAGCTTAAAAATTTATATAATAGCATTACATCCATAGTAGGCTAATAAATGTCACATCTTATGTAATAGCCTATAGTATAACGAAATTTATTACATTGATTTGACGCAAACAAAACGATGGCTAAATGTATTTCAGTTGTGCAGACAATTAATTCATATTCTCTTCTGTTTTACAAAAACAATAAAAGTTTTTATAAAAAAAAATTATGTTTCATAAAAAAAAGTTTATTTTTTAGTGATACTAATATAAAATTATGCAATTATGAAATATAATTAATTTTTTCATCATAATTTAATTATCATATTATCATGTGTTTTGCGCAATCAAATAAGCAATTGATATATTATTTATTGCCCATCGAACATATAGTAATATAATTAACTACATGAAAACACCTTCAAACATTAAAATGATAAACCAAAAATGACTTCATTTATTAAAAACGAAACAATAGTCGATTAATACATAAAAACTATGCCATCCAGATCCAATACAACAAAATTAGCACACATACGAAACTCAAGAAGAAAGACAAATTGGGCTTAGGTCATCCAACCTAAGCCAATTAATCCAATTCAACAAATTGGCACACTTAAGAAACTCGATCAAAAACAAGGACAAAAGACAAATTGGGCTTTAGGGAAAATGAACTTCAAAGGTAGAAACATTTACGGAGTCGCACACAGGGCATACTTGATTACTACTATGTGCATTGCACCTCTTACAAACACACACATGTTTGCATGGCCACATCATAATTGTTGCCATTCTCTTCCCGCACACTTTACAAGCCAACTGGACCGGTTTATCCTCTTCCGGTCCAAGAAACGACGACGACGACGCATCCTCCTCTTCCTCTTGTCCCACCTGCATCCCACCTCCGCGTGGAGCCGCCGTGAAATTCCATAGCATCTCCTCCGCCCTATCCGCCTTTTCTTTCCAAACGCGCATCTCCGTTCTATAATAGGCCTGCTTATCTTCAAGTTCCACCACCCTCCTAAACATTTGCTCGGCTTGCATTTGTTTGTCTTTCAATTTCCCTTTTAAAATCCGTGTCTCCGCATTATATCGTGCTTGTTTGTCTTCCAAACGCATTATCTTTTCCGCCATTTGCTCCATTTCCATTTGTTTCTCTTTTAGTCTCTTGGACAAGTTCTCCTCTACTTTCTTCATCGCTTGGTTGTAGATATTTTTGAAATACTCCTCGTAATATTCCCTCAGTTTTTCATTCTGCACGCATGCAATTACAAACAATTAATTAATTATATATATATATATATATATATATATATATATATATATATATATATAACAACTTAATTTAATTACAATGTGTAAAAGCACAAAAGAAACATTTAAAATTAAGTTGAGATAATATATATATAGTCATAATTGCTTACATGAGCTCTGAGTAAATTCTCAATAGGATCAGCTTGTGCTTGTACATTATTGAAAAAGTAGGTGTCGTCATGGTCATGATAACGTCCTCCATTTAATAAAGCTGTAAAAGACATATGATTTTGGGGATTAGTCGTCATAACATTACTATTATTTAATCCAAGAGGTGGAGGGAAGAATTGAATTGGTAGTGTTCTACTCAAACTCCCAAGTTCATCATTATTGTTTTCGCCCCGTCGTGAATTATCATTATCATTATTATTATTATTATTATTATTATTATTGATGAAAGACATTTGGTGATTATTAACGACAGAGACGAACAAAGTAGCAAATGATGAACAACTAGAATTAAGGTGGCGAGTACTGTAGTACGTGGATTTGATACTGGACCATGGCGGTAGGGTTACTTATATAATTAAGAGAGTGAAAGGGTGGCAACGGATCATTCATAAAACGATGTGTATTTTTGAGGGAGAGAAATGAAAGATACCGACCGATGACCGATCAAAGAGAAGAGACGCGACCAATTACCGGCCGGAACTTAGAAACGACGCCACCAAAATTTGATTTACTTAATTTTCTCTACTTCTCGCAGGTTTTGGTGCCATTTCTGGACTCTCACCCATTTGGGCTTTTGTTTCATCTTTACCTTTTTAGAGTCCGATTCGGTCAATGCTCTCCGAGCCCCATCCCGCATCCCTTCATATACCCCTTCATATATTACTAAATAAAATGAGGACCAAACTTATATAAAGCGTACAAATTTATATTCATATAAATAAAGACTTATGTAGATATTAGACAATATATAAATATAACGAAAGTCATGGATAAAAATGTACAGGCACACACAAAAAAAAAACTAGTAGGTTCCCACTTGAACCCCCCGGGCACGTCTGTGGAATGTAAGTAACTAGACGGGTAATAAATAAATAAATTCAATTTTTTATAATGATCAATAATTTTATATTTTTAGAAGAATATGAGTATTAAAAATTAAATATATAAAATTACAAAAATGATTTAACGGATAATATTCATGAAATATGTAAAATTGAAAAGAGGGAAGAGATAACAAAATAAAATTGTCTATTACACAACTTTAAGGAAGCGGTAAAAAAATTTTCATTTCTCTTAATTATATAAGTAGATATAATTTTAATATTATCAAAAAAAATATTTATTCATACAAACTACAAACACACGTCGAGTAATGTTACAATAACAAAAATATTTATAAAAAAATAAATACAAAATAATATCAAATTATTATATAAATAAATTCAATAGTTATAACAAATACTCCCTCCGCCCCAAATTAATTGCTCAGTTTTGACTTTTTAAAGTTAAATTGACCATTTTTAAAACTAATCTTTTTACTATTTTTGCTAAAATATAGGTGAATATATTATAACCAAAAGAAATTATATACAATTTATTACTATCCCAATTTTTATAATTTTAGAAATATATTTATATATGCTTAATTATTAATTCTAAAAATAGTCAATTTGACTTAAAAAAATTAAAATTGAGTAATTAATTTGAAACAAAAGGAGTAATTATTATCTACGTCATCTCACCTTATTTTTTTTATATACAATCTTTTGTTAATAAAATATTATTAAAACATGTCCCGTCCCTCGGCACAGCCTCTGGTATTATAAAATTTTAAAAAACTTCCCACTTTTATCTCGAACGTCATTTTATTCGTAAACAGCTGCAAGAAAAAGAACGGAGGTGCGCATTTTTATATTTCATTTTTTTCTAGGGTTTCGTTTGATTGACCGTTGAAGAAGCAAGAAGATGTCCGGTGTAACTCCATCAGGATCGGGATTATTCAAGTTCTTGAAGCCAGGGATGCGCCCTCAAGCTATCGACGTTCAGGCGGCCGCCATGTGGGGTGTCGCCGCCGGAACCACCGCACTCTGGATTGTTCAGGTCCTTCATTAACTCATATCCCATATCCCATATTTCTCTTGAATTTTGATCTGCTCATATCATAGAAGTGAATTGTTTTTTTCCCTTAAAAAGATTTATTTTGTACTTGGTATGGATTTTTAAGATCATTTCTGGTATTGGAGCTTCATACGATTATTGTTATTTTTTGAGTTATAGATGCAGAATTAGGTGCATACAACTTCAGATCTTAACTTTAACTTGTTTGGGTTTGTTCTGTTCGGCAACTGCTATATTTTTAGTATAGATTGTTTATTGTTCTTCCTTATGTGGAGTTTGGGATAAGAAATTGGTTTTGATAGATTTTTTTCAATTCAGGAAGTTTGCATAGTTAATTTAGATTATCGCTTGTAATGAAAATTCATAAATTCTTATGTGGATTGCACACGGACATAGTTATTAAAGGCAAAAGGTGCACCAAGGCACAAATGTCTACCTGGAGCTAGGCCCTAGGGGTAATGATAGGCACCCCTTATTGAAGTTAGGTGCACATCCTCAAAAGGTAAATTAAAGCAATAGGGTGTCATATCTGTTACAACAAAGTATGTTATGATATAAGTTGACAGTATATGGCATAAATAAACACTAACAGAAGGTGAAAAGATATTACCCGGAGCATTGTCTTTGTAGACTTCAACAAGGCACGCCCTAACTGTGCCTCATGCCTTGGCCCAAATGGTGCGCTTCTTTGAACATGCCTCGCCTTAGCCAAGGCAAGGCCCTAGAGGTGCACCTGGCCTCGCCTTGTCTAAAAGGCGCCTTTAATAACAATGCACACGGGTCTTCTGGTTAATGGTTTTCTTGTGCAATATCTTTTATGTACCTGGACGTGTTTTTTTATATTTATAATGACACATTCTTAAGATCTTTTGACATTGCGTTTGGTATAAATGGAGGACCGGAAGTAAATTATAATGGATATATTTGTAAAATCTTGACTGTTCAAATTCTAGTGTAACTTTATAATGTATTTGTAAATTACCACAGAACTTCACCTTCCCCGTACTGAAATACATTCTCGTTACATTTTTCTTGCATGCATTTCCCCAAAAATCATTGTACTTATTAGAGGTAGTCAGCAATCTTTTAGGTAGTTTATAGTTGGATGGGTCTTTCTTGGGGAGAACAACTTAACTCAATATTGAGTGATCAGCTGCTTTGCCTATGCTCTATTCCATTATAGATATGACGGAAAAAGCTAACTCAACTTTAGGTCTAGAAGGAGTACAGAATTGACTTCACTCATTAACTAAATACATTATAAGGCTTGTGAAAGTCTGATTATCTGATGGAGATCTCGTTGATGCATTATAAAGCTTGCAACATAGAGGTAAAATTTCTATTTAGTTTATAGGTAGCAAATAATATTGGATGTTGTCCTACAAAATTTTAGTTTTACTAACAAATTGAACCATGTTTAAAATTGAGAGTTGGCTATGGATCACCTGGTTGTAGCTGTAAGAGGAATGAAGATTGTACCATCTACAAAAAAATGAACTCACTTTCGATATTGTTTGACTTTGAACACCTAGGCTAGTACTTTATCTACAAAAAATTGAACTCACTTTCAATAGTGTTTGACTTTGAACAACTAGGCTAGTACTTTATTTTGCAAGGTGGGCGAATGAGAAATGAGTCGATGATGGCCAAATGATTCTTCTATTCTGATGATATAATAATAGTTAATACCAATGCTGATTGGATACTCCTTATTCGTTCTCTGGCTCTGCCAGGCCATGTTAGGAAAGTGATCTGACTCTCCTCGATGACAGTTGTTACATTTGTGAGATTTTTGTCTCATCTTAAGTTTTTAAAACCATTAAAAGCTGTAGATCTTAACTATCTGTAGAAATTCGTTTCATGCTTCAAATTCATCGACGCTAATATGGAGTTAGAATGCATGTGCTTTTCTCAAAAGTTAAAAACTTTTTTAAAAAAAAGTTGTGCTCTTGTGTGGGGAACTGTAGGAACTATGATCTCTAATTGAGGATATACTGTGCTTTTGAATCTTTTATTTTTTATTAGGCTCAACATCTAAGAGCCTAACAGGATATAAAAAAAGTGTATGTGTTTATTGTTTTGTTTTTGTAGCTTTCTTAGATTTGTTGTTCATTTTATCAACCTAATCATAGTTTTTCTTTTCTGTTACAGCCATTCAATTGGTTGCAGAAGACATTTTTTGAGAAACCAGTGTCTGAAGGGAATTGAACAGAGATTTGAAGTCTTGGTGGTAAAACTTTCCATTATTCCTTTTGACTGCTGATGATTAAACTGTAAACAGATTCATTTTAAATAATGCAACTTTTGTTTAGTTGTTTGCTATCAGTACCATGCTGAGGCCTTTGTGCCATCATTTACTGAATTAATGTATTTGGATCACATTTTCTCTATTCTTCCTCCATATAGTAGCTTTAAGCTATATTCTCTCTCTCTCTCCCCCCCTATCTCTCTTCCCCCCCCCCCTCCTCTTCCCCCTCTTTCTCTTCTAATGGTGTCGGAAATATGTTAATTAGTTGTAATGTTGCATATCACTTTTTTAAGACTAGTGTTTTAGTATAGGGTTTGGTAGATTAACGGAGATTCTGTTGGGAAATCGTGGTAAGAAACCTAAGGATGAAAATTCTTATACGAAAAATCATTTATATTTAATACCATTACTACTGAGTAATGCCCTGAAAGTTGAGAATAAACTATATTTTTGATGCTGGAATACTGGACCTAAGGAGACAGCCTGGGTGGGCTGCAAAAAGTTTGTTGCTGCTTAAATTTTATAGTTAATTGTATGAATGAATCTTACTGGAAAATGTTACATATAATATGATACTCCTACAGTCCTACTTAATATATTCTCCCTCTGAGAGTTAAAACGTTATTTATGTCTGTTCTAAGGTAATAATAACAAACACAATATAAATTGCCCAAAGGCCCCAAAATAGCTTTGTAGTACTGGTTCTATCAGCATTTTTATTCTTTTTGCAATCAGAGCCTCAAAGCAATCGTTATATCATCAAAAAATTGGATATATACGTATCACATTTAAGCAGGTTGTAGACAGCAATAATTAATGTTACATAACAAATCCGAACCTTATAAGTAATTGATGATGTTTTTACTTGTAATAAAAATCAATTAACATCTAGTATTTTTCTTTAAGAGAATTGATAAAAATATTTTTATTTTTTTTTAAGTGTTGCTACGATGAGAAAAAAAAAGTTCATAAAAATTAGTTTACAAAATAATGTGGGAGAGTGTAATTAGTGAATGATTTACTATACATGTGATAGTAATCAACCATAATTAGTCGCATTATTTTGTAAGTAATTTTTTGTAAAAATTTTTTGTTATCAAAGTATTTTTTTTTTTTTTTTTGAGATTCGTCTTACATGGATTAGATAATAAACGGAACATTTTGTGAAAATATCAATTTTAAGGGGGTGAAAATAATAATTCTCTCCTTTGAAAGGTAATACTTTTGCTGGACTACAGGCCCAAAACTGCAACATGGCAAGAGGCCCATTCCAATCGAGAGAAACAAGTGTGTACAACAATAACCAGACGACCAGTTCCAAAGTTCCTACTTGTTTCGCACGTGTGATCTGTTAATCCGTGTGACGACTGACAACAGAACTTCGATTTTCTCTCTTTCTTTCATTCCTCCTCATCGTAGCCTCTACTTGAAAGAAACCCTCCATCTAAATAAAATTGGCCTACCGACGGCGGCGCTTTTTCATTTCTCTTATCTCCCTTCAGATTCATTTTCGATTCGCTTGTCCCAGGTTCAAAGTCATACCTTTCATTACATTATTGAAATTTCTGTTCTCAAGATTGGATTTTTATCTTCTTTTTTTCTGGGGGAAAGATATAGGTTTGACTAAATGGAGACGGAGCTACTTGAGCTGTTCGAAGCCGTGAAGAAAGCGGCGGATGTAGCCGCCGCCGACGGCGTGGCAGAGTCGTCGCCGGAAGAAGATCGGTGCCTCGATGCATTAAAGCGCCTGAAGAAGTTCCCTGTTAATTATCAACTTCTTGTCTCCACCCAGGTACCTCTCATCATCTTATCTTCTTATCTTTATCCTTTCCTTTTTATTGATCCCAATTATATTTTCTGTGTTACTTATTTTTTATTTGTAATAGCTTTTCAAACTTCTAACTTTGAAACCATCCTTCTTTTTATTTACTATACGGAATTGTGAACCAGTTTTTCAGGTTAATTTTGTTTTGTTTGAAAAAATTTCAATAGTTATGGACGCTACGATTCACTTAAATGAAACTGTTTGAATCTTATGTTTTTCCTACTAGATTTGGACCCGTAAATATACTTGAGAAGATTAGGAAAAATACTTTCATTAAAAATTTTGAAGCAGTCATATTGCCCTAATCGAACTGTGTGACTAAGTTAAATCATACAACTCAAAAATTGCTTTTCTTTTTTGAATTATTTTTCATATGTTTCCTTCCATAGAGTGGGAGGTTGAGATATTTGCTGATTAAGTTTGTTTCTTTAAGATAAAAGGAAAAAAGTTTAATAAGAAATAAGTGAGACTATGTTGATAAAGTTGTTAATCTGTTTTTTAGGTTGTGTAACACAAGCCAATGATCCTCTGTTTGAATGGTTAATTTTGTATATAGATGTACACTGTATTAGGGTGTGTATTTGTTTGTTTTTCATTTTTTTTTTGGCTATACATCTGAATTTGGTCTGGTTTTATTTTAATGACAAATTTGAACTCTTAAGACACCGACTTTTACATTTCAAAGAGTAAGTTCAAATTAATCATTTATCTGGGTCATGCTGTAGATTACTAATACCTTGAAACAGCTGATCTATGTTCTTCTCATTTATGTTTTCTTTGTTGTACTCTTTCTCGTAATCATTATAGTATTTATTTTGTGTTTGAGATTTTTGTTCTCATGTTCTTGGTAACCACATCTAGCTACACAATTTGGGGACATGATAATATTTCACATTCATGTATCCATACCCGTATCGTAATGGGAGTTTGCATCTCTTGTAGATGTTTGTCAGTACTTGATGTATTGCTGTAGCATACTGCTGTTGAGGTGCTACATTGATATCATTACTCGTAATTTATGTACGTCTTGAGTTCCGATATGTACTTCTTAACTGTTGAAACAGAGGTTTTCTTTTTTAATTTGAGATTAAAAAGTTATATTTCAGGTTGGGAAACGTCTTCGACATCTGACAAAACATCCTAGGAAGAAGATTCAGGCTTTGGCTACCAATTTGATTGGGTTATGGAAGAATATAATTGTCGAGGAATCTGTGAAGAATAAGAAAAATGGGATCTTGGATACTAAAGATTCTGTAAAAGCTGAGCCCGCACGTGCCGAGACTTCTGAGGCTACAAAAGTTCAAAGAGTGAACTCCATGAAGGTTGAGAAGGTTTCTAAAGTTGAGACTATGAAGCTTGAGAAAAGTAATTCTAGCAGCGCCCTGAAGTCGGAGAAAGTCGTTAAGTCTGAAACTTTCTCAAATGCAAAAAAGGTCGAACATGTTGATGCTATCAAGATGGAAAAGAATTCTGCTGGGGATTCCATAAGGGTTGAAAAAAAGATAACCAAAGAAGTGAAGCATTCTTCTGATGTGAGCAAACCTACGCCAACCACTGTTGCTCCTCCTAAGATGTCTTCTCTTATTCTCTGCAAGGATCCCTTGCGTGACAAAGTTCGGGAACTTTTAGCTGAAGCTTTACTCAAAGTTTCCAGTGAGGTTGGCGACGATCTAAGGGATGAAGCAGATGCCTCTGACCCTTTTGGAGTTGCTGTTTCCTTGGAGTCTACAATGTATGAGAAGTGGGGCAAGTCTAATGGGGTGCAGAAGTTTAAATATAGATCAATAATGTTCAATATAAAGGATCCCCAAAACCCTGATTTCCGGAGAAGAATTCTTCTTGGACATGTCAAGCCAGATGAAGTTCTCCAAATGACTCCCGAAGAAATGGCAAGTGATGAAAGGCAACGTCAGAATAGGGAAATTAAAGAAAAAGCGTTGTTTGATTGCGAGCGTGGAGGGCCACGAGTGGCTAGTACTGATCAATTCAAGTGTGGTCGGTGTGGGAAAAACGAGTGCACTTACTACCAGATGCAGACTCGGAGTGCTGATGAACCTATGACGACATATGTAACATGTGTAAACTGCGATAAGCGGTGGAAGTTCTGTTAAGATTTTCCTAGGAGCTGGCCTCATTTGCAACTTACTGGGGACATAATTAATATGATGGAAGTCTGAAAGTGAATCCTTTTCCATGATAACTATTGTCTGGGTAGCAAGTGTATTTTTTCTATTTCAGTTATTAGGAGAGGTAGCTTTTAGGCTTTATGATCTTATTATGAATGATTTGTTGGTAGAGATGGTTTAATTAATCAATTAGTTGAATTTTTTTCTTTGAGCTCTTATTTTTTGTTCTTGGCTCTACTATATATTTCTTCTGGTTTGATATTTCAATCCTCTGTTATGTTTGAACCAGAGAAATTGAAAAAAAAATAAAAAAAAATGAAGAAGAGACTGAAAGAGAAGTACTGCTTTAAAAGAATTCCCAGAATCGGGTAGATGGTACTCTGGTTCTCGTCAAAAATTCTAGCCTCTTTACCTTCATCTTCCCCGTATTGTTTCTCTTTCCTGATGGCCCTGTGAAAATCTTGAATTTGAGTTCGTTTTGACATGATTGGAGGATTTCTGGTTATGGGTGGGTATCCAGGAGATGAAGAAATGGTCTTAAAACTTGACATTCAGGCTTCCATTGCAGCATTATAATACTGTATACTTGTAAAGTAGTTACACAAAAGAAGGAATCGTTGAAAGTAATTTTTTTTTGTTAAACATTTCATTATAGGGATGAGTTGAACCATTTTCAAGTCAACTGAATCGGTCGGTCAATATAGGGACCCAAATGGGCCAAAACCCCTCCCGCCCGCCTACAGGTAATTTTATTTTTAGAGGTCTTAGCAATTAGGTGTATGGAAATGAGTCAATTGATTTTTAAGTTTCACGTACACTTATTAGGGTTACTTAGTTAGTTAGTTAGTTAGTTTAGAGAGAATAATTTGAATTTGTTTCAGGAGAAATAAAGTTGAAAGAAGAATTTGCAGAAAATAAATACATTCACACTTGCACAAGGCGGCCAAAGCATTATGCAAGTCGTATGGTTCCAATCTCATTGAGGTACCGTACGTACAAATAACTACTCTTATTCGATAAATACCCAAAAGGTTTGTTAGTATTTGGTTTTCTTTCAATTTGTTTATTATACGTACATAAATTTGAAGGTAATGGATGATGCTAAAGGAGAGAATAATTCACTGGCATTAATTATTTCCAGCTAAATTTCAGAAGAGCATGTGGATTAAGATAGGTAATTAGTTCACGTTGTTATGAAGCCCAAAGAATTAAGTGTAGTAGCTAGTTTTACATGCAGTTGGAGTTTTATAAATAACATCACATTTTGGTACAATGTTGCAGGTAGCTTTGTTGTGGTTGATGAAAGTGGGAGAGAGGAGGCTGTTGAGTCTGGTACAAAAGTGGGCTGTATTGTTTCTCCGAGTTCTTTTCTACCAACAACTGCATCTGCTTCAAAAGTCTCCCGAATGGTTTGTTTCGTTTACTTTCATTATTGATTTCCTCTTGCATGCCGACCTTGTAATTTTGAACGTAGATTAGGCTAAATTATTAGATAACACAGATCTTTCATTTCATTTCTCAAAAACTCAACTTTAATAGAAGCTGCCTAAAGAACAATAAGTAAATAAATTTTGGGGGAAGATGCATGACTATGAAAGTCGTACTACACATGTGTGATCGAAACTCAATACACTTACTTAGAGGGTTTATGTATTGTAGATTGCTGAGGGTCAGTCAATCTATCTGCCCGTTTTGACAATTGAAGAAAGCTTCAACTTCCTTGAGTCAAGTCCTTGTGTAAGATATCATCCCAATCTAACACTATGGTGCAAGTATGTGAAATGGTTTCAGCCTTATGTACACTATAATTAAATACTAGAATCTAGAGAACAATAGAAGATAATCATTGGAACACTAATTATGTTAGTCACAATGTTTTATTTGGGATCTTAGATAGTTTAGCCTTTTGCTGATGATTTATAATCCAATATTTGCTATATTCAAGCATCTTGTACTGTCTGGCTTTGCATGCAGATAAGGGCACTTATTTTTTCAAACAGTGAATGGGCCCCTTATTCGGAGCTCTTAGTTTTCAACTAAAGTAGTTGGACTGTTCTCTGTGGTAGGCGTCAGAGAACTTAGTTGAAGAATTGTCATCAAATTTAGACTACTTATTAGGAACTTGATTTACAAGCTTTCATGCTAATTTCCCTTTTGAGCTGTTATCTTGACTATCTCTGATATACTTTATGACAACAAGGTAGTGGGGACTATTTTTCTCTTTTCATGTTTGAGTACACTTGTCATACCATTTCGTCTTAAAGTCGATTTTAACGCTTTTGAACTTTTTGTTTCTGTGCAGACAGTATAGAGAACTTGCCCAAACTTGTGGAGGACATTGTTCAGACATCTATTAACACAGGTCCACGCGGAGCAATAAGGGTAGCTCAAGGCATTCAAGCAGTGATTGGAGTAGGTAGTGAGTGGCTGACAGATGTATCAAAGGTACAGTTCAGTGTTTATCGAAATGTCAAACCTGCAGTAGTATATTAATATACATGTAATTTTCAATTCTGTTAACTATGTTCATATCATCATCTATTGTATGGAAATACACAATGGATTCAAGAGGTTCTAGTATTTGCATGAATTTGTAAGGAATGGTCTTTTTTTTTTTCGTTTTCTCATGAGCCTATAGAAATCCAACTACTATGATAATTCAGTTTCTAAACACATGGATAAAATATCAATCTGGAGTTCATGTTGGGGCTTAGTTTGTTGTCCAAATGTTGTCCTGCGATTTACATATTGAGTAATCGATCCTGACTAGTGAACAAACACATTGTTCATATATGAAAAATCAGTTAATATCGATTTTCGCCATTCTAATCTATTTTTTCTGATATTACTGTTTCCTTATAAACCATGTGCTATAAAGAGAAATAATAATGCTCTCTAATTATGCAGTCAACCAATTCATCCGCTGGAATACCAACTCAGCTGCAGCTTGGATTACTGTCCCCACTTTACTTGAGAAAATTGTTTGAACGTATGGGTGCTACATATATCAAGTTGGGTCAGGTAAATTCAGATTCTGGCTTTTTCCTGAAGTCTTGAATAATAATTAATAACTGGCTAGCTTACTTCTATGGACTAGAGTATCATAACGGGATGCATTTATGTTATAAAGATAGATATATGACATAGCCAACTACCTGTTGCAACTACAGCCATCTTTGCATATATGTGCATATAATATATATATATATATATATATATATATATATATATATATATATATGGGGAAAGGTAATCTAAGGTATGCCTTAGCCAAGCTTGGCTAAGGCTACTTAACAAAACGACATAGTTTTGTATGAAAAATATAATTAAAGATTTTTTTATATAAAACCCAAAAATGGAAAACTTAGCCCATAAAACTACATCGTTTTACTAAGCCAAGCTTAGCTAAGGCATGACTTAGATTACTTTTTCCCTATATATACATATATGTGTGTGTGTGTGTGTGTGTGCGCCTTTACTGTTTTGTATGGCCAGTTTGTCAATTTATTCCTATACTGTATATGTATGAACTTCTGCCGTCATTTTTTATTCGAGTTATAAGACATCTTTTTTAAGTCATAATACCAATAATTGGTCTTATACCTTTCATTTTGCAGTTTATAGCATCTGCACCAACATTGTTTCCACCAGAATATGTGAAAATTTCAGTACTGTTTTGATAAAGCTCCTGCAGTTCCTTTTGAAGAGATCCAAAAAATCTTGCGCGAAGAGCTAGGGGGACCAATAGATAGTGTCTTCGAGTATGTTGATCCTATGCCAATTGCTTCGGGCTCAATAGCACAGGTTCATAACTGAGTTCTCTTTTCTCAACTTATCTAAGCTTTTATTGACTGGAATAGTTAAATATAATTCCTAATTTAATATTCAGGTTCACGGTTAAATATAATTTTGAATTTAATATTCAGGTTCGCAGTGCAAAGCTCAGAGGCTCCCAAGAGGATGTAGTGATAAAGGTCTTGAAACCTGGAATAGAGGATATTTTAGTGGCGGATCTGAACTTTGTATATGTTGTTGCTCGCATTTTGGAGTTCTTGAATCCTGAACTAAGTCATGCATCACTGGTATGATGTAAATTCTCAAACTTGAGAAATGATTAACATACTTTTCCAGGTTAGGGAATCATGTACACTTTATTAGGTACAACAATTTTGTTAACCTTTTTCTTCTCAAGAACTGTCATTGTAACGACTCTAAAGTTACTAAAAATCTACATAATCAAGGAGCACATTTCTGCTAGTAAAATAGTATTTCCTAGTTTATTTCAGCTATCGTGAAACCCTGTCACTCGTGACTGTGGTCATGCAGTTTCAACTTCTCCGTGGAACTACTTTATCCTCTAGAATTCATGTCTGTTTTACATACTTCACAGTCAAAAGATAAATTTCAATCATCTTTCCTTGGATGTCATTTGACTCATTTCAACCTAAGACCAAATTTGAAATGATTGTTATGAAGCAATCACTTGAGAGGTTCTGTTAAGACATATTTGACTTCTCTTAGCATTTCATGTGAAGTAATAGATGGTAATGTTTTTCATCATCTACTCTATTTTAACCCCCCTCCCCCTTTCTTATATGCTTTTAAAATTGATGGTGCTTAGATATTATCACACATATAGTATATAGTCTATTTTGAAAGTTACTAATCCATAATGAACTGATGGCGTGTAACTAGATGCTGCATCTTTTTGAATTGCATTATAATTTTGCATAAGTAATGAATTATCTGGACTTTTATTATCTTTCCTCATTTACTTGCTTGTTTTCCTCCATGTTATAAAATGATAAGGGTTTGAAGTTTGTTATAATATTTGCATTCTTATAGTAGGTTGCTATTGTCAAAGATATAAAGAATTCAATGCTTGAAGAAGTGGACTTCACAAAGGAGGCTGCAAATATAGAGTCCTTTAGGAGATACGTACTTAGAATCCATGGGACTTACGAGGCAAGCCATAGCTCCAAAAGTGTAGCAGCAGTGTAGCACCAGACGAATACTGACAATGGAGAGGCTTTATGGAGTTCCTCTAACTGACTTGAACTCAGAAGCTCACTTATCGCAAGTCCAGAGAGCAGTCTTATAACTGCTCTAAATGTGTGGTGGGATCAGTTATAATTACAGTTTCTTTGCTGGCAAGTTTTAATCTAATTTAGATGTGGTTTTAAACTTCAAGAGTTCTAATCTCTTTGTATAAAAATCTTTCTGTAGGTTTGGTAGTTTGCTTGCTTGTGAATCCTTCCATGCAGATGTACATGCGGGCAATTTATGGCTATTACGTGATGGCCGTATTGGATTCCTCGACTTTGGTATGTGTCTATATCTTTTGCACTTATTTTGTATGGCTTACTATAGTATTTTTTTTTTTTAGTTTTTACATTACCCTTTTAGGTAAATGATTCAATTGTGTGTTCCGTGATTTTCATGAAACTTCCCCATATGATTGTACACTTGATGTGCTATCATTCTATTGGTGCATGTTGGATTGGTTTCAAACTTGGTCTCCATAACACCCCTTCAATTCCAAATTTGTTATTAAGTTACTTAAGAAATCCTAAAACATAATCACTATGTATCATATTTACATGGTACTGTTGAGCTTAGTACACTTTATTGTTCTACTATTGAAGTGATGCTCTATATTCTTACCAAGTTTTTACTTTGTCAAAACAAAATGAATAATTGCATGTAAAAAGGTGGTTTTTTTAGGAGTTTTGTTTCTATCCTTTAACCCTTAAAGCATTGTTTATTCTTCATGTAATCAATTAAAGTTTTCCACACTTGCAAACTTTTTACATTTTTGAGAGGAATCTGCAGAAAATGATGCAATGAAGCTAGTTAGCTATAACTTGCAAATTTTCCAATCCCAAGCTTCTACATACCTATGGAGGAGTCAGCAGAGTATCCAGTAATTTTGTATATTGATGAATCTGGTGTTTGTTACACTTTATGTTAATCAAGCTACATTTTCCTCTTTCAGTGAACAAAAGCAGTGAATTTAGATCCAACTAGATATTTGTCATTAGCCCTGGACTGTGTTCTGGACAACTTGTTTTTTGTTTTAATTCCACGTTCACTCTGAAGGCTACTCTTCTGGTACAATTTGTATATATTTCACCTAACTTTAATTAATTGTCTTGTGGTATTGCTTCAGAAAGTTCATTACTCGTTTTCAACGGATAATGAATCTTTCTAATTTATTGCCTATTTAGATCAGCTATAGTTCTTGGTCGAAAGAAATATAAAATTTTAAACTGATATTGCACTTAGGCTCTGTTTGGAACTTAGAAAACTTGAGGTAAAAGGAAGAAAAAGGAAATGAAATCTAAAATTTTATTAGAGTATTTGTATTCATTTTTTTACACTATTTTAATAGATTTCTAGATAGATGGTTAGATTTATCTTCGTTGAGATTGGTTTTTACTTTTTTAAATTTAATTTTCCTTTCCTTTCCTTTATTTTCCTCCACATTTTCCAAATTCCAAACGGAGCCTTAATATTCTGTATGCAAATTGTAGGGCACATAACTCAAAATGAATTTTAATTACAGGAATTGTTGGACACATATCGCCAAAAACATGGACTGCTATGGAAGTGTTTTTGGCATCAATTGCAACTGAAGAATACGATTCAATGGCATCTTCCTTAATAGAAATGGGTGCTACAAACAACAATGTGGATTCTAAAGCCTTTGCAAGAGATTTGGAGAAGATATTTTCATCAATACAGGTAAGTACCATAGTTTGCAACAAAAGGTCTTTGGTCTTTGTTGAGAGTCTTTGCAAAATTTTCGCTTCTTTTCTGTTTGAAAGTCCAATAATAATCTAGAAGGGGGGTTGAATAGATTATTACTGTTTAAAAAAATTATCTTAGGCCTTTTTAAATTTTTAGTAAATTAATTTGCAGTGTCAGAAATTAATATGCAAGATGGTAAAAATTTAATCACACAATGCACAGAGATTTGTCTGGTTCACAACATACATCCAGGGTATGTTGCTACGTCCAGTCTCAAGCTCCTCTCCAGAACTTGAGATCCTATTACTATCAGTAATAAATACTCCTTCAACAGGCGGAGAAGCCTTTACAAAGTTTTATAGACAAACTTACAACTATTCCACAACTAATTATCTTGGACAGCAAGCTCCCAGCTCCCTCCTCAAACTTAGTTGCACCTTTCCTTTGAGTTCAGTTTTACTTTATGATCTGGTCTTGAAACGACAGTCTCTTCCTCACCTCACAAGTACACTAGAGACCCAACTCCCAGTTGACCTCTCTAAGACTCTGGTCTTGGTCAAAGAATTACTCGTCTTTCTCACAAATACATAAAAGAAACTAACTCTACCCTTTTCCTTTTACAAATGGATTTGATGTAAATATGCTTCTAAAATAAGCAGATGAAATTTAGTACAGGTGTATAAAAGTTTAAATGACTTTTATATTTGATGCTCTTCAAATAAGCAGATAGCAATTAAAGTTCAGTTATATTTATAAAAGTTCAATGACTTTTATACTTGAGAAAATAAGCTTCCTATGCAAGCAGGTATGAGTTTATGCTCAATAAATATCAGTGCTTCTAAATAAGCAAATATATAATTTAATGCAAATTTATAAAGAAGTATTTATTCTTTATAACAAAGAATGTGTTTCTTTTGATTTATGCAACAAGTATTGTATAAAAAAAATGATTTTAGGTTCAAATACTTGTAATAACATATATAGATAAACAGTATTTGATATAACAAATAAATTTGTTGTAACTCAAAGATATATGAAAAATATTTTATCTATTATGTGAATGATTATAAATAAAGCCACTTAGGAATTTTAAGGACCGTTTGAATAATTCGCTCGAGAGTGAATAAATTCAAATTATATCGGTTTCTAAGTACGGGCAAAATTTATAGTTTCACAATTGATACTTATATAAATATTTTCAGTGGATCGCAAGAAATTCAAGAAACTGTTCGGATACGTCTCTATAAGAGAAGTATCTCAGGGTTGTGCTGACGATCAAGCTATAATCCACTTTACTAATATTTATATAAATAATATTAAATAAAAAGCCACTTAGGATTTTAAGGACCGTTTGAAATAATTCACTCAAGAGTGAATAAATTCAAATTATATCGGTGTCTAAGTACTGACTTATTATTAATAAATAGATGAAATATAGATATATATAATTGTGTATAACAATTTGTATTTGTATATCTATAATCATAAACAAGTAAGAGATAATGCAATTAAATAATTTAAACAACTTATCTCAAACACTTGTGACCAATTTTCTCTTCCTTAACTAATCAGAACCTTGAAAATAGAAGAGAGCTAAAGCTTTTTAGAGAGAGAAAATGTAGGCAAGGAGTAAGCTTTTTTCTTTTGGAATTGGCAAATGAGAATGAAGAATAAGCTTCCTATTTATAGAGTTTTGAGACTAAGGGCATAAAAGTAATTTTTGAAAGTTTATTTAAAATAAATGGATCAGATCAATTTATTCAAAATAAAGGGTTCGGATGATTTCTTATTTCACGCGGATTGCTAAAAGAAATTCTTCCGAATTAGATTCAGTCAACAGGAGTAATAAATGAAGATGTTGATAATCTTTGAAAAATCTTTGCAAAATCTTTCATGCACGGAATAGTTGTCCCAATTTGACTGTCATTTTGCAAAGTAATCTCCCAGCACATGTACATATTATAGATATCACATATATAAATGCCCCACATGTATGGATTACATAATAAATGCTCATATGCACATATATATCTATATGTATATATAACTGTTGTATATATATATATATATACATAATTATATATCCTTTAGCCCATATGAACTTTTGAGATTAAAATAATTTTGAGAATAAATAGGAGTTTTCCTTGCCCTAGGAAATGTTAATATGTGAATTAACCATTTTAACACTTGATATTATTTTATCAAGGTTAATAAAATATTAATTCATTTGGAAATTCAGAAAACAATTTTTGGTCAAAGTAAATGAGGATAATTCAAAACAATTATAAAACAAAACCTATGGAGAGGATTCTGCCCTTTTGTTAATCTTTTTCTTAATTATTGTTATCATCAAAATATTCAAAAAAAACGGAGACCTATCAATCTCCCCCTTTTTGATGATGACAATTCCAAAAATATTTTCCCATAAAAGAACTTCCCCTTAGTTTATGAAAACTCCCCCTCAGAATGAGCATATATACTATATAAAATTTTATAGTTCCTGTTCAGCCAAAAACATTGCATCATGACAGTGAACTGATTTTATAGTAGTTAAAAATATATTATAGCAATTTATAATACTATACTGCAGTTGTACTAATAACAGTTCACATGTTTAACAGTTACTATCCCATGTTTATATAGCAGTTCACATGTCAGCAGATATTTTTCTTCTCCCCCTTTGTCATTACAAAAAGTGGGGAAAAAGTCAAAGCACAGTACCTGCAAAAGTTGTTAGTTCAGACATAGGTTCCCTGCATGCATACAGACAGATATATATAGATATATATATATATAGGTACTTTTAGTAGTAGTATTTAGTTAGTTACAACATTGTAAATAGTTAGTAGCAGAAAGTTATTACAGGCCCTCAAATAGTTAGTAATCTTCTTCATTGAGAGGAGAAAAGTGATGACCGAGATTGAGAAGAGCATCATCTAAAGGCAGGGGATCTGTTGGTGCAACCTGGGTAGAGCTTGAGCTTGCAGGAAAGTGATAGGGAGGCATAGAAAGCTTCATATTTTCCATTAAAAAGTGTAACATATCCTGAAGATGATGCACCATTTGTTTGCATTGTTTCCATTTGAACCATGACATTATTTAGATTAAATAACATCAGTTGGTTCATACTGTGTATAACATCTAATTGTGATGACATATGAAGGTCTGACTCATTTGTGTCAGGAGCACAAGGCTTAAACACAATCAGTGGTGTAGGAGGAATATGCAACCGAGACACAATGTTGGTATTTTGAACAGCTTGAAATTGATGATTAGTGAGATCAATTTCAAGATAGTTGAAAATACGAGTGAGAAGTAGTCCAAAACCCAGACAGTTGTTGTTGAAACAATGTTCAAACCAACGCTGTCAAGAGAAAATATTCAAGATTATATGGCATGCAATCTTTCATTATACACTTAATGATTTATAAATCAAAAGTATGTATGGTTCGGTCTTCTCTTACAGGCATGAAATTGTACCTCAAAATTTTACCAAGAAATTGACACACAGGAGACAGAAATTTCAAATCCACATTAACAGGGACATCAAACAAAAACAGCAGGTACGAGTTGATCAGTTGTAAAAGGAAAGATTTTGCTTAAAAAGCATGCACTCAGTCATTGTTGTTCCCAAAGGATGCAGATATTCATTTATTTTGGGCAGTTCCAACATGGATGGATGAAGATGTAATGCATGAATGAGGAGATCCCTCATCAATAACAAAATCTTTACCTTGAATGCATGTGCTGATACTTATTAAGAGACCAGTGTGGTCTCTTTTGAAGACCATGTGAGTATAAAACTCAGCAATCAGAAAGGGATAAATGTTCCTGTCAGTGAATATAACTAGACTCTCCCAACCTATGGCTTTAAGATGGTCAAGTATTTCTGGGAAACTACAGAAGGCAACTCCTATACCTGGTGACAGATTGTACCTCATGAACCTATATTTGTCTTGAGCAAAAGGTGTGACAAGAAGAGGGACAGAGCCTGATGAGTGTATTTCAGAATAAGGTGCAAGTTTCTTTCTTTTTGAAGAATAGATAGGCTCCATCTTCAAGAAGTAAAGATATATGATATTCAAGTAAGCATGCAAGAGTTATATAAACAAAACATTTTAGTTGTAGCCTTTTATAGAAGTAGTGTATATCAAAGAGTGTCATTTGATCAAAGAAGTAAATAAGGTCTGACAGTGGAAGATACGCACGGAGCAAGTAAAATAGATTGCATCAGTAAATACATGGAGAGTTGTTAAGAAAAGAACCCATACTTCTTACTGTTTAGAATGTTTCCGAGTAGTATTAAATAAAATAGTGTTTGTAGCAGTAAAACAGTAAAGTGACTCCAAAATCTTTTGTATTAAACACTTTGACCAACCTCATTTGTTTTAAGAAAATTGAAACCAAGGTTGTAGTTCAAAAGGAGTATCAACAGTACGAACTAGATAGTTAAATCTTAACAACTGACAGCCAGTGTTGAGCACACATAGATAGGAAAGCAAAATCCAGAAGCTAAGCATTTAATAAGAGCCAAAGTTTTTCGGCAAATGATTATAGCAAAAAAAAAATCAGCCTCATCCAAGCACTGAAAGCATTTATCTCATCAGTATCCAATCAATTGAAATGAACTCAGATAGCTCCCCCACTTAAGAAAACAGAGTTGAGAAACAGAGCCGATAGTCAAAAAAAAATTTAACAAACAAAGCCCAATTTTTGACAGAGTTCAGTCCCAAAAAAAATGCATTTATCTCATCAGTATCCACTCTCAACCAAGCAATGAAAAAAAATATGTCTTCAAAACAAAGAATTAGTGGACATCAGTATCCACTCCCAACCAAGAAAATATATATATATATCTTCATACCAAAAATTTAGAAGAGTTACCTGAGCACAGCAAATATTTTTTTTTTTTAATTTGAGATGAAGAAAAATCATTTCTTTTCAGCATAATTTCAGACAGTTGATCATACAAACCGCAGCACGGATATATATATTATATATATATAGATCATATATATATATAGACATATATTTTTTTTTTTTATTTCTGGTAGAAGTGAAAGTCAATGATACCCATTAATCCAGAATCGCATGCAAGACGAAGGTCTCACCACTGGATAGGTAGATCAAGGTTTGATAAAAGAATGATCTAAGTAGATCTTTAAAAAAAAAACTTGATCGATGACGATATAAAACTTAACATTTAAAAAAATTTTTGCAAAACTGATCGGTGAATGTATGTTTTAGAGGATGAGAAATCGTTTAATAATCGGTTTTCTTTTCTCAAATTCAAGCTGGAAATCGACGATTTTGATTGAGAGAAGTTAGGGTTTGAGAGAGTTTGGAGAGAGAGAGAAAATTTGAGCGGCTGAAGAGATAGAGAAGAAAGAGAAAGTTAAAAATTTTCTATTTAAAGCTAGGGTTACCTGAGTGATCCAACGGTTGAAGACTAATCTCATAAGAGATCAATGGTCACGATGAAATCTGAGTTTTTAAGCATTTATGCTTATCTGCTGATTTCGATCTGACGGTCACGATGAATTTGTGCTTTTTATTTGATGATCCAACGGTCACAAGCTTGAATCCTGGTGCTTTGCTTAGATTGCTTCTGATTGGCTTAAATCAAGTCACGCGGATTAAGGCTATCAACCATTAGATGTGTTCTTAATATGATCCGATGGTTCTGATTAAATCCGGCTAAATAATATATATATACATATATGTATATATATATATATACACAATAATTTGAAAGGATATTTATATACCAATAAAAAATGTATATTAATTATATGTTTAAATATATATATATATAATTTTTTTTTAATAAAAAATATATTTATATGAGTAATAAAATCATATTAAATAAAATTAAATGCAGAAAAAATAAGTATATGACACCAACTATAGGAAACTAATATTAATATATTAATTATTAGTCAAGATAAAATAAAACATAAAGTATTAAGAAAACATATCTAGCATGCCTAATTCAATACGTAATTTGCAAAACCTATCTGAACTTAAAGGTTTAGTGAATATATCAGCAATATTTAACTCTGTGTCAATGTGCTCTAATTTGATAGAGCCACTATTTACATGATCACGTAAGAAATGATGTCTAACATCTATGTGTTTTGATCTAGCATGCAATACAGTATTTTTACTCAAATTTATAGCACTGGTATTATCACATAATATTGACACACAGTTAAATTTTATATTATAATCTGCAAGAGTCTGCTTCATCCACAATATTTGTGCACAGCAACGTGCAGCAGCTATATATTCCGCTTCGGTGGTTGAAATAGATACGGAGTTTTGTTTCTTAGAAAACCAAGAAACTAAACATCCACCCAAAAATTGACACGTTCCACTAGTACTTTTTCGATCAACATGATGACCTGCATAGTCGGAATCTGAAAAGCACACAAGATTAAATGGTTGATTTTTAGGATACCATAGGCCTAACTCTGTGGTTCCTTTAAGATATCGAAAAATTCTTTTAACAGCAACCAAATGTGATTCTTTAGGATTTGACTGAAATCTGGCACATTTACAGACGCTGAACATGATGTCAGGTCTACTAGCTGTGATATACAATAGGCTTCCAATCATTCCTCTATATTTCTTTGTGTCAACACTTTTTCCACTTTCATCAGCAGTTAATTTATCAGTAGTTGACATAGGAGTATTAAGAGGTTTCACAGACTCTAAACCAAATTTCTTAATCATTTCTTTGCAATATTTGGATTGAGAAATATGAATACCTTTTTCGCCTTGCTTGATTTGTAATCCTAGGAAGAAATTTAATTCCCCCATCATGCTCATTTCAAATTCTTTACTCATGTTTTCAGAAAAATCATTGCACATAGTAATGTCAGTAGAACCAAAAATGATGTCATCAACATAAATTTGAATAATAAGAATATCATCATTTTTGTATTTGGTGAATAAGGTAGTATCTACAGTTCCCCTTTTAAAATCATTTGCAAGTAGAAATTTACTTAGACGTTCATACCATGCTCTGGGGGCCTGTTTTAAACCGTACAAGGCTTTATGTAATTTGTAAACATATTCAGGATGATCAAAATCTTCAAAACCAGGAGGTTGTTTAACATAAACTTCCTCTTCAATAATACCATTTAAAAATGCAGATTTGACATCCATTTGAAACAGTTTAAAATCTTTATGACATGCAAAAGCTAATAACATGCGTATAGATTCAATTCTAGCAACAGGAGCATAAGTTTCATCATAATCAATACCTTCAAGTTGATTATACCCTTGTGCAACTAATCTGGCCTTGTTACGTATAATAGTTCCATTTTCATCTAACTTGTTACGAAAAACCCATCGAGTTCCAATAATGGAAGTATCATCGGGTTTCGGAACCAACTCCCAGACTTTGTTTCTGGTGAACTGTTCAAGTTCATCTTGCATAGCAATTATCCAATCTTCATCCAGTAAAGCATCTTTAATATTCTTAGGCTCAATTTGGGATAAAAAGGATAAATGACCAGCTAAATTATGTGCTTGTGATCTGGTAAGGACTCCTTTATCAATATCACCAATCACATTTTCTATGGGATGATTTTTGATAATATGTGAGTCTTTGGGCAAGTCATTCAATTGAGGATTGGTATTTTCAAGAGGATTAATACTGACAGGTGGAGATGCATTATCTAGTTTTGGTTCCTCCATATTTCTGAGAATATCTTCAATGACAACATCACTGTCAACTAATTCTTTATATTTGGGAGGAGGTTGAGATTCATCAAATGTTACGTTCATTGATTCCTCAACGACCAAACTTCGTTTATTAAAGACTCTATATGCTTTGCTATTAAGTGAATATCCCCAGAAAAATTCCTTCATCGGATTTGGGATCAAATTTTAACAGATGTCCTTTGGTATTTAATATAAAACATTTACTCCCAAAAAACACGAAAGTAATTTATTTTTGGAGTTCTTTTGTAATAAAGCTCATAGGGAGTTTTGAGCAAAATAGGTCTTAATAAAACTCTATTTAAGATATAACAGGATGTTGCCACAGCTTCAGCCCAAAAATATTTAGGAAGACGATATTCATTTAACATTGTATTAGCCATTTCTTGTAAAGTGCGATTTTTCCTTTCAACTACACCATTTGATTGTGGTGTGTAAGGAGCAGAGAAATTATGACTTATACCTTGCTCATCACAGAAAATAATGAAGTCAGAATTGTCAAATTCTCTTCCGTGATCAGAGCGGATATAAACAATAGAACTTCCCTGTTGATTCTGAATTTTCTTACATAAAGCACAAAAGGAATTTATAGCTTCATTTTTAAATTTTAGAAAATCAACCCAAGTAAATCGAGAATAGTCGTCGACCAAAACTAGAATATATACAGCACCACCCATGCTGTGTTTAGGAATAGGTCCTACTAAGTCCATATGCAAGAGTTCTAAAGGTCGAGAGGTTGACACTGTGAGTTTAGGTTTATGAGATGCATGAATTTGTTTACCTAATTCGCATGCTTCACAAATATGATCTTTAAAGAACTTTATTTTAGGAAGGCCACGAACATGATCCTTAGAAGAAATGTTATTGATAAGTTTCATGTTGATGTGTCCTAATCTGCGATGCCAAAGCCAAGGATCTTCATTTGCAGATACAAGACATACATTATCTAGATGAGAATATTCATCTAGGTCACACGTTGTACACATTTTGGTTTCTAGGGCATAATAAGACTAACTTACCAGCTTGATCAAATATTGAGCAATTATGAGTATTAAAAGATATCTTAAAACCACTATCACATAATTGACTGATAGATAGAAGATTATACCTTAGTCCTGTGACTAATTGTACGTTAGAAATTGTTATGTGTTTGTTACCCACACTACCAATTCCAACTACTTTACCTTTATTGTTATCTCCAAAGGTTACCTCAGCATAGTCTGTGGCTTGTAGATTATTCAATTTTGATTTGTCTCCAGTCATATGTCTTGAACAACCACTGTCGAGATACCATTTGCTTTTACCAGTTGCAGCTGTGAGACATTCCTGCAATATATACTAATTTCACAAATTGGTACCCTTTAATAAGGAGGGTCCTTTGGGTAAGTTCTCCACTTTGTATAAGGAATACTTGTGTTTTCCTTTACAAAACTGGGTACAGGATAATTATCTTCAGTAGATACAAGCATTCTATGAGTAGCAGGTCTATAGTATGCATAACTCATTTTATTCTTATAACCTGAATAATGATGATGAGAATTTTTGTAAGGTCTTTTATTATAAAATTCTTTTCTTGTATTCTTTACAATGATCGGTGAAGTGTAAGTTCCTTTTGGAACCCAAATCATTTTACCTTTATAGTTTCCATTTCGAGCATTGCACATGTAAATAGAATGACCATTTCGATTGCAGTAAGAACATTTGGTAAATGGAGATGTATGAGTTTCTTTTTCTTTACTCTTAACATGATAGAGTCCTTTATCTTTTGTTTTACTCGATTCTCCAATGTATCCTAATCCTTCTTTATTAAATCCACACTTTTGTTGATTTAACATAACATCAAGGTTTTCTTTTCCTTTAGTGAATTTAAGAACTATGGTATTTAAATCATTACGTTCTTTAGTTAAAGTGCTAATTTGATCAATTAAAGAAGAGTCTTCCTTTTGTTTTTCAACTTCTATTTTTAGAGATGAAATATCTTTGCTCAGCACTTGATTTTGTATTTGAGTATCTTCATTTACTACAGCAAGTGTTGAATTTTCAATTTCAAGATTTTCAACAGAAATAATAAGTGTTGAATTTTCTATTTCAAGATTTTTATTTAATTTTCTTAATTTTTCAATTTCTTCTTTTAGTAATAAATTCTCTGAAAAATTATTCTCTAATTTTTCTTTTTCTTCTTTTAAGCTTTCATTAATTATAATTAAGTTTGAATTTTCTATTTCAAGATTTCTGTTAGTCTTAATTAATTTTTCTAATGAAATTTTTAATTTAATAAAATCTTCTTTAATGATTTCATTGTCCTCATATAAACAATTATAAGCTTCTTGTAATTCATGATGTTCTTCATTTATATTTTCTAATGTATGTGTGACAAATGAAGTACTAGGTAATTGATGTTTCAGAATTTACCTCAGATCTTGGTGATGAATCGTCGTCTGCCATTAAGCACAAATTTTGCTTTTTCTTTAGTTTGCTCAGTAGTTCCTTCTTCGTCACTTAAATCCCAGCCTTCCTCAGCTACTAGTGTTTTGTTGTTGACTAATTTTGGACAATCCTTTTTGAAATGTCCAGGCTGGTTGCATTCGAAACATGTATTTGAATTTTCATTGGAGCTGATATTTCTAAAGTTGTTGTTTGCTTTGAAATTTCCTCCTTGTGGTTTTGGTTTGAAGACTTGTTTGCCTCTGAAGTTGTTGTAGTTGTTGTTTGTCTTCAGAAAGCCTTTGCCATATTTTCTGGCTTTACTTTGAATTACTCTCCTGAGTTGTCTAGATAATAAAGCAACTTCATTATTATCTAAACTTAGGAGTTCTTCATTTAACTCCTCATCATCGCTTTCTTGATCTACAAGTAGAGCTTTGAAAGCAATTCCTTTCTTTTTGAGGTCTGTATCCGATCCTGCTTTTTTCGACTAGCATGTCGACTTCATGAGCTCGAAGATTTCCGATAAGACTGTCAAGAGGATAGACAGTTAGATCCTGCATTTCTTTGATAGCTGTAACTTTCATTTTCCATACGGATGGAAGAGCTTTGAGAATTCTTCTGTTTTTCTCATTGGTTGTGTAAGCTTTTCCGAGTTGTTCCAGCTCATCAATGATTCTGGAAAAACGTGTTTCCATATCAATGATTTTTTCATTTTCTTCAAGTCTGAAGTTTTCATACTCTTGGATTGGAGCATCTTTTCTGGTTTCTTTGATATGATTGGTTCCTTCATAGGTTATAATCAATTTTTCCCAGATTTCTTTTGCATTCTTGCAGTTGCTAACTCTTTTGTACTCTTTTTCTATGAGAGCACTGGTCAGTACTTGTTCGGCTCTAGATGCTATGTTCATAGCCTCTTCATCTTCAGTGGTGAATTCATCAGCATCTTTTTCTACGATCTTTTCTCCTTCAATTTTTGTGGGAACTTTCACACCTCGTTCTATGGCAAGCCAAACTTTGATTCCTTGTGACTTGGCATAGATTTTGAATCTATTTTTCCAGGTGGCAAAGTTTGTACCATCAAATAGTGGAGGTCTGGACATTGATAGTCCTTCTCCGCAACCGGTAGCATTGTAGGCCATAGATGGATCTACTCTTTGGTATGCCTGTACTTACTCAACAAACAAGTTAAAGAGCACCTCTCTGATACCAATTGAAAGTCCAATAATAATCTAGAAGGGGGGTTGAATAGATTATTACTGTTTAAAAAAATTATCTTAGGCCTTTTTAAATTTTTAGTAAATTAATTTGCAGTGTCAGAAATTAATATGCAAGATGGTAAAAATTTAATCACACAATGCACAGAGATTTGTCTGGTTCACAACATACATCCAGGGTATGTTGCTACGTCCAGTCTCAAGCTCCTCTCCAGAACTTGAGATCCTATTACTATCAGTAATAAATACTCCTTCAACAGGCGGAGAAGCCTTTACAAAGTTTTATAGACAAACTTACAACTATTCCACAACTAATTATCTTGGACAGCAAGCTCCCAGCTCCCTCCTCAAACTTAGTTGCACCTTTCCTTTGAGTTCAGTTTTACTTTATGATCTGGTCTTGAAACGACAGTCTCTTCCTCACCTCACAAGTACACTAGAGACCCAACTCCCAGTTGACCTCTCTAAGACTCTGGTCTTGGTCAAAGAATTACTCGTCTTTCTCACAAATACATAAAAGAAACTAACTCTACCCTTTTCCTTTTACAAATGGATTTGATGTAAATATGCTTCTAAAATAAGCAGATGAAATTTAGTACAGGTGTATAAAAGTTTAAATGACTTTTATATTTGATGCTCTTCAAATAAGCAGATAGCAATTAAAGTTCAGTTATATTTATAAAAGTTCAATGACTTTTATACTTGAGAAAATAAGCTTCCTATGCAAGCAGTATGAGTTTATGCTCAATAAATATCAGTGCTTCTAAATAAGCAAATATATAATTTAATGCAAATTTATAAAGAAGTATTTATTCTTTATAACAAAGAATGTGTTTCTTTTGATTTATGCAACAAGTATTGTATAAAAAAAATGATTTTAGGTTCAAATACTTGTAATAACATATATAGATAAACAGTATTTGATATAACAAATAAATTTGTTGTAACTCAAAGATATATGAAAAATATTTTATCTATTATGTGAATGATTATAAATAAAGCCACTTAGGATTTTAAGGACCGTTTGAATAATTCGCTCGAGAGTGAATAAATTCAAATTATATCGGTTTCTAAGTACGGGCAAAATTTATAGTTTCACAATTGATACTTATATAAATATTTTCAGTGGATCGCAAGAAATTCAAGAAACTGTTCGGATACGTCTCTATAAGAGAAGTATCTCAGGGTTGTGCTGACGATCAAGCTATAATCCACTTTACTAATATTTATATAAATAATATTAATAAAAAGCCACTTAGGATTTTAAGGACCGTTTGAATAATTCACTCAAGAGTGAATAAATTCAAATTATATCGGTGTCTAAGTACTGACTTATTATTAATAAATAGATGAAATATAGATATATATAATTGTGTATAACAATTTGTATTTGTATATCTATAATCATAAACAAGTAAGAGATAATGCAATTAAATAATTTAAAACAACTTATCTCAAACACTTGTGACCAATTTTCTCTTCCTTAACTAATCAGAACCTTGAAAATAGAAGAGAGCTAAAGCTTTTTAGAGAGAGAAAATGTAGGCAAGGAGTAAGCTTTTTTCTTTTGGAATTGGCAAATGAGAATGAAGAATAAGCTTCCTATTTATAGAGTTTTGAGACTAAGGGCATAAAAGTAATTTTTGAAAGTTTATTTAAAATAAATGGATCAGATCAATTTATTCAAAATAAAGGGTTCGGATGATTTCTTATTTCACGCGGATTGCTAAAAGAAATTCTTCCGAATTAGATTCAGTCAACAGGAGTAATAAATGAAGATGTTGATAATCTTTGAAAAATCTTTGCAAAATCTTTCATGCACGGAATAGTTGTCCCAATTTGACTGTCATTTTGCAAAGTAATCTCCCAGCACATGTACATATTATAGATATCACATATATAAATGCCCCACATGTATGGATTACATAATAAATGCTCATATGCACATATATATCTATATGTATATATAACTGTTGTATATATATATATATATATATACATAATTATATATCCTTTAGCCCATATGAACTTTTGAGATTAAAATAATTTTGAGAATAAATAGGAGTTTTCCTTGCCCTAGGAAATGTTAATATGTGAATTAACCATTTTAACACTTGATATTATTTTATCAAGGTTAATAAAATATTAATTCATTTGGAAATTCAGAAAACAATTTTTGGTCAAAGTAAATGAGGATAATTCAAAACAATTATAAAACAAAACCTATGGAGAGGATTCTGCCCTTTTGTTAATCTTTTTCTTAATTATTGTTATCATCAAAATATTCAAAAAAAACGGAGACCTATCACTGTTGTTATGATTTTACATTCTATACAAAAGTGATGATTGATGAGGAAGTTCCAGTATGCCATTGCATATCTTGATGAATGGGCACACTACAGTTAATATCTTGATAAAAGAGTTTTGTTTTAAAAGTGAGGCGATACTAATATCATTCCATATAGTTGTTCGGTCTACTTTATAATATTTATATTCACATGTGTGTGTGTAGTTGTTTGGCCTATTTTTGGTGAACTTTTTTCTAAAAATGTAAATAGAAGTGTCAAGGCTTTCAGTATTTGGTATCGGTATTGGATGATAGGTAGTTAGGTACTGTGAAGATTGCAATTTGAATGGTATATTTTCCTTCAACATAAAGTTGTTGGCTCAACTGTATCATAGTGCCTCCACTAGAACCAACAAGTGTTTTTGTTACTATGTTGATTTATAATGATGGCCCACAAGGATTTACAGTACGCACCAGTATAGGATAATTTCTCTCATCGTGCATTAATGGGAGGACTATATCTGATTGATGGTTTCTCTTATGTTGATGCAGGATTTGGATACAGAAATTGTTGTAGCAACAGCCCAGGGAACAAATACAAATGCAACTGCTGTCTCTGCCAATCTAGTTGTTGATGAGAGACAGATGAATGCGCTATTTCTTGATGTGGTAATCTGTTCACTCTCAAGTCTTCATGCGTATATATATATACATGTATACACACACACACACACACACGGACATATATATTGGGATTATAGGCTTTTGAGGAAATTCATCTTTCAAGTCTAATACCATGGATCTGTCGAAGAGATTTTGAAATTACTATAAGCTTAATTGCTTATAAGGTTTTCCAGGAACTGATAATTGCATTGTTATATGCAAGAAATTAGTGAAACTTGGGGGTTTTATGAATAGACCAATATAATTTGTTAAATTGTATGCAAGAAATTAATGAAACATGGGTGGGTTTATGAATAATCCATATTTTATTAAATTACAGTCAAGAATTGCAGTTCCTTAGTAGATTTAAATATTACTGGTTAAATTATAAATTTGGAGAATATGAAGAGTAAAGTAGGTGATGATTTTTGGTCATGCTGCAGATCAAATCCTTTTAAAGGTCTTGTAGTTCATCCTGATCAATCTTCTTACCCTTTTATGTACTTTTTATGGTCATTAGATTCGAGTTAGTGAATCATACGGGCTAAAGTTTCCTTGGGAGTTTGCACTTCTAATGAAACAGCTTCTCTACTTTGACCGCTATACCCGGTTGTTGGCTCCCAATTTAAACATGCTTCAAGATCAGAGAATCTCCATCGTCTCAAATAGAAGCAGCAACAGAAACATCTACATATAGGAGCACAGCTAAAGAAATTGCAGTAAAAAGGAATTTTTTTTGTTTTTGTTTGTGTTAGTTTTTCCCCATATGTATATATTTATAATGTACTATAGAAAGATTTTGGGTCAGCATAAAGAAATCTACCCTACACCCCTTATGTATAGGCTATGCTATATATCTTTTGCTATAATGCACTTCACTATCGATGTTAATTCATGCTAAGAACTCACCGTCAAATTCCATTGACCATTTTCTTTTTTTTGGCGGGTGGGATTCTTTCTTTTGAGAGTTACCATCCAACTATGAATTATCCATGCAGTTTGACATTTTTCATCATGCCGTCACAAATGCCAACTAACTAATCAAGCGAAACAAAATCGAACATAATTACTCCGTCTGTCCAATATCAGAGGCCCATTTTTAAATAAATATTCTTATAACCACTTTTTATTAAGTCATCGTGATTTTGGGACGAGAGAAATAAGAAAAGACCCACGATTCTCCATAAATAAACGCACTATATTAAAAACAATATCTTTTAAATTTATGTAATCAACTATAATGACAGAAATAAACAAATCATTTAGAACTCCCAACTCTGTTGAACATATCTATCTATACACAGCATACAACTTCTACTTTTACTCGAGTATAAATAATAATGTCACGGCTTTCAATCCTACTCACCTGTACAGGATATTTATGAAGAACTTCAAGAATAACAAATATGAATGGGAGACCATAACTAACTCATTTCAATTCCGCTCTCTGTCTAGCAAAATTTCCGGAGGCCAGAGCATTACTTCTGCCGTCTCCAAATTCACCAACATCAGAGCTGGTCATTTATATACAAGACGGCTTGGGGAAGGATATCCCATAAGCTGATGAAGTGGTGAAACGCCTTCTGGTGGCACTTCCTCAATTTCGGAAAATGACTTCTCCGGTCCTGCAGGATCAAAAGTTCTTACACGACTCTTGTACTTGCTTTCAGGTTCTTCCATGATAGATTTCTTCTTTCCCTCTTTCTTGGGCTCCAAATAACTACCAGCTGACATTTTTCTATCGTCAGAAATCCTATTCACTGTCTCAAATGGAGGGGCGACAGAGGAATGTTCTGCATCTGTTGAGCAGCTTCTGCAGAATGATCGGCCATAATCATCAGAGCATGACACTGGTTCAGCATGTGGACAATCACTTGCACCAGATGCTGATGCCAAATTCCTCCGCTTGATCGTATTACTACAGTCATCAACCTCGCTGGGTGGTGGGGCTATGGGGTCAGGACTATATTGAACCAAGTGCCTTCTGTTCTCTAATGAAAATTTTAATACCTTTGAACAAGCATTGCATTTCAATCGATGGCATCTCCTTTTAAAGAGGAGAAAATCTGCAGGCAGCTGCAGCATTTCAGAGCAAAAATAACAGGCAATAATTGGGGATCCACCTGCTATGGTCCGGAAATGTCGTTTCGCCGGCTGATGCTTCTTTTTCACCTCATAATCGTTATGCTGTTGATTATCCGACTTTGTATCGTGGCTCCATAAGGAGAATTCGGAGGCTGTATAATACTGAGGGCTTGAGGAACCAGAATGGTAAGGACTGTAACAATTGTGTCTGGGTTGCGCCATAGAGTGCCCTTTATTACACCATCCAGCATGCGGAGGCATTTGTGCTGAATAGTGCCACTCTTGGCGACAACAATGCAAACAGGAGCAATCAACTTGGTGTCTACATTGTGTGGCATCCCCTGAGAATGCCATTCGTGAGACTTTGTCTTGTTGGAACCAAGTTTTATCTTGACTGTATCTCCCAGGGTACCTGGGATAGTTTAGATCGGGATATTTTTCCCTCTGCGGTCCAAAGAAATCATTGTATGGAGAAATCTGATCTTCTTTCTTAGCAACTCTGGAAGAAAATCTTCCATGCGGCATCCCTTTTGAAATTTGAGTTCTGTTGAGCTGACCTTGCAATTCGCGGACCATTCTCAGCAGTTCCATTTTGTCTGATTCAGGGTTATTAGGCTTCTCGGGCAAATATTTTTGCCCATAACTTGAAGAGCTGCCATTTCCATAGGCAGCTTGGGAAACATTTGAATTGTATGCCAGTCTAGAGAGGTACTCATCTGTCTCCATTGTCATCATACTTTTAACTTGATGGCTATGTCTTGTGGGTTCAAGAACTTCATCTCGATGCCACTTGCTTCCTTTTGTGGCATGATATTTCTTTGCTGGTAAAGCTGATGAGGAATTCATTGGTCGACGTTGCAGGTCAGAATCACTACTCATCACATGATTCATCATAAATTCATCCCTTTTGGGCAATCCTTTGGAACTATTGGAATCTGCATTCTTGAAGTTTCTTTTAAACTGGTGAAAATGCCGATTGGGGACTTGATCATCAGTTTCGTTGCACGAAGAAACACTACCATCATAAGCATAGTAGTTTTTGGCTGTTGGAGATCTAAGTGTAACACCAAGGTCAGTTCTGGCGTAGACGCGGGGCATGTTTTCCAATGTATCAGCTGAGCTGACACGCTGGAAACCTGGGAGAATTCCTTCCTGAGCTTGCTCCATCGGCTCTGTGCGAAGAGGCATGTGATTATCTGATGAAAAACTTTCACCCGAGCAACTCTGAGCAGCGCTGATGTGCTCATTTGGACTAGTGATCAGAAAATCATCTGCACTCAGGCTTCTGAAACTCTTAAAACTCTCATCCACTTCTCTATCTGTTCCTGCTACTGGTGAAAGATTTTCTATCTCATGAGGATTACATTCATCAGATGAAGGAGAGTCCTTGGAAAAATTCGTGCTTATAGGCCACACTTGATTGCAATTTTGAGATTTATTTTTACTTCTATCACTATTATTTTCTGAAGAGTATTGACTTTCATCCACTTTTTTTGGTGATGATGACGACGACTCATTATCATACGTACCAGATGCTGGTACTGATGACTCATTATCATACGTTCCAGATGCTGGTACTGACGACTTATTCTCATGATGATCAAGCTCGGGTGACAACGAGATTTCATTGGAGATACTTGCGTCTCCAGGGTGCTCACTATCATCATCCCCAGATACATTATGATCCTCTCTGAATTTATCTTCCTCAGCTTCCATATGTGCTCTGGCTTCCGAATTCTCATCACAAGAAATGGCATCTGAGCAAAGAAATTCGTGAGACTGATTTACACAACCAAGACCCTCTCTTTTGCAATCCATACCACTTCCAGCCCTCTCACGGCTTATGTCTAAATCAGATTCATCAATGGAGGAAATAGATTCTTGTTTATCTTCAGAAGCATGCTCCAGACCATTTTTCTGGGTAGTATCTTCTTCATGTGCACGTGATCCTGTGTCTTGGATCTCTCTTTTTCGATTTTTAGCTGTAATTATTTACAAAATATTAAGAATTATATTGGAACTCAAATGGATAGTAGAATAAACAGAGAGTGTAGGACTTTAACTAGAGAACCATAACCAATAATGTGAATTATAGTAATACTCAATCATAAGTTAGGAAGAATGCAAGGCTCCCTGCACCAGGAACTGTCCCTTGTCTCATATTAAAAACAGTTACATTCTGTGAGCCCTATACATAAACAGGGGATCGGACAGTAAAAGAGGCATGTACAGAAGGAGTGGAACCTAATTACCCGGTACAAACAGAGGAAAGAAGCAACAAGGGTCTCCCCCATGATGAGGGGACGGCCAAAGAAAGGGCCTCCCTCCTGGTGAGGGGCTGAAAGCCTGAAACCATGAGGGGTCGGCCATAGGCCCTCTTGTGGGGCCATCCGGGGGACTCTTTTTGGCGGTTTATATATTCTATGTACCTCAAAGCTGCAGTGGTCCAAGACAAGGCTCTTCTGCTTCAACGATGGAGGTCACTATCCTGGGTCTCCAGGCTTCTGATTTTGGATTGTGCACCTACATGTATTGCTTCTGATTTTGGATTGTTCACCTACATATATTTGGGATCTCAGTTGAGGGTTTTGGACTTCGGGACTGGTGGGCTGGAAATTGAGGACAACCAGGCTTCCTTGGATGAGAACTATATACAAGACCTGCAGAGACCCTAGGGCCTAATAAGCCAATATATAGGCATGTGTGTAGCATGTGACCTCTCGGGTTTCCTACCCCTATAAATACCCCCCTTGCTGTATCATTTGGGGGAACCCGAGAATCACAGAATTAAAATCTCATTCATTCTACCTCTCTAGCTCTCTCAGTCCTTGTAAATTTGCCTAATTTCTACCCTCTCCTAATCATCAATTCCTAATCCCTGATTTTCAATTACATTGCCTGCATAATCCAAGGAGTGTTTTAGGTTAATCTCACTATAAGAGAATAAGAGCCTATAAATAAATATTCAGCTGAGGTGCGAAAGTAGCTGGGATTAGGGTATGGAGAATTTACTCAACTCGTATCGGTCATGTTATTTTAAATATCCTACCCCTTCCCATCACTCACTAAGTGGTCATTTGTTTAGATAATGACAGACCATTAAAACCAGTAATGTGTTATATTTAGCTACAAAAAAGGGGAGGGGGGAAGTAATTTGTTAAAACTAAATTAATAGAAGAATATTACCTTGCAGGATTGCACCACATCCTCCACATTTGTAAACAGGAACCTCCGCCAACTCAGGAAGAACCAGTCGACATCTTGGACATCTAACCAATCGAACTTTAGTATTCATCTGACCAGTCATGACTTGCCACTGTATGCAGCAATTGGCTATAATTGGGCTAAAAGACCATCAACAATCTTATAGCACCACGAAAGAGTTATCCTATAATCTGTAAAGTTTGAGATATATATTTATGTTAGCATGCGAACAGTCAAAAGAACTTAATCGTATTATATTAAAACCAGCACCAAATCATAGGCTGCAGCTAAAGTTCCAATACACTTGAAAGAATTTTTTTATATTTTCTTGGGGGTGGAGGGGTGTAGGAGCAATTGGAGCAGAGGTGTAGATTATGAACTAAATATAATGATACATAAACCAGAAAGTCTCGAGAAAAAAGAGAATAATCCTACGGTGGACAGAAAAATAGAAAATTTTCTATATCCAGGAATATAGTTGGCAAGAAACTGAGCTATGAAGTTCACTATTAAAAAGGCTAAATAGATCCAAATTCTAAAATTTTGTTATGATAAATACAAAACATTATGCGAATTGACATTCAACCTGATATTGATTCATCATTTCAATTGCAGATGTCAATTTCTGATTATGGCCTCCCATTTTCAACCCAATTACATCAACTCAATCAGTAATTTAAACAAGAGCACCCGCATAAATAAGATAAAGTATTAGACCTTTGAAATTTTGAAGTACCTTTGTAGTTAACAAATTGCTTAATGGCAGAATTAGAATCCAAATAAATCATAGCAGAAACTTCAATGAAATAAAACAAATGATTGTAGATGCATGCCAAATTCCTTTTTCTTTCCTTGTTTGCATTCAACGGATATTAATTAACTTTATTAGCGTGAGGCAGTTTGAGTCTCCCTTCTGGTTTTTTCTTATCCCGTGTATATATGTTGTGAGTCAGATTCATTTTGTTTATTAATAGTAAGATATGTAATTATCAATAATCCACACAGGGCAAGAGATTAATGACTACAGAGCTAAAATAGACGAAGAAAAGAAACCCAGTGCTAACTAAGTCAGCAGAAAAATAACACCACATACCAAATTAGGGATAAAAACACTTCCTGTCAATTAATCCACAATAAAATGATTCCGTTGACCAAATATATAACAGAAAGTAGTAAAGTAAACAGATTAACACGGATTATGAATAGGTCAGGTAAATAAATTATCTAACTAATCAACCATATCAGAGGTATGCAAATAGTTTTGAAGCAAAATCAATGCAAATTAATGTTAAATGGCAGTTAAAATGGCACTTGAATCGAGAGGACTTTACACAGAAGGTATAGATAATAGGCCTTAAGTTTGGTAATAAATGAATCAAAATCTACATATATGCAGTTTCATATAGAGAGATCAATGTATCTATCTATCCCACATTATGCACAATTTGGGGACAAAATAAGAGATATCACAGCTTTACATTATGACCCATTGACTAATAGAAGCTATAAAGGTTAAAATATATATATTGAATTGAAAATTGAAATCGAACCCATTTTATTTTCCAGTTAGCTCAGATGAGATAATTTTGAAGTTTAATTGAAGTTGATAAGATACACACCTTGTTAAATTGCAATAAGGAAGAAGAAGCCAAATTTAATCCAAGCGTATATAGCTAGATAGATAGATGATCCGTGTATGAACAGTTCATAAAGAGAAAAGAGGTAATTGGATGGAAGGAAGGAAGGAAACACATATATAGGTAGGAAGAAAGAGTGGGGGAAACTTTCATCAAAAGTCTAGCAATGGATCTCCTTCTCTTCCTGCAATTTGATTCTCTCTCTTCTAATATCTGGCTCGCTGTGTCTTGTGTTTCTCTCTCTAGAAAAAGAAGAAGAGTGCTGGTGTTTTATATATATCGTGTTTGTGAAGCTTGTCAACCAAGATGTCGAAATACTAATAAAAATTTGTCATCTGACTCAAACTTTCTCTCTCTATTTATTAGTTGGTGTATGTGTTGTGGACAAAAGTAAAGATAAAAGGAAAACACGGGAAGAAGAAGAAGAAGAATGAAGAGGAGAGAGAGAGAATAGTTGATGAAGTCGGGGCGCGTAGACTATTTTAAACGACGGGAACAGATCATTCATCCTATTGCCGATACACGCACTAAATCGCACGAAACCTATTTTCTTAATAAATGAAAAAAAAGAAGAAAAAAAAGTGTTAGCTAACTAAAAGCTAAAAATAATCTAATTTATCTGAATAAAATATTGATCACATGAATTAGACAGAGGAACCAATATTTTTTTTATCCAGGAAATATTTATTAAGAAAATATCATCTGGGACATGCATGGGATGGGAGCCATCCATCCTAAGTAACAATACTATTATCCCTTCTCCTCCGTCCTCAAAAGAATGATTTAAAATATTTATTTAATGTGCATTCATTAGTATAAATTTAAAAAATATTCATTATTTGTGTAATTTTGTAACACCATTATATTCAGAATAAATTTAATTTTTATTTTTATTTTCTTTCTTTTATTTTACTTTTATATAATTTATGTGAAAAATGTACGAAAGGAGTACTTTTTAGTGACAGAATATTAATTTACGAATTTCATTATAAAAGTTATTTCTATATCCAAATTTTTTTAAAGGGAAAAAGACAGTCTACTTGACCCACACGATACACATGTTTCAAATTTAACCAAAAAAGTAAATAAAAATCATTTTACCCCTGACCAATTTTTCGCACTATATATATATATATATCCAACTACTCCGACAAGTTATAAAGTGATTGTATAATTAATTACACGCAGGCGGTGAACGTTGCGCGGATTTAATTCTCACAACAATATTACTCCTTCCGTCCCATATTAATTGCTCAGTTTTAACTTTTTTAAATCAAATTGACTATTTTTAGAATTAATAATTAAGCATATATAAATATATTTCTAAAATTATAAAAATTGGGGTTAATAATAAATTGTATATACTTTCTTTTGGTTATAATCTCTTCACCTATATTTTAACAAAAATAGTAAAAAGATTAGTTTTAAAATGGTCAATTTGACTTTAAAAAGTCAAAACTGAGCAATTAATTTGAGACGGAGGAGTATTATTAATATTTGTAAAAGTAAAAGTTTTTAATTGGAAGTGTATTTAAAGTTACAATAATAATTCGGCAAAGCTAATGGTTTTCCCGCTTGCTTCTGAAGTTGAGTTGAGTTGAGCGCACATGAAATTCACATATTAGTAGTTACGTTTTAGTTAGTGGGATACCCTTTATCATTTTTTCAATTAATTTCTACATCATGTATGTTGGGTTGGTAATTGGTATGAGTAAATTCCCACTCTCATGCATCTACTTAACTAATTTATTAAAATATTCGCTGTCTTTTTGACATGCTTTAATTAATTAAAATCAAAACAATATCGTGTCTCAAAATTCCATAAATATTGGACTATATTATTTAAATAGTAAGATATGCAAATATTTTATGTAAGATTAACAGGGTGGGTATTACTAATGCTATTAATTACAAAGATTCGGTGTTCAAGAAAAAAGGGGTTTTGTTAATGACCTAAATAAAGGGAATAGGTAGCATTAATATCTAAAGATAAATTTATTTAAGAAAATCTTAATAATTGTTGTAGTTATTTAATAATATATGGATGGACCCACAATTAAATAATTAAATGCCAAATTATTTTTAAATATTATTTCTTCTATTTCACAAAGAGAATTTAACTTACAAATTTATAAATATTAATTATGGATGCTTTTTATTTCGTGTTTGCCTCTAAAATAATAAATTATTTATTTAGTTGTGATATCATGATAATAAATTATGATGGTAAAATTAACAGCATTATGTCATGTATATAGTTATCAATGATAGGAGAACTCTTTTTTATAAAATAGAGGGAGTATATTTTCATATATATTGACATTCTGATAAATTCAAATGTTATATTTGCTAATATTATAAAAAAAATTACATTACTTAACTTTTTAATATTTAATAAAACTTTGACACATTTTAACATTTGTATTACACATATCTAAAAGAAGTGTTAAACTCTCTCTGTTTATTTTTTTAATCAATGTTTTAACAATAATCACGCATATTAAAAATCATAATTAATGTTTTGTTAAATTGATTACAGGGTATAAAAATATTAGTATTAACTTCTTCTTTTTTCAATATCATTGAAATGATGAGAGATATAAATAGAAAAATCAGTAAATTAGTTGAAAAATGATAGAGAAATTGATTTATATTTAATATTGAAGGGTAATATAAAAAATAAGCAATTAATTCTTATTTTAAAATGATGACTAAAATTATGCTATCGCCACACAAGCACAAAAACCACAACGCCGAGGAATAAAAGTCAACCACGTGGGAAACCGTAAGCAAAATAAGAACTCGGCGTGGAATGAGGGGAGTTGACTGGGTAAGTCTAGCTGACAGCTGTTAAACGCCAGGTGGCAACCCCTCGTACGGGCAATAGGTAAGGTAAAACTCACAGCAGCTCCTGCAGAACAAAATTTCTTACACCCTCCTCAAATCAAATCCTATCCAATCAAAGTAAGTGGGACCTGCGCGTGGCCTGTGGGTACCACCAAAAAGAAGAGCAAAGGAGGGGCGGTGTGAAAATTAAATTCGTGTACCCGCTACTAGTCTACTACCTACAAACTACTAGCTCGTACCATAATTGAAATACTCATAACAATACCATATGCCTTCATCATATTGACGTCAGAGATTGTTCCAATCATTTTCTACCTGTATTTTATGAATTTTAAAATTTGATATTTATTAAACTACAAGAAAGAATAAATTAATAAAAGCCACATAAATAAAATAGGAGTGATTTTGTTTTGGGATAACCAAGAGAAAATAAATATAAGAAATATAAAAAAACGCATGAGAGACAACAAGATGGGAGGCGTAGTCCTTTTTTTTGCTACGCTATTTTTATTAATTAGAGTATGAAATAATATAATATCTTTAATTTATTATTATATCATCATTATTAATTAGTAACTTATTATTGTCAGGAATAAACATAAAACAAAAATAAATATTTAATATTTACAAATTTTTTATATAAAACTCTTTATATTTAAATTTTAAAAAAAATACCTCAACGTGATAGAGAGTTCTACACTTCTATCAAGTATGTGTCAGATGATTATCTTTGAACAAAATCCATATTTTTTCTTAAAATATACTACTATAAAACAAATCACTCTCGTGTAAATTAGAGCTGAAATAATATAAAGATATTCATATGTAATAAATAATAATAAAAGCAATGCATTAAAATCAAACGGAGAGAGTAATTAGATTTTAAATGAGTCAAACCAAGCTAAGCTTTTGGTTTAGGGCTACTTGTTCATATTTGATTTGAATTCGAATGGTTGATTATTTATAGTTTTGTATTCTAAAATATAAAATTAATATTAATATTTGATATAATTTTTTTTTAATTTTAAACAATAGAATTATAAAAGTTGTAAAGTATGGGTATATTTATTACTTTTAAAAGTAAAATAAATCACATTAGTTTTAAACTCAAAAAAATTTTAATTTTAATTTTAATTTTGATTTTGAAAATTCAAACATGATTTTATAGAAAGAGTATATTATGTTAGGCTAAGGCTATAAATAGTAAAAAGTAATAAAAACAAATGCACCAATGAATGCCAACAAAAAAGAACCTTCCACATGACTTGATAATACTCCACCTTGGCTGCTAAGGAACTGAGATCGGTGGTAACATAACAGGTTCTAATGAAAGCCCACAATTATCTCTATTTTTCCTTGAATAAAAACAAACATCAGAGTCAGTCCCCGATGATCTACACAATAATATATTATTTATTATCCCCAATAAACTCTTTTGAGGAAAGAGAAGAAGAACGAACGAGTGGTCACAATTAAACAAGAGACTCGGTCAGGACTCATAAATTCCAGAATTTATTTAAAACTTAATATAACCCTTGTATACAGTATATATAGATTATAGACCATGACAAAGTCAAGGAACCATGCGGAAATAAAAAATAAAAAATAAAAAATAAAAAAAATTATTGGTCACAAGTCAAATGGAGATATTGATTGTTCATTGGAAGGGGAAAAATAGTCAAACCACGAGTGATTTTGACATTACCAGGAGAGAAGCAAGCTAAGTTGACACATTACACTGGATCCAGCATGTCTTAGTTTTCTTTTCATGGTCCACTATTATTTATAAATTTGAAATTAAATAACTAGACCAGTAACCGGAATGAATGCCCTAAAAACAAGGCAATGCAGACACTAATGAAGTAATTTAATAGCAAGATTTACAAGCAATGGCCAGGCCTAGTCAACACACAAATGCAAACATTAACATGCAAACTTCAAGAAGTTTTAAGTTTAGGGCTTACAACAGCAGCTAATTTTGCTCAGTGTTGAACACAAGAAGCTCTGAACTAATAATCATAAGCTAAACTGCAAAATCCATGAGGTCCATAACTGGTGATAGCTTTATGAAACTGTATCAATCAAAACATACATCGACTACAAACTTTCAAATTTTACTAGGGCTAGTTTTACTTACGAAGCCAAAACAGAACGCTGCTTGTGCCCAGTGTATGCCTGACGAAGTTCTTGATATCCAGTCCTGTAATGCTCCAGCGAAAAACATAGCTGTCTTATAGCCTCCCTTTTCTCCTCGGCTCTATCTGAGATCACAGCTCTCTGACTTTCAACCTCTTTCTGCAGCTCCTCCACTTTCAATCTTAGTTCATTGGTATGCTTTTGTGCTCTTTCAGATCCAGCAATCAACTCAACATGTTCCAGATGCAACTGTCGTAGATGATTGTCCATTTCTCGGATTTTATCGTCTCTAGAACACAACTCTGCATTTAGAGTGTCCACCTCAGCATTTACCTCATCTTTCTCTGCCATCAGCATATCATACTTCAGTTTGAGCATGTCGAGATCTTTATTCATAGCCTCAACTAGTTCACCTTTTCCCTTTACTTCTGCCTTCATCCTGTCAATGTCAACTTGCCAACTGATCCCTTGGGCATCATGCAAATCTTTCATCTCCTCCTTCTCAGCTCTAATATTATTGATCTCATTTTGTAATGTTCTGGTTTGCATTTCACATTCTCTGATTCCTGCTGTTAGAATGATCTGTTGTTCTAACAAATCAGATATATCACCTTGGAGTTGTTCTTTCTCCAGAGAAAATTTTTTGTGGGTGTCACACATTGCAGCATTCAATTCCATGATTTCGTTGTCACGCTGAGATATACCAGCAATGTACCCTAAAATCTTCTCCTGCAACTCCATAACCTGATTTTTTTCAGAATCAAGCTTGGCCTCCAACAAGGCTATCTCCTTATGAGTGAAGTCAAGTTGAATTTGGAAGTGACGAGTACCTTCAGAAATTTCATTCCAATGTTCATGCTTCAGCTTCGCAAGCTCTTCCTCTAATCCCCTAAGCTTTTCTCTTGTCATCTTCAACTCTTCCCTCAATGATCCAACACTGCATTCAGAGTCACCAATCTGAGTTTCTAACTCAGCCACCTGGTTTTGTAGCTCTTGCACCTTTCTTTTCTCCATTTCAAGGCTGCTATCTCGCATTTTGATACCGTGCTGCACTGAATCAAGCTGAACCTTCAAATGATCCATCAACTCAATTACTGATTCATTCTTCTTGAGCTCACCCTTCAATCTGGCATTCTCATTTTCAGAAAACTGAAGCTTTTTGTTTGAAATCCTCAGATCATCTGCACATTCAGTGATTCTTTTAAGTAACGTTTCATAATCCCCAAACTCTCTTACTTTCGTTGTGCCATCTACATTCTCTTGCTTAATTCCTTGGACCTTCACTTCATTGCCTGGAAGCTCAGTCTCCCATTCAACATATTTGTGATGTAGCCCTTTGCTATCAACACTCACTGGTGATACTAAGTTCTTGTTGATGGTGGAATAAAAAGATTCTGAATCTGAGTCCGACGATAATGACAATGAATATTCAGAACCTCCCTTCAAAGAAATATCGGGGCTTCCACCACCAGAGCTTAGAAATGAATTAAATCCAACAGTTTGTTCAGATTTGTTCATGCTCAATTTCTGATCTGGAGTTTGCAATGCAGAAGCTTGATGAGAGCCACTATCAGAAATTCCAGAATACTGCATTTCAACAAGAGATGGAAAGTTCCTGTGTACTTCTCCAGTCAACTGATCATAGCGCTCAGCCAGCAATTGATGCAAGCTGCGAAGCTTCACAACATGAGCTATCAACTCTGGCTTTTTAGGATAGTAAACCTCAGCCTCCTTTGCTGCAGAATTTTCATCTTCTTCAATCAACCTTAAAATTTCTTTGACACTCTGATCAACCCCTGTACTCAAAACAATTTTTTGTTATGTGATTGCAATAGGGCTTTAAGATTGGAGAGATTATAAGTAGGCAACTATACTGTATGATTAATGTGTGACCATGTACTAATTCAGAATGGTAAGGCCATTTATCAACTCCTATAAAAGCTAAACAAGAGACAGCCAGAAAACAATTAACTGAGAGAGCAGTCTAGTGTCAAGTGAAGGGAGATTACATTTATATGAATATTACTTAGCAGCTTACCCTCAAGATTTTCTGCTAGCCATTTAGAATTTTCAGGACTAATGTGACTGTCCCATGTCCCCGAATGTGACTTTGGCTTCACACCCTCCATTTGGCCTGAGATAATCCTAAATAAATAACCATCATACCATAAGACACTGTAATTTGCAGCCAAAATGAATTTATTGTAGGAGTAAAAAAAATTCAATTAATCACAGTTTTTTCAACGCTGTCATTCAAGGAATTAAAACACAGTAGAAAGAAACCATGAAACTCCCTCGGTACTATTTTAGCTCATCTATGAAAAGAAAGTAATATGAATTAAAATTAGAAAAGCTAATGAAAAATCAAGGAACAAATTGATGGCTAATAAATATAAGCAGGGTCATTGATCGTATTATATATAGAAGGCCCTCGGGCAGCATGTAAATATGTCCTAAGTTCAGGAATTTTCATAAAATGTGTGAGAAATGTAGTTCGGGTTTAGCAGAGCTTGGGTTGAATTAGTAACCAAGTGGTCAACATAGGCTGACCCTGACTCAACAACCCAAATTAGCAACTAGCATAAGAAATTATCAATCCTTCATGACTCAAGGAATCAAAAAATAAAAAATAAAAATAAAAATAAGCCTTCTTTGTTGCGCCAAAATTGAAGAAAAATAGAAGAGCCACAACAGTCCATCCATATAATAGTAATAAATAAATAACACCATGGACTTTAACCCCATTCCTGATGTCACTCAAATTATAAATAGAAATCCCTTAGCTCTCTTTTATACTTTGTCATGATAATTACAACCCTTCATTATCCATAACCTTTTATCGCAAAATGTTATAATATAATACCATTTCTTACTAACTGGAAGCTCTAGTGAGCCTGAGAAAAAAAATGTTTAAATACAAGGTACAAGATTGGATCACCAAAGAATTTCATACAACATCACCGTAGCTTTAACAATTCCTGTTTAACATTTCATCCAACATGCTTTAATATTCACAATTAATGCCCAAAAAAAAAAGGAAAATAACTATCATAAGTAGGTTAGAGGCATTGAATTAAGAAAATCTCCGAACATATCTCATTATAATTTTTAAAACAAATAGATCTAAGAAAAATGGGTAACTAAATTTTTTATTCAACCAAAAAAAAAAAAAAAAGTTGACAGTCAAATTAATTGTCAGTCCCTAATCTGAAAGAGAAAAGGCAAAATGATAGCACAACACGTATCGTCAATATTTATATGAATTTAATAACACAACATTCCTGGTTGAAAATCCGACAGCGAACTCCATTAACTTTGAACAGATTTGAATGAAATCCATTGATTCTTCAGAATGAAATCATAAACCCAGGATAGCATCATGACTAAAAGGTAAATTCAGAGATTAATAGACTCACCTGTATTTTATGCTCCAAGTAAGATGTATGAATTCAGCCTGTAAAATAGATGGATATAATAAGTGAAGGGGACTGGAACAAATTGTTATGGGGGAGAAATGAAGAGACAGATATAGAGCGTACAGCTGGGTATGAAGGTAAATATAAAATGACAAAAAGTCTCAATTTAGGGGAATTGTGTTGCCGCCCTTGAGTTTCAAAATTTTCTTATGAACAAAATATCTTTCCGTATTCAAATTTAGATTGATTCCAAAAAAAAAAAAAAAAATCCCCAGCCCCGTAAATTTTATGACTAAATTATAAAAAAAATTATTTTAAAAATATTAATTTCGATGTAAAATGTTATATAAAAAAATTATGTTTAAAAGTATTTAAGTAGAGTCCCTACTTTTAGGAGGAAGAAAATAAATCTTGTGTAGGGTCCATTATTAAAAAAAAATGAGAACTTAATTGTATACTTTTCTCTACTATTATTTTTTTATAAATTATTTTTACAAATATACTTGTGACCTTTTTTATTGGGCAATGAATGATAAAGTATTTTGTCTTAATAAGTGAAATAATTATTGTCGGACCCATGCATGTTTAAATGCCTATAAATATGACTAATTTTAATTAGATATCAATAGTAATTGTTAACTTTTAAGGAAGTAAATTAGTGTTTCATATATAAATAGCAACAAACTGACTTCTTCTTTTTTTAAGACAAATGGCATAAGTAATTATACTTTAGATAGAGATGGCAATGGGTCCCAAAACAAAATTATACTCTCCCCGTCCCTGTTAATAAGTCGTTTTGGAGAAGTATTTTTATCTCTTAATATATAACATTTGAAATTTTTAAGTAAATATTAATTGTTTAGTTTTTAATATTACCCCAAGTATTAAATATAACTTTAGTTCTCTCACTATTTTTTGTCTAATAAATAACACTTTTTTTAATGCAAGGACAATATAAACAATTAATATTATATTTAATGTTATACAATTATTTCCTTAATACGTGTACACAACTCTAAAACGACTTATATTAAGGAACAGAGGGAGTAGTTGATTTAACATTACACCAACATTAAATATAGTTTTTACCAACATCGCACCATATCAATTTTGATTCGATAAATTATAGTATCCACATCAACTAGTCAACTATATGTTCCGTTATGTATTCTATAAATTAAAGTTTAAAAATAAAAATTAAGAAAACTTAATTTTAATATAGCAATATTTACAATGCAGATGTACAACTTTTAATTTGAGGGGGCGAAATAACGTCATGTATAGTTCAATTGATTTTTAGTCAAATTCAAATCAAATTGTCATTCGTAATTTAAAATTAGAAATTTTTCTCAATACATACTTGTAAATCGGGTTTTTTGCTTATGCTAAAAAAATGTACTATATAAGTTTTTTAGAAAGAAAAAAATAATATGCAAACAAATGCTTAAAAATAAATTATAAAAAAATATACAATTTTTAATAATAAATATTAATATTTTCACAAGATATTTTACTTGAGAATTATATTGCTGATTGAAATATCAATTCCTTCACAGAAGTACGTACTCCAAATGCTTGGCCCACATCATTTACCTGCGCGCCACAACTTGGCGGGAAGGCTTGCCAATTTAAATTTCAAACAGACCCAAATAAGTCCAGCTAAGATGTTTGTTCGCTGGCCCACCATGGCCTTTCGGCTTCATTCTGGCCCAGGTTTTATGGCTGGAGATTCTTCGTATGAAAAATATTTACAAATCAAATTTTGGAAGTCCCGCAAGAATAATGTGGCAATGATAATTTTAAAATAAGCATAAAATATGTGTCTATATTATTTCAAAATAGAGTCGGCTATGTACCATAATAAATTTATTATTTATTTATAATTACAAAATTTATTTATATATGAAATTGATAGAAATTATAGAAGGACTCCACTTGTTACACATCTTTTAAAAAAAAAATTACACTAATACTTATCTATATAACTGGCAATCAAATAGTCGACATAAACATTTGTAATGTATCATTTTCTTTCAAAATATATGGACCACAATATTCTATTTATAAAAAATAGTACAAGTTATTTATGAATATTTTATTTATATATAACTACCCTTATTATGAAGATAGCTTATTACTAAAATACTAATATAACTCTTAACAACTTTTTTAACAAATATTTTTATAAGGTTTTTAAACATCTTTTAGGTGACTTAATAATTATTAAAATTAGGTACAAGAAGTTTGTCATCCATACATAAACGAAAAAAGGTACCTCCATTAATAAAGTTCTAACTTGTTTAAAAATTCTTTTAGGGTCTTGCTATCCGGTTGACTCGATGGCATCTTAACTTCTGCTTCTACATGAGAATTTTAAATATTTAATCTAATATAAAATTCTTTTACAATTAATTAATTCAATACATTTCAATATTATTGTACAACGATATTTTTCAACAATAGTTATAACTTTTTAAGAGAAAAATAAGATGTAATTTGCGAAATTGTCCCTCAATGTTAGGTTTGTTAACTCACTTTTGTTATGTATTTCATGATTTATTATTATTATTATTATTATTATTATTATTATTATGTTATAATTTCGTCAACTCTGCTTGAATTGATAAATTGAACCTACATGAATAGTTTTATTGTCCAAAAAAATGTGCTTTTCTATATGGAGAATAGTTGTACAAGAATATTACTACTTGGATGAAAACTCCTTTACGTGTGTTCAATTTTCACATTGTACTAAATATAAATGACTTAGATTGAAATACTGATAAATAGATAGAGATAATAGAGGATAGCGTAAAAGTGAAAACAAAAATAAGTAAATATAAAAGGACGATCTTACAAAAAGAGGTGTGAAAGGGCCCTTAACATTCGCCATAAATTTTCATTATGGCCTAACCTAACCTAACCTAACTCTACTTGCCACACAATTATGGAACACATTATAAATAATGGAGTAGTTGAGAAATTATTCACAAAACAAAGCCCCTGTCTTGGTGTCGAGAAATGGGCCACATTTACAAATTCCATCATCCTCATCTCTCTCTCTCTCTCTCTCTCTCTCTCTCTCTCTCTCTCTCTCGTGTATAGGAAGAACAAATAAAAGTTCATCAATATTTTTTTGTATGGACTATGAAACTACGTATATTTGGTTAAAATTAAACATCCAATAAATTAGACCTAAAATCTTATTATTATTATTATATATATATATGTATATAATTGGGAGACTTATCTACTTATTATTAATTAATTTTAAGATAAATAAGAACTAAGCACTCAACCCATTAAATAAAGCGTCTCTTGTTGATAAACATTCCATGTGTATATGTTTTGGAGATTGACCACAACGCAAGAATTCCATGTGTATATGTTTTGGAAATTGATCACAGCGCATCTTTTTTCCAACCATTTTCTTTTTCTTTTTTATTAATTTAAAATTAAATTTAAATTCACACACACTATTTTAGTCAGTGACGAAGCTATGTTAAGACTGGACCCTCCCTCCTATTTGAAAATTTTGTTGTTATTATTGGGTTGCACCGTAATATAATTGGATTTAGATGGTTGATATGGCTTATTAATACACCAATGTGCCCAAACTGTAACATGCCATATCAATGGGTTTCCCAACTTTCTATCATTCTATATAAATGGAATCAATTTTAGAGATTGTTCAATTCTTTTTTAAGTCTATATTATTATTATTATTATTTTAGGACAAAATCGTCGCTATAGCCGGTTCGTTAGCTTTCTATGCTATAGCGACGGACAAAATCGTCGTTATAGTCGGTTCGTTTTGATTCGCTCCCTTTGGTTCGTTGAAGAGCCAAACAATATATATATTAATATATTATGTTGTTAAAAAAAATCTTCCTCCCCCCGAAAGCTTCGATCCTCGCTTCGTACCTGATTTTAGTGTCATTGCAAACCTTTGAACTCCACCTTATTAGTACACAACCTTTTTATTTGCCTTGTGCTGTATTCATTGCCCCTCCGAAAGCTTTGATCCTGGCTTCGTACCTGATTTTAGTGTCATTGCAAACTCCACCTTATTAGTACACAACCTTTTTCTTTGGCTTGTGCTGTATTCATTGCCCCCCTCCCCCCAAAGTTTCGATCCTGATTCCGTACCTAATTTTAGTGTCATTGCAAACCTTTGTTAGTACACAACCTTTTTCTCTGGCTTGTGCATTGAAGCAACAACTTGCCAACATGCGTTGTCTCGGTGTAACTAGTAAATTACACTACAGGCTCCTTATAAATCTCAATTACATAAATGGCAAAATCACAAGTATTTCTCAATGCATAAATAATTTTATGAAGTGCCGAATATTTTTGTCCCCTATAATTTTATAGGATTCAATTATCATTAAAATTGAATATTAAAAGTGAATATTAAATGATGTGATTGATTGTGATTAGTTATCGTTATTATAGCAGATCTTTAACTAAAGACAATCTGACGAGTTGTTTTATAAGTGAGTCTTTGTGTTTCTTGTAATTTTGTAGAAATCTAATTCCTCCGGTTTATAAAAAACAAACAAAACAAGATATGAAATTTATCAAACAAATATTATTGAAAAAAAAAATCTAATAAATTTTTTTGGTGATAATTGATCGTGGTGAAATTAGTGAAATACATAACAACACGTCGAGTTGAACTCTCTAAGTCATTTCACCAAAAATAACTTATATGTAAAACTTGAAAGACGTTATTATTTTTTTCTAAACAAAAATAGAAGAGATTAGTAAGAGCTCAATATGTTATAGTTTTAATCATTCAATTTATAGTACTAGATTATTAAAAGTGTATATATATTATATACTTAAAATAATGTCTATTAGTAGAATTTTGTGTTTTTTTTTTGTTCTCCTTTCCATCATGGCTATGAATATTCTTGAAAAAGTATTCTTTAAAGTTTAAACAAACTGATCCTTATCTGGTCCAACGCTAGCTAATAATTAAGCTGGAAAACCGAAAGGGTAAGGATCAGCGTGCGTATAGAAAGCGTAGAATCAACGAAGTGCGACTCCATTATTAGGTGGACGTTATTCTATTGACCAATTAAAACACGCTACGTACGTTCCGTTGGATTCACGCATCAAATTCCCCAGTAAAGTTAATATTCCAGACTTCCGCTTAGTTATACTCCCTGCGTTCCTTAATACAAGACGCGTCAGAGAAATATTTTTATCAGAATTTCAAGTAAATATTAATTATTTAATTTTTAATATTATTAAAAATATTAAATATAATTTTGATTTTTTTACTATTTTTTTATCTGATAAATAATTTTATTTTATTTAATATAAAGACAATATAAATAATTAATATTATACTTAATAATATATAATTATTTGATTAATACTTGTGTACAATTTTAAAACGACTTAATAACTTATACTCCCTCCGTCCCAAATTAATTACTTTTCTAAGACTTTTTTAAGTCAAATTGACTATTTTTAAAATTAATAATTAAGCATATATAAATATATTTCTAAAATTATAAAAATTGAAATTAGTAATAAATTGTATATACTTTCTTTTGGTTATAATATCATCACCTATATGTTAGCAAAAATAGTAAAAAAATTAGTTTTAAAAATAGTCAATTTGACTTTAAAAAATTATAGAAATGCAATTAATTTGAGACGAAGAGAATAAATATTAATTATTTAATTTTTAATATTACTAAAAATATTAAATATAATTTTAATTCTTTTATTATTTTTTTTATCTGATAAATAATTTTATTTTTTTAATATAAAGACAATATAAATAATTAATATTATACTTAATAATATACAGTTATTTGATTAATACTTGTGTACAATTTTAAAACGACTTAATAACTACGAAGCGGGGACTCCATATATAAATAGGCATATAAGTCTCTCTCTAAACCAACTTTTGCCGTCGTCGCACTGTCGCTGCAATCTTCCCCTCTGCGCTCTTCAGGTAAGGGAGAGAATTTTTTTTTTTTGCTTTTTTCATATCTATATTATTTCCAATTAAGTGTATAATCTGTTGTATTTTACCTACTCTAAGTTAAGGTTTTTGTGTACTTTATCCAAATTGTAGAATCTACGGTGGTCTATTTTGTGTGTATTATTTTTCTCTATGTCCTGAAAGATCAATGCTATGGTATATATAAGGATTATCGGATTCAAAAAGGATTTATTTTGTAAAAAAGAATTAAATTTGTTGCTGCTCTTTGTTGTGTTGGTGATTGATCCTTTTTAAATTGTAATTAAGAAATAAGAATTTGTCTACAATGTTTAGTTTGGATTTGCTCTACCCTTCCAACCTATTTCATATCTAGGTTGTATTTCTGTTAATTTTTTGGAATTTGTTTATTTAAGTGTTCTATGTATTCTAATTACATGAGGAAATAATTTACAGGGTGATGGTCATATTAGAGTATACTAGCTAATTGACCAATCTAGCTAACCTATAATCTCATTTTTGGCATTTGCAATATGGTGGTGAGTAGTAAAAAATGGACCTGCAAATAGGAAAAAATATGTTCCATAGTAAAAGCATCTTTATTTCTAAGTATTCTAGTATAGTTAATGCTTTAAAGTGTTGAAGCATGACGACCACCTAGTGGTTGGGGATTACTCCCAAATGGGCTTGGTGGTGAGGAGGTTAATGGTTCCATCCCTCGGGGTACCACACTAATGATTTCGCTGGTTTCTGATCCAGTATGCCTTTGGTTGTGTGGGGTTTAGGGTATGGCTTCGATTCCAGGGAGTTCCCACAGTCTCCCCTTCTGGGCTGTTGGGCTCCTCAGCTGTTAGGTGCTACCATGGCAACACCCAAGTAGGGATTTCTATGATCTGTCCCTCTCTCTCTGAACCATTTTGAATCCAAAATATAAAAATCCTTTATTAGCTGTACAATAATCTCATCCATCAATCACGACACCCCCAGGTACATTCTCTAGGATCTCATGCATCAAGCTTGCGTTGAGTTCAAAATCTAGTTGTTTATAAGAGGCTACTCGGTATATACATACAAACACATACTATTTCCAAGTAAGATATGTCTAAAGTCTAAATTATTTATTGGTTTATATCCTTACTTCTTTCTGTTAGACGTCAATATATTTTTTTGGCGATAATTGATGTTGTACATCAGAATTGAACTGATAATGTTTCTGTCCTGAACCTCAGATTTGTCTGTCTGATATTAATGATTTCAAGAAGCACTGCTGCTGCATTCACTGTTTCCTGTGAAGCGGGAAACGAGAAGGATTTTCTTGTTTGGCTTTTGGTTTTCTTATTTCCAAGATTCCTTGGAGCTCCTATTGCATACGTTAGCTTCCTGTTGTTTAAGGCCATTGTCAGGTGTCCTTCTTCATCAGTTCGCATCTTACAGTCTTCAGGGAAAACTCATCTGTAGTTGTGAGGATTTTTAAGTCAATCCTCTGTACTCCTCTTTTCTAATTTAGCAGCATGGTCGCCTCTCAGTTTTACAAATCGGCTGGGAACACCTTGCAGAAGCCCTTCGAGAATCAATTGCTTCTTCAGATGGGCCCCACTGATATTCTTGCTCTGGATCAAGTTGAATTGGATTTTGCTGATGTCTTTGGTCCGGCACCAAATATAGCACCACAAAATTTGAGGTTTGAGGATTCTGTAAATATGGTTGCTGCACTTGATGACAATGAATTAGTTTACGATGACCCAGCAGTAATCTATAGTCAGTCCCGTTCCTTGGTGGGGCCTACAACTTATGTCAGCCAGTCATTCAAGCTTAGCAGGCTCTCCTTACGTGAGACTGATTATGAACTTGAGGAGGAAGTCAACAGTTCAGCTTTAAAAAAATATCAGGAATCTTCCATTGGCTGTGCTGCTCTAGAGAAATATACAGTTGAAGCTGATGGTAATACTCATAAAGACCGGATAGGACTTGATGATTTTGAAGTTTTGAAGGTTGTTGGCCAAGGTGCATTTGGGAAAGTTTATCAGGTTAGGAAACGCAATTCATTAGAAATATTTGCAATGAAGGTTATGCGCAAGGATAAGATTATGGAGAAAAATCATGCTGAGTACATGAAAGCTGAGAGAGAGATATTGACAAAAGTACATCACCCATTCATCGTGCAGCTCAGATACTCGTTCCAGGTATTGACTTACCTAACAACTGATGAATTTGTGTCTTCAAGCTCATGAATATTTCATGTTGTTGTATGTTTTTATACTGTCCTTTCATTAGTTTGTGGTTACAAAATTAGAACTACAGCCAGTTTATTGCTTCTTTTCCTATTTCTTTCTGCTAAAGGATCTGAATATGTTTATTTGAAAGTCTTTTGGAAAGGTTAACCATGATGATTTGGGGCACTCTAAATTGCAGACCAGATATAAGCTATACCTTGTGCTTGACTTTGTTAATGGGGGTCACCTTTTCTTTCAACTGTATCGCCAAGGCTTATTCAGGTAAGTTTTGTTACTTCTTTTGGGAGAAGTATGCTAGAATTGTGAATCTATTTTACACTAGGTATTTTCTTTAATACAACATTTGCATTTGCAGGGAAGATTTGGCACGTTTTTATACTGCTGAGATTGTTTCTGCTGTTTCTCATCTTCACGCAAATGGCATAATGCACAGGGATCTTAAACCTGAAAATATTCTTTTAGATGCACAGGGACATGTAATACATTTCTCTCTACCACCCAACCCCCCCAAAATAAAAATGAATAGTTAAAAAAAAAGTACACACATGATTGTAGTACATACACATGCATGCTTAATTTACAATTAGTGCCATACTGCCATATTTTCTCTTGCACTGTTGGCAATCAAGTTTTTTTATTTTCTTCTCCCGTCTCCTCTGAGCCAGTGCATATATTGTACTTTATTGTAGCACACAAACAAATGATTTTCACAAATTTCTATTAACTATCATCATTGCGTCTGAATCCATTTCTGTACATGTGAATAGATTTATGTACTATGTACTAGGCATTTTGTTTGTGCTCTGTGTTTTACATTGCGTATATAAATTTCTCTCATGTTCCTAATGACTCTGTGGCTATATGTTTATTTCAGGCAATGTTGACTGACTTTGGATTGGCAAAGCAATTTGATGAGAATACTAGATCCAATTCTATGTGTGGAACATTAGAATATATATCACCTGAAATTCTTCTTGGTAAAGGCCATGATAAAGCTGCCGACTGGTGGAGTGTCGGGATTCTACTGTACGAGATGCTAACAGGGAAGGTTAGTACTCACTTAAATTTTTAATTTTGTTTTATTCTTTTTATCTGTTGGTCAACTTGTGAGCCTGAAATTTTCAATTTGAGGTTTTTCTGTGTTTGCTTACTGGCATGTGTGAATGCGACCTTAAAACGTTTTTGACGTAGAAAAAATGGTGGTAGTTAAGTGTGTAAAATTTTTCAGTTGGTTCCAGGAGACATGAAAAACTTGAGATAGCTTATTGGACAATCAACTAATTTAGAAATGCTTTATATGGAGAATATAGAACCAACAAAAAATTAAAAAATCATCTAAAAAGAAACAATTAATAATAAAGCTTTCTGAAAAGTTATTGTCATCTAATGTCCCTAGTTTGGTTCTGTTAAGTGTCTGTGTATGTGCTTAAACCATAGTTATTGTGTAATAAAACTTTTCTGTTCTTTATTTGTTTATTTTTGTTTTTTAATTCTTTGGTTGGTTATTCTGCACTTTAGTTACCTCAGAAACAAAAAAACTACCACTAGTTCTCTAGCTTGAATGTATTAAAAGGAAATAACAATACAAAGGAAAGGTGAATAAAATTAGGGAAATCTGTGAAACTACAAGAAGATTTATGTGATGGTTCCAGTATTGATGACTGACTGTTAAAGAATACTTCTGTACTTTCTGTAAGAATGTGTTTGATGAAGTGAAATTAAAGTTATGCTCTTCATTGTACGCAAAAATTAAAGCCTTTGAAAGTAAGGCTAACTGTTAGAGTGAGTTTTTCTGTCCGGAACAAATTTACAATGATTATTTTGGTCTAATATGCATATTTTGAATTTGTCAAAAGTTTTCCATGAATTTAATTTTATATTTTTGGAACTTAACATTTCTTCCATTAACTACTGTTTTATTTTTAGAAACATTAATATATGTCCTTTTGATTATTCTCTGCAGTCTCCATTTGTTGGTGGAAACCGACAGAAAATTCAACAGAAAATAATTAAGGATAAGATCAAGCTGCCTGCATTTTTGTCAAGCGAAGCACATTCACTGTTGAAAGGGGTAATCTACTTCTATCTGTAATTATATACTAACTATTAATGATGTATCAGTTAATAATGTTGACTTTCTAAAATGTATCTACCTGTTAATAATTTGTAATTCTGCTAGTTACGTACAAGTTGATATGGAAAGAGGGATCAATTTAGAAAGGTTTACATGTAACAGAGACCTTAGAAGGATGCATAGACGGAAGGAGATTGATTTGGATGAATGGAGCTCAATGACACTGATTTCTTGGCTGTAATATATTTATTAGATTTTGGTGATTCGGGATATCTGTTGCTGTTTCCAATTCAGAAAAATGGGCATATTTATGAGCTTATTATGCTTTATTGCAAAATTTCCTTTTGTTTATCAGTATTATCATTTGATAACTGAGACCAAAGAATTTATAATTTTTTCAACCCTTTTTTCTTTGCAGCTGCTGCAGAAGGAACCAAGCAAGCGTCTTGGAAGTGGATCAGGTGGTAGTGAGGAGATAAAATGCCACAAGTGGTTCAGGTCAATTAACTGGAGCAAGTTGGAGGACCGAAAAGTTCAGCCAAGCTTTCTTCCAGAAGTAGCTGGGAAACACTGCATTGCCAATTTTGAGGAGTGCTGGACCAACATGCCACTGCTGGATTCTCCTGTAACTAGTCCAAAATCTAGTGAGAATCCTTTTGAGGGTTACTCTTATGTGAAGCCTGTTGCTCCATTTTTGCACGGAGATAGCTCGTTATAAGCTAATGGATTAGGATTGCAAGGTTTATAAAAGAGCTTGTCCGATGATTGGAGGAAGAAAGTTCAGCAAACCCGACTTACCTGTCTAGTCGAGGTGGTAAAATCTGTAAAGACGTGTTGAGTATCATAATATGCTGTTTATAACAGTTATTAAATTATGTACAAGGAATTGATTATTGTTTTGGTCACCTACATTTTGCATCATGTCTTAATAATAGAATTGCCTTATTGCATTGATTTCGATTCTTTATCATTCCTGCTAAATCCATCTATGTAGCTATATTAACTGGATGACCTAATCCATGAGGTTTCCAGAATCCTCCCATGTTGGCATGTTATTTATTTTTTTTCCCCTCATTCCTTGTAAATCCATCTATGTTGGTTTAGCATATTCCACAATATATACTGTTTGCATTTGATCGGCTTGATGTTGTTGGTGCTTTTGTTTTCTTTATAACTATTTAAGTTTTTGCTTTCTTAAATAAGTAATTCCCCTAGGTGATGTTGAATGATGTCAATGTCAATACTGATTTGCTTTGTTAAATTACAAGAAAATTCCCTCTCTGTCTCATTCACTTTGTCTGTCTATATGTTGTTATGTTTTGTAATTTTGTACATCTATACGATGAATCTGATAGGGAAGGAGTGGTAGATTTGCACATGGCTGCTTCATTGTAAACATCCATCCGAGTCAGGTGAATAAAAAAATAAAATTAGTTAATTAACAACCACATTAGTTTAGAATAGTCCAATCTTATGAACCTTGTTATGGTAAATTCATTTGGCTGGTACCTGGTTGTGCAACCTTAACTTAGCTATGGCTCGCTCTAAGAAATTTCAGCAGGATTGTCTAAAAAATGCACGTGTATAATATTAAATAATGGTTGTGGCATGCTATATATGCTTTCTATAATTGAGAACCTACTTCTTATATCCATTTGTTGCAGATTTTATTTTATTTTATTTTTACTAAAAATAGATCAATCTAGTTGGAAAATTTGATTTATTACAATAAATTAAGTCTCATACAAACTGTCTCCTTGAGACTGTCCCTCGACTCAAGTAAGAATTCTAGCTGTCTATATTCCTCAAATAAAATAATACTAGTATAGTACAGGTATCCATCCTACGATTTCTCCGAGGTTGGGACAATTCTTTTATATTATATATGAGAGTATAAGACTCCATTGGTTTCTTCACGTGTTAATCTTTTATATTCATGGTTGCAAACTCAATTTTCAGCGAAAACTTTTTGAGCGAAAGCTAGAATTTAGCATAATTCGTAAGCGGAAACAAACTGGTAAAGTTGATCGAGCAAGGAGATGGACAAATCCATGAGAGCCAGAGAAAGGATTTGGTTTGTTTGTTGTTTCCTTGTTACCTTCCTCCTCATCTTTTACAACACTCGTGCAGGTCCTCCCTCCCACTTTCATTAATTGGCTGTAATGTTAAATACCAAAAACATGAACATATATATATATATATATATATATACACACACACACACACACACACACACCCCACATATATATATAGTAATAGTAATTGAATATTTCTTTGCAGATGGAGTAATCAAGCAAGTTTCAGATCCCACGGGAAATGTAAACTTGAGTCCTTTTGAACAATGGAGAAGTGCTTATGAATGCTTGCTAAACGTAATCATATCAACTCTCTTATATATTATTACTTCCTTTTAACTTAATTGTTTGGAGTACTAATTAATGGTTTGTGATCTTATGATCATCCGTGCGTGCTCGGTCTTAGATTTACATAATTCAGCTATAAACCATGAGCGAGTGAAAAATGGAAAATAAAACCAGAATCAACACATATTTGAAAGTGAATTGAACCTACTCATTTGACAGACATCGAAAAGTTGCCCGGACAAGTACCAGTTGACTGAACAAGGGTGGGTAAATGTAACACAAGTCGACACGGATGAATATTGCAAGTCAGGATGCGCGGAACATACCAGGGCAGTGCTGATGTGCATTCATCTAGTGAAGCGCGATTACAAGTTCATTGATAAGAGATCTGTCGTTGATATCAATGAGACCATTACACTTGGATGTGATCATGGTATTCCTTCGTTTACATGATCTCATAACGTATAAGATGTGAATCTAATACCATTCATAACAAAATAATATATATATATATATATGTATAATGTAACTGCTTTAAATTTTGCAGGGTTTTCAGGAGTATCTGTATACTCAAATGCCAGGAGGTTTTATGAAAGCAAATCAGCTATCTTTTCATCAATGGTAGCAGTTTTGTTTCTGATTACGTACTTCAACATGTAATATATAAAGAATTCACCTCCACGTATAGCTACCACAAGTCGCATATGAGTGGAGAATATAATGTTTATGGATGTACCAAGGATATAAATAAACTTACGTACTTTTCCTATAGAGAATAATGAGCAACATTTTAGATCTTCAATGCCGATTTCAGAGCCTTAATATTTAATCTTTCTGAGTAGATAAGTTTCTTAATCAACCAACAGTTTGGCTCAATACTATAAATCCAATAGAAAAGAGCATTAACCAAATCAAGATGCATGCTTTGCAATATTTCATACTAGTATAAATTAAGTTGATAGCTAAGAAGCTCTTTCTTTAAACAGACAAACAAAAAGAAAACCAACCAGATGTGAGACGACTTTTAAAAGTGACCTTAGAAGCAATCTATATATTAATAATTAATAATATAAAAAAGACAAACTAAACTTTTTTGGTAGATCTGGACTAGAAAAAATTAAACTCTTTTTATCTTAAAAAGGAATTTTTGTTCTTCATTCATCCTAGAACTTAATTGGTATAAAGTTTTGCAGGGTTTACAGGACTTGAAAGCAGTACTGTTACCATTTGTAACTGTTTTACATTGCCTGGAATACAAATTAATGATTTGTCAACTGAGGGAATTGGTTAGAGAATCGGCAATGGCTGCTGTCTTTCTCTGGAGCTCTTCCTTGTTTGCCCCCACAAATTTGTCCACTTCTCGTCCATTTTTTAGGAAGAAGAAGGTTGGAGTGGCTTTGATATCCCAGGATGTACTAAATTCCTGCAAAATCAAATCAATTTTCAAGACCCTTTTGCATGCATGTGTGAATTAAATGCTTATTTGTGAACAATATATATATATATATATACACACACACACAAGTCCCATTATTACTTACAGCTAGCTCATCAACGTCCACTGTTAAGAACATCATAGCAGAATATTTATCAGCAAGATCGCAGAAAGCCGGTGATATAACTCTACAGGGACTACACCATGATGCACTAAAATTTACCACAACCTGTTGAATGATATATAGGAAGCCAATAAGGGCGCCAACATAAATATATAATTAATGTGGGTTAGTTAATGAGAAAACTGAATTGATCAGAAAGCAAGCATGCAGAAGGTTTGTAGCTACTTATGATCACATTCCTCATTCAAAGTGATTGAAGCATGCATTGTCCAATTTACATTAGCCAAATGAAGAAGTTGCATGTCTTAGGGATTTTTTTAATTAGGAGACCTAATTTCCATAAACGCTAGTACAGACTTTCAGCAGTACTCCTGTCTGAATAATAGATGAGTCGATAAGGAAAACAAACAACTTACTATCTTGCTATCCCTGTTTGCTTCTGATAGCTTTTCTTCCCACTTCTTGATGGTAGTTATGAGCGTTACATTTCGGCCCTCCATAGAAAAGTGATCCTCCTCCACTTTTTCGGAACACTGTATTAACCCAAAAAAATGAAATGAAATGAATTGGTTTAGGGCCTTTAGGCACAATAAACAAATAGGAATAATTAAACTGCAAAATTAACTAAAAAAGAAAGAAAGAAAGAAAGAAATCAGGAAGTAGGAGTTAATATGATATCATTTCTTAATGAAGTAAGTTTGTTTGTTTGTTTGTAATTGCAGATCACCTTGGTCAAGCAATGTCCCATCGAGTATGGATGATGATTGTAGCGTTGTAATTACAGATCGAATCACAGCTGAGCAGTGACCTGATCCAAAAGTTGGAAACAAAATTCATGAAACCGACCGAGTATATATATAGAGGGTATTAATTAAATCTCTCATTATCTGCGCTGCAAACATATTCATTCCTATATATATTATGCCCACAAAGTAACACAACCAAGGAAACTCCCACCCTCCCTCCACTTGAGTTATTATTAAGTTGGAGCTACACGCACAAGAAAAAGACCAATTTATTTTTCTTTTTTCCTTCATATATTGAATCCGAATCTTTATATATATAAACAACTCAATGGACATTCCAATATTTTAAGGATCGTGGAACACTATCTCGGAAAGAAAATCGATCATAAACACAAATTATTGAGAAGAACAAGAAAATAATAACAATTTTCTTTCTTAATTTCTTTCTTTGAATTTCCCACAACAGAATGTGGAATGGACGTAGTAGAAGATATTAATGGATAAACAAAAAGTACCCGTTTGTTTCAGATCGGGTGGAATTGAAATGTCTTGGAATCAAACATTTTCCGGCAAAAAGAGACGGTGAAAAAGAAGATGAACAAAAGGCGGCCCTTAATATTATAATTATGGGAGAGGGAATGTTGAAGATTCAAGGAAAATTATGAGAAGCCTAGCCGCGCATAATTTATACGTAACTAACTAACTATCTAATTTGTGTAATGTACGGGTTTGCCCTTGCTGGATGGCTGAGTGATTGATGGTTATCAGCATGGGGTGTGTGGTCATTGCAACAGGTGTTTTTATCAAGGAGTAAAATTTCTCATTATTATTTATTACTACCTCCGTCGGACCGTCTCTTAAAACTATCTATAAAACAAATCCTTAGTAATCTAAAACAACATTTAAATACTCCCTCTTCTTTTATTTCATTTTTCAGTTACCTTTTTTTTTTCTTCAAAAAACCAGGTAGAGAGGATTTCAATTCCAAATCCATTAATAAATAAATGAAATCTATAAATGTATTATTTCAAGTAACCGGGCAATATAGTGAAATGAACTATTATTATTAGTGTGTGTGTGTGTGTATATATATATATATATATATATAGAGAGAGAGAGAGAGAGAGAGAGAGAAATAATTATTACAAATATAAAAGTCAAACAATATTTGATGGATAGTTCTAATTTTTTATTTTTTTTACAATATATGATTTTAAAATATTTTACAGTTTAAGCTGTTCAACATGGGATTGAATATACAGTATCTTCTATCCACATGAGAACTGTTTGCAAAATAAATACCATTAAGAGTAAACGAAACGATAATTTTTTTTATTACAATGTTATATTAACATCACCGAAGAAAATTTGGTCTTTTGACATGCTCATGGGGTTGCACGATTTCCTCGATCAGGTGCACCAGAAAGTTGTGTAGAAACTGGATTTCTGAGTGTAGTTAATCAGTGGTACTACAAACTCCCTAAAACAACTCTGATACAGATGGAAGGTGCACTTGCATCAATTACATTTTATCTCCTGATGGTCAAGGCCTGAGGTCTCCTTTGAAAACTTTGTAAGCGGGGTAAAAAAAAAATAACAAAAAGGAAAGCAAGGTACACGAAATAGTGAAACACTCATCGCGAATCATCTCTTTCAAGCTTTTCAATTTCCTCACGGTGCCTTCTTTCTGCCTCCTGAAGTTCCCTTTCTGCATCCTCCTCATCTTCCTTATCGTCGCGAGCTTCAAACTCCTTTGCTGCTGCCATTGCTCTCACAACAGGATCTCGAAGTTCAGATATCAATCCACCACCAATCCTGTACTCTTCTTCGTCTCCAATCAGGAATAGGCGCTGATCAGGTCCTGTTGCCATGGGAATGTCCACAGCCAATAACTTCATGTCATACTACAAAGAAGAAAAAGCAACTAGTACATGTCATGACCAGATCAAAAACACTGCTTAGAAGATATGCTTGTTCTATATCATCTTTTTCTTTGCTTTGCTTCTTGTACTCCTACCCGCAATGAGCGTCCTATATCCTATTTGACTTGATTTATTTGTACCTCATGTTAAGATTAGCCAAGGATATTACTTTAACATACTTTCTTTCCATAATTTTGTCCTCAATAGCAAATTTTAGAGTCATATGTTGAAAACATTAATATGCACAAAGAAAAGTAGGACTCTAATTTCCCATCAGGGGGAGTATATCGTATTTGTATCTTTGTTAATGCATCTCAATATTCAACGCAGTGTGAATACAAACCACAGAAGAATCTTAGGATGATTTTGGGAAAGAAATCCGAGTTTTGTATTGTATTCATTTCTAAATACAATATAAATCGAAACAAGAAAAGAATATCTATAACCTGGGATAAGGCTAACAAAAACCTAGAACTTCCTTTACTAATGAAACATGCATAAAAAAACACTATGAGGAATTTTCATGTTTAAGTATTACTCTAATTCTTTTTCCAACTGAACTTGAATCGTACACCTTTTTACTTTACGGGAGTAAATATGCTGGGAACTTAATCACTGCATCATATATTCTACTAATTGCCTTTTGTCCATTCAATTTTTTAAAAACAGATGGGACCTAGTTTTGTTGAACTACAGATTCTCCCATGGATGGTCGGCCAAACAAGATAAATTTATTGCTGTGTCTTATGAAGAACTACAGAGTAGCAAGTACAAAGCAAACCTGGCCTTTCTTGTTCTTGACTTCAACGCTTACTAAGCCTTTTCTCTCAGAACCTCGTATTGGGAAGATAAGAAAACAACGTTTGCCCCTAAGCCCTGCCTTGAAATTCTTCACTGTAATACCACCACCAGACATCACATATGCTCTCAAATCTGTTCCAGTGAGTGGAGCACCCATGACTTCAAGAATCCCAGCGGATGTATTTAATCTCCTCATAGCCATTCTGTAAACCTTATCAGGATTGATCATGAATCTTGACCGGAGATACAAGCCCTTAAACATTACAGAAACAACAGAAAGGAGCACCAATCACCATCTTTCAACAAATAAATAAATAAAAGAATTTTAACACCCCATTAGGAAGTTGAATCACTCGATTTTGTGTCCATAAATTGTGACACTCTGAGAAAGTCTTAGACACAAAACGACAAGATACCTCAATAGGACACAAAAGAATTCTCACCAGCTTGACAAGGACTTTTGAGGTCCAATAAATTAGCCATATTAAATGTGAATGGCAATCCAATCCCAAGAGTGATCCATGATTCATAATAACGTAAACATATCAAATGTTAAGTGTGATTCCTTTCACGTATGCAGTGCCAGAGGGAAATGGTGGCAACAATGGCTACAAATAGAATGATTATAATGTGACAACTGGCCATAGTGAAACATGTAATCAGAAGAGATCATGTAAAATTATTGTTGTTGATGTTAATAAAAATTATAGTTTGTCTAAATGAATGGTATTCCAGGTCAATTACATATTTATGATTTATATACTTTTACACATTTTTTAAAGATATGCAGGCATGTGATCACCTTGAAATCAGATTAATACTAAAATTGTTAAGCACCATTTACATGTAGTTAACATGATAAAGCAACCTAGCATAAGGATGACCTTGGTGATTACTCCCTCCGTCCTCAAAAGAATGTTCTCAAGTACGAAATATTTTGTCCACAAAAGGATATCTAAAAGTACACAAGTTAAATACAAAATAAGCCTAAAGACTAGTTTACCCTCAAAAGTATACTAAAGTGGGATCCACTAAGTTTAAAAGAGACAAAGATTTATTAGTGTACTTGCATGAGGTCCACTATGGGCAAAATTGGTACTTATTTTATACTCTCTCCTCTCCTTTATTTTTCTTAATGTGTGTGAGACTTGTACTTTGGACATCCTTTTGAGGACGGAGGGAGTATATAACAAGTCATAGTCATCAACTTTTCTAATGTACAAATGTCAGTTGTAACAATAACTTCAACCAACACAGCCGAGGAGGACAATTTCATGAAGCTGGTCATACTTTAAGTGGTGATGTAAATCATATGATTGGCTTGTACATATATGAATGGTGATGGAATTTTAGTGACGTCTTTTTGAAGGCTACTGGCTATTCATTTACAAATTAAGTGCATAAAGAATAGATCAACATAGCCCCATTAATGATGGCACACACAAATAGAGAGATGCTTTAAAGTTTAACTCAAAAGGTACAAATCAGTTACGATACTAAATCTGGATATTGTCTTTGTGGTTTAGTGGTAGGACTAGGCATCCACCTATTAACTGCCAATGTGTTGTGTGAAAGCAGAAGTTGTGTTAATGCCCTGCTCTTTCGTAACTTTTTTATTGAATGATACTTACTGAGAGTCTTAGACTTAGATGAACAAGGAAATAACAGAAGGCTGTGCAGCTCAGCTTTGCTATTACAGCCAAGGGAACAAGTAAGCATCGGATTCTGATGGAACACTTTGTAGTTATAAGAACACAGAACACAGAGAGTATTAAATAACTTCTTAAAGTGGTATCTTTGGATTGTGAGACATTACAATGGTCTGAGTATCATGATTATCTTTATCATGAATGACAATATTTGCAATCATAGAAGCTTGAATCTCTTATAATACGTACTAAAAGCCATTACTTGTGCTACCTCACAAAGTCTGGTTAATAACAGAAAGATATTCCTACTATCTCTTTGTCCTTGACTAGTGCTCGTAAACCTGTCTACTCAGACAGAAAAAAAGCATCAAGAATCATAATTATTATGTAAGTGGAAAGAAAAAAAAATAGACCTTATGCCCCATTAGGCAGCAGGAAAAAGAATGTGCAGAGTTTTCTTCCATTGGTTGGAGATCAAAGGTAAATAGGTAATGGAGAAAAGAAACAATGGGGGATGAACTTTTCCAGTTTTCCTCCAACCAAATCCTCCAAGTGTAGAATGAAAGGGAGACAAAAAGGTAAATACTAATAGAGACCACATAGTTCCACAACCTTTAGAAAATATTGAGTATTGATTAAGGATGAAATAAAGAGTGAGCACAGAACCACTGATAGGCCGATACTATTGTAATTTTCCGTACTTTCTTCTTCTAATAAGAGACAAACCAAAGGGAATTTGAACTATAAGGATTAATTGAAACCCATTGGCACAAATTCATGACTGACTCTACACATTCTCTAGAAACAAATCAAAACAATATTACAACATATACTCAAAATATAGATGACTAACAACTAAAATACATCAAATGATTAGAAAGAATAACTCACAGTAAATGCAACGATAGCTGTGGAAAGGGCAAGAAACCCATACTTGGCCATGCCTTCAGATAATCCAATAAAAGTGTTGGCAATCCCAAACATAACCCTCCATAGCAAAATGCACACCACAACCCCTCCAGCACCAATTAATACCAGACTATTCCTTTTCCAGAACGCCTCAATCTGCAATCCAACCGCTTCCCGGTATCGCGAAAAAGTACTCTTAACAGCTGATACCGGCTTTTCAACCACATTTTTCAAAACTTTCCCATAAACTCTCCCGTCCAAATCTAAACCCTTGATCGATAAGTGCCTAAACCCTATCAAGTTCTTGTTTCGCAATAAATTGGACGGCGGGATTAATTTAGGAGTAGGGTATTGGAAGGTTTTTGAAATTGATGACGAAACATAGTTTCTTTGAGGATTTGGAAGCCATGGAGTGATGGGGGTTTGTAATTTGGGTTGATGAGGGAGAAAATGAGAAATGCCAGTGGTAGCAGCATATGGGTCTGTTGTAAGTGCTGGGGATTTTGGAGTGATGCGATGGTGGTGAAGATACCTGAGGATCAACCTCGATGAGGGTTTTGACATATTTCTTTTGTAAGCTTAGATTCACGGAGGCACAAACTCGAGCAGATGCAGATCAAATGTTTGACTGATTGCCAAGGAAATGAAGGAAAGCGGGCTTTGTTTATATAGTATAGTAAATATAAGAGGAGAGAGAAATTGTAATATGTAATTTACTGTTTGTTTCGGCCTTGCGGGCTTGGCAGCTCCGCTAAGGCTCAGGTCACGGCCTCACGGATCATATTGCATTTTCCATTTTTGTCCCTTGTAATATTAAATATACAGTATATTTTAATTTAATTTTACATTTTAAAGTGACATAAATTTAGTACTACTTAATTATCATCCGTATGACTTTTATAATCAATAATGATTTTTTTTTTAAAATATCGTTATTGTGTAAATATACGAGATGAAATAGTAAATTACCTTTTAATTGAGAGTTTAATAGAAAAATAAATAATAAAAAATATATTTTTATAAATTACAAACTAATCATAGAATAAAATAATTCAAAGTAATAGTAAATTAGTATAAATAGTAAAAAACTAATAACCTCTGAGTGCAAATTAAAAAAAAATAATTCAATAATTCACTTAGTTCTAAAATTTAGGATTAGTTTTGCCATTTAAAATTATTTGAAGATAATTTCCATTCAATATATGATTTAATTAAATTTATAAAAAAACAATTATTAAAATATTAACTATTTAAAAGTATTACTAATTATAAATTTTAATATTTTCACAAGTTAAACAATCATATTAAATTTAAATTCAAAAAAATTATCTTGTTATTTTAAAATGTTAAACTTGATTTTATATTTCATAGAGAGGGAGTTTGCCTTTTTTTTAATTTTTTGAGTTTGACTTTTTTATTATACTTCTTCCTTTTCTTTTTTACAGGGTAACTATAAAAAAATATTTATGACATTGCATTGACATACATTAAAGAACTCTATAAGCTGTTATTTTTTTTGTTGATGCTAGTAGTTTTAAATTTTTTATCTTAAAAAATGTTTAAAATAATGTGTCACTGTAATATTAATTGAGTAAATTTGATGTGATTGACTATGTCAAAAATTATTAATAAAATATTTAATATCATGTCATTTGATACTATTAATATTATTCTTTTTTTAATCGTCCTACAATTAACTTTTTTCTATATTATGTTATTAAGAATAATTATGACCCTGCAATTTTTATGAATTAAACACCTAAAAAAACAACTATATTATGATCACAAAAATATGTATACAAAATAATATTATTTATGGGTAATACATTATCAAATAATTACATGTCCTCAGTTTTATATATAATTTTTTATATTCTATTTTATCATCATAATATTATTAAAAAATAAAAAACCTCCTTACGATTACAATAGTCTTGATTCGCGCAAATATTTACGATTAGACCATTCTATAATTGCTCTCAAAAAATGACCATTCTATAATTATATATAAAAAATGTAATAATAATAAATAAAAAGACGGCAAATTTATTCAGCCACCGTCACCCTCCAAAAACTGAGCTACTTATCTTTAGCCCCCGTTAATGCCATCGCTGCCGGAAAAGGGTGATGAAAATCATTCACATCCCTTGCTTGGAAGACAACTACTCCTACTTGTATGATAATTTTTTCTTTATATTATTGGTATTTGGATTTCCAATTACATAAAAACTACTCCAGTAATTATATATGAATCCTGTACTTGTAAGTGGTTAATTGCTTATTTGTTGCAGAATAATTGACGATGCAACAAAAGAAGGGGCAGTGGTAGATCCAGTTCAGCCTGAAAAGGTTCTTCAGGTTGCCAAAGACAACGGGGTTGACCTAAAGCTTGTCCTCACCACTCACCACCACTGGTATATGTGCTCTTCATTTCTACTTTCGTTTTTTTTTTAATACTTATAATCTCTTACTGTTTTCTAATGAATTGTGTATGTATTTTGGAAACAGGGGTTCTAGTGAATGTTTAATCTGCTTTTGAATTTGGTTTTTAAGTTTATAGCGTGATATTTGGTGTTTGTTATTGGGATTTTTAATATTTGAGTGGATAAATGTTAATATCATGATAGGGATCATGCTGGTGGCAATGAAAATATAAAGCAACTGGTTCCTGGTATTAAAGTTTATGGTGGCTCTGTTGATAATGTTAAGGGGTGTACTAATAAGGTGGAGAATGGTGATAAGTTCTCACTAGGTGCTGATATCAGCATATTGTGTCTTCACACACCTTGGTATGCTATTTTTTATATTTATTTATAATTATCTTGTTTTTTTCCAACTCTGTTATGCTTTTAAATTTTGTTATATGCTAGTATATTGTTTATACTATATTATATTAACAACATCTACATTTGCTGATGGTTTATTACTTACTTGAAATGATATGTGGAAATGTGTTTCTAAAAGATTTTCAACTGATTTTAGTGGCTGAGTTGCTGCTGTATGAATTTCATCTTTTTTCTCTTTATGCTGCTTTCATCAGCCATACGAAAGGTCATATAAGTTATCATGTTACTGGCAAAGAAGAAGATAAGCCTGCTGTTTTCACAGGAGACACACTGGTGAGCACAAATATTGCTCTCTCTCTCTCTCTCTCTCTCTCTCACGTGAGATGGTTAACATTGTATGTATATTACTGATTGCTCCTTAAGCTTTTAGAGAATGACCAAACAATGTATGTCATACTTCATTAGTTATGAAAGTATAGTATACATCGTGCGCTCTTAATTAAAATTCACATTATCTGTTAACTAGTTTGTTGCTGGCTGTGGGAAGTTCTTTGAGGGCACAGCAGAGCAAATGTATCAATCTCTATGTGTGACATTGGGTTCACTGCCAAAGCCTACTCGTGTTTATTGTGGCCACGAGGTAAAGAAATAATAGTATTTGGATTTTTTACATATCTGTATATTGTCCAGAAATTTTCTTTTCTGGTACATTGATTTTTTGTTATGCTTATAATCACATTTGCTTCTCTATTGCAATCTTTTGCAGAAAATGTAGAGTGTGGCTTTTTCCAAAATGATACCACATCTCACTAGGCCAGCTCCCTACATTGTTAAATCACAATTAAAGGAAACTCCTTTGTTTTCTTTAAATTTGGAAAGTGTAAGCTACTTAAGTCATGCAAGAGAACCAAAATAGACCTAACTGAAAAGTTGTGTGTATATTAATAATTTAATATCATTCTTTCCTTGCAAATCATGCTTTGGCAAGACCACTTTTTGTCTTTTCAGTAATTATTAAAAAAAAAAAAAAAAAAAGCTTTTCCTGACAAGGATTACTTCCTTTCCCTTGTTTTTAATGCTCTATTTTCCTAGTCTTGAAGGCCCAACAATCAATGAAAATGTAGTTACACCTCTGCATAGCCTAGTAAATGCAGTAAGAGTAAAAACAAATTCACGCAGCTTGGATATATTCTTCATTTGTAGTGTTCCCACTAGATATGAGGTACCCATTTTGTTGAGAATATATGGGACATGTACATCCATTCAGATAAATAGTTATCTGTGCTGAATTCACTATAAACCGAAATTCTAAGCGGAGCTCTCTGGATTTGTTTAGCACTCCTGCTGAAGGAATGAAGTCAGATTTTCAGATGACCGAGCCTGAGAAAGATTCAATGCGAATGCTTTTTAGGTTTTTCTGGTTGGAGCAGATAGGAGATTGTTTGCTTGTGAACTTACAGCATTTTCGTTGCCCTTCACCAGTGGAAACTTGATATTGGAGAGCATCAATAACAGTTTCTTCATGAAAAAGATGCCCCACTCTACTGAATAAAACGGCCCCTTTTGATTCATTAGTGGCTTAGTAAGCTCTCTTCACTTGATGAATCTACCAAACTTAACAGCAACCAATTTGAAAAGCTTGTTTGCTTGCTACCCATCCTTTGATGTGATCCCAATATTGTAGATGCTACTTTACACTGCCAAATATTAGGATGTCTTGTTTATTATCTCCATGTACCAAGAAGCTCTTCATATATCAGGGCAACCCAACTTTCTTCCACAAATATCACCCAAAGGGACCTGCTGGGGTTGGAGGATGTCATAGTTTCTCTACATCTTAAAATTTGATTATCTCTTGTTTTCAGTTTAGATATTATTTGTGTGAAGTTCGGTATCCATTTTCCATTCACCACTGAACCAAACCTGTGCATGTGGCATACATATCAGACGAGGATGCTTGTCTATTTTTGAAGTCTCATGGTTTAGTTTACACAACTGTTATAGCTGCACTTGTTTCTTAATTAAGTTTATTATAGGTTCTCAGTTTCAACTGTTAATATCTTTTCCAGTTTCTGGGTTTAGTTTATGAGCATGAAACTATCTCTGTCTCTTGCTCCCTTAAATTCAAAATTTATGTAATGAACCAAATAACTTAGTTCTAGGTTCGGACCTATGCAGGTTAATATTACCGTCAATTTGGTACATTCTTTTTCCTATAAGAAGAGAGTAATGATTTCTAATTCTTCAGTATACAGTGAAGAACTTGCAATTCGCCATTACAGTTGAACCTGACAATGCGAGAATAGCCCAAAAGCTATCATGGGCTCAGCAGCAGAGACAGTCAGGTCTTCCTACTGTTCCATCTACCATTGAAGAAGAATTGGAGACTAATCCATTCATACGGGCTGACGTGCCAGAGGTTCAGGTATTATAATATATCTTTCCTGGTGTTTGAAAAAGCGAGAGGAAGAAAAGTAAATAATGAGAAAATAATAAATAAATAATGGACACTACATTATGCAATACTACTTTATATTATAAGACCTTGGAGCTGAAGGGCATCTGTAAAATTTAAAAATCAGAGACTCAGAACCAGGGTAGCTTAGAATAGGAATAGCTAGTATTGAGTTGGTTAGTACGTAGTTGAATCACCCTTTTTCCCCGTGTTGGTTCAAGTCTGATATAAAAACCAATTTGGTTTGCATGCCAACTCAAAGTTGCTTTCTCAGTGAATTAGACAACAAAATGAAACTTGAACTGGGTCGAACCAGTTCTGGAGATTCAGAAGAGTCCCCATGTGTTTTGTTCTTTCTTTACACTTTGTAATCTGCTAAACCTTCAATACCAGGGAGTGATTTTGGCATGTAAAAGAAAGGCATGAAAAATCGCTTCCTTGTTGTGCCATATGGATTCTTACATTGAAAAGCTTGCTTATTCAACAGGAGAGGGTGGGTTGCAAGTCCGCTATTGATGCTCTGAGGGAGATAAGGCAACGCAAAGATAACTGGAGACGGTAATTCAATAATCTGTATAATAGTGTCATGATGTTCTTGTGTTGTGCCGGGATTTGTAATGACTTGCAAATGTTATAGAACAATTTATGTCATTTGTGCAACTTTAATGTCCTTGCTGTTAGATGACTTTGTAACTGAGCTTAAATTTTCCTGGTTTTCTTGGCAGGATCTCCTTTCTTTAGATCTTTGTTCAAGGTTTCTACCAATCTTCATTTTCGTGCCCTCTTTTGTGTGTTATCTCTTGTATGAAGCAATTCTACAATTACAGCTCTATGCATAAGCATTGAACACAGATTTCTTGTGTTGACTTTCAGACAGTCAACAAATTTGAGTTTCAGTTTGTAACACAATAAACATAAATTTATATAAATTTGAGTTCTCTTTTCTTCACATAATTGTTCATATTGTTCAGGTCTACTGTTGACATGGTCTATGAAATAAAATCAAACTTTTTCTCATGTCACTTTTCAGCACAACTTCAACGATAAAATAGTCCCACTTAAAAATAAATTAACTAAGAGATAAATATGAATATAATACCAGATGACTACATATCTTATAAGTGTTACTCATATGTTTTAGATATTAGTATTATAAATATGAACTTTTTGTACTAAAAATGTTGCGGGGAGTTGCATTTATGAGTTGTAAAGTTACGTTTATTTAGACGAAAAAAATTTAAGTATCTAATAGTATGCTTGTACTCCTACAGTCCCTACAAACTCTAAAAGTCTCGTACAATTTTAAATGAATGGAGTTTCTTACAATTTTCATTTCACCAATTTAGGCTCCCTTGTAAAATTTGTAAATTATAATAATATATTTTTGTTTAAAATTTATAATGCTTAAATTAATAGTAATGGCGTAATTTTATATTATTATGATTAAGTCCAAACAATATTTCAGTTTATAATTTCATTTATAGAAATCAGACATTATTTAAAATTTTATTTATTTTTACTAAAAATGAGACTATTTTGATGGGCCGAGATATATAGTATTATTATTATGTTATTCTCCCAAAAAAAAAACAAGTGAATTGAAATTAAAGAAAGGAGTGGTGATTGGAACAAGTGGGCAAAGTTTTGTGTAGTGAATGAGAAAAGAGAGCCAGAGACAAGATTGAGTGGGTGGCTCAGTGAGAGTGATGGAGTAGGAGACTAGGAGGAGTGGCGTTACTAGTGACAGACGCAGACGGACAGACTGTACCAGTATATACCAAGTGCGTGGTGGCTCAGTGGGGGCAGGCTGACCCGGTGACCCAGAAGGCCAGAACCATAACCATAGTCCACAAGGTGGTGGAGTCTCTTCCGCGGTCAGGTCAGATCAGACTAATTATTTTGTGGACATAGCTAGCTAGGCACTCCAGGGGGAGGGCCCTAGCACAACTCACCTGCTTCTTCCAACGCCATCCACATTTTTCTTATCAAACTTTTATTTATTATTATTATTATTATTATTCGCCAACTTAATACTAACAACAACAAATTCTAAGTACAATCAAGCTATTAAAATATCAAGAGAATACTCTTATCTATACAAGTGACGGAATAATAAAATACCTTGGTAATCTTATACCCAACTTTAAAACATTTGTAAGCACCTTTGTGTATTATTTTTTTCTTTCTTTTTTATATATGATATAATTGATTTATTTTTTTTACGGGCCAGTTTTATTATTATCTCTCCTGAGATTTTGTCTTTTTTGTTTTAAATATATTTTCTCAATTGTAAGAAATATTTTACAGTGTGTCGTCATTACATTATTTACTTAACATTATGACGGGGAACATAAGCAATCATTACGTGTAAATATAAGTAATATATTTATATATATACATACATATATATATATGTGTGTGTGTGTGTGTATTTGAGAGATATATTTAAGATCTAAAAACTAAAACTCTTATCAATGTGAGTGATTACTGAACTTCTACATATTATATTCATAATAGTAAGATCTAATGGGGAGGTCGATAAGCTCTCTCACACTCACAAAAAAAGAGAGTATATCATGCAGACAAAGAAGCTGTACTAAATATATGATGGACAACCTAGCTAAATATTCTTTAGGGGGCATTATTTTGAAAAATTATAAAATATTATTTTGTATATAACATAGGAGATAATGTATTTTTTTTATATTCAATTAAATTAAATAATTTATTTTTATACAATAACTCACGTAATTATATAAGATGTTACTCGCCTTCGTATTTGTGTATTCTTTTAACTACTTAACGATAGTTATCAAACAGTAAGGTGCTGTTTGTTTACATCTGATTGTCTCTTAATGGACCGTCTCTTATTCGCTAAGAGACATGATGCTATTTTTTTTTTGTTACCTCTGAATGCCTCTTAATCGATAAGGCAGAAAATGAAATCTTAATAATTAAGAGGTACCTCTTAATGAATTTTTTTGATAAATTTTTTTATATAAATATATTCAACAATATTATTCACTCATTTTTATTAAATTGAATATTTAAAATTATTAAATAAATTTTTACCATTTAAAATGGTAAAATAGTGTCATTAAGAGACAACTTATTTTTTAGTTATCAAACAGTTTTTTAGATTCAGACCTCGTAACCATTCAAATGATCTAATTTATTAAGATATCATAATTATTCAGATTTTAATTATTATTTTTATGGAACACAACCTAAATCAATGCACAAATATTTGGCTTGAACTGCGGCTATCCTAGCGTGAGTAAGAAACCGGACACATGGAGAGAGACTATCCTCTCCGTCTCCATGACCCATCATATACTTTATATACTAGAGATCTTTGTATAACTTGCCTTGCCTAACCAACATTTGGTTAAACCCGTGTTTTTTAATCTCAATTTATAATATCAACGTGTTTTTTAATCTCAATGTTATAATATATCTCTCTTCTCTCCGTCTTTAAAAAAATAATTAAAATATATTTTTTTTGTTCTAAAAAAATTAAATAAAATTTATAGAATAAAAGTAAATATGTCATTTAGTAAAATCCATTAATATAAAAAAATAAAAATAATTATCACTTTATATAGTTTTGCGGGACTACTAAAGATAAATTTAAAATAGTTTTACTTTTTTTCCTCTACTTTTACTTTTCTTAATATGTGTACAACTTGTACTTTGATCATTATTTTGAAGATGAGAGAGAGTAAAATTAAAATTTTATATACTATCAGTGTATATACAAACGATGTTAAAATAATGACACCTTATTAATAAAATATTAATTTTAACACCGTTAATGTATACACTATAATGTATCAAATTTTAACTCTAAAATTAATAGCACTAAAAAGATGCAAAATTTACAAGGATTTAGTTTATTTTAAAGTTAATTTTAATTTGTTAAACATTTAATTTAATAGTAATAATACTCCTTGCGTTAAAAAAAACAAACAAAAATTTTAGTAAAATTTAAGAATATTTTTTTCCCACCCCATCTCTACATACAATGAGTATTTAGTTTAATAATGAATTTAATGATGACATGATCATAATATAATTGTATTGCTAAACTTGTGAATATTATATTGATTTGTACTATCATTAATAAGTATTATTTTTGTAAATTATAATTTTTTCAAAATGTATTTTTTAAGTAGAAATATCATAATAATATAATTATAATGATGAACTTGAAGACGTATTATTTTATATATTCCCTCTAGACAAAAGAATCCTATTTATAAACGTTAAGAATGTATTTTTATTTGTCTTTATCCAATTACAATCATAATTATTGATTTAATAGTAATAATATGCTATCAAAATTAAAGGAATTTCTTTAAATATCATCCCATTACATTCTCCTTCCGTATCAAAATATATGATTATTATTGATTTTTTAAAATCAAATTAAGATATTTTTACATTCAAAATTGATATTATTTTTTTTAATTTTAATTAATACAATGATAAATATTATAAATTATTTAAAAAATAATAGTTAATGTTTTATTATTTTTAATGAATTATCTTAATTTTAAATTTGAAAATATTTTATATTAATTTTCAAAGCCATGATCTTATAAATTAAAACACTTCGAGTATTATTTTTAATAAAAGGAATATTTTTTTAATAAATTAATTTTCTTACCGGTTGAAAATTTTAAATGATAGTCATTTTGAAAACAGAAAGGCTAGAGGCCTAGAGCGTAATAATAACAACGTTGAAAAGAGAAAGATGAGTACAATATATATATATATGAGTCCTTCTACACGGACCGGCCAATTTGACATGAAAATTGGACCGGTCCATGTAAATATCCATGTTCCCTTGGTTTTTTTTTTTTTTTTTTTTTTGGTATTTATTCCAAACATATTTATATTATGGATTTTAAAAAAAAAATCAAAAAAAACTGAAAAAATTAGGTGTAATTTGGATATATATCAAAAAAATGGTTGTATGGACCCATACAACCATTTTTTTGATATATATCCAAATTACACCTAATTTTTTCAGTTTTTTTTGATTTTTTTTTTAAAATCCATAATATAAATATGTTTGGAATAAATACCAAAAAAAAAAAAAAAAAAAAAAAACCAAGGGAACATGGAAATGTCCAATTTCCATGTCCCAAAAACATGTCAGTGTAGACTTATTGTATATATATATATATATATATATATGAAATTGATATTTTTATAAGGTAATTTTATAATATTTTTTTATATAAATAATAAATAAATTCTATTTTATAAAAATATTAAATTTTACTCGTGATGGTCAAAGAAGTTTTATTAGTAGTAGACAGTAGGAGTGTGCAGCAGATACAGCTTACCTTGAAAACATACGCGAGCTCTTCTTTTCCTCCTCCTCCTCTCACTTTCCACTGCGTTTTTTCAGAGGGAGAGGGAGAGGGGGAGAGAGAGGGAGAGAGGGAGAGAGAGAGAGTGGAATTTTCAGAGGTCTCTCCATCACTAGATTTTGATGCAATAACATTCATGGAGAACGTAAATGGCTGTAACCCATATTTTTATCATTCCCTATCTATGTGTATTTGTAGTCGCTTTCCTTCCTTATACCATATAAATATATCTGACTCCCATGACGAAAGCGACCCATCATCTTCCGAAAATTATGCGACACCCCCTCTTTAATTTCTTTCCTTAATTTGGAGGGATAATTCTTCTTCTTATTTTTTTTTTCTTTTTATCTTCTTTTTCTATGCTCATGGTCTTGGACCTCACTACACCAATATGATCGATATTCAAAACAAACTACTCCCCCATATATATATATATAATGTATTATATATATGCAGCCACAGCACTGGAGACCAGGGTTTCAATTCATGGGCAAAATTTTACAAGTTAAGTTTTCATTATTGCGTTACTGCTTCTTTATAATAGCCATTTATTTATAGCCATTTATTTATGCTATTGTGGCGTGATTAGTGTGTAACTTGTTACTCGTGTTTTCAATGATCTAGGAGGTTGAAATTTAAATCTAGGTTTTCTTAAAAATTAAGTTACTCTCGTCTTATAGAACTAGCTAGCAAGCTAGGGTTCTACTGGAATTGAACTTTTAATTTGTTGTTCAGTTTTAGGGTTTCAAACTAATTAAATCTTGTTTGTTTTTAATATCTATTTTGACTATATATTGGTTGAACATCAATTGTTAGCACTGGTAATTGTAATAAATCTTGATTATGGGGAGCAAAAAGCTAAGTAGCTTTACATGTTGAGATTTGCTTTCATTAGTATATACATGTGGCTGAATAATATTGTCCGAAAAACTTTACAACTAAAATCCTTTCTTTCTTTCTTCCTATTCTTTTTGTGACTTTGCCCATGTATTGTAAGATCAACTAACCCTGACGAGAAATTAAATTATTAGACTAACTTTTATTGTCAACTACTTCAGCCGACTTCTTTCTTGATTTCAAGAAATTAAATTAAAAAATTGATGACTTTTAATATGTGATCATCAAAAAGGTGATGAAGTAGCATTTATATGCCACTAATCAACAAGCAAAAAAGTGTTTGTATTCAACATTTGAGCTACTTTACTGTTCCGATATACTGTGGTACTCACAGAATTTGGTGCCCCTGAAATTAATCATGTCTCGTAATAACATATGCCTCATTTTCAATATCTACATCCATCTTTCCATTTTTACGTATACTTTGGGTTCTTTTTTATCTGTTTCCTCTTAGTCTTTTGGGTTTTATTATGAGGAAGGAGAAGATAGGGTTCAGAAGAGAAGTACTCGTATATGTTATGTTCTAGTTAAAAGACATTCTGGTTTCTTTGATTGATTTAATTACAGAATGATCCATTACTCAAACTGGTGTAAATCAATGAAATAATTGTTTGTATATCATTTTTCTTTTAGCGACACACTTCATTATCAATGGGAAATAAAAACAGTGTATTCTTTTTCTGTTTCTAGGTAGCACCAGCATGCTGAAAACCACTTATTGAAATGAATCATTTCCCACTAACTTTGTATAACTTAATTACTTTAAATCTTCCTTCCTTCCTTCCTATGTTTATGTATGTATTACACAGGAGTGAAGTGGTCAATTTGAATAATATGCAAATAATATATTAGTGTTTAATTAAAGTGAGAAACAGTCTGAGAGAGCTTCCTTCAGCCCACTCATGGATGCGATAAAGGGGCTGAATTAGCTGCCGACTCATTCACTTAACCACCCAGTAGAAATGGAAAAGTGTTGTGCTACTGTGACTGAGTGAATGAAGCGGGAGATAGTTTTCCATCCCTCTCCCTCTGTGCTTGGACTGAAGGGAGCTCCCTTTTTCTGTTCCGCACATTCATTTTCATCTCTTGTTTGTCTTTCTACTCAATTTTAAATGCTATATATATATACACTCATCCTCTTTGAGTGACTGCCTTATAATTATCGTAAAATGCCTGCCTCTCTCACCTATCAACATGTATAAATTTGCAGACATACCATGCTGAAAAATGTGTTGATATAATTTTGCAGCGGAATCAGCTTCTGCTCTTGTCTTTCCATCAAGAGGCAAGAGGGTTAATGAGTATTTCCTCGGTAGATTCATTCCTTTTCCCTCCTTGCTCTATTAGCCTATTTTGTGCAATTCATTTTCAAATATTTGGTACATCTACTTCTTACCGCAGGACTTGGCATGAAAACAGTTAATCAATCATAACCTATCTGTACAATAAATTCTGCATTGAAGCCATGACAAGTTTACATTGAATTGAATGAGAATTTTTTGTCTATGAATGCGACAAATGTTCAAGTTTGAATTCATAAACTACTTGTTATGGCTTCTATTTTTTTGGGGGTCAAATTTTCAATTACAATTCTGCTGTTATATTCAATATTTTTGGCAAGTTTTTAATCAAAGGTTTATTAAAAGGGAAAAACATTAAGGCTGCTAATTCCCAGGTACACCCTGTGAGAGTCATAACTCGACAATTCTTAGTACAATTACGGTATAGTGAGGTTAGCACATTGTGAACCATGTGATGTACAAAACATCACAATTATTGAATACTTGGCCAGTTTTTTTTGAGTAAGATCTCTGTTTGAAAATAGATACTTTGGTGACTAATTTTTGAAGAAAGTGTATCCAGTTCAATTTTTTTATTATTTAGGGTATGCTGTATGTGTTCATAATTAGTGGAAAAGCACAGTATTTCTCAGTTTCTTGAAAATATAAATCCTTCATGTGCTTCTGTGCAGTTGGACCATTATATATTGCTATAATATATTAAGATTAACTTCGATCGGAGATTTTCTCTCTATTTTATTGTTTTGTTTATGAGGTTGAATTAGTGGTGGATGGTTAGTGGAGGATGTGATTTTGCCAAATATGGGTGGTGGAAGTTCTTCTTAATAAATCCTGTTTTGGAAATGAGGTTTTGTTTTCATTCCCTTAATTAACATGCATGCATTTTGATCGAGGGAGAACAAGTTGTGTATGGAATCATTTTTATTAAATAAATGAACAAATAGATGCGGTTTGTTTGTTTTAATGTGGTCCCATTTTCTTTTTTCTTTTTTTGTTTATGTATAATATAATTAGATGACGTTCCTGTTCTTCTCTTTATTTTTTCAACTGTGCCTCCCCCCGTAAATCACTCAGCGCAGGGTGTTTTTTGTGTTTAAAATGTATATAAAATCAAATTGTTGCTGACATTTTATATGAGCAACCAAGAAGTAAAATCATGATTAACTTAGTGACAGTATTGTAGCCTTTCTGTGTTGGTCTGCATTTTAGACTTCTTGATTATTTTTGCTATCAAGTATTTAGATGTACGGACAATTTTTTTCTTGGACATGGTTTAGATCATTAGTAACATTATTGCAACAATCTCGTTTTGTAACTCAGGTTATTATACTCAAAGGCCATGTTTGTTTGTACGAATTATAATCCCGGAATTATAATTCTTGTCATTATAATCTCATGATTATTAATCTTAGGATTATAATCTTGGGATTATAATTCTTGATTGAACATGGTATTAAATAATTCTTCATATTAAGTTATTTTATAATCTTTGGACTAACAATTTCAAGTTTAAATTTGAAAACAAACAAGACACTTGAGATTAATAGGCCTATTTCAAGTATAATTCTTGCTAACAAATATAGCTTAAAATACCAAATTGGTTTTAACAAATTTAAATTGTTACAGGTTAGGATCAAATGAACCCCCTCCACTCCTTTGTTCTGCAAATTATTGTATGATGTAGCGTCTGGTATGAATGTTAAAGATCCACAGCTGTATATGGTCCCCGTCCTATAAATAATGTCCTCTTGTAGGTGAGGTGCGGTGCGCTCCTTTTTGGAAGTCGGAGTTTTACTAGGTGTAGTAGCATCGGGAGACTCTGCAGCTGTTTGTGTTTATATTGAATATTGATTGATGAGAATTGTCCTAAAAGAATGAAAGCTTCATGTATTTGTTGTTGTTGCCATAAAATTTTATGACACAATATTCTCGTATTAATCATCATAATTTATTTTTTCTGTTATCATTTTGTTAAACTAATCATTCAATAAATGTAGAGGTAAACATCTAATAAAATTATAATATATATATATATATATTTGTTTAATTTTGTTATGGGGTTATTTTTTGGGGAGTACTTGTTCTTGTTAATTATTTTTTTTTTAATAAAGATTTGTTATTTTCACAAGTAAAAATTGATGTTTCTCTTACATACGTACAATATTCAATATTTTTAAAGATATGAGGCATTATGTTTTTGAATGACAGAACACTTGTCATGAAAATTATTTAGAGATTCTACAATGTCGTTCGTGTCACAAGTAGTTTTTACTCACATTAACATGACATAAATCAGAAAATAATAATTGAAGTATATTGTCATAAAAATAGGGGGTTGATAACTCGACAATAACTCATGCTGCTTTTAAAATATACTTTTTTCCTCCTGTAATGTTCATTCCTTCCCTTCTCTTTCTCTCTCCCTCTCCCAATTTAATTACTTCTGGATCTGCTTATTTGTATGCGTCTAATTTTGGTGATTTTTTCGATTCCCAGAGTTCCGTGAATGATTCTTTGAACAAACTTTTCTCCATTTCAAATTTCAAGCAAAATCAAATTTATGGCTTGGCGCCGCCGCCTCTACGCCACCGCCAGCCAAATCAATTCATCACCTCCACAAAAAACCTCTCTCTCTCTTGACCTCCAAAACCCTAAACCCTCTTTTCTCTCCATCTTCGCTACCCATTTCTCCACCTCATTCCTCATCACCAAAACCCCCAAAAAACATAAGAAAAAACGCAAGAAAACTGACAGCCCACGAACAAACCCCATCCAACACGAATACCCCCGGATCCCCAAATTCGAAAACATTATCCAACGCGACACCCGCTTCCGATTCCTCACAAAAACCAAAGAATTCCTCTCCAAACAACCCGAGCACATCCTCTGTCTCGACGAGGCCGGAAAACTCCACCGGGAACTCGGCTTCCCCCGTGGCCGGAAAGTGCTCCGCTCCATTCAGCGCCACCCGCTTATTTTCCAAACCTACCGCCACACCGATGGCAAAATGTGGTTCGGATTCACGGATTTCATGGAGTCTTTACTAGAAGAAGAGCACCTTATGTGGGATAAAATGGAACAGGATAGAGTTAATATAGTGAGAAAGTTATTGATGATGTCTGCCAGTAAGCGAATTCCATTGAGTAAAATCTATCATTGTAGGTTGTTATTTGGAATCCCGGAAGATTTTAGAGATAGGGTTTTGAAGTATCCGAATTATTTCAAGATTGAGATTGAGGATGATGGGAAAAGAGTACTAGAGCTTATGAATTGGGACCCTTCATTGGCTGTGAGCGCGTTAGAGAAAGAGTTTTTGGTTGATGAGGATCGAGTTAAAAGGGCGTTTAAGTTTCCGGTGAAACATGGGAAGTTGTTGGAGTTGGAAATGGATGATGAGAGGAAATTGAATTTGTTGAATACACTTCCTCTGGTGTCGCCTTATTCGGATGGGGCAAGTTTGGATCTTTGGACATTGGAAGCTGAGAAGTATAGGGTCGGGGTGATTCATGAGTTTTTGAATTTGACGTTGGAGAAGAGAGCTTCTATACACCATATAGTGGAATTTAAGGAGGAGTTGAGTCTTACTAAGCATACTTATCAGATGCTTTTGAAGCAGCCTCGGACGTTTTATTTGGGTGGCACCGAGATGAATTGGGTTGTTTTTTTGAAAAATGGTTATGGGGAAGATGGGGATTTGATCATTAAGGATCCCCAGCTGGTTTTCAATGAGAAGTTGTATAGGTACGCTGAAATGCAAGAAATTGAATCCGGGACTGTACTCAATAAGATATGATATGTTGCATTGAACTTATCAAGTGTCTTGTTTAATTTGTACCTGACAATTTGTTTTAAAGAAAGAACTTCACCATAAAAGTATACGAAGCAAGAGATTACAAAACTTTCAAGGCACATACTTATAGAGATGGGGATATGAAAAATCAGTAGTTCAATTCTCCAATGTACACAAGGTAAATGTAGTTGCTCCTTACCTTCAATTTGTTATGTTTGTGTATCAACTGATATCAATATTTATGTCATTACAAGACTGTTTGTCTTCATTATGTAACTTCTTGATGCTGCCTTTTATGTATTCATGTGTTATATTATATGATATACAGCTTTTCTTTGTTGGTTGCTATTTATTTAATATGTTATGGTTCTAAGTTGAAGAAAGCGAATCAGTTGTCATTTTCAAGCACAAATACGACAGATTTTGATCTGTGTTCTGTTGAAACCTATGTGCACTATTCTTGTAAGAATGCCGTAATCTTTTCTTTTGATTTAAGCGCTGGCAGTTGTTATGACATTTTATAGTCTAAAAATAAAGGTGGTATGTTTTCCGGTGATAGCTTACTTCCGTAATGGTTTTTTTGCATTCCTATAGCATGTTTGGTTTAATTTAGGAATTAAATCAAGAATGGAATCAACTCCCTTTCATTTTCATGGATTAGTTAGAATCATTATAACTGTTTGAACTTTGATATGAATATATGACTCTGCAGCTGTTTGTGTATATATTGATTGATGAGTTGTCCTAAAAGAATGAAAGCATCATATATATATATATTTAAAATTTTGTAATGGGGCTATTTTTTGTGGAGTACTAGTTTTTGTTGACTATTTCCTTTTTCAATAGGAAATTGTTATTTTTACAAGTAAAAATTGATATTTTTACAAGGTCTCTTTCGTATAAATGTTGGACTCATCTACTATTCATATGATTTATGAGAGAGATCTTGTGGAATTGTTACTTTTGTTTGCGTAAATTTTAATTCCCTTCTAATAATAATAATATTATTATTTTTTGATAAAAACATTGAAAACTTCATTAACATATAAAAATTACTCCCTCCATCCCAAATTAATTGCTTAATTTTGACTTTTTTAAGTCAAATTGACTATTTTTAGAATTAATAATTAAGCATATATAAATATATTTCTAAAATTATAAAAATTGGGGTTAGTAATAAATTGTATATACTTTCTTTTGGTTATAATCTCTTTACCTATATTTTAGCAAAAATAGTAAAAAGATTAGTTTTAAAAATGGTCAATTTGACTTAAAAAAGTCAAAACTGAGCAATTAATTTGGGACGGGGGAGTATATACCTACAACATTAAAGATAGAAGGCATTATGTTTTTGAATAATAGAACATTTTTTAAGGATGTCATGAAAATTATTTAGAGATTTTACAATGCCGTTTGGTATTGTGTCATAAGTAGTTCCTACTCACATTAACATGAAATAAATCAGAAAATAATAACTGAAGTATATTGTGATAAAAATAGGGGGTTGATAACTCCAGCTCTGAAATAGGGGGTAGACCTTAACTACCAAGGGTACTTACAAGTTCTATTGTGCTCCTCACCAGGGAGCTGGAATGGTTGGCCAAGTCACTGTTAAGTAATTGTATGGTTATAATTAATCATCTCTCATTTTGTTTGTGTTTATTTTATTTCAATTTTTTTGGAAGAGTTATTCATGATACCAATTTTGGTTTGTATTCGCATGTGTACTACAGTTTCTTATATATAACATATTCAGAACTATAGATTTCTGCAGCTTTTGTTTAAATGGAAACTCATGCTGCTTTTAAAATACACTTCCTCCTACCTAAAAAAAATGTATTAAATATACTTTTTTCACACGTATTAAAAAAATAAAAATAAAGATAGGATAAGTGATCATTGAACCTTTATTTCATCTAATGGACTACACGCAAGTATATTAAATATTCTTTAAGTTTTCTAAAAATAGTAGACCCAATTTAAGTAATTCTAAAATTAAAATAAATTTTATACTAAAATTTTGTATTTGATTTCTGCACTTGAGACATCTTTTATGTATCAATTTTATTTTTATTTAATTACTTCAATTATCTTTTTTGAAATTGAGGAGGAAATATTAGTGGTGCATAGGCATTACGGTTACAGTAAGTCTATGCGGCCCGGTTTTTTGAACAAAAAATTGGATCGTGGGTCTAATTTTTCACTCATACCCTTTATTTTTACTTTACTCCTTTTTCTCTCTTTCTCATTCTCTCCACTTTTCAGTCCAATTTTATCTCTCTTTCTCAGTGTATACACTTATCAATTTTTTATCTTCTTTCTTTATCTATTTTTCTTTCTTACTCTATCAATACTTTTTGAAAAAGTAAATTAAGATGAATTTTTTTTAACTCATGATAATGTGCATGTCTACCATTTATACCAGATTTTATTATTGTCAACTTGATTTTTTTTTACTTATTTAATGTTAATTCATCAAATTTATTTTTTTACTTATTTAATATTTTTTTCAAAAAAAGTTTAAAAAGTTTATTTAATATTTTTTTGACAATCTTAAACATTGAAAAAAAATATATTAAATAAGTAAAAAAATAAATTTGAAATTTTTTAAAATATTTAATATTGGAGTGAAAAGTGGAGAGAATGAGAAAGAGAGAGAAATGAGTGAAGTAGAAAAAAAAAGAAAGAAAGGATATGAGTGAAAATTTAGATTCACAGTGCAATTTCCTGTCCAAAAAATAGGCCGCGTAGAAGTACTCTTACAGTTATGCATTAATGTTGAAGAATTCTTTAAATTTTAAAATATCTCTTTGTTCTGCAAAAAGAGTATTTGATTTCAATTATTAGCATTCACATTGATTTAAAATTTAAAATTTATTGAATTAAAAAATAAGACTATTTTCATTGGACGGAAAAAGTAAATAAGATTTTTTTTTAATATGGAGATGGAGAACCTATTTAAATTTTCATGAAAGTAGACAAAAAAAAAAGTAAAGTAAAGAATAATAGAATTAATTGACAACACCACATTACAACTGTCAACCCAGCACTGAATCGAGAAAATCGGGGCCGGAGTCATCAACGCTCTAAAAATATTATGACTTGGCCATTTTGTGCCTAGTGACCACTTGCTATTATTTTTACAGTTTTACTAAACACAAAAAAAAAAAAACTGACGTGCTCAATTAAATTTAAACGCCTAATTAGTTAAGTAATGTTCCTAAAAAAAAAGTTCTTAAAATAAGTAGTTATTATTATTTATTATGAGTTTTAAAAATGTATGTCTTACCGTCCATGCCATTCCAATCGATTGGGAGGAATTAACAAGCTGTTTAAAATCAATTCAAACAACCCTTAATCTAATACCTAATTACGTTTAGGCCATAATAATTTTAAAATTCAAAAGAGTTTATAATTAAAAAATACATATTAATAAATATGTGATGAAATTAAATTAAAATTATTATAAAAATTTATAAAAAAAATACTTTCGACCGAAAACTATAGCAATACATTAATTTAAAAACTCTGGTAATTACATAATTAATTCGTAATGTTTTCTTTAGTTTGCTTGGCGGAGCCAAAATTGGTTGACACGTAACATGATGGAGAGCCTTCATTTATTGGAAGCCTTGAATCTTTAATTTGCGGACGTGTCAACCATCCTCTCTGTCTCTCTCTCTCTCTCTCACTGTCTTCCTCCTGCTGCGTTGAGAAGTTCTCTCTCCCAAACAAACGCGCAATAGAAAGAAAAACCTTTTTTTCCTAATTTGTAACTGGAAACCGGATCAATTCGTTTGTGATTTTGATTGAGTGAGTCCTTTTTATTGGAGTTTGTTATTACTGTAAGTCATTCATTCCCTTCTCTTTCTCTCTCCCAATTTAATTACATCCGGATCTGTTTATTTGTATGCGTCTTAGTATAATTATCTCTTGTTTTGTCATTTTCATTAGGACTTCGTTTCCTTTGCTATGCACTACTTAATTATTGCTCGGATGTGTACCTTCTGATTAGCAATTTACCAATTATGTTTTCTGAGTAATTGAAGATGGTAACTGGTAAACTATATGACCTAAGTTTTTTTTTTTTTTTAAATTTTTAAATCCGCTATACATTTACAATGAATTCTCATAATCAAGCACACAATTGCTATTGTAGTATCAATAAACCCACAATCAGAATTATAGTATCAATAAGCTCACACTAACAGCCTAAAACTATAATGATAAAAAGGCTCGCATAAGAAGGAAACAAGATCACATGAAAAAATAAACTCCAAAATAAACTCTAATAATTAGATTGGAGGACCTATATTGTTCAATTAAAATCAATGAGCTTGACTTTTTTGGCACTTGCGCATATGTACATAATGTATGATATTGTGAATTGTGTCAAAAATTAGTAATGGGTAAAAGCTTAAGAGCCTTTTTTTTATATATACATTTGATTATTATTTCCTTGCAATAATAGTTGGTCCTTTTCATCTCCTACTAAACACGATAGAAGGAAGAGAAAGAAAGGGAATATATCAACTTTCATCTGGTCGACTGGTTATAATAAAAGTAGAGGAGAATATCAACTCCATTTGGAGGCAAGTAGCTCATCTAGGCTAGATTTATCTCCAAGTATACATTGAGATCCAAACCATCCATAAACTCAATTCATGAACTCTATACAATCCATGGAACTTACTGGCATAGGGCAACTGTATCATTCATAGGCATAATATATATATGTGCAATTCTATCTGACGTGCTTATATCAGATCTTTAGTGTTTGAAGACACCAAATTTTAAAAAGTAAAAGAAGAATCAAGCTATAGGGTGACAGTTTCCTTCTCTCTTGAAAATGTTTTAAGATGTGACTTTCAGGATATTCTGTCTTTTTAGTGAATGTTCTTTACTCTCTGTGTGTATTTGCATGTTTATGCCTGTAGCAATCAATTTATAGCGCGAATGTTCTAAGATATACCAAGTTTTTTTTAATTTTTGGGTACTAATACCGTAGGATATAGTTCCTGAAAGGTCCACTTTTGACAATGCTTGTGAGTTGTAACTACTAAACTATACTGTCCGGACAAGTGTTCTGTTCTGCGTGTGTGCGCTGCATGCGCATCTGAGCATAAGCATACAGACCAGGGCATGGATAATTAAAATATTACTTTTAAGCTCCATATTCTAGCTTTTGTATTCATTATTATCACATTGACTAAGTTTCTAGCAGCTGACCTTAGTATACAGGCACTTTACTGTATTGCTTTCTGTTTGTAGTGTCATCTCTTATATTTCTTACTCCCTCTGTCTCAGGATAAAAGTCCTGATTGACTTTTTGCGCATATTAAGAAAGAGGATAAAATGACAAAATTGTTCATATTTAAATTCTCATTTAATTACATAGTTTTTTGCACATGACTAGTGATGCTCCATAAATATGCATAGGGAATAGAAATATGATAATTAATACTAAGGGTATTATAGGCAAATTATTATAAAAAATAGATTATTTAAGGTAAGTAGACATTTAACTTGGGACTACTTAAAATAGTAATAAAGACTTTTATCTTGGGACGGAGGGAGTACTAATTTTCTGGAGTCTTACTTCTTTTGTTTCATCTTTTGTTCTACTGAGTCTCTACAGTTTTGATTTCCTGCACTGGTGTCTACGGTCTCATTGCCAATGAGTTCAACTGTTTCACCATCTCGAGGATTTCTTCCACCGGCAGGGCTTGGCAACTATGAACCCCCAATGGCTGGGGTTCCGGGTCCTTTTACCCACACGGAACCAGAGTTCAATGACAATGACGAAACAGAATTACTTTCTGCCTCGTGGAATCAAGATTATGGTTGTTTTGCTGCTGGCACAAGTCGTGGTTTTCGCATATACAATTGTGATCCTTTCAAAGAAACTTTCCGGCGTGATCTGAAAAGCGGGGGATTCGGTATTGTGGAGATGCTGTTTCGGTGCAACATTCTGGCACTTGTTGGTGGGAAAGCAAATACACAATACCCTCCAAATAAAGTTATAATTTGGGATGATCATCAGAGCCGGTGCATTGGGGAATTTTCATTTAGATCTGAGGTTCGTGCAGTAAAATTGAGACGAGATCGTGTTGTTGTGGTACTTGAACACAAGATATATGTTTATAATTTTATGGATCTGAAGCTTCTTCATCAGATTGAGACTCTGGCAAATCCCAAAGGACTTTGTTGCCTTTCTCACCATTTGAATACATCTGTGTTGGCTTGCCCTGGCCTTCGTAGAGGACAGGTCCGGATTGAACATTTTGGGCTGCATATGACCAAATTAATCTCAGCACACGATTCTCAGATAGCATGCTTAACCTTGACAATGGACGGGCTGCTTCTTGCAACTGCCAGTACAAAAGGCACGTTGATAAGAATTTTCAACACAATGGATGGGACTCGGTTACAAGAGGTAATTTGCTGTATGCGGCTTTCATTCTTTCTTTCTTTCGTTCATTTTTATTTTTCACTTTTCATTACAAGTAGTCTTCTTTCTAATAATCGATGCCTTTTGAGCTAATAACCGAAATGATTTGTTCTCAATAAGCCTATTGGAACTAGTCAAAATACATGTGTGATAGGCTCAATGTCCTCCTATCCTTCAAAAGCCCAATAAGTTCTATACTATTGTCTGGAAAAGTAGAAACTCTGTGTTCACACTTTTCTGGGAATATCGTTTTTATCTACCTATGTTAACATAAAAAGTAAAAGATAAATAGATAAATGATAAAGCACTAGTGAATAGCTGTGGACGCACAAATCAGATCAACCACATAGAGCTACACGAGCATGTCAGCCGTCATGTGACTCAGTTTTTAATCAGTCAACTGGCCGAATTTATTAAAAAGAACATGTTGCATACATTATATATTGTCTATCATTTGGGATTTAACTAACTTCTGATGTCCCAGACTAAGTATCTATAAAATCTAGATTTCGTACTCCATTGCACAAGCATATTACAATTGATTTATACCACTCACCCATTCTCATTGCACAGATTGCAGCTATAAATGACCCAGGCAAAAAGTTACGAGAAAAGTTTACCTAGTGGAAATCTAAATTTTGTTTTCTGATTAATCAATGGTTTCAGTCCAAGAGACAAATTTGATTTTTGAAAAAAAAACTTCTTATTGTTGGTCCAAGGGTGATGAACATAATTTGAATGGAGAATTATTTAGTGGAAGAATAAAATGAGGTGACAGGCATGTAAAGTGCATTGCTACTTTTAAAGGTAAATGAAAGCATATGCTGTACAAATGATATATTAACCATTTATAAGTATAAAGAAGCAGATTCACTTTTAAAACTAAACTCATCACATTCAGTTTCACTATATAGGTATCACCATAGTGTGTTGCCACATTTTGTTGCATCCTTCTGGTTGAAACAATTCTCTTTCCTACTAATACTGATTTCATATTACACAACTCTGCTTCTTTAGCTTGTTTTGGTTTGAAACCATACTTCATATTGTTTCATGCATTAAGCCCTTTTTTCCCTCAATGCTGTATGAACCTGAATTTACATCTCTGTTGGTTCAAACTAATTCACTGAAATCTGTTTTGAGGGTCACCATGTAACCATAACCCCCCCCCCCCCTCCCACTTCATTTCTTCCTTGTAGGTACGTAGAGGAGTGGATAGGGCAGATATCTACAGTATTGCTCTCTCTCCAAATGTTCAGTGGCTGGCTGTTTCAAGTGACAAAGGTACTGTTCATATATTTGGTCTTAGAGTCCGTGGTGTTGGAGAAGATCCATCATTTCAGTATAGTGCTGTCCAAAATCCAGCATTGTTGCACCAGAATTCTTCATCTTCACTTGATGCCCTTGTTTCTCCAAGTACGGGGTCAAATCCCGGTTCATCATTCTCTTTCATGAAAGGTAAGATAAGTAGGGTATAATTATGTATCAAACAGAATTTTTTGTTAGTCCATGCTCATTGGCTTGTGGTGCATGAGGTACCAAGCTTGGATATTATTGTTATTGTTATTTTCCTTTCCTGACCTTTGGATATTATACCTTTGCTCATTTAGTTGTCTTTTTCTGCTGGCTTTCTTATTGATTAACAGCAAAGATGGTTTATCATTGTGTGTTTCTGATTATTTAATATCCAAGTGTTGTACTATACTTCTGGTTTATGGTGCTTGTTTCAATGTTTGATTCTCAAATTCTTGTTGGTGAAACTTCTACAGGCGTCTTGCCAAAATATTTTAGCTCTGAATGGTCTTTTGCTCGGTTTCACTTGCCAGAGTACACCCAATTTATTGCAGCATTTGGATCTCAGAACACTCTTGTAATTGTTGGAATGGATGGAAGGTATGAAGCCTTCAACAGTAGCTTCTTTGAATGTGAAGGGAATTTGTAAAATTTTGATGCTTTTATTTTAACATCTGTCAAAATTGTTTCTTTAAATTATAACTTTTAACACCTTGTCTCACTTATTTCTTTAATTCAACCTTTTCCTCTGTTGGCCGGACTGTCAGTTTCTACAGGTGCAGTTTTGATCCCATGAATGGAGGGGAGATGGTTCAGCGGGAATATGTCCGTTTCTTGAAAACTGAAAGCAGGCCAAGATAATGCTAGCTTGATAACTGCATGAGCAATGCTCTTCTCAACATGTAAATATGAAACCGGATTGCCTATAAATGTATATATCATTTATACTATTCCTGTTCGCCATCAATGACTAGTTTAGTCCTGAAGATTGAAAGTGTGTTGTAAATTTACTTTAGTTGCCAGTGTTTTCTTGATGAAAAACCTGTCATGTCGACAACACTAATAAGTATTATATATTTCGTCAATTTGTGGCAGCTTATACATGCTTTTTAGTTGCCTTTTAATTAATTTTTTATATGAAAATAATACAATGGGTAGCTTTAGGACTGCCTAAATTTGTCTCAGATTTGGACCTGTGACCATCTATCATCATCAATCCTCGTGTATGTGTTTGTATGGACAAACCTAATGTGGGATGCGATAAAAAAAAGAAAAAAGAAGAAGTATATAATAATCCAGAGTTGTTGCCTCCATATTAACAATTTTAGTTCAACTTTGAGCCTCCAAGGATATATTATTGGACTTTTTTGTTACATTTTTTATTCGACTAAAATTAAGTTAAACTAAAGGTGTTAGTAGAGACATCTTTTTTTACTATGCAAGGTAATAGGTTTGAGCTTGACAAAATATTTTAAATAAAAAATATTACTTCTTTCATTTTGTATTAAAATATAAAATATATTTTAACCTTGAAAGTTAATTTGTGAAATTTGTACGTTTATAATTAATAAAAATTTATTTAACTTTTAAAAGTGACAAATATGATAATTAAAACTCGATCTTATTCCAGTTTCAAAATTATTTTTAGCGGACTCAACGCAAATAATATTACATTATTACATGTGTCTACCCCTACCCTACAATGAGCATGTATATGTTTCAAATAAAGAAAGAAGAGGGATCATCTTTATTGAAAAACAAATCATGAACGTACGAACCAAAAAGAAATTAAAAATAAATAAATAAATAATCCAAAAAGGAAAAGAAGAAAGGAATGAATTAAGTAAGTAGCTGTCGTTCACCAGAATCAGCGTCGGACTCGAACCTTATCTCCGCAAATTTGAGTAATTTCTGTTTTTATTTAATTTGATTTTGGGCAAAGGAAAGAAGAAAGGTCTCTATTCCGTTTGATTCCCTTCCCGGTTCCCGCCCACCCACTAAACTCCATTCCATTCCATTCGTTCCAGTTGGGTAAATGGCATTTGCCGCTGCTGCTGCTGCTACTACTACTACTCCCAAAAATCCTTGTTCATTTTTCTTGCAGAGGAGAGAGAAATTAACTTGTACTACTACTAGTAGTAGTAATCTCGTGTCTCCCTGCTCCAAAGAATTCATCCTTAAAGCTGCATCCTCTTCAGGTGCTGAATACTCCGGTAATCATTTAACCCTTTCATATTTCCTTCCTTCCTTTTTTATTTATTTATTTAAAAAAACATTGATTCATCATATATTTCTACTTCATTTCCCATCTACTTTTACTCTCTAGTACGACTAAAATTTGCGTTATGCTGTGTTATGTTTGGGTAGATGGGAATGCTAGACTTAATTCTGTTGGTTGTGCTTCAAAATCTTTAGTTTTGGTTAAGTCCCACATTGGTTGGTTGGGAACTTTTTATTTGTTGGTTGTGCATCAAAATCCTTAGTTTTGGCAAAGTTCCAAATTGCTTAATAGCCCACCTGTTTTTGAGCCTCCTTTCATGTTACACGTTTTTTTTCATTAAATGGTGAAACATATTTTCAGTTACTTCATTGCTTTCCTACCATTTGTATTGCTTAAGTTACTTACATGTTTTCTGTTGATTAAGTCACAGAAAACATGTTCTCTGCTTCAGATCTCATCTTTCTTTCTCCTATAAATTCAGATCTGATCTTGGGGGTTAAGTTGATTAAGAATTCTATTATCTCCCAATATTGTTGTTATTCTTTGAGTTGGGCAATCTGTAACAAGTCCAAAGCCTTTTCTGTGAGTACACACAATCAGAGGTTTCACCGTTGAATTACCAGTGGGGGCGAAATCACTTTTTAGGACAGTAGCTATGCTACGCCTCGGTCTCATTCGTTTTTCAGATAAGTTGTTTCAATTTTATAGTTTACATTCTCTTGTTAATATTGCTATTTTCCAACAAATTCAAGAAGGTGTAGATTTAAATCTGCACATATATCTATACAATGGATTGAATGGAATTTTTATTCTTTAATGTCTGCAGACCAATTGCTTGGAGCAAAACCCAGGCCGAAAAGGAGGAAAATTGCTGGTATAGATCAAGATGAATTACTGGAACCAGAACTTTTAGCTGATCCGGACAGTTGTTTTTGCGAGTTTAAAGGGTTGAAGATACATTACAAGGTATGTGATGCAGAATCAGAAGGGCAGAACTTATTACCAGATGGGACTAGTTCTCAAATGCCCTACCAAATGAAGAAAATTGAATTTCCTATATTTTTGTTACATGGATTTGGAGCCTCGGTTTTCTCGTGGACTCGAGTTATGAAGCCTTTGGCACAGCTCACTTGTTCAAAAGTTCTTGCATTTGATAGACCGGCATTTGGGTTGACATCAAGGGTGAATTTTTCCGAACAATTGTCTCTTGGTGGTGAGGATACGAAACCTCTAAATCCATACTCAATCCTATTTTCTGCGCTGGGAACACTGTATTTCATCGATTCCCTGACAGCTGAGAAGGCAATTCTGGTTGGGTATGTGCACTTCTTAATTTCTCATATTCCATTGTTGCATTGCTTTACTTTTTATAGGTATATTCATTGTCTCTAAGTATATGCCAGAAAAGGGGCGAACCGTGTACACATGATATATATAAAGCTGCAATAGGTATAAAAAGCAGTCCATTGCAAGTTCAAACTACACAAAACAACCTCATTTATGCAAATAAGTCATCCCCAAATTAACTGCATCTAGTTTCTATGAGGAACTCTTGAAAATCCTCAAAAGACTCGATTAAACCTGATGCATTGTTGGTTGGCTCTCTCACAGATTTAACTTGTTATTCCATCTGCCTGAGGGAATGTTTATTTAGGCTTCCAGCAGTAACAAATCAAATGGTAGATTTGGTGGAGAGGTTTTTCCAAATGCTTCTTCAACTCCAAGAGTAATCAATTATAGTCTGATAATCATAGAGGCCAAGATAACACATTATCAGACAAATTTGCTATCACACTCCATAACCCATATTTCTTACTGAAAAGAAGTTATTGATTTAAATGCGATGCATCTGCATTTTGATCTCTAAACTGTTGGTTAATTATCCACCGAGGGAAACTTAAAAGTGATATAAATGATCTGTTGTTATTTAGAGTATCGATTTAAAGGTACAGAGGATTAACCATATGATAATAATTGAGATGCAGGCATTCAGCTGGTGCCAATGTAGCAGTTGAAGCATATTTTGAAGCTCCTGACCGCATTGCTGCTCTGATTCTTGTAGCCCCAGCCATAATAGCCCCACCCTTTCAACAGAAGGTTGTCAAAGAAAATCAGTTTGGAGCAGATAAGCAGTCCCAAAGAGACGCCTCAAATTCGAATGTCCATGAAAATCCAGTTATCATGTTTTGCAGGATTTTGTCAAAGTTATATAGATATATTGCACAAGCCATATCGCGTTTGGTGAAGCGAGTGGTTGGTATGCTCAACTCTCTATATAAGAAAGCTTTATCAGCATTTCTACGCTCTGCCATTGCTGTGATGTTGGTAATGCTAATCATTTACTAGCCTAGTAAAAATTTCCAGCATTTTTTAACAAAATTGTGAGGTTTTAGTTTAGTATTCTTTGACCTAATCTACATGTCTATAGAAATTTAAAATATTGATGGGAACATAACTATAATTTGTAGTGTCAATTTTACTTGCTGAATGGAGTCTCATCTCTAACAGCAGGGTTTTGTTAGATTAACATGGATTTGTGACGACAAGGCTAAGTTAGTTAAAAGCCTGGCATATGGAATAACTAATGTTTGATAAAGATATGTCAGGTTGCTGATATAGATGTATTTGTAGGACAAAACATAAGCTCACTTACATTGTTTCATTTTAATATCTCTGCCCTGAGCCGCTGACTCATGTCATCGTTTTCAGATAAGGATCATAATAGATAAATTTGGTATATTTGCTGTTCGGAATGCATGGTATGATTCAAAGCAAATCACGGATCATTACCTGCAGGGCTATACAAAGGTAATTTTTTTATAAAGCCTTCTTTTATCGATTTCCCCTGATTTTGAGTTACCGTGTTATCAATTGCTAGATAACTTGGAATGTAAAATCCTATTCTTAACCAGATTTTTTCTTCTTCTTGTTCGTAATGTTGAAGCCATTGAGGGCAAAGAGTTGGGACAAGGCTCTTCTAGAATTCACAGCAGCAATGCTTACTGATTCTGTATCCGAATCAAAACCGGCAATGGCTAAAAGACTAAATGAAATCTCATGTCCAGGTAACAACTTCAACTAATCTTTCCTGTGTGATCTAGTATTTACAAGGGAAAAAGAAATCATTGTTACGGCACTACCCAATTCAAAATTTTCATAGTAGTAACTGATAAAAATTGAAAAAAATTCTTTTTATGAGCTAACCCAATAATTCATTGGCCTCGGTGACTGTTTATTGAATGAGACTTCCATTGATCTACCAATATAAATCCACCATGTTGTATACGTATATAGTGTATAGTAGCTTACTCTTCTAATTATTGACATTCACTATATGAAGTCCAGTTCTGATTGTGACGGGAGATAGTGACCGGCTTGTCCCCTCATGGAATGCTAAGAGACTCTCAAAAGCTATTCCTGGATCCTGCCTAGAAGTAATCAAGAATTGTGGGCATTTGCCGCATGAAGAAAAAGTGGAAGAGTTCATGTCCATTGTTGCTAATTTCCTGCACAAAGCTTTTGGTGGTTTGCAAGAGCAACGTCTAGAGGCAGCAACTTGAGTTGTTTCATTTCTATCTCCAACAAACCGGTTACATCTGATTGCATAGTGGTGGCGAGTTCATTCGGATAAAAAGAAAAGCACTAATTCCGCATTTTCTGAAGTTGGCTTTAAGAACTCCATCTGAATAAGAGGTTCCTGTCCATGACACAATTGGGTTACTTAATTGTAAATTATAATAGTAGTGTGTGTGTGTGTATATATAATAAATATATTATGATAGCAACGCTAATTTGGGTAGTATCTTTGATATTTACCATAACGTCAGTAATAAATTTTATGTCCAATGTTATTCTACGTAAACAAACTTTTTTATATCAGCTATATTCAGTAACTAATTAAAGATAATGATAAAAGTACCTGTAATAATCAAGACAAATAAAAGTGAATTGTGAAGTGTTATTTTTACGAGAATTTTGACACTTTTCGTTTAAATGAATAAGTGTGCGATTTATTTACTATTTATGTAATTGATACATTACAAAAACATCAAGAATTATTGTAAAAATATCACTTTCCATAAATAAATCTTCGATAACTTAAGAATGACATAACTCACCACTAAAGAAAGGGTCCCATCAATAATTTATACTCCTTTCGTCTCAGGATAAAAGTCTTTATTATTATTTTAAATAGTCTCAAGTTAAATCTCTACTTACTTTAAATAATCTATTTTTTATAATAATTTGTTCATAATACCCTTAGTATTAATCGTCATATTTTTATTCCCTATGCATATTTATGGAGCATCACTAGTCATGTGCAAAAAAACTATGCAATTAAATGATAATTTAAATATGGATAATTTTGTCATTTTATCCTCTTTCTTAATATGCGCAAAAAGTCAACTAAAATTTTTATCTTGAGACAGAAGGAGTAATACATTTAGTTTTCAATGCTCGAATTTCATATTCAAGTCATAATTTTACAAAAATAGACCTCCGGCAATCGTCTAATAACAATGAAAGTTCTATTTAAACTCATCTGGCTTTTGCGAACTCATAGTCCACCAATTATAGTTGTAAGACCCCGAATTTATGAAATAAAAATTTATTATTTTCTTATTGATTATTTTTTTAAATAGTGAAGTGCTTAATTGTTATAAATGATAGTTAAGGGTGTTATATGCAAATTATCTGATAAATAGTATGTCGGAAAATATTCCTTTTGTCGGAAAATATTCTTTTTGTCGGAGAATATTATATTCGGTATCGTACGACGGCGCCGAAATGGCAATATTGTCAACAATAGTGAGCCCCATTGTCGGATACTGAAAATGACAGTATTTGTCAACAGTATTATCACCTGCAGCTGTTGAAATACCCGGTAATAAAAAGAACAGTAAAACGCGTTAGTCCACAGTAGTACGCGGTATTTCACAAGCACACGGTGTTGCACAGTATTTTATATTATTGATTCAATAATTGATAAAATAGTTATTGCACAATATTTTGATTCAATAATTGTTACAGTAGCATATGCATAATACTTTTTCATTATTTTGTCATGACACTGTAACTCATATTATTTGATATGATATTTAGCATTATTGACAATGTCTAGAAATTCTGTCAAGGAAAGGGGTTATTTAATTGCGCGCCATTTTTATGAAAGGCCTCCTCTTTCTTGGGAATAATCTAGTTGTCAGTATTGCGAGTATATGTTATCTGTGATATTAATACATTTAACATAATAATACAGAAAAAAAGATTTATTGTGATAATAGAGTTATTTTTATAATGGTTTTATCTTTTTGATAATGGAAGAAAAAATGGATGGATGATATAAATGGAAGAAAAAATGGATGGATGATATTAAAAGAATATGCCAAGGGTATAAGCGTAATAAACCAAGAAAAGTTGGGGAAAAGACCAAAATGCCCTCACCTTGATTTTCCTATAAACAGGGAGAGTTTGCTTAAGAAATTTTCACACCTTCATTGCTTATACTTCCTCTCTCTCTCTCTCTAAATTTCTTAAGTTCTCTTAGTGTGCTAGGCTATTCTGAGTATTTGTGAGAATACTAGTATTGTCCAAAGTTAGTAAACTTCATAGAAAGCAACATCCAGTCTTTTGTTAACGAAGGTAGGAAATATCATTTCTTTCATACTCATTTATAATATCATTTGCTTTCATGTTCGTAAGTGATATTATACTCATAAAGGTTGTTATTCATTCTGTATTAATTTGTGGGAATAACCTGTATGTACGAGTGTCGTATCTGGTGAATATCCTTTTGTATTCATTCCTTATTATTCTGTGGGGATAACCTGTATGTACGAGTGTCGTACCTGGTGAATAACCCTTTGTATTCATTCCTTATTAATCTGTGGGTATAACCTGTTCGTGCGGATTGACGCATACCTGGTGAATAACCCGTCGTATTCATTACTTATTAATCTTTTGTGGAAATAACCTGTCTACGTGAATTATCGCATGACGGGTGAAAATCCATTTGCGGTTTCATATATTACGTTATACTCGTATAACGTATCATTTCTTTTGTACTCTTTACGAGATATCTTTTTCTTTCACATTTCTCCATTTATGATAAGAAATATTTGTTTGTTTCCAAAACCTTATTTTTTTAAATGGAGAAAATTCCTGAAAATTAGTAGAATATCCTTCATAGTTTGTGTTTCGTCTAATCTCTTCTCACTTGAATCTTTCTATTTCATTTTATACGTTATAGTTGAAGCATGAAATAATTTATTGAATATCATTCTTGAATTTGACTCTACAATTTGGTCATCGTGTTGGCAATTTGGTCAATCTTTGATACTGATTAAATTATAGAGCTTTTCTTATCCTTAATCTCACTGTATCATTGTCATCATCCTCATCCTCGTACTTAAATTGTGGTATTAGTTCTCTTTGGCCCGTAGTGCAAAGATGAACTGGCGTGACATGATTTTGACAAAACTATGTATTGGTATAATCATGACTTTTTGTGTTACAAACAAAGGCGTATGATGAAAGTTCTCTTTGGCCGTAGTGCAAAGATGAACTGGCGTTTGGCATGATCATGCCCGGTGATGTTACAAATAAATATCTTTGGCACATAGTGCAAAGAGAGGCTGTTGAATTGTTGATTGGTGTTACAAATAAATATCTTTGGCACGTAGTGCAAAGAGAGGCTGTTGAACATGAATTATTGATTGGTGTTACAGGGACATAATATTGGTGGTGATCTTTTAACTTGTAGAAGATGGTAGATATTATAATCTACTTGACTCTTCTAATGGATTGTTCGTTCCGCTGCAGTTGTTGTTACTGAACAATTAAAATATCTCTGATTTATTATTGTTGAAAACTAAAGATAATTTTATTCTTCATTATCTTAGTCATGATATTTCTTACTGGACTATTTGTGCTCACTCTTTTCAGTTTTGTCCCATTCTCAGGAAAGGAAAATGTAGCTGGGACTAGCCGGGGAGTGGAGTAATGGTCCGAGTTATTGGTTGTCCTCATCGAGTTATAGCATAGTTTAATAATAATTATACTGGAGACTTAACACGTGTGTTGCCGTCTTTTTACGGCATTGTAATAATTTGGGTTTGGATACTGTGGTACCATACGGTACGATATTTGTATGAAAAGTCACAGTATGTGTGTTGTCGTATTTTGCACGACAAATATTAGTTGTAAATGAGAAAATTCGTATTTATATTTGTATTTTGTGGAATGTTATTGGCGACTTAAAATGGGTTGTGTGGACCTATTTTGGGGGCGTCACAGTAGTGATCTTAGAAAACATCAATCGGTACCACAAAAAACTCAAAAACGAAGTTTAATATTACTCCTATATTATAATTAAGTGAAATAATCTAAAATACGAAACCTTTTATATAAAAATTTATAATAATGTACAACGTTATAGATAATCAAATCCATAAGTATTTCGAATAATTTAAAGTCTTAAACCATGTTCAAATCAATATAAGCCACATACAAAATGATGTATTTTTTAAATTTATATAAAAAAAGGTGAAAATATTTTGAACAATAGTGTAAACGAAAGCAAACAATTTAAAAATTAACAGAATTTAGACGCTTATAATGTTCTCGAGAGAAATAAGGATCATAATTTTAGGTAATTTATAATAATTTACATGTTATGTAATGTATATTCATTCAATATTTATTTTGTATATTTTTTACTTTCATATCGCTTATAAAAGGAGAAGAGCAAGGAAAATAAAAGAAAATAATATATATATGGACAAATATTTGATCAAGTTGAATTGCGACCAATATGGAATTATATATAATAAGATTAAATAAATTAAAGTGAAATTTTTCTTAATTTTTATATATTTCATGGACATGCTGTTATAATTATAATTTGATTGGAAACTTTCATAACGTACAATAAGATTTAAAATTAAAATATAAAAATCTAAAATCTAAAGCCAGTGAAGGCAACAAAATAAAATGAAATAAGTAAAGGTTGATTTATCTCCGAACCATCCCTTGAAGATTTTCGCTAAATTGAATGTTGTAAAGACAGCACCAAAATATTTCAATCCGGAATTTACACACGAGTCGGACGCCAAACACTTTAAAATCCGCCACAATTCTCTCTTTACTCTGTTTCTCTCTCCAGGCCTTCTATCCAGACACAGTTTCAGTAGACAAGAGAGAGAAAGTAGATATATATACGCGTGTGTATATATATAATATATATATATCCAGAGAGAGAGAGATCGATACACAAAGCGGGCCTAGAAATAGAAGAGGGTCGACGAGAGATTCAGTTATTTCTCTCGTGAACATTGAGGGTAAATAAGCCCTAATTCTCAACTGGGCTCCCCAGATTCAGGGTTTTATACTTTAAGAGGAGCTTAAGATCGTGTTTTTGAAGAATAATGATTTCTCCATTATAATTCTCTCCTACTCTATAATTATTTATATGTAATATCTGGATATATTTTAGGGTTTAACTTCTGAGTCGTAGTAGTGATTGTGAAATGGACGGAAGGAGGATTACGGCGAATCCGCGGCCTTGCTGTGGCCGCCGGGTTGTGGCAAAGAAGCGGCCACGCGGCGGCTCTGATGGGTTCGTGAACAGTGTTAAGAAGCTCCAGAGGAGAGAGATTTGTTCCAAGCGTGACCGTGCTTTCAGTATGAGCGATGCCCAAGAAAGGTTCAGGAACATTCGTTTGCAGGTTTGATTGATTTCGCCTCACAATTCAGTTTAATATCTATTGATTTTTTACCGACCATGAATTGCTGATGATTTATTTAGAGATCTATGAGATGGAATTGCATTTAGGAGATGGAATTGCATTTAGGTTGACTGACTTTATACAGGAAAATGAAGAATTAGGGTTTGATTGTTCAATGCACCATTTTGGAATTCATTGAATAACCCATTGGCCATTGTACATTTGCATATAAACTTGAATGTGAGATGTAATATATATACTTACATGTATCTCTACTATGTTTTGTTATACTTGAATGTATGAATAGAATCACACTTAAGAGAAGGTTATTAAGTTTTTCAATGAAACCATGTGGGTTTTAGTAGCTTTTAGATCAAAAAATAGCACAGAATGGGTGGGAGAGACAGGAGTGGAGATGTGTTGTTTTTGTGGAGTGGTTATGTTGTGAGTTGTGACAGTGTTTTGGTCGGATGGTGATTGATGCTGTAATGCATGCTACGTTGACTAGTTCTGACAAAAATACTGTTAAAAAAGTATCCTGCATACCGTAACCTCCGCTTTTCAAAGACATGAAGCTCACGAATGTATCAAGCTATATGCTTCAATATTATAATATGTATTCATCAACACAAGATTATAATTTGCTTGATAAGAAGGGAAGCTCTCACGGGCACAAAGTGGAGTGGTTACGGCATTAAGGATACTTTTTCTAATTGATGGTGATTTTTATTGGATGATAAACATGGTAAGCATCGCCAGCCACGTGGTTTGGACTAAAGATTCTGCATCTATTTACTCTTACAAGTTGGCAGTATGTGTGCACCGGTGGATATTTGTTTTTTTCTCACTAAGCACCTTTCATTATGCATTTATGACGATGGGCAAGTTGTGTCAATAAGGTGCCAAGTGAAATATATCTATATCGAGATGTTTCCTTATGAGGCTATTATGATAGCAGTAATATTTTTATTAGGCTTTTGTGATCAATCCTTTTAAAGCAAAGCTTAAGTTTAGTCTTGGAAATTTCCATTCTTAAAGATAAAACCTCTCACATTTAATTTGGCCATGGGCCATGTCAGTCCACGTGGATCTTTATGTGATGTTAGAAGATAATCTTGTGTGTTTATTTCATTGGTGGTAACTGATTTACTTCTTTATATTTATATATAGCAAAGTCATGATTTTGCGTAAAGTTGAAAATATAAAAAATTTATGATAAAAAGGGTTTAGTGTTTAATTTGAACTCTTCTTTTTTTCCAATATTGTATCCTTGCCTCCTTGGATTTGGTGCTAACCTTTTACCTTTTCTAGTGTTTTCATGGTCTTCATTACTTAATAGGGATTTAAGGTTTATGGATTCCACTTTATATACTGTGCTCATTGATGCTTATATGGAATGAACTTATTTCTGTGGTGTATGGTCGGTAACTTTTGCTAACCAGTAAGTTACGTCAGCTTTAGATAACTTTAGGTGTTCAAAAGATAGTCGCCATTGGACAGACATATAATTACTTGTACTCTACCTTGTTTTAGTTAAGGCGTGTTAAGCTTTATGAGCCGAAATCTTTGAGAAACAAAAAGTTTTTTCAATCTATTAATTAGTTATTCAACTTTTAGTTGCTAATGGAGCCTACTTTTATTCAACCTTGTCAAGAGATTTCTTTGCTGGACTAAGGATTACTGAAAAGGATTGGATTAATGGGTTAGACGATCAAATTCCCATGAATAGAATGATGTCTCACTGATCACTCACAACATCGCATTTTGAGTGAGGGTAGTAGCTTTCTTTCACCACCAATGTAAGTTCAACAAATGGAAGGTATGCCAACAGTGTCCATGTGGGGTCTCTTAAGAGATTTTTATAAGTAACTATTCTCAAGACTTTAGCACAAATTATAATAGTTTGCATGAAAGATTGAAATGCTCGAGAGAAGGTATTTTATCTTTGTTCTTGTTTGCCAAAAATAGGCTCCAGGAAGAAAGTGCAACCTCATAATGAGATCTCTTTGTGTTATAAATATATATTAGTGCCTTAGAACGAAAGGGGAAAGTTTGATAAGTAGGATTAGACGAGTTTGGGTATGGTTCGGGGTGTACGCTCTCATTCACCACTGCTATTCATTTCACATTTGCATGATAAATTGGTGCTTTATGCAGCAGATCAACAGAACGGATCCTATGTTGGTTGAACTGAATTCTACTTAACTATTGAAGCATTCGACTGAACTGAAAGCTTATGTTCAGAAATTTTTATGCTTTTAGGGCTGGGTTTTTTACTTAGATTTGTGCAAATGTTCCTGGTTACTTACTAGTGTCCTGTATTGGCTTGGCACTACCGTCTTATTTGCACAAGCATTTTTGGTTTAGTTATTTAGAATTTATTCATTATTGAATTACTTCTGGACCTCTGGTGATGATATGATGATGTTTATGCCATCAGGAGGAATATGATACTCATGATCCAAAGGGACATTGTGCCATGGTACTGCCATTTCTAAAAAAGAGGTCAAAAATTATTGAGATAGTTGCTGCTCGTGACATTGTCTTTGCTCTTGCGCAGTCTGGTGTTTGTGCTGCATTTAGCCGAGGTAATCTTTAATTAGATAATCATTGTTCTGTAAATGTTGGGAGAAATATTCCTAATGTTAAAAGGGGGTTATAACTCGATTGTTGGATGCAGAGACCAATCAAAGGATATGCTTTCTGAATGTCAGTCCTGATGAAGTTATACGAAGCTTGTTTTACAATAAAAACAATGATTCCCTTATCACTGTTTCAGTTTATGCGTCAGATAATTTCAGTTCCTTGAAATGCAGAACCACGAGGATTGAGTGCGTAAATTATTCTATTCATTTGTTATGTATGTGTATATTGTACATGTGTGTTTCTTACTGATGAGCTATACCCTTTTATGGTGTCAGATACATACGACGTGGTAAACCAGATGCTGGCTTTCCTCTTTTTGAGTCCGAGTCATTAAAGTGGCCTGGTTTTGTTGAGTTTGATGATGTAAATGGGAAGGTACTCACTTATTCTGCACAAGATAGGTATGGATTCAACTCTCTCTACATTATTTTTGGTAACCAGGACTTTCATTTGCAGAATATGCTCTTGATTCTGACGTGATTTTTGGTTTTATTATTATCAGCATCTACAAGGTCTTTGACCTGAAAAACTATACAATGTTATACTCCATCTCGGATAAAAATGTACAAGAGATTAAAATCAGGTAAGCTTTCTATTCTGCAAAACTTTTAACGCTATATGCATGCTTCTCCAGAGAGATAAAATAGTTTATGCGTCTTCCATTTGACCGGACTGAATTTATTCCCGTCCGACCGTCTAAATGCTTCAGCTCTTCTAGCACCTTTGATTGCTCTTCTAGATAACTTCACGGGGCCAAAAGGTTCAACTAGACGTTTTGAAGTTTTCTCCCTTGCTTTCATTGTGTGCTTTTGATATCCCACTATAAGGTTCAACTCAACCTTTTTGAATTTTTCTCCCTTGATTTCATAATGTTTTTTTGATATGCTATTGGTCTATGTTTGTAGAGCTTTAGGTTGTGTAACATCACAATCACAATTCAGGAATATAACTATATTGTGAACTCTGAAAATCATGTACTGACGTACTAGGACCTTCTGCTGTGTAGGGACAAGAAAGTTGATAAATGTTGTCAATTGTGGATAGTGTATGCTCTAGCTAAATGAGACGTTTACCTTTTCAATTTTCTTGCTTTTTTGGGAGTTAGGAGGATGGTTATATTTTTGCTTACTCTTTTGCGGATAGAATTGTTCAAATCCTCCGTTGTTGTCTACTTTCTGAAGCATTTTACTTTGGTGCATTCCAAAGCAGCAGATTGTGCTGAGCTGGTTCATACTCTGTACACTTGCAATGATCCTTAGTTAAGTGTTCTCAAACTTGTGTTGAAGAATGACAGTCTCGCTTAGTTTATGCAATAGAATCAAATGCTTTATTGTGGTATAAAATGTAAATCTATATTAGGCTGTTAAGGCACCTATGAGAAATATGAACGGCTGATTGTGCATAGCATGCTGCACCAAGCTGATTCATAAATTATACTTTTGAAGTTTATATATTTGCCATATACAATTGAATAAAAAGTTCTGTTTGCGCGGAAGAACTAAATTTGGTATAGTGCTATGGCCTTTGTGCTTTAGTATGTTGAGAAACCTTACTATTTTTTAACTCTAGTTGATTGGGTGTAATGTTTGTTGTTCCTGGAAATTGCCTTAACTCATTTGTTTTTTCAAGCATTAGCTGGAAATTTCGTTTATTGAGATCATGGCTGAAATATTTGGTGCATGGTTCTGAAGTTTAGGAGAGGAGAGAGTTTAGCAGTTCTTGAAATGCCACCTCCTCAAACTGGTTGCGTCCCATGAGAAGTTTTTTTGAATGTTATAACTTTCTGATGAATGTGAAATGCAGAAAGATATAACATGCAAGCTGCTTTGACCATTAGAAAAAAATTTCCTCGGCATTGCAATTTGTTGAATTTGTGAACAGTGATATAGTCATATTTCAGTTTCTCACATTTTCTCCATAAACATCAAACAGACTGGAGTAATTTTGGCACCTATCTGTGCCTGGAGGAATTAGTAGTAATTAGTTCTCCCATGTTGAAACTATATTCTGTTGTTTACAATTGAGTGTCTATTTTGATAATCATCTACCCTTTTGATTGAATTGTTAAGTCAGTTGATATTGTTCATGAGGTGTAGGGTAGTTTTAATATGCATTCTGTTTTTTTCTTCTTCTTAAAAATGTTATTCTTATGTTCACAATTAATTTATTTCATTTTTTATACCTCAATTCTTTGGGGCAATGTACACCGAGTACAACCTTTTTTATGCCTAAAGTCGTCATGGATCTTACAACCAGTTGTATTGCTTTATATATGTTTCGTTGCATTTTTGGATGTGTGACCGTGATACATATCTTCTGACAAACAGCCCAGGAATCATGTTGTTGATTTTTACGAAAGCTAGTGGTCATGTTCCTCTTAAGATTCTTTCAATAGAGGATGGGACTGTTCTTAAATCTTTCAACCATCTCCTTCATCGCAATAAGAAGGTGGATTTTATTGAACAGTTCAATGAAAAGCTTCTTGTCAAGCAGGAGAACGAAAATCTCCAGATTCTTGATGTAAATATCTCTTCCATATTCATTCAGTACTTCTGAATTAAGGTTGCATCTGAAAGCTGACAATGATATAATGCAGGTTCGCAATTCTGAGCTAACGGAAGTTAGCAGAACTGAATTTATGACCCCATCAGCATTCATATTTCTATACGAGAACCAGTTATTCTTGACATTCAGGAATCGAACGGTGGCTGTTTGGAACTTCCGAGGGGAGCTTGTGACTTCATTCGAGGATCACCTTCTGTGGCATCCTGATTGTAACACTAACAACATATATATCACAAGCGATCAGGATCTTATCATTTCTTATTGCAAAGCTGATTCTGATGATCTGCTGTCGGAAGGAAATGGTAAGACTCCCTGAGAAAATCTAACAATACTTACAATTTAATATTTATAGTGCACCTTAGTTGAACATGAGACTAAGCATGAGAAAGACAAGCCAAGGCCAATGAGGGTTTGTTGGTGTAGGTCTTGTTCCATTTCAGTGGAAACAGTAAAGGATTAGAATGAACTTAGATCTGCTCTACCTATGAACATACAAACTTTACATATAGCAGGTTATCGTGTCTGAATTTTTATTTTATTTATTTTACAAAGATTAGGTTGCTATTGCTTTTATTGGACATTTGATAAGATAGAGGATATCACCTTACTCACATTTATCTGCAATTAACATGATAGTTAGAAATATTTGTGTTGATTGCATTTACACATGAAACATCATCTATTGGAGGTGAATTTCTGGTTGTTGATCAATGGCAGTGGAAATGTATACATATTTGTTTTCCATTTTTGTTTCTATACCTTTTATTTATCAACAAATGCTGAGTTTTTGGGGTTCAAATATTAAGCAACCAGCAAATGATGCCAGTGATGGGTTCGTTCTCAGTCAATCTGTTTTGGCACCCTTTATTGAGATTGGATAGACTATTTAGGGCCTAGTGTGTGGTGTTCCATTTGGTTTATGTAATGTAAATGTTAAGTGAAAAGGTTGTTTTAGTTATGTATTTGTTACATGTAACAAATTTTCTGTTCTTGCAGCTGGTTCTATCAATATCAGCAATATCTTGACAGGGAAATGCCTAGCAAAAGTAAAAGCAGCCAACAGCCTTCCGCCCGACGAATGCAATTGCAGTAGCAAGTGCAATGGAAAAAAATGCAACTCAAAAAAACGGATCCAAGCATCCAGGATTAGGAGCACTGTTGCAGAAGCGCTGGAAGATATCACTGCTCTCTTTTACGATGAAGAACGTAATGAAATTTATACAGGTAACAGGCTTGGCCTGGTCCATGTATGGTCCAACTGAAGGGTGCTCTTTTGTGCTCAGTTCCATTCAGATCCCTATGATGTTCTTCCAGTTGGTAGAATTTACACCGCATCCCAACAGCGATAACGGCCTTGACGTGTACCATTAAATGTTCCTTTTAAAGTAGTTTGCTTTTTTTTTTGTTCCGAGTTCAACATATGTCCGTGTAGTTAATATTATCCCCCATGCTCTCCCTTGCTCCAAGTTGGGGGGATAAATTTTTTTTTTCGCTTTTGAGTTTTGTTTGTTAATTTCTCTGTTGCTGGGGCCTAGGGACCTTAGAAGGTGAGATGTTAGATGAAGTTTACTGTTGTTGATGTGCTCTGTGACTTTAGGCTGTCTAATGAGTAACAGGAAGCTGCCTTTGTACCCCTTGTGACCTTTTAATATACAGGAAGTGTTGAATGTGTTGTTTGAACTGGGTATTTCGAGTGAATATTGAACTTGGGTTTGTGGATTTTGTGTTAGCGACCTCTTTGTGCGAGTGAATTTTCCTGCACTACATGGTATTATTTTAACTCTTTTACATATCCTTCAATGCCCTTCTGTCATTTAACATTTTTGTAGGATGAGCTTTGAACAATTGTAATAGCCAAATTTGTGAGATTTGACATTTTCCCCTGGAAAAAAACTAAATCCGAGTATTTTGTAAGCGTATAGTATAATTTCTTTCTTGTTTTTTTTTTGTTTGGTAAAAAGGAAAGCATGAATTAATATTGAAATAAAGTACGCCTAGAGGCTCTAGGCTGACGGGTTAAAGAAGTAGCCTTGTCTACTAGAAGTCTACCGACAAAAGCGACAAATAGAGCCTAAATATCTAATATCAGCAATAAGAAATAAAAGCGACAAGTAGAGCCTGCCTAAATATCTAATATCAGTAATAGGATGAGAAAAAGAGGAACCAACTAAAGGAAACTTAAGCAGAAGGTCGATGAGTTGAGCCGAATCCGTGTGGCATTCCAAAGCAGTGCATGATGGAGGGATAGTACTTCAGCTATACCAGAGAAGGGTAAGACATTTTCCTGCCAAACCCAAGCAATTGCCGCACGGCTACCCTCTTTCACCCAACTCCCATCAGTTTGAATAAGCATATTCCCAAGATTGTCAGGCATTTCAACACCAACTCCGGCCCTAAAAAAGATCCCAACTGAATTGAGTCCTTTGTCAAACTCCCAACGTTGCTAGCCGGAATTGAATTAGAATGAATCCCAAACTTGTTTATTCTCATATTTGCAGCTCTATTCCACTCGTCCAAAGTTGGCTGAATTCCATTTATTACACACACCTGGTGGATCTGGGTTAGCCTCTCTAAAGATTACCTCACATCAGATATGCTTCCAAATAAGCCATGCAACACAAACCACTTGTCAAGCAGTCCTACAAGGATTAAGATGTAAGGTAATAGAGCGTGACCTTCCTTCCTGCATAATCCAATATCTTTTCTAACCATTGATTCAATCCCGAATCTGAGATTGTGAAGTCAATTTTCCCTTGACGTTCTGCCATTTGAAGATTTCTAGACAAGGCCTCGGTGCACAAGACAAACAGGAAAGGTGATAGTACTGGATCTCCTTGTCTAAGCCCACAAGAACTCTTTGTAGCACATCCATTTACCAGAATCGAATGGATACACATTGCATGATAAGTCGAATAAAATGAGTTGGGAGTCTGCATTTCTTCCAGGGAGGTCCAACTAATCCGATCAAAGGCTTTGCTAAAGAAAGCTGATAATCCCAGAAATTTTGATTTAAAACGTTGTAATTTCCCAATCAACTCTTGGTGGAAGATAAGATTATCCGAGACGAGTCTTCCACTGATAAAGGTATTTTGATACTGAGACACTAAACCGGGCATCACTTTCTTTAACCTGTTCGCCAGGACTTTGGCTGCAACCTTGTAAATGACATTACAGAGGCTTTAGGCCGAAAATCCGAAACTGTCTGAGGGGATTCCACTTTTGGAATGAGAGTAATAAAAGTTTTGTTCGCCTCTCTTAATAGAAAACCTGAATTAAGGAAAGAACACAAGCGATCACCTTATTCTGAACAACTGACCATTGACTTCGATAAAAGATGGCAGGAATGCCATCATTATTTGCACCCAATTGGAACATGGCAGAATGAACTTCATGAGCCTTAAAAGGACGGCCCAAAGAATGAGCATCAGCCTCAGACAAGAATTTATTTCATGGCCGAAGGGAGCTATTAATGTGCTGCTGTTGGTTTGCAATCGGCTCCGGATTGAACTGATTGAAAAAAGTTTGAAAGATGTGGTTTGCAATATTTTCATGCCCAAAGATCCACTGGGTTCCAGAGAAAATGCTATCAATCCTGTTAATGCTGCGTCGTGCCCTCGTACACATATGAAAAAACTTCCTATTTCTTTCACCCAAGGCAAGCCGATTAAGCCGAGATTTTTGGTGCCACATAATCTCCTCTTTATCCAATAGAGAATCCAATTCTATATTGAGAAGATGTTGGGCTTCAACATTTTCTGTGGAGAACGGTTTCATTTGTAACTCAGCCAGCAGCTTGGTTGATCTCCTGAATATTTCCATGCCTATCCTTATTCCATCTACAGAGTGCCTTCATCATAATTTGATTCATTCTCACGATTCTGAAAAAGTGAGAACCACTATGAAATTGGCCCCAATGCTCGTGCATAATCTTTGTCGCTTCAGGTGCCATTAACCACCAAGCTTCAAACCTGATAGGTCGCTGCCTATATATATTTCATTGGCCGAGTAGTCTCCATGATCATTGGGCTGTGGTCTGAACGAAAAATAGAAAGATTGGAGCAACAATTATCAGGGAAGAGTTCCATCCATGATGTAGAGCAAAGGAAACGATCAATTTTCTCCAAAACCACATCATACCCCTTCCTATAATTAGTCCATGTATAATGCGGGACCTTTAACACACAGATCCATGAGAGCATTTTGATCGATGAAGTCTAGAAAACTAGAAGCTCCAGGTAGAGCTGCAGATTTAAAGCTTAATTTATCATTCCGACTTAACACCTGATTTAAAGCAACCATGGTATTGAGATTGACAGTTGCATCACAGAGAGTCTTGCCCATAAAGATGGCCTATGATGACTTTCTGGGGGGGGGGAATAAATCAAAGTTAGGGCCCATTGCTGCTGAAGCTCATCCACAACACATCCATGAATCATATTTGGGTTCTTTTGAGTTATATGGAACATTATAGATTTATTCCATGCTACCCATAAACCCCCCAAACCACAACTATCTACACCATCAAAATAATCAAAAGATAGTCTATTAAGTAGTTTGGAGGTAGTACAAACTGCGTGCTTAGTTTCCATAAGAAAAAGAAAATCAGAACGATAAAGCTTGACCAATTTACTAATAGCTTGAATTGTCTAAGTCTTGGCCTATACCTCTACAATTCCAACATAAAATCTTTCATAATGACCACCCGGGTGGTTGTTGAGGAACAACCTGTAAGGATTGCAAGGAATTCGTCCTATTTCTATTTCAGAATTGATAGTTGGTTGCTGTTGGGTAGAAGGGTCTTTAGCCATAAATAAGTCAGGCCAATTTAGTCTTTTTGCTTTCTGTTATTTTCTATTAGCTTCTATGCACATGTATGGAATGGGTGAGCTGGCTCATGACCTCCTCACGTTTTCCTTCTCATTTCTGTTTTCTCTCTCTCTCTGATGTAAGTGATATATAGCAGCAGATCCATTTGAAGATTATTATGAGATTAATGAAATTGCTTCTTCATCTGCAATCTTCTAATTCCTTCTATTTCTCTCTTAATTAATACCTCCCATATACTGATTCTACTAGTTTCTTCCTTTATTTCTAATTTGAGACCTTAAATAGCTTAACATGAGAAGTTTATTAAACCAGTATTGATGTCCTTACAAATTGGTATCAGAGCCACGTTTCTGAGGCCATGGCTACAAATAATCAAAGGTTGAGCAATTTGGAAGACCAGTACCAAGAGCAGATCAATAACATCCATCAACTTCAGTCGCAGCTACAGGAGTCAATGGTTCTGCAGCAGGGTTTTGGTGCTAAGATGGAGTTGGTAATGAAGCAACTTGAGGTCCTCTTGTTCTGCACAGAAAGGATCCACAGAAAAACAATCAGACAGTAATTGTTCAAACACAGCTTCTGGGTCTATTTTGGGCCCTTATGAGTCTCAAAACAAGTGTGATAACTCTGACCACATTTTTAAAGCTGTTAAGTTGGAATTTCCCAAGTTTAATGGTGATAACCCTAGAAATGTGAGGATTTAGAAAGTGTAATAAGTTGTTTTTCACACTACATGGTGCCTGACTTACAAAAGGTTTATCTAACCACTTTGAATTTGGAGGGGGAGAGGCTGAAGTGTGGTACTCAGGATTTGTTCAGGGTGGTCAGTGAGCTTACTTGGGGAGAAATTGACTGAGGAAATTATTGCTCAGTTTAGTCCTGAAACCAGTGATAATCCTATTGGGGAATTAAAGACGCTCCATCAGTAGGGGACAGTAGATGACTACAGGAAAAACTTTGAGGAGCTAAAGGGATGGGCATTGGCTAAAAAACCCAATCCTTAATGAAGAATTCTTTATGGACTGTTTCATGGGAGGCCTTAAATTGGGAAATTCAGCTGGGAGTTCAAGAACTCAAACCTCAAAAACCTCAAGGAGATGATTAGATTGTCAAGGGTGGAAGAGGCCAAGCTAGAGGCATGGCTAAAAAGGAGCAGGGTGATGGGTAAAAGTTCCTGTAAATATAGGGTATCAGAAGACTACACCATTATTGACCAATAAACCAGCTACTGTGACATATGATGAAACTACAAGGCTAAAAAACCTGCAGCATTAATTACTGATGAGAATGTGAGGGCTATTACCTATAAGAGGTCTTACCAGAGAATAGATTAATGACAAGAGAAGGAGAAGAGTATGCTTTTCATGTGATGAACCATTTACACCAGGACATGTCTGTAAGAAACCACAGCTCTTTATGATGTTACCTTCTGACAGTCCAGAAATTGAGGATATTGAACCAGGTGGGGATCCAGGGATAGGAGACATGACACATGAGTGTGGGGAGATGGAGGGGCAGATTACTCTACATGCTTTATCGGGACACAGTACAAACAATACAATCAGATTATTGGGAATGGCTAATGGGCAATTTTTGAGGATTTTGGTGGATAGTGGAAGTACTAACAACTTCATAGATCCAATAGCTGCTAAAAGAATTAAGGCTGTAATCAAGGAGGTTAAGCCTATGACTGTAACAGTTGCAGATGGATTTAAGGTGGTTAGCCAACAATATTGCCCCAACATGCCCTGGTCTATTCAAGGAGAGGAATTTCAAACTGATTTCAGGGTGCTACCACTAGGGGGTATTGATGCAGTCATGGGAGAGCAGTGGTTATATGAAAATCATACAACTCAGTTAACTTTGATTTCCACAACTTACAGATTTCTCTCATGAAAGGAGGAAAAACCTTGGTGTTACAAGGAGAATCTGACCAGGTTTCCCCAACCATTCAAATAGTAGATTCTGGTGAGTTCAATGGGATACTGAGTTCAGCCACCCATGGATATTTTGGATATTTGTTTGGCATGTTTCCAGAAAAAGAGGGGGATGTGTCTAAGGGTGGAGTAACTTGGCAGCAGTGACAGTATTCAGAGTGGGCCTAAGGAAGTTATTGAAAGGGAATATCCCCAGCTTCAAAAACTCATGCAGGATTTCTCTGGAATTTATCCAGGAACCAAAAGAACTACCCCCCAGTTAGGGCCAAGGATCACCATATACAGCTTAAAGAAGGTAGTCAACCAGTGAGCCTTAGGCCATATAGATATCCCTATGTCCAAAAGGGTGAGATTGAGAAGATTGTGAAGGAAATGTTACAAAATGGGATCATACAACCAAGTACCAGCCCCTATGCCTTTCCAGTCCTATTGGTTAAGAAGCATGACGGCACCTGGAGAATGTGCATTGATTACAGGGCATTAAATCAGATGACAGTAAAAGATAAATTCCCGATTCCAGCAATTGATGAGTTACTGGATGAGCTCCATGGCTCTCAGTGGTTTTCTAAGCTTGATCTAAGATCTGGTTATCACCAGATTAGAGTACATAAGGATGACATTCCTAAAACAGCCTTTAGGACACACACTGGGCATTTTGAATTCTTGGTGATGCCTTTTGGGCTCACAAATGCTCCGGCCACATTCCAATCATTGATGAATGAAGTTTTTTTCAGCCCTACCTTAGAAAGTTTGTACTAGTGTTCTTTGATGATATCCTTATCTTCAGTAAGACATATGAGGATCATTTAGAGCACCTAAGACTTACCCTCCAGCTGTTACAAGACCACTGCCTTTTTGCTAAACAAAGCAAATGTGTCTTTGCCACCAAACAGATACAATACCTTTGGGCATGTGATAAAATCAAGAAGGAGTGTCTACAGATCCAGACAAGATTAATTGTATGATAAGATGGCCTATACCCACAACTTTAAAGGGACTTAGGGGATTTTTTGGGGTTAACAGGTTAATACAGGAAATTCATAAGAAATTATGGGCTGATAAGTAAACCTTTGACTGAGCTGCTTAAAAAGGATAGTTTTGTGTGGACTGAGAAGGCTACTGAAGCATTCCAGCGCTTGAAGGAGGCTATGACCCAGGCTCCAGTGCTGGCCATATGCCTAATTTTAATGAACCTTTTACCTTAGAGACTGATGCTTCATACGATGGGATTGGGGCTGTGCTAATGCAAAGGGATAAAACCCAATAGCTTTCCTTAGCAAGAACCATAGCTCCGCAACATCTGGGGTGGTCTACTTATGAGAAGGAGCTTATGGCAGTAGTTTATGCAGTGGGAAAATGGAGGCACTACTTATTGGGAAATAAGGTGTACATCAAAACCGATCACCACAGTCTAAAATACTTATTAGATCAGAGAGTAACCCCACCACTAACCAGCAGAAATGGATTACAAAATTAAATGGGTCTTGACTATGAAATAGCCTACAAAAAGGGAAGAGAGAACATTGTGGCTGATACACTGTCCAGAGAGCTTAATGGGGCTGCTGTAACCTTCCCAGAATATGCATACCAGCTTGGAAAATGGGTCAGGGGAAAATATCAGAATGTACAATGATTACTGCAGTAGTACCAACTTGGGTGCAAGAGTTGGCCCAAACTTGGGAAGAGGATGCAGGATTGAGGGATATAATAGTGCAGTTACAACTGAATCCAGATTGGGCTACCTGGCTATGCTTTCCAAAATGGGAGGCTTAAATTTCAAGGCAAACTGGTGGTGGTGGGACCTAGATTTAGACTTAAGGAAAAGGTTCCTAAATGAGTTCCACAGCTCACCAATTGGGGTCATTCTGGGATAAGAGGAACATTTGAGAGAATCAGCAAATTTCTATGGTGGCCCTACTCTAAGGCAGGATGTAACCACATATGTGAAAGAGTGTGAAGTTTGCCAACAGCAGAAAAGCAAATGAAACAATAGCAAGTCCTGGTCTTCTTCAACCACTCTTCCAAAACCAGAAATTCCATGGACTGATATCTCCATGGATTTCATAGAAGGACTAGCCCAAATCTGAAGGTATGACAGTTGTATGGGTTTGTGTGGATAGGCTAACCAAGTATGGACACTTTAATTGCCTTAAAAACATCCCTTTTACTGCTTCACAACTTGCCCAAACTTTTAATTTCTCATATCTATAAGCTGCATGGACTGCCTTCCACTATTGTCTCTGACAGGGATAAAATGTTTGTTAGTTTATTTTGGCAATCTCTTTTCAAAATAGTGGGTACAAAATTGCACATGAGCACCAGCCTACCACCCACAGACTGATGGACAGACTGGAAAAGGGTAAACCAGGTGCTTGAATGCTATCTTAGGTGCATGATCTCACAAAAATCACACAATTGGGTGTCATGGTTGGCCTTAGCTGAATGGTGGTACAAACTCTCACTACCATTCAGGATTAAAGGCAACCCCTTTTTGAGATGTTGTATGGTTACAAGGCCCCTCATCCTTAAACTTTCAACCAGCTGGGACAGGTGCAAGACAGGGCCACTAAACAGTTTTTGTAAAGACAGAACACAATTAACTAACAAATGATGAAACAACATTTGGTTGAGGCTCAGTCTAAAAGTGAAACACTATGCAGATAAAAACAGGACTGAAAGGTCCTTTGTAACCTGGAGACATGGTGTACCTGAAGGTTAAACCTTATAGACAATCCTCAATGTCACCAGTTAAAGAAGGCAAGCTGGCTCCTAAGTTTTATGGTCCATTTTTGGTAACTGAAAAAGTGGGTACAGTAGCATACAAGCTTAAAACTACCAGAATATGCCAAAATACATCCAGTTTTCCATGTTTCCCTAACTCAAAAAGAAAATTGGTCTGGAATTGTACTTCTATTCCCACACTTCCTTCCGAGGAGTCCCTGGAACAATTCAGAGGAGAACCAATAGCTGTGTTAGAAAGGAGGATGGTCAAGAAGAATAATGCAGCTGGAGTTGAAGTTCTGGTCCAGTGGGACAATACTTTGCCTTCTGAAGCCACCTGGGAGGATTGGGACCAGTTACATCTGAAGTTTCCTCATTTCCAGCCTTGAGGACAAGGGCTGTTTAAAGGAGGGGGACTGTAAGGATTACAAGGAATTCATCCTATTTCTATTTCAGAATTGATAGTTGGTTGCTGTTGGGTAGAAGGGTCTTTAGCCATAAATAAGTCAGGCCAATTTAGTCTTTTTGCTTTCTGTTATTTTCTATTAGCTTCTATGCACATGTATGGAATGGGTGAGCTGGCTCATGACCTCCTCACGTTTTCCTTCTCATTTCTGTTTTCTCTCTCTCTCTGATGTAAGTGATATATAGCAGCAGATCCATTTGAAGATTATTATGAGATTAATGAAATTGCTTCTTCATCTGCAATCTTCTAATTCCTTCTATTTCTCTCTTAATTTCTACCTCCCTTCTTCTGCTTCTACTATTTTCTTCCTTTATTTCTAATTTGAGACCTTAAATAGCTTAACTGAAGTTTATTAAACCAGTTGATTCCTTACACAACCACCAAAATCCTCAGAATACTTCCCCAGCAGAACCAATAAGCAGCAATAGATACCATGATCAGCTTGAAATGTGGATTGCCAATCTGGGCAGCATGTTTTGCAATGCCAATCAAAAACAGCTCCCTAACCACAGAGTCTTTATCAAAGCCCTCCTCCAATCCCACCTCAAGAGAGAGCATGGCCCCCTTCTTTATACCTTGCATACTCTTCAATTTCTTGGCGGTGTTGAACTCATCCAGATCAAGTCAAAAATTAGGGAATTTCCTTTTCCGCCCTGTAGCAGTTAAAAGTCGAGAAAATCAGAATCCCCAACCTAATAAAAACGTTCAGATCATCCAATCCACAATGGGTTGGACAAGATGTCTTTTCCCAAGAAAGCTTTTGGAAGAGTTTGCTAACCCTTTTATTATCCACATAACTCCTTCCCAAGCCTAGTGGATCAAACCCTGCCAGTCGAAGGTTTAGATCTGATTAAACGGTCATTTTCCTTCTTTTCCCCTGAAGATTAACTCTATTCTGCACCGGTTCATTCATGCATGCATAAGACATCAAATCATTCACTGAATCAGCCCAAAACCTCTTTCTACTCCAACGATTTCTGTCATGCAAAAGATCAGGTTTAGGAACCCTTGGAGGACCCCCGAGCATATATTCTAGCTCTATAAAAGACTTCCTTATATTCTCAGTGTCCCAATTAAAGAACTGATCTTCTAGCTCACCATCAAGATGCAACTCTTGGAAAATTAATTGAATTTGTGTCGGTGGTGCATCTAAATCCTCCAGGCCCTCCGATGGTCCGAAAGAGTATTAATTTTCCGAATCAGAGGTTTCTTCTCCATTAAAATCCAGTAAGTTTTGAAAAGCAAAAGCTGATGAAGAGGATGAGTCAGAGTCCTCCCCATGTCGTTGATACCTGTTTGGTACTGAGAACATCCAACTCGGCAAAAGACTACGGTCGGTGCCTCATTAAAGTTTTGGATGAAAGGGTGGGTCCCCTCTCAGAACATTATTGTAAAGAGGACTTGGGTTCAGAGATTGATAAAAAACCCCCCACAAGAACCTTCAACATGGGTAGAAGTATTCAAGTTCACGCCTGCCAAATGCCGCCGGCCCCCCATCCCATCATTATATATATGAGACTGACTCCATTAAGGACATCCGAAAAACTCCCCCGGCCCCAAAAGGAGTCATAGGCAACTGATTTGTACCATTCGAGGATTGACCTAATTAAAAACGGCTGCGATAGTACGTACCTCAGCATTGAGTGAGGGGAGTGACCGAGCGACCGAGATCGGAAGAAAAAGGCTGGAAACCATTTATTTATAACAGAAGTTGAATCATGCAAGGCCACCCACCATACCCAAATCAGGTTCTGATAAAGGAAGTACAGGCATCCTGCCCAAGCCGCCATCATCAACTCCTACTTTTTTTTCCGGGAGTCTTTATTTTTATTTTTGTATTCAATAAACATGCATGTTTACCTGATAAAGATCGATCAATGCATCATCATCATATATTTGAAGTAAGAAGTGAAAAAGTGGTACCATTTACTTGAGACATGACAGCTAAATAAATTAAGGCTAGCTCATGTACAGCCACCTCCCTCCTTTCCTCTCTCATCTATCTATCTCACTGTGAAATTCACATGTATTAATGATTGAGAGTTATGGATCAAGCTAGCTAGCTGTTGCTTCACGATTTGTCAACCACCTTTTCCCGTTCATCTTATTTCCTGCACTGCGGTGGCCGGTGGTGGTCGCCGCCTGCCTTGTAAGCTAAGTTTTGGAATTTTCATGTTGCTGCTTGTTGTGATCATCAATTAAGCTGTTATTGACTGTAGTTGTGCACCATATAATCTAATCGAAAAACTAAAGTTTTTTTTGTAGGCATGTTTGCTCAACCCTCGATATAAGTACAAATTAAATGAATAACATAATTATCATAAAAAGTAGTATTAATTACATAATAAAATCTCATAAAAAAATACAAAAGCTAGCTAGCTAGGGCCACAAAGTATGTATGTATGTATATGATAAATACAAATGATGGTAATTTAAAATATCATCTGATTTATTGCTCAACTTTTGGAAAAAGATAACTGTTTGATTTTTTTAATTGTTGTCGGTAGTTTTAACCCTTAATTAAGCATTGTGATTGGTTCATTGTTTAATTTGATAATGTTTAGAGTTGGAGGACACAATGATTAATTTAATTATATATATATATATATATATATATATGGGCATAATAAATTAATAACGTTAATAACAATGTCATTATCAGTAAGATCTCCATTTAACACACCCCACATTAGACAATGGATTAGTATTATATTGGAGGACTAAAATAATCACTAGATCTCCTCCAGCCGGTCTCTTCGGGTTACGTCACTATTATTATTATTATAGTCATATAGTAGGATTTTTTTAATGTGTGTCCTAAGTGCACAAATTATACACAGGATCAAGAGAATATTCTTTTGATTCCTGTACATATTCCCTTGATCTGTGTGTAAACGTAGAAATCAAGGAAATATGTACAAGAATCAAGAGAATATTCTCTCGATTTCTGTGTATAATGTGTGTCCTAAGGACACAAGTTAAAAATACCCTAATTATTCTCTTTTGGGTTAATCTTTTTATGTACTCCACTCCATATTAGTAATAATTTATTTATTTATTAAAGTAAGTAAGTCTCTGAAATTTGAATTGCCAAACAATTTTTGTTTCTTATACGAGTAAGAAAAATAATCACAAATAAGATCTGAGGAGTGAAACATTAACAACAACGCCACACGCGGCCCACCGCAGTGCAATGACGACTACTCATTATGATAATGAGATAAAATTTATATATTGTCCTTTCTTTCTATTCAGCCCGTTTTATAAATATATATATATATATATATATATATTTATTTAGAATAAATTTTTATAATTTTAAATATGCCTCAACAATTAATGTAAAAAAATAATAAACTAAAAATACTAAGTCACACTATAAAATAAAAATAAAAATATTTTATTAATATTTTTAAATGAACTAACTAAAAAGAAATATATCTGTATTCTAAAACATTTTTCAATATTTAATGTTGTCATAAATCAAAATACAACAGCACCACCCAAAGGCAAAGGCCAGGCCAGGGTGTGCTTTTTCTTTTTCTATTCTCCCGTCTCCTTCACACTCAAAGGTCAGTAGTTCCTTGTGCTTTTCTCTCTCCACCCTAATTTCTCTCTCTAAACCAAATAATAATAATAATAATAATACTCCTTCTCCTCCTCCTCCTGCTGCTTCTACGTTTGCTACTACAAGAAAAGAGAAACAAATATACTAGTACTAGTACTAGTACTCGTACATTTCAGCTCGATTGAGGTATTTTCAATTAAATCACCCTCCTCCTCTCTCTCTCTCTGCTTTAATCTTTCGAGCTTCTGTTGTCTATCTGTTTATCTATTTTCTAAAATGTTGATTCGCTTAATTTTAAGGTCGAGAATGATTCACGGAATGTATGCTTGAGAATTAAACTTAACTTTCAATTTCAGCTCATACTGTATTCTCTCTGTCGGTGAGCTCAGCTCGGGTTCCATTTTTACTCAAATTACTTTTGGTTAGATCTGATCTTGAACGGTAGTTAGGAAGCCTTTTTTTTCAATTCATTTATTGTTTTTTTCCACTTAAATTTTAAGTTTTTCCACCTACCCTGGTCCCGTTGGTTACCTTTTATTTATTGTTGTTCAAAGTCAGGACTTTATTAATGGGGTTTCTCAGTATTTTTTTTTCCTTCCCCTTTTTGGTTTGAGATACAATGTGTCTTCGAGGATATCCTTATTTTGCTACTGCTTGTTTATCATTTTGCATTGTTGAAAAAAAATCAAAGTTTACAATATTTAGTTTGACATAAGGTATGCCAGCCTTCCCAAAATGCTACCAGAATTTAAGCATTCATTAATTTTATTTTATTTTTTTTGGTTAAAAGTGATGCCATCACTTGTAACTAAACAGTTTGAACTTATTGGCATATATTCCTTAATAGTGGTTTATTATCAAATTGGTTTCTGCTAAGTGTTTGAATTGTAGTGTAGGTTAGACTGGGTTTCTCTAAATGCATATGAGGTTTAATAAAAAGCTTGGTCTAATTTTATGATGCTCTTGAATTCTATTATTTAGTTGGATATGCATTTGAAGAATTGGAAGGTGGTTTCTCAGATTAATAGGATTTTGTTTTCTTCCTTCAGGTTCTTGTGCTTCTGAGGTCAGCTGGTTAAGATGGAAGGAGGAATTGATCCTGATGCACTACTTGATTATGCTGAATTTGAGCTTTTTCCCAGCCAGAACAGGTTAAACTTCTATCCATACATCTTCCTCAAAAATGCGTGTCCAACTTTTGAACGGAATGTTCCCATTTTGAGTTAAAGCTACCAGTCTCCTCTCTCGCATATATTTACATACTATGTTACTATTTATGTCCCCTTGAAAATTTGAATGAAGTTTGACCCTTGGCATTACTCTATGTCACTACATACAGTTTTAAGAAATATCAGGTAATTGTATTGTTTCCATTCACCAAGGTGTTTCTTCTAATCTTTTCGTTCCTTATACATACATTGCCATACTAACTTTTATCCATTGTTAGGTAGTACTAAAAGAAAAGGGAAATGACTTGTAAAATAAAAAAATTTAATGTGTTTTCTGGAGCACCCAAATAAACAACCATGGATTCTTGTGTTTACCTTCTCCCCCTCAGTTCCTCAAGCCAAGCCACAAGGATCGCAAAAGAAATTTCTAATCTCTAACGCTTATTATTTAATTTTGGTTGGCCAATCCATTTTTGCCATTGGATTTGGGCTTATGTTATAAGCAGTACTGCAGTAATCTCATGGTAATTTGAAAAATATCTTATTTAAAAAGTTTTAAACATTTCCAAGCTCTAACTTTTTGCAAGCCAGAAATAACTAGATGAATTTTCATAAGAATGATGAAACCTATACTCATTAATCTTATAATGAGGAAAAGGTTATTGGTTTTCCCTAAAATCAAATACTATAAGTTGGTAAGACCAGTTCTTGTTAAGACAAATGACCAATTGAATACCACGGTATACCGAAAGCTACAGAATCACCGCTATCTCAATACCTGTTCTGCTTCCACTTCTGGGATCTCAAAAAGATCAAGGGAGTAATAGTAGATGTATGTTTTCTACAGTGACAATATCTCTCAAACGACAAAGGGATTGTATTTGTCAGTCGCAAAAGTAAAGGTATAAACATATAAAATGAAGAATTGTGACCTGGTCCCTGACCTGGGGTACATGTTCGCGTGTGGTTTACCCTGTTACCCATGCTTTTTGAGTTACCATCTGTGACTTTGCATGGTAGGTAAGGGTGAAACACAGATTCTGCATCTGTTGCATTGCCCAAGAGATTGGGCAGCTGTACCAAGCAAAGCATTGCTGATCATTGTCTATAGGGTTTTCAGCAGCTAGTTCTTCATTGCAACTCATAATTTAATGTATGATATGATTGAACTTCAAGAAGTCGTTCAACTCGTGGTCAATTATTATTTTATTTATTTTCTTTCCACCTTTCTAATCTACAGGTATGAGGTGTGCATATGCAGTAGCAACAAAGTAGAGACAGTAGAGTCTGGACTTCTGGAACAACTACTCCTGCATTCACCAGAAGTTAAAAATTTGTACTCAAAAAGACTCAATGCTACTTTCAAAATTCAAGTACCTGACAGTCCTAGTGGCGCAGAGTGGTTCACAAAGTCCATCTTAACAAGGTTCCTATCATCTTGTGTTTCTCTTGCTTTGTGGATGTTATGAATTTTCTTGTCTTATAAATCTATATATTTCTTGTCAGGTTTCTACACATTGTCGGTTCACCAGATATACTTAACATCACAAAGAATTTTGAAAATGAGATTTCTCAATTAGAAGAAACGAGAAGATTTCAGCTTTCTATGGATGTAAAAGTATTCTCTCTCTCTCTTCCTGCTTCTTGTTTGTGTGATTTTTGACATATGTATTCAGCTCATGAATTGCATGTGTTCCTTTTTCAGGGTCATCAAAATTTACTTGGAAGTGGGGAGGCAGGTTAGTTTGATTGAGTTTTACTGTTGTTAGCTTGAAAGTACTGATTGTGGTGTTGCATCATGGTCTTGCTGCTTTGGCAACAGATGCAACTCGGTGTGTTTGTGGTTCTAAACGAAACTTAAGAAAACTATTTGATAATTGGTCATGCTGGTCTCTGTCTATGTTGTACGGTGCTGTGCTTTATTAAAGTTTTTATGCACTGTCACCTGTACTTATTTGATTACTCTCAATTCGAACTGAAAGTACTTAGGTTTGATCAGTTGTTGGGTATGCTATACAGTTGACTCATTTGGTTGTCAGTTGACAATCTTGATGCAATGAAAGACTTGCAACTGATGTGTCATCAGCCTAACCCTTACAACTAACTCGTGTTGCTTTAAGATTCAACGACGGTATAATTGGGTGTAGATTCTGAAACTATGTGTCTATTGCAATATTTGTGCATGACTGCATGGTTTTATACCTTATATTTCTTTTTTACCAATAACTTTATTATAAAATACTAATCATCGATTTCCTTCTCTTTAATAGATGGTGGGAAGTTAAATGGCACGACACCAACATCAAAAGTAACTTTTCATCTCTCCTTTTTGACCATCCGCGTAATTTCTTAAAGATGCCCGTATATATAGAAATATATTTTCATTTGGCTGCTAACTTATCTTTTGCTTCGAACAGGATGAAGTTGAAATTGTGTCATCGGATGTGTCGAAGTATGTTCTGTTAATTGTTTTAATTTAGCAGTGTTCTGCAGGCAGCTGCTCCACTAACCTAAAGAGTGATGAATGCTGACAGGAAGGAATTGCTGCGAGCAATGGACTTGAGACTCGCGGCATTAAGGGAGGAATTAGCTGTTGCTTTCAACCGAGCTGCTGGTACCTCATGTTCACCTAAGGAGCTTATAAACTTGGAAGCGTTTTCTCATTATTTTGGAGCCATTAATATAAGGTACCTTAAGCGCAACGAATAAAATGGTGCATTAGTTTTTTACCATTAGTTAAGAGAATATTAAAAGCATTTTGTGACTCTCCTTTTTTCTCCCCTTCTACAAAGTCTAAATTCAAAATAGATGACCTGAGACTACCATATTTATATCATTCAGTGAAATCTGTTTTCAGGAATTCTTTGCGGAAGTTTGTAGAACTGAATCAAAAGGGCCAGGCTAATGATTTTTCAAGTGGCGGAAAGTTTCTCTTTACAGACAATTCAAGGAATGGCAGAGTAAGTAAGGCAGAAGGGGGTATGCAGATATCCAAATCATCACCCTCGGACACACCAGTAAAATATGGTGTCTCCCCTGCAAAAGTTGCGCAGCTTGAACGACAAAGCTCAACAGAAAGTGAGGAATCTTCCTTCTCAAGTGAGGAGGATCAACCATCTGTTGAAAGAAGTCGGACACTTATAAGATCTGCTTCACCTAGAAGGTCAGCCTCTCCTATGCGGAGGATTCAAATTGGACGATCTGGATCACGTAGGGCTAGTGCACTAACCATTAAGAGCCTCAATTATTATCCGGGTAGAGAAAGAGTGGTCTCTCATATGGATGCTGCCAATAGTGAGGAGGAGGGGTCTGAACAACCACCTAGAAAATTTGAGAACAATGTACAGAGAATGAGTGTACAAGCGGCAATCAGTCTTTTTGAAAGCAAACAGAGAGATCACACTGGGGATATTCAGAAGACAAAGTCATTGTTGAACACCTCCACTGGTGCAAATAAATCTGTATTAAGAAGATGGAGTTCAGGAATGGGGGAAAGTTCTGCTCAATGCCCCCCAGACGACGTTTCTGAATGTTCTGTTCGGATTACTCCAGATAAATCAGCTGGTCAAGAAATTTCACAGAATTCTCAAGATCTGAAACAAGAGTCTGATTCTAGATCTGGGTGTCAAAGTCATGTTGAGACTCTTGAAGTAGATTTTAGGCCAAAATCATCTGAAAAAAGACTATCTGATCCAATATGCGGGCAAGCGGATACTGTTTCAACCAAACAAGAGGAAAGTAGCGGAAAATTTACTGCCTCAGCCGAATGGGGTCGACAGAAGGAAGCAGAACTGAACCAGTTGCTAATGAAAATGATGGAAAGTAAGCCTGTTAAGTATCAGAAAAAAGTCGCTGATAACAGCCAGCGTAAAAATGTGCCTGGGGAGCAGAGAGGTGGATTCTATGACCACTACAAGCAAAAGAGGGATGAGAAACTTAAAGGAGAAGTTTCTGGAAAGCGAGCAGAGAAAGAAGCGCAATTTAAGGCGATGCAGAAATTTCTTGATGAAAGAAAAGCTGAAATGGCTCCTACAAATGCTAGTGATGTTGGTAGACATGCTATGAGTAGAGCCAAAAAATCTACTAAAAATTCGTCTCAGTTGGCAAATCCCAAAAAGGAAACCTCAAAACCTGCTGTTGTGAAGAGAACTTCATCTAAAGCGTCTCCTCTGCCTGCAACTCGTAAGTCATGGCCGTCAACACCCTCGCCAAGAGCTATAGGGATCTCACCTGCTAAGACTCCTGTCGGAACAAGTTCTACTGGTACTACGCCTACACGTCGAAAACCTCAGCCAGCATCACCAGTTCCTCGGTCAAGCCCAAAAGTGGAAAGACCACAGCCACGTCCCAAGACCGTCAAGACAACCCAGATTGATTCTAACAAGAGTTTTAAAGTTGTGAATGAAAAGAAGCAGCAGACAGGGACAAAAAATGGGAAAACAATAATAACAAAAGTTCAGTCTCCTTCTGGAGACCATTCTTCCACAGCTAAACCCAGTTTATATAACAAGATGACCAAGAAGAGCAGTGTGGTGCCACTGGAATCAAAACCTTTTCTGCGTAAGGGATCCGGAACTAGTGTTAGTCCTGTTGTGAAGACCAAAGTTCCTTCTCTGCCTGAGGAGTCTTTGAGAAACTCGAGAGATGTGATCGAAGACAAGGAGAATGAGTTGGTTACTAACACTTCTGATCTGGTAAGTCAGCAGCAGGAGAGGGATCTTGATGGATTGGAAAGTCATGCTGACTTAGAATCTGAAAGTCAAGTAATTACTTTCGTGAAATGTGGAGACACTGAGAGCTCTAATCAAATTACTACTAGTGTTGAAGAGAATGTTGAAAGGTTGGACAAGTCTCCAATTAAAACTGGAAATGAAGAAGAATCAAGCATCTCCCCAGCGGCTTGGGTGGAGATAGAAGAAGAGTATCGGGATGAGCCTATTCAGTATAATGAGAGATCTTGCCAGATTGCAACTGCAGCCAATGTTGCAGCAGTGGGAATAACAAGTCCACGTGTTCGCCACTCCCTGTCACAAATGCTGCTCGAGGAGAGCAGTGAACCTGATATTACTGAGTGGGGAAATGCTGAAAATCCCCCTGCCATGGTTTACCAGAAAGATGCACCTAAAGGATTGAAGAGGCTCTTGAAGTTTGCTCGAAAAAGTAAGTTGGATGCACATTTAAGCGGTTGGTCCAGTCCATCTGCCTTTTCTGAGGGAGAGGATGAAGCTGAGGAATCGAAAGCTAGCAAGAAAAATGCTGACAATCTACTGAGGAAGGCTGCCCTAAATGCAAAGAACTATGGACCACAAAAAACTAATTCATATGAACCCTATGAGAAAAATTCAGGTACTTGAGAAGCTCTTTGTTGTGCCAGGTCTTTTGCCTCATGCCTTACTCTATATGCTGTTTGTAAGCATTAAATAGCAAGTTCCCTCAAATAGTTTATCTTATCAAGAATTGTTTAATGATGCTACTACACTAAGTAGTGAATGAAATAACTTTGGAGTATTGTTTTTTCTTCATTTTTGCCAGTTCTGTTTTAGCTGCATCGAGAGTACATTTTTTTTGAGCTTTGAAAATTTGAGACATTTTCTTAGTGACTAATGTTGGATAAATGTGTGCAGCTCAATCTAATGTAAGCAAGTTCACTGCTCAGAGTGTTGAAAAAATGCAGGAGGGCCACATGTCAGCTTCAGTGACCACATCCAAAGGTTATTTTTTGTTTTTATCGTTCATTGTTATCTGTTTTCTTTGTCCAGTCCCGAATCTGTATTTGGGTGTTATTATTTTTTTTTCCTGCACCATGGGTTTTTATTATTCTCCGTAGAATCCAATATTCTCTACTCTTTCTTTGTGTGTTTACAGCAACAAGGTCATTCTTCTCTCTTTCAGCATTTAAGGGCAGCAAACCGAATGAGACGAAGCTTCGATAAAGCTAAGGATAATTTTTAAGTATGGGAGCTGTAATTATATACAAACAAAATTTAGTTCAAAGCGCTCTTCTTCTCGACATTCTCCATTCTACTTTGAAGATCCACGAGACCCTCCTGCTTCTCTTTGTTGTGTTGCCGAGGGTGCATTTTACATTGTCCGGTGAATATTAGAATCATTCCCTGAACAGCTACATTAGAAACATGGCAACCTTTAGGACTGAAACATGTTTGTAATTTGTCTAGCCAGCTGACCCTTTTTGTTTATATATGACATGAGCCAACTGCATAATGTTTTCTAACGTTTGAGCTTCTCAACTTTGCTTCACACTTGGATTATGTCCATGTTTATGTAGTTGTATGTCTAGTGAGTGCTCTACAACAGAGAAGATTCATTTTCATTTCTTTTCCTGAAATAAATATGTTGTTCTACATAAGAGGTCATAGCTGCAGCCATTTTTTGGTGGTGTTGGATGAGGTTATATTCCTATTTTTTCATCAAGCAATTCAATAAATTTGCAGAAAGTATGCAAATAATAAAATTAGATGCTGTGGAATGGGTTAGTAAAAGAATTAATACAATTTGGTGTTGGAAGTATTATACCAAAATTAAGAATATAAAAGAAATTTTGATGGCTTTTCAGATATTTATTTTTCTGAAAATGATAATCCTCTTTTTGTTATTTTTCTTCCATTGGACACACATAGAGATGACTGTTTTAAAATAATTTTGTTTTAAAAATTGTAATATTCATCTTCCTCGTTTTTTTTTTTTGAAGAGTTATCCGAAATTACATCCTAATGGCCAATCAAACATGCTCTTGTGAGTTGTGATATTGTTTTTAAGTATATTAATCTCAGTAAAAGATAATGTGTTAATGAAATAAGTGATGAAACACCTCTATAATAATATGAGAGGAGACCCATTAAAATATTATTTTTTTTAAAAAAAAGGCTCAAATAATAAAAATAATAATAATTGTCATTATGAGCATGGTTGAGACTGAAGAGAAACACAAATTTGGCTTTAATAATTTAACCAATTATCTAATCTCAATTACTCCCCCTTCTAAAATTTAAAATTAACTTATTAAATATGTAAAAATTAAAAAAATAGTTTATCCTATTAAAAAAAATAAACATTCACCCTTTTTTTTTTATTTTCAAGTCATTTGGACATTATCATTATTTTTTTAAAAATATTTTTTTGGTTCAAAAAAAGTAAAATAATATATTTAAAAAAACGAAAAGAATATATTAATATATCGGGTTAATTTGGGTCCGAAAAATCTATAATACGGGCTACACGCGACTCCTAACCGACCCAAGTCACAGTCATCCGATTTGGACCAGGGTCCATATCCATATCGAATTTCAAGCGACAGAAAGAGAGAAAAAGTGAGACAAAGATAGAAGACGATAGATAAGCTCTCCATCTCTCTAGTTAGTTTAGCTGCTGCTGCTGAGAGAGCGAAGAAAATAAGCGTAGGGTTTTGTTAAACCCTTCTTTTCCGTGAGAATTTACTGTCTCTTCCCATTGTAATCCAGCCCACGTCTGGATTCTTTCTGCAGAAACAGATACAGTAATTGGTATTCCACTCTTCTCTTTGCAATTCCTGTAATTTACTTCGACTTTCTTCTTTCTTCTTTTTTACCCTAAAAACTACCGTTGTTTATTTAAATCTCGAGTTTATTTTAAATTTCATGTCTATTTAGTCCAGGCGGCATAATTGAGGAGTTGAAAACCCTAATACAAGCGAGTTTTGTTTTAAAAAAGTGACGGTTAGTCTGTTTTTCTCATCTCACTTTGGAAACCTTTTCTGTAGCAGCTACCCATGGCATCTCAATTGATCCGAGAATGGACTGGACTTCAGCAGTTCCCAATTGCCACCCAAACCAAACTGCTTGAATTGTTGGGACAGCTGAAGAAAGAGGTCTATTTCTCTCTCATTAATATTCTTTTCATTGTATAGTGTAGCATTTGGTTGCCTAAACTGGAGGAAGGGGGGAAAATGAAAAAAAAAAATCTCTGGACTTAGAACAGGCAAAAGAGATTCCCATGCCAATTATGTTGACAGTTGTTCGGTTTTATTTTGTGCATTTTTGATGCATTCTCACATATTCCTGACCTTTTCACTAAGCAACCAAACCAAATGCTATTACTTCAAATTTTCATGTCTGGGAACTTGTCTGTTGTCCTTGAACCTTAGGATGTGAGCACATTGACAATCCTTGTGATGGGGAAAGGTGGCGTTGGAAAATCTTCGACTGTCAATTCAATTGTGGGGGAGAGAGCAGTTGCTGTTAGTGCTTTCCAGGTATAGTTGTACTTATACTGTGAGCATGGTTCCGATACCGAAATCTGTATCCACATCCATTATCAGTATATGCAAGATATTAAAAGAATCTACAATTTTGCACCTATCAAATGTTAAAAAGTCCAACATTATGTATCATATGAATTGTATAATGTTATTCTGACAACTATGTTCATTATTTTTCTTATTCTTGTTTTTACTATATTTTAAAAACTTTTTAAGCAAAATATAGTTTTTTGTTGCATATCGGGCGATACCGCATCAAGAATTGATTGTCCATACTTCTTCCGATACCGTCTTTGAACCTGGCAGTGAGTTGCAGAGTGACAACATGGAGGAGCATCGTTATATATAAAAATCTTGTTTATGCACTTTTGGTTTTGCAGTCAGAAGGACCAAGGCCGGTGATGGTTTCACGATCGCGAGCTGGATTTACATTGAATATTATTGACACTCCAGGGCTCGTTGAGGGAGGATATGTAAATGACCAGGCGCTTGAGATCATTAAAAGGTTCATATTGTAGCTATACAGTATTCAAACGAATTTGTGTTTTTATGTTGAAACTATTTTTTCTATAAAGTCTGGTTAAGATAATGATTCTAAATCTTTTTCATATGCTGGTATCTTGGCAGGTTCCTTTTGAACAAGACAATAGATGTGTTGCTATATGTGGACCGCCTGGATTCATATAGGGTGGATAACTTGGATCAGCAGATAATTAAAGCTATTAGCGATAGTTTTGGTAAAGAAATATGGCGTAGAGGATTGGTTGTCCTCACACATGCTCAGCTCTCGCCACCAGATGGGTTGGGATATGATGAATTTTTCTCAAAAAGATCGGAGGCTCTCTTAAAAGCCGTGTGCCTTGGAGCTAAGATTAGAAAACAAGACATGCAGGTAGTCTTCCTGTTCCATATTTCACTTTTTTTGTCATGCCTGCAGTTTTACCATCCCCCACACCCCACCCCACCCCCAAAAAAAAAAAAAAAACTTTCTCCTTGTTTTTTTTTTTGGGGGGGGGGGTGTGGGTTGAGGTGGGCAGAGGCCATATTTTACCATGATGAAAAGAGCAAAAGTTAGAGATGATAATAAACATTGCCTTGGGTGTTTCCCAATCGGTTTTAGGGTTTTTGTTTGGAATCCCCATGTTGCCATGCTATACGGACTTGAACAGAAGCTCAAGTGAAATGTAAAAGCCGTGAGGAGAATATTTAAATGTCACAAACATGCATATCTGTATACAGAGATGTTAACTTCTTTTCCTTCTTCGTTAATGCTCTTGACAGCAGGGGTGAGACTTGTAAGAAAAAGGAAAAAAAAAAAGATTTTGACACTTCCTCAGATATTCAAATGTTCAATGGGTGGATTTATTTTCAATTTTGTGGTGCGCACAGGTTTTATCTTTAAAAAAAGGTATAAATTGTATGGCGCAGAGCAGTTATACATACCCATGTATGTAATAAGATCCAGAGACACATACTCTTTGGTTAGACGCTATTGCTAAAGAGGCTGATGCAGTATTTTATGCAAAGGCACAAGCATATGGTCTGTTACAAACAGTGGCGTTCTTACTATAAGCATGACTTGACAAGCAGTTGAACAAGTATACCCGTACTAAACACTTGTCCTCTGCCAATTTTCTCTGTTTGACTACCTTGTTATATTTGCTTTGCTTGGAGTACAACTAACTTTTAGAGATTTTATTAGTTACTCCCTCCGTCCCAAATTAATTGCTCAGTTTTGACTTTTTAAGTCAAATTGACTATTTTTAGAATTAATAATTAAACATATATAAATATATTTCTAAAATTATAAAAATTGGGGTTAGTAATAAATTGTATATACTTTCTTTTGGTTATAATCTCTTCACCTATATTTTAGCAAAAATAGTAAAAAGATTAGTTTTAAAAATGGTCAATTTGACTTTAAAAAGTCAAAATTGAGCAATTAATTTGGGACGGAGGGAGTATTAATTATTTGAACTTGAGATGTTGATCATCATGACTACTTTTCTATAAATTTTCACTTCCTAAATCTCCCCCCCCCCCTCCTCCCGGTTCTGATGGTGTTACTTCTTGTAGGGTGCTATCCCTGTTGTTTTGGTCGAGAACAGTGGAAGATGCAACAAGAATGAAAGTGATGAAAAGGTTGGTTGTCTGTCTAATATCATGTGTATACAGTTGTTCATACTTATTTAATTTTATAAATATATTTATCTTGGACTAATCGATGTATTGGGTTGCCTTTTGAGTTGCAGATTCTTCCTAATGGGACTGCTTGGATTCCCAACATAGTGAAAACAATAATAGATGTAGTTTCAAGTGGAAGCAAGGGAATCTTAGTTGACAAGAAATTGATTGAAGGGCCAAATCCAAATCAAAGAGGAAAATTATTCATTCCTTTAATCTTAGCATTAGAAGTAAGCTTATTATGAACTTGCAGCATGGTATTAATGCAAATATTTTATAACATCTTCTTATTGTTCTCTCTGTATTCTGGACAGTACTTCGTTGTTGTCAAAGGTATCCAAAAATGGATCAAAGATGATATCTCAGCAGAGAGTACGCCTTCCCAGGAATAAGCTATAAACGTTATGAAATTTTGGTTGCAGTTCCTCCCTCTTGACCACCTCTGTTTATTTGTTGTTTCGTGTTAGTAACTGCTGTTAGGAAACTGCTGTTAGGAAGCGAAACGGATATGCCTGTTGGTTTTATTTATTATTTCGAGAGAGCTAGTTATTGTGTACTCAAGCTTCTATGTTAGCCCTTTTAAGTTAATCGATTTGGTTGCTTCAGCATCTTTTTCGCATTGAATATCTCTTAAGTTGTAATGATATCTTTGCTTTTAAATTGTATTATCATCATGGTTGTGGGAGATTAGAAGTAAAGTGATCTTTGATTTTCATTTTGCCGTTTATTTTCCTCGTTTGGTGAAATGATATGTTTAAAGGTGAGGCTAAGGTTTTTTAACAAAACAACAAATCTCACAATGTCCATTTAAAGTGTGGTACATACAAGGAAATACAACTACCTTGTCACATGTTCCAACCCAGCCCTACATGTATCCCTCAAGACTTTTCTAATCCATGCCCACTTTTTTGTTCCCTTTCTAATGTAAACTTTTTCTTGGTTCAACAATATTGCATATTATTTATTCAGTAGTACAGATGCTTTGGGGCTACATAGAATTGCGGGGAAGGTGGAATTGATGAGACATAAATGGGTTAAATTATTTTTTTCACACTGAACTGAAGTCGAATTTACATTACTAAAGTTAAAGTTAATTTTTTTTTACAATCAACCTATTGAACTATATTTTTTTTACAAAAATAAAAAATTCCGTCCAAGACCATTAAAAGTTACCTGCATATTCATGTGGTACTCGTTGATGTTTAGGTGGATTATTCAACTTACTAAAACAAATGTGTCATTTGAACAAATGTGGCAACAAATGACGTGCAATAAAATTTTTTAAAAATAAATATATAAAATACTTAACATATTAAATAATTAAAATTAATTAAACCTATTAAGAAAACAAACAGTTTACTATAAAGAAAGTCAAAATTAAAATTAAACTAGTTAAAATTCAGTAAAAACGAAATATATGCTAAAAGAATAAATAAAATATTAATATATCACTACAAAATTAAAACAAAATAAACAACTAAACAATTAAACATATATAATTACAAGAAAGTAAAATAAGTAACCTAATCAAGTATCACCATTAGGGAAAAAAACCCAATTAAAAAAAAAAGAATACTGGCAAACCCAGGATACCATGTTCACCATTGTCGTCCACATTTACCACCTGGAAGTCTTCTTTTCCACTGACCCAACACACCATAGCATCACCACTCACCTCACATCAAAAATTAATTGCTCACCACCACTCATAACTAGTCAACCGTTCAAACCATGCTAAGTGACCATCGATTCACTGCCTAACACCACCAGTCCCAAATAAATAGCCTCCAAACACAAATCAATCACTGTATAGAAGGGCACCAAGTACTGTAGCCAAGTCATACTCAGATTCGCAATGGCACTCGACGCGATTATGTAATATATGTCTCTGCAGATTTATAATTGCAGAAGGAACATTAATCCGATTAATAGTGATATTTGAAAAAACAATTTAAACTTTATCCATATCTGAGCAGAATTTTCGATTCAGGGCAACTGAAAAAGAAAAGCTAGGGACGAAGCACATTGATGTGTGGCTGAGATGCAAAGGGGCAGGGATAAGAATGAGAGAGAGAGGGGTTGAATAGTTTGTATTTTGCATTAAATATTTAACTTTTATTTTCTTTTCTTTTTTCAACATGGCAGGTCAAGTTGACAAACATATGACATGATATAGCCTCTCGGTGTTTAATTTTGTTAAAAGTCAAAGTATTTAACAAAAAATGTAAAGGATTGTAAAAAATTTGTAGTTTGATGAGTCGATTGTAAAAAAATTAACTTTAATGATATAAATGTAAATTCGATCTCAGTTCAATGGAAAAAAACTTTCTTACAATGTCGCGGTAACTTCATAGAAGTTGTAACTAGCAACTAGTGCTGACGACCATCTTAATTACATATGGGAGTTTACAATGCCGCGGTAACTTCACAGAAGTTGTAACTAGCAACTAGTGCTGACGACCATCTTAATTACATATGGGAGTTTCAAGAGGAGTAATGTTACGGGTCAAATGTATTTCAAATACACATCATTACATTGTACTTACGATCCACACTATAATGTTGATCAACAAATGTAGTTATAATATGTATATTTTAAACTACTTAAGACATCAAAATTTGAGATTTCTAACATTACTCTTCCAAAATGAGCTCATCAGATTACCTATACGGGCTTGACAGCCATTATACCACAGTCGAGGCCTTTGCTCGGTGCCCATATGACTCTTGTGTACTAGAATGTGGAGGCGGCGAAATGGATGGGAGTTTCAAGATATGGAATATTCACAAGGTTATCTGCATCAACAGCATTGATACCGAAGCGCGCACAGCATCAACATCATTGCTAATAATTTCTATATGGACTACAGTCAAATTCTGTGCATACACTCTCATGGCCTAATGTTAGAAGCTCAATATGATTTCATTCCATGACCCTTGCTATACATGAAAACAAATTAACTTAAAATATCAACACATAAATTCATGATCTTTATAGAATACTATAATACAAACAATAAAAACCTTCGGCACAAAATTGCTTACATGTGTCAGAAATTTCATTAGCATGGAGGTCAAGTTTGGAGCACATCTGTCTGCAACTATTTAGATATCCTTGCAGCAACAAATTCAGCTTCCTTTGATCTGCCTTCAGCTTCAAGTGCAGCTCTTAAATCTTTTAGGCAGCACAAAGGTTTTTGGACTCCTTTCTCTAACAATTCGTAGTAAAAATCAAATGCTTGTGAAACTTTACCAATTTTGCAGAGTCCAGCTATAACTGTGCTGCAAATTTCAGAATCAACAGTTTGATCCTTGCCCAAACAAAATAGCAATATTTCACGTGCCTCTAACAATCTTTTATTCTGGCAAAGGTATACAATCAATTCGTTCATTTTTAACGTATACCCGCTCTCATAAACAACCCTAACAATCTCGAATGCTTTATCCCGTAAACCAATCTTGAAGAGCAGCCTTGCAGCATCTGTTGAGAGATTGATGTTCTGTCTGATTTTTTTCTCTAACATTAACATCACAAGGCTAGCAGACTCACTAGCACAACCCTCTTTGACAAGTTCAGTAAGAATAGAATGAAAAGTAGATGTTTGTGGAAGATGGGAGCTCTTTAGCATCTTCTCTAAAGTGTCGTGGGCAAGCTTTGGTTCCCCCTTTTTCAACAGACCACCTATTAGGGACTCGTAAATCTCCACATCAGGTACAAAATCTCTCCTCAACATCAAAATCAACAGCTCATGCCCAGCTTCAAACGTACCTTCCCTGCAGTGTCCCATGATCAAAGTTTTGTAAGATGGAGGATCCTGTGTTCCTCTTTTCATCAGCTGCCGAAACACCTTCTCAGCCGTAGTCGTTTTCCCATTACTACACAAGTACTCGAAAATGGGATTATATGCTGCAACAAGAGGCCTGCATCCATCATCATGTAACAAGATCTCCTTCTTCTCTAGTTCATCAAGCAGCTTCTCTGCTCTCTCAAAATCCCTCATCTGACAGAAACTCCTGATCAATATACTGTACGTCGCAGAGTTTGATTGGACATTCAACTCTGCCATCTTTTTAAAAACCTTCATTGCGTCATCCACATTTCCTGCACTGCAATGAGCATTCATCAATGTGTTAAAGGTACAAGCATCGGGAACAAAATGATCACCCCCTAAAGTTCCCTCCAAAATGTCTTTAATCTTGTCAAGCTCCTGCGCTTCACAAAGACCTTGAATAAGTGTGTTATAGGTAATTTCATTCGGCTTTAGCCCACGATCAACCATCTCCTTCAAAAGGTCCAAAGCCTCAGTAATCTCCTGTTTCCCACAATACCCTCTAATCAAAGTGGTGTAAGTGACAACATTAGGATTCAAATCCATGGTCTTTTTAAGCATACCCTTCACCACATTATGTGCAATTTTCACCTTCCCAGACCTACACAGCCCATCAACAAGCGTGTTGTACGTAACCACATCCGGCTCACATCCAAACCGCGACATTTCCTTGAAAAATCGAAACCCTTGATCCACCTTGGAGTTCCTACAAAACCCTTTTATCAAAGTATTAAAAGTAAACGTATCGGGTGTAACACCATAGGTCTTAAGCATTTCATCAAACAGTTCGTATGCCATCCCAGTGCGACCCCGTTGAAGCAGAATTACAAAAAGACTATTGAATGTAACAACTGAGGGAAAAATGCCAATTGATTTCATGTTCTTAAACAGCTTAATTGATTCATGAAAAAGGCCGGCGTTAGCATAACTTCTCATTAAGCTGTTAAAGAACTTATCTTCCGGCTTAACGGTGCCATTAGATTTCTTTTCAATTGAAAAGAGGAAATTCCGAGCGGCATTAAGGTTGCGAGACTGACAGAGAATTTGGAGCATTAGGAAGTAAGATTGGTGGGAGTGAGAAAAACCATTTTGATGGGCCCAGATGAAGAAGTGAAGGGCTTTGGAAGGCGTTTTAATGAGGCGGAGAGTATGGAGAACGGTCGTTTGAGAAAGAGAGGCAGAGGAGAGAGAAGATTCGAGGTGTTTGGACCAGGTGGGTTTGTGGGTGTTGATGAGCTGGGCCATGGTTCGTGCTGTTTTGGTTTTAGTTGATTTAGGTTTGTTATTGTTGTTGGTTTTGGCATTTTCGATGTTTCGAGTTTTGCCTTTGTTGGTTTTGATTTGTTCAGAAGAAGAGGAATAGCTTTTGAGAAGTGAAGAATGGTAAGAATCAACAATGGACTTCAAGTGTAGAGTTGTAAAGGAAGAGCATGAAATTCTTTGGTTCTGTGAATTGCGACTGATGATGGCCATGGAAATCAAAGCAAGAAGAAGAAGAGCAGTTATATTTATTACTTAATAAGAGGAAGGTGAGGATTTTTTTTTAATTATTTTTTTATTTTTTAAAATTGTAACCTTTTCTTCAAAGAAATAATAATAATAAATAAATAAATAAAAGTTGTTATATTGACTTAAAAAATCAGTTAGCAAAATTTAGTAGATGTTAATTTTACTTGTTTAGATTAAGTTATTATAGTCAAGAATTTCGGTTGTATTAGTTAAAATTAAATTAAATTTGAAAATGTATAAAATTGATTTTAATAAGTATATCCTTATGCTTTTAATTGCAATTTATAACAACCTTCCCTCAAACACTAGAATCGGACAGTTTTCTCGACAAGGAACAGAACGAGGGGAAAAAAAAAAACAATCTTTCTTTTTATTTGTTATACTTCTTCATGGCTTTGTATTCAAATCAATTAAATAATACATTTTCGAGATACAAAACGTTTACAAGTGGTTTCATTATACGTGAATGATCTTGCTCCAGAAGCAAGACAACAGTCTTCTTTCTGCTCTTATAGTATAACATGACAGACAGGATATTCGAAATCTTCAGAGACAAAAAACGCCATAGCTTATACTTTCTTGCAATCAAAATCATTCAGCCTCTGAATCTTCCGTCTCACTTTGTAAGTACATCTCCGTAGTTTCACTGCCTGCTAGTATCTCATCTTCCTCCTCTTTTCTCCTCCTCTCTGCTTCTCTGTCCCTCTCAGCAGACCAAGACTTGGCTATCTCGAGCCTAGAACTCGCTGCTTCCCAGGACACTAGCTTATCCATAAATGTTGAAATATAATCAGGCCTTCGGTTCTGTTAAGATGAGACATCAATTATGCCACTTATGATTGTAACCACAATATATAATTTAGAAAAGCCGATGGCAACAATATTGTTATTCATATTCACGACTTTACCTGAAAGTCGATGTAGTAAGCATGCTGCATATGTAAACAGTTTCAAGGGAAAAAAAATAAATCAGTAATTACCATTCTTCCAGGGAAAAAAGAAAAGAAAGCTGAGGCCATTCAAGTTGGGCAATATGTTCACGTACCTCCCAAACATCTATTGTGAGGAGCGGCTGTAACAAACAAACAATGTCATCAGATTCTCAGGTCCAAATGAGATGCCACAAATACGTACACACTTTCACAAACATGTAAATTGCCCCCACCCGGCAGGGTTCAAACTCCAATGCTAACTCAAGTTCTTTGTACTCCGGTGACGAATAATAGACTTGATCTACAAGTGCTAGCGAACTTAACTATTATACATATATGAAGAAGAAAACATAGTCAGTTTTACTTACAAAGTAATCCCAGACAAGAGGGTTCACGGCATTGGGACTCTTCACCACTACAAGCTTCTTGTCCTCCTCTGATGGACGCGGATTCACAGCATTTCCTACATCGAGTCTATTTGCTTTGTCTATAAAAAAGTATATGAACAGAGCCTAAATACACAGCCAAGAAAATTAAACAAAACATGCAAAGAACAGTGCACGCCCTCGTCTATTTATTGGGAAAGAGAGCAAGGAAACACTTACATGCAAGCCAAGCCCAACCAGAACCAAACTGAGTTGATGCAGCTGACTTGAATTCTTTTACAAATGCTTCAAAAGAACCAAAATCTCTGTCAATCAGCTCTAAAAGATCTCCAGATGGCTTACCTCCACCACCTGGTTTCATGGATTCCCAGAAGAATTCATGGTTCCAGATCTGCAAATGAGATAAAGAGAAGGTACAAACTAGTATGTTAAACTGTAAAAGGAAGGATATATGTCATTTAGGTATCAAATTCATTGAAGCACAAGACCTTTGTGTAAATCCAAAAATTAGAGTGGGGTAAAAATGTAAGGAGTAAAAGCAAACTACAATTCTCCACTAGAATGTATTTGGCCGAATTTTAACACAATTGTTATTTTCTCAATTCTCACTGAAGATTTTGCATATGTAATCAACTCAGATACATGAACAATCTATTCTTAATGAGGACTAATGCATTGCATTTGCGTACCTGTGCAGCATTGTTGAATGTTGGAAGGAAATCTCCTCCGTTGTATGAAACAAGTATCACGCTTTCCAGTGTCATCCCATCCAGCTCAGTTCCAGCTATTTGCTTGTTTAGATTATCCACATAAGCTCTGTGGTGTTTTCCCCAATGATACTTCAGCGTCTCCTGGCTCATATGTGGCTCCAAAGCATTCTAACCCATATCCATACATTAGAATGATAATCAAGTTAAAGAGGCATCAGTTCTTGACATGTATGCAATTGATTTCTGTTCAGTCTATAAATATGTCAGTCTAACAAATGAAGCTATAGCAAATAATGAATCCTTTCTTCTCTTCTTTCTCTTTCTCGTATAAAATCTAAGTCTCATTCCAATGAATTTTGCAGACTAAATTCTACTAAAACTCGTTCTCTTCAATTTCATGTTAAACTCACAGAATGTAACAATGGAAAACTGAAGTCTACTAGCACTGGAAAAACTGTCAAAGTTGGACAGAGAGAGTTGCAACAAAAGAGTCGAACTACGAGCTAGTTACGTATTGTAGCAAAAGCCACAGAAATTATTTTTATTAGGACCAGAGCCACAAACAAAATCGGTCCAAACCACACCAGACCAGCATGTAAAAGCATCTAGAGCCAAGAGTATGTGTTGGGATCGCTTAAAAAATGTGATTAGTGCTTCTAATTACTACTTCTGTTTATAATCAGTTTTTAAAAAGTAGTTTGTGTTTGGTAAAGAAAAAGAACTTAAATTTGTAAAAAGTAAAAAAGTGTTTGGTATAAAAACATTTGCTAATCACTTATTTCAAGTGTAAATTACTAAAAACGAATGTTTTAAAACGTAAGGATGGGTAATGGATGTAATTACTAAAATAAATTGGGATATATTAGTAATGAACTTGGCCAAACCTGATTATTAGATTTGCCAAATAATCAGAATTGGAGTTTCTGATTATTTTCATAAAAAGTGATTATAAGCAATTTTAAAATCAGGTTACCAAACACTTTTTACTTCTTAAAACTGATTATAAGTAGGTTTGACTGTTTATAAGCGACTGTTGCAATACGAAATAAAAAATTCCAGATAATCATTTAACCTTAGCTTCTATTTTACATCTATAAGTCAAATAATATCACAAAAGATTATACACAAAGAACTATCAAATCTTACCAGCGGATATGGAGGAGGCTTCAACTCAATTCTAGCAGTTATTATCTGAGAACCAGCTCTCCTCATACATTGTTTCTGCACCACAAGAAATCGTTGATCAAAACATTTGCAGGAAGAAGAAATGACATTAAATGAAACAGAAGCAGGTGCACCGGCATGACAACAGAAATTTAAGTTTATCTTTTTTTATCTGAATTGCATAGTTTAGGATCCAAAACAAAGACGGAGAAAGGTAGACAATCCCAAACTTTATCAGACACCTTTCGTCAAACACCATTCATACGTTCCCTCCGCCATGAAAAGACTTGGAAAATGTTTGGGTTTTTTTTTTTAAGGATAAGATAAAGTTGTTCTGATTTGTTTAAGTTAATCATAGATTTAATTCAATGACCAAAAAATGGGAAAAACAGAAGCTTAATAAAAGAAGAGAAAACAGCAATTAAAGGAGCAGACCTCTTTCTTTCTCCATTGTAAGCTCCGGGTGGTTGATTCACGAAGTCCTGTAATACTTTCATTAATTCATTCATTCCACTATCAAACGAGACGAGAGAAGGTGAAACAGAGTACAAAAGTGTAGTGTGAAGTCTTACCTTGACTGGAAAGGAGTGCGCACGTTAGCGGGGGGGCCGCTGCTGCAACCATCTTACTCTACTCTTTACTCTCTCTCTCTCTGTAGTTTTTTGAAAATACGATGAGAGGGTTAGAGGAGACGGAATGGATTGCCGATTTAAAAGAAATTAATTTTGAAATAAGAGGTGGGTCATTGGTGGGTGGGGTTGAAAGTAAAATTACTTTTCAAATGGAATTTATTTAATTTTTATTTTTTTTGATAATTGGTGTGGTGATTCTTGTAAACTGCTTCTCCTCAGCGTCAAATGTGTGTTTGGTGTACTCTGCGAAATAATTGATAATGATGTCACGTTATTTAAAAAAAAAATAAAAAACATTTTTAAATACTCCTTTCACAAATTAAGTCTTTTACACATATGTCCCTAAATACAACTTAACTCTCTCGTGAGTTTTTTTTTTTGATTAATTTTATTATTGTAAAAGTATTTTATTTCTACAATTCGCTAAAAGTAATGCCCTAATAGTCTTTTTGTCTAAAATTTATTTTAAATGTTATATTATTAAATAAAATAAATTGTATTTTATGAATTATTGAATCACAATAGATCTATACAAGTAATGCAAGTACGTAACCATATCATTTAAGACAAGTATTTAAGATGAGAGAGAGAGAGAAATTGAGAGTGTAATATTTTACCCTTTCGCTAACATTATTGAGGCCATAAGTGAAATAGTTTCAAAAATGGTGTAGTACTGGTAGTAACTGCAATAGTAGTACCCATAAGAATGGTCGTACTAGTGCAGTACCCAAAAAATATGGGGCGTACTACTGCAGTGCAGTGCCAAAATAAATGGGCCACTAGTTTATGCATGATAAGTATATTTGATATTAAATTTTAAAATTAATATTTGTTATCAAAACTGTTATCATAATACAAAATTATTTAAGTATGAAAATTAATATTTATTTTTTAAAAATGACCCATTTTTGGAGGAAGGGAATATTTTTCGCTACTCCTAATGACATTTGTCTGTATCTGTTTGTTTGTTTGTTTTTTTTTCCTCTAAATTGTAACTATAAATTACTATTCTCTCCGTCCCAAATTAATTGTTCAGTTTTGACTTTTTAAAGTCAAATTGACCATTTTTAAAACTAATCTTTTCACTATTTTTGCTAAAATATAGGTGAAGAGATTATAACCAAAAGAAAGTATATATAATTTATTACTAACCCCAATTTTTATAATTTTAGAAATATATTTATATATGCTTAATTATTAATTCTAAAAATAGTCAATTTGACTTAAAAAAAAATCCAAACTGAGCAATTAATTTGAGACGGATGGAGTATTTATTTATCGACTAGTACGGTATATCTACACATACTCCTCTTTATGGAATTGAGGCACGTCTCTATATCGTAATCAGAGTGCTTGCATTGGGCATAAATTTTATAGGTAGGTGCCCAGAAAATATCACACAATTTTCCAGTTTAAATGCATTAATCATTTAAGGAGGTTCGTTGTAAATTATCTTTTGCAAGTTGTTTAATTGTTCTAAAATTTGCGTTGACATCATCTTTAAAAATTTCCTAACCGTAGTGGTAACTAACTTAATAGAAATTAGAAAGAACATCTATCTATAGCATTTCCTAAGGCATCTTAATTCCTGTTACAAAATCCATCCTCAAGTTTTATTTTGTAGTAGTAGTAATAAAGACATAATAAAGCCATTATCACCAAGAACTAGTAACCGTCAGTTATAAAATTAACCTTCTAATTAGATGCAGTCTATGTAATGGACGACATGTCCACTAGGCTTACCTGGGCATTTGTCGTCCAATTTTTAAACCACATATAAACTTCAAAATTTGAAAAGGGTAATTTGTAATGGATGAGTAATTGAAGAATTATTGCAAAATGAAACTTCAGGGTGGTTTCTGTGATGGGAAGGATACTTCAAGACGTCAGAGGAGGCTTTTGCCATTTGCCTAGAGAGGACAATGAACATGATAATGCTCCAATAATATTGTCGAATTCCATTTTCTTGTGACAATAATTAATGACTACAAAATTTATATATATGATTCATATGAGCAACAAATTAAGCCATAACTAGAGATAAAAGTATTAAAAGGAAAGCATTTCCTGATTTATAGCAAATTTAGCTTCTTCCACGGCCTGATTTTCTATTTGTGACATAAATAGTCCATTTACGCCCAAGCTCTCTTTCTTGGAACAAGATCTGATGTTTGTATCTCATCAATCTTTGCAGCTACAATGAAATCATTCATACTCAAACCTCCTGTGTGATGTGAGGGTAAATAGAAACCTTTTAGGGGTGACTGGTCAGAATAATGCATAACACATTCAATGGCAATTCAAGATTATACTAAATCAAAAGTTTACAAATATAAGAAGACAAGGTGAAATTTTATGTATATTGTAAAATCTGGATTATCTAACAGGAGGAAATATTTGGACATAACAAATGTAATTTCAACTTGGCCTATGTTCAGTTTTCAAGACAACTTTATGTACAATCTATGGTATCTCTATAACATAATGCAATAGTTCACATATTCCAGAGGAAATCTTGTTTCCCAAGGGTTTGGAAGATGGTTTCATTCTTTCATATCATGTCAGATTCAGATAATCATACTCTGGGCAATTCTTAGTGGTTTTAAATCTATAAGCTGATTAAAAGTTTCTGGGGAAAAACAAGAAAACTAGATGTAATTGAGAAACATATCTGTTCAATCAATTACCTTACCTTTGCTTGTTGACACTTGGTGGAGGAGCCCCGAGGACAATCTAATCGACATAACTTAAACATCTTCTTGATTCGGCAGGTCATTTGAGAGCATATATATTAATGAAACACTATCCTAAGTCCTGACTCAATATCGAATAAAACCAGTAAATGATATCCGTTTTCGGTAGAAGTTCAAATAGTTTTGCAGTCAATGTGCAAATAAGGAAAAACAAATACTGAAAAATAAACTAGCAATCCCCTTTATAAAATGTTGCTTACCAATGGAAGGTGTCCATAGTTCAGCTCTAACTTGATTGGGCTGCTCCAGGTGAAGATTGGGGAAGTGCCCTGTAGCTTCTACAACCTTGTAAATCCTACTTATAAGTTCAACACCACATTTGAAATCTCTTAGCTTCCATATACATTGTAGCCTAATCCCTCCTCCTTCATTTGAAAGCCTCCAACCTACAACCTACAGGTTGGGGAAAAAAAAGAAAAGAAAAGGACAGATGCATAGATTTTCTCAGGAATAGGGTAAAAAAAAACATCAAGTAGCAAAGATTGATTTTAGTAATTTGACTTTCCATCAAGTAATTCGGGTAAAATTGAATGGGCATGTATGTAGCCATGAACCTTCAAACAGCATAAGAATGCAATTCAAAATGTGGTTCTCTTCTCTCAATTGGTTGAAGTGGAACCGCATAACAAATGAATAAATGATAGTGCAATGCATCATTTATCAACAACTTTTAATAATGAAATAGGGTGTTTCCTTAGCATGTCAAACACCACAAATAAGTAGGTCCAAATTAAATTGTGAATTGGCAGTTTTTCTTAAAATCATGAATTTCATTAAATTGACCTATATATTATAGATAAGAAGAAATTGTAATAGCAATAACACCCCAACATAATTCTCCATCAAAATAAACGCTACAAGTAATGTCAAAGTGATGGGTATTGCAAAATTGTACCTTCCTTAAAAGATTTTGAGCATCTTGCTCTGACATGGGAGGCTGCAAATGAGAGACGGGAGCACAATCTAGTTGGGAAAGAGAGAGAGCAGCAAGATTTGGGATCAAAATTTTGTGCTCAGTGTTACTGCTGCCCAAAACTTTATCTCCGAAATTACTCTCAATCTCAGCCGGAAACGGGTCTCTCGCCCCGAAATCACCCAAAAAGTCAGCGCCGGTGGCGAGCCTTTTCATTTTGGAGGTTCGGAATCCATCAACAGTCGGAAGAGACAGAAGGAGAGGAGTGAGAAATAGATTTTTGTGGGTTGGGTTTAGAGGAAAAGAGGAGAGAGAAAGACTAGGAGAGAAGCCTGGACGGGCGATGCTGGTAGCGGCCATGAGACCTCTCACTGCACTTATCCACTAACTTTAACTAGTAGCCAGTAGGCACTAGGCAGTAGCAACAACTAACAACTAGAAATCGAGCCGGGTTCTCATTTTGCTTCAACAACCGGTTCGGTTCATTAACCACTTGTGGACATATTCGTTGTCGGAATATTCCTTGAGAATTGATATTTTTACATAAAAATTAATATTTTCACGTGATCTTTCACACATAAATTAATGAATGGGTCATATCTCCGTGTGAAAACGATTGCGTAAAAATATCAGTTTCTTATTCCTTTCATCTAATTTTTGTTATGTTATTGAAATATTATTTTGTAACTAACTAAACATTAGTACAAAATTTGAATTAAATTTTAAATGCAATAATAAATTGTTTTTGAAGTACTAATTAGATGTTGCGTGATAAACACATCCAATATAAAACTCTCTTCTTTTCAATACAAATAAATAAATATATATATATATATAGTTAGTTAGTTAGTTAGTTAGTTAGTTAGTTTAATGATGAATAATAAATTCATATACTATATATCATGAGTTCGATATTTTATAGTATCAATATCATTTTGGGACATGAACGCATTTACAGTTATTTTATACTCTAAGAATAGTGTTGCAAGATTGAAAAAAAAATACTCATAATATGTTAAAACTTATATAACTTCTTCTTTTGGGTATTACTCCAAAAATTAATTAATAATCATCTTCTCTAACGATTGGAACCATCTCTGTGTTATTACGGTATGTTATTTATACTGGTTTAATCTATATAACCCTTAGAAATATGTAAACCGTTTGATCATCAGAAAAATATATGGAAACGCTGCAAAGAGAAATTAAGACGCAACTGTTTGCGACCCTTAATAATTAATTCTAACAAAACCATGCATGATTTCTTCTTGTTCCGCCTCGACAGTAATAAGATTTTTTACGCAAGTAGTAGTTTCTAATGGCTGAAAACCATTCAAGAGCGCGCGCTCAGAGTCGGAGAAAATGAAACAATTAAATTCAAGTAGTACGTACTAGCTCCTTGCCCTTCAATTATATTTCTCTCCAATTAATTGTATGGTTTTCTCGTCCGTCCAAGGAGACGCTCAGAATTTCCAATTCTCTCTTCAATTAATATTCAACATGATCGATCAATGATATATCAGCTAGCAAAATTCATTAGCATAAATTAAATGAAACTCGTCAAAATGAAAATTCATACATACATATATATATATATATATATATTACGTATTTAACGCAATCGATTGGATTCCAAATGTCACTCATCAACAAAGAAAGCTGCCACCATTATATATGACAAGACGTCAGAAGTGGGATATATATGCGCGCAGATCCGGCATGCATGCATGGTGCTTAATTGACAAGGCAAATTCATATAGGAAACTGGCAACAACGAAGAGTACTGAGAAGGGGTAAATTAAAGGATGTGTTGGAGGAAGTTCTTCGATAATTAATTAAGGCCATATATGCACTACTTGTACTTTCTTTATGATGACTAGACTACTGCTTGGCAAGAAGTTGAGTGAGATGTGGAGCAAACTCCCACAGATTGAGAAGAAGGGCCGGCCGGGTGTGTATTTCTTTTTTTAAAACTTGGTCCTTCTGAATTTTGTACTGTAATTTCTGTCTTTAATCTGATGTACTATTGGTTGGTATAGGTGTACGAGCTAGGAAATGGCTTTGAAAGAGATTGCGAGGTATAAGAGGCAATGCATGCATGCTGCTTAAACCCGGAAAGAAGCTTGTAAGAAAAGCTGAAAAGTACGGTGGCAGAATGCAGATGGTGAGCACAAGGAAGGAGTAGGTGATCAGAGGGTTAAATTCACTTCCCCCACCCCTATACTTTTACCTCGATTTACGATTACTGGATTAAAATTTTTAACGGTTTTTTTTTTCACAAATTCAGTTGACTTTTAACAAAAAAACATTAAAAAAATATATTATTTTTATCCAATTGTCCACGTGGACACACCAAATAATAGCCAAATAACATCTAGACCCCACAAATTTGTCCATGTGGCCATCAAAATAGAAAATTTATATGTTAAAATTAATTAAAAATTTGTAAAACGTTAAAAATCTATCCAAAAATATATAAATAAATTACAGAGTTAGAAAAATTAAAAAATTAAAATGCGGAGTATTAAATGAAATACAATAATAGAACAAATTAACTTAATTAAACAAATTAAACACCTTAAATTCAAACCCATCCGATTTAATGGGTTTTATTAAATTATTTAAGTTGTTTAAATAATTTGTTATATAATTACATATTGTTCTTTATTTTAATTGATTGAGATATATTTTATTATGTAAATAAAATTTCTTCCATGTATTTCTCAAATTAATAGAATTATTAAGATATATTTTTTTCTTTCATGATTTCATTTATTTAATTTTAATTGTTTAATTTGTTTCAACTTTCAAATTTACTTTTATTTTTCACAAATTTTTAATATGTGAATATTATTTGACAAGCCCACGTGAATAACCAGCTTTAAAATATTATTTTTTAATTTTTCCGTTAAAAATCAACTTGATTAGACGGAATTTGTGACGATTTGTAAAAAATAAGCAGTTTAATGAGTTGACTGTTAAAAATTTTGGTGCAGTGATGCATTTGTAAACCGGGATCAAGTACAAGTGATGAAAAGTGAATTTAACCCACTGATCAGAAGTTGTTCCTGTTGATGCATTTATTTAATTATTATTATTTTATTTTTCTACATGTAAGTTGAGGTTTTTTGTTAGAAGGCACAATGTTAAGCAAAACCATAGGACACAAAACTAGTGTGTATTTTATATTCGGTGCATATTTTAGAAATGTTAGAAAAACATGCAGGCATTTGTAAGATGTTCACAAATGTGTGTCTTTTTGGTCATTGGTGATTGAATATGTTGGACTTCGCAAATACCCGAAAGTTGTTAGATGTTCAACTTAAATGCCTCGTTTTTTACACTATTGATCATCTCAAAAGAATTATTTCCGAGGCAAAGTAAGATACGAATTGAATACCAAATCACCTCTTCAATGTATGTAGCCAGTAACCACTCCTATAAGCCAGAGGCATTTTGAATTCCTGTACACAGTGCCTAAGGTTAATTGTTCTAATACTAGCTCATAGCAGAACAATGTACTTCAAAATGATATTCGGAAAATGTCGCACTCTAACCTTTACATTCAGACACACTGTTATAAGCCAAAGAGCCAATGCCTTACTTTTTATATAGAGAAAGTCTTCATATACACATCAAAAGGTTCGTTAGCAGTTAGTTGTGGTTCCTGCATCAAATCAGAAGGCAAAGTATAAATATTAGACTCGGAGTTACATGGATGCTAATTTTTCAATTTCGTAGTAATTCAGCATATAGTTTCATCATCCAGACATCTGTTGCATAAAAGTAGGCCATCCACTGAGAAGAAAATCTGTAGGGATGACTTTTTTAGATGTAATGCAGTTAAGAAATACAACCACGTAAACTTCTTGTTAGGCTATCAACACTTCCGCATTCCACCCCTTCGTTCCCCCTTCTATAAAACCCCGGACTAGCCATTTATCATGTTTTAAATTTAAATTATTTAGAAGATTACTTTGATCCAATCAACATGTGTTTCTATTTCAATCACAATTTGTTGTCAGTTGAGTACAACAATTTATTGTACTATGAGACCAAAGCATATTTATATGTATGCATTAACATTTATTACGATATGTAAGCTTGTAAAAAGATAATTAGATCTTTGAACGAAAATCAGTTTCTGAATGATTGAATCTTTTACTATTTCGATTTGATGTTTATATAATATACTTTATCGTACATGGTCTAAATCATCTGTATCAACCAGTTAAAATTCACTGTGTTGGATTTTGATACTATGTTAGGTCGCTCATGCATAATCTCAGGACGTATGTACAGAGGTGCACGCACACCTTTCTTTGTTTTGTTCATCCTTTCTTCATTATGATATGATATGATATTATGAAGAATGCAGGAAATGTTGAACAAAAGTTATTTACACATCCAAATTGTAGTGGTAGTAACAATAGAATACCTGTCTATTCCCAATTCCAAGACTCCCTCCTGTCAAAAGCATACTGAGAAGAGATGTCACTACCCCACCACCTCCTATATCATTGTCAGTCTTGCGGATGGTAGACCTCATTGCAGTCAGCATATCCCCATATGTAGTTGCATGTCCACGTTCAATTGCTTGAATAAAAGAGAATGTCATTGCACCTGTTGAAGTGACCTTCGATAGAGCCTGTCCTCTTATAAATGGTTAGTTATAGGTTTTTTGTAGTCCAATCTCAGCTGTCTCAGATATATGTCCGTCAATTTAATCAATAAAAGTGGAAATCCAGTAAAATGATTTGAAAATCCTTACAGATGTATCAGCAGAGGTTTGATCATCATCACAGCCACTGAAGGAAATTACTTCTCCCCCATTTGTTCCTTTCCATACACCAGATGGAGGACGATGGTCCTCCCAAACATACCGCCCACTCCTGTAGCCATATAGCATAACAATTATTAAAAAGATCCAGAAATATTGCAGAAGAGGATCTCCTCTGGATTATAGTAAAATACATCTGAAGATTTCTTTTTCCTATCCCTTCTGCTTCACTAGTGTATCTGTTACACTAAATAAGTCCATGAGTTGCATAAAACTGATGATAACAAACCTGTCCATTCTACAAAGATATGGCAAATCTAGCATAGTGCCGCTATGACAGGCATCTATGATTGCATGAAGCTTAACCCCATGAGGGAGAGGCTTGACGATTGTAGCATTAATCTCATCGTCGACAATCATTCCCTGTGTTTCAAAATCCAAAGGACAAAGTGTTTCGTCATATCCATCAAGCTCATCTCCATTGTAGTTCCTTTGTTGTGAACCATGACCAGAAAAATGAAACACCAAGGAATCGCCTGGCTGACAACCGTGCACAAGCCAATACATTGCCAATCTAATGCTATGTTTTGTTGGACGCCTGTATGGATCCTTTTCTTCTTCTGTAAATAGTTTCACACAAGAAGAGATTAGAACTGACCAAAATGAAACAGCTTAACAAATTGTAATACATATTTGTAACATTAAAAGAACAGTAATCGAAAATAGGCCTTCACATCATCTGGGATCAAGTTCTTAAAGTGGGGCCAAATAATTTATGTAAAGGCATCCAACCCAGTGAGAGCATGCTTGGTAACTTGCCAAGTCTGGAATTATGTAAAGTTTCAATTCTACAATCTTGAAGAACTTGATCCCATATTATGTGAAAATAGTGGAGTTTTCAACAATTACCATTTTGCCAATCTAGAATGTGAATAGTTTATGTTTGACTATCAAGACTCACAAAAAACATAGCTGCATTATTTTTCTCACCCATGCCCAGAACTCTGAAATTAGAAGAATTGATGTGCTTATACAAACAATTGAAGAAAGAAATTAAAATAGTACCAGTAAGCATGACAATGGAGGATTCAGGGAAGTTGAATTTGTTGATCAGCAGGTACTTCATGCACTTGGCATCGTTGACGCAGCCTTTGAGCTCGTTCCGACTTCTTTCGTAAGATATCCCGATGATCACGGCTCTCTTTTGGCCGCTGGGCGACGGTGGTTGACCTGGCGGCGCCTGATTGTAGGGAGACGGAGCTTGGGGCGGCGGGGGAGGAGGAGGGTGGTGGTAGGTGGAGGTAGTTGTGATTGGGAGAGTGGGAGGGAGGGCTCGTGGATCGGCGATGCGAGTAATGGCGCGACAGACAGCGCAGCGTATGGACTTGGCTCCCGGCGGGAGCTGTAATTGTGTCCGGCAGTTTGAGCAATCCACCAGCATCAACATTTTTATGATTAGCCCTTTCTGTTTTTAGATGTTTTTAGAGAGGGAGAGAGATAATCTTTTGACTAAACAGAAAGAAAAAGAGTGAGAGAATTGAAACAAAAACAGATTCTTTTTTGTATAACTCCACCAAACACAGAGATTGGGTGCGGAGAGACAAGGCGGGTTCTGGGAGTGTATCAAATTCATGGTATTGGGCGAGTAGAGGAGTGGTCAAATATTCAAACCTATTTTTACTGGTTGTATTCGTAGAGTATACACTATAATTAACTTATACTCTCTCCGTTGGTAATAAAAGTTTTAATTAATTTTTTACGAATATTAAAAAAAATGACAAAATTATTTAATGGTACTCTATAAATATAAATATAAATATAAATAGAGAATAAAAATATGATAATTAATACGAAAAATATTATAATTAACTAATGTAACTTAAGTACAATGTTTCTACTTTTGTTCTACTTGTATTCTACGCATAACATAACATAACAAGTTGTCTTCAACGCGGATGCAGAGAGATAAATAACCACTCCATAGTCCACACCAAAAACGCGGAATTCTGAATCATTATTACTCCATTTTATTGCTTTATCAACTAACTAAATGCGTTTTAAGGTAAATACATAAAATTGCATCAGGAATTTCTACAAATTATGGTGAAATTGAGCGATTTTATCAGTAAAGCCTATTTTGATTATAAAAAAAAAATACATTTTTATATATGAAACTGAAATAGTCCAGTTGACAAAAGGACAAGAAAGCAGATAGATTCTCATGACCCTCTGAATGTGAAAATAAATAATTTAATTCCATGACTCAAAACTTCAACCTCAGGAAAATGGATTGCTGCTACCGCTAGCTGCTCATCTTGCTCATTATAAATTCAACTTGTTACTTCATAGAAATCACAACTGAAAACCCTATCCATGGATGCCACAAAAAGTCAACCTCATTCATGCTCAAATTTAGAATTCTAATGCCAAAAGGTGTCAACTTCATCGTAAGAAATCATTACCCATCTACGGCCAAGGGGAAAAAAAGGGTAAAAATATTAACAATTGCTACTCCCCGAGCTTATGAGAAAAGGAATAGTTTTGGAGAATAAATTATCTTATTACTAAATAAATGCATCGACTCAACAACTATAATAATTGAGACTTGAGTTATTCAAACTAGTACATCCAAAACCAAGTTCCTAAAATTTCCAATCCCTACCCTGAGAACCACCTTTCCTTGTATTAAGAGGAAAATGATTCAACCAAATAGTCAACACATTAAAAGCCCTTTCATCAGTATGCTCGAGCAACACTCGATCATACCAATTCAAGCAACCAAGGATATCAGCAATATTAGGTGCGTAACTTTCCCGGCAAAGTATATGGACCTAACTTGAACTCCAAAACCAGCTTGCAACTCTCACATTATGGCTTGTGGACTTTGAAACCGAATACTCTAGGAACATAACTGCTAGAAACCGGCTGTGGCTTGAGGTGGCCATAAGTCATCAGAAATAAGTGAGGAAATGTAGACCCGAAATAGGCTCCATCAATGGCTGAACAAATTCAAATGAAACAGTTATTAATCTCATCTTTAAAACAATCCCAGAGCTTTTATAATGTTAGATGTGTATACTACCGTCGTCTTGCAAAGAATGTCGATTGTTTTGAGTGTGCTCGGCATGAATTTTAAGACGTGCTGAAAACTCATTTATACATTATATTTTACAGTTATGCAATATAGTTGAATACATAATATAAAAATATCTTGAGAACATAAAAATATATTGAATATACATATAAATATGTTTATAGCACATCTTAGAGTTCGCGATGAACACACCTGTAAAAACATTATATCTTTTGCAGGATGGAGGAAGTATATAATAGCAGAATCTATAGTTAAAGTAAATATGTAAGATATATACATATATATATATATAAGTTCAGAAGCCAGGCACTCTTGGTGTCTATTGTGTGTCAGGTATATTTTTTACCATTTCATTAGTATTGAGTCTATTTTGGAGATCCTTCTATCTAATCATGGTAAACGTAAGTGTTATCGTTACACCATTCGGCATCACTAAGGAGTAAGGACTTGAATACAATATGGGATAATAACAGGAAAATATGTTCTAAATTCATCATTCAGCCCCAAAACACAAGTCCAGTCAGTGATTTTAACCAATATACCACTAAATAATTTTTGGTAAAAATGTTGAATGAATATATTAAGAAGTGTTGCATGATTTAGAAATAATTCCCTTCCATATCTCATATAAAACCGACTAAGTTGAGCAATGACCTGCTCTTGCCTCAATTATCAAACCTGACAGACAAACCACTAAGATTTGGAATGTGAGTATGTTACCATTGATTTTAGGGCTTATGGGACCAGAAGTGTTACCAGGACTGTAACTCTTGGGTGTTATAAAGGTTTAACTTTGGTGTTCTGACTAGCCGTCCCCACCCCCCCGGGCACACACACACACACATAGATTGGATACACAAAAAGGATCTGCAACATATTTTGGCAGCAGTGGTATTAGGTGGGTATGGTAGAAGTGGTTTTTCATGATAGTGGTGAAAGGTGACAACAACAATGCTCCTCATGTTTATGAGCTGGGTTTTGGTGGTTGTGAGAGGCCATTTTTGGTGGTGGTGTTTGGCATCATCTTCTGGCATGTGTCTCTGTGTGTGGACCAACAATTTGTTGTAATTGAAATGCTGGCCATGATGAACTGAGGAGTGTGGCCCCATCACATGTTCACTCTATTGCCATCAGATACGGGTTTATACTTGGATAGGGTAAACGAAACATGCTAACTCAAGGAAACGTGCCCTTTAAGGTTCCACTATGACTCCTATTATAACTCCCTAGCACTTACAACAAGTTACATTTGCATAACACAACGCCAACCTGGATGCTCAAACTACATAAACTTTTTTTATATAAGTAAGATTACAAACATAAAGTTCATACAAAGTTACCATATTGATATCTCGTTCGCGGCAAATAAATATCCTCGCATTTTGGACAGTAGATTCTCACATAACTTGACCTGGGGATATCTGACTGACCAACCGGTAAACATGGTTGTTCACAGCAGTTAGCCCTTGGGCATGTCCCAAAATCATTGTTCTTGTACTTCTCCAACTGAGACATACAAAGTAGTTGAAGTCCAGTTATAAAACAGTTAGAGCTGAATAAAACAGTTAAAATTGCAGACATCAATTGATCTCGAAAGTAAATTACCATTGCAGAAATCCCTTTGCTAGTCAGTATGTATCGGGCATGAATTAGACCATAGAGCATCTCTGCTGCTGATTCAATTAATGAATTATGTTCTTCATTGAGTTTATCACCTGTAGATTCCATGCAGAAAATGGTAAAGTTCCACACGGAAAACAATTATTTTGCCCCGTGTCAATGTCAGTAAGTCAGACAATCAGTACTTGTGTCAGTAAACAAGTCAGTGGACCTCCTAAACGAGTCGGCGGCAAGGAGAGAGAGAGAGAGAGATTCCTTATGGTGCTTGTAAAGGCTGACAGAAACCATTTCCACCATGACTCTTAGTTGAGGGGAAATGGGAGGTAACAAAGAGCAATGGAATTTTTTAATAAGAGAAAGAACAGGTGACTGCTAACCAGGATAGGAGAAAATTTTCAGATGTGAAAAAAACTGAAGTGGAGCAGTATTGTTTAGTTCTGCCACATACTTGCTGCATAAGGCTCAAGATAAAAAGTGCATTTACACAACCACACACTTCACTAAGAGCACTAAGAAGGTTAAAGGAAAATCAGGGACCAGAGAATTAAAATTAGGTTTTCTTAAAATAGTCTACCCATGGTTAGTATACAACTGCTACGAGCCAATGACTTACAATCAACAAGCATTCACTTAACTAATTTAATATCATTTATTCTCCATAGAACTCTCTGTAGAACTCAATAATATCCACAAAAATTATTTTCTTTCATACAGTCCAACCACATTCAATCCACCTCTAACTTGGAGGAAAGCACTCTTTCCTGCCTATGCATCAACAGATCAGCATTGCACGTGAACAAACCATCTCGTTTCATTTTATCTTCAAGAGTTCAACCCCTTCACTTTAGACTTCATTAAATGAAAACCCATTTCTTACCCTGATTTTTTTTTCCCTCATAACACTATTGTTAACTATCCAACACTTACCATAAGGGCATTACTGGTCTTATAGATGTCTAAAAGAACTTTCTATCAAAATTACAGGAGTACCCAAATTGTATTATACATTGGAAGTCCCCACTACATCATCTTATCCTAATTCATGGCCAGTGCAATCCTCCTTATCCTTATGGAGAATCAATCAAATAAGTTTAAAGTAAATGATCCGTATAGCTTAGGAATTCCTTTCATTTTATAAGAGTTTACGTAGAGTAGTAATATTTAGATCCTAGGGCAGCTCTTCAAAATTCTAAGATAAAATTCTAAGATAGAACTTCCACATGCTATAGTTATATATATATTGATATATGTTACTAGCAGATAAAAGACTTTATTTTTTCTCACAAGTAATAGCAAATAACAGACTTCGAAGTTCGAAGGACTATGCCTAATCTTATATTTTGGCCACCTGCAACATATTCCGGAGGGTGATGAAAACAGTTTAAATGTTGCAACATGGTTGCCATGGACATATATAAGTTAGCAAGCTGCATTAATAAGTTAGTTAGCAAACTTTGTACTAAGATGAGGAAAAGGTGACGGATAAGGAAAAATATTAAGAGGGCAGTCTAAAGTGCATTAATAGGAAGGCAAAAAAGAAAAAGAGTTCCACGAGAACGATAAGTAGGGAGAAAAGGTACAAAGTCCACATAATATATTATAACTCAAGTCCACCTTATACAGTAAGAAATGAATGGTAGAACCTTTTTCTTATATCCAATGTAATTGGCTAATGACAGTTTACTTCGACTACTGACATGATAAAATCAGTCTAACTTAACATAGTTATCTTGCAGGAAGAAAGAGAAATAGATTTACCATGAGATGACTCAACATCTAAGATTAAGTCAAGGGCATAATCATAGTATGGAACTTGACCGCTTAGCCCACAAAGGTTAAAATCATCTTGAATGTAGTCATCATCAACTTCACAAAAGAATTCATGCCCTTTCAGATTGCAAAACCATGAAACCCAGGAAACATAATCACCTTCAGAACCACTAACGTCCGACTCTTCAATTGATGTTTCGGATTCTTCTACAATAAAGAAAATGCAAACAATACTTAGTAATCAACAAAAACAGCAGCTTGTATATCAGCTTGATGTACTTGGAAAAAACAACAAAGTTTTTGTTGCTTTATGGACAATATCCAATTGATGATAACAACTAATTATCAACAATGCAACTTGTATCTATATACACTTTAGTACACCAAAATTAGTAATTAAAGTGATTTAGCTTGGACCCAGAACTGCATTCTTGAATCAAGCAGTTGCTTCCAAGGTAACAGTTAGCAATTTATCAGAAGGAAAATCTTAATGGTTTCACAGAAAGATTGTCATCAGCAAAGGTGATGCAGTGTGGGAGGCTAAAAATGCCAATCAGCGACCAACGCAATGCAGCAGAATTGCAAAAACAAAACCCTGGTTGTTACAGGAGGCTGACATATCTCTAGAATAAGTAAGAAGAACTACCCAAAAAACCTTCATTCGGATTCAATCAGCACTTCTAAACAGGATGTACGATAAGCTCTCCAAGTCAAATGCTTGTTTGCAAGGGGAATTACCCAAGGATAAATACAGTGTTGGTAGTATATACATTATCTTTTTCATTCATTTTCTAACTATATATATGTATGTATGTATGTATGTATGTATGTATGTGTGTGTGTGTATATGTACATACATGATGATGTATCATGTATGTATGTGATATAAATATATGTACATCTGTTATACGTGTATATGTTTAAGTATGCATGTTATACATGTATATGTAAAAGTATAAGTATTCTTACATACATGTGTGTGTGTGTGTATACATACGTACAATAAAAAAGAGTCTAACAATTCATGATTTCATTCTTACATGTTTCAATATAGAAACACATACATAAGTACAACCAGAAGAGAATCATTCAAATGATGATTTGATTCTCAGTTCAATTTTCCGATTCATTACCCAGTCGGATCCCGGATTTTTTATTTAATATCTTTTTCAACCGAGCTAATGGACCAGAATCACAAGAAAATCATTCAATTGACAATTTGATTCTCGATTCAGTTTTGTGATTCATTACCCAGACGGATCCAGGATTTTTTTATTTTATTCTATAAATATCTTATTAAGGACTATAGTACATTGCATGTACTCAGAACACAACTTTTAATCATTCTAAAGAATCTCCCTCAAAAGCAGCATATTGTCCAAAAACCCAACTCCTAATCACCAAGTTATACAAACTACAGAAAAGCTACTTTAAATGGGATCTCTCTGAGCCAATCAAATCAGCATATACCGAGATGTTCCTATTGAAGTAAAACTCTCCCTGTTTTGTAATATAGCAAATGCAGAAAATCAACCTAAAATTGCTTCCCATCGGTTCGGTTACAGCTAATATGTATATACATACAGAAATACCTATTTATATGTTTGTGTCAAATTCAATAGCTATATAAAATGAGATGCATCCATCCATTCAAAGTCTAGGGAACATCTACAATAAGAAAATTACAATATTCAATATGAAAATTAATTCATTAATATAAATAAACGAACCCTCGGAGACTATCTTCTTGTTCTTATTGGTTGAAGTGGAAGGCATTGATAACTTGTTCTTAAATCTCTGAGTTTGATTAGGCTTCGGGTTCAATTCTTCAACCCAGCACAACTTCAAGAGTTTGTATGCTCAAAACTGAGTTTCCAGGAGAAATTTAGGGTTTTGTGGAGCACAAATTTGGGCTCAGGAGAGATGTGGGAGGAGAGAAAGGGTCGATTTTACTCGAACAGACAATACGTTTGGTCAGATTAAACAAGAAACACGGTAAATAATAAATCGGGTAATTTTCGTTTATCTGCCTCCAGCTAAAGCCTAGATATATAGAAAAATAAGAAAATAAAAGGTTTTCTTATGTTTAAAGGTAGAAGATAAATTACTAATAGGAGTGTTAATAAGAAATTGATCTAAACGAATAAAGGAGACACACTATCATTATGTAAAAAAGTGAGCCATGAATTTTAATGGGATGCAAATATTATTTTCCCGTTTTAAAATATAAAATAAAATTAGATGCAAAATGCCAAAGAAGATTAAAAATAGCAGGAAACTTTTTATGAAAAGTGTTTTATTAAGGAAACTAAATTTTGATAAGATAAAAAAGTAGTTGTAAAATTTTTAATGTATAATATCATATGCTTGAATTTAACTTAAAGATATTTTTAAAGTAAAAATTAATATAAATTCATTCAATCTAAACAATATAATAATAAAAAATATAAATTATCAAAAATGTACTAAAATTATGTAGTATTTACTTATCTAAATCTACCTATAATAATTATTATAAAGGGAGAGTAAAGTGGTGTTTGATAAAATTGTGAGTAATTAAAATCTGAATAATTAGTATATATCTTAATAAATTAGATCACATGAGTGAAATAATATCTGAATCTAAAAAGATGTTTAGTATAAAAAGTGTAAAACATTTGAATGATATTTTTTTATCATTTTAACCCTTTCAGTTATTTAAAAATTTTATTTGATAATTTAAAAAATACAGTATAATAAAAAAAACGAGTGAATAATATTGCTAGATGTATTTATATAAAAATATTTATATACTCTAGTGAATAAATATTAAACAAATCACCTTAAAAATTAGCAAGAATGTATAATATGATGAGTATTACATTAAATAAAAAAAATTTCTCAAGTTTAATAGAACAACAACATAACGTAATAGTTCAAGATAAGAATTATATATCATCCATTTCAAAATATAAGATTATTATTGACTTCAGAAAGTCAATTTAAAATATTTTCAAACTCATAATTGACATGAATTTCTATGATTTTAGGTTATACAGCGATGAATATTGATAAAATATCAAAAAAGTAATATTCATTGCAAGATTTATTGTTTCATAATTTTTAATCATTTTAATTTTAGTTTAATTTGGATTTTAAATCTATATTTTATATATTAATGACTTAAAAATATATAATTTCAAGTTATTCTTTCCGATAAAGAGCGAGATAGATCGAATAACTATATTTAGATCAATCCACATCTATACAAATTTTATTCAATTAATAATGAATTAATAATAAAGAAGTTCCATAAAAAAATAGAGTGACTTTTTTTTCCTTGGTCGGGTCAATAAAATTATGAAAGATTTCGATTTATTTATCTCTTGTTTTATAAGTATATAATAGATTTGCCTAGACCACTGGTATAAAAAAAAAGAGGGAAAATTATTCAATAAAAAGAAATAAAAAGATAAGTAAACTAAGTAAATATAGAAGAATCCATATCCCAACTGAACAAATTCAAACTTGAAAAATGATCTTTCTCATTCTTTGAAAATATCTCAAATTAAATTTTTAAAAATCAATAATGATCTTAAAATTTACAATTAAAGGACTACAATATTTATTGAGACTATTTTTTGTTCATAAATTTTAATTTTTCGTTAGGAGGCATCTTTTAATAGTTTGGATTTGAGTTTATTCCTTGCCGATTTAGAGGCATTAAGGGGTATAATTTTTTCTATCAAACAATTTAAGGGTCTTACCGAATTAACCATAGGGGTCTTATAAGTCTTTAAGATGTAAACAAACACAATCTAAGTCTTTAGTCTCTTGGTGTCTTCACTTTATAATTTCAATTATATTTTTTCTTTTTAATTTAAAAATTATAAGTTATTACTCCCTCTATTCCTTAATATTTGACGTTTTAGGATAATTTATTGGTTTCTAAAATTTGCCGTACTAAGATTTTTAGGAAAGTTGGTTATAATTTTTTCGAATTACCCTTAAAATAAATTATCTACAATTTACAATACTCCTTTTCGCTTCTTTATGTATATTCGTGTAATTCACATTATATCCTCTCTCTTTTTTTTCTCCTCTCTCCTTCCCTATCTAACTCACTCTCTCCCTTTTCTTTTTTCCCTCTCTCTTTCATATCTTATGTTCTCTCTTGCAATTATTTTTTTAATATAATCCTGTTTTCTCCACACAAAAAAGTACAAGTAATTTTGTGTATTTTTAATTACAAAATATTTAAATTTATTTATTTAACTAGCTACATCTATGGTTAATATAGTTTAGTTTGTTCTATTTTATAAGAACATACGTAGTCTAAATACTCCACGGAACAACTTTTTAATTATAAGAAAAAAATAGTGAAAAACAAAAAAGAGAGCTAATAAAAATTTTAGGCAACAAGTAAAAAAAATAAAATTAAAAATTAAAAAAAAGAGGAGTGAAATGTCGTAAATAGAGGTAGTGGATGAGAAAAATTAGGTATATGAGAAATTGAATTTATGGGATAATTATATATTGGTTAAAGATGAGGATAGACAAAGTAGATAAATAGACAAATGAAAGGGTGTTTTGGACATTTGGTAGCATATTTAATTAGTAGTAATTAGATTTCTTAATATATGTGCTCAACTTTAAAATCACACATAAAACAGAAATTGATAGTTCTACAAACTCTGCATTACATAAATAGCAGGTGGACTCTATCCTTATATGGAAGAAAAACTTGTGAAACTATCATTTCAAGTGAAAATATTACCTTTTATTTTATTAATTCAATATCGTGGGCTATAAGCCCGTGGCTACAGGCCTTCAGCAATAACGCTAGATTATGAGGCCCAAAATAGCGGGAACACTCTTATATGGAATCATCCTGTTCCGAATCAACATTACCATTTTGTTCGGGAAATGCCATCATTCACAAATTAGTCAAGGGGTATTGTCAAATTATTAAGTATGAAGTCGTATTAATGAGTTACTATACAAAAAAATAATGTAAAATTATCTTAATATGATTTTGACTTTTGATACCCCTAATGCATTAAAAGGGACCTTAAAACATTAACCCAAGTTGATGAATACTTAGCCAAATATTTGAAAAATAAAAAGACGATTGTTAACGTCATAATGATTCTACGATATTGTTGTCGAATAAATGTCGTTTGCACAATGTAACAAACCGGTGACCCACACGGTCGTAGCCGTTAGGAGAACTCTTCGATGTAGGAATCAATACAAATATTTTTAGAGACATTAACAATATATGAATGACATTATATTTTATAGAGTGAGTAAGCTAAAGAAAGCCTTCCTTAACTTTTACCTTTGTTTCATATATATAGAGGGCGAGAAAGTCACTTGGGCTTGGCACTATGTGAGCCACTTGGGCTTAGTGTGGAGCCTTTCCCTTGGCCCTTGGCCATGTCCAAATACTTGGACCTTGTGTATTGGGCCTAATTGAGATATCCATATCCTATCAGCGATTTAGGTGATCAAATTTTATATAAAGTTTGAATCACATGGGTGAGTATATAATACTTTTGTTGTGGAATATTCATGTCTTAATTGAAAAAATAAAAAATAAAAGGTCTATACCACACACTTCTAACCAATTAAAACGTGCAAACGTCTCACATATTATTATTTAAAATGTTATTTTCTAAACGCATATACTCTCTCTATCTCAAAGTTAAGATTTGTTTTCTCATTTTAGGATGTCTTAATTACTGTAGAATTTTTTCGTAAATTATTACACGACCGTCTAACTCTATTATATTGGATTATGCTTTGGAGTTTGGATCATATATTATTGACCATATTAAGTCAAACTTGTCATGCTAGGTTTTAAAAGTTATATTATGAAAATTGATATTTAAAAAAATAAATTTGATAATTTTACAATACTCTATTTGTATAAATAATAAATAAAATACATATTTATGAGAAAAAGTTTTAAAAATACTATTTTATTTTTATTTTTATAAAAATAACAATTTCTTAAATTATCATTTTATTATCGTACGATTGTTTAGAATATTATACGTAGGAAGTTTCTGCACATTTCTGTCTCTCAATTTGTTTTTCCTTCTCACCGGCTTTGAATTCCACATGACCATGTTGCTTCTATTCTTCTATTATGTTATCTCTGTTTCATATTATTTGATTATTATTGACTTTTTAAAATCAATTTAAGAATTTTTTAAACTTAAAATTGACATAAATTTTTTAATTTTAATTAATACAATGATGAATATTGTGAACTATTTAAAAAATATTACGTATTGTAAGTTTTATTGTTTCATAATTTTTAATGAGTATTATTAATTTTGAATTTAAAAATATCTTAAATTAACTTTTAAAAATCAATAGTGATCAAATAAATTGAAACAGAGGAAGTACTATATATATACTCCCTCCGTTCTAAATTATATATAGTACTACCATCCATTTTATACTATTTATCCTCAAATTATAATACTAAATTGCACACATCATAATTTAAAATTATATATAATTTATTAGCCTAAACTATAAGCCATATTCAATTTCGGTGACCCACCTTTCAATTTTCTCAATTAGATGATTGAACTATTAATTTTTTTCGATTCCATTCAATTGGGTTTGCCACGTCAGAAATTCCCGACGTGGATGTCTGAGTAAGGTATAGTTGAGCTGATGTGTAACAAAAAAATAATTATTTAATTTTTGATTAAACATTTATGATATATTAAAGGGCAAAATCGTCAAATCGTTTTATATTAAACATTAAAACTAAATAAATTAAATACTTATTTCTTCAAACAAACAATGAATCATAAAACCAAAAATCCAGAAATCCTTCCCGAAAATCTATTTTTCGATCTATGTTATGCAAAGTCCGGGGCTTTAGATTGTGAGGTTTCTCTGCGATGATTAGTAGGGGGCATTGATTTTCTGGACTTAGAAGTTATGATCTGAAGTGGTGGTCGTTTGGGGCTCATGAATCTGGGGTTTCGGATCTCGATGGATGCTGGGGTTTGGGTTTGGAAGTGGGATTGGTTCGAATTTGGGCTTCTTAAATCAGATCTTGAATATGCTGGTATCTGGGTTTGGTTTTGATTCCGGTGGTTTTTTGCATGGATGAAGCTTGTTTATCCTCCGTGTGTTTTCTGATTTGGACTTTGTGTTTATTGCTTATCTATTTAATGTTCAGTTTTGGATGTTTTCATTGTTGGTTCTGCTGTGGTCCATCGTTGGTTTCCAGTTGGATTTTGGCCTTGGATCTGCGTATTCCACTCTGTTCCATTTTTGTTCGATCTGGAGTTGGTTCTCTATTTTTGTTTTCGAATGATTTGGTGTTTTATTTTGGTTTTGATCTGATGTAGTTTGGTGGTGACCAAAGTTCAATACATTTAAATGAAAATATGAAAATTTACACATGAGCATCATTATACCATTCTAGATGATATATAATTAGTACCAACTATCATACAAAAGCACAATGAGGAAATTCAATATACAGAAAAACATCAAGATAATTCCATAGCAAACAACAATTCAACAATGTTAGCTTCTTTTTTTCTTTTGAAAAGTACAAAAGTTACTATTAACTTGTTTTAATGATCATTAGTTGAATGTCCAGCTTTTATTATTAAAAAAGTTTATTATAATGAAATTCATGGAAATCATGCACAAAATTGGATGATTCTAACAATTAAATTAAAATTTGAAAAATAAAAATATTATTATTATTAAAGTTATTATAAAATATAAAAATTATAAAATTATTATTATATGTATAATTATTATTATTATTATTATTATTATTATTATTATTATCAGTATTATTATTATTATTATTAATATTATTATTATCAGTAATATTATTATTATTATGATTATTATCGGTATTATTATCATTTTTATTATTATTATTATCGGTATTATTATTATCAGTATTATTATTATCAGTATTATTATTATTATCGGTATTATTAGTATTATTATTATTATCGGTATTATTATTATTATCTTATTAATATAGATTAAAATTAGAAATGAATATGAACCGTATTTGTGTTTTTCCGCCCAAATCAATTCAAAATGGTAACACACATTTTTAGATAGATCATTTATCAATTTTGTATGAGTTTCAAATAAAGTTTTTTAGGTTTAGTTTTTTAACATATATAGATTTGAAGATAAATGTTTTTTTAAAAATAAAAAAAATCAAATGTAATACTAATTGGATAGTACATGTGCATTTGAATTAAAGTATAGTCCATGTACATTTGAATTGAGAGACTTGAGGGAGTTTTGAGGGGAGGGGAAAAGACTTGAGAGAGGTTTTGGGAGAAAATTTAGTAAGGAATGAATTTGAGTCATTGAATTAAAGTTAGAATGAATCTCAACCGTTGTTGTGCTTTTGTCAAATTATAGAATTCAAATTGGGTTGTGTTTTATTATATAGATATGCTGCAACACTAACTCGGTTGGTTTTCTTCTCTTTAGGAGTTAACTCGATTGACTATCTCATTTTCCTCTCTCATACAAATAAGAAAATTGATCGATCTTCTCTCAAATCTCAATCGTCTCTTCTTTCCTCTCAATCTTTCTTCGTTGCAATCTCTTCTTTTCCTGTGGATTAGAACCTTAATCTTCTCTTTCAAAACCCGAGTTCGGAACAAAACTTGAGTCAAATCTCAAGTCCGAATCGAATTAAATCAATCTAAATAAGTCTTTAAAACACTAGCCCAGTAGTATCTTCTTGGGTCATCTTAGTCTACTACAAGTTCACCCAAAAGGTCATGACTAGAGGTACTATAATTCCTTATATAAAGACAAAAAAATTTCTAATATCTTTCGATATGGGACTGAAGTGTTACAAATTTCTCCACGACAAATATTAAGTCAAATCTCAAATCCGAATCGCATCAAATACATACAAATAAGGTCTTAAACCATTAACCACATGAATGTATTATTGTTAGTAATTTAATTCTTTATATAAAGACAAAATTTTATAATATCTTTTGATGTGAGATTAAGGTGTTATAAGTACAAAGTAACAAACAAACTCCAAGAGAGTAAGCACCATCTCTATACTGTCGATTTCAGTTTCATCGACTCTCACTACTTTAATGTCTTTGCCACCGTCGACGACAATCAGGTACTCACTAACTCACTAATTCTTCTTCTAAATTCTTACATAGCTAATTTTAAAATTTATTTGCTTCCCTTTGAATGCCCAACAATTTAGATTATTTTTTTTGGTTGAAAATGTTATGAAATTGATTAATTTTAGGTTAAGGGAAGATATTGGGGCTACTTACCACTTCATTGCCATTAGTTTTGGCAAATTTTATTTCCCAATATTATGTCTGAGCTAACAACAAAAACTATTCCCCCTTCTTTTTTTTCTTATTATTTTTCGGCTACTTGATTGACCAGTCTAATACTTCTTGCTCTGTGCCACCATATTAATTGCTACTTTTATGATTTGATGTGTTTTTATTATGGGGTAATATATGCGAGTATGCACCTGAAATGAGTGAAAATTAAAAAGAAAATGGAGGGTTGAGTTGATTAGAGTTTGGTGTTTGTATGGATTTAATAATAGGTTTAAAGATTGGGAGAATAGAGGAAGCAATATATCCTTAAATAGAACCCAAGCTTGGCGTTGAAAAAATTTGAGACCAATATATTTATAAATGTAAGTGGATATCATGCCAAAATGTATTGAAAAATTTATATGAGAAAAACTTATTGCAAATAAAAGATATCATTTGATCGCATATTTAACAAATTATTCAATCTATTTTAACTAGCCCGTGCATTGCACGAGTTATCAACTAATATATATAATAAGCGGTAAAACGATCCCAATTTGAGTCGACTCTTAATTAATTAGGAGTCAATTTTATTCGTACAAGTTATTTTACCGAGTTAACGATAAAAATAAATCAATTTGGATTTGGCCATAAATTCAATTATGTTAAATACGTTAAAATACGATTAAGTCATTTTCGTTTGAACGAGTCATAAGTTCAATTTAAAATCGCCCCTTCCTTATTTCATTCAATAATAATTAATTAAATCGAAAAGTTAGATCCTTTAGCCTAGAAAACATACAAAAGTTATTCTCCTTCCAAAACTTATTGCTATAATAGCAGTTATTATAAACATTTAACATATGTATATCACTTAACATCTAAGAAACATATGAACAAAATTTGTATTTAACATTTAAAATATGTATATCATTTAACATTTGAACTCTAATAAAACAAATTAAAATTATTTGGGGGTCATGCACTACTTCTTAAAAAAAATATTAAATTATTTTTGTTTTAAATTAACCGATAATTATTGACTTTATGAAATATGATGGGTGAAGTTGATAATTAAATTATATATTAAATTGTTGATAAATGAATACATATGTTTTTAGTGACTATTTCGTAAACTTGCATGTGCTTTGCAGAGGTACGCTGTTTGTTATTATTAATAAGTACACTCTAAATGCCTTCAACTCTTAAGTATAATTTTGCTGCTTATTATTAATAAGTACACTCTCTATTAATAAGTACACTCTCTAGATGTCTTTAACTCTTAAGTATATTTTTTACGTAAATTAACAAAAAGAAAGTTGAGCAAAGAAAGTAAAAAAACCACAAGATTACGATGCCTTTTCACTTTTTTTTAATACTAGATGACATACTTGTCCTTTATTTATGTGTTTATTGTCATTCTTTTAAGGATATAAATTAAAATTTAGTTATCTTTTTTTTAATAAATTAAAATATAAGGAAGTTGTAGGCTAAACATGAATAAAAGTGGGTTTAATTTAATTTATTTATTTTTATCTAGGTATGTTAAAAATTAATTTTAAAAATAGTTTATTTGGTTAATTTGATTGATTTTACCAATTAAATCACTTATCTAACACGTGGTGATCCCGTTTAACCAAATTTTGACCAAGTTAGTTTAATTGGACCTAATCAAATCAAACATAGTTGCGGTTGTTGATCGATTGGACTCAACCGGACGAATTGGGATGATTTTCAAAGAGGGGGGCTAATTACTAACTGTGTTTTTTCTTTGGGCCATTGAAAAGTACTTTATCCGTCCTCAAAAGATGTTATAAGTGTATTTTTTACACAAAATAAAAAATAAGATAATAAAGAGAGTAATTTTTTTTAATATTTATTTTTAGTAGCCTCATAATATTATATAAAGTGATATATTATTTTATTCTTTTATAATAATGGAATTCACTAAATGACATATTTACTTTTTACTTTTTATACCATTAAATAATATATTTACTTCTTACTTTTTATACCTTAAGTCATTATTTTAAGGACAAAAAAAAATTATAACTTAAGTCATTTGTTGAGTACGGAGGGAGTAACTAATTTCTTGAATCCACACAATTATGCATCGCATAGTGTGTTGTATTTAGATATTACAAGTGTAGGCCAGAAAACAAAAAAGAAAGGTATAAATAACAAAAACATTTTTTACACCTAATTTATAATAAGTAGGCTAACTAAAACTCAACAAGAATAATAAAAAGAATTATAATATTATACATGCGGGTTAGAATAGTTGACAATTTGACAACAACGACATTCAAAAAAATAAATTAAATAAAACAATTTGACAACAACGTACCAAAACGACATTAGTTTAGTTGATTAATATGAAAGAACTACTCATAGAAGTCAAACACTAAGTTAAACACTGAAGTCTCCAAAGTCCAACCCAATCAAGTTTCGTTCACGTTTTCCTTTATTTTTATTTTTGTGGTGGATAAATAGTGTCCAAGTTATCATCTAATTACTTTTCAAGTATTGCTATAAATAAAACAAAAATATTTTATAAAATATAATTATGACAATTATTATTTTTATAAATATTATAAAATATCTCTCACATAAATGTGAAATTCAATTTTTTTTTTATAAAACTACACCTTTTACTTATGTTAAACATCTGATTTTGTATATATTTCTAATACCTATCTTTTAATCATAAAACCATTATTCTTTATATTTATCTTTCAGTTACCAGAGCATTATTTATTTTTGCTTTTTGTTGGGGGTTACTGTTAAATCACGAGACCTTGACCACTAATACATATTGTGGTCTGATCTTGCCTACCAATATCATATTCATATTCATACTTCTTTTTAAGAATTTAGAGCCTTCATTCTTCTATCTCCAACAAAACCCTCAACAAGAAACAGAAAGGTCTCATCAATATATGATCCTTGACAGATATATACATGTATATATATATATAAATAAATAAATGGATTATCAAATGAAGAATCATCAAATCATTGATTACATCATATTAACATTTCTCTTCTTTGGTTTACTCTATATTTTCATCTCCAACGATCAGGCCGCTACTGTCAAGTCTTTAATCTTCCCGGTTTCTCAAGAACCCCAATTCCCAACTAATTCCAATATCGTAAGTCTCTCTTATTTATACATACATGAAGCTAATTATTCATGGGTTTAATTTAATTGTTTTTCTTTTAAAATTGTTTTATCATATACACAGTTTAACATGACAATTTATAGAGATGAACTTGAAGAGGCACTGGCAAGAGCTTCAACACAAGACAAGACTTTGATAATAGCTATGGTTAATAAAGCCTACGTGGAGGGCGATAAGCCGATGCTGGATATTTTCTTGGATGGGTTTTGGTTAGGGGACGATACGCGGGGACTAGTGGATCACCTGTTGATTGTTGCAGCCGATCAGACGTCGTTCGATCGCTGCACTTTTCTTCGGCTTCATTGCTACAAGCTTGAGACGGAGGGTGTAGATTTTGTGGGGGAGAAACTTTACATGTCCGATGACTTTATTAAGATGATGTGGAGGCGAACCTTATTTCTTGGTGATGTTCTCAAGCATGGTTATAATTTCATCTTCACGGTATGTTTCATTATCTCATTAATCTCATCGAAGTTGCATGTTTTATGGAGAGATCTAAGAATTTAATACCCCAAAATTACATTACTTAGTCAATCTGTTGACTTAATTATCCCATTCATTATATGGTAGATATTGGGTTAAATGCAAATTAATATATATGAATTAGTAGTATAATATAATTAAACTTCACAGTACCTATTGGTGAGAATACAAATTAACATTAGGATAAGGAAGAAAGAAAGTCCAATACCAATAGTAAAGAAGGAATAACAAACTCATGATGATAGAAGTTATTGGGACACACATGAGAAACACTAAGTTGAAATGATAAGAATCAAAACTGGGAGATATATATTAAAAATAATATTATGTGTACAAACAGTACACAAAAAGTTGTACACAAAGAGTAAGATTCATATATTGTTTATTAGTAAAAATGTATAAAACATCTAATTGTAGGTCTTGCTTTTTTTTGTGTGCAATTTTTTTTTATAGTTTGTGTCCCTAAGATTTTTTTTTATTAATATACACATATTATATGCACAAATAGTATAAAAATAAATAGGAAGTACAACTTAATTATCATTTGAATTTTTATATATCTTTACTGATGATATCCATTACTTGTATGACGATATAGAAACTCACGTAGATTGTCATTTGTTAATACATAGTTGCAGAAAAAAGGACACCAACATTGATACCACCCATGCTAATGCCAAGTATGCACGAAGTATGCATGAAGTATGAATTATGCATGAATCGTAAGGGTCTAAATCCAGCGCGAAAATTTCCACGAGATTCTCATTTTATATTTATTTAAATCTTTAAGGGATTTTTTTATTAGTAGTCATGACAGAACAAACCTTCTTGCTTCAAACTCGATCGATTTGATTTCTAAAAAAGAGATCGACTCCTAAAATTAAGGATAAATTCATTGACAATTTGCAATTAATTTTTATCATATTAAATAATTTTTATCATATTCTATAACAAAAGTTGTATTTGTTATTTCTGTCATCTATTAATTGCCATCTTTTTGGACCAAAGTGGATGTAACAATTAATGTTTGCTTCTGTTATATTTTTCTATATCTAAAGTCTTATTGTGTTTTCTTTTTTAAATTATAAAATACAATATTAAATTAACCTTTTTCTCTTAATTATTAACAGGACACTGATGTAATATGGCTAAGAAATCCATTCCCAAGGCTGGTACTAGATGAAACTGTAGACTTTCAAATAAGCACAGACAAATTCAATGGCAACCAATGGTCCGAACGTAACCAGCGTATTAATACAGGGTTTTATATGATCAGATCAAACAACAAAACCATAGCACTATTCGATTCTTGGTACGCGAGAAAAGACAGTTCCAAGGGGCTGAAAGAACAAGATGTTCTTTCAATGTTGATGCGCCAACGTTTGTTTAGGCGGTTAGGGCTTAGGGTTAGGTTTTTGGACACTGTTTATTTCAGTGGTTTTTGTCAAGATAGTAGAGATGTTAGGGTTGTGTCTACTGTTCATGCTAATTGTTGTAGGCGTATTAGAGCTAAGGTGGCTGATCTCACGGGTGTTATTCATGATTGGAAGAGGTTTAAGAGTTTGCCGCCCAATGAGACTTCCACATTTGGATGGTCTCGACACGTGGCATGTAAAAATTCATGGAAGAGTACTTGAATTTAGTTATTTATTTATTTTTCTTTTGTTTTAATTTATATCCCATCTATGTATTATGTGTAAAGCCCGACTTTTATGAAATGAAAATTTATTTTTTTCTTTATAATTATTATTTTAAACAGTAAAATATTTAATTGATAAATGTTATAGTTAAGAGTGATATATGCAAATTATCAATAATCAGTATGTCAGAAAATATTCTTTTTGTCGAAGAATATTCTTTCTGTCGGAAAATATTATATTCGGTAAAGTATGACGGCGCCGAAATAATAAATCATTGGTGGGCCCCATAACGACTAATTGTCGGATACGAAAAACAACAATATTAATATTTTATACAAATTGTCAACTGTACTATCACGTTGCAAAAACAAAACCATGGTTGTCTAGAATAAGTAAGAAGAATTACCCAGAAAACCTTCATTCGGATTCAATCAGCACTTCTAAACAGGATGAATGATAAGCTGTCCAAGTCAAATGCTTGTTTGCAAGGGGAATTATCCAAGGATAAATATAGTGTTGGTAGTATATACATTATCTATGTATCCGTGTGTGTGTATGTATATGTACATACATGATGATGTATCATGTATGTATGTGATATAAATATATGTACATCTGTCATACGTGTATATGTTTAAGTATGTATGTAAAAGTATATGTATTCTTACATACATGTATATGTGTGTGTATATATATATATATATACACACACACGTACGTACAATAAAAAAGAGTCTATCGATTCATGATTTGATTCTCACATGTTTCAATGTAGAAACACATACATAAGTACAACTAGAAGAGAATCATTCAAATGATGATTTGATTCTCAGTTCAATTTTCCGATTCATTACCCAGTCGGATCCCGGATTTTTTATTTAATATCTTTTTCAACCGAGCTAATGGACCAGAATCACAAGAAAATCATTGAATTGACAATTTGATTCTCGATTCAGTCTTGTGATTCATTACCCAGACGGATCCAGGATTTTTTTATTTTATTCTATAAATATCTTATTAAGGACTATAGTACATTGCATGTACTCAGAACACAACTTTTAATCATTCTAAACTCTAAAGAATCTCCCTCAAAAGCAGCATATTGTCCAAAAACCCAACTCCTAATCACCAAGTTATACAAACTACAGAAAAGCTACTTTAAATGGGATCTCTCTGAGTCAATCAAATCAGCATATACCGAGATGTTCCTATTGAAGTAAAACTCTCCCTGTTTTGTAATATAGCAAATGCAGAAAATCAACCTAAAATTGCTTCCCATCGGTTCGGTTACAGCTAATATGTATATACATACAGAAATACCTATTTATATGTTTGTGTCAAATTCAATAGCTATGTAAAATGAGATGCATCCATCCATTCAAAGTCTAGGGAACATCTACAATAAGAAAATTACAATATTCAGTATGAAAATTAATTCATTAATATAAATAAACGAACCCTCGGAGACTATCTTCTTGTTCTTATTGGTTGAAGTGGAAGGCATTGATAACTTGTTCTTAAATCTCTGAGTTTGATTAGGCTTCGGGTTCAATTCTTCAACCCAGCACAACTTCAAGAGTTTGTATGCTCAAAACTGAGTTTCCAGGAGAAATTTAGGGTTTTGTGGAGCACAAATTTGGGCTCAGGAGAGATGTGGGAGGAGAGAAAGGGTCGATTTTACTCGAACAGACAATACGTTTGGTCAGATTAAACAAGAAACGCGGTAAATAATAAATCGGGTAATTTTCGTTTATCTGCCTCCAGCTAAAGCCTAGATATATAGAAAGATAAGAGAGTAAAAGGTTTTCTTATGTTTAAATGTAGACGATAAATTACTAATAGGGGTGTTTTTTTTTTTTTTTGATAAACTCAATAAGAAATTGATCTAAATGAATAAAGGAGGCACACTATCATTATGTAAAAAAGTGAGCCATGAATTTTAATGGGATGCAAATATTATTTTTCCGTTTTAAAATATAAAATAAAATTAGATGCAAAATGCCAAAGAAGATTAAAAATAGCAGGAAACTTTTTATGTAAAGTGTTTTATTAAGGAAACTAAATTTTGATAAGATAAAAAAGTGGTTGTAAAATTTTTAATGTATAATATCATATGCTTGAATTTAACTTAAAGATATTTTTAAAGTAAAAATTAATATAAATTCATTCAATCTAAACAATATAATAATAAAAAATATAAATTATCAAAAATGTACTAAAATTATGTAGTATTTACTTATCTAAATCTACCTATAATAATTATAAAGGGAGAGTAAGGTGGTGTTTGATAAAATTGAATAATTAATATCTGAATAGTTAGTATATCTTAATAAATTAGATTATATGAGTGAAATAACATCTGAATCTAAAAAGTTATTTTGTATAAAAAGTGTAAAACATTTGAATGACACTATTTTATCATTTTAACTCTCTGAGTTATTTAAAAAATTTATTTGATAATTTAAAATATACAGTATAATAAAAAAAACGAGTGAATAATATTGCTAAATGTATTTATATAAAAATATTTATATACTATAGTGAATAAATATTAAACAAATCACCTAAAAAATTAGCAAGAATGTATAATACGATGACTATTACATTAAACAAAAATATTTGTCAAGTTTAATAGAACAACAACATAACGTAATAGTTCAAGATAAGAATTATATATCATCCATTTCAAAATATAAGATCATTATTAACTTCATAAAGTCAATTTAAAACATTTTTAAACTCATAATTGATATGAATTTCTTTGATTTTAGGTTATACAGTGATGAATATTGACAAATATCGAAAAAGTAATATTCATTGCAATATTTATTGTTTCATAATTTTTAATCATTTTAATTTCAAAAATCAATAATGATCTTAAAATTTGAAATTGAAGGAATACAATATTTGTCGAGGCTATTTTTGTTCATAGATTTTTATTTGTTATTAAGAAGCATCTCTTAATAGCTTGGATTTGTGTTTCTCCCTTACCGATTTAGAGGCATTAAGGAGGATAATTTTTTCTATCAAACAAGTTAAGGGTCTTAGCGAATTAAACATAAGGCTTTTGTTAGCCTTTGAGATGTAAACAAACACAATCTAAGTCTTTAGTCACTTGGTGTCCTCACTTTATAATTCCAATTATATTTTTTATTTTTTATTTAAAAAATTATAAGTTATTACTCCCTCAATTCCTTAATATTTGACGTTTTAGGATATTTTTTTATTCCTAAATATCTGTCGTACTAAGATTTTTAGTAGAGTTGGTTGTAATTTTTTCCAAATTACCCTTAAAATAAATTATTTATAATTTTCAATACTCTTTTCGCTTCTTTATGTATATTCGTGTAATTCACATTATATCCTCTCTTCTTCCCTATCTAACTCACTCTCTTTTTCTTTTTCCTCTCTCTCTCTCTTTCATATCTTGCTGTCTCTTGCAATTACTTTTTTAATATAATCTGGCCTGTTTTCTCCACAGAAAAAAGTAAAAGTAATTTTGTGTGTTTTTAATTGCAAAATATTTAAATTTATTTATTTAATTAGTTACATCTATGGTTAATATAGTTTAGTTTGTTCTGTTTTATAAGAACATACGTAATCTAAATACTCCATGAAACAATTTTTTAATTATAAGAAAAAATGATGAAAAACAAAAAAAGAGAGCTAACAAAAAATTTAGGCTAACAAGTAATAAAAAAATAAAATAAAAATTTTAAAAAAAGAGTGAAATGACGTAACAAGAGGTGGTGGGTGATAAAAATTAGGTATATGAGAAATTGAATTTATGAAATAACTATATATCGGTTAAAAATGAGAAGAGAGAAAGTAGATGAATACATAAATGAAAAGATGTTTTGGACATTTGGTAACATATTTAATTAGCATTAGTTAGATTTCTTAATATATGTGCTCAACTCTAAAACCACAGATAGAAGGGAACCGTTGGAGTAATGTAATTTAAGACTCTTTTAAATAAATTGATAGTTCTACAAACTCTTCATTACATAGATAGTAGGTGGACTATATCCTTAAAAACTTGTGGAGCTATCATTTTAAGAGAAAATATTACTTTTTATTTTATTAATTCAATAACGTGGACTATAAGCCCATGGCTACAGGCCTTCGCCAATAACGCTAGATTATGAGGCCCAAAATAGCGGGAACCCAAATATGGAATCATCCTGTTCCGAATCAGCATTACCATTTTGTTCGGGAAATGCCATCATTCACAAATTAGTCAACGAGTATTGTCAAATTATTAAGTATGAAGTCATATTAATGAGTTACTATACAAAAAATTAATGTAAAATTATCTTAATATAATTTTGACTTTTGTTACCCCTAATGCATTAAAAGGGACCTTAAAACATTAACCCAAGTTGATAAATACTTAGCCAAATATTTGAAAAATAAAAAGACCATTGTTAACGTCATAATGATTCTATGATATTGTCGTCGAATTTGTGGTTTATTTTGTATTCTGTTAGTCAATTTATTTTAGGTTTGTGTTTTGTGCGAGGTTTAAGTTATGTAGAAAGACTCATGAACGCAACGATAAATGGAAATCAAACTCTGGCTTTACTTTCAGCAATTGTCATTTTTGGTGTGCTATATTTTTATGCAGAATGAAAATCTTATGCAAGGGTTGTTGGGCATATTGACACTTTTTGGGTTTTCTGCATCTAACCTTCAATTTTGTGGTATAATTAGATGTTTATTCTTGCCATACACATTATTTTCTTCAAAATAAGGCAAGCCATATGCCCTCATAATTTTCAAATGAGTGTTTAGTGGTCTTAGTAGGAGTATGGATATATAGCTCAATCTTGAAACAAATACTTTCACATTACAAATTTGGTGATACCTTGACATCTCAATCAACAAATTCATCAATAACAAGGTTAGTTCCTTTTTTAAAATATTTTTCCTCTTTAATCCACTTATGATCATTAGAGTAATACGTTTTTATTTTTCTTTAGAATCCCTTACTTCAAAACGGGTTCCCTTTTTTTGTCCTTTCATAATTGTAATTATGATTATATGCATTCGTGATTACTTCATTCAAGTTAGTATTACTTTTTTCATTACGTTACCTTTGTTGCATGACTTTGAATGCCGTTAATGGGTTTTCAGAGCAGATTGATTTCTTACACACTGGAGTATGTATTTGCTCATGTTTAAATCTCAGGGTCATTAGATTTTTCTCAAACGATTTTCCTTTTATTAAACAATGTGGTATACTGTCTAGACATTAATCTGGTAGATTGAAGAAGTTATTATGTTGTAATGGTGGATGCTGTTGTCTTGGGTGTGCCAAAATTGTTCTGGAATTAAGTAAATTTTCATATCTAATGCTTTTAACACTTAACAATGTGGGTTGTGAGATCCATGAGGATTGTGCTTGCCAATGTAATAATGGTAACATGGTTTTAATTATAATTGCTCAGTTTGACAGTTTTTATTAGCTGCAGGCAAAAGAAGAAATTCATGTATTGGGCCTCGAAGGACAGAGGGCGGTAAAATGGAACTCAGGGAGTCATATGTAGATAGATAACATATAGAAACAAATGGTTTCAGTACAGTAACTCTTATGGCGAAAGGAGAAGATCCTTTTGTTTTCATCTAACAAGGACATGCAACTTCTATTTTAGCCCTCAAATAAAGTGTAAGTGAGTAAGTAAGTGCTATTCAAATTCTTTTATTTGATAAAGACTTTTCCAGTAATATCAAATCCTGGGGGTCTTGCTATTTTTATTTGGTAGTCTCATGGTGCATTGTTTTATTTCATAGGGTTGAAGAACTCAATTCCAAGGAAGCAAATCCAAATGAGGACCACCAGACCAAAGACAACTTAAAACTTTGGAAGTTATGATACTCTATTTTTATGCGGTGTTTACATTTCAGGATGTAAAATGGATTGCGTTGAGTTAGATAGCGTTCGTAAGGGTTGCGTTGAGTTAGATAGCGTTTGTAATCAATTTTGAGGATGACCGTGTTAATAAATTATACAATCTATTATTCAAACTAGCATGTGCATTGCACTGGCTACCAACTAGTAATGTATAAATGTAGATAACTTGATCATCAGTTTGTTACTTAAATGATAGCGGAGGATTGCGTTATTTGTGGTTTACCTTTATTTCCAATTATTATACTCCCTCCGTCCCAAATTAATTGCTTTTCTAGGACTTTTTTAAGTCAAATTGACTATTTTTAAAATTAATAATTAAGTATATATAAATATATTTCTAAAATTATAAAAATTGAAATTAGTAATAAATTGTATATACTTTCTTTTGGTTATAATATTTTCACCTATATGTTAGCAAAAATAGTAAAAAAAATAATTTTAAAAATAGTCAATTTGACTTTAAAAAGTCCTAGAAATGCAATTAATTTGGGACGGAGTGATATTTGATTTGATAAGTCTTTTTTCTCTAATCCTCAATTTGGGTGTTGAAATTAATTTTTATAATTAAGAATACAATTACAATAATCAACTTAATCTCATATAAAAGAAAAAAAATCACATGAAAATTTTTAATATATTATTTTTTAACTTTTAATCAGTAGGCTAAGATGTCTTATTATTAAATTATTCGGATTAACTGATAATTTAATGCATAAATTAAATAGACAGTGCCACCGAAATTCTAGATGATATACTATTTTTTCTTCTTTCTGAACTTTGAAGTGGAAATATTCTACGAATGCGCGTGTTGGACCTGGACTATTCATTAGCCGCCCAAATATCAATACCGCGGTCAATTTGTCAAATTCCTTGGGCTGATTATTCTTTTCATCCTTGGGTAAGTGAAATATTATCAGGTTGATAGGTCATACTTTTTAATCAGGAGTCCAGTCATTATTGAATATCTATTATTAGTAGTACTATCTCTAGATGTCTATAGCTCTTAAGTATAATTTTTTACGCAAATTAAACAAAATAAAGTAGAGCAAAAAAATTAGATTTTTTTTTTAAATTTATCCTTAGTAACTTTACAAGATTACATAAATTGTTAAATCCTTTTTTTAATATACTAAATCCCTCCTAAATGACATACTTGTCCTTTATTTTATGTATTTATTGTCATTCTTTCGAGGACAAAAAAAAAATTTAAATCATTCTTTCGAGGACAAAAAAAAAATTAAATCATCCTTTTGAAGACGGAAGAAGCAAAATTTAGTTATCTATTTTTTTATAAATTAAAATATAATGAAGTTATAGTCTAACATGACTAAAGTTTATTTTTTTATATCTACGATTGTTAAAAATTAATTTATACAGCTGTCAATTTGTCAAATTTCTTGGGCTGATTGTTGTTCTCATCCTTAGATAGGTGAAATGTTATCAAGTAGATAGGTCATAAACTGTAACTCGATTAGTTTTCTTCTCTTTAAGAGTTTAACTCGATTGACCGTCTCATTTTCCTCTCTCATACAAATAAGAAATTGATTGATCTTTATTTTCATCTCTCATACAAATAAGAAATTGATCGATCTTCTCTCAAATCTCAATCGTCTCCTCTTTTTTCACTGACTCATTTTCCTCTCAATCATTAATTCTTCATACAAAACTTGAGTCAAATCGATTTAAAACGCTAGTTGAAAGTATTATTGTTAGTAACTTAATTTTTTATATAGAAACAAATTTTTTTCATATTTTTCGATGTGGTATTGAGATGTTACAAACTCCCCACTTTAATTTATATAAAGACAAATTTTTCTCATATCTCACGAAATAATGTCTTAAACCATTAGATCAATAGTATCTTCTTAGGTCATCTTAACTCACCATAAGCTCATTCAAAAGGTCATGATTGAATGTATTATTGTTAGTAACTAATTAATTTTTCATATAGAGACAAATTTTTCTAATATCTTTCGATGTGGGACTGAGGTGTTATAAGTACAAAGTAACAAACAAACTTCAAGAGAGTAAGCGTCATCTCTACACAGTCGTTTTCAGTTTCATCGACTCTCACTACTTTTATGTATTTGCCACCGTTGGCGACAATCGGGTACTCACTAACCCATTAATTCTTCTTCTCAATTCTTACATAGCTAATTTTAAATTTTATTTGCTTCCCTTTGAATGCCCAACAATTTAGATCATTTTTTTTGGGTTGAAAATGTTATGAAATTGACTAATTTTAGGCTAAGTGAAGATATTGGGGCTACTTGCCACTTCATTGCCATTAGTTCTGGCAGATTTTATTTCCCAATATTATGTCTGAGCTAAAAACAAAAACTATTCCCCCTTCTTTTTTTTTTCCTTATTATTTTCCTGCTACTTGATTGATCAGTCTTAATACATTTTGCTCTTTCGCCACCATATTAATTGCTTCTTTTTATGATTTGATGTGTTTTTATTATGGGGTAATATATGTAAGTATGCAACTGAAATGAGTGAAAATTAAAAAGAAAATGGAGGGCTGAGTTGATTAGAGTTTAGTTATATGGATTTAATAATAAGTTTAAAGATCGGGAGAATAGAAGAAGCAACATAGCCTTAAATAGAACCCAAGGTGTTGAAAAAATTCGAGACCAATATATTTATAAATGTAAGTGAGATATCATGCAAAAATATATTGAAAAATTTATATGAGAAGAACTTAATGAAAATAAAAGATATCATTTGATCACATATTTAACAAATTATTTAATCTATTTTAACTAGTCCGTACATTGCACAAGTTATCAACTAATATATATAATAAGCGGTAAGGTCATCCCAATTTGAGTCGACTCTTAATTAATTATGAGTCAATTTTATTCGTATAAGTTATTTTACCGAGTTAACGATAAAAATAAATCAATTTGGCTTTGGCCATAAGTTCAATTATGTTAAATAAGTTAAAATACGATTAAGTCATTTTCGTTCGCACAAGTCATAAGTTCAATTTAAAATCGCCCATTCCTTATTTCATTCAATAATAATTAATTAAATCGAAAAGTTAGATCCTTTAGTCTAGAAAACATACAAAAGCTCTTCTCCACCCAAAATTTATTGTTATATTAGCGGTTATTATAAACATTTAAGATATGTATATCATTTAACATTTGAACTCCAATAAAACAAATTAAAATTATTTGGGGGTCATGCACTACTTTTTTAAAAAAATATTAAATTATTTTTGTTTTAAATTAACTGATAATTATTGACTTTATGAAATATGATGAATAAAGTTGATAGTTAAATTATATATTAAATTATTGATAAATGAATACATATGAATTTACTAACTATTTCGTAAACTTGCATGTGCTTTGCACATGTACGTTGTTTGTTATTATTAATAAGTACACTCTCTAAATGTCTTTAATTCTTAAGTATATTTTTGCTGCTTATTATTAATAAGTACGCTCTCTAGATATCTTTAACTCTCAAGTATATTTTTTACATAAATTAACAAAAAGAAATTAGAGCAAAAAAAGTAAAAAAAAAAATTAAATTTATCTTTAGTAATCCAATAAGATTACATAAAGTGATGTCTTTTCACTCTCTTTATTTTTTTATTTATACTAGATGACATACTTGACTTTTATTTATATGTTTATTGTCTTTCTTTAAAGGATAAAAAAATTATGCTTTCGGTCATCCTTCTAAGAACAAAGAGAGTAAAATTTAGTTATCTTTTTTTTTTTAATAAATTAAAATATAAGGAAGTTGTAGTCTAAACATGAATAAAAGTGGGTTTAATTTATTTATATTTTTTTTATCTAGGTATGTTAAAAATAATTTAAAAAATAGTTTATTTGGTTAATTTGATCGATTTTACCAATTAAATCACTTATCTAACCCGTGGTGATCCTGTTTAACCAAATTAATTCAATTGGAGCTAATCAGATCAAACATAGCAGCGGTTGTTGATCGAATGGGCTCAACCGGACGAATTGGGATGATTTTCAAAGAGTGGGGCTATTTACTAACTGTGTTTTTTCTTTAGGCCATTGAGAAGTACTCTCTCCGTCCTCAGATGTTATAATTATATTTTTATACAAATTAAAAAAAATAAGATAATAAAGAGAATAAATTTTTTTTATTTATTCTAAGTAGCCTCATAATATTATATAAAATGATATGTTATTTTATTCTTTTATAATAATGGACTCCACTAAATAATATGTTTATTTTTTACTTTTTATATCATTAAATGATATATTTACTCTTTATTTTTTATACCTTAAATTATTATTTTGAGGACAAAGAAAATTATAAGCATCGCACAGTGTGATGTATTTAGATATTACAAGTGTAGGCCAGAAAACAAAAAAGAAAGGTATAAATAACAAAAACATGTTTTACACCTAAATTATAATCAGTAGGCTAACTAAAACTCAACAAGAATAATAAAATGAGTTATAATATTATAGGGATAATTAAACTTTTAGTACCTGTACTGGGATCCGACTTACAAATTGGTACCCAAATTGAAAAAACTTACAAACTGATGTTTGTACTAGAAAAAACTTACAAACTGGTACTTGTACTTGAATATTTATGTTAAATCGTTAAATTTGACTAACGGGCACGACGGAAAAGTCTGATTGACTAACAGAATTTACGTGATTAAATTTTTGGTACATATACTAGAACTCGACTTACAAGTTGGTACTCAAACTGGTGGTTGATATGTATTTTTATTTTCAATTGGTTTTATAATTGTAATTAATACATTTTTATTATAGGACTATAAAGTGACATGATATTTTGAATTTATTTGTATCATTTTTTTTACCGCCACTACTAATTTTTTAGCTAATATTAAATATATATTTAAAAATTAAAAATGTAAAAATTATTCTTAAAATTATTCGTATTATAAAAATATTTTAATTAAAATTATTCTTAAAAAAACTATTCTTAAAATTATTCATACTAATGTTTTAGCTAATATTAAATATATATGATGGAAGAATGTATATAAACTATTTTTTGAAAGTTTTCAATAGCATAATATATATCTATCTAAGTCATGTTATCTTACTTTATTTATTTTTTTTGTGAAGAATTTTCTTATTTTAGGCAAAAGTAAAAATTTGCTTGAATTAAAGAAATATTGCACATGCATGTGCATATAATACTATAAATAAACAAACACTAAAACACAAGCCGAATGGAATCCTAATAATTAAGCGAAAAATAATTGCAACAAGCACTAAAACACATATTTATGAGCAAATTAAAAGAAACTAGCAAATATGGAATCATAATAATTAAACGGAACCTTAAAATTTAACGGATTGTAAGTTTTTACGAGTACAAGCACTATATTGTAACTTTTTTTCAGTTTGGGTACCAACTTATAAGTTAGGAACCCTAATAATTAAACGGAAACCTAAAATTTAACGGATTGTAAGTTTTTTCTAATACAAGCACCAGTTTGTAAGTTTTTTCAGTTTGAGTACCAACTTATAAGTCGGGCCCTAATACAGGTACTAAAAGTTTAATTATCCTTATTATTATATGTGCGGGTTAGAATAGTTGACAATTTGACAACAACGACATTCAAAAAAAATTTTAAAAAATAAAACAATTTGACAATAACGTACGAGAAACGACATTAGTTTAGTTGATTAATATGAAACAGCTACTCGTAGAAGTCAAACCTAAGTTAAACACTAAACGAGGCAGGACTGACGGCTCCAAAGTCCAACCCAATCAAGTTTCGTTCACGTTTTCCTCTATTTTTATTTTTGTGGTGGATAAATAATGTCACCTTTTATTTTATTTTATTTTATTTTTGTGGTGGATAAATATTGTCCAAGTTATCATCTAATTACTTTTCAAGTATTGCTACAAATAAAACAAAAATATTTTATAAAATATAATTATGAGAATTATTATTTTTATAAAATATTTTTTATATAAATATAAAATTCATTTATTATTCATGTAAGAAGAAATTTACTCCTATAAAACTACTCTTTTCATATATAATTTTGTATATATTTTTAATACCTATCTTTTAATCATCGAACCATTATTCTTTATATTTATCTTTCAGTTACCAGAGCATTATTTATTTTTGCTTTTTTTCGTGGGTTACTGTTAAATGACGAGACCTTGACCACTAATACATATTGGGGTCTGATCTTGCCTGCCCATATCATATTCATATTCATAGTTCTTTTTAAGAAAAAGAAAATTTAGAGCCTTCATCCTTCTATCTCCACCAAAACCCTCTGCAAGAAACAAAAAGGTCTAATCAATATATGATCCTTGACAGATATATACATATATATATATATACATATAAATAAATAAATGGATTATCAAATGAAGAATCATCAAATCATTGATTACATCATATTAACACTTCTCTTCTTTGGTTTACTCTATATTTTCATCTCCAACGATCAGGCCGCTACTGTCAAGTCTTTAATCTTCCCGGTTTCTCAAGAACCCCAATTCCCAACTAATTCCAATATCGTAAGTCTCTCTTATTTATACATACATGAAGCTAATTATTCATGGGTTTAATTTAATTGTTTTTCTTTTAAAATTGTTTTGTCATATATATACAGTTTAACATGACAATTTATAGAGATGAACTTGAAGAGGCACTGGCAAGAGCTTCAACACAAGACAAGACTGTGATAATAGCTATGGTTAATAAAGCCTACGTGGAGGGCGATAAGCCGATGCTGGATATTTTCTTGGATGGGTTTTGGTTAGGGGACGATACGCGGGGACTAGTGGATCACCTGTTGATTGTTGCAGCCGATCAGACGTCGTTCGATCGCTGCACTTTTCTTCGGCTTCATTGCTACAAGCTTGAGACGGAGGGTGTAGATTTTGTGGGGGAGAAACTTTACATGTCCGATGACTTTATTAAGATGATGTGGAGGCGAACCTTATTTCTTGGTGATGTTCTCAAGCATGGTTATAATTTCATCTTCACGGTATGTTTCATTATCTCATGCTGCATGTTTTATGGAGAGATCTAGAATTTAATACCCCCAAAATTACATTACCTAGTCAATCTGTTGACTTAATTATCCCATTCATTATATGGTAGATATTGGGTTAAATGCAAATTAATATATATGAATTAGTAGTATAATATAATTAAACTTCACAGTACCTATTGGTGAGAATACAAATTAACATTAGGATAAGGAAGAAAGAAAGTCCAAAGAGTATAATTCATGTATATAAAAAGTATATAATAACTGGGATATATATAAAAAGTTGTACACAAAGAGTAGAATTCATGTATTGTTTATTAATAAAAATATATAAAACATCTAATTGTAGGTCCTATTTTTTATTTTTTTTTACATAATTTTTGTGTATAATTTGTGTCACTAACATTACTTTTCTATTAATATACACGTATCATATGCACAAATAGTATAAAAATAAATAGGAAGTACAACTTAATTATCATTTGAATTTTTATATATCTTTATTGATATCCATTACTTGTATGACGATATAGAAACTCACGTAGATTGTCATTTGTTAATACAGGAAAAAAGGACACCAACATATGTTGGTATGCATGAAGTATGAATTATGCATGAAGCGCACGAGATTCTCATTTTATATTTATTTAAATCTTTAAGGGATTTTTTTATTAGTCGTCATGGCTAAGGTGTACGTATATCCACAGAACAGAACAAACCTTCTTGCTTCAAACTCGATCGATTTGATTTTTAAAAAAGAGATCGACTCCTAAAATTAAGGATAAATTCATTGACAATTTGCAATTAATTTTTATCGATCATATTAAATAATTAGCTATGATCTATGAGTACTATAAATTACTCCTAGTATATACTACTCTACTTATCTCGTGGAGCTGTGAATTTTTAGAAATCGTGTACGTACGTAACTTAAGCTAGCATATATATATGTTGTGTAATATGGAATTGAATTGTAGTAGACCTAGACCACTTATATATAGTAAAATTATAGTTGCCACTTTACTGGTACGTTGTCATCTGTCGATAGGAAGATATGCCGTGTTTTTGTTTAGTCAAAAATGATGTCGTCGTCTGTCGGTAGGAAGATGAGCCGTGTTTAACTCAAGCGAGATGTATTTATTTGTTTAGTCAAAATGAATTTAGAAAGAAAAATGTCAGGTCCCCACTCTCCTATATAGCTTATATAGCTTATTGCTGTTTAATTGGACTTTGTGCTGTTTAATTGAACTATGAGTCCTGATGTTATGTATTGTTGCGAGAGTTTTTATGAGCATGACGTACATGTTTTTTTGTGATAATTGTTAATGTATGTTAATACATAAAATTATATATAATTATATAATTAGTTTATAATATTTTTTTTCCTGTAATATACATATATTCTATAACAAAAGTTGTATTTGTTATTTCTATCATCTATTAATTGCCCTCTTTTTGGACCAAAGTGGATGTAACAATGTTTGCTTCTGTTATAATTTTCTATATCTAAAGTCTTATTGTGTTTTCTTTTTTAAATTATAAAATACAATATTAAATTAACCTTTTTCTCTTAATTATTAACAGGACACTGATGTAATATGGCTAAGAAATCCATTCCCAAGGCTGGTACTAGATGAAACTGTAGACTTTCAAATAAGCACAGACAAATTCAATGGCAACCAATGGTCCGAACGTAACCAGCTTATTAATACAGGGTTTTATATGATCAGATCAAACAACAAAACCATAGCACTATTCGATTCTTGGTACGCGAGAAAAGACAGTTCCAAGGGGCTGAAAGAACAAGATGTTCTTTTGATGTTAATGCGCCAACGTTTGTTTAGGCGGTTAGGGCTTAGGGTTAGGTTTTTGGACACTGTTTTTTTCAGTGGTTTTTGTCAAGATAGTAGAGATGTTAGGGTTGTGTCTACTGTTCATGCTAATTGTTGTAGGAGTATTAGTGCTAAGGTGGCTGATCTCACGGCTGTTATTCATGATTGGAAGAGGTTTAAGAGTTTGCCGCCCAATGAGACTTCCACATTTGGATGGTCTCAACATGTGGCATGTATAAATTCATGGAAGAGTACTTGAATTTAGTTATTTATTTATTTTTCTTTTGTTTTAATTTATAGCCCATCTATGTATTATGTATTCAACGTACAGTTGTAATTTAATTTTTTGAAGAAATTTGAAATTGTTCTTTTACGTACAATCTAATATATACTCTTATATCAGTATAGTAGTTAAGTTGTGTTACATTAGGCTAAAAATAATTTTGATTATGTAACTTTTTTAAAAGCTCAATTTTTAAAATTTTAATTAAAATTTGGGACATTATACCTTACGTTTTCATGAGGCTGCGATGTCAGTAAGATTTTATATATTTAAAATTAAGTTTTAATGTTTTCAGCATTAAAAATTGGGGTTCATTTTTTAAAATTAGAAAAGTTAAAAGCTTAAAAGTTTTTATAAGCATAATGTTTTTCATATTTTGTTAGTGGAGATTTATTTTTACATGGTCACGATTTGGTGCACCCAGCACCCACATACTAATGCTATTGTTGTTTGGTGTTGACTCAGGGGAGCTGGCGTCTTAATTAGCTGATTAGGACATTGAATCCAAAGCTTTGTGGCCTTAATTAATTTGCCGACTTTATTATGGAGATCTAGCCGTTCCTGTCAATTTGCCTTGGGGAATTTTGGGCGATCTTTTTGTAAATCTTGAGAAATTAACAAAATTGATTTGTTCATTAATTGTTAGCTGATCAGCAAAAAAACTAATTAGTTAATTAATGAAACTTTTTGGTCTATTTTAAGAGAATAAATGAAACTCAGTTGGACAAAAGAATAACGAGACTCTTATTTCGGACAGAAAGAAGAATATACTGCCATGTTAATTTCACTATATAAGGAGTTCAGTAGATGAAAACATATGGTGGTCAATTATGCAAGGGAGTTTCAGAAAAAATTGAACGCGTGTGTATGTACACACACGTTGACAATCGGTTTTCAAGAATACTATTCTAACAATTATATATTTCATAGTCCATTATAATATCTAAAAATTAAAATTAAAATTAATTGAAACTTTATCGTTACTCTTTCTAACGACAAACATATTTTTTCTAACCACACAAAAAATTACAAATATAATTATTGCCCCTGGAGGCTCCAGCAATAAATACACTGTTGTCACCAATTGAATTATGCAATAAAGGAGGAAGTAGCCTAGTACTAGTACTAGTGCTAGCTTAGTACTAGTCTTATCAAGATGTTATAGTTATAGCTAGGGTAACATGGATAGATATAGCTAGGTTGTGTGTCTGATACGAAGTAATACTAAAAATAATTTCAAATTATCTCACATTTAAGATTAGTTTTATACAAAGAGTATAATTTCAGTAATTGATTTTTGAAAAATTATTACATTCATCTCAAAATTAAAAATATATCTAGATTTTAAAATTATATTGTGATATTTAAATATTTATATTTAATTTATAATTATTATAGTTATTTGTATAACACTAAATAATATTAGGTTTTTTTTTCTTTGCTTTTATTGGTGTAATTATTCTTACAGACACGTAAAAAAAAGTTAGACTAAATTTAAATTTATTTTAAGATTTTTTTGAGAAAAAAAGTTTAGAACTCCTACTATAAAATTCGAAATATATTTTGATTTTGTGAAGTCGATTTGTGAGATTTTAAAAATAAAAAATTAATAAAAAATTATTTAATATTAATACAAATAACTATAATAATTATAAATTAAATATAAATATTTAAAATATCACAATATGATTTAAAAATTTAAATATATCTTTAATTTTGAGATAAAGAAAGTAATTTTTCAAAAATCATTTACTGGAATTATACACTTTGTATAAAACTAAACTTAAATGTGCAATAATTTGAAATTATTTTTAGTATTACTTCATATCAGACACACATCCTAGTTATATCTATTCATGGTACCCTAATTATAGCTATAACATATTGATAAGACTAGTACTAAGCTAGCACTAGTACTAGGCTACTTCTTCTTTTAGTATGTTACAATGTATAATTCAATTGGTGACCAAAACGGTGTACCTGACTTTAGGGTATAATATACCCTCTGTTTAACTTCATTCTGTCGATACAAAGCGTAGCCGTCAGATTCAAGTCTACTTTAATTTCAATTTTTAAATATCAAAATAGATGGTATAAAATATATTTATTGAAATAATAATTGTGACGATTCATCGTCACGAATAAAAAATTATATATATATATATATATATATATATATATATATATTGTATGAGGGCGTGCGGTTCTAGACGATTTGAAGGGGATATGATGGGGTAGGATATGTAGGAGGGTAGGACTATAGCTAGGGTTGGTTCATAAATTAGCCGCCCAAAAAATCAATTGAAGCTGTCTAGTTGAGAATTACTGTTGGTGACAATGATTTTATTTTATTTTTATAATTTTTTTGGGGGTACACTTAATTAACCAAGTATATGTTTACGAGGTGTTCGAAAATTTTCATGTACCATACACAACTTGAATTTCTCAATAAACAACATCTTTTAATTTGGACAGCTCAATTGTAGTTAAATAAAGAAAATAAAACACTACACTAACTGGCCAACGATATAAGGACGCTGAATTTTGAGTTTAAGGGTTGATTTTAACGGTTCATGCAGTTTGTTCTTAGTAAATCTGCAAGTATACTAAGGAGTAAAGATATGAGGTACAAATTAATAATTCAACCATAACATATTAAAAGTCCAAAACAACCTTCCCTTGTGCCCTTGCATGAATCTGTTTATGATTGTCACATCACATACTATTATGAAATTTTATAATTTTTTATTATATTAATTATAGTAAATATTACATTTATCCCGATCCACAAATTAAGTATTAGAGTTAAAATATAACTTTTATTATAATTAATAGAACAGAAAATATAAAATTTTATAATGATATGTTTTGCGATAACTTTGTCAATTGTCATAAGTTGATCCTCCTTGCATGTATACTGCACGCCTTAACAATGAGCTTTAATTTAATTTGTTATTTCTTCTTTCATGAAGGGCATTAATTTTATATGGGCATGCGGGCATGCATGATGCATGCAATATACATACACCCTACATAAATTAAACAACTGTAATGTTTAACAATCCTAATTTACGGGGTCAGTTAATCAATTTCTGGCCTGACACTTGGCATATCCAATTAACTGCTCATCCGAATATTTACAACTTTTTACGTACCTAGGATTAGGAATATCTAAGATAGTAAACCATTTCTCCACGAGAGAATGGCCAATAATCTCTCCAAATCACACATTTTTTCCTCTATCTACTCCATCAAATACCCTATATAAACTACATAAATTTTCCATTCAAAAAAATCATTAATTCACATACGTATATAATAATAATAATAATTAATTAAACATGGCTAGAAAAATAGGTTTCTTGGCCTTTGAGGCGATTCTAGTGACAATCCTCCTGTTTGTTCCTCGTGTAATTTGTGACGACACGGTTCCAATCCCTGCGGATAAATCCCAAGTGAACTCATGGTTTAGCAGCAATGTCCAGGCTGCCAGTGGCCGAAAGGACCTGGACCCGGCCTTGGCCACGGCGGAGTCCAAACCTCCAAAGATCATTAAGGTGAATGCCGATGGGAGCGGCGAGTTCAAGACCATCACCGATGCTCTCAATAGCATTCCTGATAAGAACGCGGAGCGCGTGGTTCTTAAAATTGGAGGGGGAAATTATACAGAGAAAATCAAAGTAGATCGTGGGAAGCCGTTTATTACATTCTATGGAGATCCTAAGAATGTCCCAAACATTGTTTTTGGTGGGGATGCAGCCAAATATGGTACGGTAGAGAGTGCAACGCTAGCTGTCGAATCCGATTACTTCATGGGAGTAAACATTAACGTTATTGTATGTATTTTTAATTAATAAGTAGCTAGCTCAAAATTTATTTATGATCAATGTTAATTTTGATTAATCATGAATGATCAGAATACGACACCCAAGCCGGATGGGAGGCCAGGAGCGCAAGCAGTGGCATTGAGGACGTCTGGGGACAAGGGAGCATACTATAACGTCAAAGCCTATGGATTTCAGGACACCTTATGCGATGACAAGGGACTTCATTTCTACAAGGACTGCTACTTTGAGGGCACTGTTGATTTTATTTTTGGCAATGCCAAATCTATCTATTTGGTAATATTTAATAATATATATACATATATATATAGTAGCTACTAGCTAGTATTTATACATATATATATACACACACACACACACACACTTAATTCATGCACATGCAAATATCTCCTTGCTTGACTAGGTAGTTAATAAAAACAATTAATAATCCAATGAATATTGCACGCAGAATACGGAAGCTCATGTAGTGCCAGGTGAAACAGAAGCAAATGTGATAACGGCGCATGCAAGGGACAATCCCAGTAACGACGTGGGATATTCGTTTGTGCAGTGCTCGGTGACAGGCACCGGCAAAAAATCTTTCTTGGGTAGAACTTGGAGGTCTCATCCCACCGTCGTTTTCGCCTACTCTGAAATCAGTGATGTCATCGACCCTGCCGGCTGGTCCAACGCCGGCAAAACTGAATTCGAAAAGTATGTATACTCCTCCCTCCCTCCCTCCATCTATCTATCTACCCATATATATCAAATACCATTTTCAATGCAATGCACAACATGCATGCGTACACATAATACAACTGTGTAATGCATTCTTTCATTAAAAACAACAATATTTTTAACACTGGAAATATCATTCATTTTTTTATTTCACTATAATTTTTCATCTTTTCCTTTTTCTCTTTTCCAAATACATATATACATATACATATACATATATATATATATATAATGACATGAAATTCTTTTACATATAATAAGTAATTAAAGTGGGTACGTAGTTACATAAATTGGTAACATTTTCATATATAGTAAATTATAAACTGATTCCTTGATTAAAAAAAATTGTAAATGATGATAATGCATGCATGCAGGACTGCGTTCTTTGGAGAATTCAATAACAAGGGACCAGGAGCGGCCCTAACGGGTCGGCCAGCATATGTAAAGAAGCTAACGGAAGTAGAAGCTAAGCCCTTCCTTAGCCTTTCCTACATTCAGGGTTCTAAGTGGCTTCTTCCGCCTATTACCATCTAAATTTAGTTACTTAGTTAGTTAAGGTCCATATCCGCCACAAGAATTAATAAGATTTTGTTCTATTCCATTCTATTCTATTCTGGGTTTGACTTGTATCGATTATATATGTAATTTGGTCCGATCAGTCCAGACCTAGCTAGCTTTATATAATAAGGTTTTATTTTATTTTATTTTTAATTAAATATGCCTGTATGTGTGGGTATTAATAGAGTAGTGCAACTAATTTAATGTTGCAGAGCTGGTTGAGGCTTCAGATTTTTTGTATGATGATAATAATAATAAAAAATTGTTTTTATTACTCTATCTAGCTCCTCATTATTTCTCAAGTTGCATTGATCTTTTATTCCTTTTCTTTTTCCTCACTTTCGATTAATTAGTTGCCTCAACGTCAAAGACTCCTAGCATCCTTTCTGAATAACACCGAATTTTCTGCACCTTCAATTTCGATCGCATGTAATTCATAAAAAGGCATAAAATATAACCGTGTTATGTATCTAAATCATGAAAAGAAAACTTCCCAAAATATATAGTATAAATAATGTCTTTTATTCTAAACTAATTTATGTGTAAATAGGAAACGAATTCTAAATGTTTGTAAAAGAAGAAAAATATTACAATTGAAAAGGATGTAAATATATATATATATATATATATATATATATATATATATTTTATAGAATATACAACTTTTACTACACATGATACAATTGTATATTCCATTATTTGCTCTTGAGTTTGAGAATATCAGCTCCGGAAAGATGAAACACATGCATGGATACACAAATAATATTCTTTCCGTTTTATATTATTTGATCATTGTTGATTTTTTAAAGTCTACTTAAGAGATTTTTAAGCTCAAAATTGACATAGATTTTTTAATGTTAATCAACACAATAATGAATACAAAAACTCTACGTGGGCATGAAAATTGGACATTAATGTATTTGAATTTCACTTATTTGTATTTTGACCTCCAATGATGGATAAAAATATAAATAGGTGAAATTCAAATACACTAATGTCTAATTTTTATGTCCACCTGGAAGAGCTCTACTGAATATTATAAACTATCTAAAAAGTATTACTCATTATAAGTTTTATTGTTTCATAATTTTTATTGAGTCATATCAATTTTGAGTTTAAAAATGTCTCAAATTAATTTTTAAAAATTAATAATTGTTAACGCCTGATTTTGTCCGCGCGTCCAATCCACTCTCCGCGCGTGTACCTGCACAAAAGTCCCAACGGCTTGGGCCGTGTGGAGACTCCTCGGGTGTAAGAGTAAGTAACAAGCTCAAGGTCCGCTAACAATGGAGGTCAAATATTTAGTAGGGTAAAATATCTCGTACCTTGTACTCCTTGTTACTTGGATATTTATAAGGATTCACTTGGCTACTTTCTACTCCTATTAGGAGTGTGCTGCCCAGAATCCTTATTAGACCCGGATTAAACTACCTTGATCCGATAGAAGTATAATCCAATAAGGAACCACAAGGGCTTAGAATACTGGCTCAAGCCTTTTCGGACTGGAAAGTCCTCATATAATCCGCTAGGTGTGATTGACCTCTGGGCCGAGCCCAACATAAGAAGCCCAATCCAGCCTGTTAGGATTTATATCCGAACATTGCCCCCTACTCCCTTAGTATATGATATGTACTGGGGGAGTGAGTCAGAGGATTTGATCATCCGGAAATTTATAACAAGAGAAGAGGATAGATGCTCTCGGGAACCCGAAGGTGTCAGACCGATGATATCTCTCCTCCAAGTATCTTCAAGTGTTAGCCCGAAGATGGGGACTCTCGAGGGCGTCAGACCAAGGATAATGCCCCTCGGGTGCTCGAAAGCATGAGAACCGAGGATAATGCCACTTGGGATCCCTAGAAACATTGTCCCGAGGATGGAGAACCTGGTCACGATATCGGGCTTCTCTGATGGGTAGGCCCTGCTCACAGATGTGTATTTGGGCCCAGTCTTTCTGTTTCGAAGCCCAATATTAATATCACAGCACAGGCAGCCCAACAGCTATTTTTTTGAAATTCGAAACGTTATAGTTGGGTACAGCTGTTAGGCACTATAGCTTATCAGCAATAACTTCTCCCGCCTCTGGCCTCGTCCGTTGGATAGGATCAATTTCGACCGTCGGATATCCACTTTTATAGAGAAAGTTAACCTAGCCGTCATTTCTCACCGGTACATTCATTTTCACAGAGAGAGAGAAGTAACTTTCCAGAGACCTCGTCTTCTTGCTTTTCTGCTTTAGGATCGATCGTCCATCCCCTTCCTCGAACGTCTTCAAGTAAGTTAATCACTTTCTTTCTTTTTCTCTTCTCGATGGCTGGGGGTGATGGGAATCAGGCTTCATCTTCCCATGTTGAAGATGAGATTACTATTGCTAGGGCCGGAATTCCAGAAGGTCAGCCATGGAAACCGGTAATAATAGAACGTATGAGAGATATAGAAGAGTACAATAGGACTAAGTATCTTTCTTTAGAGTATAGAGTAGCCAACATTCCTTCTTCTATCAAGAATCCCTTTTTTGACCTGTTGATGACGGAATTCTATATTCCAGAATCGTATGAAATTAGGAGACCCGAGGGTGAAGAAAAGGTATACTGGCAACCCGAAGGGGGATGGATTCCGATTCACCGCCAGTTGCTTCTCTTCGGGGTGCGTTTCCCACTCCGCCCTTTCGTCGTAGAACTTCTTCATACAGTAGGACTTAGTTTGAATCAATTATCCCCAAATTCTTTCATTCACTTAAATAGTTTCATAGCTTTCTGCTCGTCCGAGAGCATAACCCCGAAGCTTGACTTCTTCTTTCAATTCTTTTCCCTCTCCGCCTGTAAGGAGAAGGGTTTTTATCAAATAATCAAGAATCCGGGTAGAGATACCCTAATGGATACCCCATCCAGTAACAAGGGATGGCATGGGGATTGGTTCCTCATCAAGGGGCCGGACACTGAGTTGGTAGGACCTTGGTCTAACCCGAACAAAGACCAATTAAACCCGAATCGGATTACCCGAAGAAGGTTGGAGGAGTTCGAGGTTTTGTATTCCAAGCGACCATCGGTGAAGTGGAACCGGCTTCTTTTGAATGACCAAGACTGGTTACATGATCATGGCTGTAAGTCCATTTAAATTTCCCGAATGCAAATTATTATCGAATTGATAACATACTGATTGATTGTATCTTTTGTGCAGTGGCTGACTCCGGAAGGACTGCTGATAACGAGGTTATTCTTGAGGCAGCTGGTGTGCCGAGGACAAAGCTGTCAGGTGCTGAAAAGCTAAGGCTGGCACGCCAGAAGAAATCCTCGGGCAGCAAGGTGTTAACCTTGCCCGAGGGAGCTACCGAGGGAGCAACTGGAACGGGCCCGACCCCGGAGTCAGCGAGAGCTGCTGAGCCCAAGCCCAAAAAGAGGAGGCTGGTGCGCCACTCCTCAGTTGAGGTGAGAGAAGGACCTATTCAAATGGTCCCGATCGAGCCTTCTTCTACTACCGGGGGATCGGCCAGTGCTGCCCCGAAGGAGCTGGTCGCAACAGCTTCTTTTGATGCCGAATCTCCTCACCCCGAAGAAGGGGTTCTGGTGAGGAAGAAGAAGAAGCAAGTAGAGTCCACTCCTCCCCCTCCTGCCACTGAACAACTAGGGGGGGAAGGAGTGGGAACTTCTGTCGGGGCCTTGGACTCTGTCCCGATTATTCTTGACGCAGCAGAGGCTAGTCAGGGGGGTCTGAAGGTCTTGATGGAGAGGTTGTTCGCTCACCACACCAAGGTACACAAGTGTTTTTTAAGTATTACCCCTAATTGCTTTGTCTGTCGTATCCTAACTCCTGAATCGTTACTATACAGGGAAACGATCTTCTGCTTGAAGTTTCTGGCCAAGTTAAGAGCTTGGAGCACGAGCTGAAGAAGTCCACCGAGGAGTGTGGTGCGGCGAAGGATAAACACCAGAAGATCCGGGACCAACTCCACCAACAACACGCTAGCTTTCATGCCATGAAAGCTGACTATGAAATGATTCGGTCGGAGAAGGTGAAGACTGATCAGGAGCTCGCCGATCTGAGGAATCGGGCGGAATATGCCGAGACCCGGGCCGAGAGGGCTTCCAAACAAACTGAGGCTGCTACAAAGCGAGCCGATGCTGCCGAGGGGAAGATCCGGGAGCTCGAAGCTCTTCTCCGGAGGCAAACTGAACAAATCAGCCAATCGGACGAGGCGATCCGCTTACAAACCGACCAGATGCGCAATCTGAAGGACAATGTTCAGATGATCGTTGACGGTTGGGCTGCGAAGGAAGCAGATTGGCTGAAAGGTCCTATTGACCCCGCGTTGCCGAGTGTTCTGGCCCCAAGTCTTCGGCAAAAGGTGATCGAGGACTACAAGGTCTCCGATCAATTCCACGAAGATGTCCAGGATGCTGTGGTGAACGAGTTCAATGACGGCTTTGAGTTTGCCCGAGAACTAGTGCGGGAAAAGGGTCATGATCCTGATGCACTGGGGATTGTTATTCCCGAAGACTGATTTTGTAATTTCCTACCATGTAATTTCAACAAAGTCTTTGTAATATGAATATTCTGTAATGAAAGTTAGTTCTTTCGATGAGTTGTGTAAATATTCTATCTTATCTCTTCTCTTGAGTTATTCTTATTTATCAATGTTCATAGCTGCTTTACATCTCTTCTCCCCATTAACTTTATTAGGAAATTGCTAATAATGTTAAATCGATGTATCAAAGTGTATGCAAAAACAGCAGGCAAAGATAAAACAGAAGAATTCTCATTAATCTCGAAAAGATAATCAATATTGAGCAACATTTGAGCCTCAAAAAGAAACTAAGTACATAGTGTCACTGATGATATCTTCGGAGCCGAGCTGCATGCCATGTGTTCGGGACGTCCTTTCCATCCATATGTTGCAATTTATAGGTTCCTGATCCTAATATTTCGATGACTTTATACGGTCCTTCCCACGTGGGCATCAATTTTCCCGTTTCCCGAGGTGTAGACGCTTCTGCCTGCCGAAGAACCAAGTCCCCTACCTGGAATGTTCTTGACTTGACATTTTTGTTGAAATGCCGAGCCGTACGTTGTTGATAGGTGGCTAATCTGAGAACCACGGCATCACGTTCTTCTTCCAGTAGGTCTAGGTTTTCCCTAAGCCCCTCGCTATTGAGAATTTCGTCAAAGTTTTGGACTCGGGAAGAAGGTATCCCAATCTCAATAGGTATCAAGGCTTCGGTCCCATAAGAAAGCTTGAAGGGTGTTTCTCCGGTTGTGGTTCGAGGAGTTGTTCGGTAGGCCCATAGGACATGGAGAAGCTCTTCGGGCCAGGCTCCTTTGGCGTCTTCGAGTCTTCGTTTGATACCGTTCAACAAGAGCCTGTTTGTCACCTCAACCTGTCCATTTGCTTGAGGATGGGCCACAGAAGTTCGTCGGTGTTGAATATTCAGTTCTGTCAGAAAACCTTCGAACTCTTTCCCCACGAACTGAAGACCATTATCAGAGACTAGGACTTTAGGGATTCCGAACCGATAAACCACCTGTTCTTTAAAGAATTGAAGACATGTCTTCTCCGTGATTTTTGCTAGTGGTTTGGCTTCGACCCATTTGGTGAAGTAATCTATGGCCACAATAACAAATTTTACCTGACCCTTACCCTGAGGGAGCGGCCCGAGAAGATCTATTCCCCAAACTGCGAAAGGGATGGGAGATAATATAGGAGTAAGTTCTTCGGGAGGTTGGTGTGGTACCGAAGCGAACAGTTGGCATTTGTGGCATTTTTTGACGAAGTCTTTGGCGTCCTGAAGCATGGTCGGCCAAAAATATCCTTGTCTCAAAATTTTATGTGCCAACGTCTTTGCTCCAACATGATCCCCACATATCCCCTCATGGACTTCTCGAAGAGCATAATCCGATTCTCTGGGATCAAGACATCGAAGTAAGGGCGACGAATAGGATCTCCTGTACAGTGTATCCTCAATAAGACAGTACTTTGTGGCCTTGAATTTTATCCGTCGGGCCAATGCTCGATCATCAGGAAGCTCATCAGTTTTCAGAAACCTGACTATGGGGGTCATCCAGGAATCCTCGGATTCAATATCCATTATTGTCTGTACCGTTGTGCTTGGTTCCTGGAGGGTTTCAAGGTATACAGATCCTTCCATTTCCCCCTGGTCAGTTGTAGCAAGCTTCGAGAGGGCGTCAGCCATAGTGTTGTCTGCTCTGACTACCCCAATAATTTGATACTTAGGGAAGTGTTCGAGGAGCGTCTGCACCAGCTGTAGATATGCCTGAAGATGAGGTTCCCTGGCTTCATATTCCCCCAATACCTGTTTTACCACTAGTTGGGAGTCGCTGTATATCATCAGGTTTTTCACCTCCAGGCTTCGGGCCAACCTTAGACCTGCTATAAGTGCTTCATATTCGGCAATGTTGTTGGTAGCTGTGAACCCGAAGCGAATAGATTGTTGGACCCTGAATCCTTCGGGGGATGTAAGAATCACCCCAGCCCCGCTACGAGGTCCGACGCTAGATCCGTCCACAAATAACGTCCACGCCGAGTCTGTAGTCGGATTTGGTAATTCAGTTGTCTCTTCTTCTTCCTGCTCCTCAGGGAAAGAACACTCAACAATGAAATCCGCCAGAGCCTGCGCCTTAATTGCTGTTCGAGGCCGAAAGTCTATATTGAACTGACTTAGCTCTACAGCCCACGCTGCTAATCTCCCCGAAGACTCGGGACGGTACAATACTTTCCGAAGGGGTTGATCTGTAAATACTGTGATGGTTCTTCCCTGAAAGTAGTGCCGAAGCTTTCGACTAGAAATGACCAACGTGTAAGCCAACTTCTCTAAGTTCGGATATCGAGTCTCGGCATCTCGAAGAGCATGGCTTACGTAGTAGACGGGTTTCTGACCTTGTACGTCCTCCCTTATTAAAGCCGACCCAACCGCAAACTGTGTAGCCGATAGATATAACTGTAGGTTTTCCTCGGGAAGAGCTTTACTGAGGATAGGTGGGGAAGAGATATAATGCTTGATCTGTTCAAAGGCAAGCTGACATTCTTCCGTCCAAACGAACGTCTTCTGGTTCTGAGCCCCTTTTAGAGTATTGAAGAATGGCAGACATTTTTCTGCTGATCGGGCCACGAACCTCCGAAGGGCAGCGAGTCTCCCTGTTAATCTTTGAATATCTTTAAAACTCCTCGGGGATTGCATCTCGAGGATAGCCGATATTTTTTCGGGATTGGCTTCAATCCCTCGTCGGCTAACCATATATCCCAGGAATTTACCGGACCCGAGACCAAAAGTGCACTTGGCGGGGTTAAGTCTCATATTATGAATTCTGACGTTCCGAAAGCACTCTTCTAGATCTGACAAGTGGTCTTCGTCTCCCATGCTTCGGACGATCATATCATCCACGTAAACTTCCATGTTTCTGCCGATTTGATCTCTGAATACTTTATTCATCATTCTTTGATAAGTTGCCCCAGCATTGATCAGACCAAACGACATGACCTTGTAGGCGTAGATTGCTCGGTGAGTGATGAAGGATGTCTTCGGGATGTCTGGTTTGTACATGGCAATCTGATTATACCCGGAAAAAGCATCCAAGAAGCTCATTAAAGTGTGTCCCGCAGTGGAATCGATTAGTTGATCGATGTTCGGGAGAGGATAGTAATCTTTCGGGCATGCTTTGTTTAGATCCGTGTAGTCTACACACATCCTCCACTTCCCGTTATGCTTCTTCACCAGCACCACGTTGGCTAGCCATTCCGGATAAGTTATTTCATAAATGAAGTTGGCAGCCAACAGCTTTTCAATCTCTTCGTCAATCACCTTCTGTCGCTCGGGAGCTATATTACGCCTCTTCTGTTTAACGGGCTTGTGGCTGGGGTTGACACTTAATTTATGTTCAGCCACATCCCTATTTATTCCCGGCATGTCAGCTGGCGTCCACGCAAATATATCTGAGTATTCTTTTACCAGCTCGATGAGTCTGGCTCTGACGCCCGTTTCCAAACCGGTACCGATCTGTATTGTCCTGGTGCTGTCCTCCCGAAGCAATGGAATCTCTTCGGTTTCTTCAGCAGGCGTAGCTATCGGCTCGGAGCCTCCCTCTGTAAAAGGTTCTAGCTCAATTTTCATCGTAGTTTTTTTGCTTACTCACCCCCACAGAAGTCGCCTGGATAGTCTGGAGATAGCACCTTCTGGACAAATCCTGATCACCAGTCACTTCACCAATCCCATTCTCGGTCGGAAATTTCATCTTCAGATGCGGAATTGAGGTGACTACTGCCTTTAAAGCTGCCAAAGTTGTTCTCCCGAGAATAGCATTGTAGTTGCTTTCCACCTGGACCACATAAAACCTTATCATGATGGAAGCCTGTTTGGGGGCCGTGCCGAAGATCGCTGGTAGCTCTATCGTCCCTGCTATTCGGACTGGGTTGTTCCCGAAGCCATACAGCGGGGACTCATTGCAGATCTCCAACTTCCTTCCCCCCAGATCCAGCCGATTGTAGGCGTGGCTGTAAAGCACGTCCACTGAACTTCCGTTATCCACCAGCATGCGTTTCAGATCCATAGTTCCAATCTGGGCTGTGATGACCAATGCATCTTGGTGCGGCATGACTATTCCCGGAGGGTAATCATCATCGGAGAAGGTAATGGGTTCGGTCGGAGAAGTCTTAGGTTGCCCAGACAATTGATGGACCTCTCTTGCGAAGGCCTTCCTCTTCCGATTAGACAGAGCTGATATTGGGCCTCCCGAGATAACGTCGACAACTCCACGGGCTGCTCCCGATGATGGAGGCGGTGGTGCTATCCGATCAAAAGCACTTGGTTTGTATCGATCTGCCACATAGCAATCTAGGTTACCCCTCCGGACTTGCCTTTCTAGAAAATCCTTCAACTGGTAACAATCTTCGGTGTCATGTCCCTTGGCTTCATGATAGTTGCAATATTTGTCCCCTTCCTTTTGTCTGGCAAAAACTCTGATCCTCGGGGGCTTTTCATAGAAAGGCTGGTCCTTAATTTCCTTAACGATAACGGCTCTACTCAAGGTTAAGGGAGTGTAGTCCTTATCATTATCCCTGTTACCTCGGTCTCTCGAACCATTATTCTTCTTTTGCCGATTATCTTGGGAATCTTTCTTGTGATTCCCCTTGTCGTTATCGTTGTACTTCTTATCGGCGTCGTTGCCTCGGGGGTCTCTCTGGTGAAAATCACCTGTATTTTTCGAGGTGCCCCGAAGGTTAGCGAGCGCCTCTTCCAACTCAACGAACTTATCGACTTTGTCATATGCCTCTGGTAGGGATTCGGGTGCCTTCGAGATGATTTCCTCGATCAACCTGCTAGACTTATCCACGTTCAATCCCATGGTCAAAAAATGGATCACCTGCTTCGGATCTATATCGTTAATTTCCGACACAGCCTCCCGGAATCTCTTTATATACTGTCGAAGCGTCTCGTTCGGTCTCTGTTTAACCTGCATCAGGGATGTGATCATTTTAGCCCGCCTCTTGTTGCTGCCGAAGCGGGTGTGGAATTGTTCTTTCAGATCATCCCATGAGCGTACTGATGCAGATGGGAGGGAGACAACCCACTCCCGAGCAGTCTTCTTCAAGGTGGATAAGAATAAATGGCACATGGCTGCTTCATCATGACCATGAAAGAGCATGGCCTGCTCGAAAGTGAAGGTATGATCATGGGGATCTCCAGTTCCATCATACATCTCCAGGTTTGAGGGGACCTTGTTCTTCCTATCGATTTTCGCATTAGCCAAGTCTCGGGTGAAAGGAGTGACCCGAGGCTTTTTGGTTCCTGACGGTTCGGCCCTTCGGGATGATGATTCCCCAGTATGACTTTTATCAAGGCTTCGTCGGGAACCCTCGCGTCGATCTCGCCTGGATGGTGACCGGGCTCTCTTTCTCAAGTCCCTTGTAAAGATGGATTCAGAATGGGCCTGGTTATTATCTCGATGCCGTCTTTGGGGTCGGTCATCTCTTCGTCGGCGGGGAGCAGAGCGGGAGGCCGAGCCTCTCTCGCTCAGCAACTGTTGCCCAGCTTCGTTCAGTTCTATGTACTGCCTGTCAAGCTCTTCTTGCTGGATGTCTAGAGCTTTCTTTCGATCAAGGATCTGCTGAAGGCGTTGTCCCCGTTCGGCTGATGTCTCCCGGTGTGGCCGAGATTGCACCGGTCCGTGTGAACCATGGTTGCTTTGCTGTGAATTTTCCATGTGGATTTGTTTTGATCACCAAAGCAATTTACTACTAAAAGGCCCTCCTTCTAGCGCCAATGTTAACGCCTGATTTTGTCCGCGCGTCCAATCCACTCTCCGCGCGTGTACCTGCACAAAAGTCCCAACGGCTTGGGCCGTGTGGAGACTCCTCGGGTGTAAGAGTAAGTAACAAGCTCAAGGTCCGCTAACAATGGAGGTCAAATATTTAGTAGGGTAAAATATCTCGTACCTTGTACTCCTTGTTACTTGGATATTTATAAGGATTCACTTGGCTACTTTCTACTCCTATTAGGAGTGTGCTGCCCAGAATCCTTATTAGACCCGGATTAAACTACCTTGATCCGATAGAAGTATAATCCAATAAGGAACCACAAGGGCTTAGAATACTGGCTCAAGCCTTTTCGGACTGGAAAGTCCTCATATAATCCGCTAGGTGTGATTGACCTCTGGGCCGAGCCCAACATAAGAAGCCCAATCCAGCCTGTTAGGATTTATATCCGAACAATAATGATCATATAATTTGGAACGAAAAGAATCCATATTAAAAGGTAAGAAAAAGAGAGAAATTGAAGAACAACAATTGTAGATCTTATAACTCGATCTCCGATATATGCGGTTGCGCCACTCCTCCATTGATTAAGTCACTCTTAGCTATCAGTGGCCATGTATAAATTTAATTTTCTCTCCTTCTAGCTATTGTTGTTTTACTACTTCCCCCAATTAATATTTGCCCCATCATCTTCAAAAACTTTGAAAATATTTTATCTAACACAAATTAAATTACACTTAGACAACACTTTCTTCACATATTTATTAATAAGAGCACTTCACTAATAAAAGCCAAGATATGCCAAAAAGATACTAAATTTTGAGGGGAAGGGAAAACTTTGATAATTAATTATGCTCTATTTTTTAATTTTTATTTTACACGTTTCAGTGTAAATGGTCACACTTAAATTTAATTTTACGATGATCACACACACTCTAGGGTGTAATATTTTGTTTCAAAAAAAAGATGTTCCTGTAATTATAACTAAGCTATTGACATGAGTGAATCCAATAATTGTAACCAATTAAAATTATACATATTATTTTGTATTTTTTTTTTGTAATAATTTTTTAGTCACAATAATATTATTGTTGATATAAACCTAGCTAGGCATATACTTGCTATTCTTTGGGAATGTCGTGTATAGTAGACATCAAAGGCGGTGTCCCTCCTACCACGTATGAAACAGCCGAGTGGCCAGTCCCATGACCTATTGAGCCGAGCCACTCTCCAACTATACTTCATCAGTCGAATTATTTTCTTTTTCTATTTCAACTAATTTATCTTTCCATCATTTTCTTCCCTAAATTTCTCAAACTTTCTTTTGCTCTATCAAACATAATTAAATTGGAGTAACTATTGAACATATATTTTTGCACGAGTATATATACTTATATCATGACTTGCTCAGGGTGATTATATCCAAGTGTCTTCAATTCCTCCTGTAAAGAGTCGTCATCCATCAGAACAAGAATTATAGCTAGAGGTTATATAACCATGCGGTTTAATTGGTTAAAAAGTCCTGTTATATATTGTAAAAATTTTCAGCCAAATTATGATTGTAAAGTATGTGCATATATGAAATAGATAAGAATTAATAAAAAATATCACTTTAATTTATTCTATTTGTCGATATCATTTTCCTTGGTCGAATATCCTGCCTCTGGCTTGCATTATATATCGAGCATATTCCTTTATTAAGAATTATTGTGAAGTTCTGTAGAATTTAAATATTTTGCGACTTCTTTTAGTCCAAAAAGTAGAAGACAAAGTAACCTTGAATATGCAGTATGTTCTTCATTAGTTGCACGTACATGTAACAAATCAAGTTCTTGTAATATACTCTCCTCTCCACAATATAAAATCAATTTTGATTTTTAAAAGTCAGATGTATACATTTTCAAAACTACAACTACTGTAGTTTGAAGACAATAAATCTCACAATTTATTACTTAAACAATGTTAATAATACACTGTTAGATTCCATGAATATCTTCTTGTTCAATCATCTCTGATGAAGTCCCATGGCAATGTAAGATTACATGAATGATGAAACTTCACAAATCTCCGTGGAAAGTAGCAGTGAGAATCTCAAATCCTGCATTCCGAAAAGGAAATAGATATATCCTTCCAGTAAAACATGGAACTTTTCAGCCTACCAGACAGTTCGACAAAAATGTCAAAATTGTAGTTATACCAGATATGCTGCTGTGTCTAACCAACTGAAAGAATAACATTTTTCGGTGGTTATAGCATGACTTTTCTAAAAGTAATGACTACCTAAGCATCCAACAATTCATTAAGCCATCACAATTTAGTGATTTACATAAAAGCATCATAACTTCACAAGCACTCAAAACTCCCAAAAAAAGACTTAAAACTTACCAATCCTTTAGACGTTCAAATTATAAAAACCTCACAACCATTTTAACCATAACAAATAGTCAGCTGTTCACCACTTTCTTTTTTAGAGCATGTATATATATATATATATGCATGCAACTAAAACACAAAGTCCAATGCCCCTGCAAGCTACAGAACGTTCAGGGTCGAAAGAGATTACGGGTAAAATAAAAAGAGCAGACCTTTCTGGCATGCAACTCATGGTACAAAGCAAGCCCTCTTGGCAAGCAAATGATGGTACAAACCTTTAGAGAAATGACCCTAAAGAGCACAGATATATAGTTAACTGCATAACCACTGTGTTAATTGCTTCTTTCACCATATAATGCCACTGGTCCAAAGAAGATCATTGATTTTTAGCATGCCACAGACAATCCATCATCAGTACGGTCTGTAACGCATTGGCCTCCTTGCCCTTGGAACCCGTCTGCAAAAGACGGAAAAAAAATAGGGCAGACATTTTAGCAAGTAATACAACTATAAACACGCTAGACTGCTACAGAAACAATACTTCCATCAACAAGAGTAGAAAAACGCAAGCAAAAGGTGAAGCTGGTGGATGACAGAAAATAAAATCACAAACATAAAGAGAAATGAAGATAAACTCATGAAAGGACATTGGACCAAAAGATTCATATTGCACTCCTAAAAAGTTGTACAGGAAACAGAGTGGAGAGCGTTATACAAGGACCTTGAGTTCTTTCGCCTAAAACACCAACACTTGGTCCTTGGTAATATTAGAGTCACCGGATTTCTACAGAAAAGACTAAATCTTGGTTGTTCTCTTTTTGCTAACAATTTTTACTGATGGGCAGTTTTAATATAGCAATCAAGTACTATTGGTTCATACATATTCCTTCTGATTTATATTTATTATACCCTTGTCCCCTGGCTATTGGCCATTCTTTTAACTCTACTGCAGTATAAAGTTTTGCAACAAGAAATAAAATCTTGGGGAATTTCAAATGGATCAAAACAACCTCGCAGAACAGAGCCATATTCACAAATTCACAATCATATTCTTCATTAATTGGATCAAAATATTTACTAATAGCTGTGTTTTTTGTTAAAATCACATCACAGCATTGTAACTAATAGCTCAGATCAACTAAAAAAATTTAACCTTGGTAAATAGGTAATGACAGAGTCTATTTTATTCTTTTTTTTTCCTGATAGAATGTATCAACTATCAACCAAGTCCTTTATCCAATGAAATTGAAAACTTCTTCTCTAGTTCCTCAAAATAAAGAACCTCAGTCTATTATAGTTTTAATCTCTCTAAGAATTTATCGCAAAAGTCAAAACTCATGAGAAGGCAATTGAAAAAAGCTATACACTATAATAAATCAGAATCCCTTTGAACTTCTACTTTAATTTATTGACTGCCATCATTATTATACAATCTTTTTTAATTATCAAAAAGGTTCCTTTTACAGAGTTTCAACTCTCAACTCACCAAAAATATATCTTCTCCAAAAGTCGAGCTTTCATGTTATGTGTTATGTGCTATGCATTCAATCAGCTAAATGAAATCCCATCTTTTTGTTTGATCCCATGCACTTGTGACAAGTGCATGCGGCTGTTCATTTGCTATATTAAACACATATTTTTTGCAAACAACACAATCATACGACACTTACCCATAACCATAAGGAGGAAAGACTGGTGGACCAGGCATGTAAGGCCTTCGGGATCGAAATCCAAAGTATGGGTTGGGACGCCTTCCTCGAAATTGCTTCAGCCCGGGAACATTTGTTCGCTTAGCAGCCACCTGCACAAAAACAAATTCAACAACCACAATGAAATAATAAGAAAAACAACAAGAGAATATCAAAGTTATCAGCTTCAAGTCTTCAACCAGTTTAAGTCAAAAGGAACCTTTAACTGACGACCGTGCAACTCTGACTCGTTTAAGAGGAGAGCATTCTGGATGGCATCAAGTTCAACAAACTCCACATAAGCAAAACCTTTTGGTTGACCAAACTTGTCTGTTAAAATCGTTACTCTGTTAACCGTTCCACATGACTGGAAATGCTGCTGAACCTCCTCAGGTGTACATGCATAATCTACCTGATATTTAACACAGAATAAAGCACAAAAAATGAATTTTTTAATTCCTGATCAAATTACAATACAAGCACAGCAACCGATGTGAAACATCAAGACCTAGGTAATATATAACAAACAACACTTCCAAACTGAAGTAGATCAAATAGAACCAAATGGTTTTTACTTATAGTCTGCAGACCAAAATAGTAAAAGTTGAGAAACTGTAATGATTGTTCACCAGCTAGATTTTTTAAGGTAGCTTGTCTAAACTACATCTGGAGCATATTTCTCGATTATAGTGAACATTGATTATCCTCAGTATCCAACAGTATCCAAATAGGGGGGGGGGGGGGGAATAATAATTATATAGTTGATTAGACACAGCTTATTAAGTTATTTGTTTTACTTTTTGGTGAAAGGTCAGAAAATTTTATTTATTAACTCAAACTTTCAAGAACATAAGGGTATATTTGTGCACGCCTCTTTAGTTAAAAGAACTAATATTTTTTCTCGAATATAAATGATCTTTAAGTTTATTAGTAGACCTATATTTATCACTCTATGTAGTGAGGGGGGAGAGAGAGAGAAAGAGAGGGAGAGAGAGAGGGAATTCATTGGACATCCCAAAAACAAAAAAGATGTACAGATTTATATGATAATATACAACATGGATTTGCTAGGCCACTGATCTGCAATTTAATCCTTCCAGTATATATTACTGTTAGGAATTTTAGAAGGGTTGCATCCAAATGACGAAGGTGTGCAATACATTTTCATCTGTGTCAAATTATGTAGGAAAGCTACCAAAAAGATTATGATGAAAGAATTAAATTCCACTCGATGGATTACAGATTATATCATTGTACAACTCGTATTTGAATGACCACTGATCTGCAGTTAAGCCGTATAGTATATGTCAACTTTGACTGATTTCAAGAAAGGTTGCATCCACATGACTGAGGTGTACAAGACACATTTCCATCTGTGTCAAAAAAAGAAAGTAGGAAGCTATCACAAAAGTTATGACTACTATGGATTACAGGGTAAAAGAATCTAAGTAATGTGTATCTCACTATCTCCTGACATATATTAGAGCAAATACTAAAAGAAACAGACTATGCCTTTAACCCTTAGTTGATGCATATTTGAGCTGAGGAGAAAATATTCTAGTAGTTTAAACTATTGAAGGGTGCTTTTGAATCAAAATACTTTATAACCGTCAATTTTGGATGTTGCAGAGATTTTGATTTAACCCTGTTGAGCTTTGCACACCAGTCCAATGTAAACTGTATCATCCAAATCGAAATCATTTAACGAAGTGGTAGGCCATCTTCTGATCTCATTCAAATGCTATGAAATATGATAAAGTCCTTACTTTCTAAGTCCTCATCAAGGAATGTGTAATATACCCTATCCTTGATATTGCAATGACTATATTAACTAGAAATTGAAGAAAAAAGTTGCTCAAGAACTTAAAACATTTTTCTGAGAGAGGCTACCACGCATTCAATCATGTTTTAAGTGCTGCATTCTTGGTCTGGAAAAGGCCAACAATTTGGCACAGTAAATCAGCAACTATTTCCATCGAAAGTCGCAGATGAAAAGACAGCCTTAGGAATTCAACATGCAACTTGATGCTTTTCTTCATCTTCTTTATTTTCCCTCTTTTCATATGTGAAAAATTATGTGCTCTAGTATCCAATAAAAAATAATCATGGAAAGCAGCCAATACCGTGAATTTGGTTCTTTCTTTTTCTATCTTCTTCTCTTTTCTCTTTATTTTTACCTTTTTTTTGGTCTGGAGAAGTGATGATACTATAGAAGATCATGGTGTGAACAATGATGGTATGAGAACTTTATACCAGATGCAAAGAGCTTAAACATCTTAAAGGAGACTTTAACACCATTAGTCCTCGTCATATATACATTTCATGAACCATTCTTCATACAAGCAGATGCAAGTAAAACATTGAAAGGCACAATAGTGGGTAAACATGTACACGGCCTCCAAGGGAAAGGTCAAGGTGGAGTACCGTGTTAGATAGTGTAACCTGAGTCACCTGACTTTGAAGGGGCTTGTCTTTTCATTTTCTCATACGAAGTTGGGAACCGAAGTTGGGAACCTAAGCCACCGAAACTCACTCAAGAAGAAATAAAATGACCCCAAAAAATCTCCATACTAAAACTAGTTTAATGACTCAACAAAATGAACATTACAGTTAAGCTCGCTAAAGGAAGTTAATATCTGGATTTTTATGTACATTTCCTTCTCCAAATCAATCTCCAAATGTTGGAACAAAAGCATGCCATAAACAGGATGACAAGATTTACATTCTGTTCAAGGATAACTGCAAAATAAAAATGAAATAAGGTAGGGGTGTAAAACCTCACATTACCGACATATATTGAGCGGGCATCGGCCTCCTCCTTTTCAGCCTGAGAAGCAGAAACACTGGAGGAATCTTCATAATCATGCACATTAAACAAGAAAAAAAATGAGCTGATTAAATATATATATATATATATATAATTCAAGATCCAAAAGCAAGCAGAAGCAGAATATATAGGAAATAAAAGAAACCAAGTGAGAGCATATATAGAAGGCGATTGGATTACATATATAGGTAATTTGAAGAATGAATCTAACTTACAAACTAAAATTTTCAATAGTTGGAAAGTTATAATACCAAAATATGGATCATATACTTCTGAAAAAAGGTAAAATTAATATATTTTAACCCATTTATAGAAAAACACAACCATCTCCCTGGCATCCATGCAATGGGAGAAGTTAAGGTTCAGGAAATAACATATCTTTTGTACTGATTTCAGATTTTCAACACATACATGCCTACACAGTTGCATGAGCACTCTTAAGTAGAAGTAAATGTGTGGAACTAAACTATATATCTCAACCCTCCACAAGTATCTGATGTGAAAATAATTTGCTGATGATTGGATAAAAAATGAGAAGAGCAGAGAAGGTTAAAGAAGAGCAAAAAAATGTGAAGGACCTACCGCAGAAATCTTAAAAAGGAAGGATAATAAATTCCAACCTGTAAAGATGGTGATTGAATTTATAATTCAAACACGATGGGATCACATTCATCATTCAAACCAGTCACCTAATAACATGTAACAAGTCCTATTAACTGATACATAAACAACATCATCCTACACGCTTTCATTTTACTAAATTATAACGGGGGATTGGATTGAATGAGGAAATGAAGTCGAATCGGGTATACATTCATTTTATGCATTATGTGTTCAATCACTATCTTACAAATTAGAGATTGGTTGACCTTCTTAAGTCTTAACAGTTTATTGTGTTACTTTTATCTATATAATCTATTCTCGCACCATCGTGGCATTGCCTTACATCATTCTCACTTATTATCAATCACCTTAGTTGATCGATTTCATGTAAAAACTTTGTGGAGGAGAGAGCCTTACATCTGTTGTTTAGTCCAATTGCTTTACTTCTATAGATCTGTTCAATTGTTTATAATTTATAGATCTGTTCCAAGAGAAGAAACTCTCAAAATGATGAATGGGTACAATATGATAAACCCTCAAAGCAGTTCATTTCAATGGTTTGATTCAACATATAAGAACACATTAATTTTCATTTTTTAAAATCTTTATCCTTGACAGTGAATGTGATTTACATTTCTGTCAATCTAGGGATGATTCAACTACTTCTATATTTACTAGTTTAGCTGCCATATGATTTTTTCCTGACAATTGTTCCATGTTTTATCACACAATCAAATGATTTTTAAATATCTTAGTCTAGCTGAGTGGAACCTCTTCCCTCACTCTCTTTTTGTTTTTTGTTTCTTTCCTTTCTTGATTATGATTAGTATGCTTAGTTTGACCAACAAATGATTATTTACTACATCTCTAAACAACCAACTATTAAGATAAAATGGAGATAAACTGTATCTTCTTTCCGGTCCATTTTAGACTCTAGATCAGCTTTTCGATAAATAGCAAAATTAGAACCCAGTATATGGTGTCTGGACTCTCAGATAGGGACGACGTGAGACAACCGCTTAATGAAATTTGCTTTCATGGTTCAGCTCAACAATCAAATTTCACGTCTATACACTTCCAAAATATAAGAAAGTCATTTAATACTCTCCCTTGATGGTTGAAATTTGAGAATTTCATCACTACGCTTTATGGGAAGTTGGAAACTACTAATATAAGAGAAAATTTCTTAGAAAAAGAGAGACTATGGGTAATATAGGAAAATAAATAATTTATTCTCCTGGGTAAGTACAAACGACAAGTAAATTAGAACCAAAAAAATAACTTCTAAAAAGTCTATTATTATGGAATGGAGGGAGTATTAAGTTATACCAATACAAATTGACAAAAGTACAAAAACTTTAACTACATGTATTACTCTACAGTATTTACTTAAACAAGTAAAACAACACGAGAGTCGTATCTCGCTGAAGGCTCCATTAAATACAATAGCAAAGGCTCCAAAAAGGAAAAAAAAAATCCAAATTTCATCCACATTTTAATTCATCCTTACACATACTTTTAAATATTAATATTCTGCCCGAACAAATGTGAGAAAGAATAGGATTCAAAAACTCATTAACAGGACCGAACCCCCCCCCCCAACTACACAAGGCACGAATATAAATGCATACATAAAAACATGTTTATAAAGAGAGAATAAACGGTGAGGTGAGACCTTGCACAGAACCCATCTCTTTCTCGACTTTAGCTTGCATTTCCCGCAGTGCGCCTGCTTCTTCTTCAATCTCCTTTAGTCTCTTCTTCATATCCTCCAGGTCCTGTAAACGCAAAATTAGGGTTAATTACACATATATGAATAGGTATATTTATATACAATGATGAAAGAGATAAATCTAGATAAAGGAACATACCTTGGAGCTATTCTTGTCCTCTTCAGCCCTCGAAATGTCAACATCGACGTCCATGTCACCTTCATCAGGTATTTCTCCTCCATATACCTCGTGTTCTTGCTCTTGCTCTTGGTGCTCCATTCTCTCCCTGCAATATACACACCGTCTGCGTGTTATCTGTAAATCTTGTTTCTTGTCTCTTCACTGTGTGTTATCTGTAAACCTTGTTTCCAAGTTGTGTTTTTTTAGGGTTTTGCTCAGACAGAATCAATTAAAGGGCGCCGATTGGGATGGTCGGTGATCGACAGGAGGAAAAAGTGAAACTGCCATCCAAGTTTGACTTGGGGGTATTTAGGGACAAAAATTGACGATTTGTGTTTGGCTCGGCCGCTCGGGCAAACCCGCAGGATGAGAACATGTCTGCAAATTTTAAGTTACATACTGCTATAAAAATTGTAAGAATGAGATAAATATAAATTAAAAATATTTTATTTTATTTTATTACATATATTTTTATGTTAATCATAATTTAATTTTATTAAATATTTATTAATATGTATATTATTTTTCTTAAATTACCAATAATCTTGCAGGAAAATTATTAAGATTATGTTTATTTATAAAAAAAAGGTAATTAATATTTTTATAGGTGAAATTAATAATTTTGCAAAGTTCTTTCATATGGAATAGTAAATAGAATGTATATTTGTATGTGAGATAATTCATAAAAATAATAGTTTCCTAATAAGATTATTCGTTCTGAACTCTCTATTGGGTTGACAGAGTTGATTGACTCGAGTCAAGTTAAATTTTTTAATAAGGGCATTATCACTATAAAAAAAAAGAGTTTAATTGAGCTTAAATGAGTTGTGCAATACTAGTTCAAGTTATACTTGTCTAAGTACGTGAATAAAATCACTAAAAAAAAAAAAACTGAGTTCAACTTATTAAAAGGAACTCGAGCCAATTTTAATTATTAAAAGCAAATAATAAAAGCACATTTAAATTATGTTCAGAACAATTAAGCACGTGTACATTTGAAGTGCCTTACATTGTTCAAATGTCGCATTATTGAGTTTATAAAATATGTTTAGAATAAATTAATTAAGTCTACAATAATTTTAGAGTCTTTCTAGGGAGCCCGACGTTGGTGACCGGGCTCGGCGACCGGCCAAATTTTTTTTTTTTTTTCACTCTCAAATAATTTATGTGATTTATTGAAATTGAAATTTTTTAAAAAAAATTATTTAAGTGTGATTTGGATACATATCACATAAATTATTTAAGAGTGAAAACCAAAATATATATATATATATATATATATATATTTTGGGCGGTCGCCGAGCCCGGTCACCAACGCCGGGTTCCCTATAATTATTGATAATTTTATTCCCAAATTATTCTTAGGAAATTGACATTTTTATAGGAAAATTTCGATATCCCTTTAAATAATGCGAGCAGTTACATCTTAAAATTTAAAAACTTTCATTTTCTCTCTCCTCACTCCTTTATCAAATCATATTTTTTCTTCAATATTTTTTCATTTATTTTACATTCATGTGAGTATCATTTATCAAATATCTTTAATAAAAAAATTCTTAAATAAAACTTTTGAGGAAAAAATTATTTCAAAATTTTCACTTCATTTTTTTTCGCTCTTTTAAAAACTCATTCCCAAACCTCTCCTCCTAACGTCATTGATTCTTTATTAGTGCTTCTAATTATAATCAACTTTAAAAAAATAGTTTGTGTTTGATAAATAAAAATATATGAATTAGTAAGAAGTGAAAAATATTTGGTGCAATCCGCTCAACCATCAGAAGAGAGCTTCCATAGCACAGGTACTGCAGTGAAAAATTCCGCCGTATCTAGATGCCTTGAAGAAAGAGCAAAAAGACTCGCTCTGGGTCCATGGTTTCAAGTGTAAATTATTAAAAAAATAATATTTTGGGAAATAAATATGATTACTTAATTAAATTACTAAAATAAATAGGGATAAGTTAGTAATACATTTGGTTAAACTTGACAATTAGATTTGAGAAAATTTTAGAAGATGATTATTGTCATAAAAAGTGGTTATAAATAATTTTTAAATACTTTTTATTTTTTAAAATTAATTATAAACATGTTTGACACTTTATTTGTGAATTTTAAAATGGAGAGGAAAAAAAAAAAGAAGAGTAAAGAAAATTTAGAAACAAAGATAAAAATATATTGTTTGTAAATTTTTAGAGAAGAGAAAAGAAAAAGATTTTAAAAAATTACTAAATACTTAGACTATATATTAAAAGACCAAAATTATTATTATAATAATTTCTAAAATATAATATCATAAAAATAAAATAATACTAATATACTATGTTAAGTTAAAAAAAAATCCCAAAGCTCACAAAAACTTCCTTTCCTTCCCTACGCCCTCTTTTTCTCACAAAGATTTCAAATTCCTTTTCTTTCTTCTCTCTCCAAACTCACAAAGCGCAGCGGTGCGATGCCAAACCCTTCTAAGCTTGAAATAGAACCGCTTATAAGCCCTAGCATGAATTTTCAGGTCTGAAATCAGAAAGCTTATTGTAATTAGGTTTTAATTAAATGGATTCGAATCCACAAATAGACTACTCCGCAAGTATTCCATCATCGTAAGCTATCTTCTTTTCATTTTAAATTCCACATGTTTGATTTTTTATTTTATTTATTTTTTGCTTGGTTTCCTATTTTCCCTTATTTTGGCCGGAATTAAAGAAATTGGTATTCCAAATTCTCTTCAATACGAACTATTTCAGGCCGAAGAAACTATATAAGGATCCAGATGATGGGCGCCAACGATTCTTGCTTGAATTGGAATTCGTGCAGTGTCTTGCTAATCCCACCTACATCCACCGTATGTTTCGACAACAGTATATATGTTTTTTTCTTGCAAGTAAAAATTCCACTGACTACAATATACATGTATTCTATACACACATGTTTATGTGTATTTATGTACCAATCTATTTGTTTAGGAAAGTTTAGGGTCCTTAGACTCTACACCCAAGCCAAACTATATGGGTAAAAGGTGAGAATACTCATTACAATAACCGTGCCATGGTCATCCTGATTCGTCTTTTTAAGTGCAAAGAATTATTTGGTCACTGGAAACATGGTAATGTATTATTCGAAATCGAGAGTCAAATTGAGAGAGTTCTCTTTCTGGGGCGTCCTAAAATAGGATTCCACTTTCAAGATCAATGCACCAATCTCTTCATGTTTAAGTAAGTTTTAATATATTTTAAAATCGAACTTTCCATAAAACTCTTCTTTTATTATAATAAAGGAGTAACATGAAGCAACTACCTTCTGGTGTGTGGTCAATGTGTACCCACTAAATCAGCATATGCATGCAATACCCTTTGTACCATGCACTGATGCACATCAGGTAAGTCGATAAACATATTATGTTTTGGTTACTCCAAAGCAGTTCACTGCCTCCATATTATTTTGAACCTGTGACACGTACGTTGGGATGCACTTATCAAAAGGCTCATTGTCGCTTGAGCATTTACTTTCAAAATGACTCTCATTTTGGATGGTATATAATATTGATATAATGTTAGCTTCGAGAGTTTTATTTGGTGGATAGAAGCTTAGATCTTGGAAGGCCTTAGTTAAGGGAAAGCGGTTTTATGCAGTCAATATTATATTGCAAGTGTTGATATTTTAATTGATGTATATTTTCAAATTTTTGATAGAGACCTAGGCGATCCTTGTCACTATATCTGTTGAACTTAGAATCAGAGCAATACAGAATAATACGGAGATAACTAGGGATGCTCATAAAATATATACTCGTCATTTGTCAAAGAGAGGCCCGTGCCTCTGTAAAATAGCATCTCGGACCGTCCCGAACCGTACCGGTTTTGGTATCGGCTCATAAAATATATACTCGTCATCTGTCAAAGAGAGGCCTGTGCCTCCGTAAAATAGCATCTCGGACCGTCCCAAGGTTTTGGTACCGATACCGGTAACAAATATCCAGTATCCTGGACTGGTTGGATTTTGGTATCTACCTATCTTGTACCCTCTTTCCAGTTCATTACAAATATCCAGCCAACTGAAGAGATTTTAACCAACTTTAGTATACTTTTTTCTAATAAGTGGTACCCCAACCCCGAGCAATTTTAGTTACTGGTGAGCTCCGAACAGCACTTTTTTATTATTATAACTTCGTGTCTTTAGTGTGTCATATGTGAAGCTTTATATTCATAAACAATATTGACAAAATAGGAGGACTCTCTTCCCCAGACGAAGGGGAGTGTATATTAATGCACATATCAGTTAAAGTGATGAAGTCATCTATTGGGTGGCAAGCTGACAGCGTTATCTATCATTATAGCATCTTTGCCAAAGCTAATTTTCCGAGCTTAACTAAAGAGCCTTACAAATCTCAGCATGCCATTTTATGATGTTTAAATATTTTGTGCAGAAGACAGCTTTACTTTTTGATTTTGATCGGTGGTTCGAGTTTCTTTCTTTTGTCCAGGATTGTGCGTAGAGAACTAATACCTAAAATTTAGTAAAAGAAAGTTATCTTGAAACATGAGATGCCAAATCGAAAACAACAGAAATCTTCTTTAGTATTACACAGACATAAGGGTATATATATTGTCAAAATGGTCACCTTATTCTTTTTTACGTTATTCGACTGATATCGAGTTCAACTCATGTTCAAGAGAAAATTTTCCGGTTAAGTGGGAGGGAGGATTGACATACTTGGGTTTTGAATAGAAAATATGGTTTTTCCATATATTTACAAAGATGCTGTTAGTTAATTCAAAACTTGTTGTTTTGGATGAACCTCTATATAACTTACCTACATGTCAATTAGATGTTCTTTTCCCCATACGTTTTATTGCTAAATGGGATATCCAATTATCTGATTGCAGATTTGGCTCAAAATCGTTATTTAGAAGATGAAGCTTTCATTGGCTACTTGAAATAACTTCAGTATTGGCAACGACCAGAGTACTTAAAGTTTATAATGTGAGCTTATTATTCTTTAGGTCTTGATAACTCATTGTTTTACTTTTGTTAATTGAGTTGAGGGCATAGCTGCATAGAAATCTCTATCACTATTTATCTATGTTTCCCACCAGTCCCCGCGCAAGGTTTGGGCCAGTTGGTAAGACTAATAGTCTGGTCATACTTCATATATAATTTCTCTGTTTTGGTATGATCAGGTATCCACATAGTCTCTTCTTTCTTGAACTTCTCCAAAATGCAAATTTTCGTAATGCAATGGCTCATCCTGGCAACAAGTTACTTGTAAAGATATCCTTTTCTTTTTTCATTAGGGTTTCTGAATTCTTTCCTATCCAATATCCGTAAGACTTTGACAACTTTACATTGTTTAACGCACTCTTGTTTCTATTGAGTAAGAGACTAGTCATCACTTTGATTTCTTAAAATCAGCACTCAAACATTAATGCGGACCATTTTTCTTGGTGTTTTTACGTGAGTCTACAAAAATCCAAGTCTATCTTTCAAGTTTCAATGTGTGTATGTTTTCTTTCTTCTTTTTTTTTTGATTTCTTCTTGATGTCTTCCCTCGAGTGTTGGTGTCTTCCTTGTAACCCTGGAAAATTGCGGTAATGTACAGGCCAATGGATTCGGTTATAGACAGAATGATTTCTGTTGATCGCCATCAATTTTCTCCTTAGCTGATACCATAGTCATGGCATATTGATGCTCACACATGCTTTTCCTTGCAAGTGTTATTTTTCTGGATGTTAATCTGCTTTGGCCTTTTATTTCATCCTTCTGGAATTTTTAGGAATTGGCACACAGGCAGCAGTTTTATTTTTGGAAGAACTATAGGAACAATCGGCTGAAGCATATTTTACCAAGACCCCTTCCTGAACCTGTTGCCGCACCCCAAGCAGCTGCTCCACCTTCAGCACCTGTTCCTTTAATGGCTAATACTATTGCTGCTGCTTCTGCTCCAGTTCCTACTTCAGCTGCAGTACCATTACCTTCTCCTATGCAATATGCCATTCCTCCAGGAAATGCTCTTGCAAAGAATGATCCCAGGAACAGTGGGGTTGATCGAAGAAAGAGAAAGTACATTTTCTATCTTCTTCCTTGTTTTCCTTGTCCCTTTTCCTTTTCTTTTGGTAGTTGATCAATTCTTGACTGAATGACTTGATGTACAATTTTTAATATTTAAAAACCAAATCCTTTTAGAATTTACATATAAGACAAGCATAACAACTCTATGACACATCATTTTGACTTCTACAGGAAAGATGGATGATTTACTTTTCATCTATAGCATACCTTTATGATGGAGGGCATACATTACAGAAGGTAATATCTTCCTTCTATCGCAGTTAGCTTATGAGCCTATGAGATTACCTTGGGAGAATGTGCAAGTTATGCATCCATCGCGTCTTTTTGTTACTTTTGCTATCCTTTGTTGTTTGATTGTATCTTTTACCTTTGTACTCTTGCCAACATGAAAGGGAATGTGGCTGTTGTAGGCAGTGGAGTACACTGTAGGTTGATTTATTTATGTTTGTATAATAGGTATGCCTCCTTGGTCTCTTTAAGGGATTCCTAGCTTTCTTCTAAAAAATCTAACACACCAAGGAGAACAAATTTGTATATGCAATGAACAAGAATGTAGGGTGTCATTCTATGGAGCTGTCTGTCCTTTGATTGTTGAAGTATGAAAATGCATAAGAAGGTCCTGAGTAGTGAAGAATAGAGGAAGAGAGAATAAGGTATTTAATAACTTTTTTCCCTAGTTCACCTATATTTGTCTTTATAATAGGTTCCAATGAATAACAAAATGAAAAAAATTTATTTGTACGTAATCCTTCTCTCCAACTTCTTGCCAATCAAACAAAGGAAAATAACTAGACTTTTCTTCTCTTTTTAGTTTAATCTATTTCACTCCTTTATTTTCTTTTCTTGCATTCTCCTCTTTTTTTCTTTTTTTAATTTTATGATTATTTTTTATATTTTCCCCTTGCTTTCGCCTTTTTTGTTTATTAACATTCTTCCATCCCCCTTGCTTTGTAGGTCGGAAACCCACTGGCTGTCAAGTCAATGACTGCCCTTTAATCGTGTTTGCATCGAGTTAAGAGGCAGGGAGCATGAGTAGCAGAAAATAGGATTATTAACTTTTACAGGCAGCTTTCAGTGAATCAACCAGAGTGTGATTTGGGTTTTTTATTTCTCAAGGATTTTACTCTGATGACTTGTATACAATAAACATACATATATATATATATACATATATATATATATATGTATGTATGTATATAAACTATGAATTATCTCTTGGATAAAAATTGTAGTGTTCCGAGTGTAGGCTCATTTCAAATTTTGAGTGTAGGCTCAAAATTTACTATCGTTTACTCAATTCAAAGTTCTATTAAAAGTTAAAACCTTCTTAATTTTATAATTTGCAATTTTTTTGAAGGGAGATTTACATCATTGCCAAGTTTTTATATAAAGTTTCTTGATTAACACAAAATAGCGTTTTTTGCCGCTTTTATAGAAACTTCTAGTTACAACAGATCAACTCGTGCTTTATAAGTGTATAAAGATTCCATTTAAGAATTACCAAAAAAAAGATTCAATTTAAGCAAAATGTATTCTAGTTTGACCTCCTTATCTAATTAAAAGCACAAAAGATAATTCATTAGGTATATATTGAACGATAGATAGAGATGTCATATAACAATAATAGTTTGATAAATATTTGTGATCGGTTATAATCACTATGTTCACCCTAAGTTACTTTTTGAAAGTGTTTTATAACCATAAAAATACTAGTCTTGAAATTTTGGGATGGATACAAACTATCTGTTTGATCATGTATAAAAGATTCAATTCACGCAAAGAAATTATTCTATTTTGATATTTTTACCTCACATTAAACCATATAAAAGACAATCCATAGAGATAAAATAGTGCTGCCAATTTATATAAAACAGGACAAATGGAGTAAAAGGCCAACAAGTTTTCCAATTTTAGCAAAAGGACAATTCCTAGGGATAATATTGTGGTTATCGTGGGCCCATCTGGAAGTTTTAAGATGCATAAACCCGACTAAATTTTACTACACATTTAATTGATGGTAACTTAAAAAGGATAAGTTTGTAAATTTACGGAAATAGGAGTGGTCATCTAGCTCAGCTCTCTTCCTGGTGTTAGGAAGCATACTAGTTTCAATTAATTTCCCACACACGCCCTCTGTTTTATTTCTCTGAGAGATATTCCAGCCAATTCTCATCCAAGTCACACCGCATTAAGTATTCATTTAATCTATATCTATCTCTAAACACTCATTTCCCCCCTATAAATATGTATTGCACCTTACCCATTCAAGCACTCAGTACTTTTTCTTCACTGTTTGATCCATTTGGGTTTTTGGCTAGTAATTTGATCCTCTCTCTTTCTTTCTCTCTCTCTCTCTATATATATATATCTGTTCATAAGCAACCATGAACGCTCTCGTTGCCACAAACCGTAACTTTCGCCATGCGGCTCGCATTCTTGGGTTGGACTCTAGACTTGAGAAAAGTCTTTTGATCCCATTCAGGGAAATCAAGGTAAAACCAAATTTGTTTTATATCTTTCTTAATACTTGTAAGTAATTAGTTTTTTGTTTCATGAAAAGGGGAAAAAACATAAGTTATAAGCTTGATGGTTTTTTTTTTTTTTTTTTTTTTTTTGGGGTGGGTTGGGGGGGGGGGGTGGTGGGTTTGTTTGATCAGGTTGAGTGCACGATTCCAAAAGATGATGGAACCCTGGTGTCCTATGTTGGATTCAGAGTCCAACATGATAATGCTCGTGGACCCATGAAAGGAGGGATCAGATACCACCCTGAGGTGTGTACATACTTGTATATACACACATGATATATATATATATATATATATATATATATATATATATAAAATTCTTTTTTATATATCCTCTGAATTTTGTTGATTTTTGGGTTGATGTTTGGGGTATTAGGTCCTTTACAATTATTGTCTTTCGTGTTTTGTTTATTTTTCTTTATTGGGCTTTTTGTTTGTTTTCTCTTGGGGGTTTAAATTTATGAAATTCTTGATTGAATACTTGAATTAGAGTGTTCCTGGATGTCATATGGAAGGGTTTTTTTTTTTGGGTGCATTCTATATGCATTTGAATGGAAATATCCATATGAATTGTGACGGAATAATTGTGTCAGTGTACCTCAATTCCTGACATCTTTTTCATCAGCTTTGTGCAATAAAAAATGATTAATCTTATTAAAAAAGTAGCTAGTTTCAGTCACTTGATTGGTTGATGAAATTACTTTGTTTTTCAGCATTCATATAATTCAATATTGCAGTAGTCATCTAATTAGTAATTAGGTTGGTCTAAGCTAAAATATGTGAAAAGTAAGACAATTGCTAACCTACATTGATTTGGTTATTGAAGGAGGACCACAGATTAAACTTTTTTGATGTTATATTGGGGTTTGGATTTAGATATACCGCGAGAATCTGCCTCATTGTTCACTGATACAAGTAAAGGAGATTTGAATTGATAAGAACTCCCGCTGAATTATTGCATTTTATGGTTGGATAAAAGTTAGACCGTTTAGCAGATACCATTATAACAGACTGATCAGCCTAGTTTGTCATTACTCGTTACTACCAATAAATGATAATTAGGGCTTTCTATTCTATCTTTAGTTGTTTGTGCTCCTACTAGAGTCCATGCCTCTCCTTCATTATGTTTTGTAAAATCTCGTGGCGCACAAACGTTTGTCGTTTCTTGTCTCGATAATCTTTGAATGTCATCATTAATGTTTCTGGAATTTCATACCAAATCCGCCAATAGCTATATGTCAAATAATTCTATCATATGCTTCTAGCATCACAATATAATTTAATCGTTTGTGATTTATGCCTTGTAATGTCTTGATGGGATGTTTCTTAAATGACTTGTGCAAGGTTGATCCCAATGAGGTGAATGCTCTGGCTCAATTGATGACTTGGAAGACTGCGGTTGTAGAAATTCCATATGGTGGAGCAAAGGGTGGGATTGGGTGCTCACCTAGGGAATTAAGTACTAGTGAGCTGGAACGTCTTACTCGTGTCTTCACTCAAAAGATTCATGATCTTATTGGAATTCAAACTGATGTTCCGGCGCCAGACATGGGCACAAATGCTCAGGTCTTGTAATCCCTGTCTAGTGATTTTCCTTAAAAATTCGGCATACTCTCCCTTGCAGGGCTGTATTATTATTTTTAAATAGAAAAATTAACCTATTAATATGGGATATTAGCAGACTATGGCATGGATTTTGGATGAGTACTCAAAATTTCATGGTCATTCACCGGCTGTTGTGACAGGAAAGCCAATAGTAAGTGTTTGAGACTTTAAATACAAAGCATGGAGGATTTTGATTTTTACTATTGATATATTATGTTACAAATTAGTTTGAACCATATCCGTATCTAATTCCAGAAGCACCTCCTAATTGTTTGGTATCTTAGGATCTCGGTGGTTCGCTGGGTAGGGAAGCTGCAACTGGGCGTGGAGTTGTATATGCGACAGAAGCTTTACTTGCTGAACATGGGAAGTCAATAAAAGATCTAACATTTGCCATTCAGGTATCATTCCCTTTACAGAATTCTCAGCAATGTTAAAGCTCAAATAAATTACTTGATTTATTGTTTCTAAATTCTAACTTGTGTTTAATGACAATATTCTTTAGGGTTTTGGAAATGTGGGATCTTGGGCAGGAAGGCTCATTCATGAGAGAGGTGGTAAGGTCATTGCAGTGAGTGACATTACTGGAGCAGTTAAAAATCCAAATGGAATTGATATACCAACTTTGGTTAAGCATAAAGAAGAAACAGGGACCTTAACTAATTTCAATGGTGGAGATGCAATGAATGCAGACGAATTGCTTGTGCATGACTGTGACGTTCTCATACCATGCGCCTTAGGAGGAGTTTTAAGCAGGTCTATCTCCTGTTCTGCTTTGAATCTCATTACAACCCCCCCCCCTCCCCTCCTTTGTTTCCTTTGATTCTCTATCTGAATCGTTATCCACCAAATATGCTTCGTGTTGCAGGACAAAACAGTCATGCTAAAATTACCAATTCACATACACAAGCACATCACCCCCCACCCCTTCCTTTTTTTTTTTCCTTTTTAAAAAAAATAAAAAATAAGAAACTGCTTTAAAGGCACAATGAAAGGCATATTACCTTTGTGCTAATTCTATCCATTTTGGGAAGGGTAAATAACTGATTAGATCCATTTTTTGTTTGTGTCAAGTCTAGTGATATCCAGAGTGATTCTTTCAAGCTCAACATCTCCATATCACGTGGTTTATTTAGTCTTTACTGGATGCCTGAATTCATGCTAAATTGAAGGATCTAAGTCATCCTAATTTGGTCTGTCTACTTATTTTGCTTCATTTCTTCATCTTCTCAATTAAAGAGAAAATGCAGGAAATGTGAGGGCGAAGTTCATCATAGAAGCAGCAAATCATCCTACTGATCCTGAAGCAGATGAGGTAACATTGCTTCCAAGTTGTTTCAGTAGTTCTAAGTCTAAATTGTACTTATTTGAAGGAAAAAATATCAATTGTATAAAAGAAAATTTTTTTGTGCTGTAGATTCTGTCTAAGAAAGGAGTTATAGTACTGCCAGATATATATGCAAATGCTGGAGGTGTGACTGTCAGCTATTTTGAGTGGGTTCAGGTAACATATATCACAAAAGCAACTGATATTTCTTTGTTTATTTTCTCTATGAAATCATTTCAATAGTTATTAGTTCAAATTTGACTAATGTCTCTTCTAATGTGATTCTTGGTCATTAGAAACTGTTTCCCCCCTTAAAATTGGCTTGTGAACAAATTGTGTAGATACATACTCCTTTGTTAACACTTGGAAAAAGGTCAGAATGTAGGAAATTAAGTAAATGTGATTTTTTCCTTTCCAAGTTATGAAGGATTTACTTGAGTTTTTCCGTAAATAAAAGTTGATCTTATTTAGACCACTGCATTCTGAAGTTGGGTGCACACTTATGTGTTGAACCGACATGGGAATTGGGTCGCAAAATCTGTATATTTTAAAAGCTATACTGTCCTTGGAAACTGAACATGGAGCCGTAAGTTATAAAAGTGAGCTCACGAGTTACAACGACTTTGTTCTTGCAGAATATACAAGGTTTTATGTGGGATGAAGAGAAGGTTAATAAGGAACTCAAGAAGTACATGACAAGAGCTTTCCATAATCTCAAGAACATGTGTCAGACACATGATTGCAACCTTCGAATGGGTGCGTTCACACTGGGGGTGAATCGGGTTGCACGCGCTACCATTTTAAGGGGCTGGGAAGCATAATTGCCCATATATTCTGAATAAGGCGACGTGCCAGTGCTAGTTCTATGGAAATTTTCTTCTCCTTTATGAAATTTTAGACCATCTTAGTGTTGTATTCATCTGGAAAAGATTGAATAACATTTTGTTAAACTCAGTCACTTGTTTTGATACAATGTTTTTAATGTTTAGGCAAGAGCTGCCTTTGAGTATTATAATCACATTAGATTGATTGGTTACTCTTGACTTTTACATATTGAGATAACAAAGCCCAATGCTCAACCAAACATGTACGTACATATATATATATATATAGAGAGAGAGAGAGAAAAAAAAAATATATAGGTACATGTGTATGTAGTGCATAGTAGACTTTAGGGACGGTTTTTCAGAACTATATATATTGCCAAACAGAGACAAGTAAGTACCCACCCTTAAACACTTTAAGCCTTCAATTGCCATTACTTCCTCAATGCTAAAAGCTTGCAGCAATCACCATGTGCTCACCAGCAAAGACAACTCCAATTTCGGGATTTTGAATTATACAAGCAAAAGCAATGTAGAAAAGCATCAAATATTTAGCCAAAAAATTAAAATAGGAAAACATCAAATTTGAGCTTCAACTAAAAATGTTGCCATTTTTATTTTTTCTGAAAAAAAGAAGAAAATAATACAAAATCCAGTTGTCCCTGCTTGTACCCTGTTGAACTGCAGCGCGCGCACACATATATATATGTATCTATATAACAAAATACAAATGATTTTGAATTTCCCGCTCATCTAATAAATCATCTGAGCTATCCAAAGTTTGGCATAAATCTGACCGTTCATTATTTTCTCCTTCTTTATTTCCTCTCATTCAACATTTTTCTTCTTCTTCAAACCTTATCTTCAATACCTTCTTCTTCTACATTTTTTTTCTCTCCAACAAAAATTAGTGCCGGAGGCACGGGTTACCGCTAGTATATATATATATAGAGAGAGAGAGAGTGGTATATGGTACTGTTTGGTGCAGTAAGCTATTACCACAATTAAATTATTGATAATCAGATTATCTAGGGATATAAGAACTCATTAAGGAAGTACTGTAAGATATTTTGCATTTGATTGTCTTATACCTTATTCATATCTTAATATTTAATATAATAAAAATAATAAAAGTGTAGCTCTATCTCTTTTTGACGAAGTAGATACGTGATATATCCCATAAAAAGTAATAATAATAAATAAAAAATTAAAATAATCCTAATTTTATTATTTTAAAATGGAATAGTATTTTTAAAAGAAATTTAAAATAATTATTATTTTTAAAAAAATTTAAAACTTTGTAGTTTTTTTTTTCAAAAAAAATTATTGGTGAAATTGGATCGTGTCGGGTTGGATCAAAAATTGATTAAAATGAATCGAGTTGAGGTGAAATCAGATAAAAATAATAAAAATGACAAAAAATATTATTTTAAAAACTTAACCAACCAAAAATAAACTTTAAAAATAATTTTAAAAATGAATTACAACTTGAACGGACCATTCAGCCCGCATAATTCATAAAAATAGGCCGGATCATAGACATTTTAAAGATAAAAAATTGGATACGGCAACATAATCCTTTTCATTCATTACACCGTCTGTCTATTGATCGCTTTCTCCGACCACTCTTTTGCCATAAAGTAACGGAAACACTTGATAGCTTCCTCTCTCTGCAGATACAGAAATCTGTCTATCTCTCTCTACAATGCCATCTCTCTCTGAAACCCCCAACTTCTCATCTGCCCCGTGTCCACTCGAGGCCGCCGACGGCGCCGCCTCGGAGACCCGTCTTCGGGAAGCTGAGGATCGGTTGAGGGAGGCAGTAGAGGAACTGGAGCTCCGGCAGCGGCGCACACGGCATCGTCACCCGCCCTGCGATCACGCTGTCGATTCATGCATTGCCAACGCCATCGGAAACCTCTGCCAGAGCTTCCTACTCTCTTACGGTGTTCGCGTTGGTATAGGAATTTTGCTCCGCGCCTTCAAGCTCGCACGCGGGCAGTCCTATTCGTCTCTTCTCGATCTCAAGGTTCCGATTCAAAATTTGCCAGCTTTTAGGAATTGCAGTTCTGTAATTAATTTGGCAATATTTTATTATATTATTATATACATTTGAGTTAGGGCTATATGTACGACTCGGTGAATTGTGAATTGCATTTAGGTTGAGCTATCTTAAATTGATTGTGATTTATATTATTGGGTTTTTTTGTCTGTAAATTGGTAGGGGTTTGTAATCTTGTGTACGAGTGTCATTTTCAAATTATGTAACTATTTAAAATTTCATGTGCATTGAAGTGAATTATTGAATTCTACTTGCAGCAACTTGTCTCCGAGAAAGATCTTATAGTAAGAGAGGAGGCATGTCGAATTGGTTTACTCTTTGGTGGATTTACTGGGTCCTATCACACCCTTAGGTGTTTGCTGAGAAAGTTAAGAAAGAAAGAGACGCCATTAAATGTGTAAGTTTGCGGTGTAGAAATGGTTTCTGTTATATATTTCAGTTTGGTTTGTGATACGTTTTTCTTTTATCTCTTTTCTCTTTATATTTCCTCCTCTTGCTATGTTGATTATATGGAATTGTTAAGAGCTTTGATGCATGATGTATCCTACCGCGTATATATGACTTTGCTAAAGGGATGATGGATCAGAATCTTAGCAGGGTCAGTCGCAGGTTTGTCTATTCTTGCTTTAGATGATTCCAACAGGAGGCGTACACTTGCTTTATATCTTTTGGCTAGACTCGGCCAGGTACATGAATTAAATTGGTATTATTAGTTATCTTACCTGCTGAGTGAAATAGTGGGAATAATTTTTTCACCATGCCTATATGACAAGTGTGCTTATAATTCCGGAAAGTCCAAGAAAAAGTTTCACCTTTGGAGAAGCCATTTGAGACATGGAGATTCGTTACTCTTCTCTTTAGCCTGTGCACAGGTAATAGCTCATGTGCTTATTTCATCATAGGTGTCATGAGTTCATGACATGTGAGCAAGTTACCCAAATTTATCATTATACTTAATGACATTTTACAGGTTATGTATGCCTTTGTAATGCGCCCTGAGAGCTTACCTAAATCATATCACGATTTTATTCAGAAGACTGGGCCAGTTGCAGCGCCTATATATAAGGCTGTGAGGGATTGCTGCAGAGGTTCCCCAGTAGATATTGCCTCACTATCCTTTTACTTATCTAATAGAAGGGTCTCAGCCTCAGTAAAGTTGGAAGAATTTCCTTCAATTATACCCTGCTCCATGATTCATCCCGACACAAACTCGTGCTTAGCTCATAATGTTTATGCCACATCAGCTACTTTCAGAAAAACTTTTCCGTTGTACTTCTCTCTGACTTTTGTACCATTCGTAGTTCTGCGCCTCCAAAAGGTAGACATTTCACTGAAGTTGGTTGTTTTATTTTGTACTTTATTTATGTCATGGTTTTGTAAAGTTGGGGATATGAAGTTGGTTGTACCATTCATATTTACCCTGATCTTCCCTTATTCAGATTTGTGTGGTGCTTGCATAGGAAGTTGTGAAAAAATGGGACAGCGTAAGCTTCTTATTTACAATGTCAAGTTGTCATATTATGGTTTACTTATGCAGCTTGTAGTTTGCTTCATTCCTTGATGTGTCAACTATATTCAGAGAGAAATTTTTTGTTCTTGAACTAATTTAGTATATTTTCATCATTTAGTTCATGGGTTTTCCCCTTCGAACCTGCTGGCATGCAGTTACAGGAGCTGTTCGCTCAACAAGTTTCTTAGCTGCTTTTGTCGGAGCCTTTCAGGTAGCTGGTTGGTTTGTATTGTATCTGCTTTATTCTTGCTAGGATGCGCACAACTGTTTTAATATATTTCGCTTTGATGATCCAGGGAGTAATATGTTTGCATAGAAAGGTGGCATCAAAGGATCACAAGCTTGTATATTGGGTTGCAGGCGGAATAGCTGCCCTCTCTGTACTACTGGAGAAGAAAGCTAGACGTGGAGAACTTGCCTTGTATGTTCTTCCACGAGCTGTAGATTCTTGGTGGTATATATTAGTGAATCGTCATCTGCTTCCTGATATTAAGAATGCTGAGGTATTGCCTTTTACCATTTTACGTATCTGTCTAGGACTAGACTTTGCTTCTTACGTGGAAATGCTATTGGGAAAGCCTCCAACAGTGTCATGCTTTGTAAGACAGATGTTTAGTTATTAACCAATTTCGTGTTAATTTACATGTTCTCCTCTTCCTACGGATGCCACATTATATGCAATAGACTGGAGCACATATAACTTTTTCCATTAGGCAAATACTTCGACAGTCTATGAGAAATAGGTTGTGTTTATGAAGGCTTAATAAGGAAAAAAAAGTTACTGCTAAATTGTAGTATATGATTGTTGTCATGTTCTATCTCCCATTGACAAATAATATATCAACACATCTTAAATGTTACAGGTGGCTCTTTTCTGTGCGTGTATGGGTGGAATAATGTATTACTTGGAACATGAACCAGAAACCATGGCACCGTTCCTCAGGACCCTGATTCAACGCTTTCTTGCCAGCAGAATTAGCAACTCAGGCCCTACATCAAGTCGAAGTGCTTCGTACGCCTATCTACAAAGTCTCGATGCTATGAAAAAACCAAAATTGCAAGATAGCCGAGAGACTGAAACATCGTTGACAGAGACATACAATCTTGAATCCATACCTGGACTATGAGCACCTTTTCTCAAATTGCTCATACAGTAGCTGTGGAGCCCAAGCCCACTCATTCCTTATGGTTCACTTCATTCCTAATCCATCCAGCTCCGCTAACTCCTGTGTAATACATTGAAACCCAATAAAATGGGATTGTTGTATCATTCTAGTTATAATCACCATAAATGGTCAGTAAGATTTAATTTTCGGTCAATTTTCAAGTCATTAATTTGTAAGACCACAACTGATGCACATAAATCGATTTTCCAAACAAAAGCGAAGAAGATAAGGATACAATCAGCTTGGCGCTGATGGGATTTTTCATAAATAATATGAGCTTGTTTTCTCAAACAATACGCATGCAATAGTTTCTTATTAGCCCACGAATCTTGCTAAATATTTTCATTTTATTCCAATTTTTCTTATTTTTCAATACTTTTGGACCATTGGGTAGAATTAAACTGATTTTGGGTATGCTTGAGCTCTTAACTGGTTCCGTTTCTTATGGTGTATCCTGATTCTCGTCATTTATGAAAGATCCACCAAATGTAAAAGAGTTTTTAAGGTTTGAATACTTGCTCCCCGCACCCTTTTTCTCAACCCCCAGCCAACCCGCCCAAAAAAAAAAGAGAGAAAAAGAAGAGAGGCATAAATGTGAAGATGCCACGTATTTTCAGTAAATAGAAGATGATGTTGGCCTTTTGAATTCAATTGAACATATTTTTAAATTTAAACTCCATATGAATTCCTTTAATTTAAAGAATATGATTATGACACATCATTTATAAAGTAAATGTATTTTATAAAATTACTTTTGTTTTGTTTTAATGATGTGTCCTAATCCTAACAACACTCGTATATACATTATCAATGTATTAACTTTTAACTCATATAAAAATTATAAACCGTGTAAAAACACCAACTACAAAATTTATAATTTTCAAAAGTTAAATAGATCAAATCAATTTTAAATTTAAAAATATCTCATTGATTTTAGAAAGTAAAATTTGATCTTATCTTTTGGATCAAGCGATTGTTGTGGTTCTTTCTTTTCTTAAAATTGCTAAAAGCAGTGGAAAAATATATTTGATGTAATAGGGCTGCTGGCTAAAATAAATTTAACTCAGAAAATAATGTATAAATAGTGTTTGTTAACATAATTAAAGTTCTACGGTAAAAATTGGTATTTCCACCAATAAAAATAATACTTCTATAATATTCCTCACACATGAATAGTAAATCAGTCTCACACTCGTATAAGAGAAATCTTATGAAAAAACCAAATTGTATTTGTGGAAGTGTCAATTCCATTCTACTAACTGATATTTTGAGTGTTAAAAACAATTTTTGGAAGTAGTTAAATTTTTGAGCATTTGAAAATTGAAACTGCTTTCGTATTTAAATTTTAAACTAGAGAATTTACCAAGTATATCTAAAAAGTAATACTCCATAAAACTATTTCCAAGCATTATTTGAAATACATACACTACATAGAATAGCGTCCAGATTTTCCCAATCCAGAAAAGTTGATGTTCAGGCTACACACCAAGTTGATCACACAAATTACAGTCAATATTATTTAACACAGTAGACAATGACGCAGCACTCTATATCTTGCCTTACAAAACACTTCTCCCTCTATATGACCATATCATTTGTTATTCTTCCAGACATTTACATATTGTATAGGTTTTCTTCCCTATTTTACACTCAATTCCACTGAAATTACACGTAAAAAGGTATTTTTTTGATGATTCCCTGACAGAAACACATCTCTTCCATTCTAATTCAACCACTCTCTTCAGGGAATCACTAATATCACCTAATGCCCAAGCTATGGATATATGAGGTCGAGGATCCTGTGGTCAACATCCAGACATTAATAAATGTAATAGGATTTTTTTATGTGAAAAATTCAAAATAATCAACAGAACTAGCTAAGAAATCATGAGTATAGATAGCCAAACCTTATAGAATTCGGGAAGACTATGAAGCTTATAAACCTCATTAACAGCTTGTATCTGCTTTGTTATCTGTTATTAACTAAATCCATGTAAGTCTCACTGATACCACAACATTCACTGATGTTACAATAGAGAAATAAAATATATCAGTTTTATATGAATTAGAAAAATAGAGGTGACATGTTATACAAATTAAACAATCACGCCATTTGAGAGATGTCATTGTTGTTGTATAACATAGCAGATGACCACAGGAAACAAGTAAACGTGACCCAAAGTGCACATAGGCATAAACTGTAAGACAGAATACTCTTCTTGAAAGAGTCTATTTCAGCTCCCTAACATGCCTATCTAAGAGTGTTTGGATAGTATTTGAAAGTAACTTGAAGTTTAGAAGCCCCTCCATTTTGAAATCCCATGTTTCGCAAAATTAACTATTTGGACAACATTTTTTTATATTGTCACTGTGTCAGGTAAATATCTTCCTTAATATGAATCCCAAAATGTATTTGAGGAATCCAAAACTTCAGACCAGCATACTAAAAATATAAGTATTATTTTTTGCAAGTTTATCGTCTTCCCTTCATTACAGTTGTCTGTCAGGGCAAACAAGTTTCTGGGTCGATTCAGATGATTTTGCCACTCTACTGCAGTCTGCAAGGCTCAACTTCTTTAAACTGACCACACATGTTTCCTACACCTGGGGGATTTTTTTTTACCAGATTTAAATTATATCAACACAAATTTTCCTTCCAAAACGATGGAAGACTTGCTTTGATTGTCTCTACCTGTAGCCCTAGTTTAAGGTTATGGAGAAGCGAGAGGGGCAACTGGAGTCTAATCTTAAACATAGAACAATATCTAATATATCAGTCTAACTTTCAAGTCATGGTAGCAGTAAAGTGCTCACTTGCTTCCTACAAAAATAAAATGAAGACACAGTAAAGAGCCATGCCTTAAAACGTCATCCAAAAAGAAACTAAAAAGAGCCATGCCTTAAACTATATATATATATATATATATATATATATATATATATAAAATATACGTTCTAACATGAGGTCATATAATTATCAAAAATTGATCATGCCGTTCGTGAAAGGATGCTTTGATGTCTTTCTAACATACCTCAGCTAAGCCACCTGTGATAACTTCAATTGAAAGGAAGGAGCGTGTATGATCGTCATTGACAAAAATTTCCCACCTATTAAAATTGATCAAGTACCTGTTTCCATTGTATAATTAGAGGAGAATAGTTAAAATAAAAAAATCAGATGTAGGCAGGTCAACATCAACATAAATAAAATTAGTGCCAAAAAAAAATAACATGAATAAGAATTCAAGTGGCAGTATATAAACTGGAGATGCATACTGACCTTCTCTGAAGTTGAAGTTTCTGGCGAAGCATTGTGACCACTGAGTTAATTTGGTGCACTCGTATTGGAACAGTTCTCCCCAAACTTATGTGGAATTCCCTCCCTAAAGCAACTTCTTCAATCATTTTATCATTTTCGAGCAAATTATTCAGAGGGATGTCAACATCAACAACATGAAGACCGGGAACAAGAGATGCGACCTTTTTCAAAAATTGGGCAAACTTTTCCTTGGGAGCAGGTGGCATACGAACTGAAACACAATTAAAATTAAAATACAAATCAGTGCTAAATACTTAACTGCATTCCATGAATTGTAAGTCAAACGTGAGTAAAAATGCATTCATTAATGTCAAAAGACGCTAAAAATTCACTTTACATGCATGATAACACAATTGTAAGGTCCTCGCAAGGCAAAACATGTGCTGGAGTCATTCAGTAATATACTAGACTTTGGTGGCAGTCTTGTATTTTAAGGAGTAGGAGTACTATAAATCCTAAAGCCCATGGAATGCATCTCTACATGGAGCATATGACAAACCATGTACACATGATGTGTACAAAGATCAAAGGGCATAGGAAACACAAAACTCACCTATGCCACTACTCTATAATCCCTTCAGGATTCATGTACAACTTTAAAGCAAAAAACACATCAAAAACTATTAAAACTATGCTCCCAAAGTAAATACAATAAGAAAACCAACAAAGGACACAAAAAATCCAGATCTTTGAGACAAAAATTAAGAAGACATAAAACAAGTAGAGGATTTAGAGTAGCAGTTTGTCTTTATCCTCAAAACATTTGTTGTCCCTCTTCCACCTTATCACTCATCACAAAAAATACAGGTAAAAGACCCATCTACACCTCTCTTGCTCACCTTAGTCCCCTTCCACACCCCATTTAAGGGTATCACTGATCTCAGCATCTGTCACGACATGCAAATAGTGAGAAAGCCATGTGCCAAAGATCCCAGGTAAAATCACAGAGAAGCAGTAAGTGATCCACCGATTTCCTCATCCTTCTTACACATGCAACACCAATTCACTACAAATTTTCCCCTCTTTGAGGAGGAATTATAGTAAGGATGATAGTAACAACTGACTGGATCACATGGCGCATGCATTAAATACAGCAGTTGTCTAGAATCTATAGATACTCAGTTCATATGCACACAGACTGATATCGTGGCATATGAGCTAGCATTTTGCTGTGGTAATATGAGGTCTTGACTATTGAGTCTCTTGACAAATGTCATCACACCTCACCAAGAAAGGAACTCAAGAAAGGTACTCAAATGGCATAACCCACCAAGAAGGGTACTCAAATGGCGCAGAAATCAAATACTAACCACAAAAAGGCTTACTTTTGTACTACAAGTTTCACAACGCCAAAAAAGTAGCAAAACCTTATATTCTGAATTAAGGTAGACATAAATCACATATACCCAATTCAAGTCTACAAGAGATATGTATGTAATAAAACCTAACTGTAAGTAAAGCTAGCAATATGAAACCAAGAGAATAAAAGTAAAATTACCTGGGATGTATACATGCAATGCATAGTTTCCGTCAACATGATCAAAGGACCGAACTCGACTCGCCTGACCACTTTGCAAATAATTAAATGCTCCTACACCGTCAAAACAAAAGATAATATAATCAAACAGTTGGTGGGCATGAATACATGTATCTAGCAATTAACAACAAATTCTTAGAGTGAGAGAAGAACAATTACCAAGTGAACTGGGAGGACTGAAAAGTGAGATAGGAGGTGGAGGCAGAGGGGTTACTGAAGATTGGGTCGGTTTGGAATTTGAGGATGATTGAGGTAATGGATCGGATCCGGATCCAGATTCAGATTCGGAGTCGGAGAAAGTGTCTCCGTATGATGCTCTCAGTGCCTCCATGCTGCCGCTTTTTCTCTCTCTGCGGGAAGGAATGATGGACTACTTTAATTTTTCTAATTATAAAGAAAACCGGTTACAAAAGTGACCTTGCATTTTTACAGTTAATATTTATTTTTCTTTTACTTTTTATTTTATTTGTTCGAGTCAACTGGTATCAATTTAATGAGTTAAAAATATTTAAAAATTGCAAAAGTCGTTTTAATAAGATAGAAAAAAAAATTATAGATATCATTTTAATGAGCTTGAATTAATAAAAAAAATAACAATAATAAATTTAATATTTTAAAAAAATCATTTATTTTGTTTTATTGAGTTCAAACAAAACATAAATATCATTTTAAGAGTTAGAAATTTTTTTAGATTATAAACATCATTTTAATACAGTAAAAGAAATATATTCACATATTGAAAGCATGTTTTTAATTATCTAAGGTGATAATTAGGATCATATTTATAAATTCTTAAATTTTTTAACACTCGATGAAGAAAATTGTCATTAGATGATATTTTTACTTTTAATTTGTTAGCACTCAATGACACTTTAAAACACACACACACACATATATATATATATATATAAATTATTTCTAACTTCATAAAATCTTTAGAATTTTTTTAATATTTATCTCATTAATTTGATAATCATTTAACACATTGAAAAAATAAAAACGAAAAACAAAAGTTAGGATTGATTAACATTTAACGGAATGTGAGTCAAAATTAAAGGAAAAAGGGAAGGTCACTTTACATGGAGATAGGGGGGTGGTATTAATGTCGGGGAGAAAAGCAGGAGTGCACAAAGTGGCCTGTCCCCACACCCCAGGGGAGATATGTGTATTTAACCCTATTGTTTATTTGTTTATTATTACCCCACCCCCTGTTTAACATATTATTATCCGGATAAACAATAACAAACAACCAAATTTTGAATAATATTAAAAAAAAAAAATTGAAAACAAACATGCACAAACATTGCTAATTAACTGTAGGTTTTAATGATAAGATAATAATTTTATATTTGGAATGAAAATATCCAAGTGCTAATTTTTATTTTGGTAGAAAAAAAGTGTTGATTTCAATACGTAATGCATACAACATGGTACATATTAATATAAGAAATCGATATTTCTACGTAAAAATATTATATATTTACATATATATCTTGCATGAATTTATGTTCCACTCATTATTTAGGAGAGGGGTACCATGTATAAATATCAATTTCCATTAATGTAATGTATGCTTCAAAATGATTTCCGTAAGAACTCACAATTATGTATTAAACCTAAACTAGAATGTTTGTGTTGTCAACTGAATCAAAAATTTAAGTAGTGTGATTCACATGAAATAATTCAAATATTTCACATATTAGTAGTATCACATTATCACACTTAAGATCAAGGTGAAAAACTTGCACATTAGAGGTTGCAAATTAAATAGCCCCCACCCCATGAGCGGGCTCGGCACAATTACAAATGATTGAGATACATTGGTGTTCCTTACATTATTGAGCCACAAATAGCTTATATTATGTACAATCGAAGTCGGTGTGAACATGATATGCAGAGCAGATTGTTTGACAATATATGGTATGCACTGTTAGAAGCTTAATTTGAATATTTAATCGAAAGGGTCGATCCTTGGGTCATGCTCACTTGCCATAGCCATCCCTGTACACAGACAAGTAGGGCACATCACCTGCAAAATGATAAGGTGTTAAAATATACTTCAGCTCATTAAACTTTTGAAGACGTGTGCTGAAATTAACATTTTTTAATGCATGTATAAGACTATGGCAAGAAGAAGATGCATACACTCCCACTCCAACCCTGAGTATGTAAGCATATATTATGATATATATATATATATATATAAAGCCAAATTTTGAGTAGTCCAACCTTTCCTGCCCCTGAACAGTTTGAACATCTTTCGGTTTTAGGAGGTGAAAGGGGCTGATCCCCGCCATTTACTGTTGCGACCGGTTCAATGAGAACAAGAGCTCCAGTACTTGAACAGCGAGCACAAGCAAGATATCCTGCATATAAAAACAAGCATTCTCAGTACCAAGTATACTCACTGATTCTCTAACAAAGTTTTTCATTAATATTACAGCATCTTGTGACCAAAATAATTAACTCGCAAAATGGGGGAAATATATATGTCGAGAAAATTAATATTTGGAAGCTGTGTGGTTTGGAAAGTTGGGTAGGAGGAAAAGGTCTCTAGAGTCTCAGTAACAAATTCAACTTTGAACAGTGTACAATAATAACGCATGTAAAAGAATGACAAAAGTGTGTTTCATAGATTTAACAGGGATAGAGCTTGAAAAAATTTAGATTTTACAGGAGTTCACAACAGGGATCCAGGATCCTTGTCAGCATTTCAAATGGATAGGTTTAATGATTCTTGTGGTCTTGAAATTACAGCATCTCAGTAATGAACGCAAGCATTTCAAAATTTTAGGTTTTTACTAAAAATAATAAAACCAATCATTTGACAAACTTTAAAAAAATTTTTGGCCAAAATCAAAAAATAACTTGAGCAAGTGTTGCCCGTTTCCAAAAGCATACCTGTTCCTAGACAGTACTTGCATCTTTTATGCTCCTGCTGTTTTACATTGTTAATCTCAACGACCATCAAGGCTGAGATCACCCCAACTGCTCCCCCAGAAAATGATGCCACAATAGGATCAACCTCACTACGTGTGAAAAAAAGAACTTCATTATTACATCATGCTAGAAGCTACAGGGAAGCATCAGTGATTGATTAAGTCACACTTTGAGAATTTAGAAATTACATACAGAGCTTGTTTGTCTATGATTCTGTAATATTTGGAACCCGACAGGTAAGTTCTTATCTCCCCATTATTTGCAAGAAAACTAATATTTAATTTATCCCTTCTCCCCATGCCCCTGTTAACACTCAACCCTTATTTCAATTGTAATAAGCAAAAACATTGCCAGTGCACTCGCTAAAGCTAACATTACCATCTTCCCCCCAGCAAAAGGGTAAATCAAAATCCCCTTTTACTTTTTAAGGTAAGAAATTCAGATAAATCTTCAAATGGCTAGCATAAGACCCCTTGTATAGGTTAGAACTCATTTACAAAGATTGAGGACAGTTGATTGGCCCATTCTCTGGAGAAAAAGAAAATCTCATGTTTGTACTTCAAAACATTTTGAAGAACAGTGAAAAATTATACGCATACCCATTTCCGCCAAAACATGCTTTCCCAATAACAGATTTTCTATTCCTGAAATTCTAACATCAAGAAAGTAATAATTCTAAAACCATAGTGCCAACAGTCAACATATTCTGATATCAAGATGGCAATTGCAGCTGCCACGAATTTTAGGCCAACCCATCTCTGAAGATTTCCAGAGACATCAGTAGGGTTGCTTTCATGATATTACCTGGGTTTATCCTTTTGTGCTACTGCTGTTGGTGTATGTGATATATTACTTAGAGCAATTAGATAGCAAATAATATAATCAAGACAAGTACATCTAATATTTGAAGGAGTCTCATGTTAACTAGTGTTAATGTTTTAAACTTTCATCTTTTAAGGACTAACTAGCAATGATATATCTTTGCCATGACATTCCTACAGAAAGATCTTTAATCTTCGTTAAATATATTCCTTCCATTTTCACCAATAAATCATTTAAATTAATCAGGCTGGTGTATGAACCAAATGAATCCATCAGTAAAAGCAATTGCAATTAAGTGCAAAAGAAATGAGACTAAACATCGACTTATAAACAATAATAACACTCTGGCAAGAGCATACCTCAACTGCATTGGAAGATGCATGCTTTGGATAAAATCTGCATATGACGTGCCTCCTAGCCCCAACTTAAGTTCCAACTGAGATAACCAAGAAGGCAAAAGATGCATGAGCTAGATGAGTATTTTAAAAGAAACAATAAATATATATTATAAAAGTACTATTACTTCCGCATCACTTTAGTTGCTACAATTTTTTACGTCTGTCGCAAAGATTTTAAGACTTATCAGAAACACATTCAAGAATAATATTTTTAATATATCTATAATAAAAATAACAATTAAATATATTAAAATATATAACACTAACGTGGTAACTACTACACTGCAACATAATTAAGAAGTTGAACAAATTTGATAGATATAGTTTGGTCAATTCTCATCATAATGTTGAAGAGAACAAGGAGTTAGGGGCATAAGACTGGCAAGTTTTATTCATTCATCAACACACCCCACCACCAAAAGATTAAAAACAACATGAAGCGGAAAATTCAAAAAAGGGAGGAGGAATGACAAATATCTTTAATTACTATTTTAAAAAATGGCCCAATTTTTTATTTTTTATTATTTTTTTATGAACTTCCAAATGGGATAAAGCTACCAAGCCGTCATGTATAATATATTGCCTTAGATATCAAGCATTGAGACCCCTCGAGAAAAACAAACAAGTAAAAAGAGATGCTCGGTTTCAGTACCTATTGTTACATTTTCCAAGAGTCTTGATTATGTGTAAGATAATAAATTGATCATTTTTTTGTCAATTATAAGCATTTAACGAAAGCAGATAACTTAGTAAGTTATACGGTAATAAATTGCCATCATACCCAGAGTATAGAAATTATGTTTCACTTGTCCAATGATAATTCTATAGGACATCCTTTCAAATTCTCAGACGAAAGCTTTAAACAAAACATGATAAATTTTGCTTGATCTGCCATCAGATACCATTTTTCCCTTTGAGTCTAGTCATATGTGGATAATGCAACAATCCAAATGTTAATCAATTCATGTTTACTTCTTTAATTGTTAGAATATTCCCTTAATCTTACTCCTCAGAATTAAGAGAGAACACGCTTGATCTGCCATGAGCCCACTTGTCTATATGAGAACAGTTGGCAATTTGATGCCTTATTCTCAGTAGATTTGGCTAAGAAGTATATGAGTTGCTGATTTACTTATGTTGCTCCTTCAGACTCATCTTCTTATAATGTAGGGAAGGTTTAGGATACTGATGGGAGCAATCATTAATCAATGCTATGAATGTATCATCTTTGGCTCATGCTGGTAATTAACTTTTAATCTTTTCGTATAGGAGGAGTAATCAATGCTATGAATGTATCATTTTTGGCGCATGATGGTAATAAACTTTTAATCTTTTCGTATACATATATATCATCAAGACAACCTTACCTAAGTGTGTAATTTCTACAAGCCAAGTTTCATTTTCACTCTATTTCCCTGAATATACATGCACTTCACAAGTGAATAACAACCAAGTATAAGGAAAATTGTATTTGCATTCTGCATAAAAAAGCTGAGAATATATATTTTCTTTAGCGCAGAGAATACAGTGATACATAACAAGTCCATACGGTAATGAATTACTTTCAAATATATACGTGGTGAGAAAAGAAAAGTAACATAGGGGAAAAAGAAGTATATGCCGTTATGCCATAACTGTAGAAGATAGGGGCTGAAAATTTAAACATGCCCTATGAGATAATAAGAATATTAAAATGCCCAAGTAATCAAGTAAATTAGTTTCCTGAATTTAAATGTCAATACAGGAAAACTTACAGTAGGTGCTAGAAGACCACCGAAAATGATAATCCCAGCAATAAGAGAGAAGCAAGATGCATAGTATTGCTTAAGGTTTGCTGAGGTCTGCATGAGATGTATATCTTAGTCAGCAACTGAAAATTTTATTACGGAATGTGGATATAACTGACTAATGGAAGTCTTCATTTTTTTAAACATACACACACACACATAATGGGGGAGAGACGTAGTGAGGTTAATAATAAAATACAGTAATTTTTTTATATGAAAATAATAAATAAATTTTTTTGAGAAGAATATTAATAAATTTGCCACTAAGTGGTTGCTCCAAGGATATTAATGGAAATAAAAATCTTACCAAAGGAGGCAAAAATGGAATGAATGATGGGAAATTAGGAAGTTCAATTTCTGGTTCTTCGTTTAAGATTCCAAGCTCCGCATTTTTAATTCTCTGTTGTATCCTCAGTCGGCGAACCTATAAAAGTCAAGACACAAAGGTTAGCAAATACGATGTTTTGAAGCAGAAACATAGTCTGGCCAGTAACCATTTCATTCAATTATAAGAGTAAATGGAATCCAAGTTCGAAGTGATAAGCTTATCAAAGAAGAAAGTAATTGCAACATATCTAAGAAAACATAGATAACTAACAACTACGAATCATAAGAGTTATCTTAAAAGATAGTCTGAGCATGCAAAACTGGCTACTGGTTGTAACTAAGAAACTTAATTTAAGGGCATTGAGATAAATTGAGTTTCAAGATAAACACAGAATAATTTGAAAGCATTCACTGTGAACTGGAGGTGGCTCCAGATGAAACAAGATAAAATATTCTAAAATTTTAGTTTGATCAATCTCAAATCAGTGATTATAAAGACTAGATGATGATGATGAAACTAAAAGTGGAAAAGAGAAAAATACAAATATAGGGATTGGAATTTTAAGAATAAGATCATCTTCAAGAAAAAGAAAAAGGTAAAAAAAAAGTTCAGGTAAGAAGATATATAACATATTAATACGTGTTACACGTAAATTAAAGTGGAAAGATATGTCGTCATGAATTCATCAGAAAATGGGTATCATCCCCAATAACTCACCTCCTCCATATGCAAAAAGATCTTATTTCGACGACTTCTAATATTATCTTGGATTTCTTGGACTTCCATTTTGGCAAAATCCTGCACTGTTTCAGGTCCTTCAATGATACAAAAACTGCATCCAAAAGCACCCGCATTAGCAAGTTACAATACAGATTTATTGCTAGCTAACAGCTTAATAAGAACTAAATTTCTTCCGTATACATAAAACTAACCGAGTCAGACAATTGATGAAATTTGGTTTAATAAGGTACGCAAGTGCAACTATAATGGTAGTGAAACTAGAAAGCAACTAAATCACTATACTGTTTAGCAAGTAGCAATGGAATTGACATTATAAACTTTATAACTAAAACAAAGTTAAATGAATCAAACAAATTTGCAAGCTAATTACTTAAAAAAAAAAAAAAAAAAAAGGAGCACTAGAACAAGAAAAATTACTCTGTGTGTGTTTAAATTCTACCTTCCATTACACTTCTCTAACATTTCAATCAATGTGGTAAAATATTTACTAAATCGTCCAATTATAAAAAAATTCAAAACATGTTATCAGATAATCAATAAGAATGAGTATCAATTATTTATGCAATAGTTATAATGTTCAAGTTCATTTGTATAATTGAAATTTCGCAATATCTTTTCAGCCATCCAAAGTTTGTTAAAAGAACGGGGAATTTAATCAAATAAAACCAAATTGTGGGATTGAAGTTGATTTTACGTATACTCCTGTAGTTCAATGTCATGTCAACGGGCGGATGTTGAATTTACGTCAATTATTGAGGACATAAATGTTTATAAAATTAACTCATTTAGCCATGTGCTAGTTCCCGGTCTCGTGAATCTCTAAAAGTAAACCATAACTCTCATACGGAGCGGCACCACTTTTATATTCACATAGGTGAAATTCAATGCGCAAACTAAAAATTGGTAACGTAAGCTTATTAGCTGAGCTAGAATTACAGTAATCCCTGAGAAGGGAAAAAGTAGAACATTGAAATTAGGAAGAACAAATGAGTGTGTCATGCACAATAACAGATGCTAGGATTAGTAATTACTAATAAAAAAGGAACGAGTTAGTTGAACCAGAATAAACGGTAATTAATAAAATCGGAAGAGTAGAATAGGATTACCAAGTAAAACAGAGAGTATATATTTTATATGCACAAACAAATAATTGGTAATGGAAACTATTTAATTGAACCAGAGTACAGTGAAATCGAGAAAATAAAGGTAATTACTGAAAAATATTTAGCTTTAGGTAGAGACTATTTTACCCGGCGGCGTTTTTATCAGCAGCATCAGAATCAACAGGAGGCGCAAATGAAGAAGATTCAGGTTCCGATGCCATCGATCGCCATTTTAGGTTAGATTTGAGCTTTCCTCTATGAAATCTAGAGCTCGAGAACCGCGGATTATAGGAAATTAATGGCGTTATAGGGTACGAAACAGCTAAAATTCGAGCTGAACACACCATCCTCAATCCCTAAACCCCCTCTTTTTCTCTCGCTACAATATCAAATTGTTTATATGACTTGGTTGAGACAAGAGAGGGAATCGACATTCGGTGGAGTTTAGGCGGCACCGGATCTTTTAACGAAGTGTATGGGGGGTTTGCTACGTGTATAGAGACAATTGGTTCCTTTGAGGCAATTTTGTTTTTGGAATTGAGAAATAAGTAAAATTTTTGTGGATTCCAAAGAAAAAGGCCAAACCGGAACAAATTGTTACATTATTGGCGGGTAAAGGCCGTCTCACAATCACTGGGTAGGAGAGGAGTGTAGGACCACTTACATTTATGATTTATCCTGTTTTGGTTTCCATTGTTTTCAGCTCTACCTTTTTTTTCTTTTTTCTTTTTTGAAATTTCTTTTCTATTTTCAACTGAGAATTACTCCTTTCGCTCCGCAAAAAAAAAAACACAAAACATTTTTTTCAACAAAAAAAAATTGTCTAGTTTAATTTTATAAAATTGATGTTTGGTTTAGCAGATCGTATTGTGCTTTAACCAAGTTCAAAATCTATTATGTTGACCATTATTATTTTCGTAATACAATGATATATTGTTTGTTATAAGTTGACTCCATAATAAAAGAATTGATCTCGTAATTTTTGGTCTGTGAAAATGCATTATTAAGTGTTCATTTTATTTTTCTACTGAGGCCGAATTTAATGATAGTTATCCATACATTGACAAGGAATATATAAATTCTTGTTAAGAGAGGAGCCGTGGTGGTCCCCTAAATCTCACGAGTGAATCAAACTATTAAAAAATATTACTTTCACCGTTTCAAAATTAGAAATATTTTTTGATTTTGTTAGAGTTACTTAGTGAAATTTTAAAATTCAAAATTGATACAAACAAATGTAATAATTATAAAATACTACTAATTATCATACTTGTCCTTTTCAAAATTTAAACAAAATTATATCAATTTGAATTTTAAAATTTTATGAATTTGACTCTAAAAAGTCAAAATATATCTTTAATTTTAAAATAGACGTAATATATTTTATTTATAATATAACAAGGTTCAAATCCCTTATGACTAAATTTTCTTCTAATTTTAAAGTGGCTGGAGGTGCTGGCTTAAGTGGTGTAAATGTGTCATATTTTTTTTCTTTTACTTTTGTAAATAATTAATATTTTGTCCTTTTATATTAATTTTTGATCTTCTTAGTTAGTTCTTCAAATTTTATAAATTTTTTATTTTGTTTCATTTAATTTACATAGGGTGCTAATTCATATAATTTATAGAGTATCTTGTAATTTAAATCCTATCACTAGATTATTCACATTTAAAAGAGTTTTTTAGAATTAAGTTGTAATACTGTAGGTTAAAAAAGGTGAAAAAAAGAAGAAGAAAAAAGTCCAAACGGGTGACTAAATCCGCTTACCAAACAAACCCTTTTGTTCTTCGGTGCAACCAAACAAAACCTTATGCACCCTTTCTGTGGTTTAGAAACCCTAATTTATAATCGTCTTATAAATACCCAGCAACACAGTCAAATAGGTACCTACCTGCGACTTGCGAGGCTGCGCCTCCTTATCTTCAGCATTTTTGTATGTTTTATCTTGTATTTATTTTCTTTTGATTTAGAAATAATCAAAGAGATCGCTGTGATGACTCAATGAAATTCAAGCTCAACAGACCGGAATGCAGGTTTCTCTATTTTGTGAGAACTTTGCGTGTCGATAACCCCGCTGAACTGAGCGATCTCTAATTTTCCTCTTCTATTAGTTATGCTATTATATGTATGTTTATCTGTGTGATATTGTGTTTTTAATTATTATATTTTTTTCCTGTTAATGGGAAATGAAGATTGCGATGACGATAGCTAAGCTCCCTCTTCTTAATTTAAAGTTGAGGACACTCGCTGGCAGAATCGAACCAATATAACAACGCCACTACTGAGTAATCTATTTTCCCAGCTTTAGATTTTACTAATTGTTTTGTTATGTTTAATCCCTTGAGTTGAATAGAAATGTTGATAAAGGATGAAGCAGTGGTTCAAATAATCAAACACTTGGACTGAGAAATTCAATTCCTTGTGTGTGTATTTCGACCTTTGAGTTTTAATCAACTAAACTAATCCCTTGAGTTGAATAGAAATGTTGATGAGGATGAAGCAATAGTTCAAATAATCCAACACTTGGACTGAGAAATTCAATTTTCAAGTGAAGATAACGAGCTTTCTTCTGAATTGTATGTATTTATTTTATTTCACCCATCTGGTTTAACGCCTTTTGTAAATCTATTTTTGTCTTTTTCTTTTTAAATAATATCTTCCTTGGGTGTGTATTTCGACCTTTGAGTTTTAATCAACTAAACTAATCATCAGCTGATGAAAGATAAATTAAATCTTAGGACACCATTGGACACGACTTCCTGTAGTTGTGGATGAGAAGGATATTTTTCTGATGATGATAACTGATTTATATTGTATTTTCATTCATTTGATATGCGAAGTATCAAGCCTCCATCTTTTCTGCAATCATTATTTGTAGCATATGCATAGTAAGATGCATAGTAAGTATCAAATTGAGCAAGCTTCCTATCTTATAGTAAGTATCAAATTGGAGGCTTCAAATTCTTCAATTTTCCATCTTTTCTTCAATTATTTGTAGTATTGGTTTCTTCGGAGCTATTGGGTTTCTGGGATCTAAACGAGTTTTGGGAAAATTGAACTTTGCAATGTAGCCAATACATATAAACATGTCATCATACACAATAACAGGACATAATAAAAATTTTAATTTGCGTAATTGGCTTATAATTCACCATATAAATGTGATTCTAATGATTATAATCAATCATTTTCTCGTTTTGTATTTATATTTTATACTCTTCGGTCATCAAAATGCTATTTATATATATATTGTTGAATTCAAAATTAATTCAATTTATTTAGTTTTTAAAAGTAATAAATATTGTAAGTAGTGGTAACACTATTCGACTTGTTTGCAATATTATAATTGTATTGATTAAGATTAAATTAAATAATATTAATTTAAAATTTAAAAATATTTCAATATAACTTTATAAAGTCTAATTTAATTTCATATTTTAAAATAGAGCTAACGGAGTTAATAAGTTTTACATCTCGGAAAAATACCATAGTAGTTTAATAAGAGTAGAAGCACTACTACACTAGGGAAGCAAATAGTTCTATTAGTAGTATTTATGGCCCTTTGAAAAGCAACTTATTTTCTATTTGATTACAACAAAAATCCACTTCTGTTTTTAAGATCAAGTCCCTCAACTCCCTCTGAAAACCATAATGAGATACCTTAATTATATAAAAAATTCCCATTCGTAAAATTTATGAATATTAACTTTTAAGGTTATATTTTTATTTTATATTTACCATTAAAAATAATAAATTATTTGTCTAGTGGTAGTTGAATGATAATAAAATTATGATGATAGAATCAAAAAGATTGTGCTATTTCATACTATCAATAAAAAAGATACTTCTTTTGCTCCAAAATAAAATAAAATAAGAAGTCCTGATTACAAATTTAATTTGTTTAACAAAAGAGTCCACTTTTTTAATAATTCATGTATATGACACAATATCCTCACTTTTTTTATATATTATTATTATAAAATTTATTATTATGTCACACTATTAAACAACTTATTTTTTTAGGAGCATATAGTGAACAAAAATATATCATTGATGTGATTAATTTTATAAATGAGACTTCTTTTATGCAATGGAATGATTAATTCTTTTATAGAATAGGAAAAAAGAAGAGATTATTGTTACCATTACAAAATATTCTTACAAAAATTTACTTATAAAATGATGTGTCAATTTTTAATGAAAATTGATATTTTTATATGTGTTTTTGATATTTTCACATAGTTCTTTCCCATATGAGCATATATGAGAGAAAATCATGTAAAAATATCATAAGCACATGTGGAAATAGTGGTTCCCTTTGTAATTAATAGACAATTCACCCTACATAGAAAGACCAAGTAATTATAACTAATATCATACACATCATTTGGTATACTTTTTTGGTATCTATTTTTTCAGTTATCAAAATATTATAGAAAAAAATAATTAACAAATGGTTAACTTATTTGCGGAAGATAGGAATAGGAAGAAGAATAATGTAGGGTTGGTAATGGACATGGTACCCCTAAAAAAAGTAAAGTATATTATATTCTCTCCCTCAGAGAATAAAAGTTTTGGTTGACTTTTTGCACATGTTAAGAAAGAGAATAAAATGACAAATTTGTTCATATTTAAATTCTCATTTAATTGCATAGTTTTTTGTACATGACTAGTGATGCTCCATAAATATGCATAGAAAGTAGAAAAATGACAATTAATACTAAGGGTATTATGGATAAATTATTATAAAAAAATAGATTATTTATGATAAGTAGACATTTAACTTAGGATTACCTAAAATAGTAATAAGGATTTTTATCATGGGACAGAAGGAGTATATAAGTAGCTGATATTTTGGAGAGGGATTGTTGTAGGCCCCTTGTGACCCAAATTTGTCATTGCAATACTGTTGGGTTAGAGGGCACGTGAGTTGGTCCAGCGTTTACCCATTGAGATATAATATGAAGTAGCCCAGTTGTGTCCAACTATAGAACATTAGGAACAACTTATTACATTTTCAAGTGGAGGGGAGAGATGAAATCGATGATTAGCATATCAAAATGCAATCTACCCAACTTGAACTCCATGAATTTTGATGAAATTAAGGAAAAAGAGAAGGGGACCCAAACGTACATATGCAGGAGGAGTGCACATGTGGGTTGGGCCTAGATAAAATTGAATTTGTGGGATGGATGGGTTGGGTCCAATTACAGTTAAGTGAAGTTGATTCTTGGATAGTGGGTGTAGCATGTGCAAGTTGTATATTGTGCCCTAGATTCTTGACATTTTTCAGAAACAATTTTGCTTTAAATTTGTAAGGGAGAAAGTAGTAGCAAAAAGTTATAGAAAGATCTCAAATCGCAATAGGCGCATGTAGCTCCGCGATTGAACGCGTCTATTTTTGTGCGCATCACTTTCGAATTTCAATTTTCAAAAGCCAATATCCTTTTAAGAGTAGGAGGTCAAAGTTTTCATTTATCCACTTCAACTTATATTACAATATAAAAGGTAGTTAGGTAGCTGTGCAATTAAAATTAAGATTTTCTTTCCCTTTTTCTTTTTTTTTTTGGGTTTTATTTTTTATCTCATTTCATATACTAACGTCAGGCTGTATTTATTTATTTAAAGAATTAAATCGACCGATATACTTATAACACAAAAAAGATACTCCCTCCGTCTCAAATTAATTGTTTTTCTAAGACTTTTTAAAGTCAAATTGAATATTTTTAAAATTAATAATTAAGCATATATAAATATATTTCTAAAATTATAAAAATTGGGTTAGTAATAAATTGTATATATTTTCTTTTGGTTATAATATCTTCACCTATATGTTAGCAAAAATAGTAAAAAGATTAGTTTTAAAAATAGTCAATTTGACTTTAAAAAGTCTTAAAAATACAATTAATTTGGGACGGAGTAAATAAGAGATAATTAAAAGATTTGTAATCAGCTACTACACAGCACAAGGCAAACAGGTGGTGAGGTGGCCATTTTGTCAACATTGAACCGGTTTCTATGATTATGGTGTTGAAACTTGAAAGTGAGGTGCATAATTAATTAACCTTTTGTTTTGCTGTTTGGTTTCTACATGCTTACATCGCCACGTTCCATCCACTACCACTATCTAACTGATACACCTAGCTCATTTGTCAATTTTTTTTTTATTTTTTTTTTTTGGTTGTTGAATTGTATTTCACTTCCCAGGTCTTAATTTTATGTTAAGATTCAAGTTCAATTCTCATCTATCGTAAGGGTTTGTATTTTTTATAGGGATTAATTAATTTTTATGTTTATTTTAAAGTCATTTGTATGTGTACTAATATCTTTTCAAGGTAGTATTTTATTTGTGTGTGTGTGTGTGTGTGTGTGAGAAAAGGAATTGTATTGAACTTAGAATATCAGCTGATAATATAGGGGATGAGTTCTAAAATCATATGAAACGAGATCTGATAATATAGGGTATGAATCATAAGAAACACAATGCATAAAAGTTTTAACCAAAAAAAAAAAAAAGAACGTATAAAAGAAAAAAAATCAAAATGCATAAAAGATATTTTTTTTTTTTGACTTATCTGTCAAAAGGATAAGTTAATTAATATGTTAATTTGAAAAGGAAATTAAGATATTATACTCGGTTCCACAAAAATCCGAAGTAAAGCAATGGAGTATGTTACTACTAATTAAGCTGGGCAGGCGGTGGTAACTTTTAAATGATGGGTGGGGGGTGATGTTGCTCATATTAATTCTCTCTCATACATCCCGGCTAGTGCGCCTCCCTCTTTACTTAATATTAGTGCAGGTTACGGGTCCTCATCGATCTCAACATTAACCCACTTATTCTCTCTCTATATTTATCGATCCTTATATATATATATATATATTCAAACCCTCAATCAATTATTCCATTAACTCAGAACTATTTTACCCACCGATCAAAGTGTCCAAAAAATGCAACCCAAAATTTTCTACATCTCTCTCATACTGGTCTTCTTGATCTCCGGCAGTTCATGGGCATTTAACACCGGTGGTGGCGGACGAAAGATGGGCTCGGCTGCTCCAAGTGGTGCTACTGGCTCAGGACATGGTCCTAACTGGGACTATAACTGGGGCTGGGGTTCAACCCCAGAAAGCGGATGGGGCTATGGCTCGGGCTCAGGCCGCTCTCCTAGTGGGTTTGGTAAGGGTTCTGGCTATGGGTTTGGTTCTGGAAGTGGGTCAGGCTCTGGTTATGGTTATGGGTCGGGCAGCGGTGGCGCTCGTGGAGGTGGATATGGGTCTGGAAGTGGTTCTGGAGGAAGTGGTGGTGGTTCTGGCAGCCGTTCACCATCAGTTAATAGGGACAGGAACAGGAACAGCCATGGTTGATAAATGGCTTGGAGTTTATAGTACGTATTAATTAATCAGCTTATTTTGTTTGAGTTTGTATTTAGTGTATCGTGCTATAAATAAATAGCATATATATAGTTTGATAAGTACTGGAGTACGTATAAGTTGTAAGGTGTGTAATGTATTCTACTTGTTCTCTTGTGTGATGATAGTATTATCAATGTATAACGAGCGAACGAGCGAGCGAGGTTAATTCTCTTTTTGATCACGATACGATGAAGAAGAAGAGAATTAATTAAGGCCTCATGTAATGGTGTTTAATTGGTGCTAACAACGTTATGTTATAAGCAAATGATGCCTTGTAGTTAATGTATAAGTAGAACTGGCAAATGGGTTGGGTTGGCCTAAATGGGCTGTGCTATAGTTGGTCGGGAAAAATGGGTTAGGTTAACAAAGTTAAGTTTTTATTGGGCTTTAAAAATAAGGCCGATGGTCCAGGGCACAATGGGCTGGGTTGGCCCATGAGCTTCTACATATACTTTTTATTTATTTAATTTTTCTGAATTTTAAAAATAAGGTCATTTATTTTTTATTTTTTTGTAAAACAAAATAATAATCATTTGAGAAAAAAATGGTGTAGAATAAAACAAACAAGCAGTTTCAATTGATTAACATGGCATCAATAATAGATAATTAATTTTGACCAACTCACGAATAGTTTTTGACTTTTTATTTATTTATTTATTATTTATGTTGAATATGTTTACTTGTACACAATTTAAATATTATTTATATTTTATTTTGTTTTTTTAATAAAATAATATTAAATGACTTGACATCATCATTTCTAAATAATTTGACTACAAAAGTTAAAACACTGAATATCAATGATGAAATATAATGATTTTTTTCGATTCACAAGTAATGATATATAGTCAATACAGTTGTAAATTTCAATTCAAACATATAGAAAACGACAGAAGCAACTTTTTGATAAAAATATTGAATTGAAAGACTAGAAATAATTAATTTGAGTAAGACGAGTGAGAGACAGGCAAGAAGAACAAAATTAAAAATAATACTTAATTTCTATATTTACTTGCTTCTAAATTCCTATAAGAGTTTGATTTCACTCTTAACTTTAAAGTAGTGTTAGAGTGGATAGTATTTGTAAGATAAATTAGTTTTGGATTCCTGTTAAGAAATGAGTTGGGGTGAGCTGGGCCACTTGTGTATTGGATTGCTTTGGTTTGGACAAAAATTGGGCTGTGCCAAAAAGGCCCAAATTTTATTAGACTTACAAATATAAAACCTAGAGGTCACTTTTTTATGGAGGAATTGAACTAACACGTGGGCTTGGACTGCTTTCGCCAGTTCTATGTATAAGTTCACATAGCAAGCTTGGTGACCAAGACTTACCATCTAAATTAGTCGATTAAATGGTTAAGCTTGATCACAATTGGAATATATCACAATGCAAATCATGGTGGCAAAGTAAGGCACTTCCTTCAAGACTAAGTTTCGCATACTTGATAGCCAAGTTAATTAATTTTACACCACCAATAAAAATGCGCCATATGTGTAGTCAATGAAATATTAATGGAAAATTGATTTAGCATAAATAATATGCTAAAGCCATGGGGGAAGGTAACGTATAAAAGGAAGGTATAAGAGTCCGATTCGGAAATTGCTACTATTTATTCGTACGTGGTACCAGTAGAGTTGGAATATAACTAGGATTTTGTATTCAACAGGATATTTTGTGTATAAATAGGCCTGCATTGCCTGCGCTTTTATTGAGGTCCAAAGGATGGTAAACCCTTCTTTCTTATGATTTTTTATTTTACGGAGAAGCTTCGAGTCTGCATGGGCGTCAACAATAGTGTTTGGTAGTATGTGCATACATTTATATATCGCCCTAATTCAAGTCATGAAAGTCATAGTTAATTGCCAATCCTATTTTTATTCACTCATCCAACCTACAGTATGTTGAGAGCATGTTAGGTAGTAGTTAACTGTGAATATATACATACATATATAAATATATATATATATAAGGTCTCTATCCGTGACAACCGGTTGTCACGGACAATATTCCTCTATTTCAACAACCATGATCTTAACCATTGATCGTGATAATAAAAGGCTCATATTAAAAGCAATTTAATCCCTACGAAAATCTCTTCTCCGATCTTAATCTCTTGTATGATCTTACTCTCATCAAGAAGTAGCAGCAGTTTGGTCTTTAGTCATTTATCATCATCGTCGTCGTCGAATCATCATCATCGTCGTCGTCGCTGGTATCTCAATCTACGAAAATCTCTTATCCGATCTTAATCTCTTCCCTGATCTTACTTTCATCAAGGAGTAGCAGCAGTTTGGTCTTCAGTCATTTATCATCATCATCGTCGTCGTCGTCACTGGTATCTCAACCCACGAAAATCTCTTCTCCGATCTTACTCGATCTCATCACCCCACCCCTTCAAATCTTAGAACAACCGCCATCAGATCCCTCTCTAACTATCACTGCTACTATTACTACAACTACAACTAGTAACAAATCCATATCTCGCCAAAATTTTCACTACTAGAAAAGAAGAAGAGAGCCGCTAGTTTGCAGATCGATTACAAAAAAGATGATTTTGATTTGAATCCTCATCCTCAATCCTCTCCCCTACCACGGGAAGAAATTATATCAAGTATAATTGAAAATTCCCCTCAACAAGTGGTAGATACAATAGTAGCAACTGAAATTAAAATTGAAATTGATTTGGTTCAAAATAATAATGTACAACAGTCTGCTGCTGAAGCAATTCAAGAATGAGGGCATAAATGACTGAAGACCAAATTGCCTCTACTCCTTGTAGCGGCAGCCAGCAGGTAAGTCGGCATGACGGTTTTTGGGTAATCTACGCTACTGCTAAAAAGAACATCACTGCCGCTAGGCGGCAGAGGTTAAATTGCTTCTAATCTGAGGCCTTTATTATCACAATTAACGATTAGGATCATGATTACTGGAATAGTGTCCGTGACAACCGATTTTTACAGATAAAAATCCATATACATATATGTGTGTGTGAGCCGATCCACCATATCTTGCAATTCATTGTAAAATTTGACGATCACAATTTAAAACACAATTCTCCTATCACAATATAGTATCCATAGTCACCATTTGTTGTGAATTGATATATACTATGAGTATGTTTATTTGAGAAATTAGAATAAGTGATTGGATTATTAGTCCTATATAAAAATAATATTGTTTTGTTTTGTTATGTCTAGACTAGTCACTTTTAAAAAATAGTACCCCATATGAAGGACTATTAGAGAGCAAAAACTCTATGTGGACATAAAAATTGAACATTAGTGTATTTAAATTTTATTTATTTGTATTTGACCCCAATAGTGGATAAAAATATATATTGGTAAAATTTAAATACACTAATATTCAATTTTTATTTCTGCCTAGAAGAACTCAGTAGAAGGAGGGGGAATTAAATTTTTTGGACAAAATTGTCCCTATTAAATTAATATTTTATAATTATATGTATTAATTTTTATAAATAACCCATTTCATTACTCAATATATAACATTTAATAAATTTGTTCTATCTCTAAAGTTTCATTATCTTTTTCTTTTTTCAAGTAAGATCATCATTTCTTTTTCTTTCTTTAGTTAATAAAAATATAAAATATTATATATACTTCTATTGAGACTCTAATGTTGCTATTTAAAGTACAAGACAAAACAATATTTTATTTAGAATAATTTTCACCATAATCTAGGGTAAAATTATTTTTATCGCGTAAATTTATAATTCTTTAACTATGTGCAACAAAGAATTATGTTGAAAAGTATAATTAGGAAGAGTTTCTTTTTGGTAAAACTAATGATTTTCTCATTGTATTTGACACGTTTTACTTAATACACTATTGAACTTTTAATTTTTTAAATTACACCATTAAACTAATTAATATTTTTAAATTGGGTCATTCCGTTACAAAAATTGGATGGACGTTAAATCTAGAAATTAAACTCTCAACATGAAAGTATTTTTCCTCTTTTTCATAGTCAATTTTCTATATATTCTGCTTTAGAAAAATTCCAAGAAAGTCAATTTCTCCAAGAAAGTCAATTTTCTATACTCTCCTTTACTTCACCCTAAAATCTAGGAATTAATTTTCAAGAAAGCCACTTTTTTATACTCTGCTTTAGAAAAACTCCTTGAAACACATCAAATCAAGATATTTGGGTAGAGTAGTATGAGAAAAAGAGGAAAAATACTTTCATGTTGAGAGTTTAATTCCCAGATTTAACGTTCATCCAATTTTTGTAACGGAATGACCTAATTTAAAAATATTAATTAGTTTAAGGGTGTAATTTGAAAAATTAAAAGTTCAGTAGTGTATTAAGTAAAACGTGTCAAGTAAAGTAAAAAAATCATTAATTTTGGCGTTTCTTTTTTCTAATACTAATAAAATTAAATAGATTCCCGCAAGAGAGACGAATAGTTGGGCACAGAAAAAACGTTTGACACTAAAAAGTTATCCATTCTCCTTTTTTTTATACAACAAATTGTTATTATATGATTTTTTATTTTTATGAGCTTTTATGACACTGAAAAGTTATACATTCTCCCTTTTGTTGTTGTTGTTGTTGTTGTTTGACATTTGCAATCGTAATTCTATTTAATGTTAATGTTAATTAAGTTTTTCAATAATTTTATTTATGTTAATAAGATTATTCAATATTTTGTACGGTTAGTTAAATATTATTTAAGTTATCAACATATTGTGCTAATAATTATGATTTTGTTTCTAGTGGAGGAAAAGATATTTTTTTGTGAGTATAATTGAAATTATTTAATTAGGGTAATTTTTTTTAACAAATAGTCTGATATTAATTGAGATTGCTTGATTAAAACAAATGTAATATTGGATTATTTAGTTCAGTCCGGAGCAATAATCCGGAGTAAAAGAAACAGCTAGTAAAATAGTCTCATTAATTTAGTTCGAAGAAATAGTTCAGGATAAATAGTCCAATAAACTAATTAATAATCTCTTATAATCAAGTCTTGCAAACAAACATGCTCTATAAGAGATTCTATGCTCAATGCAAATACAAAGTGATAATAATAAATAAAAAATAAAAAATCAAATCTGAGTGGTCAAAAATAACTTATTTCACACTATTATAATTATGGTGTCTTATATGAAAATTTAGATATTTTTATATGTATATCATTAGATTGTTTATGTGAATATCAAGATTATTTACGTACTTCATATTTGCATTATCGCAAAAAAGAAAAATTAAAAATCTTATTTCGTGACTTCTCTCAATTCACTAGGGATGCAGCTCTCAGGCCTCAGCAATGAAAATTTTCAACTCTACATACTCACTTTACCCTCCGTCAAAGTAAGCTTAATTATTATTATTATTATTATTATTATTATTATTATTATTATTATTATTATTATTATTATTATTATTATTTTGAAACCCCGTTGTTTTTTAAAATTGAAGATTTATATACTTTCTCTCTAAATTAGACTTTTAAAAGTCAATTTGAGACATTTTTAAACTCAAAATTAAAATATTCATTACAAATTATGAAACAAAAAACTAGTATTTTTTGGATAATTTAAAATATGTATGACTTTATTAACTAAAATCAAAGTGATTTATGTCAATTTTAAATTTGAAAATTTCTTAAATTAATTTTAAAAAATCAATAACAATCTAATATTTTGAAATAGAGGTCTCAAACTCTTAAACTTATATTGCAGATCAGAGTCGATTTCTCTTTTCGATCTCTTAGTATCAGTAAGTAACGACTCAAGTCTCAATAATATCTTATTTTGGCTATTAATTGTAGCAGGCGACTCTCCTTAGTGGCTACTATCTTTACTACCATCTCATTTCTAACATCTGTTATTCAATCCTTCTGGTCAGGTAGAGGTAAATTCATTTTATTACTTTTAATTTTTGAAATTATATTGTTTTTGAAAATTAGATGTTTATATTCTGAAACCCTAATTTTTGGACTTAACAAAAAATTTATTTTCATCTGGTCATCAATCAATGTACTAAATTATTTTTGTTCTTTTTATTAAGACATATATATTTTTCCATAATGTTGTAGGGCATATACTTACTATATATAATATAAAATGATCATTATTATCGTGGGTGGGTGCAAAATGAATTTGAATTAGCTTAAAATGAGTCATCTATAAATTAGCAAATTAATTAAACCTTGGAGTAAATATATATTTTGTTGCTAATCATGGGTGCAAAATGAATTTGAATGAGCTTAATTAATTTGCTAATTTATAGATGACTCAATATTTGAATGAAAGTTGGCGTAAGCGAGAAATGAGATAGAGTGATTCTACGGCGACATTTCTAGCGATTTTTTTTTTGAGTCCAAAATAATTTATATGATTTATTGGAACTAAATTTTTTTTTTAAAACATTGATTTAGGTGTAATTTGGATACATATACAAATGTCGCTAACAATGTCGCCCTACACTTAATGAATGAGATAAGTACTCATGATTAGCAGATATGGTAGTGATTAAGAGTGATTCTACGACGACATTGGCTAGCAGACATTTCTAACGACATTTTTATTTTATTTTTTTGGTTTTTTTTTGTTTTGAGTCAATATTTTTTTAAAAAAAAATTTAGTTCCAATAAATCATATAAATTATTTTGAAGTCAAAACAAAAAAAACAAAAAAAAATGTCGCTAACAATGTCGCCCTAGACTTATTGAGTGATTAATTTTCCAATTTTCGGTGAAAATATAAAATATAATTATGAATAAGTTTGATAAGGAAAAAAAAACAAGTGGAGATTTAAGTGGAATAAGTTTAATTAATAAATTGGTGGGACCTGCATGCTAACGGGATGGATGAAGGGTGTAAATTGGATGTCTCCCTGATGTAAATAAGCTCACGCGGACAGATTTATTGACCCATACACATTTTTTTGATATATATTTAAATTATATTTAATTTTTTTTGAATTTTTTTTTTAAATTCATAATATAAATATATTTAGAAAAAATATAAAAAAAAAATCACTATTAGAACATGAAAATGTTGGATCTCCATGTCCCATCATCCTTGTCGGCGTAGGAGTACTATTTTGCTCTAAGTACAAACATTCTGATGAGACGTGGGAATAAAGAAATAGGATGGATAGCTTTTTATAATTGATCCCGTGATTCCACTAAGTAAAGAAATAGCATTAGCATGTACCTGCAGACTTTGAGATGATGGGCGGCTTTATGTTTATTGTAACGGAGGGCATGGGCAATATTAATTTTAAACAAGGAAAGCATGGTCATCAAAAGTGGGAGAGGATGGTTATTAATTATTACTCCCTCCATCTCAAATTAATTATTCAATTTTGACCTTTTAAAGTCAAATTGACTATTTTTAAAACTAATCTTTTTACTATTTTTGCTAACATATAGGTGAAGATATTATAACCAAAAGAAAGTATATATAATTTATTACTAATTTTAATTTTTATAATTTTAGAAATATATTTATATATGCTTAATAATTAATTTTAAAAATAGTCAACTTGACTTAAAAAAATCCTAAAAAAATAATTAATTTGGGATGGAGGGAGTAATAAACAAAATTAAAGCAACCCATGAGATGATATTGGCTGGCTACGGATTCAGCAAGTAGCATGGACAACATACTTAAAATTATGGAGGCACTTTTGGAATACTTTAATTAAACAAAAGCTATACATGATATGAATAACTCAAGTAATGGGATGATATATGTCCAAGATAATGCAGCCACGTAGTGTGGAAAATAATGGACAACAACATTGATTAATGAAGTAGAGAATAAATAGTAGAGTGTTTAATTAACTAGAGTGCAACACTAATTATTTTATGAAATCAACAAAATAAAAATTACAAAGTCTAAGTAAATAACTAGTCATTATTAAAATCAAAATATCATAAACTAACACTTATAAATTATAATTTAAAATAAATTACAAGTCATTTTCAATTGTTACTTATAAGCAGAAGTGTTTGACACTAATTTGACTAAAACAAAATAAAAATTAAGCTAAAACAAGTACTTAGTTATTTGACTAGTAGTAACTTATAAGTTAAACTAGAATGGACATTAATAAAAATATATATATTGATTTAACATTATCACCATAAGAATCACTATTTTGACATTTATAAAATGTTGGAAATAATAATGGAGAATATTTTTCTTCACTTTATTCCAATATTCCTCCACCTTTTCCCTATATTCTTCCTTATGTTTTATTCCATGTTTCCCACTCCATGTTTTCTTCCTTGTATTAGCTAGCATGTTTCCTTATATTAAGGAACATGTTTTGTCTTAATTATTTCTTCCAATTGTATAAGTAGGTAACCTTGTAAGCTTTCTAAGTAATCAAAATATATGAAATGTAAGTTCAAGTGTCTCTTTCTAACATGGTATCAGAGCCTGATCTTTTATTCGACGACTTTATCCGGCGACTTTTTCCGGCAACTTTTTTTCGGCGACTTTTCCGGTGACTTTCCGGCGACTTTTTCCAACAGCCATCTGTGCAGTTTTCTGAAAGCTGCATATTTCCGACGACTTTTCCGACGACTTTTTCTGGTGACTTTTTCCGGCGACTTTTTCCGACAGCCATCTATGCAGTTTTCTGAAACTGCCTATTACAGTTTGTACCCCACAGTTTGTTTTTTTCTGAAACTTACCCACAGTTCTAAAAAAAAAAAGAAAAAAAAAAGTGAAAAATCAAAAACTTCAGATTCTACTCCAGTGATGATTTTTCAACAAGAAACCCCATCTGCAATTGGGGTAAAACTCAAACACACCACAACCATCCCAAGTTTATTACAGTAAAGGATCGTCTCGCGAAGATGACGATTGGTGCTGGTAAGGAGATGGAGGTCTTTACAAGTATTGTTCAAACTGCCGGAATTGCTATTCATAGACGGAGTTACTGGTCACTACCAGAATTGCTATTCATAGACGGAGTACTGTTCACTGCCGGAATTGCTATTCATAGACGGAGTACTGTTAACTGCCGGAATTGGTATTCACAAACGGAGTTTTGTCCAATTGCCGGTCGTTTTTCAAGCTCAGAAATAGGAGATTTCTATTTATCAGCTTGAGGGGGAGTGTTGGAAATAATAATGGAGAATATTTTTCTTCACTTTATTTCAATATTCCTCCACCTTTTCCCTATATTCTTCCTTATGTTTTATTCCATGTTTCCCACTCCATGTTTTCTTGCTTGTATTAGCTAGCATGTTTCCTTATATTAAGGAACATGTTTTGTCTTAATTATTTCTTTCAATTGTATAAGTAGGTGACCTTGTAAGCTTTCTAAGTAATCAAAATATATGAAATGTAAGTTCAAGTGTCTCTTTCTAACATAAAACATTAAAAAAACCATAACTTCAATATCTATAAATTTTCTTTTTTTGACATAATATTCAAAAGGTATTAATCAATATTATTATTATTCTTTTAAATATTTTAATATAACATTATTCTTTTTTTTGTTATTGTTATTATTATTTCTACATTTTGAGACTTTCAAAATTCAAATTAATTATAAGAAAATAAAACTTAGATCAATGTTGAGAAAATAATTATCTTAATAAATATAATCAATTACTGTTTTTTTAAATTTTAATATCAATTAAAATATTTAAATAGAAAATAGATGGAGGGAGAGAGAAAAGGAGGGAGGGAGAGATAAGGGGGGTATCTGTAAAAAAAAAAGATTAGATGTAATTTGTGAAAAAGATAAAAAAGTATAATAATCATTTGATCAAATTAACTTATTTAAAATGACATGTAAGTTATTTTTTAAGAAGTAAAAAGATTATTAATTTTTAAAACAATTTATATGTTAAAAGTTATGACCAAACACTAACAATATAAGTTAGTTTGACCAACTTATAAGACCGGACAGACCTTTGAGTCATGTTTGTTTACAAAAAACATACTTGAAATTAGACTATTTTTCTTAATTTAATACTATTTCGGATTATTTAATTTTTTTTATGAGAGACTATTAATTCCTTAATATGAGACTATTAGTCCATAAAACTATGAGGGGGATTATTAATCCCACATGTATAACTCCTCATGAATAGCCTTATGAATGACAAAAAATAGTCTATAAGACTATTTAAATGATTATTAATCTTCCACCATGAAATAAAATAGTTCTAAATAATTAAGATAAATAATCCAATTTCAAATATATTTTTATAAATAAATATGGCCTTAATCTATATTAATTATTTAAGAATAGATATAATTCCAAACTGCTAACATTTTACTTGTAAAATAAGGAATTTAAAAAAACTATACAGCTTCATAATCATAAAATAAAAGATGCGAATGTGTGTTTTGGTTAAAAAATAAAAACAAAAATAAGAAAGAAAAGTGATAATCCCCCAACTCCCTACTTTGGAGAAGGTTCTCTCAGACTCCTACTATCTCCCTCTCGGTCTCAGACGGTGGTGAAATATTAATTCTGAAGAAATTTCAGGTTGAAATTCGTTTCCTGTTACGCAAAACAGCTTTTCATTAGTCTAAATTTGTAAGTTCCTTTCTTGAGTTTGAGTTCAACTTGTACTTGCTTTTAGGTTTTTAAAATTTGCTCTCCATTGGTATGTGAATCGTTTAGTGTATTCTTGTCTTAGACATTGTTATGTGTATTGGGTTCTTTTATTCTCCTCACCTTTTGATCATCTTGGCAAATTATACCATTTTCTATTAAAGATTACCTTGATGTCATTATATAATTGAACTTTAAAGAGTAGAGACCACCCTTTTCTTTAGAATGTTTGACCAATCCCTCACACACTGTCACATATTCACATATGAATTGGGTAAGCTTTTAAACCTTTTAATAATATGGTGAAACTTTTTGTTTTTGTTTTTTTTGTTCTGTTTTTGTTTTTGTTTAGTTCCTGGATATCGGTCGGAATTCGGGCTATTGACGGTGATGAGTTTTTTAACTGATAAAAGTTATATTTCTATACTGAGTGGAAAACGTTCATTTGAACGTGATGGATATGAGGCTCGTAATTTTCCGCCCAACTTCAAGCGCCCAAAGGTTGATGCAATTCGACAATTTCCTAGAAATTGTGGTGCACTTGCCCGTCAAGTTGGTGAAACTTGTAATGGAGGTGGCACCTGTGTCAAATCAGCCACCGAAAACTCGAAAAAAATCGGAAGCCAGAGTGACAGTCTACTACCAGTAAAGCCTTCATTAAAATTGGTACCAAATGAATTGATATTTGAGGCTGCAAAGCCATTGGTGTCGCATGGTGAAGTCCCTTTGAAGAATGTGGAAATGGGGTCACCAATAGCTTGGGGGAAGGTTGAGTTGGAAAAAGTAGGGGCAAATGATACTACAGATAAGCAAGTTGATACTCTGGGTAGCTCAGAAACCTCATTTCAGCTTCGTCTACTTCCTAGAAAGTATCCACGTCTAAAGATCCGGAAAGGGGTTTCTGTCTTTCGTGATTTTCCTCAAGGTTGTGGAAGACTAAATCATGATTTGTCTTCTAAATGCAAGGTTTTGCCCGATGGAAAGTCTGCTATGGAACAGCAGCCTCTGGTGGAGATGATACAACTAGATAATGAACAAATCAGAGGCTGGTGTCATGACGATGGCAGTGTACTTGCAAGAAAAGTAGAAGGGAAGCTTTTGGAAGATATTGATGAACCAGTTAAGACTGAAACTGGAAATGGTACTGATGTTGGAAAGGATAAACTTTTTGGAGAGGTGATACCATCTAAAAGTGAGCTTAAACAGGAAGCAGATACAAAAAAAATTAGCCTTACATCTTCATCATCAAGTAACTTACTGCAAACAAATTTGAAGTGCCAGATGGCCAGTAATAATGATGTTGAAGCCAAAAGTCAGGTTGGGAGAATGGGGAATGATTCTGAAAAGTACTTCAGGTACAAGTTATCGGATGATAAAACTGGATTAATGATGCATTCCTTTAAAACTGCATCTGTTGATTCTGCACCTTCATTTGGTGGGGTCGTAACTGGTATGCAACAGGGAGAAAAGGTCTCTGATTGTGCATCTACTGAAGCTACTGGTGGATGCAAGGACCAGAAATATGAGGTCAGGGGTGCCAATGGATTTAAATATCTTGCTATGAAACAGGAAAAAACAAATGCTTCAAAACAGAATTTTGCAAAAGAGGAATCTCTTATCCTTGGTGTGGAAGCTGGTAAACAAGATATGGGTGCAGTGTCAAATAATGGTCGGAAACACGGTGATACTCTTGCTGCCAATGAATCAAATGATTTGAGCGCTGTTCCATTTGATAGCTACCAGGAAGCTCTTAGTCGCAATAAAGTGCGTGAGACTTTGAATCTTTATGAAGAGATTTTAGAAAAGCGGATGCAGGAGGAACGGGAAGCGAAATCAAAGACCAAGGGAAAGGTCTCTTCATATGTTTATGTAGAAACAGCAATGCTACTTAAAGAAAAGAAAATGTGGATTCATATGAATGAACGAGTCTTAGGTGCTGTTCCTGGTGTTCAAGTTGGCGATCAATTTTATTATAGGGCTGAACTTGTTGTTATTGGCTTACATCTTCAGTTTTTTGCTGGTATAGATTACATGGAAAAAGATGGAAAGAAGATTGCCACCAGCATTGTGGCCTCGGGTCGTTATTCGAATGATGCAGAATTTACAGATGTCTTAAACTACTCTGGAGAAGGGGGAAATCCAGCAATTGCCGACAAGAAACCTAAAGATCAGACGCTTGTACGAGGTAACCTAGCCTTAAAGAATAGCATGGATGAAGGAACTCCAGTAAGGGTTATTAGAGGTCGTCGTACTTCTAAGGCATATAAATCTGGGGATAAAAAGAGAGAGAAAGAAGCGACATTTACTTATGATGGGTTATACATTGTGAGTAAGTATTGGCAAGACAGAGCGCAACATGGAAAACTAGTATATATGTTTCAACTGGTTAGAATGCAAGGTCAGCCAAAACTTACTACAGATATGTTGGGCAGGTTAGGAAATTCTAAAGCGCGCTATGGTCGTACTTTAGTTGATGATATTTCCTATGGGAAAGAAAAGATACCTATCCGTGTAGTGAATGGCATTGATAATGAGAAACCTCCATCTTTCAATTACATAACCAATATGCTATATCCACAATTCGAAGAGAGGACTATGTCAAGTGGTTGCGATTGTGTTCACGGATGCTTAGATTATGTGCAATGTTCTTGTGTTATCAAGAATAGAGGTACAATTCCATTTAACGAAAATGGAGCTATCTTTAGAAGGAAGCCTGTTGTTTATGAATGTGGTCCTTCTTGCAAATGTCCCCCTTCTTGCAATAATAGAATTAGCCAACATGGTTTACGATTTCAGTTAGAAGTCTTTAAAACTGAATCGAGGGGATGGGGTGTTAGATCACGAAATTTTATTTCATCTGGGAGCTTTATATGTGAGTATGTCGGAGAGTTGCTTAGCGACAAGCAAGCTGAGGAAAGATCAAGTAACGATGAGTATTTGTTCGATATAGGTATACAGGAAGATGAATCTAATGTTAGCCGTAATGTGAGACAAACTTCTATAATTGATGATGGTTTTGCTATTGATGCGGGGCACTTTGGGAACGTCGGAAGGTTTGTCAACCATAGTTGTTCGCCTAACTTATATGCTCAAAATGTTCTCTTTGATCATGATGACAAGATGATGCCTCATGTAATGTTATTCGCTATGAAGAACATACCTCCTTTACAAGAGTTGACTTACGATTACAATTACAAAATTGGCCAAGTTCATGATGCGAATGGAAATGTTAAGAGGAAGACTTGTTTTTGTGGTGCTCCCAATTGCATTGGGAGGATGTATTAAGGAAGCTTCTTTAGCAACGGTCTTTTGATATTGTGACGACAAAGCTATGTTCTCGGATCAATGTAAGCTTACATTATTGCTCAAAGATTGTTATGAGTTATTATATGCATCTTATTATCATGAAATCATCTATTTTGATCTTGAAAATGAAAGTTGTGAATAAATTTTATCCATAATCATCTTTATTGTTTACAAGTCGTATCATACATGATGCACAATGAAACCTTGATGAGACATAGTATTGCACTTCTTTCTCTCATATTTTTTATTTATTTATTTTGTAAGATATGATTATGCCTAATTAGCCTTGGTACGTTATGATGTGATTCGGACCGTTACTTGAATTGTTACAAATGGTATCAGAGGTCACTCACAAAAACTCGGGTTGAGTCATTTGATCGGTTGCCGAAGGTGGGGAAATGAAGACGGTTGGTATTATCATTGTGTGTGGATAGAGATTCAAAGAATTTGGGTTATGTGTGGTTATGTGTTCTGGGCTTGATGGGAACGTCATGACTTGAGGTGGGGGAATTTGTAACACGTAGTCCCATATCGAAATATATGGGATAATTTGATATGTATGTAATGGCCCAAGCTACTATCATTATACCTTCAGTCATGATCTGAGTGAGTTTGTAGTGGGTTAAGAGGACCCAAGAAGATAATATTAAGACAATGAATTTGAGTCTCTAGTCTTCTAAGATAACGTTTGATAAAACTGTGTAATAGGTTCTACGTGTACGCCTTAAGAATAATGGTTGCAGATGCTTCACCAAGAGTCTAAGTTTGTCATTGCACATCGTCATGAAGTAAAGAAGGTACAAAGACATAACAATTTAGTTTAAAGGCATTGGATTAAATATGTTTGCTGGAATCTTAGATATGGATTAAGTGCTTTAGTTTCTTTAAAAGACTAGTTTTTTTATCACCATGTCTATTGGGAACTTACATTGTAGAACATTAGTCATCAAATTTTTGAGAATTTTTTTATTAGAACTGAGGCTATTTGTTAGTCTCTTTTTGCCTTAGTCTCTTTTTTGCACAAATGCGAACTTGTTTGATAAAAACTTGGACAATCTCTTTTGCCTCTTAAAAAAAAGACATGCAGCCAACTCTTTTTTGAAAAAAAGGCTTCTCATTACTCTTTTACCCTCACTACCCTATAGGGGTGTGCAAAACAATAAGGTACGTTTTTTTATCGGAACCGGGCATACCGAATCGGACGGTTCGATAAATTTGTCAACCAGTTCGGTATCAGTAAAAAAAAAGCGGTACAAACAATAGGTACAGTTTTTGATTTTTAGTAGTCGGTATCTACCGGACCGGACCGAATATACCGGTTCTTCAATATTTTATATATATGTGTTTATATATTATGTTAACTCTTAACTTTGTTCTAAACAAAGACTCTCAAAATTTCTCTGACTCTCTCACGCTCTTTGCCTCTTCATCACATCACAGTTTATAGACGCTCTCTTCCTCACAGGCTCCCTCTTCCATCTTCAATTGCAGTGCTAGTGTGTCTTTCCATCACCCATATCTCATAGATCTTGCCTTTCTTCTATATTTTTAATTGTAATTTGTCTCATAACAAAATTTTGATTCTCAATTTTCTCTTTCTCATTCTCTAAAGTCTCATCTTTGTGGGTTTTGATGTAATTGTTTTGGGTTTTTGAGTGATTGTAGTTGCATGTGGTGGTTTCTATCTTTGGGTAGCTAGGGTTTTAATTTTATTAAAGCTAATTGGTTGTAAATAGAAGGTGGCTTTTGGGTCTAACATCCGATGGATGCTTCTTGGTCTTTCGTTAAGTTATGGTGTTGAACAGATAAGGCTTTGTTTGACAACAATATGGTTATAATGCATAAACATTAAAGTGAGTTAAGGCGTCGGTATAAAATGGGTGTTTACCGGTACCGTCCCGGTACCATACTGGCTTATCGATATGGGAAACCGGTTTTAACCGGTATCAGTAATCAATTTTAAACAAAATCAGTAATCGATACGGGATGGTAAAATTGAACACCACTACTGTCCTAATTTCATTGTTTTGATTCTTCACTTCACTTCTTTTACTACACCCACCACTACCACTCACAACCACCCACCACCATAAACCCTTCCCCCTAGGGGTGGGCATTTTTTTTCGGTTTTTAAGCTAACCGAATCGATTCAAATCGACCGGTTCGGGACAAAACAAAACCGGTTCGGTATCGATACAAATAATCGGTATATACCGGTTATTTGGTACCGGGTTCGGGAAGGTATTTTGAAGGTTCGGTACATGCCGTATCGAACCGGTTATACCGAAATTAGAGAGTTGGGGATTTGGTTACAACCCTTTTCTTCTTAGGGTTTTTTTCGCCATTGTTACTATCTCGACAAGAACTCTCCATTTCTGGTGATCTGATTGAATGATGAGAATCATCAACTGGAAGTTTAATATCTCTCCCAATTTGCTTTGCCCCATATGGTATTTTTTTTTCATATTGTTGCTTCTCTCGTCATCAGAACAAGAACAAGAAAAGATAGAAAATTTTCATTATATGAAAACTCCCAAAACACTCTACTCCAGAACAAGTCCTGTAAGCAAAAACCCACAACCAAAAACCATGACCCATTTCAGATCAGCACCAGAAAACCATAAAACAATAAGAAACATCAATGATTTATACAAATAACACCGTTGTTTAAGAAAGATTTGTACCTTTTGGGTCTCAAGCGCATCGAAACCGTCAGGCAAAGGTGAAGGCAAAAAAGCTGCACTTGAATGCAAAGAGAGAAAAACAGAAGCAAATGACGAGAGGGTTCAACTGAGACCCAATTGCAATCAATTCAGACCCTACTGACATAAATCTTCTCTCCTCAACCAAAAGCTTTAGGGGTTTGCTTTGCTTCAAAGAATAAAAAGCAGAATTAAGGCATGATCTTGGAACCGGTACAAGTATATACAAAAACCGGTACCGTGCCGGTACCGGACCGGCTAACCGGTTCGGTATACCGGTCCAACCAATACCGGTATCGGTACCTAGTTTTGAGTATATTCAGTAACCGGTCCGGTCCGGGTCGGTTTTTTACCGATGAACAGGCCTACCCCTCCCCCCACCCTAACCACCACCCACATTTTAGGTAATTTTGTTTGAATTTATTATTTAACATTTATTATATATATTATTATCCTCACCTTAAGTTTGTATAAATTGATCTAAGGGTAAAATAGTAAAATGTTGTATTCAAACATAATATTTAGATTAGTTATCAAACAACTTTTTACATTTAAACTCTGCCTCTATTTTAATAAGCTTTTAATCTCCAAAACATCTATAGAGTTCTGAACCCATGACCAGTATCTAATTATTGGTTGTTATCACAACACTTTGGGTTAGGCTTTCTGCATTGTGGAAATCTGAGATGCTCAGGCTGGCAGATAGTTTTTTCTTAATTATTACGTAGTCTTTGATCCTGGTTTGTTACAAGTTCTTTTTCATTACCTGGCAGTAGTTGCTTCCTGGATCATTTGTTGTTAAAATTGTGCAGTATTATGTCAGTAGGTTTAATTTTTAAGGACCAAATGAGTATTTATTCAGATTTACGAGTAAAATAGTGATCAAGTTATCAAGTATTAGAACTACTTTTAATTGATAAGTTAAATATTAGAATTATCAAGTTAATATTTAATTTTAATTTTTTTTAAAAAAAAATTATGTGGCACTGTGGCAGGGACATCATTGTGCAAACAACTGCTGGGATCGAGGTGATGGTACTACCCTTTGTTCCTGTCCAGTCTAGGGGCATTGATCATTCATTGCTTCATCCAATCAAATAGAGGTGCAAGTCTACAAGAATTTTCCTTATTACTGGTTTTAGTCTAATGGCTTTCTATCTTGTAAATTCTCATTACCAACTTTAGACTATTGACTTTCTATCTTGTTAATTAAATTTTCTGTTGGCCTTGGTCAAAGGGGACTTTATTTGCATTCCAATTGTTTTCGTTCCTAAAACACTTTGGAAATAATCTGGAAAGGGTTGGCAATTCATAGAGGTAACTGCAAAGAATGTCTGGAGATCTGAAGCACCGCCGGTAACAGGATTTGACACCCCTTAATATAACTTCTACTCTAAATTTACTCGATTCATTATATAGATAGATGGGGTGATTATGAATTCGTCTGGAGAAGATCTGAAGCACTGCCGGTAACTGGCTTTGACTCCCTTTAATACATCTTCAACTCAAGTTAACTCAAATACATTATACATACATGACTATATATGATACATGTGTAGTAGTAAATTTTTATTACCAGGATCTTCTCATATAAATTACTAACTCAGGGTTAACAGCTGTGAAATTGTTAAGATGGAAATAATCTTACTCATAAAAAAATAAGATTTTATTTTTGCTGGTCAATAATGTATTGGCTGAATTTGAGTGAATGGTATATTCAAAGGTAGTCAATCTAGTTTTAGCTCCCTTCGTTCCACATAAATGGATTAATTTGCCAACTTTTTCCCCCCCTTCCAAAAAGAGACTGTTCTCTAAATGGTAGCAAAAAAAAACATTAAACTTGTCATGTTGTTACTTAAATACTCAATAAATATAAGTTAAAAATGAAGCTAATAAGCTAATATATGTTCCTCAAGTTTATAAATTTTATAAATATGATTCTTTTTGTGAAATGGAAGTAAAAATATTTTAAGTAATGATTTTTAACATCATTTCTGAATCTGTGTTCGTGACGAGTAGAAAAACTACAACATATTCCCTAAAGAGTCATTGAGGTAATATGTATATTAACATATTTTTTGCATATTTTAGCTCAAGAATAATACTACACAAATTATACATATATATATATATATGTATGTATGTATGTATCTATATATGTGGAGTATATTCCCGTAATAGGTAATATTATAATAAATAATAACCGTCGCAGATGAAATATCCTGCATGTAGCTCTTTTTTAGCACCCGAAGTAGTGGTTATATATCTTATCTTCGAAGATTTCTGAGTCTGAAGAAAATACCGAATTGATATAAAATTAGTTCTTCAGTTGGAAAACTTTTGAAAGTTTAACCATTCAAATATTTCAATGCTTGTTATCAATTATCATTCTTCTTTTTAAAAATGGAAAAACTAATTTATGGCACAGCTGAATAAATAAAGTACAACTATATACACATAGAAAGTGCAGTTCGCAACAAAAAGAATTTTACTAAAACCCCCGAGTGTCATTACATTATAGAGTGCCAATAAAACAGAAGCTGATACAACGTGCAATGAAACTTTTATAAAAGCTTAAAATATATATCAGCAGTTTCCAAGATGTAAATTATATAGAAAAGCCAAGATACAGCATTCAGACTGAGAAAGCACAAACACAACCCTATAAAAAATTCATATTCTCAAAATATAAACATTTGTATTCATATTGGAGATTTGTCCAACTCAGCCGTAGCACCTTATTGGATCATTGCAGCCCTTCTCAGCGGATTGTCGGAAACCAGATCCACCCCCCTTTGCAAGGTATTGCTGATGGTACTCCTCAGCCCGGTAAAACTTTTTGGCAGGCAGGATCTCAGTTACAATCTTCCTATTCAACAGCTTCTGTTGTCGCTCCAAGGTCTCAAATGCCGCCTTCTCTTGTTCAGGTGTATAGTAGTATATACCAGATCGATATTGCGTTCCGACATCATTCCCCTGCCCATAAAATAACAAACCTGTGTTTAGCATGTGCGAATAATCAAGTGGCAAATATGGTTTGACGATTAATACCGAACTCACCTTGACAGAGCTTGAAGAACCTCAGAGAGCACATTGAGCCCACTCAATGCCTTCCTAAGCATCCATAACTAATTGAAGTTTTTGCTTGTTTACTACCTAATACATCTATTACTAAAGTAAAATAGAAGATAAGTATACTAGGTAGGTAGCAGGGTGTTAACTAGACCACGACTTCACAAACACCACATATGATCCATGTGCCACGATACTTGTTGCATTGCAAACTAAAATCACATCGTAACGTGTATCCATACTACCTATCTACTAGATTTTCATGGTGAATTAATAGACCTTAGGATGAAATGAATGGGAGGATGCGTTGCTCACTGAGCAGGCATTAATATGACTACTCGGTGACATGGTTACTACGTGAGATCGGAAATTACTGTTGATGACTAATATTGCAAATTGCAATGCTCCAAATATTATCAGGAACTGATAGAGTGACTACTTTATGAGCACAAATATCACAAAAACACACTTCAGGTACACCTTTTTAAGTGCTCTTCTGTTTTTGTTTTTTTGATCTGCCGAGGGTGGACTTCTTGCCCCCATTTATTGTATCATTTCTTTTCTATTAATAAAATTTCTTCTTTTATGAAAAAAAAGAAAAAAAGAGGTAAACTTCAAATTTAGCAAACTGAAAGGTTATGAAATGAGTTGAATCTTTTTCTTTACTTATCTTTTTCTTTTCTAATATCCGAATAAGCTCACACACAAGTTCATGTAGCACAAGTGATTTTAAATTCTAATTTGCATCTTATTAACCAAAGTTCCTTTCATGACATTATGAGGTAGAGTCAAGACACAATTAATCATATAGCCAAGAGAATACTCCATCTGATGTGTAACATGGATATCCCTGAACTAAGTTAAGTGTCAATAATCCATCAAGGTGTTACTCAAAGACACAGTGATAGAGACAAAATAGGTGAGTGGTGACTAATCTCAAGAGATTGTTTTTAAATATCTATATAATTCTTTTCTCTCATTATAAAATAAAAGGAGAAATCATTCAGTGGCTACAGTCAAATACCCATAATGCATAACCTCCAACAGAACCTAATTTATTTATTTATTTTTTTATCAAATCCCCTAGTAAATGCTACTGCGCCAAAGTCGCCTTGTGAAGACGACAGACTTTTGTTCTTTGTTTTTTTTGACAAGTTTAAAACTTAACTACATTTGTACAAATTGCAAACCAAGAAAGAGTGACATAAAGAGTTCAAGACAAATAACCTTAAGAGCGCCTTAAATAGTCAATGATTTTCATATATACACAAATCATATGGATTCAAAGCAAAAAGAAAAACCTAAGTAGGATGAGAAAACCACAACTAAACACTACTCGAGAGAGAAGCAAATCAAGAAAAACTAATGATATTATCTTAGCCTAACCAATATAATGAAATTAAAAAACATCAAGATTAAAAAAAAATTAAAAAAAAAAGAAACTATTTACAACTTACATAATATGAGTACCAATTTGTCCTAATGAAAGATTAAAAAAAATAAAAATAAAAAACATCCAAAAAGTTCCCATGAATATTGCTACTAATTTCATGTAACATATTTGCAATTTCTTCAAAAAGAACAACCGAGAAGAAAAACTAAATCCATAATCACGCATTAAACCCCATAAAAGTTGTACAAAAAACCAAACCCATCCAAATTGGGACCTCGATCAACCGAAATAAATTCAACATACAAAACCCGGAGTCACTCAACCTTTAAAAAACCACCATTTTAATCAATAGTTCAGCATCTAACAAAAATATGAAAATGCTAAACCGTCAAACCCATTCAATAAAAAGAAAACGATAAAAAGCAACGAATAAGATAAACACCATCAAATCCAACCTTTGAATTTTATATTTTTACTCTTTTAAGAAAAGGAGAACCTCACCTGACGATTAAGCGTAGTAGGATCATGTCTAGCCCAAAAGACATCAAGCAAGCTCCCATAGTCACACTCTTTCGGGTCATACTGAACCCTAACAACCTCGGAATGATTCGTAGTCTTGGAACAAACATCATTATAGGTTGGATTATGAAGATGCCCCTGAGTATAACCCACCTCAGTTGTGGTCACACCGGGCACCCTCTGGAACGCTAATTCCACACCCCAAAAACATCCGGCTCCGAATTGTGCAAACTGCTGACCCGATCTGGGGATATCGTCGTCGGCCCCCTGGGCGATTGCGGAGGAATTGGATTGGACCATGGAGGATTCAGTAGGAATTGTTGTACCGAAACCTAGCTTTCCGAGCCAGTTCATTTTTGCGGAAGAGTGAAGAGAGAAATATCTGGTGGTTCGGGGGAAGAATGGGGTTTTGGCTTTAGATAGAGAAAGGTGGGGCCGGGAGGAGATGAGGAGGGGGAGGGAGGCAGAGGGTAATGGAGAGGCGGTTCTGATGACGAGGACCATTCTTGTTTTTTATTTCTGATGATGAAGTGAGGTAGTTATCTGGGAATGGAATGAAAGTTGCCACATGTAGAAACTTGGGTAATTTTTCATCAACTGCGGCATTGTAGAATAAAAATTATATTGGCAGGATAAATATATATTTTATTTTTTTTAAAATAAATTTATTATTCTGATACTATATTTTATTTTGACAATATCAATGTCTTAATTATTAGAATAAAGGTATATATTTATTAAGACAATTACTGTTACTACCCATGTAATGTTAGGCACTACTGTTTGAGGTGGGTATTTTAGCCACACACAAAAAAAAATATAGGGAAAATGTATTTATTAATGTATATTTATATGATTGAAAATATGTATAAGAAAGTCACTATCAAAGATAGCATGTCAAGTTATCGCAACCGAGCAGCCTGAAAGGAGAAGTTTTTGGCAGGATTGCCGAATGGCCTAGGAGATTTGGTCAGAAGCAGGCTAAAAGAAGATGATCTAGATCTAATGACATTTGGTGAGCTCTTTGTATTTCAAAATCATAACTAGTGTAAAGTGTCTTCTTAAATTTTTATCTTTTTGTATTAGTTATAGATGAGCCAGCAAAAACAGTGGCTCCAAATAAAATGCCGTGATTATTATGTTATATACTGAGAATATTATATGTATAAATCAATGAGGCTAGACGTGTATAAATGTATCGGGTAATTTATGTTCCAAAATAAGATATTTCTATAAATATTTGAAGGCGTAATACATTTTACTATCACTTGAGCAATGGTATAATTTCACGACAACTCTCTTGTAATTTGTAAAGATATCATAGTAGTATCTTCCAACTCAGAAGAAAAAAGGGTATGTTTGAAATTTGTGCGGGAAAAGGAAGAAAAACAAATGAAAATCTAAAAAAAATTATTAGAGCCTTTGCCATACATCTAGCAAACTACATATTCGACACTGTTCTTGATATTAATTTTGTTTTTAAATATAGATAATTAAATTTAGCTGTCTTTAGTTTTTTTCTCTCCAAATTTCAAACGTTAAAAATGACCAAGTTCTATTAAATTGTAAAAACAGAAATTCATTTTTCAAATCGTCATCAAAATATATGTTTGTTATACATGAAATGTCAATAATAAAGCTTTTGAATCATTATAATAAAATAAAATCCATCTGATTGTGTTTCCTAATTAACATAACGTACGTCAGAACAATTTGAACTTCCTTAATTTTCCTTGATCATCTCTTCACAAGTCAAAATTGCGGCTTCCTTGAGCTTTACTTGTTCATTACTACCTCAATAGCAGTGAAAATAGAGCACGGAACTAACCTACCTTGTACTATTTGTATTGGTCACAACACCAAAGCCATTAAAAGCTTGGTCAAGCGTTCAAGGCTGGTACAAACTACTTGGATATCACCCAGATATCTCAACTGAACAAGTAGAAGGGCAATATATATAACACATCTTGGATAAAAAATAAAATATAAAAATAAATGATAATCTTGGTTATCCCTACCATGACCTTCCTTTAAATGGGTTTGATCTTGAAGTGGAGAGATATAAGAGAGAACACAAAACACTTCAAGTCCTGCAACCAAAACAGAACGGAAAGGAGGCAGTTTCGTGAGGAATGGAATCTTTATAACAATTGGCAGTGCTAGCTGTTATGGCATAATTAACATTTATTCCTTACTAATATATCATATACGGTGTATAGTGTCAAATTCAAACACAAATTGATGCTTTAGTTCACCTTTGAAATTTATACAACATTTGTATTTGCCATTAGATTAAGGTTCAAATTTAATTTGATTTAATTTGTGGCAAGTAAAATTATAATGTAATATCAAATATAATCCCATGACCATTTTACTCTATTCATAAATAAAAATAATTGAGTTTGTGAAGTTTGGCCCGCAAAAGGGCAAACACATACAAATTACATGAAATTGAAACTAAACAACCTTGCATTATTCCTTAAAGAAGAATTACAATTACATCCACAAAAGTTTACAAAATCCAAGGTTAGGTGGAAGCTATAACACATAAAAATGCAATAAAAAACGAATCCAATATTCCAACACGATAAAACATAGCTGAACTAGGAGTAACGGTGGAAGGGTTATTGCTCTTGGACGAAGGTTGAGGTAGAGAAGACGATCCTCCGCCGGACTCCGGCTGAGGTGCACTTGCCGGTGACGTGGCGATGGCCTGAGCTCCTTGGGTAAGCACATGAAGCTTCATTCCTCCATAGCAATGTAACTGGTTACCGCAAATAAAGTATCTGTCACCAGGCTGTGTCAAAGCAAAGGATGTGTTCCCATTACTACCTGATTGTAGTACATTGGTCGTGTTGCACCCCTGATAATTTTCGCGGGTTACTTCATTAACACTATGAGTCGACGAATATTGGAACACTGCACAACCAACATTAATTATCCGCATGAATTGGTAAAAATTCATGTAGCTATTATTAGCACTACTGTAGTTAATGTAGAGGAAAATTGTTTTTAAAAATCTTTTAGCTAGTATTACTATTACTAATTAAGTGTGCACAGAAGAAGATTTAAGGTACATCATATAATGCACGAGGTATAAGATAATTGACATTAAAAAAATGTCTTAATTATGATCTCTAACAAATTAAAAGGATAATAATTGTGTTAGATTATCCCCGGACAGTAAATAGATCTAGCTAGCTAGCGAGAGATCTAATTATACAAAGAGAAAGAAAGTTAGAAGAACTTACAAAGAACATCACCAACAGAGAATATTTTGTCATTGGTCCAGGAATCAAGATCAGTGCTAATGTCCCAACCAGAGTTGTCGCCGACAGTATACGTTGTTGCTGTGCATGTTAATGCGAAGCCAAGGATTACTAGAAGAAGAAGAAAGACAAGTGGCTTTGACGCCATTACTAATTAAGAGATTGACAAGATTAGCCCATGTTTGGGATCATATTTATAGAAAAAGGTGGTTTATAATTAGATGGCCTAATATATAATTTTATTAGTATATATATATTTTGGAAGAGGTGCATGGATGTCCTTTAGCTGATCTAAAGGTGTTTATTTTGAATAATGTTGTAAATATGGAGGGCTGCTTTTTAAAATTTATATTTTCATGAAAATGTTGTTTTCTGGTGGTTGAAGTTAGTTGGCAGGCAGTTAAACGCCTTCCGACTCCAATTCCTCTGTTTAAGCAGGAAGGTATGACCCAAAAGTCAAATGCGTGCAATGCATTTCTCTTTTTGACCGAATTAAACATGCACTGGCTAGTGTGAAAGTAATTGTTGGTGCAACTGATACCAATATTATTTACTTTCAAGATCAAAGCTAAGTTATAAAGTCTTTCTTTTTGCCACTAAACCAAATTTGAGTGCAAAAATGTACATTTACTTCATCTATGCATATGATAAAACCTTGTAATATACAAACAAATTTGCACCGGAATGTACATTAGCGCTGAAAATATCATAATTTTAAAAAAAAATTGAGTAGTCGAAATGAAAACGGTAAATTTGGATAGTCATATTAATTCGGACAATTAGTAAATGCCCCAATAAAAAAAAAAGAAAAATAAGAGAGAGAGAGAGATGACTATGAACACACGCGTGTCTATTATAAGAGCCATGCAAAATGATTTAACTTAAACCTAGCTAGCTAGCTAGCTATAAACAAAACAGATTCTTCCAAAATCTAAGCCTTGATCTCGGCAACAACTCCAGTAATTTCTCATCTCTCACCTTTAATTAACTCTTTGAAACCCCTTCTTCTCCTTTTTCCCAAACCAGTTAATTAATTTTCTTAATTTTATATGTATGTTTAGATCGATCAATGTATAGATCTGGGAGCACAAACCGAGTTTCTGATGAACAGTACTTGAATTATTATAATAACAATAATAATAATAATAATAATAATAATAATAATAAGGATTCATCGCCATTGTCCTTGGAAACTGGCATTAATCATGAGTTGCCTATGTATGAGCCAGTACTCTCGGAGGTTGCTGCTGCTAAAAAGGACAGAGAAAAAGAAAAAGAAAAAGGTGGTCGTCTTAAATTTGCAGAGATAAATCCTGTTCATCTCATACCTTTCGTCCTCCTTTTATGTGCTCTCATTCTCTGGTTCTTTTCAAATCCAGGTACGACGTACCCTTATATTAATTACTCATGCATTCTATATTACTCCCTCAAGAAAAAAAATTCCATTTGAATTTGATTCTGGTTTATTTACAAAAAATTAGATTTCAAATTTTGTTATGTGAATTTATTTTAATTTTTAAAATGACATTTTTATAATCAGTAATACTTTTTAAGTAGTTTTTAATATAGTCTATTGCATCGATCGAAATTAAAATCGATTATAAGATTTATGAATTTCGCTAATTGTGTAGGAAAAATGTAAATGAGACTCTTTTTGTAAAACGGAATGAGTATGTATTAGTAAAGTTCTCATTATTTTTGGTCATCTTTTTTCAATATTTAAACTAAATAATCAAACTTATTCTACGATAAAAAAAAATGTTATTTCCTTCCATTTTATTTTTTATGTATTAATTGTTGATTAATTAAATAAGATGGTTCTTACTATTTACCAAATAAATCATTGAAGAGGGAGGGGAGTTATAAAATTATTAAAAAAAAATAAAGTAGCACTCTTTTTATTAGACGGAGGGAGTATAATGGAAAACAAAATCAGTTCAATAGTTGCATATTATGATTCAAACGTGTAGAACAAATGGTTTTTACATACATATATTCCAAATGAATACAGATGTTGATCTGCCGACGAAAGGTGATTCAATTGCTTCAAGAATTGAAGGGTTAACGCTTGAAGGGGACATTGATAGTGATGGTACCCAAAGAGGAGTTTTACCAGACTTAGATTTGGGAGATGTACTGGATTCAGCTAAACAATATGAACAAGTTCACAGAGCTAGCAACTTAGAATAGCAGTCCTTATGAGGAGGGTTTTCTATTTATGTTTAATTTCTTCTATAATTGATTGCTGAAAACTTTTCCTAATTACTATTTTGCCCTATAATTAGCATTGTAATTCATACTTTTCCCCTTACCAAAAGGAAACCAATTTCCAAATATTAAGAATCTATTTGTGTTTCATGTTTAAATAACAAGTTCTTAATTAGTTTAATAGCGGTTTGGCATGAGAACAAAATTAATCGTAAACTTGAGTTATTCTGTAATTTTATATTGTTGTCAATAAAGAGTACTCTTTGTAAAGCAAAAAACACTCTTTTATGTGTGGAACAGAAGGAGTATTTGCCTGGGTATTTTGAAACAGGAAACAACACTGTATCTGCTCCATTGAATTTTTAAGTCAGTTCTACTATCTTTTAGTTACACTAAAGCATTAAGGGGGGGGGGGGGGGGGGTTTATCAAGTATTGCACGTCTGCACTGGAAAATAAATATTTGCATCGCACCCTTACGAAAGAAGAGACCAACTGATATGAAAGGCTGTAAAATTTTGTTCAAAAAGACCAACTGAAATAAAAGGCTGCAAAATTTTGTTCAGCACTGGTAACCAAAAGATTGGCCTAAACTTTCATCAGTGCGCATACAATATTTCACTAAATTGATAACACAAAAGGAACACAAAAACCAGCTTAAAATTATAAAGAAAGAGCTCCAATGCTAGCTTCCAGACCATCTTTTTTACCATCTGAAGTTACTGGACTGGGTGATGTCTGATTCGGAAAAGGTGCACAAGTAGCAAAACTTCTAGCTGCTGAAGTTGTTGGACCTGCCTGAGATGGACCATGAGGAAAGGGTCCAAAATACAGACCGTTTGACTTCTGATTCATAAATGGGGTACAACTACCAAAATTTTCATTACTACTCGGAAGATAGACATAACTGGGGTTTGGGTAAGTCATCATTGGAAATAATTCTCTCGGCATAACCGTAGCTGCAGTGAATCTCTGTCCAGGGACTCCAACCTGTGTAACAAAGGAAAACATATATTCAGGCTTCTTGATATGATTTTGTTCAGCATGAAGAAGATTGCGCCGATTGTGACATATGTTATAGTTTGATTAGAGTGAAAGTAAAGCTTACATCTTACAAAATGTACAAAATTTTAATACCAGACTAAAATGCCTATTGTAAGAAGATGATATGAGATTACATAACGATAAAGCATATACTAAATTTACTCTCTCAAATGAGCTGTTCTCTGAAATTGCATAATAGGTAAAACAAACGTAAAACCAATTTGGGTAGGCACTTAGTGGTTCATTAGCTGGTTGACTAGAGAGACACGGAGAGGAGAAAATGAGGGAAATAAATTCTAGAATAGATACAATTATACAAATAAAAATAAAATGTGGTAAATAATTTCTCCAATAATTCCTCTTACCATGCATGGCATATGACAAATATTTGGAACATGAGCTCTAGCCATGGGTGAAAGTGGGGGTTTCTCAAAGCCTGCAACATGAACTGATGTGCTAGCCTATAAAATCAGAAAATATACGATTGGAAATCATAAGTTCTCATATAAATCAAAAACTTCAAGGCATATATCTGACTTACCTGTCCTTGGATTTCGTTAATGTTCTTCAAAGGAGCAACCAGGGTGGTACTGTCCTGTAGATTAAATTCCTTATATCTAATAATAACAGAAGTGTTTAAATTTGTTTTTCACATTAAGAGACAAGATTACCTGTTGTGAGACTTCTGCAGCTTTATCAAAGGGTGAAGCAGGGGAAGTTTGAGGAGGAGTCTGTAAAATCACAAAACTCTTAAGTCAGATGGTTAACAAAAGCGCATGTAATTTTTGGAAAGAGAATGAGATCGAAAGAAATGGAGTACTGATTCTTTAAAGGGAATGTCAAAAAGGCTATGTCGACGCTTCTTCTTCTCTGTTGAAGTCATTCTAATGAAATATTTTTGTGCATGGCTAGCCACCTGAGTTGGGGTCTTAGTGGGCACATAGTTCTTTGAAATTCCTTTCCAATCACCTTTTCCTAGTTTTTTCAAACCACTTAAGAATGACCTGTGTTCATCCTCGGTCCATGGTACCCCTGATATATGAAACAGACACAATCAATGCTTAAATAAGAAGAAACCGCTCTTCCAAAAGCTGAATATTATACCAAACCTTTAAGAAATTCACTGAGTAACTTAAAAGGATGAACCTATTATTATAGTATGTCCACATAGGCAGGGGCGGACCTTAGGCATGGTCGGGGGCGGCCATGGCCCTGTCCAATTTTTCTATATTTTTAAATATACCCTTAAGCTTTTGTTAAATTTTATTTATAATCCTATAAAAAAATTATTGGTATAAAAGCATTCTATCTATTTTAAAATATAAGATCAATTTTGATATTTTTTTAAAAAGAAATTTGTAATTTTTTTTATAATAATAACTCTTGTAATCAGTAGTACTTTTTAATTAGTTTACAATCTTATAGTTATTTGTGTAATGTTAATCGAATTCGTTTTAGTTTTAAAATATCTCAAATTTATTTCAAGAAAATAAAATTAATCGTATATTTTAAAATGACTAGGATATTAAACAATCAAATGTATATAAATATTAAAAAAATATGAGGAACAATAAATACTTTTTCTAGTTTTTTGTATAAAACTAATATTATATTTTTTTAAAAAAAACATTAGGCCCCTCCCGATATGAATTGTTGGTTCCGTCCCTACACATAGGCAAAACAAATGATCCATAATACTAGCATTAGTAATGAATTGTTTCATAAATTCATTATCACTGATTTTCACTATCAATGCCAAAACACCTCAACACCGGATTCAGTCCTTGTTCAAAAGGAGTAAATAACTTCTCCCTTGATAAGTTGCGTATCATCAAGCAGTCTATTTAAGATTCAAGGAAAATGTTCGTCCAAATATATTTTATGAGTAAATGGCAAACTGAAAATGAAGCTGTAAATGCTTTCCTTTGTGTCAGAAAATGAATTTCACAGTTATGTTACTTCTAAATACATACAAATTTCAATTATTTTATTTTCAAATTTTGAGATAAACCTTTGTTTCAAGGAAAATGTTTGTAATAAAGCAAAAAACAAATTTACCATAAGTCAATGGTTTCAAAATCAAAGAATAAGTGTTAAATAATGAAAGTGTATATATGTGTGTTTGTGTATGTGAAACCAAAAAAAAAAAATTATAAATGTTTAAATAATTATCAATCTATACGGTTCAACAAATGAACCTATAATTTAAAAGAAATTGTGTTTACTGTTTAGATTTTTTCACTATAAATCCTTCACTTAAAAGGCTTCATATGCTTGAAAATAAAAATAAGAGTGGATGAATTTAGTTTAAAAATGAATACAAGAGAGAAAAAGAAATAAAGATATAGAATAGTATTATTGAAGGAATAGAAAGAAAGGAAAAATAAAACAGAAAGACCACTTGGGAAAATTATTTAATTTATGAGCGGTTTTCTTAAAAATTCTGGAAATAGTAAAGTCATTTTATGGTTGACATTTATACGTTTCCATCAAGAGTGATGAAATAATAAATGGATTTTACCATTGACTTTTCCCATACACAACAAACACCAATAAACGATTTTAGAGAAAAGACTGATGAAACAATAAAGAGATTTTGACTTAACATAACAAAACACCAAAATAAATACAATGACCGCGTATAGGCCTTGGTATCTGCCTGCCAAGTGTGTGTCGACTAGAAACAAGTTTAGGGGTAAGTTTTTCACTGGATGTATCATTTTTCTTCCCAAAAAAAAAGTAATTATTATTTTCACAAGAGAATTTTTATACATGAATATAGATCCCATTTACTATTCATCTGAGGAGTATTGTGGAAATATTAGTTCCAAAAAAAAATGTGATATATATGTTTATGCCTGTTAGACACATATGACATACTCTAAATATTGTGAGCTTTTATTATGTGTTTAGTCAGTTATATGCACATACAAGCTACATGTGAAGTATTTTCCTGAAACAAAATTAAATTGCTACCCTCATTCGGTTTGCTCAAACAAACTCTCTCAAACAAAATAAGATTGCTACCATTTACATAACAATATATGCAATAAGTCATAAATAATTAAATTATAAAAAACTAAAGAAAATCAGATATAGATCAATTCTAACAAAAATAATTGAAATTGAAACTGAAACAAAAGATAACATGCATCATCAAGATAGATTGTAAAATCCATTAGAGAAAAACCAAGAACACGCCCAAACAAATCAACAAAACCTTAAAGGCTGTTCGGCAACTACTTATAAGTTGGTCAAACAAACTTATAAGTAGTTTTTTACTATTTAGGTGTTCGTGTGTGGCTTTTTATGACTTATAAGTCATTTTTAAGAAGTAACAAATTCTTACTTATCAAACAAACGACTTATAAGTCATTTTAAAATAAGTAAGTTTGACCGAATGTAATAACTTTTTTGCCCTTATTTTAGTTATCTTTAAAATTTATTTTAACTTATAAGTCATTTTAACCAAACACTTTTACAACTTGTTTTAACTTATAAATAAAAATAATGTTACACGTTTTTATTTATAAATCATAATTTAAAATGACTTTAAATTTCAACTTATAAATCATTTTAAAATAAAACATTGCGGAAATGACTCCCGCAACATAACTTCAATTATTTATTATTTTTTTTTATTATATGAGGAGAAGAGAGAAAGTGTGTGATACCTTTTTTTCGTTCATGTGAAGCAGAAGCTCTGTCAGATTTGGTGTGGATGACGCCATCAGATAGATACCCAGCAGCAGCAGCATGATCGTGCTCAAAATTGCATGCCTGAACAAGATTATCCATACTTTTACTCTTCCTCATACATTCATCTTCTTCATAATTCCTCCTCTTTCTGATCATCGCCATAGATGATGATGATTCATCTTGATATTCCCTTTCATCCCCACCCAATTTGATTTTAACACCAAAAAGCTTAAAAACCCCTTTTCCATGGCAAGTTCTTGAATTATGCCCATTGTACCCACAGTGTGAACACTTCCTACCCTGCAAATCTCTATTCATCTTCCCCAATAACAAACAGCAACAAACCCTGTTTTACGAGGTTACGAGGTTTCTTGTTTATATAGGAGACTGACCTTCAAATATTTAGAAAACTACTAGTTCGCTTGCGTTTTTGTTAGGTGGGCCCCGTATATAAATCCATAAATCCAAGCCTGATGACAAGATTTATTTATTTATTTTGTTATTATTATTCTATCATATATATTCCTGAACTCTTTTATTAAAAATGGAAAGGTTTAATAAATTACCCTATTCGTCCCATAAATATAATTTAAGTATAAAAAAAATATCCCCTAAAATAGTCTGAGTACACTAAAATATTATGTATAAATTATTTTGTATTAAAAATTATTTAAGTGGGGTCCACTAAATGAAAGAGAGAAAATATTATGCGTATCATATGTAGGATCCACCTTCACCTCTCTCAGTCTTAATTAAATATCTAATTTTGATTTTTTTTATCAAATTAACTTTGCTTAAAATTAATAATTTAAGCATATATAAATATACTTTTGAAATTATAAAATTTGAGTTTAGTAGTAAATTGTATATATTTTCTTTTGATTATAGTTTTTTCACCTCTATTTTAGTAAAAATTGGTATGAAAATTAGTTTGAAAAATGGTCAATTAACCCAAAAAAATCAAAACTGAACAATTTATTTTAGGCGGATAGAGTAACTTATTTAATATTCTGTATTTTAATTTGTAGATTTATTAATTTACCGGAAAAGCGTCAATAAGATATTAGCTTAGTAGTTAGTAGTTAAGACTGAGATAATGCGATATTTAGATCTTATGTGTTGATTCTCATCTAAGCGAGTGAAGTGTGTTTTTTTATTTCATGTGAGACTTATTTAGTTTGTGAATTTATATTTATTTATCTCCTAATGAGATTTGATGATGTATTTAATTATGAATTATATTATAATCTCCATAAATAAAACTTAAGAAAAGATTAAAATTACATAAAAATATATATTTAAGTCAACTTTTATAAGAGATTGAGAGGGTAACATAAATTTCGCCTGAAATTCTTGGATATTATGGCATTACACTTTTTAGGCATGATAATGATTTTCAAATGTAAGAATGATGAGAATAAATTAAATAAGAATTGCATGTACAATTACTATTTTACATCATCTAACATAATAATACAATAAGATAATATTTGTGCAGCTTTCATAATAATTAGTTGCACCTGTCATTTGTAAGAATGAAAATTGAATTTTGAGGAATTTCTTACAATTTAGCAAATGAATCTAGACATTTATTTATACTGATCCAAATTTGTTAGTATATACATATGAATGAGGCCAGAAATAAATTAAAATGGTTGTGCTTCAATGTGGAACTGTGGACCACAGCTCATCCTCCAGAGACTTCTTTCCTTTCGATGCAACTCTACTTCATTAGCAAAAAAAACACTCATCTATTTCTCTAATTTTTATTTGTGTAATTGTTGCATTATTAATTATAATCTAAATTAAGTAGTAACAGTTATTATAGAGATAATACAACTTGCTTTCACAGTATTATGACAACAATATTGTTGGTTTAGCAAGTTATTATCTCCTTATAACAACAATCAAATAATATTTTGTACTATAAGATAAATTAAACAGATCGTGTGTGATGTGATTAAATATTCTAACATTATTATGATTTAAGTTTAGCATGTAGTATCGATTTCTTTGGGCATGAAGAATGGGATAACATACATTAATCCACTTTATTGATTTTCTATCTCTGCAATTAAGGACGTAATTATTATTATTCTATAGTTAAATTATTTATTTGTCCACGGAAATTAAATTTAAGATGGTTGTTGATGATATTTTAATTTAATGGTTAAGGAGACTGAGTTACTGTGATTTTTAAGTTTCAAATTTGATTTTCACTTACGTGAGTTATAAAATCATATCGTATTTCTTAAAATGCGAAACTTCAAAAAAAATAAAAAATAAGATGGATTCTCCATGAATCTTACGTCAAACACATTAATTAAGTACTAGTATTATCTTACGACACCTACCTCCTTTGCTAGCCTACGTAGATGTTTACATATGTAGCCATTCACTTCTTAATAATGAGATCCATCATCATATAAGCTCCATATTTTTCCAACATTTTATTTGTAAAATTTATAAGAGAGATTTACTAAGTTCTTATAAGTGTTCTAATGAAATGATAACATGATATAGTATGTTCTTAGTAAACAAATATTATTTTTAAATTTAAAATTAAGATGATTAATTAAAAATTATGAAACAATAAATTTTATAATGAGTAATACTTTTTAGATAATTTATAATATTTATTACTCCCTCCGTTCCAAATTAATTGCTCAGTTTTGACTTTTTAAAGTCAAATTGAATATTTTTAAAACTAATCTGTTTACTATTTTTTGTTAAAATATAGATGAAGAGATTATAACCAAAATAAAGCATATACAATTTATTACTAACCCCAATTTTTATAATTTTAGAAATATATTTATATATGCTTAATTATTAATTCTAAAAATAGTCAATTTGACTTAAAAAAGTCAAAACTGAGCAATTAATTTGGGACGGATGGAGTATTCATTTTCAAAAATCATTTTAAAATATTTTTAAATTTAAAATTAAGATGATTAATTACAAATTTTGAAACAATAAATTTTATAATGAGTAATATTTTTTAGATAATTTATAATATTTATTATCATATTTTTACTCTCTTCCTTTTGGTACGAGGTGATTAGGGAAATTCTATTGATTATAGTTTTTTTTCTAGACTTCAAGGGAAAGTAACTAAAATTAAACGAATCTATGTCTATTATGATTTTAAAAATATTTTAAATTGATTTCAAAAAATCAATATTGATCTTATAATATGAACAAAGAGAGAATAATAATTATAGTTATTATTGTTATTATTATTATTATTACCTAAAACACTCGTTTTGTCTAAAAATAAAAAATATTTAAAAATTAACTTATATTCTTATATTATGTATACATAATTTTCAGTTAGTTAAGTAAATTTGAAAATGCAAAAAAAATACTCGTTTATCTCTAAAATGTGATTTTAGAGATATCTAAAAATGAAAATAAACGATAACACGTGAATAATCTATATATAATGAATTGTAGTGATTTATAATTCAAAATGAAAAAATTATTCATAATATACACTATCTGTTTAAAATTATATTATCACTTGCTTATTTATTTTATGAAAGTAAGTATGGAAAGTGTTTCGACTTTCAATATTTTTGTTTATTAGAAATCGGAAGCATAAAATAATGTTTGGTAATTATCTATACTAAAAATGGAAGCAAAATCCATTTCGACAGCAAAAAAGTAAAAACACAAATTTTTTTTTTTTTTTCAATTTTAACAACACAAAGTCATTTAAATTAATTTTGAGGTCCAGACATCAAAGTTTTGAACTCTACTTATTTATAAAAATAAATAAAACTAATATTTAAATAATATTATTAAACAACGTTATCTGATTTTTATTTTCACTAATAAAAGTAAATAAAAACAACAACATATGAGAATAAAAAGCAAAAATATTAAAGTAAAAACAATTATGAAACGAACCTGATTCGATTATTTGAAACGCATGTAGTATCGATATTTTTTTTAGCAAGACATTATTATATTTTTAAAGGAAGGGAGTATAAAAATTACAACATGTGATAGTTGTTTATTAATAAGTTTTTTTAGTCGTAAACATATTTCAATTCGTCAAACACATTTTATTTTTCTACTTAAAATTTTTAAATATAACTATTTTACATCACTTAGAGTTTAATTAATATTTATTCTTTTCACCGTGACTAAGGCGATAAAGCTCGTTGTTTATGTTGAATCAAATTTAGATATAGCAACAATATCGCGAGTTAATATCTTATTCATTACATTAAATTTTAGAATTTATGATAGAAAAATAATATTGATTTGGAGATGATTAATGTTTTTTATTTACAATCATGTTGAGTAAATGTTTTGTATACATAAGATTTTTTTTAAAAACTTTTTACAGTCAGAATATTCACGTTTACAATCAACTCATCGAGTTAAAAAAAATTGTTTTTTATTTATTTATTATTTATTTAGAGTGAAAGGACAATTATAAAATACGTATTATTCATAGACTAAATTATAACGGAAAGACAAAAATGGTTATTTAAGGTTAACTTAATTTAATTTATAAAATAACAATTCTTAAAAAGAAGGTCAAATAGCATAATACGAAGAGAGTTGGGTCATTGCAATTTTAATTGTCCCATACATGTTATTTTCCAATTTAAATGCATTCTTTCGTTTCTATTAGTAGTAATACTCGGTTCATTAATATATGTAAGTGGTTACATTAATTTCCTATTATTTTCTAAATAATTTTCTAACTATAAATAAGAGTGAAATAACCCTATTGATCTTGTTCCTTGACTGGTTATTGATAAGCTGCCAAGGCTAACGACATCACTTGCCAGGTACCGTGGCAGCAAAACGCCGTCGCTTCGAAAACGGTGCAGCCCCCAACACGTTTTCTTCTCGTTCTGTTTTCAGTATTACTGCCACCCACGCGGAAAATCAAGTTTCTTCGAGATTGGAAATCTTATTTGCACGGATAACAATCGTTTGGGATAAAAATTAGGGTTTCAACCATCCGAGGTAATCTTCTATCTGAAATTCGACTTAATTTTATATGTTAACACCTATTTTTTATATTATTTGTGAATTTGGTTTACTACGAGCATAATGTTTTATTTCAATTTCAGATATAGATTCATCGTTTTTAGAAACCTATGTTTTGTTGCAGATCGATGTCTCAATATGCGTACACAGTACATACATATTTTTGTGTAGATTTCGCTTTATTCCATTGAATGACAAATTCATCTAATAAAAATATTTTTATAGATAAAAATTCCCTTTTGTTGCTCCGTCTGTTCACAGAGATAATTTAGAAAGAGAAAGAGCGTGACAAAGGAATAGAAAATAACATTCTTAATTATTACAAATTTACAAGTCCAATTAGTGCAATGCTTTTTTTCATATTAAATTAATTTTTTTAAGTCCTAACACTCTGAATTCCTAACAAAGCCTTAATTTTGTTGAATATATATTTCAAGCTCCTTTATATTCTGCATGTTAATTGATATCTGTTTACTACTCCATCCATTACATAATAATAGTTGTTTTAGAAATTTTTTCCCCCCAATTTATTCGTCATTTGCAACTTCTTGTGACAATAAATCATTTATTTTCCTATATTACCTGTAATTTCTCTCATTTTTCCAAGAAAGTCTATCTTTTGCATTTTTAGTTCTCAACTTTCCATAAAGGGTAGTGATGGAATTTTTTACACAAATTTTAGTCATCAAGTGGTAGTATTCAATGACTTTCTTAATCTGTATGCATGAAGCTAAATAAACTATTATTACGGAATGGAGGGAGTGTTATTTAGATATGTAAAATGTGCCTTTTAGATATTATTTCCTATTGGGATCTGTGTATTTTATTTTGGAGTTTATCTTTTATTTTATTTTTATGTCTTTTCGGGTTTTCTTCATTTTTCTAATTGCATATGTTGTAATTCCATGTACTTTCCCCACCCACTATTTTGTTCTTAATTTCCAGCCTCTCCCACAAATAATACATTTGCATGCTTTAAAAAATGTGCATTAGGTTAAGGTTAAGGTAAAGAGTACCTTATAAGGTTATATACATACTCAATCCCGATCTTTAGATGTGGTGAGAATACTCTGCAATGGCTTAATTGATTAAGGAATGCTTCAGCTTGGCTAGCTGATGTTCATTACGTACTGCTCTATGTTTCTTCCTCATTTCACTGCCATTTCATCATGTTATGCATCTCTTTATTAGGTATCAATCTGTGTAGAGTCTTTAGACTTTAGATCCAGGTTCTTTTATTGAGATGTCTTGAATATAATATACTCCCTCCATCTCATGTTAGGTGTCACTTATTGTTTGTGTATGACATGGATTTTAAGTTGTGCTGATATATTTATAATTTAGTAATTTCTAAGATCTGAACTGAGACACCTATCATTTCTCAATTCTAAATATACTATATCTGCCTAGTATTTAAACATGTATTTGGTGGATCTTAAAATGCGTGTTACGCACTCCTGCAAAGGGAATTACTAAAATGGGTCGGCGTGTAATTGCTTTAGAGTGTATTAGCAGTAATAAATTTCTAAAAACATTGTTGATATGAGCTGGTCAAAGGGCTAACCATGAAAAAGGGTTTACTTTGAGTTACATATTGACTATTAGCTTTAATAATTCACCGTAAAATATATTTCTTTAAGTATGGATGGTAACAGTTGAGTGATTTTATTTCTTTTGCACCACCTTTTGCGAACTATGTTACGTGGACTCTTCATTTTTCCCTAAAGTACTATGTCTCACACTCGACACTCGGACAAAGGTGTGGGTACTTGACACTTCTTTTTAGTAAAACAATGGCATAATTGAGGAGCACGCATATCAAACTCTTCAAAATACCGTGTCCAACCGAACACTCCATCCGAGTCCGTGTAACATAGATAAAAGAAAGAAAAAAATAATCAAAAAGGATAAATACAATTGCGATGTTTTGCAGGTTTGGAGGGCCTTGATTTTCATTTGTTTGGAAAGTTTTCGGTAGCAATGAAGCTATATATTGAACTTTTCTAACAAGAATGCCAGGCATACCTTTAGTGGTTCGTGAAACTATGTATGTTCTCTTTCATTTCAGATTACCTTTTTTTTGTACTTGCCTGGATTGCCTACACATTTAATAACCTTCTTGCATATATTAATAAGGCCTCAAACATGTAACCTTTATTTTTCGGCAAGTATATATTGATTAAATTTGCTCACTTAGGGTGTGTTTGGGTGGGGAATTTTCAAATATAATACTTCCTCTGTTCCCAAAAGGATGACAAAATGACAATTCTCACACAAATTAAGGTAGTCAAAAAATTAGGCGAGAGTATAAATTTTCTTTCCATTCTATCATTGGTTTTGGGTTTGGAGCGAGAGCGAGAGAATTAATGTGAACCATTCATTTTTAAGGTGAGTGATGTATAGTCAAGAGTAAATTAGTCCATGCAAGAATTTATGTAGTTGATTTGTTTACTTTGTTCATCCTTTTGAGGACAAAATCTTTTATCACTTTAGTCGTCCTTTTGGGGATGGAGGGAGTAGGATTTCTGAAAGAAGGGGCTTTAAAACTATTGATTCTAAGATCTTTAGAATTACAAGTTTAACTGTCTGGAATTATTTTGGAATCTAAGTATTTGCTTATTGTGATTTATGTTGCTAAAAAGGCGAGTTGTAGTAAATATTAAGATATACAAGGATAATATCTTTTATCGTCCCATAATGTTAACTAACTGAGGCAAATGGGTAGGAGGGGAAAAATATATTGAGAGCCTAAAACACTTCTGGGGATCCCACACCTTCTGTTGTACATGACACATGTTTTGGTGAAATTTTGTCCGAGTATTTTGAGCTCCAAAATTCGAGCTGATTCTAGAGTTCTCTTATATAACTCAAACAGTTTATCTAAAATTAAGGATTTTATATTTCCTTTTTAACATAAAATTCTGGCACATGCTTTGGAGCATGATGAAGTAGAAAAAATCTCCATCTCATTCCACTTAATGAAGCATAAATTTTGTTTTCTATTGCAGTTATTCTAGAGGTGCAGATCAAATGTGCCGTGAAGATTCTCGTGTTCATTTGACTGCGGAAGAGGAAATTGCAGCTGAGGAAAGCCTTTCAATTTACTGCAAGCCTGTAGAACTATACAACATTTTGCAGCGCCGTGCTATTGATAGGGTGACAAATTCATTCTCACTTCCTCCCTCCTTTTTTGTTTTCAGTTTAAATGTTTGACAAACTTATTCTCAAAATTTGGTTCCCAAAGATATCTACTAGCTATTTATCCCGTGCATGTAGTAAAAGTTTAATAAAATGTGTTGAAGCTTGAAAAAGTTTCATATATTTTACGTACTCAATTGTTACCATGTAAATTTGCAGGTGTGTGTGTGTGTGTATATATATATATATATGTATGTATCATCATGATAATGAGGATGAATATTAAGTTAGTATTTTACTATTTTTCATTTATCCTTTAAAATTGAAATAGTTGTAGATTCTTAACTTTGTTCCTTTCTATTTTAAATTTCTAACTTAATATCATTCTTAACCAGCCATCATTTCTTCAAAGATGTTTACACTACAAGCAACAAGCCAAGAACAAGAGGAGGTAACAATTTTTTAATCCAATTTAATAGTGATATTTTTATATGAAACAAGCTCATTAACCCTTTGCGAAATGCACCTCTAGTTGTGGAATTAATGAATTATTGATGCTCGTTGTTATTGTAACTTTACATATATTTTATTGAATACATTAAATTATTTTTTATTTTTGGACTTAATATTTAAATCATAAGGTTGGTGATTGTATTACATTTATTTATACTTTATTATATTGTTGATACTTTTCATTATAATTTTAGAGACATTTTATTGGGTTGGTGATTGTGTTATTTTTGTATTTATAATTATAGAAATAGAATAATTTTATACGATCTTCATAAAAAAATTGTTTAAGTTTATATTATATAATATAAATAATTATAGAATGTTATTTAATAATAGTACTACCTCTGTCCTCAAGAGAATGCCTAAAGTACAAGCTTCACATAAATTAAGAAAACTGAAGTAGAGGAGAGAATATAAAATAATTACCAATTTTACCTATAGTGGATCCATGTAATCACACAAATAAATCTATCTTTTTTAAACTTAGTGGATCCCACTTTAGTATACTTTACTTTTGAGGTTAAACTAGTCTTTATGCTTATTTTATATTTGACTTGTGTATTTTTAGGCATCCTTTTATGGATAAAATGTGTTGTACTTAAGGACGTGCTTTTGCTGAAGGGAGTAATAGATTGGCATTATGTAAGATGATTATAGCAAGGAAATTGTTTCATTCTAAAACTATACTCTCTAAGTAATGATAAATCCTTACACAAATTTGAATAATTATATTTATATTTTGTTTAATATTTAATAATAATAGTGGGCGGCGGACGACCAAGTTGACTGGACAACCTGTTAAATGTTTGTCTTATTACAGAAAATATTGGGAGATTTCATTTAAATTTCTATTGCGAATTATTCTTCTAGCTTTTTTCATTATTATATATTCCATTATTAAATATCGTTACTGTGTAATTGTAATTTGATAATAAAACAATGCGTTCATTTCTGCACGTTTTTTCATAAACTTTTATTTTGCATGATTATTACTTTGTATATGAATGAACAATATTTCTCCGGTTTCTATGGTCTTTTTTTAAAATTTTATTTTATAAAATGTTGATAAGTGGTTCTATGCTGTCTTGTTTTTTTGATTAAAAAGAAAATTTTATTGATAGAAAAGATAAGATACTAGAAAACAAGGGGGACAAGAAGTCCCTCACTGGACTAATGAAAAACAATACCAAAAGAGAACTTATAAAATTGTAGCCTTCCAATCTATACACATGTCAGAGGCACCCTTAAAGGCCCACAAAGCAAAAGCCCAAAGGATGGAAGAAAAATATGCTATCTCTCAACAGATTTAAAGATACCTAGCTCCCTCTAAACGGTCTACCATTATGCTCATTCCAAATGTACTTAGTATTGAGAAGAAAGCACACTTGACACTTCCATATAATTTTTGCATTATCTACTTCCAGAGCCCTGTAAGCGAGTCAAGAACATATCTTCCACCAAAGCAGCCATGTCCACCCCTATTCCAACACTTCAAAGAAAGATAGAGCTCCACAAGTCCCTCCACAATAGGATTATGTAATATGTAGAAATAAATGAGAATGTTTCTCATTACTCTTCCTGCACATAAATCAAATTTTGGGTGATAAGGGTACTTGATAGAGGTCATTCGTGCTCAATCTTTGTAAATCAAGATTTTAATCACATGAACTATTTACTTTGACTTTTGGTATGTATATAAGTTTTGTGGACGCTGGCATGAAGTTCTTTCATTCAAAGCGAGGCCTGTAATCTAATAATTGGTTTGCTTCTGTTTGTTTTAGGATACAAATGACAATATCTCTTTCAGGAAATGCAAATGATGGATTGCAAACTCAAAGTTTGTTTCCAATGTACATATTGTTGGCAAGGCCACTTTCTAACATTTCAGAGGTAGTAATATGCTAAATATGCGGCTTAATCCATAACAGTTCTTTATCTAATGTAACTTAAAACACAGCATTCTGCAGTTTATCACTTCAGCCGGGTATGCATGTTGACCAGTTATATAGGAGTTGAAGAGGTGAATCAATCTCAAGGAAAATTTATTCTTCCTGAGATGAATAAGCTACTAGCGGAAGTCAAATCTGGCAATTTTTGTATCCTGTTGGTCAGTTGTGGTACGAAACAACAGTTTGTATATACCAATTAATTTGAAGAGATCTAATATTTTTTTTTTTGAATTCCATTTTTATAGTAATAGTTGATGACATTTTTTTTCCATCCTTCACAGCTGAAATTTCTGGTCTTTTATGTGGAAATGATCTTACAAAGAATCATACAGACATGATTTATTTCCCATGTAAGATTAGTTTCCTCGGAGTCACTTTTTTAGTTGATTTAGTCATCATTCGTCATTAATTTTGGATTTTAATTAAATAATTGTTGACTGTAATTCTTGGAGATGTTAAAAATCGTTTTCTTTTTTGGTTTGATGAAGCATTCTAACAATGGGTCTTCATAGATGGATGTTCCTGATATGATTGTATAATAGATTGACCATGCATACTAGCTTGATTTCTTTGAGTGCTTCAGGCATTCTCTGAAAACTCACTGTATATCACGGAAGACTATAATAAAGTTGAAGTCTTACGGTTATTTAATATATCTTCTATTGGATTTAGGCATTCCTAATGAAGTGGTTAAATAAAATGTTTCATTTGATGTAATGTAATATCCAATGTCATATGATATATCTATACGTTCAAAAAAAAAATTGCAAAAATGTTTTACTATTTCAGTATTTTTGAGAAAAGTTAATTAAACCTTCATTCAAATTCTGGGTAAACCTATTCATCTTCTTTATAATTAATTGTTTAATGAAATTTCCATGAATTTGTAATAGGTTCTGTGCGCGCTGGATTCTCAGAAATATGTACTATAAATATAAGAACATGATTTAAGAAAATTGAGGATAACATATATTTTTGTCCTCCCACTATAGCAAGAGAGCCTAGTGCCCTAATTTTTGTTTTTTACTATGTGTGCCCCTCTTGACCTTTGGTCATAGATAAGTACCATAAACCACACACTTGTGGTAGCTTCTCTTACCCAGTATCATAGTAATTCTTTAATCCTTTCTCTTGATTAAAATGTAATGTTTTTGGACTCACGATCCTTCATGAATTTTATTTCAGTTAAGACTTAAGAAATGCCTTGACTATGCTTAATTGGAGCAAGTTTAAAGTTGCAATTGGTTTTATATTAGTACATCATACCTTTCATAAGCCGGAGCCATAGCCATTATACCACATATTAGAATTTGTAATTCAGTGTTGCATAAACTGATAAACTTTAGTGCATATGTCAGTTGTTTGTCTGACACTGAGATTGTGACAACTTGAGGAATGAGGACATGACTTAGTTTAGTAAAATTTCCAATTTCCCCTTCTATACATCATTGGAGGTATTCACTTATCAAAAAGAAAAAAAATATTATTTGTGTAAGTTAGGTGATTACATACTTTACATAATGTAGCATGTTTACATGTCTCTTCCATTTTGAATATTTAATAGCTTATTTACATGTTTGTCAGATACATATGACATTTCTTGTGTCTAAGGAACAAATGATATGATGTATTATTTTTATTAATTGTTTTGGTGAGAGTAAACAGGTAAGATGTTCTCAACTTTTGTTTGGATAGACTTTTCTTTTTGTTCTTTCCTAACTTGAAAAACAAATCCTAACATTGTAAGAAAACATCAGAAATTATCCTACCACGTCCTTATTCTTAGTCATGTTATCATCTGTAATATCCACTCTGTATCAATTTATAGTGTAGAGCAGATTTAAACACTTATTCTGTCTGTTTCTTATTTGATTTGTGTACGCCATACAGCAAATATTGGAGGATATGGCTTCTTGGGTAAGATTTCTTTGGAGCTACTTTATATGTCATGGGAGAAATCTCCGAACTTGAGTTTAGGAGAAAGAGCTGAGATGTTGACAACCGTGGACATGCACCCTTGTGTTGTGAAGGTATATCCAAGTTCCTTGACATGAATATTGCTGTTAACTGTTTTGCCTGTTTGTGATTGCTTGTCAAATTGACAATGATGTTACATCTTTTCTCCTATGAAATGATGGTATCTGATGAAATGACTGTTCAGGAACTATAATTCATTATGATACTTTTTTACCATTTATTCTTATACCACTTGAGACTTCCCTTGTATTTATCGCTTGACTTGTCCAGGTCAATATTTCTTATTTCATTTTCAATTATTGACAGTTACTGTTTTGTTCTTTTGCAGCCTAGTTCTTTGGATAAAGAAAAATATATTTCTTTTCAGATTCCCTGCAACTCTGGAGCTGTTGTATGTTCTGTCCTTACTCTGGATTGGTTTCTTAGAAGGATTTCTTGAAATTTTGACAGCAATTTCCCTGTTTTAATTAAGAAATTGGGTTTTTTTTCCTAATAATAAAATTCTATCCATTATTCAGTTACCACAGAAAATGCCTCTGCAAGTGCCTGTCAACATTTCTGCAGAGGAGGTCGGGGCGAAAGAGAGAACTCCTTACAATTCATACTCATACAGTGATGTTCCTGCCTCTTCATTGTCTAATATTGTTCGGTAATGGTTTTTCTTAAGTAATAGTCTTTCCCTTTCATATACATTTGACATTCATTCATACATCCATCACGGTTCTTGTCAGTATTTAGCAAACTCTTCTGCTCAGTGCTCAGAAATAGTTACTGATGTTATTGTCATTCATGTACTGCTTAACAATATGTTTTAAGTTTTAATCTGTTGGGACTACCGAGTAATCCATCTATCTAAAATTCTATGTCTCCGCCTCTCCTATTACTGAAATTGGAAAATAGAATATGTTTCTATGGGAGATCATTAGAATTAAATCAGCAGACCTTTGCTTAAATTGTGTTGCTTATTTGCTTTTCCTTGGGATATATGTGCTGTACTGCACCATGAATCCCTTAAGAACAGGTTTTCTCTATGTTTTTTATTTTATTTTATTTTTTATTTCAAATAGATTAGTATCATATTTTCTGTAAGAATTTAGTGCTTCATGATGCATATAGATTACTGAAACATTTTATGGGGAACTAAATGTTGCTTGACCATATCGCAAGTTGTAAGTAAAATCAACAATATTTATCCCTCATGCCAGTTACACAGAGCTGTCTTGAAATGTGGGTGAGTACTTAATTCCTTCTCATTCGAGGTTGCGGTTGATAACTGCAATATAATAATCTTTGTGCAAGTTATCATATATCATATAAACTGTTTTAAAAACTCCTATCAAACCAGAAGGTTGTGATTTGAAAGCCTCCAAGTTGTTGCGTGTTTGATACGTTGCTGCTTCTTGTATTATTATTTGGTCATTAGTTTGCAGATGGATTTTTTTTTTCTTGAAGTGATACGTATGAGCTAGTAATTTTGCGTGGTTTGTCTTCTCTAGGTTGAGGACTGGAAATGTAATTTTCCACTACAGGTACTATAACAATAAATTGCAGAGGACTGAAGGTATTATGAATTCTATTTCTGTTTTTTTTACCCTGGTTTCTATACCTTTTCTTGTTACAGAAAATGGCTTGCAGCCAATGTTACCTATGATGATTACTTATGCATATAAAAATTCTTGTCTCGGCAGTTACCTGGATGACAAAATTCTCTCATATTACCTCCCTTCAATCTATCTTTATATGAAATCAAAATTGACAGATGTAGAAAGGACTTGATGCATGTACCACAGATTTTAAGTTATCTGACATATTTTTTTTTTTCTTTGTTCACGATTTAGATTACTTGTACTTAAATGATTAATAATAATCAATGTTAATAAGTACCCCGTCCATCCCCGAAATGACTGATCCTTTTTTGGATGATATTGGCACGGATTTGTGACATACCAGGAAAGAATATAGGCATTATATTGGCAACATATCTTATATTCTCATCATGTTTATGTATGATATTTTTGATTATATAAAAGTGTAATTTATAGTGTTTTCAACACACCACGTCAAATGACTCAAATCAATAAAAGTATCCAATAAAGAGATCACTTAAACTGGGATGGGTACAACTACAACTACTTAAGATGAAGAATTCAGAATTTGAACTTGTGCCTTGTGCCTTGTTCTGCCCATTCTCCTACATGAGGTATCTTGATTAGCCTTTTCTTCTAGTGCTCTCTGTTAGACTACCTGGTGTTTAAAGCTTAAGGTGTTAGATAATGTACCCAACATTGTATATTATTCTTCAAAGCGTTCCCTTACGTGTTTGTAGAAAGTAGAAACTGTTTGCAGGCAAACAGAACTTTATGTTGTAGGATCAAATATAATAGGGAAAATATGAACCCAAGATGTTGCAGAGGGAAGCTTTGAAGCCTTGTTAAGTTATAAGTTGACCTAGAAGCTTAATGTTTAGAATGAAGCCAAGAATGTCATCATAGTTTGTCCCTTGGCGCACTAGGGCAGGCTGCTGCTTGTACCGCGCTAGAGCATGCTGCTGCTTTAAAATTACTCTACACTCTTTATGTCACACATGGTCTCTGGTAGTTCACTGCTAGAAAATTATTCTTTTGTTATCCTTAGGGATTTTGTCATCATGAATAGTAGATTCCCTTCAAATTTCTATGTTTAACTAAAGTTATTTCTTTCCGTGTATCCACCTGATTGTTTACTCTACCTGCTTAACCCAGAGAAATCCTAGGTGATTGATAATGTATCATGTTTGAACTGAGTTTAGGGAACCAGAACTTGCATATGAATCTATTTCCCTTTGTAGTATTACAGTGCTAGTTGATGTCTTCTCTCCTCCCCCTCCATCCCTGCCTGACTGATGGTAGTCATACTTATGTTCTGGGTAATGAACCTGACCTGAAAACATGATTTTGCAGTGACAGAAGACTTTTCCTGTCCATTCTGCTTGGTCAAATGTGCAAGCTATAAGGTAGACCTGAATCTAATTTCTAAATGTGAACCCATTGATAATATTTTTTGAGTTTCTGGGATGATTCTGACATACATTTTCATTATTTTTTTAGGGTCTGAGGCATCACTTGCCCTCATCTCATGATCTGTTCAACTTTGAATTTTGGGTTGGTGTGACTTCATGAATGTGTAATGGCTTTTGATTGATACCTCTTTGAACCATACACGTAATTCTGTTCACATTGGGCAGGTAAATGAAGAGTATCAAGCTGTGACTGTATCTGTGAATACTGATCAGTGGAGATCTGAGGTCAGAATACGATGTCAATCCTGAATGTTCCTATGAAGTATTGCTAGTAGTATATGATCTTTTAGTTACTTAGATTCATGTATAAAATAATACATCTGTAGCTCTGAATCTAAATACATACTACAACCTAGAATGATCTATACAGGGACATATATGTTTACCTATATATTCTAAATTACGCCCCGCTAGTTGATTATATACAGGGACATATATGGTGGCCGCTTGGGTGATGGACGATGCCCATTTTTTGTTTTTTTCCCCCTCATTGCTTAGCTGATACAAAGTCTAGAACAATCTCTTTTTAGGTTGACATGTGCATATTCGTAACAAAGCTATATATATATATATGTATGTATGTGTATATATATATATATATATGTATGTATGTATGTATATATATGTATGTATGTATGTATGTACACGTATTACTTTTTTTTTTTTATCTGTTGGTTTAAAGTTGTTTGAATTAACTATGTCTTTAAAACTTTACTATCTTAATTTTCCAATTAGATTGTAGCAGATGGTGTTGATCCTAAGCAACAGACGTTTTTCTTTTGGTAAGTGTTATTTCTTTTGCTTCATTGGATGTTGATATGACTGTTGAACAAACTTGAATGGGAAAACAATGTTTGTATAGTTCAAAGCCATTAAGGCGCAGAATACCAAAGAGCTTGGTTCAAAATGCAAAGCACGTCCATCCTCTTGTCTTAGATTCTGACTTGCCGACAGCAATCAATGGACATTGGGAAAGGATTGATGGTATGATTTCTCTCCATTTGCTCCGTATCTTCTTTTGCAACCAATTGCTGTCTCAATTGTTTCTAAATGCGAAAAGTTTGTGTCATATGTAGTTTTTCATACTGGATGTCATCCTTTATGAATCTGTTTTGGGTTGAAATCATAAATGAGCTGCTATACAGTTGCTCTTATTGATACCTCTGATGAGTTTTTTCTAAATTATTTCTATCATCTTCCAAGTTAGTATGTGTCTAAAATATATCATTACATATATTGAACTGAGTTGCAGTTCAGTTTGCAAAATGATTCCCAATCCTGGAAATAGAATAGGCTTGGGAGTATTAATCAGTATGCTCCGTGGCCTGGTTAGGTTGTTAAAGAACGACTACCTCTGCCAGGTTGTGTGACCTAGTCAATTACGACCTGAACTCATAAACGAATATGAGATCTCTCTTGCAAATGCATTTTATATTATGGAACAATTAACTTATTCCTCTAGAGAATAATTCCAATGCTAATGACACATTTACGTTGTAAGAGCAAATTTTCCTTGGTGCTGTTACAGGTGCTGCCGAGTGTTTGGAACGCAATACGTCCAGCCCTAATGCAACAGGATGTTCAAGTGCCACAGCTCATTCATATGCAGATCCAGAATGTATTCAATCAGTTCCTGGAAGCAACCTTGCACCTCCTGGCTTGCTACAATTTGCTAAAACAAGAAAGCTATCCGCTGAGCGCTCTGACCCTAGAAAGTATGTTGAGCAGTATTTTTTTTTTTTTTTGGTATATTTAAATATAATTCTGAAGAACAATTCAGGTATTATTTCAAATAGTTGGTAGTCAGTAATAGTTAAAGCATGGTGCTTAAAAGTATGGATTTGGGTTGTCATATGGGAGATGCATCGGTTTGGTGAATCTGACAAAATGGGATTCACGGGTTCATCACATATTAATTACCAGAGTAAATTTATTTATATAGATAAATATATTAGAGATGATGAATTGATGATCCAAGTAATAATGCAGGTAGTACCAGTGTTTGTTTTAGAGATTTTTTTTTTAAAATCAAATTTAATGTCACTTAATATTGTATACTTAATATGAACTGAACAAGATATATATAAAATAAACTTATAACATGAGTAGCAGTTAAACTGACCTGAAAAGGCATATTTTGAAAAGATAAAAAGAAGTAAGAGTCAGTAAACTAATTACCGGGAAAAAGGTGCTAGGCTAAGTTTTAGTGTAAAATAAGGACATCCATGTAGCTCTTGTATTGTTAGATGACGAAGAAGGAAGAAGAAAGAAGAATAACCACTCGTGGGGGAGGAGTAGCAGTCGCGGGAAAAGGATGGGTTTGCAGTTGTACTTGCTGGTAGAGTAAGGAGTCGTCCGAAGAGGGAGAGCCTTAGTCAATTGCGTTGCTCGCCCAAGAGCCAGAGCCCAGAGGTTAGATATGTGAACAGCTGCAATTAGGGAATCTCACAAAATTTGGGTGTTATTTTTCAATTTTGTTAAGCAAAATTACACAAATTTGCCTTCTCGAGATACTAACGAATCCACCGGTGGATCCGAACTGAGTTGTTTTTTTGGTCAAGGTTCTGGGAGTCTCCATTAACTGAATAAAGGGAATCTCCAAGAATACCTGCCGAATTCCTTCTCCAATTTGTATATGCTTCATAGCCTGGGTGGATTGCCTGCCCCCTGCATTGGGTCCTAAATGGTTGTCACCTGATTGGAAGACTCTCTAATGTTATGCAAGTAGTTGACTTAACAATCATTACGACATCTTTGGTACATGGGTGAAAAGATTGGGTTGTTGGATCTGTCATCAATTCTATTTTTCTTAGCACTGTTTTGGATAAAGGAAGAGATTTTATTTGAAAGGAAAGAGGCAGGTAGGACGACAAGACTTACATGCATAACAAAAGTGCTACAGTACAAAGTCCTAATGCAAGGCTCCCCCACTCCTTGTGCAAATAGAAATTAGCAATCCCCCAAAGCATAATTTGTCTAAGCCCACAGTGAAGCAAGAAAAGTGACACTATTCCAGAATAATAAGTGACAGGGAAAATGGAAAGCACTGAATATAAAAGTGTTCTACTTCGTTCGAATGCCTCAAAGAGAAGCAAAACAACCGCACCTCCAAAGAAACTTGCTATTCCTACTCTGGGCAAAACCAATAAATTGAAGACGAAGGTCCTCAAACACTAAAAGTACTCGCTCAGCACCCCAAATAGAAGCACTGCTACTCCTGTAGACAGTTAAGGATTAGGTGAGAACTAGTCTCACCTGCCAACACAATATGTACTGCGGATTTTGACTGATCTTGATGAAAAATTGGCCGAGAAAACTTGATTTTCGTTATCTACATTTTGATGCTTTAGAAATAGAAATTACTCTGGTCAGTAGAGAGAGAATGGTTGTGTTTCACAGCTGAGGTGGTTAGCTTGTACTCAAAACTCTATGATTTCAGTAACTTCCTAAGAGCTTTTTAAAGCCATTTGTCATCACAGCACATTGTACTTTTTATATGGGTTCTGGTGGTAGTTTCTAGATATTTATGTTTTTCGTCAGGTTAGAGTCTGGTTTCAGGATCAGTTGATGAGTTGTCATGCTTTGCTGAAGTGTTATTGATTTGTATCCTTTTTATTATTTGAGTATGAAAGGTGAATTATGTTTTGAGGGCTAGTTGGTTACTGCTGCGGTTATAATTGGATAGTGGTCATGCTTTCAGTTACTATTATTATATGTAGAGAAGGCCATTATATGATTTTGATAACTTTAACTTGATTGGGATGAATTTGTTTTTCTTCTCAGTCGTACACTGCTGCAGAAGAGACAGTTCTTTCACTCACACCGAGCTCAGGTGATGTGCTACTACTCATTCAGTTTAAGATTACATTTCCTCCCTTATCTCGTGATCTCTATGTGCATCCTTGGGCTCATTAGTCATATGCCTATGTAATATTTTTTTGAAGGGTGTAAGTTGGATTTGAGATTTTGATATTTCATCTAGAATCCTGTAATATCCTTTTTTTATGAGGTTACCATTAATGAAATGTAACTGTTCTAAGTTTAATATTATTGGAACAAAATAATAATAACATATTGCTATATTTCCAGGGAACCAGTTCTTCACTTCTCTTTTTTTTTTTTTGGGGGGGGGGGGGGGAAATAAGTTCTGGAGGAGAATCCTAATCCTATTATAGGCACATGGGAGTGGACTTGTTTCGCATTGATAAAATAAAGTATCTCACTATCTCTATGGTTTACGATTACATATGATCAGATGCTCTAGTATGATATTATAGCCGCGTCTTTGGTACTGCTTTGGGTCAAGTCTGTCTGCTGTTTGTGTGCACTGTCTGCATTTGTATGATAATTTTCAATCATGTGTGTACATGTTGCAAATAGCAATATAGAGTTTGTGTCTACTTATGTGAACTAAGTATGTCCTTATAAACTCTATGGTTTATAGCCTTATATGTTATATAGTTAATGGTCTCTATACTGTTTTGTTGGATAACATCATTTGAAGGATCAATGTAAATTACTATTATGAATGTCATGAATTATATGTTCATACCTAAAGTGCATCTGTCAAGTTCTAACCTTTCTCCTCGGGCAGTTTGTATTGTTTCTATTTCCATTTTAATCTTGATGTTCCTTGTTCGCGAAGTTATGTTCCATAAATATTGTGATATACCTTGAATTTGGGATAATTATGATTTAAGGCTGTCTTTTTCCTTTTGCTTACAATATCGTAGTATTAAGGGGACAATCCATGTTCAAATTTTCTGACATTGGCACATTTTTGATATGCGTGAAGCCAATGGCATTAGAGCAAGTCTTGTCAGATCGGGACAGTGAGGATGAAGTTGATGATGATGTTGCAGATTTTGAAGACCGAAGGGTATGTTTCAAATACTTCTATTTAAGTATTTTGGGGTGTACAGTGGTGTCTTTCTAATATTTCCTGGTGCCTTAAAATTGTGTCCAGCTGTTCTCCTATGGTTCAGTTTGGGCCAATACCTTTCTGATATTATATGAATTGGTTTTGTTAAGAACTGTGGACCTGTTTCTTTGTTTGTTTACTGTGGATTCAATCAAATAGCTAAATTTAATCCTTTTCTTAACTAGATTAGAATCAGAACAAGTTGTGAAGAATTAGATCCAAATTTCCCTTAAGGTCCAGTGCCGTTTGAAATTATCAAATAAGTGATTCTTTGGTGTGGGCACAAACAAATATCAGTTATAGAAAAGAAACCGACTAGAAGATTACTTGAAATTGAAAATAGCTTACATGACAAATTCAAGGAGAGACTGAAAAGGTACTATGCTATATACAAATCCTAAAATTTAAGCTAGAGCTACTCCTAGGATAGGATCAAATTGCAATTGTTGGTGTGAATGGACGTGTTCTAGATTATTTCTAATTTTCACACGTGTAAGACATTCGTAACTACCATATTTCTACACCTTCCATGTGTACTTTTAGAAACCAACGGTATCTATATCAAGGCCTTGTCTTTGAGCACCATTTGTCTTCATCCAAGTAACCCACTTAAGCTTCCAATTCATTGATAATATTCTGCTAGGCTGCCACATAATTTGAAAGACAGAAAATGCATATGTGATTGCAAAAAGTAGCAGTCGTTGTAGGGTCCTCACAACAAGATTCTTGGTTGTAATTGTAGTGATTGATTTTAATTTAAATGCATTGATATTTGGCAGATGCTTGATGATTTTGTGGATGTTACCAAAGATGAGAAGCAGATGATGCATCTGTGGAACTCATTCGTGAGAAAGCAACGGTAATATATGATCTCAGTTTCCTCCTTTTCTTTTCTTCCTTTTTGTTTTATAAAAAATTTCACCCTCTCTATCACATATTCACACATAGTAAGATTTGTTCATGGGATCTTGATGCACATGAAACCGTTTGATTAGGGGTGTAAATGAACCGAGTCGAGTATTGAGTTGCTCAGATTTGATTCATAAAATTTATCGAGTCTGAAATAAAGTTTGATTGAGGCTTGTTTAGGTACTGAGAAAAGCACGATCTCGAATCAAGCCCGAGCAGTTTGAACTTTTCGAGCGAATATGATCCGAGTATTAACAAAAAATTATAATTTGAAAACATTCGAGTAATTTATCGAACTTTAAAATTTGCTCATATTTGAATTGTTTATATTTCGAGTCGAGCTCGAATCGAACTTTTAGTCGAGTAGGTACGAATCAAGCCCGAACCGTTTGGTTCATTTTACATCCTTACGTTTGATGTGTGAATAACATTTGTAGCATTTCCATTGCCTTTCATAATTAATATTTATATTTTTCCTGCCCTCAGAAAATGATTTATTGCAATTGTTGTGTATTCAACTATTGTGGTTTTTCTTGTAGTCTGGAGTCAGCTGTTTCCTAAGTGATTTTAATTGGTGAAATATTTTCTTTTTTGACTTAACAATGGTAGCAATAACTTTAGGTGTCTTTGTTCTTCTGCATGTATATGTGTCAGATTTAGCTGTTGTGTGTGATCTTGCATGTGCATGGCATGCTGATTCACATACATTTATATTTGTGTGTATAATACTTTTAAGATGCTTGTAAAAGAAGATAGGTCAATGATACTCGATGTATGGTGAACCTGATCACTTTCTCGAGGAGTACCTGTTGGGCTAATTTTTGCAATCAAATGTACCAAACATTTTTCACATAATTCATTCAAAGGACCTAACTAGCTTATATATGGTCAAAATCAGCACAGTCAGTGCACTTACTATTGCTTCTGCTTGGAGAGAGATCACCTTTTATCTCCGTACAAACAATAGTAAGTTGCTTCAGGTGCACTCATATGAGTTTAAATTTGGCTGTGTAAGTTACTTGGGTCCTAAATTGAGAAATTGATTGCAAAAATATTTATATAATTCTACGTGTCTGGCTAACATCATTTGATATATAATTATGTCAGGGTTCTGGCAGATGGACATATTCCTTGGGCATGCGAGGCATTCTCAAAATTGCATGGACCACACCTTGTCCTGGCACCAGCTCTACTTTGGTATCTTACTTATCTTTCTGGCTTTTAGTTGTGGCTTTGCTTGTTTGAAGTTTAAAAATGTTAATCCGTGACAACTTCCCTAAAGTTTGATCTTTGACTAGGCTCTGGACTTGCAAATTTGCAAGTCTGGTCAAGTTGCCGTTCCCATTGATAGCATTTACTTAGTTCTGCCTGCCCTTTTGTTCTTTTCTTTAAAGTTATTGTGGTATAGGAAGAATTCTACTATAAAAGTGGAAGAGGAAGAAGCTTAAGGGGGACGGGAAGTTGTTTTAATTTCCCATTCAAGTCCAAGGACTGGTTGTGGTAGTTTATTCTGGACAGTCTTGTTTATACAGATCTAATCAATTGCAAAATTATGACTTTGCCAATTAACATGTCATTTGGGAGGTAAGGAAGACAAATACGTTTTTCTTTTTACCACTAATGAATGATATGATAGTGTTTTAAATCTCTAGTTTGTTAATATACTAATTCAATTACATATATTTGATGTGAAATTGTCAGATTTGAGTGATTCTGTCAGATCCTCCAGACATTTAACTCGTTATAATATCGAACTAGTTGAGGTCCATTATGATATTTATTTGTGTGCAACTAATTTTGATCGACAGTTCTAGGTGTTTTTGGTTACGATTAATAAATAAAAAAGCCCATCTTATCCCTTCCTCTGCAACAACAGTATCTTTTTTTTTAATTTTATTTTCGGTCTATATTAATCTTAGTATATTAATAATGATGTTGGCAGGTGTTGGAGATTGTTCTTGATCAAACTGTGGAATCATGGTCTCCTGGATGCACGCACCATGAACAATTGTAATATGATACTCGAACAGTTTCAAAACCAAGCGGTGGATCCTATGAGAAGCTAAAGCAATTTTGGCAATATATTTTCCAAAAAGCCATTAATGGCAACAGGGATAGGCGGCCTCACTAATTTACTGATCACCCTTTTTGGCATTTATCTTATTATAATATTTATATGATATGACCAAACATGTAAAGATTCAATTGCAATCCCCACCCAAAATATTGAAAAAACTAGGACAGTTTAAAGGAGATTTTAATATATCCATATAGAGCTACTGATTGTATTGTGATATTTGTGTTGCCAATTTTGCTTTTTGCACATGGAGACGAGTATGTCTATGTGTGCTTTTCGATTGTGTATATATATAATATGTTGTGGCGTTTTCTAATATTTTTTTTTTTTGAAAGGAAAAACGTAGAAAAAGAGTGGGGGCTGGGTGGTTAGGGTATACAAGTTTCTTTCAAAGCATACGACGACTTATTAGGACGTGAGTTCTTACTTTAGGCTTTAAATATGAGTTCTTACCTTAGGCTTTAAATATTTCGCTTTGGGGTTGTATTTGATCTCTTTTTTGCGTGTAGGCTGCTTTTATAAGTAGATACTCGCACAAGATGTGGGTCGGCCCTTCCTATATGATGGTTTCGGAGTTGTGGGCTGCTTTTATAATTAGGTGCTTGTACAAATAATTTGAATCCAAATCTCTTTACAAAAGAGTTTTAAGTATCTTGCGACTACGTAAGTAGATTAAGGCAACAAAATAAGTGGTGGTGAATTAATTTTAAAAAAAAAATATTTTAGTGGTATATCGTACCCAAAAAATTTGAACTTAATAATACAACTTGGGGTTTTCCATTGAACAGGAATTAATTCTTGCTTTAACAACAGCTTAGCCTTTATTATATAAAAAAATAATAAATAATTACTCCATTGAACACAGGAACCAACTCTTTCTTTTTTTCAGAATAATAAAAAACAGTTATTTTTTTTTTATTTTAATTAATTTTTTAATTCTTTTTCTCGAAATAATAAAAAAGATGAGCTGAGAGAAAAAAGAGTATGATTGTGTGAAAGTTAATAGTGTTATTTATTTATTTATTTTAATGTATATCATGTTAATTTTAATGAAATTTTATTATAAAATTAAATGGGTATAGTATTAGAAAAATAAGGCCATGAAATAGAAAGATTGACAAATAAATTGGGACAAATTAAAAAGAAAATTAGGAAAAATAAAATTGGACTTGAGGGAGTATTAAAATACAACTTTATTAACATAGGCACTCACTAAAATAAAACATAGTTACATAAAATTATGCACTCATCCGAATTAAACTCAACACACAATAGAACCCCGAAATTAAGAGAACAAAAGACAGACGACGAGAACATGAAGAAGATAATAAATAGAGTAGTAAATACTCAAGACAGACGACATAGTTCAATCGACCCAGCTGATCTGATCTGATCTCTCTCCCTGATGACAATTTGTAAGAGTCTAAGAAGAGATGAATTGCAAATATGCATGCATTCAGCTTGCTTAATTAAGAACTCTGCGTGAGCTGCTCAGCCATGTCCTTCATCTCCCGGGCCTTGCTCGCCAGCTTCATCTTTGCATGGTCTATCTGATCTGCTCCCACCGGGCGCTGTCCTCTTACATACCTGCATTTACCCAATCAATAACATCTCCCCTAAAATTTGAAATTTATACACTTTTTTATTCAAAAGATCATATAAAGAACATATTTTCCCAGTTTAATTTATTTTTGTTCACGTGAATTTTTTCAATAATAGTAATATAAAATAACGCAATGTTTACATTTACATTCGACTCTTTTTGTGGCAAGGATGGAGTAATTAATAAATGTCATACACATTTTTTCAGTAAGTGGGCACCTAGCTTAAACCCAAACCTATATATATACCTGTAGATCCATGACAGCACAGATACTGCGGCCACACCGAATCCTCCGGAAGCCAAGAAGCCAGAGAGCAGCAAAAACGTGGTTATCGCCGCCGGAACCAAAACCGGACTGCAAAGGACCAGTACAGGGGTGGCTAGGGTCAGTGCGATCACCGTTCCGGCGAGAGTCAGGCCTGAGAGGACCAGAAGCGACCCACCGGCAGTGACAGCCGTGACCGCCGTCACCACCTGGTGGGACCGGGGTTGCTTCTCGAATTGATGCTGCTGCTGCTGTTGGAGATGATGATAGTCGGCCATTGATGAGGATATGGATTAACTGACGGTGAATAATTAATTTATAATATAATATAATATACTGGTGGTTATTTGAAAGTGATGTTTTGGTAGAGGGGTTTATATAGAACGGAGGGGAGAGGTGAGAAGGTGGCACGTGTTGAAGGATGTGTCACGTGTTTGAAGATTTGCATGCAGGCTCCCTGCATGCAATGATGGGGCTTTATAGTCATACACGTGTTTTTTTTTTTGGGGGTCTTATAAGGAGCTTTTGAGGAGAGAAGAAGAATGAAAATATATGATCCCTTATATCTACGTGCATGATTCTTATAAGTTGCTATTGAAGAGGTCTTTTTTCTTGGTAATCGAAGGCCCATTTATCACAATCAGCCCAATTTGGTGAGCTTCACTTGGGCCGCTAGCCCATCATGTTATATCCCTCCCGCTCGTTATCTGTGTAGAAAAAAGAAGTCAATTGATAAATGATAACGTACTGTTGCTACGCCAAGATTCGTTCGTGTTTAGCCGGGCCATTATATCAAAATAAATAGATTCATGTTATATATTGTAAAAAAAAATTATTGAAGAAAATTGATAAATTCACAATAGAAAATGATATTTTTACATTAAAAGTGTCGTTTTAAATCTTATAGCGACGATTTTTCACCGTCGTTATACATCTACAGCGACACTTTTGCTGTGAAAATATCAAAAAGTGTTGTGAATTTATCATTTTCCTTTGTTGAATTACGACTGCGACATATATCAATACGTGAGATTGGATAAAATTATAAAATTGACTCACTGTATCAAATACATCGTAAAAATAATACCAATTAAATTTATCTACGTAACTCACAATAAAACAGTCCACATGTAAAGTTGTAATACATAAATTATCCAAATAGAGGCAAAACTAACTATTAGCCCATTGTACTTGTCATGTTTTGTTTAAGACTAAAAGATAAATTGCACCCCAAACTTTACTCATATGTTGACTTTTGACCCCAAACTAAAAAACGTATCTAAGTGCACCCTAAACTTCATATATGCGTAACAAAATGCACCATCCGTACATTTAGCCGGTCAAAAGTGACCAGCTAAGGCACTAGGGTCAAAAGTCAACAAGTTTGGGGTGCAATTTGTCTTTTAGTCTAATAATAATAATAATAATAATAATAATAATAATAACAGTAATAATAATAACAATAATAATAATAATAATAATAATAATACCGATAATAATAATAATAATAATACCGATAATAATAATAACGTTAATAATAATTATTATTATTATAATACCGATAATAATAATAATAATAATAATAATAATACCGATAATAATAATAATACAAATAATAATAATATTTATAATTTTTATATTTTATAATTTCCTTAATTATATTTGCTAATAATAATATCAAAACTCATTTGATATTAATTATAAAAATCAATTATTGGCCTGTTATTCTTTTTGTCTAAAGCCATTCAAATCTGTCTTCCTGTTGTTTCAAAATAAAAAAAATAAACAAATCTGTCTTCTTATTCTTTAATTTTGAAACGGAAAAATATTATTTTAAGAATATTCATTAAATAAAAATATATCAATAATATTTGTAAATTTGCAATTAGGATTCTTTTCTGGAACATGGAGATTACTATTTAGAAAGCTTATAATTTTTACAATTGTATTGTTTGAAAATAAATAATTTTATATAAATTTTAAATTTAAAAATATCTTCTTTGAACAATAAAAGTTAAAAGTTGATCCTACATTTTGAAATAAAAGATGACGTTTCGAAATATAAGATCAATTTTCGCTTTTTATTGTCTAATATCTTCTTTGAACAATAAAAGTTAAAAGTTGATTCTACATTTTGAAATAAAAAACAACGTTTCAAAATATAAGATTAATTTTCACTTTTTATTGTCTAATTTAAGATATTTTCAAATTCTAAATTAATTAGATCCATTTAACTTTCAAAAGTAATAAATTAATTAGTGATATTTATAATTTTTCTAACCATATCATCTAAATTTATAAAATTAATATCAATTTCATATTTAAATATATCTCAAACTGGTAAAATATTTAATTAATAGCACAAGTAAGTCATGACAAACACAATTGCACATTAATTGATTAATTAATTTGTATACGCACAATGACACAACCAAACAAGCCCTTATAGTATTTCATTCTAATTTCTAAATCTACACATCATTTTCCATTTTTAAATAACCACCAAACTGCTCCCCAGTTGGCATTTGGCTTGTTTGGTTCTCAATTGTACACAAATTCGATCGGCTCTCGAGTTTCTCAGCCGCTGACCCTTTCTTCCTCCGCTTCGCCGGCGATTCACTCTCGGAACTTGACGATGCCGGTTCTGGGGAAGACCTCCTCTTAGCCGTCACTCTAACTGGCTCCGGCTCATTTAAGCCGGCACGCTGGGGGAAGTTTAATAGAGCCTTGGAGCCACGCATCCTATAAGCCGCTCTATCATAAGCCAGCGCCGCTTCCTCGGCAGTTTCATAAGTTCCAAGCCAAACTCTGGCGCCGTTTTTAGCCGGATCCCTTATTTCAGCCGCAAACTTTCCCCACGGCCTTTGTCTCACACCCCTGTAATGCCTCCCCTTGGGCGACGGAGACGCCGTTGGCGCCACCAAATGAGTGATTGTAGTACTAGTACTAGTAGTTGGCTCCAATCCATCGTACGGCTCAGGCTTAACGTCGTTAGGTGTGAAGTTAAACGGCGTCCATCCAAAACTAACGGCGTCATGTAAAAAGGCATAAATAACCATATCTTCCGCATCGTCCACTTTTAGTGGCAAGTCACCCCATGTATCTGATAAGCATGTCATGAGACTGTTGAAGCTTGAGCTCCGATCATATGCCGCCGGCAAAGAAAATATTTCCGACATGATTCTCCGAATTAGTTTTTTGGGTTCCAAATTTGATTTGGTTTGAGAGTGGCAGGAGAGAGAGTGAGAGGGGAGAGATTTTGGGATGATGGTGGGTGTGGGGAGAGGTCTTTATAGTGGAGAAAAAAAGAGATTCATGAACCGGACGGAGTGGGCACGTGCTAATTATTTTATTTAGTCTAATTCTTTTTCTTTTCTTTTTTTCATTTTAAATATGTATTTGGGGCAAGTGGGAAAATATCAATCAAATGGTGTTGGTGTGCTTCTTCATCACGTGCACGTGCGGCTAATATGTTCAGATAGCGTCTGCAGGTGCCTGCCAGGTAATGTCATCTTCTGACGTCACCCGCGTTTGAGCCAACCGACCCGAGGGAGTCTAACCCAACCCAACCCAACCCATTTTCGATTAAAAACAATTGGGACTCCAATTTGAGATAATGACAAAAGTGTTCGCTCAAATAAGAATAAGAGGTGTTAAGTTTTTTATCATCGTGGCGTCGAGCTATTTTTTCGCAGTACGTCTAAATTATATTTCTAAAGACACACTTAAGAGTAAAATAGTATTAATAAAATATTTTTTTTCTCCTCTCTCCATAATATTTTCTCTCTCTTTATTTATTATTATTATTTTATACTTGAGTATATTATTAAATGTACAATTAAATTTAAGTGTGTATATTAATTTATCCAAAAAGAAAATAGACAATCAACTTCCTAAATATCTTTGAAGAAATAATGTTGTTCCCTACTTCCCTTCTACCGACTTAAGACGAATAGTCATTTGAAATAGCCACGTATCAACATTTATGTTTATCTTTTATTTTAAGATTAAGATAAGATCGTATGGAAAAATAAAAATACTTATTTAAAACTTAAAAGTAGTGAATATAAAATATGGTTAACATTTATTAAAAATTCCCCTTTCTCTCTTCACTCATCCGGCAGAAAGAAATCTATTCAAAAAAAAATTAAAAAAATTATTCTTCCCGACCAACATTTAATTCCTCCAAATCAATATTCTTAAAAGCACATTTTTAACATTCTTAAAAGCAAAAGACTCACATTTTTCTGTCAACCAACCACAATTCCAAACACAAAAAACCAAAATATGCCTGCCAGCACAAAACAAACTTGTCACTGCACCATTTGTTCACCTGCACAAACACAATTTTAACATGCAAGTTTTCCCCTTAACCAACCCAGATCCACACACTCTTGAACACAAAAATTTTAAATTAGTCCTGCCAAATTGTTGCGCTAAACAGTTCTATAAAATTAACGCACCAAAAACAAACAAACCAACGGACTTCATTAATAGTATGTATACCTATATCATATGGCAGCTGACACCAGTTACTCATATTTAATGCAGTGCAAAATTTTAACACCTTAATTACGCGAATCTCCTTGAGAATATAGTAAAATATTGTGATTTTTTTTTTGTTTTATATATATATATATATATTTTCGTTTGTCTTTTTAATCATTACAAAAGCAAGTGGTCATTAATTCAGATGTTAAGAGATCTGATAATTTTTAAATTAGATATTGCCTTTGGCTTTGTCTCTGCCTCTGCCTCTGCCGATTAAACTACTCCTGTAAAGAAGCGGACAACAAAGATTGCAAGTTGCAACACCTGCCTGCACTTGGTGAGAAACATACATACATACATACATACATACATACATACATACATACATACATACATACATACATGATAGAGATTCCATAAAGTGGGTTTGGTGGAGACGTCCTTATTATATATATACTATTTTTCATTATCTTTGCCTGTTTAATTCCTACACTAATTTGCTCTGTGATGTCACTGTACTCTCTTCCGTTCTAATAACTTATAATGTAACAGATATTGAACATCAAACAAAAATAATTCAATTGAATAATTGCTCTCCTATTATCTTATTATATATATATATATATATATATATATATTATTTTCAAGAATTATGGTTTGAACAATTTCAAAACTTAAATATTTTTTAAATAATCAATCATCAGGTATCTGAATAAGAGTAATCCTGACATTTCAAAACATAAATATATTTTATAGCTGAGTGTCACTAAGGACTGCTGAACTCTGAAAAGGTTAACAGTATAGTTACTGAAAAGCCTTCGAATAAACATGTACATGAGGTAATCAGTCTCGTCGTACCTTACGTTATGCATAACATTTAATCATCTGTGCGCGCAAGTCAAATCCACGACTTATATATAATGTTCATCTCAACATACAAGAATTCCGTACCAAAGCAATTGGTTTGAATAGCTCTTTCAAAATATCTTAATCGACAGTTCATATCGTCATTAGTCTAGCCGAATTAAATGACATAGAATTATTTTCTCAATAATGGATATGAATCCGAGTTCTCAATGTTTAATATTCTTGTTTGGAAAATCTTCTTAAGCATATGTATAAAAATAATTTTATTCAATCAATAACAATTCAAGTTCAAAAATTTCCTTTAACTACAAACTTGTACAAAATAATAAGAGTATACAAGGAAGAAGTACTTGCAATTAATATAACATGTAGTTTACTTGTACAAAACAAGGAATGTACAAATTAGGAAACTTGCAATTGATATAACATCTAGTTTACTTCTAGAAAACAATGAGTGTACAAGTTAAGAAACGTGTCTGATATATCTGTTTTTCCTTCCTTAATCCTAGTACGCCTTGGTCGACCTACATAAGTCGTAATACGGTCGATCGATTAACCTCTATTATATAATGACACTTACCTCGATCTAACGTTACTTCACATCTTTTCTCTACATACTCCACACTAATTCCTCATCATCATCTTACTTACTTCACATCTCTTCGTCACCTTTACTAGATAATCCCCTTATTGATCTTCCATAAGTAAGGTAATCATTATTACTATAATTGTTTAAGTCTTTCCTCACATTATTTATTAAACATCTTTACAAATAAAATAACTTGATTTTATTTGTTCAACCCTTTTCTCCAATAGTCTTCATCATTGTCTTTAATGTTTATCTATTTCTTCTCGTGGTTACCTTGCACAAGTGAAATAATCTTTGTTATTATTTCATTCATTTAGTTATTCTTTACTTCACAATATTCTTTATTAATATTCTTTTAAATCATTTTCATTATTTACCTCCCAAATAAAATAATTTCATTATTATTTCATTCGTCCCTTCAAGTTTCATGAATAATCTTTAATTATCAACTTACTTTTCTTTACAAATAAAATAATTATTAATTATTATTTTATTCATTTACTCTTTTTTCATGTATCCTTCTTATTACCCCTTACAAAAAAAACGATTTGAATTTATTATTTTATTTGTTTATTCTTTTATATTTTACAAATAAAATAATTTTTAATCATTATTATTATTATTTAAAAAAAAATTCTACTTCTAACCGATTTGACCCGATCCGCCCTGTCTGACCCGACCTGGTTTGACCCGGATTTGAGCAACAACAAAACTGGCCCAGCGCAGCGGCGCTGAGTTTTGGCCTTGGAACAACGCTGCGGCGCTGTTCAACAGTTTGCCCAAGATTGATTTTTTGGCATTTTTGATTTTTGACCCTTTTTGCTTCAATTTTCCCTAACTTGCTCATTTTACATTCAAATGAGTTCAAATCAGGTTCATTATTCTATAAACTTATATATTTTCAACATTTATCCTTTTAAACCATTTTCTCAAATATTTATTGGATCTGGACATTGATTCTTCAAACTAGGGGTTTCATTTCGACATGTTTTACTAAATGATTCGTCATGAGTTCATTTTAACTCATTTTTCGATGATTTCACTTGAGTTGTTTTCGTATTTCATAGATTTTCAACATAAGGTTTTAGATCATACAAATAACTCACCTATTTTTATTTCATTTAATACCATATTCATGGTTTCAAGTGTTCCACTTTAGGTTATTAACACAACTTCAACATATGAATATATTACACATCAAAACATCGTCTAATCACAAAATCTCCAACATAAATTACCTTATGTCTTCGGAATCCACCATGATTCCCACACTCAAAAATTCTCTCATAACCAAGCATGACAAGATTATCTACACGACTAACTACACTTATAAACTTGAATATTTGAGTGATAAAATATTGTACCTTTTATGAGCCATTTCTCTCTTGAAAATGAACTTGTACAAGGCCTCCACTTTCTTCCTTTTTCAAGACTTCTCTTGAATCACCAATTTGAGAGATCTTCCTTTAGGTTTTTCTTTTTCTCTCTAGCATCAACACTTAGCTAATTCTAAGCAAACTTTACTCAATGAATTGGGAATTCCTATTTATAGGAGAACTCATACATACAATATCCATATACATGTATAAATACATGTATTTAACCATCACAAGATTGTTTTATCCAATGATTACCTAAAATTAGGAAAAACCTAAACTAAAGCTCCATTTAGACCATACCCTAACTCACATTTCCACCACATGGCTAAACCAAATTAAAAAAATGGGCATTATGGCTACCCTAGACCTCTTGGCCGGATTTGAGGGGAGAAGGAATACTATATTTCTTCTTCTTTTTTTCACACGGTGCCTTCTAGAAGTTATACCTCTTTGTTGGATCACAATTGGGCCATATGCATGGACTTAATTTAATTTCCTTTTGGGCTTCGCACACTTAAGCGTAAGGATAAATCATTAGGCCCAAAAATTAAACTTCTAGTAGCATTCTACAAATTTTATTAGCAACTAAAGCTTTGAGCTATTTAATTCTCATGCAAGCATGCATTCATTAGTTCACCCAATATTAATGCACATTGGACCAATACACATAATCAGTAGGACTTAATTACTCTTTATAGTAAACTTAATTCATAAATTAATTAACTATCATCTTGGATTTCTTTTTCATCTTCTTCCATGAATTAATCACACACTTGATTAATCCATCATCTTAATTATTCCTCAAGCCACACAAGGCTTATTCTTCCGAACTTAGTTAATTCCTAACTTAAGTTTCTCACATATTATCATAATTTATAATTTCATATTTAATTCGTTCTCAATTCTTATTTATGAAATTTTCTATTTCCATTTCTTCTTATCACATACGTTCCCAAACACACATAAGTGTACACAATATTTTCAAATAATTTCTCATTCTTATTAATTTATTATACAAAATTCTTGATCATTATAAAATTAATATAATTAATTTAACTTTTTAAAACATTAGATTTTGTAATTATATATATATATATATATATATATATATTACTTGTTACATAGTTTACAAAATTTATCGTTGTTAACTCGAATTTGCTTTATTGATTTTTTGAAACAAGCTTCTACAATTTTATATTTGTAAATACAACAATCAAAACAAAACATACCGACGCCGCAGTCAAAGGTAAAGGTTTGGGGCCTTTATCATAAATTCGTAATATTATTATGTCAGTCATTAGTAATGTACCTTTTTATTATTTTTTTTCCTCCGTCTTTTTTTGTCTTTTATGTCCAAGTCCAAGTAAAAAGTGGTCAAGTAAAATGTATCTTAAGACACAAAAGGGTACCGATGCATAAAATTCTAAGGTCTGTTACTTTTATAATACAAACTTTTTGAAAATTACATAAAAGAACTTTAAGCAGTTCACATTTCTACTACGGTCGATCTCAACACATCTGTCTATCTATTTGTTTATATTATAAAGTGTGCATAAAAAATTTGGTTCACATTTTTATATTGTTATTTTTTTTTTATATTTTTACTTAGTATTCTAAATTTTATAAAATTTTTATTTTACTTCACATAATTTATACACACAACACATCTACTATAGAATAATAGAACTTGTACAGGTGCACAATTAAAAAAATTGTGAACAAATACAACACCAAAACAAACTGTTTGTATACTAATAATATAGGTCGACACTAAATACAAAAGTAAATTATATCTTTAATTCTAGAATAAAAGAGAATATCTTTATGCAATTATATAACATTTGTAAATAATATCACTCCGTTCTAAATTAATTGCTCAATTTTGACCATTTTAAGTCAAATTGACTATTTTTAGAATTAATAATTAAGAATATATAAATATATTTCTAAAATTATAAAAATTAGAGTTAATAATAAGTTGTATATACTTTCTTTTGGTTATAATCTCTTCACCTATATTTTAGCAAAAATAGTAAAAAGATTAGTTCTAAAAATAGTCAATTTAATTTAAAATGGACAAAATTGAGTAATTAATTTGGGACGGAGGAAGTATAAAATAATAATAAGATGCTCACCTTTCGAGTAAATAATTATATGTAATATTTGTCTTGTTATGTTTTATTTATTAATGATTTTGGTTACACGATGGATGGGGGGTTTGGTACTTTGTAAAGCTATATGGTAGTTGCCAATTTGGTAGGCATTATGCAAAATAGTAGTATCATTTTGTTGATTGAATTTAAGTAATTAAAAATTTGTTGACAAAATATGGTAAGTATAGTATCATACCTACCTACCCCTCTTAATTAATACAACTCTCATTCATACAAAACTCACCTGTTATGCTTTCATACCCATGAATTTGAAAGTTTCCCAAGACAAAGGCTAGATATCATTATTGGTTTGAACTTTGAACCACCTAGCTCTATGCGCAAATTCGTAGCCCAATATCATAATTCAACATGGTTTTCCACATCATCATTACTCATTTGAACTTTGTTGAGCCCAAAAAAGTCGTAGGCAATTTTGTAAAATATATTCTTTACGACTTAATTACAAAAGAATATTATTTTTAACCATAATTAATTATAAAGAAAATAAGAGTATTATTTAGAAAATAAAATAATATTAGATATCTCAAATTAATGATGTGTTATGAATATTTTAGAATTATTATATTATACATAATAATTAGTTAATTTGTATATTATACATTTTTTTTTTGTTATTGCGGAATGTTGATATCATATCACTACTCAAAAAGGGATTAACTTTTAAGGACATATTTCAGGGAAGTGCTCAATAAACTCATCAAACGTCTTTGACAAACAGGGCTTTTACTGTAGAGTTCGTTCTTATTCAAAATAAAAAATTTGTCCCTACAGACACATTAGCCTCCATTTCCTCCATTTTCGTTGTGAGAGTGGTGAGAGCACCACAATGGTGAACATATATATGTTCGAAACACATTGCGTTCAATTGAAAGAATTATCCATCCCACCCACGTCAATTTATCACTTCCTTACTCAAAAAGTTAAATTTATTAATTAAGTTGAGACATGCTCCTTCATATTTATTAATCTATCTAAACTCTTGAATTTATCAGATATGAGATTCATGTGAAATATCTCAACATTTTTTAATAGCAGAAAAACATTAAAACTTGATCAATCTAATTAATTAATTAATGTAACACAAATAAAATTATTTTATTTTTTTATTACACAAATTGCAGTAATGCTTTTGAATTGTTTCAAGTTGTTTTAAGTTACTTCTGTTATAAAGAGAAGGCTTTAGCTGTGTAGTGATGTTAATGATACCTTAGTCCGATGGTTAAAATTGAGACCCCTAAGTTATTAAGTGTAGGTGTGATTTTCTTTATTTCCTTTATGTTTATTGTGGAACGCTTTCAAAAATTAAAAAAAATAGCTACCTAGTGATTAGAATTCCTTCATATTGCGAAATTTAGCACCGGCACCCCTAATTTATTTATTTTTGACTAAAAAAGGGAGAGCATAATAGCTTGAGACTTTTAATATATTAACTTTCCCGGATAAAAGTAAAACTAAAAATAAAAATCAACTTTTATTTGTAAACGTTATTTGAATATTATTATTATACTAGCCTTTAACGATGGGGACGACATTCGATTAATTAAATTTAAAAAGTGTTGCTGTTGGCACATTTGAGAAAGAAGCGTAATTCCCTTACTCAATTGACTTTAACAAAAAACGAGAGACGTACGTAACCACGTACAAGAAACTGGCACCGTGGAGGAACTCTAGATATACACTTAGTCCACAGATTGACCCTACCTGGCTTATTACGTAATAATCAACAAATTGATCATCTAACACAAATAGATGGATAGACGTAGATCTAACATTCTTTAATTAATTAAGCAAGTCATGTAGCCTACTTCAGATCTTTGGGTTTGGCCTTTTGGGGTTATATGTAATCAGCCGGCCGGCGTGAGTATTCAAGTTCTCTACTGTCCCAAAATAAAAGATCTTTTTTTTTTTTTGACTTTTTAAAACACACCCTTTTGCCACAAGGAGATTGCCAGGGACATGTTTACCATTACTATTTTCAACATTTGCTGTAAATAATTATGCTGAAGTACACTTTATTATGTTTAAAAAAAATTAAAAGTCAAATTTATTCTATTCATTTCACACACACACATAAAAAATGATTCACCAATCTTAAGAAGTATTTTGTTCCATGTTTATTCTTCAAAATAATATTGATAATAAAATTACGATGATAAATTAATTTGAGAATATTGTGTCATTTTATATTAATATTAGTTATATTAACGTTAGGGTTAGGGTTTTTGAAAATCTTGACATGTACTTATGTCGGAGAAATCTTTTTCTCATTACGTTAATACCAACCAAATCCAATCAATCATTAATTTGTTAGTTATGGTGCTGTCCACTAATTAACTGAAACATTTAAGCAAAGCTGGTGGTTAATTAGCCTTAATTAACGCTCCTTACAGGCAAAAGCTAAGCAGTAGTGAAACTTAATCAATTCATATAAAAGCAGATGGAGCCAAGTGCATATATTGCTTATGGATTTGGTTCATCCCAAAAATTTTAAACGTATGGCTCTCTCTATAATCCATACAAGTTGTACGGGCTAATATATACTATCAATTTTTTTAAATGTTTGATAATTTTTAATTAATATATATATTTATTATTTTTTATCGACATAATACATATATAATATTGAAGATAATTAATTTGGATCAGCATATTCTACCGTAATTAAAGAGAATTTAATTACTTTTATTACTTAGTGATTAAAATTATAAATTAATTGTCAAGAAAGAACTTTTTATATTTCTTCGTCTAAAATTCGAGAGAAATTAATTACATTTATTTGATTTTAAAATTATATATAATTTTAGTATTTTAAGAAGAAAATTTTCATTATTTGATCATTCGAGTTAATTCATGGTCATCCGAATTAATGAATTAACTCAAATGATCATAATATATGATTGTTATTCATGTTTATATATATATATATATATTTTTATATATATTCAAAGTCAACCTAATTGACTCATAATTATCGACTAAGATAACTCATCATTTTTTTCAATTTGAAGGATCCGGTTACGGACTTTTATATAAAGAGGTTAGAAGGTATAGACTACAGAGTCATGGAGATAAGGTATAAATATGGTTACCAGCAATGCCCAACTGAAGTCGGCCATATATTACTTGGGTGGTCCCAACACAATTGGCCGAAGGGAACATCGGCAACAACCTGGAATTGCATTGTCAGTGCTTGAGCCCTCAAGTTGATTTGAACAAGAAATTTGCAAGTGGTACAAACTAGTTGTTTCACGCAACAAGAACCAAGATGTTACGTTTCTTATTTATAAAAATAATTTAAAATTCTGGTAATATATACTCACTGTGTTCCGAATTATAAAATCATATTAACTTTTAAAAAATCAACTTGTGATATTTTTAATTTTAAAATTAACATGATCCGTTTAAAATTTGAAGACAATAAATTTTATAATTAGTATTACCTTTTAGGTAATTTATGATATTCATAAATTATATGAATTTATGTTAATTTTAAGTTTGAAATTGATCCTATAATTTAGCACGAAAATAATATATACTAATTTTAAGAAATTAATACTTGCACATCATACGATTACTTTTTTTCTTCTGAAAATAGTAGTTTCCTAATTTTAATGGCACCAAAGTCAAGCTGGGAGTCCCTTGGTCAGAGCATATGTTTTGAATATATTTTAACCATTTCTTCACCAGCCAGCTACATGTGTATTTTAATTTATTTTTATTTTTCAGGTCATTGAGCTAGCAAATATTTTATCATTAAGATGGGTATTTCTATCCGTCCAAACCTGAACAAATTATTGGGATACGAACAGTGAGGCCCTAATTGATTGATGTATGCTAATAATTAATCACATATTTAAATATGATTTGAGTCTTTGTCAATTACTAAAAGCGGTAATCTTTCCCTCTTTAATTAAGAGTAGAGTTGATTCTTATCCTTTGATTAATTAAATCGTGGAAAAATTTATTCAGCTTTTTAAGTATAAATATTTTTTTAATACAAATGTTAAATGACAGACTTGGATCCCTTCATTATATTTTATTTCTAATTTTATTTAATATATCATATTTTTATAATTATAAATAATATACTTGAAATTAACGCCGTAGCCTTCTCTACTACCTTCATATTCTTACTCCCGGTGATTTAATCATTGGCGTTACTCCCGTTGACTGAAAGGACTACTTCTATCCGTCACCTTCTCTACTCTACGTTTGTATTGCTACTCAGTCCAATGATGGTGATCGGAAAATATCAATTGTCCTACTGTTGACGCTTTCGATAAAGCATATATATATATATATATATATATATATATATATGTGCAACATTTATCTTTACAAATGATATGTTTGTTTTTTTATTTTTAGTTTTATATGAAAGATTTGTACTATATTTTTGGATAAAATATTTTACCTCAACCCTATCACATATTCTATCACATAAGTAGTTTGCATTTTTTTTAATAACTATATTAATTTGCCCTCCCTCTTATTCCGGGGTTTGTTCAAAAGAAGAAGAAGAAATAGGATAGTAGCTTATACACAATTTCGTGAATGTGGAATGATGATATTATTTTGAAGTAGCAACTTGATCATGTTAGTCAATAGGCCCTATTATTATTTTATATAAATGCCCCCGGTCCGTGTCTAACTTTTATTCTGTGAGCTAGACAGAGAAATATTATTTTTAAATAAATTATAATATCGTGAGTAGAGATATACAAATGACTTACGATCTTACTTTGATCTGATCTGAGTTTGATCTAGTTTGGTCTAACCTGTTAGACTGTAAAGAGGTCACCTTTTTTTATTTAAAGCTTGACCCGGCAAAAAGTATGATCTGATCTAACCTAGGGTCGACCTGAGGCCTGGTCTGTCAATCCGACCTAGACCTATCCCCTTCTTACGGCCCACTACACTATCCCACTTGATCATTTTCATGAGTCCATAATCCAACCTAGCTTCAAACTAATTAATTAGATAGGAGTTTAGAACTGACTCAAGCCAATTAAAAAAAATTAAGCAGCCCAGTCATTAGATTTTAATTTGTATGGTGTAATACATTAGTTTTAATTAATGCATTAATCAAGTTTAAAATTTTAATTATTCATTCTTAATTTTTTGTAAATACATTTAATTAATATCCTAGTTAATTTATTTAATATTTAACATTAAAAGTTAGTTGATTAAATATTAATAATAAGTTTGTTTCTTCTAAATACTAATATTTAACATTAAAATTTAATTAATATTCTGTGCTACTTTAATGTTAAATATTAACATTAATTAATATATCAATAAACTAATTTTAATATTAAACATTAATAATAAGTTAGTTTCTTATAAATATTTTAGTTCTTTATTAAAAATTTTATTAGTTTATATTTTTAATATCTAACATTAAAAAAAAGAAAAAAGAGGGGAGCTCGAGCAGATCAATCTAGACTTAGCCTGCTGACCTAACCAGGCTAGACTTTAGAGGCTAAAGCCTGATCTGGCCCGGCAGAAATCAAAATCAACAGTCTGACTTAACCTGGACAGAACCAAAGCGTAACAGACCCATATCAGAATGACCCCCTAATAGTAAGTATTAATAAATTATTGAACCCTCAAGTGTTCATGGGTACTGTAACCGGAGAAAAGGAAAAAAATAAAAATGGACTAGCTAGCTACTAAATGACAAATTTTTTTACTTTCTTATGTTTTTTTTTACCAGCTTCTTTCTTTTCATTCCTCTACTTGATTAGTAAGATTTAAGAAGATTGATTCCTCTCTCCACCTGAGAACCATCATATGAAACCTCCTTTTTCTCTCTCCTCTCTTCACCTATATAATCACCACTGCTCTCACTCAAACAAGCAAAATCCTCTTCTCTATATATTTCTCCATTAATTGTACTTTGTGTTTTCAATCTTATACATTCTTTTAGTATATACATACTTATATAAGTACAAAATGGGGTCATCACAAGATCAAAGTTCAGCTTTGGATACCATTAGGCAACACCTTCTTGATGATAATACATTCGTGGAAAACTATACTATTTCCACCAATCTATTAGAAACCCAATCTTCCACTAAACCCTCTGATTCTCTCACTACTACTACTACTTATGATCATCCTACAAACATTACGGTTGATAGTTACATTACCCCTCCTATACCAGCTTCACAACTCCAAGTTTTTAATTATTTCAAACTTGATTATGATCAACAAACTCCCTCCAATTCCGTGTCAAATTATATGGGGTTCACTACAAACGAACCCGACAATTTTGAACTTCAAACGAATATACCGCAAATTGTAAACTCAAAATTACCCAAACAAACCGGCTTTTGCCAGCGCAGCCCCTCGCTAAATCTCTCTGTGGATTTGAACCCGGGTTTTCAGCCCGCGGCGAAGTTGAGTGAGCGGAGGATGGCAGATTCCGGCGAGAAGAGGCATTATAGGGGTGTTAGGCAAAGGCCGTGGGGGAAATTTGCGGCGGAGATTCGTGACCCGAACCGGAAAGGGACTCGGATTTGGCTAGGGACATTTGACACTGCGGTGGACGCGGCGAAGGCTTATGACCGAGCGGCGTTCGAATTGCGTGGAAGCAAGGCCATACTCAACTTCCCACATGAAATTGGGAACTCGTCGGAGACTTTTCTGCCAGCGAAAACTGGCCGGAAAAGAGGTAGAGATGCGGAGACTGAAGAGAGAGAAAGCAAAGAGGTGAGGAGAGAAGAAATTATGGGAAATAGTTGTGAAACTACTGAGGATGTGACGGCGGGAATTTGCCCGTTAAGCCCATCGAGTTGGACGGCCGTTTGGGAAGGTTGTGACGACAAGGGTATTTTTGAAATTCAACCGTTATCGCCGTTAACACGGTATCCTAATTTAGGATATTCGCAGCTGGCAGTTGACGGGGTTTACTAAATTAAGAAACAGAATAACGGCTGCATGACATAGACGTTGAAACCCGAGAAAGAGAGAAAATAAAGGAAAAGGAAAATACAAATTTCCCTTTGAAATTATACAAGCAAAGAAGAAGTTCTCAATGTACATATATACATACTATAGCTATAGCTATAACTAAAAACAATATTCTAATTGTTAATTTGTTTTTATTATTTTTACCTTCCCGTTCAATGGAATGTGTGTTCTGATAACCTCAACTTCCCTCTTCTATCTTTATTTTGTGATAAATAAGCATATTTACTTCTTTTTTTTCTTTTTCTTTTTTTGTAAAAATAACTATTCATTATATACACAATTGAACCCATTCCCCCTTTTATATCTACTATTGCAAATATTTTGACATCGATAGTATTGGATAAATTAATTAATTTTACAGCGTTTAGTTTGTCCTAGGACGAAAAAGACAAATATGATAGAGGAAGACATCAACAACTTTGTTTGTCTATCAAAAATGTTATAATGAGCTCTTCTACGCAGATATAAAAATTGGACATGAGTGTATTTGAATTTTATTTATTTATATTTTTACCCTATATTGGGAATCAAAATTCAAATACACTTATATTTAATTTTCATGTTCACCTAAAATTTTTATTTTATAATTAAAATCCAGAGGATAACCGCCATAACCATGAATATGATCCATGGCTCATGCCACGGGATTTTGCCCACACCACGTACCCCGTGCAATTAATTAGCAGAGGAAGTGATCTTTCCCTCTTCTTCTACCTCCCCCCCCCCCCCCCCCCCCTCTATATATATATATATATATATATATATATATATATATATATCTTGTAATAATAGCATAAAAATATGCAAGTAACCTTGTCAGGTTAAATGGCAATCTTTTTGACATTCTTAATTTTAACCAATTCAAATAAACTTTAATCAATTTAAATAACTTATAATCAACCCAATAATTTTAATTAACTTAAGTTAATTCACCGGTTTATAAATCAAATTGTTAGGTACAGTGATATCAGCATATACAATTTCTTATATCCAGTACGCATCCTTAGCTCATGTGATATTTAATTAGATGTGGAAATTAAGAAAGTGATTGATGTTACTTTTGCCTGCTTGCCACTTGCTCCGAGTCCAATGAACATGAAGTAGACTCTTTTTCCCACTTGCAAATATTGGTCCTTAGTCATCTTAATTTCTTGTGCTACGTGTAACTCGTTCCACTATTTATTTAGTGGTGCAGTAGGTGATGAAAATAAATAAAAATATACCAGTTCTCTAGCCAAATAATTAGTCACATCTTAAATAATTTGTGATTCAAAAACATTTCATTCAACTCAACCAGGCATTTTCCCCAAAACATTATGATGACAATAAATGGACTTTCTTTCTTCTTCTTTTTTCCCTTAACGTCATAACTCATACGCCAACATATCCTAAGAGGACATCACTTCCATTGATACTTCATATTTTTCTTAATGTCTGTTAAGAAGAGGGCTCAGATAATATAGGTCCTATAATCTTTTAAGTCGAAGACCTAATACTCGTATATCTGCAACTAGGTAACAGCATTCAATAAAATGGTGACAGACAAATCCGTCAACAGATGTTAGTTAGACGTACACGATATACGTGCACGATGTGTACCGGCATGTAAGAAAGAGGCAATACGCTATTTGGCCTAGTTGCAACATTCCTTCCCAAATCACTACCTTGATATTTGCACCCTAACATAACCCAAACCAGCTAAATCATATAGTATCTTGAATAATACAACTCGTAAACATGAGTGTTCATAAGCAGAGATACCAACAGCATTTCCTTTTATTGATAAACAGCGCGTGTGAATTGACATTATAATACATTATGAATAACAAAATTTCTCATGGCTGCTTCTTAAAATCAATTTCCTAGATTTGGCCATCATCAAGACATGGAGAGAGCCATGCCTTTCAACCTGCAAACAAGAAAGCCATGCCTTATCTCAATGATCAAATGAATGGGGACATCATCAGTCTCTGGCTTATTGTAACTTGTACCTTATAAAATAGTTTGTCATTCTCTCCAGGTATCGTCACATATTCCAGACTAAATAGGTTTCTAGACAATAAAATGATCGATTATATGCTGAATAACATCGGCACCTTCTGAATGCATGTACTGATCTTTGACCTGTTAAAAACCAAGTTGGAAATGAAAATGCCTCATCTTTGAGATAAACATAAAGAAATACAAGTATAAACATGATAAAAGTATGTTACTAATAAATGTGACATGCTTATGAAATGGTAGCATATGAAAGATCAATAATGCCAAGCAGGTGTTTACTTCTCAACCAAATATAGAAACTCATAACTGGACGTGAGTAGTCTTAAACGTTGCTGACAAAGATGGGAACTTTTGTGCAAGATTTTAACGAAAACACAGTTCAAGCATTGCTTTGGTACTATGGGAGTTCAGATCTGAACCAAGATAGACAGAAAATTATTCATTTTGTTGGAAAGGAATAATTGTCTGTCTACGTTAATCATAACACGAGTTCAAGCATTGTTTTGGTACTCTGCAAAATTATTCCCGCTCAACAAACTGAATTAATAAACGAGTATACTCTTTAAGAACAATGTGTAGATGTTCATGTTCAGGCACAATTGTGTATAACTGATACAGCAAGAGAAATAGAGAGAGTTTCAGTTACTTCCTTCCCTCTAACAAAGACGTATTCAATTAGGATATTCCCATCCAACAACCCCTAACGGAGTCATTATATGAGCATGATCTAAAGGTTAAAGTGCCATGTTCAGGGAACAAATACAAACACATGATACAGAGGGGGAGAGACATATACCTGAATAACACTATGAGCAGCAAACCTCAGTCTGCTACTGTGAAAGCTGACATCTACTTTTTCCCAAGACACACGAGACAGGCCAGTCACCAGTTCCTCTGCATGGTTTAGTCCAATTAAAAAAATCCCAAAAATAAGAAACCAAGAAAAGGAAGAGCGACGGAGACAAATCTTCTAAAGATAATAAATTAAATTTACAAACCTTCTAGATTATCTAAACTATCATCTTCAGCTAAAATGGACTCCCCCTGCTCAGCATCGTACGCCTTGCAAAGTTCTTCATACACGATATGAGGATACTTCTCATTTGCAGATTCCTCCCACTGTAAAGAAAATATTTTCCTTGTCATGGAACCAAAGCCAAAAGCTCAAGCATAATCACAACACACAAGTTGAGAATTAGTTACCTTGGGCAGTTCAATATTACGCCTAATTGACGATGTTCTCCAGCCAACAATGTCTGATAGTAATAGTCATGGAATACTCAATATATGATATGACCTTAAGAATCCTAAATGAAAACTACCGCTGCATTAACAGAGTAAAAAGGATACGATCATAGCCAACATTTGAATATGCCACGCGTCGTTTGAAAGAACGTAATGCAGACCTGCATTGATGAGTCAGGTCCCCCCATAAGCCTTGCATATTAAAAGTACTTGTAGAGCATCTCAATTCTCAAAGGATTGTGCTACAATAAATTTGCAATTTACATAGGAAATTAAAAGACTCTGCCCAACATACATGAAATAACATTCAACGTGATCTTCCACCATGCGCTTGAGCAGTGGAGGCTTTCCATCATCATTATCAGTAAGAAATAGGTGTCGTCCCGTTCTCCTGAATATCCAATGGATAACACCAGCAGCAACTTTTTCAAAGGCAGTTACACCAAAAAGAAATGGAACCTGCCAAATAATCAAACACCGTAAATAGCACTACTTGACACAATAGCTGATGCCACCAAGTCAATAACATTGCAGATATACTGCCAATGAAAGATGGAGTCCTCGGCTCGGTAGCTGTTGAAGAGCTTAAGAGGCAGGAATACAGAGAGGGTCATGGCAATAATTTGCATTCAAGAGGCACAACATTATAGTTCTCTGTCAGATTATTTGATGGGGACGTAAATATCACACAGATAATTCTCACACAAAACTTAATCAATTAATCATTCAATGTATCAGAATAATGAAGTACATCACTATTTATAATATTCCTAGACAACTTTCCTAACCTAAATTGGACTCTAATAAGATAACCACAAATTAAATAAGATAATTGCGAATAAAAGAAACTAATTAAAATACAACTTCTATCCCATAGGCTTCCAAAGCCTCTTATATTATTCTAACCAACTTTCACGGACTCGTCCTACATCATTTCTCCTCCGCTGAAAAAAACTCGACTCCGTCGAGTTATCAACACAAGAACAATCACATCGGATCACCAAGGAAGTCTTTGCAAGCTTCAAATTTGGCATGTCGAGAGCGCAAGTAAGAGTGAATTTGGTATTGCCTTTGATAATCGAATAAATATTAGCACGAGCATCATGTTGCGCATGACGATCCCATAGCCATTTACGCCCTAAGATAATGTGACAAACCTTAAGGGGTAGAACATCACACATAATTGTATCCTTAAGCTTGCCAATGGAAAATGTAACCAAACACCTCTGGGTAACCCGCAACTTTGTATTGGTAATCCATGCAACATCATACGGTTCCGGATGAGGCTCAACTGTTAACCCAAGTTTCTTAACTGCTTCCTCAGAGATAACATCCGTACAACTCCCAGTATCAATCACAAGAGAGCACACCTGTCCCACACATATGACTCTCGTATGAAAAATTTGCTCACAATAGATTTTTGGATCATCCTTAAACATCCTTCCAAATGAGTTTCAGCTTCCAAATCTTGTTCATCGAGTTCATATTCGTCGTCTATCGGCTTGCAAGCCTCTTCATTTAAGTCAGCTTTCTCGCATGCTTTGTCAACAATAGCAAGTTGCCTAGAGGGAGAAGAGGCAATATTCATCTTTGGGGAAGGACACTCAAAAGACATGTGACCAAAACTACGACAGTTATAGCATCTAGATGTATGGTTGTTGCTAGCGTTAGAAGAACCTTGGTACGATTAGGTCTGCTAGTAGTTGAAGGGCTTGTTAACGATTTTTTTCATTGGCCTATTTAAAACAGGCTCAACAAAAGTACGCTCCCTCCGAGTTTGTACTTGTATTGGAGACCTAATAGAATTCCTTATCAAATTATCCTCTATTTGGGTTTACCTGTAGCTACACCACTTGCAATCTCCAGATTCAATCATCGACGGTACATGGAGATTAAAACTTCTTTAACCCAAGAAAATTCAAATCGTGTAACCAAACTGTAGAACATTGAAGTATACTCGGCTAAAGATTTGTTTCCTTGTACCAATTTAGTTAACTGCAAATATGCTCGCTGCTTATAATCCCAAGGGACAAAACGTCGTGTCAATGCAGCTTTCATATTTTACCATCTTTTCGCAGCTGTATATAAATTTCGCTGATGTTGATCTCACTAAATACGAGTTGTTCTTTTCAACTTCGCTTCAGCAAAGAAAAGTTTCCTTTCATCGGATAATTCATACCAACAAAAGAAGTTCTCCAAATTATGAATCCAATCGAAGAATGTTTCGGGACCATTATCGCCATTGAAGTCTCCCACATCTAATTTCGCTCCTCTATCCACTGCATTCATTCTAGGATCAGGAACATAAGGATTAACTCGTGGATTAGGGTCATGCTGCTGTAGTCTCAGATGATTACGATTATGAATATCTTCTTGTCCTTTATCTACGTGTTCCGTGAGTTACATCAACTTTTACTGTAAGTGCTGTAATAGAAGCTTGAACATTTGCAGTAAGTGTTGTGATTGAATCTTCAATCCTTTTGAGACGCTCATCATGTTGTAACATATAATTTTCAAGCTTAGCGTTGATTTCTCCGGCATTTACCATGGTTCCTACAAACAAAAGTTTGTTTGTTTTTTGACTTGCTCTAGGGGCTTAAGTGTAAAAGTATAAAGAAACAGGGGGTAGAACTGGAACTACTGAAACTTTAGGGGGCTGAAATGAAAGAAAATGAAACTACAGGGATTGATATGTAAAATTTCAGGGGGTATTTTAAAATTTTAGAAAACTTGGGGGACTAAACTAGAAAACTATAAAAACTATAAAAACTTTGGGGTACCTAAGAGTAATTTACCAATAGATAGATGAATCATCAATCAAGTCACTTTTTCCTTCTCCATACGACGCTTCTCTGTACGACGGAGCATCAAGGATAGAAGGCTATTAGAGAACTCTTATTAGATGAAGATGACAATAGCGGCGGGAAGCAACAATAACGATGGCGAGGTGCAAAGGCGGGGAGTTTTCACTTTTCTCTTTCAGTTTTTTGTTTTCTCTCTCTTCTTCTACCTTTCTTTTTGTTTGTCTGTTTTGAAACTGAAAAGGTAAACTGCAATCTAGGGTTCCTTGATTTGGATAGGGTTGAAATTTGGGGATTATGAAGGTTAACAGGGTTTGTTTGGCTAGGCAGTTTTTTTTTCTTCTTTTTTTTGTGGCAGAGGGGATGACACTGATTTTGGGACAACTAGGGATTGATTGAATTTGGCTCTGATACCAAAAATGATGGGAACAGAGATTTTGGGACGAAGGGTAAATATCACACAGATAATTCTCACACAAAACTTAATCAATTAATCATTCAATGTATCAGAATAATGAAGTACATCACTATTTATAATATTCCTAGACAACTTTCCTAACCTAAATTGGACTCTAATAAGATAACCACAAATTAAATAAGATAACTGCAAATAAAAGAAACTAATTAAAATATAACTTCTATCCCATATGCTTCCAAAGCCTCTTATATTGTTCTAACCAACTTTCACGGACTCGTCCTACATCATTATTATTATGTGGAAAATCAACAAATTGAGTTATAATTGGCATACGATGAGATTCATAATAGGCTCAAATCATGAATTAGAACCCATCCCTGGAATCATAAATATGGCATGGATACAAAAGAATATTTTCTTCTTCATAGAACTTTTAAAAAAAAAATTAAACTTTCATGGTTGACTCAAAGGAAAACATTGAAGAAGTTGTAAATGGATTTCAAAAAAAGTCATATACACAACGCAAAACCAAAAGTTCTTAGAAAGACAAAAATGAAAAATATTATCGACTTAATACTTTTAATATTTTCACTCATCCTTGGAAAATTTCTTGGTTTTATTGTTTTCCCTCAGTGGAACTCAAAATCAGATACCTTGGCAAAAATATACCATATATCCATCTTATCAACTCAGCCAAATGCACACATAACAGTCAACTATATTCAGCTTCAAGTCCTGACAACAAGCAAGAACCTTACCTGCTTGTTGCCTCTCGAACCAAGATGAGGTGTGGCAACAGTAATAAAGTTAATTGGCAGCAAGTTGCCTATTGTCCCCTTTGACTCCTGTTCACCAGCATTAGCTGATATATCCTCTCCGGTGTCAGTTTTAGGTGGTCTATACAATCTCCCAATCACATATCTCGCCACTAGTCCTCCCACAGAATGAGCAACAAAAGAAATCTTACGTAGCTTTGGCTTTTGTTTAATCAGTTCGAGGACCTGAAATTCATATGTTATGTTAATACCAAAGTAAATGATAGATAGAACGTGTTTTAAATCAAGTGCTTGACTGATCAATTTGAACCATAAACGTATGAGAAACCAACCTCCTCTGCCAATCTCTCACCCATTACATCCACACCATCCAGTGTCAGACTAGCCATATTCCTTTCACTACCTATAAAGCAAGTTAACAAATACAGTAAGATAATGCAATAAACATAAACCTAACTTAGACTTAAAAATTCTCCTTACGGTGAACAAAAACTTTGTCAGGGAGCATCTTAACAAACTGCTCAGCACCAAACTTCCAATCTGCAGTACTGCAAACATAATATAGGAGTATTATTACCAGGCCTGGAAAACACAACTTTCGACAGAATATAGACGACAAGACTGCAGACGCATTTCTGTCAATAATTTATATCAAAAAAAATTCAATAAGAGAAATGAAAAGTCATTTCTTACCTTTCAAGCTTGAAGAAAAGAAACAAAAACTATCGTGCATGTTTAGTAGCAACAGTTTAGTCAACTACACTGTTTTCTAGGACCCCGTAATATTTTTCCAGGATAACAATCAAAGCCAGTCCAGAGCCGATCACAAAAGTAAAAAAGACAATGAAATTTCATAACTTGTTTCTAGTCTCAATAAATATTTAAGACTAATGTAGTTTCTAATGGAAATGTTAAGTCTGCCGCTGATGTTCTATATTATTCCACAAGACAAAGTAAAAATATATCAACAGAACTGATTGTGGATAGATAATTTGATGGTAAAACGATTAAACAGCAATTTTCAACAAATCTATAGGCTAAAATTGCTTCATTAGGAGCAATTTCTGGATATCCATTATACTTCGGCATAAATCCACAAACAACCTCCAAAAAATAAAACTATCAGTTCCCGAACAAGCTCCTTCATCATCACTTCCCCCTCCCCGGGAGGATAAATTCAACATTCCAAGGGAAAAGAACACATTTTTTTCAAGACAATGTAAAATGAATTACCAAACCCTATTAATTGAAAGGGAATAGCTGAAATTTCCACAAGAAGAACAACTTCATGGTAAATATACTCAAAAAGACTACCACTAAACCCCCTTATCAGAAATCTCTAATGCAAATAAAATCAAAAAATCTAATGCTTCATCAATCGAAGTTAATGGGGGAAAAAAGTGCAGACTTTCAAAGAAATTTCACATATTAGAAAGTAAGCGTATGCAAATCATTAGAAAAGCAAAACAAAATGGGTAAAATAGAAAGGGGGGAAAAGCAAGTAAAACTAACAAAATTAATTAATGAAAAACACTTCGGTTTCTGACCTTCCTAATATCCCATGGACCATTATAACAAGATGATCAGCCGAAGAAACATCAGATTCTTTAGCGGAATATACATCTTCGCCTCCACCTACCGATTCCGAGGAGCAAACGCCGCCGTTTTTCTCCGTAAGGTTATCCATTCCTAATTTATTTATTTCAAGTCACTCGTAATGCATCATTGGCTTGCGCTAATCGAAAATAAAAGTGGAAATTACAAATAAATTAGGTGAAAACTAAAGAAGATTTGTGGTGCGATCGGAAAAGTAAAGAAGAGAGGGTTGGAAATGTGAGGTTTTTGACGGATGAAGATTGCAGGGGAGAGAACCCTGACCTGGAAGGAAACTGAAGACGTGGCATGAGGTGTCAAAATTATATACCTGTACTCTTTCAAAAGCATACGCGGATTTCAGGTTAAACTGCATCTTGCAGTTACATATTACCCTTGTGTTACGTTTGAATCGTAGAAATGAAACGAAAAGTGGAATGATTTATTTCATTTTAGTTGAAATGTGTTATTTTATATGCTCTCTTTCCCTTAAAAAACTAAACACAATTTTTTTCATTCCAATTGCAACCAAACACAATTTTTTTCATTTCATAAAAATAAGTCATTTCATTCTCCCTTCTATTCCACCAATCCAAACGCAGCATTAACGTTTTTTTTTAACTAGCCCGGGCTTAAAAATTGTGTTTATTGGTAAAAAAAATAAAAATTAACTAGTTCACATGTTTATTTATAAATCTGATACAAGAATTAACACTTTCACAATGTAAAATATTTATCTTTAAATACTAATATTTTTATAACTGAAAAAATTACCGATATTTTTTTATTTTTTTATTATATTGACATGTCAAGACTTGAACTCTTAACTTTATAAGTCGGATAATATTACTCGGACCAAATTGGGCAGGGACATTTAAAAAGAAAGGATAAACTAGTACCGACATTCCATGCGCTCGGTATGGACTATGGAGATGGAGGCAAATAATATTGATTATTTATAATGCGTAAAGCTTTGGCAGTCACTTATGGTCGGTCATCTTGTTTTTATTTCAACCTGGGAGGGTTGGACGGTTAGACCAGCCAGCCAATCTGGACAAATAATAAATAAATGAGAGAATAATATCTTAACCTTAATTTTAGATTAAGATATTTTTAAAGTTTATAGTATTGACAATAAATAACATTAAAGTTTAGTTTTAATTAAATTATAAACTGGATGAACATAAACTATCCAGAAAGGATATTAGCAATATCTAAATATTACCTTTGATGCTTAAATAGACGTTTTTGGAATTTTGAGTGTGGTTTAATTACATAGATATTTCAGACTAAAATTTTTGTTGTTGGTAGATAAAATACTGATTTGATTTGTGCGATATTGATTTTTTTTTTTATCTTTTTTATTTTAATCTAATGTGGTTTCGGTTATATATAATAGAAGTACATTACTATAATTAAGGGAGACTTGTAATACCTATTAATCATTCTTAACAGAGACTCAATTCCCTCAAACTTGGAGTATGTGACAAATAGGGTTAAATGCTTTTAATCTCACTATACTGAATAAATGCCTACTTATATTTTTTTTTCTTACGGTTAACTATTTTAACTTTTATTTTTTTATAAAAATTTAAATTTCCGTCTTGATCGTTAAAGTTTTTAATGAAAGTTTGACGTGGCAATGTCAGGTATACATAGAATTTTAGCTAGAATATTTTTTAAATAGTTTTTTACACGTTATCCATAACCCATACACAAAAAAAAATTTACTCACCAAAACCCATGAATATCCAACCCAACCTAACTACTATCATCATAATTAATAGATCTAAAACTAAAAAGAGGTATATTTTTGAATGTTTTTTCATCTTCTTCCTCTAATTTTCTTCATCTAAATCTTCAATTACAAAGAAAAAAGAAGATGGTGAAGATGATGGATTATAAGAAAAGTTCTAGTATTTCGAAAAAAGCATCTATAAAGATTAAAATCTGAATCAATTGAAACAACTTCTTTTTTTCTCTTCAAATTATAGCAAAAGTTTGTTCAATATCTAAATTTTAGAACTCTAATGTGACTTGCCTCTTTATACTGTTCATTTTCTCTCCTTAATTCTCTCCTATTTCACTTCCACGGCAACGGTGGGCGAAGAAATCTCTTACAGCGGAGGAGCGGAAGATTCTGAAGGATTGTTTGGTGAAAAAAAAGAGAGGCATATACTGGCTTACTGTTGATCGAGAGGCATTCATTTGTTTCTGCATGTTTGTTAGATTATTATTTGGATGGATTATAATATTACTCAGATGAGGAACACAGGGTTTTGGAATTGAAATAAAATACATATTTTGTAGAAGAAATTATAAATATGTACGTATATAAAGGGATTAAGAATTTATTTTGAAAATATTTTTAATTTTAGCATATTTTTAATTTTTATGTTTTATAAATTCCTTAATTCTATTTGTTAATAATTACATAAAAACTCATTTGACATTAATTACAAAAATAATTAAATATATTTTTTTTTCTTGTTTTTTTGCTTACATTTTTTATTTTAAAAGTTTTTTTTTTTCATTTTCTCCATTATTATTTTTTATTTCCACTTAAACGTGTTTACCTCATACATGAGAGTTCTATGTCAGTTTTCTCTTTTTTATGTAAAATCACAGGGAGGAGTGGTTAACATGAAATTAACTTTGGTCAATTGACCAATACAGTGTCGATACGCAGGCTGGGAGGTGTTCTCTCTCTGCGTGTCAGCACTGTATTGGTCAATTGACCAACTTACCATGAAGTTAACTTCATGGTAACTGGATCCGAAATCACATGTGTCAAACTGTTTAAAGTCAACACGATTTAACGGATTTTGTAACGTTTTGTAAGAAAATAAAAATTGAATTAGTTAACTGTAAGAAAAAAAAGTATAATTTGATAATTGTAAGTTGACCTGAAATTCAATGAAGTAAAAAATATTTAATCCGAGACAAATATAATGAAGTAGTATATAACTATATATGTATTATAATCAGACTGAATATGACGTATTCTTTCATAATAATTTTCTCAACAGCCTAAAATAGCACTAGTAATTATTGTGATTTGTATGTAACTTGGAAGTAAGCAGAAGAAAATTATAGGAAATGATACGGGGGACCAGTTGTATTAACAAGTAATGCACCATAGATGGTCAATTCATTATCTAAGCAGTTGGCTCATAATTGTAGATACAGATGTATATTGATCCGCCGGTATTGATATTGTTGCATGTATTATTTTATTTATCAATCTAATTATTTTAGATTTTTCTCAACGAAACTCATTTGATTTGCATACTTTTGAAATTAACATCTTATAAACCAAGTGGAAAATAGTGTTTGTTCATTTACTATTTACTAACCAAGACGGAGAGAGATGACCGTAAGAAGAAAGGAGGTCCAAATTCACAATTCACTTCTTTATTACATAATTCAATCCTCCTGTAAATGTCTGCAAATTTAAGTTTTGAGAATTATTTAAATATACTGAATTACGATTGCAATATATATCGATACATAAAATTAGATATAATTATAAAATTAGTCTATCGTATCAAATACATTGTAAAAATATTATCGAATTCGCAATAATTGTAATATATATTTTAAATTAACACCCTCAAAAGAGAACAAGTTGATTTTGAAGGAATTATTGGGCTTGGCAGGTGAGGTACCTCTGTTGCCAAACAAGGCACAAAATCTCCATGTGCAATGTTTGTGGATAATTGAATGGTATATGGCCTGGCAGTTCCAAGGATCCCACTTTTTGAGGGGAATCTACAATTTTCTGTTTGGATCTTCATAAAGTTTAACTGCATAAGTACATGTCACTCACTATTTCGAATCCATCTTGCTTTCAATCGTGCCGAAGAGACTCATAATCAAATTGGGTAACTTCTTTAATTTTCTTCAGAATAAGTAGGCCAGAGTCATGTCTTAACCTTCTGTTTGGATATGTTGCTATTTTGTCCTTTGATATTAGTTATATCCAAATTTTGGTAATAGAACATAGAACAGTAAATACTCCCTAATCCCAGAATAAAAGTCTTCTATTGATTTTTGTTGTCAAATTAATCATTTTTAAAATTAATAATTAAAAATATATATTAAGATTTCAAGAAGACAAACATTAAGTTTAATACTAAATTGTACATAATTTATGATGTTTATAGGCTTTTTGGATATATTTAAAAGAATAATAAGATCTATTGATTTTAAAAATAGTCAATTTAACCATAAAAACCATTTTCAATGATTAACTGGTGTACAGACCAAATCCTAAATACAACTGCCAAATTTCATGACCGAACATTAAAAACTGGTCTTGAAAATGAACACACGTGAAGGAAGCCTTTTAAAGGATGATAAAACTGGATCCTGAAAATGTAGGCAACACCAATTTGATACAAGTTCTCTTTATGATTCAGCAAATTATGTGCAAGCAGAGGGTAATTCAAGGGTTATGCATTAAACGATGGAATTGTTGAAGGAGCATCTAACAATGTATTTAGTACAAACATTACGATAGGGGTATTGAAATGGAACTATTGACACTCTCATAGTTAAGTTTAGCGAGAGACTGCCACTAAATTTTCCTGGCACATAATCTGTGGCTGCTAGTGGTAAAGGGCATGCTATTTGCATTTTTCTCCGTGTTTTCAGGCTTAACCTAATCATCAGTGATCAGCCCTTCTACAAATAAGGAAGATCTTTTAAACAATAGATGAGAGGCTCAAAACTCATAAGTAGTTGGCATTAAGTGCTAATATTAAAATTATAATCAAATTTTCCAGCTACAAACAAACAATACTTATCTGCTCACTAGCTATAGAGACCTCAATCAATTTTCCATGATTTTGGACGTTTGCAAACTATCAGCTAAAACAACATACATACCTCAATCATCTGAGCTATATTCACTAGATTCTGGTAGTACGGATAAAGCGGCACAACAGAATGACTCTTTATCCTTAACAAGAAGGCAGCTTCCCGTTGAATTCCATTTCAGATCGGTTACAGTAAACTGTGGTAATGGAACATTCACACAGTAAGCACCTGAAGGAGTCCACATATATAAGTGGGAGCTTCCAGTGCAAAAAACAAGGCGAGTGCATTCAGGATCCCAAGCTGCTGCTTTGATTGGTTCTTTTTGCACTAAGATGGCCGCGAGCTCAAGATGGTGCATGTCCCAGATCCAGAGGACTGTTGGCATGCTGTCATTGCGAGTACAGATATATTGGCTATCACTGCTCCATGACATTAGACCTGCACTAACCGTGACTCTTATTTAAATCGCGTAGCGAGAGACAACGTCCAAGAATATTCATAATAGTCATATAACGGGAAAACTAGAATCCCCCTTCTCACCCTCCCTCCCCCACCAAAAAAAATGTGCCAAGATATGTATCTCAATGACATTCAACCAACATCAGGTTTTATCTATTTGCATCACTTCTCTCCCTCTTTCCTGGGTGGATAGGGACTGTTAACTAATTCAGATGAAAGAAAGTTTTAAAAAGAGGAGATCTAGAGCTTACTAATTCCTTGTTTAGGATTGGGTTTGTCTGCAGGAGGCTTCTGAAAAGGCAAGGTGATGGGCACTTCCAAAACATCATACCTGACTTGGATGTGTCCTTCTGTACCATTTTCTGGAGGAATAACAAAACAGTCATTAATCAAAACACAGAAATTGACAAGTAATAAGAATCCATCTACATGTGAAGGATGTTGAAATTATACCATGGAGCTGGCCACATGCACATAGTATAAAAGTCTTTTTAAGGTTTTTTTTTTATCAGCAAAAAGTCTTTTTAAGTTATGAAACAAAAGTTTGTGGTAGAACCAAAATACCATATCTACAAACCACAGTTATGAATGTGCACTCACTGATAAAAAAAATTACCTCCAAAGATAACAAGCACATAATGCAATTGATTATACAAAAGCCATCCATTGGAATTATACTTCACCTAGTTTATACAAACAAGTCACACTTGCACATAACATGACATAACTGTTGAATTTAATGTATCACAATTCACATATCATAAGCATGGTGGGTGAAAATTTAAGTAGTGCCTCTAGAGAACCAAATAACAGCCTCCTTATTAAGTACCTCCTGATCAATCGTATAATAGCACTAGTTCTATTCGATGGCATAGTTTTAGATAATCCCAAAGTTTGAGCTTTGAAGCAACACTAAAAATAAATGTGTAACATATAAATGAGAACTCCCTAAGAAAAAATTGCATGATAAACCTAAAAAATTGTATGGATGTACTAAAAATAGAATTGTCAAGTAGAATGTACAAAACTAGTTTTAATATAGAAGATGAGAAAAAAAGATCGACTTATGCAGTGAGCTGATATAGTTTCGGGACTCTAAATAAGCATAATAGAGACTCTGGCTTGAGTCTCACCTTTGTCATGGTTTGGGTTTCTGGGCAGAGGAGGGTTGCCCTTTGTTTCTAGCTTTGCTACCCGAGAAAAAGAAATAAAGTAATAAAAATTAAAATTGATGCTTACCAGAATTGGGATTAATAAAATCACCCCTTAAAGATAAATCTGCCATATCAAGTTGCAACGGCTCATCTACCTCCTGAAATTATAAGACACGGAATGTAAAATAATTCAAACGGAATATAACTTCTTGATACTTTCTATAAGATGCAATGAAATTAATCACCTTGAAGACAGCGGCACAACAAGGACCACGTACAGTTGATAGGTGTGTAAATTCAGCAAAAACCTTCCAAGTTAGGTGATTCAAAACTCGTAGCATCTGGTCATAACTGCCAACAGCTAGAAACTGACCACAAGGGGACCATGAAACACTTTTCACACCCAGTCCACTTTCATATGCTTGATACTTTGATAAACATCTCCCATCTGGGGAATAAATCAGTGCCTACACACGACCATGCTGTTTATAAGCACTATTAACAGCCAACAATATCTACAGAAAACCAAAACACAAGCATACTGCTGCGCAGGTTCTGATACATCAGCTTCTTATTCTTTTTTGTTTAAAGATAGAATGCTGATGCATCAACATTCTCCAATAGAATGTGGTCCTTGAAACCTCACCTTTAAAGAAGTGAATAACCAGAAAATACTAACAGGAAGAGAGGGGGGGGGGGGGGTTAATGTCAGATAGAAGTACTTGTTTGCTCCCTAATTTCTATAATGATTCCTAATCATACATAAAAACCCTTGCTGAATCCAACTATACATTAGATGTCACTACCTACAGATTTATTATGTAGCATGAGCCAAAAGACAATATATATATGTATGTGTGTGTGTGTGTGTGTATATATATATATATATATATATCAGTAACCTGAAACTCAAATAGGAGAAGATAGTCTGTCTAAGCTCTCTCATTCGAGAAATTAAGCTATTACTTTATAGAAAAAATGTACAAATTTATAGTGATGTGGTCACTAATATAACCAAAATGCGAAATAGAATACCTTATATTCGAGAGGAGAATCCCATATCACAATAGAACTATCATCTGGGGACCATTCAATATCCGCAAGATCCAATGTATCGACAGCAAAAACGCCCATTATCTCCCATGTATGACAAGAGAGCAGATTTATATAGTCCTTGCAATCACGCCTTGTGCATATTGCAGCAAATTTTCCATCATGGGTAAAAGATACTCCTTTAGAAGCATGTTTGGGCCATTGGACATGTATACATGCTGTGTTCACTAGTGACCAAACAGTTAGCCGCAACTGGAACTCAGATGTGGTGAGAATGTGGCGACTGTCGGGGCTCCATCTAGCATAAGCAATACCAGCAGGGCCTTCATCTATTTTGCATGTCCATTCAGGTTGCGCCAATGACCATGCTTGTATCACAGGCCTTTTATAGAGACCGCAAAGTATGTATTCAGAGTCGAGGGCCCATTCGATATAGCTTATCTTATCCAAGCATGAAAACAGTTGCACAACCTGTATGGCAATCAAAACGATTATATACAATAAATCATCATGCCAAAAAAAGAATAGGGTGTTTCTGTAGTTTATAATTAATATCATCATAGGGAAATTGCACCTAATATCAATGAACATAATTACATAAATTACATATCAACTAAGAGGTGATAAAGCCTCAAGGACAATTTGGCATCATGATGTAATGGTGAATTTCAAAATTAGAGAGAAAGGAGAACCTCAGATCTCCCAAACTTCCTATATATGCAGTGTGCATCATGATTCTCTAAAACCAAAATCTAGATACTATTAATGCATATAATATTTGGTATCAGGGGAGAGCATGGATACATAGACCGACAATAGTCGATGGCTGTTGGATATGTATTCCACTACGGTGAGGAAGGATAGCTCAAATGTGCTTAATTTTACTAATTAGGTTTTTCTGGATCCACTCCTAACTATTTAGGTGTTTAGATTCTCACTAATTATTTTATTCTGGATACCACTCCTACCTACGGTGCCAACAAACATTAGCAGTATTAGTAGACCTCCTTCAACATTGAAATAATCTATTTGCTCATGGTTCTAATTCTTAAGGTGCTTGGAAATAGAAAAGTAGTTTTTGTACAATCAGCAGCTATTCAAGAGATTTAAGTGATTTGTCTGAGTAAGTAGTTATCATAAAAAAAAATAAAAAAAAATAAAAAAAAATAAAAACTAATTTAACATGCTCAAACATCATTTCATGGTCTGAATATGTAATTTCTGAGTATGTTGATTTCTGTAAGGTCAAGTGGTATCTTAATTTGCAATGTGTCTTGTCATCCATTGGAGTTCAGTATATTCATCAATAATTCTTCAATTCTAATGTCTTTAATGCCCTATCTATAAATCAAACTTCTAACAAGCTCCACACTTAATAATTTGGACTTGAGACAAATGCTTGATTAAATAATTATAGCTGCATCAACTTGTTTCTACTCTTAGATATCAAGTGTCAAATAGCCCATCACGCATTACTTGAAGATCACCACTAGCAAAGATATGTCATAAAGTGACTCAGATTCCAACAGTAGAAATATTTCTGTAATCAAACTGAGATTATAAACACCAGACAAGTAAATAAAAGAAGTGTTGGTCTGAGTACCTTGAGTGACAACAGATCACGAATCACGAGACGATAATCGACGGCAACTGCAATGAAGCGAGAATTTGGGGAGAAAGAACAGGGACCTGTTTGCTTATAAGCTTCTGTAAATTCCATTACTAATCACAAATCTCTTCTAGTTTCCATGAAAATTAAAATGTTTTTCAAACAACAAAAGACTTCAATTTAAGGAAGACAACTTCACGAACAAAAAACACTCTCGAGTTGAATTAGAATCTAAAGCCCAATCGATTAGCTCTGGTTTTGTTCCAGTAGATTAGTTGAGTAGTAGATCTAGGAGGATAGAGTAACAGTGACAAACATTCTTGGCTGCCGGCTGGTGATAGCGAAGATAGTTCGAACTGGGAAACTGGGAAAAATGAAAAGAAAAAAAAAAGAAAAAAAGAAGCTTGATTTCAAATTTTGAAATCGACCAAACAAACCACAAGCAAATAGAGGAGAGATAGAGGGGGAACCTTTTCTTTTACTCCTTCCGTCTAAAATTAATTACTCAGTTTTGACTTTTTAAAATTAAATTAACTATTTTTAAAATTAATCTTTTTACTATTTTTGCTAAAATATAGGAAAAGAGATTATAACCAAAAGAAAATATATATAATTTATTACTAACCCCAATTTTTATAATTTTAGAAATATATTTATATATGTTTAGTTATTAATTCTAAAAATAGTCAATTTGATTTAAAAAAATCAAAACTGAGCAATTAATTTAGGACGGACGGAGTATTTGTTTTCCCTTTTCCACCGAAAATAGAAATTACTAAAATTAGGAGTAACTTATACTTGAATGTTGGCCGTTGGGTATAATTTTTTTTTAAGTTAACGATGAGCAGCAAGCCGGCGGTTTCATTACGGGCAAAACAAATCATCTGGCCCTATACTCGGGGTTTGGTTTTAATTTAATCCTTATATATTTTTCATTTTATTAATCTTAATTTCTATATTTTTTTAAAAAAAATTAATAATTTCATCCTTAAACATTGCTAACTCATTTAAATAACTAACATGACATTAATAAAAGAAAATAGATGTTGACGTGTTAATTCTGTGTCCCATTATTTAAAATAATGTCTTAATCTTTTATTTTATACTTTGATCTTACCATTATAATCACCATTGAATGTTTCATCGTCCAAAAATTATTAATATAAAATTATTTGACCCAAACTTTTTAATTATTGATATTAATCTTAAATGACTAATTAAATGTTACTTAAGGGCAATTATATTGATGCTAATGCTAATTTTAGTTGTAGTAATGTTAACTTTGTTTAACTAAAATATCTTGATCAATTTTTGTATTTCAAAAAAAATAATTATTAATGTCAATTGCCCTAATTATAATTGACTGATTAAATATTAATTATTGTTTATTGATATTTATGTTACGGAGGGACACTTTCGTCATTTGAAATAAGTTAGGAATTAAAACAACTAAATTATCCTTTATTTATTCATACACCTTAGACTAAATTAATCCAACTCAACATTCTTCATTTTCTTTTTAACACCGTGTTATCTTTTTACTGAGTTGCCAATGACTTGTGACAAAATTGATAATCTTATGTTGAAGGTTAAGATAAATGTGATAGGCTGATAGCCTAATAATATTTATTTTTTATTTTTTAATGCATAAGGTTATATTATAAAATAAAATACATACTTAAAGTTTATATGTAAATTTAAAATTAAAAAAAATCTTAAAAAGGTTTTTTTTTCCATAAAAGGGAAGGACTATAAATATAAGCGTAAAGTTGAAATTTATTTTATTATCTCTCATCTAATTTGACATCCTTATTTTTTTAGATGGAAATTATACTTGAGCTATTCTTTTTGGGAGGATACTGTACCTAAAAAGGACCTATAATTATAAAGGAATCAATTTTTTTTATTAATAATTTTGAAAACTAATTTATCATTTCATGTCCACATATTAAGAAGAAGAGAATGTCATAATTTACATTCAACATGATTTTATAATTAATATTTAAATAATTTTTGTAGATAAAATATTAAAAAGTGTCGTACAGTGTAATATCACAATTTACATTTAATATAAAATTAATTAATATCTTATCTATTGTAAAGCGACTCTTATAAATTGTTGAACACTATATATTTTTTTCCCTCTTTTACTCCTATAAATATAATTATATTATTATTTTATATTTTTTGCCTTAATTTTTTAAATTTTATAAATTTTTTATTTTATCCCAGTAGTTTATACGTTGCGTCGTCAGGTGCTAGTATAAATTATCTTTCCAAAGAAAATGTTGAAGGTGCCGTACACTGTAACATCATTTCAACAGCCGTATGATATTTTCAACACCGTCGGATTCGCCTACTTTTTGTTATGTTGACCTTAGTCTTTGATGGTTCTTCTGTTAATGAAAAGAAACAAATGAAAGAGCAACTGCAAAATACTTTCGAAAATCAATCACAACATCTAAACCAGCCAAACAGTAGCAATAAAGAATTCCAGGTCTGGATGTGCTCTCTCTATATAATTACTCTATATATCTTATCTGAGTGTTTTCATCTATTTTGGCTTATAACTGAATTGTATTGAGAACTAATTAATTTCTCATGTATGTTTAGCAAAGTGTTCTAAGAAATCTTATTGCGAAATTTGATAGAAAACAACCAAAATGCTGCCGAGATGGAGCAAAGTTATAAATCAAGTATGTAGTAGGGCTGGAACACACAGGAGGAACACGGAAAAATTGAGGAATGGTGATTTCAAAATTTTTACGCGTCGTCGTACCTATTCAAAAGTTGTGGCAGCTGAGATTCCAGATTCTGCTGACAATGGCTCTGTTATTAAACCAGAGGTGCCAGATTATTACGTGCTTGTTTGTTTTTTTATATGTATCTGTATGCAGAAGGTTGATTGTTTAGTTATTTTGTTGGTTGAAATTTGCTATTTACAGTCAAAAGGGTCTTTTGAGTATATTGTGGTTTGGAGCATAGAAGTTGCTGATTGTCAAGGTTAAAGAAATGTCTTTAACCCCCAGACTATCATCTCTACTGTTGTGAACAAACTGGACTTTTGATATTTCTGTATGGTTGAGGATTTCTGTACACGTGACAATGTGAAACAACTTGGTTATCAGTTTATAACTATGTAATTCTATTAGATTTCAGTAAGTGCATAGTTTTAGCAGTACATTTTGTGAATTTGTCGATGGTTTAAATTGTTGTGATTTTGATTGGCTGGGCTAGCATCAAAATGGTTTTCCTGCATAGCTAAGGAGAAAAGATAAAACAATTCAAGCCTTCCTGGACAATAGCAAAACAATCAGTAATACATTTTTATTTTTTTTCATTTATCCCAAAGTGGCGTATGATTCCATGTAGTGTTATATGATTCAATGGGGTGACAGTTGGATTGCACTCTTCTCCACAGGTAAATTTGAACAAGATGTTTTGGTCTAAGCCTTGTTCGTTGGCTTTGGCTGCCGATTCTCCACTAAGAATTGAGGAGCCAAAATATGAGGGCATCAGGCATATTTTTCTCAAGCTGATGCTTTATTATAGTAAGCAAAGCAAGTCCATTCGAGGGGCAAACGTGATTTTCCGCCGTGTTATTTCTCAAGTTGATAAACCTGCCATCTATAATGGTTAGTGGCGTTAGCCTTTCCTTGTTCAAATTCTACATCCATGCAGTTGGTTTTCTTGCTTAACCATATAATTCTTTTGATATTAAATACTGTATCTTGTTATAGATATCCATGGCAGTTTCTTTGTTTTTATTTATGACAAGGGACATGCCTTGTGGTCAAGTTGATTACATGTGTTTTAGGTTTTAATCAAAGAAGCTGGTTTTAAAAAACTATTCAAAAGCCATCTGTCAGATCACCTAATTATGTTGAACAATTTAAGCCCCACATTAATTGTAAGGCTGCTCATATTTTTTAATCTATTTTTTCCAATTTTTAGTAGAAATGAATTTGAGTTTGTAGATTGTCTTTCGATTGAGGCTGCGCATGTGTAAATGCATCTGCAGGATCACATACAAGATACAACAAATCAAAGGTCCTATCGAGAAAAAAGAGAAAATAAATCAAGCAATGGGTAAGGTCCACTCCATGGCGCACTGTTGAAATTGACTTGTGTCGGCCTTGTGAATTCACAATAAATAAAAATTGACCATTTGATATTGCTATTTTATTTTTATACGCATGATAGTCTCCTTTATTTTTCTCTGCAAGAGATATTGGCAACTATGATGTTTATTTCAATACGAAACCATTGCTTAGTTCTTTTGTGTGAATGTTGTTGGGGAGAAATGAAGATTTGGATAATGATTTTCTGCACCAGTTTCTTCCTATTTAGGTTATAATATGTTGCCATCTTATGAAGACGATTATTATCTACACATTGTTTATTCCCTGACATTAAGTGATGACATGCAAGGGATCTCTCTACATGTCTTGTAGTCAATAAATACTTGGTGCCATGTTTGTGTTATGAACGATCGACTTGATAACTTCGTAACTTTTTTATAATGCGCGCCATCCTATTTTTAGATGTATGTAGGCGTGACACAGATTATTCTTTTACATGCAGTATTTAGCTTGGAGAAAACCTTTAAAACAACCTTCTCTTTGCTTGTACTGCATATGTGGCTGTGCTTACGCCGTCTGAAAGAAGAGGGAAAGGAAGGTGTTGAGTTGGGGCAATATTTGTATGAGATTTACAATCATGATGTAGAGCTGAGGGTTTCTAAGGCTGGGGTTAGTGATCTATACCTACATATTGACTTCAAGATACTCTACTTGAGTTGGGTTTTTTTTTGGCTTGTGCTCTATTGTTCTTGTTGAAAAACTCTAACCTCCAGTGGTAGGAAACTTATTGGGCTAATAAATCAATTATTTGTCAGGGGAAAACAATTACCTAAGTCTGAGTGAATATTGTTCTATTCTATATGGACTGGCAGGTTAATCTACTGTTGTCTAGATGGATGAAGGATTTGGAGAAGATCTTTTATGGCAATATTGTCGCTTATGATGCTGCAATGCTTCCAGAAGCTAAACAAGATGAGTTGCAAAACGTGATATGGAGGTAAGGCATTCAGCAGAACATTGTTCTAGCAATGGTTTGACAATTTTCTTTTTGATCTCAATAGATATTGCAAAAAAATTTCTTTGATTCGGGATAAATCTTTCATTTTAGTGCAATACTACCACATTTGACAATTGACATGGAATAACACTTCTGAATTAGCTACTTTTTTGTGGTTTATTAGTATTGGTTACCCTGGTGAACCTTCATCTTGTTATTAATACTCCGACCAACTTAAATACTATTCAGTTTATGATTTTGAAAGTGTTCAAGTTTAACTGTAAAAGATACAAAGAAATTGTCAGAATTTAACTTTGATGAGTACGGAGCAGTATAAGTTCACTGAAGTTAATAATTAACCATATTCATAGTCATAACTCATAACTGGAAGATGATGAGAAAGCAATTGCTAATGCATGAAGTTAATATACAAAAGAGTTATTTATGGATCAGTTAATAACACAAACTGGGAGTTTAAGAACATACCTATATTTGCATTTTGAGGTTCACATCCTTGGAAATGACATTTTCTGGTCATTTAGATGTAAACAAAACAAAATCTTGTGCTCTTTATTAGAGAACGTCAATAAACTTATCAAGATGCCTTTAGCTTCTTATACTCTTGAACAATTCTAGAACTGTAGGATATAATTTAATTGGTTCATTTACTAAATGTTTGAAATTCACCTTTAATGATGTAAAATCAGTGCAGTTCAAGATTATCTGTTACTATTGGTTGTCTGCTTAATGTAATTGATATTTGCAAATGTTATAGGAATGTCTTTTCAGATGATAGTTCGTCTTTGAAACCTAATGATGCTGCATTGCGTGAAGTTCAGGCAAGTTCTCACCCTTGTTTTTTTATCATTTGCATTGGCAGCTATACAGGATATAGGTGATAGACCAACATTTCCTTTTGTAGTTAGTGGATGGGAAATATGTTACCTCTTTGCCTCCCACTTAGCAAACCACTAATTCCTGGCCACAATAGGGATACAGTTAATTATGTCATGGGCTAATGATGTAATATTTTTATACCATAATTTTTTCTACTATTAATAATGATACTATTGTGGCTTCAGCTGGAGGACACTCCATCCCACAATTAGTTGTATACTCAATATGTGAGAGAAGAAGTGATTTTTGTTCCAGATCTGAAAAACCTTTTCATTCCTCTTATTTGCTTAGTATATGTATAGATTTTGCTAACCACAGAAGGCAGCAAGTTAGCATTTATGCCCAAATATGAACTTTTTCGGAAATCCCTTAATATATTTAATACTTTTAACCATAGGGTGTATTGGTAAAACACCAAAATAAAAAAGGATAAACCTTTAATGAAAGAAGTGCTAAACATGCAACCAAACAAGTGCTAAGTACTTTTTTTTAACAATTATTTTTGCTAGATTACTATTTTATCCTCTTCTGATATAATGTTGCAAGGAAATTTGGATCTCCCCTCCCCCCCCCCCCCTCTCTTTTCTATTTGATGAATTAATTTTTGGGCACAAATGCTAACCTACTCCCTTACTTGGGTTGGTTATCGAAAACCTTATATGTGTATAAAAGGCTTGACCAAGTATTTCTTTTTTCTTTTTCTTATTAATTTACAGGCTATGTCAAGGTATGTCCGCCGGGAATCTGGTTGCATGTCATTGACAGGTACATATACTTTGATAATATACTGTCTGTCTGTTTCACTCACCTGCCTTCTCCTATTGTATCTTGTTAAAAAGAAATTGCCATTAAAAGATTATATTCTGTTGCATTGGGCATCAAAACTTAGCTAATTTGTTAGCATAATGAGATCATTGCTGTATGCATATGAGCAACAAGCTACAACAGAGATAGATAGGTTAGGAGACTAAATGATATTTTTGAGGCCCAAAAAAAGAAAAAAGATTGGCATGTGAAAAAAGTTTCCACTGTTACTTTGGAAATATCCCGCTCAATTTGCTTGTGTTGGTTAAACACTTGCAGTCTTCCACCTGTCATGGTTTTAATGTTTAAAACTTAAGGTTCTGAGTCTGGTATTTTAAAGATTCTATAGTAGAGTTTGCTCTTGGAGCTTATATGTACTTATCTTTTGGTTTTGGGTTGGGGAGGTAAAGGTGCATAGTCCTACTGTGAGGGGAATGGTAGCCTTGGCATAGTTTTTGGGCAGTTTTAATTGATCCTATGTTCTATTTTGGTCTATATGATCCTATGTTTTTACTTGTCAAAAGAAGAGACAATTGGATATCTAGTTGATCTGTGTGTAAAGCTGTTTCTGTATTTGGGTTCCTCTTTATATGTAACTTTTAATAAGAAAAGTGTCCCTTTTGTTTCATGTTGGATGATGCTTTGCAACATCTCTTCTATAACTGCCAGAATATTTATGATAAACGGTTCATAGGGTTTCTCTTTGATAATGTGATTCTGGATTTGCAGACAAAGAAGCTATTTTTTCTGGAAATTTCTTGTTCACCCCGTTGGAGAACCCAAAACCTTTTCCCCGGTTGTATGAAGAGGCTGAGATTTGAAAACATCAATGTTTATGTGACGGAGTGAGAATGGAGGTGCGGATTCTTTGATTGTATAACTTTTTAGACAATAAATAAGCAAATGTATAATACCTGTATCATGGCTTCTTTTTCTTTAAATTTAAATATATATGCCATATGGTTTGGTTTTTTAACAAAAAGAATAATTTATGAAGATGGGTGTCTCCGATATTTCATTATCTGTTGCTGCTGCTGACCGTCGTGAAGGCAAAATGCTGAACTATGGACTATGTCATAAATATGTTCTGATAAACGAATTTGTAAATGATTATGAGCAAGCAACAATTGTAATCACAAAATAAAAACACTCTGAACTATCCAGGGCTGACAGACCAAAATCACAAAGTTCCACGGATACAGACCGAGAAAGATACGGGTATGTATTCAAAAGCATCAAAACATCCAAGGAAGCTTAAGAAATTCCTAAAATTATGATAACTTTATTTCAAAAGCTGCATTTTAGAATTTTCATTCCAATTTGACTTCTGAGTGTGTTCTTTCATTCATACAGAAATATTGGAAAGAAATCATGGAGAAAATCAGAAACAAAAGAAGCCGAACAACCAAACAACATTTTTATCCCTCACTTCGCTTCCTAGCTCCACATCATCTATATCTGTTGAGACAATCGCTACAAACCAGAACCACCCTGCCCCCTTCCGCCCTCTTCCTCCGCTGCTATACTTCCGATTTTAACCAGAACAACCCTGAATACGAGTTTGTTCCTCTCGACAAAAGCCCAGCTACTGCCCCTTTCAAATCCCTCACTTTTGTTCATGACCCTGCAGGCTTAAAAATTCTACAGTCCTGCAATGGACTATTATTATTATTATTATTATTATTATTATTATTATTATTATTATTATTATTATTATTATTATTATCCAGTTGAGTATGGTGGACATGATTTTTCTTGTGTATGGACAGACTCTTTTCAATACATTTGAGTCTCCCTCGTCTCTGTGATATTATTGTTCCTTATAATGTGGTGGAGCTATTATAATTGTCCTTGTTTGATAAATTATTTGTCCAATTTGTTATCTTAATTTCATATCATGTCACCGCTACTAAATTAACAATTTCATAAATTTCATCACTCCGTCCCAAATTAATTACTCAATTTTGACCATTTTAAGTCAAATTGACTATTTTTAGAATTAATAATTAAGCATATATAAATATATTTCTAAAATTATAAAAATTGGAGTTAGTAATAAATTGTATATACTTTCTTTTGGTTATAATCTCTTCACCTATATTTTAACAAAAATAATAAAAAGATTAGTTCTAAAAATAGTCAATTTGACTTGAAATGGTCAAAATTGAGCAATTAATTTGGGACGGAGGGAATATAAAATAACATGTGGAGTAGAGACAATAATACTTATTAATTACTCCATTTATTAATTGTTCTATTGGAGCCGATGAGTTTTTAACCTAATGGTTAAGACATAGATCTTTAAATTTTAGATTTAATTTTCATTTAATTGAGTTTATTTTCTCTTTATTGTGAATTGTGTTTTCTTCCTTCATTGTAAAGTGTGTTTCTTCTTTATACGAGGCTTTTATATTTTTTGTACTAGTAATAATTATGATCCTCCTAATAAATAAATAAAAAATTACTCCACCATATATTGGGTTCTAGATAATGGAACATACATACAAGAGTGTTTTTCAATTCTTACACCATGCGTGTGGAAATTAAATTATACTCCATAGTAGCATCTAATAGAAATTAAATTACACAAAACATTCAATATTAGTATAACACAATCAGAACAGAATTTTGTATTCAAATATAAAAATAACAAGAGAAGCATTGAAAATTAAGTAAACTGCCTACATTGGACCAAATCAAATTTCTAGCAACTAATTAACCACAAGCTAAATTCCTTAAGACGCGTAATGCAGAATCAGGCAGCATTCTAAAAGGTCGGCGGCACAACGACCAAAGGTTTATCCCCTTGACAGCAGCAAGAGGGCAATGCAAATCCGGTGATACATATGAGAGCACCCACCTTCTCAAAAGCCTGGATGGACACCATTTTCCTTAAACCCCCTCCTCCCTTTTTTTTCTCTTTAGGTGAATTGAAGTTGCTATTATTTAAATTTTGTTCTAATTTTTTTTATTAATCGAGAGATAATTAAATTAGGTTCTCATTATAAGACTAATATTTTAAAATATTTAAAAAAAATATGACTTTTAGTCATCTTATTAATATCTATCTATTTTATGAAAGAAGAGCCGAAAAAATAACTGTTTTCCTTGTCACAAATTTCCCTGTATATTCGATTATATTACACTTTCATCCTTCTTAACTTTTTTTTTTTCTGTTTCTATTTTCTAATTTTATCCTTTAAATATAACAAATTTTTTTTTATATATCTTGACATTAATTGTACACGCCCATGAGTACTAGTGTTATATAATTAGTTTCAAGAAAGACCACTATTATTGAAGTTGCGTTGAAAAGTGATATGATAAATAAGATATTATTAATGTCCAAAAATAAAAAGAAGATATTACTTATTATGTTAAGGTTTAGATATATTTTGCATTTATTATTAGTGAGCTTTTTATATTGATTTTGAAGTGGGCCATTATGATTAAGGTGCGTTTCTTCTATAGAAAGAAGTTTGAGACTGAAGTGGGAGATGAGAAAAGAAGTCGATTAGACTTTGCAATGTATTGTGTCTGTGTTTTTTTGAGGGAGGAGGGAATAATAATTTTCCTAAAGAAAATGTCTCTGTTCAGAAATTGAACATGTCAGAAGAAAACATTACATTAGAATTTCTGCACATTAATGGGCCTGCATAAAGGGGCGGTGGCCGGATCGGAAAATGATTTAGGAGATTGGAAAGGGAGTGTTGGACAATATACAAATGAATAGTATATAGTCGTCGGTGTGACATGCCACCAAATCCAATAATGTCCATTAATCTTTGTCTTGATAAAAAACATGGGCCACAATTTTATTTTATTTATTTTATTTTTTTTTAGAAAGAAAAGGAGAATCACATATATCACTTTTATAGGAGAGATAGATTGTCAACTATGTTTATTGAAAAAAAAAGAAGAAGAAGATTATTCTCACAAAAAACACATGTCATGTTAAGTCTCATACATCATTTTAGTTTGTTAATGATAATAGTTTTCAAACTTAGGTTCATCAAGATGATTTTTTCTTTTTATATTTATTACTCCCTCCGTCCCAGGATAAAAATCCTTATTACTATGTTAGGAAGTCCCAAGTTAAATGTCTACTTACCTTAAATAATCTATTTTTTACAATAATTTGTCCATAATACCCTTAGTATTAATTGTCATATTTTTATTCCCTATGCATATTTATGGATCATCACTAGTCATGTGCAAAAAACTATGCAATTAAATAATAATTTAAATATGAACAAGTTTGTCATTTTATCCTCTTTCTTAATATTCGTAAAAAGTCAACCAGGACTTTTATCCTGGGACGGAGGGAGTATTATTTTTCTTTTCTCTTTTGTTTCTTCCAAAATTTTAAAATTATAAACATGCCTCGAATGTATGCTCGTCTTACCCACATGCCACTTCCTAAAATACCATTTCATCTGGTTGAAATGGTTTATTTTGATTGATGTAATAGGTCCATCACAAATCGTGTTACAAATGTTGAGTTATCTTTATGTTTAATGATTTTGAAATATTTGTTTTAGTTTATAAAAAGGGATTTTATTTGATTGTGTGCCTAGTTAATATGTAAAATTTTAAAATTTGTGTGAGTTGTAAATTTGTTTAAATTCAATTAATATAACAGTTAATATTTAAACCTGCTTGAACAAATTTAATATTTCAAAATTTTAATTAAACTCACACATGGCACAACAATTGGAATCTTAAGATTTCGTGAATTAATTGATATTAAATTTAAATGAGATTTTTTATTTGAGACAGGGGGAATATTAAATATTGTATTGTGTTACTATTCAATAAATTTAAGATACATGGGAAACAAAAAATTTATAAATTTTATGAATATAACTTGTTTTATTAAGCGCGTGGAGTAATATTTAGGATTAGTTACACAAAGAAACCCTGAACAATGTCTGATTTCTCTACTAATCCTCAAACCAAAATTTCTTACTCAATCGTGTCCTTATGCAAATCAAAGTCTTTTTATTAGTAGCACAATAAAAAGGAAAAGAAGTAGAAATAAACATTTGACAAATGGAACAACCTAATTGGATGAGAAGAATGTTTGACGCACTCAACTGTTCTTTCTGTTCCTTCTCCACAGCGCCAAGCAAACAGTCCACCTATCGTGTTGCAGAGTACTCGTCTGTATGTATATATGCAAATACAGTTGCATAACAAATTAATCCACCAGATACTTTATCAATTTTCATTGATTTCTTTTGCTTACCTCCCACGCCAATTTCCTCTCTCTCTCCTCCTCCCATTTTCTCTCTCTAAAATCCACCAAAAGGAAAAAGGAGGTTTTCTTATCCCATCAAAGAAAAAAGGATTTTGATTCCTCATCTCAAGAATATCTCTGCAAAAAGGTGAGTACCCACTATTCATCCCTTCCTATTCCCTCCTTTTTCCGTTTGTATATATATACATACTTATGCACAAATTAATTCCATCAGAATATTTGTTGATTCTTAATTAGTAAATTGTCTATTCGTTTCTTTATACCAAACATGAGTACTTTCCTGAGACTTTTCTTGTTTTTGTCTCTAATTTCCGTATCTTTTTCTAATGGAAACTTAAACCCCCATATACTTCCGAGACCTTTGATTGTTGAATTCTCTGAAAACGTTGAAACCCAAGTGAAAGAACCCGCAGAAGATGAGACTATATTACACTGTACTAGTTGGAGGTTTGCTGTGGAGTCTAATAATCTGAGCCCATGGAAAACAATTCCACGAGAATGTAGCGATTATGTGAAGGATTATATGACTAGCAAGGGTTATAAATTTGACCTTGAAAGGGTTTCAAAAGAGGCTGGATTTTATGCCAAAAGGGTGGAATTGAAAGGAGATGGGAAGGATATTTGGGTATTTGATGTGGATGAGACTTTGCTTTCAAATCTTCCTTACTATGCGGAACATGGTTATGGGTATGATTCCTATAACTCTGTTCAATATTGTTTTGATTTTGGACTAATTTGTCTTACAATTTTCTTCAAGGCTTGATTAAAGTGGGTATTTTTTGTTGTGTTGATTTAATGTGAATGGGATTTGGGATGCTGGGTTTTGATGAAAATTAATTTGGATTTGGGATAATGCAAGAGATGTTATGGGTTTTACTGGAATTTTATGGGCTTGAGGTTTAAAAAATTAGTTCTTTCATCAAATTTCAAGACTTAAATTGATTTGGCTACTGGTGTTTTGACATTTTATTTTATTTTATGTGATTTGGATAATGTAAAGTTGGATTTGATTTGGGGTTGTAAATAATACAGGAATTGTTGCATACCATTAAAAAGAAGATAATGCTGGACTTTTGTTGATTTCTGATACGGCTTTTAAATTGAAAATTGCAGGTTGGAGGTTTTTGATAATGAGGAGTTTGATAAATGGGTTGATAAGGGGACGGCACTGCCTGTTGACTCCAGTTTGAAGCTTTACGAGGAGGTATTAAGACTTGGATTCAAGATTTTCTTACTGACTGGGCGCAGTGAAAGGCGGCGAAGTATTACTGTGGAGAACTTGATCAAAGCGGGATTTCATGACTGGGACAAGCTCATATTGAGGTAAGAAACATTTTAGTTTGGACATTTACTTTAGTTTGAATTTGCTTTTTGTAATGCCTTTGGAGTTTGCTTGTAAAATCAACATACAGTTGTGTTCATGTTCTTAGCTTTGCACATACTATGTAATGCCTTTGAGTTTTCTTGATTACTTAACTCATTCTAAGCTTTCCACATGGTATGCAATGACTTTGGAGTTTACCTGAAAACCTAACATATTCTCATGTTTTTGGCTTAGCGTATAGTTTTGAGCTTATTGAAATAATAAACATCATGTAGCAGCCCATATTATTCTGTACGTACCTTTAATTCTATGAACTCTATATTCAGAATTATATTAATGAAAACTAAATTACGCGTATCTTCGGTCTTCAGCAATACATGTCTGGCAGGAGAATTATTTATAGTACTACCATTAGTTATGTAGCAATATAGAACACTAGGAAAAAGGCGTGCTATTTTTTGTGTTGATATATAAAATTATAAAGCTTAAGCAGGATTAGCTTAAGATAGCTTTAATCTTAGTTGTGGGAGTTTTACTTTCTTTTTTTTTTTCATTGTTCATTTCCTTGATCAGACTTTTCTAATGTTTTTTGAGTATCTTCTGATGTGATTCCATGTGATGGTAATTATATGATGTATAAAGTTTATACTGGAAATTAAGCTGGTTCATGAGCCGTATAAGTTTTCTTCTCATGTTAAAGATTTTGGCATAGTTGGAATTCAGAATCACTAGCAACTTTTATTGATATTCCCCTCCGGCTTTATAATAAGATGTTGAAGCTGGTTCAATTCCTATTTTCTGAGCAGCTATATGTGCACGAGTTACGATATTCTAGAGGGTTTTAGAGTTTTTAGAGTGCTTGACCTATAAGTTTTTGTTTATAATTTAGAGCCTAGCCCATTAGCAGTATTATATGTTTACTAGGTTAAATCATTTTTGCCCTACTGAACTGAATCTCAATTTACATTTGTATCACCGAACTGATTTTTTTTTCTTCGACTTACTGAATTACAATTCTGTTATAAATCATTACAAAATAAGTTAATTTATTTGACTTTTAACGAAATGGTTAGCACATGAGAAAGAGACAGTGTACATGTCAACGTGGCATAACATGATAAAAACAAAATTAGTTAAAAATTAACAATTAAAATAAGCTAACCAAATAGATTCTAAAACTTCTAAATCAAAACAACCCCTTTAATCCTTTCCTTCATCTTCCTGGTAGTGTTGTTGATTGATCTTTTAACCCCCTTTCCCTCTTCTTATATCCGAAGTGAATATCACTGTTGGAACCTTCTTGTACTTTTGAACTAACCTACCTCCGTCCTTGTGGAGGATTGAATCTTAACCCCCCAAAGATTCAATCAATTTGCTCTCTCTCTCTCTCTCTCTATATATATATATATATATTGAAAATTTTCTAGTAATTGAGGTTTCAAACTAGATTTACAAATTTGGACTCAAATTAGTATTTATGAAATGGGTTAAACGAATCAACTGATTATTGAGAACCATTTACATAATAATTAGTGGATCTGGGTTTTTGGAGATGAATAGTGGGCTTGAATTTTTTTATAGATCTGGATTGTAGTGAAGTTTAAATTGTGTTAGATGTTATGGTGTACAAATTTGGGTTGTTGATGGTGGTGGTTATGGCCAATAGTTATAGATGGTGGTGGAGTTTTTGATGGCATTTGTTTTTGTGAGGAACATGAAGGTTTTTTTTTTTTTTTCCTAAAGAAAAGGAAGATGAAGGCCAAAAATGTAAACAGGTTAGCGTTAGCGTCCACATCATGTTTTAATATGCTGGATAATCCACGTTAGCGTCCAATATGGTGCCACGTAGATACTCCGTTAAGTTTTAACAATCTTAAACGATTTTTTCAATTTTTGCAAAATTATTGTAGTTTGATGAGTTGACTGGAAAAAAGAAGAAGTTTAGTAATGCAAATGTAAATTGGGGTTCAGTTCAATGTGGAAAAGTGATTTAACCCTATGTTTATTTAATAAATAAGCATGTTCCCACATATTTGCCCATGACTTTAATTTAGGACTCAAATTTTTGTGTTGGTAGGACTTTCTTAACATGGCAGTTGATGATCTCTGCTTTTGATATAGTCTAATGCAGCATAAGGCATTCTCCTTTCCTTCTATTTAACCCTGGTTTAGGAAGCCTGTGGACAATAATTCATTTATAATTTACAGCCCCTTCTCTGACCAATTCTTCACATGATCGAGTGGAGATATATATGATATTACATCCAAATCTTATTTTGAAGGATACTTGATGCACTTTTTCTGGGTTAGTTGCCTGGTTATGATCTAAAGTAAATGCTGATATGAATTTTTTTTTTTGTCATCCCAATCTAATATATATGGAGCACCACTTAGATGGCTCCAGCATCAATACTTTAAGACGGTTGGCAACAGGACACTGTTACGTGGTGCTGGTGGTGGACCTTATAATAGAGGGGGTATCAATCTAGGGCTCAAATGCTAGTTAATGATCAGATGATTGACCTGGTGTGGACCTTATATATTGTTGAGATATATAGGACTGTACACTACCCTGGTCTTATGGTTTGCAGGTCTAGACTTGTAACCATCTCATTTAATTCATTTATTATGTACGAATGTCTATCAGTTTAATTGGATAACAACATATAGCCTTTTGCTCATCTGTGTCGGATAGAGCTATAATTAATATTGTCTAGCATAATTCGATTCTCACATCTTGTACTCCATGTGATCATGTCTACTGTTCTTTGTAATTGAGACTCCAGTCTAATGATAGCATCTACTGAAAGACACCTTTCTATGTAGAACTGATGAGAAGTAAAATAGTTTTTTTCCCCCTGAGATCAAAAGGTTATTCTAATGTTCATAACAATGTGATTTTTTCAACTTTTAATTTATGTTAAAGTTCTAGGAAAGATTTTGATGTTTGGAGTTGTTTCCGTACTTGTACTGGGAAAGGTTATTAAAGTTTAGTCTCTGAAACTAACTTTCAGAGCTGCTGAAGACCATGGAAAAACTGCAACAATTTTCAAGTCGGAGAAGAGGAAGGAGATGGTAGAAGAGGGGTACCGGATTCATGGGAACTCTGGAGATCAATGGAGCGACTTATTAGGTTCATACATGTCTGTCCGCTCATTCAAGCTGCCAAATCCCATGTATTATATTCCTTGATTGAACCGACTGTTTCTCCTTTCAATTCCGATCTCAATGCAATTGAAATTTAAAATAATACATACATTTGTTACATATCCTAGGTAATGATTCTTGTCATTGTTAAAGGTATCCAAACTTACAAAAAGATTGATTCCATGGCCAAGTTATTATTTTCACTTAATTATGTTCATTGTGACTGCTTTTGTTGCTCTCTCCCTACCTACTACTTGTTCCTCTTTAATGTGTTGACAAAGTTTACTACCAGTAAACAATTAGAAGGGAGGAATATTAATGTTTGCATAAAACCTAATTAACTCTTTTAACTTCTTAGAATATTAATGTTTGGGATCACGTATTTGCTATTCAATGTAGGAACCAACGGCCAAGATTAGAACTGAACAATTCACGTCCGTTACTATTAGTAGCAAACGACGGTTACGTCCGTTAATATTAGTAGCAGATGATGTTGAAAATAATACTGTCGTCCGCTACTATTAGTAGCGAACGTAACCCGTTGTCCGCTACTATTACTATGAATTTTTTAATTTTTAATTTTAATCTCGATTGTTGATTCTTGTATTGAACCATAGAAATTGTCTATTTTTAATTCATAACAAATACATATTATGAATCATTTTCTAATATTTATATATATATAATGACGTGCCTCATATTACACTTTTTCCACATACAATCATCCTGATGTGGAGATAAAGTCCCCACCCATCTGATTTTGCTGGAAAGATGATGAATGTTTTACGATCACCAGCAAGTATGTGGGGTCAAGTCATCGGCAACTGATCAATCATAGCCGTTAATTGCTCTCAACTACCAACTAAGCAGGTCATGTTAAATGGGAAGGGGATGCACGTGCCATCAAACCTTGGCTTAGACTAACATTTATAAGGTGAATAGGTGATTGATCCCAATTAGACCAACTGATTTGGATGTAATATTATTTTTGGCCTCCTCAGAAGTCAGAATGATGAATTTGATCAATAATACTTACTCCTTCCGTCCCAAATTAATTGTTTTTTAGGACTTTTTAAAGTCAAATTGACTATTTTTAAAATTAATAATTAAGCATATATAAATATATTTCTAAAATTATAAAAATTGAAATTAGTAATAAATTGTATATACTTTCTTTTGGTTATAATATCTTCACCTATATGTTAGCAAAAATAGTAAAAAAATTAGTTTTAAAAATAGTCAATTTGACTTTAAAAGGTCAAAATTGAGCAATTAATTTGGGACGGATGGAGTACAATTTATTAGTATTATTACTATTATTAATGAAATTCCCAATAATTAGATTTCCCTTATACTGACGTTGAAGTGAAAAGCATAGTGCATTTATGATGACAAGGAATGTTGCATGTTTAAATATTAAATTCTAAGATTCAAAAATATCACTACTTAAAAATATTAAATAACATTATGTTTAAATATTTTTTAGGAAAAGTTAAAGTTAAGAATATAAATAATACAATTCAAACGACACAATTATTTTCCATGATTTGTATTGTATTAACTTGTGCAATATTTATACCACTAAATACCCGTATATATTAAGAAAAAATTATGGTCAGTATAATAGAAAGGATCATAATTCATAATTTATCTATTCACTAAAACGTATAGCATCAATTAATATTTAAAGCATGCACTGATGATTATTTTTGTTGGGCGACATCCCCTCAATCTGGCTCATCTGGTGGAACGTAATTCTGAATGAGGCATATGTAATATGTCCAACAATACGCTTATGCTAATGATTATTATAAGCTATTGGTTTTCTTTGTGATTAAACATGGAAATTGATATTTTCACATCATTTTTTGATATTTCATATATAAGGTGCATATATTAGCTGACGTGTCAAATTTTTATTGACTAATATGTGGACCTTATATGTGAAAATATCAAAAAATGATGTGAAAATATCACTTTCCTTAAATATTTATGTTTAGGTTTGGATATAAAAATTTATATAATTAGAAAATATTCATGAACGGGAGAAAAAGATTGGAAATTATAATACTCAATAAAATTTGCTAATTATTTAAATTAACTCTCCCTAAATAATTCATTATCAAAACAATCAATTTAAAAATACCAAAAAAACTAGGGAATCCTTTTATTTAGTATTAAAAGTTGAAAAATGATATATTTTAGGACACTTTATGTGACACTTTTTGTTATGAGTTATGTAAATAATTATAATTAGTAATATTTTAGTAATATATTTGATCTTATAATCCTACTCGATTTTTATGTACTCTCTCTGCCTCTTAATATAAGTCGTTTTAGAGTTCTACACAAATATTAAGGAAATGATTGTATACCATTAAATATAATATTAATTGTATATATTGTCATTGTATTAGAAAAAGAGAGTGTTATTTATTGGACAAAAAATAATGAAAGAACCAAAATTATATTTAATACTTGAAATAATATTAGAAACTAAGCAATTAATGTTTACTCGAAATTTTCAAACGTTTTATATTAAGAGACAAAAATATTTTTTTAAAATGACTTATATTAAGGGACCAGGAGAAGCCTTAATCGTAATTCTGCATGAACTTTTTGCAATAGTTCTTTTGGGCGCTGTTTATAAATATTCTACCACAGTAATTACTGGTTGAAAATGTATTAGAAGGCAATATATTGAGTGCGTAATTAGGCAAACTTGCATAAATAGCAGCCATTATTTTTTGTGTCAAACGGTCATTATATTGCTTGCATTACTCTCTCTCTCTCTCCAGCAGCTCAATCAACAGCAATCAGTCACATGGTTTTATCTACCAATTCTCTCTCTCTCCCTCTCTCCCAACGCTCTCCTAACTTATTTCTTTCTCTCTCTCTGTCTGCAGCTCTGTTTCTAAAGTCATCTTCCGTTAGCTATAGGAGACTTTTTTTTTCCTGCCATTCCAAAAATCTTTATGAATTCCCAAAAGTCATAAAACTCCAATTCTATCTAGATTCCCTCTTCTTCGTTAGTGAACCCATGTGATCACACTTCACTTTCAATTCCCCTCAATTTCTGAATTCACATTCTCTTTCATTCCACCCAGATCTTTATTGCCTCTTTTCTTTCTTCTTTCCTCAACCCCATACAACTATTCGAAAGAATTCACCCACAAATGCTCATGAAATGGAAAGCAAACACAAACTGGTCTTAATTCTTGGAATAACCTCTTCATGTATCTTCCTACTACTTCTTCTTCTTCTCTTGTTGATCTATTTTTGTCGAAAAAGGCCAGCAAAAGATGCCGGGTTCACAGATAAAGAAGCTAACATTGAGAATAAAGAAACAGAAGATGTAACAGAGAAAGAGGACTTGATCAAGTTTCAAGGCGGTGAAGATCTCGCAGTGTATGATATATTGGATGCTCCTGGTGAAGTCATTGGGAAATCAAGTTATGGGACTCTGTACAGAGCCAGTTTGCTGACTACTAATAAAGTTATGCTGCTAAGGTTTTTAAGGCCAACTTGTACTGGGAGTTTGAAAGAAGTTGCGCCATTCATAGAAGTGTTGGGGTCAATAAGGCATCCAAATTTGGTGTCACTGTGTGCATTTTATGCAGGGCCAAGGGGTGAGAAGCTTCTGGTTTATCCCTTTTATGCCCGCGGAAATTTGGCAGAATTCATTAGAGGTAATGCTCTTAAACTTGAATTATTCTAGTTTCTATTTCTGGTGGTTTTGCTACAATTTTGATTGGATTAATTTGCTTGACTGTTGTTTTAGTGAGATGGGGTTTTGTTAAAAAGCTGAATTATCGGTAGATTAACTGGGGTATGACAAAGCCTAAACTTGACTGGATTCTGCAAGTATTGGGTAGAATCTGATTATGATAACCTATTTGTTTTGGATAGGATTGGAAAGAAAAATGAAAATTAGTGAGGATGTTAGGAATTAGCTGGTGAATGATCAGATTACTGTTCTGGGTTATTAATTATTGAATTTTTTTTTTATTTTCTCTGTAAGTGGCAGTTTTGGGGAAAAAAAATTTAGTATTATGTGTGCTATTACACTGTTTTTTGTTTTGCAGTTGAAAAGTTTCCTTCTTTAGTTCTTTGTATGATTTAGGTGATCGGTAATGAACTTCTTGAGTTATATTTTATTACTTAATTGTTTGTGGATATGTCAAATTTTGATCAGCCAGGAAAGAAATAGTTAAGTTGCTCAAAAGTATTGAAGCTCTGTTTGAGTTGTTCAAGATTCCCTGATAATACAATAATCTTACTTGTGCTTATACTTTGTGGAAGATGGCCGAGGAGTAAAGGGATGTTTGTAATGACTTTCTTTTTTAATTAAAAAAAAAATTGTTGTGAGGAAGGACTTGCTAAGTAGTGGCTATCAAGATTTAGATATTTGTCTTTATACGCATAATTTAGATCCCCTTACATTTATTAGTCATATTCAGATCTCTTGGCACCCTAATCTGTGTGTAAATTAGTTCTATAGTCATTCTCATTGCACCACTTTTTACAATAATATATGATTTATAGTGGTTTTCATTTTGTTAACCTTTCATTGGAATTTTTCTTTGCATGACTAAATCAACCTGGAATTTGTGAGTATTTTATTAGTCAATTTTAGTCGCTGTAAGCATTGCAACATATTGAGTAGAACATCAATTTTTACTGGGCAGATGGTGATGGTGAATCTCACAAATGGACAATCATTTATAGGATCTCCACTGGTATTGCTAAAGGATTAGATTATCTTCATACAGGACTACAAAAGCCCTTAATTCATGGAAATCTCAAGTCAAAGAATATAATTCTGGGTCGCAATTACCAACCCTATGTGTCAGATTTTGGCCTACATCTACTCTTGAATCCGACTGCAGGGCAAGAAATGCTTGAAGATTCTGCAGCTGAGGGCTATAAAGCCCCGGAATTGATGAAAATGAAGGACACAAGTGAACAATCTGATGTATACAGCCTTGGAGTAATCTTTCTTGAATTGCTTACGGGTAAGGAACCAATTAATGAGAAGCCAACTCCTGATGAAGAACTTTATTTGCCGAATTCCATGAGGAATGCAGTCCTTGATCATCGACTTTCTGACTTGTATCATCCCGATATTCTTCTTAGCAAAAGCAGTGGTCGAACCCCAGTTACTGAAGAGAATGTCCTAAAATTCTTGCAGCTTGCAATGGCTTGTTGTTCGCCCTCGCCTTCACTTAGGCCAGATACTAAGCAAATCCTTAGGAAGCTTGAAGAATTAGGATAGTAAGGACCTATAAGTGTATTTACGCCAAATGCTGTCGATGAGAGTGACTTGGGGACTTGGTCAAGATTTGAAATATTTGATGGTCATTATGATAATGGTGATTATAGCATTGACATTTCTGGAGAAGTGCAAGGCATGTCTGATTCTTCCTTTGAGAAAGAGATTGCAAAATTTTCGGCTATCCAACAAACTAGTATTGTATATTTGCTTGCTGACACCGACGTTTATAGTAAGTTTACTTGAGTGGGCCTCCTTGGAGTGCAGAAGGTTGAAATTCAGCTAACCAACAGGGATTGTTGAGCTGGTGATGAGATTTCTCAAATCCTAGAATTATATTTTTTATTACAAAATATTATATTGGTAAACAGGACTATAGATACATATATGAAATTCCTTCTGCAATATTGGTTGGTCTGTTCAAGGCAGTGTTGAACAAGGCAGCAGAAGAAGCCATTAAATATTTAACTTTCCATCCCATCGGGATGTTTTTTACCGTTCTCATTAAACAGTGCGATTGATTATGGTCTAATTACTTCCACTCATAAATGTTGGTTGCTAATTTATAGGAGAATGTTGAAACTAACAAGTGGTGGGACTAATGTTGAATTTCTTCCCACCACCAGCAGCAGTTGTCATTTTAATTGGTTGTTAAAAATATTAGCTTCCACTGGTTGTCATTATTATTGATGAATTTAAAGTTACTAGTAAAAACGTTTAGCTTTGGAATTCAACTTATATTCCTACAATTTTTTTTTCTCACGCGTGCTGGCTCTGGCTGGTGCAGCATTCCGGTGGCTTGCCTCGAAAGCTTCAGCTGGCAGAGGACGGACAGTGTTGGGTTCTGACTGGGATAACACTGTCTTTTGATGAGGTGGAGGGAAGTTAAATAATGTTTACACTAACTAAATAGCTTTACATATTGCCACTGTTTACGTTCTATGTCACTACTTGTACAAACAATGCATTGCCTAGAAACAATAAGCATAAACTCTGATACTATGTTTCCACTTTCCATGTCAAGAATCCCCCCGTCTTGAATTATTATTGGTCTGTAAAAAGGGGGTGGAGTAGGCTTAAAGTGATTCAGTTCTACCGATAAAGGAAGTGTTTTCAGATTGATATTATTGGTATGCAAGTTGGCAATTGTTAACATACAAAAACCAAACCAAATTAAGTTTTAACTTGATAAATTGAGCGCGGTGCAATCTGTTAATATGCATGCTGCATTTTAATTGCGTCTTCATTTGTTGTTAGACAAAATAAAAAAATAAAAATAAATATTGACGTGCCTGAACAACGGTGACTTTTTAAAACAAGATAATAAGATTGCGTAATTAATGACAATTTAGGGATGAAAATATGACACAAAAATAGTTTTGAGTACTGTGACTACTTATTACTTGAGGACAGTTTTGGTAATTAACCATGAGATAAATATGGAAGATCCATCATTTGCTATGAAATGGAGAGAATAATTACAGTGATTCTGGTGATAAAATGCAAGCTCTATTATGCGTATCACAACTCACAATCAGCTTGTACAACAAAATGTTCTTCTCACTGTACTGGATTTGGCACATGCATATCATTTCAAACTATTTACAACTCTGATTCTTTCAGTTTTTCACAATTGATATTCCATACTGAAACAGAGACCATACTAATATAAGGTAATCCTGATAACACCATAAAATTAGAATTAGCTGATAACAAGGATCATACTAACATAAGGTATCCTGATAACATAATAAAAAAAAACACGTATGAAATCTTAAGGATTCTATTTTTTTCCTCCCTTCCACTCCATAATCGCGGAAAGAAGTGTATAATTTGGTATGAGGGTCTTATTCAGCCAAGGCAAATTTGTCATTGGCGATTTATCATTCTCCTCAAACCATGTCTCTATTGCCTTGCGATCATAAGTGTAACCATCAGCAGCAACATGAGGATCATCCATTACCTCCTGTAACAGAAATAAGGGTTTACATTATACAAAGTAATAATTCAAAGGAATTAGAATTTTCATGGCAGCATTGCAATAAAAGGGACATTATAAGCCTATATTTTGATGGTAAGAACCTTAAAAGGTACTGACTGGTAGTGCGTATTGTAACAAATTATTTTGATATTTTGGTTTAATGTATCAATTTCAATTATTTCCGACACAACAGATTTTTGCTTTAAGAACTTCATAGTATTCCTGATAAGGCACCAGAGCCCGAATCTACCCTATTATTTTCTAAACATGCCATTTCTGCAAATATAGGCATAGTAGAAAAAATATAGGCATACCTTGAGTATGGGGCATATGAAGTGGTTAGGAGGCATCGGCTGACCACCTGGCACCAAATCTCGAGCCTTGTCAGCGACCTCTTTTAATCTCTCTAGTGCAGGGAGAACATGATCTTTCAAATCGGGCCTATCTCTTCGTCGAAGCTCAGCACAATTTAGTCCCAATAAAGCTAATTCCTTAGTCTCTTCTCTCGGCCATTTACCAGCCTCGGGATCCAGTATCTCTGTTAAGTTACCATCTTCAACGGCTGTTTCCACTACATGTGCCAGTGCTATGGCCGGTTTTGCCGTCAGCAACTGCAAAATAATCATCCCGAAAGCATAAACATCGGACTTTGGAGATATTAATCCAGTCCTTTGATACTCAGGATCTATATAGCTAAGCGTTCCCACTGGACCTGTGTCCCTATACGTGGTGGATATAGAGGAAGAGTCAGACTGACGCATCGTGGAAAGGCCAACGTCACCAATTTTGCTAACAAAATTGTGATCTAGCAATATGTTTGCTGGTTTCAGATCACGATGGATAACTTGTTTTGGCTGTGCATTGTGAAGGAATACAAGAGCTGAGGCTACTTCCCAAGCAATACGGTACCTCATAAACCATGGGATTGGAGGAGTATTATTTTTCCGAAACAACCTCTCCTCCAAGCTACCATTCTCCATATACTCATAAACAAGGCATCCATGATCAGGACATGCACCAAGAAGAATTAGCAAATGTGGATGACGAATTTTGCTCAAAATTTCAAGCTGAAAATCCAGTAAAACAACAGAAATAAAGTGTTACGTGAATCTGGATTGGATATTGACAATAATGGGTTTTTGCAACAGTAATGAGTAATTGGTACCCAAATAGCAGTTCATGAAGAATTTGTTATGTTTATAAGCTCCTGATACCAGTGGGAATATGTTTGGTCTCTTCATTTATAAAAGTCTCATACCTCCTGCAGAAATTCCTTGGTCCTGTGAACCTCCTGAGAGTGCAGAACTTTTACGGCAACAGTCGTATGATGCAAACTGCACTTATAGACAGTTCCATATGCTCCCATTCCAATCCTAAGATCTGCCGCAAATGATGAGGTGGCAGACACAATTTCTTCCCATGTGAACTTCTGGTACTGCTCCACAGATCCAGCTAGGGCATACTCAAGTTTTTCTTTCTCCCTGGCCTCACTAGAGGCTCTAGTCTCTGCTACTTTTCTATCTGCAACTTCTCTTTCAACACATTCCTTCACATAGTCGGCTTCTGCTTTAGCAGCTCTATATTTCTCTTTTTCTAGTTTTGCTAATTCTCTCGCCATCTCCTCCTTATCCTTTATCTCCTTCAGTTTAATTGCTTCCTCCATTCGGCGCTTGTTAAGATCATTTAGCTGATAGAAAGTAAGAACATGTATATATACATTTATACGGGACAAGATTCTTTAAACTAACTGTGGTGCACATTGAGCTGTCTCTTCGTATACAAGAAATTGCATGTGAAGGAGATTATTAAAATATTATAGCCATTGATGGCCAATTCTCTAGCAGCTTAAGCTTCAAAGAAATTAGTAACTTAAGATGTTTGTCATGCTTTTGTAAAAACGATGCAAATTAATGTTCGTTACCATAACATCTCATTTGACTCATTATACCTCTGTAATCATTTAGTTTTTAAAGAATATCTAAAATGTTAAGTGGATTGAAATGTTATTGACAATAGCTATATAATCAATGTATTGTATGCAATACCTCTTTAAGATTCATTATAAGAATGATCGTAACGTAGTATGATTTCAAAATTAAAATTCACATCCACCTTTCATGTTATATATATGAGTTATATAATTAAACTTAGATTCTTCTAAAGGATTGTATTAGTGTTCAGCCATCTCATTTAATAATAATTGGATGGATTTAGCAAAATTAATAATAAATAAAAATAATTTATTTTAAAAATATTAATACAATAAAAAACTTCAATAGCTACAAGTAAAAAAGGAAAAGACAACAAAGAAAGAGATTCTGAGAATTTCAAGATCCACAAAAAACTGAATAACCTCGAAAAAATTTACCAGTGTTCTGTACTATTCTATATCTAGATACAATCTTAGAATTATATCTGTTACACCTTATTCAAATTAGTTACAGTATGTTGATTTGATTTTTCCTTGAATTAATTTAATGTTTGCTTCTTTAATTATCCAAATATTAGAAATAACAAACACATTTAGTTCAAATGCTTTCTAATGCTTATATGGTAAGTAAAACAACGATTATATATGGCAGCTGATCCATAGCCACCGTTGGCTATGGATCATTTCCCAACCAACCTATCCTCAGTCGTTCATTGCAATTACGGACAACTAAGATTATAAGGGAAGATTAAGTATCCGCAAGAAATTCATATGAATACTAATTAGTATTTTTTTTAGGAAGGATTGCAACAAAGGAGTAATTCGCCATTTTTAAATCGAAGTATCCACATGAACTTTTTGCGGATAGTTTACGTTAAAAAATGTAAGAACATTCATCCTCTCTCCTAACATAATTTTTTCTCTTTCTTCAATTAAATTTTAAAATTCAATAATTTTTTGTTACAAATCCAAAATTGTCAATCTATATCTCATAACATCTTTAAAACAAGATCCATTGTTGATATCTTTTTATTTAGCTAAAATGATCAAAATTGGGATTAAAATTTTGTATTTTGAAATATACTATTATATTTGGTTGCAACTTTTGACATTTTAACTATATTAAAACATATCAACAATGTCTCTTATTTTGAAGATCTTTTCGAGATATTTCCAATGACAGATTGACAATTTTGAATTTATATGAAAATTTGAAATTTGGTTGAAGAAAGAAAATTTTGTTTTAGAAGAGAGAATGAGTGTTCTGAACACTTCTGACTTTTTGACTTTAAAAAGTTATCCTCAGGAACTTCTTGCGGATACTAATAAAACCCTTCTAATCTTGGCCATTGAAGATGGGTTGTCTGGGAAATGACCCATAGCCAGCAATGACTATGGATCATTCACACATATACATATATATATATATATACACACACACACATACATACATATAACGCTAACCTTCCTAGAAGCATCTATGGTCTCACTTTGGGCTATTGCATACATTCCTTGTATAAGCTTGAGCTCAATTCTCAATTTTTCCAGCTCAAAGTTGACATTAACCTGCACATAGAGAAATCTTATTTATTACTTATTTTGATGGCTACATATTCAACCAACAAAAATCAAGAGACACTTATTTCATACAAAGTCACCAGGCACAAAAAAGCAAATTCGCTACTTCAAGTGTAAAGTTCACTTTATTACTTATCAAATATATCTATCTATATGAGAAGTTTTCAAATTTAGTATCAGCAACAATTACAAACAACACGTGCAGTAACTAATAGCGAACAACACACATGCAGTAAACTCCAGGTTCCAACATGAGTCCAACCACAGTTAACACTCAAAGAATCTTAAAACTGTGCATCAAGTTACTGTAGAAATAGACTCCATACAAATAGTGTAAGGCTAGTAGGCTAGTGAAGATTTATGATGGAAGCATAGTGTCAAAAATTTTAGATGGATTCCGTCATGGACCTACGTAAGTGGATATAGGGCTAGATCGAGTTTCTTTGATGTTATTTTAAAACTTTTAGGAATTTTGAGGATCTATGTTATTCAGGGAATGTTGACTTGGATAGATTCCTTGGGTCCTATAAACATGATTTACTCCCTACAATGTAATAGAGTTGGGAATTATTTATGTGAACTGTCTATTTCTTCAATCTGCGCACTCTTGTTCTACATCAGCTAATAATATGCAAAATTTATCAGAGTAACTCTTAGAACTTATGGTCCAATACAAGGCAATACCTGGAGTCAACAAGATTAAGTAGCCATAACCATAACCAAAATATAGGATCATATTGACTTTTGGTCAATTTGAGATATTTTCAAATTCAAAATTGATATGAATTGATTTAGTTGTAAACATAAAATTATGAAATTTGTAAACTATATAAATAGTACTACAAATTACAAGATTATCATCTTTCAAAAGTTAAATGAATTATATAAATTTTGAATATGAAAATATCTTAACTTTGAAAAGTCAAACTTGATCCTATATTTTAGAACAGAGGGAGTATAATACAATACCTGGCTCTCTGATGAAAATTCTGTAGGTGCGTTTGAGGTGGAAGCTTGATCAGATGTCCGTGACTGGTTGTCTGTTGCCAACTTTCTGTTACCAGGAATCTGTCTATTTGCATAATCAATATCTGCATTCACAACTTTATCCACTTTCCCAATATCCAGAGACAGAATTTTAGAATGGTCAGAATAAACTGAATTGGTTCTTGTGTGATGAACTGTTTGGTTTATAGTTGAAAGAGCTTGATGTTGCTGCACCGGTAAAGAAGGAGAGCGAAAATGAGAATATGAAGAAACTGATCCTGCCTCTGTCCATTCTGAAAAAGGGAAAAAACAGACAATTGTTTACTCTTTATGAATCGGCCTGGTACTACATTGTTAATCCCAAATCAAGTCTCATGTAAAAATCCTTTAGCTCTTTTTTGGAAAGTTAAACGAACGTGTGGTAACCAAGCTGTCCACTTGGAACTATGCTGTTAATCCCAAATCAAGTCTCATGTGAAAATCCTTTAGTTCTTTTCTGCAAATTTCAACGAATGTGTGGTAACCAAGTTGTCCGTTTGGGACTATGCGTCTAGTTTATTTTAAATGCAGCTAGAATACTTTACGGCCAGTAGTGCTTGGAAATCAATTTAAAATAGAGTGAATGACTCAAATGCGTAATCGGAGTGTGTTTGTTTTTCTGCGGAGTAGTAATTGGAGTTTTGAACAGAAGAAAATCATAAAGGAATAGGGAGGAGATAGTGAAAAAATATACTTCAGGTTAGCGCTAATGATAGATAGTTTAAAAGATTGTGAAGTTTCATGTCAGAAACACAAACAGATAAAGGTGTGCAGTATAGAGATGTGATGTGCTAGATGGCTACACCCGAAGAATATGATGAACATATTTAAATATTTATTTCACTAAATCTCAAAGAAGCAGCTTTAATATGATCCTTCGATATGTATTTCAATATGAACGGGCCATAGCCCATATGTCACGTATACTCAGGTCCTTCAACTTGAATAAATAGTAAGAGTAAAATTGAAAATATAATTACATAATGTCAAGCCCAAACAGGCATACCCAAATTGAGGTCTTGATAACCAAGTTCAATTGCGGCAGCATGTGAATATTATGTACTTGTATTGCTCTAATATACGGGAATTGATAGTGTGCTTGCAGGAGATAAATGATGCATGCCTATTATGAGTAGCTAACAGAATAAAAAGCGTGCGTAACATATGGAATAGGCTTAAATGGCAGGACCAGCCGCAGAAAATTGAGTATAAGCTATTGCATTCATACAAATTGTAGTTTAGATTCCTTGTTCAGATTTACTATCACATTTTTAAGCAGGTTCAGACCACTCTACCATAAGCACGAATGAGCAAAGCAGCGATGCAACAGCCAATGGCTGCAACTCATAAATCATTGACTTTTCTAAACTGGAGATCACATGTCTGAGCTGACTAAATCACACCCATTCATCCAAAAGCAGAAAATATATGTGAAAAAGCATTGAAACCTGTTTGTGGGCTGAAACTTGAAGAACTGCTGGTAGAACAACTCGTATCGCTAATGTCATCTTCAATATTTTCATTTGTCTCTGAATAAGATTGACGGAGTGATGACAGTTTTCTTCTTGAAACAGTATAGACCGTGCATTTCCTTGGGGTGCATTCTGAGATTCTTGAGGATAACTTCCTTACCCTAAGGTTTCAACAACAAAAAGAAATTGATACCAAGGACAAACAAGATACTAAGGGGTAGAACCTAAAGAACATGCTATATAGATAAATTTCTGAAATTTTGACAAGTGTTTGTTCTCAATTAACAATTTACAAATATGTGAGAATGAGTCACTTGTTATGTCGGTTAAACACTATCAATATATCCCCTAAAAGAACATTTTACCTACAGGTTTCAATCCTCCATTTCACTGTGCTCACCGTTAAAGAGAGAGAATTGTTTAACAGAATTCCATGGTGCAGTTTAGTTCTCACTTAGGCCCTACTTAAATGCAATTGATATGAGTGAACCACCATTATTGCCACCAAGAAGGTCCTACAATTACCTTCTTCCTGAAACAGTCGCAATGATTTGAAGTGCTTTTCTACTCTACTCTCAGCATTATGAACAATGGTATATAAAGTCTTACACAGTTGAATAACACTATGTCACTATGATCAACAACGAAATGAAGTACGTGTGCTTCACCCAACTGAAGAATGTAGTTTAACTTTGTCAGCCAGATTTAATTGACAACTAGTGCGCCGAAGTATGTTAAAACGTATAGAAAAACAATCTTAAATTTTAAAATGTCACAATGTGATAAAAGAATCAATTCAAAAAAGATCCCCTACTTCCAATTAGGAATAGTAGCAGCACTGGCTAAATTCATCACACTATCTATCACATGCTAAGTTGATCGATACCCTGAGAACATGCTATGCAATGAAGCTCCGATAACAAGCTTGTTAATTTTGCACTTAGCAACCTCCCCTGCTATCGCACTTGCTACATCACCTGATTCAATCTGTATAACTTCTACTTGCGCCTGCACATGGAATACTATGTAAGGTGAGCCTCTTCAAATTTGAGTTTTGCGACTTTTTTAAAAATCAATTGGACCCAACCTTTCTTTGAGCACACATCTTTTTGTAAGGAATGAGCATTTCATCAGTTTGCCATTCCACTTCCTTTCTGAATGCAGTGCCTATGTTGTCTCGCACTTGTGATATAGGAATGAACTTTCCCTCTGGAACCAGAAAAAGTACAATATCAAACCCCAGAATTGAAGACAATATTCAGGTCAAATATCTTTCTCCTAATGAACTTTAAATCTTATAATGTTATGGCTCTTCTTGCTTACTTGTGCAGCACAATACCCATCTGTTTTAGAAAAGTTTTCAACCAATGTCCTCCTATTTAGCATATTCGAGAGTGAAAAACTAACCCCAAGGGCTTGCTCTAGTGAGCATCACATGATATGATAAGTAACTTGATGAGGTAAAGGTCATGTGTTCAAAACTTCATAGAGGCTCTTTGAGGCCAAGGGGTTCCTAGTGCACACCTAAATAGGGTATTGGCAACTATGTAGTGTGTGGTTTATGGGCGCTTAGATTCTCATAGCCATGAGACACCGCTATGTAGTTAAATGATAACTAGCATCTTCAATTGGAATCTATTTTAGCATTTACTTCCATGAATAGATACAGCTATATAGTTTGTTTCATGAGTAGTGAATCTAGATTTATTTTTTGCGAAATAATTGAATCAATATATCATAAAGGGAGAACTTACTTGGGGTCGGAACTGCCTTTATTATAGGGCGGACATGTAACAACTTGAACAACACATTGCCCTCAGGAACAAATTTCTCCAATGCCCACTGAACTACATATTTACTATTGGAATTTCCATTGATAGCTATAGCAACAACCGAAGACGAGGAAGGTGGCAATGCTTGAAGGCCTTCAATTATTTCGTTATCCTCCATTTTTCTGCCACTTATATTGTGCATGTTCTATAGCACACTAAACTTTGTATTGTACGAATGGATTTATTCCTATCAATTCAAAGAAAACAGGAAGATCATGTTAGGAAAAATGTGTATGTATATATATATATATATATATATATATATATATATATATATATATATATAAACCTATCCGATGTAAATTAGAATTCAAATTTAGGCAAATTAACGTAAAATCAGAAAATGTAGAAAAGGATTGTAGTATGTCAAGTCTAGTACTTGTTCTATGTCCTTAAGACAATTACGCCGTCCTTTGGTGCTCAGAGTTTTAGCGTTTGTCTCTCAGGATACAATGACAACGTGTATTATAACAGCACTACAAATAGCACACACAACGAACCAATGAATGTTCTGAACTCTCAAATGAACTCTAAATATGACTGAATTGATGAAAAATTTTGGATGATCGAATGACTGACTTCGCAGGATATTTATAGGTGATTAATGTGACCCTTCATGACTGGACATGACCCTTTAGAACGATTGGACACATGAAAAGGTATAGACGAAAAGGTATAGCTATTCAATTTGAACGAACAGTGGCGTGATAGTAGGTCAGTTTCATCTACTGGTAATAAATAAAATAAAGGAACTAAGCAAACAAAAATTAAAAAGATTTTTGCCCAAAAAGATATATACAATGTCCCATGACCCACAAGTCTTACCCGCCAGCCCGGTTCGGGTAGGGGCACGGTGGCGGCGTCGACGTGCGAGTTTGGTGAACCCAAACCAAGCCTTGGTTAAGTCTTCTTCCCTCCACAAAAGTGAGGTGTCCCTTGGTGCCCAAACTCAAGAACAATCTAATTGTATATATACTCATTTAATGTTTAGTTCTCAATCCATGTGGGACTCTTGTTTCCCAAAAGCATTTATTATCATATTCAAGGGTGATCTTTAGGAGTTAATTTTTCATTCATTACCCCATGAATTTGAGCTTCCTAATACTTGATTTTAATCTACTCATGGAGTAGAACACATTTATATGTGGCTTCATCTCAAATGATTAATGGAACCCACTTAAATTATAGTATAAAAACCCATGTTTAAAACTTCATTTAAACTCAAATTCTAATAATCCCCCACATTAATGAAATTGACTACCAGCCTAAGCAAATGTTATGCAAACTCTGAGAGAGACAAAATTAGAAATCATCTATATAAAGAGAGATTTCTTCTGGCTTTGAATCTTCCCTTGTGAAAGACTATTAGGTTTACTGGTTGTTCAGTGAACGTGATGTCTTGAACTGCCCAACCGTTTGTGTAAATCGATTTTGTTCATTTTGGCCCCGAACATTCCTGGATTTATGAGTGCTTTAGAGAAGTATAGCCTTGTTAGTCTTATAGAATTGGCCCAGTTCACACTCACATAAATGATTCTTAATAAGAGTATCCTGCCATACCCCACTTATTTATTAAGATATAAGAATCGTTAAAAGCACAACTTATCCTAAAAACCGATGCAGGTATCACTATCTCGTATCATAGGAATGAGCAAAAGAAATTAATTTGTTCATAACGATTTGGTTAAATCGTTCACAATTTAGTTGTCCCTTTGAACCTAGATCTTGGGATCTCTAGTCAACTAGGTTGGGTTTCCATAATGACGATCGTTATTTATAGGCTTTAACCTCATTCCCCTCAATGTTATTTTTACTTGCTCTCTAGTCAAACCTTTAGTTAATGGATCCGCTATATTTTCTTTCGATTTTATGTATTCTATAGTCATAATGCCATTAGAGAGCAATTGTTTTATGGTATTGTGTCTACGATGAATATGTCTAGACTTACCATTATACATGTGACTCTGTGCCCTTCCAATTGTTGATTGACTATCACAATAGATACAAATAGCAGACACATGTGTAGGCCACATTGGAATATCTTCTAAAAAATGATGAAGCCACTCAGTTTCTTCTTCATCCTTATCTAATGCAATAAACTCATATTTCATTGTTGATCGAGCAATGCATATTTGTTTAAAAGATTTTCATGATACTGGTCCTCCACCTAGTGTAAACACAAAGCCACTTGTGCATTTAGAGTCTTTTGTATCTAATATCAAGTTCGCATCATAGTATGCTTCAAGTACTGTTGGATATCTTGAGTAGTGCAATCCAAAGTTTTGAGTGTATTTTAAATACCTTAAAACTCTTATAATCGCTTTCCAGTGATCTTGTCCTGGATTGCTTGTAAATCTACTCAATTTATTAACAGCATATGCTATGTCAGGACGTGTACAATTCATTACATACATAAGGTTTTCAATTATTTGTGCATACTCAGATTGTTATATGTTCTCTTCATTCTTTCAGACAAATGTAGATTTATATCTACCGGTATTCCCACAGGATTGCAGTCATATTGCTTGAATTTCTTGAGTATTTTCTCAATATAGTGTGATTGTAATAACACTAATCCATCCGATGTTTTAAAATTTTTAATTCCAAATATTATATCGGCAACATCCATGTCTTTCATATCAAATATATTATTTAACATTTTCTTGGTAATTTTAATCATTTCATTATTACTACCCATAATAAGCATATCATCTACATAAAGGTAAATAATAACAAACCCTTTCTCAGAATTCTTAACATATACACATTTGTCACACTCATTTATTTTGAAACCATTTGACATCATTGCACTGCCAAATTTTTCATGCCATTGTTTAGGTGTTTGTTTTAATCCATAAAGAGACTTTACAAACCGACAGACTTTCTTTTCTTGTCCTAGAACAATAAACCCCTCTGGTTGTTCCGTGTATATTTCTTCTTCTAAGTTACCATTCAAAAAAGTTGTTTTTACATCCATTTGATGTATCTCCAAATTGTATATAGCTGCAATGACTATTAACATTCTAATTGAAGATATTCTTGTCACAGAAAAATAAGTATTAAAATAATCCAAACCCTCCTTTTGCTTGTATCTTTTGATTACAAATCTTGCTTTATATTTATCTATAGATGCATCCGCTTTCATTTTCTTCTTGATATCCACTTGTATCCAAGAGGTTTAGAGCCTGGTGGGAGATCTACTAATTCCTATGTATGATTGTGCAGTATGGATTCTACTTCAGTATTTATAGCCTCTTTCCAATATGGAGCTTCATGACTTGATACCGCTTCTTTATAAGTTTGAGGCTCGTTTTCTAACAAATAAGTTAGAAAATCCGAACAAAATTTTTTTGATATTCTAGCACGTTTACTACGTCTAGGTTCATCAATATCTTCTAAACCATGATCAATGTCACTAACAGTGTCATAAGTTCTTTTGTTTGAACTTGTTTTCTGTTCATTATAACTTGGCTCTTGTGTCTTCTTATTAGGAAATACTGTTTTAAAAAATTCAGCATCTTTTGACTCAATAATAATATTTTCATGTATTTTCTCTATTTTTGATTTATTAACCAAAAATCTATATACACTACTATTATGAGCATATCCAATGAATATACAATTTATTATTTTTAGTCCTATTTTTACCTTTTTAGGTGGAGGAACCATTACTTTTGTTAAGCACCCCCACACTTTTAAGTGTTTATAAGACGGTTTTCGTTCTTTTCATAATTCATAAGGTGATGCATTAGACTTCTTTGGAGGTATTCAGTTGAGAATATAATTTACTGAAAGAATTATTTTCCCCCACAAATTCCGAGGTAGCCTAGAACTTAATAATAATGCATTCATCATTTTTTTTAAAGTTCTATTCTTCCTTTCACCAACATCATTTTGTTGTGGTAGATAAGGTGCAGTTGTTTGGTGTATTATACCATATTGTGAATAAATTTTAGCAAAAGGTGATTCATATTCCCCACCTCTATCACTTCTAATTATCTTGATCTTTTTATCAAGTTGATTCTCAACCTCATTCTTGTAATGTATAAACATTTCCCAGGCTTCAATTTTACTTCTCAATAAGTAAACATAACAGTATCTTGTATAATCATCTATAAAAGTAAGAAAATATTTCTTACCCCCTCTTGTTTATATATATTTTAAATCACAAATATCTGTATGTATTAATTCAAGAGTTTCTGTGCTTCTTTCAATTGATTTAAAAGAAGATTTTTGAAACTTTGCCTCAATGCAAACTTCACATTTATGATTGGAGTTAACCTCACATTTTGGTAGACATTCCATATTAATTAACCTACGTATAGTATTATAATTAACATGTCCTAATTTGTCATGCCATAAATTCGATGACTCAATCATATAAGCAAAAGATGTGTTTTCATTAATTTTGGAAGGTACAATTGTCAATACATTCATTTTAAATAGCCCATCGCTCTTATATCCATTCCCCACATACATCCCATTTTTAGTTAGGACAAATTTGTCCGATACAAAGACTAATTTACTAAGGAGAGATCCATACACTAAATTCTTCCGAATATCAGGCACATGCAACACGTTGTTGAGGATAAGTTCATTGTCAGATGTCACCTTTAAAACCGCATTTCCTTGCCGAGCAATCTTAGATGTGAAAAAATTCCCCATGTATAATTGTTCTCCGTTCTCAATTTCTAGATATGTGGAGAACATGTTCCTATCGGAACACACATGGCGGGTTGCTCCAGTATCTACCCACCATCCCTTGGGATTTCCAACCAAGTTTACTTCAGAAACCATCGTTAATAGGTTCATTTCGGAAACATCTTTAAGAAGACCATCCACTTCTGTTACATTAGCTTGTGTGGACTTCTTGTTTTGGCCTTTGCATTTACGACAATCCTCTACCATATGTCATGGCTTGTCGCAAATATAGCACTTGCCTTGAAACTTTTTGTTGGTTCCTTGTTGAGGCCCATTTCCGGAGTGCTTCCTCTTTTTTGACTTTGACCTTGTTCTACTACGTTGGCTTTAAATTCCATAAAGGTTTTTCCTGCTTTCTTTTTAGAAGCACGGTTTTCCTCTTCTATCCTTAATCTTACGATCAAGTCTTCAAGTTTCATCTATTTATGTTTATGTTTGAGATAATTCTTAAAATCTTTCCACATTGGTGGTAGCTTTTCAATGATAATTGCTACTTAAAAAGATTCACTCAATGACATACCTTCTACATGTATTTCATGCAGGATTACTTGAAGTTCTTGGACTTGATTAATGACAGCTTTAGAATCCACCATCTTATAGTCCAGAAATCTACCAACTACGAATTTCTTTGTGTCAGCATCTTCTATTTTATACTTCTTATCCAAGGAATCTCATAGTTCTCTTGTTGTCTTGAGAGAACTATACACATTATATAATGTGTTGTCCAATTCATTGAGGATATAATTTCGGCACAAAAAATCAGCATATTTCTATGCATCTATTGCAGCAATCATTTGCCTATCTATTTCATTCTCATTAAGCACAGGGGGATCTCCATGAAAAAGTTTTGCCAAATTTAGTATAGTGAGATAAAACAACATATTTTGTTGCCATCTTTTGAACTCTGTTCCATTGAACTTTTCAAGTTTTTCTCCATAGTTCACAGGCACATTAGCCATGACTGGTGCAGAATACGAACCGACCACAATTACAGATTCAGTAGCCATTTATTGCAAATATATATATATATATATAACGGTAATTGTCTTAAGATTGTTAGGAATAATGTCTCTATATATATATATATGTATATATGTATATATATAAACCTATCTAATGTAAATCAGAATTCAAATTTAGGCAGATCAACATAAAATCAGAAAAGGTAAAAAAGGATTGTAATATGTCAAGGCTAGTACTTGGTACTATGTCCTTAAGACAATTATGCCCTCATTTGGTGCTTAGAGTTTTAATATTTGTCTCCCATAATACAATGACAACGTGTACTATAACAACACTACAAATAGCACACACAGCGAACCAATGAATGCTCTGAACTCTCTCAAATGAACTTTGAATATAACTGAATTGATGAAATTTTTTGGATGATCGAATGACTGACTTTTCAGGATATTTATAGGTGATTAATGTGACCCTTCATGATTGGACATGACCCTTTGGAACGACTGGACACATGAAAAGGTATGGACGAAAAGGCATGGATGTTCAATTTGAACAAACAGTGGCGTGATAGTAAGTTAGCACTGTGGCGCTAGACTTCACAGTAGGGCAGCGTTGCAGCGCTGTGTCTAGGCGCTGCTTCCCTGTTCCCAAAACGACACAGTTTCATCTACTGTTAATAAACAAAATAAAGAAACTAAGCAAACAAAAATTAAAAAAGAAATTTTTGCCCAAAAAGATCAAGGTCGGGGCGACGCGCGTGTGGTGAACCCAAACCAATTCTTGGCTATGTCCTCTCCCCTCCACAAAAGTGGGGTGCCCCTTGGGGCCTAAACCTAAGAGCAATCTAGTTGTATATATACTCATTTGATGTTTAGTTCTCAATCCATGTGGGACTCTTGTTTCCCACAAACATTTATTATCATATTCAATGATGATCTTTGGGAGTTAATTTCTCATTCATTATCCTACGGATTTGAGCTTCCTAGTACTTGATTAATCTACTCATAGAGTATAACATATTTATGTGGACTCATCTCAAATGATTAATAAAACCCACTTAAATTATAGTTTAAAAACCCATCTTTAAAACTTCATTTAAGCTCAAATTCTAACAGATCATTTATCCGAATCCACTAGAATTTAAAACAAACAAGACTTAATAGGAGATTCGGTTTGTTTGTTTTTAAATAATCACAGAATGAGACATTCTTTTAAGAATAAATCTATACATATATCTGATTTAGGTAGTGTTTGTTTGAATCTTAATGTATCTTAACAACCCATCTTTTAATGTATCTTAAAAGCCCATATCTTTGTATTGAGGGGTCCTTTGAATACTTTAGGCTCGGAATGAGATATTCTTTTAAGAATAAATTTATACATATATCTGATTTACTCTCTCCTTCACGAAACGCTACTTCTTTCGTCGTTTTGCAATTTTTTTTGTAATTTTTTTTTTAATTCTTTACCCCCTTCACTTACCTTCTACAGTTGTGTTGCATTTTTTTTAATCCCTCTCTCCAAGTGAATGCCTTCCGATGATAAAACATCATTTGCTCCGCCACCGTAACAACCACGACTTCCTCCTTCATATCCGGAGCGTCACATCAAATCAATATAAAACTTAAAATTCTAAAATTACAATAAATTTATTTTTAGGAGAGCGTATTTAATTATACAACTACTTTTCATTTGATTCCTGCAATAAAAATAAAAAATAGAAAGTATATGTTTCAATTTTGGGATAAAAAAGTGTGAAGAAGTCATCTAATTCCTCAATATTATTGTTACTTCTGGGTTCATGTAGATTTGAAAAGAAAGATTTGATATGGCGGCTCCAGTGATGATGGAGGAGGAAGAGGAGGTGGAGGTGGAGGTGGAGGTGGAGGTGGAGGTGGAGGTGGAGGTGACGGTGGCGGGCGGAGGAGCGACGAAGGAATATTGAGGGGTTGATGAATTGTGGTAAAATGACGAGATTGGAGAACGACGAGGAAGAGGGGATGATGATGTTGGTGGTTTCGGTGGTAGACAAGGAGAAAAAGGCTAGGCGGTGGCGGTAATTGTTGGGGTGGATTAGAGAGAGAGGGATATTAAAGAAAGAGGGGTTGAGGGATTATAATAAAAAAATAAAAAAATTCACAAAAACGACGAAGGAAGTAGCGTTTCGGAAGGAGGGAGAAAATGGGATATAGGTATAGATTTATTCTTCTTTTAATTGAGAAACAAACTCACTTAGTATAATTATACCATAGTGGATAGCTGATATTTCCAACAGCTATCTAGTTCAAATCAGAGCAACAAGGAATAACAAAAGGAATTCTGGAAAATTGACTAGAGGAAATCCACCCCATTAACATGTAACTGATATTCTAAACCCAGCAAAATTTGACAGAGAGAAGAGAGAGACAGAAAATTCCAAGTAACCACACCCCTAAAAACCCATCATTGAAATTACACGCACATTCCAAATAACAAAAAAGCTTTAATACCCAGAAAGAGAAGAGATTATGAAAGAAACGCTAGATTCAAGCAAATTCAAAACTGTACCAGTAGCTGACGACTCTAAATTCTGAATTCCCTTGAACCCATCTGAAGAAAACCCATCACTATTTTCTCCCTCGTCAAACAACACCTAAATATTCAAAGGTTTTGATATTTAGGAGAAGATGAGATGAATAAATGAGATAGAAGCATGAAGCAGCTGCTCAACGGCCCAACCAAGTGGCAAAAACAGTGCCGGATTAATAAAAATACATGCAAGTTGACTTGTAAGTTTTAAGTCGTGAATTATAAATAAAAACGTTTGGCATTAATTTAATTTATAAATTAAAAATTAAGTTATAATAAATTATGAAGATATTTGGTTTATAATGAATTATAAGTTAAAATAAATATAAAAATTATTAAAAAAGACAATAATAAAAAGAAGGATAAAATAGATATTATATTTGATCAAATTAACTTATTTTAAAATGATTTATAAGTCTTTTAAAAATAAATTATAAATACTTACTTATTTTTTTATTTAAAATTAATTTATAAATAAAAAAAATAAATCATTGTCAAACTGGAGAAAAATGACAAATTACTTGTACCGAACAGGCTGGCATAATAAATAGCCACTCTCTTGGAATTTATCCCAAATAATATCATGTTGAAAAGTCAATGGTTGATTTTTTATAATTATTGTGCTTGTCACCTAAATTTCCACTTCTTTCCCGCGCAGTTCAACAACTTATTTTAATAAGGATTTGGTAGTCAATTTTCTTTTTTTTCGATAAAATGACTTTGTGAAATTTAGAGCTACTTTTTTTTTATTATTATTATTGCATTCCGTGGAAAACTATTTGCCACTTGTCCAGTTGAGGGCGTTCCATTATCTATCTTATTTTATCAGTCTTTTTAGGGATGAAATTTGTTTTTTTTTTTTAATTCTGTTATTTTTAATTTTTAAAGAAATATCAATAATTTAATTTTTCATATTATATCTAATTTGTTTCTATTTCATATCAAAAGAATTTTAGAAGAGTAAATTTGAGACTTTATATTCAGTTTATCACTTAAACAATAGCATTAATTACATTTCTTAATTTTCGTTATATTGACGTAAATTAAAAATTAATGAATGGAGTACTTTTGCAATTACTACTCCCCTCGAACGAAAAGGAATTTTTTTTACAAACTATTATTAGGTGCCAAGTACAATTTTTTGTAAAGTTATATATTTTGTTGATATTTTTTAATTACAATTTACATATATTTTACGAGATAGATCGATAAATAAATTAAAGAAAATTTTAATTTCTAATCTTATCTCTAATATTAGTTAAAATATAATAGTAGTGACATGATAATATGTTAGAAATTATATGTCATTTTATAGTTTTAAAATAAAAATATATTTTTAAATTAAAAACATATAAAAACTATTTTTTATTTTTTTTTTAAATTTTAGAATGAAGGGAGATACTAGAATTAAATAATTACTCTAAAAAGCAAAATTGTTCCGAAAACATATTGTTGTTTACTCTTGGCGGCGTGATATTTAATTTCATGTGGTTGGGTATATTCTCTAGTTTTTCTTGGACCCAAAAACTAAGAACAGTTCAAACTTGAAAGTCCAAATCCAACCACCCAATTTCGTTATCAACTTAAATACTCAATCAACCTGTTACAGTGTTACACGTGTATGTACTACAATTCTAAAGTCAATAACTCCGTACACTGTCTGTGTCTGGACTCATAATTTATTGACCCAGTGACCAGTAGCAATGGTTAACATACAAAAACCAAACCAAATCAAATTAAGTTTTAACTTGATAAATTGAGCGCGGTGCAATGCTGCATCTTAATTGCGTCTTCATTTGTTGTTAGACAAAATAAAAAAAAAATATATATATATATATATATATATATATATATATTGACGTGCCTGAACAACGGTAACTTTTTAAAACAAGATAATAAGATTGCGTAATTAATGACAATTTAGGGATGAAAATATGACACAAAAATAGTTTTGAGTACTGTGACTACTTACTACTTGAGGACAGTTTTGGTAATTAACCATGAGATAAATGGAAGATCCATCGTTTGGTATGAAATGGAGAGAATAATTATAGTGATTCTGGTGATAAAATGCAAGCTCTATGCGTATCACAACTCACAATCAGCTTGTACAACAAAATGTTCTCCTCACTGTACTGGATTTGGCACATACATATCATTTCAAACTATTTGCAACTCTGATTCTTTCAGTTTTTCACAATTGATGTTCCATACTGAAACAGAGACCATACATTTATAAGGTAATCCTGATAACAACATAAACTTAGAATCAACTGATAACAAGGATCATACTAACATAAGGTATCCTGATAACATAATAAAAAAAAACACGTATGAAATCCGAGGATTCTATTTTTTTCCTCCCTTCCGCGATTAATTCTATTTTTTTCCTCCCTTCCACTCCATAATCGCGGAAAGAAGGGTATAATTTGGTATGAGGCTCTTGTTCAGCAAAGGCAAATTTGTCATTGGCGATTTATCATTCTCCTCAAACCATGTCTCTATTGCCTTGCGATCATAAGTGTAACCATCAGCAGCAACATGAGGATCATCCATTACCTCCTGTAACAGAAATAAGGGTTTACATTATACAAAGTAATAATTCAAAGGAATTAGAATTTTCATGGCAGCATTGCAATAAAAGGGACATTATAAGCCTATATTTCTGGACAGACCCCTATAAAGTACTGACTGATAGTGCATATTGTAACAAATTATTTTGATATTTTGGTTTAATGTATCAATTTCAATTATTTCGACACAATAGATTTTTGCTTTAAGAACTTCATAGTATTCCTGATAAGGCACCGGAGCCCGAATCTACCCTATTATTTTCTAAACATGCCATTTCTACAAATAAAGGCATAGTAGAAAAAATATAGGCATACCTTGAGTATGGGGCATATGAAGTGGTTAGGAGGCATTGGCTGACCACTTGACACCAAATCTCGAGCCTTGTCAGCGACCTCTTTTAATCTCTCTAGTGCAGGGAGAACATGATCTTTCAAATCGGGCCTATCTCTTCGTCGAAGCTCAGCACAATTTAGTCCCAATAAAGCTAATTCCTTAGTCTCTTCTCTCGGCCATTTACCAGCCTTGGGATCCAGTATCTCTGTTAAGTTACCATCTTCAACGGCTGTTTCCACTACATGTGCCAGTGCTATGGCCGGTTTTGCCGTCAGCAACTGCAAAATAATCATCCCGAAAGCATAAACATCGGACTTTGGAGATATTAATCCAGTCCTTTGATACTCAGGATCTATATAGCTAAGCGTTCCCACTGGACCTGTGTCCCTATACGTGGTGGATATAGAGGAAGAGTCAGACTGACGCATCGTGGAAAGGCCAACGTCACCAATTTTGCTAACAAAATTGTGATCTAGCAATATGTTTGCTGGTTTCAGATCACGATGGATAACTTGTTTTGGCTGTGCATTGTGAAGGAATACAAGAGCTGAGGCTACTTCCCAAGCAATACGGTACCTCTCAAACCATGGGATTGGAGGAGTATTATTTTTCCGAAACAACCTCTCCTCCAAGCTACCATTCTCCATATACTCATAAACAAGGCATCCATGATCAGGACATGCACCAAGAAGAATTAGCAAATGTGGGTGACGAATTTTGCTCAAAATTTCAAGCTGAAAATCCAGTAAAACAACAGAAATAAAGTGTTACGTGAATGTGGATTGGATATTGATAATAATGGGTTTTTGCAACAGTAATGAGTAAATGGTACCCAAATAGCAGTTCATGAAGAATTTGTTATGTTTATAAGCTCCTGATACCAGTGGGAATATGTTTGGTCTCTTCATTTATAAAACTCTCATACCTCCTGCAGAAATTCCTTGGTCCTGTGAACCTCCTGAGAGTGGAGAACTTTTACGGCAGCAGTCGTATGATGCAAACTGCACTTATAGACAGTTCCATATGCTCCCATTCCAATCCTAAGATCTTTGGCAAATGATGAGGTGGCAGACACAATCTCTTCCCATGTGAACTTCTGGTACAGTTGCACAGAACCAGCTAGGGCATTCTCAAGTTTTTCTTTCTCCCTGGCCTCACTAGAGGCTCTAGTCTCTGCTTCTTTTCTATCTGCAACTTCTCTTTCAACACATTCCTTCACATACTCGGCTTCTGTTTTAGCAGCTCTATATTTCTCTTTTTCTCGTTTTGCTAATTCTCTCGCTGCCTCCTCCTTATCCTTTATCTCCTTCAGTTTAATTGCTTCCTCCATTCGGCACTTGTTAAGATCATTTAGCTGATAGAAAGTAAGAACATGTATACATTTATACGGGACAAGATTCTTTAAACTAACTGTGATGCACATTGAGCTGTCTCTTAGTATACACGAAATTGCATGCGAAGGAGATTATTAAAATATTATAGCCATTGATGGCCAATTCTCTGCAGCTTAAGCTTCAAAGAAATTAGTAACTTAGGATGTTTCTCATGCTTTTGTAAAAACGATGCAAATTAATGTTCGTTACCATAACATCTCATTTGACTCATTATACCTCTGTAATCATTTAGTTTTTAAAGAATATCTAAAATGTTAAGTGGATTGAAATGTTATTAACAATAGCTATATAATCAATGTATTGTATGCAATACCTCTTTAAGATTCATTATAAGAATGATTGTAACGTAGTATGATTTCAAAATTAAAATTCACACCCACCTTTCATGTTATATATATGAGTTATATAATTAAACTTAGATTCTTCTAAAGGATTGTATTAGTGTTCAGCCATCTCATTTAATAATAATTAGATGGATTTAGCAAAATTAATAATAAATAAAAATAATTTATTTTAAAAATATTAATACAATAAAAAACTTCAATAGCTATAAGTAAAAAAGGAAAAGACAGCAAAGAAAGAGATTCTGAGAATTTCAAAATCCACAAAAAACTGAAGAACCTCGAAAAGATTTACTAGTGTTCTGTACTATTGTATATCTGGATACAATCTTAGAATTATATCTGTTACACCTTATTCAAATTAGTTACATTATGTTGATTTGATTTTTCCTTTAATTAAATTAATGTTTGCTTCTTTAATTATCCAAATATTAGAAGTATCAAACACATTTAGTTCAAATGCTTTCTAATGCTTATATGGTAAGTAAAACAACGATTATATATGAGAGCCGATTCATAGCCACTGTTGTTATGGATCATTTCTCAGCCAACCTATCCTCAGTCGTTCATTACAATTACGGACGGCTAAGATTAGAAAGGAAGATTAAGTATCCGCAAGAAGTTCATGCGGATAGTAATTAGTATATGTTTTTAGGAAGGATTGCAACAAAGGGGTAATTCGCCATTTTTAAATCGAAGTATCCACAGGAACTTCTTGCGGATACGTTACGTTAAAAAATGTCAGAACATTCATCCTCTCTTCTAACCCAATTTTTTCTCTTCTTCAATGAAATTTTAAAATTCAATAATTTTTTTGTTACAAATCCAAAATTGTCAATCTATATCTCGTTAACATCTTTAAAACAAGATCCATTGTTGATATCTTTTTATTTTGCTAAAACGATCAAAATTGGGGTTAAAATTTTGTATTTTGAAATACACCATTATAAACTTTGGTTGCAACTTTTGATATTTTAACTACATTAAAACATATCAACAATGCCTCTTATTTTGAAGATCTTTTCGAGACCTTTCCAATGACATAGAATGACAATTTTGAATTTATACGAAATTTTGAAATTTGGTTGAAGAAAGAGAAAATTTTGTTTTAGGAGAGAGAATGAGTGTTCTAAACACCTCTGACATTTTGACGTAAAAAAGTTATGCGCAGGAAGTTTCTGCTGATACTAATTAGTATCTGCAAGAACTTCTTTTGGATACCAATAAAACTCTTCTAATCTTTGTCGTTGAAGATTGCAATGAATGGTTACATACGGGTTATCTGGGAAATGACCCATAGCCAGCGATGGCTATGGATCATTCCCATATATATATATATATATATATATATATATATATATATATATATATATATATACACACACACACACACATAACACTAACCTTCCTAGAAGCATCTATGGTCTCACTTTGGGCTATTGCATACATTCCTTGTATATGTCTGAGCTCAATTCTCAATTTTTCCAGCTCAAAGTTAACATTAACCTGCACATAGAGAAATCTTATTTATTACTTATTTTGATGGCTACGTATTTAACCAACGAAAATCAAGAGACACTTATTTCATACAAAGTCACCAGGCTCAAAAAAGCAAATTCGCTACTTCAAGTGTAAAGTTCACTTTATTACTGAGACTTATCAAATATATCTATCTATATGAGAAGTTTTCAAATTTAGCATCAGCAACAATTTCAAACAACACGTGCAGTAACTAATACAAACAACACACATGCAGTAAACTCCAGGCTCCAGCATTAGTCCAACCACAATTAACACTCAAAGAATCTTTAAACAGTGCATCAAGTTACTGTAGAAATTTGACTCCATACAAATCGTGCAAGGCTAGTAAGCTAGTGATGATTGATGATGGAAGCATAGTGTCAGAAATTTTACATGAATTCCGTCATGGACCTACGTAAGTGGATATAGGGCTAGATCAAGTCTCTTTGAAGTTATTTTAAAACTCTTAGGAATTTTGAGGATCTATGTTATTCAGGTAATGTTGATTTGGATAGATTCTTTGGGTCCTATAAACATGATTTACGCCCTGCAATGTAATAGAGTTGGGAATTATTTGTGTGAACTGTCTATTTCTCCAATCTGCGCACTCTTGTTCTACAGCAGCTGATAATATGCAAAATTTACCAGAGTAACTCCTAGAACTTATGGTCCAATACAAGGCAATACCTGGAGTCAACAGCATTAAGCAGCTCTTACACCATAACCAATGCAGAACACTCCTTTTTACTAACATGGTGAACATTAACAACCATATTTGATACTGCTTTCATTCCAAAATATAGGATCATATTGACTTTTGGTCAATTTGAGATATTTTCAAATTCAAATCTAATATGAATTGATTTAGTTGCAGACATAAAATTGTGAAATTTGTAAACTATCTAAATAGTACAACAAATTACAAGATTATCATTTTCAAAAGTTAAATGAATTATATAAATTCTGAATTTAAAAATATCTTGACTTTGAAAAGTCAAACTTGATCCTATATTTTGGAACAAAGGGAGTATAATACAATACCTGGCTCTCTGATGAAAATTTTGTAAGTGCGTTTGAGGTGGAAGCTTGATCAGATGTCCGTGACTGGTTGTCTGCATTAATGGGATAAGCACTCACAACTTTATCCATTCTCCCAATATCCAGAGACAGAATTTTAGAATGGTCAGAATCAACTGAATCGGTTCTTGTGTGATGAACTGTTTGGTTTATAGTTGAAAGAGCTTGAAGTCGCTGCATCGGTAAAGAAGGAGAACGAAAATGAGAGTATGAAGCAACTGATCCTGCCTCTGTCCATTCTGAAAAAGGGAAAAAATAGACAACTGTTTACTCTTTATGAATCGGCCTCATACTACGCTGTTAATCCCAAATCAAGTCTCATGTGAAAATCCTTTAGTTCTTTTCTAGAAAGTTAAACGAACGTGTGGTAACCAAGTTGTCCACTTGGGACTACGCTGTTAATCCCAAATCAAGTCTCATGTGAAAATCCTTTAGTTCCTTTCTGGAAATTTAAACGAACGTGTGGTAACCAAGCTGTCCACTTGGGACTATGTGTTTAGTTTATCTTAAATGCAACTAGAATACTTTACTGCCAGTGGTACTTGGAAATCAATTTAAAATAGAGTGAATGACTCACATGCGTAATCGGAGTGTGTTTGTTTTTCTGCCGAGTAGTAATTGGAGTTTTGAACAGAAGAAAATCATAAAGGAATAGGGAGGAGATAGTGACAAAATATACTTCAGGTTAGCGCTAATGATAGATAGTTTAAAAGATTGTGAAGTTTCATGTCAGAAACACAAACAGACAAAGGTGTGCAGTATAGAGATGTGATGTGTTAGATGGCTACACCCTAAGAATATGATGAACATATTTAAATATTTATTTGACTAAATCTCAAAGAAGCAGCTTTAATATGATCCTTCAATATGTATTTCAATATGAACCAGCCATTGCCCATATGTCACTTGTACTCAGGTCCTTCAACTTGAATAAATAGTAAGAGGTAAAATCGAAAATATAATTACATAATGTCAAGCCCAAACAGGCATACCCAAATTGAGGTCTTGATAACCAAGTTCAAGTGCAGCAGCACGTGAATTTTATGTACTTGTATTGCTCTAATACACGGGAATTGATAGTGTGCTTGCAGGAGATAAATGATGCATGCCTATTATGAGTAGCTAAGAGAATAAAAATCATGTGTAACATATGGAACAGGCTTAAACGGCAGGACCAGCCGCAGAAAATTGAGTATAAGCTATTGCATTCGTACAAATTGTAGTTTAGATTCCTTGTTCAGATTTACTTTTACATTTTTAAGCAGGTTCAGCCCACTCTACCATAAGCACGAATGAGCAAAGCAGCGATGCAACAGCCAATGGCTGCAACTCACAAATCATCGACTTTTCTAAACTGGAGATCACATGTCTGAGCTGATTAAATCACACCCATTCATCCAAAAAGCAGAAAATATATGTGAAGAAGCATTGAAACCTGTTTGCGAGCTGAAACTATAACTTGAAGAACTGCTGGTAGAACAACTCGTATCGCTAATGTCATCTTCAATATTTCCATTTGTCTCTGAATCAGATGGACGGACTGATGACAGTTTTCCTCTTGAAACAGCATAGACCGTGCAATTGCTTGGGGTGCATTCTGAGATTCTTGAGGATAACCTCCTTACCCTAAGGTTTCAACAACAGAAAGAAATTGATACCAAGGACAAACGAGATACTAAGGGGTAGAACGTAAACAACATGCTATATAGATAAATTTCTGAAATTTTGACAAGTGTTTGTTCTCAATTAACAATTTACAAATATGCGAGAATGAAACACTTAGTTATGTCGGTTAAACACTGTCAAGATATCCCCTAAAAGAACATTTTACCTACAGGTTTCAATCCTCCATTTCACCGTGCTCAGCATTAAAGAGAGATAATTGTTTAACAGAATTCCATGATGCAGTTTAGTTCTCACTTAGGCCCTACTTAAATGCAATTGATATGAGTGAACCACCATTATTGCCACCAAGAAGGTCCTACAATTACCTTCTTCCTGAAACAGTCGCAATGATTTGAATTGCTTTCCTACTCTACTCTCAGCACCTGAGTTTTATGAACAATGGTATATAAAGTCTTACACAATTGAATAACACTATGTCACTATGATCAACAACAAAGCATAAAGTATGTGTGCTTCACCCAACTGAAGAATGTAGTTTAACTTTGTCAGCCAGATTTAATTGACAACTAGTGCGCTGAGGTATGGTAAAACATATAGAAAAACAATCTTAAATTTTAAAGTGTCACAATGTGATAAAAGAATCAATTCAAAAAGATCCCCTAATTCCAATTACGAATAGTAGCAGCACTGGCTAAATTCATCACACTATCTATCACATGCTAAGTTGATCGATACCTTGAGAACATGCTACGCGATGAAGCTCCGATAACAAGCTTGTTAATTTTGCACTTAGCAACCTCCCTTGCTATCGCACTTGCTACATCATCTGATTCAATCTGTATAACTTCTACTTGCGCCTGCACATGGAATACTATGTAAGGTGAGCCTCTTCAAATTTGAGTTTTGCGACATTTTTAAGAATCAATTGGACCAAACCTTTCTTTGAGCACACATCTTTTCATAAGGAATGAGCATTTCATCAGTTTGCCATTCCACTTCCTTCCTGAATGCAGTGCCTATGTCGTCTCGCACTTGTGATATAGGAATGAAATTTCCCACTGGAACTAGAAAAAGTACAATATCAAACCCCAGAATTGAAGACAATATTCAGGTCAAATATCTTTCTCCTAATGAACTTTAAATCTTATAATGTTATGGTTCTTCTTGCTTACTTGTGCAGCACAATATGCATCTGTTTTAGAAAAGTTTTCAACCAATTTCCTCCTATTTAGCATATTCAAGAGTGAAAAAATAACCCCAATGGCTTGCTCTAGTGAGCATCATCATGATATGATAAGTAACTTGATGAGGTAAAGGTCATGTGTTCAAAACTTCATAGAGGCTCTTTGAGGCCAAGGGGTTCCTAGTGCACACCTAAATAGGGTATTGGGAACTATGTAGTGTGTGGTTTTTGGGTGCTTAGATTCTCGTAGCCATGAGACACCGCTATGTAGTTAAATGATAACTAACATCTTCAATTGGAATCTATTTTAGCATTTACTTCCATGAATAGATACAGCTATATAATTTGTTTCATGAGTAGTGAATCTAGATTTATTTTTTGCGGAATAATTGAATCAATATATCAGAAAGGAAGAACTTACTTGGGGTCGGAACTGCCTTTATTATAGGGCGGACATGTAACAACTTGAACAACACCTTGCCCTCAGGAACAAATTTCTCCAATGCCCACTGAACTACATATTTACTATTGGAATTTCCATTGATAGCTATAGCAACAACCGAAGAGGAGGAAGGTGGCAACGCTTGAAGGCCTTCAATTATTTCGTTATCCTCCATTTTTCTGCCACTTATATTGTGCATGTTCTATAACATACTATACTATGTATCTTACGAATGGATTTATTCCTATCAATTCAAAGAAGACAGGGAAGATCATTTATCCGAATTCACTAGAATTTAAAACAAACAAGACTTAATAGGAGATTAGGTTTGTCTGTTTTTAAACAATCACGGAATGAGACATTCTTTTAATTGAGAAACAAACTCACTTAGTATAATTATACCATAGTGGATAGCTGATATTTCCAACAGCTATCTAGTTCAAATCAGAGCAACAAGGAATAACAAAAGGAATTCTGGAAAATTGACTAGAGGAAATCCATCCCATTAACATGTAACTGACATTCTAAACCCAGCAAAATTTGACACAGAGAGTAAGACAGAAAATTCTAAGTAACCACACTCCTAAACCCATCATTGAAATTACACGCACATTCCAAATAACAAAAAAGCTTTAATACCCAGAAAGAGAAGAGATAATGAAAGAAACGCTAGATTCAAGCAAATTCAAAACTGTACCAGTAGCCGACGACTCTAAATTCTGAATTCCCTTGAACCCATCTGAAGAAAACCCATCACTATTTTCTCCCTCGTCAAACAACACCTAAATATTCAAAAGTTCTGATATTTAGGAGAAGCAGATGAGATGAATAAATGAAGATAGAAGCATGAAGCAGCTGCTCAACGGCCCAGCCCAACCAAGAGGCAAAAACCGTGCCGTAATGTATCACCATTAGTCTTTGACAATTACATGTATTTTTATTAATCCTTCCATTTGCATAATAAATAGCTACTCTCTTAGAATTTGTCGCAAATAATATCATGTTGAAAACTCAATGGTTGATTTTTTATAATTATTGGGCTTGTCACCTAAATTTCCTCTTCTTACCCGCGCAGTTCAACAACTTATTTTAATAATTTGGTAGTCAATTTTCTTCGTTTTCGATAAGATGATTACTTAATGAAATTTAGAGCTACTTTTTTATTATTATTTTTATTGCATTCCGTAGAAAACCATTTGCCACCTATCTTATTTTATCAGTCCTTTTAGGGGTGAAATTTGTTTTTTTTATTTATCTTTAATTTTTAAATAAATATTAATGACTTAATTTTTATATTATATTTGTATTAAATACTAATTTGTTTCTATTTCATATTTAAAGAATTTTAAAAGGATAAATTTAAGATTTTATATTCAGTTTTATTATTTAGATAGTAGCATTAATTATATTTTTTTAATCTTAGTATTGCCGTAAATTAAAAATTAATTAATGGAGCACTTTTGCAATTACTACTCCCCTTGAACGAAAAGGATTTTTTTTACAAACTATTATTATGTGCCAAGTACAATTTTTTGTAAAGTTATATATTTCGTTGATATTTTTTAATTACAATTTACATATATTTTACTATATAGATAAATAAATTTAAAAAAATTTAATTTGCTAAACTTATCTCTAATATTAGTTAAAAATATAATAGTAGTGACATGATAATATGTTATAAATTGTATGTCATTTTATAGTTTTAAAATAAAAATATATTTTTAAATTAAAAACATATAAAAACTATTTTTTTAATTTAGAATGAAGGGAGATACTAGAATCAAATAATTACTCTAAAAAAGCAAAATTGTTCCGAAATTTTGTCAAACTTTTTTATCACCAACTATACCAAAACCATATTGTTATTGACTCTTGGTGGCGTAATATTTAATTCCATGTGTTTGGGTATATTCTCTAGTTTTTCTTGGACCCTAAAACTAAGACCAGGTCAAACTTCAAAGTCATGATTCACGGTTTAGCAGTATACACTGTGCAGTCCAAATCCAACCACCCAATTTCGTTATCAACTCAGTCACCCTGTTGCACATGAATGATGTATCTCCTACAATTATTAACTCAATGACTCCATATTAAGTAGACTGTCTGTGTCTAGACTCAGTCACCCTGTTGCACATGTATACAATGATTATATTTGGGATAGGACTATTAATCTCAAGTGTCTTGTTTGCTTATAAATTTGGACTTAGGACTATTAGTCCAGGGATTATAAAATCCCTTAATATAAGGAATTATTTTTTAATCCAGGTTCTAATCAAGCGTATTGGGCCGATGTGGGGAAGAGGTTACAAAGGCATGTTTGGATTTTCTTAATGAGGGGTGGCTGCCCGTTGGCCTTAATGATACGGTAATTGTTCTTATTCCAAAAGTTAAAAAGCCGGAGAAAATGACTGATCTGAGGCCGATTTCTTTATGTAATGTTATTGTGAGGATTATGACAAAAATGCTTGCGAATAGATTAAAATTGGTGCTGAATTCAGTTATTTCAGAATCGCAAAGCGCTTTTATTCCAGGGCGTCTTATTACGGATAATGTAATGATTGCATTTGAAGTCGGGCACTACATTAAAAGGAAAACGAAAGGAAAAGAAGGTGTGGCGTCTCTTAAGATAGACATGTCTAAAGCGTATGACAGAGTTGAATGAGGTTTCTTGGAGATGACGATGACTAAGTTGGGCTTTTGTAGTAAATGGATTAGTTTGGTTATGATGTTTATATCCTCAGTTCGATATGTGGTGCGACAAGAGGGTCTTGAGGTAGGGCCAATTATTCCTTCCAGAGGTTTACGACAGGGGGATCCTATGTCGCCGTATTTATTTCTTATTTGTGCTGAGGGTTTGTCTTCAATTCTTAATGATAGAGTACGCAAAGGCCTAATCTATGGATGTCGTGATGCTAGGAGGGCACCTGAGGTATCCCATCTTTTCTTTGCGGATGATAGTTTTTTGTTTTTTAAAGCTTCTATTGTTGAATGTGCCGCAATAAAAGATTTTTTAATAGTGTATGAAGCAGCTTCGGGGCAAAAAATAAATTTTTCAAAATCTTCTATCTTATTTAGCTCTAATACAGCTGGTAGGGTTCAAGAGGATATTTGTAGTTTGTTGGGGGGTACATGTGACAAATAATCATGGCAAGTATTTGGGTGCGTCATCGCTTGTAGGGAGAAATAAAAAAGAGGTATTTGCTTATGTTAAGGAGAAAGCTTGGCGTCGTATGTTTGGGTGGAAAAATAAAAATCTCTGACGAGCAGGGAAGGAAGTGCTTATTAAGTCTGTTATTCAAGTTATTCCTAGCTATATTTATGAGTGTGTTTCTTCTACCTGTGGATCTTTGTGATGAATTAGAGCGTATGATGAATAGTTATTGGTGGAGAAAAAAGAAAGATGGTTCAAATAATATGCGATGGAGATGCTGGGATAAACTGTGTCAACAAAAGATTCATGGAGGTTTGGGATTTAGGAAAGTTCATAATTTTAATAAAGCTATGTTGGCAAAGCAAGCGTGGCGTTTATTTTCTTGTCCTAATTCTCTTTGTGGAAAAATTTTTAAGGCTCGATATTATCCTAAATCAGACTTTTTAAAAGCTAAGTTGGGAAATAATCCCAGCTATATTTGGCGAAGTATTATTTCGAGCCAAGATGTAGTGAAGGAGGGTTGTAGGAAAAGGGTGGGTAATGGGTTACATACGAAAATATGGGGAGAACCGTGGTTAGCCAACTCTTATTATCCATATGTTGAAACTCCAACTAATGAGGAATTAATTGATGTGACGGTTGATGCTTTAGTAAAACCGGGGTTTGAAGAATGGGATGAAGACATTATACGGGGAATGTTTGAAGTTAGAGATCAAGAGGCAATTTTGGCTATTCCTTTGCCGAAATATCCGTAGGAGGATTCGTGGTTTTGGGCATGGGACTCTAAAGGCATGTATTCGGTAAAATCGGGATATAACTCTCTCTGTGTGGCACATATGCAGGTTATGGCTCCTTCGATTACAGATTGGGGGTTCATTTGGAAGCTTCAAGTACCTCCAAAAGTTCGCAATTTTATATGGAGAGCTATAGATGGGTGTTTGCCTGTAAAGGTTAATTTAATGGCGCACCGAATAATTTCAGAATCAAATTGCTCACTGTGTAATCAGGCGGAAGAGACGATAGATCATGCGCTTATAGGTTGCCCTGTTGCTCAGTTAGTTTGGGCCAAAGCCTAGCTCAATGCATCGCCTGGCACAACAGAAAAGCTAATCCAATGGTGGAATAGGATCAAATTTGTGCAGGTGCGCTCGGTAATGGAGAGGTGTGCTTGTCTATTGTGGGGAATTTGGGGACACCGGAATCATGCAAGGTGGAAAGGACAAGCGAAACAGCCGAGTTTCGTTATTAATCAAGCATCATTTTGCCAAGCAGAATGCAGTCTGCACATATATCAGCGACGGTGCTAAAAAGGGTGCCTAAGGAAAAATGGCAGAAGCCGCAAGCTGGGAGCTGGAAATGCAATGTAGATGCAGCGCTGTTTAGTGGAGAACAGAAGATGGGTTTTGGGTGCATTGTACGGGACTCCACTAGTTCTTTTGTAGCTGTTATGCAAGGGTCTAAGCCGGGTAGTTTTTCTCCAATTTTAGCGGAGGCGATTGGCCTAAGGGAAGCGTTATCTTGGCTAAAGGATGCATCGTATCAATCTATTATTGTGGAAACTGATTCCCAAATAGTATCAAATGCAGTTAATGGTGAGAATATTTTTTATTCAAGTTTGGGAATTATTATTGATGATTGTAGAGCCATTTCTAAGGCGATAAATCAGTGTCGTGTAACGTTTATTAGACGATCAGCGAATGTGGTAGCCCAAGCTTAGCTAGAGCTGCAAATTCTGTGTCTGGTCAGAGGGTCTTTGGAAATAATTATCCCTCTTTTCTTTCAGATGTAATTGCTGCAGATTTGAATGAATAAATCTCTTATTATTTGTGTCAAAAAAAAAACTAGGTATTATAATCCCTAGCATTTGGGACTAAATTTTTTTAGACAAAATCAACCTCAACATTTTTTTTAAAATGACCATAATATCATATTCTATCCTTTTATCAACATGAATATACGATCTCCACAACTCACTCCTTTCTTTTATGCTTCAGTTCAATTAATTTGCCCGATGTATATATTAGATAATACATACAACTAATTTAACACTGATCAACAAAAAGAAATTGTAACAATAATAATAATAATAAATATAAAAATAATAAAATAATTAATAATAAACAATAATACAAACAGACACGATTAATTAATTAATTTGCAGGAGAATCGTGTTTATATATTTTATACAAAGTTGTAGACTTAATTTTGAGATTAACAAATTAGAAACATGATTAGATGATACTGCATGTCATCTAGAATATCAGTTTTTTTTAAAACAAAAAAAAACAAATATACTGTGAAGAGTCAATTCTACTTAATATAACTGGAAAATAAAAATAAGCTAACCTCATATGTATTTAATGTATTTTTTAATGTATAAACAAGTTTATAATTAATTGTTCATCATTTTTTGATGTATAAACAAGTTTAAATTATAGTTTAAAATATGTTATTATTGATAAGGGTATAATTGTCTAAACAATATTTTTTTATCCAATCCTTTTAATTAATCCTGGAAAAAACAAACATAACATGAGATTATTTTAAGTTATCTCATGAATAATCCTATAAAAAACAAAAATGTGACTATGATTATTTAATCATATGATTAATAGTCTTGGGATTATAATCCCATGCATTATAATCCCGGGATTATAATCTTTGCAAACAAACATGGCCATAGTTTATTGTCTGAGTGACTCACATCCTACTAATCATTATTTTCAGAACAGGTTCTGACCAGCGGATTTTATCGGTTGAATCAAAAATTGATTTTATGTCCAGTTCGATTTGGTTCGATTGAATTAATTTGGTCAAAACTTGAATTTAATGTTGACCAGATGAACCGGTTTTTTATTATTTTTTTATACTAAAATTTTTTTAATATTAAAATTAACAACTTTTAGTAATATTGTAACTCAAGTTTATTATGTTTAGTTCATAAAAAATGAAATTTTTTAAAATTTTATTAATTATTAATAATATATTTTTATATATTTATGACGTCACTAGTTCAACCACTAGTTGAACCAGTAACCCATCTACCTGATAACTTTTTTGATAAAAACATTGCCACTAATGAGCCCACCTCTTCGGATCTTCAGGCCAAAAGTTGCGAAAAATTAATGACGACTCTTTTACATGTGTTAGTACAATTATTTAGTCAATCACTCCATATTAAGCAGACTAATTGTGCCTGGACTTATAATTTACTGTCCCAATGACCCAGATCTACTAATGAGTCCACCTCTTCGAATTTTCAGAACAAAGGTTGCATAAAATTACTAGCAAGTCTTTACATTTGTCGGTATAATTATTAAGTCAATAGCTCCATATTAATTAGACTAAGGGGGTGTTTGATAAAAACTGAATGAATCTGAATCTGAATAAGCTGAATCTGAATGAAAAAAGTTGTTTGATAATTGACTTGTCTGAAACATCTGAATGACAAAATTTTATTATTTTACCCCTCTAAAAAAAATTCAAAATTGTTGTAAAATTATTTAATATTACTTAATATAATAGTTAATATTTTTTTAAAAAATTTTAATTTTTAATTTATTTTTTTTACTCATTGAGCCATTCAGCCAAAAAAATCTGACTTAGCCATTCAGCTCAACCATCTGACCGATTCAGCCATTCAGACCAAAACAAACGCACTTACCGATACAGCCATTCAGCCATTCAGCTCTAAACAAACACCCCCTAAATGTGTCTGAACTCATAATTTACTGTCCCGGTGACCCAAATCTCACTAATTTCAAATCTTCAGGGCAAATGTTGCGTAAAATTACTGGCGAGTCTTTCACATGTGTTTGCGAGTTTCAAAATCGAGAGAAAATAAAGAAAGATTTAATAATGAATACAAATTTATTGTTTGTGAGATTTAATAAAGAGAATGATTTTTTTAAAAAAAAAAAAACTTTACCTAAAAACTTCCTTTTAAAGTTAAGAAGAGTTAGAAGGAAATTTGTTAAACATTTAGCTTACAAGCTAAAATACCAAAACTACTCTTATAATAATTTGTAAAATACAATCTCATAAGGGTAAAATAGTAATATGTTATTTTAAGTTAAAATTTTCTTCCAAAACTTACAAACACGAGAAAATAAAGTAAATTTCATTTCTTTCGCTTTCCTTTATCTCAAAATTTTTAAATTTTGTTCTCTTTAATTTTTTTTCTCCCAAAACTCACAAACACATGCGTTTATAAAATATACGAGATATACTTCGTCCATCCTTGAAGGATGACCTAAGGTATATTTTTTTATTTTATAAATAGTGACAATAAAGTAAACGATAAATATGTCATTTAAAATAACCTACTCGCATATTTTCTCTATCCCTAAAATAATGACTAAAGTCTAAAGGTATCGATGACCACTTGACCCGCTGATGCGACTCACTTCTACTTATATAGAGGTCACAGGTCCACAAGACAACAACAAACAGTGTCGTTTATTCACTCCCCCACCTACATCCCTCCCTCTATATTAAGATAAATTGTTGTAATATATTATGATATTAAAAAATAAAAATAAGAGTCTAAAGGTACAATTTTTGTTGTCTCCAAAAAGACAAGATAAAATATATAAAGTGAATGGTAAATATGTCATTTAGTGAGGTCAATTAGTATAAAAAATTAAAAGTATTCATCACTTTATATAATATGTGAGGTCACTAAAGAATTTTTTTTAACTCTCTTTTCTCTACTTTTATTTTTCTTAATATGTGTGTAAATTGTACTTTGCCCGTATTTTTAGGGACAGAGGGAGTGTAAATAATAATAATAAAAAACATCGTAACTTTATGTAATTCGGTGAATCTCAACTCACTGCTTCCCTTAATATCATCCCTTTACCGCATCATGCGGGTTTACAAGAGATCATCGAGGCTTGTTCGGAAAGGCTAATATACCATAACTTTTAACTTAATTTTATTCTAATATACCATAACTTTTAACTTAATTTTATTCTAGTAGTCACTAAACTCAATATAATAGAGGTGAATTTAAGTTTCCAACTTCAGAGGATAGATCGAAACAAATAGAATTTTTCCATTCATGCTACTGTTCTTCCTAGGTTCGACTCTTGGCCTGAGCTGCCATCTTTTTCTTTTCACGCCAATAAAGATAAACTTGAATTTTTTTTATACTTTATTTTCTCTACTTTACTTTTCTGTAGTTTGCATGTAAAATATATTTTGGACATCTCCAAATGAGTAATTACTTTATTAATTTAATATTACTTGAGAATATTTTATAGTTAATTGTTTATTCAATTTCATATTTTATATTTTGTCATAATTAAGGTTAAGGTCATTTGATGATTAATTATAATCTAAAATGAAGATATAATATTATATAATTTACGAGATAAATAAAAGATAGAATAAAATAGTTCATTACGGTATTAAATTGATACAAATAATTTTAGCTCAACTATTTTTGCAAATCAACACAAACTAAGTGTATGTTTAAAACAACAATTTTGAGAAAAAGGGTAAAAAATTAATTGTAAAAAGTTGTTGGAGTTTATTTAACCATATACTACATTATGGTTTAATTTTGTTCTTGAAATTTTATTTTTAAAAAATTATAAATGATTTTCTTTATCTTTACTATTGTGTTTCTTTTTTATATATTCATTTTATACTCGCAAATTGTCACCCCCAGCAAATGAGGGACTAAAGTGAGAAGTATCCAAACTACGGTGAAAATAAACAAATACTATAAGTTGTTGTCTAAGAAAATGTAAATACGAAAACAAAAGCCTCTTTCAAGCGTCTTCAAAACATGAAAACCCTCTCGCTCTCTCATATGAACACTCACTTGGTGGAACAGTCCGAGTCTCACCAATAATCAAGTTGGCGCTAAATTTAACCTGTCGATACGCCCGTAGGGTTTATGCTCTGTACAACTTCGAGTTAATAACTTCTCATAGTATTTGATTAATGGAAGGAAGGAGATTCGATGGAGTCGCCGTGAATTCGCACTCCGGCAACGGTTTTTCCTCCACCAGGACTACTCCTCCTCCTCGTCAATTAAATTATGGTTGCAAAAAAGTTCAGGTACCTCTTTATTTCTCTATACTACTTGATAATATGAAGTAAGAACCCTAGTTTTTAATCTAGGTTTTTTTGGCCAATCTGGGGAAAAAAATACACCACTAGGTTTTTAGATTCAATTACACTTTGAACAATGTCTTTTGAGCTAACATGAAAGTTCTTGCATTAATATATACTAGAGTTGAATGGATGAAAATGTTTAACCATTTAGCAGCTGTTTCTGAGTTTTAATATCATGATTTTGTCTATAGACCTATTAAAACATTGGTTTTCAATGTTCAAATTGATAGTAGGTAATGTTTCAACTACCCCAGAGTAGAGATATGAGAGGTATGGCAGAACGTATGTGTGAAGATGTAATAATGAATATTTACTAGTTAAACTTAGACCATATGTATTTTAATGTATCAATCAATGCAATCAGATGCAGTTTAAATGTGATGGTATGGCAATCGCTATTCTCACTTTGGTTCATTATTCAATGTTGTTGTCTAGATTGTGGTCTTGGTGTAAGTTCAAATCCCTGAAAGTATTAATATTGAACTATTTTAATTGGCAAATACGAAAGTAAAGAAATAACTATTCGAATTAGTATTTAAATGGTTCTGTTTATTGCAATCTGTATTAGTAACGTGGTTGAATAGGAGCAAAGATATTTTAGTTATAGGTCTAAAATCTTTTTGCAGTTTCTCACACGGTGTCATAACCTTTACATGCAAGTCCCTACAGGAAAAAAGAAAATGTTTTGACTTTAATATATATTTATGGAGCTATAATATCATGCTATTACTTCTTTGTTTGTCTAGTTATATAGGGGCTTTAATATCCATTTTATTTCTATATGCATGGATAGCCAACTACATTGAGGAGAGGCGTTGTGGCATCACTTTGAGCCTTTTAATTTCTGGTTGCTCAGCGTTTGGAAGCAATGTTCTGAATTCTGATAGTTTTTAGATAACAGATGGATGGTTGTTTATCGAAACTGGAGTCCTCCCCCCCCCCACCAAAAAAAAATAAAATAAAAAATATATAAATAAATAAATAAATGCTTGGATAGTTAGTTCACAGATTCAATGCCCTATTGAACCGCTTCAATTTTTTTATAATTACTTAAAGTTTCACCGCATCACTGATTTTGGTTCAGAAGTTGGCATCTCTGAAGATCTTCGAAATATTATGTTGCGGACCATTTTAGGGGTATTAGTGGACCATAGTAATTTCTTGTTCTGCAAACTATCTTTTTCATTTTCTGTTCATTAGTTTAGTTTATTCGTTTTTCCTTTTAGGTCAAGAAGGATATAACTGTTTAGCTTTCCATGAGCCCATGAAGTATTCATGTATTTACAATTATATCTATAATCTAATGATGAAAAAATTCACTTTGTTTAGGGTTTCAAGCAGTTGGTCCTCATTTGAGAAAATAAATTTTGTTTATTACTTTAATTTGCAGAGAGCATTAGAGCACTTGGCATCTATTGAACTAATTGAGTTGTGCAATGAAGCAAAAGTTGAGCGTTGTCGTGCAACAAGAGACTTGAGAAGCTGCGGACGCTCTGTTGAAAGTGTATTGAACTCGTGTGGACATGCCTCCTTATGTGCAGAATGTAGTCAGAGGTGTGATATATGCCCAATCTGTAGAATTCCTTTGCCAAAGAATGGGAACAGACTTCAGCTTCGCCTTTACTACGAGTGCATTGAAGCTGGTCTTATCTCCAAGAGATGTGATGACCGATTCCAAGAGAAAGAAGAGACTGACCAACAACTAACTGCTGATGTCGACAGGCTTTATTCTCTATTTGATGTTGCGATTGAGAACAACTTGGTTTCTCTGATTTGTCACTGTATCCACTTATGGTCTCGTTACTTATTCCAAGCAGTTGCAATGATTCTGTTTTAGTTTACATTTTTGGATAAAATTACTCCGTTTTATACTTTTTTACACTTGTAAAATCAACCCCTGGAAATTTGGGCGGGTGAAGTTGTTGAAAAAGTCCGATCTTTACTTTCTTTGGTTCATTTATTGTTTGGAGATGTTGGCAAAATGAAAAGACAACAATAAGAGACATAATTCTTTTAACTACAAACAAACTGTAGGAGACATAAACGTGATTGTTTATTATTTACTAAAGCTGCAAGACTAGCGTATGAAGATATACTGTAGTAAACATATCTTAATTTTTAATGAGAAGTTCAGTTTTCCTTGACGAATGGCAAACAGATGTTACAGATGTCTGTATGGATGAAAGTGCTGTATCTAGTGATCCTATCGTTGCTTTCTTGCTGGATGAAGTGGTGATCAAAGATTGGTGCAAGCGAACATTCAAAACTATCATAGCGGAGCTTCAAAGGATCTGTATCCTTAATATTTGAAATGAGTTTTTGTTTACTTTTGAATTTGTTTTGTTCTCTTTGACTTCAGAATAGATGATCTTACAGTACAGGAGATGAAAGAAATGTTGAGTGCTCTTCTTAGGTTTTTGGTGAAGCTTGCTGGGATATCAAATGTCCTTGAAGTTCTGGAATCATCATTTAAGGGTTCTCTTTCAGCACAGTTTCATGATCTGCACCACTTACAAGAGAGTGTTTTAAAAACAAAGCAGGTTTGATTTGATCTAGCTCTTGATTGTTTAGTATTCAGTGTTTGTGTTGAAGAGACATTTCTTAGTGTTTTTTGCTTTGATATTTACATGTTTTTAATGATAAAAATAATTGTTTACATCCTTCAACTGCTATACTAATTTCTCCTAGGCTATATGCTAAAACCTGATGAGAATGTTCATTTATTTTAGTTTATTCTTTACGTAATTTGAAATCTCTCTGTTCTATAAACAATCTAGTATTCCGGAAAAGGCATCACAATGGTTAAAAGTTCAAGCAAGTTCAGTACTTGGGTGTGCATTTGCATCATACTTTAGTTTTTAGTGGACTTTTAAGTAGGTGGTTGGTAACTTTATGTTATTTGTCTCACATATACATACACATATATAATGTATGTGTGTGACTAAGTAGCATGGACACTTAGACAAAGTCAATTTGTGTGTGTTGGACACCAACACTCCATAATTGGAATTTTCTTTTACAAGTCTATACTTTTTGTCTGGAACGTGTTTGACACTTTCAGACGCTTCTACATGTTGAATTTTTTTGAGAAATAATCTTGTTTTGTCAAAGGAGTATAATCGTTAGATGGAAAACAACTATTGTATCACAATTCTTAAAAAAATTGAGATAAGAGAAAACTACTAGAAGTATTATGAAGGAAAGAGTAATCACTACAAATACGTGTGTATATCACATATTGATTGGGGCTACTTTTCTTTAGAGTTGTTGGAAAGTGGGAGGAGACTTTTTTCGTTTCTAGGGAGAGAGTGGGGATTATATATTAAATATTTAAGTAATGCTATAGGGGTTCCAAATGTTTAACCAAATTTGGGTTCTCAAATTCAGATTTTATTCTACGATCAATTGTAGTCGACTAATATAACAATGACACATCATTTGGGATCTAGAATTTGGTAAAACATTTGGAGCCCCTAGTATCATTCTAAGATGAGATATGTAATAATGATACATCATTTGGGGGACTGAATTTTGTTGAACATTCGGAACCCCTAGTATCATTCTAAGAAAACAGAATGGTTGCGTAAATTATGTCTTTGTGATGTTAAATTGTATCATTCATAAATTAAAGGGATAAAATCTTGAGCAAATGGTAAACTAATGAAAGAGTTTATTGATATTTTGTTTAGTGTTATGTTTAATAGTGGAATTTCGAATCTTGAATAATGAAATGGGAATTCTTGATCTCATGTCATTTGAGCTTTGCTAATCTTTTTTATTCCTAATTTTACTACGATAGCCAATAGTTAATGTAATCCAACATATCCGGGTCATATTTATATTTCAATGCATCTTGCAGCATGACCAACTGTAGTTGCGTGCCCGTCTGGCTAAAATGAAATGAATTGTATTTGATGTGTCTTATCATTATCATCAGAAATAATCAAATAAATTGTGTTTGATGTGTTTTATCATCATCATCAGATATAAATTGTGTTTGATACGTCTTATAGTTCAGAAAAGATAGTCAACTGGAAAGAGCAGTATATATATTTTTTAATGATATAGCTAATAAACTTCTTATCAATATTTTTTTGAACTTGGATAATCAGCACATGGAGATGATAATTTGGTGTATAAGACACCAGTTTCTGGAGAATGTCAGGTCTCATCACACTAGTTACACTTCTTGGCGCTCCATTCTCCATGAAAGGAAATCAGCTGCAGTTCAACGTTCATGGCCTGATTCAATAAATCAGCCTGCGGAGTCCACTATTAGATATGGTTCCACGCTCTTCATTGAAGATGCACTAAAAAATATTGATGCAGAAGATGGATTTATAAGTGAAATGGAGTCAGAAATTTCAGCCTTGCAGAACGATGCGAGCTCATCCTTCTTGCGGTCTAATATAGAGGGAATGTCAGGATACTACCCATTTGAAAATCTGCGAGCTGCGGTTGACATACTATTTTTACACGGAAGTTCAGATTTGGTGGTAGCCAAGCAAGCAATTGTATCCTTTTCCATTCAATAAATAATTGGTTTTAATGATTAACATTCTTGTTCAGTTGGTGACTTATATATTTATTAATATCTAGTCTTTCCCCTGCGGAAAAATGTTCTACATAATGGGCCTTCTGTAGTTGTGTGGTATTTCTCCCCCATGACCTCCATTACCCTCCTCCTTCTGGATTAGCGCTATAATCAATTTTAGCATCTCTTTTGGATACCATGAAACTCACTGTCGAGATAGCTGCCCTTCAAATCAGAGCATTATTATGTTGAATATCCTTAATTTTGGAACAGTTCTTGTATTACTTATTTGATCGGCACTGGACACTTCCTGATGAGAAGTGGAGATATGTTATAGACGACTTTGCTGCCACTTTTGGTATAACGAGGCATTCCTTACTGGAATCTTTTACCTTTTACCTTCTGGATAACCACACTGATGAGGCTCTGCAGGTAATTTTTTTCTTTTTCGTCGGATTTTCATCAATTTTTGAATCTTTAAAAGGGAATTCTTCATCTAGCAGCAAATGGGCTATCAAACTTACAATCTAATAGAGCAGGACTTTGGTTTGGAACTTGTTTGCCTGTTTACTGTAAAATTTTATCATTATGAGATGTTACATTCAGTTTATAATATATTATTGAATTTGTTAATATTCTCTAGATAATTAATTAATCGACTCCTCAGCACTAAATTTTGATGAATTTTTCTGTGGCATTAAAATAGCTAAACGTGTGTTCTACACAAAAACACACACACACACACATATATATGTGCTACAGTTGTTTAGCCCTCGTGTTGTCCAACTTGGATGACTAGTTTGTCAACTTATCATCTTCTAGCAGTGTGGATGATACGATGATCTGTATGCACTGTGAGGTTTTGATGAAAACAATGAACTATGAATTTTCTCCCTAATTTCTGTGTGGTCTTTTGAGCGTAGTCTCTTTGCTTTTGTATACTCTCCGTGTACCTGGGAGCCATCCCCTTTTTGGCAGCTAGTTCTTACAAAATTTTAGTTGTCAAAAAAATAAAAATCATTGTTCTATTTCCAACAGAATTTTATCTACTGAATCTAGGCTATTCATTTTAGTCAGTTTCTGCTTAAATGCTTGTACTTTGCCTTGACTATTGGGTATTTAGGCTACCAATCAGTTCATATATCTCTATATATATTACTGATTGTTGCTTCGGATATTGGCATATAGCCAAAACAGTGCCGAATCATATGATATATCATTTGTGTTATGTGACTCATGCCTTTACGTAATCTTGTATGCTAAATGTTTTCACCCATTGTGCTGCTTAGGAAGCCTGTAACCTTCTTCCAGAAATCTCTGGCCCAACAACTCATCCTAAGGTAGCGCAAGTTCTGTTAGAAAGGCAAAATCCTGATGCAGCTTTTATGGTTCTACGGTGGTCGGGACGTGATGGTGGTGCAGAGTTAGTTTCACTTAGTGAGGCTGTCACTGCTGTTCGGGTGAGAGTGGAGTGCGGACTTCTGACTGAAGCATTTATGTATCAGAGAATGATATGCTCAAAACTCAAGAAAAAGAAGTTGAGGCATGAATCATTGTGGAATGCTTCAGATATGTTAAAAGACGAGTCTCAGACTTGTACGGACTGGGTGGAGGCACTGGTGACTGAGATCTGTTGTCTTTGTATCAGAAGGAAGTTGGTAGATCAAATAATAGAACTGCCTTGGGATTTGGATGAGGAGAAACATCTTCACAAGTGCCTATTTGATTTTGCTGTGAATGACCCTTTAACAACAACGGGAAGTCTTCTTGTGGTGTTTTATCTACAGGTATCTTCAATTTTTTTTTTGTTTGAAGCTTTCTTCTCAATTTCTGTTTATTTTGGTTCATATCTCTTTGACTTGAAAAATGGGCTCTTTATCTGCTGGTAGTTATGTTAATGCATACTGAAATTTTAATGGTATCATCATCATAATTATCGTGAGGTATTTATGTGGCTCAGGACTTTTAAGGATGAATTTGTACCTTTGCCTCGAAAAGCACAACTCATGGGGCCATATCCAAGTAAAAGGGATTTTCGAAATAGTTGTATGCAGATTTTTTTTTATCGTTTATATTTTTTCCCTTTCCCAATCTTGTGGGCTCTTTATCTGCTGGTAGTTGTGTTAAAGCATACCGAAATTTTAATGGTATTATCACCAGGTATTTATTTGGCTCAGGACTTTTAAGGATGAATTTGTACCTTTGCCTCCAAAAGTACAGCTCATGGGGCCATATCCAAGTAAAAGGGATTTTCGAAATAATTGTATGCAGATATTTTTTTTGTCGTTAATATTTTTTCCCCCTTACTTCCCAATCTTGCTATTAGCGGAAGCTACATATAGTATTAGTATTCATCAAGGTTGGTGACTATGTTGAAGCACAATAGAGTTTAATTACTTTCCAATTTTGATACGAGTTAAAGTTATAATTGTACTAGTGATTTAACTTGTTGATTATTAAGTTGAATCGTGATACTACATTGGATCTATTATATTCTAATAGTTGGGAATATTTTGTGCATCTTGGTATTCTGTTTGTGTAAGATAAAGTTGATGATGTGTTTCTCTTAACTGTTTGGATACTTAGTAATATCGTATATATGTTTATTTTGTGTGGCATTTCTTGCCATTTTGCTACTATTTTCATTAGTCTCATACTAGGTGTCTAAAAGAAGGTGACCTCTATTTGGGTGGATAAACCAGATAATTTGGTCAATTCATGATTTTTGTTCCTTCATTTATAACTCTCAGAAACAATCTTCTGTTCTTTTTAAACTTCTACATAGCTGGGAACTAAGTTTATTAAAGATAAACATAACCAACAAAATTGGCCAAAACCCTCTTTGGTGAATTGCGGGCATGGAAAATGAAGGGATGAGTAAGTCTTAGGAGTTTGTACCAGGCAAGGATAGTAATAGTTATTAGCTTGTCTCCAATGTCAGTGTGAGGTAACTTCAATTCAAGCAAAGATAATGTTGATTGTTTGACTGAGATGATACACACTTGAATAAAGAAAATCAATGGCGACATTTCTGAGATTACTGCTATTGGAACTAAGCAGAGGACTGCTAAGATCTGGATTTAATCTCATAGTTCTGCTTAAAATGTGGTCTTTGAAAGGCTTTGGTGGAGCATAACTTATTATCTAATAAAACATTAGTAGTGGGCATAATGTGTCATGATCCATAAAGTAGTGATCATCTCCTTGTAAACCGCAATTCACTTTGTTATATTGATACCTGCTCCTCACGTTGATGTGCCCTTTTAATGTTTGAATATTGTTGATTTGTCCATTAAGTATCTTGCTGTTGCATACAGATAACTTCCCCTAGTAATTCACATCCTTACTGCTGCTCGTGAAGGGTTGTGTGCTTCTGTTAGTTGGTTGCATATATTTGGGTTCATTAGATGAAGGATTGCTTTTGAGATTAGCATTTCATACATCACATAAACACTGTTCAGCTAATTAGACCCGTCTTTCCTTTCTGTTATAGCGTTATCGATACATTGAGGCATATCAAGTTGATCGCAAGCTTCAAATTTTGGAGCAGGACTTCGTTTCTAGGAATTCTGTCAGTGAAGATATCTTATCCAAGATGAGGCTGGCGGGTCAGTGGAGAGCAGGATTGGTTGTAAGTAATTCTACTTTTTGACAAACTTATATTTTTGGTAAACAAAATAATGCAATCCAGGTACATAAAAATGAAAACAATTGCTGCTCGTTGAATAAGAAAGATACTTTGGGGTACTCTTGTTTTGTAGTCATTTGTAGACCATCAGGCAGTGGTTGACTGAAATAGACTATATGAGGAAATTTCAGTTGAACTAACTACCCTGCTGCTCTTGTGCAACAACCCGACCACCACACCTGTAAAAATGTCTTTATTTTGGAAAGGAAACTATAAGCATCAGGAGATTTTTGTTGTATTATGTACCAAAAGAAAGAGTTATGGTATATAATAATACTGCTTCATCTGTTTTTGTTGTGATTCTGACGTGAACAGTACATTAGTATTCGAGTTCAAAACTGGTCTACTGAAGCAAAGTTTTGGTAGTGGGCAGTATAGATAATCCAACCGAGAGGTCCTGTTGATTTATACCGGATGTGTCACCTAATGCAATATAGGTTTGCAATTTATTTATTGTTTCTTTCTTTTGTATTCACTCTCTCACGAGTGGGATGCTAATCCTCCTTAATCTCAATTTCCTGCAGTTTCTTCTCTTTTTATGGTGGTTGTATTTAAGAATGTAATCATTGCACTTATTAAAGAAAATGGAGAACATAATATGGCATTTATTTAAAGTAAATATAAGAAGCCTGACTTACATTACACAGGACACGAGTATCTGAACCAATGTTTCCACAGGACAAGAGCTTAGCTTTGCTGCCAGAAGTCCAACAGCAACAAGTGAAGACCGGAAAATTACCTGAGCTTATCCCTCCTGACAGTGAAGTTGATGCCCCAGAAATATCTGATTTTCCCAAACGACAAGAACCAGTTTTGACCAGTTTATTGGTCCCTTCAGTTAATTCTTCCCTAGGTTTTCGGGTTGAAAACGCAATCCCTTCCTTGAGACCTTCATTTACTGCAACTCCATCCAAAGTTGTTGGATCTGTTAACCCCCAATTCAATTTCAGGAAGTATGCCTCTACATTCAGTTCTCAAGCGAGTCTATTTGACAATGCCGAAAGAGTACCCAAGTCGCTGAATGGAATAGCCAAAAACTTCAAATTTGATGACATCATGTCCCCTGCTTCTCATAATGTTAGTTCTGTGATTGCCACTCCACTAAAAGAGTTCAATAGAAGTTCATCAAGAAATCCTCGGAATAGCCATCTCCATGATGAACAACTGAGTCGAGTCTCTCCGGAAAAGGGGAAAAATAAGTTTACTAATCAATTCCAGAATACAAGTCCATACTCCCGTAGGGTTGCAGCTGATCCTATTATTTCACCCAGCAGAAGCCATGGATTGCTTAAAGATTCTGCTCAAGACTTGTACTTAAATGCGTCTGGCAAGAATGTGCCATCAGACAAACCAGATAAAAATTGGGCAGGGGCTCCTTCAGGTGATTTGATGGACATCTCTTTGAGGTTAGTTATCATTCTATTTCTTTGGGATGCTCTTGGCATGTTTATAAATTTTTCCAGTTAAGAGTAGATTTTCTTGCGTCATATGTATGTTGCTTGAAGTTTTCCTTTTCAAATTATCAGCCTTGAAGAGAAGGATTTTCCTGTTGAGGATGCAATTGCAAATGGTGGACCTAGGTGGCGGTCTGATGACACTAGTGAAGATGAAGATCAGCAGAGTCCATTTGGAAATGGACTTGTAAGGAGTGCTACTTATAATACACCCGTGATAAGAGCCAGAAGAAGTAGGTTCAGCAAAAAATGATTGCACCAACCAATTTAAATTATTACTTGCTAATGCTCCTTTTGAGTGATTTGTTCAACAGGGGTCGGTAATGGCACCCACAAAACTACAAAATTTATGCAGGGGAGTTGCTCTGTTTGAAGTTGCTGCAGTTGCCCCTGAAGGCTGCATCAAGTTACATCTATTACCCTGATTTAGAAGATAATGAATTGCTGAGTTAGTGGAGGAGATGCTAGGTTTCTAGGCTTTTTTTTCCTAGTTTTTTCTTCCTCTTGCTGTCGGGTGTGTTACGGAAGGATTCTAGTGAGCGATCCGTGTAGGGTTGATCACATTTTTGTATTCTATTTGAAACAGATCAAAGGCCAATATTTTGACTTTCCAGTACAGAGTTATTTTTATGTGATGATTTTGATTTAAAATAAACACTGGAGTTCTCAATCCGCTGATTAGTGGATGAATCTTTCACATAAGAAATGAAGCTCTGCATCATGAGTTCAGACTTTTACTAGAACAATATAATAATGATAAATTGATTATAAGAATACTAATAATTAATTTTAACTTTATAAATGATCATTATCAAATTTATTTTTACATATCTATCAAGGGTCCTACAATCAGTCTGGTCAGTCGCGTGTTTATTATATTACTCCTTCCGTCCCAAATAAATTGTTTTTATAGGATTTTTTTAAGTCAAATTGACTATTTTTAAAATTAATAATTAAGCATATATAAATATATTTCTAAAATTATAAAAATTGAAATTAGTAATAAATTGTATATACTTTCTTTTGGTTATAATATCTTCACCTATATGTTAGCAAAAATAGTAAAAAAAATTAATTTTAAAAATAGTCAATTTGACTTTAAAAAGTCCTAGAAATGCAATTAATTTGGGAGAGAGTGATATTTAGTAATTGCTTTTGTTGGTTATACTCCTATATGAGTAATTATGTATTTGTCGGTCATAAGAGTGTGTAGGGTACGCGACCGGGACATGTTGCATGTATATTACGCGTCAGTTTCTTTATAAGCAGAGTATTTTTGGACAATCTAATTATATGACTAAAATGCCCCTATTCTAATGCAATTAATACACCCTTTATAAAGAAGGTTGAATTTGCCAAACAAAAAGAAATTATTGGCAGGGCAAATATATATTTAATCATATTTTTATAATTATTTTAATTATATTTATTGTTTTCTTAATATTATTTTGACTCTAATAATATTAATTATTTGATAAATGGAATAAAAACAAGAGAAGACTAAATTCATAATCCATTAAATAGAGGGAAGATTACAAGAGGATTATTAAATTCCTGAGGTGCAATGCATTCGTTGGTTGTTAATTTTTATCAACGTCATTAATATCTGGACACTATATTGCAATAAAATATTTCATTCATTCGTACCTACATGCATAAAAGAAGGTTAAGTCAACAATGGTCAGAATTTATCAACCATCCATTATAACATGCTTGTACGTATTATGTTAAAATATTTAACATTTAATGTTAAAGTCAACAATATATAAAACTCTCTTCTTTCTATAATATTTTGACAAAAATACTCCCTCCTTTCAGTAATATTTCGAATCATGGCTAAAAATATCGTATCAAATTATTCCTATGACAACAAGGGACTGAGGTATTACAGTATTAGCGCCGGCACTTTGCTTTCCTTGTTTTCTGGTAAATTAATGTATTGACATAGTAGTAATTTGCCTCCCACAGGACTATGGATTAAATAATGCTAAAGGAACGAATCAAAAGATTAATAAAACTGATTACTGTTGGGCGCTAGCTAGAAATAAAAAAAAAAAAATTTAATCAGAAACACACGAACGACTGACTGACGAGACCGTTAATAGGACCACTCTTGATAACAAAAAACATAAATTTGTAACGGTAGGTAGTTATTAATAAAAAATATTCCCACGGTCTCAAATTAATTGCATTTCTAGAACTTTTTAAAGTCAAATTGACTATTTTTAAAACTAATTTTTTTACTATTTTTGCTAACATATATGTGAAGATATTATAACTAAAAGAAAATATATACAATTTATTACTAATTTTAATTTTTATAATTTTAGAAATATATTTGTATATGCTTAATTATTAATTTTAAAAATACTTAATTTGACTTTAAAAAGTCTTAGAAAAATAATTAATTTGGGACGAAGAAACTAAATTTTATGTGAGAAAACATACACGTGATATATAGAAATATCTTCTTTTTTTCCTCTCCCCGTAACTCACTTATTTTTTTGCTGCTCTACTAAAAAATACCTGCACGAAGGGGTTTAAGATGTTAAATTTGACGAGAATGGGTTTATCCAGATTAAAACTCTAGATTCCTCTCTCTCTCAGTCTCATACCAAACCCCTTTGTGTCGGGCCAGAAGTCATGGCTTACCCTTCTCATTCAACAGTCATTTAAATTTTGCATCAATAATTTCATAGAAATCCTCCATAACAAGAAGAAGTTCAAAGCCATCCCCTCAATTGCAGTGAAAGCAATTTCTACATCAGCTGCAGCAGCAACCATGGTTAAAGCCATTAGGGTTCATGAACTTGGTGACCATCAGGTTTATTTCTCTCTGCTCCATATGGGTAAATTGTTCCTTCTCATAGTTTTGTACTATTGCTCTTAAAGTTTCTGTAGTTCAATGCCTCTCCTTAAATTGATATCCAAATAGCATAAGGAGTTTAGGTTACAACTAGGATGAAATTAGTATCCGGACATAAACTGTTTAGGTGTAGTAGTGCTACCATTCAATTTTTGCCGCAGTTTTCTTACAGCAGAACTACAATGATACAGGTTCTCAAATATGAGGATGTACAAATAGGAGAGCCGAAAGATGGAGAGATCAGGGTAAAAAATAAGGCCATTGGAGTTAATTTCATTGATATATACTTTCGAAAAGGAGTTTACAATGTAGCACTGCCATTTACACCAGGTTTGCTTCTATTGGTTTTCTTTTGCAAATACAGCTTGACGGATATTTTTAAGTGCTACCTTAATTCATAATGATCTCTGAGGTCCTGTTTGGATCAGGTATCATGTTCTGCTTTATGTGCAACTCTTGAATTGTTTCTTTTTTCTCATGGTTGTTTTTATAATTTTCTCATTACTATTAAATAGAGGGACAACTTTATCTATAAGAGTCTTGTGTGAGTTGCGACTAGTAATGCAAAGAATTGTTCAAAAATTGATTACTAGCAAATATGCATACGTTGAGGAATCTTCTTGTATAATGGTTGTAGCATTCAAAAATGCATCTGCTAGATAATATTTTAGTGGTACTAGTCCTGTCAAAGTACGTAGCCTACTTCTATTGACCTTTGTAATGGAGTCTCTTATCAATCTCTTGATATAGGTATCACATTTAGCAGTCATTGTTGAATTTTTTCAGAAATAAGGAAGATTTACTTCCAAATGGTACCCAAGCTGCCAAAACTTTCATGCATTACATCTAATAAAACATCAAATTAGTTGGTTGTGGGACTATATTTGTTTTCCTCATGTAAATTATGTCACAACTATAAATTGTTTATGCTTTTAAAATACGATTTCAAATTTACCCATGCATTTGTTGACGACCTGTTCTCAGTTCGCAGCTCTTAGTAACTGAATTATAGGAAACTACTTTAACAATACATACATCTGATTTCCTAATTTTTTTAGTAGAAAATTGCATTTTCAACCTTACCCCTACTTCATTACAAAATGCAAACATTGTTGCGAAGATAAGAAAATAAAATAAGTTAGAAAAGTGAAGTACATCCTCTTCTATTTTTGAGGCTTCCTTTCAACCAGATAGAATCATCACAGCCATTCATTTCCTTCCAGCATCATTAACAAGATTCTTTATTTGCATGGAACTTTTCATTTGGGATGGTCACTTATATGGAACTGAGGAAAAAATCTTCTCATAGAAATGTCTTGCCAATTATTATTGGATATGTAAGAGGATTAAATGCATGGAAATTTTACTAGGATGATAAGGTTAAGTTAAGAAGTAAATTAGTCTAAATTTTACTTTCAGGTATGGAGGCAGTTGGTGTTGTGGAAGCTGTGGGTCCTGGGTTAACTGGCAGAAAAGTTGGCGACATTGTTGCTTATGCCGGTAGTCCAATGGGCTCGTATGCTGAGGAGCAGATCCTTCCAGCAGACAAAGTGGTGCCTGTTCCTCCTTCCATTGACCCTATTGTTGCAGCTGCTGTCATGTCCAAGGGAATGACTGCTCAATTCCTTGTGCGTCGTTGCTTTAAGGTAGGCCGCTCTTTTGCTAAATATCATTCAGAATGTCTTCTTTCTTGTTTTTCTTTTCCTGATTGTTTACCTAAATAGTGGCTCCATACAGCAATCTGGACTTAAAATGTCCAGAAAATTTCAAAATTTAACTTTATGGTATTATTATTTCCAATCTTTCTTATTATTGTGAGAATAAAATCGCAACATTTCTGCATCCAGGATGCTGAAAAAGTTTATGAAATTATGATACCATCTTAATTAGAAGTTTTCACTTCAAATTTCTCTATTTATTACATTTTAGATCAGTTTTAATTTATAATTTCTTGTTCACCAATTCATGGCAGCATTAAACCTACTTCTTTACGCATCTGTTTGTGCTGTTGTGTTCCATAATTTACTCACTATATATGCATGGATTCCATCAGTGCGTGTAATCTTCATTCTGTAGTGACTAATCTCTGTCATCTTCTTCCAAGGCATTATCCATCTATGTATATTGAGGGCATTCCTTTGAAGGTATATTGCAGTGAACATGTGCTGTTACTTCATCGTCAAAAAATGTTTCAGCATAGGCCATTTCAATGACAATTATCTCTGTCTGCTAAATTACCATTGTCTGCTAAAGTATTGTTTGTCTTGATTTCATCTATGTATGATGTCTTTGAAACAATATAGCACTATAGCAGCAATGATTATGTAGTTGCTTCTTCAAAACTAAAGCTCTGGTAAATGGTTTCAGAAAAATTGCGGTCACTAAAAGTATGATGAATCGCATTTCAGGAACCAGAGTAACAATAAAATAATAATAAAGAAAAATAATAGAAATGAATGAATGTTAATAATGACGTTGTAGTTTTTTATGGCACTTTAGAGCAGAATATCTGGATCTAGGAAATGTTGGCCATATCACAGATGATGGCAAAGCTTTGATACAGTTTGATTTCACTTGCTACATTTATTTGTGGCATTGCCTTCAGAATTTTTGACGGGCGATTTCTGTCATTAATATGTTATAGAAAAACTAAGAAGCTGCTTGGGGCATCTCAAATCAAAGGTCTTTTCACTGCATCCGAGATTCTCCATGTGATGGTGATCTGAGTTCAGTGTAATTCTAAGAAGCTAGAACCTGTGCCTATTGCCCAACTGTGAAAAGGCTGGTTCATAATCAATAGAGCACATACTGTTTGAGCGGATGGTCTATGGTAAAACCTAACCAGAAAATTCATATAACTAAAATTGAAAATCAAGCATAACTACCCGAAAAGATTAAAGTTATCTTCTAATATAATAAAATGCAAGATTAATCAAGTCCAGTGAACCCAGTCCTCCTTTTGGAAGGCCCTGACCCAGACCTCCTCTTGGAAGGCCCTGACCCAGACCTCCTCTTGGAAGGCCCAGGTAAGTTTACAATTACCCTCTATGAAACAGCAAAACCATTTTGAATCAAGCATATCATTGTGATATGTGTGTGGGTGGGTGTGTGTGTATTATATTTTAGAGAAAAACATATTATTGTAAAACGTACCAAAATCATATTTTTTTGCAAAGATAGAAAATGGTGTTTCTTAAAACGTTAATTATCAGATGCTGGTCTGCTTCTAAAAAATATCTGCTCACGTATGTCTCCATCTCAGAGTATTCCTCTTTCCCTAGTTCCCCTCCCAAAATAGTAGAAAGAAAAGAGCTCTTTTTTTGATTGGTCTTACTCAATTAGCAAAATGGTACACTAACGTCCTTCCCTTCCCACATATTTGCGAGCATCTTGTATGTTTAAACTGAAGTCCACCTCTTGATATTGTACGTTTTGATGAAACACAATGAGATCATCCCCTAACAGATTAGACTGAATTGGCTGGTAGTACAGGTTGTATCTGGGCACACAGTTCTTGTTCATGCTGCAGCAGGTGGAGTAGGATCTCTGTTGTGCCAGTGCGCAAATGCCCTTGGTGCCACTGTTATTGGAACTGTCTCAACCGAAGAGAAAGCGGCACAAGCCAAAGATGATGGATGTCACCACGTCATACTCTACAAGGAAGAAGACTTCGTAACCCGCGTGAATGAGATAACATCAGGCAAAGGGGTCGAAGTTGTTTATGATTCTGTTGGAAAAGACACCTTTCAGGTAATTGATGTTCATCCTCATAATCAAATCTACTATCAAACAAAAGCTGCAAAACGTTATTTGATAAATAATCAATATGAAATGTATGGCAGTTACTTATTAAATAATTAATTAAATTAATATTGCCATGGCAGTTGGTAAGGGTTTGCATAGGTATCATTAATGATGTTTTCAATACTTAAAAGATTGCTTATGCCATTTGTCATATATTCAATGGTTGTAAGTTAATTGCAGTTTGGATTATATTTACTTGACTTAATTTATTTGAAGGGTAAAAGCATCAGGTTGATGACCAAACCAACCTCGATCCTAGACAACACACACCTAGTCATACTCACGTAAGTATGCCAAGCTTATAGTTAATGTCTTCCAGGGTTGGATGGAGATAAATGCATTCCTTTTTTTTTTTTTCCTCAATCTAGAACCAGACAGTACAGAAAGTTACCCCCCATAATTCCAGTGTTCTCGAGTATTCTCTAATTAGGAAATTATTGTGTTCAGGGATCGTTGGCATGCTTAAAAACTCATGGGTACATGGTGAGTTTCGGGCAGTCTTCGGGTACCCCAGATCCAGTACCTTTGTCCGCACTTGCTGAGAAATCCCTGTTCTTAACGAGGCCTTCTCTCATGCAATACACTGTGACACGTGACGAGCTGCTTGGGAAGTGTTTGCTAATGTTGCATCAGGTGTCTTACGGGTCCGTGTAAATCACATTTACACCTTATCTCAGGCTGCACAAGCGCATGCTGACCTTGAGAGTCGAAAAACATCGGGATCTATTGTGCTGATACCAGATGGATTATAGCAGTAAGCCTGCCCATAAGCTTCAAGCGTTCAGTCTTCTGTTTGGAAAGGGTTGGAGTATATGGTTGCATTCTTCCATTATGTTTATTCCTGAATCCGGATGTGTTAAACTTGCCCACGTCTGTGTTTTCAGAGAGAAAATAGAATAAAATTTGAATGCAGCTACCATTTTAGTTAGTTTAGATTATTGTGCAATTTCATCAAGCTTTGTTGGAGGTTGAGTAGGTAGCTTTTCTTTTGGAGGGGATTAAATCCCATGGTATCGGTAGTTATTCATGTGAGACGTACCAATTTATCAATTTTTTGTTGTATCGATAACAAATTTTATTAATAGAAATATCTTTTTTTCCTATTTCTGTTTTCCTCTTCCTGTAACTCCTCTCTCTCTCTCTCTATTTTTCTTTTGTTGCTGTCCGGTGCTTCTTTTTTCCTCCTAAACTCTCCATTTTATTTGTATATCCTTCTCTTTTTTCTTTATGTTAGATGTTGAAATTTCGTCAAATAGCAAGACTAGGGTCGTGTTTTTTTACGAGTATAATATTTGAGATTGAACTATTAATCATAAGTTTTTTTCTTTGTTTGTTTTAAAAATTAGACTTAAAATTATTAGTCCTTCAATAATAAATAGATATATTTATATATAAATCTAAATTGTACATCTAAAGCCACACCCAAGTGGTCTTTGGATGTATAATTTGAATATATACAAAAATATATTCATAACAAAATGACTTGAAATGATGACTATTTAATATCATGTCCGATATTAATTTGTGGACAAAATTAATATTTACTTTTTTAAAAAAAAACAACTAGTGTATCCTATTCATATTATTGAGAATACAATCTCTTTGTTATTACTAATAAGAGTATAATTGTCTAAACAATATATTTTTATTTAATTCTATAAATAATCATGAATAAACAAACGTAACATAAACTTACTTATTTTATGAATAATTTCATTCTAAACGAACATATAATTAAAATTTTTAATCAGAATATTAATGATTTTAATATTATAAATTTATGAGAATATAATTACCCAATTATAATTCTCGTAACAGGAGCGGACTTCGAAATCAGCTGTCACCTGTCAGCGACTGAGGTTACTGAAATTGGTGCAGGTAGCTCACAGATCTCCCGGGTTCTAAGTTCAAACCACGTGCACTTTTGGGCCTATTAGAATTGGGTTATGATAATTAATCCCTTTTTTAAACTCTATATTTAACTTTGAGATTGGGTCTAAACCCTTATGCTATGTTTGGATCAGTGGAATAAGAGCGAGAATAGAATAACTCATTCTTATGGAATAAAAAAAATTGTGTTTGGTTGCGATTGGAATAAAAAAAATTGTGTTTGGTTCTTTGAGAGAGAGAGAGAACATATGGAATAACTCATTCCAACTAGAATGGAATGAATCATTCTATTTTTTATTCAATTCCTTCAATCCAAACGTAGCGGCCCTTGGAGCCTTGACATTTTATTTCGGACCAATACTAATAAAAATATATTTCTACTTCCACGTGAAAATTCGCAAGAGTTAAAAACAAACAAACAGTCAACGGAACCAAAGAAGTTAAATTTTGACGAAGATGATGGGTTTATCCAGATTAAAACCCCATAACCCTCGCTCTATCATACCAAACCCATTTGTCTCAGGCTCTTCTTACCAAAAGCCACTTCAAATTCAACAACCACTTCGCATCAATAATTTCATCATCCTCCATAACAAGAGATCAATTTCTGCATCAGCTGCTGCAGCAACCATGGTTAAAGCCATTAGGGTTCATGAACTTGGTGACCATCAGGTTTATTTCTCTCTGCTCCGTCCTAAACTTGTACTCAAATTGGTACTTATTAGTGGCTTTTTTTTCTTTTTCTTTTTTTTTGTTTTGCTCAGTTCTATTAGCTCACATATTTGATTATTCAGTTTCTGGTAGTTTCGATTGTTGTAAAACCTTGGTCAACTGTAATTGCTTAACTATCCTGCTTTTCGTTTCTTCTCGTGGTAAATTCGTACGCGTACGATTTTTCGTATAGAATTGTTTGAGTTTGAGTAGTTTTCTTTCCGATCATGTTTCAGTTGGTTTGCTGAATCTAGTGATAGCCTTTGATCAAGTTTAGGATGCCAAATTGATTGTGCCGCTAGAAGCTCTTAATTATTTGAGTATCAGTTTATGTTTGATTGGACTATTTCTTGTAGATTGAGAATATCATTACCCTTTTGCCTCTTAATATAATGATTATTTAGTAATGATTAAATAAAGGTGTATGCCTAGTGGCACTTTCGTCATCTGGAGAGTGGAGAGCCATTATCCCGCCTATTTCATATTCTTTACATATCTTTCTTTTAAAAAAATTCATGTCTGACCAAAAAAAAAAGGTACTAATATATATTGTCCTCAGTAAATTGTACCTTCTCATGGTTTTTTGTACTCTTGCTCTTAAAGTGTCTGTAGTTCAACGCCTCTCTTTAAATTGATATTTAAATAGCATAAGGAGTTAAGTTGACAATCCGTTATTTTGTAACTAGGATGAAATTAGTATCAGGACACCTGTTTAGATGTAGTAGAGCTACCATTTAATTTTTTCTGGAGTTTTCTTACAGCAGAATTAAAATGATATAGGTCCTGAAATGGGAGGATGTACAAATAGGAGAGCCAAAAGATGGAGAGGTCAGGGTAAAAAATAAGGCCGTTGGACTTAACTTCATTGATATATACTTTCGGAAAGGAGTTTACAATGCACCACTGCCATTTACACCAGGTTTGCTTCTATTGATTATCTTTTGCAAATACAACTTGAAGGATATTTTTAAGTGATACCATAATTAATAAAATGATCTCTGAGGTCCTGTTTGGGTCAGGTATCAGGTTCTACTTTATGTTCAACTCCTGAATTTTTATTTATTTTTTATTTTTTCCCGTGGTTGTTTCTATAATTTTCTCATTATTATTAGATAGAGGGGCAACTTTATCTAATAGAGTCTTGTGACTGGTAATGCAAAGAATTGTTCATAAATTGATTACTATCAGAGATGCATACTTTGGGGAATCTTCTTGTTAAATGGTTATAGCATTCGAAAATGCATCTGCTAGATAATATTTTGGTGGAACTAGCGCTGTAAATTATCTGACAACTATTATTTATGCTTTTAAGATAACATTTCAACTTTAACAATGCATTTATTGACGGCCTGTTCTCAGTCCACAGCTCTTTGTACCAGAATCATGAAAGTACTTTAACAATACATACATCTGATTTCCTAAACTTTTATGGTAGAAATTTGCATTTTCAACCTTACCCCTACTTTCTTGAAAACATTGTTGAGAAGAAAAGAAAATAAGTTAGAAAAGTGAAGTATATCCTCCTCTATTTTTGAGGCTTCCTTTCAACTAGATAGAATTGTCACAGCTATTCATTTCTTTCCAGCATCATCAACAAGATTCTTTATTTGCATGGAACTTTTCATTTGGGATGGATCGCCTATATGGAACTCAGGAAAAAAAAATCTTCTTATAGAATATTTGTCTCGCCATTTATTATTGGATATCTAAGAGGATTAAATGCATAGAGATTTTACTTGGATGCTAAGGTTAGGTTAAGAAGTAAATTAGTCTAAATTTCACTTTCAGGTATGGAGGCAGTAGGTGTTGTGGTAGCTGTGGGTCCTGGGTTAACTGGCAGAAAAGTTGGCGACATTGTTGCTTATGCCGGTCGTCCATTGGGCTCGTATGCTGAGGAGCAGATCCTTCCAGCAGACAAAGTGGTGCCTGTTCCCCCTTCTATTGATCCTATTGTTGCAGCCTCTGTCATGCTCAAGGGATTGACCGCTCAATTCCTTGTACGTCGTTGCTTTAAGGTGGGACGCTCTTTTGCTAAATATCGTTCAGAATTTCTTCTTTCTGGTTTTTGTTTTTCCTCATTTGTTTGCCTTAATAGTGGCTCTGTACAACAATCTGGACTTAAAATGTCCAGAAAATTTAAGTATATGGTATGATTGTTTTCAATCTTTCTTACTATTGTGAAAATAAAATCAGATCATTTCTGCATCCAGAAGGCTAACAAAGTTTATGAAATTATGATATCATTTTAATTAGGAGAAGTTTTCAGTGCAAATGTCTCTATTTGTTACATTTAAGATCAGTTTTAATTTAAAATTTCTTGTTCTCCAATTCATGGCAACATTAAACCTACTTGTTTATGCATCTGTTTGTGCAGTTGTGTTCCATAATTGAATCACTATATATGCACGGATTCCATCAGTGCATGTAATTCCACTCTGTAGTGAGTAATGTCTGTCATCTTCATCCAAGGCATTATCCATTTATGCATATAGAGGTATTCCTTTCAGTGTATATTGTGGTTAACATGTGCTGTTAGCTCATTGTCAATAAATGTTTCAGCATAGGCCATTTCAGTGACAATTATCTTTAACCAAATTACCATTGTCTGCTAAAGTATTGCTTGAATCACTTGACTATACACACACACACACACACACACACATATAATATTGTTTTTCTTGATTTCATCTATGTATAATGTCTTCGAAACAATATAGCAGCAATGATTACGTAGTTGCTTCTTCAAAACGAAAGCTCTTGTAAATGGTTTAAGAAAAATTGCGGTCTCTAAATATATGATGAATCACATGTCACCAGAAATAGGACAATAAAATAAATAACAAAGAAAAGTAATAGAAATGAGTCAAGGTTAATAATGACATTGTTGTTTTTCATGGCACTATAGAGCAGAATAACTGGATCTAGGAAAAGTTGGCCATATAATAGATGATGCCAAAGCTTTGATACAGTTTGATTTCGCTCGATACATTTAGCTTTAGTTGTGGTGTTGCCTTCGGAATTTTTGACAGCCAAGCCTTATCGGGAGATTTCTGTCACTAATATGTTATAGAAAAACTAAGAAGCTGGTTGGGGCATCTCAAATCAAAGGACTTGTCTCTGCATCTGAGATTCTCCATGTGATGGTGATCTGAGTTAAGTTGTGATTCTAAGATGCTAGGACCTGTGCCCAACTGTGAAAAGGCTGGTTCATAATTAATCCATAGAGCACATACCGTTCGAGTGGGTGGCATATCATAAAACCTAACCAGAAAATTCATAGAATTAAAAATTGAAAATCAGTTATAACTACCTTGAAAGATTGAAGTTATCTTATAATATAATACAATGGCAAGATTACTAGAGTACGGTGAACTCAGACCTCCTCTTGGAAGGCCCAGGTAAGTTTACAATTAACCTCTTATGAAACAGCAAAACCATTTTGAATCAAGCATTTCATTTTGATACGTGCCTGTGTGTATTTTTGCAAAAAAAAATTTTATTACTGTAATATATCACAATCATATTTTCTTGCAAAATGATAGAAATTGGTGTTTCTTAAAATGTTAATTATCAGATGCGTGGTACTTTTAAAGATGTTTATTGGAAATATCTGCTCATGTATGTCTCCATCTCGGAGTATTCCTCTTTCCCTAGTTCCCCTCCCAAAATAGTAGAAAGAAAAGAGCTCTTTTTTTGACAGGTCTACTTAATTAGCATAACGGGTAAACTAACGTCCTTCCCCATATTTGCAAGCACCTCATATGTTTAAACTGAAGCCCTCCTATTGATATTGTAATTTTATGATGAAACACAATGAGGTTTTATTTGCATCATCCCCTGACAGAGTAGACTGAATTGGCTGGTATTACAGGTTGAACCTGGGCACACAGTTCTTGTTCATGCTGCAGCAGGTGGAGTAGGATCTCTGTTGTGTCAGTGGGCAAATGCCCTTGGTGCCACTGTTATTGGAACTGTCTCAACCGAAGAGAAAGCGGCACAAGCCAAAGATGATGGATGTCACCACATCATACTCTACAAGGAAGAAGACTTTGTAACCCGCGTGAATGAGATAACATCAGGCAAAGGGGTCGAAGTTGTTTATGATTCTGTTGGAAAAGACACCTTTCAGGTAATTGATGTTCATAATCAAATCTACTATCAAACAAAAGCTGCAAAACGTTATTTGATAAATAATCAATATGAAATGTAACAACACTTAATTGTTAAATAATTAACTAAATTAAAATTGCCATGGCAGTTGGTAAGGGTTTGCATGGGTATCATTAATGATGTTTTCAATACTTAAAAGATTGCTTATCCCATTTGTCATATATTCAGTGGTTGTAATAAGTTAATTATGGTTTGGATTATATTTACATGACTAAATTTTTTAAAAGGGTATTATAGGCATCAGGTTGATGACCAAACCAACCTATATCCTAGAAACGCACACCCAGTTATAAATTATAATCACGTAAATATACCATGCTTATCCTTATGCTATGTTTGGATTGAAGGAATGAAGGTGGGAATGGAATGGCTCATTCCTATAGAATGAAAAAAATTGTGTTTGGTTGCTCCTTTGGAATGAAATGAACCATTCTCATTCTTCCTAAATTTATGAATTTTATTCCTTGAGTGAGGAGGGTATGGAATGACTCATTCCAGCTAGAAATGGAATGAATCATTCCAATCTCCATTGCATTCCCTTCTCTATTCCATTTCTTCACTCATTCCATTCCTTCAATCCAAACGTAACATTAATGTCTTCCGGGGTTGGATAGAAACAAATGCTTTGGGAATCAGACAGAAGTACAGAAAGTTACCCCCCATTATTCCAGTGTTCTTGAGTATTTTCTCTAATTAGGAAATTATTGTGTTCAGGGATCATTGGCATGCTTAAAAACTCGTGGGTACATGGTGAGTTTTGGGCAGTCTTCTGGTACCCCAGATCCAGTACCTTTGTCCGCACTTGCTCCGAAATCCCTGTTCTTAACGAGGCCTTCTTTCATGCAATACACTGAGACACGTGACGAGCTGCTGGAAGCTGCTGGGGAAGTGTTTGCTAATGTTGCATCAGGTGTCTTACGGGTCCGTGTAAATCACACTTACCCCTTATCTCAGGCTGCACAAGCACATGCTGACCTTGAGAGTCGAAAAACATCGGGATCTATTGTGCTGATACCAGATGGAGTCTAGCAGTCTTGGATTATGTTTATTTCTGGTGTTAAACTTTTGAGTCCATGTACTATTTTCATAGAGAAAATAGAATAAAATCGGACTGCAGCTACCATTTTAGTTAGTTTAGGTTCTTGCTTGTGAAAGTGTGATAAAAAATAAAAAGAAAAAGTTCAAGGAATGTGTAGAATGTATGAAGGCGAATTAATGAATGTATTGCAATACAAAATGGAATTACTACCATGTAACAAACCATCATGCCATCATTTGACGGAAATGCCCATGATAATCCTGCAGTTGTATGTTTGATTGATGGGCGGGCACATGGGTAGCAAGGTGAATTCACAGGTCTTGTGTTCAATCATAATATATGTTCTCACGAGCTCTTCAAAACATATTACATGTATCAAGTGGGTTGCCAATTTTTGAACCCCCAACTAACGTGATAGCCGTTGACAGATCCACCACCGATACATAAGCAACATGCATATGTAACTCTTGATAAATGTTGCAACTATTAAATATTGGATTTTAAATCAAACACAATATTTATTTAAAGCTTTTAATGTCTTACTTGTCAATCAAACATTTCACCTTCGTGCTACAAAAGTTTTGTTTAATTTATATTTTTTCAGTTAAATTTGTTTCCCAAAACAATACTCTTTTATGTTACCTCTTAAATTTATTAGTTAGTGTTTAATTTAATAACAGGATAATACTACGCGCACCAATTGTACACAAAAAAACTGTGTACCAATGAAAATGTATAAAACATTCAATTGTAGGTCTCATTTCTTTTTTTTTTCTCTTTTTTATACTGTGTGTACACAATTTTTTGTATATTGTTAGTGTCCCTAACATTACTCTTAATAATAATAATAACATAATAATAAAATTGTGATGATAAATCTATATAACAAAATACAAATGATTTTGAATTTCCCGCTCATCTAATAAATTATCTGAACCGTCTAAAGTTTGGCATAAATCTGACCGTTCATTATTTCTCCTTCTTTATTTCCTCTCTTTTTCTACCTTTTTCTTACTCTCCAAACCCTATCCCCAATACCTTCTTCTTCCTCTCCAAAAAAAATTTAGTGTCGAAGACACGGGTTACCGCTAGTATAAAATATAGTGTCATTTATACAAATCAAAACCAGCTAATTAAACTCACGTTTTTTAGTATCAGCCGTGGATATCATGTGGAGGGTTCGTGAAATCAGCAACTCGACCCTTTGATCAGGACAGGTGGCAAGCATCCAATAGTGAAGGTACTTGAAGGGAAAGTAAGCAAATAATACTGGATACCAACCCTACAGAAGTCTCCGTCTTAACGGCGCAGGGCCATATTTGTTAGGGCTGAGCAAGTAACCAAATCGCCTCCGAAACCGCACCAAAAACTGCACCAATTAAAACCGCACCAACGGTTCCGGCGTATGTTGCGGTTTTAGGTGGGTTAAAAACCAAATTTACGGTTCGGTTTTGGTTACTGGTCAAAACCGCACGCATAAAACCGAAACCACACCATGTGTGTATGTATGGTACATGTATGCAGGGCAGATATATATATATATATATATATATATATATATATATATATATAATTCATATTGTATGTAGTACATTTTATATCATTGTATGTAATGTAATGAATGCAGAATGTCTAACTTCACTATATATATATAATGCATATATATATATATATAATGCATATTGTTATGTAGTACATTTGTCCATGTGAACATTGTTTTAGTTAATTTCTTCTTCTGACTGAATTGGGTGGTGGGCTATACATTTAGAATTAATTTGTCCATTTGTCCAAGCCCATATCAAAGAAATTGTTGATTTAATTTCAAATAAGGAATACTAGAAAGACTTTAAAAGATTGAGAAATTTGTTTTTCATTCTTAATTTAAATTGTATAAAAATTTGTTGACTCAATTGGTTTTGTAACCGAAACCGCACCAAATAAAACCGTACCGCACATTTTAAAACCGCACCATGCGGTTCCATGTGCGGTTTTGGATTTGTGAAACCGCACCTAAGCGGTTTCGGGTGTGGTTTGAGCTTCAAACCGCACCAAACCGCACCATGCTCACCCCTAATATTTGTAATTCACTCTGTTTTAAGGACCAGTCTAGCTAGGAAACATTTTCTGTTTATTCCTGCAACATATCTCTCTCTCTCTATATATATATATACACATATTTTCTTCTCTCTCTAAATCAAAGCAAAGAGAAGGTAGCTTTTCTGATTCAAGAGAATGTGAAGTTCAACTCCGATTTTCTCTTACTTTCTCATTTCCCACATTTATATTCCACTAAGAAGATCATATATATAACTGTAGCTAGCAAGCACTGATTATTAACCACTCTTATATACACCTATACATATATATATATATATAGAGAGAGAGAGAGCTAGGAATTTCCATTCTTCAGGATCAGAAGCTCAGAACCAGTGAAAACTCGCATCGATCTTTCTCGATCCCTTGTGAAGGTGTGTATTATAGCCTTTTTTCCTCTCAAAAATCTAGTTTTCAGTGTACTGTATGTGTGTGTATAATATATTCACACACACATATATATACACATCTAAAAAAGGAAAATGGATTTTAGGGTTTCAAAGGAATTGAACTAAGTTTAGCAAATGGAAATATACATTTACGTTTTTATTGTTCTCTCTCTTGAAACAACATATTTCTTCTTTCTTATGAATATATTGATTGATTCCAATGTTGATGCTCTGATTCTTGTGAATCAAGTACTTTCGCCATGCATTTAAGAGGATTTGTTTTTGTTTCAGTTTTTTTGTTGTACTTTTTTGAATTAAACTCGATTTTTGAATGTTTTATTGCTAGTAGCTGGTCAACACTCGAATTCATCCACTTTTCAGCAATTTCTATATTTGTGTTTAGGTCTTTCTTTCACTCTCAGACGCAGCATTTAATACCTTACTATATATACATACTTCAACTCATAACATTTTCAGACAGTTTCCCCAGAAACCCTAATTTATCCCTTCATTAGTTCATTGTCTCTCTTTTCTTTTTTTTTAATATCTTTTAAATTTTATCTATTATTTTTTCAGATCTATCCAACTGCATGTATACGTACATTGATACTCCATTTTGTTTATGCAGGTTGTTAGTCATGGAAACATATCACCGCAGAAGGTCGAGAAATATTCTTAGTGAAGCTACTAATAACAATGTAAGAGCTTTCTCTCTCCTCTCTCTCCTCTCCAGAGCCTATTATGTGCACGTATATAAAAATCCCTCTCTCTCTCTCAAATATACCTGTATCTGTCAATCTCACGCATGGTTCATATTTGAATTCCTTTTTTCTGTTACTCTTTTTGGTTTTGTCTTACATGCACTCATTCTCGTCTTCTCACACGCGCCCTAACATCATATCTCTCTCTCTCCTTTTCTCATTCACACACGCGCTTCTGTAAATCATATTATAAACCGCATGAACGGGGCAAAATATTGTGATTAAGATACGGCAGCCTATATTCACTCTAGAGAGAGAGAGAGGGATAGAGTAGAGAGTGCGTGTGTATTATGTGATATCGATGAGGGATATAATTATATTCTGTCACGTATATAAAGATTCAGAGAGAGAATTATATGAATATATTATACTCAGCTAGGTCGGAGTATACATATATATAGTGGGTGGTGTTGGTGTAATTGCTTTATATAGTGGCACTGATCTTCTTTTTGCAGGAAATGATGAACTTGAAAAGGCAAGATCAAAGCACCTTCATGCACGGCGCACAACTCCCATCTTTAGCCAGACAACTTCTGCTAGCCAGTGGTAACACTCTCTCACTAACCCCTCCTCTCTTCCAAATGTACCCTCTACATAATTCATAAAAATATTATCTATCATCTCTCTCAGTGTGTGTGTGTATATATATATATATGTTGTAACGAATCACCAAGGTTCATAGAAGAAAAATGGAAAAAATGAGTAATGAAATGCTCGTCTTGTATCCAACAGATGATAGCATTGCAGATAAGCATTTCGAAGTGGGTTCTGTTTATGAGATTGATCATACGAACCTACCCGTCAGAACCTCTGTTCAACTCAGGTCCATCCGAGTCGTCATGGTATATAATACTGCTTTTCGTTTTTGTTGGGGTTTTGAATGAATTTAATTATTTCGAGATGGGTTCTGTTTATATATGAATATACTTGTTTGAAAAGGGGTTTGTGGTTTCAGGTGACTGAGAAAAAAGAGCTGAACGTTACCGTGAGATATCCGAGCATTGGGTCTCTTTGCACCTACCTCAGCAGCAACAAAATAAGCAGTGTTGATATTTACCCTTTTCTGGACGAGATGTTCGTCATGGGAATACAGCTCGCAGGGAAAGTGCTTTGTCGGCAGATCTCATCTCAAGAATTTAATGATAACAAGCACTTTGAGGGATTCTGGTTGGTGAAGAACTCTGGATCAATATCTGGAGATGTGATTTCCAAAAAGGAAACAGCAACCCCTTTAATATCGCGACTAAAGAGTAATGGGATGGTACGATGGGGTATCCGCAGGCAAGTCAAGTTCCTCAACAAGCACGGAGAGAGCACTAGTCACCCGCAGTCTTCATCAAGCTTTGTTACAGGAGAAGGGAAATTCAAACTTGAACTTGATGAAGATGATGATGATGATAATGATGAAGAAGATGATGATGATGATGATGACGACGTAGAAGAAGGAGGAGGAAGAGAAGAAACCGATGAGAATGACAACGAAAATCTTAAGAGAAAGAGGTATAGTTTCAGAAATGTGAATCGAAAAGCAAAGAAAGCAAAATATGAGAAGCAAAGGCAGGGCAATAAGAAGTCCAAGAATAAGTGCAAGAAAATAGTACTCGGAAACTCCAAAAACAGGTGGTCGGCCGAGAGGTAAATATTAATCATATGCTATGTTATATTTGATTTGCTAGTAGGAGAACCAGTTTCACTTTTTTTTAATTGAATATTGGCTTATATATTAAGGTATAAGCTAGCCGAGGAAAATCTTTTGGAGGTGATGAAGGCAAAGGGAGCAGTATTTAATAACCCAATTCTGCGACCTGCCCTGAGACTTGAGGCTCGGAAACGAATTGGTGATACAGGGCTGTTAGATCACCTACTGAAGCACATGGCAGGTAAAATTGCGCCGGGTGGGGCTGAGCGTTTCAGGAGGCGGCACAATGCGGATGGGGCAATGGAATATTGGTTGGAAAGTGCTGATCTTGTTAAGATCAGGAGGGAGGCTGGGGTGCAAGATCCTTATTGGACTCCACCACCTGGGTGGGCGCCTGGAGATTGTCCCTCTCAGGATCCCATTTGTGCTAAGGAGTTGAAGCTGCTGAAGGAAGAGAATTCCAAATTAAGAAGGTAATAAGAAATACAAAACCAATTAATAAAAAGACTAGGGAAATAAATTTCGTACAATAATTTAGGTTGGAATGTGAGTGTTTGAAAAATAGCTTTAATTTTTGTTTTAAATTGATGTTTTATGGACAGAGATATGAAGGAAATGGTGTCCAAGAAGCAGTTAAAGGAAGAGGTGGAAAACCTAAGAAGGTGAAGAACCAAAAACCTTTTCTTTTAAAGACTACATATTTGCTATTTTCCCATGCACGTGAACTTTGTTTTTTGTTAAATGAACAGAGAAATCGCTGAGCATTTAACAAAGAAAAGGGAAGAGGAATCTCTAGCTATTCAGGTTTCGAATCCTGGTGCCATCTGTCAAAAGCTGAATCTTGATACTTCATTAATGGCACCTTCGAAGTCTGACTTTGATTCTGCACTAGTCCAACTGGTATATTGTTTATTAACAGTAGTTTGATCAATTTGAGTTTTCATTCGCATTAGCTATAGTTATTAATTTTCATTACTAACAATTCATGTTTCTTAACTTGTTTTGGCAGGATAAGCACGAGGAGCAACTGATTGACTTATCAGATTCCCAAAGAGGGATGAAGGTATTTAATACTAGTATTAACAAACATTCTTCAGTATCTAAGAAGTAACATTAATGCATGCTACATATATCCTTCAGTTACCATATATACCTCTAATTAATTTAAGATCTGAAACGGTCAATTGGTAAATGACTTTTTCTTATGCGTCTGATAACCTTTCCAAATTAGTACCAGAATGGGATGAAACCAAAACATTAGATAGCATAAATAGCATGACCCCCCTCCTTCCACCAACAAAGCCAAATCCCAACTCGTTTGAAAATTAAGGATAATGTTCTCTTGTGATCTTGTTTGATGATGAGATAAGTACTGTATATGTAGCCATATATATCTGGCCTTGAATTGCATTTACTTAAGCCTTAATTTCAAATGATTGCACTTAAGGAGCATATATTATATAATAGGTGCAACACTATTTGGAACTATACAACAACAAAATAAGATGAAAAAAAAGGACTATACTATTTGATACTCCCTTCTATTCCAAAAAAAGAAGTTTCAATTGCAATTTTTAATTTGCAATGTTTACATTTAAAAACAATAATTAGGTATTACTTTAGTAGTGGTAAAGTACATGATAATGAAATTACATGATGACAAATTTAAAAATATTGTGACATTTTATACTAATATCAATAAAAGTGGATTATTTTGTGGAACAAAAAAATTGGTAAATGGTATTTTTATTTTTATTTTTGTGGAGAACAAGTAATATTAATGTAAACAAATAACAAGTGCATGGATATTTCTGATGGTGTTGTATGATGGTTGTGTCGGCTTTTTGCATTTTAGACATTAATCACAAGTATCATTATAACTTAAAGTCCTGTGATGATACTGATTCTCATATGGGTGGTTGTCATATATGGGGTGTGTATATGCATGGATGCAGGAAGAAATAGGGAAGCTGAATTCAAAGGTAGAAGATCTTAAAAGATCAGGCACAAAATTAATTGCATCTAGGACAAAAGAGTGTTGTTGTGCTGAAAAGGAGAAAAATCAGGCGGCTTCAGAAAAGAGCAGAGCAGTGGCAGTATCATCAGGAGGAGCTGAGGGGAATGCAGAAGTAGTACCACAACCCCAAGGAGCAGCAGCAGCAGAAAAGACAGCTGCAGAGGAAAAAGCAGCAAAGATACAGAAGCTCAAGAGTGGGTTCAGAATCTGCAAACCTCAGGGGACTTTCCTTTGGCCAAACATGGCCCGCAACAACAACAGCAGTAACATGTCCCCTCATCAGGTTGTGGTCCAGGTTGAGGATCTCTTTGTGGTCCCAACACCACCTTCAGTCTCATCCTCCACCGCCTCAGCTCCACCCCAGCTGCCCTTCCACCACCGCCCACCTACCTCCCCTGTCAAGCCCGTGCCGGAGAGGCGTGCCGTTACCGTTACCGTCTCCACTGCACGGCCATATGAGGATGGCAACATTGGTTATTCCACCACCACCACCACCACTACTACCACCACCACTAAGAACAAGAGCAATACCACCACTCTCATTAACCTCAATGAAATTCCCAACCCTGATGAAGGATTCTATCTAACCCCATCCTCCCAACAAACTGTAACCAGTACCACTACTACCGCGCCATGTGTGAGTACAACTACTTTCCTCCAAACTGATCATCAAGATCAGTCAATCATAATTAAATTCAGCATTTCCATTTGATTATTAACGTTGTGAATGCCTATATATGTAATTAGTACTTATATGCTATTTAATTTATCTTTGCAAGTAAATATACAGTTGCTGCCATCAACGGTGAAAAGGGAGACGAGTGGTACTGCATCTGCATGGGAGTGTGTTGGGAGTAGCCGCGGTAGCAATAAGGGCGCTGCAGATACCATTACCGGGGAAAGGGATATGATGGATACTAATTGCAGCAATAAGGGCGCTGCAGATACCATTACCGGGGAAAGGGATATGATGGATACTAATTGCAGTCGACAACAGCAGCAAAGGGGAAGCTCATCCTCCTCCACCTCGCGCTTGTCTACCGGGGTTGTAGGACCTTGGCTTCCTGTAACTTCTCCCAATTCTGCTTCTGATGATTCCAGTCACCGTGGATGAACCAGGGATTCTCCTCTATCTTAGGGTCTTTTTAATATAAAATGAAGTCTACGTAGTTAATTTTTGGTGGGAACCATGCTGCAAACTGTAATCACAGATATATAGCTGTGATGGTACTGCTCATTACGTTCTGTTTATGCTTTCACTGGATATTATCTTCCAGTTTGCACTTGGTTACTGGAGACCTTTTACTTGTTAACACTATAAAGAAAGCATATTAACTATCCCTTCATGATGCATCTTTGCAAGAAAATTGAAAATCAGTCGGCTCTTTCTTTTAATTGTTTGAATGCACCTACTTATTTCAATTGAACTACTAGTACTCGATGTCAAGTAATTAAGCAAAGGAATGGAAGAGCAGATATAGATTAGCATGGAAAAGACTTGTATTGCTTTTAGAAGTGAAATTTCTTATATAGTTTTGAGGGTACCCCAAATGATTGCAGCTATATTGCAAAAAAGAGAATAAAATTCAATGACTAAAGATCTTGAGGTATATAAATAGTGCAGCAAAATATTGCTATAGCTTTGCATTGGAATTTGAGTATTTGAATCCAATATCATGAAAGTTGATACACTGGGACAATGCAGCTGTGAGCTTCCTCAAATCGGCCATTGTGTGTGCTGCACTCAAAGTTATCCTCAGCCTAGAAAGAAGATTCAACAATCATTAAATACTACTACTGAAAGGTGCAAAAAACAGAATCAAGCATTTTAACCCGCTAAAACATAAGCTCATCCATGCATAAGCAAGCAAGGTCAAAACCATGAATGCCCAAGTTAAAACATAAACTTGCATCAAACCAATAGTGGACTTGCAAACAATCACATCAATCGCATTTTTTCACAATTTTTTACAATAACTAATGTGTGATTTATTTTCTACATATTTTGATTTTCAAACTATCATGTCCAAACTAGTCTTACCTCTTTTTGGCATCACCTTTTTTTTTCGCGTAGAGGCAATTTGTTTGATAAAAATTTAGTCAACTTCTTTTTGTCTCTTAAAAAAAAAGAGAATGAGACAAATCTTTTTAGAAAAAGAGGCTCCCCATTTGTCTTTTATCCTCATTATTCTAATTTCATTTTTTTTTTAATTATTCACTTCACTTCTCTCACTGCATCACCACAACCCACTACGACCATTCACCACCACCCACCCACCACCTGCCATCACCACCACCACCGCTACCCCCCCCCCCCCCCCACAATCCACCACCAACAACAACAACCACCACTACCGCTCGCCACCCACCACCACCATCGTCATATTTTATAGTAATTATGTAAAATTTTCATAATTATTATTATGTTTTATTATACTTAAAATATTTTACTAGTTATACATTGTTGGTGATTTTATTTGAATTAATTATTTAATATTTATTATATTTTTATCTTCACCTTAAGTTTGTATCTGATAGAAGGGTAAAATAGTAAAATATTGTATTCAGACACATAATAAAGATTGGTTATCAAATAACTCTTTTACATTTAAACTTTGTTTTAAAAAGAACCTCTATTTTATACACAACATCTATTTTAATAAGTTCTTATTACACAGTTTTAACAAACACTACCTAAATTGAACTGGACTAACTGGGAGCACAAGCCTAAGTTATAGAATTGGAGATTTAAAGCTGAGTCAGCTGACTAAAGTGCAAAGCACCAAGAGCTATATTCACAGATTGTGAGTAGAGAGTAAAAAATGTGCATGTATCCGTCTTAACCTATATGCATGTTTGTAGGCAAAAATAAACCATATTTTTAAGCTTGCAAAGTACAACTTTACGAATCAAATAAATACCAATGCATTTATTACAAACCGAGTCAAGACAACTCAATCAAATGCATCAACAGAGAAGGAACCAGAGTGAGCATAAGATAACATGTGAATACATGCAGATGAGCATCATAAGAAGAGTGACACACAACTTTAGGATTCATCAATAAGAATCAGGAGGCGAAGTTTTAACAACGAACCTGCATGAGTTAGGGGGCACAGTTGGGGGTCGGATTGCAGTTATGTGGAAACCAGATCTTAAAAGATGCCTGTTCCATGATGTAAGACAGTTAGGAACAGAAATTACTGCAATAGCGCACATATCAAAAAGGAAAGAGGAAGTGACCTGCTAGCTTGCAGGGCCTTCTCTTCACTCCCTACAATAATAGAAATGATGTGACTTGCAATGGGGATTCCAGTCAGAGCATGAAAGTCTTGCACCCGGTTCCAAATAGCTCTTCTACGCCACTTCTCCTCTTTTGCTACAAAAACAGCAGCTGCCAGAACACAATCCTCAATAAAGACAAGGGCTTGGACAACCATGTGTACAGCCTAATTTACCACTTCTCTCCTACTGCCGCTTCTTTTCATTCTTCACTCGTGTTGTTCATTATTTTATTTTATTTTTTTCTAGTCTGATAAGATTTATTAAGAACATAAGCTACAATGAGTTTGAAGGTTTTCATAGAAAGACCAACTAAAGTTTAACAATTACCATTTTCTGTAGATAAGAATCATTATATTCATTGACCTCTGAAATTAGATTATTCAGTATCAGGCCAACAAGGGCCATGGCTCCCATGATTAAATTCACAATGTTTCACAGCCTTTACAATTATACATCACGTTTATTGCACAAATTTCCTTTAAACCCAATACCAATTCAAACACTAGCAGACTTTGCACCAGACCTAGTACACTACAAAATCTAATCACAAATCAAATAAAATGTGTGATTATTGGTAATATATGCAGTGACAGTTCCCTAAAGATGAGCAAAAAGATTACCACGTGCAGCAGCAGCAATGGGGACCGGGGTAGAAGTTGAAAATATAAAAGCACGTCCCCTTGATTGCACGAGCTGCTTCCACCTTTTGCTGTTCATGTAGCACTTAGTTAAAAGAATGAACACTGTAGATACAGCTGCCATACAAGTGGAGGAATCACCAATTGAGCTCCTTTTACTTGCAGCATTAATTTAGTTTCTTTAAACAAGGAATCAAGTAATGAGAGACAATCTTAAACCACATTGGCAATATAACAGACATGCTCAAAGTGGAGGAATCACCAATTGAGCTCCTTTTACTTGCAGCATTAATTTATTTTCTTTAACCAATGAATCAAGTAATGAGAGACAATCTTAAACCACATTGGCAATATAACAGACATGCTCAAATTTTACTATGTGTACAAATAATAGATGTTAAAACTACAGCTCTCAATAATGTAGAGCAGAGAAAATTAACAAGAACAAGAAGTTGGTTTATTTAACAACATCAGATGATTTCAACAGCAAACTCACATAAAAAATTTGTAATATGCCCAAAAATTTGACATAAGATAAAATATCATTGTTTAGTCATTCTGCTGTACTTAGGGAAATTTTGACCATTCCAGATGGTAGTGATAATATTTGATATTAATATAGTCTTATTTCAACCGAGAATGAGAATGGGAAAAAATCATATAATCTTAATAAAAATTCCGTGAAAAATGGTTTCGCATGCAACTTAGAAATTAGAGGAAGGTTTCTTCTTATGAGACAACTGAAGTAGGTCAATTTCTGCTTTCAAGCTGATGACATGCACACTGTTAGGATTACCTGCATGCTATGAATCCACCGTGGCAACCTGCAGCCTTACTCAGAGTGCCCACACATATGTCAACATCTCTTTCACAACTAAACTCCTCAGCAACACCACCACCATTTTCGCCACAAACAAATGTTCCATGAGCCTGAAGAAACTAAGAAGATGAGACACCATCTTATAATTGAATACAGAATAGAAGCAATATCTACCTCTTTACATGTACCAAAGATAAAAACACAATCAGAACAATCAAAAGATGATAAAGAGTTGAATGGCATTAATCTAACAAGATAGCTCTCAGATTTATAAATTTCCTTTCCTCCATTGTGAATTTTGTTATGCCTTTTTGTCCAAGAGACTACACTACGTGAAGTTTGTTAATTAAAAGAAGATAAACTTCAAAGACTTGTCAAAAAAGACAAAAAGAAATAGAGACCTCAGAAAGTGACTATCAACTGTTACAGGACAAACTTCAAATGCTTCTTATACACCCCAAACATGCAAGAAACTTACATCATCAATCACCAACAAAAAACCATGCTTCTTACGAAGCTTTGCCAGCTCTACCATTGGTGCAAAGTCTCCATCCATACTAAACAAGCTGGTAAAATCACAAATTAATCCCTTTGAACATTGGAGAGCATATACACATTCAAACAGTTAGTGTAAGAGGCTAAGAGCAGTGAGATAATAAAAAGAATCCCTCTTCCCTGATATGAAAGACAAAATTATGGTTCAGGACTGTCACCATTATTACATTCAATTGGATATCGAGCAAGTGACTACAAAATAACCAGTAAATCAAATTTTGATTAGTTGTTTCCAAGTTTTGCTTTCTTAATTTCCTGACGTCACCATAATTTGGCAACTAAATGGATAATACAGAAAATTTGCCCCGAAAAAAGCAGCACAACTATCTCAACTAATCAAAATGGAGTACAAAACCAGGTGGAAACAAAGAAGCAGTTTATATGACTAACCTATCAGTCACAACAATCCTCTTCTTCATTTTGCAACTCAATCTGTCAAAACATGAAGAACGTATAGCCATGAGACATATGTGGGGGAGAGTAACTTACTTGGAAGGGGGAGGGAGAGGTCAAAGTAACAACAACTGAGATGAATCACCTACAATAATGCACTAAGGTGGGACATGTCACAATGCCTATAAACAAACAGTTGTATGCTTTGTTGTCGCTGAGCAAGACGGATACCATCAATAATTGATGCATGGTTCAGAGCATCAGAAAATATGGCAACTCTTTCATCCCTTGAACATTTTTCACCCACAGCTAACAGGGAGCCAACACTTCCTATTGCTGTCATCAAGGCCATATTGGCTGAAAAGCCTGTGGGACAAAGAAGGCAATCCTATAAAGTAACATTAGTTTCACTATGCATCAGTTCTCATTCGACATATTGAGACTGGTTATACAGTAATAGATACCATGATCCAGGAAACTGCACCACTACATTAATACTTTTTCTTTACTTTTTTTCTTCTTTTCCTTTTAGGTTTCCCCTTGATTTCATACTATTTTAGGTTTCCCCTTGATTTCATACTATCAAAACATTTAAGTAGTAATAAAAACATTTTTCATGGGGTTTTCTTTACCATTTGCAAATCATTATTTGTGACCTGGAAAATCAAAACCACTAAATCAACTAACTAGAAAACATTTCCCTAGTAAAAAGAATTGGATTCCTAAGCTTTATTTTTATATATGATACGTCAAATATTGGCAAACATCTGGAGTATATAATATTGTCTTTCTTCTTCATCTGCTTTTAGTTACCTACAGATTATATATTTTTCAGTAAAAAGCAGAATCCATACTACAAATTTGGCTACACTAATGAATTTTCGTTTGCAAATATGAAAACTTTAAAGCTACAAGCCTTGTCCAAATATTCCGAAGGTCACCATATTTTTGGAATTAAATAATTGGAATACGCTTCAATTCCTTCAATACATATCAACCACATATGTCAAAGTACATTGGGGAGCACTATTATTTATTTCTGCCGTCTACTTTATGGTATAACTCCAATCAAGCAAGTTTTCTCATGTCCAATAGAGTTGATAGATTTATTTAAGAAAAAGTTTAAACAGTATCCAGCAAAGTTAAACAATGCATTCAATATCAAACTAAAGGTAAGACCTCTTTCTTCTTCAAGTCTGCCAAGCATGCCTCAAGTAGCCTATGATAATTCGTGTAGCCACAGATTAAAGCAGAACCTCTTGGCCCCATTCCATGTTCTTGTGCTGCCTAATATGTAATATAAGTAAAAAGTTTCCAGAAACATTAACATATACTCAGATATAGGATGTGAAATTCAATGGTCATTAAGCATACCTTTGCAGCAGCCTTGGCTACTGACGGATGTGAACTTAAGCCCAAGTAATCATTGCCAGAGAATACAAGTAGCTTTCTGAACTTCTGAGGGCATGCACGTGCTTCACTATTAGCTCCTCCATCACTGCACACAAGGTCATCCCCTGTAGAATACACAAGTGCAAAAAGAGTCAAATTAATAAGCAAATGAAAGAAATAAAAGCACTGAAATTCTAACACTTAGCATTAAGAAAGAGATGACTTAAAACACTTGACATGTGGAATTTCAGGAATAAAAGCATTCCTACATAAAGCTTGCTCCAAAAAACAAAACGAACGAAACCATTTTAAATGCATCACTAAAAGAGAATTGAATGCAATAAGAGCGTACCAGAACTGGGAATGTCTCGGATCCATCTCTGAAATGTGGACTCTGCAATATCCACCTCCACAGAATCTCGATCCCATTGCCGCAAACCGTCGAAAACCTGGAAGTCGTCGTCATTTTTGGGCTCAATTTCAACGGGTTTTGATTGGCTAATGTTGCTGTGGAGGTGAATGGGTCTGAGAGATCGGATGAGTTTTAAAGATTCTAACTTGGAAAGTGCCTGTTCTACCCAGTTGTCCCACGAACTCACCTCCATTTTACTGCTAATATGCTAAGAATGAGTTGAACCCAGGACGTAAAAGAAGAAAACAAGCACTCTTTAGAGAGAGAATTGCAAGTTGAGTAGAAGTAGGTTTCTGTTTGTTTGTTCGTTTGTGCGTCTGTGAGAGAGAGAGTTTTGCCGGGAGCGGAAAAACCAAAGCAAGAGATTGTATGGAATGGGTAATGGGCTGAACTCCTTAGGCCTGAACTGAACAAATTGAAAATGTATGGGCTAAAACTCCATTAGTCAGAACTTGGGCATTAATAATATTTAATCACATTTTGCTCTGTCGATGTAGTTATATCGAATTAGGCCCACGCCGTTCGGCAAACGGAGTGGTGTAGTGAGACTAAGGTACCCTCTTTTTTGGTGGACATTGAGAGACTAATGTACTTTTTACGCGTGAAAATCATTCCTAATATAAATGTTAAATAACATACAAAATCATTTTTTTAAATATTTTATGCTCATAATTTTGAATAAAATCATTTTCAGATATTTTATAGATATATATTTTGGTAAGTTTTAAGTTAAACTCGAGTGAAAAAGGAAGGTACCTAGTGATTATCTAACTTAGGCACATTTGGGATTAAATGATCTTTTCTTTTCTTTTCTTTTTTTTTAAAAGATCAATTATACAAATATAGAGAAAATGACAAAATATCTAAGAAATTTTGTCAAACTTGACTAACACATACCTTAAGTTATCTTTCTATATTTTAAAATTACATATATCAACCAAGTATTTTATTATTTATATAAATATTATATTTATAATTATATGGGATTAGTACCTTTTAAAGAGTATTGTTATGATGGCAATTTTTTATTTATAAAAATTAACTTATAAAATGATGTGGCGACGTGTAATTAATTGATGATCAACCATACATGAATAAACTTAATGAACGGGCCTAGTGACAATAACCAATTATAATTAGCCATATTATTTTGTATAAATATTATTTATACTTATACCTTTTTTGGCTTGAATATAAATTAATATCCTAAACTATTATCTTTTTTTCATTTCGGTGATCGACCTTTTAATTTTTTTTAATTAGATGATTAAACTATCATTTTTTTCACTTTTGTTCAATTGAACATGCCACGTCATAAATTGATGATGTGACTTGTTAACTAAACCTAAACATGTTTGTGTGTAAATATAAAAAAAATCAAATATTTTTTCCCATTCATTAAATATTTAAATGTAAATATGTCAAATCATCTTTTATCTAACATTAAAATTAAATTAAAAAAAAATCTATTACTGTAGAAGATGAATTAAATTGACTAAATAATAAAATCAAAGTATCAATTTCAACTTGGTGTTTATTTTTCGTCAGGATTTACATAAAAAAAATAAAGAAAGAAAATAAAATTCTTCTTGTTACCTAAGCAAAAAAACAGATATATCTAGTATATACATTTATGTTTAAAACGAGATAGCCCTGAATCTCATAAACCAACTGTTTTAGTTGCGAACTTAGCCCAGATCTAAAAGGAAACAAAAAAACACTTTTTGACGCCTTCAATAATAATTCTGATCGGAAAAAAATAAAAAATATATATCTAACAAAACACAACTGATTTTGAATTTTTCGTTCACCCTAATAAACCATAAGAACCATCCAAAATTTGGGATAAATCTCACCGTCCATTAGATCTTATTTAACTTCAAAGAAAAAAAATTGCTCTCTCTCACTCTCAGATCCTCCTCCGTTCTTCCTCCTCCCGAACTCGCCTTCTGCCTCCTCCATTCTCTAGCGCCGGCAATCTCTCTTCCCCATTCCCCTTTATACGTAGTGTCGGAAGTACGGATAGTACGACTAATATGTATATATAGTGGCTGCCATGGATGGGTAAACGAATCGCCATGAGATTAGTCTTCCATCACACTCCAAAAATTGGTGCAATACTCGTTATTTCATTGATTTTGTATTAGAGTTCAAGTTTGCGAGGCAAACGAATCAATAAGAGAGTATATTATGAACTGTGCCTAGGGTTTTTGTTGATAGGAGTGCGTATTTGAAGCAGGTCATTAAAATAATGAGCGATGCAGCAAGAAGATCGTTGAAAAGCAGAGGATCCTCTACTTCCATCACTCTCTCTTTGTTATTTTTGTATATCGATTTGTCGTTTGTACATATTTGTGTTGTGTAGGTTTGGGTAGATCTAAAAATTGATTTCTAGTTTGTTTTCTGATCGAAAATGATGGTGGGGCGTTGGAAAATAAGTGGTGATGATGAATGTTGAGGATGGATGCAGATGCAACAACTTATAAGTTGGGCAAATTAATTTATAAATTATTTTTTACTATAAAATTGTTTGGAGGTTAGGACTAATTTATAAGTTATTTTTTACTGTCTAAATATTTGAAGTAATTTATTTTTTGATTTATAAGTTATTTTTAATAAATAATAAATTTTAACTTATTAAAAATAATTTATAAATTATTTTAAAATAAATAAATTTAATCAAATATAAAGACTGTTTTTTTTTCTAAGAATTTTTTTTGACCTTACGACCAGTCAATCTTTTCTATAGTGTTTCGAGTAGGAGTCAAGACGTTTACGACCGATCTCAAGTTATTTCTTAAATCACTAAGATAACTGGTGGGGTTTTGCCTTTATTTTAATAGCCTTTATATTTTATTTTAATTTATAAGTCATTTTAGTCAAATACTTTCATATTTTATTTTAACTTAATTTTGAATTTATAAGTTAAAAAAGTGTCAAACACTTTTATTTATAAGTTATTACTTAATATGACTTATAAATTATTTTAAATTTTAACTTATAAATCATTTTAAAATAAGTCATCTCGAACATGCCCTTAACCCATCGACAAAGCGGAAAAAGGATATTGGTTAATTTAAATTACATATTTCAAATTTTCTTTTTAATTATTATTAGTATATATTATGTTTTGTTACATTTTTACCCTTTTTCTTAATTAAAATTATAATAACTAAATAAAAAATTATTTCTTTATAACACATTAGAATTAAAATGTCAAGTATCTATTTACCTCGTAAAGAGTTCAGAATAATAATTTATTCTTGTACTTTTTTTAAAATAAACGAACAAGAGTTTGTGGAATTTGCAAAATCTGACCGGATACGGGCAAAGTATCCAAAAAAAAAAAGAAAAAAGAAAAAGAAGACCCGGCCCGCGCCCATTGGAATTCTTAATTAGCAATTGAGATAGCTTAAAAACAAAGCATCTGGGTTAGCCCCAAATCAAATTCCGAATTGTAGCAATGCTCCCGGGTCCCGGCCAAGCAAATTGATTGGGGGTGTCCATGTAAAGTTGTAAACACCTTGCTCCGGTCCCACCTCTACCAGGTCTCTCTCTTTTCTAAGACAACAATAACAAAAAACAAAAACAAAATTCAGCCTTACGTCTATCTTGCTTCCTGTGATTTCTAGGGTATCAAGTCGAATTCGAGGTTGAATTTTCAAATTGTCCTAAATTTCTAGCCCTTTCTCTCTTAATCTCGACAGTAGAAGAGATGGTACTGTCACAGAAGCTCCACGAAGCATTCAAAGGCACCGTGGAGAGAATTACAAATCCACGAACAGTATCTGCATTTAAAGAGAAAGGAGTTCTCAGCATCAATGAGTTCATCCTCGCCGGCGATAATCTTGTCTCTAAGTGCCCTACCTGGTCCTGGTATTAATTTTTCTTCCAATCATTTTTTCTAATATTTTTAATTTGTTGGATTAGGTTTACGTGTCAGTTTATCTTTTTCTTTATTTTTTTTGATCAACAGGGAATCAGGTGAGCCAAGCAAGAGGAAGTCATATTTGCCCGCTGAGAAACAATTCTTAATCACCAGAAATGGTAAATGCCATAGTCCATGTTTTCAGCTTGTTTCAACATCTGCCAAGATGGTCTTTATATAGTTTATAAAAGCTACTACATTCTGTATGATGTAGTATTATGTATAAATTGATATGATTTATTCCCCCTATTCTCTTGATATAATATGTCTTATAGTTACATGATTCTATATAGGTGTCAGTGATCTAAATATACGTATTATTTGCAATTTTCATCAATTTTTTTTAAATGTCAAATGCTTACGTAAATGTGGAAGTAATGCATGTTGTGAGAATATAATATCTTGTTAAACACTGTCTACAATCTATTGTGGGCAAGCATGAATTCTATCACGGTACAAACTTTTATAAAAGACCTTGATATGATTCCAATCAAAGCATATGTCAAGGTAAGCTTCTATTGGTGTACTTAACAGCAGTCGTAAACAGTATGGAACCAACATTTCATGAAAAAGTTGCGGTGATCACATCCTGGAGATGGAATTTGTTAGGAAGTTTTAAGTGAATAATTTTTTTCCAGCAAAATAAATGAATTTTGTTAGCCTATGAATGAAAAACAAGTAACTACTATAAACATAGACTTCTGATATTTTCCACAGCAGAGCAGGCATATTATATTAAGCTTCTACAGACCTAAATTGCTCATGGGGCTAATTTCCCTCTAAAAAGTGTTGACGTATTAGGCTATTAGCCTCTTACTTAGCCAAATACCAGCTGTTTTGTTAAGTCCATGTAGTAGTCATTTATGTCAGTTTCGAAACAGGTCAATCAACGTGTAATGTAATGCATAAGGTGAGGGTTGTGCCGGTATGTAGTTCTTTAGATTTTACCCCATTTACACTCTCATTGGGATTATCTGTCTTTGCTTAAACAAAGTGTTTCACTGAAGAGGCTTTCCGAAGGATTCCAAAGAGAAATGGGATATTTGTTTTAAAGTCGAGGCTGACCCCCCCCACTAGTCTAGTAGAGATAGTCAGGATTATAACATAGGAAAGGGAGAGAAGATGGTATTAAGATGGTTCTAATAGTTATATCTTTTAATATTTTCGCTCATCAAAAGATTAAAGATGATCCTAAGAGTTCTTTCAATCTGTTATTGACACGGGAAGTTTTACAAACGGCCAATACAATATAGTCTCGGATGTGGAAGATTTTATAATTTTCCTGACATGAAACATCTCAAGCCGGAATAAATCCATTTTTACCTAACCATCTAAATTTGGCAACTATATGCAGGAGAAGCTTCTTTGCTTTCTCCTTACTGGTTCAAATGTTCCTTTATCTCAAACTAGTTAAAGCCTATTAGTTCTTTGCTATTTCAGTAATTTTCTTAATTTGAACACCTGTTACAGTTCCTTGTCTTCGTAGAGCTGCATCTGTAGAAGAAGAATATGAAGCTGCTGGAGGTGAGGTTTTGCTTGATAATGAAGATAATGATGGCTGGCTGGCAACCCATGGGAAGCCAAAAGGTATTTTAGAAACTGAAGATGGATATTTTAAAATATAATTTTTACCGTTTTGACTTATGTCATCTACTTCTTCAGATGGCAAAAATGATGAGGAGGAAAATTTGCCTTCTATGGAAACACTAGAAATCAGCAAGAAGAATACTATTCAGTCAATCTCTTCGTACTTCGGAGGTGAGGACGAGGAAGACATTCCAGACATGGCAGAGTATGAAGATCCTGACAACCTTATTGAAACAGATCCTGTAAGATATCAATGTACCAGTTTATTTTTGAAATTACTCTATGAGACAAAGTTTCAATTTTTTGGTTTTTCTTGCTACTGAAATTGTAGATTGATTTATGATCGTTGTGATAAGTGTAGATGCATTCTACCCTTTTATACTAGATATGAAATATAAGTCTCCCCAGTCACCTCCCACCTTTGTGCCTTAATTATTCTGACAAATCAATCCTCAGAGTATATAAGCCTCCCCAGTCACCTCCCACCTGTTGATTCATTGAATATACTAGATATGAAATATTAGCAGATTGGTTCAACTGAGGCTTTTAGGTGCTTAGATATAATATTTGTCAGTTTATGTTGAAATATTTTTCTGAGATCTTTAGGCTTGCAATCAGCGGCAAGTTTTAAATTGGCGTCGTCACAAAATTTTGTGAAATTTCTGTATAAATTTTTCTTGGTTATGCTGGACTAGTTTACTATTCACAAGTGATTTGTTGTTCAACCATTCAATCTGCCATGCTGGTTGAAAGCTCTGATTATTTCCTTATATACATGCATGGGTCTATTTCAGGCGACCCTTCAGTCAACATATCTTGTGGCTCATGAACCTGATGATGACAATATTTTACGAACTCGAACATATGATGTCAGCATCACGTAAGTTGAAATGCACTTATCTTTTTCCTGTTTAATAGTGAAACACCAGAATCTTCCTACCTGCCAGCTGATCATTTCTAGTTCCTTTTTGGATGTTACGATCTGGTCTTTTTGTTGACCTTAGATTCTTTTTCAGGTATGATAAATATTATCAAACTCCTCGTGTCTGGCTTACTGGATATGATGAGGTTGGTGACGTTAATTATATTTCTTAGTGTTGCAACAGTGTTTAGATGCATAAAGGGGTTATGCCATTCATAATTTAGCTTGATTAAAAGATAAAGAAGTGCAAAGGGGTTTCAGAGCTTTAAGGGTGTTATAATGATTGATAAAGTATCAGTTTGACAAAGTTGTTGGAATGCATACAGATGAAGAAGTTCCAGTGTTTTTATGTACAAATAAATGAATGAATCAACGATATATATATATATATGTATATATATGTGTATGTATTCATGTATTTTTTTGATATATATGTATAATTAAAATAAGATAAGACTTCACAAGTACAAGATCAGTGGGTCATCATGAATACTTGGACAGTTTGAGATTTGTGCACCTTGATGCTTGACGGTGTAAGCAGTCAATCCTCAAGAGTATATTCAATGAATCAACAGGCTTACTTTATCAAATTGTCTATAGAAGTTTTACATTCAATAATTTCACTGGTTAAAATACAAATATTTATGGAGTGCTCTCTCAAATTTCTGCAGTCAAGGATGCTTCTCCAACCAGAACTTGTACTTGAAGATGTTAGTCAAGATCATGCACGTAAAACGGTGAGATTCTTCAATTTATCTTTTCTTAATGTACTTGTCATTTTTGAAATGTAACCTTAATTTGGGATTTGGATGGTAAGCTAAGACTACGTAGCTTTCATTACTGGTATGATGGTAGCTTATCAATGGTTCGAAAAAATCTGTGCACCTTAAAACAAAATTGGAAACTATTGATAATTTTAAGTTGACAAAAAAAATTTCACAAAGAAATATCTTTTCATAAGTTTCATCTGTATTGTAACAACTGGTTTGTATACGACATCTTTGGCTCTTCAGGTTGTTCATATCATAATAATAGAAGATATAATAATTCTTTTGGCTAACTAGTGTGTGAAAATCAAATGGATTTTTCTCTCCATCTCCTTTTGGCCTTTAAGAATTGATTTTCTTGTTATAGATTTATTTATTTATTTATTTTCCCTATTTGGGCTTTGATGCTTCCTATTTCTTAGTTAAAATTTAGAAATATACCAATTCATGTCTTCCATAAAGATATGTGGTTATACCATGGAAACATCAGCAAAGATAATAGGACCCCTGCTATATGATGGCGCCGTAATCTCGTAAGCAAAATGCAGTGCAAGTATAGAACTCTATTCTAATAAAGTAACTAACAGATCCTCAATATTTTAATTATATATTGAGCAGAAGGTCTCAGGAGTTTCTGCATCCCCAGAAAGGTTTAATACTTCCTATGGTACAATCGCCAGAAGATTCCGAATAGACTTAACTATTTGGCATGAGCTCGACTAGTAAAATAACGCGACAAACTTCTATAAGTTGTAATTCAAATCATGATGCTGCAATAATTGCAGCCTCATACTGAACTGTTCATGCATCCGAAGTTTCTTAGATTACACAGTGTAAATATTTTCTGAATTAGATGTTCCATTAACCTCCGATGCTGAACGAGCAAATATCTGATATAGTATCATCAGATTTCAATCCATCCATTGTTGGTTATATTCTTGAAATATTTGAGTTGCATCTTGTATATCAAACAACTTCACTTGCTCAACTAGGTGCCCAGCTACAAGTGTCTTATCTTGTTTCTGGACACATGGTAAAACTCTCCTCCTTTCTTGGGCTTTAGAGTTTATTATGATTTAAGTATTTTTACATAAGCTAATGCATATGGCAAGATATGCTACGCTTCATCCTTTGTCAAGGATTTCAACAGAGGGGAACTTGTGCTGTGTTTTCATCTGATCAGTTTGTGGAGGACTAAGTGACTAACAACTACCTTAACTTGTTTCTGGAGACATGTTATTTTGCTATGTTCTTATACTGCTTAAACATTAGACACTTCCTCCTTTCTTGGGCTTTATAGTTTACAATTATGTAAGGTAAGTTAATGCATATGATAAGGTAATGTTATGTTTCATCCATAGTTGTCAAATCGTGAAGCTTATTGTGTATCAGAAACCCCCATATCGTGTTTTATGTATCTGAAATAAGGTTGTAAAATGTACCAGACGGTTTGTGCTTGATTCGTATTCGCTCGACTAAAAATTCGATTTGAGCTCGATTCGAAATATAAATGATTCAGATATGAGCAAATTTAAAGTTCAATAAATTACTCGAATCTCTTTAAATTGTAATTTTTTATTGATACTCGGATCATATTTGCTTGAAAAGTTCAAACTGCTCGTGTTCGACTCGATAGCTAAATGAGCCTCAATCAAACTTTATATTATACTCTATAAATTTTATGGGTCCTCTTAACATGTGCCCTTAGGACACATGTTAAACGCTAATATCGAGGCGTTATATTATTTGTTTATGTATTGATATCAGCAATGCACAAATACAAATGCATTGAGATCAACAATGTTATTTTCGATGCATTTGTATTTGTGCATTGTTGATAACAATACATAAACAAATAATATAATGCATCGATGTTAGCGCTTAACATGTGCCCTAAGGGCACATGTTAAGAAAACCTAAATTTTATAAATCAAATCTGAGCAACTCAATATTCGGCTCGGCTCGGTTTATTTATACCCCTAATTGGAAACGAAATGAAAAATGTGGTAATATATATTTAAACATATAAAACACACATATGAGCTTGACTATATATAAAAATAGTCAAGTGTAAATATTATTATAGACTAAAGATAAATTTAAAGTTAAATAGTGGTCAAAATACTCCAAATTGATTTATTAGATATTATTTTAGCAATCTTTATAGAGTAACAAAAGTAAACAAAAATTCAGATTCAGCTTTAAACTATAAAACGAAAGAGAATAATTCAATTAACAAGTGGAGATTTATGTATCTGCTTACGAAAAGTGACATAAGAAAAATAGAGCACATTCTGAAGAAGTAGATATATAACTCTAAAAGTGATTAAATGCTCATCAAGCCATATAGAATATATTTGTGCTAAAAAGCCTCTTCAATTGAAATGGTAGAACACTTAAAAGTTTTGCTTTTACTCTTTTGGATCTACATAGAACTTTTTTCAATTCGGTTGCTAACTTTAAAAAGTATCGTGCATCGTATCGTAAGAATCGTATTGAATCGTATGATACGGTGTCATTTTCGATTCACCCTACCATACATATCGAATTGTCTCCATATCGTATCATACGATAATACTGATAACTTTGGTTTCATCCTTTGTCAAGGATTTCAACAGAGGAAAAGTTATATACTCGTGCTGATTTTGCCAATGATCAGTTTGTGGAGGATTACTCTGACAATCTGACCATCCAGTCTGCCTTGGCTAGCTTTCTTCATATTAAATAATGTGTTTGCGGTCATCAATCTGCCAAGTCAGAAAACCTATTAGAAAATTTTTCTCTGGTTTATTATTTTATTGATTCTGTTCTGTTCATTTTGTTCTTTTGGATTTCTTTGGGTTAAGTCTTTTTGAATTCTATTTTTTTTTTAATTGTTATTATTATTATTATTATTATTATTATTATTATTTTGTTTTAAACTTTGTCAAACTCAGGTAACTATTGAAGACCATCCACACTTGCCTGGAAAACATGCATCTGTACATCCTTGCCGACATGGGGCTGTGATGAAGAAAATCATTGATGTTCTTATGTCACGAGGAGTTGAACCAGAAGTAGACAAGTAATCTTTCCTTTTACTCATGTTATGCACCAAAAAAGAGTGAGCGATAATATATTTTTGCTTCTAAGTGTTAGCTAGAAATGTGTTGGTTTTGGGTAAAGGTTAGTTGACGGTCTAGACTTGAGACCTCACTGCTGCTTTGAAGTTTGAAATTTATCCATCAAAGAAGCATGGTTTAGACTAGTGAACTTTGAACGAATGCTACAACTGTATCGTATTGCGAGTTGTGTGCCTTTCTACTTTTGTGCTTTATTTATTTCTATATATTAAGTCAACAACCTGACTTTGTCTTGGTGTATTTTTTTAGGACACTGGACACCAGCATAGGTTTAGTTGGGTCTTAGATGGCTCAACTCTAATCCCTGACTTTCAGAGTCTTTTGCCTAAATACTCTACTAATTCAAGTGGCATGCTCTTCTGCGCAGAATTGTAAATTTACTTGCTATTAGTCCACTCCTTTCGCATGCCTGTTGTCTGGTTTTACTTTTTAATCTGGTTTGGATATGATGATGCAATGAATGCCAGCACTAAACATCATATGAAGTAATATTGAAATAGTTTGGTGTTTTGCTTGGAGTGCACATATCTCATCTATTTTAACTCTTGATATTTGCTATATTACAATTATGCAAGGAATACAAGTGATGAAGGTCAGTTGAATGGGATATAATTCGAAGAAATAATCATTTTTTTTGAAGTGGTTTGGCAGTTGCAGGCCTCATATTAGTTTAAGTTAATAGTTAAGAGATATTGCATTATTGTGGTACTGGTCACTAGTTCAGGCAGTAGGCACAGGGCTAAAGCTAGATATTAAATTTCTTTGTTCCATGTCTTCCCCTTGCAATTTATGCAAACCCATCCAGTATTTTATTGTTAGATCATCACTGTTGATGCTTGTGTTTTTGCAGTCCGAGTCTGTCAGTTTTCTCTGTTTAATTATCAATCTGATCCACTGACTTTTTTAGGTACCTCTTCTTATTCTTGAAATTTGTGGCTTCTGTCATTCCAACTATCGAATATGATTACACCATGGATTTCGATCTTGGTAGCTCCAGTACTTAATTTGAAGGTGATTCCTGTCAACTGCCCTAATTTATTTGTTTTTCATTAACATATCCTTTACATTTATACCTTTCTTGAATGAATGTATGCCTCAAACTTGGGTAGGAGTGAAAGCCTATATATGGATGCCTAGCCTTTCTGACTAGTATAAACTCGGAATCGATGTATGATTTCTTTTCAAACCTTGAGGTTTACATTTTCCTGTGTGCTAATAAGGATTCCCTCAATATGGCATATTTCTGATGTTAGAGTACACCATAAGAATTATATACATCCAGCCTCTCTTGCGGTTCAGAGATAAACTGTACTCGTGCAACTCATCGCCCAAAAAAAAATGTCAGCTGTAATATGTGAATTGTTTTCAACACTGGAGGAGGTTGCATTTTTTGTGCGCTGATAAAGACTTTTTTTATTTATATAAATTAATAATGGAAACTGCAAGGATAAATATGTTTGGTAAACCAATTTAAGCTTTTGGTTTCTATACTATTGATTTGAAAATTTTCAAAATATTTCGGAAGTAGAAAATTTTACTTCCTATTTTTTTTTTATAAGAAAATCTTGAAAATGTGGGATATCCCAACTCAACTTGCGTTTTCCCCCAAACTGGATGGGGTAGGCTAAAAATGGATGCATATGAAAGCGTTAAAGATCTTTAATATCCCAAATCAAAACAAAAGTCCTCAAGTAGAAATTGTTCCATTCCCGTTGGACTTTCTGCTGACGTTTTCTGGCCTCCAACGCCTATAAATATCCGCTTTTTTCAGTCTCTATTTTCAAAGAGAGAGGTAGAAGCCAGAAAATACAAGGGAGTTTTGTACTTCTCTTCATCTAAACCATTATCTTTGTACCTAAACCATTATCTTTGCTAAGTCCATTTTGATGGCATAAAGGCTGTTCTTGTTGCGGGTTCATCGTGGGTTGTCTTTTCTACATATGAACCTATTGAATAAGCTATGTGTTGCTTTAATTAATCCAAGTTTTATTGCACTTTGAATACGCATATTTGGATGAATTGAAGACTCAATGATGGTTATCTAATAATGGTTAATTTTCTTCTGATAGGTAAAAGAAAAGATAACTTATCTTCTTCTTGATTACCAAAATTTCTTCTTGAAGAAGATCAAGTGATTAATTATTTCTTATTTTATATTATTATTAGAGATAAATATTGGGTATTTAATTTTAATTTAATTATTTAAATTAGAATATTCTAGAGTTTTAATTGTATTAGTATATCATTATTAGGGATTTGTTTCCTTTTAAATTAGGATTTTTCTTGGTCTCTCCTAGTATTTAGTTCTCTATGTACGTTGATGTAATCTCATTGTTATGGGATATTGAATTATTGATTATTGTTGAACTAAGCTGAGTGCTTTGTGGCTTTTTAGCCTTATTCTCTCTCCATTTTATCCCTTTTATTCCTTCTTTCCATCTTTGTCCTGCATCATTTCTACTTTGATTTTAAGAAATAATAAGTTTATTTGACAAGTATGGAGTAATAAGTTTATTTGACAACCAAACATTTCAGTTTTCAAAAATATTGAAAAACTCTTTTAGAAAAATTAAACTCAATCACGAGCCTTAAATTGTGTGCTTTTCCAATTTTAGTTAATTTACTTGATGCAATAGATTGCTTGTATTTATTTTCTCATTGCTTGATTCAAAATTTAGTTTTATTCTTCCACTTCTTGTGCTCCTCACTGTAGTATCCTCGACTGTATTCGAGTAATTGGAGTATTGTAACCCCGCCTCTTCTTTCTGGCTCTTGTAGGTTTATTTGTGGTTTGAGTAATTGGGTTTTTATCTTATCCCCTATTATTTTTTGGCCCATGTAGGTTTATCAGATGAAAGCTGCCAAAACGATGTAAAGCTAAAGCAGTTGATTCTGATTCTGGTTATTACTTTATTCTGGCATCCTGTTGCCACTTTCACTGTTGTACATATCATTAAAATTAACTTGAAGAGAACAGTATTAATGAGACCTGTCGTGTATTATATTGTTAGTTTTCTGATTCACCTTAACGTTAAGCCTCGAACAAAATGTTATTCTGATGACAGGAGATTATAATGTACATAACAAATAAATAAGTAAAATTGATAGTTTCATAAATATCCTCTCACACTTGAGTGGACTACGCATTTGTTATCAAAGATCTTGTAGAATTAACATTTTCAGTTGCGAAAATAATGACTTTTTTTTTAAAAAAAAAATTTGATAAACTAACTTCCGCTACTTCCACTGATTGCAGTTCCTACCTTAATCATAAAATGAAAGCATTTAACACTACCTGTTTTTACTTGTTAATTCTATACAAATAAATAAATAAAATTGATAGTTTCATAAATATCCTCTCACACTTGAGTGGACGACGTATTTGTTATCAAAGATCTTGTAGAATTAACATTTTCAGTTGTGAAATTAATGACTTTTTTTTTTTAAACTAACTTCCACTACTTCCACTGATTGCAGTTCCCACCTTAATCATAAAATGAAAGCATTTAACACTGCCTGTTTTTACTTTTTAGTTCTATACAAATAAATGAAAGACGACTCACTCTGACTTTTACTTGTGCGCATTATTAAATCGTGTCAAGTAAAAATATATTTCTCGTGTTACACAAAAAGAATAAAAAAAATTATTTTACAAAAAGTATTTTAGTTTTGTTTATGTTAACATTACAATTTTATTATCATGTTATTATTATTAAAATATACACTCACTATATTTTATGATAAATATAGAAGAAAAATATATTTTTTAATATTTACAAATGTTGGGGTCAAACGAAGGGAGTTTAGTTTACTAGTATTACAGTACGATTATATGAACTGGCATCTCCTCGTCAAGCGGTAGTATTCGTTTTCTGATGTTATTTAACCACAAGTCCCATAAATATTTTGATCCTTTCCAGCAATACTAAATTACTAATGTAAAACCATCCCCAATTTCTGATTTTCTGATGTCCGACGTCTGAAGGCATATAAGGTATGATATATACAGAAGGAGCATTTTAATTTTTTTAATTTTTATAAAAAAAAACATGCAAGGAAAACTTTTTTATAAAGATAGATTGTTGAACGAGACGAAAACAAAAATTACGATTTTCACTGCAAATTAAATAATGGAAGAATTTAAAATAAATAACCATTACTCTTGCTCCTAATGCAAGGGAGTGGATCGCCCATTTGCAAATGAAGATGATTATTTTGAAAGGAAGAAAAAAAAAAAAAAGTACTCTAGTATTATAACAATGGGATATGAGATTTGTGTATGCTTCATCTGAGCATAGACGATCAACTTAAAACAACTGACATTCTGACAAAATAGTAAAAAGCCACATTTCATAAATTTCTCCTACAAAATAAGATTTGTGGCCCTGTACAGAAAACCTGCCATGTTACTGCATACTTAATAAACACATCTCAAGCTAATAATCCAACTTTCATCATACAAAGGAATGTGAACCTCCACACGATCTCAAATCTGAGGAGTTACCTAGTCACATCGACGAATAATGATCAAGCCTTACTGGCTCGAGTCACAACCACAACTAAGAAGACCACAATCGAAAGTAGGAAAGAAGTCCTTAGTTTTTCCTCAAAGGAGTCTGCAGCTTTTCCTATTTTCTTCTCACTTTTCGGAGGCAGAAACAACTCATCCACCATCTTTGTTATTTTGTCGATTAAGTCCATGATTTTTGCCTTTGTATTGATGAAAATCCAACTCAATACATCCATTGCTGCTTTTGAATCATCAGAACCCTCATCAGAGACAGAGCTCACAGAAACATTCTTATCAGCTGCATTTGGCGAAGAATTTCACACCAGTGAATGTCAATAGAACAAGCATGATTTAATGTTTTTAGATGCGACTATTTAAACAGTATCAAAATTAGTTGTTAACATGTATGGACTGGTTTACATTAGACACCTGTCCTGGTCACCATAGGGATGAACAACAGATCAACAAGGCATGCGCACAATAAAACAAAGACACACCTAACCACTGCCATCAATCAACAATTAAATCTAAAGTCTTTGATTCCAATAGTATATTTAAGATACAAAAGGGGGGGAAATGCACAAACACCAACTAACTTCAAAATATTCATACATCAACGTTTTTGCATTCTGTATTATGTTTTCTGTTTCCATATAGGTGCTTCTTAAATCACAAGTAGTCCATGTGCCCCCTGATCTTAGTCAAAAAACTGTGCCAAGGTATAAGCATTCCAAATTCCCAGTTTGTACAAGCTAAATTTTTTAATATGAACAGATTTGTATTTGTACGATAGAAACCTTGCTTTTTAATGACAATGGCACCAAATGGGAACAATTTAGTCAGTGCCATAACACCACCTTTGGCATCTACTTCAGGATCAGAGAAATGTCAAACAATGTCAAAGAAATGGATACAATTAAGGAGATTCATACACACATACCATCATCAAGTGACTTTCTAAGCTCCCGCACCACCTCATTGTTCAAAACAGCATCCCAGACAGCCTTATCAGATGATAATGAAATTACCATTCTCTACACAAAATTTTGATATATACATAAAATAAAGAAACTTAATCAAGATATATTGATCTTAAAGAAATCTAGGTAACTTCAGGGGAAAAAAATGAAAGTCCAATCCCTCATTCCATGTATGTCAAGAAAGAAAAGTAAAATTCACTTTTATATTGGTTTTGTTGATTAAGGTGATGTTTCCATGACAGGATACAAAAGAATTGTTAGATATGTAGCACATTGAAAAGCAATGGTTCATTTTACATTGGAACTTCAAACACCCTGAGGGGGGGGGGGGGGGAAGTACCACATAAAATTACTGAAAAGCTTTCCGATATTTTAAGGAGGTTCACATTCAACAGCATCATTAGTTAATTGTAGTGGCCTCCACTAGTCCATTAGTGAGAATCAAAACACACACATTCGTGACTTCGCTTATAAAATTGAGGCATAGATGCCACTTCAGTTTAGCAACTATTCTGACTAATACAAATGATCTCAAAAAATTTATTAGAACACTGAATTATTGGGTTGATACTATCAAAAAAAATAGTTTTAGGAAACTCAACTACTCAGAAGAAATATGTAAATTTTTACAGTAGCTCAGGTGCATTAAAATTACAGAAGAGACAGCAACACAGTATTTTAAATCATTTAAGTTACCATCTAACTTTAATTTGTGTTAGAAAACTATCAAATTTCTCAAAGAAAATATATATTTTATAGTATTCTGAATTTCTGATAATATACTGATACTGAATTTAAACAGAAGGCTCACCTGAACAGATGGTTCAGTCTGCAGTAAATGAAAAGCATCATAAACTTTGTTAGATCCACAAGGCTGCGATAGTCTTGAATTACATAGGTTTAGTGAAGGCTCCACCCAATCAACTTCTGAGCCAACTGAAGGAACTCTACCAACGAACCCAGCTGGCCTAGTAATATGGTCTGGTACATCCTTGTCCGAATCATAAGCAGCTCTGTCCTTGATGAGCAGTGAAAAGGACACGGGATCAAGGACCCTAGAAGGAATATCCATTTTTTAACAGAAAGTTGTATTAGTAAAGTCGAGAGTGCCAAAAGAGAGAAAAAATTGCTTAAATGCCAAAGCATGAGTGCAGCGAAGATGAACTCTGACAGCACCTCGAAGGGGCAATTCAAGTCCAGCTGGAAACTCGCATTTTCTTTTAATTTTTTTATAGGTAATTTGACCACAAGTATGAGCATTTGAAATTAGAATCAGCGGCATTGAGGTTATTCCTCAAAGCCTCTGCCATTTCTCCCATCCTTGGAATTCAAGTTACTCGCATATATGTTATTCATCGGAAAAAGTAAGTTGGTCTATTCATGCACCAGCCAATTTAAACTTGGATAAATAATCAGCTGAACATGGGTTATGTCAAAACAGTAGCTTTTACAGCGAAATTTCCAAGTCGCAGATAACATGGCTTCATGCTTTCTTTTCATCAATATGCAAATTGGAGCTCAGATCTACATATACACTAATACATGCACTTTACGGATCCAGTCATCAGCATCAACAAATTACATAATTGTAATACATTATAAAGTTTTCACTTTATCAAATGGTAGAAATTCTTTTAGCTATATCATTCTGTGAGATCAGGGGCGGATCCAGCCTCTAAGTTCAGGGGGGGCAAATTTGAAATTTTTTTTGAGCTCTTCTAGGCGTACATAAAAATTGGACATGAAAATTAAAAATTAGTGTATTTAAATTTTACTTATTTGTATTTTACCCATCATTGGGGTCAAAATACAAATAGGTAAAATTCAAATACACTCGTGTCCAATTTTCATGTCCACATAGAGTTTTTATTTTATTTTTTATTAAAAATACAAATTTAATAAAATAAATTATAAAACTAAATAATACTCAAATATTGTTACACTATCTTGGGTATATCATTTACTTAAAATAATGATGCTAAGTTGGGCAGCACGAACAGTACACTATGGGCATCTCTATCTCTATATAATTATATTTCTAATTTGTCTTGCATGGGAATCTTATATAAGCCCTTCTCTCTCTAGAATATATCAGAAATACAACTACCCATTATCCCATTCCCTCCATGCAAAGCTGCACTATCTTGGAATCCAGTGGGGGCAGGTGCCCCCCCTGCCCCCTGCATAGATCCGCCCCTGTGTGAGATCAAGATGCAGAGGCCTAGTCTTGGTTTGAGGAGTAAATGACAAGGTGAAGCATGCAGACTCTGAATATGTTTCCATCTGAAATGGAAATATGCATCCCTTAAAGCATTATTGTATACATCCTAACTGCATGATGGTAAACCTGGGTCTGCAAGTGTAAGAATGTGGTTCTGTATCTGGCAGAAATCACTTTGCAAGTGAAGTCAAAGATTATGTCAATATCTAGCATGCACCCTTCCCAGCAATCTACTTTGTGGGACCAACTGCAATAGATATAACAGACCGTCTTGAAATAAAATTGAGTTTCCAAGTTCCTTCATTTTGATAGTTTTTAGTCAAGGACTGTGAAACTATAGAAATACTTATGTCATTCAACAATTATTAAACGGGAATAAGAACTAAAGTTCTTAACGTGGCCTGCATTTTTCATTGAGAATAAATTATATACGGATGACCTGTAAGACTAGAGTTTTATACCTTCCAATAACAACATGCCATGTAGGAAGTTTAAGAGAAAATCAAGGGATTTGAAATTCAATATAATGAGTTAAAACAGTTTTACTATGATAAATAGTAAATGCAAAATTTGTTAATACAATATAATATAATGAGTTAAACAGTTTTACTATGATAAATAGTAAATACAAAATTTGTTAATACAATTTAAATCTCTTGATTTTCTTCTAAACTTCTTACTTGGCATGTTGTTTTTGGATGGTGTAAAACTCTAGTTTTACAAGTCATCTGTATATAATTTATTCTCATTTTCATTTTATGCCATAATTATATCCTCTATAACTGATAAATTGTAGAGTGTAGTTTTAGCTTGGAGGTTTAATGGACTTTATGCCAACTTGCGACCGATATTAATAGAGAATCCTTGAGTCATGAAATATACATAGTTTCTCAGTCATTGACATAACAAACTCATAGAAAGCTTGGCTTTGTTGTTAACTGTTTGACTCTAATCCCATGGTTATATTTGGCTGGATACTTTATGCTACAAAATAAAAAGGGAAACCCAAGACTGTCCCCCATATTATTTTCTACTTAAAATGACATGAAAAACTAACATGAGAAGTGTAGAAAGTGGCACCGCTAATTGACTTGGGATGAATAATTGCTATGATCAGGTTGTCTCAGAACTATTAATATTAGTTATAAAAAAAACACAGTGCCTCATTTTGAGATTTTTTTTCATAGGTTGCCAGTTTTTGAAGCTCAATTTGCAGGTCAGAACGAGATGTTGACAACAAACATTTTCGGTACTGTTTCTCCTTTTCGATAAAAAAAATATAGTCCTAATTTATATCACCCCAAATTTCATAATCAATGTCACAATCACAATCCCCATCAACATCCTTGTTAAATTAAAGAAAATGAAAAAAAATTCTGTCTTTTGACTTATTAGGTGTTTGATGTATTGCAACTGGAACGCTACTCTGATGTATGTCTTAATCCATGGCCATTATGTACAACATCATGTTTATATAAGCAATATTAGATGCTAGTAAACTAAATTATTGTTCATTTTACACAAATCATAGTTATCATCATCTTCGTGATGGCAAAAAGTCATTTGACATGATTATCATTTTATAAATTCTTCTCAAAGAAAATCTTTTATCTAAAAAAAAATTTCATCCCCATAAAATTCTGCAGTTCCACAGTCAAGATTTAACAATCCAACTACTCCATCAAAGAACAATAAGACTAGCAAAATAATAATGAAAAAGAAATTTATCAAAATCACTTCAAATCTCACACAAATAACCAAGACAAGTGATTTGGTTCAAGAACCAATAAAAGAAAAAAACACATACTAAAAAAATAAAATAGAGGCAAATTCAATTAAATAAAGTGAATCGAAATAAACAACACTCACTGGTGGAGAGAAGTGACTGCATGTTGAACTTCATCCAGAGATGGAACAGGCCCAAAAACAAAATGATCATCACAATTAAACACAACTGGGAGTGGGGCCGTTTCATCATCATGATCATGACTTATAATTCCATCAATACACTCCCACTGATCAAACTCATCAGTGGGAGAAGAACAAGAAGAAGCCCAATTGGAGGTGGCAGATATTGGAGCAACATTAAATGGGTATTTGGAGAAAGGTGATGTTGGAGAGGAGAGAGAAAGGGTGTTTGAAGTAGTGGGTTTATAAGTAGTGGATGATCTTGGACTAGTGTTGGTGGGTTGTGAAGTGGTGGAGTGAGAAAAAGGTTCTTGGGCTGGGCCACCGCCTACACCGCCGGTCCGAACAGCCCTCTGAACCGTCCTTAACATGCCTCCTCCACCGCCGCCTCCACTTCCACCACCCATTCCGCCGCTGCCACTCCCAAATGACCTCCTCATGCTCTTATCCTCTCTCTCTCTGTCCTACGGATATTGCAACAGATAAAAAGACCTTTTTATTATGACAAACGACAGAAAGAAGCACTTGGGAGAGTTGAAAACTAATTTACCTCTGTTCCAATTACTTTTCACACCAAGCCGTCAACAATAGGAAAATAATCCATATTTATCCATAAAATAAAAATATCCATTTTATCTATAAATATAGGGAATTAATATTTTTATAAATAAAAGTATTAATTTTATAAGATATTCTATCACATGAAAGATAAACTCTATTTACTATTTATGTGGAAAAAAATTTATAAAATTATAAAATTTACTTATAAAAAGATCAATTTCTTAAATATATCGAGATGATATATAGATATCATTCAGGGACATCTCCATAACCTAATCTTCATTTTCAAATTTAAAATTAAGATAATTTATTAAAAATTATGAAATAATAAATTTGACGATAAGTAATATTTTTTAGATAATTTATAATAGTTATCATTATATTAATTAAAATTAAACAAATTCATGTCAATTTTACATTTAAAAATATATTTCGTTAACTTTAAAAAGTTAATAATAATCGTATATTTAAAAAAAATATAAAATTATATCTTTTAACAATAAGTAATAGAGCTAGATCTTAGAAAGTGAACATTACATAAAAACTAAAAAATAAAATCACTATTTTTATTTACGGGTAGTGTTATAAGATAGTATATTATAAGATACCTCTATGTTTTAGAAGTATATGTGTTGTTCATTAATTATTATTATAATTGACTTTTTATCTAAGATGTTTGTAATATTTTATTTATTTATTTTTAATAATTTTAACAAATTATAATTTCAATATATCTGAGTCTGTTGCATTGTTTGATAAAAAAAATAATTCTAATACCTCAAATCAATCAATTACTACTACCAGAATGGTTAGATAAAATTGACAATAATAATAAAAAAAGAAAAATAGTTATTGACATGTTTTAGAAACAAGAAAGATAAAGGAAATAGTTAATGAAGTAATAAATAAATGAATTTACACAAGAAATTGAATCGAAGTATAAGATAGAGATTATGTTTAATTTGTGAAGATAGTGAGTGACATCACATTCTCGTGTTTCTTTCCTTCCACAAATGTTCAAATAATTTCTGCTGACCAAATTGAATTTGGGATTTTCCTCCAACTTTTTTATCTCCGCCTAATAATTGCCTCGTCACCATCCCAAATCTCTGTCTTTCTGCCACGTGCATTTAGGACTAGGAATATCATCGGTTTTGGTCCTCATGGATTTACAGATCCATGTAGGCTATCGAAAAAAGGACAAAAAGGAAAAATAAAAAAAATGAGTCCAATAAGCATACATTTCTCTATCAACCAAAAGGCCCATAATATTCGGTTTGACTTTGGAAATGAGCCTTCCGTATGCCAAATGGAAATCGCAATAGTTTGAGCCCAGCCCACGAAGATTTGTGAAAATTATTGGATTCTTTCGTCTTCTCAATTCTTACCAGCCCATACCCTCCTTTTTGAAACCCTAATTGGCTCTTCTTTTTTCGCATTACACCTTCATCACAGCTCCGCTGAGCCGAAATCCAGAGAGGATCTGAGCGCTACCAACTCAATCATGGGTATGAATTTTTCCCCCCCTTCTTCTTCCTTATGATGGGTAACCCTAATTTCTGCTTGATTCAAAATGTTATGATATTTATGCACAGGTTTATATATATGTATTAATTTGTTTATAGATCATTTCCGGTTAGTTTTCTTTCAAGTTGTGCAATATAATTTTGGGTTTTATGTTTTCGGTTGTGAAAGATAATGGGGCTTATGAATGATAGATGAGAATCTGGGTTTTAGTTTATGTATTCTATATTGATATAAACATATATGGGGCTCTGTGTATATCGTACATACATTTCACACCCGTAGAATCAAGTGTTTCTGTAGAGGTATGACTTTTGATGACGTATAAGCTATTTTATCCATAAATGGTACTTTTATGATATGAGGTTTCAGCTTCTCTTGTAGTTTAATTTATGATTGCACACACAAATGTATAGTCCGTTTTGTCATAGCGTATTGGAATCTGATAATTTTTGCTTACTTTGATTGTGGGATTTCATCAGGGGCTTACACTTATGTGTCAGAGCTATGGAGGAAGAAACAATCAGATGTGATGAGGTTTTTGCAGAGGGTGAGGTGCTGGGAATACCGTCAGCTTCCTTCCATTGTGCGCGTTACCCATCCAACCCGCCCTGATAAGGCCCGACGATTAGGCTACAAAGCCAAACAGGTAAATCTTCTGTTGTTTATTGGAACAGTATATACTTTTGTTTATTATAGTGTGTTAGTGTATCCCTTGTTTGTTCTATTGCTTCGATTTGTGTTCATTGCCAAAATTTATGTACCGCTGGTTTTTTATGCTTTTACACTCGGGTCCTTCTTTGCTCATCATTCTGAAGATTATTCACTTCATCACTTGTGAAGGATTTGTTGTTCAGGAATTGAATGTTCATGGAGAGGTTGATATTTGTTTAGTAGTTTAATGTACTTCTATCTGCCTGATGCATAGTTGAATGGTGCTTTTAGTAAATCATTTCATGTAGTTGCTTCAGTGATCATGTTCATTCTATTTTCACTTGTGACTTGTTCTAAAAGTTGAATCAATATTTTGTTTGTTAAGGTGGTGTTTTTGCATAGGTCAATTGGATGATCATGTTACCATGGACGGGTATTAATCTGGTTGCTTAACTTTTATCATCATGAAGTAGTTTTAGGTGGGGATCTACTACTTATATGAAATCCGAGTTATTTATTTTTGGTGCGTGTGAGCTCGGTTAATTTATAGGGACATTTTTCAGAAAATTCTAGCACAAGTTACCTGTAGAAGAAATATTATTAAAATAAAATGAGTACTTTATCAAAGGAAATTCAGTGTGTTTTTTTATGTTGGTGTCACAGTATATAAGATATAAGGAGACAGGTACCTATTCTATGTCTCTTTGCCATGTCTCAGGCCATAAGGACTACTAATGTTGCATTTTGTGTTCAATATGTGCAAATATTATCCTTGTATCTTTGAATGTAGTGATATGATGACCTTTGCAGGGTTATGTGGTTTATCGTGTGCGTGTAAGACGTGGTGGACGCAAGAGACCTGTTTCCAAGGGTATCGTGTATGGCAAGCCCACAAACCAGGGTGTCACTCAGCTGAAATTTCAACGCAGCAAGCGCTCAGTTGCTGAGGAACGTGCTGGTCGTAAACTGGGTGGTTTGAAAGTTCTCAACTCATACTGGATCAATGAGGTGCGTCTAAGTTTTTTTTTTAATTTATTTATTTAAATAACTGCACATGCGTTATACATTTTCTCAAGTACATTTCTGCCACTTGTTTCTAGTGAACAAGTATTCTGTCTCTAGACTCAAAACATTATCTTAATGGTAATTCATAAGATGCATTTAAAACTTTTGTTGAGATGTATTACTACGGGCCTTGTGGCAAACCCATGTATGGATGGAACATTAAACATATAGTTGAAGCTCAGCCTATTTTGGAGTGCATTGGTGCTCGTCTTTAAGTTGTGCATTAATACATGGCATTTAAGAATTTTGCATCATTTTTTGGAAGTTTATCATCATAAACATCTACATTCTTTAATGCAGGATTCAACCTACAAGTACTTTGAGGTAATTTTGGTTGATGCGGCCCACACTACTATCCGCAATGATCCAAGGATTAACTGGATCTGTAACCCTGTCCACAAGCACAGAGAGCTTCGTGGACTCACTTCTGCTGGGAAGAAATACAGGGGTCTTCGTGGTAAGGGACACTTGAACCATAAGGCACGACCTTCAAGAAGGGCTACCTGGAAGAGGAACAACACACTCTCGCTTCGTCGCTACCGTTGATACTCATGTGGTGTTATCTGGCCCTTTGATCATTCACTTATTTTTGGATTTTTTTTTTGGCAGTGTTGTAGTTGTTTTTTTCTCAAGACCAGGAGTTTCCATTTATCTCTGAACATTTTAAACCTTCTGAGTTCAGGATACCAAGTTTTCTGCTTGTTTTTTATACATTACACAATAGACCTATTTATTTTCTTAAAGGTGCTGTTATTTTACCTTTTCTTAATTTATAATTGCGTACACAGTCTTGGCTTGAGGTGCAGTTTAGATGAGAAAAGGGGGATTATTTTTTAATTCATCTTAATTTTGAATCTTGGAAAAGTTTTTTATGGTTTTGGAATTCCAGATCTGATGTCTTTATTTAAACATGTCTAATATTTCCGAGTCTGGGATTCTAAAATTTTGTGCTTGTTTATTCAAGTAGTTCATGACATGAATGGCTTCTCTTTTACTTTTGTTTTCCAACGTATTTACGTTGCAATGCACAAAATACTAGACTTTTAGCATTATTGTTGATTTGCGAATGCAGCAGCCTCTTAAATTAAGAGGAGAATTTTATTTAATTGAGGAGCTCCTTTTTAATGTCAAAATTTTGTATGAAGTACCTGGAAAAGGCTGTTGCAGATTTATTGTTTGATGCTTCTCTTAGATTTATTGCGGTGCTGCTTTTTCTTTTCTTTTCTTTTCTTTGTTTTTGGGACCAAAATCGTATATTGTAGAAAGAGATTACAAGTTTTTTTTATTATAATTATTATATATAAACAATTTTGGGTTCCAAATTGTAAGATGATTGTTGATTTTTGAAAGTTTATTTCAAACTTACAATCTAGATGATTCTTTATAAATTATACAATAATAAATTTTAAAATGAATAATATTTTTTACATAATTTTAAATATTAATCATTATATCAACTAAAGTTAAAAAAAATTTATGTCAATTTTAAGTTTAAAAACGTTTTAAGTTGAATTCAAAAAATTAATAATAATTTTATATTTTTTTTAAAAAAAGAAATATATTTAGGCAATATTCTGAACTATCAAAAAGTGTTGTTTTACATACAATGGTTTGTAGGCCATGTTTAGAATTTATAATTTAATAATTCAATTGTAGCGATATATTCTAATAATTTCTAACTGTAGATACGTTTTTAGAACCTGCAACAACTAATAAGTAGTACTCCCTCCGTCCCAAATTAATTGTTTTTTTAGGATTTTTTAAAGTCAAATTGACTATTTTTAAAATTAATAATTAAGCATATATAAATATATTTCTAAAATTATAAAAATTGAAATTAGTAATAAATTGTATATACTTTCTTTTGGTTATAATATCTTCACCTATATGTTAGCAAAAATAGTAAAAAGATTAGTTTTAAAAATAATCAATTTGACTTTAAAAAGTCTTAGAAATACAATTAATTTGGGACGGAGATTCTTCTAGTCTAGGACGATCCAAGGAGAACAAACATACTGACCCGGTGGTGTTTTTATTAGACTCCAGTTATCTTATCAGCCGTAGTTCCATAGCAACTGAATCGCTAAAGAAATGTCAAAAAAAAAATTTATAAACGACATGTTGAAAGAGGCATCGGAATCAGAGTTAGTCGATGATGGAGACCGTACACCCGATGATCTGCCTCGCACTTTCAAGTACTTAATGGGTTTGTTTGTAATCTTACTTTTTCCATTCTTCTTCATCATCATCATCATCATCATCATCTCATTCATAATCTCTTTTCTTTTTGTTTAAATCCCCAAATTTTTCTATCTTTCTTCCTCCCTCTCTATGTGTATATATACGCAGTTTTTGTCTCGGAGAATTCCATTCATATTCAATACATGGGTCGTCAGGCACCTCACCCAAGAAGACTACGCGGTATCTACGCATTCTTGTTCTTTAGTTTTTTGTTCGTTTTAGCAAATGTTGTTTCTAATTTCTGACTGTAATTTAGCCTAAAACATGCATGTCTGCTTATGCAATTATTCAATAATTTATGTGTTGATTTATTTATCCCTCTTAAATTCTTATCTATCATGTTTATGTCTGCTCATCTTTATTAAAACAAAGATGATGTATGACGTTTCTAGCATTTATGTATGTCAATATACTTCTTGATGTTTCTACTTTTAGGGCACCATAAACTGTTTATAGAGCCAAGTGTCACTAGTCTTGTATCTTCGTTTGTCCTGAATTCCTGATGTTAATAATTGTTTCTTGTTTAGACCTTGCACGACTCTAGCTTTCCTATTTGGTACTTGCGTTTAGAACATGATACCCCTACATTCCCAAACTCTTAATTTAAGGTACCCAAATATTTCTTTCTTTTACACCTCTAATTGCATAAATACTAATACTCTAACTTGGCATTGGATGGTCAAACATCATGTCTGTACAAATTAATTTCTAGAACAATCAACTTGTTGCAACTAAAAATCTGTTATGAGATTTAGTTTAGCTTTATCGCATTTAGATTATAAGAGAATGCCTAACTCTTACTACAAGCATCATATATGGTTACCCCTAGGTAGCCTATAGAGCATGCAACGTTCTCATATCGGTTCCATGAACCGAAACGATTAGCGAATAATATTGGGCATGACTATATTAATCCCTTATATCTAACTATAATTCCATCTGCTCCGTATTGTTATTCCTTCTTTTTTGGGTAAATGAGCATACTTGTGGTCATAGTTATTAAGTCGTCCGGTCACTGTTTGAAATGCAGGTTGCCAACTCGACTTGGTTGCTGTCGCTAATTCATGCGACTTGTGTAGTTAGTCGTCGCCTACTCGGTTCAAGCCGACGATTTGCCTTGCCTGATATCTAGTCGGACGACTTGGAAACAAATCCAAATTTTAGTTTACTCAACTCAATTCCAAATTTCAGTTGGCCCATAACCAAGTAACTCACCCAATTAATGATCCAAACATATATACCCAAACAAGTATGCGACCAAGGATCTACTTTGGCTAAGAAAAAACATTGACAACAAAGAAGAAAAGGGAACTTACATGATCTAAACATCGGCCAATAGCTAAATTGTGTTATTGAGTTATGTAGATATCTAAATGGTGGATAGTTCGGGAGCCGAAAGTTATGATATGAGCAAGGATCCTAGTAGGAGTTTAATTTTATTATCAGTAATATTTAATAGGTTTTATTGTGAAATTGTAATTTGCGTATGTTAATTGTAATTTGAAATTATATATATATATATGTATAAAATAAGTATTGTCAATAATTTGTCTCTTTACCGGCGACTAGTCGACTGGTTAGCCGACTCACTTCGAGTTAACGACTTGATAACTATGCTTGCGGTTTTTATTAGATTCGGTTTCTTATCATGATATTCCAAGAGGTATTACTATATTAATCCCTTTATGTAATTAGGATTCCATTTGCACGTTATGTTGTTTCTTTTATTTCGGGAATTGAGCATATCTGTGGTTTTTCACCATGAAGGTTCTCATCCTTTATGAGTTTTTAGAATATTCAAAGTTAAATAAACCATTCATGGATGATTTTAGCAAGGTTTAAGGATCACTTGTTTCATCTTACTGAGATTTTCCTTATGTTAATAAATTTTGCTGGGAGTGTGCGGATCCTGCTCAAATACGGCCCTGTGGCAAACATACGAGGCCTATAGTGGGGTAAAGTCTAGGGGACAATAAATGAACTATATTTTCCTAAAGTTTGATTCATGTATATTTCTTGTGGCTTTTACGTGCTGAATCGGAAATGTCTCTTACATTTATTTCCCTTTGTGCAATGCAGCTGTATGCTGTGCAATTTCACCTATTTATCATTTGTGTCTTGTTTCCTAGTCGAGAGGGTTTCCGACGAGCATGCATTGAGGGCAGACTTTAGATGGTATTTTCTCATGCTTATATTGACACAATCACAAATTACTTTTTCCCCTTTGCAGTACTATATTTTCATGTTCATGACTCAATTACTTCTACTAATATGCTATATGACCTTAATCCTCAAAAAGACTTTGATTTGGCAGGTATTAAACAAGTACGAATTGTAGATTCATAATAAACTTGTAATGCCGGTCCCTGCTATAGGGATAAAAAAATTCTATAAGCTTGTCTTTGTGACACAGCGGAAGACGGTAAAGAGAATAGAAACAATCACAGGAATTGAATCTATGTACTTTGCAATCACAGGAATTCACAAAGTAGGATAAATTGACTAGAAATAGTCACGAAGTTTATAAGTTGGATAATAAGAGAGTTAACCCTAAACAAATGAAAATATCCTTTAAATACTAAACAATAAGCTGAGAAACCTAATTATGCAAGAAATAATGAAATTACGAAAATATCCAAATAAACCCAAAGTTAAGTTCAAAACAATATCAACCCTTCTTGAACTTGGATTTCCTTCATTTTCCTACTTGGACTCCAACTTGGACCGTGTCATTCCCCTCCACTTGAAAAAAACTCGTCTCTGAGTTGTGACTCGGCACCACAATGGGGTCTTCGTACAACGGACCATCAGTAGCATGAAAAGGATAAAGATCAGCCACATTAAACGTCCGCAAAATTCCCATACTGGCAGGCAAGTCGACCACATAAGCATTATCATTAATCTTCAGCAGAATAGTATAAGGACCATATTTCTTTTGTTGCAGCTTGCCGTATGTACCAACAGGAAACCGCTCCTTGCGTAAGAACACCATCACCTGATCCCCTTTTTCAAAAGTCAGCTTCCGACGATGTTTATCAGCAAGCGTCTTGTAACGCGCATTGGCCTGCTCAATCTTTTGTTTCACCGCCGCATGCGTAGCTTGAATTTCATCCGCCATATTGGCAGCATTTACGCTCATGCCAGGACCCTTAGGTAAACTGACCAAATCAAGAGTATGACGGGGACAGTTAGTATAAACAATAGAAAATGGAGACTTCCCTGTAGCGCTATGCGCGACACTGTTATAAGCAAATTCTGCCTGTGCTAAAGCCAAATCCCAATTTCGAGGCTTCTCTCCACATATACAGCGAATCAAATTTTCCAAAGTACGGTTCAACGATTCAGTTTGTCCGTCAGTTTGAGGATGGGTTGTACTACTAAAATTCAAAGAAGAATCGAACCGCTTCCATAAAGTCTTCCAAAAATAACTCAAAAACTTAGTATCGCGATCCGAAGTGATGGACTTGGGCACACCATGCAACCTGACAATCTCCCTAAAGAATAACTTTGCTACCGCAGGAGCATCTGAAGTTTTCTTACAAGGTATAAAATGTGCCATCTTAGAAAACCGGTCAACAACCACAAAGACAGAATCAACACCCTTTGAGTTCTCGGTAAACCAACCACAAAATCCATCGACAAATCTTCCCAAATATTTTCAGGAACCGGTAAAGGTGTATAAAGACCCGCATTGGAGGATTGCCCTTTACCCGTCTGACACACATAACACTGTCCCACCAATTTCTCCACATCACGCCGCAGCTTAGGCCAATAATATCGTTTCTGTACAGCAGATAAGGTCTTATCGCGTCCCAAGTGTCCAGCAAGACCACCGCCATGCAAGTCACGAATTACCTTCTCCCGTAAAGATGAAACTGGAATACATAATTGATTCTCTCGCATCAAAAACCCATCCTGCAAGTAGAATCCCGACACAGGTACTCCAAATACACACTGTCGCCAAATTTCAGAAAAATCAGGATCATGCTCGTACAACTCCTTCAAGTACTCAAAGCCAATTATTTCATGACTAAGAGTAACGAGTAACGATACACGACGACTCAAAGCATCTGCCACCTTATTTTGCACCCCCGACTTATACACCAAATGGAAAGGAAACTTCTGAAGGAAAGTACACCACCGAGCATGCATGTCTGAGGTAATCCGTTTCTGACTTCCCAGATACTTTAAAGCTTCATGGTCGGAATACAACACAAATTCTTTCCCGATCAGGTAGTGCTCCCAATGTTTCATAGTTCGAACAACTGCAAAAAATTCTTTGTCATAAGTTGACCATTTTTGCCGAGCCGTACACAATTTCTCACTGAAAAATGCTATAGGCCTCTTTTCTTGGGATAAAACAGCACCAATACCCACTCCACTAGCATCACAATGTACTTCAAACAACTTATCAAAGTTCGGTAACGCAAGTATAGGGGCAGTACTTAATTTCTCCTTTATCATTGCGAAACTATTATTTGCTGCCTTATCCCAATTAAACTTCCCTTTCTTCAAACACTCTGTAATAGGCGCTATAATGCTACTGAAATTCCTGATGAACCGCCTATAAAAAGTTGCTAGTCCGTGGAAACTACGGACTTCACTAACTGTCTTTGGGACAGGCCAATCTCGAATTGCCCTCACTTTCTCTTCATCCACCTGTATCCCATCGGAGCTAACTATGAAACCCAGAAAAAGCAACTTATTTGTCATAAAGCTGCACTTCTGAAGGTTCACAAATAATTTATTCTGCTGCAAGACTGTTAGTACCTCACGCAAATGCAAAAGATGTTCCTCTTCGGATTTACTGTAAATCAGGATATCATCAAAGTAAACAACAACAAATCGTCCAATAAATGGTCTCAATACCTGATTCATAACACGCATGAAGGTGCTGGGTGCATTGCTTAAACCGAACGGCATAACCAACCATTCAAACAACCCATCCCTAGTCTTGAAAGTTGTTTTCCACTCATCACCTGGCCGTATATGGATTTGATGGTACCCACTGCGTAAATCAATTTTGGAGAAAACCAATGAACCATGCAACTGATCGAGCATGTCATCCAACCTCGGAATTGGAAACTTGTACCCCACTGTAATTTTGTTGATCGCCCTGCTGTCCACACACATACGCCAACTACCGTTAGCCTTAGGTACCAATAAAGCAGGAACTGCACATGGACTCATGCTCTCCTGTATATGCCCCTTCTTCAGTAACTCTTCCACCTTTTCTCGCAGTATCTCATTCTCCTTTGGGCTCATCCTGTAATGAGGCAAATTTGGCAAACTAGCTCCAGGAATTAAATCTATCTGGTGTTGTATGTCTCTCATTGGAGGAAGTTCATCCGGTAGTTCATCTGGCATAAGATCACTGAATTCAGCCAACAAAGGCTTAACTGCATTAGGTACGACAGATTCCTTCGACTTCCCCTTCATTCACGTCTTTCACAACCATACAAAATAAGTTTCCCGTCTCCTTCAAATCTGCTAAAAATTCCTTGCGGGTGTGTGCTATTGTCAGGAATGCCTTCCCCTCCACTTTAGAAGCTTTGGGTTGGGTATTTTTTTTCAGCGGCAACAAAGTATATCGTACATCATCTTTCTCAATTCGGTAAATATTTTCTCTTCCTGAATGCTGTGCATTAGTGTCGTACTGCCATGGCCGCCCAAATAAAATATGACAAGCATCCATATCTATGATATCACAATAAACAGTATCTACATACTTGCCAATTGAAAATGGGACCTTACATCGTTCAGTTACTTTAACTTCGCCAACAGATTTAATCCAACCGATCGAGTAAGGACTAGGATGTTTCTCCACAGGTAAGTGTAGCTTCTTAACGACCTCTCTACCAATAATATTTTCTTGGCTACCACTATCAATAATCAAATCAAAAGTCTTACCAAAAATGGCACATCTAGTCTGGAACAGTTTGTGGCGCTGGTTTTCTTCTGCCGGTTTTGGAGACAAAAATAATTTCCTTAGTACATACACTTGTTCTTCTGCCTCATACTCGTCATCTTCACCTTCAGCTTCACAAATGTTTTCATACTCCTCATTATCTGCATTCTTCTTATCATGGTTTACGATGTTCACAGTACGCCTCCGACAATCCGCCGATGTATGTCCTGACCCGCCGCACTTATTACACTTATCCCCATAATTTTTGGCATAGGGGTTAGGTGCTTTCTCCTGTACCATTGGCTGTTTTCCTTGGGCCTTTTCAGTTATAGCCCGATCACCACGTTGAAACTGCCGTCCTTGGTAATTCTGCGGAGTTTGGAAAATAGGGTTCTGTCGATTGTTCCACCCACGAGTCTTATCCCTAGAATTTTGTCCTCCTTCTGAATAATTTCTGCGAACAGGTTCGGGACGAGGTCTCTCCTGCAAAATAATTTCAGCCTTCAAGGCCAAATTCCTAGCGTCTTCAACACTAAGTACGGTCTGTACTCCGATTTTCTCTCTAACCTCACGTTTCAGGCCTTCAAAATACCTAGAAGCTTTCAGAACTTCTGACTCCTGTAATCCGGTATGTTCCGTTAACCTCTGAAACTCTGCTGTGTACTCATGGACGGATTTATTGCCCTGACGACACTTCTGTAATTTTTGAAACATGACATGTTCATAATCCAATGGCAAGAATCGTTCTCTCAGCATCCTTTTCATCCGACTCCATGATGTCACCGGTGTTTTCCCTTGCCTTCTACGAGTGGACTGCACGTTCTCCCACTAGATACCAGCAGCTCCTTTTAGCTTGTACGCCACCAATTTCACTTGTTTTTCCTCTGGGGTTGAAGCAAAATCAAAGAACCTCTCTACTTCGTATAGCCAGTCCAAAAACGACTCAATATCAAGAGTCCCATCAAAAGTGGGAAGATCCACTTTAATTCGAAAATCCTGATTTTGGCCCCTCAGATCGTCTCTAGCCCGGAACTGGTTACCACGCACCATAGCCCTATTATCAGGCTCCTCATATGCACCAAAATCCTCCTCCTCATCATCATCAGAATCCTCTCTCCTACGTTCCTGTCCATGCCCCCGACGGTTGATACGTAGTCTGTGATCTCCGCCAGTACTACGATCATCATCTTGACGCATGTCGACCCTAACAGCTGCCATCCTTGCGTTTAGCTCGTTGACTGCTACTGCTAGATCTCCAGTAACAACGTCCAGCCTATTGATTCTACCAATTAGGGTCCCAGTTGTGGCCTCTAGATTCTGCAACGCAGTCCAGATGACCGCCATCCCCTCGTTGTTACTAGGAGGTGGGTTGTCTTGCACACGTTCAGCAGCCATCAATTCACAGGCTAGAATCCTTGCTTTGATGCCAACTGACACAGTGGAAGACGGTAAAGAGAATAAAACAATCACAGGAATTGAATCTATGTACTTTGCAATCACAGGAATTCACAAAGTAGGATAAATTGACTAGAAATAGTCACGAAGTTTATAAAAGTTGGATAATAAGAGAGTTAACCCTAAACAAATGAAAACATCCTTTAAATACTAAACAATAAGCTGAGAAACCTAATTATGCAAGAAATAATGAAATTACGAAAATATCCAAATAAACCCAAAGTTAAGTTCAAAACAATATCAACCCTTCTTGAACTTGGATTTCCTTCCTTTTCCTACTTGGACTCCAACTTGGACCGTGTCATTACTTGGACCGTGTCATTTTGTCTGAAAATAGTGCATCTGACGCAATAGGTCTCTCATACACCTCTAGATATGATCTAGGATGCTAGGAGAGCCTCAAATGAGAAATTAATTAGAAAACAAATAAAGCCCAAGCACAACAATTTACAAAATAAACAAGATCTAAGTTAGATCTATGCTAGATTTAACATAAAGATAAAGGTGAGATCTTTCACCTTGGGAGTAATAGATTCTTCCTCCTTGAGCTTGAAATTGAAGGCTCGACCCTAAATTGGTAAGAAAATTTTGATGAAAAACTAATTCTAAATTGGATTTAGAGAGATTTTTCTCTTTCTTTCTCTATTTCTCTCTCTAAAATGCCTTCTCCTCCTAAAAAATGAGCAAAAAGCTACCTTATATAAGCACATAGGCCTGCCGCATGTCCACTTGCGGCTGACTTAGGGTGCCGCGACGTCGGTTTTTCGTGTTGCATGCTAAAACGTCCATAACTTTCAAACTGGAAAGAGTTAGCAAATGTGCCATACTAATCCGGAAAGCTCTTTTCGAGTGCTACACAATGGAATCAAGTTTGATCAATTTCATATTCGGGAAGATATGGAAAAAAGCAAAAAACCATCCTTCTGCAGATGTCTACTAGTCACTTGTCTTGCTTTGCGTAGTTTGTTGCTCGGAAGCCATTGTGGGGGCTCCAAATACTTGTTCTGAACCTCTTAATCTTTGCTTAGACATCTTGGCCTTGGAGTGAAATGATGCTTTTGCCCTCCTGTCATCGTTAGAGAAAAGATGCACAAATTTTGGATGTCTACATTAGTTATTTTGGGTGCATAAATAACAATAAATTTTGAGAAGGTGATCCTATTTGTCTTTGTCTTTGTTAGCCTGCTCACTTATTACGAAATCTTTAAAGGCCTCTTTCCAGAACATTAGTTGATGTGCCTCAACTTTTGATTGTGGTTGTTTGTGAGAGACCCTAAGGTTGTCTTGATCTCAAAATAGAAAGGAAGCAGGTTTCATATTTCAGAGTTGGGAGGAGAAGAATGGGCAGAAATTGAAAAGAGGATGGGGAAGAAGAAAGAAGGAATAAGGAAAAGAAAGCCACAACTTGTCATTTCTACAATTCTTATTTCAATAAATTACTTTTTACAATGAGATCATAAATATTCATAGGAGATTCTACTACTAGAATAAAGCTAACTAAAGCAGCCTTATCCTAACCTCCCTAATTAACTATAATAACTAATAAATCACATGGACCATACTTATTCTAGTGACTTCTAAGAGCATTCACAATAGTTTTCTTATCTCTATCCATACTCTACAGTGCTATTGGGTCATTATGCAGGATAGAGATTCAATTTTTTCACTATGTACGCAACAGGTTCCTTATATTGATTCCTTAAATAATGAAATTTGAAATTTAAAAGTTAAAATTTGAAATTTGAAAGTACCCATCGATAGATAAGATGTCGAGATCAAATAAATAATGAAACTAACAGAGGTCAAAATCATGAGACAAACAAAGTTAAAAATCCCAAAACAAACAAAGGTCAAAATCAAACAAAAAAAGAAAATCAAAATTGGAACCCTAGATTTTGTTTTTATGCAAAATACCTTCGAATTAAATGATTCGAGATGCACAAATGAGACTTTGGAGAAGAAGACAGTCGGTGAAGAGGACAATCGGTGAAGAATACCGTGGAAATAATTTTGGAGAAGAAAATCGTTGGTTGAAAAAGCTCTAGAGAAGGAGATCCACGATGTTGCAAATGACGCTGAATTCCTTTACCCCTTTTTAAAGCTGACGTGTCCACTTAAATGAGTGTGTGAAATGTCATTTTACATATATAGAAAATGGTCTTTTGACTCCCTCACCCTGAGGAGTAAAATCCTATATAGAGATTAAAATAGAGAGTTAAATAAGGATAAAGAAACTGTTGGATAATGATTTGTTGATGTATTCTTCAAAGCTGGGGATAGAGAGTTTATTGGGGAAACTGTTGTGAATGCTCTAACAACTATCTTTCCCTCAATTCCCTGAATTTCACATTGCCTTACTCTAACATTTAGAAACTTATTAAAATGTAGTTATTTGAACACAATCTTGAGGATTGAAATAAAGGTGCATACGTGATGTAGACCAATTAATAAAGTGGCCAGCTCGCTGTTATGCAGAAGGATATGATGTGTTAATTAACACTCAGTATGTTAATTTTGTCAATGTAAAGGGCCTAAAGGCTCATAAATGCATAGTATCTTGGTTCTGTTCCTATTAAATCTATGTCGTAAACATGGTTATAACATGTTCTGCAGATAGCATGATATATACATTCGTGCGCAAATAAGGTTTCTCTCGAAGCCTTTATTCTGCACCGAGGAGCAGGTATAGCAGAGTGGGATAGCATTTTCTATTCGTTCTTGGCGGAGTCCATGTCCAATCCAAACACCCCCTACAACGGGGAATGGTTTAACTTCTTTTTTGCCCGATTAAAAATGGGATGGGTTGGTCAAGCCGTAGCAAGCAATACAAGTGAAGAATCCTTAATATAAATGTTTTTACAACTAGAAATAATATTCAAATACCTAATCTACCTTCTATATAGCCTTGCGAAATTTGAAACTCTTGTGAAGGTCAAGGAAAGAACTAATTCCGCTATAAACAAGTCTTTATTTTTTATTTTTGAGCCTAATTATTCCGAAAGGAACTAGTTTTTTTTTTTTTTGTTTTGTTTATGAGCCAAAAAGTCTTTGCACAAGAGAATCAATAGAAGTCGGCAAGTTTGTCATACGAGTTGCTTATTATCTGGACTACAAATCATCATCTAAACAAGTGCAGTAGGATAAAGAGTAGTAGTTATAACAACATTGTGGGTTCACACATACTAAAAGACTGTCTCTCACTTTCCTTGTATATGAATGCATAAAAGTCTGAGCATGCAAATTCATGACCTTAGCAAACTCATCCTTGTAAATAGCCTCTCATTTTGATGCTGCTTGCATTGCTAACTCATTCTAATGACTTTAAGTTCTACGACATGTCTTGTAGGTCTGGTAGTTATAGCATTTGGCCCAAGATATTCTTATTGTCTCATCAGATTGTTATATGGTCAGAAATGGAGTGAACGAGAAGCGTCTACGGCCCTCCACTATTATTGTCTGTACATCATTGTTCTGGCTACAAATGGTAAGTAAGATTATTTATTCAATCATTTGTTCTTTCAGCATACCTTAATAGTAAACTTTGCTCACTTAGTGATAAGGTGAACTTTATTATAATTATTTTTTTTTACTTAGTGGCTTTATATTTTTATATTTATTGTAAATGTTCTGTTCGTAATTATTATTATTATTATTATTATTATTATTATTATTGTTATTATCGCTATGTATTATTGTTATTATCATTGTTATCGTAGCCTTCTACATGGCACTTGGTTATGTAATGGGATAGCTATATTTATAACAGATAGGCTGTCCTGCTCTCTCCGAAATTTAACTAGGTGGTATAGTACCTGCTTCATTAATAGCCTTGAGATTGTGATGCATGTTCTGCACATGTTATTTTATGATGCATATGTATAATCTGTCTAGTTCATCCCATTTTTTTGTTTTGTTTTTTAATTTTTATCTTTATGATAACCTTTCTTGAAAACTTAATGGTCCCTTTTGTAAGACAAAATAAGCACATTAAACTTTCTGTAGGATGTCAGAGTCCTTTAGGCCCTATGAACAAATCTGAATACTTAAAATGTTGCCTATGTTACAGAATAATTATTGTCTTTTGCATGTAATTACTTATATAAAATAATAAAAACTTTACCGGGCTGACATTGATATTTTTCATGCCATGCTTCTAGATGATGTTTCAGCTTTATTTCTTTTTGATCTGATGTTGCATCAGGAACATCTGAAGCATTCTTGCATGCAGTGGCAACAGAGAATCAACTCGAATGCTCAAATGATTCCTTGCTACTATTCTTGTTGATTTACGTAGTGCTAAATGTATTGCTTATTCGATCAGCTGGGGGCAGTCAGGTTAATTCTTGCAAATTCCTTGAGTATCCTTTAACCTTTTGCCTAGAGAAATGCTTGAGTTTACTGTTCTCTATGGTAGCATAGCTATTTTTTTTTTATCATTTTTTCTTGAGCATCACTGATTTGCTCCATGATATCTAAAACTGTTTTTTCTAATATATATAATACTCTCTCCATTCCAAATTATAAGATTAATATTGACTTTTTAAAAGTCAATTTGAGATATTTTCAAATTTAAAATTGGCATGATTCATTTAAGTTTTGAAAACAATAAACCTTATAGCTAAGTACTTTTTAGATATTTTATGATATTTATAATTGTAATGACATAAACTAAATGAATTCATGTCAATTTTGAGTTTGAAAATGTTTGAAATTGACTTTTAAAAGGTCAATGTTGATCTTATAATTTGGAACGGGGGAATTACTTTATTAGTTCTTGCTGATTTATTTTTTGTTGTAATTACATTGCACTCGAGGAAGTTCTACTTTATAAAGTCTAGAGTGGTCATTATCCACCATCATTTGCTGTTTAGTTGATCTGAAGTAGGAGATCTAAAAGACCAAAACATATTATATAAGCCATACAGAACTAATTGGTTACCATATACTTAATCCAAGAAACACACTTCATTTTGGCATAATTGTTTGTATAATTAACATAAGAAATGAGTTTTCGTGTTTTGACTATTTAAGTGTGTAATTGTAACAAATTGTTGAGTATGAGATGCAACTGAGAAAAGCATTCCCAAAACTTTTAGACATCTTTACATGCATGTACTCGCTCTGTTCCACTTTCAGTGTCATGGTTCCAAACTGCACGGAGTTTTAAACGCATCTTTGACATCTTTAGATATGATACATTTATATAGTAGTGTTTATAAAATATTATTGCTAGATATGTTTTTGAATGTCTTAAACTCTGGGCCACAATCATGGTCTTAAACCATGACATTGAAAGTGGAATTGAATAAATGTCCCCTAGTCTATTGAACGAGAGGGGTATTTAAGCTTAAAATGAGATTAAGATTTGGGATATCGGGTTCCTTGACTACCATGGAGATATGTTATTCAGGATTATTTACTCGAACAACATTCATCTGGAAGTATTTTCAGGTATACTATTAGCTGCTGCAAAATGCTCTTTTTGTTTAAAATTTTTTAGTTGGGCCTTATCTTGCCGGAAATTTTCACGTTGATAATGTAAATTTAATTCCTAAAACTGTCTTGACCTAATGTTGATCCCTTTGTAGGTCACTTCCTCATTTTCCTTCCGCCACTGCTTCCCTTCAGGTTGGAATGTCTGTTGTTTTTTAGTGCAGCTACTCTAATCTCCGAGAGAATTTTTCTGGACAGGGATAATTTCTGGCTAACATTTCCTATTCACTTCTCCATTGGGGCAACATGCTTCTGTATTGCTTCCATTGTTATGTAAGCAACTAAGCATTATGACCTTGGCTCTTATAAAGCTTGTAATTCTATGCCAAATATATCCATGCTGTCTAGTGCCCGTTGATCATTTATGATGCATATTGGAGTAGTTTTGATTGTTCATTAATTGCAAAGTAACAGTAATCTCCATGTTCATCAATAGCTATCGCCGCGAGAAGTGTTTCATCAACAAAGTCGTACGTTTTCGTGAGCATTAGATGACGAACAATAGATGCTTCAAACATACTTGAAGGTGAGTTTAATTACAAAGGTATTACTAGAAACACTTTCTCCTCTTAGAATGCTTGTTTGGTTGGTGCAGCTAAAAGGAACATGAGGAATCCAGGCCATTAATTAATTCAAAGCGGACATTGGCATAGCCAGGTGCATGTTTTTGTTAATTTAGTTAACCTGTCAAATAAACAAAAGTAATATACAGCATACAATTGGTGGTTTCATTCCAATCTGGTTTTTGGCTACTTGCTCGCTGATCCTTGTGTAAAAATGTTGCAATGAGTTTGGTTACTTTTTTCGAGTCATTCTACCTTTAGGCTTCTTGTACCTTGTAATGTCGAGCAATTGACCATGGGTTGGTTGCTGCTCAAATGCAGCAAGATCGGCAACAACCGCTTTAAAAATTAGAAGCTAATTTTGTTCTTCTGTTATCTAGTTTGATTTTAGCATCGCAGTCCTAATTATTCCTAGCTCTAGCTTCCATTGTTGCTCATAACATCCAGAGGGAGAGAAGAAAAGTAAGAGCATAATAGTTGCTGTTCTGCAAGTTTCACGTCTCAAACTTGTTTATTTTTCTTTTCCAGTTTTTTAAGCCATCTAATATGCTTCCCCTACCACAAAAGAGTCCCATTTATAAATTTGTTAATATTAAAGATGCATTTTCGTTTTATGTAATAGTCCTAAAAATTATAATTATTTGAATAGTGTGGTATAAATTGAAATAAGGATGACAAATTTGAAGATATTGTATCATTTTATACTATTTAGCATTAAAAGTGTAACAACCCGGGTCAAATCCTGAGTCCGGAACAAATCTTGGGTCAAATTCCAAGTCCGAATCGAATCAAATTCGTCCAAACAAAGCCTTAAATTACTGGCCCAATAGTATCTTCTTGGGTCATCTTAGGTCACCACAGGCTTATCCAAAAGGTCATGACTTGAAGGTATTATTGATAGTAACTCAATTCCTTATATACAGACAAATTTTTCCCTTATCTTTCGATGTGGGACTGGGGTGTTACAAAAAGGTAGCCTCTTTTGTGAGGGAATAAAGTGACAATGAAATTCCTCTTCTTTTTTTAGTTCTTTTTTTTTTTTGAAAAAAAAGGGGAGTTCATATTCACAGTATATTGAAAAGTTGATATGCTAGTATTTATCAATATACTTTCCACTGAAACCACTGGAGGTAATAGCCCACTGAAACCACTGCAGCCTGCAGGTAATAGCTTTCGGCAGATTTTTGTTATAAAACTAAATTAGTTAGTTTACATGTAGATATGTGATTATCTTCACATCAAATACCTTAATGTCAAAATCATAGATATATTTGTAAGACATTGAGTTTTGAGAATATTGTTTTCTTCTGAACTTGTCCCCACCATTGGTAGAAATGTGTTAACGGTGTCATGATAATACACAATTAACAAACATTAAAATTAATGACATGTTAGAAATTTCATATCATTTTATAATCGAAAAACATGTATTTATAATTTTGGAACATATGAAAAAGGAAAATTAGTTTAAGAACAGAGGGAGTAATTTAACTTCATATAAATCAACGTAAAAACTTCAAATGGGATTTTTTTTTTATTTTTACAATTTAATGTAAAAATATTCAAGAAAAAATATGGTGGTTGAAGGTTGCAAAGGCCAAGAATGGTGTATTTGGTAGGCATAAGCGTGCGTCTATGGGAGATCCAAGTTATTGTTTATGTAATTATTATAAGAATGTGATATATATATATATATATATATATATAGGAAGATGCCGCTACAGGCTGTAGCGGCAGGGCCTTTGAAAAATTACAAAGGCCCTGCCGCTACAACCTGTAGCGGCAGTTCACAAAAACCGGTTGCTCCCAACAACCGGTTGCTGTGTATTGCACCCCATATATATATATATACACACATGCACTCGGAGCAAAGAGTGTTGGAGTAGTAGGTACATACAAAAAGCTAAGAATATGTAGGGGGTGATGAATAAAAGACAAAGGGTGATGATTTAATGCTCCCACGGGACTACTGACTATGGGTTGGTAATTATAAGCTTTGAAAAAAGAAAAAAAAAACATTTTCAGATGAGAAAAAAAAAAAAGGGGTGTAGAAAATTTTGAAACTTATGATGAAGATGTAGACTAGGGATATATTTTGGGCCAACAATAAAAGGTAATAAATTTTTACTACTGCTTACTTCAAATCTTCTAAAACAATATGATGACACAATTTGAGGTTTGCTTAAAAGGTTGCACTCCTTTAATGGGATTTGTACTTACTCAGTTCCCTTGTCTTTACCTCAAAAATCTAGACATGGAAATGGAATGGAATGGGTGCTACAAACACGTCTATGCAAGACAGTTGTATTTATTTATTTGTGGAAGACCTAATTTAACCCTTTATTTTGTTACATATTCCTCATGGGTAATTAATATCGAGTTATGGAACATACACTGGTATTATTAAGGTTTTTAATTAATTTTTATTATTTATCTTTTTACCTCCACGAATAGCAGAAATGATAGCGGGGTTATGTTAAACCTGGTCAAATTTATTATTATTATAATTTTTTATTTATGAAACATATTATTCTTTTTAAAAATAACTTATTAAATTTTAAACGAGTCCTGCTATGTATTGTTATAAATTTATACCGAATTACAATTATGAAGCTTATCAATACATGGTATTGATATGGATTATAAGAGAGTTTCACTTATTACATATTTCTTTAAAAGAAATTACTACCAATATTTATTCACGTAATTGATAATCAAATAATCGATTTAAATATTTATAATATATATCATTTACCATTCTGAGCATAAACTTAAACTCAGAGGAGCTCAATGAGTCGAAGCAAGCTGTAAGTCAATTACCATCTACCATATCAACCTAACACGTCATATATCTACTCTTTAAGCTTTAACTTGAGAATTTAGTTCGAACGGACCCCATCTGTGACCAACACTTTCTTGCGCTAATCCATTACAAAACTAAAGCAGGTGGCCTTTTGACATTAGCTACTCTTGTGCTACCATGAACATGATTGTGTATATCCCAAAAATTTGGTCTTCAATAAATTTAAAAAAAAAATAACTTAACTCCGAATATTTCATATTATACTTGCCAAAACTGTAAAATAAGGATTTTACCTGACTACTGTCTTTATAATATAAGAAAAGAAAAAAAATGTAATCAAAAGTTGATTGTAACAATAATTAGTCAACCGTGTTCTAGAAAACAAAATAAAATCAGTCAACTGAAATAATTACAATCTCTTATATAATACCACCATTACTTAAAGTAATCTCTTCTCCATTATACATATGAAAGAATTTGGGCAAATTCCAAATGTCAGAAACAATGTCTTTTTTTGATTGAAGGGTCTGAATCATTTCGTTGTCTTAAGCAACTTATCTTCACCTACTTAAAAATTAGTGGAGTGATTTTCACACAAACACACACACACACACACACACTATATATATATATATATATATATGTATATATATATATGTATTCGCATTAAAGCATAACTTTATTTAACAGCACCAAAACGATAGAACATGATATGTAATGATATGAATGGGGCCACTAGTGAAACCTTTTGTTATCTTCTTAAATTCTCAGGACCCAAAAGATACAGCCGGTAACAAAAGTTTCAAAAATTGTGATTATTACGGATATCTCATATGGATACCAGCAGTCATCCTCTATGTTAACTCATTTTTTCAGTAGTTGCATATATATATATATATATATGTATGTATATATATATATATAGAGAGAGAGAGAAAACTCAATGTTTAGACAAACACAAGAATAATGTTATAAATCGAACCAAACAGTTCAGACTCGATTCTTTTTGGTTACTTATGGTCTGTTTGGTTTGGGAAAATGGAATGAGCATTCAATGCTCATTCTTATGTTTAGTTACTTAAAAAGGGATGAAATGTTTAATCATATGTTTAAAGAAATGTTTATTCTATCAGGATGAGTAAAAATTGATCATTTCATTTCAATCAACAAATTAAAAAAAAAAAAAAAACTCGATCGATCAAAATCATGTAACTTCTCGTTCAATCGTTCTAACCAAACATATGAATAAAAATGTCCATCCCATTTTTATTCCCATTTTTATTCTAATGTTGTAACCAAATTGACTATAAATGTTTAGATGAACACAAGAATGTCATCTTACCTCAGCCTTCATCATTAATCAGTTTTCATCTTATTACTTAATTTACTTGGAATTTTGGAAGAATGTTACGCTATGTTTATGAGTTGTTAAAAGAAAAGAAAAGAATAGAAAAGTTAAATTTGATGAAAAAAGAAAAAAATAGTAAACTTATAAATTTTCTTTCATGTTGTTACTGAGTTTATAAAGAAAATGAAAAGAAAATTTAAGTTTTACATTTAAAATATTATTTTACACTTATATTAGTTTTATTAAGTTTATAATGTAAAGAGAACAATAGGGATTATAAAAGATTTATTTAAGTTATTTAGTTTTCTGTCCAAATTTGACTATTTTTGAAAGAAGAAGTTTGACAATAAAAATATCTAAATTTTTCATTCATTTCTTATCTTTTTCGTTTATTAAAAAATTGTGTAATAAAAGAATTAAATAAAAAAAATTTAAATTTTCGTCCATTTCTTTATTTTTTCGTCGTTTTAAAAACCCAGGAACACATTGTTAGTGTGGCTCAAACAATAAGTATGAAACTGGGGTATGTTTAATTTGAGGCAATATCTTAAGTAATTTTTTTTTTACTATTACTGTATGTTTTTCACATCAGTCACATGGGCATATTTACAGTTTTTATACTCACCTTCAAACCCTAATGATTTTGTTCTCCACTAAAGCAAGAAAAGATGTAATGGACAAAAAAGCCCATTTGATTAGAGAGAGAGAGAGAGAGCGAGAGAGCGAGAGCGAGAGAGAGAGAGAGGTGACTGATAAGTCAAACAAAAGGAGTACCCATTGGGTTTTGCTTTTGTGTGGAGTATGGACCGGTGGAGGCGAGCCAGGTCATAGCCTTCTGCCATTAAGGTGGGGACACACAAAGCCTCATTCTAATCTACTATATTGGGACCCTATCTTAATTCAAGCATGTTCAATTCTTTCATCATTCTCTTATGGGCCCCACTTTCTTTCTTTCTCTTTGGGCCCTGTTTTTTTTTTATTTTTGTTCTATTGTTTCCTTTGCATTTCAGTTTTGTACCCAAATCCACAACAACAAACTGGACCATGGTCCATGGCACATAGATATAATATATAGTAGTAGCCTAGTACTATAGCTTTAAAATTGCATGCTTTTAAGTAGGGATGAGCAAGGAATTCCTTGAAATTGATTTTGAAATCGCATCAAAAATTGATTAAATTGTATTAATGATTTCGGCATATGTGACAGTTTTAGGATGACTAAAAAACCGCATATGCAGTGTGGGTGCGATTTTGGGAGGCTTCCGCATCGTTCAAACGGCACCGCACCGCTCTTATATATTATATATATTTTTAGAAGTTATATAGACAAATTTCTAAAAATATAATAGACAATTTTAATTTTGTTATGAACTTTTAAATTTTTTGTTTGTGACTAAAAATATCTCTAATTGAATTATAATGACTTGAGCAATGTTGAAGCATTCATGAGTAACATATTTCAAACCTAAAACTTGATGTTATTTTGTTAATGTCATGTATGATTTTTATACATAAAGATGAATTTAATTTATTGAATATTATTGTTAACTATGTCAATTAGTTTTAGAACCGAAACCGAACTGAATGAAACCGCACTGCAAACTTTAAAATCGTACCGGACCAATCACAAGTGGTGTCATGTGCGGTTTTAAAATTATCAAATCGCACCCAAACGATTTCATGTGCGGTTTGAACTTTCAATCGTACCATACTTTGCACTACTTTTAAACAATTTTACTTGCTCTCTCTTCTTCTTTTGTTATCCCAGAAACATGTTTTCTTAAATTTTATCTTACATATCAATTTTAACGTGTGTTTTTTCCTTCTTTTTATTAATGTTCAAATGGAGTAGTATTTAGGAAGGAGTGTACTTACAAAATAAGTAAAACTAGGAAACGTACAGAAGTGAAAGGAAATACTAACTAATAAGGAAAGTGAGATTATACTGAATCAAGAGAGATACTTGGGCACGCTTTTGCAAGATCTGTAAGGCAAAGTTTGTTTCAGTCAGTTGTATCCGAACATAGATAGCAATGCAATGATTGGCTGAATTGGTAGATTGTGGTACGTACCAATACCATGATTGTTGGCTGGCTACTCCTGTATTTTCATTTTCATACCCTTAAATTGTTAAAATTAAATAATAATCTTTAAGTTTGTTAGTTATTAATTTTGAATAGTAATATATGCACACCCAAAAATGATTGTTGCACACATTTATATATTAAAGATACTATATTATTCTTAATTAATGAGAACTCAATTAACGTATTTATCACTTGTTTATTTTGTTGAAAGTTTTTTTTAAAACAAGTCTAAATGATTTTCTATTTTCTTTGAATTTTAAATTTTTGTAAATTTATTTTAAGTCGAAATAAACCTTTTGAATTAGATGGACCAATAAACTATATTATAGGTACTTTTATAAAATATCAAGCTAAATTATATATCATGGCTTAAGAACACGAAGATTTACCCGGCCCTTATAAATTTAAATTTATTATTATTATTATTATTATTTTTTAATATTTTATGTGTTCTAATCTTTAATTCAAAATTTTAATTAATTATGTTATAAAATATCTCAAATAAAAAAAGAATTCTATTAAGTAAAACTATAAAAAGATAACAAATTTAATAAAATAACTCAATTAAATATATGGTTAAAAATTAAGTTCTGATTAACTACGTACATACACCTTCTATCTTATAAATATGATGTATAATAAAATTAAGACAAAATAGATAAAGGATAAATGGTTAATTTATTTTAAATATATTAAGAATAATATAATCTCTTTAACCTATTTAAGTGTACGATTATTATTTTAAAATGTGCATATATGAACGCTCTTAATTTTTTTCAAAAACACTTGCATTTATGAGTATGAGTAACCTTTAGTTACCAACAGCATTAATGATGATGCAAGGTAATAAATGAGCATCATCATCAAACATCTCTTTACAAAGTCAAAATGGAGGATAAAAGTTGATACACCAAACGGACCACCTCATAACGCATGCATGCCTGCCTGCCTGCATACATTGCCATCACTTGTTTCTACAGTATCTACCAAACCACCAAACAGTTCTCGAATACACACACACATATACATACATATATATATATATATATATATATATTCTCACAATTTGGAAATTGAAGGGATTAACTTTGAACACCAGTAAGTCTTTCTTTCTTTTTTTTTTCTACTATTCAAACAATTAAAAACAAACGGCATAACAATCATTTTAGTCTTTATATTCGAGGGTTTGATTTCATTTAGTCGTGGCGGGTATCTTGTTTTTTAATCAAAATAATTCTTATACTAGTATTTTCCAAATATCCAAACTAGTCTCTTTGGTTGACATGCATTAAGAGGCCTTAATCACTGACGTGACGCTTAAACAAAGAGTTCTTCTAGGTTGACATAAAAATTAGACATTAATGTATTTGAATTTCACTTATTTATATTTTTACCCATCATTGGAGGTCAAAATACAAATAAGTGAAATTCAAATACACTAATATCTAATTTTCATGTCTACATAGAGTTTTTGTTAAACAAAATAAAAATTGATGACATGGCTTTTTGAGTACTTGGGGGTTTTTGAAACTTGAAAAATGCGGAGAAAAATAAAGGGGAAATAAAACAAGGATAAATATAAAAATGAAAAAACTATCTTAATGTACATATATAAATAGTGAATTGATATTTCTACAAGTAAAGATGTTAGTTTCACAAATTACTCTCTCATATGAAGGTGTACTCCACTTACTATTTATATGAGGGGAAACTTGTGAAATTATCAAATTTACTTGTGGAAATATCAATTCCCAAATAAATATAATCATCTATGTTTTTTCTACAACTTTTGATATTGAGAGTCCTCATGTTTGACATTGTTCAAATTTTCCCGTAAATTTGGCTGGTCAAATTTCAGCCTGCTAGGGTTTAAAAATGGAGGTTGAAGGAATTAAGAAAAAGGTGTTAGGAAGGAGATGGGATAGGTATAATTAAGAATAAAAAGACCCTCTCTATTCACAAAGTACACAGACTAAAATAAATAAAACTAGCTAGCTAGCAGTCGAGTACAACGACCAAATTAAAAAAATCCTTTTGCCTAAATCCCTAAACAAACGGCAAATAGAATCAATACGTTTTGGCAGATAGTACTTTTCTCAAAATTATACTACGTACCATTAGTAGAAATAAAGCAAGGCAATCTCAATGTAACAAATTAAATAAACCCATTCATTGGATTGTCTGGCGGACCCATGTTTCCAACTTCGAACCTTAGCCGTGGGCAAAGTCTACTCAGTCAGTTAGTTGGCTAGCATATCAAACCTTGGTCACACATTACATTACATTACATTAGGCTGATCGATCTCTGATCATGTCTCACCTTATTCGGGGTAAAAAAAGGAAAATTATAAAGAGGAGTGACCAAATTCGTTAAGCAGAAATGGTGGGAAATTGAAATCCCTTTATTGGATCCTGCGATATATAGAGAGAGATTGCCACTACTACCCAGGGATTATCAAAATGTTGGACAAAGTTAAAGGAAACAAGGAATGATGAAAAGTAGTAAATAAGAAAAGAGAGGGAGAAAACTGAAAAGAAATCCCCCAGAATACACAAAAGTATACTATATGTTAATATTTGGAGAGTAGACAAAGCTAAATACTGATGACAGAGAAACAAAAATGAAGAGTAAGTGAGAAAAAAACTAACATAGGTAGGTGTTATCGAGCTGGGGATTCTGATTTTAAATAGTCTAATTAAAAAAAAAAAAGTCATTCGGTGTATTAGTATAGGAGAGAGTTGTATTATACTGTTTCAATTCTCAACACATATATATATATATATAATGCAATTTACATATATAGATTGTTCAGATGAACCGACTATTTTAAATCATTTAAAATCAAAATTCATAATAAAGTTGGTACTTAGCAAGGATGTTAACAAAATAGAAGGGCCAAGCCAGTATTGGTACAATTAGAATATTGAGCAGTAGAAGAAACAATAGTTATAGTGGTGGTAGTTTCTTTATTTCTTACTCATTCTTCCTTCTCTTTCAGTACACTCTCTCTCATAAGTCACAACAAACAAAGAAAACCCACTGATGAAACTAATCATCATGAAACACCCTCTGCACCCAGCACTCCTAAAAAGCATTTCTAAACATCAAAATCCCACCATCCCTTAAATTTACCTCTCTTCTAAAAAACCACACAACCCACTTTCCCCATTCTCAACCAAGATTTCAAAACCATGAAAAAACTCCATTTCTCCCCCACAATTACATTCTCTCTCTTCTTCTTCATCTTCCTCCTTAGACTCTCCTTAGCACTGTCAGCCACAACTCTCCCTCTCCAACTCCTCTCCCTTCTCTCTCTTAAATCCTCCCTCAAAGACCCTCTTAACACCTTCCGTGATTGGGACCCTTCTTCACTAATTTCCTCATCAAAACCCGGATTAATCCAACCCATGTGGTGCTCATGGTCCGGCATTAGATGTGATCAAAATACCAGCCAAATCACTTCAATTGATCTCTCCAAACGCAACCTCTCGGGCACAATTCCGGCCAACGTCCGATACTTGGCACACCTCCGGAACTTGAATATCAGCGTAAACACGTTCGATGGACCATTACAACCCGCCATTTTTGAATTACCGTATCTAAAAACTCTTGACATAAGTCATAACTTTTTTAATTCCACATTCCCTCCAGGCATTTCAAAATTGAAATACCTCTCCTTTTTAAATGCTTACAGCAACAGCTTTAGAGGCCCTTTGCCAGAGGAGGTAATTCACCTCCACTTTCTTGAGAACCTTCACCTTGGTGGCAGCTACTTTGATGGCCAAATTCCGGCAAGTTATGGCAGTTTTCCGAGCCTAAAGTTCCTAGACCTCGCAGGAAACGCACTCTCCGGTACAATTCCGGCTGAATTGGGTTTCTTGAAGCAGATTGAGCATATTGAAATCGGATACAATGTCTTTACCGGAGAACTTCCCACCCAACTTTCTCTGTTATCAAGTTTAAATTACCTCGATATCTCGTCTGCAAATCTTTCGGGCAAAATTCCAGCTGAGCTCAGTAACTTGACGAAGCTTGAAACTCTATTGCTCTTCAAAAACCATTTCACAGGAACAATTCCGGCGAGTTTAGCCCAATTGGTTTCGCTAAAAGTTCTTGATTTATCATTCAATCACCTTACTGGCACCATTCCTGAGAAGCTTTCATTACTAAAGGAGCTAAACACTCTGAGCTTGATGACTAACGAATTAACCGGCGAAGTACCGGCCGGCATAGAAGACCTTCCCAACCTCGAATTTCTGTCTCTTTGGAACAATTCTCTCACCGGAACTTTACCACAGAAGCTAGGCTCGAATGGGATGTTGCGAAAGGTCGACGTCTCTTCAAATTCGCTCTCGGGTCCCATCCCTCCACATATTTGTGATGGTAACAAGCTAGAAAAACTCTTACTCTTTTCCAACAATTTTTCAAGTCAATTGCCTCTCTCGCTAGTAAATTGTACAGCCTTAGTGAGGTTTCGCATTCAAGATAACAATATCAATGGTTCATTGCCATATGGCTTTGGGCTTTTGCCTAACTTGACGTTTATGGACATCAGCAAAAACTATTTCAGCGGTTTAATACCCAAAGATTTTGGCAATGTGACCAAATTAGGGTACTTGAACTTGTCCAACAACTTGTTCAATTCTGAGTTACCTGATAACATATGGAGCGCTCCAAGCTTAAAGATATTCTCCGCTAGTTATTCCAATCTCATTGGCGAAATTCCGGATTTTATCGGATGTCAAAGCTTGTACAAGATTGAACTAGAAGGGAATGCATTAAGTGGTAACATTCCGTGGGATATTGATCACTGTGAGAAGCTCATCTCCTTAAATTTAGGTCGAAATTCGCTTACAGGAATTATTCCATGGGAGATTTCAACTCTTACATCAATCACTGATGTTGATTTGTCTCACAATTTTCTCACCGGCACAATTCCTTCTAATTTTGCCAATTGCAGTACATTGGAGAGCTTCAATGTGTCATTCAATCAGCTCACCGGCCCAGTGCCGTCATCCGGCACAATATTTTCAAGCTTCCACCCGTCGTCGTTTATTGGTAACGAAGGTCTTTGCGGCGGCGTGCTGAAAAAGCCGTGCGGTGACGGCGGTCTCTCCACCAGCGATTTAGAAGGCCAGCACCAGCAACCGGGGAAAACCGCCGGAGTAATCGTGTGGATCATGGCGGCGTCATTTGGAATCGGGCTGTTCATTTTGATAGCCGGAAGCCGGTACTTCTACGCTAGATATCACCGAAGATTGTCTGCGAATGACCGGGAAATTGGGCCTTGGAAATTAACCGCATTTCAACGTTTAAATTTCACGGCGGATGATGTATTGGATTCATTGTCGATGACAGAAAAGATTCTTGGGATGGGGTCTACGGGAACCGTCTACAAAGCAGAGATGCCAGGTGGCGAGATCATAGCGGTGAAGAAGCTGTGGGGCAAGCACAAGGAAACGATCAGGCGGCGAAGAGGAGTGTTAGCGGAGGTGGAAGTGTTGGGAAACGTGAGACACCGAAACATAGTAAGATTGTTAGGGTGCTGCAGCAACAGTGAGTGCACGATGCTGCTGTACGAGTACATGTCAAATGGAAGCTTGGACGACTTGTTGCATGGAAAGAATAAAGGTGATAATTTGGTGGCGGATTGGCTCACCCGGTACAAGATAGCACTGGGCGTAGCGCAAGGGATTTGTTATCTTCACCACGACTGTGACCCGGTGATCGTGCACCGTGATCTCAAGCCTAGAAATATACTATTGGACGGTGAGATGGAAGCCAGAGTGGCGGATTTTGGGGTTGCGAAACTGATGCAGTGCGACGAGTCCATGTCGGTGATTGCTGGGTCGTATGGCTACATTGCGCCAGGTATGCGCTTTAAATTTGAGTTTAAATTTGATGCATTAAAAATATATACACAAATAAACGGTATTAAAATCATAATATGTTATTAAATAAGAGTAATTTTTGTTTATAAATATATTTTATTAATAATATGTCATATTTCTAATATTGTTCATAGCAGAGAGGGTATGAAACTTGAACAAAGTTTGAATTTTGCTCCTTGCATTGCATTGGTGGTGAAGCTAGCTATTGTGCGCCAGTAATGTGTGCACCTTAGTGATGGTGATTGGAACACCTTTTTGTTTTGTTTTCAGTTGTGCAGTGTTTGGTCTATAGTTCAATTCAATCCGTTTTGTAGTGTGACGAAAAGCGTGGGAATAGAATAGCATGCGAATTGATTATTTGGTTCACGTTAGTTACCAGTTAACCGTGTGTGTTGTGTGTGTATATATATATATATATTTGTGTATTCTAATTAGTACTACATGACAAGCGTTGAGTACTAAAAATTTGGTAAAGTAATAGTATGAGATATATATCGACTGACATATAATCATAGCTGGATTTCAGTCCATGAAACATGAGGCCACTTTAATTTTGTTAAAAGAATATTGTGTATTAAGTTTTATCTAAATTCTTAGTCATTTTTTTTAGAACATATAATATTTAAAAAAGATTTTGATTTGGAGAAAAAAAAATGTGTAAAATTTATATTTAAAGGGTCTGCAAGAGCTCAATTCATGATAATAAAAAATAGGTCAAAAATTTTGATTTGTGAATTGTATTTTATGCGTACAAGATTGTACTTTTGCCATTTAATTTGTATTTTGTACATAAATAATTATACTCTTTTATACATTTTACAATTATATGTGCATAAAGGGAAAAAAATACTAACTATTTCTTGTTGGGTGAGCCCACATCTTTTTCTTTTTCCTTTTGGCATTGTAGATTTGCTATTGTTCTAACTAATAATTACGCGTGATGTGCTTTTCTTCTTTTTTTTTCTTTATATTTACTAGTTATCATTCCTTGAATCCCCACTACGTTTATAATCCATCATCAGGCCTCAACCTTGTTTTCAAAGTCAAACACATTGGTTGGCCAGTTGAGGTTTAGAATTCAATTTAGGCAACGTAATTGATATTTATACTTAGTAAAAACAGTCGGTTATCTATGTTAAAATTAATTTCTTGTTCCTAAAGTGTGACAGAATGATTAAAAACTAGTTTGATTTTACAGAATATGCTTATACTTTACAAGTTGATGAGAAGAGTGACATATACAGCTTTGGAGTGGTGTTGATGGAGATTTTAAGCGGAAAGAAATCGGTAGATGCAGAATTCGGTGAGGGCAATAGCATTGTGGATTGGATGAGGACCAAAATTAAAACAAAAGAAGGACTTAGAGATGTGCTTGATAAAAATGCCGGTGCATCTTGTGCCTCGGTCAGAGAAGAAATGATGCTATTGCTAAGGGTTGCGTTGCTTTGCACTAGTCGGAATCCGGCTGATCGGCCGCCCATGAGGGATGTCGTGTCCATGTTACAAGAAGCCAAGCCCAAAAGGAAATTACCCGGAACCGGTGGCGTTGGTGGTGGACAAAAGGCAAATGTAGAATGTTAATGTGTGGTCTTTTGAGATCTTTCTTTTTCTTTTTTCTTTTTTGAAATTGTGGGGATTGGTATAGGAGTAAATTTCTTTTCCTTCTCGATGGAATTTTCAAGCGTTGTTAAGCTACGCATGTACTATGTATATATCTATAGCAGTTTAAGTATTTGATTGCAAGTAACTAATGATGTATCCGATTTAATACGGGATTTAGTGATCTATAAATTTTCAATAATATTTTAGCGACAAATAGTTATTAAAAATGGATACAAAATGATGTGATTGGTTGTGGGTAATTACTATCACTAGATCCATCCATATATGGACATATGGTGGATCATTAACTAATCACACATTACCACATCATTTTGTAAGTTATTTATTTTATGTAGGATTGTTTTGTCATGATAACAATATTTATAAATTTTTTGAACAAATAGTGCTATGTTATGTTTCTTGATCATTAGATTCAATAGGTCCTCCTTTTAAAAGTTTTAATCATATAAAAAAATTGTCTAATTTACTTACTCAAATCATTAATGAACTTTACATTACAACCGGAAGGGTAATGAACTTTACATTACAACTCATCGTTACTGGAAGGGGGTGATCCTAATTGGGACATTTGATTCTTCCTATCCTATCTATTTATGAAGGCCATGCATTTTCATAATTTAAGTCAAGAAAATGGATATGTAGAAAATGTATGATCCCGGCCGCATTCGTGTGGGCTTAAACTAAGGCCCAACCACGGGCATTTAGACAGTGTGAGCCCAACAAGTTCATCTCCAGTAATGTGTTTTCAGTTTTGCAGATTTGGTCTTTTTCTTTTAGCCCCCATAAACTCTTGTTAATACTTTGCTAAATTGGATGAGATGCACACTTCGACTTTTCTCCTCTGTCCGCAATCCGCATGGTGAACAAAGAAGACTTGTACCAGATCTACACTTTTTGTTTTAAAAAAAATAAAATAAAAATTTGATGCATAATAAAAGGGGTCCCACGGGTTGAGGACCTTGAGGGAGTTACTGCCCCAAGCAAGAAGTAATTGATATTTCTCGTAAAGAAATACTACCTCAATCGTGGTCAAAAGAATTAGCAAAATACATTTCTCACCCATATTAGAAAAAATTAAAAGTAAATAAAGAAAATAAAACAAGTTTTAAATTTATTTTTAGCGGCTTTACACGATTATATAAAGTGATGAGTATTTTTATTTTTTTTATACTAATGAACTCTACTAAATAACATACTTATTCTTCACTTTATATTATTTTTTAGGATAAAAAAAGTTGTATCTTTAATAATCATCTATTTGAGGACGAAGGTAGTTTATAGTTACTGTGAGTTTTATTATAGTGGGTCAACAAATTGTTGGCCCAATCAAAAGCTCAACTTGAACTTAGTGCCCTCAGGTTATATTGAGCTTGAAAATATTTGAAACATGGGATGGGCTGCAAAATTTAATTTTCTCCAGTATTTAATTGTGAACAATTTGATAAATTATTTCTTACCTAACACAGCAGAATTATGGAGGAAATTGGATATGACATTAAGTGGGACAGACTGGGTATTAATCATTCTTAGTTAATAATCGTAGCAGAATGAGTTTAGTTTGGGAGAGCGATGACCACTAACAAAATAGTACTAGTATATCACTTGGACCTGGAATATGTGCTTTGTGGTTAGCCATTACTACATTAGAACAACTCCTAATCTTATGGGCTTGTCTTCATGAAAATAATTAGTTTTCTGTGTATCACCGGCCAAAAAATCTATTTTTGTTGAGTAAAAGAAATTTTAAAGGGAACTCTTCATTTTCGAAGAATGCTAGTTTTTAAAAAAAATATTTTATTTAATTTTGATCCTAATTAATTTATGAATCTTAAAATTCAAATTTGTGACGACCTAGGCATGTTAGTATAGGGCCTATAGGCTGATCCACATTGTTTTTGGCAAGTGTTGCCCATATAAATAATAAAAATAAAATAAAATTTAAATTACAATGTGAATTTATTTTTATTTTTGAAACAATGTTTTTATACTTAATAATAGTATTTAAATTTTAATACAAGCTACTGCATTAAAATAATTCAAAGTTTTTTTTTTAAAAAAAAAATTTAGAGTTCTCAAATTTACTAAAAAGAGAACGGATAAAATATTGATTATGTCTACGAATATGTTGCAGAATAATATTTTTATTTTTTATGTATCAACTTCTGGAGAAACCTTTGGTGGCTATCGGTATTTAATGGCAAACTAATACTTAACCCATTGTACTCGACTAATTTTGTACATTAGTCCATTTAACTATTAATTTTTGTAACTGTCTTATTAAACTAATAAAAAAAATATAAAATTGTGCAATTCGGTTAAAAAAAAAAATCAAACCTCCGCCATTATTATCCTACGTGGATGTTTTTTTTAAAACAAAAAAACAAACATATTATGTGGACAATCTAGTTGGACTAACATAATGAATATATATATATATAGAGAGAGAGAGAGAAATTATTAATTGAAAAGGAAAATTTTCAGTTTCCTCTTACCATTTTTATTATTTGATTGACGGTTGGTGTTGGGAATTTTGGTAGTTCCTTTTTTGAGTTTTGAAATGGTTTGGATTTGAGTTTAGACATTGATACTTGGAGTGATGTTTTAAAATCAGTTGGAAGTTGATGAAATTAATTGAAGATCAGATTCTCATGAATCATGGACCCATCGGTGCCTTGCCGAAGCCATGAAATCATAGTGATGCCTTGCCGGAAGTCGGTACACATCTGAATGGAAGCTCACGTAAGGGAAAGGGTACTCTAGTATTTTCCTTCTTGTCCATGGATTATTATCCACATAATATCATTTTGTTTATTCATTTTTTTAAAAGAACAACCATGTAGGATATTAATGGACAAAAGTTTTATTTCTTAACAGAGTTACTTAATTTCATACTCCTTCCGTCCCAAATTAATTACTTTTCTAGGACTTTTTAAGTCAAATTGACTATTTTTAAATTAATAATTAAGCATATATAAATATATTTCTAAAATTATAAAAATTAAAATTAGTAATAAATTGTATATACTTTCTTTTGGTTATAATATCTTCACCTATATGTTAACAAAAATAGTAAAAAAATTAGTTTTAAAAATAGTCAATTTGACTTTAAAAAGTCCTAAAAATGCAATTAATTTGGGACGGAGTGATATTTTTTATTAGTTCAATGGGTCAGTTATAGAAATTAATAGTTAGGTGGGCTAAAGCACAAAATTAGTTAAGTGGGATAAATGTTAATTTTGCTAGTATTTAATTAGGTGCGGTGTACGTATACCTTTTTATCTTGGATGTAATACAACAGCTACGAAATTGATTTCACCAAAGCAGCCAGCTAAAGAGGAGTGGGCATCCATCCGATCTTTATTTTTCAAAGCCCCACTTTTTTCGTAATCAAATATATTATTAATATTATAATATTAATAATTAATTAAACCTCACTAAAAAGAAAGAAATAAACTTATAAATAAACATCTCTCTATTATTATTCAATTATTTCTTTAAAAATATTTTTAAAGGAGTAGAGGACAAATAATGTAAAAAAAAAAACCTATTAATGACAATGCACCTCATGTTATTTCTAAAATCCTATTAATAAAGGATAATATAATAATTTCGTTCACTGAATGTTTTAAAAACATATTAAATCTAATAAAAAATATAATTTCTAAGAAGTTTAACTAATTAAGGATTGATAATATATAAGGTCTCTAAAGCTTTGTAAGATTCTAATTCTTAATTCTTAAAAGAAATGACTTTCATGCTATACATAAGTGATTTTCTAACACATTTAAGGTAGGATATTTACCATAATAATAATTCTTTCTCGTCATATCAGCGTTCTGACTTAAATATCGAAGAGTCCTCCCGGAGTCCCCAACTCCGGTGGACTTTATGTAAGTTTTAAGGCGAGATCGAGGTGTTTACGTAGTGACATTCAAGATACAATATTTAGCCTAATAATAATTTTCTATCCTTATATCAGTGTTCTGACTTAAGCATCAAAAAGGAGCCCCTAATTTCAATAGACCTTTTACGGGTTTTAAGGCGAGATCGAGATGATTACGTGGTGGTCAAGAACCTAAGACTTAAAAGTCATAGTACTTCAGTCTTAATCAACTAAACTACTACTCCATCGACTCAATCCAATCTTTTGGGCTGCACAACTTATTTCAGAGTTCTAATAGAAATTTATATTATAAAAATTAAAATTTCAAAAATAAAAATGAAATTATTATATTTATAAATTATTCTTTTAATTTCTCAAATCTCTTCGACCATGAGTTTTGGTGGGGATAGTCATAGTCCCCCCAAATAATAAATAAAATAAAAGGTCATCTTAGAAAACAGGAAACTATCGCCTCACAACTTCCTAGGCTTTTAGCCGTTTTGTTGTTATCATACATACTTTATGAGGTTTTGTCCCCGCTTTGAAAAACAATTTTGAAACTTGAAAAAGGCCACATAACGGCTCAATTGGTCCCGTATAATATTCACTAGACTAGATCGATAAGCTCCAAATAAAATTTATATATTTCTTGGTCTTTCCCCCTTTGGTTTATCAAGTTAATTGTCCATCAACAAGAAAAGCTTATCAAAAAAAATAAAATATTACTATATAAACTCCGGTCTTTTAAAATTAGAAAAGTAGCGTGTTACTTATAATACCCAAAATGATGAAAGCATAGACAATTTTGAGCTAACAAGCGGAATATATATATATATATATATATAAAGAATCTCAACCTAAAGAATCTTATAAAATTATAAATAAATTCATTAATTTTACTATTTTCTCCCTCATCTGATAAATTGATAATAAGTGTATAAAATTAACAATTTTACTTATTAAAATAACAAGATCTCATTTTAATAATATTGGAGAGAGAAAATAAAAAGAAAATTGTAACAACTTGTGAACATACATCACAGATGATTCAAAAGAATTCAGACCCCACCCATACAAGTCCGTTATAAGAGAAAACAAATACTACAAGAGAAAATTCAGAGCAAACGCAGTTGGAAGAGTTGAAGATAGATCGCCAGGTAGAGAGAGAAAAAAGAGGGCTGGAAGAAGGGTCGAAAACTAGAGAGAGGAAGCAGGTAAATGACAAGAGAGCTTGAGAGGTGATGCAGAGAAATGAATAAGCAGCTTCTCAGAAGAAGCAGTCTTGAAAACAGAAGTAGTATTAGTGCTCCAAGTTTAAGAAGAAGAAGAAGAAGAAGAAGACAGGATTCAAAAAAATGTCATCTTCACCAGAAAAATCTAACCCTAACCCTCCATTGAAGAAACCCACAAGCTGGTTATTCAAGAACAATAAAGCTCTTAACAACATACTCTTCTCTATGAAACTTCAAAATCTCTCCAAACAGCCACAACCCAATAAGCTAACTCCTCAACCTAACAAAACCCTAATCTTTGATCAGCCAGAACTCGTATCAGATCGAACTTCACTTCTTTCTGATGAAATTCTTCTTCAAATTTTGTCAAGACTCCCAGAATCGCAAAGGAATTCAAATTCCCTGGTTTCCAAACGGTGGTTAAATCTTCAAGGCCGCCTTGTTAGGTCAGTAAGGGTTCTTGATTGGAACTTTCTTTTATCAGGGCGTTTGTTTACAAGATTCCCAAATCTCATACATGTTGATCTGGTGAATGGGTGTGTTATTTCGCCTCGAAATTCGGGTACTTTGTTGACTCATAAGCTTGGGTCTTTTCATATTGATTCCAATGTTTCAACTGAAGGGTTCATTTCTGAAAGATGTGTTTTATCTGTAGATGAAATTGATTTGGGCTTGAAGGTTTTAGCTAGTGGGTATCCAAATTTAAGGAAACTTGTGATTGTTAATGCTAGTGAAATGGGGTTGTTGAGTGTTGCTGAGGAATGTTTTATATTGCAAGAACTGGAGTTGCATATGTGTAATGACCAAATCCTACGTGGAATTGCTGCGTTTCGGAATTTACAGATACTGAAATTGGTTGGAAGTATTGATGGGTTTTATAGCTCTTTGATTTCGGATATTGGGTTGACTATTTTAGCTCAGGGGTGTAAGAGATTAGTGAAGCTTGAGCTGAGAGGATGTGAGGGGAGCTATGATGGGATCAAGGCTATTGGGCAGTGTTGTCAAATGCTTGAAGAGTTGACACTTAGTGATCATAAGATTGAAGATGGTTGGTTGTCAGCTCTTTCTTACTGTGACAATTTAAAGACATTGAGGTTTCTTTCATGTAAGAGTATTGATCGTTGTCCAGGGCCTGATGAGCATTTGGGTGTTTGCCCCACCCTCGAAAGATTACATTTTGAGAGGTGCCAGTTACGGGAGAAGCACAGTGTTAGAGCTTTATTTGTTGTCTGTCTGGCTGTTAGAGAGGTTGTTTTTAAGAATTGTTGGGGACTGAAGGATGATATATTCAGCACGGCAAATATATGCAGGTATTTGGTTTTCTTACTCTGTTCAGTTACTATTTTGCTCCACATTGTTGCTAGCTTTTATATTCTAGTTGTGGGTTTTGAACTTTCTATCCACATTATATATTTCTGTTGTGTGGTACTGTTTTGTGTTTAGCAATGGGATTATGAGGCAAATTGCCAGGACACGTCTTCTTAAAATCAAACTGAACACAGGTAAAATTTGTAACTTGGTATTCTTATCTGACTTCTATAATGTTGGAACAGTTACTAGTAAGATAATAGCTTGAAAGACTATCTTACATGGTAGAATATGTACGCATTCAGAAGCTTGATATCAAATAACCATACCGCTCAAAAAGTACATTGTTATGGCTGATTAACTGGTGTTCTTCTCGCCTACGCTACGCAGGATGCTTGAAATGCAGACTGAATATTTACCAAATATTGGCATGTTTTCTCACATAGTTACTTGCACCTAAACTCGAACCCTCTTTCTTATGCAATGATGCAATATATGTAACCACTAGACCAACCAACGATAAACAAAGCAGTGACTGTGACGATAAATTATGTATGCTTAAATTTGGTGTAGGTCACGCCTCATCATGCATCTATTTGCTACAATGACTTTGATAGAGGTTGAATGCATTTAGGATTCAATCATCTACATAAAAAATTCATCAGTATGTAGTTTCAGTGTTGCAACTTATTGTCGCAGGAGGGTTAAATTCCTGTCTCTGGAAGGCTGCTCAAGGTTAACGACAGAAGGTTTGGAGTCTGTAATTCTTTGTTGGAAGGAGCTTGAAAGCCTCAGTGTGCTGTCATGTAACAATATAAAAGACAGTGAAGTAAGTCCTGCGCTTGCAACCTTGTTTTCTGTCCTTAAAGATTTCAAATGGAGAGCTGATACCAAATCCCTTTTGTCAGCAAGCCTTGTGGGAACTGGCATGGGAAAAAGGGGTAAATTTTTCAGAAAGACACAAGATTGGAAGTTGTTGCCTACTGGTGCTTAGGTTCTACTTTGCTGTACACTTGTATGATTTACTTATGGCTACAAATAGTGTTGCTGTAATTGTACTGTATCATTGCTCCGTGAATTTTATTCATCCTCCTTGGATGAACATGGAAGTTGACTATTTTCTCACTCCGGTGACCTCTGTTCATTGTACCTGGGCAACCTCTGTTCAAGTCACCAATAAATGTTTTGACGGCGCAGCTATTGGTGGCCATCTGTATATAAAAAATAACACTGTTGTATTTATTATCCTCTTGAGAAATTAAGGACTTCACTGAACATGGTTTTTATTTGGCGCAATTGTGTTTGTTTTCTTCTGATGTAATCCTTCATGCGACACCGACACGATTGTTTTCCCTCCCCACCCCTCCTTTTGTTGTTGCTAAACAACATTACTCAATGTTTTGCTTTTTGCATGAACGTAGTCAAAGTATAGCTTGATAACCAATTTCAAAAAGTATGCTTATTATCTCAACTGCAACCTCCTAACTGAGAAACTTTTCAAAAAGCTTGATTTTGTGAAGTCCATATGGCAATTGAAAGGCATAGAGAGTAATTTCTATCAATACGTCAGCTTTTGAGAAAGAATACTGAAAGAGGAGTAAGCCAGAAAATTGGCTTATAAATGAGACTATGGAAGGGACATTCCTCCGAATTAACAAGCCATTCCTCCAAATAGCTCACGGGCGCTGGAAATGTTTTCTCCGGTGGTTCTGGACTCTTTCACAGTACTTATACGTTAATATCTTGTTTACTTGGAAACCTAATTAATTTAATGATAGTTGTTGCTGCTACAGTTAAATTGGGTTTTTTTTTTTTTTTTTTTGGGGGGGGGGGAGGTGGTATAAGAAACAGCATTGTATGACATTTATTTTGCAGAAACTCATAGCCTTCCAACGTTATATATATATATATTAAAGGTGTTTGATCAGATCTCAGATCAACCATATGTAAGTTCAAGTTGAAACACATAACTAAGGATGTCAAGGCTGTATTGATATTTTCTCATTCTTGACAATTGAAACAAATATGTTTACCATTCATTCTTCCCATTATATATGTATTGGTTATATATTGAAACTGCAGTTTTGCACATTCATGAAACCAACTCACTGGTAATTAATTAATTTTTATCATTACTTTCTGGTCTGATCTCATCATCAAATCTCATCATCCCATAGATCTTGAATGGTCTTGTAGGGGCTTGTGGTTTCATTAACAAGAAACTCTCCTCTCATAATCTTCCTCTCCCCCATCCTCTCAATGGCTACTAAATCTTGATCGTCCAATCTCAGATCAAGCGCTCCCATATTCTCTTTCATTCTTTCATGGTTGAAGCTCTTGGCGATTACGCTAGCTCCCTTAGATAATCCCCATCTCAGAGCAACCTGTTACAAGTTCAAGAGCCGTTGATCAACAATATATATTTTGTCACTAGGTTAATATACAAATTTTTTAGCTATTATGGCTTGACTTGACTTGACTAATAAGCATTAAGTAACCTGAGCTGGGGTTGTCCTGTGTTTGAGAGCAATAGATTTGATGATTGGATGATCTACGACAGCCGTGGATCCCCAGAAATTTCCTGGCGCACCAAGCGGTGAATATGCACTTACATGTATCCTATGTTCCCTACAAATCTCTCTCAGCTTCGTTTGCCTCCACATTGGGTGCATTTCCACCTACACACAAAATATATACATTAATAAAAACAAAAGGATCTCATTTTCAAATTTTAAAAAGATATATATATTTTTGTTTCCCTTAATTTGTGATGACATGATAATGAAATCGTGCAGGGATATGCTATGATTTGATACTGATATATAAAAAAATATTATCTAAAATGTTGGTAAGGTTTAAATTTGTACAACAACATAAATACTTAAACCTACCTACCTGATTAACAGCAGGAGGAACAGAGGCAAAATCTAGTAGGCGTTGGATTTTGGTGGAAGAGAAGTTACTGACGCCAATACCCCTACAGAGGCCTAAATCCAAGCATTTCTCCATTCCAGACCAAGTGCCCTCCAAGTCCAGTTGTTCGAAGTCTTGTTCATCGGGTACAGCACATGTAGCCCAGGGTTTCAACTTGACAGGCCAATGTACCAAATACATATCCACATATTCCATTCCAAGCTTCCTACAACACATTACAGACACACTATTACTGTAAATTGAGCATCTATATTTTATAATAAACTAAGTATTATATAATTAAACACTTGGCAATTAAATGCATGATACTTTGATCCCGGATCAAGATCTTTAGATCATAATTAATTAGCATAGATTTTTGATCCACAATATCCAATAGTGATTGCTATCTTAGGGTGGGTTGTCGACCTGACGTACGATCATATTTTTGGCCGTACCCGTACTGCCTATAATATATAAAATCGATTATATTGTTGGCCGTACTAGGCCTATATATATGTAAAATCAGAAAAAAAATAAAAATAAATAAATAAATAATAGGAGAGGATATAATCTTCTTTAAATATGATAAAGAAACGCATTTTAATATAAGTTAGAGATAATGATTCCCCAAGTAATGCAGAATGTTGGCAATTCTGAAACCGGTTGCTAATATAGTTTGAATTTACAATGAAATTTAGAAGGAAAAAAAAATGAAATTGAGTGATTCAATCTCATTTTGAAGTGTTAATTAATAGCTTGTTTCTTTCTGAAAAATTATTTTTGGCGAGCCCAACCAAGATTTTGAAAAACAGAGAGAGGAAGCTGGGTTTAGGGAAATTTGTAAAATATAAACATAAAAATGTTATTTCTTTCTTCTTTTATATTATTATATATTTTTGGTTTGTTTAATTATATACTTGTCTAATTGCATGTAGTACTTACTGGAGAGTTTGTTTGAGGGCAGAAACAGGATCATGGTGATCACTTCCCCATAGTTTGGATGTTACGAAAATGTCCTCTCTTTCAACCACCCCATCATCCATTGCTTCTCTCAGAGCATTTCCCACCGCTGGCTCCGAACCATATATTTTTGCTGTATCAAAATGCCTATAACCCATCTGCATGCATACACATTAAACGTCGACATTACATTTCTGTAAATGAAAGAACAATCAACTGCCATGTAAATGTGTGTGTGTTTGAATTCAATCGTCTGAAAAAATGTTTGGTAACAAATACTGTCTACCAATTAAACTGTTAGAAGTCATCGAACTTTAGTTATGAATTGTTCTCTCTCCCTCTCTCTCTATATATATGTGAGAAAGAAAGAAATGGGGACGAGAGGGCAGTTAATTATATATGCATGTGCATGGTTTTACGTTCTTACCTTGAGAGCCATATGGATTGCTTGCTCAGTAGCCTCTCTATCATTTTCATAGGAATACGTTCCCAAACCAAGGACGGGTATGGTTGTGCCGCAGTTCAATCTGACCTCAATATTACTTCTCATCTTTCTTTTTTTTTCCTCTCTCTCTCTCTCTCCAAAAACACAGAGACGAAAGAACAAGAGACAACAAACAACTCGATCTTTCTGCTGCTTGTATCTCTGAATGTATTGTATTGTATTGTATACACATGCATTACACCCATATATATAGTTATACATAAAAGTCAACCACTTAGTTTATTTTAAATTGCTGTTTTCTTAAGACACCTCACCACCTAAGATATGTATATAAAATTAGATTGTAATCATAGGTAAGGAGGAGTTAATGAAAGTTGTTAGGACAGTCATATTAATCAGTAGTAGTAGTAGTTTAATTACATACATATCAAGGTGTAGGGGATCTTCCATGTCTCTTGGGATTTCATCAACACTTTGTTCATTTCATTTTCAAGGAAAGTATCAAATTCAAATTTACCCATATGGATACCCTCAGCAGTCAGCTCGATCTATTATATACACACTTTTCACTCAATTTTATTCAAAGTATAATTAATTCTCAGGAGAATTCAAGAGGCAAGTTCAAATTTGAGCTTGCTTGCACATAATACTCAACTTTATGCTACATATTCATATTAAATTAAATTTATTATAACTTTAGAATGTGAAAAAATATATTTGTAATTATAACTTTTACACAATAGCTTTACTTTTACTGCTGAAAAACAATAAGGTAAAATAATAACTATTTTTCTTCATTTTATTTTATTTTAGTGTATGTGTGGAGTATCAATTCCAACATGTAGCGGTTAAGTATGTATCATATGATTTGAAAATTTGAGCAGTCTAAATTCTAAACATGAGCTTGACAAGTATATACTACCAAATTCTGCTCATATTTTAAATTAAAAAAAGAAATTATTTATATCTTAATCATGAGTCAAACTCGAACTTTTTTTGAACTGTCCAAATGAAGCCGGCTAAACTGTTGGGTGAATTTTAAAATTTATGTATTAGAGTTTAGATCGAGGAGAGCCATATGTGTCCACTATTTATATACTCCTAGCTTGAAATTAATATTAATTTTTAAATTATATCAAAGTCCACGTTCCTGTCATTAGTATATTAATTAATTAATAGCTTTTTAGTTTGTCAAACACACCCCAAAACAAAGTCAATTAGTAATTTAGTACGTAGGGAGCTTCACTAATAAGTCGCCTTTGACTATTTATGGAGGAGAATTTTTATAGTATATTTTAAAATAAAAGTCTAACAATTGACTTCATTAATATTGTATCAAATTCAGTTAAATCCTTAAATAAGAATAATTGAGGAATAATGTCAAACCGACCACCCATCACTACCAGTGTAACAGAAACTCTACTCCTCCCTCCCTCCCTCTGATGATCACAGATATATTTTGTCACCAAATTAATTCCACAAGTAGTTGACATTTAGTTCAAAAGTCAAGAGAAAGGTTAGAGAGCAGCTGTCCTTCAAGCTTTCACAATAAAGTGTCTTTATTATGCATATTATTTAGACAGGTTTGAATATATGAATTAATTAATGGCTTAATCTTTATTCTTTAGGGTTTGGGCCATTTTTGATCTACATCATATGCACTCGAGTTAGAGATATGGATAATTTCGTTATTTTATTTTATTTTTTCCTTTAATCTTTTTCTTTATTTTTTAAAATAAGTTATGAATTAGCACACATAATTATTGAATTATCCTTCTCACAAGAGAGAGAGAGAATTTTATTTGTTAAATATTTTTGTTCCAAAAAAAAAAGTCATTTTTATATAAATATAATCTTAAATTTACAGTCAAATTCTATTATCTTGCATTCATTACTAAATATTTAATAAAATTAGGGGTGGTAAACATGTGACAGAATTAAAACATAGTTTTTATAAAAAATTGAAGTTTACAAATGGGACTTTTTATGAATAAGGAAGAAGTATAAATTTACAGTTTCACGTACTTCGAGCCAAAAGTGTTCTTTTCTTGTTATATGATCACTCCCTCGGTTCCACTAAATTAAAAATGTGAATTTACTTACATACTCCTTAATTGTGTTTTATTTTCTTAATTAATTTGTGATATTTTAAAGTTTAAAATTGATATAAATTTATTTAATTAATTATGGTTATTGCAATAGTTAATAGTGTACACTATTTAAAATTTACTCCTTAGTAAGTATAAAATTATTATTTCAAAATTAAAATAAGTTCACATTATAAGTTGTGTTTTAAAATTTTATAAATTAATTAGGATCAATACTAAATAAATATTTTTATGCAGAACTAAAAGAGTATTATGGAATCGGATAGACATAATTAACGACCTACCTACCTACCTAAAATAGAAATGGAGGGGGGAGCTGTCAAATGGTGGAATTACATAGACAATGTAGGCATATATATATATATATATATATATATATATATATATATATATATATATATATATATATATGTAAGTATATATAGGTGAGAAGCAACCGTGTTTCTTAATGCCTAACCACATTTTAATCCATTAATTAAGAATTGGAAAACAACTCGTATATCTGGATTTTAAAAATCCTGTCATGTGATTTTGTAAGATTTTAGCACGTTCATATAATCTCACACGTATCCACCGCCTTTTCTCATCTTTTCTGTGTTTCATTATATTTATTAATTGGTCGGTCAAGTGTCAACCGAATATACATACATAATGTATATATATAATATGCATCGTATAATTGTTTACACAAACAAACAGTTAACTTCTAAACAGTCCCGTTAATTTTTAGAGAACATTTTGTCTATAATTTTTAAACCATTGAAAATATAGATATGTTGTTCATATATTACTATTGAATTCTCTTGTCCTAATTATAGAATAGATACATAGCCGTCAAAATAAGGCATTGTACAACTAAACAAAAATAAAATAAAATTACTTAGATAAAACTAATCTTATGATACTATTGGTTGCCTAATTTTATATCGTAAATTGTACGTTCCACAAAAAAATTCAGAAAAAAAAAAATCTTTTTTATAAATGATGTCATTAATATTAAACTAAAACTCATTATATTTAATTATCAGAACAAAAGATATCTTAAAGTTTATAAATTTTGCACATAAAAATTCTTTTTGTGGAACACAAACAGTAGTTTAAAGTCGCTCCATTTCATAATAAGTGCATCCTTTTTCAAACTAAGCCTTAATTTTTTGTTTATTTATAGTTTATATACTCTCCATTTGATAATAACTACTCTCTTTTTGAACATAAGCCTTAATTTTTTTAAAGTTAAAATTTATCTATTACAACTTCATCACAATTTTTTAGAAACAATAAATTTTAGTTTTAAATGTAATATCAAAAAAATTCATTTGAAAAGATTATATCCACTTACAACTGTCTCAAATTTTTGATCTAAAAAAATATTTAAAATAATGTGTAACATTACATTAATCAGGTAAATCTCTTATAATTTAATATGATATAAAGTACTCCCTCTGTCCCAAATTAATTGCATTTCTAAGACTTTTTAAAGTCAAATTGACTATTTTTAAAATTAATAATTAAGCATATATAAATATATTTCTAAAATTATAAAAATTAAAATTAGTAATAAATTGTATATACTTTCTTTTGGTTATAATATCTTCACCTATATGTTAGCAAAAATAACAAAAAGATTAGTTTTAAAAATAATCAATTTGACTTTAAAAAGTCCTAGAAATACAATTAATTTGGGACGGAGGGAATATTATTAAAAAAATCCAATGACAGTTAATTTGTATCACATAAAGATACAAATAGCAATGAATTAGTTTCAGAGACATAATCACGTTCTATGTCTAAGACATTCAATACCGCAGTTTTGACCTTGTTGAAGTGCTATTAGCCTTAGTAATAGCATCAAACTCCATCCAAAAAAAAAGGGGTTGGGAACAAAATGAGGTAAACCTTTTAAATAAATAACGCATCAGCTTTGTACATGAGAAGTCCAAGACTTATAGGTAAACCACAAAAACATATTCCCAACAGGCAAATACACTTGTTAACTCTAAGGATCACTTGCTCTGCTTACTTGCAACGGTTCTCTGTACAGTGGAAACTCCATCCACAAATTTTGTCCGAAAAAGAACATTGGCATTATTGAACATTCCTTCTTTTAGAGAAACAACAATGAACTGCAGAGCCAAAAAACAGAGAAAGACGTTTATAACCGAAAGGATACTTTATTGAATTTAGAAAATATTTGGATAAGATTAACATAATTACATGAACACAAATTTCAACTGTCAGGTGTGCATTGTGTTTGATTTTGTATAATCATGCTTAATTTTACTTCACCAGAGATCCATGTTAACCAAAGTGAACTTAAAATACTCAAAAGGAGAAGTCGGATTAGCAATGCCATGTTAACACCCTCCCCAAAAGTGAAATCCTTCAGCTTAGCCTTCTAAACCTAAGCATAGATAAAAACAAACTGAAATTCTCCTCTGGATGAAATTTTGAGCAACTTATTGTAGAACCACAGGGTCAGCCTCACTAGCACAAGAATGCAGGTTCAAGTTCGAGACAGCCACTTTTTGCAAAATATTATCCAAAATGTAAAATTTGCAACTAGTCAGCTGGCGCAGCTTGTCACTGCATAGGCTTGACAAAAACTGGGGAATGTACTATTGTGGTATGAATGTCTATTTCAAAGCTACATATCGACAACTAAAATTCTTTTATTCTCCTCTTTTGTTAAATAAATGGAAAACCATGTTTAGTTATAATTTTGACTCTAGGAAAGAACTGTAAAGATTTCCAAAATCCTGGGAAGATTAAGTAGAGACCTGTTTGTAATAAAGTAACATCAAATTATATCCATGTTAACCACTTTAGGAAAGAAGTATGAACCTGCGAATGTGGAAAATGAGCTTTGATCATTCTTCCAATGTTCTGAGTGTGACTTAAATCAAGAGCTGCATCAACCTGACACCAGTACAAACAAATGCCAATGCAGTTAATGATGGCAATTGAAATCCAAGAGCAAAAGCTTCGAGTTTAGCTAAGTAAAATTGGCACAGAAAGTGTATACAGCAAACTATGAGCAGTACCTTCTTAGATAATGTAAAAACTAAAGTAAGAACAACTATCAACTTTTGTTTTTGTATTAAGAATATCAGAAGAATGCTAATAATTTACTTTATCCTTCGTTCGAGTTGAAGTGTACTTCTTTCTATTTTGGAATGTCAAAGAAAAAGTGACCATATTCGACATATCAATGCTTTAATTTGACTACACTACACTAGTTTGAAAAGTCAAAAGCACTTTGAAGATTTGGGGACCCATTTCATATATGAGTGAATTGTTAAAGAATGCAAGCTTGGAACCCGTGCGAGACACGGGTTAACTTTCTTTTTTCTCTTTTTCTCTTTTCTTGGCGATTGAAATTTATTTCAATTTAAGTTCGTTGTTTTTTACAATTATTTACTAATTTAATGATCAATCAAATTAATTCAATTGTTGGTTCCTTTTTTATTTAGATTATTATTATTATATATATTAAAATTTTATTTAAATTGTGCGAATTTCAACCGGATGCATAAAAGTTTCTTTATTCTCAATATAAATATGATATATTAGAATTTTGAGAAAATAATATTGATTTATTAAATTTTTATCTAGCTAGTTGAATAATTGAATTATTTATTGTAAGTTTATTCCGATGAATACTAAGATAAATAATTGAATGTAGTGTACATTTACTTAGTTAGGACTCTAAAATAATTATTAGATTCTTGATTTTTATAAATGTTAGTAATTGAATTATATGTCAGGGTTTTTAGTTTATTGCCAATCTAAATAAAGGGTTTTTAGTTGATGAAAATGTAATAATTTAGGCATCTAGTGTTATTCATAGACCAATATAGCGTACATACCTTTTATAGTATACCTAAAGTGATCATAGAAAAAAAATTCAATTAATTAATGAGAATATTTTTTGGTGAATGATAATGAGTGCATGTATATGTGATCATTAATTAGATGGGGTGCATGTACACATGTTAATTGATTATGCTCATTGTATTTGAACATGTAATATTATTATTATGTAATTTTATTTAAAAATTATAAGCTAATGAGCAAATTACCCTTGAAATGACCAACCAAATTAATTTATCTCCTATTGTCTTGTTATATACTTGTATTGATAATGAGATGCAAAATATAAGCCCTGTAAAGTAATCTTCTTTGTGAAACGGTAAAACTATGTGAAGCTGAATAGTTCACTTAATTTGGGGGAGAGGAGTACTAATCTAAGACATTTGGCAAGAAAACCTAGTTTAGCAGAAATTAGATTTTATTTTGGATGAATGCCAGAGAGCACCGTCCAGGATTAACACTATGTTTAATGATTACAAAAATATAATTTCTACTGTAATTCTCCTGCTTCTACTAGGACAAACACCTCAAAATGGTAAACTTTACTATTAAAGATAATTCTAGACCTAATGTAGATCACATATGCATATGTATAGACACGATTGAAAAATGTTGGAAATAATAATGGAGAATATTTTTCTTCACTTTATTCCAATATTCCTCCACCTTTTCCCTATATTCTTCCTTATGTTTTATTCCATGTTTCCCACTCCATGTTTTCTTCCTTGTATTAGCTTGCATGTTTCCTTATATTAAGGAACATGTTTTGTCTTAATTATTTCTTCCAATTGTATAAGTAGGTAACCTTGTAAGCTTTCTAAGTAATCAAAATATATGAAATGTAAGTTCAAGTGTCTCTTTCTAACATGGTATCAAAGCCTGATCTTTTCCGGCGACTTTTTCCGGCGACTTTTTCCGGTGACTTTTCCGACAACTTTTTCCGGCAACTTTTTTCGACGACTTTTTCCAACAGTCACTTGTGCAGTTTTTTAAACTGCATATTTCCGGCGACTTTTCCGGCAACTTTTCCGGCAACTTTTCCGGCGACTTTTCCGGCAACTTTTCCGGCACCATCTATGCAGTTTTCTGAAACTGCCTATTACAGTTTGTACCCCACAACCTGTTTTTTCTGAAACTTACCCACAGTTCTTTAAAAAAAAAAAAAAATGGGCGAAAAATTAGAAACTTCAGATTCTACTCCAGTGATGATTTTTCAACAAGAAATCCCTTTTGCAATTGGGGTAAACTCAAACACACCACAACCATCTCAAGTTTATTACAGTAAAGGATCGTCTCACGAAGATGACGATTGGTGCTGGTAAGGAGATGGAGGTTTTTACAGGTATTGTCCAAACTGCCGGAATTGCTATTCATAGACGGAGTTACTAGTCACTACCAGAATTGCTATTCATAGACGGAGTGCTGTTCACTGCCGGAATTGCTATTCATAGACGGAGTACTGTTAACTGCCGGAATTGCTATTCACAAACGGAGTTTTGTCCAATTGCCGATCGTTTTCCAAGCTGAGAAATAGGAGATTTCTATTTATCAGCTTGAGGGGGAATGTTGGAAATAATAATGGAGAATATTTTTCTTCACTTTATTCCAATATTCCTCCACCTTTTCCCTATATTCTTCCTTATGTTTTATTCCATGTTTCCCACTCCATGTTTTCTTCCTTGTATTAGCTTGCATGTTTCCTTATATTAAGGAACATGTTTTGTCTTAATTATTTCTTCCAATTGTATAAGTAGGTAACCTTGTAAGCTTTCTAAGTAATCAAAATATATGAAATGTAAGTTCAAGTGTCTCTTTCTAACAAAAAATCTACATGAGCCTTTAAAGTGATGTCTTACTGTGACAATATGTCAGGAAAAAGCAGAGGGGACGGGGGGGGGGGGGGGGGGGGGGGGGGGGGGGGGGGGGGGTCAACTGACCCTGATATCTCCGGCCTCCGGCGTAGCTTCAGGCGATTTTGCCTTTCTTAACCCCCCAATCTCCATGACCCTCGAAGGCTCGAACCTCCCTGTCGAAGCTGATTCTGCCACTGCTAGAGGCGTCGGAGACTGTCGTGAAGTTAAACCACTGTCTCGGAAAAGAAGGTCCTACCGGAGGGTCAACAGCACGGCAGCGGACGACGGAGGAGGGAGAGTGGGAAGAGTGAGGAATGAGGGGTTTGACAATGGAGTAAAAATAGAGATAAGGTTTAATGGCAACATTCGACCACCACGTGAACCATATACGATATATCCGGAGTCTCTGTGAGTTTTGTATATGAGAGAGAGAGAAAGGAGAAGTTCAGAACTGAACAGCAGAGCTCAGCTGCAAGAAAGAAAGATGGAGGTAGACAGGTAGTTGGGTTCGGATTCTAAAATGCGACAGGTGCTAAGTAACTGCTCCAACTATATATGCTCTTTTGGGCCTTAGAGACTTTAATTTACACATACAAAGGGCTTTTATTGTCTAGTTGATCTGGGCTTAGGCTTGGAATTTTATTTTAGTAGTATTATTATTAGTTTTTGATTCTTCATCACATAATTACTGCGTAATAAAATAGGAGAAGAGTGGATGAATGACAGTCTGATAGTTTATATTGAGAAGGATATTTTTTCAACAATTGAAAACGAACAAATTTTGAGACGTTTTTAAGCTATCCAGAGTCGCAGAATACAATTGTCTCCTCTCAGTCGTATAGCCGAAAGAAGCAGTTTAAGCGTCAATAAATAATTTTTTTTACATTGAGATTTTGACCCCCCTGTAATATAGTCCTGGTTCCGCCACTGGGAAAAATAATAAACAACCATATCTCTTGCATTTAAGGGTGGAAAAAATATCACTATACTATGTTGTCAGGAAATGTGTTAAAAGCAGTCAAAAAGTTTGATCAGGCAGGGTCTTAAAAAAATCAATAAACTGCATGCATTTTATATGACTCTGACTTTTTTTCGATGAGAGTCCAATAGTATAATCTATACTACACTACATTTAGAAGAAAAGAAACCTTAGAGAGGTACAAAAATCCTATTAATGACCAACAAACCAGATGGATGAACACTGCAACTCTATTACCGTTTAGACATGTATTTGTGTGTGGGTGTGTATAAAAATGCAATTAATGTACTGTAACTTATCCAACTCAGCCACTACAACCAGAGCATAAATAAAATAAACTTTTAAATGTATAAATGAATGAAAGTTGTTTGTTTAGAAGACCAAACATGTAATTACCTCATCCAGGATATAAAGTGGAGCTGGTTTGAATAAAAGCAATGCCAATATCAGTGAAAGTGCTAGTAAAGATCTTTGCCCTCCACTAAGTTCTGACAAAGACTGTTTCCAAACACCCCCAAATGCAACACGGACCTCAAGACCATCTAAAAAGCTGCCTCCCTCAGGAGGTTCTAGCTTTGCCATCGTGCCGGGTAATAGAGTAGAAAATATTGATCCAAAGTCACTGGAAAAAGAAAGTATCAATTTTATTATAGTACTCCCTATGGTTAAATTTGAAGGATAAAAGACGTATATGAATTTTCAAATATATTTTGGAAAATGGTTAGCTCTAACATCAATAAGTATATAGCAAATTAAAAACCAGCATTAAACAACTTACTTGTTAACTTTGACCCAAGTAACTTTTAGTGTTTCCCTCTTCTTCTCATCAAGCTCTTCAATCACCATTGTGATTTTTGACTTATCGTTCTATGAGAAATATGTTCAATGTAAGCAGAGATTACATCCATTGTTGAAAACACTTAGAAAAAACAACAATAAACCAACCTCAATAATATTTTTCTTTGATATCAAGTCATTATACTCATCCTCTGCTTTCTCAAACATGGCCATAACTTTCTTGTTCACCCGTTTCTCAAGACTTCACAATACAAATGAAACAACAAATAATTGTTCTTATGTGAGTGCATAAGCATCGAAGGAGCATGTAATATGTAATATGTATAGTTGTATCTAATTTTATTTTGGAAATAAAAAATAGAATGCCCAACTAGTTTGATTGAGAATAAAAATAAAAGCAAGAGAATAATGTAGGTACTTCTGTTTGATATTTAAATGTATACTAATTTAAAATTCAACATTCATTTTTTTAAAAGCAAGTCAAATGAATAAGTTAGGAAAAGTAATACATTGGTAGAACTAACCACCCCTTAAAATATAAGAGGTAAATTTCTTTTTCTATGTTGAATAGATAATGATGCACATAAGGACTTGGTCTAATTGAAACTCAATAGTTGTACAAAAACACTTTCTCACCCTGATTGTTCAAGTTGAAGTTTTTCAAATCTGTCTCTTGCCTTACTCGGATCGCGGGATACAAAGTCATAGTCAGTCCCGCCTCTGCCAAAGAGGTGTTTCTCGGATGAAATCCAAGCATGCCTTTCAATTAATTTGTCAACCTTATGAGAGCAATCTTTCTGATCCATCTCCATCCTTTTCACCTGAAACACATCAAAGAAATAGGTTTATATTCTTAAGATAAAGAGCACACATAAATCAACTAAAAACTACCTCATTTTCCATCTTTTTCCTCTCAAGATTACTCTCACTAATTTTGTGTTGAAGTTTTTGCTGCTCCTTGAGAATGCAGCTAATTTGTGCATCACATTCTCGCAGCTTCAAACGGGCCACATTGAGCTCAGATTGAGCCTGATCATGATCTTTGCTTAAGGAAGCAACCTGAGAGAGAAAATGGAAAACTCATCTTTTTCAATTTTTAAGGCTGGGAACAGACATTGAAGTGTGAAGTATTCTAAGCCAAGACTGTATTTACCTTTTTCTTAGTTGTATCTACTTCTGAAGTAAGATTGACAATCTGCTTCTTCAAATAAGTTAACTGATTCTCCAATGACGCTTGTTCCTGTTCAACAGCTTCCATTTCCATAATAAGCTTCTCCCTTTCATTCTCATGGCCCTACAATCATGGTTTCAAGTCCCAAGGAATTTCAAAGCTATATTAAACCTTGTTTTGTATTACATAAAAACAATGGTTGCCAACAAAATGTTGATAGAAATTGGTGTCTCATAATAACAAAGAAAATGATAAAATAGTCTGACAATTGACATCAAAGATAGCACTCTTGCTCTTCAGAGAAAGCTAAATGGTAAGGTTTGAAGCATAGAAGAAGAGATTAAGCATACTGTTAAATTCTACATATTGTGACACTGAAATACTAGTGCTCATTGACCGTGTAAAATATCACAAATTCAGAACAAAATGAGACGAACAATTGATGGGAATTGATATTTGGACCCAAAGTTTTTCCACGTCACTCCAACTAGCTTTCATTAAGGGAAGAAACTAAGAAAGTTACATAAGTGCCCATTGTATCACGTTCATGTTATATATTCCATGTTACATACATATGCCTGTATATACATGTGTATATATACACACACACACACAAGACATAACTAATTCACATATATTCACCATTGGGTTTTTATGCAAATTTCTACCCTTAATAAGAAAGATGCAGCGCACGTGAAGAAATTTGGAAGTGCAAATATCACTTGCGATAATTGAATATGCATAATTAGCAATAGACAGTAACAACTTAAGTGAAAGACGAAATTCAAACTTAACATCTTACAAACATTAATATTAATATAACAAGTAATATATATCAAACTTAAGTTTTTACACCACTTGGAAATGGATTTAGACGTAAATTCCAGTTCAGCAAGGCCCAAAAAATACAGAATGATCAGCTTTCAGTGGTTCTAAAATTACACCAACCATCCTTTAGTGTTCCTACAACCACTCCGACAATCTAGTTGATATAACGACTTGCAGTACTTCCATTTTCCACGTCTCATCCCTTGTAAACATTTCACTAACTGCTTTGCGACTGCTCATAGCAAATTCAGGTGCAGACAAATTGTTATATTTCATGGCCATATCAAGTTTATATGAGACCAATATCAAGTAGTAGCAAAAAGACCCAAGGAAACTTTAACGTTATCAGATAAGCCACAGGAGGATCCAGTCCTTTTATTATTTAAAGATGGAGAGAGAGAGAGAGAGAGGAACATAATGGACATAAAGAGTCTAAAATATGAATTACTCCCTCCATTCCTTTCTGTCATTTTGGTGGGCACAAAGATTAAGGAATGTAATCAATGTTTTGACTAATGGATTAGAATAGAAATAAAATATCAATTCTACCCTTGTAAAATTTATAGGAAAGATGAGAAATAAAAGAGGAAGGTTATCTCATTGGAGTAGAATAGCTAGAAAGCTGAAAGAAAAAGCAATTTTCTATTTAATGTTTAGGAGTAATATTGAAATCTAAGTAATTAATTCTCCTCTAAAATCTACAAACAACAAATAAATAGGAACAATAAAATCTCTAAAAGGCACTTAAAAGGGACCGGATGGAATACTTATTATTCAAACACATTCTGAATCACTATTCACTGCTGTGTGGAGAATCTATGATAAATGATAATAATCAGCAGGATAAGTTGAAGACTTGATGCTGCTAAAGATTTACTGACGATGCTATATTAAACATCAAATACAGATAACTTACCTTGAGGTCCTTCGAGGCTGATTGCATTTTACACTTGACAGTCTTGATCTTCTTCTCTAAATCTTTGAGCCTGCCCTCCCTATTGTTGGCATGTTCATGAATTGATTTTTCAAGCAATGACACTTGAGTTACACAGTTTTCATACAAATGTTGCTTTTCATTTACAGAAGATTTTGCTTCGCCAAGCTCCTGTTCTATCCTCTTCACTAGTTCACTGAGCTATATCACATACGAAAAAAAATAAGAGTTTCAAATGATATGAAAGGAAGGAAGAAATTTGCATCACAACGACTACAATTAAAAAATAATAATAAGGCTGCACAACCTTATGATGCTCATTTTGCTCAGCCCTGCTCTGAAATAATGAAAGATCATATGACTTGAGTTCCAATTGTGCCTTGAGTTCTTTAAACTTTTTCTGAAGAGGAAGGAGCTCATTAATCTGAACATCAAACAAGAAAAAAAAAAAGCAAAAATCCATGAGAAAAAGAATGACATGTAGTAGCGTAGTTTGATTTGATATAAAAATAAATTTAAAAGAAAAAAAGATTTAAGCTTGTCAGAGCTCTAGATGAGCATTAAAATGAAAAGAATAAAATGCAGCATGAAGTGGAAATTCATCACTGTATCAAATAATAGATGCCCATATACTCGAGAAAACACAAGCCTTAAAGCCTCATAAACTATAAACTTTTAAGTTGCTTCTAGGACCTGACAGAGATATGGTGCTGGTAACAATCATCATAGAAGGTACTATGTGTGTGTGTGTGTGTATATATATATATATAAATCTATTTTAAAATCACCTAAGAAGAAGGAAAATATAACAGACTTCAGATTAAATATAACATGATTGATAAATAAAGATAATAAAAACAAATGTAAGGAGACAGCCATTTAGAGGTTATTACCTTTTACAGTGATAATAGTAATGAGTCTACAAATTATTCATCTGTGAATGCCAATATCCTCATTGAGGAAAGCAGAAACAAATAGAAGACTAGGCATACACCAATATGACTGCATCTTATGACCACAGGCTTTGAACTTTACTTGTATAAAAAATAAAAATGGCTGCTCCTATAGTCTAGCTTCACATAATCAAGGAATACAAATGCTCACATACAACTTAAAGAAATAAAAACAGGAAAAGATCCATAGTAGCCTAGTAAGATTTGTTAAATAAGGACATCAATAGGCCGTTGTTTTGTTTTTTGATTGAGAAAAAGAAAGAAAACAATGTTAAGATGACTGATGACCTTGGCCTCAATTTCTGATAGGCATTTCTGATGAATATAGAGTTTCGATTCAGCCTCTGCCAAAGCATGTAATTGCCTTAACAAATCACCACCACCCCTGCATTAATAAATTAGTGATTTAGGTAGTTAGAATGCTACTAGACAAAAACATTTAAAGCATCGTTAAATGCAACAGTAGCAAAAAAAATATAACTTCGCCATTGGACAAAACTGAAAATGCATGAAAGATATTTATTTCTTATTTTCTTGGGAAAGAAAAAGTAGCTAAAACAACAACAACAAAAAATTATGCTTACTTGCGACTGCCACCAGTCAGAAGTCCACTCGGCTGAAATATATCACCTTCAAGTGTGACACTTGGGGTACCGATTTCCCTATTAAAAGCAACCTATAATACATAGGTATTAATCGATTAACAAATATTACAAACTTAAAAATGGGGAAAAGAAAAAAGACTGACCTTGCTCTCAAGGATGATATAAAGAAGTGAACTTCAAAGATAATAGAAGGGCATGCTATAGAAAAATTAAATGTCAAACATAACTACATAAGTTGTATATAGTTTCTCTCACCAAACAGTGGTTTAAACATTACAATGTTTAAACTACCAAAACCTACCCAGATTCGAGCTACTTTCATTTCTACTACTCTAATAAAGTAATGGAACTTGAGATACTAATTTATAAAAGTATCATGCATATGGAACCATTACAACAAATGTAGATATGAATCATTATTCCCTTACCAACCCACCATTGAGTTTGCTATTTAAATCACAAATTGTTGTCTAGCCCGATAAGGGCATTGAACCCAACACTCCGCATTTCATCTTCACGCCACTTAAGCATATCAAAAAATTGATTCACCATAGGATTCATAAAATTATAGGTGTTGGCTAATTCTTCTGTTGTGATAGGTCATTTCTAAAAAACATTAAATTCAGGCACCCAAGATAAGGATCGCCTGGATCATGCCATAGTAAATCTTGGTGCCAATTTCAACTGAAGTGCAGCTTTATTTGTTCTTATTGTCTTGCAACTTATAACAGCACATATTTTTCTTCCACATTTAAGACCTATGAAAGGAGAATCTATGGCATATTAAAAAATTTACACTTCATAGGTAAATGTAATAGGATTCAACACTATCACAAATTAAGCAAGTAGGATTCTGGGATTGGCGTGTCCTGATGGGCTGGTTTCCTTGGCCTACATTTTGTGTTGATTGTTTTCCTTTTGAACTTTAAACCAACACCCAACAAAAGTAGTGGTCTCAAAAATGATGACTACGGTTGAACATCAAACAAGGATTACAAGAGTAACAGCTCATACGAATCTTGGTGAAATATTTAATTTCCAAGAATGTGGGCTATTTTCTAGATCAATATACGCTGAGTTTGTTTTATATGAATTCTTAATTTTAGTTCGCCCATGAATTATATCTAGCATAAATTTGATGTACATGCAACATGTAATTCTCACACACCGCAAAATTTTGTTAGAAAAAAATGCCCCAGTTCAACAATCTGAAAGATATATTTATCCTTTTAGTGTAGAGCAGGTTTTACCACATTATAAACATATGGACTATATTGTACTTCCAAATGTTGAATAAAAACATGTACTCTCTCCATCTCATTCAGAGATCCACTTGACATCTATAATAAGAGTACACTGAGAAAAATCAAGGCATCAAATTGCATATTTTTAAAATAAGTTTTTAACGTAGCCATTATTTATGTTTAAACCAACTTTTCCTTGAATATTTAGACTTGAGTATTGCTACGGTGACAAAAGAATATTACAAAAAATGGCTTAGAAAATGATGTGGCAAAGTGTAATTAGTTGATGATTCACTATACATGAGTGAGCCTAGTGATAATAACCAACCACATCATTATCCATCTTTTGTAATCATTCTTTTGTCACGAAAGTATTATTGTTTAGACTTTCATACAGTAACTCGGGTTATAGGATAAAGTAGTGGTCTACATTCTACAACACTAAGGGTTGAAATCAAAGAAAATAGAAGTAAAAGTAAACAGCAGAAATTAACATGTCAATCAGATAACATGCCCACTAAAGAGCACAATTTGTAAACTACAAAGCTTTCAACCAAAATGTGTTGCTTTTGTATTTTGACTTGTAAAGGTATTATACTTCAGAATAAAGAGCATAGTTGGTGGCTTTTACTCCACTTTTTGCCAGAACTAACTCAACCATATAGTCAGAACTTAAAAAATGTTACATTACAACATCCATGCAAGACAAAAAAAAATGGCCACAAACATCTAACGAAGTACACATAAAAATTTGGGATCTGTAACACATAAAAATATGTATAACTTAAGTATTAAAAAAAAGTATCATAGCTAAACACTATGCCCAAACAAACTTACCTCACGTGCAGCCTCAGTGGTTTTGCAAACAAAAGTCGAACCAAAAACATATTCCATTGCGCTCTGAAACATACATAACTACGGTTAATTCTGACAATAATTGGGTTACAATGTTCTCCAACCAGCATTTATCAACCCGGTCAAATAAAAATAAATAAATTAAGTGTGAAGGCAGTTTATTAAAAACGAGACAAAAATATGCAACTCATGAGTCATGATACACCTAATATAAATGAATGTTCCATGAAACTTCCAAGTAATCAATAATCCTAGGTTTTTATCTTCCATTTTGTCTAACAAATGGCCAAAAACTCAAAGATTTCAATCCATGACAGGAAATAATAGAAACAAAATCAAATAGTAGCCAACAAGGAAGCATACCTTCAATTCTTCAGTATATCCGACCAACGAAAGTGCGACTTCAGCATTTCCCTCACCAACCTGAAAATGTAAAACAATGATCCTGTGCTAAATACACCAAAAGATGCTTTAGGAAATCCTGGAACCATTCCAGATACTAACCAATCTAACAGCAGCATTTTGAACTCTTGAGGAAACCGAATGGCCTTGAATTTTGTTCAAAGGAATTATTGTCACTCGTCTTCTTAGTTCACCATTTTGAAGAAGTTGTTTTCCTGTGTTTTCTGTGTCTACCACGATATTAAATAACTTTCCACCAGCAGCAACCTGCAAGCAAAATACTAAAAACCTAAGTGTACCACATATAGTATAAGACCTTAAAATTATAAAAAATTAAAAATTAAAAAAAACCATAATATAGATGAAAGATTCAAGGATATTAAGCATTTCCAACCTCTAGGGCAGTCATGGTGGAGCTATCCTTCACTTTAATGAGTTTTGCAACCACACCTTTCACCTTTGAGCGATCAAAATTCCTTACAGGGTCACGATATTGAAAGTCAACATTTCCTAGTCGTGAAGAAAGCATCCGAATTTCATCTTTCAATTTTTGAACCATCTCAGACTCAGCAATGCGATCCTAAAATATAACAATTTAGAGAAGAAAAAAATCAGATTAGAAGCATTTACTATTTTGGGTGAAAGTTGATCGATACCAATAGAAGAGTGTACCTTCTGTAAAGCTTCCATCTGCCCTTCTTCAAATGAGAGAGATTCCAAAGCCTTTTTAACATTTTCGACATCCTTTGTTCTGAGACTAAGTTCTTTCTCTACAGCAACAGCTTCTTCTTGCTTTGATAATAACTGCTTTGTTTTCTCCTTTAGCTCTTTTTCACTATGGCTTATCTTTGTTTTCAACTGTTTCAATTCTGTTTCTGCCTTTCCGACTGCCACTTTAGCATCAGCTAGTTGATCTTCAAGGCATTTCTCCTCATTTCCACCGCTCTTACCAGCTACTACACCCTACCACATTCAGTGCAATGTGTTTGTCGGATCATGATTTGGTTAGCATATGAATGCCAACAGTAAAGTAAAAGCAAAAAAAACAAAAAACAAAAACAAAAAAAAACATAGACTTACCTGGTACTCTTTTTCATGATCTTCCAAACTCTTTGAAAGCTCCTCAACTCTTTTTTTTAGGTCAGCGGCTCCATCTTCAGCATTCTTTACTGCAGAAGCTCTCTCTTTGGCAGACTGCTTTAGTTCATCGATACTTCTCTCAATCTAACACCGAAGTTAATGCAAAATGAACCAGGAAACAGAATTTCACTAAACAAAGTAAGGCAAAAGATCATAATTTGATATTTAAGAAATATAAACTCAAATATAGGCCTTGTCAACTCCTACCTTTGCAGCATTCTCTTTTTCAGTCATAAGACTTTCCTCTTGGTTTTTAATAACAGATGTTTCTCTAACAAGATCACGAGAAAGAGCATCAACTTTATCCGACAAGCATTTTACCTCCCCACCCATGCTTGCTTCTTTTTCAGCAGAAAGTTCTGATACTTTAGTCTCCATCTCCTGTATTTCAATTTGCATTCTTTCTGTATTAGCATCAATCTCAGAAATCTTAGCCTTTATTTCATCCACGCCTTGTATTGCATTGTCTCTGATCTTCTCCGCTTGAACATATTCATAAGCAATGCAAAACCTTTTAAGACGATCTAATTCTGCATTTCCATTGGCCCATTGCATATATTGCATGCGCTCTTTCCTCAACTTCTCCAATGCCGGAAGTATTTCCTGGTCGAGAAGCTTATCTATTTCATCTACCTTACTTTGTTTCTTCTCAAGGGTTTTCAAAGCAGCCTCTTTCTTTGTTTCATACATTCTTGTCCCAGCAGCCTCTTCAAGCATAGACAATATTTCAGGGGGTTTCATATTTAGGACCTTGGTGATACGCCCTTGCATTATAAGAAAATGGGGATTATTAACATTTAGCTGCACCGAGTGGAAAAGATTCTGTACTCGGCTTGGTTGAGCAAGGTGTCCATTGATCAAGTACTTGTTCCTTCCACCAACCACAATCTGTAGAATGATAGAGGAATTCACTTTTCTCAAAACAACATACAGATTCATATTCAAACATATTAACAACTTCAAATTTTTTCATTATATGTTTGACAATAAGAAGTGAGCTATATAATAATTTTCCCTAAATCTGCACCAAAAAATCTTGTAATATTGGCTTCTTCCTAATTTTAAAATACTAGCAACATCAAATATGCCATTTCTACTACAACCACCCCATCCCCCCCTCCCCAAAAAAAAAAGACTTGCAATGCTGCTTTAAGAAAAGTAATCCCTCCGTTCCAAAATTAGATATACATTTTGAAGTCAATTTATGAAATCCGCTATTGATACAAATATATTTAATCGTAGCGCAAACAACTATAACTAATGTAAACTAACTAAAAATACTAATAACTACCATATTTATTGCTTTCAAAACATAAATGAATTCATATCAATTTTGAATTTTAGAATTCTGCAAATTGATTCTAAAAAGTCAAAATGTATCTCTGATTTTGGAGCTGAGGGAGTATAACTATAAGAAGTCACTTTACTTCTATATGACCTTCCTATATAACCTTCTACGTACTGAGTCACAGTACCCTACTACCTGTAAGTGTAATTTCTCCCCTGGAATTTTACAAATGCAAACAACATGGTTCACAAATTCACAAGTGATTTTCTCCAAATTATACCCCATCAATAAAAAAAACTAGAGCATATACCTGACGGGTGACTGTAATTTCGGGAGAATCTTCATACCCAAGAGGGCTTCTACTCCTATCAGAATTATCAAACACAACGGAGACAGTTGCTTTGGTAATTCCAGCTTGGCCCTGCTTGTAAACCAGCTCCTGAAGATTTGAGGCCCGAACCTGCTGCAAATTCGTGATGCCCAAAACGAAGCAAATGGAATCGAGAATGTTGGATTTGCCCGACCCATTCAAACCCGTGATGGCATTGAAGAAAGGATCGAAACCTGGAACCACTGTTCTTGTCGCATAAGACTTGAATCCCTCTAAGCATATTTCTTTGATATACATTGCTGATTATAACTTTAAAATATTCCCCCGCCTAAATAATCTAAAACCCTATAAATATGTGAGATTGTGAGTCAAATTCGAGCTTGAGAATTTGGAGAAAGTGAAGACTGCGTGGTGTTTGGTTCCGGAGATCAAAACCATACAATAAAATTGGGGGAACTTTGAAGATTGAATTGAAACTGTTTTGAGGTGAAAAAGGGCTCGAAACTATTGATATTCTGAAAAAATTCGAAATTGCAGAGCGGGAAATTATTGTTTTGGTTCTCTCTTACAAGTCGTGAGGCGCTTCGTAATTTTACTAAAAAATCCCTGGAAGACTAGAATTGGTTCTTTCCGCGTTGATGTGAACTCCTTAAAGCTACAAACCTCGTCTATTTGAAGGGTAAATTTTGTCTTAAATTATTTACAAAAAAATCAATAGTTTTATTTCTATACTTATAACATAAAAATTACTAGTTTCTGGATTGTGATTACTTTTATTTCGGAGTCAGTGTTCACATAGTTTTATCACTGTCTTTATTGTATCCATCTTTTGCCTTAACCAATAAGTTGATGAAAGCTAATTCTAATTATTCTCCTTGGACTAGGACTTCTACCTTTCTGGAGTGGTGCCATTTATGCTCGTGTTTTATCCAATGGATTCATTGTTCATATTTAAAACGGAATTCCAAATAGTAGTAGTAGTAGTAACATCTTACTTAGTTCGATGCAAGTGAAAAGATGACGATTTAGGAGATCGCAAGCCGTCTTTTAAAAACGAGTTTTATTGGAAATATGCGAGAATCAAATTTTGCATCGATCACCCTACTATTTTTCTTAAAGTAGTGTAAATTTATCTCTTACATTAATTTCTCGTTCCAAATTAGAAGATCAATATTGACTTTTCAAAAATTAATTTTAAATATTTTTAAACTCAAAATTGATATAATTCATTTAAATTTTAAAAAGAACAAATCTTTTAACTATTAGTACTTTTTAGGTAGTTTATGATATTAATAATTATATTAACATTAACTAAATAAATTCATGTCAATTTTGAGTTTAAAAAATATTTAATGTTAATTTTTAAAAAGTCAATATCAATCTTATAATTTGAAACCGATAAAGAGTATTATTTATTGACTACCTATTCCTCCGTGGCATTGGATTCATTTACTCTTTTCTATTCATAAACTCATACAATTATGACAAGTTAATTAAGGTCATTTTTCAGACAGGTTTGTGCATGCTGCCTTGTATACCATAACACACCTTTCAGCTTCCTTAATAAGATGCCTCTATCTCTGGAAGATTCTTTAAGAAATGTTCTGTTCAAGAAAACTAGCTACTTATCAAACTTTTAAAGCTTTTATTGTAAAGTTCAAATTGGGAGCAATACATTAATTTGTTTATAAACTAAAATGACTAAAGCTAAAAGATATTATCATATCATGCCATTGCTGAAACTGTTTGCTTATACAAATCAGGATTTGAAGCCAAACCGTGTAGTAATATTCCTCCAATAAAAGAGTCACCTGATCCGGTTGTCTAAATGGAATCAGCCAGCTCTAATTAAAACCAGCCAGCCACCTTCAATATATTTGGTTGGAAAATGAAGAATGCAATTGATACAACAATTAGCAAACATCAAAACGAGAACATAAAAGTTACATCTCCAATGAAGCGAAGCCCATAGAGGGACTTTTAAGTTTTTAAAATTTTGCTGCAGCTTGGAATATTAGTGCCTAAATGCTAACCTTATATAGTGAATTTAACTGCAGCCCTTTGGTCCTTCAACAACAATCAAAAGCTTATGGTTTGCGGGGTAAAGCACACCACATTGTCAATATACAGATAATCACCTCGTGATAAGAAAATGAATTCGTCCTTATTTATCTGAAAATCCCACATTCATTTAAAGTCGAAGCAGTTAAGTTTAGGATTTGTTTTCAAAGAAAAATCAAAAGGTCTACTTCAACACTCAAAATTGTCCCCTCTAAGAATGAACAGTATCCCTTAATAATGTCAGTTTGATCCATAGAATGCAGAAACTTAATCTGCAGAAATGAGTAAAAGTAAACTTGCTGCTGCAGCTTTCATTGTAAAGGTTAAACTTTTAAATACATGTGTTTATAAACTGAAACAACTAAAGTTCAAGTAACCAAAAGGTTTGCTTATATGGAATCGCCGGCATTGAAATATCCAAGTTATATATATATATATATATTACAAAGGAAACAGGACTCCTTTTTCTGGTGAAATATTTTGATGGTGCTAATATAACAAAACTCAGCCTGATGGGGTCATACTATAAACGTTTGTTAATTATTTTATTTTATTTTTTATATTTTCACCATTTCTTAGTGAACAAACCAGTAATTACCTGAATCAGCCATATGTAGCTATAAACAAATTTTAGTGCCTATGTATCGGTTAACAGCTTAATACCATTATTATCAGGTTATTTGGCAAGATGATGCCTTTTGTCTTCCTTTTCATTCTGACTCTGGCTTTGCTGCTCCTTGCTATGCCTGCAACAAGATTGAGCTTGAATTTCTCATACTATTGTCCTTCAACAGATTGCTCTTATTGAAGATTTGTGTATAAGATCCAAAATTCAGTCTTTATCATTTTGTTTGAAAAGTGTTCACTCACTGCTAGTGAATCCATTTGCTTTTCTGCATTGTATTTGAAATGCAGATTTGTACATAAGAAAGGAGAATGAAAACAAAATAAAAGAAAGAGGACTAAGGAGAGGTTTTGTCTCGGGGGAGTTTTGAACATACATGCGCCAAAGATCAAAAAGGATTAAAGGGTTGACTGTGTACATGTATATATTACTCAAGAACTCTTAAGGGCATTAATTACTATAACAGAAATACTTGTAAAATAAGAGAAGAAAAACATATATCTAAGCAAAATTAAAATCAATCTGCAGAACAAACCAGAGCAACAAATAAAATACCCATAATATCTCAAATCCAACAATTTCATGCAAATATCTCAAATCCAACAATTTCATGCAAATATCTCAAATCCAACAATTTCATTCCTATATCAACAAACAAATAAATACCCATAATAGTCTTTCATAAAAGCTGTTCTGCCTCTTGCAAAAGTTTCAAGTTGTTAAGCCCAACAAACGCTGAAAATATGAAAAATACAAAAGATCAGATCAAATCTGAAGTACTAACTGATCAAGCAATCATCTACATAACTTCTTTCCACATGGGGTTTCAGCTTCCTCAAGCAATTTCCTTTTCCCCACCACTTGGTTTTCCCAAAACAATGGCTCTGGAACTTCATCCATGCTAATACCATCCAGGAATCTCAAGTCAAATGTATCATCATCCGTGCTAATAGGCATAGCATCCAGGAAACTCAAGTCAAATGTATCATCATCCGTGCTAATAGGCATATCATCCAGGAAACTCAAGTCAAAGATATTATCATCCCAATAACCTTCACCCTGATTTTGGAGATTATTAGTATTGAAATCTCCCAACTGCCCGTAGTCCATCATTGCAGATCCTTGAAATTCACCCAGATTCTCAAAACCATTATACTCGATCATTGTTGATCCTTGAAACTCACCCGGATTCTCAAAGCCATCATTCTCAATCATTGTTGATCCTTGAATCTCACCAGGATTTTCAAAAATCATTGTTGATCCTTCAAACTCACCCAGATTTCCAAAGCCCTCATACTCTATCATTGTTGATCCTTGAGACAGATTCGAATTGCCAAAACCATTGCCCTGATCAACAAGTTCACCCTCCTCCGTCAACAACTTTGGATCATATTCACTCGCATCTTCTAATCCCAGTGGCTGATGAACTACTGATGATCCACTTGCAACTTTTAATTCCGATGGCTGATGAACTTCTGATGATCCACTTGTAACTAATTCTTCGAATGCTACTTGATAAACTAATCCGCTTGCTGCAGATTGATCTTTACCATTAGTCCTCTGATCACTGCCTAGATCATTCATATTGCTCGGAACCACGTTGACTAATGGCGTTTCTTGATGCAATTCCTTTATTATTCTCTTGGAATCATCTCTTGTTATGGCACAAAGCACATAATCACCACCATCCGAAGAAAACTCGTGCATTCCCCAATGACCATAATTCTTAAGGTAATCATTACCAAATTTTTTGGACTCGAAACTAAAGTACTTTTTGGACCCAATGATCTTACCATGACCGTTCTTGATAATTCTTGGCCTAGTTTGTCCGTCCCAAGTGCCACAACCGGCAGTTCTTTCCATTTGCTTCTTTCCCTTGCTCTTCTTCTTCAACTTGGTGAACACATAAACCGTCTTCTTGTTCTTGCACTTTGGTGATTGAATCCAAGGGTCTTTTTGATCGTCAAATATCTCCCACGGCGTCGAGTTTTGGCCATAAACAGGTTTCTCAGTGACAATGCCGCAAGGCAGGGCCATTCCATTGAGCTTTGGAAGTAAGTAGCACACGATGAGTTCTTCATCAGTTGGCTGAAACTTAAATCCTACAGGCAAGGGTGGACATGCAAGTCCATTCAACATCTCCTCCTCCATAATAAACCCTAATTAATAATCTCTCTTTGTTTCTCTCTCTCAATGAATGAATCACTAAAACAGACGAGTAAATACTACATGTATGTATATAGGGTAGGGGTTACTGCATAGGTCTGCTCTGCTCCCGACTTAATTACTTCCCTTGGAGCCCAAGTAACGCGTAATATAAATTTACAAAATTTTGAAAATTAAAATTAACTGATGTCAATTTTTATTTGGTTTTAATGAATGCAGTAGTGAATATTGTTAGTTATTTAAAAAAATATTAATACTACACGAGTATTGTTAGTTAAAAATTGTTATTTAAAAAATAAGTACTAAATAGACATAGACTATCCCCTCTTTAGAATAAGTCAATTTATTCGTTGCAAGGACTACAACACTTCTATATTGAGGCATTGCTGGAAAACTATCCAGTAATCCATCTTTTTCTTGATGGTGCTAATGTAAAATATATAAAAAATAAATTAAAATAACAGCCTCTGGATTTAATAGTAATTTTATAGAATTCCTGCATGTAGTAGCTCTTTTTGTTTGGATTACTCATATAATAAAATTCAGTTTTTATTGTTTTTCTTGAGGAATCAATGCGAGAGGGCTATTGTTCTTATATATATTATATATAATATCGGTTGAAATTGCTCACTAATTTGAGGTGCCATATTTTCTTTATTTTTCTGTTGTATTTAAAATGTAGATTTGTACATGACAAAGATCAGAAGTTGTGTTTTTTTATTTTTTCACTTTTTTTTGTTTGGTTTGAAGACAAAATATAAGAAAAGGACTAAGGAGAGGTACAGAACATGCATGCAGGTAATCCCTCCCATTTTGATCACAATTTTCCAGTAAGAGCTATTATCTTTATATGGTCTCTCACATAATTAAAAAAACTGAACTGAGGTTTATAGCAAATGTTAATTCTTTTGAGAAAAAAAATGAATTAGGTTCATTAGATTCGATCTCAAATAACTTAGAAGTTAGAATATAGCATCTTCTGTCTTTTTATATTTCAAACACAAGTTTTCGTGAAACAGATTGAGCAACTAAAGGAAAAGGTAAACTGTTCTAAATATAAATTTTGAGGTCATAATTATAACCATTTTGCACTGAATTGCTTAAGAATTCAAAAGAGAGAATGGCTGCTTGGAGTTCAATATTTGATGTAGCTAGGCCTCAAAAAAATCAATTTTTATTCTTCTTCTTGGGCAATCAATGTGATGGGGCTTATTTTGCTTATCTATCTATATATCTATATATCTATATATATATATAATATCTGTTAAAAATGTTCAGTAATTATTTCCGTAATACTCTTTTCTTTTTGCCATTTTTATTGGGGATCAAATGAAAAGATATAAGGATATATTACTATTTTCCCGTCTGTGTACATGTATGTAAGTCTTAAATGGGAAAAATTATAACATTTCTATGTAAGGTTAAGGCTGCAGATAAATATTTTTACTCTCAGTAAATCACTACAATATTACCATCAATGCCACACGAGTATTCCTATATCTGTTTGAGATCTTAGTGTTACCCGCAAAAAATAAAATAAAAAAATAATGTATCTATGTATAATGATAAATTTATAACAATATTAAATAACTAATATATGTGATACGCATAGAGCTGCTAACGAACCGAACCGTTTGCGAACCGGTTCGGTTCGAGTTCGACTAGAGTATCAAATCGAGTCGAGTTCGCACATGATGTTCAGTTCGATTGCTCGATCGAACATGTTCGCGAACCATGTGGTTCGGTTCACATGTGTTCGCGAACAATTCGAGTTTGGTTCGACTCGGTAAGTTCGAGTTCGGTTTCGGTTCGATTAGCTCGTGTTCGGTTCAATGCGTTCGAGTTCGAGATGGGTTCGAGGTGTTCGATTTCTTATGTTTAAAATTTAAATTGTTTCTAAAATTCTAAATATAAATAATTGGTTATTTCATGTTAAATTCTAATGTTTGTCTAATTGTCTTATCGATAATGGTTAAATTTGTAGTAATTTTCTTTTTTATTACTTAAACATTTTTTTGTGTTTTTAATAATTGATTATAAGTAATAAAGTAAACATTTTTATTAAATAATAATGTGTACCTCTTCACCTCTATTTTAATTAAAATAATTTTAATACTTTCATAAAAATTTAACAATGATTGTTGGATTATTACAATTTACATCTCTAATAATTTAATAAAGTATAACCCATGTCATAAATCACATAAATAAAGTAATTAATCATGATACAATGACAACTTGATATTAATTAAAGAATGATACAATACAATACAGTTGCTTACATTTTTGATTTACATGACTTATTGAAATTGTCGAATCAAGATAGAGAATAGAAAATTCAAGTCATCAATATATCGAAACTTCACTAATATAGTAATAGTCATTGTACAATTACTTATAGTACCGTACTATTGTTTGCATGAAAATATGAAATTAAAATGAGTTATTAATTTAAATTATAATAAGCAATTTTTTTATAAAAAAACGAAACAAAGTCTTTAAATAGTTTTGAGTCTTTTATCTTAGAATCGTAGTTAATTTATATAGTTTTAAACAATATAATTATGAAAAATATAAACTTATAGTTATTTATAAAGTAATTCTCAAGATTAATTGTATTCAAAAGTTAATTATCACGTCACTTGATCTTATTACTTATATTTCAGAACGAATGAAATATTTGATACTAATACATATACATTTCAACTTTTCAAGGTTAACAATATTAGTCTATAACTAAAAGTCTATTAGATATTAAATTAATCTAAATCAAGTTAATCAACTAAATTCACATTATTTTAATTCTTAGAATTTTATAATTTTATTATAAAAAAACATTAAATAAGACTCTTTTTATGAAATAGATAAAATATTATTCATTTATTCTAGATTAATTATGTAATAAATAATAATATTAACCACTAGTCCACTACCACTAAGTTAATATTATATATATATATATGATAATATTATATATATATATATATATTATATATTTATATCTGCACACAATTAGTTATGACTAGTTGAAACTTGAAACAAATGTTCATGAACTCGATTGGTTCGATTATGCTCGCGAGCAACTCGATAATGTCAGCGAACTCGATCATGTTCGCGAACACTAATCGAACCGAACTCGTACACAGCTATTGGTTCGATAGAGTTACTCGAACCTGTTCGAGTTCGACTAAAAGTGCTCGATCGGTTCGAGTTCGTCAAAGTTCGGATCGTTTGCAGCTCTAGATACGCAGAATTAAAAGACACATACATTATTATTCTATCTTATCACTTTTAATTACAAGTTAATTGCTATTCAAATTCGTTTTGAATTAGTCACATGTAAATCATTTCTCATATAAAAATATCTATAACTGACCTACCTATAATTTAAAAAATAAAAATAAAAATTTAAAAAGAAAAAGCCAGGCCATGATTGGACTAATTGATATCTGAAGACTTCGGTTCATATCCACCTGTACCTAAATACCATTGATACTGTTTGGATTCTACAAATGCTTTTAAAAGAAAATACAACTGAGGAATATAAAATATCCAAACCTTGGGTTCTAGATCACTAAACATATATCTGAATTTGAATTATCAACAAAAAGGTATAAGAAAAATGGGATCCATACACAGAAGTGAATCAAGAACATCCATGCAGCTGCTTGGTGTCAGATGAGAAAAGAGTTGACAATTCTTTCACCTTTTAACTGAATACCAATCCCGGAATTCATATCTTGAAAGAAGCTTGGACTTCCATTACGAATTTTCAGTCCGAAACACAAGCTTTCACATCAAGTACGATAAGCATTTCCAAACCAAGTAGCACCAGACAAATGATTTTAATAAAACAAAAAAGAATGTAATCCAATTGTCTCTTGAAATTGTGTACTTATTTTCCCTGTTCTGAATCTAAAACTGGCTTCTCAGTGTCACCGCTTCCTCTGCTGCTTTGCATTTCAAGAAGCTTCTGTTGTTCCTCCTTGCTCTCTTGTGCATGTACTTCTTTCGCAGCCTTAGGCTTGCTGCTACTGAACTGCTGGTACATAACCCCGCCTACCATGCAAATTAAAAGCCCTATTGTTCCCACAAAAGTTGAATGTTTATCCCAGATAACAAGATTTATTACGACTGTCAATAGCTTGTTCACTATGCCTAGAACAGTAAATCCCGTTGCAGATATTGCCCTTCGGCAAGAGAATCCAAAGAAGGAGATGGCTAAACCAAACAAACATGATAATCCTACAGGCAAAACCACTTGAAAGGAATACCAATCTGACTCGTCTGATATTTCATGCTTTATCTTCTTCAATTCTCCCATTACAAGCAGCTCTAACGGAAACAATAGCAGAGCCTCAAGATTGTTGTACAGCACCAGACCCCATGTGTTCAAACCAATTGTCATGACCACATGCTTGATGTAAACAAAATCTATAGACATACTTATCAGGTAAGCCAGTGCCCAACTATAAGCCATGAGAGTGAATTGGTAATCTGTTATGACATATAGGACACTACCACCGAAGATCGTGCCTAGTGAAAACCATGTCTTCATTGATGGCCACGGCTGGTGCAAATAAAGGGTCTCTCCTATAGCAACAAAGATGGGAACTGCAGAACGAAAGACGATGAAGGTGTCAACATTGGCATGGAGAAGAAGCTCACTATTTGTGAAGAGAGACAAGTAGAAAATGACTGCTGCGGGTAGGAACCACCACATTGTCATTAGATCAAGTTTATCATGCTCTAAAATCTTGAGCTGCCCAAAAATGAGGACGCCAGCTGCACTTGTAAAATACTGCAAAGCAGTCAATGCTCCAGGGTAAGGAAATTTCATGACAGCCCATTTGTTGATAATGGAGAGCAATGATGCTGAAAGGCAGTATCCGGCAGCAATACCATAGACTGACACTTGCTGAAGTAAGCCACTATACCATGTTGCTTGGGTTTCAGTGGAAAGGGAAGTGGAAGGGGAAGCTGAACTTTTCTGGGCATCACCATCGGGATTTTCCACATCATTAGACATCTAAATCTGGGAAAGAAAAAAGAACTGCTAATATTAACTTTTTATATACTAGATATTATTATATTTATCAAAAAAAGAAAAGAAATAGTATAGTACTCCCTCCGTCCCGTATTAAACGTCCTAATTTCTTTTTTAGGATGTTCCACAATAAATGTCCTATTTCTATATTTGTAATTACTTTTATCCTATTTTTCCACTTATACCCTCATAATCTTTTTACTCAACTTTTGTTGAAAATTGAAGAAATGAGAAAATGTTTACATTGGGAAGTGATAAATTATTATACCACTTTCTCTCTCATATTACATGTCTTCTATTTAATGGCTCTCGAGACTCTTTTTCTCTATTCATTTTAGCTTTTAGTACTTATTGAGAATGTGTGAATAACAAAAAAAATGATCTAGAGAACTAATTCACATGAGAAGAAGTAATATTTCATTGAAAAGTGGAGAAATACTTCAATTAATAAGTAATTCAAAAGGGCTATTCAAGTAAAAAAATATATTATTAATCAGCGTGTCGAAACTAATTAGGACGTTTATTTCTGGACGGAGGGAGTAGATCTGATCATGGGCTTCTTTTCTGCATGAGAAGACAAAACAGAAAACTGACCTACAGTCTTTCATTTCAACTAATAAATTATTCACAAGTGATAAATTTTTATAAAATTCAAAAGAGAGAAAAGAAGACATAATCATGGTCAAATATTATAATAGTTTGACAATTGGGATAGAATGAAACCCACTATAGCATTGGGAGGGAATCATGGAAACTGGGTGAGTAGGCAGGGCACCTGCAATCTACATGGATTGTGTTACCCCGACCCTGCTGTTCCCTGAGGTAGAGTTGTTCCTGTCCCCAACCCTAACAAATCATAAGCAACCTACTCTTAGAACTTAAATTGCCCTAGTAATCATGGACAATATCTATCTGGCAATAGAGCTAGAATAAACTCTTTTCCATTCTAAACTTTGAAAATAAAAAATATATAATTTATGCTTTTAGGATAATGCTTACTGATATCGTGTTTGAGTTGCTTTTTAATATTGTTTACGCTTCTATGACTATGCCACTGCTGCTGGCTCACACTGTTATCCCACACTGTCTGTTCAAGGCTTTGTTTAACTCTATACTTGAACTTGGTTTAATACTCCCTCCATTTCAAACAAAAAAAAAGTCCCATTGCAAAATTTTCAGGTACTAAAGATGTGTTTTTGTTTCATATTTACTCCTAAAGATAACAAGATGTTAGTTTAGTAGCGATGACATGATAATGAAATTATAATGATAAACTATCTTCTTCTTTTTTGTGCCAATGGGGCTCTTTTTATGGAACCGAATGAGTATTATTTATGCTACTACGACTACAACCCTGCTATCTCACACCATCTTTCAAGGCATTGTTTCACTCTACACTTCAACTCTTGGGACAAAATCTTGCTCAGCTCTCTTCTCCATAAAATTATCCATCATTCTTTTACAAATTTACTATGGATTTTCATCTCAATTATGTTGTTTTCCAAAGAAACATTACCATCGTAATTTGTATGGATCCTCTACCTAAAGGTTACACAATCAATAAGGTGTACAATGGAAAGGCTAAGGCTGATATATCTTCCTTTTTTATACTTTAAACTTTTTTCTTTCTTTCCCTTTAATGTTTGTTTGTAACATTAGTTATACAGCAACAAATTGCAATCTGAATGTAGCACTAATTCACTGATCAATGCAAAATATATATAAGCAAAGACAGACTACAACACAGCCAAACAATCCTAATCCACAAATACGTGACAAACAATAACAGATAAATCTGAATCATAATAAATTGACAAAATAAACAGTTAGACCTTTGTACCAATAAAGAAACCTAAGATCTAAGCTTTGAACTTTAATCCCATTAATAGATTTTCTTCAGCTACCGAAGAAAATTACTAAAAACTGAAAAGATTAAAGTTTATTGGAACAAACATTACAATACATACGTATATAAGGAGAGAGAATTGCCTTTCGCCAGTGAAATTTAGCAGCGGCTCCGTAAAACTTTGAATCTGAGGTCGATCTCGCCGTCTCCGGAGAGGTCTAAGTTTGTCGGTCGGGCTATTGGAGTAGTAGTGATAGTAATTTTGGGTTGGGACTTGGGAGTATAGAAAGGGTCGGTGCGGACTCTCTCCTCTGATTTGAGCTTCAGTTAAAGGGGGTATTATTACCCTGTGATCTTCAATATTTTGACTAGACTTTATGAGCTATATATCTAATTATTAATCAATGTATTATTATGCTCTAGGATTTTTTCGACTTTCAAATAAATTTGAGAGGATCTTAATTGATTTAATTATGAGTTTTTATTTTATTTATTTATTAATTAATTTTTATGCAACCAATTTTATTAACTTTATGTTTTTTTTATGGCTTTCAGGATTTTTGAGGTAAATGGTTTAATTTGTACCGAGCTCTAAAAAATTTATAAGTTTCAAAATAATATTAAAAGTTAGTGGTTAATAATAGTATATATTTTGAGTATAAAAGTTTTTTTTTTACGAGAATAAAAACTTATTTAGAAAATACATCTACATTTACTATTAAAAAGTTAATCATTTATTTTTCTTAAAATAATTTTTTCATGACGAGCTTCGTCATAAATGCCTCTCTCTAATACGTACAGGTGATATGTTTTAAATATTTTTTATTTAAAGAGGCATTTTGATATTACACACTCAATTGCTTTTCTTTGGAAAAAAAAATATCATAATAAATTTATGCAATGCTACTAATTCTTGTTTCATACTTAAATCAATATTGTTACAATATTAACTTTTTAATTAATTTTAATACCATAACAGTCTAACACACCAACAATCGAGAAATGGGTAAATGTATGTATATAGACATGTGCATGACTTCATATGTCATTTCTTAATTGACTATTGTCCTCTCTTCATGCAATTTGTTATTTCTCATTAAGTTAAAATAAAAGGGGAGAATGATATGAAAAATTCAGAGAATACAGATTATAACAATTGGAGCCTGGCCCAAAAGTCATTCCACAGATTTGTGTTGGAAATATGTTACGTGGCTGGCCCGGTTTTCCAATCAAATATTAACATCCGGGGTATATACGTAATTTAAGAAAGCAAGAATAACTGTATAAACTGCAAAACCTCAACCAAGCAAAAACAGGCGCGTTTAGAGTGGGCGGTTAATTTTTGAAATATCAAAACCGATTCATAAAACGCTGCACCCATCTCATAGATCGGATCAAATCATCACAACTTCATATCTTGTAGCTTTTCTGTTTAATCAATTGCGCTTTGGATAATACTTATTGTATGAATCAATTGCGCTTTGGATAATACTTATTGTATGAATAGATACTTAGATTATTATATATATCATGGCATCTCTGAAAACCAATTTGGTGAATTCTGTGACTCCTAATGCTCTTAGATCATATCTTGCAGAGTTCATCTCTACATTCTTCTTCGTTTTCGCTGCTGTTGGATCTACCATGGCCTCCCGTGAGCACCTAATTAATTCGCTTGATACTTAATTTTTATATATGTCAAAAGTTTGTTGTTGATGTTATGATTTGGTTCAGTTTTTGGATCGATTGTACAATATAAATACAAATAGTAGTCGAACTGATTTTCACGCTGATTTCGATTTGATTAATGTTTATTAATTGTTTTCGATTACAGGGAAGTTGTTGGGTGATACTGCTTCAGATCCTTCTAGTGTGGTTGGAAGTGCGGTTGCAACCGCTTTCGCGTTGGCGGTTGCAGTTTATATTTCGTCCAGTATTTCTGGTGGCCATGTAAATCCGGCTGTGACTTTTGCAATGGCGGTCGGAGGCCATATTAGTATTTTAGTGGCCATCTTTTATTGGATTTCACAAATTCTTGGCTCTGTCATGGCTTGCCTGCTTTTGAAAGTTACAACAGTAGGACAGGTATGTAAGCAAGAAAAATTAATACTTGTATATAAATATATTTGATTATCACCAACTTTTGTGAAGTATTGAAATTTTTTAATTGTGCGGGGGTGCAGCATGTTCCAATACATGGAATGATTCCTCATGAAATGACCGGATTTGGAGCATCGCTCTTAGAAGGAGTGATGACGTTCGCATTGGTTTACACAGTTTATGCGGCAGCGGATCCTAGGCGTGGCTCAATGGGAGTCATCGGACCAGTGGCGATCGGGTTTATAGCCGGGGCAAATGTTTTGGCATCTGGTCCCTTCACGGGTGGATCCATGAACCCTGCATACTCATTTGGGGCAGCACTCATTGGCGGGAGTTTCAAGAATCAAGCGGTGTACTGGGTTGGACCCTTGCTTGGTGCAGCCGTTGCTGCACTGCTCTATGACAATGTGGTGTTTCCTACTCTGGCACCCAATTCGTTGAGGGGCATTATTAGTGATGGTGTTGGTGTCTAAATGTGCTTAGATGTTAGATGGTTCTTTTGCTTTGTGTTATCATGTTTGTATTTTTATTTTTCTTTTGTAGACTTATTATATGTATATTGCTGCCGGTCTATAATATTTCAGATGTATTGCAAATTTGATATCTGAAAGCAAATTAGTGGGATTGATATACTTGGACCTCTTTCCTAACATTTGATGTCGCAAAACATCCTACTGGCTGAACAGTTCAATATAATGCCATTTGCCAATATTAAATTTGAATAATCTCCATTATAAAAACTTTTAGTACTGGGAAAGATATAATGTTTGACTGTAAAAAGATCCTAAGAAGTTCCTCATGTAGTTCTGTATAAATGCAACTCGAAGCTTGCCACAAACACGCATGCACCAAAAGGCAGTATGGATAACTTTTTAAGTCCTTATAATGCTTGCATCTCTAAGTTGGTCTGCTCAACGCCATTTGCAGAGGATGGTGCAGTATCTTGGTTTTCAGTGGCAGAGTTCATCTCTTGAACCTCAGGGGGGTTGACCATAGTCATTGGCATTACAACATTATCTGATAGGCGTCCCTTCATCTCCCTGTGCTCTTGGCACAAAGCACACCAGTGCATGCAGCAGTGCACCATGCATGGATCACAAGGGGAGTTCTGCAGTCAGCAGGAAAAAAGAGAGTACAAGATTTTAATCACAATTCACAAAGTGGCTCGCAGTGTATATATATTGTACATATCAAATATACAAGAAATCGGTATTATTATCCAAATTAAAAAAAGAAATTTGTTGCGAAGTAACTGGAATCTACTTAATATAAACAGTCAGTTTCTCTTAAATGAAACTGTAGATATCTAGTCACCCTTTGCTGGTTCTACTCTTGGTTGGACCAAACACTGCAGCTCAAAACTTGTTACTTCATTATACATACTAAAAAGAAAAAAATGAAACAAAGGGAAAACCTTAGAATCAAGGCATACTCAATTGGTAGTGGTAGTGACTATCTGTACCTCAAAAAACTGCAACAGCAGATATTAAGAGAACCAAATGATAGAATATGTCTCTTCATGAAATTGTTTACTTACTCAGACTAGCAAATGAACCCAGAAGTTCCTTGAAAAATTTGGGTTGGAACATATAAGAAGTATTAGTGTGAGGTGTTTGCAACAAAGAAAAAATCAAATTTTAAACTAGAAGTCGAAGTAGTTCAGTAGTCTGAATCCACAGTTTCTGAATGACCAAATGAGAACATTGACCTATATGCTGAAAGGCATGTGCTGGTGTGGGTAAGTGCTATCAGGGCAGGTCTGCAGGTGTTTCATAAATGATAACAAATATCCAATTGAATGCCAATTGCTAGGTGTAAATGCTAGAGGCCTTAAGATATTACGATGTGTTTGTATTATCATAAACAAGAATCACATATGCACACAGAAAGATGTAGGCGATCACCTTGAGATGATATTTTTTCTGAAGTGATTGTCGTACGAGACCAGTGTATATGCCACACATCCACCAACTAAATAATAAACCCTCGCAAATAAGAAATGATGACCTTGGATCAATACCATGGAATGCTGCTGTTGCTGCTGCAAGTGCAATGCCGCCCTCAATAAAAATAGCATGACAAATGCATGGGCTCGTCCAAGGTGTATCTTCTCTCAAGCTTTCAAAATTACGTCCAAATAAAATACATGGGCAAAAAAGTCCTGTCCAGCCTGTTGATGGGAAATGTGAGTACTATGAGATAAGCATTATTTGGAGAAAAGCACAAAATCATGCTTACAGCATAAAATTGTCTCAACAGATACTTGGTGCATTGTGGTCCAGAGAAGAGAGATGCAAACACCCAAATACATTAATTAATAATGCGAATCTCTGAATAAACCAAATAAAAAAGAAAGAAAAGCGAATCATTGTAGTCTTCTTTTCACTGGTATGCCTATAAATATAAGTAAAAAATAAGACGGTTATAGACACAAACGCCCTGTGAATCCTATCACAAGAAAATCCCTAAAAACTGTGAAGCAGAAATACTTCTGCGTGAGAACAGTATGTAGTAGATACTTGGGTACCCCAACCCCTTTCTTTCATGGCACTCTTTAACAGAACTGCGAGAATAATTATACATCGAGATTAGGGATACAATTCAAAGAGACATACAATCACCTTCCAAAACTTTAAAGATTCTTCTATAGTTTCCATTGGCATAATGTGACAAGTTCACGTTCGTCACCATGGACACAGAATGGTAGAGTACATATTCCAAACATTGAGATAAAACTTACATCTTGATAATCCGAATGCAGATATGAAAACTTACAGCTTTCTGTATCTTCAGCACAGCCAAAAATCCCAGTTGTCCAAGGTTCATCTGCAGGAGGCTCAAAGCTTTCAGGTAAAGGTTGTCCACATTCATGGCACTTTCGAACATGCAACTGCAGAACAAACCTAAGGCTGAGTATTTGCTGGTGGATTTTTGCAAAGGTGCCTTTGTTTGACCCCTTAACTTACTAGGTGATTCTATCAGCCTTGAACCAGAAAGCATTTAATCTTTGAATCTATGTGCTCTACACAGAAATAGTTTTATTCAAAAGAGAAAAGATCCAAGTATTCTTTGACAAACATTATACATGATCAACCCAGTTGACTAGAAGTAGTATAATTAGTCAGAAACAATTTTAGTAGTACTTCCTCCGCAGGTTTTTTCAAGTCCATCAACAAGATCTGTTTCCTAGTTGGGAATTCAGCAAAACAGATTTTTATTATGGGAATTGTTAGTCCCACAAGTATATTGATATTTTTGAGCTGCCTACCTTATATTTCTCACATTTTCAGTATAACATACATTGACCACATCATGAACTAGGCCAGACTCTCTACTATATAGTTCCATACAGAGGCCAAAAAATCACATAAAATCAACGTTTGGCATGCCTCGTGCACTTAACGCAATGGTTTTTCGGATATGAAATTTGTCAATTTTTAGGTTGTGAATCTACATTCCCTTAAACCTCATTTGACAACTGCGTTAACATGGATTCTTTTTCACCGGTAGAAACTTTATAAGTCAGATCATCAGTTAACAAAAAATGAAAAAGTCACAACTTGTAGGGGAACATTGCATCCTGATTTAGGTTGGTACAATAAATTTGCTTACCAGGGAATTCTATTTCTCTTATATTTTTGGAAAGATAATTGACGCATCAGACAAATTATAAGTTCTGAGAACATGGGTTAATATGAAAGCCTAAGAGCATATTAATACTAGTTATAACGGGGAGAACATCCTGGTTATCACCAGGTGTCTATATCTCTCACTATGTCATCACCCTTGTGGCCTTGTATATTGAATAACTTCTCAAATATATTAACACAAATATCACTAGTGTCAGCAGAAACAGCATTCATGTACTACATTCACACTTCTGAGAAAATATAAGTGACTCCATAATCATAAATCAATAAATTTTGGGTATGATCCATATAAATAAGTCCTTAAATATAGCCAAAACGACACCATAAAAGGGTACTAACACCAAGAAGATAAAAAATAATTCACCTAATTTCAGCACACCATAATTGTATAATTGATTCTACACAAAAATGCACGTAGATATATATAGATCGCCACAAATCTGCATTTAAATTTAGAGATATAAAAATACAGAGATAAAAAGAGACCTGAGGAACATCGATTGGCTGATTGAGCTCTCCAGGACGAATGTCCTCCGAAGTCGCTTGATCTTTGGTCAACTTCACATACCGAGATTGATTTCCTCCTTCAGCCATCTGATCTCACAGAAAAACATCAGATATCAATCACCGAAGAAAAAATTTGCAAAACAGTTTAAAAAAACAAACACAGCAAATGGATCAGAACCTTTGACTCCATACCTTGACCAGATTTATTTTTCAATTGAAAGTAAAAGTGAACGCTAAATCTGAGAAAGCATAGCTAAGCAAAGCAGCTAGCTTTGGGGAAAATTTTCACTACGTTTTCTGCGGAAATTGTAAGTGAATTGCCTGCCTATTCGCCTGTGGGGTAACTATCTGGTGTGCTAGTCAATCTTGTAGACGTTTATGGATTACCCGATAAGTAATTGCCTAAAGGGCTACAAATATTTGTGATACATTATTATAATAATCATAGTAGTTATGCATAAAATAATAATTATTATTACTACATATAGAAAATTAGTAACGACAAAATAATTATATAATTAAATATTATTAATAATAAAAGTAAACATTAAAATAAATACTAACTTAATATAAAAAATGATGGTAAAATAATAATTAATTGTGATGTATTGTGCACAACGAGTATTACGAAAATAAATAAATTAAATTTATCATAAAATATTTTATAATATATTTTTATTGATATGTAATATATTAGGTGTATTATTGGGGGTCAATTTTTTATCTATAATTTTATGCATATAATATTAGTAATTTTTTTAAAAAGCATTTATAATTAATTAAATTAAATTAGATTTGATAATTTTAACCCTAAAGATGAGAAAAGATTTCTTTTTATAGATATAATCCGTGGCGGGGAGTTGGATAACAAACAAACCAGACCGACCTTCCTGAATACCATAACACTGTAGACCTCCGCAACGATTCGCCTGGATCTAAATTAGGGTTTTTTCTAATCTTTCATACCACTGCAATATTAGCCATGGACGCTCAAAGAGCTTTGCTGGATGAACTCATGGGTGCAGGTGCATTTCATTCAAAACTACTCTTTATAGATTCAGGGATTTATTCACTTCGAAACTAATTGGGCTTTGATATCCCATAAACTGTCTTTCTTTCTGAAGTTTTTATATATGATTTGTGTACTTAGTTCATAAACTTCCAAAAAACCATACACATGGAATTGGAATTTGGGGAAAATTAATAATTTTTATTCTAAAGCCAACATATGTATAAAGGCAATTTGATTGGGTTAATATTCTTGTGGCAAGAATCTATTCCCCCGTTCTATTTGTCTCTTTAGCTGATGTTTATTTTGCTGTTTTATTTGGTGGATTCAGCTCGCAATCTGACTGAAGAAGAGAGAAAAGGATACAAGGAAGTAACATGGGATGATAAGGAAGTTTGTGGATTTTATATGGTTCGATTTTGTCCCCACGATCTGTTTGTGAACACACGGAGTGATCTAGGTGGGTTCTCTTTAGTTTCAATTGATTTTCTTATACTTTGACTATTTATTAAGAATGAATTGCATGTATCAAATAAGAAAGCAAAATGCTGTGTCTTTTCCTCTAAATGTTTGGTTGGCTGGGTGGTGTGTAAATTGTCCAAATTCCATGAGCTTTGTAGCTCTTTTATGCTTGTATATATTATTGGCCCCAAATTTATGATTTTCTCCAATTATTGACGCCCAACACATCTGTTGATTGTAAACTTTTTTCTTTTGTTTATATCAGGACCATGCCCAAAGATTCATGATCAGAAGTTGAAAGAAAGGTAATGGATGAGTATAATTTGGAATTTACAGGCATGGGACTGTTTTATGGTATTTCATAATTTATGTTGCTAAGGCATTTCAATTTTCTTTAGATTGTACTGGAAGAGCTTCTAGCCTTCTACGATGTTCATTAAGAAGCACGTTCATTATATTTTTTCATTTGAGCTTGCTGTATGTATGATAATGACTGTGTGAGATGTTGCCTTTGATTATTTGATCATGTTGGATGTCTAACTATTAAAATGTTTTGATCATAAATAAGTTTTTTGGTTTTTGCTGTTCCCCTTCTGTTGTTCTTTTGAGTAAATTACCTACTTTGCAAATGTGGTGTAGGGTGGAACTTAAATATGAGTAACACGCGTGGTATGCTAATAAGAATTTGGAGTTCTGGCTGTTGCAGGTTTTTTGTCCTTGAGGTAACCAATCTATAGCTTTTTAATCAGATTCATGCGAGGAAGAGAAATACAAGTCTATTATCCAAATAAATGGTGTTTATGAATAGGCTCTTCCCACATCCCGTTTTAACTGATGCTACCGTGATAGACTCGTAGCATCTGTTCTTTGCCTACAAGTACTTAATCTCGTTATCATAGCAAAAAAGTTCAAAGTAGATTTTTTGCATATAGTAAATGTGTTTCCCTTCTTACTTTTGTTTGACTACGGGCTATGTATAAACTTTTCTTTATTAAAAATTCATATTGATTGACTGATTGGCTTAATATCATAAATTGGTGTGTGAACATTTAACATCGTGTCACCCCATTTTTTTCTTACTCTTTTGGCCATTATAAATGATACCCACGCTTTGACAGTTTACCTTTGTCATTGTCTTGCCATATTCTTCAACTTTATATCATAATGATAGAGTTTAATGCTAGCCAGAGGTAGGTTGATATCACTTTAGCTGTGTAACGGCTAACATGTCAAGTTAACTCATCGATTGCTATAATAAATTAGAAGAATAATCTATTGGTACATTTTTATTCAAAATTTCTTATAAGAGCGTTGAAGATGCTATGAACTTGTATTCACTTCTAGGTTAGCTAGGCCACCTCTTTTCCCTCATGTTTGATGTCCTGGTATCCTGCCCTTTGGTTCAATAAAGACCTCCCTGGTGCAATGATAAGGGAAATGTTAACCTATTTTTAAGACTCGAAAGTTTTGAACTGGTGATGCATCTTCTGCGAACAACTTATTTTGGCTGCTGGCTCGAATTGTATACTCTTTTATTTTGTTTTTTGATATTTGATTATCTTTTAAATCCTATTTGGGTGTATTTTGTGTACTTTAGTTGTTTATTATTTTATTTTGCTTACGATATCCTTAATTCCTTAAAGTCTGTGATATTTTGTAGTTTTAGTTTCAATCTTATTGGTTGGTTCCTTTTGTCTCAAAGCATGTGATGATATGCTGGCTACAAAGTCAAATTTAGAGACCACTGGACGTGGATGTTGCTATGCATTTAGGATTTTCAGGGCGTTTCATAATGTAGGGAATATAGGTTTAGTACCCAAAATGAGAAGGCAGTTACCAACCTTTAATATTTTGAGAAATTCTTGTAAGTTTGGCTGATTGCTTGTTGAAAATGATCTTGAGAGTTTATTCTAACCTTTTGAATTAATCTGAGTTAATATTTCGCGTTTGATGTTATGAGTTTGTTAAGATGACTCATGCACCCATTCCCATGTATGCGCCTTGTACATATAGTGCACACACTTCAGGAACTTCTTGTCATGATTACATTCAACGATGAGTTTACTAGAGGCAGTCGAGTATAAATTCGATGTCTAAACATAACTTCAGAACAATAACAATTCCTTGATTTGGATTAGCATCTTTTTCTTCATCCTAATCATGATTAGCATCTTTTTCTTCATCCTAATCATTATATGCCTCAATTGTTGCTTTATGGTTTTCATGAGGTTATGCTATATTGATGTCTTACTTTAGTTTTGAGAGTTCTCCAAGACATGATTCGTACGTGCCAAAGTTTGAAGCAGATCTGGTCCATTTCTGTGAGAAGTTGGTTAGTTTTCTATTTTATCATTTTTGAAAGTCACTGTTCACCGATCTTTAATTTTTTCCTGCATATAATCTTCAGTCATGATTTGTTTTCCTTTTCAGGTAATGGACTTGGATAGAAGAGTAAGGCGTGGGCGAGAACGCCTTGATCAAGAGGTTGAAGTTCCTCCTGCAACTCCGGTTACAGTTGAAAAATCTGAGCAGTTATCTGTGCTGGAGGAGAAAATAAAGAACCTGCTGGAACAAGTGGAGGCACTTGGTGAAGCGGGCAAGGTGGATGAAGCTGAAGCACTAATGAGAAAGGTGCTGAACAATAACCTGTTACAAGAATTTCATGGATTCTGCATCCGTTAATAATGAGATCTATGAAACTTAACACATGATTGTTTAAAATCTTTCACAGGTGGATGCGCTTAATACCGAGAAGACAGCCTTGACTCAGCTACCCCAGAATGACAAAGTTTTAATGCTTGCTCAGGAGAAAAAGATGGCTCTATGTGAAACTTGTGGTTCGTTTCTAATAGCAAACGATGCAATCGAGAGAACTCAGTCTCATGTCACTGGCAAGCAGCATATTGGTTATGGCATGGTCCGGGATTTCCTTGCTGAATATAAGGTGATTTTTTCTTTGAATTGCAGTCTGCAATTTTAGGTATTGTTTTTCCTTTTTCTAGTCAGAATAATGGGTGCAGACTTTGGATAAGCAGGAAGCTAAGGAGAAGGCAAGAGAAGAGGAAAGGCTAGCAAGGGAGAAAGAAGCAGAAGAAAGGAGGAAGCAGAGGGATAAGGAATATGAGAGTAGACATAGAAGAAGTGATTCAGGTGACAGGGAGCGGGACCGGCACAGAGAGCGAGACCGAGATTGTGAAAGGTCTCTAGAGAGACATGGTAGAGGAAGCCGTGATGGGGGAAGAGGGTTGGATTGGAAGTACAGCAGTTCTAGAAATGGGAGAGAGGGAAGCAGAGATAGATACCGTGAGCATGATAGGAGCAGGTCACGTACCCCTGTTAGGCATGGTCGCAGGAGGTCACCCAGAAGTCCAGTTCGCTCATATTATTGATTTGTGTGGATTAATGTCTGAACTTTGAAGTCAGAAAAGGTAGAAATTTTTATAATTTAGCACGTTTAATGAATGTTTTGTGCTTTTTGAGTTTAAAATTATATTGTCAATGGGTGAATTCTTTTTTGTTTGTTTGTTTGTTCCCACAGCTTTGTTGAGACTAATCTCCCTATCTCCAATATAACTAGAGGAGAAAGTGATGAGGTAGGTATAATTTCATTGTTGTAACTGTTATGGTCTATTTTAGGCTAATATTTTATGCATACTTACTGGAATATTGCTCCTGAATTTTTTAGTAACCTATTCTCTTTAGAGAATTGTGGGACCTTAAATCTCAAATAGTAAAAAGGAAGGATATCAGTGTTTGAGCTTGAGTAACCCTGCTGCTTAAACAGATCACGGTTCTTGTCAACTGTGAGGTAACATATAATCTTAAACTTTTGGTGGTTCCACCCATGGATCGACTTCTAATCATCACAGGATAGTTTCCGTCTTTTTTGATCTCTGCACTTTGACATATCACGAGCTTCATGGATAGGGTTTTTCTTTATACCATTGATTGCCTTGGTTAAAAGACTTAATTTATGCATAATAGACAATGTCAGTGAAGTGTGGGTGGCTAACAAACCCAAGACTCGGACAGCAAGTGCCTAAAGTTTAGGGAAGGAAAGCCAAGCCTATGGAATCTAGAGAAAGTTTGGGACAAACTATAATTATGCAATTTGGAAAGATTTTTTGGACAACTATTTGATTGTTTAATTGTGTATAGAAAAAAGGTTTTAAAATCCCCCCCCCCCCCCCCCAGAGGACAGTTTACTGTTGAGGTGGTTGTACAAGATATATCTAATGCAAGTAAGAAATTTGTTTTCATGATACTGAAAGGGGGAGTGGTTGTTGCAGGTAATTATTAAGAATACTAATAATAACTTGGCATCTATGTAGTGGTAACGTGTAACTGATTGGTAGATTAATTGTGTAATAATTTGATTTTTTATTAAGTTTAAATTAATGTAAATTTATTTGATTTTGATTAATGTGGTAGTTAATACTTCCTCCGTCTCAAATTAATTGCTTTTCTAGGATTTTTTTAAGTCAAATTGACTATTTTTAAAATTAATAATTAAGCATATATAAATATATTTCTAAAATTATAAAAATTGAAATTAGTAATAAATTGTATATACTTTCTTTTGGTTATAATATCTTCACCTATATGTTAGCAAAAATAGTAAAAAAAATTAGTTTTAAAAATAGTCAATTTGACTTTAAAAAGTCCTAGAAATGCAATTAATTTGGGACGGAGTGATATTATAAATTACATGAAGAGTATTATTAAGTGTAGAATTGTCATTTCAAAAATTAAAATAAATTTATGTCACAATTTTAATTTTAAGATTTCGTGAATCAACCAAATCAAAGTTATATGGGATCTTTTGGTGGCAAGGAGGGAGTGTATGACAGGTGGAATACTGCGCATTCATAAGACTTTCATACTCGTACAGCACAAAAAGGGTCCATATGCAGAGAGATTGATATGTTCACTTCTTAATATGTTAAAGCCCGTACGTGAAAAAGTCACTGTCTAATCTAATAAAATCAAATACCCTTGAACAGTCTTATCCGCGGATACAACTCGATCTTAAAAAATAAAATACTTATTTTTGTTTGTAAGGGTCATACTTGACTATTAATTTTAAGTGTTTTGTTTGTTTGTAAATTTAAACTTATGACTATTAGTTCAGAGATTATAAAATAGTAGCTTAATATGGGAGATTATTTAATACTTTGTTTAATCAAGTATTATAATCTCAAGATTATAATTCTGGGCTATGTTTGTTCGTAAGGATTAAACTTGGGATTGGACTATTAATTTAAGGTCTCTTGTTTGTTTTAAAAATAGATTTGAAACTATTAGTTCCAAGGATTAAACTTGGGATTGGACTATTAATCCAAGGTCTCTTGTTTGTTTTTAAAAATTGATTTGGGACTATTAGTTCCAGAATAATAAAATGACTTGAAAGGGGGATTATTTAATATCATGTCCCACTAGGTATTATAATTCATATCATTTGAAACTAAAAATTTGTAAACAAAATTAATCTTTAACTTTGTTTAAAAGGACCGATGTATTTTATCGTAGTTATCTATACTTAAAAATATGATATCTTTGTTAAACATAACAAGGGATTAAAAAAATTAAGTTATCTCAAGAATAATTCCATAAAAAAAATATGTGACTATGACTATTTAATTCTAAGTCTTGAGATTATAATCTATGGGAATATAGTCTAAAAATTATAATTTTTACAAACAAATATGACCTTAAAATTAATAGTCTTGAAATTATAATCCAAACATGGCCCAAAAGAATTATTTAAACCTTTATCACATAGCCAACCAAAGACGACTTGGCAGTGACAAGTTTTGGAACCCGAAATTTGGGTAGAAAATTTTATTGGTATCCTCATATGTAATATGTAAAATCAATGAAAAGTTATTCCAATCATAATAAATAAAGGAGTTACCACTCCTTCCTAGTGTGCAAGTCAGAAAGCCTCTATTTGCCATGAAGAGTTTGAATTCGCTATTAACTCATTGATGGTTGAATTCTTCACCTTTATTTCTGCCGAGGAAACTCCTTCCTCTGACAACGTCCTTTTAAGTGATTAACATGACAACGGCGGCCCTTTTTAGTAAATAGAAAAAATAAAATTGCAACATTGTTGAAGTAACTTGATAATTATACAAGGAGGCAAATTTCTATAATGACTTTTGTCAAATAAATTTGGTCTTTATTCTCTTGATTAACGCAATGGTACACAAGCCTAAACGCCAATTTCCAACTCCAAAATTTTCAGCAACATACATATTCAACCTCGCAATATAATTACAAGTAAAATTTGTACCAAGTGATACAGTGATGTTTCTCAAAAGTCAAAACACCTATACATCACTCTGTATAATCTACGCAACAAATACAAACCGCTAAATGGTGCATGATGAACTGACCTCCAGTATAAGTAGTACAGTTTAAAGAAGAAAAGCGGCACTATTCTAAACTAACACGCCTCATCTTGCAGACAAGGTTTGCTGTTGGGAGATCAAGCTGGTTGTCTGGATCTGATTTCATGAGATCCTTGAGCTGATCTCTTGGAGTTGAAAGGCATGTGTGATATGTAGCAAGGATCGGTGGTATTGGCATTGAGAGAGCAGAAAGCACATTACTCAAGTACTCAATATCGACAGACAGCTGTTGTGCTCCACGTTCTGTAATATAATGAATACCCCTCAACTGCTCCATATATAGAGCTGTAGCGCCCTCTGCAACCTTTGAAACAACAAAAGAACCAAGTTAATATTAAGCCAGATATATAAACAGCTGGAGTAGTTTAAGCAATTCCTAATGCACAGGTTCTTCTATATACAGTAATTGGCTGCGCTAAATATGAGTTCTGCACGTCAAAATTTACCAACCACCTCTCAATGGCAAATAATCATATGATGTCAGCACCCAATTTGGAGATTTTCCGCTAGCACTTTCTATATAAAAGGACAACTTCATCCATCCCATTTTTAATTGATATCCTTCATACTTCAGGATGTTCCATTTTAGGTTGACATGATTTCACATATTTACGGGATTTGACTATACTATTACTACCAAAACTTAAATAAGAAGCGTTGAACTGCACGACTAGTTACAATGAGAATGAAAATGAGAGAGAGAGAGAGAGAGAGAGAAAGGGAGAGAGTAGAAATATGAGCTCACAGATGTAAATACCTTGAACATCCATTCAGTTGCAAAGAATTGCGCCTCATCAGCATTGGCATCGTTGTTAGAAATTCCCTCAGCAAGTGGCTCCAACTGCTGGGGTAGAGTAAGAAGATATTCACCAACACTGGTCACATAAGACTGGGGGTATGCACTAAAGCTTGGGAGGTGGAAAGCGCTTTGTTCCTCAATAGAAGACCAAATTGGAAGACGGGAGACATCATTAAAACGTTGCCGTACTTTGGATATGAGGACATCATAGACGAGCTCATTGACTGTATCCCCAAATGCTGTAACTCTTTGAGATGCAACTGGAAGCGCATGAAACCGGGGATCTTTACACTGCAAGAAAGCTTAAAAAGTGATTGCATTGCATGCTGAGCAATGATCAAGCATAACGTACATATATATATATATATATGGATAATGATCCATATCCAAAGTTGGATAAGAGCCCCTATTATCCAACTCATCTTTGACCGTTTAAAAAACGATTGAATGGCCTAAGATTTAACTCGTCCACACAATAATTGTGAGGTGCGGACAGGGTCCACCATTCGCATAGCAGCTATGTGCATGAGAATAATTACAACTTTTAGATCACAAATATGAATGGTGGAATATGCGTTGGATGGATGGGGCTCCCATCCAACTTTGGCTATGGATCACCCCCTATATATATATATACATACACACACACATACATACTTGAGGAAAAACCTCAAGTTCATTGGTTCCAATCCCCATACTTGGCCAAAATTACCTATCAGAAAAAAGAAAAGTAAATTGTGTCCTTGAGCATGATGGGGATGAAAGTAAACCTGTTGTATTTTAAATTTCTTTATTCTCTGAATTATTTTCCTTGCAAAATGATCTTACTAGACCTTTTGTTGTCAAATAATCTTTTAAATTTGAAATTACTCTTAAGGTTTATTAAACATTCAATGGTTAAAATAAAATCAAGGTGGAGGGGTAAATGTCATTCATTTCTTGTCCCCTAAACTTTTTAATCATATATAAGGTCACCAACTACCCGCAGCTCCTGAATATAAGTAAAGCCAGAAACGTAATTACACAAATATTGATTCCATGTACCTGCTCTAAAAGGTTAAAGAGTTTTCGAGCCTTCTCGGGAACATCCATAAGCCTCAAGGCTGCCACATCCAAGGCTGCCCTACCAGTCATTGATAAGTCCCCGCTTCCATTATCATTGGTCACATGCGACTGGTTTTGGTCAAGACTTGAACCATATACCGAAACTGACAGATTTGTGCTCAATCTAGCAAGAGTAGCTCTCAAGGAAGCTTCAAACACTGCAGATCTGCTTGTTAAACAATCTGCAACTGTGAGAATTTGCAATGCACCTTGGACATAGGACCATTCCTCCTCATTTGACGATTCAACTTTACGTGCATGCAAAGGTCCTTCCTTTTTGTCTAGTCCAATTTCCTTCCTCAAACCAACACCATCAGCATCCACGCCGAATACGGCTCTAAGTGATTTCAAAATCTCCTGCAGAGTGGTAATGTATTGTAACATTATGTCATCAAGTGCAAGAATCAACTCATCCACCTCAGAGCCTCCAGTAAAATTGATGCATCTCTCCACAGCAGCTTCAAGAAGTACAATGACTTGTGGGATGGACTCTTCCATTCTTCGAACTGTTTCACTGAGCTCGATTCCCTGGGCACCAATGCCACGGGTAACAGCTCCCCTAAGATCAATCCCTCCAATCTCAGCAGATAGAGTAACACGCTCCATTTGTCCATACCTATAACACAGATTCCGAAGTTAATAACTACTTAAAAGAAAGAATGAGTCTGAACTGTTAATAAAAACAAAAGAATGCAAGAATAGATGATAGATACATCCTCTTATGGCACTAGAGGCAACATTTATACTCATAGGATGCCCAGCCAGAATCAAGCCTCTTTGGCAGTTAGATCCAAATTGTGGACCGTGGAGCAATATGTTTGCATCATTGTGGTTAAACATGCTAGTTGAGGTTTCTCATGCATATAATTTAGTAACATCATGTTAATATCTTCTCCAATGTGGAATAGCCAACCTCTAATGTGGTGGAAAATATAAGTCAACCCTTATATTACGAGGTTGTAAAGAAGCCAAATAACTACCTCATATTAGGAAAAGCTAAAAATCTTAAGCAGGGTTACTGAAAGCTCTCTTCATAGGTAAATTTCTGTTTCACATGATGTTTGTTGGTCAAAAAAAATATCAAAGAACTTCATAAAACATTAAAAACATTTGCTTAAAAGTCTTGGAGATGCCTAAAAGTGAAATCTAGAGAATGCAAAACGCTTTTTTTTTCCGAAGGGAAGTAATAATAATTACGCATACAAACACAGTGGATAAAATTGAAGATCGAGTACCACTAGATAAGGAAAAAAAGTTGAGAAACAGTTTAGTTTTTATGTGTTTACCTTTGTTTAAAGGGTTCATAAGGAAGGTAGACTGCCTTCAGTGTCTCCAATAAAACCTTAAGGTCGGTTTCAGAGAACAGGTGCTGGATATTTCTTGCAAAACTTCCCGTCATACTATGTAATTCTATCAGTGCATCTAGGTGCTTTGTCTGAACTTTGACGCCCTTTGGCACATCTCCAGATAAGATATCTAATACGCCTGAAATTACAGATAGGGAATCTAAGAATGGGGTGAGTGAAAACTGATCCTCAACTAAAAATGGAAACAACCAAAAGATATGTTGCATTAATCAAAATTCAATGGTAAAACAATGCCATCTCCTTCTTGCTCATCTTAAGCCTCTACCTTGCTCATAAAATTCAAGTTTTTTCTTTCTAAAAGTAAAAACAACAGGATCAGAGAAAGAACATTCCTCATAAACTACAAGTTATTAGAATTACTGAAATAATATCTTGTAATGGATCAAGAAAACTAGTATCACTTAGAAGCCTGAGAATATCCACATACCGGTAATTATTGTAGGCTTAAACCCTGCTTTTCCTTTTCATGATCTATAATAAAACGTTATCTAAAGGGAACTCTTTAAACGCCCAGCCTTCAAAGTTTAGAGTAGCAATAGCTTAAAAGGAAAAGCAAGAAAATGAAAAAATGCATAGACTAGCATAAAAATTATCTGAATTATAGGATACCAGAAAAAAATTCAAAATGGGACCTTTTGCTAATGCTTTCGTTTCTGGGACAACGTCTCCAGTTGCATGATTGAGACGGGATACAAAACTTGCACCAACAGTCGCCATTGTTTCAATTAGCAGCTTTGGGACAAGAATTTTATAATCTTCAGGAAAAGCAAGCATAGACCTGTAGAAGAAATTCTAGAAAGTCAAAGATGTGCTTCCCATAAGGTAAGGAGGCGTACCTGTATAATACACAAGTAATTCAAATGAACTTATCACTTATTTCCATGGAACAAACATAAGTTGTACTTAGAAAAGATAGCAATTCTTTCCCTCATTTTTCTTATGGCACTATCATGGGGTGCCACAAGCTGAACATTTAAAGAATTAATCTACCTTCAAAACATCTGAGACTTAAATACCTCTGTAGATAAGATAAAATACATCTTATTTCATGGACAACTGACACCCCACAAACATTCGGAAGATATTGCATTATATCCCATTAGGACACTAGTTTTCAGTTAAAGAGATAATTGATGGAATCAAACTTCTAGCAAAATATGTTTGCTGAATCATATGAAAATGCATCGCTAGAAGTTCCACCCAATGGTTTTTAATTTATTTTGCTTAAAGAAATATATATATATATATATATATATAAAGAGAGATGTGAGTCATAAGCTTCCCGTCTAAACCTAGGCAGGTTTGAAAGCCATGGAAATGTTCTCAAGAGGAATTTGTTATGAACCAAAAGGTGAAGGCATGATAATGCAACCATTTCTTTCCATTTGTTTTTGAAAAGTATGATATCTCAGATGTCATGCTAGAAAAGGATGCAAGCCAATCTCAAGTCTCACCTATAGAAATACCTATGGACTTTATTTATATGGTTATTTGTGGTGCAAAGTAGTATTCAAATACCTAATGAATCACCGTGTTATTGTAATTTTGTAGAATACACTAGAGTGTGTAGGTATGAAGCATACCACTTCCATTCCTGTTCAAGATAAAGTAGAAATTCATCATAGAAACTTGGCAACCAACTGGAGAGTGAAATTGCAGCCGAACTTAATTGATGATCATGACTACTTGAAAGCTTTTCTGCTTCACTCTTCTCGCTTGTAATCTTATTAGGTTGTTGCCTGGAGTCAAAATCCTCCCACAACTGCTTTAGGGGCTTTAAGTGAATTTTGGCATAGTGCAGCTCTAAAGACTTGAATCTCCCTATCCGAATGAGAATTCCCCGCAAATTCTGGGCAACATCAGCCTATAAAGTAAAAGGGGAGGAGGGTTAATTTTATGACAATTTGATTATATAAATAATAAGTGCTACAAAATATAAACCAAATCACATTAGAGAAAGCTTTTTGCTCGTTACTTCTTTTTCTTACGGGAAATAGTTACCTTCCGATTGTTTAATGCATCAGTCAAACGAGGCTGAACCATTGTGTCTAGTCTATCCTCTAAGACTTCAAGCTGCTTCCTTACATTGGCAAATTCAGCAACCTGGCAAAAAGAATCAAATAAACCAAGCCATTTTAACATTCCTTGGAATTGTATAAAAGGAACGTTGTAAAAAGCTGTCAAGTTAATTATTACCTCCCCAACAGCAGATAAGCAATGCCTCATATTAGCCAAGGTTTCTGCAGCCCGTGGAAGATCACCACTGGCAAATACATCCTCCACAGTTGAACTCAATTGAGTTAACCCTGCTGCGTCCTGTTTACAAGTGTATAAAAGAATCATTTCAGTAATAATTTAACACATAACTTCACTGAGAAACTGTTGATTGAACTCTGGAAAACAAATCAGTATCATAAAATCCCAACCTGCAATGTCTCATAAGCTGCTTCCATTCTTCGCTTGACCGTGTCAACTTTTGCAAGGGTAGATATAGATTCTGCTGAGGAGCCCTCTGCCTGCAGAAAATGCCATACTTTTTCTTTTTAGAAGGACAACGAAATGCTGACTTAAAGTCTTAAAGAACTAAGGCCTACTCTGGAATGGAAATGGCAAAATACATTCCATGTCAATTGAGATCTCTATATTAGATTCATAAAATAACTTCTTTTTTTGGGAAAAAAAATGGATTTTTACATTAGTTTAAAAAAATGCACTTTTAGTTTACTGTTTAACCTTTTATATAAGGGAAAAAAATTCTGAGCTAATATTACAAGAATATTTGACAACATAAAATTATCCAAAAAAAGTCTGTCTGTGTTTTGGAACGGAGGTAGTATATTAATGCATTTCTTAAACAGCTCAAAAAAGAAGAAGGCGGCAACTTTAAGTTGTTGATACTTGATAGTTTGGACAGCTATTTGTGAACGATGTGTTATCCATGTACTGTATAAATATGCATATCCCTATATTTTTTCATATGCACAGAAAGGTTTCTAAATTGATAAATTCATACTAAAACAAATTAAGAATTGCAACTGAATAACAAAATCTACAAGTTTTATACAAAGGCATTATACATGTATGAATCAATGAATGAGTATAAAGTGTTGGGGGACCTTTTTGAGCTTGAGGAGGATGGATGCGACAGATTGGCGGAGGGAGAGTGCGTCGTCACGGAGGCGAATAACATCGCGGGAGGCACGGGGGACGCGGAGAAGGGCGGCGGTGCTCTGCTCCTCGAGAGATGCGGCGATCTCCTCGGAAATCATCTGAAGCTTCATCTCCAGATCCACCAGGTGGTTCTCTAAGGGGTCCTGTGGGTGTCGTGACTGGCACGCCGTGTTTATCCATTTCTTTGCGTCGAATTTCTCGTCGGAGAAGGAACTCAGATCCACCATCATCTTCTTTCTACCACTAACTAACAAATTCTCGCACTCATCAATTTTCAGATGCTGTTATTTCTACATTACATTACACATTCTATTGTTACATATACTTGGTAAAATATTTTAAAAGACATTTAGCTGACAAGATGAATAATGGGCCTCAGATTTTTGGTTCATTGTCAAAGGTCCAGTAATTTACTTTCAGCCGTCGCCCAAGCCCATGTCCAATGCCTTCGTGCACTTTTACCAATTGACTTCTTTTTTAAAAATAAATAAATAAATAATCACTATGAAATTTCGGTAAAATATATATTTTTATTATTACTTACTAGAAGATAAGAGATTTTAAAAAATGCAAAAATTCGTGTGAGATAAAAATTGTTCTGAGGGAAGTTATTATTTGAATAGTTTTTTTTTAATAATTATATTGATGAGATCATTATTTCAAGCTAGAAAAAAAAAATCAATTTTGTGTTTTTTTGAAGAATTGTAGGTTTACTCCTACTCTCATGTTGGCACTTTTTTTACGTTGAAAAAAGGGACTGCGTATATATTTTATTTTCGGTGCCTCATATTTCCAGTATTCTCAATCTATACATTTTATACTAGAACGTCAATTAAAAATGAAGGGAAGGAGTATGATTTTAAACTCTTTAAGTTATGTTTCTTTGTAAAAAATATGTTTAGGATTGAATTATTTTTCTTAATTTAACATTACTTCGGATTATTTTATCCTATGATATGGAATTAATAGTCTTTTGAATGATCCTATGGACTATTTTTTGTCATTCGTAAAGTTATTACGAGGGATTATATGATCCCATAATAATAAATGTAAGATTAATAGTCCCTCACTTTAAGTGATTAAATGACGTTATGAGATTAATAGTCCCACATCAAGAGACTAATGGTCCATCGTCGAATAATTAAATAGTCTAAAGTATTATTAAATTAAAACAAATAGTCTACTTCTAAACTTATTTTTTACAAACAAACGTGACCTTAGATTGTGATAATACTAACAATACCTTAAAATAATTATAATATTAACATTTATTATATACTAGTAGTTGCACACACACTACGTGTGTTATTTAATACTCCCTCCGTCCCAAATTAATTGATTTTCTAAGACTTTTTTAAGTCAAATTGACTATTTTTAAAATTAATAATTAAGCATATATAAATATATTTCTAAAATTATAAAAATTGAAATTAGTAATAAATTGTATATACTTTCTTTTGGTTATAATATCTTCACCTATATGTTAGCAAAAATAGTAAAAAGATTAGTTTTAAAAATAGTCAATTTGACTTTAAAAAGTCTTAGAAATGCAATTAATTTGGGACGGAGGGAATGTAAAAAGATAAAAGAGTGAGAGAGTAAAATGATAAAAGAGCAAAATAAAAAAAATAAAAATGAAAAAATAACTGTTTATTTAATAGAATTAATAGGAATGGAAATGATAAAAAAAAACACAAAAAAAATTCACAAAATTATTAACACTAAAAAAGGGTTATTTTTTTCTAGAGCTTTATAATATAATATAGATAGATGGAAATAATATAATATAGATAGATGGAATGATAGATTTGAACTAGAATATTTGTTTAGATGTATATATCTTAAAATTTTAATGACTTTATTTTAATTTATATAATCATTATTAATTGTTAGCAATTACTTTATTCCAATCCCAACATTAAATAAAAAGAAGATTTTATTCAATTACTTTATTCCAATCCCAACATTAAATAAAAAGAAGATTTTATTCTATTTATTTCGGGCGGAGATGACAAGCACTTAACACGGCTGACTATATATAGAAAGCGGATTGATTGAGATTTGACCCAAATTATGAGTTTCCGTGTCTCAAACAAACGTCAGTAAATCAAACGGAGAAAAGTTGAAGACTTCCCCTCGAAGAAAAACCCTGCTACTCATCAATCTTAATTCATCAGTTATGAGTGCTGAGGAGCTTATTAACATCGACCCCCTTGAGCTCAAATTTCCATGTAAGTTTTACTATTCTACATAATTTTTGAATTCATTTATTCGGTTACTTGTTCACCTAAAATTATGTCTAGGGCTTTTCTTTTTTCTGGGCACTGATTGGTTTTGCTTACGTCTTTGTTGTTCTGAATCAACAGTTGAGCTCAAGAAGCAGATCTCTTGTTCTTTTCAGTTGTCAAATAAGACTAATAATTATGTAGCTTTCAAGGTACAGTCGATGTTTTGGTTTGCCTCAATTTAAAGTTATTCCTCAATTTACATAAGACATATATATGATTGCGTGTGCGTGTACTATACAGTATATACGTGGATGTGGTTGAGTGGAGAGAGTAATAGAATAAAGAAAAGTGTGATGAGCAAATAGAACTAAAGTTTGACCCAGTGCATCTCATGTTGATTTTCCGTTTGAATAGTGAAAATTTCAAGTTCTAAGTATAAAATTCTATACTAGGCAGGTTTACTGAAGGTTTCGTTTTTTTGGGACTCTGGAAGTTAAAATTTTTAGTTCTCCTTTTACATGGTAATTACCAGAAAACTAGTATGTGGAGTCCTCTCACAAAGAGTTGCATAAGCAAAAACAAATAAAATAAAAGTGATAAAATATAATAACGCTGTGTAAAACTATCAACATTATCTTTGGGTGTGTAAAAGTGTGGTTCATTTTGTTCAAGGAAAATATGTTTTTATTTCTTTCGGATATTGGATATGACAATGTTAAAAATGAAAATGTGGTCAAAGAAATTGTTTTATCCATCAATGCATTAAGTTGTATTCCGGAAACCATCTTCCTTCAATCTGAGCCTACATATAGTTGGATTTATATTCAGTAGGAGAGTTCCCCTATTCCCAGTCTTCAATTTATTCTCAGTTTAGCAAGATGCAACATGTTAACTTATTCTCAGAAAAGAATATTTTTGGTTTTATTTTCCTGTATAATTTTGTGTGCATAATATGTATTTTCTTCTCTCGTTTTGTATTTCAAAATATGAGGTTTGATTGTACTTCATTATGCCTATGAATTGGTTTCTAATCAGGTGAAGACAACTAACCCCAAGAAGTATTCTGTGCGGCCTAACAATGGCGTTGTCTTACCTCGCTCAAGAAGCAGTGTAACAGGTGCTTTCATTTGCTCTCTTTCCACTCTTTTGAAAAATATTTTCTGTTCACTTTATGGGGAAAAATAATTTGTAGCTTACCTATAACTCGGTCCAGTTACAATGCAAGCTCAAAGAGAAGCACCCCCAGATATGCAATGCAATGACAAGTTTCTTGTGCAGTGTGTAGTAGCGCCCCCTGGTGCTACACCAAAGGATATAAATCCGGAAATGGTGAGAATCTTGAAGATTCTTAATCTTGATCGTTTATTTTATTTCTTGTTACTGTCCTGGAGTTAGAAAGTGCAGTTTAAAACTTTGTGGTGATGTCTTTTTTTATATAAGTTTAATAAAGAGGTGGGAACTCATGTCGAGGAGTGCAAATTAAGAGTTGTTTATGTCCATCCACCTAGACCACCCTCACCTGTACCAGAAGAGTCTGAGGAGGAGACTTCTGAAAGTACTACTAGTGTGAGTTTCTGCAATGCTTTCACTAATTTAAGTATCAAAAAAATTGTTTATTTTTTGGTGTTATCGTGTTGTCATATTTTGCCAGAAAAGTGATTACATACCTCCTTGTTGGTGCTTATAGGTTTCAAGAGGATACACTGAGCCTCAAGATACCTCTTCCAAGGTATATTTATCGGATTTATCTTTGTGAAACATGTATTAGCCTTCTGAAATTGTCGTAACCTCAGACCTTCGTTATTATCCAAAAATATAGACTCATTTTTCCTAGTATGGATTTCTAATGCAGTGGAAGCTGTTGATGTCATTTATTTCTGTGTTTTTTATTTTTATGATTCTTTTTCGAACAACATTCTTTTTATCTACTGAGTTAATCTGAGCAATTTAGTTTGCCATCAGAAGCTGATGATGATAAATTTGAGAGCATAAAGCATTGCCACATAAGGTGCCCAGAAAATGATATGTTTTACTTGTTAACAATTTGTTAAAGTTAAGTAATTTAAATGTAAAATCGTGACTGATCCCCTCCCCCACACCCAAACCCACACCCCCACCCCCACCCCAAAAAAAAAGAAAGAAAATAAACCTCATACGTAGGAGTTCTTCTTGAAAGTACTGATCTAAATTAGTTACTTTCCCATGGCTTTGCAGTTTGAATGTCATAACATCTTTAAGAATTAGATTTCTTGCGGCAGGGTTCTAGTAGTTTCTGTTTAATTATGATCTCCTTTACCAGTCAATCAAGTATGCCGAATGCTTGATTCAACACTTCACTAGGAGTCTAGGACCCTTAACCTCTTTATGTCAGTTTAAAGCACTTCATTCAAGCGCTAAAGTTATTCGATATCCTTGTTTCAAACTAGATATGGTACATTATTAAACTCACCATGCTTTACCCTTATTCTCCTGTCCAAGTCACTGCCATTTAATTAAGCTAACAAGTTTTGCCAAGTTTCTAAATGAATTCCAATGTTCAACGAACCTTTAGTTTCATCAACCTTAAAACTCACTCCCTCTTAGGAGTCTTTTCTTTCCCTTTTCTCTCATCAGACCGCCCCACCCCACCCCACCCCACCCTACCCCCCATTATTATAAAAGAAATTGAGGGATGGGTTGACCACACCGATTTATCAAATGCTTAGATTCATACCCAGTTTTCCTTGAACCAAAATTTGTGTTTCTGTTTCATGTTAGAGATGCTATGTGCATATATGCAATGTTGCGTGATTTTATTATATTATCTCTACGTTTCTATCACTTTTGCATATGTTTTTTTTTGTTTATCGAGTTAAGTGATCAACTATTCTTTGTATATATATATATAGATTTAAGTATTCAACTATAGCTTTGATATTGTTTGCATTATGTTTCTTCAATATATTCTCTCATTATAAAATCTTTTACTTGTAGATTTTCAGTTTTGCTCTCACGACCTTATTTAATACCAGCTTATGCCGCCTTCAGCCCTGCGGGAAGGGTTGGGTTATTTCTCATCTTCTAGGTATTTACTTATTTGGTGTTGTTTCAGTCTAAGGATCTTATATCAACACTGACCAAAGAGAAGCAATCCATTATCCAAGAAAATGACAAGCTTCATCAAGAATTGGTGAGAGAAGTTTATGTGAATTTTTTTTTTGAAGTTTTTAATTACTTGCTAAAATATGTTGGTTAGCTTGCTTCCATTTTTAAATCTTTCCCAAAGTATTTTAAGTTGTATAACACGAACTTTTAAATAGTACTTGAGATATGTTGTTACACAATTTTTCTTCTTCATGTTTTAAGTTGTTTTATGCGAATGTCCTTCTCTTCTTTTCTTTCGTCGTCTTCTTCTTCCCTCTCACGGTTCCTCCATGTGAAACCAGTGTTTAAAGTATAGTCCTGAGTACCTTGTGCACTGTATGGGAGAATGTGTGGTTTAATTGTAATTATATACAGAACTAAAACAATTGAGAACTACTAGATTTAGAATTGAAATAAGACTTAACCTGAGGGGTGGGAGAAATGGCAATGGCATTAAGGAATAAGGTTGCTGTTTCCAATCCCCATATTTGTGGCAAACTTACCTATCAAAGGAAAAAAAGAAGAAGAAGAAGAAGAATTGAAAGGAGAAATGTCTTTTTAGCCATTGACCTGATAGTGGTCTGCCTTAGTTCTTCTGTTTGGTGTGCCTAAAACAAGTTAAATAGGTTTGTAATATCAAATAAATTAGATGGTGAAAAGAGAGACTGCAATTCTGCAGACGCAACAGTGAATTCTCTGTTTTTTTGTAAATATGTTGTACTTTCTTGTATACTTACCATCTTCTGATTATTTCCCTTGGTTTTATGCTCTTTAATCTCATTGAAAATCCTAAAATAGATTTAATAACATTTTATTCAGGACGAGTAGGAACATAACATTTATAAATACTAGTATTATTATCTTTCGATTGTATAACATCACAGGCAGAAGTTACATCAATTTGTAAGATGAATTTTAAATTTTGTTTTGACATTAACCTTGTCACACCTATAATACTATGGTGATCTCCTTTTTCAAGTTGTAGGCCCAAAAATCTTGGAGGAGTTCTTCTGGCTGAGTTCTTGTTCCATTTTATGATTCATCAGTTTGCTTTGTTCTTGTTATATTTTGCACTCTTATTCTCTAGCATGGCTAGATACATGTGGATATGTTCAACTTACAACAGAAAATGCTGTCTAAATGCTTTATACAGGAACTTTTGAGGCGAGGTCAAAGAAGAAACGTTGGCGGAGTCTCTATCTACTATGTGTTGCTTATTGGTTTACTTGGCATTCTTCTGGGGTATTATATGAAGAAATCATAACCACTCAGGAGACATCTCGTTATTGTTTGTCACCTAATACCAAAGAATTTCCAGATGAGAGGAAGATAATTTTGGGCGAGCATTGGATAGTGATAATTAGCATTTTGGACATTTCATGCTAGATTTAGGTGCAAAGTCATTTTGTCAAACATGACAACTTAATTTATTTTCTATTTTTGGCATGTAAGAGATCATCAATTCACAATTTCTCCCCCCAGTTCTGGGCCGACGTGGCAACAGAGTATTTGTTTCTTTTTTACTGGATTTTTGATACGGTGTCATAATTTTGTTTTAGGATGAGTAATTCGCCCCCGGCCTCTTTTGTTCAGTTATTTAATATAATTGAAATAACTGAAACATGTTACCTGGTTCTTGATTTATCACAAGTAATGGTACATGCACCTGTCTAGTTCCCCGACTTCAAGTAATTAATTGTGTTGGAATTACTATCAATCTTAACCATGAGGTTACTAGTATCTCATTTGCTAAATAAATACAAATTGACTCTGCTAAATTCATAAACTAGTCAAATTAATTTCGTCGAACCAAAATCATGCCTTGTGATTTACAACCCAAACCCTACTGTATCTTGAAAGTTAAATACTATCAACAACAATAATTAGAGCACCATATATTAATGCGTGTTTGTGTGTGACATGCTTTTTAAAATGGTATCGCGACACTGCCCGGAAGTTATGGCCCTGGATTATCCGAGAATGGTGTACAATGTCATACAATACAATATACTCTCTGTTGAACAAAAGGATCTTATTTTGCCTTTTGTGAGTTAATTTGTAAAATCTTAATGTTTAATTTACGAACTATTTAAAATGTACCAGTAATTATTAAAAATTATTATTTTCAAAAGAGTGATTTTATATATGACGATAAATTTATGTCAATATTAAATACTGACGTATGCGGATACATGAATATGTGAGAATAAAAAAAGGACTCACGTTAGCTCACAATCAAAATTTGACATAAAATTAGTCTGCATATAAATCATTTTCCATTTCAAAACTTAAATAACCTACATCAATATTAAAATTTAAAATTTGGTGTAAATTAAATTGTGATAGTCAAAAATAGGATTTTTGAAAATTGTGGACATAATCGGAAGCCGCCTTCTGGCCAAGCAAAAGGGTGGGTCGAAATGCCACACCTCCAAGGCTCCAAAAAAGGGGTGGATCAAGGAGGAGTAGCCATCTCTGCCAAGTGTTATGAAGTTATGATTCAAAAATCCATTATCCAATAATTGAGATAATAAGAACAGGACACAAATACATTCAATCCTGTGAGAACCATCTGTCGGATGAGATTGAGATTGCAATTTAGATAGAGACCGAAACTCTCAAGTGAATGGAAACAACAAAACGAAACTTCCTGCGCAGCTCCACCCCCCATACCAGTCCCCTGTTCCGACAACAAAAATAAAATTAAATAGTATTTCATTCAATCCAAATTAGAGATATATTTTGTCCTTTTGCAATAAATTGATAAAGTCTTAAATTTAAAATCAATACCAAAATATGAGGTATTGTGACCTTTATGCTACGTTTGGATTGAAGGAATGGAATGAAAAATGGAATGATTCATTCCATTATAGTTGGAATGAGTTATTCCATATGCTCTCCCTCCCTCAAGGAACCAAACACAATTTTTTTCATTCCAATCGCAACCAAACACAATTTTTTTCATTCCATAGGAATGAGTCATTTCATTCTCCCTCCTATTCCACCAATCCAAACGTAGCATTAGGTCTTAATCTCCTGATGGTTAAGAATGAAGTTGTAATATCTTGAATTTTTAATAATATAATTAAAGTATTTTTTTTAAATAAGTATTTGGTGGTTAATAACAATAGTAATTAATACAATAATAAAATTAATTGACTAGTTACTTATGTATGGATAATTATAACATAAAATAATTAATTATTGTGATGTTGATCTTTTTGAATTTCAAAAGATTAAAATTACTCCGGACTAAATACATTGAGAGAAAGAAAAAGAGGGAATAAAGAAAGATGGGAGGAGAAGGATTTGAATATGGAAATTTGAAACTTGATAAGATCTTTTCATCTTCTTCTTTAATTTTGATTTTAATCGGTAAATATTGATTTGGTATTTTGAATATCTGGATATTTTTCTAGGGAGATTTGGAAGTGAAAAACAATGAAAATTAGCAAAGGAAAAGAACTCCTTTGAAGGCAAGAAAGTTAGATCTGAAAATTTGTTTTTTATTATTTTGGCAGTTCATTGTTTGGTCAATAACTCTTAATTTGATCGTTAGATCGTTCTCAATTTTGAATATGTTGTAATTGTATAAGTTGGAAACATGTCCGCCAATTTTGAACGGTTGAAGTTAAGTATTTTATTTGTTATGGAATTTAGGAGATTACTAATCTAATTTTTTTCACAACAGATTTTATGCAATTTATACTAATATTTAAAAAATGATAATTTGGTAATTTTATGTCTAATTTGGGTGATTCTTGAGGCTGAATTGAAGCCCTTGAAGTCTAGTTTCTGTTTACGATTTTAAATTTAGAAAATAAGTTCAATACGAAGGAGTTTTGGCATAAATAGTGATTTGAGGTCTTAATAATATTTGAACAAATTTGGGAATTAGATGTTTATGATTCATGATTAACTATTAAAACTATAATTATCTAGATGAGTGTTACAAGGTGAAGTGGTAATTGATTTTTAGGTTGAGACGACGTTTTGTATCACAAGGTTAATCTTTTTGGTGCTTGTACTATAAGTGGCTCTCTGAACTATTTAGTATTTTAAAATTATACATTGTAAGTGACTCTTTAAACTATTTTATATTTTAAAATTATGTACTGTAAGTGGTTTTCCAAACTATTTATTATTTTTACATTATTGTTTACTTTTATTTATGTTTTAGTAATTACTCGAATGCTTAAATGTACTGTTTCAAAATTTGATCTGTTTTATTTAAGACTTTCATTTAAATGAAAACATTATTCTTTTATTTTAAAATTCGGATCAATTATCAAAATAGAATTTTGATTTTAAAAAATGAGATTACATGATATTGAATTGTGAAAAAGTATAGTTTAAAATATCGATAAAACTCATTAGTGTTTACGAAACTACCAGAGCTGATATAAAACCTGCTAAGGCGCACACTTTTTAAATGCCTTTCAGGGAGCTGTATTTTATAGATAAACTTAGTAGGGTGCGTGATCATTGATATTATCGAATTTTAAAACCATGTTACATGGCTATTGTAGCCTTAGTCGCTAAGTTTGTGGATTAAAAGATATATTGAATACATTAAAATCATTTCCGAATATGAATTCGCTTTGTTATTATTTGTTTTAATTTTGAAAGCATACTTACTATTGTTATTGAACAAAAGTTACTTTGAAAAAGTGTTTTACAAATTATACTTAACCTACCTAAATAGTATAAATTGTCACTTATTGAACTTCATCGTTCACCCCTTGTAATATTACAGGATACCTTGTTTCGAGAGTTAGGATGCTATGGGTCAAGTCAAAGATAAACATGATATGATTAATTTAAGTTTCAGTATAGTTTTGTGGTTTTGATTTTTGGTAGACTTTAATTTAGAGGAGTTGCACCTCCGTTAGTGTTGTTTTAGGATCAATACTTTTGCTTATTCGATGAAAATTTTATTAAAATTTTTTGATAATTACATTATTTATTTGATTTTGTAATTGTTTCAAACTACACATTCGAATTTTAGTGGACTTACATGCCTTTAGGCTTGCACATGTAGTATTTTGGCCTATAACGGGTTTTGGGTGTTACTTAGATGTTATGATCTTTAAGTCTCAAGTTCGATTTTCACTTAAATAAGTTTATTTCTTCATTATGTAAAATTTATTTTTTTATGCGACACTTGTTTGTTTCATCCTTTAATTATAAAATTAGATTATATTCCCGGAAAATGAGTCCTTCTAAAAAAATCAATAAGAAAATATTTGTTTGATTTTAACACAAACAACTACAACTATAGTAAACTAATAAAAGTACTACTCTCTGTTTGCTTTACAAAAAGGGTTTAATTTAAATTTGACTTTAGTCAATTTGTTAAATCTTAAAATTTAAATTATGTTGTGAATTTATTTTATTTTTAAAATAACAATTTTATACTTAGTAATACATTTTGAATAGTTTCGAACATCAATTATTCATTAATTGAAATCAAATAAAAATTAAATCAATTTTAAATTTTATAGTATTTTGTAAATTAACTAGGATAAAAATAAAATGTAACTCTTTTTGTGGAAGGGACGAAATACTATACTTTCTGCTTTTCAAAACTTTAGTGAATTCATATTAAATTTTTATATAGGATTTTGTTAAATAACTTCAAAAATTTTAAAATTAAAATGTGTCTATAAAGAATAAATAATAGTGAAAAACTAAAGCAAAAACTTAATGAAGTACGGAGCCAAGATTTGTCAACAAACACTTGTCATTCAAACTATTGCTGCGGACCCACTTGAGTCTCCTCCAGTAATAATTCCACCTCATTGGCCTCTGCCACGCAGGACAGGCGGGCCCAGGAATAACACTACCGTGACAGAATAGGAGAATATACTGACTAGAGAGAGATTATGCCCTGCGGATATGCGAATATGCTTCTCTACAACATTGCCCACATCACGCACTGTTTTCTCAATTATTAATCCTTAAAATAAGCCGGCTGGTTGAATTACGACATTGCCCCATGTACACCTCCAATATTACAATTGTATCATTTTGAGTGTTGAGAGATATTCTCTCCGTCCCAAATTAATTGCATTTTTAGGACTTTTTAAAGTCAAATTGATTATTTTTAAAACTAATCTTTTTACTATTTTTGCTAACATATAGGTGAAGATATTATAACCAAAAGAAAGTATATACAATTTATTACTAATTTCAATTTTTATAATTTTAGAAATATATTTATATATGCTTAATTATTAATTTTAAAAATAGTCAATTTGACTTAAAAAAGTCCTAAAAAAGCAATTAATTTGGGACGGAGGGAGTAAATTACAAGATTGGGTAGGGAGGTCCATATGATGTCATTAATCATAGCCTCTTCCTTTAAAAGAATATCTAATTGTCGTCATTAGGGTGAAAACAATTTCTAACTAGAATTCACCACATAAGAAATCTTTGATGAATCTCATTTTAGGATTATTTTGTTTATTTCTTTCATAACAATTATAAATTAAAGAATCAGGTTGTTAGGATACCAAATATAAATTGTCGAAAAAAGAAAATTGTCAAAAGCTATTTGTTTTTTTAATTATTCATTAACTTAATTATTATAGTTAATATGCTCATAAGTAGTGAGCATATAGACTTGAGGTACATTTTTAAGCATAAAATGCAGCAAGTTAAAGTATATAACGTGAATCATAATAACCATAATATCAATAAACTCACACTATTAAAGAGGAATTATAATCATCAATTTAATACACTCACAAAGAAATAAATAAATCTCACATATAGAATGAAGCAAATGTCAAATAAAAGAAAAATAACTCATGCAAAAGTGAAAATCAAATTTAAAATAAAAAATGACAAAACTCAATGTTAATCATCAGGCTAAAATCTCAACAAATGTGATCTAGATAGAACGAGGGAATGAAATCCGGTTAAGGTGAAGTTACATCAACTTCACCTTAGTAAGTTTATATAACTTTTCATTGTATTGGGTATAGAAAATATTGCATTGACCATTACAATAAAAAAATTATAAAACTTATCAATGCAATTTTTCTATATTCAGTGTAATAATAAATTATAAAATTTATTAAGATGAAGTTGGTGTCAATTTTATTCTAACCAGATCCGAGTGAATTACAGGTAGAAACAACTTGTTATGAGTGATAAAAGCTTGTGTGATTTTTTTTTTTAACTTTTTGATAATAATGACTGAATATAATTCAACTGCTATAATAAAATTATAAACGGTGGTCGAATACAAGGCCAGAATACCACTATCAGTCACTTATCTCCTAAACCAAACGCACCTACCCAACTCGCTTGTGCGACTCATTTTTTGTCGATCACTTTATAAGTGACCCAAGTAGGTCACTATTGGCCAGTGAGTTAAATTTAGAGGTACTAGGATAAGGTGGTCTAATATAATTGATTGATTACGTCCAGAAAAGTGATTTACTTTTTTAAATCAAAAGAAATACATTATCATTACATGGTGTAGAATTATATATATATATATATATATATATATATATATATATGAACTAAACATGTCTCATAATATTACTTTTGTCTGTAGTAAAATTAAAAATACATTTTGACTTTTAAGAATTAATTAGTTAAAAAATAATAAAATAGTGATGTAAGAGTTATTTTTCTTTGTTAGAAGATAATAAAATGTCTAATATAAATTATTTTAAAATTAGTCTAATTTAAGTTACTACAAAAAAAATATAAATCGTTAACTGTATTTTTCTTTCTATTTTTCAATTTAATTTTAATGCTTCATTTATCTCATAAATTGTCTTGTTGACAATCTAATCTTGACCTTTGCAAATCAAAGATGATTGTTAAATAGTAAGGTATATTTCATATTCTTTCCGTCCTAAATTAATTGCTCAATTTTGACTTTTTTAAGTCAAATTGACTATTTTTAGAATTAATAATTAAGCATATATAAATATATTTCTAAAATTATAAAAATTGGGGTTAGTAATAAATTGTATATACTTTCTTTTGGTTATAATCTTTTCACATATATTTTAGCAAAAATAGTAAAATGATTAGTTTCAAAAATAGTCAATTTGACTTTAAAAAGTTAAAACTGAACAATTAATTTGAGACGGAGGGGGTGAGTTCGAATTTATGCCACATAGCAACTTAATTTCCTCTCCTCATCCTCCCCGGGCTCTCCCTAGGTAAGGTCCTATAATATAATTTTAAAATGTATAGTAGTTATTTTTTTTTATAAACAAAAAAAATGGAAAAACTCAACACTCTGATAGTCTGATTAATCCGCTATAGGGGCATTATTGTCTACTGATAAGGTTTTCTTTGTCATTGAATTTGAGTACGAAACGTACTCTTTCGTGATAATGAAATTAAGTCATGGGTATATCCGGCATTAAAATAAATATAATATTCCTGGTATAGTAGTACCGTCCTCTTTAAATGAACCTTCGTGTTTTTTCTCAGCCATATTGAGCAAGAAAAAGACTAGCCTTTTTTTAGTTCCCTGGGGGTAATACTAATACAGTAATACTATTATACTAATACTAAGAAGAAAAACCCACCCAGAGAATACTTCTGAGAGAAATACTAGCAGACACAGGGAGATTGTATAGAGAGAAATAACTGATCTATTTTAGCTCAGCTGAACAAGGTATCGTTTCCTGTCCATATTTTTATGCTTCAAATATTTTTCTTACATTTTTCAAATTTGTGTTTGACCTTCCGATGATTTTTGGATCCTTTGCTTTCGTCTTATGATGGGACGATCGTTTAAGAAAAAAAGAGTTATAATTAATGGGGTTTATGATCAAACTTGAATTTTATTTTTTGTTGGGTTCAAAAGTAGTAAAATCTTAAATTGAATCTTCAGTTTTTGCACCAAAATGTTGTTTCATGGATTCTAATTATTCAAGTTCCTCAAGTCGTCACGTCCATATTTAGAAATTGCATGTTGGATTTTCAACTACCTTTATGTGTTTCCTTGCCAATTCATGTTCATATGTGTATTTATTTTATATTTCATCAATTACCTGATTTTATTTTTTAAAAAGTTTTAGGCGTGTTTGCTCTAATCTAATTGTGTTCGTAGCAAACTTTTGATGGGATATTGATATGTTGTGGACGGAATAAAGTTAGCAGATATCAAGGGATTTTGTATCACACTCGGTTCAAAGAATTTCAAGTAGATATAGGTTATACATAAGATGAATTTTTATCAGGCTTATTATCGAGTTATAGGTATTATAATTTTGCTTGTACTTGAAGTATTCTTTTGAAAAGCATTGAAAAAATTAAATTGAAATTTAGTTGACTTTTCAGTAACATATGCCTTTGAATTACAGATTTTATGGGCTTCAACTTGCTTGTGTAATTACCTTCCGCATCTGATTCTATTGACATTTCAATTCCCTTGTTTTCAGCTTGCTCTTTTTAATTACAGAAAGGAAGTTCAAGCCTTTGTTCCTCGTTATCCCCTTTCTTTTTAAGACATATAATACATGGGTTCAATGCTAGAATCCGGTGAGGAGAAAAAGCACAGCAAGCCACCAGGAATTCGATTCTTAGAGTACAAAATGAAATCAAATCTCTCTTTCAAAACCTACCAAGCCATTGTCCTAATTGTGACATTTTTGGCATACACAAGCTACCATGCTACTAGAAAAACTACCAGCATTGTGAAAAGTGCACTTGATCCCCAATCACCAAAAGTGAACTTGAACTCCTCGTGGCAAAGAGCTTTTAAGCCGATTGAAAGCAGGAAAAATTCGCTTGGAAGTGGCTGGGCACCCTTCAATAAATCAGATGGCACAGAATTGCTTGGTGAACTTGACGTGGCATTCCTTTTTGTATATGCCATGGGCATGTACTTCTCTGGGCACTTGGGGGATAGAATGGATCTTAGAATTTTTTTAACCGTTGGAATGGTGGGAACTGGTTTGTTCACTGCGCTTTATGGAGTTGGATACTGGGCGAGCATCCACGTGTTTTATTACTACTTAATCGTCCAAATGCTTGCTGGTTTGTTCCAATCAACTGGATGGCCTTCAGTAGTTGCCGTTGTTGGGAACTGGTTTGGAAAGAGAAAGAGAGGACTTATAATGGGTATTTGGAATGCTCACACGTCTCTTGGGAACATTACCGGATCTTTAATTGCTTCAACTTTATTGAAGTATGGTTGGGGGTGGTCCATGGTAGTTCCTGGTATCATGATTGCTTTTGTTGGTTTAGTGCTTTTTCTCCTGTTGCCAGTTAACCCTGAGGCTGTTGGAGCTGTTAGCAATGAATATGACTTTCACCCTCCCAAAAAAGCAGGAGAAGGAGTAACAGAACCTTTGTTGAGATCAGAGATGGAAGAAAATGAGTCAGCTGTGGGGTTTATCGAAGCGTGGAAGATTCCCGGGGTTGCTCCTTTTGCTCTTTGCCTGTTCTTTGCGAAATTGGTTGCTTACACATTTCTCTACTGGCTTCCATTCTACATTAGCCACACAGGTACATTTTACTTTGATATCTTCTAATAAATGCATATCAAAATTCCCTTTGATGAAAATTGCTCTATTGAGGAGACACCGTAAATATTTAAGGAATTGAACATTTAATCAAGAACTTTATTTGGAGATCAATACAGTTCTGTCGACAAGATTTAACGAGGAACCAATGTGTTTCTTAATGATGTGCAACTGTGTACTCTAGTGTGTTGATCATGGGAACTAAATATTAAAGAAAAAATTATTTTAATTATAAATTGTTTCTAATTCTCTTAATGTATTTGTTGTGCTGCAGCTATAGCTGGTGAGTACTTGTCTAATGAAGCAGCTGGAAATTTATCTACATTGTTTGATGTCGGAGGCGTGGTGGGAGGAATCCTTGCTGGCCACATTTCTGATCGCCTTGATGCAAGAGCCATAACAGCTGCAAGCTTCATGTACTGTGCTATTCCGGCTCTCTTCTTCTACCGAAGCTATGGACACGTTTCCATGACTGTCAATATCATCCTCATGTTGATCACTGGCGTGTTTGTTAATGGACCCTATGCTCTTATAACGACAGCAGTGTCGGCCGATTTAGGGACACACAGCTCCTTGAAAGGAAATTCAAGGGCGCTCGCTACTGTCACAGCAATCATCGATGGAACTGGCTCAATAGGGGCTGCAATCGGACCATTGCTAACTGGCTATATCTCTACCAATAGCTGGAGTGCTGTTTTCACAATGTTGATGGGGGCAGCACTAGTGTCTGGTTTGTTTCTGACCAGGCTTGTTGTGGCGGAGGTGGGTACAAAGATTAACGAGTCAAGACAAGTGGTGCCCACGTCGAGGTCTCCTGCAGTACTTGAAGTGTGATTCAAGGAAAATGATCATTTTTAATGTGTTTGTGGTGTATATTCCCCAGCATTGGTTCAAAGCTGCTGCTGATATAGATTGATGAAATGGAAGGATTGTTTTGAATTATAGAGCAATATTAGGAGAGGGCTGTTTTATATACTTCTCCAAAAATTGCGCCCAGAAGGCAGGGCCAGTGAGAGATTGTTAGCAGATTTTGCTCAGAGCTTGAGAAAATTGTTGTGTGGATGGGGAGTGTACATATTTATCCTAAGCAAGAAGTCAGAAATCTGCATTAGAAAGGAAGTTGGGGGAAGTTTTTGCCAGTTCTTCCAGAGAACCAACCCATTGTGTCATTGTAAAAATCATAAAAGGAAAAATAGTTTGTATGAAAGCAAAAAAACTCAAATGTTGAATTAGTTGTTTTGCAATTTTGAAAAAAACTTAAATTTCTAATATATACAACACAATAAATGTGTTAAAGTTTGCTTGCATCTTCGGAGAGATGTACCGTTTTATTTGGCTAGCTAGCTAGGTTCATAATTTTTATGAAACATTAATGAATAGAATAGAATAGAATGCAATGGAATGTATAGAGGAAAGCACAGTTCCTATTATTAATTGTTAAACCTTTGAGGCTTAGCGTCAGACGTCTATTCCAAAGGGCCAAACGGCAATACAGAATTACGGCCAGCCAAGTAAAGCAAAAGCCAAAAAGAAGAATTACCATCGCCTTCCCTTTTCTTTGGACGCTGACTCGAAGATGCATCTCATCTCTTGTCTTGGGATAAATAGCAAGGAGAACCAATTTTTATATTCGTTTTTTGAATACAACTACGCTTGCTTGGTTCTTAATATATTATTCTCCACTTTTCATCCAATCTAATACACATTAGCCACACAACGACTAATATTCATGTGTCGCTAATGCTAATATTATCTTGTAATAGAAGGGAGCATGGTCCTTGCTTCATTTTGAAATTCAAAATTTACTGATTTAATTCTCTTCTTTTTCATGATAACAAATAAAATTTGATTCATTTATTTTTCAAATCTATATAAAGCGTTTTTAGTTTTTTTGACACCTATACCAAAGTCAGAAATGAGAAAGTCTCCAGCTGTTAAGTTCCACGTTAACAATCTTATGAACTCAAATTTAAATAAATTTTAAAATTTGAGAATTTCAATAATATACCAATATTCAGATCGAAATCCTTTTTCAATTGAATCAACCGAAAATATCCCACCTTTTTTTTTGTGTGTGTATAGTATATATAAGTACAAGTTCACCAACTTCGTGCAAAGCACAAATAGCATAAATAATAATTTATTATATTAATAATAAAAAAAAATAATTGTGATTTCGACAACATAGTTATAGTTATTAAATAGTTTAATATTTATTTAAATAACTAATAATTGAATTATATATTGAAGTTTCTTTCGATCAATTATTAAACTAAATATTTGAATGAATTATTGTAAAATTTTCAAGTAATGTTATAATTATTATGAATATAAGTAGACACGTCTAAAAAGGAGTGGACATTTCATCTCTAACGACATATTCATAAATATAAATACAAATATAATATAGCCCCCCCTAGTGACTAGTAGCCAGTAGGACTTCCAGCAGAATATTTTTCGCACTTTCAATGATATGTCATATGTGTAAGCCACTAGTTTAAAGATGCAGAACTTCATCGCAGAGGGAATAAAGATACCGGTGTCCAAAGCCAGTGGATTAATTACAAAGTGGAAACAAGAATAATAATTTGTCCATAAACAAATTCTCAAGGGAAAGAAGTGAACAACACCTGTATTGTACAAGACCTTTCTATTAAATTACTTCCATAAACAAAATTAAGTATTGACTTCTGGCTTAGGACATGAAAGCGGGACCTCATTTTAATTAACTGACATTTAAGTATGATTAAACATCTCAACCAAACCAAACCTAACCTAACCTAACCTAAGGTCACACACACACCCCACGCAGATCATGGAAATATGATGAGCAACATACCAACACGCAAGAACTTCATTTTCAACAGAAGACGTGTGCAATGAACAGATAAGCTAACTGATGGACATTATCAAACAAGTAAACATCCCAATCAATGTTGTTAACGCCAAGATTTGGTCACGCGCTTCAATCACCAAGAACACGTTAATCCTGCACAATAACGGAATCACACTGAGAGTTCCGGGCGGTTTTGCCGCCGGGGGATAGCTCAGGCGTGAGAATTAGTGTAGGCTTTCTCAAGGTTTGCTAACAATGGAGGTTTGCAGTTTAGTGTTTAGTTTTGCATTACCTTTGAAATGTAGAGGAAAGCCTTATATATACACTCCCACTTGCCATCATCACGCCAGGTCCCACTTGACAGTATAAAGCATACGTCCCATCAACCAAATCATAATAAATGCTTTAGTCAGAATATAAGTCAACTTAGTTAAGAGATAACTTCCTTAACCAAATTACTTCTCTGCATCCCGAACCCACACCCCGGGTCGGATCTAGCACATCGGGTCGGGAGTCCCGAACCCAGAACCCAACATTGCCCCCTACTCTTTAATTATAAAAATGAATTATAATAAAAGAGTATAAAGAATGAATCTTAATCTCCAAATAATGAACCAAACAATCCTTTAGAACATAACCGCCCCACATCATCACATCCATTAATATCCCCAGTTGCCACGTGGCAATAACGGTCCCACCACATTTATTGAAACAGTACCGTTAGTGGGAAAATGGGCCGAAACTTAAGGGCCGCGCCCAATAAAGGCAACACCCTTCCAAAATCAACCGCCACTTTCAGCCCTAATTTTCAAATCTCTCAATCTCCTTTCTGCAACCTTCACCACCGCTTCCCTACCTTTCCGATCATTTGAATCTCGCATCTCGTTCTTCTATCCTTCAATGGCAACCAATGACGCCTCAAGCTCTTCTAACCCATCGAAAACCAGTGCATCCGCGGCAGCTGCTAATGAGATCCTCCCTCCTACAGCAGCGATAACAACGGAAGCCACCACAGTCACCACCACTGCAATCGCATCAATTTCTACCGCCGCCGCACCACCAATTCCTTCCTCCGCCATCAAAACTAGTTCCACCTCCGGAGGACTCAGCGTTTCTTCCCAAGATCCTATCACAAGCTCCGATTTTCCTAGCAACCCCTTCTCTACTCCATCACCCCGAACCGAAGCCGAGCTTCAAAACATAAAGATGCTAGAAGAATACTCCTCAGACAAGACTTTTTACCATATAAACACCATATCCTCGCTTCAAACCAAAGATCTAGCGTCTATCCGCGAACTGTACCAGATTCCCATATCTTACCAGATCCGCACACCCAACCTCAACGAAAGAATGTACCAACGCCCCAACGGCTGGACTGCTGTAACTGTCCAAGCCCTGAAGTATGGGCTCAGATTCCCCCTCAACCACTTCATCCTCACTTTCCTCAGCGTGGTCGGGGTCGGGCTCGCCCAATTGGTTCCTAATTCCTTCATTCATTTGATCTGTTATATAGCTTTCTGCCACGAGTGCCAAGTCGAACCGACCATGGACTTTTTCTTTGCCCTATTCACCGTAATTCGATCGCCGCGAAGCAGGATTTCGGCAAATCAGCAAGGTACCAGTCAAGGGGGCTCAAAAGAAATCCCTGATGAGGACCCCGACCAGCAACAAGGGATGGCACTCCCAATGGTTCTACATCAAAGGACCCGATACCAGCCTAATATCGGATTGGGTTGGCTTCAGCAAAAATACCAACAATATTGAAGCCTTCCCGTCCGACCCGCCTGGGAGAGTTCAAACAATTCGTCAGCAAGATGCCCGATGAGGAATGGGACTTCGAACTCCTCGGCAACCATACTTGGCTATACAATCATGGATGTAAGTACCTATCCTCGAACCTCAAACTAAGTTTTTATTGCTTGTAATTCCTTCTTACTAGTATAGATTTCTAACGCTTAACATCTTTCAGTAACGCTCATCAAGCCAGTCGCCCCGACCAACATCAGCCAAACAATTCCCCGAGCTACCGACCAGAATCTGGCCGATCCCAACGAGCCTTTGGAGGACGAGCCTCAGAATCGAATGCCGATAGCCGCCCGTCCAATCACGGCTATCCCAATGGCTCAAGTCCTTAAGAAAAGCACCTTGGAGATGAGCAGATCGGAAAAGATGGCCTTGATGAAGAAGCAGCAGCTAAAGAAGAAGGTGCCACCGCCGCCCAAACCACTGAAGACTCCAGCAACAATTCCCGAACCGATCTCCCTAGGCATCATTGACGAAGAGACCGATGAGGAAGTACTGGAGCCTCTTGCAAAGAGATCTCGCAAAGAGGCTTCTTCTCCAGTACTTCCATCCGGCCCTACCCAACAAGTCAAATCTCAATCAGGAGGATCTCACTCTTCCGACCAATTGGCTTCGGCCCCTTCGGCCCCTTCATCTAGCAATCGGGCCAAGCCACGGACTCTCTGGCCCCAAAACCCATCGGACCCGTTTCCCTATGATCTCCTCGAGCGCTTCGTCATGCCCGCCGATAACGATCGGTTTAAGAATCATTCTCCGGATCAATACCTGGAAGACTTCACAAGGCTTCAACTCCAGGTAAGACATCATTTCATACCGAGCCGCTTTTTCATTTGAACTTGATTCTGATCCATATTTTATACAGGCTAATGCCGTGTTTGCCCGATCTCTACCATCTCTGCTTAAATTGGCGAAGAAGAACAAGGAGATCGAGGCAGAAAACGAATTCCTGAAGGGGTGACATTCGATCCCTGGAATCCGACTTAGAGAAGGAGAAGGATCTTCATATCGATATGAAAGATAAGCTCACCGAAGCCAATAGGGAGAACTATCAGCTTCGGAATCGGGTCGACATCCTTCAATCGGAAATTGCCGATCGGGAGAAACAGAATGAAAGGCTTATGGAGGAGCGAGTCTTATTGAAGGAAAACGATTCCGATCAAAAGAAAGCAATAGCTGCCCTCGAAGAACAGATGGAGAAGACCCACTTCAAATTGAAGGATCTGATCCAGGCCTACAACTCATTGGAGGAAGAGCACACCCAGTTGAAGAACCAAGGACCTCCGATGACCGAAGAAACCAAGTTCCAAATAATAGAGGAGTATAAGGCATCCCCCGAACTAACCGATAAGATTATCATGCAATTCTCTGAAGGGTATCAAAGCCACAAAGAGAAGATCAAAGAGAAGATGATGGCTGCGGGACTAGACACCTCTATCCTCGATTCTTCGGACAACGAAGAGGGGTCAGATGAACCGCCTACTTCCCCGACCCCATAGGGTGGTTCAACCGCTTTTTCTTTTCGGATGTAAATAACACAATTTGTAATTTCAACAACTATTAATGAAATATCCCAACATTTTCGTTTATACAACCTGATAGCATTTTATTTCAATGAACATAAAGATTTACATAATCAGCAATAAGAAATGGCTATGACTTACTGGTAATATCTTCTAAGTCTTCCAGCATGCCAAGTATTCTTAATATCCGAACCGTCCATACCCCGAAGCCGGTAAGTTCCTGGCTTGGGCACCTCAACCACTTCATAAGGCCCTTCCCAGTTCGGCATAAGTTTGCCTGAATTCTGGGGAGTCGAGGCCGCTGCTTCCCGAAGCACCAGATCTCCAACCTCAAATCTCCTAACCTTTACCCCTTTGTTGTAGTGTTTGGCCGTCCTCTTCTGATAGGCCGTCAACTTTATGACAGCTGACTCCCTAACCTCATCTAACAAATCCAGATTGAGGCGAAGTCCCTCGTCATTATATAACTCCCTGTATTGGCTGACTCGAAGTGAAGGAGATCCGATCTCAACAGGAATAAGGGCATCGGTCCCGTAAGCGAGACGAAAAGGCGAATCCCCTGTCGTTGTTCGAGTTGTTGTCCGATATGCCCATAACACACTAAGCAACTCTTCGGGCCATCTTCCTTTGGCTTCATCCAACCTCCTTTTAATTCCATTGAGAAGAGTTCTATTAGTGACTTCTACCTGGCCGTTTGACTGAGGATGCGCCACCGAAGTCTTCCTGTGCTGAACTCCCAGATCTGTGAGAAATTCTTCGAACTTTGCACCTACAAACTGCCTCCCATTATCCGATACTATTACCATTGGGATACCGAAGCGATACACAACGAATTCCTTGAGGAATTTAAGACACTCTTGCTCCGTAATTGCTTTGAGAGGTTTAGCTTCTACCCACTTCGTCATATAGTCGATGGCCACAATAACAAAACTGACCTGCCCCTTAGCCTTTGGCAATGGTCCTAGTATATCAATCCCCCATACAGCAAACGGAATGGGTGATAATACCGAATACAACTCTTCGGGAGGTTGGTGAGGGATCGTCCCATTCAACTGACATTTAGGGCACTTCTTAACATATTCTCTAGATTCTTGGAAGATGGTTGGCCAGTAGTAGCCCTGCCGTAGAATCTTGTATGCTAACGCCTTAGCGCCCATATGGTCTCCACATATACCTTCATGGACTTCCCGAAGTGTATAATCAGCTTCGGAAGGGGTCAGACACTTCTGTAGCGGAGAAGAAAACGCCCTTCGGTATAGGTCCCCATCGATCAAGATGAAAAACGAACTTCGATGCTTGATTTTCTTGGCTTCTAACCGATCCGAAGGAAGGACGCCATCCGCCAGATAGGAAATATACGGCGTGAGCCAGCAGTCCATCCTTTCTATCGGGAGCACCTCTGTCCTTCGAATGCTCGAGTCCCCCAGGACCTTCAGGTAAACTGACCCACTAAAAGAAGCAGTTTCCGTTGTAGCCAATTTTGCCAAGGCATCGGCTACGGTGTTGTCTTCCCGACCAACTCCTTGCACACTATATGATTCAAAATAATGTAGTCGGTCTTTAACAGCAGATACGTATTTCGCCATCCGATCCCCACGAGCTTCATAATCTCCTACTATCTGCTTAACCACTAACTGGGAATCGCTGAAGATGACTAAGCGTTTTACTTCCAAACTTCTTGCTAACCGCAATCCGGCCAAAATGGCTTCATACTCTGCCTCATTATTGGTCGCTTTGAACTCAAAGCGAATGGCCTGCTGAACCTTAAATCCCTCCGGGCTAATCAATATGACCCCTGCTCCACTAACATCCGAAGTCGAAGAGCCATCTACATACAAAGTCCACGACGCATGAGCTGCTTGATCGCCCGACACCGAACTCACTACCATTGCACCATCATCGGTATCGGGTTCGGTAAACGAGCACTCTGCTATGAAGTCAGCTAACGCCTGACCCTTAATGGCAGTCCGAGGATGATAGTCTATGATAAACTGAGTCAACTCCATTGCCCAAGCAGAGAGGCGTCCCGACAAATCTGGCTTATTCATGATCTTTTTCAGCGGCTGATCAGTGTATACTACCACCAACCTCCCTTGGAAATAATGCCTTAGCTTCCTGCTTGCTATGACAAGTGCATAAGCGAATTTTTCCAAGTTGGGGTATCTGGTTTCGGCATCCCGAAGCACATGGCTAACATAGTAGACGGGGCACTGCCTGCCCCCTACTTCGCGAAGTAATACAGCTCCCACCGCTAATGAACTCGCCGCCAGATACAGGTATAGGGGTTCCGAAGGAATGGGCTTCACCAGAAGTGGAGCTGAGGAAAGATACCTCTTGATTCCTTGGAACGCGTCTTCACACTCTGATGTCCATTGGAAGGTCTTTTCATTCTTCGGCCCTTTCAAAGTGTTAAAGAAGGGTAGACACCGTTCCGCCGATTTTGACATGAACCTCCGAAGCGCAGCAATCCTACCAGTCAATCGCTGTACGTCTTTGAAAGATTGGGGAGACTTCATGTCTAAAATGGCACTGATCTTTTCCGGATTAGCTTCGATCCCCCTCTTGCTGAGCAAATACCCCAGGAATTTACCCGAACCAAGTCCAAAAGTACACTTGGTAGGGTTCAGCCGAAGCTTGTACTTTCTGATCGTCTCAAAGCAGTTTTCCAGATCATCCAAATGGTTCCGAACTCCCACGCTTTTGACGATCATGTCGTCCACGTATACCTCCATGCTTCGACCCAGTAACTTGGCGAACACATAGTTCATCATTCTCTGATATGTGGCTCCCGCATTTAGCAATCCGAACGTCATTTTCTTGTATGCGTATATTGCTCGATGCGTGATGAACGCCGTCTTCGGCATGTCCTTCTTGTCCATGGAGATCTGATGATATCCAGAGAAAGCGTCCATGAAGCTAAGCATGTCGAAACCTGATGTCGCATCAATCAACTGGTCGATGTGCGGAAGAGGGTAAAAATCCTTCGGACAAGCCTTATTCAGATCGGTATAATCTATGCAGACTCTCCATTTGCCATTCTGTTTCCGCACTAGCACCACATTTGCTAGCCACTCGGGGTAATCAATTTCATAAATGAAATCCGCCTTTAGCAGTTTGGCGATCTCATCGTCAATGATCTTTTGCCTATCAGGAGCGAAGATCCTCCTCTTCTGACGGATAGGCTTCCTAGAAGAGTCAATACACAGCTTATGAACAGCCACCGACTTATCGACCCCAGGCATGTCAGAAGGCTCCCATGCAAAAATGTCCGCATATACCCGAAGTAGCTCGATTAGGCTTGTTCGAAATGGCTCTATCAACCCTGCGCCTATCTTGATCAGCTTATCGCCCTTTCCAACAATCAATTCTACCTCCTCTGTCTCTTCAGCGGGCAACGCAAGGGGTTCGGAATTTCCCTCGGTGAACGGCTCGACTTCTATAGCCATTGTTTGTTTCTGCTTGCTGACCCCAACCGCCGAGGATATCAATGAATTCCGATAACACCTGCGTGCCATGTCTAGATCACCCTTTACCTCACCGACCCCCTCCGAAGTCGGGAACTTAATTTTGAAGTGACCTATGGAGGTAACAGCCTGAAGTGCAGCCAAAGTGGGTCTACCCAGAATGGCATTATAGGCCGAATCTACCTGGACCACAAAAAATCTGACTATGACTTCTACCTGCCTCGGTGCCGTACCAAAGATAACCGGCAGTTCCACGGTTCCGGACACGCGAACAGGATCATTGCTGAAGCCATACAACGGAGATTCCTGACCCACCTCCATCCTTGCTCCCCCCAGGTCTATCCTATTGTATGCATGAGTAAACAATATGTCGACCGAAGATCCATTATCGATCATTATTCGCTTCATATCCATGGATCCGACCTGGGCTGTGATGGCCAGCGCCCCTTCATGGGGATCAATTGGTTCCGAGGGGTAATCCTCCTCGGTAAATGATATTACCGTGTTGAGAAACGGTCGATCTCTAGCCGAAGGCCGTTCCGAAACCGATAACACGGCATCCATCAGGCCACTCCTCTTTCTCCCAACTTTCTTCCCGAACGTTCCTCCAGTGATGACATCAACACAATTTCGTGGAGGGTTCGGTGGAGGTGGTGCCTCGAGGCGTCTTTCTCGGTTTGACCCTCTTTGGCCTTCTGAACTGGAATTCTGCCGACCTACTACATACTGAACCAATTCACCATTTTGGATTTTCTTCTCAATTAAATCCTTCAGATTGTAACAATCCTCCGTACTATGACCAGATGTCTGATGATATTCACAATAACGATTAGGGTTGCCCCGGTGGGATCGGGTAGTGGTTGGACAGGGTTCAAACGAAGGCTGATTTCTGATCTCTTCCAGAATCCTCGTCCGATCTGTAGTGAGGGGGGTATACACCTTATTCACATTCTTCTTCGGGTAAGGTGGTTTGCCTCCTGTATTAACCCCACCTTGACCGCCTCCCGAGCTAGGTCCACCATAGAAATTGCCTCTTGGCTGGTTGCTAGGCCGAGGAATATGGTTCCTATCTTTCTGTTTCGTACTTTCTTCATTCCGATCTTGAGGATTTAAGCTTTTATAGGCTTCTTCTATGGTAATGAGTCCTTCAGCTCGACCATAGGTTTCAGCTAAATCCATTGGGGGGTTGAGAATGAGGTCTTTCCACAAATCTTTCGACTTCGTAGCATCCAGACCCGTTGTGAAAAACCCAACTGCTTGTTGTACATTCAAACTGGTCACGGTACCAGCCAAGTCTCGAAATCTTTTCACATACTCACCCAAACTCTCACCCGATCTCTGTTTTACTTGGGTTAGAGCAGTAGTCAGCTTTCCTCTCTTCTTATTGCTCCCAAATCGCGCATGAAACTTATTACTTAGATCTTGCCACGACCCGATAGAGTTCGGGGGGAGAGACACCATCCATTCTCGAGCTGACAGCTTCAGAGTTGTGACGAACATGTGGCACTTAGCAGCATCCGGATGATCATAATAATTCATCACTTGATTATACCCGTGAGTATGATCATAGGGATCACCAGTACCATCGTAAGAATCTAGGGGAGGCATTTTCTTGGTCTTGTCTGCTTTGACCTGCTCAATCTCCCAGGTGAAAGGTGAATTTGACGTGTTCGGCAACTCTTGGGCCTGAACCACCGCGGCTAGTTTTTCTTCTAACTCAGCCATCCGAATAACAACGGGATCGGTTTCGCTCCTTCGGGGTGGCGACCGAGGCCTGCCACCCAATCCGGATCCCCTCCTACCAGCATCATTTCCGTCCTGAGAACGGCCTACCCGCCTGTTCCGGTCGTGCGAGCGGCTTCTGTGCCTTTTACGATCTGGGGAACGGCTTAGACGCCTGCTCACCAGGCGCGAGGGGCTTTGATGCCTGCTTCGAACTGGGGAGCGGCTCTGACGCCTGCTCCGAACTGGGGAGCGGCTCTGATGCCTGCTCCGAACTGGGGAGCGGCTCTGACGCCTGCTCCGTACGGGGGAGCGGCTCTGACGCCTGCTCCGTACGGGGGAGCGGCTCCGACGCCTGCTCCCTACTGGTTCGGAATCATCCGAACGGTTAGTCCTGGATTGATTCCGATCAGTTTGCTGTCGGCCAGAAGGTCGGCTTGATGAAACCTCCTCCTGTCCTTCCAACCTAGCCAATTGCTCAGCTATCTCCCGCTGTTGCTGGCGTAAGGCCTCCATCACTTCCTGGTCCTTTGTCCTCCGCTGGGACAGGATCCATTGCCTTTTGTCGCCATGATCGGCGTTGCTGCCGGAATGAACAAGGGTTTTGAGCTGGGTTGGCAGCCATATGAGTCGAAGGCTCTGGCGTCTGTTGGTTAGTGTGAAACAGACGACGACGAACGGGGGCGGATTGGACTTGTAAAGGCGCCCTAGTTCGGCCCCTTGGTCCCAATCTCTCCCTAGCCGACGACCTGAGTCGATCTAGAACCGACCTACGAGTCGGTGTATGGGAATCAGCTGATCTTTCTCCTCCATTACGATCCGTATTCACCATATCTGTTTTCTAACTTTAACTGTGATTGAGAACTAACACTAACGGCCCTCCTTCTAGCGCCAATGTTAACGCCAAGATTTGGTCACGCGCTTCAATCACCAAGAACACGTTAATCCTGCACAATAACGGAATCACACTGAGAGTTCCGGGCGGTTTTGCCGCCGGGGGATAGCTCAGGCGTGAGAATTAGTGTAGGCTTTCTCAAGGTTTGCTAACAATGGAAGTTTGCAGTTTAGTGTTTAGTTTTGCATTACCTTTGAAATGTAGAGGAAAGCCTTATATATACACTCCCACTTGCCATCATCACGCCAGGTCCCACTTGACAGTATAAAACATACGTCCCATCAACCAAATCATAATAAATGCTTTAGTCAGAATATAAGTCAACTTAGTTAAGAGATAACTTCCTTAACCAAATTACTTCTCTGCATCCCGAACCCACACCCCGGGTCGGATCTAGCACATCGGGTCGGGAGTCCCGAACCCAGAACCCAACAAATGTCAACCACAGTTTGACCTAACAATGGTTCACAACTGCACGTTGATCTAGCTATTTTTAGTATGAGATGAGAAAGAATTGATATGCCACTAATTAGAAAGTATCCATCCTGTACATTGCCCACAATCTAAAGCAAGTTTCAACCTGAGCACTCCAAGTCCCCAACCTAATGTAAGACAAAGGTGCTATTTGTTTATCTCTTATTGCCTCTTAATAGACTGCCTCTCATTCGGTACGAGGCAAGTAGTTGTTTATTTATTTTTTTTGTTACCTCTTAATGCCTCTAACCGGTTAACATACAAAATCAAGTCTAAATTATTAAGAGGCATGTCTGAATGAGCTTGACTATTTTTAAACGAAAATACCCTCCTCAATACTATTATTTTCAGATCTTAACAATAAATTTTATCAAACACCACCAAAGACAAACAAATTAATGAGATCCAAAATAAACAATAAATAGTGAGATGCATTAATGTTAAGGATATTCCTTATGCTATCCATTATTCAATTCTGGAGCTAAACGTGTCCAACACGGGCAGGAGTTGGTCAAAATGGTCTCTTCTTGGCAAGCTATAGACATTCAGCAGGTGGAAGATGATGATATTGAAAACACGATTAACTTCTATATACACCTTAACTGGACATCGCAAACCATACTTATAACAAGGTTTAACAGCCGTGATTCAGAACGTAAAGAAGCAGTAAAGATTGTGAGATTCATTCGTAGATCTTCCTTGCTGTGTCTACCATCCAGCGATACAAAAATTTATCACATGTTAATCAAAATCCACATATCTTACTAACCTTATGCAGAGGCAGAACCAGGAACTCATATTAGGACGGGACAAAATATCTAGGAAACTATTTATATATTTATAAAAGTAGAAAAAAATAAAAGAGGAAATTATCACATATCAAAATTTCTAATGAGGTGAACCTCTCTATCAAAGTGACACTTGAAGGTCTTTCAAGTAACAAAATGAATTTATAATTTAATCCCTAGTCAAACTTTTGGTAATTTTCTTCTCAATATACAAAATCAATGAATCAGTCCTACATAGCTACTGGTAAAAATTAAATTACTATGAAAAAAATAAATGAAATTTAAAAGAATCACATAACTCATACTGCTATAAAAGATTAAAAAGTTAGTAAAAGTATTATATTGGGAATGAGTCACCACCATCTTTTATATAGTATTTCCAACTGTTGTATACTTAAATGTATTCCGCCCCTGACCTGAATTGAATATATAAAATACATAAACACTTGCACAGATACACAACAAGAAATGTTGTAAATGAATGAGGCTTTATTAAACATCATAATCTCTGAAGAGGTCACTCACTTGGCCACTCTTGTATAGATATGGAGTTCCAAGTGACCTATGCTTTCTGGCTGTACCATCAAGACTATCAATGTAACATTATTACAAACAGGTTCAGGAACTTGGTATTGAGTCAAAGAGGAACTTCCGAGATTCTCGACGAGTCAACGTAAAACTTCTATGTCATGCCATGTCTAACATGTTCAGGAACATATTACTCAGTTAACGAGTAAGATCCAAAGAAAATCAGTTAACACAGATATGAGAACCAGCTATCCAAATGAAAGCATATAACATTGTCACTTATCTCTACTGTTAATATGAAACTTTTGGAAAGTCCACCATCAGTGCACATATGGAGAATGAATTTCCTCCTTGCAGAGGCTCTCTCCATAAAGCCTATCTCCTCTAATAATTTTCTATTCTTACATTTTGTATGGACAAGGACTCGTAGGTGACTTAATTCTAGACCAGATAAAGGTGTGCACATCAAGTGAACCTATAATTCCTCCAAAGCCAGAATTATCATAAAACGAAGGTATGCCACTATAATATATGTGATATTGGAGTAGAAAGAAAGGGTAAAAAAGGAAAGAAGAAGAATATACAAAAGGAATTGGAACAATAAAATGAGTATGCTAGATTGAACCATAATATTGTAGCACGTTCATTTCTTTCATACAAGAAATAAACAAACAAAACAGGAAAAGGAAAAAGATTTAAAATCCATACAAATATACAATAATTGTTTTAATCATGATGAATAAAGAACGGAATGGTCCAGTCGCCTCAATCAAAGTGAGTTACAAATTCAACCGTTCCACTTCTTCCACATAAAGATATACACCACAGAACACCTAGGAGAAAACCAAACAATAACTCTATCTCCAATGAAAAAAAAATAAACAGGTCATTCCCCAATGAAGGTCCAACAATGCAGGTTGGTGAGAATGGTAAAACTGAATGACCTAATATTCTAATATACTCCCTTTGGAATGAAACTCCTTATTTTTGTTGATTTTTCAAGAATATTAAACTTTGCATATGACGGACATAACTTTTTTTGTAATTATTAACTTTGGTCTTTGAAGTTTAATATTGATAAAAAGAAAAAACCATGTACTATACAAACCTTAATATTTTTAAAAAGAAAAACATATCAACAAAAAAGTACGACTCCCATTTCCAAACAGAAACAGTAACCGAAATCATTTAAAAAATGTGACCTAGAAATTTTTTGTTTGCGTTCAGTCTTACACTGATTCAACTTCCATGGCATGGATCAAATGCTCTCGAGCATATTGATAAATTGGATGCACAAATTCATTAACGCGAAAAAATAGATTCATGTGAGCTAGCAAGAGAATAAAAATAAATATACCGTATCAAAAAATAAAAATTAGATTGAAAATGAATACCATGAAGTTAATACCATTAAGCAAAATCCAGTGAAACTCATTGCATCCATTAATTCAAGAATATGTAAGTGATCCCTAATGTTTACCGGCACTTCCTAAAACACATTATAACAAGGATAAATCCCACAATCAGCATAAGAATATATAAAAAAAAGTTATACATGTAGCTAATCAAACCCAAATACTATAAATGCATAACCATCATACTTGATGATCCTTTCAGCATTACTACAATCCTACATAACAAAAAATAGATTCAGCATTGTTAGTTCAATTGCACCACTCAACCTTCACTGAAATTTTTCTATTTCACTGAAATTTATAAATCCCATTCAGAACTATAAATCACCAATTTTCCACTAATTTTTTTTAAATTCTTATACAAAATGGAATCGGAGCGAGAAAGACCTGCAAGTGAAAAGGAACTAAACGTCGTCGTCGCTGTTGCTTTTCTTAGGCTTGCGATACTTCTCTTCGAGGAGCTTGGCCATGAAAAGGGCAGTGTTGGCGAGCTTCTGAACATTGGGAACATTGTAATTCTGAGCTACGTATACTCCACATACTGTCCCTGCTATGAACGAGAAACTGCTCTTTATTATCCCCATCTCTCTTCTCTCTATCCCTTCCCCCAATTAATGAGTATATTCGACTTCTTCGATTATGTTTAATTTAGGGTTTCATTGAGGGAGATTGGGGATTTCAGGAAAGATCTAGAACAGCACCGTTAGGGAGCGAGATCGCCGGTGTCTTCGGCCTCACGGTCCGTGCCGGTGCAGCAGCTATCAAGTTCGTGGATCGTCGGCTACCTAAAAAAGCCCGTTTCCATTTAGTTTTGGACCAATGCCCAATCTATGTTAAGCTTGGACTTGGTCCTAACGTAACATACATATATTGGTCCAAAACTAATTATAAACTATCTGAGATTTACAAATAAAAATTTTTAAATATACGTAAAAAAAAATAAAATAAACAATTTCTAGAAATATTTTGATAAATTAAACTATACAATACATGCAACTACACATGAGCAAATTTTTATTTTATTTTATTAAAGATATCTATGTCATCTCATTATAAAGCAATGTCATTTTATAAAAATATAATATAACTAATCTTAATAAATACCATATAAAAAACACCTATGTATTTAACGATAACAACTACTTCAGTTTACTTGATAAAATTTATATATATAGCTATGCTTTTACCTTTTTAATTACAACTTATTTCTTTTTTTAAAGTTAAACTCTTTAAGTTCAATTATATATAGTCACCGAAATTTGTAGCATATTATGACCTATAACGGTTATACTGTGATAATGATTTATAATGAGGTTGTCAAAGAGGGAAAGACAGCCTTTTAAATTTTGGGTTGCTTTTAGTTTTATGGATTATAAATTGTTTGGCCTAATAGATAACCTGTTAGTTTGATAATTTTTTATGGGTTTTTTGGAAAGAGTCGTCCTATACTTTGCAATAAAATATTGTAAACTTTGATGCGATTATATATAATGACATATTATGTAAATAAATAAAGATTCATAATAATTTGTTGACACGTCTAACTCACAACAAAAATTTTAATAATTTTGTATTAAGAGTAAGACATCATTTATCGTCTTGTGATCATATTTAGAAGAGACTGACGCCCTCATAATCTTTTGGTCGATTTTCACCTAATTATGGGAATACAATGTGTTCCTCAAAGCGGAGCTTTTAAGAAAATATATATACACGGATGAGTTTTAGCTTACCTAATACATATATATATATGGGCCAAGATTATCTATTTTAGAACGAGTAAAGTTTGGGCAGTCCGGAGCTTGGAGCGTGGCCCATTTTAGAGATCTAGTTCTTGAGAAAGTGTAGATAGCAACTTGACCTATAGCGGCCCGTCGGCAATCAACTGGCCCAAAGGCTGTGCCGTGACCATACGCATGATCCAGGAGATTTAGACTCGTGATATTGGTGTTCAATTAATTAGGGTATTTGCATTTGGGCAAACAAAGTCAAACTAAACATTTTAGTGGACCTCCTCACGTATGCCTAAAATACAGATTTCTCAAATATACAGCTCATCATGCCTTTGGTATGCATTGGGCCACACTATTCAAATTATTAATTATATATGGAATTTTAGATAAGAGATACATTTTTACAATTACGAATCTATGATTTTTAAGGAAAAAAAATTATTTTCTTAAATATAATGTAAAAATTGTGGCATGATAGTATTAAAAAAAGGATTTTCTTAATGTGTGCCCTAAGGGCACACACTATACACAGGTATCGAGAGAATATTCTCTTGATTCCTGAACGGACACACACTAGAAGGACCCTTAAAAAAAAATGACACACTTTATAATTTAAAACTAATTAAAAATGTATCTGTATTATTGGAATGACCTAAAAAGTACATGGTTTCATTTAGAAAAACAAAACAGTTTTTTTTATATACATAAGGTATTGAATTGATGTGAGAACATAGGTGGTGACTTTCTGATGCCGGAAATCAGAAACCCACGTGCTTTGCACTATTTCATCCGCTCCAGATCTCTTTTTATATTTCTGTCCTTTTCCGCAGATTCCTTTGTCGATGTGACTTTTGTTGTTCGCTGCGTAATATTAACCCCAGTACAGGGCCATTTATGTCCATAATCATTTCTCTGGCTACGCGGCGATTTTCTACTCTCTGTTTCCTGAGTTTGAATGAAGGGGAAAAAAAATTAAGAAAAAATTTTAAGTTTTGTTGTTATTGAGTTTATGAAAATTAATTAATGATAAAAACTCAAGTTTTATTAAATTAAATTAAGACTCTATTTTCATGTTAATTTTATTCTGTTCGTAGTATTATAGAAGATATAATATGAAAAAAATATATATTTATATTATTTAGTTTTCACTTACATTCGTCATTTTAGGCAAAAGATTAAAATTTTTATTTGATTATTTATTATTCATTAAAAAAATCAAAAACAAGAAATTAGCTAAAAATTTATATTCAACTCTACCAAAATCACAGTTATGTTCCTCAATTTCATTTATAACCCTGTCATCCTCATCCATCTCCTTTCTCTGCTAAACCCCTTATAAATCCCTCCCTCCCTCCCTCCCTCCCTCCATCATCCTCTACTTATTTTACAGTCAGTCATCCGTTGATTCAGCGAACAATGAGCCGATTCAAGAGATTTGAGATCATAGAGCCCATTCCATCTTTCTTCCTCAAAGAAGCCTATATCTGCACCCCCAAACCCCTAAACCCAAGTTTCCCCTCCTTTCCCTTTGTAGAAGACGACCTCAACTTCACTCTCGATCTCTTAAACCCTAACCCCATCCTTTTCCAAGATGATCTCCTTCTCACCTCCCCATTCCACGATTTCGTTGATCTCATCCAAATCAACAAAACCCCTTTCTATACTTCAACTCAGCGGGTCCAACGCCGGGTCCAGAAACAACTCAGTACTGAGTTTTACCTACAGTCCCTAAGTGACCGAGTCTCTGCGCTCGAGCTCGGCTTTGACCGTCTTCTGCCCAAACCAAAGCCATCCAAGTTAGATCGGAAGTACTCATGGACGGCGGAGATCAAAAGTCCGGAGGAGGACGGTTTAGATCGGAAGTACAAGTTAACCACTGAGATCAAAGGTGGGAAGAAGGAGGAAAAGACCTTTAAATGGACGACTGAGATCAAGGGAAAGGGCGAAGACTCTCCAATTTCCCGGACGTACACGTTTAAAGCATCGACTGGCAATGCTGGTGATTCTAGCGGTTCGAAGAAGAAAGAGAAGAACGGCGTCGTTGCTAAGAAGAACAAGAAGACTTGTGAGAAAACAGTTGGTCCAGCTCAGGTAGTTGAGATTGAAGAACCAACTGATCAGGGCGCTGTCGTTTTGAGACAGGTTTTGTTTCGTAATCCTATAATCTTTTAGGTACCGATGGTTGTTCTTTAAAAAATGCAATAATTGTTTGGTCAATGTTGTAACGAATAAGCCCCATCCATTAGTTGTTTAATACACTGCTTATTACATTGATCGAACCTCAACTTTTTCGCGGTAATTTATTTAATCTTAAATTTGAAAAGTGAAAACTTGCAGCGATTGTACTTTTAAGATCCATCCAAATGCTGCCTCAACTATGGGTTTCATTAATTGTACTTTTATAATTTGATCTATAACTAAATTTAAATTTGTGAAAACTGCATTGAGCATTATAAATGTAGATCTTTGATTGAATTTGTAGTTTTGATGATGTAGGCATTTGCTCGGAGAGCTGCAGAAAAGAGGAAGGGGAAGAGGAAGGAGTTGTCACCGCAAGATGCTGCAATGATGATACAAGTGAGCTTCCGGGCGTATCTGATTCGGAGGTCTCAGGCGCTTCGTGCCCTGAGGGAGCTGGCAGTGGCAAAGGCTAAGCTGAAGGAGATTAGGGCTTTGTTTAATAATTTCACTTATCGTCGTCGTGTGTCTCGTGATGCGGAGGAGAGGCAGAAGTTTTCTGAGCGGATCATTGTACTTCTTCTCACTGTTGATGCCATTGAGGTAATGGGTCATAGTGTCCTTGCTTGTAAATTTTTTCTCATAAGTCAGAATCATGAATTTTCTTTAGTTGTTGATTGTGGTACCATGTTTCATGATCCATATAGTCGTACATTATTAGTACTAGTTGGTTTAAACTTCATGATCTGCATATTTAATACAGGTTCTAACATGTGGCGTTGCTTTTTAATTTAGTTGATTGTTTTGTTAAATATTATCATGTACCGAGAATGTTGAGCATTTGTCTGATGTGTGGTGATGTGCACATGCTCCAAGCTGCTTAACTTAAAATTGTAAATGCAAACATCAAATAATGCTGTGTCTATGTCCTACTGTTCTACATTACAGATGGTTTGGTCCATATTTTGTCAACTTGATTGTAAGTGCAAACATTCATTAATGTGGTATATACTCTTCATTAGAGATACTTATAGAGTTTTGTTAGGCCATCACTTTTCACTTTTTCCATTTTAAATTAATTAAAGGAAACGGAATGCATAATGCTCAATTTTTTTTTAATTTTCTTCGAGGATTTGTTCAGGCGAAGGGAAGGAAAATGCAACAGATTATATGTTTGTTTACCACTAAAAATGGGTAAAGATGGAGACATTTTCAATTTCCCATATCTTCTTTTATTGTAATACTAAATTTTGGAAATTGTTGAAGTGGTGAATTATATTGTAAGATTGGGGGGGGGGGGGGGACACATTTCCTTTTGACTTCATTTTCCCTGACCATCTCCATCCATGATCTGAACATAATGGATTTTTACTTCAAAGTCCTTGTGGTGTATTTGTGTAGAATAATCAAAAGTTATGCTGACTCAGAACTGTGCTGTCCATGCCTTTTCTAAAGTAGAAAGTGGCTTTTGGGAATATCAATGCTGTAATTTACCTATATTATGGTGAACTATGCATTTATAGACATGAAGTGTCATTCTCTTTCGGTGCCGAAAAACCAAAGTGGTTAAAGCATTTGTTCTCAATCACGACATTGATTTCAATCAGCTTTTCTAATTGGTTGCTTTATTTTACCATTTTAGGGTGCTGATTTGATGGTGCGAGCGGCAAAAAGGTCTATGGTGGATGAGCTGGAAGCAATGCTTGATGTGGTAGACCCCCAGCCTCAAGGCAGATCTCTTTCCATGAGGAGGAGGACATTTGATATGCCTGATGGTGTCATTCAGAAAGAACTTGCCGCTGGCGTGGCACAGGTTGTTCGAATGCTTGACGAGGAGGCAGATGGTAACCTTTGAAAGCCTTTAAAAACAAGCTACCCAAGTTATTGTTGTGTTTCCACTAGTGTTGTATTCTCTTACTTAGTAAGGCATCTACTAGTAGGTCTTCTGCTTTTGGTAAAATGGAGATGATCTAAGGAATACTTGGAAGTGAGTTATTTTGACTTGGGAAGATTGTTCTTCATTTTGTGTGTATTTCTGATGGATGGAACACTGTTGTGCTATCTATGTAGTAACTTTTTTGCATCCCTTTAGTTTGCTTATAATAAGAGGTAACACTACTCGGCCACCTTTTTCATTACTCCAATGCCCAGATGATCCTTTTCAGCCTTTCAGGGTGTGGGAAGTTGATTTCTTGTGTTGGTTAAAAGAGCTACCCTCATTTAAATTGGCAAAGGTCAAATCTGTGCCTCATTTGAAATCCTACCACAAAAAGCGTCTCATCTAAAAATTTGATTTGCTAATATTAAGGATATATTTGTATTTCATCTAAAAATTTGCTAATATTAAGGATATATATGTATTACAAATTTACTGTTGAAAAGAAGCTCTTAGTTTAGTATTGGTATGGAAAATTTTGGTGAAACTACATTATTTTATACTATTATTATTATCAATAAAAAGTAAGAAAAAAAAATGACTTCTAATTTTTTTGGTAGAATAGAGAGTAGCTACAATAGTCGGGTAGTTGGTCTTTAAATGAAGAGTCCTGCGATATATGTAGGCTCAACAAATGGACAAGAAGAGGTTTAAGATTATATGCTCAACAAATGGGCGGGTTTGTAGTTTGGTTTGGATGGACAAAAAGAGGTTTAAGATTATACTGATTGATTTAGATGGACGGGTTTGGACAAATACAAATGAGTTTAAAATTATATTAAGTTGGTTTAAAAGAATTTAGAACTGAATGAGTTGCTAGTGGGAGGTCACAAATGGATATGGGTTTAACCCATATTCCAAATCTGAGTATAAGCATAGATTTATGTATATGTAGACTACGCACATTCTTTATGAAAAAAATCTCATCTTTTAGTTTATTTCTCTAAAATTTTATAAAATTCTCTAAAAATTTATATCACTTTTTACTAATAATTTTTATCTCTATCTCTTTATACCAAACATAAATAAAATTCTGTGTCTAAAATTTTATAAATTTTCTCTCTTTAAATTTATATCTTTTTTTACCTCTAATTTCTCTATCTATCTCTATACCAAACATAAATAAAAATCATGAATAAATTTTATCTTTTTGAATAGAGGAATATACTTACTAAATCGTGCAAAGTATGAAGTTTGTGTAAGTAATAACACACAAAACTAGTGCACGAGAATCATTTTTCATAAATGTATAATGCACCGAAAATAAAAATGTATGGAGGTTGGAGGAAGGAAACGTTGGGATATTTCACATCAATTTCATATTGAAAAAAGTTCAATAATATAAATGAGTTAATAAGTATACTGCAATCTCAATGTAATAGGTTAATTTTTTAGATAAAAAGATGATCCAATATATTTATTAGACTAATCTACACGTGTATACGTTCTATTCGTAATGAATTGAAGTGAGAAGGAACATAAAATTTCATTACAGGGAAGCCTCCCTCTCAACAAAAAGAGATTCAAACCAAGAAACTGTGAATAGTGAAAACAATTAAAAGGAAAGCACAGACAACGAAGGAATCGGTATTAACTAGAGATGTTAGCACAGATGGAGCTCAAAGCAGCCAGGCCATTTATATTATAATTTATTTTATTTTAAATTTTTATGAGTCATATTAATTTTAAAATTTAATATGTCGTTTAATTTAAAAAAAAAATTATATCTTTAATTTTAAAACTGACGGAATATATGTTTTTGAACAAGTTTTAAAATTTCTGGGAAAAAAATCCCACAAAAAAATAGTAAGAGCCTCCATTGGTATGACAGTGGAAAGAAGGGAGAAACAATTAAAACTCTTTTCTTTGTTGTTAAGTAAACAAGTGAAACGTGTGCATAACTCTCTTTTGATTTTTCCTCCAACTCTCAATCGTGGTTGTTTCTATAAGGGAAGAAAAAAGAGAAGAATAAATACCAAAACAAGTTTTTTAGACTCATTTATGTGTGTGGACTGTGGAATAATTGCACGAGACTTTCATGGGGTGGGGTGTGATCTAAATTATGTGACCATTATTATATTTTAGGCTTAAATATAAATTACTATCTTAAACTATAAGCCATATTCCACTTTGGTGATCCACCTTTAAAACTTTTCAATTAGATGATTGAACTATTAATTTTTTTCAATTGCGTTCAATTGAGTCTACCACGCCAGAAATTGCTGATGTGGCATGCAGACGTGGTCAATTAGTACGCAGGTGTAATAAAAAAATATTAATAAATAATTTTTTGATATATTTTTGAGTAATTAAGGGGTAAAATAGTAATATAGTATATCAAGTTTTATTAAAAATAAAGTAATAACTAAACAAAAACAAAATCAAAACAAAAATTAAAAAAAATAAAAACACAATCCCTCTCTCTCCCCTAATCTTCCGATCCCTTTCCCATTTCCACTCTCGTGAACCCTTCCCCCTTTCCCCCGACCCCTGTTGTCCCCCGCCCCCCGTCGTTCCCTGTCCTTCGCCCGTCGTCACCACCAATCACGCCGCACAACACCACCACATTGGACACCACCACCATCACCAAAAGAAACTCAAACCTAAAAACCTCACCAGTACTACTTCAATTGATGGAGAAACACAAAAGTACCAAATTGCTACCGAAAAAATAAAATTTCTTCTTAAACGAAGTCCAACTGGAGACAAATTCCTCCTCAAATCATTGTCGTGATATGTTTGATGGAGTCTACCGAGATCCGTGGCTGCGAAACGAAAAGAAATCTCTCTTATTCTGTTTTTCACTTTTTTTGTTTTTTTTGTTGTTTTTTTTACTCAAACTGATTTTGAGAGTTTTTGGGTTTTGATATTGGATGTATTGGAAGTCATCTTTTGATTATATATTTTTTTTTTACTAAAATTGATTTTGAGAGTTTCTGGGTTTTAAACCTATTAAAAGGCGCCTGTCCGAGCGAAAAGAAGCGGATGTGACTGTATCTTTGAAGGCGGAGACGATGGCTTTGGGTGTTAGGCTTTCGGACGAGAAAATGGAGACTGTTGCGGAGTAGGTGGCGGCGAAGTGGTGAGGAGAAGTTGGCGAGAAGGAGAGAGAAGTGATAGATGAGATTAGGGTTTGAATTGGGGTTTCTTTGGGGGATTTGAATGATTTCCAGTATTTGGATTCTGGAGTTGGTGTGGTTTTATAAAAAGTGGGTTTTAGCTTTGGTTTAATTGGGAAGGTTTTGGCTATTGACATGTCTTCTGCCATTGATGCAGAAAAATGAAGCTTTGAGTTTGATAGGTCTTCATTCTGTATCACTTTATTTGTTGGTTAGGGTATTAATGTTTGATAGAAAGTGGTGTGACGATTTTACCCTTTAATATATCAAAAATATTTAATCACAAAATAAAAAATTATTTTTGTGAAACACATTAGCTCTTGTAAGCTGTACCTAGACAGCCACGTCAGCAATTTCTGACGTGGCAGACTCAATTGAATCCAATTGAAAAAAATTAATAGTTCAATCATCTAATTGAAAAGTTTTAAAGGTGGATCACTGAAGTGGAATATGGTCATAGTTTAAGGTAGTAATTTATATTTAAGCCTATATTTTATTAACGAGATTTGATTTGATCGAATATTAGTGAACAAGTTACAAAGCAATCTCTTTATATTAAGATATAATAAGATAAATATCGAATCATTTTGATATTTGGTAGTTCAATTTTTTTTTTCTTAATTTTTATGTCTTGTAGGTCATAAATTTTGATATTTCTAAAAATCAACTTATCAGCTCAAAAAATAAGTTTTTTCACAAAATTAATACACACATGTTATTAAAGATACAATGTATCATTTGTCATTAAGAATTGAGTAAAGATAAAAAAAAATAATTATAATAATAAAGAAAAAAAAATTTGTACTATCACATCATCAAATTTGAACTGCTGAGTTAACTCGAGGTTAATTAAAATTTGCACGGGTTTTTAAGTTTGTTACTATAAATTGTGCGACTTATTTTATTTTTATGCCTCAAAAACAGGCCAAAAATAATACTAATACCACGGATCTATTTTATTTATTTTTTTGCCTCAAAATTCAGGCCAAAAATAATATTACTACTGAATGAATTTGCAATAGTGGCAGTAAATACTATATTCATGTAATTTCTATTAAAGTAAAATGCATTTTATTTTATTTTTTTATAATTGAAGAGTAATAACATCTTTTCTCAATTAAAAACCAATGAATTTACGGTGGTCCCCCATGCCAGAAATTAGTATGTCAATTATTTCACATTCTAACAGATGTTGATACTTTTTTTAATTAGGGAAAAAATAAATGTTGGATACCTTTTTAAAAAAAAAATAATTCATAAATAGAATTGAATGCACACGGAGACGGAAGCACTTGGATCAAACGGGTTACATAAGTTTGCTTGGGTCCTAGCTTGAATACAGATGAGCGTGACGTTCAATTTTATTTTTAGATAATAAAAATTAAAATGATATAAAAAATTTATCCTATCATTATTTTTATTCTTAATTAATTAAATAATATCACGCAATATATATTTAAAAAAATAAAATTGTCTTTGAAAGTTGTTATTAACTTATTTTTATAAAAATATATCTATTTTTTTATAAATAAAAAGAGTATTTATTTGACATTTTAGTTGTTATATTATTATTCCATAATAATTTCAACAAATAAAATTAGGGTATTTGAAGTGATCGACACAAAGGGTAAAACCGGTCATCACTCATCAGTTTACTTTCCAGTTATGCCTTTAACCTTTCTATTTTTGATGCCTTAGTTCGTCGATGTTTCTGCTCCCGTTTTATATACGATAGACGTATATCACTATCTGCAAGTTGGGGGAGAGCTGGCCTTTTCAATCTGCCCCACCACACGAGTACAGAATCCCTGTAAGCGGCCGGCAAACCCCCCCCCCCCCCCCCCCCCCCCCCCCCCCCGCCCCCCCCCAACCCCAACCTCAACCTCACCCCCATCCTTACCTTTTTTTTTTTTTTTTTTTTTTAAGGATAGGATTAAACTTTCATATCTTTTTCAAACAATATTAATCCTATATGTAATGTTTAATTATAAAAAAAATGAATGGAGGAAGCACGTTGTTGTATTTTTTAAAAAAAGTTTTATGCTTATCATGAACAAGATTCTAATATTACTTTACTTACCTTCTATTTTGCAATTTATTTTTTAAAATTTTCAAATATTATATGCATTTAATTTTATATGTTACAGAGAATATTAATACCATTGACTTAATTTATATTATTGAATAACAATTTCTTTTATCATCATTGTACCAAAAACGATTAAACAACTTTTTAGCGTTGGGTTACTTTTCGTAAAAATTTTGTGACTGATAAATATTTTGCGCTTTTAGTCGTACTTACATAATATTGTTATTTTATATTTACTAGACAGATTATTTCCTACAAGTAATTCTATGATAAATAACACAAATAATTTAGAGAAATTGATGGAAGACCTAATTAATAGAAATATATAACAAGTTAAGAGAAGAAAAATTAATTTGGTTGGTCATTCTAAGGGCAATTTAATTATTAGCTTACAATTTTCAAATTAAAAATTATACAATAATAATAATACATATTTAAATACAATGAATATAATTATATAGTTAATTAATTCTCTTGAACATTAATGTCAATCATACTACTTTTTCACCTTCTAAGATATTCATTTGTGTTAAAGTTATGGAGGAAAAATGTATACATGCACATTCCTAGCGGAAAAGACAAAAGGCAAAAACAAAAAAAGTGATAAAACATCACTTCTTTGCCACTAATGATCGCAATCCTTCTTATATTCAAATTAATTTGGTTAGTCATTTTAAGGGTAATTTAGTCATTATTTTATAATTTTTAAATACAAATTATATAATAATAATAATACGTGTTCAAATGCAACAAATATATAATTATAATTTCATTTCTATATATACGTACATGCATGCATGAATCTCACAATAAAACAAAAGGAAAATTTATTAAAGCATTAATGTCAACTTGCTTATCTATTTCTTTTTAATATATTATACAATTGTAAATACGATGCAAATACAAATTATCTTCAACATTATATATGTATTATGTTAATAAAAAAAAATTATGAAAATTTTGTCAACAAAAGTTATATAAAACTAACCCGTACCTCGTATGGCTATCAAACTTGTGGTCAATAAAGATCTGTTACTTTTAGGTGTCAAGTTTGATTACCGTATCATCTATGTGAGTTTGCTTCTTCATTTGCGTGAAAAGTATTTATTTCCCGTACGGACGATTTGATTGAGTATTGATATTATAATAATAATTACGAATAAATAAGATAAAAAATTTCACATATATTTTGATACAAACCTTAAAATACAGTATTTCTAAAGGTCATTTGCATGAAAAGTATTTATTCCCGTATGGACGATTTGATTGATTATTTATATTATAATAATAATTATGAATAAATAAGATAATTTTTTCACATATATTTTGATGCAAACCTTAAAATATGGTCTTTCCAAAGGTCTCCTCGTTTACGATAGAAATCTTAATCTCTTTGTATCATCTTGAAAAACTTAACTATCCAAGGAGATAGATTAAAACCTATACCAACCCACACCAAGTTGCATTTGTAACTGATGTGAGACTATTTTTTACGGTCTAATATAGAGTTCGCATCATATTTATATACGAAATATTGTACCAGTAACCTTTATATATCGGTAATGGATAATTTACGGGTCTACCCATATTTTATTTTATTTTATTTTGTAGAAAAGGTCAGTGTTTCATAATCCTTAATTATGGTCACACACTACTGCTTCAATTTTGCTTACAACAACCCACATTAAAAAATCACCCCAAGAATATAACTTTATACGAGAGAATTGAAAAACATAAAAGTATTTCACAATATAGTAGCTAAGAAATCATAGTTTAGCTTGCGGAACAATAAACGGTATGTACTAAAAACGAAATATAGGTTACTAACATATTATTAACAACTTACAGCCAAGTGATGAAAAATTAAATAAAAAGTATAAATTAATAATATATTTCATTAAAATGAAAGATAACCAAACCAAACTTTATATATTGTGAATCAAGCCAGAGGAAAAGGCAAGAGAGCCGGGGAATATCACATATGAATACAATACTAGAACATATGAATCCTAGATTTTAATAAATAAAAATAATAATTTACACGAGTAACCCTAAGTAAAAAAAAAACCACAAATACAAAAATAATCAGGTAAAATGGTAAATACTTATTTCGTTCTAAAATTAGAGATACATTTTGACTTTTTTGTATTAATTCGTAAAATTTTAAAAGTTAAAATTGATATAAAATTATTTAATTTTAATACAAACAAATATAACAATTATAAACTAATTATAAAAGACTAATAATTATCATTTTTATTATTTTTAAAATTTAAATAAAAATATATTAATTTTAAATTTTAAAATTTTGTAAATTAATTTATAAAGTCAAAATATATCGTATTATGCCCATCATACAACATGAATCATATGAACCTTCGTGTACAAGTCAAGTGCCATCGAGTGGCAGAAATTTCATAGAGTTGAACTTGTGGGTCCATATTCGAGAGCAAATGGTCGGCCCATTTCTCCAAAAATAGTGGGTCCAATCTTAACACTTAGAGTAAGGACCCACGAAACCGTGGGCAGTAAATTCGATGAAACTCCCAAACAAAGCCTCCCCACGTTTTCAAACCGTCACCGATGACTCACCACACAGCTGTAACCGAAAGCGACGAGACGTTACTATTAGCTCCTCAACTTACATGAGGGCCCCCCAAGAACGTGGCCACGTCAGCCCCGACGCTGACCATAGGTGTCGTCTGGCGCATCCCCTGAAAGTCACATTTCCACGTCTAAGCCTGGTCACCGCCGTGTGGGATCTGATTAGGCAGTTTTTACTGTTAAATATTTCTGTTGTGGGCACTTCTGTTATTGATAAATCAATGTCATAGGAGAAGCCTTTCAAGCCTATGCCACGCGCAAACTCTATGCCACCAACTAACAAAAACAAAAGGTATCATGTTCTATCATAAAACTTTTATACAGTCTTTATAATCTTTTAATTTATTTAATTAATTAGAAATTTAATTTTTTTCACGTCCTGAGAAAGAATAATAGAGTCTTGATGTCTTAAAATTATTGTATTCGATTATTTGTGTGATATACATTGAAATAAGAATAAATAAAAAAGATACAATGTATTTGTATACAAATTTGAAAAGTCACTGTAAATAAATATACGACAAACTAAAATAATTTTTTTTTTATAAAAAAACTCTTGAATTCCTGAATCACCAAAATATATTCTTAAGCTATTGAATTGTTTTGGTAAATCGACTCGGAACCAACCAAAATGACTCGGTACTTGTCTTTTTATATTTATGTATTGATGGGAGTATTTTATTTTTTATTTTCTCCTATATAACTCCTTGAAAAGTAATGTTATTTACTCCAAATTATAATGGTAACTTTAAAAATATTATATCGTTTTGTACTATTATACGTAAAATATGACTTTGTTTGTAAAATAATATTTTTAAAAAAAAATTAACAAAGCGAATTATTTATTTATTTATTTTTTGTTAAAAGAAAAAGAACACAGTGAATAATTTTATTTTATATTTTTTGTTAAAAGTCCTCAATTCTCGTTTTTGAGGTCGGTATTTGTTGAAATAATCGAAGGTTATTCACGCGCATTCGGTGAAACCGTGTTTGAAAACTTCAACCGCTGTTTCCGGATTCAACATCCAAATTTCGTTCATGGGCACGTCTCGTCCAATCCCAAATTCTATATAAACCTCACACCCCAAACTCGCCTCTCTTCTTTTCTCTCTCTTCTTCGTTCTTGCATTTATACATACACTCTTTCTGTATCTACCTTTTCCCTCGTTCTCTGCAATTTCTAGGGCTTCGTTTTTGGTCGTCGCTCCAAAGGTGACGTCATTAATCTCTCTCTCTCTCTCTCTCTCTATATATATATATATATATATATATCGCCGCGGTTATCGTATTGTCCTTTGAGCTCCGGTTCCGTAAACCAGAAGGCATCGTTTGGTTGTTGTTCGTTGACGGTTGTTTTCTTCTTTTTGTTTTTGAAGGTTTCGGATCTGATTAATTGCATTTGTCAATCGTTTCTTTCCTGGTTACGTTCCGCATTGGGAGTTCATCAATCAACTACGCCACCATTAATATTTCTCTCTTTAAAAAAATCGTAGGTCCGCAAGCAAGCATTGCTCTAATTTGTTCCTTTTGTTTTTACATATTTATTCGTACGCATATGCAATTTATGTGAACTATGTTTAATTTCACGAATTAGTTATAATTTGAGACTGTCATAGGCTTCGATTGATTTTTATTATATATACATATATATATATATATATATTAGTATTTGATTATCTGAATGAATTTATTTTCCTATTTGTTTTCCCAAGGAAAGTTATATTCTTCTGGAGTTCTGGTAGGTGTTTTCGTTTAGTCAATTTACTTCCTGTTTTTGGATGGGAAGGAAAATTTAGGTTCAATTTCTTTGCAAAATACCTTATGGGGACAAGACAATTTTTTGTTTTGGACAATAGTACCCTTATTATTCAAATAGGGTGGAAAACCACAACATGAATTGTTAAGGGTATATTTGTCTAAATAAAAAACAATTGCCCTGTCCCCTCAGTTTTTGTCCATTTAATATCACCTCACTTTTTATGTTTATAATTAACTATTTTGGTTAGTTCTGTTTTTCCCCAACTGCAAGTCTGAAACTGTTGAAATTCCTTTTTTTATGTTTATAATTGTCTATTTTGGTTAATTCTGTTTTTCCCCAACTGCAAGTCTGAAACTGTTGAAATTGTTTGGTTTGTTTGATTTAGTTTTATGTGTTATAACACTTTTTTAATAATAATTTCCTTGTCATCTATGATTTGTCGACTGCTTTATTCTATTATTGATATTATATTGTGATGGTAATTGTTATGCAAGTCCCAATTTCACTATCTACCCTCACAAATTTGCTAATATATGAATATCCCATATCATTTCATGAGGCGATTGTTCTTCAATTTTCCTGCAACTATTTTTATAGTTGTATTTATGTCACTCTCACTACCCTGGTGCAAAGAAGTTACCTATATGATGTGTTTAATAAATATTAAAATTTATGATTTAATATTATGTTATATAATCCTTAGATCCCTCTTTTAGCTATTAAAAACTTTCTGATGGTTCCATACCATTAGATCTTTATTTTAGCTATTAAAAACTTTCTTATGGTTTTTATATGTTTAATTATTCCCATGCTTTATTGTAGGCCCATAATCTTTGGTTGCATATGCTTTTGTTTGCTTTCCCTTATGTGGGCTAATATTACTTTATTAAATGCTGTTACTGGCCTATTCCAAGTAAGTATCTGGTTTTGTGGGCCAATTCAATGGTGAGCACTGTTTTTTGGAATTACTCTCACATAAAGAGGTACTGAAATATGTGTATTATCTTAGATTTGTTTAATAGCTCAACTAAACTACGGTTAATACAAGTTTTATCTGTTGAGAGTATTGTATCTTTTATATACAGCTATATATATGTGTAACATATATATATATATATATTATATCCTCGTCCCTTAACTATACAGCTGTTTGACTTATTTTCTTATATGATAAATGATAAATTTGCGATTCACTTTATTTTCTCTTAGTGGAGTCATGACAGTAAGATTTTATAAGAAGTAGAAGCATCTCCTGAAACCTAATCATGTAGTTGACGAAGCTATTATTAGCTACATGTCCGTTAAGTATCTGTAGTGTATTATTTTGTAGCTTGTCTGTTGTTATTATTTTGATGATTGCATTTCATGAAGCTTAATGCAATTATAATTTACTTATAGCTGATAGAAATGGAAGGATGATATGCTAACTAGTACTCATATCATTTGTGACATTATTTTTCTACAGCTCTTATAAATGAATTGTTCCACTTTTAGGCACAAGCAATGCTGAATATTGAGTATTTTCAAAGTAAATATCTTTATGTATAATATGTTTGATATGCTTTTGGCAATTGAGATACTGAAAAGGGTTGGAAAGCAGAATATAAACAATCCATTTACAAATCTTTATTGGTAGAATTATGTGGAATGATGGAACATGAAAAATATTTATTCCACATTTGTATTGAAATATTAGGACCAGAGGATCAATTAGCAGACACTCTTGATTAACTGCAGTTTTGGATTAAATATTACAAACGGGTCCTTGTGTCATTTAATAGTGAGAGTGCTGTAATGTATCTGTCAGAAATATATCCTATTGAAGAAATGTGCATTGGGAGAGACAGGGATTTGGAATACAATGATTTCAGTAATTTTAAAAACTTCAAATATTTTCCAATCAACGTGTCAGGAGAAAAGTTGAGATTTACTGCTACATCACATTAATTGGAATTCCATATCAGTGAACAGAAGGTGCTCTAGGACAATTTAAAGTTTTCTATTTTTATTTTTCTGGTGAATTATGTGTGCTATCAGTTTTTACAAGTCTGTTATACACATATTTGTCTTATCGAGAAATTGTATTTAATGCAAGTTGTTCCTCTTTTTTTGCTTTATATAATTTTTAATCGCTTTGCCTGTAGTATACGTTGGTTGAGCTGTGAAATGCATATTGTTAATCTTTTGTATCCCAGCATCATGGTGCAGCATTTATGTTTTCAACAACTGAACTTTCATATAGACATTACATCACTAAGTCTGTTTCAGCCTTGATGCAATAAGCACAAACTTTTATATGGTTGACAAACTTTTTGTTACTATGGTTATAACATTTTGTACACTTTAATGTTTTGCAGTTGTTGCTCTGTTGTTTGATCTATACAGAGTTGCTGGGCAGGAAGTGAGGATGCACAAGTAAGACTAAACTCTGGATGTCTTCAATAAATATCTGCTCTTGAATCTATTTTTTAGTCCCTTCACTGAACACTTCATGACCAATAGTTTACAGGAGTCTTGTGCTTGATGGACTGCTGTCAGACAAGCAGTGACAAAAAGACTTTGAAGCGGTGGTTTTTCATTGACAAGAGGGTTGGCTAAAAAATTGTGTAAGGTTGGGTATTATAACCATCTTGTTTGATACAACTGTCAGCTGCCACAGATTAATCAACTTCATAAATTGATTAACAAAGCTGAATCTGATGGAATCAAATCATAATGCTTCAGTTCTCACCGACTCTGCCCCCATGAACAACTCAAGATTAGGCCTCCATTCTGCTCTGCTTCCATATTCTCCCCCTGGTGCAGTTTTCTCTTCAAGTCTCTTTCTCACAATTCCAAGGAAAAAGCCTGGCCTATTCGATGATGTTCGGTCCCCCTGTTGGTTGGATGCCATGAAATCTTCATCTCCCACTCATAAGAAGTTAACTAAAGATTCCAGCACTGAGCCAACTGATAATGATATTGCTTATCGCAATTGGATGGTAATGTTATCATATTGTTCTCTTCTTTTTAGTTGACATTCAGATTTGTTTTTCTCCTATGAAATATCAAATACCGTACCTAAATTCCTCTTTCTGTTTTATGCAGCTCAAGTATCCATCTGCACTTGCATCCTTTGAGAAAATAACAAGTTATGCCAAGGGCAAGAGAGTTGCATTGTTTCTGGATTATGATGGGACACTATCACCTATAGTACGCAATCCAGATCGAGCCTTTATGTCTAATCATGTGAGAAGCTACTCTTTTTATCCTTTTTTCCTTTTTAATTTGGTTCTTGTATTTATAAATACATATATAAAATGGAAAACCCACCCCTGGATTCTTCTTGATACATAGTGACATTTTCAGATGCGTTCTGCTGTAAAGAATGTGGCAAAATATTTCCCAACAGCAATTATTAGCGGGAGAAGCCGCGACAAGGTACGTGCCAGCCACTGTTCAAATGCTAATGTATTGTTTAGCAATTTTCAATACAATTATGCTTCTTTATTGGTCATTTGACACATGCCTCCATTTCCTTACAGGTACACACGTTTGTAGGACTAACAGAACTCTACTATGCTGGTAGCCATGGGATGGACATAATGGGTCCTGTTCGTCCCATTACTAATGATCATACAAATTGTATTAGGTCCACTAACAAGCAGGTGATAATCTAGAGAAACTTTTCTTCTTGCTGGACTCTATGGAACCCCATAACCTTTTTTCTCTTGCTGATGGAGTAGTTATATTTGTTCAATAATAGGGTAAGGAAGTTAACTTGTTCCAGCCTGCTAGTGAATTCTTACCTATGATTGATGAGGTATGTAATGGAATATGATCTGGTGCATTAGTATGTCTTAATGTCATTCTGTATTATCAAAGAATCCTGATTTATTCATATGCGAGCAGGTTTTTCAGTTCCTTGTCGAAACTACTAAAGAAATAAATGGAGCCAAAGTCGAGAACAATAAATTCTGCGTCTCCGTGCACTATCGTAATGTAGATGAGAAGGTGGGGGTTGTTCTGAGCTCTACAAGCTCAAGAGTGATTTTGAGAGTTGTGTTTTGGGTAAAGATTGATATTTATTTTTAATTTTTAATATGTGCTTTTTTAAACTGTTATAGAGTTGGACAACAGTTGCACAATGTGTCCATGACATTATGAAGAACTACCCTAGACTGCGATTAACTCATGGGCGGAAGGTTTACCTCTAAGCCAGCTTGTGAATTGTTAGATATTTATATTTTTATTATTGTTTTTCGTAGTTCATTATGCACTCCCTCTTCTAATTGGTTGTTTCATCCTCCATATATTTAGGTTTTAGAGGTCCGGCCTGTGCTTAATTGGGACAAAGGGAAGGCTGTGGAGTTTTTACTTGAATCCCTTGGTGAGTACAGTCTTCTCTCTTCTATATTCATAAACATCATAACATTTAGTCCTAAAAATTATTGATTGTTTGTTTCTGTTAACAACCTAATAATGGTATTGGCATTGATGATGTAGGATTAAGTAATTGTGACGATGTTCTCCCAATATATGTGGGAGATGACAGAACCGATGAAGATGCATTTAAGGTAATACTTGCAAAGCATGCTATAAAATTAGCGGTCTCATCAGAACACATTTTTTTAGTACATTAAACTAAAACTTGATGGACTTCTTTACAGGTTTTGAGAGAGGGTAATCGAGGTTTTGGTATCTTGGTGTCTTCTACGCCTAAGGAAAGCAATGCATTTTACTCTCTCAGGGATCCATCAGAGGTAAAATCATTCTTAAAATCAACTCACTACTAGTCTTCACTGAGATCAGGATATTGTTTTGTACATAATCTCAGGTTTATTACACAAATAATTTGGCTAAATAATGCCTTTTTTATTTAAAGAACTCTTCTTTTGAGATCAGGAATGATGTTTTGCACATAATCTCAGGTTCAGTACTCAATGTCTGGGCTTTCAAGTACTTCCTCTTTTTCTAAAAGAACTAATCAGATAGAAAGTAAATAAATAAAATGGTGTATTTTTTATATAATAAGTAGAGAATCTAAGAGTAAATATATAAATCGGTGTTAAAGGCTCCACCATATTTTATTAATCAAATATGGATGACAGATTCAAATCCACTTCCCCTCCTAACTTCTCAGATACTAAAAAAACTGGTGCCTTGAATGTAGTAGTAGTGTAGTACCACGAGGGTTTCAACTCTGTGGACACTGGGTAAAAAGTTGAGGTATCGGTATAGGCCTTAATGGGTGATACACAACAAAAAACTATATATTGGTTAAAAGGATTGAAAAATCCAAAAAAATAATAATAATAAGAATAAGGAAAATAATAAATAAAATACATACAAAGTTGTCATTTACTATAAATCGTATGACACATAGCTGTTGTACTTGTTAACATTGTTTGGATGTAAAATTGTTTTTTTTTTTTTTGCTTATTTTGCCGATATTGGCCCATACGTCTATGTATTGGTGGATACCATTAAGTACTGGTCACTGCAGTTGTACCGATATCAGCCGATACTTGAACCATGCTACGGGTTATACTGTTTCTGACTGCGGGCATGTGCTGTTATTGCTTTGCTTATTGAGTTTTGTATTACTTTGAGACAAACCCCGACTTTCATTTTGTGTTTGTGTTTCGTTGTTTGTGCTCTCTAATTTATGAAGGAATCATTTGGTATATGTGTAGGTCATGGAGTTCCTCAAGTCACTGGTGATATGGAAGAAATCAAGCGCCCTATAATTGTGAATGATATAAAGAAGAATGTACTCAGTTTTTTCATATACAGTTAGGAAGTTACATGTTTTGAGTTCCTTTTTATAGAAGATAACGCCAGAGGTGTTGAAGCAGAGGTGCATAAAAAAGGCCTTCTTGATTCAGCGAGAAGAATGATATATTGGTTTGCCTTGGTAAATCATTTACAGTCTCCCACTATTGAGGCACACAAGGATGCTTCATCATGCCATAATGTAATTAAATCATGTATTTTTTTCCCTTCCGAGTTTTGGTGTTATTACATCTCATTAGCTACCTTTTTTTCTTTTTTCTTTTGGATTCGGTTTTGGGGGGGGGGGGGGGGGGTATAGTTCCATTTGTTTATTGGTCATTTTTATTTATTTATTTATTTACTTCAATAAATTATTAATGTAACTTTTTGGGAGGAGTTATCAGTTATGGAATTTGGATGGCCTTGCTGCAGCGGTTATGTAATGTAGCAAAATAATCTATCCATCTCTTTTCGAATATTTCTGCAACTGATGTTAATGTCATACTATATTGCTGCGTAAATAAAGAAATGTGAACTATCTATCCTACTGGGAATTATTTCTGTTAGTTTCATCATCTCCTTCATCTTAGACTTCTTCTACCTTATATACGTAGTTCAAGTTTTTGTTTTCTTAAGCAAAATAGCAACTCTTTTTCTTCCCCTTTTTAGTTGGAATAGTTTCATCATTCATTTTCGCAAGAAAAAAAAATATTCTTTAAAAATCAGATCATTCTGGCTACCTGCTAGAATGGACTACTTGTCACTTGTGAGTAGAAAGTGATGTCAACTTATTGGCATTTCGTAACAGGATCCTCTTAACATGTACACATAATATATTCTTGAACTGTGTGTATATTTCTTTGGACTTGATGCAAATGCAACAAGAGAATATACTCTTAGTGCAAATGCAGTAAAAGAATATACTCTTAAACTATGTGCTCTAAAGACACATATTAAGAAATTCTTTCATAATAATAATAATTAATTACCGTCCATTAACATGGAACTTTCAAGCTTTAAAACATACTCATTGCTAATCAGTAATTTAATTAATCATTCACTTCTTTGCCAACTCTGTTGATTTGATCTCGTGACAGGGTGGTACCTTGAAATAAAAACATTCAATGGCAGTAGCATTAATTACACGTGAATTTTATGGCTACTATTACTTTGTCGACTAAAGCTTGTAGTAATTTTTTGGTATATTATGTAATGGATAATATTCGCAATCTTTATTTATTTTTTAATTTAAAATATAAATTTAAGTTTATACATAATTATTATATTGATTATTTAATACCATAATGGGTTTTAAATAATAATTACATATGGTGACATGAATTATAAATTGAAAAAAATTAAGATCAATAACATTGTCTTATTCATCATTAAAGAATAATTGACAAAAACATGTTTGAAATTCAATTTGTCATTATTTTCATATTAACGTATACTCTTTTGCTAATGCCAGTACAATTCTGTTGACTTTTGAAATTTGCAAATAAATATAGACGTTCACTCTCGTAAGTTCTCCGTCTTAAAAATAAATAACTTAAATTGATTAATATATGATTGTTCGATTAAGACAAACTTATTAATTCTAATTTTAAAATACGTTAATATATATTTCAAGGGATAGACTATTTTATTTTTGTATTACTATTAAAACTTGTATGGGCACTATTAAACACAATGTTTTTCAAGTTGTAAATTTTAAAATTAATTTTTTATTCTGAAAATTATGTCTAATCATTTTTTTTTTGATATGTGAAGTATCTCGAATTGCGTCGAACTAATCTCTCCATCCCGAACGAGGCTTTCGAAACAGACTTGCGCTTGCGCTTACGCTTACGATCCATAGCTTATATGCTACTTTGAGTGGGAGTCGAATTTAAGACTTTCGAGTTTATGACTGAATTTAAATTTTTCCTTAAATTATTGAGACATGCGACAGAATTTTAATCATATTCCACGCGTTCCTTATAAATTTCCTTAACTTTTTGAAAAAGGGTAAGCCATCAAATGGACATTAATACCTATAATCAGATTATCTATTTGGACATAGAGTATGTACAAATTATTTCACTAAAAATGGAAGAAGGGACTGTATTTATGACCCACCAGACTGAATCAATCTATTATTTGACCACTTTTATTTTTGAGTAATATCGATTCAAGTATAATAATTAACACAATTAATTTCAAAAGTCTTTTGAGCACAATAATAAATAAACTTTAACAATCTCTCAAGAATAATAACAAATAAACTCCACACCCTATAAGTAAGAGAATAAGTATCACATCTGAGGGGAAAAATCACAATAAAGAGAAGAAAAAACTTCACAATAAAAAAAATACAAAAACACTAAAAATTGAACTAAATATTTAATAATTTTTACCACTTGGCTAAAACGACTTTAATTCGTATCTAGGATGAGTACGCTAATTAGCCTAATTTTGAGCTAGCAAGGTATTTTATTTTAATGATTGAATTTAATTAATTAAAATATTGAATACTATTTTAATATAATACTATCGTGCTTGAATGATTAAAGGTAGATTGTTCAAATTTAGGTATGACGTTATCATAATAGTCGGTTCTTCTTTTACTATATTGAATAACTGCTCAAATCTGTATATTATGTTATTATTTTAAAATTATGACCGTTTTTTAAATATATTTAGTGTTTATTAATTGTTACGATTGACTCTTTCCTTAATTATTTGTTATTATATTTAAATAAATTATTATTCCAACTAATTGTATTTTAATCCTTTCATTATTTATAATAGTTTACAGTCGATTAGACTGTTTTATACAAAAATTAATACCTGCGTAGGTATCCAATCCATGTTGTATGTATGTGATGCTGTCAGTGCCACGCATTTGATTTTAACTCAATTAATTCCACGCATTTGATTTTGTCGCGATTAATTGAGTAATGTAGGGCCTGGTCGCCCATAATTATCTAATAATTCTTCCAGGTGATTTACTACCTATATCTGTTTGGTGTTCGTAGGTGCACACGGTTATGTACTGAACTTGAGTTCGGATCGGATCGGATTTTCTCGACAGCAATTCAAGTTCAACACGTTAATGTACTGACTAATCACATATAGATTCTATCCTATCCTATCCTAGAATATAAATGATTTGATACTATCCTAGAATAGTACTAGTAAATAATTTGATACTATCTTCAATCTTCATCCTGTCCTTGAATACAGATGATTTGATGATACATACATACAAACATACAGATTCTATCGGAGACTCAAAAAAAGGAGTCATCGGTCATCCGATTAATTTTTCTCACACTTATCACACGCCTACCAAACCAAACCAAACCAAACACACCACTCCTCATTACCCGGCCCACCTTACGGATATGTCGGACCAATCCATTTGCCAAACTCTCTCACACCCTCTCTTTCTCTTTAATTTTTTTTTTAAATATACAAATCATTTGAGACATATTGGAAATTCAAATTTCAAAATTCTTAACTAATTTGTAAGTATAATAATGAAAGCAAAACAACATTTTGACTTGAAATATTATTCCTCTTTTGATTGGATTTAATTGAAATAATAACGTGTTGTGTAAAATTATAGATTTGGATTTCAATTTGTCTATTTATTTAGTTTCATTTTTACGTAGAAATTACATATGAAAATTTTGATATTTTTGAATTGATGTGTTATAATTTTGTACGTTGAGATTGAATTGGGTAATTAATTAGGAAAATTTTATTTTAAATTTTGCTATTGATATTGAAATAATAAATGGAAAAGACTAAACAACCTTTCATTAACTATTATGAACGATCAAAATTTCATGCTGGCCTTTTTATTTTTGTTTTTGTCAAAACCATGTCATCACCACTGGCACCTACTAAGAATAATATTATTCACATACAAAATCGTATAGGGATTACTATAAAATAAAAATTAGTATAAAGATTAAAATAAAAAGTACAAAGACTAAAATGATTATTTTTCCATATGGAGTAATAAAATTCTATAAATTTCAACGACAATTATTAAGTAAACTTCACGTGTTATGTGACATCCCAGATGTTTACGTGATTAGTAACTATTGCAATTAAATAGTCATGGCAATTGTTTGTGGCGTACGGTGATCTGTAGCAAAGAATATTGATGGGACAAAGAAAGAATAACACTTGAAATATAATTGAGTCCAAATAAAAATTATGAAATTAAATAGATAAAATAGGCAATATAAAACCTATATTAAGTGATGCGTTGAAATGATTCAAACTATTAAGATTTCGGAAGAGAATAGACGTAAACCGAGTAAGGAGACTGCGGTATTATGATTCCGATGACGGAATCTTTATAAGAGGGGAAGAATGTGATAACCCAAATTTTTGAAAGTATTAAAATCTGAATTTAATAAAATATATTTTCAAACTATATCACAAAGTTGTGATTAAATGTCATCATATGAAATATGTGGAGTTATTGATATTATGAAATTATTTGAAAAATAAAAAGGAAATGAGAAAAATTGACTAACTTATATTGGTTAAATCATTTTATGTTGAATAAAGTTAAGATATTGAATTTGTAAAATAACTTAATTGTCAATATAATAGTTAATGTAATAATTAAACAAGAAATAATTACATGATATGAGAAAGTGAATTGTATGGTATAATGGTAATATATTGTGATAAAGTTTGTTGGATGAGTTGTAATTAATAATATAAATATTTGTGTAATATTTATATGGAGTGAGAATAAATTTAATAGATTATTAGAAATTTAATATCCTAACTTTATTTAACATAAAATGATTTAACTAATATAAGTTAATCAATTTTCTCATTTCGTTTTCATTTTTTAAATAATTTTATAATATTAATAACTCCACATGTCTCGTATGATGACATTTAATCACAACTCTGTGATATAGTTTGCAAATGTATTTTATTAAATTCAAATTTTAATATTTTTGAAAATCTGGGTTATCACATGTTACACAAGGATAAGTCTACATACACTACTCTAAATCCTACATTGCACATCCAACCATTAAAAAGTGGGACCTGACGTGAATTTTCGGTCCCACTTTTTAATGGTTGGATGTACAATGTAGTGTTTGGAGTAGTGTACATAAACTTATCCATTACACAAATCTTATAATAAAAATCTCATAATAACAAGAAAAAGAAAAAGAAAAGGAAAGTTTTTTTTCATAAAAAGGCGAAAGTAAGTACTCCAATAAAAGTTAATCTTAGGTTAGTACTCCCTCCGTCCCAAATTAATTGCTCAATTTTTATCATTTTAAGTTAAATTGATTATTTTTAGAACTAATCTTTTTATTATTTTTGCTAAAATATAAGTGAAGAGATTATAACCAAAAAAAAATATATATATAATTTATTACTAACTCTAATTTTTATAATTTTAGAAATATATTTATATATGCTTAATTAATAATTCTAAAAATAGTCAATTTAATTTAAAATGGTCAAAATTGAGCAATTAATTAGGGACAGAGTGATAATAAAAAATAATCTTAAACTTATTATTCCAGTCTTAACCATGCTAACACGCCTGACGCCTGACGCCTGACGCCTGTCTCGCCCTGTTATGTATATTATAAATAAGTGGTGCATTTTATTAACATTTGTAGTTAAACCTCTCTTAAATCAATGGAATCTATCCCTTCCTCTGCTCACGATCTAGAACATGCAAATTCCTACACTCCCCTACCGGACCAATCCGAATATTCACCCACGGGCCACCGGCGACCCATTAAGGCTCTTTCTAGTATCCTTCTCTCCCTACTTCTCTTTTCATTTGTCATAGTCCTGATTCTCAATCCACAAAGACCCAAACCCCAAGTAGCTACCAGTGCTGATGATTTCCCAAAATCTTCACCGTTGACGTCGATATCAGCGGAGATATTGGAGCCATCGTCGAGAGGGGTCTCGCAGGGCGTCTCCGATAAGACTTTCCGGCAATTCTCATCTGCGTCGTCGTACCCTTGGACCAATGCTATGCTGTCTTGGCAGAGATCTTGTTACCATTTTCAACCCCCAAAAAATTGGATGAATGGTCAGCATTTACCTCATTTTTTATTACTACTTCCGTGCTACAAACGAATTAGCTTATTCTAGTTAATTTGTTAATTTTTGAAATTTAACTTGTGATATAAATCTAGTACAATTTTTAAAATAATAATTTTGTTTATAATGAAGTATAGTTTTTCCAATATTAGTATGTTTTCTTAGCTAAAATCCTCTCCGTTTTCCGGTATACAAAATAGGGGATTTTGCTAAGTCGATTTTTCTTACTTTACTTGTTGCTTGTCAGTGTACAATGATGCCCCATTCAATATAAAATTATTCAAAATAGTATATTTCTTTCCATTATTAGTTTCGGGGTAAGGGTTCTTTTAACATGTGTCCTAACGCATTATACACAGAAATCGAGAGAATATTTCCTCGATTATTGTGCAAATTTATTTGATTTCTGCGTTTATATACAGATTAAGGAAATATGCACAGGAATCAAAAAAATATTCTTTCGATTCCTGTGTATAATGTGTGCCTTTAGGACAAATATTAAGAAAATCTTTTTTATAATTACGAATAGTGTTAATTAATTTATTATATCGAGTAGCATAATTGTTTAAAAAATAAATATAATCCTACCGTCAATTTTTCACTAAAACTTTAATGGATGAATTTTTTTTTAGATTTTTAATGGTGAAAATATTTGTTATGATTCTAATTTTGGTAGGATTGATTTTAATATCATCAACTATCTATTAACATATTTTGATTATTACTAACAAAATTATTGAAATTAAATAATTGATGTATCGAATGAAATTGGAAGACATATATAATGGAGGGAAGCCAAATTCCTTTGTCACTATTTAAGAATTTCATTATTTTCTCCCCTTACTAATCCAAAGCTTTTGCGGATGCTTCATGGGCTGCTTTTTTGGTGCTTCGGAAAATGTTCTGCTGCAGATCCTGATGGTACGTCCTTTTAACATAATCCTGTATTTTCTTTAATTTATAGACTATTATAGTCTCTATTATTTTTTCTTCATTGGGTAACTAGCAAATCGAATTATAGCCCAAAAACAAAAACACTTGAAAGCTGAAACTTGCTAAAGGTAGGAAGATTCAAAATATTTTTAAAGATTTATAGGTTTATTATATAATTTAATCACCAAATTCCACCCAAAATTTCTAGGGATACTATCTTAAATCTCTGCGTGACTGTATCAATGGGACTGTTTATTTTTGGTTTATGATGATGTGGCATCTCCATAGTGCAGTGGGCTCCACTACTTTAGTCTAGCAACCTCTCTAAGCCAATTATTACAAACAAAATAATGTAAGAAAGGGGTTGGCTGTCCTTCTCAGTGTTGTGGACCAATCAAAAGTTGAGTTTCTCTGCAAAAATTATGATACTAGGGATCCACTTTCGGTTTGTCACTTTTTCCTTGATGCATTTTTTTTCTTCTAAATACAATAGAAAGTTGGAAACTGTAAAGTTTCCTGCACATAACTCTCATCTCTCTTCAATGAATCAATTATATGATATCCATGTATAAATATCGATTAATATTCGACTTAAATGCATAAGGATGCATAGAACCATAGGTTATGATTCAAATAATTGGAGGTTATGCTTTTTTATTTATTTATATATTCTAGTTTCAAACAATAGTCAATTGCAGAAACTGACGGTATGTCATGACAAAGTAGTTGAACATTACCATCAGTTGATGAGTTTTAGCTTATTGAACCTGTCACTCCAAACACCAGTTTGATCCAAGTTAAAATTTTAGTTTGAAAAGCTAACCATCATCATACGTCAGGTACTACTCTTTTATGTCTAGAATATATACTAATGTTTCTACTATTTCAGTTTAGCACAAAATTTTAGTTTTTATGTTTTATTTTTGTCTCAAACAATTTTAAAAGTGATTTGTATTACCTCTAAATTATTGTATTTTGTCCATTCTGCAAAAAATGGACAAAATAGAAGTGTTTTAAACTCTTTTACAATTATTTTGAAGTAAAAATAAAATGTAAAAAGTCCCACTTTTTCAACACAGAGGCAATAAGATGGAATAATTTTTAGTTTTATTAACAAAAATTCCCCTTTGGGTGTTGTCTTAACTATCAACTACTCGTTTCGAGGAGACAAAAAACTACTACTTCTACCTACTACTCTTAACATTTCAAACTGTTAGATTGGAAGCATTGTTATTCGAAAGAAGTTGAAGTGGTTCATTACATATATTTGGACCAACGCTACATCTTTCACTTTGAGGCGCTTGTTATATTAATACCAAAATCTAAAAATATGTCATACATACTCTATGTTGTTCAATTTTGGACAATTAGCATAAAACAAACATATGATAATACCAAGTCAGGTCATCGTTTACATCGTTAATATAGTTATTTGGCGTCGTATTGTAATTTGTTCTGTATTAGTCTTTACTCCCTCCGTTCCTTTTTATCTGTCTCTTTGGAGGGTGATTTTTTTTTCTTTCTTTTTATCTATCATTTGTAGATTTCAAAGAAGTAGTATTAATGAATTAGTTTTCTATATTATCCTTACATTAAATATTAATTTGTTTCTCTTTCATCTTTTCAATGAATTTTAGAAGGGTAATATTGAGATTTTATAGTCATTTTAATCACTCAGACAATGTATTAATTCCATTTCTTGATCTCTATGTTTTGTTCTAAATGTCAATTAAAAAAGAACAGAGGGAGTAACTTGGAGTAATTAAGTATCGGGAATGTTAGCTTTCGTAAATAATTTGGTAGTGTTTCTCGCTAGTCTTTTAAAGTTAGCTATCATGTATAAATGATCTTTGAAAGATGGTTGGCTTTCTCCTACAACTGGTCAAATCTGGGATAGGCAAAATACTTGAGGCCTTTCTAGTTTTCTCTTCTTTCAAGGCTCACTCATGATGCAAATGATGTAATTTTTCTAGGCTATTATTGGCAACCCAATTCCATGTTTTGGAATTGGAATTGAATTCAAAATTTTAACTAAACTTTGATTCTATGAACTTATAAATGTGCTTTTAATTTTTATTTTAAAGTTTGGAATTGAGTTGCTAAACGTAGCATTGGTAGGTTCCATCTCCGGTTAATCTGAATAACACTTGAACTAATAAATGTGTGTATTCTTTAACATTATTGAACTATCATGACTCATCACTCGTGAGTGTATTGTCATTGTGAAGATACGCTACAATATAGTTCAATATAGTTATTTTAGTGTAAAAATAATGACATGAATAATTCGGTATTACACAGGTCCATTATTCCACATGGGGTGGTACCATCTTTACTATCAATACAACCCAGATTCTGCGGTTTGGGGCAACATCACATGGGGCCATGCTGTATCAAGGGACCTTATTAACTGGCTCTACCTTCCCTTTGCTATGGTGCCTGATAGCTGGTATGATATCAACGGTGTTTGGACTGGGTCTGCTACACGCCTCCCGGATGGTAAGATTGTCATGCTATACACTGGTGGCACAGATGAGTTTGTGCAGGTGCAAAACTTAGCATACCCTGCCAACCTATCTGATCCTCTACTCCTTGATTGGGTCAAGTATCCGGATAACCCTGTTTTGGTCCCTCCACCCGGCATTGGTATTAAAGACTTCAGGGACCCAACCACGGCCTGGCTTGGCCCAGATGGAAAGTGGAGGATCACAATTGGGTCTAAGGTAAACACCACGGGTATCTCACTTGTATATCAGACAACAAACTTTACAAGCTATGAGCTGTTGGATGGGTTATTACATTCGGTTCCGGGTACTGGAATGTGGGAATGTGTAGACTTTTACCCGATATCAATGACAGGTGCAAATGGGTTGGACACCTCGGCCAATGGGCTGGGTATTAAGCACGTGCTAAAATCAAGTTTAGATGACAGTAAGCAGGATTATTATGCACTTGGTACCTATGATCCAATAATGAACAAGTGGACACCTGATGATCCAGAGTTAGATGTGGGAATCGGGTTGAGGTTGGATTATGGAAAATTTTATGCTTCAAAAACATTTTATGACCAGAATAAGGAAAGAAGGCTCCTTTGGGGTTGGATTGGTGAAACTGATAGTGAAACTACTGACCTCCTGAAAGGTTGGGCATCTGTTCAGGTACACTCCAACATTTAGCTAACATCATGCACCTTCTATTTAATTTTCAATTTGGTGACCTACTTTTTTTTTTCACTCATGAATGAATTATGAATATTAATATTTGGTATTAAAAAGTTCCGGTTTAAGCTACAATCGTGTGTGTGTGGAGGTTCAGTAGACTTATATTTCGAAAATAAGATAGTGATGCAGTGACAGATTTCAGTTCATAATCGGATTTAGAATATGATTTATATTTAATAGTATTCTTATTTTAATAGTTTCCAATTACTTGTAGGAAAGTTAATTAGTAGTTTAATTATCCTTTTCAAAGTAGAATAGGAGAGTTATTTAGGCCTATAAATATAAGTTGTCTTGAGACTTCTTATTCATTCAATTTTCATAATAATACCTTATTGTTTTTGTTGGAGAATTCTCTTTCTTCCTTATTTATTAAGGTTTATTCTTACGTCGTCACTAGAACATTATCTAATCCCCACGTTTGTGTTAGTACGTTAAACTAACCAAGTTCCCGCTGTGTCAGATAATACCCCATAAATCATATACCATAGGATGGCTATTCAAAATTTTGATCAACTTCTTGTTCTGTTCTACAGACCATTCCAAGAACCGTAGTGTTTGATATACAAACTGGAACCAATATACTCCAATGGCCAGTCGAGGAAGTGGAGAGCTTGAGATTGAAAAGTCATGAATTCAATAAGGTGAAACTTATACCAGGATCACTCATCCCACTCAGGATTGGCTCAGCTACACAGGTTTATCTATTGTTTAGTGCATCCAGTTAAATTAATTGTTTGTTTTTGTGTGAGCCTAACAGCTATACTTGTTTGACTATGGGAACAGATAGACATAGTTGCTACTTTTGAAGTAGACGAAGAGGCATTGGAATTGACAGTAGAAGCCGATGTGGGTTACAATTGCACCAACAGCGGCGGTGCTGCTGGTAGAGGCATTTTGGGACCATTTGGCATTTTGGTCCTTGCTGATGATTTACTCACTGAATTAACTCCTGTTTATTTCTATATTGCCAAAGGCACTGATGGGAGTGCTAAAACTTATTTTTGTGCTGATGAATCCAGGTTTGCCTCTTATATTTCCCGATGATATGCCAAAAGTTATTAAACTAGTTGCAAGAAAAGTGATACAACGTTAAGTAGTGATGTTGTTTCTATTACGTTTAATAATCTTTATTTGATGGTTAAGGTCAATTAATATCTAATGCAGATCATCAACGGCTTTGGATGTTGGAAAACTGGTTTATGGAAGTGATGTTCCTGTTCTTCATGGTGAAAAGTTCTCTATGAGGTTATTGGTACGTGAAAGTTATATCTTGTCCTTGTTTTAAAAGGTTGGAATTCTCTTATGTGTTGCATAATCTTAATTAATTAATTGTTATTATTATTGTTTGCTCAAGTGGATAAGAATGCTAAAACATAGAAACAGCATAAAGTCTATACTATTATTTAAAAAGTCATATCTTCCTATGTGTGTGCGTCAGTGTGATATATATATATATATAAAATTGAACTTTGGCTGAAAACATAACTAATGAAATTAGAACAGAATAACATTTGCTTCTACAGAATGCAATGCATGAACTTGAATTAATGGTTTTAGAATGGAATCAGGTTGATCATTCCATTGTGGAGAGCTTTGCTCAAGGAGGAAGAACAGTGATATCATCGCGGGTCTATCCAACAAGAGCAATTGATGGAGCAGCGCGAGTATTCCTGTTTAATAATGCCACGGGAATGAGTGTCACTGCATCAGTAAAGGCGTGGCAAATGGGTTCTGTTACCAGTCAACCTTTCCCCTTCGATCACTAGTAATATAGTTTTTTTCATTTCTTTATCTGCGGAAATGGAATGAAAATAAGATCAAGTAGAAGAGTCTTCCAGCAGGCAAAGGTAGTTTATTGGATTTTTAGTTTTTACGCTGGAATGTCAGGTCCTTGGTTAATTAGAAATAGGCATTGTCCATCAACTACATGTAATTATGTATTGTATTCTTATCTGAATTATATTTCTGAATATAGTTACATTTTTTATTGCCATTGTGCATTCGTTTGAAATTGTGCCGGGGATGTTTTCCATTTTTTTTGATAAATCACTGTCAGAGATGTTGTTAATATATTTAACTGTGAAAATGTATATATATTATTTTTCAGAATTTTTTGCAATTGTAATTTTTTAAAATTAATATAACAGTGAGATCCGGTCACTCTGCTCTAATTTTTGAGGTAGATTATTGATGTGAAGTACGCATTGGGCCTAATGGGCTAGGGCGGCCGAAGCTCTACGCGTCTAAGTCCTATCGATATCTGAGTTTAATTGTGGTCTCCTTTTCCACAGATGTTAGCGTTCCTTTTATATTCTCCCTATTGATAAAGGTTGATAACATTACACACACACACATATATATATATATATGGATTTTGCTGCACTTACAAAGAATTTTTATAAAAATTAATTTACAAAATGATGTGTTAATATGTAATTAGCGAATAATTCACTATACATAGATAAATTCAGTGATTGTAACCAACCAAAACTATACACATCATTTTGTATATGTTATTTGTAACAATTCTTTAATCACCGAATATTATTGTTATTTATTTCTCAAATTTAAGTAATAATTATTTCACTTAATTTAGTAGATATAAATTTTAATACACTGTGAGTGTAATTTTACGCTAACATGCAATTCTTGACGTCTCCTTCCACGCTCCAAGTCCTAGAACAGGTCTCCTTCCAAGTTCCAAGTCCTAGAACAGGTCTCCTTCCAAGTTCCAAGTCCTAGAACATGGCTAAACTCTGTTTCTTTATTTGGAAAAAAGTTTTAAAGTGGCGGGTTGATTAGATGTTTAGCGGGATCAGTGCAGCCAATTTTAGTGCTTGATTTATGGGCTCTGCTTTATATGTATAATAATAATAATAATATTGGTTTTATCTTATTTTAATTCTAACAGCATATTCTAAGCTTTGACACCTTCCCTTTCTTTGTCAGAAAGTATGCATTAGTTGCAAATATTCTACTTTAAAAACATTTTTATGGTAGTATATAAAATGATTTTTATTTTATTTTAATTTTATTACTCTTTGTATCTCATAAAAAGTTGTTAATAAAAATTTCACACACACAAAAACAAAAACAAATCTCGTTTCATTGAATACTTAAATGAATAAAATCACAATATCATCTAGCGCTATCATAATTTTTTATTATTATTATTATTATTATTATTATGTCAGTATTAATAAACTCAAAAAAAATCATGATTTTAGCAGTAAATGTGGTACAAAAATGTATTTTTAAAATTTACAAAATATTGTATTATTTGTGTGGAACGAAGGACTGAGGGAGTAGTTTATTTTACAATTATCAAGATTTAACCAAAAGTGGTCATCCCTTTTGAAAGAAAAATATTTTCAATTTCCCATTGATTCCCTAGCCAGCCAGCCACCAACTGTAGTTTAATTTCTTAAATCTTTTTTTATACCTTACCTTACCTGCATTAAACAGGGTAACCAATCAAGAGATTATGGAGGGAGGATGCATCAAATATTTAAATTCCATTGATTAGGCACCGATTTTCAAATAATTAAGACCACAGATTTCTCATCTGATCAGAGTAACGACTGCATTAAAATATATATATATATATATATATATATATATACACACACACACACACACACGTTTATAGTAATTAGCCCAGAAGGAGGGCCAAGTACCTGAAACTATTTATGTGCACAAGTTTGATATATCCTCCGTGTGCAAGTTTGTTAAAACCCACAATCCAGAAAATAACAGCTGTGCTTATAGTATTTTTTTTGGGCATTAGCTTACCTGTTTATCTAATTTTAGAATGTGGTATTTTTTTTCTTTTCAAAATTAGAGATACATTTTTTAAATAATAGTTTTTATATATAAAAAGTTTATATATTTTTAAAAATATATATTCTTAACATTTGCTAAAAATGTGATAGGAGCGACATGATAGTAATTAATAAATCTAATATAATTAATGGCATGTTAAGAAATTCGTATGACTTTATAGTGTAAAAATTTTAATTTTAGAATGAATTAAAAAACTTGAATCTTTAATTTTTTAAAAAGAAAGTATTTCATTTTTTAAAATTAATTGTTGTTTTTGAAACTACAATCAGATTCATAGCTGAAAGCTTGTAGCACACATTAAATTGTTGCAAAAGACACGTTAATTCCTAGCATTATGCCGCAAAAATGTTAAAAAGCTTTCTTAATAAAGTAGTGATCCCTCCTTAAAATAATAAAAGTACTCTCTCTCTCTCTCTCTCTCTCTCTCTCTCTCTCTCTCTCATCTTAAGAAATCACGTATTTTAGAAGTTATCAGTTTCACTTTTGTTTACCATCCTAGCCTCCTACCGTAATTTAAATAATTATAACATTATACGAAACTTAAATTTATCATTTCTCAAACCTGACAATTTTTGATATTATATTTAGTTTATTTTAAATTGCATATTTTCAATTAGGACAAAGAATATTATTTTCTATCTGCTTCTTTTAGCGTTCTTACAATTTCAATACTTGATTTAAGAAACAAATAAGAGATAATAATAGATCAAATCTATTACTATATATAAAAGAGACAAAATGGAAACCATTGTTGGTTTAATAATCCTTTTAGGGCCGCGATAAATTCTTTTCGACGAATATTATAGGCTGCAATAAATTTTTTCTGACAAAAATTAATATCTTCATTTTGTCTATACATTACAATTTTACTATAATAATTCGTTGAATATAACCAAAATACCACCCCTACATTCACTTATTGTTTTATTATTATGGGAGTTACAACTTCATAATATGTAACTTTTTTTCGACAAAAATTAATATATTCATTTTGTCTATACGTTACAATTTTCCTATAATAATTCGTTGAATATAACCAAAATATAACCCCTACCTTCACTTATTGTCTTATTATTGTGGGAGTTACAACTCCATAATATGTAAATTTTCTCTGGCAAAAATTAATACCTTCATTTTGTCTACACGTTACAATTTTTCTATAATAATTCGTTGAATATAACCAAAATACAACCCCTACATTCACTTATTGTCTTATTATTGTGGAAGTTACAATGTAAATTTTCTCCAGCAAAAAGTAATACCTTCATTTTGTCTATACGCTACAATTCTCATATAATAATTCGTTGAATATAACCAAAATGTAAACCCTACATTCACTTATTGTCTTATTATTACGAGAGTTACAACTCCATATTGTGTAAATTTTCTCTGGCGAAAATTAATACCTTTATTTTGTCTATACATTATAATTTTTCTATAATACTTTGTTTAATGTAACAAAAATGCAACCCTACTCTCACTTATTGTCTTATTATTGTGGGAGTTACAACTCCATAATATGTAAATTTTCTCAAGCGAACATTAATACCTTCATTTTGTCTATACGTTACAATTCTTATATAATAATTCGTTGAATATAACTAAAATGCAACCCCTACCTTTACTTATTGTCCTATTATTGTGGAAGTTACAAATCCATAATATTCCATTAGTAGCTGAGAGTTAAATGTGTTAAATTTTTGTATGTTACATTATGTATATATATGTACAATGTCGAGAATGTATAGGAGAATGAAAATAATAAAAAAAATAGACACTTTATTGGAACTCACTCGCTTAGAGATTGAGACATAGAATATGGAACGTGATACCATGTTAGTGATGTTGTCATTAAAGCCAATTAGGACGGCGAAAATTGTGGTCATGCTCATCGTTAACACAATCGTAGCATGGCTCAATCGTTGAGTCAAAATTTGTCCGTGATGTTCGTGACTAACAATAAGAGAATGCATGTGATTTAGCCCCGATCAATATGGGTAAATTTGCATACACGAAATCGGGTTACTTTTAATCGGTTTTATTTTTATTTCCGCATCGTATACATGCATGTATGTGATTCTACATTTGTTATATTGAAGTTAGGATGAAACAAAAGATAAAAAAGAATAGAATAGTTTATTTGGGCTATTATCTTTCGCTAAAATCTATATGCAACCATAAAGTCTATTTTCCAGCACAAATTAAACTGATAAGTTTATGAATAAAAGGAATTATGAATTAATGAGGGAGACATAATAGAAGCATGACATAGTATATTATGGTAAAATTTGGAGGTAGCAGTTCACCTGTTACTTTATATATGTTTACATATTTATATATAGGGTTTTCATCTGTGGCAACCGGTTGTCACGGGTACTATTCCAACAACTATAATCTACACCGTTGATCTCAATATTGGATGACATGGATTAAAGACAATTTTTCACCTGTCGCTACAGGCTGTAGCGACAGAATAATCACTTGTAGCGGCAGCCAAAATGACAAAACTGTCTCCCATTAAATTAATTCTCTGCCGCTATAGGCTGTAGCGGCAGCCCTTGGCCCTTTTAACTCCCTTGCCGCTCATCCCTCCTTTTTTCAAATCTCATTACTATTCCTTTAATAATTTTAACATTACTTTAATAATTTTATTTTAACATTTCTTTATTAAAATTAATAACATTCCTTTAATAATTTTATTAATAATTTTATTTTAACATTCCTTTAATAATTTTAAAAACATTCCTTTAATAATTTTAACATTCCTTTAATATAAATTATAATCCCTCTAGTCATTTCTTATTTTTTTATTTTTTTATAATTTGAAGTTTAAGAAAAAATTATAAAAATAATGCAATAACATTCCTTTAATTAATCAAATTGGATATAAATTTTAACATTCCTACCCGGTAGGGGTAGGTTAGAAGCAAATGGGTAAAAATTTAAGATGTTGGGTTTGAAAAGAATATTAGAAAAAGATTTAGAAGTATAATAGGTTTTTGAAAATCAAGTTTGATTAACTCGTGACAGTTTGGTGGACGCATGCAAAATGTCCTTCAAACTAATAAATGATCGAATATTCAGTTTAACACTAATAACATGATTAAAAAATATTACATCAATTTATATCACTATAAATAATAATAAAAAAACAATAAAACAACCTATTTTTGCATATATATATATATATATTTGTAGGAGGGCATAATTGAGATAAAGTTTAGTTTTTATAGGCAAAATACTAGCCCATTTATGTCAATTTCTACATTTAATTAACACATTTTTGTTTTCTAAATTAGATGACAATTGAAAAAATAAATAAATTTGAACTTATATTTTCTTCAAAAAAAAAAAAAATCAAATACTCGGACAAGAAAACAATAATGCCTTGGGCAGCGGCTACTAGCTTCTTCGGTAGGGCCCACACGTTGTTTTGGACCGAAAGGTGAGGTTTCCCAAAATCTGACCGTTAGACAGAAACAAAACAACTAAGGGAGGAGGTGTAAATTAAATGTTCCACTGTCTATGGCCTGTTGCACTCCCGATTCTCCTCCTCATACATGACCGGCATTAGCCAGTTAATACTATTTTCAGTTTTATTTTTTGGACAGAAAATACATAATTAATGCACTTTCTTTACTATTCTTTAATTTTAAATTACACCCCCTTATTTAGGCTGGTTTGGTGCGGATAGAAATTAATATAATTATATAACTTTACTATAATATGAATAAATTTATATGATACTATTTTTGAAAATTTAGAAAGAATAAATAACTACAATTTGCATCAGTTTTTTGGTAAGGGGTTGTCAATTCTGATTAATATGTCATTTATCATTGTATATTTATATAGTCAGATAATTTGAACATATCATTTTGTTTTTATCTTTTTATAAAATAATTATTTATTTGTGATAGAATATCAGGGGTTTATAATATTAACTCACAAATTTATAATATAGTGAACATTTGAACCGAGAGTATTTAAAATATAAAAAATTATTGTTCGTACAAAAAGATTTTACATTTTCGTAAAGTTGTTTATAACATAAATATAAAATCCAAACTGTATATGTGTTAAATTCACTCATTATAATTTGTATGTGAGGAGGATGGTTATGATTTTTTTATTTATTTATAAAAGTATCACTTTCCAAAATATAGCAGTGTGTTCTGTCATTTGAATGACGTATGAAATCTTTATCAAGGCAAAATTCTCGAAACACGTTAGTTAAAAAAATAGAATTTTTTTAATTTGCCCAATGGGACCCGTCCATGAATAATGACACTTTCCAAAATACTCGAGCGTACAACCGACTTAACCCGTTACCGGTACCCATCCTCCCAAAAACAGAGCCGTTTTCTCTCTCCCTCTCTTTGTATATGGTTTTTTGATCATGTAAAGACCACCCTCTTAAACCCTACGAAAACAGTCTACGGACAGCATCAGAAATAGATAGTAAAAACCCATGGCGTTGTTTGGTTCGGCTGTGCTGTATTTGCTGCTGCTGCTGCACATTTCCTTACTCTTTGGACTCTGTTTTTCTGATGACGCATCTAAGAACTTTGAATTGGAACTCTCTTACATCACCGCCTCTCCACTTGGTGTCCCTCAACAGGTTTTGTCCTTCTGTTTCTATACATTTGATTGTATATCTGGGTATTTTTCTCCCGTCCTATAAGTGGTTTCTTATTGAAATTTTTCTATGGATCGATTTCTTTTTGGTTTTAATAAATGAGTAGATTTGCTAATGTAGCTGAACTGGAAAGGTGGGTTACTGTTTGTTGGTGAAGTAGATTAAGGGCCCGATTTGGTTTTGTGGGTGGAATTTTCTTGGTCGGAGTTGTCTTATTTCCCCTATATTTTTTCTCTCTGTGGGTTTCATAATTCGGTGGATTCTTCGAGTATTATGCTTGTAGTAGATATCTGGCAGTAGAATTTATACGATACATATACTTAAAATCTCTATGGAATTTTTGTGATATATGAGTATGTGTGTTTTGTGCAATGGTTTGGGGTTAAGGTTTTAATTAAAGTTGATTTGGATTGTTTTTTGAGGACTGAGAAGTGGATTGGGGACCATCCATATGTATATGAATGACTTTTCCCTTTGGGATTTTCTGGAATTGTTTTTATGTCTGTTGTTTCAGTCAATCAGTGGGCAAACACTAATGAAAGTCATTTCCATAACCTTTATTTTTTTAAATAATTTTTTTTATCTTGATAGTCTCATTATTTGGTAATCATACTGATTAATTGAATCAGATTATTGACACTCCAACATATACGGTACTAATTAAGAAGCCTTCTACTTTTTCATTGCAGGTTCTAGCAGTCAATGGGAAGTTTCCAGGTCCTACTATTAATGTTACTACTAATGTTAATGTCATTGTAAATGTGAAAAACAAATTGAATGAAAATCTCCTCATAACTTGGTAGGTTTTGCTACTTGTTTATTCAGCTATGAGTTTGGGTTTGTGTTTTTGGAATGTATATTGAGGGATATGGGTCTTTGTGTGGTTTGATAGGCCTGGAGTCCAAATGCGCCGTACTTCTTGGCAAGATGGTGTTCTTGGCACTAATTGTCCCATCCCACGAAATTGGAATTGGACCTACCAGTTCCAGGTCAAGGATCAGATTGGTAGCTACTTTTACTTCCCATCACTCAACCTTCAGAGAGCATCAGGGGGCTTTGGTGCTTTTATTATTACTAATCGCAATGTTATCGCGCTGCCTTTTAAAATTCCTGATGGGGATATAGTCATCATGATTGGTGATTGGTATACCAGAAACCATACGGTTGGTAATTACAATTGTTGTAAAATCTTGTGGCATATTGAATAGGAGTTTGAATTTGGTTTGTAGAATCTAATGTAGCTATTGAATAATAGGCGCTGAGGGCAGCCCTTGATTCGGGGAAGGACCTTGGAATGCCAGATGGAGTTCTGATTAATGGGAAGGGACCTTACCAGTATAATTCAACTCTTGTCCCAGATGGCATTGACTATGAAACAATTAAGGTTGATCCAGGTAATATACAAGTTGTCCCCTATCTAATACATGTTTGGGAGCATTGAACTCTGAATTTTAGTTCTTTCAAGTATGCTCATATAAAGACCAGGCCTTAGAATTTACGAGTATAAACCAACTTGGATTAGCAAGCTATGTTGTAGAGCAGGGAATTTCATATCTGATAATTTCTCGGTCTTGCTTCTTTTTCCTTTTACATCTGTCATTTTTACTGCTGGTGCTGTGATGTGCTGCAGGTAAAACTTATCGAGTTCGTGTACACAATGTTGGGGTATCAACTTGTTTGAACTTCCGTATTCAGAACCACAATCTGCTCCTGGCAGAGACTGAGGGATATTATGTATCGCAACAAAACTATACCAGCTTGGACATCCATGTTGGGCAGTCTTACTCCTTTTTGGTTACTATGGATCAGAATGCAAGTAGTGATTACTACATTGTAGCTAGTGCTAGGTTTGTAAATCAATCACTTTGGCAGAGAGTTACAGGTGTTGCTATCTTGCAATATTCAAATTCTAAAGGGAAGGCAGCTGGTCCTCTTCCTGATCCTCCAAATGATGCTTATGACACATCATTTGCAGTGAACCAGGCAATGTCCATCAGGTTGGTTCCTTAATTCTTTGTGTTTCTTTTTAATATTAAATTTATTTGTAACTACCGTACTTAAAGTTTACAGTATTATTTTATTCAAGTGGGTATCTTGTGATCAATTTTCATCATACTCTGTAGTCTTTCCTACTCTAAATTTGAAAACAAATGCCACATTACGTTCATTAGATACATGTCTTGAATAGGAAAACATGAAGAGAGAAGTGGGTGGGGAAGATAAAATAGATCAGAGTTTACCAGTTGCACAAGTCACTGGTCAAGATTTTTCAGAAAAGATAATTAGGCAGAAATTAGTTATGGTGTTAAAGTTAAACTTGGGATAATAGTTTGTGACAGTAGTTTCTCATCTTAAAATTTGCCTCTAAGAACTGACGCTGACATTATGATATGTTAAACCTCACAATAAGACCAATGTATTGAGTAATACTAGGATGAATATTTTCATCTTTTTGAAGAATTAGGAAATCTCTCAATATCTTTAAATATATCTTCATGATCTATTTTCATCAAGGGTTAGGTAATAAGGTACTGCTGTGTGCCTGTGCCCAGCTGTAGTTCCTTCATCCCCTGACCTTTTGCCATAATATCTTTAGATATATCTTCAGAATTTTATAATAATTACCATCTGATCAAACTTATCAAATAACCATCTGCTCTGCCTTGCTAATGTGTTTCCAATATCTGAATTTCTTATTGTTCAGGCAGAATGTATCAGCAAGCGGAGCTCGTCCTAACCCACAGGGTTCTTTCCATTATGGTTCTATCAAAGTGACTGATACATACGTCTTAAAGAGTGTGCCACCAATGATGGTTGACGGGAAACTCAGAGCTACATTAAATGGGATATCATTCGTCAATCCTGATACACCAGTCAGGCTTGCAGACAAGTACAACATCAAGGGGTCTTACAAGCTTGACTTCCCGAGTAGGCCACTGAACAGACCACCCCGGACAGACAGATCCCTTATCAATGCTACATACAAAGGATTTATCGAAATTATATTGCAGAATAATGATACAGTAGTACAGAGTTTTCACATGGACGGCTACTCATTTTTTGTAGTTGGGTATGGTTATTTAATTTGCCCTGTAATATACATTTGCAATTCCACTCTGGCATGTTCATTTTCATAATGTGTCTGAACTGTATAGGATGGCGTATGGGGAATGGACTGAAAACAGCAAGGGCTCGTATAATAATTGGGATGCGATATCTCGCTCCACTACGCAGGTCTGTTTTTAGAGCCTTTTCTTTTGAGTTCTTACAAGAACAATTTTTTGCACCGAGTATTATTTCTTTCTTCTGTAGTTGTGAGATTGGGTTATTTATTTGTTTATACAAGTTCCTTTTTTCCAATCTTAGGAATATGAATTTAGCTTGGAGTATTCTTCATCTTTACACTGTTTTTGCTGCACATAGGTTTTCCCTGGAGGATGGACAGCGATCTTAGTATCTCTAGATAATATTGGAGTGTGGAACCTTCGAGCTGAAAACCTCGATAGATGGTACTTGGGCCAAGAAACGTATATGAGAATTATCAACCCTGAACCTGATCCTAGCAACAAAACGGAATTCCCGATGCCTGATAATGCTCTTTTCTGTGGCGCCCTCTCCCACATGCAGAAGTAAGACAAAATATCTCCTCTCACTCTATCTCATTGACATTTACTTTCAGTAAATTGATTTATTTTTTTTGTTCCTCTTTACATTATAGGCCGCAGAAGGGCCCTTCTTCAGCAGCACCAACCATCCGTGGGCAATCAAAACTGTATGTTTTGCTTCTCGCTGCATTCTCTGCCGTCATTTCTGAATTACTATGATTTCCTGCAAATTGCGAGTCTATTGCATCCTCTGGCAGGGACACTGAGCTTCGCTTTGTCGTAGGGGGTGGGGGTGGGGGCGGGGGCGGGAGCGGGGTGGTATACTTGTAAGATTATCTTGGCTAGCTAGGTTTTACATTATACTTGTAAGATTATCTTGGCTAGCTAGGTTTTACATTATTTATTTTTCTAGTATTTTCAGGTAATCTTGTTTGGGTAGCAATTTATTTTGCAAGTTTCTCAATCTGTTGACTTTTACTATCTATAAAATTACCTTCTTTTATGATTACTTTGAATCTTAGTTTTGGAATAGTTGTGTATGCTCTTCCTCATATTTGCAATACAAGAGTAATTATTAGGATTGTAACATTTTTATTTATTTATTTAATTTTACTTTGCTTATGAAATAATGGAAATCAATCAATGAATAAAAGGGGGTGACAGATTGGTGTGAATAAGAAGTAAATAAAAGGGCAGCAGTGATGATTGATCTCTAGAGTGGGCTCTGGGCCTAGACTCATTTGATCATTGCTTCTATTGGATAGCAATATCAACCTAGCTAATGAGGGTGACAGATTGGTGTGAATAAGAAGTAAATAAAAGGGCAGCAGTGATGATTGATCTCTAGAGTGGGCTCTGGGCCTAGACTCATTTGATCATTGCTTCTATTGGATAGCAATATCAACCTAGCTAATGATTAGCCTTTCTTCCCCCCCCCCCTCCCCCCCTCCCTTTTCTATACACCATGAATGGACAGAAATCAGTAGGAATGAATCGACATGAGTAAGAACGTAGTACTTAAGATTAGACACAGATAGATTGTCAAATGTTTTGAACTGACATATATAATCTTGTGTTTCATTTTGTCAATATCAGGTAACTGGATAATAAAGTTGAAAAGAGAATTATTCTTGTTCTTAATTGGTCATTCAATGGATTAATATGGGGGACTTAAAAATACTTTTATTTTTGTATTAATTTGTCTTCAGCCCAATCCAACCCAACATCCCAGAATATAAGCCCAACGTACTCTTATTAGTTTGATGTGGCATTTCAACTAGTCCCAGAAATTCTATTTTGCTTAAATGAAGGATAAATAAATTTTGTTCCAGAAAGAGTCTAATTTTCAAAACTATATTATTAACTCATTCACTTTCCTAATTCACCATTTCTATAGTCTAACAACAATTATCAACAAAAATATCAGAAAAACATATATTTAAATTTGCAAGTTGGTCATTGGAATATACTGTAAGAAGGAAAGAAATAGTAGCAGGCCTCTGACTCCTTTTAGAATTTGTAGGGGGAAAGAAGAACATGCAGCCTGCAGGAGTAGTAGAGACTACTTAAGTAGTAGTAGTCACATGGAGTAGTTTTTCAAAACATTAATGATGTTAAATTCACCAATGCGCTTCCTTATTTTTATTTTTTTAATTTTTTTATGTAGTAGTGATTATTTATTTCAGGTGCCCATGCATCTTCATGTCATTTCTTTTAGAAATTAAACTAGCTAGCTACTACTAATTTTTGACTTCTCAGTTATCTCTCTCTCTCTCTCTCCCCCACATACATCATCATAACTTGGTCAGAAATTAAAGAAGAAGCATTTGACTTGAGATTGATTATAAAAGCTAGCTTTTGTTTTTATTTTTAAAATTTTCCTCCTAGGATTCCAATCTATTAATCAACTGCAAATCTCTTTCTGTCTCCAAAGAATGAGGTCAATGAGTTTGAGAATTTTACACGCACAATGAGTATGTCATTTGGAAACAAACAAAGAAATTCCATTAGATTTTGTTTTGCATGCTTTACAAATTTATATGGACTTCATTCCAAGCTTTCACTACACCACATGTACTACTATATATATATATATGGGTTTGCTTGCTTGCTTGCTTGCTTATATCTCCACTGCTTATGATACTTATATATAGCTGAACTAGCTAGCTAGCTAGAAATTCTTAGCTCACTAGTTCTGCTGATACCTACATGCATTTTCTTGATACAAAGGTTTACAATATTTATTGATATATAGAGAAACTATAGATCGATCAGCTTTCTACATGCATGCAGAGTATATGCACATATACATTGTTCTTAGTCGCTTTCAAATTCATCGGCTCTTTTGTCAAACTCCATAACACGTTCTATTAATTCACGGTAGGTTCTGCTAATATACCGATCTTAGTTTCATAGAACCGGAGCTTATATATAGTTTCTCATATATATGTTTCATGTATGTGTGTGTGTGTGTCTATATATATATATATATATATATATATATATATATATATGTTTTAAATGTAACTCCTTGCTTCATCTTAATTCTTCCATGAATGGTGAGAGTAATTGACCTATTTCCTCACAAAGTAGTTACAATTGTTATTTTGCTTCATGTATGATAATGCAACCAGCTAGTGGCATTTTTGGTCCCATGAAGAATGTTAAGATAATTAGTTCATTTCAACTAGATAACTTTCGTGGGTAAGGACCTAGTTTAAATTACTCCATTTATTTCAAAATATAAGATCATTATTGACTTTTTGAAATCAACTTAAGACGTTTTTCAATTCAAAATTTGACATGATTTTTTTAAATTTTAGTCGATACAATGATAAATATTGTAAACTATTTAAAAAATATTTATTTATTATAAAATTTATCGTTTCATAACTTTTAGTGAATCATTTCAATTTTAAATTTAAAAATATTTTATTTTGACTTTCAAAAGTCAATACTTTAGAACGAATAGATCTAGAGTATATATTATTTATTTCCATCATTTTTGCTCCGGAAGATTTGAAACTTTTGTTAAAGCTGTTCTTTTTATATGTCTATGTTTTTCTTCTCTTTTCACCTTATTTCACGTATATGAGGTTTTATAGCTAGAGTGTTAATTTCCCACTTATCATCTCACAAGACTCGCTAAATTTTTTTGGTCATGTATTCGCTGACTATGTAGTCTATATATAGGAGACCAATTCATAGCTAACGTTGTCAACTTAAGGTTATACTTACAACACATCGTGACTCTCCATCCGAAGATCGAACGGTTAAATACAGGTCCCGTTCGCAGTTTTGTTTCCAGTATTCCACAGTTAAATACTGTGGACGGGACCTGTATTTAACCGTTCGATCTTCGGATGGAGGGTCACGATGTGTTATAATGATAACCTTAAGTTGATAACGTTGACTATGGATCGATCCCATATATATATATATATATATATATATATATATATATATATATGTCCCACCCTATTTTGTTAAGATATTGACCCATTAGGTAATTATACTTGTTAACTTTTATTATAAGAAAAAGGAAAGTTTCTGATCCACTCCTCCTCTGAGTGCCCAGAGTGCCAAGTCTTGTTAAAAGATACTCTATATATATTGAGGACTTAGCGCTTCCCTTCGAAGTAACGTTGTTTTGATGGATTTGTTATATTTATATAAACTAAAAGATATATACTTATATGTATATCCTTATGTGGAGGCAAGTCTTAGTTCTTAAGCAATTCCATATTGCACCATCAAAACTACTTCTCGATCTGGCGAAACAGAATTAGTCTGGAAGCAATGTCTAACTAAATAAACACAAACTATTAGCTTAAGTACTCTTCACTTTCTTTTTTCTTGTTAGTTTGCATGCGAGAACAGTTCACTTAATTTTTATTTTTCTTTCTGGTTTTTATTACATTAATTTAAAGTCAAAATTGATTATTTAATTAGAATTTATTATTCACTTATTATTAATTAATTTTGATAGTGAAAATGATATTGAAAAAATAATGACAAATTAATTACGAATATCATATTACTTTATAGTCTTAAAATATAAATGTATCTCTAATTTTAAAACAAACTAAATAGAAAAATGTATTTCTAATTTTGGAATAGATCACGGAGCTAGAGTAGCAATTTTGTTAGAATGCCAATTAAGAAGGCTATAACTTTAATAACTTCACAAAAATGTAGTCCTTTCCATTGCGACATTTGGTCTAAATTAACCTCAGGATGAACCTAAATAGGAAGCGTATAAGATATAGAGTTTAGTCTTTAATTAAGCGGACTTTGCTGGAAGTACTGTATACTCCTTCATTAATTTTTGATCAATAACATTCCTTCATTTGACTTGCCAACACGACCGCCAGCCTTTGGTGAATGTTACATGAATGGTTTAAATTAGATTTTAATATTCTAATTTTACTTTTGAGGTTTCAGTAGAAGTATGAACAATAAAGAAGTTACTTATAAGATTGTATATATATGTACAACAAGGGAGTAGAAAATTGAACATTATATTCAAATATATTTAAACAAATCTGCAATCAACCACGGGCTTGACAACATAAACAGCCATGTGGGGCTCTCAGATCATAGGCTACATATTAAAGCTGACAAATGTTGCTGATATTACAATGTCAAATAGCAACACTAAGCTCCAGTCCGCCATTGATACTTAAATATTTATCTTACAGTATATGCATAAATGTCGAGTACTGACTGGTTGATTAGGCATTATTAAGTTAATACTAAGAGGATAGATAGATAGATACCCAGAGGCACAATAGTTAAAGGATATATAGTTTTAGTCTTATTATGTACAGGAATCTGGATATATATAGATGCATGTCCTTAATTAATTGTTTCTTAACGATTGAACTTCCTAATATCAGCATACATACATACATACATATATATATATATATATATATATATATATATATATATATCATTTCCACAGATCAATTTGACAACTTGAGGTCGAAGTTGAGGCATTTTGATCTGAAGCCATTTCTTGCTTGTTCAAATTTCTGATGAGTACTATATTGGAGTGATCATCCGAGTGAAATACATTGGCGGCTTCATTTGAGTAGTCGTGATTTTGCTTCAAAACATCTTCATGGCTGAGTTGTGAAGCAACAAACTTATCAAGGACTCGCCAATCAGTGACTGATTGATCCACTGCTTGATCATAAGTTGGATGGCCGGCGTTTTGCTCTTGTGTGAGTACTGATGATGAGGATTGCAGATGTTTGGCATGGTTCATGTTGAGGCCATAAATAGGCATAGAATTGCAGCTTGCCATTGTCATTGGTGGTGCTTGGAGAAGTTTCGGACTCTCAAGAAGGGGGAGTTGGAGAAAATGATCAGGGGGAATTTGGTACTGAAAGTCCTGCTCCTTCTTGCAAGAATAATTAGGGTAGTGGTATGTTGTCATATTTGGTGGTTGTTTTGGAGAGTCCATGTCTGGCATGAATGAAACTTGATCGTCGTACCAAATAGGTGACTCGTGCTCACTCATTCTTCGCACACTTGCTATTCTCTTCTTAAACACTCTACATACAACCCATCCTTCTTCCTGCTTTAATTTGTATCAAGAAAAGTATGTCAGCCATTGCCGCAAATTATATATGTAATTTCAAAAACGAAATTATATGCAAGTTTTTAATCCATGCATGCCTTAATTTTGTTTTTAATCTTCTTCCTTTTGGTTTATGCATGTACAAACTCATATATAGTGTGTATGTTAATTAGTTCACATGCATAAAATGCGCAATGACACAACTAGGGTGAGACAAAAACATATCTCTGACAATCATGTTTTGATCATTCCTAAACTATTAATTATTACTAGTTGTACAAGTTTTAAACTACTACTAGTAATAGTTTTTAGATTGATATCCTCGTTTGATTCCACTGCTTTATATAACTCATTATGCATTCATTCATTTCTATTATTTTTGGGAATTAATTAAATTGGAGAAAAGAAGAATATATATATATAATTATAATTATAATTATAATTATGAACTTGCCTGAGTGGTAGCATTTTCATCAGTTTCAAGGCGATACTCATGCATAATCCAATCTGATTTTTGTCCATTTGGGGCACGGCCTTTATAAAACACTAAGGTCTTCCTCATGCCAACCAAGTCATGCTTAGAGTAGATTGCCTTATCCCTTCCTGTTGCTTTCCAGAATCCTGCTGATGTAGCTCTATTTGTGCGAGTTCCAGTTGGATACTTCTTATCTTTGTGACTGAAGAAGTACCATTCATTTTGCTCTTCTGTTCCTAATCGGCATAGTTCTGCATGTTCAAACTTAATTATAAAGTAAGCTATATATCCAGACCCTTAACATATGGTATATTTATAAGTATTGTTGATGTTAATAAATTACTCCTTAATTTCGTTCCAGAAAAAATTCATATTTTACAAAATTTGCAAAAGTTAATGATGTTTTCTTGTTTCATGTTAATTAACCCCTAAAAATAATGCATGATAATGAAGTTTTTATCACAAAGTTGTCATATTTTTTACTAGGAGTTATTTTTTGAAAGAAAAAACCAGACAAATGAGACTCCTTTTTTTTTTTTTTTGGGGGGGGGGGGGGGGGTGGTGGTGGGGATAGAGGGAGTAAATAATTTGATGAGCTTGCATGGAATAATAATATAGAGATTGTCATGGCCTAGTAATTTTTACCTTGAAGATCCCACGGCTCGATTTTGTAAAGATCAATGTCTTTAATGACATCTAGGTCAATCCTTCTAGACGTAATCTTCTTTCTAAGGTAATAATCGACCAGTTCTTCGTCGGTGGGATGGAATCGGAAACCGGGGGGAACATGAGAAAAAGTATTCATATTCTCTCACTAGCTTATATGATATTCCCAGACCTGCAATTAATAAATAATTAAGTGTGCAGTGTCTCAGCTTGTTAATCATGTTCTAGATCAAATTAGCTGAACTATATATAGTTGCTAAAACATATCATGCAATGCAATGCGATGGATACGAAGTGAAGTTGCCATCTTCTAAATAATTTAGAAGAAGTTATTAACTACAAAAAGTTAACGTAAATAGGATTTTGAATATATGCAGGTTCTAGTTGAAGGAGGAATTAATGTTTTATGATCTGGAAGTACCGGCAAAAAAACATCCAAACATGACGCAGTACTCGACCAATCATTTAAATAAAACTGACGAATGAAATTTCAATACATGTTATATTAATCAAAACATGCACAAAACTGATTAATTACATAACTGATCATGCGCATGCAGATTTATATATATATATATATATATAACCTTATCATTTTTGCTGAATATATCTGAAGCAAACTCGAACAAAATCTTGCAATAATCTTTTGGTAGGTTACTTGGAGAAGTACTATTGATCCACAAGCATTATAACAGCATTTACCAAGTTAATTGATGATCATGTGAATTGTGAAAGGATGTAGTAGATCATAAGATATCGAGTACAATTTCTATAAACAAAAAAGGGTTTTGACCTAGGGGTAGCAGGATAATTGCTTGTACTTGAAGGAAACTATGGATATGTATTATTATCCATATATGGCAAGCCTAAGTAAATCCAATCATGGGGAACCAACTCTTCTTGGTCTAAATTTGAAGAAGTTAGCGTATCTTTATTCAAAACAGAAAGGTGAAGAATGTTTGATCATTTTGATATGAAACATTTTTATTTCTCATGCTCGCATGCAGCATTTCACGCTTTTGTTTCTAGGGCGCATGCATGTACCATATCTCTGTGTATAAGATACAATGTCAGTAAATAAATAATATGAATAATTTGCTCATGCACAAGCACTAATTTGAAGCATGGAAAAACAATATAATTGATGTCCATTAATTTAATTCATGATCAAAAAGGCTTTTTTTTTTCTTTTTTTTTTAATTTTTAAAATTATCATTATTTTATTAATCATGTCTTTAGGATGAATTAACTAATGACGCGTCAATGCAAATCAAAAGACTTTAAAAATGAAGACAAGAAAAGAAATTTCTGCGTCTCGTGTCGTTCCATGTGTATCGATCGATCACTTTATTTTTATGCATCGCCAAACAAAAGATTTGAAGGCAAGTTTACGTGAACTTTACTGAATTGTTAAGATTAGCTATTATTGTCCGTCCACTCAGTTTTATAAAAGATCATACGGGAAAAATTGCAAAAAGTAAAAAAAAAAATCAAGGCTTGATGTAATTATGAAAAGGTGGCATGCAATGATGAGGAATTTAATTAAATGAATGCACCTTCAAGGAATGCCTAGCTTAATTAACTACTCTAACGATTATATATCTTCTCATTGTTTAATTTCATAATTTCTCACGTAATTAATATATATCATGGTTAGCTACTGTTAATTAATTAATTCTTACTAGCTAAATGATGAATAATATCGCAACAAAATAACTTATGTCTGCTAATAATATAGCATGCGATCGATAATAATATATAAAAGTTAAGAGATGTGATAATCAGGCCTGATATAACACAATTACTTATGGCAGTTATTGTGTTTGTTTCACAAACCTTTAGATCATTAGCTAGGTTTCCATGAAGAATGATAGTAGGGTACGTATATTCAATTCTACTAAAAGTTCAAAGAACAGGTTTTATAGATATCAACCAAGTGATAAAAGAAAAGACCAAGAAGAAAGTAGAAATCCCAAATGAATATGCTTCTTGATAGCAATGATATCTGCAACAACAATCTTCTAATTAACTGGATCCATTGGCCCGAAAAGAAATTAAATAACTATATATATATATATATATATATATATATATATATATATATATTAGTCTCGCATGTACTTAAAAGAAACATAAGGAGAGTACTAGCTAGCTAGATGCAGACATATATATATGAAAATACCATAAAAGTGAAGATGAACAAATTAATTAAAGAGATCGATCTAGATAGAGAGAAAAAAATTAATTACCGATGGATGGAGCTTACAAATGATTAGATAAGGCAGATCTGATAGAGTAGTAGATCTAGTTAAACTTCCGTCACCAAGAAAACTCTAATACAATTAAGTTGGGGAAGAAGTTTGCTCCAAAACTGCAGTAATAATTAAGCAGCTAGCTAGGTTATCAAAATGAATTGAATAGGAAAAAAATTGTCCAAAATGGAAAGAATTAATGGTTTGTCTTGGGGAATCGAACTAGCCAACTCTCCCACCTGTTTAACTCCAAGAATTAACCTATTATGGAGTTGTCGGATGATCGGGTTGTAGAGGAGAAGAAGAGGTAGTAAAAGAAAGGGCTGAGGAATGGAAGAAGAGAGAAAAAATAGGGTTATATAGACATAGACAACCACCAAACATATACTGGAGAGAGAGAAAGAGAAACCCTAATTAATGATGAAAGATCGATTATGTATGTAACAAACTAACAACTAGCTACTTAGCTTAGATTTATATATCTTCATTGTCTCTCATTGTCGGAGTGAGCTAGATTGGAGGAGAAGCTTTTGGGCGCCATAAAAAGGTGGCGGATAATTGGGAAATGTTGAGAGAGATATAGATATAAAGGGCTGCGTGGGGCAACTGCCACCTCCACCACCCGCAACAGATAAAGACCTTCCAGTGAATCAATGAATGTTGTTTCTTACATGTTCTATATGTTCAATGTAACTTATTTATATATTCCAACTCAAAAATTATACATACATTTTTCTTTTCGATTCTTAAAGATACGTATGTTTAGTTTTAACTATAAAATAACATGCAAATTTTAATATACTATCACTCCGTCCCAAATTAATTGCATTTCTAGTACTTTTTAAAGTCAAATTGACTATTTTTAAAACTAATTTTTTTACTATTTTTGCTAACATATAGGTGAAGATATTATAACCAAAAGAAAGTATATACAATTTATTACTAATTTCAATTTTTATAATTTTTGGAAATATATTTATATATGCTTAATTATTAATTTTAAAAATAGTCAATTTGACTTAAAAAAATCCTAGAAAAGCAATTAATTTGGGACGGAGGGAGTATTAATTAATTATAAATTGATTGAATACCATAATATCAAAACTATTAGATTTTTAACTTTTATATATATATATATATATATATATATATATATATATATATATAACTGCTGCTACTAATATAGTGAGACCGTTCACCTTGCTTAAAAGCCTCCCTCCACAAGACCCAAAAAAGAGCTGCTCCTCCTACTAATAATTTTTTTTGTGCGTGAATAAATGACTGCTAATAATAAATTAATTATATATATAAATATATATTAGGGCTGTTCTTGTGGTGACGTAATGGAACAGTCTCCCGCCAGAAAGCTACAACCTCTCTCTTTCTCTCTAAATGGGGAAATTAAGGTGGCCCATATACTTTATATGTTTATTATCCCTACTATTTCCTTGCTCATTGACATACTGAATTTGGGACCGGCTCACTCGATCTACCGCTTGAATATATATTTTGATGGGCACAATAAATATCATCATCACCTAGCTACCAAGCTAGTACGTACATCTGTAAACCAAAAAAATTGGGCTTGAAATTAATCATTTAATTAGAACCCACTTGGTCTTAATTATTTGTCCCTCTTGGATGGGGTGGTGAAATTAAAAGAGGTGGTACGTAAAATCGTTGTTAATGCCCTTGTTCGGCAAAAAGAGACACTAGGCTTAGGGGAATTAAGTAAAAATGGAGGGGTGTCTCCTTAAAACTATATAGCCCATAAATTTTTTCCTTGTCAAAATTAAAGGAAGAATATACAGTATGTAGTATATATATCGTTTTTGTAATTTCTTATCGCTTATATGGAGTGGAGTGATTTATCCCCCTTCACTTCCTTGTATATTTGAACTTTGAACTGACAAAATTAAATTAAAACCTTGTTAGTTCAAAACAAAAATAAAAAACTTTAATTTTGTATTTCAGTTTGAAGAATATATTGAAGAAAATATATACATTATGGAAACCTTCCTTGATACTAGAAAATACATGGCTGGAATTTAATTATAGTAGTACTGTCAAAAAAGATTCAATTTTAAAATGGTGAATTACCCTTTTATTGCAATCCTTGGTTGATACTGGGGGCTACCACACTCGTGTGTAAACATATATTTATGGCTACAAAAACCAGGGGTTAGCCATCCTCATTTAACTAAAAGCTCAAACATTTCACAGGAGGATATATATGATCAAGAAAAATCAGGAAGATACATGAAATATGATACCAACTCTAGAGAAATTCAAGTGTTTGTTTTAGGTTTGGTATCCACCAAAGTTCCATTAAGCTATTTCTGGCACTGCAAATTAAACACAATTTTACCGTAACTCTGGTTATGGTCCGCTTACTTATATATAATTATTAATATTTTCTATGTTCTATATAAAGAGTTTTATTTTTTTTTAAAAATCGTTCTACAATAATTAAGGATCCTCTTTCTATTAATACTTTTAAAGTTTGGTTTCGTTATCATGTGATTCCTTGTACTTCATACTATACATCTATAGCTACTGGAGCTAGTATACATTTTTCCAGTACATAATTGAGTAACGGTACCCGTTCTTGCTTGATCGTCACCGAGACGTTTTTCCTCCACCACCGACTCCCATCATTATACACCCTTGCTACTTAATTGCTATATATATATATATATATATATATATATATATATATATATATATAGAGAGAGAGAGAGAGAGAGAGAGAGAGAGAGAGAGAGAGAGAGAGAGAGAGAGAGAGAAACGGAGATAGCTTCAGCTCCGTTGAAATGCTAATGGGTTTCAGCTAGCTAACTGGATCCATCCCGTTCAAGTTTAATTTTAACGTACTCATTTGATTGAAGTTTATTAAATTACCTTCCAAATAACGCACGAGTGTCCATGGGTTTGGTTGGCCCGCCTAGATATATATTACCTTTCTTTACCCACTGGCAGCTCGACTTCGTGACCATCAATCATAGTGGGAGTGGGACGAGGGACGAGGGACGAGGGACTAGGGACACACACAATCTAATGAATATATATATATATATATATATATATATATATATATATATATATATATATATATATATATATACACACACACGCCCGGCTAAGCCGGTAGAAGCTGGCTGAGCCAGGCCGATACTTACAGAGGCCTAGAGTATTGTCATATTATGGAATGTGGGTCCCGGCTGGGAGGGAGGCAAATTGGAAAGAAATGATGACTCGACTCTGTACTTGGCGGCTCTTCGGTCTGGCGTGGCCTAGCCACTATCATTATACACTCTCCGCCCTCCTCCTCCGCTGTTTCCTCACTTAGTCACTTGTGCTTCTTAATTGGTCCCTTTCCCTGTTACTGTCCGTCTTTTTTTTCTTAAATTTATTTTTAATAAAAGAGATCGTTAGTAGTAATAAATAATTTACACATTGATAAGTTGATTATTAATTAACGTATTTCTCAAAAAGCATTGTAAAAATTTCATCAGAGATTTCTTTGTGACAAAAACTTTTGCAACAAAAAAATTAAAATTAAAAATTAATACTTTTGGACTTATAATGTTTTCTGACTTTTGTGAATTGAGCTTAAGAAAATTATCCCAATATATACCTCAGCTAGACCTTAAGATGACATGATAATGGAGCTTAATTAATGGGATTAATTTCAAGGGATCTATTTTAATATGGAATATCTCCATCCTATAATTAAAGCAAAAATCATCCATCATCCACAATTCCTATTTAAACACGATCCAGTTTTAAATCATATATATACTCCATTTCAAACGGGGTAAACAGATAGTCTCATCTCACTAGATTAGACTAGACTAATTTGTCCCTTCTCGGCTAGTAGAGGCCGCAAAAGAAACTTTTCGAGTGGCGGGCCTGAGAATGATAATAATAAAGATAAATTTTTATGGGCCCAAACCTACGAATCATGACGCCATACATAGCATCATCGCTCAGGCCCAACATTTTGGAAAATTCATGGGAGCACCCCGTTTGGTGATGACGTGGCACAGCCCCAGTGGTTCTTTCTAACGCAACCAATGGTATTGCGGCATCTATAATATATCTCGGCCCCCCACCATACTAGAACTCCACATCATTGGGCTACTGAGGCCCGCTCATTGGATAATGGATGATGTGAGCAATTACTATGAGGACAAAATTGTCCTTTGACCGTGTAATACATCGCTTTATTTTATGAAACCATGTACTACTTAATTTTATTTTAGTTTGTTTTACTAATATTAATATAGACATCAATATTCAATTGCGGTTGTATTAATTCGTCACCACATTATTAAGTACTAATTTGAACGTACCAAAATAAAGTCCAATGTTCTTTATTTTGATATACGACCCCCTCCGACCCAAAATATACGTGTCATCCACACATTTGAAGAATTGAAGTTAATTTAAAACGCTTTTAAATTTTAAATTATTAGATTTTTAAAAAAAAATTAATTCAATACAAATTTAATATTGTAAATTACTTAAATTGTAATACTATTATATTTTAAAATTAAATTTATGTGTGTAAAATGCAAATTTAATTGAAAAAAACTCATTTTTTGACCGATGTAGTATAATTTGCCCGTCAAGAGTATAAAGTACTCAAATATTAGGGTAGAAACGTTAACATGAAGGCCACATATGATATAGACTAGAAAGACTCCGCATGATTCATGATTTTGTACAGTACACTGCACTATAGAAGAAGACTCTTTACCATCATTTGTAAAGAGAATATATATACACACACACACACACACGAAATAAATACTAATAAATAACTTGAGTTTGTGGGACCTTCATTATATATATATATATATTTTAATTCTTTCATCTCATTTTTTGACTTTTCCAATTTTCTTCGTCATAATTTTGAGGTACAACTTAAATTATGAAACGAACAGGCACAATCTCACCCAATTTTATTAACATTTAAGCCAGGATATTTTTTCCCCTACACTACAAAACCCCGATTATTTAGATCAATCAATCAAATAAATTAGTTTCATGTCTTTTTAAGAGAATAAAATCGTATCAACATGTAAGCAAATATACATTTTTTTTTTGTAAATTAATGGCACAATTACGATTGCTAAATATAAATAAAAGTCGTCCACCATGTCTCTAGAAATTACTTAATCTCTAATATATAATATGCGGGGAAAGGTAGGAATTTTTTTTGGGGGGAGACTGATATATTATTATAATTATTTTTACTTTATTGACGAACATATATCTTAAATAAATTCAATAAACCATTTTTAAATAGGTGCAACAAATACGCCAACCGAGTGTATTATAATCAAAGCTTCTTTTTGTGCACACACGTATGTGCAAGTGCAACATAAAGTTGTAGTATTTGGGTAGAGAATAATAACACTAATAATTGTGTTTAATTTAGTGTTGTGAGTTTTGATAAATAGGAAACTCTCACCTAAAACAAAATAATTATGTAGGAAGATAAGTATGATTGTAATTTGGTTTACAAGTCCTCTTCAAAATTATAGTGACAATTATAGCTATAATAATACGATTAGGCTATGAGAACAAATAAAGTGGGAGGGAGAAATGTGGAAAATTGCAATGATTCGGATCATATTCACAAGCTGTTATTATTATGTGCGAAATTCATGTTCTCCAGTATGCAAAAAAAGTAAGAACCTGCTTGAATTTGAACCAAACAGTTGGTCTCAATTACAGTCCCAATACCCAAGGCATGTGTATGCCACAAAGTGGATGCTTACTACTACTAAAAGAATATAATCATACTTCCAAACTATTCATCGAAATTAATGTGCCATATGACACAATAAACAATTAATTAATGCACATAAACAACAGTAGTAAAGGAAAGAATCTTGGTAGCCACTCTATGTGGCCTTTGTTTCACAGGAAATATTCAATAACTCATTTAAAAGCTAGCTTCCTATATGGCTATATGTATTGTAGGCCTTTGATATCGTTTGAAAGATATACGAGTGTTCTGCCACCCCTTTTTTAATAAAAAAATAAAAATACATCCGTTTAGATAAAGTTACAAGTGTAACCTTTATGAGAATTTTTTTTACAGTTGCAATTTAGGGGCATAATTGGAAAGGGAGGATACCGTCAATAAAGAGCTCAGATGAAGACACGTCACCTAGACTAATATTATATATATATATATATATATATATATATATAATTAAAGAAATAAGAAAGCTTTTTTCTCCAACTTTTATTTAAGGTATTTGAATGAAAAATGATACATTAAGCCTCAATGCATGCAGGGAATTCCCACATATAATTACAACAAAGAATCATGAAAAAACAAAACAATTAATCAAATAAATTAAATACGTAGAACATGATCAATACTCAAATGCCCGAAGTAAAAGGCACACTAGTAGCAGGCAACCATGAACCCCCGGCTATAAAATTAGCAACACTGAACTTGGATGCCTCCGTGGGATTCGTTATAACACGGAAACCGCGCCACTTCACTCTCCGGCTAGTTGATGAACCCGGCCCGGAATTCCGGTACTCTCCGTAATACAAAGTATCAAGAGCAAAATTGCCATCCCACTCCAACCACCCGGCTGGGTCCACCAACGTGTCCAGGTAACTCTGGATATAAACAGTACGAGAATACTGCTTCCAGGGCCGGCCCAAGAAAGTTTTAAATGAACTTAGGACTGGCTTTAGGTCCGATGAGGCCATGATTCGCGAATTGTGGATTGAGATTCCAGTATTTTGGTTTGGGTCGGTTCGGCCTTGGGCCGTGACCACGTTTTTCTGATTGTCCATGGGCCTTCTAGCATATATCATGCAATTTTGTAAGACTACTGCAGCATTTCCAAAGATAAAATCCACGGTGCCATAGATGTAGCATTCTTTGTAGAATTGCCTTTGGGAGTGGACGTAGAGGGTGTCTTGGTATCCTTCAAAGCCGCAGCGATAAAAGACAGAGAGGTCGGAGCCTGATCGGAGCGCCACTGCCTGGTGGTTTTGTGGACCGGCTGTGTTACGGAATGTGATGCCACGGGCTATGAATCCTTCCCCAGTAACGGCTGTATGTCATGACAAATTGTATGGATTAATTAATTTAATTTAGTACCTTTAGTTAGTTCAACATATTATTGAATATACAGTATATATAGTAGTAACATTATTATATTGGAAGTCAGTTTAATTTTATTTTTTCTGATTGTATATCCATTATAATGTTCAACTTGATGTACTTTAGACTTTTCTCTCTAGTTGAGCATGTAAAGACCAAGCCAACATGATCCTAGCTAGTAAAGAATTGTATTTGTGTCGCGCAAAATTGTATTCAACTTTAATAATGTAAGATAATGTTAAGAAAAACATAATTTTGCATTATACAAATGTAACAAAATTGCATTTCAAATTTTGACATAAGAAAATGCAATTCTGTATTATATAAATGTACTCTTTTTCTATATAAATTTTATGGAATTGACCGTATGCTAAGTGCTAACTTCACTGAAACCAAGTCAAAAGGTTTGAGATGTTAGGATATTTTTTTAAAATATTTTATTATTAATTGGACCTTGATATATATTATATTTTAGAAGTTTGTTTTACGTACAAGCCTAAAGATTTAAGCGTGTGATATATCAGAGGAAAAAGTGAATGTACATGCATGTAAAAGATAAAGATATTAAGTAGTCAATTGATTGAAACTTGAAAAATTCAACTACTAGCCATTCCAATTAATTATTTAAATGAAAAATGGAAGTTGTTTCTAGTAGTCAATTGATTGAAACTTGAAAAATTCAACTACTAGCCATTCCAATTAATGATTTAAATGAAAAATGGTAGTTGTTTCTAGTTTTATCATATATATTCAATAAAAAATCCAAGTTGACAAAATCTTTTCCATAGGTTCGCTAACATCATTAAGAGCCTAAATTATAAACTATATACCTCATTTTATGTTTCTTGACTAGTAAGTAAGCTCCCGAAATGCCGATAGAGACGTTCAAATAAAAAAAATAAAAATCCAAGTGACGTTATAAAAAAACTACCCATTTTTTATTTGGTAACAATAATGCAAAAAAAATAAGAGAAGAGTGAAATCCTTACCGACAGTTGCAGAGTTGAAGGTGGTGGAACCTCCTCCGACGCTCCGGCTCCCGGTAATAATAGTATTCTTCAAGCCATCACCAAGAAGCATTATATTCTTCATTTTGTTGCCAATCTCAAGATTTTCCCTATAAACACCACTTTTCACACGTATAACAAACCTCCCACTACCACTTCTCTTAGAGGCAGCATCAAGAGCCGCTTTTATGCTTCTATAATTTCCAGAACCATCCTGAGCCACCACAAGGTTCACCGCCGGCGTGGATGACTGCAACAACTTCCGGTCACGGGGTGAAACCCACGGAGGAAATCCATCCTTGTAAGTTTTCTTCTCAAGAGAACCATTGTTCTTAAGGGCCAAAGTGTTGCGGATAAGCTTAGAAACATTATTGGACATGAGGGGGTACACAAAATTCGAAACACCGAGCTCAGCGAACCCGGCCCGACAAGTCTCGAGGTTTGTTAAGGCCGTGCTAAGCCATGTTTGCTCGTCAAATTCGGTGCACTTTCTGTTGATGTCTAGGGTTTGGTTTAGTTGAAGAATGGTGCTCTCGTAAAGCTTCAAGCAATCGGCCCATGCAGATTTTTCGCGCTCATTACGGCACTTGGACCCGAGCCCCTTTGTGTGAGTCTCAGCATTGAGAGCTCTTTCCATGGCTAATTGTACGGCCAATTTTCGGAACTCGGATTTTGTTTTGGGTGCAAAGTGGGGAGGACCACGGTGGCTCATGAAGTACTTGCATGGCTCGGGGTTCGGGGTTTGGTTGCACCACCAGTTCAGATCATGACCGGGTGGTGGACTCGATAAGGCTATGGAGAGGATTGACGACAAGGATATGAATAAAATAAAAAAATCAGCAAGCTTTATTGCCATTGATAAGATGTTTTCTTCTTTTTTTTGGGCTATTAGGTTTAATTGGGATGGAAATAAGTGTGTGGAGGTTGTCTTTATATAGTCGGATGAAGAAGAGTTAATTGGTAGGTGGTTATGTTTGTGATCTTTATTTGAAGGTACGTTCAGGAGTGAGAACGTCAAAGTTGACAATAAATAAACAAAGGCCCATTCAAAGGCAAAAACAAGTGTGAAGATTCTCATACTGTTGTCTTATTACAGAGGAGTATTATCATATCCATATTTAAACAATGATATATCATCATCATTAATTATAATTTTCTTTCTACGTGCCACCAAAAGCATTCGCGCGCTATGCAAAATGATCTGTGTGTGCCACGGTGAATATATATGTAGATATGGAAGTCTTAAGTTGACCACGGAATGGCTCCATGAATTAGCCCGCCTTTGGAACAACCGAAAATGTCTCGACTATTCTCATGCATGATCCATCAATGCGTGCAATCTAGCTCCTATATTGTTCATATTCTTTGAGAAATAAACATTAATTTGTTCAATAATATATATATATATATATATATATATATATTATCTTATGTTAATGAAGAAATTAAAGAAGAAATTAAATTTTAAGGCTGGCTAATTATTGTTCTTTATTCTGTATAATAGTAGTATATATTGAAATTTAATATTAGAATGATGCAACAATGATTACTTTTATCACTTTAATTCGTGAGTGCTTGTCTGGAATAGCAAGAATTTCTATGATACTACTTCTTTTTGTTATATAGCTTGTATAACTAATTAAGTACTACATATAATATTATAGATCAAGTGAAAAAGTCATCCGAGATCGAGTTGTTAAATGATTTTATTTACATAAATATCTTCTTCTTCATAAAGCCAATTAATGTGGTTAGTTTATTTTCTTTTTTCATCTTACTTTGGTTCTTATTTGCTCGTGAGGCATATCTTACTCTTTATTAAACTTGGAAGAAATTTTTTTAAGGTGGCTGAGACATTTTTAGTCGAAATTAATGCCCAAAAAAAGCTTTAAAGTTTTATACGATACAATTATGTTATTTATATATATAAACTTTAAAGTGATGCCACATATTCAGGGACGGATCCAGGAATTTTTTTCAGCCGGGGCAAAACTTTAACGAGACTAGTAGTCTAGTATCATTCATGAAAAATAAAACATACAAACTACAATTGACCGCGGCGAGTTTTCATTTCATGAAAACGTTGCACTATGGTTTCGTTATTAACACAAGCAAAAACATCTTTTTCAATATAAACAATCAAGCTATCACTCAACCACTGATCTCCCATTCTATTTCGAAGTGGACTTTTGATGATCTTCATAGCAGAAAAGGCTCTCTCCACTGAAGCAGTTGCCACCGGTAATACTAAAGCTAATGTAACAAGCTTATAAACATGATTATATGTTCTATGTTTCCCTGTCTCCACCAATTTTTTTGCAAGACTACCAATTCCTTGTAATTGAGAGAACTCACCACTCCTATGCATATCTCGAACATAAACCGCAAGTTGATCTTCAAGTTCCAAAATGTCTCTCCTAGAGAAGTCTTGAGGATAAAAATTGGCAAACTTAACAAGCTTTTGTTTGTCAAAAGCTTGAAATGAATCATTTGGGCTTAAACATGCCATACAAATAAGTAACTCAGTATTTACCTCATTGAAGCGATGATTCAACTCTTGAAGTACTTTATCAATCACGGCCATGAAATAGTTCACACGATAATGATGGAGGTTTGTTACGACGTGAGCTCTACGTCTTGATCTCCCTCGAGGTACAAATGACGCGTCCATTAAAGGAACCATAATATCATGTTCCCCACAAAAAATAGAAACTTGATCAAGCAAATTATCAAATCCATTATCCCTGATGTGCTGTAGTTCTTCCTTAGAAGTTTGGACTAAATGCATTGCATTGACAAGATCTTGATCTTTCCTTTGTAATGCTTGTGACAAACAATTTGTGACTCCCAAAATAGATCTCATCAAAAATAGAGGGAAGACAAACTCAAAAGTTTGGATATCTTCCAATGACTTATTTGCTTCACCCAAATTATCAATGTAACCATCATCAACAATCAACTCAAGAACTTTCACCACGGATTTGAACATTGAAATGATACTAAGCAAAGTACCATAATGTGATCCCCAACGTGTATCACCGGGTCGCTTAAGACTAGTTTCTTGATTTAAGCCTTTTCCCGTTACAATACAATCATTTTCAAGAGCATCCAAAAGTTCCTTTTGTAATTGATCTCTAAGTGCATCTCGACGCTTACACGATGCTCCAACAATATTGACCACCATATTAACCGATAAGAAAAAAGTGACAATCTCAAGATTTCCCTTTGCCACGGCCACAAGTGCTAATTGAAGTTGATGTGCAAAACAATGAACATAAAATGCACAAGGATGTTCTCTCAAAATAATGCTCTTAAGACCATTGAACTCACCTTTCATATTGCTAGCCCCATCATAACCTTGACCGCGTAGCATAGACATGCTCAAGCCTAATGTAGAAAACAATTGATCAACAGCCTTCTTTAGTGACTCCGAAGTGGTGTCACTAACATGTTGGACTCCCATAAACCTTTCAATTACTTGCCCATGGTTATCTACATAACGAAGCACTACCGCCATTTGCTCCTTTATGGAGATATCACGAGATTCATCAACCATTATAGAAAAGAATTTATTCTTCATGTCCTCTGTGATAACTTTAATAGTTTCAACGGCACATGCATTGACAAGATCTTTTTGTATTGAAGGAGCCACTAACTTGCAATTCCCGGGAGCATTTTTCAACACTACTGCCTCAATTTTCTCGCAATGATCAGCAAGAAAGCACAAGAGCTCAAGATAATTTCCTTTGTTGCTTGAACCCAATGATTCATCATTGCCACGAAAAGAAAGACCTTGTCGCAACAAAAATCTAGTGCAATCAATTGATGCATTCAAGCAAGCGCGATACTTGTCACGAGTTTGGTCTGAATGCTTCATCACAGTTGTTCGGAGATGTTGCCCTTGATTCATAAGATCATCACAAGCTTGTCTTGCTTGATTGTGAGGACTACTAACCAATCCAATATGTTCTCGTAGTCTCGTGTCCTTATGCTTCCAATCTTTAAAACCTTGACCAGTAAAGGCATCACTCCCATGCTTATAAAATTTTGCCTTAAATAAATAGCAATAAATGCAAAATGCGGCATCTTTTTCTATGCTATACTCCAACCAATCATACTCATCAAACCATCTCGAGATAAATCGTCTCTTATTGGTTTGTGGAAAATTGTGATCTCTTGGTTGACAAGGTCCCTTTTGTAAATATGCTCTTCGAATTTCATCTCGAAAATTAGGATCATATCCTAATATTGGAGGTCGAAGTCCAGGGTCCGCAGGAAGATTGGCCAAGATTCCATCTAACTTAATTCTCTTTGGACTACTCGGATTAGTTGAACTACTCGGATTGGTTTCACAACTCGCCCCCTCCTTTGGCCTTTTAGTAAAGTATTTCTCCATATGAATTAACCAATGATTATGAACCTACAGGCTACAAATCCCTATCAATTAATAAATAAATTTAAGTTAATAATCAATCTTATTTCCTAAACATTACAATTTTACAAAACTCACAAGTCACAAATTCACATTAAGAAGGAGACCAATTTTAACTATTCAAAAATCAAAAAACATAAAATTCCCAAATGTCATAAACATAAAACATTTAAACAACATCACATATTCACATTTATTATTTATATCAATTTTAACTAATTTATTAACTAATCCAAAATCCCCAAAAGTCATAAACATTTAAACAACATCACATATTCACATTTATTATTTATATCAATTTTAACTAATTTATTAACTAATCAAAAATCCCCAAAAGTCATAAACATTTAAACCCTAAAACATTTAAAGAAATAATTATTTATATCATATTTATTATTTAATGAATAACCAAATATCCCTAATTTTTTAAAACCCTAAAACATTTAAAGAAATATTCAATTAAACATTTAAAAATTAAATAGACAAGTGAGATAATTTTTCAATTGAACTTGGAGGCGGCGGAGAAGTGACGGCTGGCGACGAAGAGCTGAGCGGCGGAGGAGAAGTGATGGCTGCCGGCTGGGCTGGAGGCGGCTGGAGGCTGGAGCAATGACAGTGAGGGAGGGCTGAAAATGGGCGACTGAAGGAGAAGAAGAAGGCAAGCAACAAGCGGCTGAACTGAAGCTTTTTTTTTTTAAAACCTACCGAGTGAAACGACGTCGTTTCACTCGGTAGGTTTTAAAAAAAAAAAAGCTTCAGTTCAGTCCGTCTTCTTCTTCTTCACCGGCCGCTCCTCCGCCGCCGCCCGCTCCGCCGCTCGCTGCCGGGGCAAAACACTTGCTCTCTTCACGATTTTTCCGTCGCAGCCGGGGCAGCTGCCCAGGTATGCTAAAGAGTAGATCCGTCCCTGCACATATTGCCAGCATATATATACTAGAAGCAAGCAAGGAATGTGCAATTGTGCATGCATGCAAATACCTGCTAATCTCATACCGTTATTAGAAGAAACCTGGAGGGCTGTGATACTTTCGAATTCTATAATTTATGTTTGACTTTTGAATTTCGGTGACTTTTATATTTGGCTGCTCATGTCACGCGTTTTATATCAAGCCAAAGACGTGTACGCTTGCAACTCATCAAAACCATCAAACAAAAAAAACATATTATTCCTATCATTACATATTAAAGAGCATTCAGTATTTGGCAAATGGAAAAAATAAATATTAGACTAATTTGATGAAAGAAATTAATGACAAAATGAAATGAAAACTTCAATTTAACTAATATGTATTGTAATCTTTTCATCGTTTGTAATAATTTACAATTTTAATATATTTTAGTCGATTACTCTTTGATTAAAAAAAATAGTACAATATTCGAAAGCAAATAAGAAATTAAGAATTGTTATAGCTATTTGCAGTTATGCACTAGGGCATTTTTTTTTAGAGTACTGGTTCGATAGACCTGAACACTAAATACACTTGGATCGCAACGTTCATGTGTTCAGAGTGCTGTCAAAATTAATTTAAAAAGTTGAAATTGAATTATCATTTTTCTTGATATCATTAAGAACATTACATTTATTCAAAAGGTAGGGGCGGTGAGACTTGAACCCTAGCCACGACTAGGGTTAGTGGATCCGATAAACTTAATTTGAGATTGAAATAAAATTTTCAACAAAATTATTTCTAATCAACAAACACTAAAAGACAACCATTAAAATGTACAAGTGGGTACTGTTTCTGGGACTGAAGGGGTACAGTGTTCACTATATCTCCTAATCGTTTAATTAATTAAACCAAAGAAATACATTTTCTGGTGTATTATGTCATTATACTATGAATTATAAATATGATAATTATATCCGCATATAGAAATGACAGCTAAAAATGCGCTTATATTAGTGCAGGCCAGACTAATTAATCCGGTTTGACCAAATTAAGTACAGCTTAACCCCAGCTTTTATCAAATCCGGCAACAAACGTTTCGAGCAACAAACTTAATTTCTATGGTTACAGGATAATCATTAGATTTTTTTTAAAAAAAAAATATGCAATAAGGGGACAGAGAATGAAAAAACTCTGAATTAATTAAATAAGTGGCGAATAGCTTTGTTCAACGCTATTTAATTTTTTGTTTCTGTTGAAAAAAGGCCATGGATAAACGAGCATTTGGAAAAGCCAACGCAATCTCTCCGTCACAAACAGTTCATTAAGCTTAAAGTATAGTATTAATTAATTAGTTTGTCAGCAACACAAGCAATCTATCTATACCAGTCAATAATACCAGTATCTCTCTGACTAATCTTCCATTTACTTAATGCAACATCCTAACGGAATAAAAAGAAAAAAGAAATCCAAACCGAACAATATCATTTATATATAGTTGTTTGTACTAAAATTAATTTCAAATTTTCGGATTAACTTTGAATTTTAAAAATTTACAGATTGATCCAAAATAAATAAATTAAAATGTATCTATAATTTTAAAACGCATGTAATTTATTTTACATATACTTTAAACATATTAAATCTTGTTAATTACACAAGCATATAGCGGATGCAAATAATTGATTATATGAATCTTCAGGTTGTTTAGGAATACTATACTAAGGTGAGGCGTCATCTAATATGTCATAATATGGATTTATCAAATGTAAAATGGTGAGTTAGGTCCAAGAAGTAGAATGAAAGTTCTCTTTTTTCTATAGGTTTATGTTTGGAAACTGGAAGAGAACGAAAAAAGACAGCAAAATAAATGTAAAAAGGAAAATTTTAATATAGAAATTGTTAAAATGGACTATAATAGATGCTTAAGAAAGCTCTATAAAATTTTAGATTTCAATTTCGTTTTCTTTATTTCCTTTTTCCCACATTTTTTTTATTTTTTAAATTCCAAACATACATGAAATTGGCTTACTAAAGCTGTAATTGTTGATCGTGGAAGTTTATTTGTTTATAAGTTGAAAACTAACTAATGAAATAGTAAAAATTTAACTCCTAAGAATTATTTCAATTACTTGAATATTTTTATCAAACAATTATATTATCATTTATCACTATTTTAGAACATTTTAGCATTAATGTAAGGAAAATGATATACATGTCGACAAATATTTGACAAAGTTAGATTGCGATTAACGTAGAAGTGTATGTAATAAGATAGAATAAATTAAAATATGACGTATCTTTCTTAATTTCTATCTATCTTGTGTATACACATACGTCACAATTATAATTAAACAAAAAAAATTTGCAATATATAACATGACTCTTAATATAATTATACGGGATAAAAGATTCTAAACAATTTGACATGTGGTTATAATATTTAAAGTCAACTCGTCAAGAGGTGCCGTCGGTCGATAGATTTTGATTTTTCTCATACAGATGGTTTAAATCAAACGCGTTATACGGATAATTTCCAAATCTTACGAGTCAATAAAATTGAAAAAGTCAAACACCAATCATATGGGTACTGAGTAGTAGTAGTCTAGAAGAACCAAACCTTTTGTAGTGTAAATCCATTGCCATTTGGGCCTGTTTAAATGGTGTTCGTATTCCAGTCCACCATTGCATGATTGGGTCTCGGCTCTGGGATTACAAAGAAATGTACCATAATAGACACTCGCTGGACATTGTCGGCCCACCTCAGATTCACTGGAAGGAAAATACTCCCTCCGTCCCAAATTAATTGCTTTTCTAGGACTTTTTAAAGTCAAATTGACTATTTTTCAAATTAATAATTAAACATATATAAATATATTTCTAAAATTATAAAAATTGAAATTAGTAATAAATTGTATATACTTTCTTTTGGTTATAATACCTTTACCTATATGTTAACAAAAATAATAAAAAAATTAGTTTTAAAAATAGTCAATTTGACTTTAAAAAGTCCTAGAAATGCAATTAATTTGGGACGGAGGGAATAATAAGAGTCCCATTTTGGTTGTCCCAACTACAACTTATTGTAAATTTTGCTGTTTGAATTTAAATACTAATTTAGTTGATGCTTCTTTAAATTTTTTTAACTTTTTGTAATTTATTCAACTAATTTCACTACTTGTGAAATCAAAAATACTACCATTGTCTAGAAAAATTAGAGTCTAACTACTTTTATTAAATTTTTTTTCTTGAATGTTAAGGTTTCAGGTTTGTATATGGCACATTTTAACATAATTATTTAAAATATTATTTTTTTTAAAAAACAAATTTTAATATTTGAACATTGAAATTGGAAAAATAAAAATCATTCAAATATATTATGTACAAAATTTAATATTTGGAAGGAAAAAGAAAGAAAAAAGAAAAATCAACAAAAAACATGTATTTGAGATAGAGTATAAAATAGGATCAGATTTAAAATGGGTAAATAAGATGATTGCATCTTTTGGGGGAACGTAACACTCCTAGATATGCTGCCTCTCTGTACTACAAACATCCATTTATTTTCTTGCTCAGCCAACAAATATTCATTTTATAAAAGTAAAATACCAAAATGAGAAACCAACACCTAAGCTAGCGTCCTATATATTAATATATATCTATATATATATATATATATATATATATATATATATATTCCAACTCATCCACCCTAGACTAGTCCGTACAAAAATTATATTGTCAAATTAATAACTTAAAGTATTAAATATTATTAAAACAATTAAAAAAGTGTTGGTGAATATATTATAATTTGTCTTAAGAACAAAATTTTTTAGTCTGTTAATACTAGCCGTTAAAAAGAACTCAACTCACCTAGTATTTCATTTTTGAATTAATAATATCCTCTTATAAGTACTCCACAGTGATTTTCCATATCTGAAAACATAAATACATAATAATCCATCAAACGATAAACAGAAGAAATCAATATAATTTTTTTTTTCATTTCATTATCACAATTATATGTAGAGTCTATTTGGCAGTGACTTATAAGTTGGTTAAATCAATTTATAAGTCATTTGTCACTATTCCTCTGTTCGGCAATGACTTATTTTTGTACTTATAAGTTAATTTTTAAGTCAAAAAAATAAGCAAGTATTTGTAACTTATTTTAAAATGACTTATAAGTTATTTTAAAATAAGTTAGTTTGACTAAATGTAATATCTATTTTACCCCTCTTTTATTTTGCCCATCTTTTTATTAATATCTTTTTTAGTAATTTTTACATTTGATTTTAACTTATAAGTCGTTATAAACTGAACACCTTTATAACTTGTTTTAACTTAATTTTTGACTTATAAATAAAATTGATGCTGAACGCTTTTACTTATTATAAATCACAACTTAAAAACAATTTATAAGTTAATTTATATTTTAATTTTAAGTCCTTTTAAATAAGTTGTTGCCGAACGGGCTCATAATATACAGAATTAATTGACAAATAAATCAAAAGAATCGGCATCGATCATAAGACATGATCATAATTCATAGCCCTACGGTGAATGGCACCCCGGTGGACGGTAACCATGCCTGGCCCGCTATAAGGCTCGCCACCGTGAACTTAGAGGCCTCTTTTGCACTCGTAATAACATGGTATCCGCGCCACTTGACCCGATACGTGGTGGCAGCACCCGGTCCAAAATTTTTATATTCACCATAGTATAAAGTATTCCAAGCAAAATTAGAATTCTGCCAGGGTAACCAACCTTGTCGATTTACCAAACTGTCCAAATAAGTATTCATTAATACGGTTCGCGAATATTGCTGCCACGGGCGCCCCAAGTACGTTTGAACCGCCTTCACCACCGGTTTAAGGTCCGGTGCGGCGGTGATTCGAGAATTATGGATTGAAATACCGGTATTTTGGTAGGGATCGGCACGGCCTTGAGCTGTTATGACGTTGACTTGGCCATGTAACGGTCTTCTTGCGTAGATAATACAGTTTTGAAATACTACGGCTGCATTTCCAAAGATGAAGTCTATGGTGCCGTAAATGTTACAGGCTTTGTAGAATTGGCGTTGGGCGTGGACAAAAAGAGTGTCTTGGTATCCTTCAAAGCCGCAAGCGTAGAAGACGGAGAGATCGGATGAGGATCGGAGTGCCACGGCTTGTCCGTTTTGTGGCCCGGCTGTGTTGCGGAATGTAATACCACGGGCAATAAACCCAACTCCATCAATTCCTGGCGGATCAAATCTGGGTTAAGATTTATTTTCTCTGTATAACTTAATTTAAGTTCAACAAAAATATATAGACAGAAGTAGATGCAATAGGAGCAGCAAAAGTAGCTTCAGTAGTCCTTCCGATTTAAACATATTGACACTAGATGCGAACTGAATTCCAAATTTTGTCATTGAAACCGAAAGCACATTTACACACATTTTTATAAAATTGAAATTTAGTTAAAATTTAACTCTAAATAACAATTTTAATACTTGAAATTAAGTTGTCAAACATGTCACTTGTATATCTCCCCATGTCATGTAATCGAGTCTTACTGAATTTTCAAATTAATACAAAATTAAGTTTTAAAGATTTTTTATTGGAGAATGATACATAGAATGTATTTATTATGAATATTTATAGGATTAAAAATTAAAAACATTACATAAGGGTTTGACTTGATTAAGTATTAATTAAGGTTTAGTGTTTACTAGCCAGGATTTAGAGTTTATAAATCAGGGATTAGGGTTTATTAATTCTTTTTTTAACTGGGTTTAGAGTTTATTAACTTAATAAACCTCTGGTTAATAAACTCTAACCTCTAGTTAATAAATTCTAAATCTTAGTTAATAAACCATAAACTCTAGTTAATAAATCTAAACTCTAGTTAATAAAGCCAAACCCTTATTCTGATTAGTGTCCGCTAATAATGATATGTGTTTTTTTATCGTCGACTACTAATAGTAGTGACATCGATTTTCAGTTTCTAATCATGGTCGTTCCTTCTTGTTTTTAATGGTATAAATGTGTATGTTGTACAAGGATTCATAGCAAATACATGTTATGGGTCATTATCCTTTTTTATTTTTATTATATTATAAACTTAATGACTAAAATGTTGTAGACAAAATATTTTTTTTTCTCTACCCTAGTAAGTTTTCTATATACTTCCTCCGGAACTAATTAATTATTTGCAAATATTAAGACTTACCTAAGGTACAAAGTTATTAACAAAAAATTATAATATGTTGTGCTATAGGTAAACCTTAATATGGAAGAACAAAAAAATAAAAATGAAAATAAGAGAGATTCTTTAATTACCAGCAGTTGCAGAGCTATAGGTTGTGAATCCTGCCGCAACACTCCTGCTGCCAGTGATTATAGTGTATCTAAGTCCATCACCAACTAACATGATCTTGTTCAAGTTGTTGACAACCTCAATCAGGGACGGATCTACTCTTTAGCATACCTGGGCAGCTGCCCCGGCTGCGACGGAAAAATCGTGAAGAGAGCAAGTGTTTTGCCCCGGCAGCGAGCGGCGGAGCGGGCGGCGGCGGAGGAGCGGCCGGTGAAGAAGAAGAAGACGGACTGAACTGAAGCTTTTTTTTTTTTAAAACCTACCGCGTGAACCGTCGTCGTTTCACTCGGTAGGTTTTAAAAAAAAAAAGCTTCTGTTCAGCCGCTTGTTGCTTTCATTCTTCTTCTCCTTCAGTCGCCCATTTTCAGCCCTCCCTCACTGTCATTGCTCCAGCCTCCAGCCGCCTCCAGCCACCCAGCCGGCAGCCATCACTTCTCCTCCGTCGCTCAGCTCTTCGTCGCCAGCCGTCACTTCTCCGCCGCCTCCAAGTTCAATTGAAAAATTATCTCACTTGTCTATTTAATTTTTAAATGTTTTAATTGAATATTTCTTTAAATGTTTTAGGGTTTTAAAAAATTAGGGATATTTGGTTATTCATTAAATAATAAATATGATATAAATAATTATTTCTTTAAATGTTTTAGGGTTTAAATGTTTATGACTTTTGGGGATTTTTGATTAGTTAATAAATTAGTTAAAATTGATAAAAATAATAAATGTGAATATGTGATGTTGTTTAAATGTTTATGACTTTTGGGGATTTTGGATTAGTTAATAAATTAGTTAAAATTGATATAAATAATAAATGTGAATATGTGATGTTGTTTAAATGTTTTATGTTTATGACATTTGGGGAATTTTATGTTTTTTTGATTTTTGAATAGTTAAAATTGGTCTCCTTCTTAATGTGAATTTGTGACTTGTTGAGTTTTGTAAAATTGTAATGTTTAGGAAATAAGATTGATTATTAACTTAAATTTATTTATTAATTGATAGGGATTTGTAGCCTGTAGGTTCATAATCATTGGTTAATTCATATGGAGAAATACTTTACTAAAAGGCCAAAGGAGGGGGCGAGTTTGTGAAACCAATCCGAGTAGTTCAACTAATCCGAGTAGTCCAAAGAGAATTAAGTTAGATGGAATCTTGGCCAATCTTCCTGCGGACCCTGGACTTCGACCTCCAATATTAGGATATATGATCCTAATTTTCGAGATGAAATTCGAAGAGCATATTTACAAAAGGGACCTTGTCAACCAAGAGATCACAATTTTCCACAAACCAATAAGAGACGATTTATCTCGAGATGGTTTGATGAGTATGATTGGTTGGAGTATAGCATAGAAAAAGATGCCGCATTTTGCATTTATTGCTATTTATTTAAGGCAAAATTTTATAAGCATGGGAGTGATGCCTTTACTGGTCAAGGTTTTAAAGATTGGAAAGCATAAGGACACGAGACTACGAGAACATATTGGATTGGTTAGTAGTCCTCACAATCAAGCAAGACAAGCTTGTGATGATCTTATGAATCAAGGGCAACATCTCCGAACAACTGTGATGAAGCATTCAGACCAAACTCGTGACAAGTATCGCGCTTGCTTGAATGCATCAATTGATTGCACTAGATTTTTGTTGCGACAAGGTCTTTCTTTTCGTGGCAATGATGAATCATTGGGTTCAAGCAACAAAGGAAATTATCTTGAGCTCTTGTGCTTTCTTGCTGATCATTGCGAGAAAATTGAGGCAGTAATGAGGCAGTAGTGTTGAAAAATGCTCCGGGAATTGCAAGTTAGTGGCTCTTCAATACAAAAAGATCTTGTCAATGCATGTGCCGTTGAAACTATTAAAGTTATCACAGAGGACAATGAAGAATAAATTCTTTTCTATAATGGTTGATGAATCTCGTGATATCTCCATAAAGGAGCAAATGGCGGTAGTGCTTCGTTATGTAGATAACCCATGGGCAAGTAATTGAAAGGTTTATGGGAGTCCAACATGTTAGTGACACCACTTCGAGTCACTAAAGAAGGCTGTTGATCAATTGTTTTCTACATTAGGCTTGAGCATGTCTATGCTACGCGGTCAAGGTTATGATGGGGCTAGCAATATGAAAGGTGAGTTCAATGGTCTTAAGAGCATTATTTTGAGAGAACATCCTTGTGCATTTTATGTTCATTGTTTTGCACATCAACTTCAATTAGCACTTGTGGCCGTGGCAAAGGGAAATCTTGAGATTGTCACTTTTTTCTTATCGGTTTAATATGGTGGTCAATATTGTTGGAGCATCGTGTAAGCGTCGAGATGCACTTAGAGATCAATTACAAAAGGAACTTTTGGATGCTCTTGAAAATGATTGTATTGTAACGGAAAAGGCTTAAATCAAGAAACTAGTCTTAAGCGACCCGGTGATACACGTTGGGGATCACATTATGGTACTTTGCTTAGTATCATTTCAATGTTCAAATCCGTGGTGAAAGTTCTTGAGTTGATTGTTGATGATGGTTACATTGATAATTTGGGTGAAGCAAATAAGTCATTGGAAGATATCCAAACTTTTGAGTTTGTCTTCCCTCTATTTTTGATGAGATCTATTTTGGGAGTCACCAAATTGTTTGTCACAAGCATTACAAAGGAAAGATCAAGATCTTGTCAATGCAATGCATTTAGTCCAAACTTCTAAGGAAGAACTACAGCACATCAGGGATAATGGATTTGATAATTTGCTTGATCATGTTTCTATTTTTTTGTGGGGAACATGATATTATGGTTCCTTTAATGGACGCGTCATTTGTACCTCGAGGGAGATCAAGACGTAGAGCTCACGTCGTAACAAACCTCCATCATTATCGTGTGAACTATTTTCATGGCCGTGATTGATAAAGTACTTCAAGAGTTGAATCATCGCTTCAATGAGGTAAATACTGAGTTACTTATTTGTATGGCATGTTTAAGCCCAAATGATTCATTTCAAGCTTTTGACAAACAAAAGCTTGTTAAGTTTGCCAATTTTTATCCTCAAGACTTCTCTAGGAGAGACATTTTGGAACTTGAAGATCAACTTGCGGTTTATGTTCGAGATATGCATAGGAGTGGTGAGTTCTCTCAATTACAAGGAATTGGTAGTCTTGCAAAAAAATTGGTGGAGACAGGGAAACATAGAACATATAATCATGTTTATAAGCTTGTTACATTAGCTTTAGTATTACCGGTGGCAACTGCTTCAGTGGAGAGAGCCTTTTCTGCTATGAAGATCATCAAAAGTCCACTTCGAAATAGAATGGGAGATCAGTGGTTGAGTGATAGCTTGATTGTTTATATTGAAAAAGATGTTTTTGCTTGTGTTAATAACGAAACCATAGTGCAACGTTTTCATGAAATGAAAACTCGCCGCGGTCAATTGTAGTTTGTATGTTTTATTTTTCATGAATGATACTAGACTACTAGTCTCGTTAAAGTTTTGCCCCGGCTGAAAAAAATTCCTGGATCCGTCCCTGACCTCAATATTTTCCCTATAAACCCCCCTTTTCACATAAATCACAAACCTCACATTTCCCCTTTTCACTTTGGCTGCATAATTAATAGCTGCCTGAATGGATCCAAACTTCCCTGATCTATCTTTTGCTACTACAACATTCGCCCCCGAAGCCCAAGACGAAGTTTGCAACAGCTTTCTCTCCCCAGCACTAACCCAACTAGGAAAACTATCGTTGTCTTTACTGTAATCTTCTTGTTTCTCTATTAATCCATTAATAGCCAAACAGTTACTTATCAATTCCGAAACATTATTTGACATAATTGGAGCTATAAATTTTGTAACATTGAGCTCCACTGAGCCCGATCGACATGTCTCGAGATTTGTAAGGGCAGCGCTTAGCCAAGTTTGGGCGTCAAAATCAAAGTAAGTGCTCGAGTTTATTTGTAGGCTTTCTAGGGTTCGGTTGAGCTGGAAAATGGTATTATGGAGTAGTTTGTCACAATCATTCCATGCTGCCTTCCTTCTTTTGCTACGGCACACATTCCCAAGCCTTTCCGTGCAACTCTGGGCATGGAGAGTCCGGTCTAGGGCTACTTGAACCAGCATTATTCTGAACTCTTCGCGATTTTTAGGTCTAAATTGTTGATTTTGGCCCAAGAAGTAGTTGCATGGCTCCGGATGTGGGGTGGTTTTGCACCAGTAGTCGATGTCCCCCGGTGATTCATCTGATTCTGGTAGGGCTTGAGAGAAGTGTGTGTATATCAAGAATAATACTATGATCTTAATTGCCATTGAACTATTTTTTTAAAAAAAAAATAAAAAAAATTAGCTTGTTTGAAATGGCTCACTAAATATTTGCTAGAGTTTCACTTTTATACAAGAAGATGGAGAAGGGTTGACAAATTGAGAGTTGGCTTATTTGGAATGCAAGAAATTGTGCGCTTAAAATTTGAAATTGAAGTTACAAAAGTTTAATATATATTCAACCGGTGCACGTCTTTAATTACTTAATGTTTACACTATAAGATCCTTGTTATGCGGATCACTGCTAGCTACTTCACACGAGATTGTGAGACAGGGAGGCAGATGCCTTTCTGGTTTAATGCTTGATGCATAGTGTCTTGAGCTTAACATGTTACACTAATATTGTGTTTGTAAGTTTTTATTTGAGGGGAAGGGAAGGGAAGGGAAGGGAAAATAACTAAAATCGCCAAATCCCATGTTTGTGAGTTTTTTTAGGGAGGAAATGAAGGGATTTGAAGGTAAAATTGATTCAAGTTTTGGCTCAAAATTTTTCCCTCAAAAGTGGGAGAATTTAAAGGAATAGAAAAGGATGGGAAAATGAGATATTTTACGTTACCAAAAATAACCTTGTAAAATAAATAATATGACAAGTTTATTTGTCAACATTAACAGTACTACTTCCATGGCCAGATTCTACTACTTGTTTTGCCACGTGCCCCAGATCATACTTTCTACTACTTGTTTTGCCACGTGGCCCAGACCATACTTGTGATTTGCCAGATTTGGTAGTGAAGCTTTCAGTAGTTTGAGTAGTTTTAGTCCAAAACTTTAGAAATTCAATTGTTAATCAATCAAATGCTATGAATTCATTATAATTATATATAAAAAAATAGAACAGTAAATAATAAATGAGTCAATTTAGTAATGCCAATATAATGATAAAAATTAAGATAAACAAATTTAACGATATTATATATTTTATAGTACTATAAAAAATGATCTATTTTTGTTGAAGAAAAATAAAATATCAATTAGGTCCGGATCTTAATTCGTATGAAACAGAGTAGTAGTAACTAAATTGAACGTACATGACAAAATTGGAATACGTTTCATTGATGAAGTTATTATTATTAATTTTTGTAATCTTTGTATTCTTCTAATTTCTTGTCGAAATAGATTTTTGCGTTTATTCAAATTAGAAGTATATTTTTTTTAATAAAAATAAATATAATATAAGTAAGTCAATATATATATATATATATTTGTGCGTGTGTAACAAAGGAAAAAAAATTAAGCAAAATAATTCTAATAGATAAACATTATTAAATCATATCATTTCTTATACTTAAATATGTAAGGGTAATATAGTAATAGTGTAGTTTAAAAATAAAAATCCATTCCCTTCCCTTCCTTACTTCTAAACTTACAAACAAGGAAAAATTTAATTAAAATCCCATCTCACCTCTTCCTTTCTAAAACTCACAAACATGACAAAGGAAAACTATAATCCCTTCCCACCCCTTTCTTTCCTATACTTTCCCTTCCCATCTCATCCCTCCAAACTCGCAAACGCAGCATAAGCGGTCGGGCCGTCGGTGGTTAACGAGAAGAACAAGCATACATATTAGTCTCTCAATTTTATAAAAAGAGTCGTATCAATAATGTAAACAAGCATTAAAGAGTTATTTATTTATTTATTTAATGTTACCTCTAAAATAGTCTTGTTAGCTTGTAATTAATAATAACACGATAATCAAATTATGATAACATACTAACATAACAATAAGATTTATGTGAGTTTGTCGCACTTAATTAATTGATGAAATTGGTGATTATTGAGAAGAATGTCTAGTTACTAAATTATTATTCATCCCATAATTACACATTTACACTATGTCTAGTTACTAAATTATTGTTATTATTTTTCAAAAGATTATTATTTCAATTTTTTGTATTGTAATCTTTTTATTGTTTATAACGATTTATATTTTAAATATATTTTAATTGATTAGACTATTTGATCAAAATAATAATAATAATAATAATAATAATAATAATAATAATTACACGTTTACACTAAATTGATCCTGAAATTAATTGCCTGCGGTAGTTACATGTATGTATGCTTTGCAAATTACAACAATTAATTTAACATATAATTCGGAGTAGATAGATACTCGATTTTGCTGATTGTGGGATTCCGTACATGTGGTATCGCTATTAATGATTACTACTACATTTATCTGTGATTAATTCTAATGTACATTTTCAAGCACTAGTGCCCCTTAATTAAGTAATTAAGAGCCCTATATTAATTCCATCTTATAATCAAACCAGAGCCTCAAACCGCCAATTATGGGGATTACCCATGTGTGTCGTAATTAAGAACCATTGGTCCATTGCAAAAGTATTAATACATTTTTTTAAAAAAAAATTTAAAGATAATTTTATGTTCTTAAATATACCTTAAATATTAGTTAAAAATTTATTAACGGAGGTTTGATGCTAAACTATAATAGAAGAAGTTATAACAAATTAAAAATATTATATCACTTTATGATTCTAAAAGTTAAAAATATATCTCAACTTGTAAAAAAGACTAAAAAAATATGAATTAAAATTTCATACATTAATTATCGTTATATATACAAGCGACATTAAAATTATGACACATCAATAATAAAGTACTTAATATTTTATCCTAGTCTCGTTCTAATCTCGTTCATATAAACACTTAATTAGTTATCCGTGCACCGGTACCTACTGCATAACATGGGGTATTGACAAAGAATAGAAGCAAGTGAGAATACAATTTGTGAAATTAAGGCAAGAATTGCTGTAATATTCTAGAGAGTGACATCATCCTCTAATGAAGTTGACTTTTCTTGGGTTTGTTTTTAAATAGAGAATTCGTTGTACCTCTTGTGGCTTGTGCCATGCAGTGGAATCCTCATTAAATTCTTGACAGACAAGTGGCAATAGATAAGTACGTACGAGTAACTCTCAAAAATTAATCATTCGTAATTGGTTTGTTGAATTTCACGACGTGATTATTGTTTGATGACCAAATGTTGAGATATTGGATTCAGAGGAGCGCGTCTACACATTTTAATCTTTTAATTAATGCTACCAAGCTTCTTCCGGGGAAAGATTATCATACTTAAATATAAATTTTTAAATAATAAATTTCTATTGGGAAAATTTAAATTGAAAAATAAATTGTCGAAACTACTTATATAAATATAAAAAAAATAAAAACGATGTCTAAATCAAAAGGTTTAGCATATGTGAAATAACATAAAAGTTAATTGGGACTCTCCTTTGAGATTGGTATAGTCCTCAAAAGGATAAACAAATTATAAATTTCATGCATATTAAGAGAAATAAAAGTAGAGGAAAGAAAGTAAATAAAATTTTAAATTTTTCTTTAATAATTTCACAAGATTTATAAAGTGATGAATAATTTTATTTTTTATACTAATGGACTCCACTAAATAACATAATTATCTTTCATTTTATGTGTTTTATCTCATTTTTTTGAAAACAAAAATATATATACTTTTAGTCATCTTTTATCAAGGTTTTTAGTTGCTACTAAGAAACAAGTACAAACAGAGTCTACATATCAATACCTAATATATAAAAATTCAAACAACGATCCTAAATTGAGTCAACCCTTAATTAATTAAGAGTTAACTCGGGTGGTACCTCACCTATATAAAGATTGCCACTTCACCCATATAAACGATCGCCTCTTCACTGACTTCTCTTTCTCTCAATCCTTCTCGAATTCGTTGCAATCTTCGTCACCGTTAGACCTCGATTTCGTTGTAATCTTCGCATTCGTCAAACTCATGCAAAACCATCTTTTTCATCTCCTCCACTACCTCCTCTTTAAAATATGGTAAATTTTCCTCTCTCTAGGGTTTCTCTCTCTAGAATTCGAACGATTTGGAGCTTTTTGGGTGGAACAAATCGAGAGATTACGAACTGTGGAGTTTGTGGATCGATCGATTTTGGTTTTAATTAATTTTTTGAATAAATTATGGAAGTTTTTAGACGGTTTAAAGAATCGTTATGTTTTTGTTGGATTGGTTCTATGGAGTTCTTGCATCATTAAGTCTATGGCAGAAGGAGGATAAGATCCTATTCTTGGGTATTGATAACGCCGAAAAAACCATATTGCTTCATATGTTGAAAGATGAGGTTTGTTCATTTATATTTGTGTATAATGATAATTTTATGCTCTGTATTTTCTTTCTTTAGATTTAAGGATTTCTCCCTTTCTTTGTTTATAGTATGTGGGTTTTAAATTTTCTCTATTTTTGAGAAGTGATGAATATTTAAGCTCAGTTTTGATGCAATAATTGATTGATATGAAATAGGATTGAGTGTGTGTATGTGATTAGGTGTATGTGAGTTAAAATTCAACATTAAGGGAAAGTTTTTTTCTCTTTTAGAGGTTTTAATTGTCAATTATGTAATTTTTAATTCAATCGGAAAAGGCGAGCTCTATATTTCTAAATGCATGTTATGGTCAGCTCAAACTGGAAGAATCATCGTCATGGTAGTCTCGAAATGTGGGTTGCTTCGAGAAATTAGAGCAGATTGACGAAGGCATATGCGGGTGAAACTAATTACTGAATTATGCATTGTTTTACTTCTTAATTTATAACTATTGTACTAATTGTTGTTTTAAATTGTACTATTTTCTGAATGGTGTTGATGGAATTCGTCAATCTCTTAATTTTATGTTACGATAATTCAACTAATTTACATGATTTTAAAGGCGGCTGAATGACACTTTTATTTCTTCAAGTTGTCACCCACTTTTAAAGTTATCTATAAAATTTATTTTTCATCAGCTCAGTTCTTAAAGTGACAGTTTGTGTCAATTCCGTTCTTTTTTCTCGATTTTATAGAAATCTGTCTAAATTTTGACCCGACGAGACCTATTTCAACCCGACCTCAATTGCAAAATTAATTATTATTTTTAAAAATAAAAAATTTGAAATTTTTTATTTTTTAAAAAAGTGAGAAAAGTTTCATAAAATATAGATTCAAAAAATTAAATAAAACTTTATTTAAAAAAAATTAGAATTGTTTTATTTTTTAAAAAAATGAGAAAAGTTTCATAAAATATAGATTTTAAAAAATAAAACTTTATTTTTAGAAAATAAAAAAATTTTATTTTTAAAAAATGAGTAAAGTTTCATAAAATAGATTAAAAAAGGTAAATAAAAAAACTTTATTTTCAGAAAACAAAATTAGAAATTTTTTATTTTTTTAAAAATGAGTAAATTTTCATAAAATTTAGAATCAAAAAAATAAATAAAAAATAAAAACTTTGAAAAAATAAAAAATTATACTTTAATTTTTTTGAATCTATATTTTATGAATCTTTACTTATTTATTTAAAAATAAAAATTTTCTAATTTTTTTTCCTGAAAATAATAATTATTCTTAAAACTTTTTAGTGTTTGTTTTCAAAAAAATTGAATTAATTTTTTTTATTTATCTTTTACTACTTTTTGAATTTTAATTTCTTTTTTTAGTTTTAAAATTTCTAATATTAAGAATACATCTAATAATAAGACATAACTACCCTTAATAAAATGGGTTACGTTGAAATGAGTCGGGTCGGGTCAAAATTTGGACAATTTTCAATGAAGTTAAAAAAAATAAACGAAATTGACACAAAAATATCATTTTAAGGACTCAATTGACAAAATAAACTTTAAGGACGACTTTAAAAGTGGGTGACAACTTGAAGGGGCAAAAGTGTTATTCAACCTTTTAAAGCACATTGCGGTAGACGTAATTACACAGATATATACACGTAATTACATGGAGTGTGTACTTCAAGTCCTTTTTTGACATGAATATCTAGTAAATTATTAAATTCATTATTCAAAATAACTCTTGGATTGTACGGATTATCAACTAGTAAATTATAGTAACAGTAATTTGTAATTTGTGAAAAAAAGGCGGCTTAAGCCTTAAGGTAAGCGTCCAAATTGAAGTCCTGACATAACCTTGGGCCTTGCTCTTGGGCTGGACGTAAGATTTTTTTTTTTGACCCAGTCCTCAAATATACGGCAGCTGGGCTATCTGAAGGAAGTAAAATGTAACATCCAAAAGTATTGGATTCAATTTCGGAAAGGTTCTAAAAGCCAAGGAAGACTAATCGAAATAGTGGGGAAAGAAAAGTCCACTAAATTGTCATATATGGTTGGATATGACAAAAGTTTCCTCAAACGACATAGTAATGGCATTGATTGCACCTCCCAAACGGCTTTTCCCAGCTGGGCCTTTGGCCATGCGCTAGGGATTTGCTTATACAAAGCTTGTCTTGGCCCAATTAAAACTTTCGCACATCATTTGTGAGAGACATTATTACAAAAATTTAAAACCCGTACCATCATCATATAAATATTTAAATAATGAGGGAAAAAGAAAAAGAAGCTGGGATTTGAATTTTTTGAAGCACAAAAACAGAACTCCATAAAGTGAGTATGCTAAAGCTTGTTAATAAGGGCTGTCTTTGGATGGCCTGATTCGAGATGATCTTTCCACATTCAATAAGAAGATAAAATTTAGATTTTTATGTTTTAGCTAGACATTTAAATTAATTAATAGTTTTATGGGATGAAAGTGGCAACAAATGTAATTAGAAATAGTTCCAGCTTCGCGTATTCCTTTACTTAATTAAGAAAATATTTAATCCTGAAAAAACCTACTGCTATATAATACTCCTTCCATCCCAAATTAATTACTCAATTTTGACTTTTTAAAGTCAAATTGACCATTTTTAAAACTAATCTTTTACTATTTTTGCTAAAATATAGGTGAAGAGATTATAGCTAGTCAAAAGAAAGTATATACAATTTATTACTATCCCCAATTTTTATAATTTTAGAAATATATTTATATATGCTTAATTATTAATTCTAAAAATAGTCAATTTGACTTTAAAAAGTCAAAACTGAGCAATTAATTTGGGACAGAGAGAAGTATATAAGTGAAAATTCAATGTATATCTACTAAAGTATATAAAATTATACTTAATTTTTGTCTTTGTCTCTTTTAATACAAGTTTTAGTACCAACTTTGGTCCTCGACTCTTTTGATACAAATTTGGTACAAGTTTTAGTATTACCTCAATTCCACAATAAGTGACTTTTTAGAAGAAAAAATTTGTTCCAATTTATTTGTCGTTTACAACTTTCTAGGAGAATAAATTATTTACTTTCTCATATCACCCCTAACTTCTCTCATTGTTCCAAAAAAATTTCTCCTTGTATTAATAGTTTTAAACTTCCCATAAAGGGATAGTGATGGAATTTCATATAAATTTTAATTATTAAATGATAGTATTAAATTACTTTCTTAATTCATGTGCATGAAGCTAAAATGACACTTAATATGGAACCAAGGGAGTACCACTTATGCATTTAATGTTACATTTAATGTTTATTTCTATATGTATTCAAAGTAATAATGAGAATTGTTCATATTTCTGTAGGTATTCAAAACAATAAATTTAACCACACTTAACTTTAGTCCCTACCTCTTTTGATACAAGTTTTAATACCAATTATGTATTTAATGATCATTTTTATATGTATTCAAAGTAATAATGAGAATTGTTCATACTTATGTAGGTATTCAAAACAATAAATCTACTAAAGTATCTATCTACTAAAGAATAAGTACATATAAAACCTCATTAAATTTTGGTACCTACAAGGTTTGGTACCCATTCTCATCCCAAATGAGAATTTAATGCTATTAAATTACTTTTTATCCTAATTTATCATTTATTATTATTAAACTATTCTAATTTAACATTTATTTTAGTAATAATGTCTTATGACCTAAAAGAAAGTTGAAGAGTATAATCGTTATTCTCCACTTTTATATATATGTGTGTGTGTGTATATGTATATATATATGCATAACTGTAATTTTTTTATTGTTTTCCTAATAGAATAAGTTAAGTTGTTACTCTCACATTGACTTTGAAAAAAACTAATATTTTACGTAATTTTTGACGATGTTAATGTTATAAATTTAGGAGAGTGATATTTCCACATCATTTTCTTATATTTCCACACGGTAGGGTCCACACATCAACTATGGTTGAAACAAATCAATAAATTAACTATAATACAATATTCATTTTCCAAAATTACCCCCACCTACCCACTAACATCTCCATCAGCTTATCACTCTCCTTACTCACCACCAGCTTCAGCAGCCATTACCCACCACTAGCCTCACATTATCTTATCCTACAACTTGTCTCAAAATTACCCCCACCTAATACATCAAAGAATATACTAAATGGGTGACTATTTGGATGTCTTAACATATTACGGTAAATATGTTCTCCTGATACTTCAAAAACTTTAAATTCTACCATCGTGGCACCATCAAATTCACTTTCTTCAAAAGTCCAAACTGACATCATGTAAACTTGTTACAGATGCATCATCAGTCCAAACTTAGCACCAAAACTGTAAAAATAGATGAACACAATAAGAAAATAAAAGAATTAAAAATAGCATGATAACAAATTTTATAACATGCAGTTGGTTAAAAATAATTATTGCTTTATGATAATGAAGAATATGAGATAAAAGCCCAGTTCAACAATCAAAATCATCCTGACATATCCTTTGATAACTATGATTGTTCTCCCTTACAATATTTGCTTGATGAAGATATACTTTTTAATCAACAAAAGTTGAAAAGTTTAGTTGAAGCCATGTATCAAACATCTCGTGTGCAACACTTAAAACACTAATTTTCTAATGAATAAATTTGAAGACGACACAAAGCATTTACTTACCATATTCAGAGCAACTGGAACAAATTTGGGAATCAAAATCTTAATATTTTATTTTATCTTAGCGAGAGATGTTATGAAATTATAGGATAGATTGAAGAAATAAAGTTCAGAAAGTAAACAATAAAATTAAAACATACTTATCAAGATAACTGATTTGAGATTTAATTAATCCCTCGTTAGAAGATTGGAGAGAACGAACAAAATGTTCTGCAACGGAACCACATGTCACTAATTAATAAAACAAATCAAACATGGGAGAAATAAAGGCAGTGGAAACAATGAAGGAAAGAAAGAGAGCTGGGATATATATGAATTACTGGATATATATGAAATTTTTTTACCTTAAATTAAACCAATCTTCCACTAGTACGCCTTTTTGCATATAGAATTTTTTGATCTGAAAGCTGTTGCGGCTGGTGGTGAGTAGTTGTTGCGGCTGTTGGGAAAGTTGTTGTTGCGGCTGGTGGTGAGTAAGAAGGGTGATAAGCAGATGAATATGTTAGTGGCTAGGGGTAATTTTGGAAAATGAATATTGTAGTATAGTTAGCTTAATCCATTTGTCTTAACTATAGTTGATGTGTGGACCCTACCGTGTGGAAATATAAGAAAATGCTGTGAAAATATCACTTTCCTAAATTTATTGCTCGATTCAATGTTACAAGAAGAAACAAAATATATAAGGTAGATTTTTTTAATATTTTTTATTGTATTATGATTGTTACTTTTATTATTGTTAAAATAATTTATAAAAAAAATTTATACTACTTTAAAAAAACTTGATGTCATTTAGAATTTAACAAAAAAATAAATTAGTATCATATTCAATAAATTTTGACAATATTTTTTACAACTTTATTTGACACGCAGAATATCTATAAATATTAAATATATTAATTAAGACAAACTCGCGCCTCCAAAGCTGTATATCAAAACATGACAAAGTGGGCTGTGTTTATTAGGAAGAGTACGTAATTGTTAAACGTACAACCTTTACTTTGAAAAACAGGCATTACATTTTCAAAGCCATACTCCTTTCATCCCATAAAAATCTTTATTATTATTTTAGATAATTTTAAGTTAAGTGTTTATTTATCTTAAATAATATATTTTTTATAATAATTTGTTTATAATACCCTTAGTATTAATTGTCATATTTTTATTTTCTATATATATTTATAGAATATTACTAGTTATATGTAAAAAACTATGCAATTTAAATATAAATAATTTTGTTATTTTATCATCTTTCTTAATATATACAAAAAGTCAATTAGTCGGGACGAAAGGATTGTATGATAGACGCGAGCTGCATGCAAGTCAATCAAATCAGCCCGCTCACCTCTTAATAAATGATCAGGACCGTCCAAAGTTTGAATAAATCCCACCGTTCATTCTTTTTATATCAGTTACTTTAGTGAGAAAGAGTCGGAGACAACAGAGAGCCTGAGGAGGAAGAGGGAAACAATCGGGAATTGCGACTCAATCGAGCGGCGGAGTGAGTGGTCAAAACCCTTCAACATGAGGAGTACTTAAAGAATTTTTTTTGAAGAATTAGGACAAAATCCGTTGAATTAGGCAGCCATTACTGAGGTTTTCGGCTTTGCAGAAGGTGTTTTTTTTTTTTCAATTATCTCTTTTCAGTGATATTCGTCAACTGACGATAGTGCCGGAGACACAGGTAGTACGGTTAATATATATATATATATATATATATATATATATATATATATATATATATATATATCTTGCTTTGGGTGCCCTTTTCTTGCCTCAACCAATCAACGTACGTTTGGGGATCTTCACCACTTCTTTTGGCTTTTTGGATCTTAATTCTCCAAATCAAGTTCCTTTCTAAATTCTTTAATGTTTTAATTTCCTTCGCTTCATGAGAGAGAATATATATATATATATATATATATATATATATATATATATATATATATGCATCTTGACGGACACCTTAATAAAATCCACGGATTTTATTATATCAACAGATTCAACACTCTTGCATGCACGAGGAAATATTTGCTGAGTTCTACTGTAATGACACCCTTACATAATATTCATGCCAAGATAGATTAAGACCGTACAAGATGGTAAATTAATCATTTTTAAAAATTAAAATAGTAGTATTACTAGTATAAGAGAAAGAAATTAAATATAATTAATAAAATTTCGAGTAAGCAGCCAATCAACAATGTTTGGTATACGTCCGTATAACTTTTACTACCGTTCACATACGTGCATACAAATCTGTGCATTGATCTATATATTTCATAATTTTAATGCTAAATAAAATATAAGTATACTGCTTGGAACACAATCAATGCGCTGATTTGTTGTTTGAAGATATTCTCTTAATTCGTTACCTTAAGCTTTCAGAATACTTGATGCTTGCGAAAAATTTCAAAGGCTAGTAGTAGTATCAATTAATATTTGCATGCACGTATGTGAAATCATAGATAAGAAAGTGAGTGATTGTGTTTTATGCGGTTGAATTTTTTAACCAACCAAATTTAATGCATCTTATGGATATCTTTACATAATTTGATGGATAATCTTAAGATTTTCAAATGTGTCTCCATTGATATATATATATATATATATATATAGTACTCCCTGTGTTCCTTATTATTTGTCTTTTTAGAAGTGGACACACATATTAAGAAAAATAATTAATACTATATTTTTTAGTTAAAAATAACTTTAAATGTCAATATTATTCTTACATTGGAATAAGAGAGTGTTACTTATTGGATCGAAAGTAGTGATCAGAGAACCAAATTAATATTTAATACTTGAGTAATATTGAAAACTCAGCAATTAATGCTTAATTGTAATTCTCAAACGACAAATATTAAAAAACAAAAATACTTCTCTAAAACAATATTTAAAAGGGGACGGAGGAAGTATTAAATAAGACAATAAGTTTTTTTATGACATAATTAATTACCAAAGATGTACTTCCTATGGGGTAGTAGGTGTTGTTAAGGTTTGATAAAGTTCAATTTTGCGTTAGGACGAATTAACATACGTACCTAGCTACCAATAGTTAGTTTTTATTTGTCCCGTAGAGAATGAGCATTAATTAAAGACAGGAACATACAAAAAGTCAAATATCCGAGCATAACGCTCACAACTTTTTTTTGGTGTTGTACGAGCATTTTTTAATCCGCCCCAAGCTTCATGATTTCCTAATTAAGTTGATGTAGATATGTATATATATGCACTTTAATTTAAACGTTTATTATGATTATAAAGGGAAGTAGAGAGAGAAAAGAAAGTTGAATTAAGAAGCAGTTATAAGGAGGATAGATGGTAGCTCTGGTGGTCATGGTGGTGCTTGTGGTGGTGACGGCGGCAGCAAAGGTGGGCTCATCGTCACCGAATTATGGGGACGCCTTGTCGAAGAGCATTCTATTTTTTGAAGGACAAAGGTCAGGTAAATTACCTACTAATCAGAGATTGACTTGGAGGAAAGACTCTGCTCTTTTTGATGGCCATGACAAGGGTGTAAGTTTCTCTCTTTGTTAGTTATTTCATGCAGGTATGGTATACATATAAATAAATGCCTAATTAAGTCTCTTCATTCTTTTTCAGTTTCAGTTTCTTTAATTTCAGAGAGGATAATTAATTATTAAAGCCCTTTGCTTTTCCATGACATACCTAAACTAGTGTGAAGGGGCTCCATAACACATACATACATGTGTAATGGGTAACAAACCTTTGCAATTAATTAACATGAAATTGGTGCTTTAATTAAAATTCTAGTATATATCGTCATCTTTTTATACATGTTAGTATGTGAATGGAGCTAGCTAGCGTCACGCCAAACGGGGTGTGTGTGTGTATATATATATATATATTATGACGACACCTTTTTTCTTTTTAAAGTTGTATTAAATCAAACAATATTTATGTTACTCATCATAGATCAAGGGATGGGTGAAATAGTAGAGATCTTGAGAAATAACCTCAAGATTGCTAACTGATTCTATTTTCATAATTGAGGCTGAAATTATTAATCAAAAAACAAAAGTTGATGTTACTCGTGAGACACCTTAAAAAAGTTGGAAAGATGGCTTCCATTTATGTATACCGAATTCTTAATTTTTCCTATTTATTTTGCTTGTGTGTTTTATTTTTATTTTTTTTAATATACTTTTATTTAGTTATTTTATTTTGGGGATTTTGGGGCATGCACCCATCCGGCTATCCGTGTGGAGGGGTTACCATCTTCACACATTAACCGTATCTTCGTGGAAATGTGAGGAGATATACATGCAATCGTATATTGTTAGTGATGTTTATATTTTGTTAGCTGTAGGCATCAATTAGCATGTGCTTTCCTTTGATTTTCTAAATATTTCGTAATAAAATGCATGAATAACAACATATCAACTATCACTTAGTACAGTAATAATTTTATATCACACAACACAAACTATATATGGTATTTTCAAATAAAATGAGTATTAATTATATATATATATATATATATATATATATATATATATATACGAGAGCATTTCAAGAGCAGAACTCTTAAAAAGCATAACTAACAGAACACTTTTTAGCGACGGACCGAACGACGATTTGGTCCGTCGCCATAGGTCTGGTCCGTTGCTATAGCCTTTGGCGACAAGTCCGTCGCTATATGTTGTCCGTCGCTAAAGGCTGTAGCGACAGACCGGACCTATGGCGACGGACCAAACCGTCGCAAGGTCCGTCGCTAAAAGGGTGTTCTGCTAATTATGCTCTTTAAGAGTTCTGCTCTTGATCCTTGCGCTCTCTCTCCCTATATATATCTACCTAACGAAATACAAATGATTTTGAATTTCCCTCATCTAATAAATTATCTGAATAATCCAAAATTTGGCATAAATTTGACCGTTCATTATTTTCTCCTTCTTTATTTCCTCCTCTTCTTCTATCTTGTTTGAAGAATATATATATATATATATATATATATATATATATATATATATATATTCTTCAAACAATTTATTAAATGACAGCGCAATTTACACGTACGCTCAGGTGGATTTGGTAGGTGGCTACTACGATGCAGGCGACAACATTAAGTTCAGTTTTCCAATGGCCTTCTCAACAACTATGCTAGCTTGGAGCGTTTTAGAATTTGGCAAGGCTATGGATTCGGAACTGGAGCATGCCCTTGAGGCTATCCGTTGGTCAACTGATTACTTTCTAAAAGCCACCAACATTCCAGGTGTCGTTTTCGCGCAGGTAGGTGATCCCAATGCTGACCATAATTGCTGGGAAAGACCCGAAGATATGGACACTCCTAGAACTTCATATGCAGTTACTACGAAGTCTCCAGGTTCAGAAGTTTCTGCTGAGATTGCTGCTGCTTTAGCAGCATCTTCCATGGTGTTTAAGACTATGGACCCCAAATATTCCAATTTGCTACTTCAGAGAGCCATAAAAGTAATTGTAATTACTTACGTACTAATTTGTTTTTTATTCATATTCAACATTTTAATTAATGATTGATTACAATAACTCTTTTTTTTTTGGGGGTATGCATGGATTAGGTTTTCAAATTCGCAGATAAGTATCGGGGATCTTATAACAACAGTACTATTGGATCCTGGGTGTGCCCATTTTATTGCGACTTCAGTGGCTACCAGGTATTCCAAATGGTACTGTACTCTAATGTAACAGTATATTTTTAAGCAACAAATTAAAAATAAATAAATAAATAAATAATTACAACATTACTTTTATTCCAGGGGTAGAAATTTATTTGAATGAGCATGACTCATATATAGAACGACCTAACCAACATATTTTACAGGATGAATTGCTCTGGGGAGCAGCATGGCTACACAAAGCCACTAGAGGGAAAACTTACTGGAAATATGTTTTACTGAACATAAATAATTTGGAAACTACTTATAATGGAGGTAGCTTCACTGAATTTGGATGGGATGCGAAGCATGCCGGAATCAATATACTTGTTTCTAAGGTATATATACGTTTTTATCACCCTTTTTTCCTATTATTAATTCTGTACAAAACTAATATACATTTCTCACCACCATCTAAATTTCTTGAATTTATTTTCATGATAGTTCATAATAAACAACAGCTTGGATTCTAGTCCATTTTTTCCCTGGGCTGACAAGTTTGTGTGTAGTCTACTGCCTGAATCACCATCCCCAAGTGTCACATATTCCCCCGGTGAGTTTCCCTCTCCTTATTCTGTATGTAAATAAAGTCAAAAAGTCAAGAAGAGCTCTAATTTGTACGTAGATGGAGATATCTAGTATGAAGTATTTACCATAAGAAAATGGGATGGCAGATAGCTCGGCAAAAAAGTAAATAATTAGCAATCTTATACTTTAAGCACTACATACATAGTTATACAAAGAATTCAACTATACATGTATAAAGTATAATATGTATGTTCCGAAATGACAATCTGCTCATCATATATCATTTCATTTTGGCAGGTGGACTTCTGTTTAAGTCAGGTATGTGTAACATGCAGCATACAACAGCTTTGTCCTTTCTAATTCTTGTATACGCTCGCTATTTGAGACATCCGAATAGGGTGATACAATGTGAGAATGGTGTTGCCACTCCATCTAGGCTTATTCATCTTGCAAAAGGGCAGGTACGGAGAATTATCTATGAATTAGAGATTTAATCAACGAATATATATATATATATAGGGCAATGCTCGACTAACTTAGGAATTGAATTGATGCAGGTTGATTATATACTTGGAAAAAATCCGATGAATATGTCATACATGGTGGGATACGGAGAAAAGTTTCCACATAGAATCCATCATCGCGGCTCTTCGTTACCTTCGATAAATATACATGTCCAACACATAATTAAATGTAAAGATGGAACGCCGCATTTTAGGAGCAACAACTCCAACCCTAACTTGCTGATAGGAGCTGTTGTTGGAGGACCTGACATAAATGACTCATTTGTTGATGATCGAGTTGATGCTGCGCATTTGGAGCCAACTACATATGTAAATGCACCTCTTGTAGGCCTCCTAGCTTACTTTAAAGCACATTGATTCATGGCTTAATAATATTTGCAACTTGTTCAACTCAAAAGCTTAAACTTTTAGGTGGAGTAGATAAATGAGACATTTACAAAGTCTGGCCTCTTTCTTGTTTTTTGATGACGTGGGATTAGCTCACCAATACTCCCGTACCTTTTAGGCTCTCTTGTTGGGCTTTCAAAAGTGGATGATTTGGGGTCAGTTTGGGATGTGGGCCCTATTAATTAATTAAGGGAGTCCAACAAAAACAGAGTAGATCCAAATATCGTGTTAAATTTTCAACCCAAAAGATCAAGTAATTGAGTGGAATAGATGGCTCAATAAGTACACCAAGGCTCGCTTGAATCGCTTCCGTTGGAGGTGAGATGAATGCAGCAAGCGCGCGGACTTACTAGTTTACATTTTTAAGTCATATATGGAGTAGTCAGGGATTCAATTATCGTACGTATAGCCAATATGGTATGGCCTTAATGCCTTATGATACTAAATTAAATCAAAAATAAAATTTATTGTATTTAGAAGATGATAAAAAGCACTACACTTTTTATCACTGGCAGATTTATTTTAAAACATATTTATTCAACAAAGGGGAGCCTATGGTAAATTATAAGGTGTATCTAAAGTTGGAGCAATTCAAAATTTATAGGAGAAGCTCCTTTTTATATAATTTGGATGGTAATATTTTGGAAGATATTTTGGGAACAAATAATTATAAAAAATAAAAATAAAAAAATCAGTGGCCAACATCCAGGCTAGTGGGTGCCGGGTGGTATTAGCGAGTCATTAAAGCGGGGATAAAATGATAACAGGTAGTCTCAATGGTTCAACGGAGGTGCATGCACCCAACTTGCCTTAGCTTGAATGAATGTAATAGTGGGGTCCTAGTATAGCAGCCCAAGATGGCAACTCAGGCGGCAACTTGGTGCATGAGCGCGACTTACTTAATTTCCTAACTCATAGTTTAGCCATCCCAACTTCAACTTGAGTTTTGGGCCCCCTTTTTTGTTAATTGCAAACTAGAAAAATATTCAATCCGTTTCATAAACAATAATTTTATTTTTAGTGACGGTAATATATAAAGGCATAATATTCTTACGTTTAACATCGCATTTTCATTTTTTAATAAAACTTTCTTTTGATTTTATCCTGCTTGGAGATTTCTTGTTCACTGGAGCATTTACTTTGCATATGTTATCTTCTTCTTTCTCAATGTGGTCTTTCTGTAATTACATACTGAGTTATAAGTTTCAAATATTTGAAGTAAATACTTAGGCATGTGCAAAATATTAACCAAAAAAATTGCTTTTATATTTTGAAGCAAATAAAGTATTTTTAATACTACCTCAAGGTAGATTAATGCAAGTGCACAAATTAAGATTGTATATCAGTTACACAAATTAAGGTTTCACACAGTACATATCTCATCAAATACAAATATACAGATAGTAGCATAGCACATAACTACTTGCTACGTACAATTGACATTTTTGAGTACATCAAAGGCACTAATTGCTTTGTTATAATAATTCAGTTCAAATTCATGGTTAGCTAATGTTAGCTAACCATGAAGTGAAGCGTAGCTATTGATCAAAGCCAAGGCATTGCTTGTCAAATGAACAACATTCACAATTTTTCCTCTCACCACGTTCTTGGTATTGCCGTTCATAACTTTGCCGGCAAAACCCTCCATGCACGTGTCATCGTCAGTCAAAGCGGCACTGACCCAAGTTTGTACGTCATTGATGATGAGCTCGTAATTACGTTTTGATCCCTTGTTGAGCTCATTCATCTCTTCCATAGACCTTTTAAGCTCGTCCACCGAGTCGGTTAGCTCTTCGAGGCAATCCGCCATGGCCCCGACCTCTCTGGGCTTCATGCCGTGAGCCTTTGACAGTCGTAGCATCACGGCGGATGTGGACAGGGCGGTGTCGAGGGTGACGGAGAGAGCTGTTTGGGCTAGAAGCTTAGGGCTTGTTTGGATGCTACTTGCATAACCTGAGAGTGAAGTAAAGCAGAGACTTGGGTAAGTGGTTGAACTGCATGATGTTTTTATGAACTCGGTGCTTGCCTTTTCGGCTGAGCTCGAGTTTATGTAGAAAGAAAAGGCGATTAAAACAAGTAGTACTGCTGCGGGAAAATGTTTAGTTGATGATCCTTCCATTTCTCTCCCTCTCTCTCTTTTTCTCTTGGGAATTTGAAAGTTGTCGAGTGACATGATGAAAGTAGAGGGAGAACTAAGTTCCAAATTTATAGGAAAATTAATGGTCCTCGAATTTGGATATTTTTGTGGGGGTGGGGGTGTACTTTTTTTCTTCTTCTTTGGGGGGATGGGGGGGGGGGGGGATATATTTACTTGGAATATTTGTATTCGTAATCCAAATTAATCAAGAATGGCAATAGGCGTAGTTGGTGATAAGAACTTATCCCCCCAAAAAAAGCGGCGGGGCCGCCGGGCCGGGGATAAATGATAGGAGGTACTGTTAATGGTTCAAATGGAGCTAGCTAGCTCCAAACAACTTGCCTTGGTTTCAATGAATCTAAGTAGGGTCTATTCATATTCAATTCCTACTGTGGACATAATGGGTCAGCTTATAGCAAATTATTTTCTAATCCAATATAATTCATAAAATATGATAATGAATTAATGATTTAAATTATCATATAATAGATCATTGATTTGTTTTATGATCCACTTGATCTAACGATACTGATCATGATCCAAATCCATTCATTTAAAAAAAATTTATTTATAAAACTTTTTCACTTTAATGCTTTTAAAACTTTCCCTTACTAAATTTTTTAACTTTTCCTATCTAAAAAATTCAATTTCTCCATTCATTTTTTTGAGTATTTGAGCCCCAAAAAAGCATATTAAAAAAAAAGAAAAAACAAGATTCAAAACATATCAAAACTGCATTACAAATGTTTCATTGAGCATTTGGGCCCAAAAAAATCCCAAAAAATAATTGTTAGTGTGTTTACACATTTAATCTAGTTAATTAGTTGTTGGAATATACTGTATCAAAATAGAACTCCTAATTTTCAGTCAAAGCGCACCGTCCAATTGAAAATAAAGAAAGTATGGAGATATATAATGTTCATTCTTCCATTACACATGACTAAAAAAAAAAAATCATAACATAATTTTATTACTTAATTTTACGAGTAAAATTAGTATTTATTAAAAAGGCATAAAATTATGAAATTAAAATATTATTGCTGAATAGGAAAAAAAAAGATTGGGGAGAGAGAGTGACAATAGCTAAGGGTTGGGACGATCACAGCTTTGTTATTATCCACTAGGTGGGTGTTGATGGCAGTAAAAGGTTGGAAGATCAGTAGAAGGCTTGTTAGTTTGTTTCGATTTATTGGCCAATTAATTTGTTTCGGTTTATTAGCCAGTTAATTTGCTTCGATCCATCAAGAGTAAATAGAAGGATTTTTATTTTTGTTTTGATGAATCAGTAGGTCAAATCAAATTAGATTCACAATTTAATTTATTTAAAATATTGATTCAATAGATCAACTTATTGCATAGCAATAAATAAATAAATTAAAACTTTGATCTATATTATACCAAAATAAATTAAATCATAATCAAAATTTGATTTATTGATCGCCCTTATCCGTATCTGGTAGCAAATTGCAACACTCGTTGACAGCAGTACGAAGTAGCAAATTGCAACACTCAACTTGCTTTTGGAGTTGTCTATGTATCTGTAGCCCAGCCCACCTTGTAATTTTGGGTCCAATTTTTTGTTTAATGACATCAAATTAACAAGATGGAAAGCTCTATTTTTGTTTTTAGCTCAACTTTTGGATAGAGATTAAAAAAAAAATATGTCGACCGTTCATGATGGGTTTAAAAAGTTGAGATTAAATCACATAAATATTAATTTCATTTTGTGTTTAAATATTTGATCAATCATAATACACCTTCCGTTTTAAATTATAATAAAATTATTACTAATTTTTAAAAGTTAATTGATATATTTTTAAATTTAAAATTGAAATAATTCATTAAAAATTAAGAAATAATAAATCTTACAACAAGTAATGCTCTTTAAATAATCTATAATATTCATCATTGTATTGACTAAAGTTAAAAGAATTCATGTCAATTTTGAGTTTTAAAATGTCTACAAAAAGTCAATAATGATCATATATTTTAAAACAAAAAAATTATTCCTCCGTCCCAAATTAATTGCTCAGTTTTGACTTTTTTAAGTCAAATTGACTATTTTTAGATTTTAATAATTAAGCATATATAAATATATTTCTAAAATTATAAAAATTGGGGTTAGTAATAAATTATATATACTTTCTTTTGGTTATAATTTCTTCACCTATATTTTAACAAAAATATTAAAAAAATTAGTTTTAAAAATGGTCAATTAGACTTTAAAAAATCAAAACTGAGTAATTAATTTGAATTTAATATTTTTCATATTCTTTTCTCAGTTATTATTATTATTTTTTTTGTTAGTATAAGTTTATGGCTTCATATTTACAGTAATTCTGTATAGCTCATATCTTTAATTTCTCAATTCTCTCTCTCAGTGGACCCACCGTGTGTCTCCCACAAAGAGCGCCATTGGTCCAGCAGCGTTTGACGCATTCTCAAAGTATTAACAACCACGTGCCACGTCCCTGGCAACGGTATTCGGTAATTGGTTGACTTTCTTTAACGCTGTTTTTTCTCAAGTTTTACACGTGCTTCTATATCATAGGGTAGCCATATGTGCCTAATGTGGACCTATTGCGGGCTTTGTTTTTAAATAAGTTGTATCTAGTCTCATATCAGTCTCACGCGCTCCCTACGTATTGTTTTTCTATTTCCCAGAGTATTGGAGTATTACATAAGTGTTTGGGATAACTCTAAACAATTAGTATATAAATTTATTTAAGTTTAACAATTTAATATTTTAAGAGAACACTAGTTTTACGTGTATTTTTTATATTTTTAAATAATATTCAATGGTAAATAACTTCATAAACTTTAACTAACTATGTATATTCTCAAAAAAAAAAATTATCATCCATAATTCATATATTTCACTAGCACTAGCTAGTACTCCATACAAAGATTTGCAGAATAAGATTGATAAATATTAAGAAAAAGATTTATACTGCGATAAAAACATATTAATTTTTATTGCCAGTTTATATTAGTTTACATATTATGCCATTATATAATTTTTTCACAAGTGTATAGAAGCACCAATCTAGATATTATACATACCTACAAAATATTTCTCCATATTTGAGTCAAATATTCATACTAAAACTGATATAAAATTTATTTATTCTGGTCAAAAGTTTGTTATTTCTATTAAAAGAAAAAGTAGCAAGAAAAGAGCCGGTCGAACAACAACACGCGCAATGTGAGAGTGAGGCACAATAAATATTATTCATTGCATTTTTAAACTACAACGACATTATAATATAGAATTGCTTGAATTCCATACGAGTGTGGCGCTGCATGCATGTGACTCCACCGAAAGAGATGAACGCTTTCACGTCACATATTAATTGACCCAACTCATTATAATCTGACCCTTCATCCATAAAATAAAATTAAAAAATAAAAATATAAATAGTTGTAGTACATTATATTGCTGCATCATAAACAACTCAATTAATCCACCATCTGAGAGTTTCCCTAGCTATAAATACTCGGATCATCTTCCCGAATCTCAACACACAATATTAATATATATGATCACAAAATCATATAGATTTTCAGACAGAGCTAGAGATGGAAGTTTATACACTCAAAAAGCCTTCCCCATTCCACATTTGTCTCAAATTCATTGTCACAACACTTGTACTCATATCCTTTCTACAACCAACTTCAACTTCATCCCCTAAAGTTCCCAAGGCCTACCTAAATTTCATCAAGACATCATGCAACTCAACCACTTACCCCTCCCTTTGCTACAAAACCCTCTCTCCTTACGCCGGGTCCATCAAAACAAGTTACCTAAAGCTCTGCTACTTCGCCCTGTCAGTCACCATAAAAGCCGCCCGCAACACATCCACCATGGTCTCCAATCTAGCCAAACAAAAGGGACTTGTGAGCGCCGAAGCCTCGGCTATTAGGGATTGCATTGTAAACATTCAAGACTCGGTGGACGAGCTGCAGCAAACCCTAAGGGCAATGGCCAATCTTCGGGGTGCGGATAAGGAGTTTCAGCTTGCGAATGCCAAGACATGGGCAAGTGCTGCCATAACTGATGAGGACACGTGCATGGAAGGGTTTTCGGGTCGGAAAGTCAGTGCTGCCGTCAAGAAGAAGGTCAAGAGTAGCATTTTGGGTGTTTCTAAACTTAATAGTAATGCTTTGTCTCTCATCAACCACTTCAACTACTGAAACACATAATTCTATATATGTTCTTGTGGGGTTCTTGTTAAGATGATTTGACTTAATATGGATTGATTTTGGGAATTATGACGACATGTAATGCGCGCTTCGATCTTTGGTATATATATATAAATATATATTTATGATTTTAGTTTCTGTGTACTTTAATTTTTAAGATTGAATAGTCTTGTGTAAAAGAATGGGGATATTGACAACAATATGATGTGAGAATCTCATCATAATTTCTCGATTTATGTAGCACTCACCTTTGCTACTTAATGAAGAGAAGAGGTTTCATGGTTTGACCATATGTTTGCCGGATCTGAGTAAGAAAGCATTTCTATGGAGTAATTTGCAACACAAGTTAATTAGTCAATTATGACTTTAATAGATAAATTTAAGAAATCTTTTGCATTTAAATCAATGCAAATATAATTAATCTTTCCGAATTTTTTTTATATCTTTCTAAGCGTGTAAGAGAAAGTTCGTTAAGCATGCTTTTGTTATTTCCTTCCAGGCCCTTAATATTGAAAAGTAAAAGTATAAAATTTTAAAATAAATAAAACAGTCATTAGATGACTTGAAATGACGGACTTATTTTATTCAGAAATACCTTCTCCACCAAGATGAGAGTTCCATTTGACGTTCTTATTGCATATTTTTACGAAATTAAGATTTTCTTATATATGATACATTTGATCAAATTTTTGAGAATATCGTATAATATGTAATTAATTGCTTGTCTAATATTGTTCTTAATTAAGAAGATGCCTCATAACAAAAGAAAATGTTATACAATGAAAAAAGAATCAATCAGAGTAACGTTTTAACCATTCCTCTTAGAAGATTAAGTATGATCACACCTTCAACTCAAAATTTTAACCATTCCTCTTCTATCATCCCTCTCACCAAATGTCAGTTTTCAAAAGGTAATAATTCATAAGGAAGACCATTTATAATTGTTTATAAATTATTGGATATGCAAATGATCACAAATGCATATTCAATTACATTTCTCACCCAATCAGAGAATGATAACATGTGTCTTCTCCACACCTGCATATATTTTGTGACAAAACGAGACAAATAAATAAATTAATTAAATAAGCCACCCGAAATGGAGTATAAAACAATACAAATGTGTATGCTGAGGTATGCTAATCATTTTTTGACTGAGCTTAGCAAAATATATACACGTCTCTATTCTCTGGGATGAATGGCGGGGAAATTATGAAGACAGCAAGCTTTTCAAAACTTGAATGGTTTCCACAGAATCATTAAGAAAATCCTTTTGAGCTAGCAATTTGTTGGCATCAAGTTTGGCCAACAATGGTGGACAAGCAGCAATATTTCGTTCAGCTAGACTAAACTCTGCAGCCACCTTGTGACCCATAGGCCCAGCCAACTCGAACCGGGTAACATTCGGGTCAATCTTACCCAGAAATAAAGCTGCGCTATCGAGATTGGTTCCGGCCGCTTCCGTTGAATCCACGCAGGTTTGGACGGCTTCATGCTGATCGGTAAACATAGATTCGTGGACAATTTGCTTGAACATTTGTTCGGTCTCTTTAAGGATGCTTACGCTATTAAACAAGGCCACTTTCACCAATTCGTAGAAACTCTCGTGGATTTCCGCGGCAGAGGGTGAGACAATTTTAAGGCATGCCTCGGGTTTTGGAGTCAACTTGCATTGGGCCTCCGCATATTCCTTCGAGGCCCAAACAGTTCTGGCCGTGAACATTACGGCCAGAACAACTACTATCGGAACCAATGCAATTGTAATTTTTGCCATGTTATTAAATGAAAGAATGAATTCAATGAAATAATTATGTAAAAAATGGTATGAACTTAACTATGCAGGTGCGGTTAAGGGATTAGTGGCACCACCGATTTTGTCGTTGTGAAAGACTGTATTTATAACACAAAATTTTAAACTTTGAATACATGGTGACCAGTTTTTTTTTTTTTTCCTACTTTCTTTTCTGTTCTTTTTTTGCATGGTGAGAATATGGTCAAAGGTCCACAAATTTATTTCGAATCTATTTTTGTGGTTATTTTTTTCTTCATTATTAGTAACCATGTTTGTGGTTCTAAGTATACTTGCTAAGTAGTGCTTAAGAACATGTTACCCTGTACTTTTTCTAAATTTAGAAGCTCCTCGTAACCTTTTTTTGTGAGCAACCCCAATCCTAAATGTAAAATTGGAAGGATAATTATGATCCAAATTATAAGTTTAGGAGAGCTTTGTCTTTTGGGCCTTAAAGAGGCCCATGGACAAAGTAACTTGGGCCAACTTTGTCCAGGCTTTGTTTGATTTCCTCGCTTTAGTGAGCTGTAAAAGATTTGCCAGAGCTCTTAACGTGGGCCATGAGCTGAAAAGTCAATGTTGTAACCATCCCCATGCATAACTTTTATGCTAGTTTGGATGGAAATAATTATGACAAAAAAAAATAAAAAAATATATATTTAATTATTCATTTAAATAGATAATTTATTTCAATAGATAAAAATACCATTTAATAATAACCTTTAAAATATATTTTTTTTATGTTATTTCTTCAATTATTAATTACCATTACTTTTGTATCAAGGGCTTTGGGATCATTCTTTTTATATATTTCCTCCGTTTTATAAAATATATAAATTTCTTTCATGTTGTCCTTACGTATAAAATTAAAGTTAATAGCGATGACATGATAATAAAATTGTGTTATTAAGTGTAAAATATTATGATATTTTATATTATCATCAATAAAAAAATACTTTTTTGTAAATAACATTTTCCTCGGAAAATGTAACTCTTTTATACTCTCTCCGTTCCAAAATTAGAGATACATTTTGACTTTTTAGAATCAATTCACGAAATCTTAAAACTCAAAATTGATATAATCTCGTTCAAGTTTTGAAAACAACAAATATGATAATATAAAATATCATAATAATATTTTTATGATAATATTTGATTGTGTTAATAATATTTTTTTTTTGACATAGAATTGAGAAATTGTTAAATGTATGTCAAATTTAGAGCCTGAATATATATATATATATATATATATATATATATATATATATATATAAAGGACCCAAGCATTAAAGAATAATTTTAATTTTCAAATTTGGGTTGAATAGTTTTGCTTTCTTTAATAATTTCTTGCAAAGAGAAGATAGTTTTTTTTTATTTTTTTGCTTTACGAAAAATGGATTTAACTAACAAAATATAATGTTATTTCTTTTTTAATTTTCTTATACGTATTTAGGTTAAATACACCGTTATTCCCTGTGGTAGAAGCCAAAAAACACAATTACCCGTGTTAGAAAGTCGGTTACTAATACCTTATGTGGTTGGGTTCTTCAAAATGTATGGGGTTCTTAATGATATCCCCCCAAAAAGTTGCTAGTTATTAACATGATATTTAACAACCATGAATGAGTTTACACTAATGTAACATTTGATTGTTCATAGTTGTGATCAGTTCCATCATTTTTACCTTCATGAGCCCCATTTATATTAATAGATTTTACACAATTTGTTGCGTAGTTATATTTTTAGTCGGACAAATCACTCTTCTCACTCTGAAGTAATTAAAGAAGAACACAGAGAAAGTATGCCAATGTCAAATCACTGTGACCTTAGCTTATGAAAAAAATTAGAAGACTCTGCAATTCTATGGAACATATGACCCGTAACAATCTCCAATTTTTTTTTAGCAAAATGAAGATTATATTTGCCATAAAACCATAAAATGGTGAACACTTTTCTTTTCTTTTTTCTTTTTGAAAAAATAAAATAAAATTAGGGGCAAAAGGAGTAGAAATTAAACTTCCAACATATGTAGTACAATTTAAGATGAAATATGTAGATGGAAGATTAATTAGATTACACCATTTATGAGGTATAAATCTGATTTAAAGATATATACATGGCCTTGGTTTCCTTCTTCTTTTCTTCAATTTAGGAGGCTGCAGAACAACCTTAATTGCAGCATCAAACACTGCCTTCACATTCTGGTAAAAAAGAAAGAAAGAAAAAAAGCTGCTCAGAGAAAACCTTAAGCTAAACATAAACTAATTTTGGCAAAGTATCAGACAGTAAACAATTTGGTTGAGGATTCCAGTAAATAAGTACAAGTTCCAAAGCAAATTAAGTGTGAATTGAACCTGCTGAGTTTTTGAACTGCACTCTATGTAAACAGTTGCACCAATCATCTTCTTGAGTTCCTCCCCCTGCCCAATTTTCTCTTTATTAACATATGCATGTTGATATGGATGAGTGAATATCATATATAAACCGTGCACATTAATTGATAAATATATATATATATATATATATATATATATATGCACATTTGAGCTTATGGCATGCGTAGAAACATTAGTATCTATCATGAGTAACTTGCCTGAGCAGTTGTGATTGGAGTTGCACCAGGGTGATCACTAAGAAACTGTTTGTTGTCTTCCCGTAAATCTGCAATAAGCATAACAAAACGTTCAAATTAACATAAACTAGTTGTTTCATAGCTAAAAATATCCAGAAAAAAGGTTCAGCTGATTAATCATGATTTATGATTAGATTGTTCATAACTGTGATTAAAGGTTTACTTACCTAATTTGGTTCCCACTAAGATAATTGGCACGGTTGGAGCATAATGCCTCAACTCAGAAATCCACTGCGGCCAATAACAGTTTCTATCAAGCCCACACATTTTTAAATAAGAATCCGATATCAAAAAAATTGGGGAAATAAACAAAGGAATTTTCAGGCACGTACATATATATTATGTCATTCAATTACTAACCTTCTTTGAGATATTCTCGTAGCTGGCTCTGCTAATTAGAGAGAAAGCTAATAAAAACACATCAGCACCTCTATAACTTAGAGGCCTCAGCCTGTTATAATCCTCCTGCCCTAAATTGTGAACACCAAATCAAAACTCACTTGGTTATATATACAGATGAGAAGAAAAGGGGTTAAAGAATTATATATGGTCTCCCATTTTGAGACTGACTGTAAAATTAATTCTAAGCTCGAGTTTATTAAACACTAGAGGCATCAAACAAATTTTTTTTAAGGCCTCAAACAGTAGTTACCTGCAGTATCCCATAGTCCAAGATTAACTGTACTCCCATTCACCACCACATTAGCACTGAAGTTGTCGAAAACCGTAGGCACGTAATCCTATGAAGATCATAGTATATAACAATAATCTGATTGGAAAATTAATAATGGGATGCATACATACATAAGTATAAAGTAGAATAAGATGATCAAAATTATAGTCCATACAGTTGGGAAGGTGTTGCTAGTGTAAGAGATTAGCATGCAGGTCTTTCCAACTGCTCCATCGCCTACAGTTACACACTTGATGAATCTTGCGGTGTTCATCATTTCAGAGCTAGATTCCTTTTATCCCAATATATAATTCTTCAAGTTTATTAATATTCCTGGATGAAGAGTTTTCTCTGTTTGATCTGATGAAATGGAAGTGTTGATATTATTTGGAGTGGGGAATGGGTTTGAAATTTGAATAGATATGGAGGGTGGGAGGGAGGCATATTTAATACCTGCGCACCCACCCAATACCCACTTTAATTGGTAGTGGACCTAACTACTTTTGATCCCTTTTTGTTTTTATATTTTAATAAAAAAAGTAATTTCTTTTGCTTAATTTACAGCAAGTGCCAATGGGTTTCTGTTTCTTAAAGTGGAAGGACAAACTACAGAGAAAGGCGGCCAGAATCTAGCAAAGGTTTGGGGGTGGAATTTGGTGGTGTTAGTTGGTTAAGTGTTGAACAAGGGAGAGTTTGAATGATGCAGATCAAGAAAACATAAGTACATTGCTTAATTGGGTAAATAATGATAATGCCTTTGACAAAATTAACTTGAAAGGATGAACAAAAACAAAAGTTAACAAGATTGAGTCGGTCGTTGGCTGATTTACGCCCAACTAACAATTAAGCAATGTACTTATTTAAGAAGGAAATAGGAACAATGATGGGGTCCAACTGGGATCCAAAAATTGGGGTCTCAAATAAGGCAGTGGCAGTCATATATATATATATATATATATATATATTTGTCTCATTACGGTAAACAGTTTTAAACAGTTTTACTTGTGTTGCACACTACATGCTTGACAATATTACTACGTGAAATTTTATCTTTTGGGTCGTTCAAAATCTGCTTCATTTATGTTTGTTGCTCTGTACGTATTGTGATAAAGCATTTATCGGCAACCATGATATATAGGCTCTGTTCATAGTGAAAACTGGTTACGAATGTTGAATACTTGAATTGTAATATTTGATTAGTGAATGAATGGTATAGAATTTCATATAAATATTGGTTTTTTAATGAATGATGTCATCTCTTTTTGTACTTCATCCCTCTGTTTTAAAATATAAGTTTGTTTTTTTGATTATTTAAAATTAGCATAAATTCCTTTGGGTCGGGGTTGTGTCAAAACAGTAATCTCCATGATATGATTTGTTTACGTAGTTTGGTTGGGGTAATGTTGGAATATTGGTTAAAATTAAATAATAAAATGGTGGAGAATAATGAAGGAGGTAGGTGTGGACACATGGAATGGATGTTCTCTCATTAGTTGCATGTGATGGGTTTATTCCAAGTGTGTGTGCTAGCACACCAAACTTTCTAAGTTGGTGTGCTAATGGAGAGGAAAGCGCCTATAAATACTTGCCTTATTGTAAACCAAAGAATCATCCTAGGGGAGTAGGATCTCATCCGGGAGAGGGTGGAGAGAGTTATCCAAATGTAGAGAGATAAGAGGTATCCAAGTGTTAGAGAATTTTGTGTGGGAAAATTCTCTTGGGAATAATTATCTTTCTTGAGTGGATGTGAGAAAATTTCTGAAAGTGTGAGTGTTTGTAATATTATTTACATAGTAAATTTTCTCTGGTTGTCTTTGACAACGAAAGTGGTTTTTTCTCCGGTTTTGAAGTTTCCACTATAATTTTGTGTTGTGTGATTGTGTTCTAAATTCTCAATTTCCTATTTCTCTATATCGTGAGACGTTGTAATTCCCAACAGATAATACTTGCATGTTATAAGATCGAAATCATTTATCTCTATAATGATATGGAGATATATCTGCATTATTGTTTTTTGCTTCGGGTAATTCTTACATGCTATTAGATTGAAAATCATTTATCTCTTTAATGACATGGAGATAATGTCTGCATTATTGTTCACGTACGTAGTTTGGAGATAATATCGTTACGCTTAAACCTATATCCATCATTCAAATGCAGAAGCAAAGCTGAACAACAAGATTCTTCAATCCTTAATAGGGTAGCTAGCGTCCAAGGCGATGCCACAAGTACCACTTGTATCGGTGGAGCCACGTTTAATCCTAATATAGTCAGCTTCTCCCCATTGGGTGCCCCATGAATTCTTCAATTCATCTCTTATCACTTATTCGAGTTTATTTCTTATCATCTTCATCATCCTCTTTACAGTTATAGCTTAAGGTACTCTTACCTAAGGTTTATAACATATCAGTTCTGATACCAACCTGTGACACCCCCAAATCTGAGTCCCTTGAACCTCGGGTTTGGTGCATCACGGTACTACACAGCATCTCAATAATTATTACTTTTATTCATAACATAATGAATACAACCTCGCTTTGATACTAATTAACACACCAACTACTTCTATTCCAGAATCTGTAACATTTACAATCTGTTATTAAATTGTAGATCCTCATGATATGATCTATACATCTCGAATTATATACAATATACTTCACTTTGATACATTGATTATCATTCAGTAAGTAATAATGCTAAAAGAAGTGGCCATAAGATTTCTAAGTAGGTGCAGAGCTCAAGACTAGCATATACCTCTGCCCTAGTGATAAAGACCCAAGTTATCAGATTTTCCAAGAACATGGTATCTGCAACAATTCTCCAATATTCCCAGTAAAATATGTGATGTTCACTCAACAAGTTCAGAGAACCAACGACGAGAGTTGGAGATGGTTGTATATTGGACAACTCAGCAAGTATAGTATCAGAGCCGGCCCTAGGCCAGGGTGAGCTGGGCGACCGCCCAGAGCCCAAAACGGAAGGGGGCCCAAAGATTAATTATAAGGTTATGTATATATGTGTAATTTAATTTTTTTTATATTCAAGCACCAGTGGTCTAGTGGTGAGATAATACCATGTCAAGGTAGAGACCCGAGTTCGATTATTTGTTGGTGCATTTTACTTTTCATTTCTTTTTTAAGATTCTCCAGATATAAATACTAACAAATAAATTTTACATTCATATATGTAAGAATTTGTAAATATATAATTAAGAAAAAAATTTGAACGAAATTGTTTTTGTAAGAGGAGGATGTAATGTTATAATTAATAATGTTAAAATGATAATTATATTGGTAAAATAAATATATATTTAGCGATAATTTTATATTTATTTTAATAACATGTCAATATAATTGTTGCTATGACATTTTTAATAATTTTATTTATTTATTTATTTTTATCAAAAACACTTTTACAATTGTTGATATGAAACACTGTTTTAATTATATTGTGAAAAAACTTTTGTCAAACCTTTATATTAAAACAAGTGTTTCATCTCAACACACTACGAACTCGCGTAAAACTAAAAAAAATATAAAAATACAAAAAGTATTAAAAAAAAATTCTCGGGGGCACCGCCAAATTTTCTGGCTTGGACAGTGGACACACTCTGAAATATTTTGGGGTGGGCCTTAAAAAACCCAGGACCGGCTCTGTATAGTGCGTACGTAATGAGTTTGTAGCGAAAGGACCAAACTCTTTTACCAAAAGTAATCCAAACGAGACTAATAGCGAAATTTCATGGTCTAAAAAAAACATTATCCGATCGACAAACTAATATTCACGCTTTAGATACACCAGGTTGCACCGTAGTAGATTCTTATTACTAGAATTTTCATTATTTTTGGGAGTCAAAATATCAGGGTCAATTGCCCATTAACTTACCGAGCAATCTGCATAGAATAAGCATGCCCATTACTAATATTGAATGCTACATGCCTTTCACTACAGGAAGTTGTTGGGCATTCTCTGCAGTAGCAGCCGTGGAAGGTATCAACCACATCAAAACTGGCAAACTGGTGTCTCTGTCAGAACAAGAGCTTGTGGACTGCGATGTTAACCGAGGTAACGAAGGCTGCAATGGTGGATTCATGGATAAAGCATTTGAGAATATAAAAGGGATTGATGGTCTCACCACGGAAAGAGATTATCCTTATACTGGAAGAAATGGTAAATGTAAGGTAGGCAAAACTGAAAACCGTGCAGCAACAATAAGCGGCTACAAAAACGTACCTGCTGGGAACGAGAGGAGCCTAAAAGTTGCAGTTGCAAACCAACCAGTATCAGTGGCGGTTGATGCTACTGGCAGACATTTTCAGTTTTATTCTGAAGGAGTCTTCTCAGGCTATTGTGGGAAAAACCTCAACCACGGGGTAACAATCGTTGGCTATGGAGCACAAAATGGCGAGAAGTACTGCCAATAACCTTCACAAAAGAAGGAAAAAATTAGGGGACTGGGAGTTAAAATTCTGCTTGAAGTAAAACATAAACAACTAAAGACAGTGAGGTAAACATCAACTTTAATTCTGACTTTAGTATCTGCTAGGAAATTCATGTGGGTTATTCACAATTACGTTATCTGTGCTGAATAGAAGCATAAATACGAAATGCTTCAGTACATAAACAGAAACATAAGTAGAGAGAAAAAAATAAAATAAACGCTTACATGGCTTGCTAACATATAAAGCATTAAATAGTAAGCCGCTCCAGCCCATGCTGTTTCCATCACAACCCCAGTGGCCTTAACAATTTGAGATGTGAGTGGAACGGTAAGAAAAAGCCGTAGGAGGAACTGAAAAATGATGATAAGCCGTAGAATGATTTTTGCACTGTGAACCCCTTAGTTGTGGGATAGCTATCCAAATCAACATCTGAAATAGTATAACATTAACTATAATAATAAACAACATTTTCTAGTATCAAAAGTACCACATATTCTTTTGAATCTAGTCATAATACTAATAAAAGCAAAAAAAAAATCACAAATCAGTAATTATACTTGCATATTCTAAAAGTTAGTCAAATCAATTGAAGGCAGAAGATAAAATAGTCACTGGTTTGATTATTATTTTATGCAAACCTTAGAAGAAAACTAAATTGCACCATATGTAAACAGGACATGGCAACTGCAATATTATATTTCATTATCAAATTATTTTAAACTGACAGAATTGATCCATTAATACCCAAAAAAATTCAAACAGTTATTACTATGAACCTGAGACTATTTTTTCGGAGAAACATAAAGAAACGCAAAAAGTAATAATAATAATAATAATAAATGGCAGGATAACAGTAACTGGAGCTTCATATTTAATCTAATGCCTGATTTCTCACAGTTACTGAAATGAGAAAGTATGCATTATATATAGATAAAGTAACTTTTGCTTGTCAATACCTGAGGAAGGGGCAGAGCAGCTAACAAGTCGAGCCAAAAGTCCTTGTACAAATTGAAGAGTCTATAACTAGCTCTCCTCTCCCAAAAACACGAGAGGAAGGTGCAACATAAGCTGTATGAAACCGAACAACAATCTGAATAAAGTAAAATACATCAACAGCTGATCGAATAATTGTAAGTGCTCTCTCAAGGGGTACACTTGCATCCATGCACATTTCCGCCTTAACTTCCGGCAAGTAAAACAATAGAGGGTCTACAAATAAGGAAACAAGACATGCAACAAGGAAACATCTGTTCCATCGGCTTAGGTCGTGTCCACGGCCCACGGGGATCGAGTATCTTTCTGGTCACTATGTCATAATCCTCAGAAAATACCCTCTCTCTCCTTAAAGGGCTTCCCTATTCGACCTGCCTCGGTATTCTTCATTCTGTTTCCCACTGATAATAGAGGTGAACGCCTCTTTTGCTTGGAGCACGCTTTGGAATTTCAAGATCATCCTGAAAACTGAAAGGACAGCAACTTCACTTAAAAATACAATTAAGGCTGATGAAATTATATGGATATGTATGTGTATGCTAATTTTGATGAAAGTTGCCTTTTAGGCTGATATGCCTTAGTAGTACAAGTTAAAAGGAAGAATTGTACAAACCTCACAGACTTTGAATTACCAATCCATTCTTATCAGTTAGGCTATATGAATTCTGTGATTTCAGCTGGTGAATGTATCCTGGCACATAACAATATTAATTAGATCAAACTTAATCTAAATGTTACGAATAACCAGAAATAATTGGAGGAAAAAGCTTAACCTTACAAATATGTGATCCTCCATACAGATAATATATTTCACTGAAAATCATGTGCAAGCTTTAATCACTTTGAAAAATGGAAAATACTTCAGAAGAATATGGTCACTTGAAAACTTTTATTTAGCTACTTAATTTTGAATATCAAAAGGTAAAAGCAAGCGGCGATGGCTTAAATGAAGTTCAGACTTAAAACTGAAATGTGATGCATTTTCTTGAAAACGGAACATTGAGAAAACATAAAAGAGAACAAGAACGAAGAAGGCATAAACTAAAACATAAAGCATTGACCATGAAAACATACCATCATGCTCCAAGATTCCAGTGCTAGAGAAGGCTCTTTAGTTGGGGAATAATTCAAGGTGTAAATCATGAAAGCTTATATCTTTGTAGAAAAATATTGATAAAAGGAACAGAGGAAGGTATATACTGGAGGTATGGTGGGCAACTTACACAGTTGAAACTTTGAACACTGCCGCTTCCCTTATTCTTTATAACTAACAACTGTCTTTTGTTTCGTCCTGTTCAAGTCTAAGAACCTTATAGTGGAGCTTTTAATATATTCCCATTTATCAGAACCTATTGAACATGACTAAAAACTTGAATATTGTCAAAGAAATTAGACAAACATATTGGAATCCATAAATACAATTAGTACAAAACTAAAGTTTTATTTATCTATTTATTTTCCTTCCTTTCTGGGACAGATTTGCGGATTGTTAGAGACAAGATGGATCCTGTGGGTTGGTCCCTATCAGATGTGTTATATTATTTATATAAATGGCACACCGTACTGGATACGACTACTAAATTATTAGTAGTACGTCATAAAATCTAATTTGGAGATAATATTCTTTCTAGAAGCAGAGACGCTAGAGACAAGACTGATCCTAGTTCTTATTTCCAATATACTCTTATGAAATGCTAGCTTCTTCTTTTTATACCTATGTTATCTTACTCTCTCCATCCCACAAAAAAAATCTCATTTATAAATATAAAAAAAAAATTAAATATTAAGGATGTATTTAAACTTCATGTTTACCCCTAAAAATAATATATGCTAATTTAGTAGTGGTGACATTATAATGAAATTATGATAGCAAACTTAAAAACATTTTCGATAAAAAGAAGGCTCTTTTGTTGGAACAAACTTTTTTTTTTTTTACAAATAAAACTCTTTCTGTAGAACAAAGGGACTATAATGGATGTTGGGTAATCATATTTTGTTTTATTTTTTGGAGTAATATTGGGTAGTCATTAGAGTATATATTCTTCGTAATTCTAATTTTAAAAATGGTGATATTGTCCATTTATATTGAAGTTATATTGATCTAATTATAAGTGACAAACATATTGCCACATCTCAGAAAGGCAAGAGCCAGCTATAGAACAGACATGTTGATTGACTAATCACATGTATATTTGCGAAAAATAAGGTGGTAAATTTAAGTAGTGGTCTCACAATTGCAACCGGCAGTTGAGGTAACTTGTGTCAAATCAAACCCAACTGCCCAACAGTACATTGATAGTTTATTCAGGTCAAAAATTGAAATATCCTATATGGTATGATATTGCCTCTCAAGTTTAAGACCAAACATGAAATATCCTCAACTCACACAAGTCACGGTAATCATCAAAAAGAAATTAAAGTAACTAATTGGCCACGGACAACTTATGACCATATAAGAATCCCAAGTAACAGAAAAAAAAAAAGTTGGAAATTGAAATTATTATATAAAAATTACTTCGATGATTACTTTTCCCTATATTTGTTAATTGTTATTAATCGCCCCATTATTAAGGATGTATTTCTTTTTGCTGTTGTTTACTCGTAAAATAATAATTTGATAGTTTAATAATAAAAGTATGATAATAATGACAAACTTAAAAATATTGTATCATTTTATATTATTAGCAGCTAAATGAGAAATGTTTTTTTGACATAATTTTTTTTTACCCAAAATGGGACTCTGTTTTGGAATGGATGGAGTAATATACTTAATATTCTTATGGACAAGCCGAACTTGCAAGTTTCCAACGTTCATATTTCTGGAGTTGGCTAAAATGGGCAATTAAGTTAATTATTAATTACCCCACATTGAATAAGAACATGACCTTTCAATTTTACCTTCGATGGTTGAACTAAAAAGTTTAGCGGTAAAACCTGGGTCCTAAAAAATAATGTTTTGTCATGTCAATCCATTGTCTTTCATTATCTGAAGAATGCCACAATCTCTATTCAACCTTTTACCCTACAGTTTTGCGTCGTGGTGGGGATAACGGATATCTATTATGAAAAAAAGATGCTGTTTAAATTTCTAACAAAAATCAACCGTTACAGAGTCGTCTTCTTCATGCGATGAATTTGGCTCAATAGTGCTCAAGTCTTCATCATTATGAATATCTTAGAATTGACAGGGACAGAAATATTGTGAAGTATATAAACTACGACGATCAGTAACACGAGCAGTCATTAGCTAGTGAATAAGGTAGGGATGGGCTGGGGAACTTACCTCATCTAGAGGAACCTTGAGAAACTGATCTGACTGGGAATCTGTTTGACCTTATCCAGACATTTTAACAAGGTTCCTTGGGATAAGTCCATTGTGATATTGAAATCTCTTAAAATATATATATTCAAATATCTATCTGAAGGAGAAGATAAGAAGGTGGTAGGTACTAGCTAGTTATCCTTCCTTATAAGTAGGAAACAAAGAGAATGAGTTTTCAGTACCACATTTGCCTTGATCTTTGATTGGAGTCGCAGCTCCTTCCATTCTCCAATCCATGCTGGTTGGCAAAGCCTTCTGAGTTTTCTCAGTTGTGAAGTTCTGCCCCTTAGTTGATCTCCCAACACTCGTATTACCCAAGTAGATAGAATTGAACTCCTCGTCTGTCATGTCTGCAAATTCGTTGTCAACAAGTTTGTATGAAAGCTGCTGAGAATTGATGTAGTCAATATACTGAACATTGGATTGATAAATCCCAAAGCGTAATTCCCATTCATCTCTACTTGAATATTCTCGTTTATGTTTTGCCAGCCAATTTTCAAATCTCTTCAACATTATTGATTCTGAGTTATCCTTTGCAGGCATGTGCTCCTCGGAACTTGCTTTCAAGCCCGAATCCACCCCCTGAAGGTTCAGCAACAGATCACCTGAATTCAAGTAAGTTTTGTTAGCTGCATTAGACATCACGTGTGCAATTTCTCTTGCTGCTTCAATTTTCCTGAGCGTGATAAATGCTGGATTGTTGGCAATAGCTTGACCAATCAGTGATGCACTCTTGGCCTCACCCTGGTAACCAGATTGTAAAAGGGAAAGATGTTAGGTGGGCGATATATATAAAAGTTTAACAATAAAAGGTAATTTAGAAAAAAGAAATCTCATGTTAAAATGTGAAAGTAGTTCAATTGGAAAATTAGTAACTTAGCTCAGCAACCCCATTCCCACCCCACCCCCAACCCCACCGTATCCATGAAAATGAACAAAAATACTTGCATAAATTTGTTATTTTCTGAATTATTGCTGGACTAAATTGGTCCCTATAAACGTGAAAATAAGGGACAACATTGATTTGGCACGTACAATCAAAAACATTTATCATCTCATTACATCAAACCTGATAACATCAAGGATAGAAACACAATGCAGCAACTTATATAAAAATATTTTTCAGGATCTACACTGCAATCGATAATTTTCCTGACCTGTGCCCTGATAATAGCACTTCGCTTGTCTTGCTCAGCTTTTTCCACAACAAACTTGGCCCTCTCAGCTTCTTGTGCAGCTACTTGTTTAGCTTCAATGGCAGCTGTGAACTCCCTCCCAAAAGTCAGGCTTGTAATGGATACATCATCCAGTGCAATGTTGAAATTAGCCGCCCTCTCTGTCAGAATTTTCCGTATTTCCCTACTGACTGCCTACACAAATAGTTAAATTCCAAGAAACTCAATTACAAGTATTTCTAACATCAACTTGATTATTATATACTTAAGCTCATAAAAAAATTTGATAGGTGGTCTATAAACTTACAGTAAAGAGAACCAAATTGCTATCAAGGAATGAGCCACTTATAACAGGAATCATACCTTAGAAGGGATTCTATATTTGAGGTAACAAGGCAATTACAGTAAATCTGCATAGCAACACTATGACAATACAGTTGACCCTCTTATAAGGTTTAGTTAATAATTGGGGGAGACCAAAAACATATTAAGGTTTAAGTTACCTAATATAGCCATTGATCAGATATATATCTACTTCTAAACAAATGAAGACCGTACATGTCTTTCACCTATGTTCTTTGTCTTTGTATGAGAATTACATAATATGTTCAATTTAAGGATTTAAAAATTTCTAAAACCTTTGGGAAACTCAAGTGACTTTTTGATCTTGCCTTCACAGAGAGACCTATAGAAAAATAATGAGGGTACATAATTTTTAATTTGCATAGAGAGCAGGATGAAGAGAGAAATGAAATTTAATTACTAGAGAAAGACGGGGGAGATAGAAAAAGGAATACAGATGAACTGAGAACTAAATTAAGTGTGAGAAGGTTTAGAGTGGCTTTGATAAAGGATAAAACATAAATAAAATAGCTTTAGATGAGCCTAGGTAAAGCCAAACCTATGCAAAAAAAATACATAAGTTGCGATCTCATGTAGTCAAATTCATTATAAAACTGATAAGCCTTGTATTAAATAAACATATAAATACAGATATAGTTGTCCGGTAATATATATATATATATATATATATATATATATATATGTATGTATGTATGTATGTATTTCAATATGTGTATTTCTACTCTTATAATTAACACTACAACATGTATTTTTAAAAAATTATTAATTATGAAGTATTAGAACACATTACCTATAACATGTGGACCAAAGTTGGTTCCACGAAAAATGAATAATTAGTTTATTACTAAAAGAATAGTGATTTTATGTAAATTAATTATTGGAAGTCGACTGAAGTTCGGTTCTCTCACCATATGAAACTAATCTTCTACCAAGAAATCTGAGTAAGAGATCCTCCCTCTGCCCATATTAATTTTTCATTTTCTTTCAGTACGTATAGATTTCAAACCGTGCCAGAAACATATTAAGATATTATGAGTAATCAATAATGTAAACTATCATATAGAAAGAAAACAAACCTCTCTTTGAGTTATCAGCTGGCTGGCGTTATACTGGGCAACCACAGCTTTCAAAGTTTCATGAATAATTGAAGGCAGGACTCTTGCATTATAGTTCTCACCAAGAGTTCGGTAAACTGTTGGTAATCGGCTTGCCACAGGACGAGTAAGAACTCGAAGACCAATTTTTACCTGCAAAACAAAGTAAAACCACATCCAAAGAATAATGATACTAACACCATCTGTAACGGTACAACTAAAATCATAAGATCTAAGTTAAATACACTGAACAAATATGATGTTTGCGTGCTGCATCTCTTTCTAAGGCATGCAACAGAAGAAAGAATACATTTGAACAAATAAGCACATTTAAAAGTGTCTTCTGAATTTAGCAACAAAAAAAAAGGTGTCTTATGTTAGTAGTTGAATTCGGTAATCCCAACTTCTTAAAGATATCATGGAAAGTGGACATCAAACACTGGATCAGTAACATTTATCAAACACAATGTTTCAGATGCTACAAAAAGTAATGGTGTAAATTTGTCAGATGGGTGCAAACAAAACAAGTGGCATATTTTTTGAATCTGAGAGGATCACAGTAATTGGTATATACATATAGGGTTGGGATGGGGAGAGGAATAGCAAACCATTATCTAGTTCTTTAAGAAATTCAAAATTTAGAGGAAAATAATTTCATATCAGCAACTTTAATATTTGCTTAATGGTTACATGACAATAAAGCATAATAAAACAAGAAACAATACATTTTCTTGTTCATGATTCAAAGAAAAGAAACTAGGATATGTTTGAATTTGAACTCCTTGGCTTTGAATTCTAAGTAAATATCATCCTTAGATTTATTTGAAACGTGATTACAACTCCACAAGAAATTATCGGCGAGCACGTGGAATACCAAAGATTATTAGAAAGTTACAAGTGTTACTTGTCTATAACATTTGACAGTGTCTACAGTATTTAATGCTTCCAAGTTCCTGAATAAACTTGCAAATAAAACAAACACCAATCAAACAATCAAAGCCGGACAAAGAACAAGTTCTGACAAGCTAAACATTAGTGGTATAGGCATTACAGTCCAATACAAATGTAAACAGAGAGGCCGACCTATAGCAGTAGGATATTCGATTTATGGAATGGTGTTTATCTTCACAAATGTATTAATATTTAATAAACATACGAGACTACTAGGGTAAGACCCGACCCCCTCCCCAAAAAAATAAAGTAATAATAATAATTAAGAGTACTTGGTAGTTGGTAAGAAGATATTTTATTGTTCTTCAAGTTGTATTGCAGACTAAAATTTCTAACAAAAGAGATCTTTATTATATTGTAGTGACTCAAAGTATGCTTAAAAGGTTAAGAATTAGTTGGGCCCACAGCACAATATTGAGTCAAATCATTTCTCACCTGAACTTCGTGATCAAGAAAAAAGATCAATTTATAGAAAACAGTGATATTATGAGATACAGAATATATGTCGTTTCTGGACTACTTCATGCTAAGAAATAAGTGCATACACTCTAGAACTAAAATAAGCAGACAAGGATTACAATGTATTATATTAAGTCAGATAGGACCAGATGCCAAGATCTAAACACATTAAAAAGTCATACCTATGCCTTAACTGGTTAAATTTAGAGATATCTCTAATTCCTAGACTTAATTTCAACTTTGCCCTCGGAAATTTTTGTCTTCCTTTCATATCAAAGCCAAGAAAAATCGAAGAATGTGAAACACCATCATTATCCGATTTATCCACTAAGCCTAGATCCAAGTGCAGCACAAAGCTTTACATGAGAAAGTAACATCAGACATCATATTGTACCATTTAAAGGATCTTGCAGCTTAAGACGTATGGAATGGACCAATATATAAGAGGATGGACAAATCCTGGTCCTTCTCATAATTCACATGTTGCAGACATGCTGATTGCTAGAGATTACTGCAGGTTTATTGCAAGATTTAATTGTTTTTATTTTAAAGCTAGTCCTGCAACTTATAAAACAATAAATACATATATGTGTGTGTGTGTGTCTGGTGTTGTCAATTCCATTTCTTTGAAATGACAAAGACGCATTGATTACTCAAAACTGACGTTATTTGGACAAAATATTCGATTGTTGATTGGGTTGGTCACATACTTGAGGAAAAATAACCGCAAGTGCACAAGCACGCATGCAAGCATCGAGAGAGAGAGAAAGAGAAAGAGATTACTGAAAAACTTGAGGATAGTGGGTAGTGTGTGCAAAATAAATTTTAACAAACGTGGGGTACTGGGTTGTGTGTGGGAACATCAGCTCAAAATATGAAAACAATTAATTCGGAAGGTCTAACAACCAAAAGAGGTGTGCATCAATTAACACAATCACGAAATATTCAAGCCAATCTAAGAACAAAGCTAACCCAGTTAGAATTCTTATTCATGCACTTGTGCATTGTATTAGCAGCCTTCAACTTACTTATCCTTGAGGCTTGAACTACTACTACTACTAATGTCTAATGATAGTGGTGAGTCATAATCTACCAAGTATGCAGAGGCAATCCAGAGCCACTCCAAAACGGAAACAAATTGATAGTCTGTAGAAGTGTAACATAAATTTAAGATCTAGAAAAAGAAAAAAAAATTCCCTTACAAGTATCAAGTTTGTCATTTATGTAAATATATGGTATAGAAAACAACTTCAAGATTCTAGGTAAAAATGATCAAGAAAATAGCATTTTTCAAGTATTTACCATCTGGAGATCCCGGCTACCAGAAGTGCTTTCGACTAGATGGGGACGTGCACGAACATCATAGATAATCGGCCTTTCAAACCATGGGATCATCAAGTGTGTTCCTTCAGGATAAACCTATTGTTCAACATGTAAGCAAATGGTATTGCAAATTGAAAAGAAAGAAAAAAAAAACTTAAAACTAATACCAAGAAGAAATGATAATAGCAACGCAATAAATAAGAGAGCTGAATACAGAAGCTATCCCAGAGGAGCAAGTTAATCTAAATAATCCAATATTCTATAGTATATTAAGAGAAAGGAACCTTGTCTTTAACACCAACTAGACGATTAAATACAATGGCCCGATGCCCTCCATCAACATTGTAGAGACTATTAGCAACTCCATACAAGCCTAGACCAGCAATAGCTCCGAACTTGATTAAAGCAGAAGCAGCACCACCACCCGGCACGTTGGGGACTTTGACATTTTTGAAGTTCATTTTCCTAATCGGTGGAGTGGTTAGAAAGTCATACATTATTGTCCTTTTAAAGAAAAATGATTAACAAGTGTAAATCTATACAAGAATGAAGACAAGAAAAGAAACAAGATAAGCACTAGACAGGATATAATAACGAAAAATATAGACAGTTAATATAGCTATAATTCAATAAGAAAATAATGCTTCAAGGACAAGCTCAGTGAGCTATGAACCTCACAGCTGTTAGATGACGAGTCAGTCATGAGCTGGGAGCAACCATATGCTGTGAGGTCGAGCCATAGCAACATAATACCATTAAATATTATTATATCAATTCAATTTCAGCTTAAAACCCCGGAATAAATTCATGATGCCAAACAAAGTCGGAGCTTAAAACACTGGAATAAAGTCATAAACACATCTTAATGGCTATTAAAGCAAAATAGTTCTACTCCGCCTCAGTATTAACTAGAAATAGGGGTAACCATGTTGTACATATAACTAATAAAGCATCAATAGAAGCAAGTTATGGCCACATTGGATGTGCACAACCGAATCATGAACATTCTAGATTGATATAACATATAAAAGCAAAAAAAAATGGAGAATAAACTCAGCTAAAAACTATAATTTCAATTTAACACCTTGATCAAAACACCTAAAACACATATAGACTGAAGAAACATTTACTAATTTTATAGGATGAAAATCGCGATTAGATCCATAAGAACATATATCTAAGAATTTAGTATTTAATGATCAGAAAAAAGAACGAGTTTCATCCCAGCCGCAAATTGTCACCTGCATCTGATAGACTAAAATAAAGTGAAGAATTCATTATACATAATTATAAACACCACCACACGAAAGTGAGAGATCTGTATACCTTACTGCAGAGTTGAGACGATGGGCTTTCAGAGAATGAGAGATGGAAAGGGCGGGAAAAAATGGGGGGTTTAGGGCATGAGTTCATTCTTTTCTCATTCTTTCCCCTATTTAATATATACAACGTCGGTTCATGGGTGAATGGGCCCCGGGCCTTGTTCGTTTTAAAAAGCTAAAAGAAATTAAAGGCCCATCAGACATCCTCCAACAAATAACGATATAGAATGTTTTAAGTTATGCGTACGAATTAAGAAAATGATTATATAACATTAAATATAATATTAATTATTTATAATACTCTTTCGGTTCTTAAATGATTAACGTTATATGTCAATGTATACTAATTAAGAAACTTAATTACTCCAAATTATTTGTCTATTCATCCAATATGAAGGGGAAAGAGGATTGCACGGATATACATAAAAAAAAATAAAGAAGTCCAATAGGAAGGAGAGAGATAATTCTTAAGTCTTTAATTTTTCATAGGACTCCAATAAGAAGAAGAGAGATAATTTTCAAGTCTTTAATTTTTTTAGGACTCCAATAGAAAGGAGAGAGAGAGAGTTGATTACATAGATATATATAAATTCTCCTAGAAATCCTATAACGTCAAACATTTGGAAGAAGAAAAAACTGACGTCAATTATTTAGGAACCGAGGGAGTATCTTTTACTCCCTCTGTTCCTAAAAGATTGTCATTTTAGGAAGTAATTTTTGTTCCAAAAAGATTGACGTTTTGAGTTTATCAATGCAAATGAAGTAATTTTTTCCAACTTTACCCTTATTTAAAGTTCTTCTACTTAATGATTTTTCTCAAAAAAATATAAAACCCTTCTTGGTTGTTGAAATGTCTTTACAAATCTCTTCTCTTCCCAATACTTCTTCTTCATAATCTCATGGTTGGTAGTATACTCCTTTTTGGAATCTACAAAGTTAATAATTAGTGGAGATAATTAAAACAAGGGTAATATAGTATTTTTCATAAGGAGCAGTTGCATTCCTTAATCTACGTGAATTAACTTTAAACGACAATCTTTTAGGAACAGAGGGAGTACCATATTTATTTCATACTCTCTTTCTCTTATCTATAACACTTTCTTATTAGGGGTAATTTTGAAATTAAAAATTGTGGCTAATTCTCTTAGATTATATAAAACGTCAAATAATTTATAAAAAAAATAAAATCATCTAAAATCTTATATATTATGGGACGGAGGGAGTATATTATTTGCGTTCAATATATTATTTTTCTTTTCTTTTTTTTAATTTTCTTTATCAAATAAAACAAATGTTATCAAATTAGAAAACTGGTTAACTGTTGTCATAATGTGATATTAAAGTTAAAATACTAAATGTGATAATTAACATAATTTTTAATATTTTTTATAGAATATATAAGATTCGTTTCGTAATAAATTTTTTCTAAGTTTATTTTACGTAAATTTTAATATTTAGAAAAAAATATAATTTTTTTGTGTTAATTTGCACTTTTTATGGGTATTGAAATTTTATTTTTTACATTAGAAAAAATTATGTTTTAATGTATATTACGAAAATTTTAATATTTAACAAAAAATGTATGAATTTATTTTCTTGATAAAATAAATATTTGTTATTTTTTAACATTTATGTTGTTTATCGCACAAGTTCATAATTTAATTAATTAGATCGAGTTAAATAAAAATGATAATATACATATTTATATTTAGTGGATATATAAATGAAAATGATAATATACATATCTAATGGTTTGACTAACGAAAATTGACCAAAAATAGAGAAGGGACACTTTTGCACAACTAATGCATATTTGAGGAACAACTGTGCCACAAAAAATATAAGAAACACTTTAACAAAAACATGACAAATAAAAGGGTCAGATTTGTTAATTAGTCTAAAGTAAAGGATCTTATGTTTCGGATTTATAATTGTTTTATTTTGACTCACATATTTCGATAATTTTTATATTTCAAATATTTTCAGGTATACATTGAAGGATACTTGGTGTAATTTGTAAAGAATACGAAGTTATTTCTCTATAGGCTGCATGTGTATATTTTTTTGGTATGGAATGGTGGTTGTTTTGGTAGTTTGGATATGTATTGATGTTTGTAAGTTTTGTATACAAGTTTAGATTTTTCTGGATATCTATTTATAAAAGAAACTCTGTCGAAATTTTTTAAAATTAGTAACAACTAGCTTGATGTTTTGGTGATTGGATATGTGTTGATGATTGAGTATGTATTAATTATTGTGGTTGTATGGTTAATTATGATAATTGTTAAGTCTGATTGTAAGTTATTTTAGGTTGTAAAGAGTTTTTAGGTAATGTAGTATTTTTTGAATTTTAATCTAATTTTTCGTTACTCCGTGTCTTCAGGCACGAACAATTACTAGTGGATCATATATAAACGTAACAATCACTTACAAAAATCTTCTTCATGATTTTTTATTTAATTTTTTTAAAATTTTTGAGACAATGTTAAGGTTCTCAAATGATGTGGTATTATTATAATACTACTTGACTACATCTCTTGTATTAGACTATCTCATAAAATATCATTTGTTTTAATTATTCCCAACAAATTTAAGACAAAAAGAGAGAATTGGTCAATTTTTTTTAATTGAACCATGCAAACTTTGGGCTAACTAATCAAACTCATCCCACCATAGGAGACGAGGGAATATTACAAAAAGGAAAAACGAAAGAAAGAAAAATGCTCGTTATGGAGAAAAAAGACGCACTGCGTACACACTAGCTAGTTTACAATCTATAATTATACATACATATATATGTCAAAACTTATATAGCCAATCCGAATTTAAAAGTGTCAGAAGCTTCACACCGATTAACTCCATGCCATTTTAGTGCTTAATTATTACGCTTTGCAGCAAAGTGATTGACCAATGAAAGGGCATTACTGGTAACATGTGCAACGCTAGTGATCTGGGCCCTAACCGAAGTCTTAATTTTACCGTCCATTGCCCCACCTGAGAACCCGTCCGAACAAGTGGTCTCATCAGTCATTGCAGCACTGACCCATGTCTGAACATTGCTCATGTGCCACGTGAACTCCTCCCCCTTGGCCCGGCCAATCCCCTTCATTTCTTGGCACGCTTTGCTCACCCGGCCCACACTATCTTCAACTTCTTCCAAACAGTCCCTTATAGCTGCGTTCTGTTTAGCGGTCAGGCCCTTGAGTTTAGTCAGCCTTTTCAGAAATGTTTGGGCCAACTCTGTCCGGTTCAGGCTCACCTCCAAGGCCGTTGCGACCAATTCTTGTGGGCTTTGTTGGATCCTTTTGGCGTACACGGAGAGTGAGTGTACACACAGCGGAGGATAGGTTGTGACTCTGCATGAGGACTTGATGAAGTTGTTCGCCGGAACGGCGGAGGATTCCGCCGGGCCGGTGATGTGGCAAAGGCATATGAGAGAGAAGAGAATTGAAAGGATAAATTTTGGCATTGTTTTGGATGAGAAAATGAGAGAGAAGTGTAGCTATACTTATAGAAGGGATTGAGGAGGAGAGTATTTTGGTCCCACAGGATGCTTTATTCTAGCGTGCGCCGTGTGCGGAGACGTGTATTATAGGGTTTGGCTTCTTACCAAATTGGATGGGTGACTGCAGCCTAAACCTAATACAAGTAGGTTACTAGTTGTAGCAACATTATAACAAAAAATATTCTCAATATTTTATAGTAATTATTTTTGGTGATATATTTTATACTTAGATACTGTTGGATCCCACATAAATTTGTAACCTATAAATTGTCGTGACAGACAGTTCAGTGCTCGGCGATGGTGAAATATTATTCATATTTTTATATAAATAGCGAATGATATTATATTTCTAATAAAGGTTAAGTGTTGATAAATTTGGTCACAAAATTATTAACTTAAAATAAATAAATAATAATAGCATGAAGAGAATTAATTATACGGTTACCCCATTGAGTAAGATACAAACTCGCTCAGCTCGAATGTAGAAAAAAAATGGGAAATACTTGTTTTTTCTTAATAGATTATTCATTAAAATATCTAGAATTATTTAGTAAGGAATATCTTTGATGCTCTGCTACGGACACCGACTCATATATCTGGTAGGGTCATTAAATGTGAATGCATATGTAAGGGTGTGGGTCTCCCAAATTAAATTATTTGTCGGCATTGATAAGGGCTAAATAATTATTTTGGTCCTTTCTAAAACAGGGCAATAATTTACTAATTCTTTTTAAACTTAAATAAGTAATTAATTACTACTAGCATTTATGAAACATAACGACGTTTGGGAGGATTTGCAAGTCATTATCAAAAATCTCGGCTGGGAAGTGGGAACCAACAGAAGACAGAAACTAGTGCAAATAATATTATTAATTAGACGACGATGTTGCAATTAATTAATGCTTAATTGCCAATTTTTTTCAATTTAATTTGATAAAAATTATGTCCTGCTGCTGCTGCCGCAGAAGCTTCTCGATCACTTTAAATTTTGTGAAAAGCAGCGTGAAGCAAAGTTGCAAAAGCACTCCTTTATTAAAGAAGTTAAGTTAAGTAATCAATCATCCTCCTCTTTTCTTTAGTACGTACTTATATACCAGTCGACCTGCGAAAAGCATTTCCTGTTACTAAGAAATTTTCATGTCCACGTCCTCGCCTTTCCTTTTTTGTCGATTTAGATTATATATTCTATAAATACCAAATTATGTACACGTAACATTTATTTATTCAGTTTATTAAACTTTAAACCCTAAAATTCATCAAAGCATAAGAAATAATAATTAAATCTACACGCACATTAATTCTTTATGCAAACTTAATTTAAGTTTATTATGTACTATTAGCAAGATTTTTACTTTCATTTATCTTGACTCTTGTAAGTTTCACATGTAATCTGAGACAAGTAATAATATATATAAAGTCAAAAAGACTCGTACTTATGCATGATGCATGGAATCTACGTCCTTCTAGACTAGTCTCAATTTATACAAGTTTGCAACTTTTTGAAGTGGCTGTAATTAATATAATAACAAGAAATTGTATGTGCTTAGGCAGCTTAGCAACATAAAAAATAAAAAGAGCACATGTACGTGATATAAATTTAAAGTTGCACTACATCCTTTTCAAAATTAAAAATATATTTTTATTGATACTGCAAGTCTTTTATTGATCGATCTAAGCATACAAATTCATGCTCTAGAAATTAAATTAATATGAAGAACTTCTGATTAAAGCCCACTTGTGAAGAATTAAGAGCTTACGAGACTAGCTTACTTGGTCATTAATTAACAAGTAAGCAGGGGCGGATCCAGAATTCAAACCCAAGGCGGATTTTAGTCTTCGAGTGGATTTGGTGGGGGTTCGGGGGCGCAGCCCCCGAGCCAATTTTTTTAGATAATTTTATGTTTTCCAACCGATTGCATATGTAAAACATGTATTTGGTTACAATATTGTTAATATAACAAGTAATAATATTATATATATAAACAAGTCAACAACCCCTTTGACACTAATTATTTTATGCAACGTACATAGAATTCATCAACTTAGATAGATTGTGATGTTGATGATTCATTTTTGGAACGTTTGAATTTTGACCGCATGTCATGAATGCCTAAATTAATCAAAATACAAATATACAACAACTCAAATTGAGACCAAATATTTTATGCAACATAAATAGAATTCTATAATATACAACAAATAAATATTCATAATTCAATCTAAAAAGGGAATTTCAAAATAAAAAATATTTAGATACATTTTAGAAACTTATGATATTTTCCAAATGCTCAAAGCCTTAAACCAAATTCACTTGCAGAGTGGGGCGGACTTGTCTTGTAGTTAAAATTAGTTTATGAAATTGTTTATTTGCTCTCTCCAAGTTTAGCTCTTCTATTAATCTGCCCCCCTTAAGTTTATTAAGTTATATATTTGCCCCTGTAACTATACTTATAAAAAATAAATAAATAAATTGAACATGGGCAAAGAATTTGAGCATAGGCAGCCGCCTATGCTGCCCATACTATAGGTCCGCCCCTGCAAGTAAGTACAATTTGATAATATATATATATATATATACACACACTGAAATTAATTGAAAATATCTATATATACAGAGAAACTAATTGATAAAGCAGATATTTTCTTCATTGGCTGCTTATCCTCGGACACACGCTGGTGGGCTAGTGGTCTATATGACAAGCTCAATAGCTAAACTATAAAAAAAAATACAGATCAAATGCCAATTTGTATTTTGTCAATCCTAGCTCCTATAGCTAGGGCCACCCGAGTCATGAAAAAAAAGGACCATAAAAAAAATCACTTGTGTAACAAAGAGCATAATTTGAAAGCAATATCTAACTAATTAACAGTATGATTTTCATTAATTTAGTACTTCTTTAGCAAAAAAGTCAGATAAATTAAGGATTAAGAGGCAGTTGTTAGGGTATAATGAGCTAGATAATTGATTTGCATGGACTGCATGGGAGAATAAACATATGTTTTGCTCTTTTGCTACTTAATTGGTAGACTTAGAAATTACTTGAGATCATGATCAAGAATGACACGGGAATCATTAGAACCCGATTCTAAACAGCTAGTTATGCACGAGTTTGTATTAATTTTCACCTTATTATTGTAGAGTGTGAGATATAATCATAGGGTAAAAAAAAAATTCTTGATATTGATTATGAAATTCATTTGTACTTGTACTAATGACTCTCGAAAGTGGAGGTGTTTCAAGTTTTTAATTATTATTTTTAATTCAAACAAATTTATTTTCCCATGTATACAGATTTTTAGTTTAAAATTTGTCAGAAATTATTGTTTCTTTCCTATTTTTCAATTCAATTCTCCGATGTAAATTGTAGCTTTGGTCCCATAAATTCAATAAATTAATGAACAAACTTATATTATATTTGTTACTAGTAAAAAATTAACAATGAAAAATAGAAGTAGACATTACTACATTAGACGCATTTTATTTCATTGGCTGTTCTCCTTAAGAACCCCACCTTGGTGGCTGGTGGACCAATTGACAAATTTTATACTTACTTAGTACATATTTCCTTCGTCTCTTAATATAAGTCGTTTTAAAATTGTGCACAAGTATTAAAAAAATGATTATATAACATTTAATATAATATCAGTTGTCTACATTGTCCTTGTATTGAAAAAAAGAGTGTTATTTATTAGGCGAAAAATAGCGAGAGAACCAAAGTTATATTTAATACTTAGAGTAATATTGAAAACTAAGCAATTAATGCTTACTTAAAATTCTCAAACGTCATATATTAAGAGACATAAATATTTTTCTAAAACGTCTTATATTAAGGGACGAAAGTAATATATCATATGAGATGGGAAGTTTCTACTGTACTGCTAATTAGACCCCTCGGAATTTAAAGGTCATAAATCCACCTTCTTTCCGATATGAATATGGAGTGAATTACTCCATATAAACACCAATTTGAGTGTTTTTGTCAGTACGTACTCCCTAGGGCCACCTGGTGCTTTAACGTATCAACGTGTGGCATGCAAAGATCGAGCTTTAAAGAATAATATCTAACTAGATAGACGTATACATATATGCCTTCAATTCATAGCTAGTATACGGTAATCTGGAAAGTATTCAATTTAGATTTGTGGATATGATATTTAATTGAGTTGTGATGAACATGCCTAAACGTACCTTTGTTTGTTAATAATTGTACACACTGACGTTTAGATTTTTAAACAATTTTGAGAGCTCCTCAATTACCTTAAAATTCCCCCAATCGGGGATATGTAGCCCAAATTTAAGTTGGGAAAATCTTACCTAGGACAACCTACCTACCTACCTAGCTAGTGGTAAGAGATCGGGAAAGAAACATATTTTTTTAATGTGTAATACTAATAATTGAGATTTAGCTCCTCTCCCTTACATTTTTCTTCAATTTCCCTCAATTTTATTAATATTTTAAATTCTGATTATTATATTTAGAATTAACACCTATATATCACTTTATTTATCTTATTGAGTTGTAATTAAAGATGACGAAAAGAAGTCAAATTCTACTAATTGTGCACTAAAATTGAAAGAGAAAACCCAGTACAATAGGTTCAATGCAACCCTCTGAATTGAACTTATTATTAATGTCTTTCTAGGCTCACTGCCAATTAACTCTAATAAATTATGTGTGATTTCTCCAAAAAAGATTATTTGTAAAATATAGAATTTTTAAATACTTGTCGCTTGGCTCACTACCAAATTCTAACAATTAGGATTTTATAGATAATATATACTACAAAGATTAAGGAAATTACCAACTACGTGTGATTTTTAGTTTTTTACTATAAAAAAAAAGGAGATTAGTTGCGAAATGATTAGTTTGACCAACATATATGGATATGCTTATTTCAAGGTTGAGGGATACTAATTCATGAGGACATTTGTTATGAATATAGCCTAATGTATATAAATAAATGTATGATTGATATTAGATTTTGATGGAAGGTTGGGATTGCTTGTTAAAAAAGTCTATATAATAGTAGCTATGTAATAAAATGGGGGTATCGAATATATTGAAAATCAAATTTCCAATCTAATTTTCTCTTCCTTCTCTCCTGTTTTCTCTTGCAATTTTTTTAAAGTTTATCCGGTAACAACATTTCAACTAATTTAAGAATTAGTAATATATACTATTGTTTGCGTTGACATGTAATTCATCACGTAATGTCCAATTCCAGCTAATCCAGCTCTTTTGGATTAGTTTTTCAACAATAGATTTCTTTTCGCCGTTTGCAAAGAAAACACGTACAATATCCTGATTATGCGGGGACGGAGAACTTGAGTATGACATAAGTTTCTAGTCATTTAATTGTTTGGGTTTTTAGTTGTTTGCAACTCCAGTAATGTTATCCTGTTAAAAAAAATGGATACGCGTCAAATTGTAGCTTAATAATATTTTACAATATATAGATGGGTTCAGTAATTAAATTCAACTACAAGCATGCACATTATTTTGGTCTCATTTTTTGTAAACAATCTTTACGTATGCACAAATATAAAAAGATAGTCACACATAACAAAAACACAATAAAAATATATATTCATACTTGTAACTCTTTCTTTTTTTTGGCATCATAAAAAACCCATATATACATTCAAACTTTTAACTTGAAACATATACTAATACACATCTAAAACTTACTCGAACCCAAACCTGATGGCTGAACGCAATATATATAGGGAACTGATATGATATTTCCACATGATCCCTCTCACATGAATAGTGAATGAGTCTCACCTTCATGTGAGAGAGACTCGTGTAAAAATAATATTTTAACATGTAAAAATATTAGTTTCCTATATTATATTGCATACATTTCAAATCCTGGCTTTTGGTCCCAAATTATCTCTAAATTAATATAGCAACAACTCAAATTGCAGCGTAACGCAAACAAGATGATAAGAAACTTCAATATAGACGCAAGTCCTATTTTATTTTGGTACTCTACATGGAGGAATAAGAATCATTTGAAAAGAAACTAATATGAGAAACTTCAATCATTTGAAAAGGCATAGAGGAGAAAGTTCCATTCCATATGACCTTTCTTTTCCCCACATTGCATGTAATGTTTCTGTTACTTATATATTTTCTGGAAAAAATAGCTTACAACAAGGTTAGAACAAAAGGTCCCATTCAGTACTAGTGTAGAATAAAGATCCATGAAAAGACCAAAACTGCTGCTGCGCTGCAGGTCCCTTCCATTACTTTTAAGTTTCAAACTTGTTGATTGCTCTGTGGTTCACTAGGAAGGAAATAACAAGGTAGCGACAGCCAAAAACCTTCGTCATTAACCTTCTTTCCGAGTCATGTTTTTTCTTCGTCTAACTGCCAGGCTGCGGGCTGCCAGCTGTGGAAGCACATCAATGACGGCCATTTACCTACAAAAATGGAGTTACATTGGACAATATATATATATATATATATATATATATAGATAAAACATAAGGTTATTTTATAGTATAAACTTCTAGGTCAATGAATTTTCCATTAGCTTAAATTGGGAAGAATAGCTAGTTCATGTCGGAGCCTGTAGGTTGTATTATTTGATTAAAAAAACGTAAGCAGAAAACAAATATTGTTCTTTACAAGTTAATAACAAATATAGTTCTTATAATAAATTATTCCTTTCTACATAAAGGTAATTCAACTTTCTGTTTCAATCCAATTTTTACTATTTTTATTTTTCCAGTTTCTATCCAAGTTATAATTCTAATGATATCAAAATTTCATAATCTACAGACATGAAATGCTATTGATGCAATGCCTATTCCATGCGTTAAGCACTTTTATTTTCTGTTTACTCAAAACTGGATATATATACACAACTGCCAGTGTAAAGAAACTGAAACCTTTTCTTCTGATTAAACCCGGGAAGCAGAAGGCCATGCAAAAAATAACACCACTAAAGGGAGTTTTGTATGAAACCAGTTGTTGATAGTTAGCATATGCTCAACCTAAATCACTAAATAGCTATGGTGGACAACTGGAGTTTAAAGGCCGCTTATCGCGGAAAAAGCAGCATATGATACATGACGCACAACTCAAGACAACTAACTGAAACAGTAATAAAATGAAACTATTATCTACCCTTCTACATGCAAGTACAATTTAATGTAAACATGAGCACTAAACAAACTAAGATACTTTATGTAGTAGTAGAGCACAAAGTACATACTTCCATGTGTCAAAAACTGAGCGAACTCGTTCAAAGATCTCATCTTCTGTCCCTGTACCATTGATCTGCACACAAATGGTTCCCATTACTATAACCTACATATAATTCTTAGAAAACATACAAACAGAATTTCCAGAACAAAATTACAAACTGAATAACTGGAAGAGACCATAGATGCACTCAAGAATAAAAATGAGTAAAAATAGGCAACCTTTTTTGTTCCTTTAAGCACAAGACTTTCTGAATAGAAAATTTGACAAAACAAATTACACCTGGTAGCAATCAAAATTAGACATAATATTCTCAAAAGTTAAATTTGAACCACTCTATTGTCCAGTAAAACAGGAAGCATTATATGTTTCTTTTCAAAAGTGTTGAGCATTATAATTCTCAGCTATAGGATGACGTAATACCTTGTAAAGTATTCCTTTCTCAGAGTAGTAATTTATAACAGGAAGATTCAAAGATCTAAACACTTTAAGGCGCTCCTTGACTGTATCAATGTTATCATCAACCCGCCCCTGAACCAATGGTCCAAAACAACATCAAAGATTACTTTCCCCAGGGATGGTAAGAGGGATGGTTTTTTATGGCATTTTATTATTTAGATTGTTATTAATTTAAAAGTACCTCGTTACGGCTTAGCACTCGTTTCACCATCTCTTCTTCAGGGCAATCAAAGAAAAGAACAATATTTGGTTCTGCTCCAATCTGCACAAACATTCTTATAGTTACAATCCCGCAACAACGGTACAATGAAACAAGCAATTTCAGATTCTTAGGTTTTAGGCTAATTTTTTGCAGCACTACTCTTGGAACATATGGTACATGGACAGAATGAGGAGAGACAGTTTCCATAAACCATAAGGAACTCACAATACGTTCATAGGCGATGCGATTCTCTTCAGTTCTTGGAAACCCATCAATGAGGAATTTATCATTTTCAGTGGATTCAATTGCCCTTTGAATCAGTTTGATTGTCACTTCTGAAGGAACAATTTTTCCTTTCTTGATTGTGCTAAGAATCATGGAACTGAAATCATATCTAAGCATCAATATGTCACATCACAAAATGTGAAGGTGTGCTGCCAAAAAAAATTCTTAGCTAAAAGTTGACAGTCATACCCATTCTCACTATTTGAAGATATTTCCTTTCTTAACAGATCACCAGCACTTAGATGGGTGAATCCAAAGGTCTCAACAATCTTTGAACATTGTGTACCTTTTCCACTACCAGGACCTCCTGAAAGCATAGAAATCAAGGATAAGCATTCTAAAAATCCGAGTATAGTTGCAAGCAGTAAATTGAGTTAGAGTTCACAAAATCATCAGTTCGCATGATCTAGTGTCTTTTCACTCAACAAATGCAAGAAAAAAGGAACTGAGAGGAGGAAAATTGAGGCAAACAGTAATTGAGGTAAGGAGTTCACAGATATCGTCAGCTTGCATGATCTAGTGCCTTTTTCACTCATCGGATGCAAGAAAAAAGGAACTAGAGGGGAAGAATAGTACACAAGAAATGCAATTAATGTGTCTGTCATTGCCCAGAACAAAGGAGAAACTGCGGGTTAATACAAATATTCAGGGTTCATTTTAATGAGAATATGTTCTCAATTAAGGAAAATTCCAAAATGAAAGACATAATTTATGCACAAGTTTGTTCCTTGGGCACTGCTCAACCTTTGCAGGAGTAGGTTTCCCAACGGCTCAAGTGAGATGGGCTTTAACATGCTTAAGATAAATATAGAGTGATAATAATAATAACCAACAAGTGAAAAATAAGAATACCAGATTGAATTAAATCACTCTTCTAACCAGAAAGAAACATATGTCACTTAATTACGTAAAGTTATTTACCCAAGACAAAAGTGATGAATGGAGTTTTCTCTTTGGGGAAGGTTCCACCTTCTGCCTACATCCAAATAAGTAAATTACATAACACAAAATTTCATCTGCCAACAAAAATTCACTTGCTGGAACATAGATACTCTATAGAAATAAAACTTTCTGTAAGGGATTAGTTAAGCCACATCTGATCAAAATTCGAGATGCAAATAAAGAAGAAGAAATTATTCAATTATATATGAATCCAGGAACTAATCAGAATATGACTTGTATAATTAATTACAAACTTTCAAGTTGATTAGGATTTCACTGAAGGTATAATTAGTTCAAAACTATTCAAGTTGATAGATTCTTAGTGAAGGTTCCACAAGCAGGCAAACCTGAAACAAAATTAATTGCAATAAAAGAAACATTGATTGCACCACTGAGGCGTGAAATTGTTCAAGTTGAAGACACTTCAAGGACAAATAACAGTACAAAACTGGGATGTAAGAGATTGCATGATGAGATTAGAGGGCATGCTGTTAGTATTCCTTCAAAACTGAACAGTGAACACAACAATTACGTAACACGTCGCCTATTATCTGAGAAAGGTCTACATAATTGATTCAATATGGATTAATTTTTTTTGCTAAATGCAAGTATGATAAACTCCACTATCCAAAGAAAAAACATAAATATGATAAATTCCAATGTTTGAAGGAAAATATAAACATTTTTTAATATCTCATTATAAAATTTCACAAATTGGCAATTGAAGAAAAGTTTATAATTGAGACTGTTCATATTACGAGAACTAAAAATAAACCACATTATCTGATATACAAGATAGAAGTTTACTTCCCGAGTCTAGTCTGACAAGACATTAACAAGGGGATTTTATATACCTGCTTAAATACTTCAGTACTAAATGCTTCCCATATCTTCAATCCATAGCTTGACTGCACCTTAAAACATAAATTAGGTAAGAAGCATATAAAGGGATTACTATCAGAATATAAGTGCAGCCATGGAATCACTAATCTAACATGCAAAATCCAAGTGAGAAAATAGCCATGTTCCAAAATATTCTGAAGTTCTTTAGTATTTTCCTCCAGCTTGTGGAATGGAGTCATGGACTTGGGGAAAGGGTCACAAAATATTTAATTGTATTTAACGATTAGAAATTCAAGGTCCACCTTCTATTCCATAACATTCCAATTTGTTGCTATAACTTTAATGAATAACATCATCCAATTGGCAGAAACGCCAAAATAAATGCACAAAGGATTACCAGCTTGCACATTTTACGTATTATATCTTGGCTAGTTCATAATATTTCGACAAGAACTGTTCATTGCCAGTAATTAATCATAGCATGTTGCTCTGCAACTAACTTTATTTCCTAGCAACTTATTATCAATTTTATTTTGAAGATCAATGAGTTGGCCGGTAAAGTTACATAATTATACTAGAAACACTTTTCCTATACAACAAGCACGTTTTCATTCCATCAAGAACTAATTCAATTTTTATTATCCACTACATCACATTAAAACACCATTATGTATTTGGATTAGTCTATTGGCCTATTAGGTTGTAAAATTAAGCAAACTTCCAATCTTCGACAAGTCACAGATAAATTGTTAAATACAAACATATATAAGCGAATTATAGTTTTATTAAAACACAAGATTAACCATATAGACAAGAATACAACATGATTACATGGTAAATACCACACAGATATGACATATTTTCATAATTCATAAATCATATCACCACAGGGTAAAAAGAAACTTTAGCAGTGTAAATAATGTAAAACTTAAGAGCAGAAATGCTCAGCTAACAAAATTAGAAATATTGGCAACCAAACAGAAGTAAGCTAAACCATATAATGAAAAAATAAGTGGATAGGCAAATAGAAACAACATTACACTGTTATAGGGAGTTTGAGCATAATCAATCGTATGAGATGATCCGATCGATCTGTTACCTGATTAAGCAGAAGTGATGATTTCGACGAAGAAATCAGTTGAGACACTAGACTCGATCGCCTCCACATCTCTGATTTTGTGCGAGTATTCTTCACGGTGGGAGCTTATTTTGGGATCACAGGGAGACTATTTGTCGAACACCTTGAGTGCCATGCGGAAGATAAAAATTTGAACGGCACAATCGAAAAGTAACGTATCGATTTTTCAGTTGCCTTCTGCTCGTTAAACCACCAGGGGAGGCACCGAGTCGAGTCGGGTTTGATTTATAAAATTTACGGATTAGAAAATAAAATTTAATCGCGACTGATTTAGTTAACAAGTTAAATACAATCTCTGGTTGAATTCGAACGGTTTAAATTTAAAAAAAAAATATGATCCAAGTGTTAATAAAAATTATAATTTTAAAAAAATTAAGTAATTAAACAAATTTTAAAATTTGTTCAAATTTAAATTATTTATATTTCAAATCAAATTAAACTTTTAATCTAACAAATATAAATCGAACTCGAACGGTCATTTTAAAACCTTAGATGAAGGATGAAAATTCCCACAAATGCAAACCCACGGAATCTGCCCCAACTTGACGGGCAGGTTTTTGACGGAGGTTTGGGTATGGGTCCACTTATACTACCCATCTCTGTTCCGCTCATGTGTATGATCATATTTATTAGTAACTAAAATAAATCAATTTAAATGGATTTTAAACAAAATTTAAAATGAGGAGAAAAGAAAGGGAAAAAAATTTCATTTCAAATTCCTTATTTCTGAATTTTTGAAACAAGAAAAAAATTCTGCTTTCTTTGTAGAATTTTTTTCATTTCAAATTCCTTATTTCTAGCGAAGGCTCGAATTTGATAGAGTTATAGGTCATTGCAGATCACAAATTTGGACTAGGATCCTTTTCATTTCAAATAAAATAAAGAGTCTCTATTTTTTGGACATTCTCCATCATCATCTATCACATTTACGAAAAGGTCTAGGCTTCATCAATTACTAATGGGCTCCATACAATTTGTTTTTAATTTTGATTTATGAAAAATATAATGCTGACGGATAAGTAATGAAATGCTTGAATCAGACTCAAGTATGACGTGTTTGAGTGGAAATGAAAGTGTTGTATTTCTTTATTGTTTTTTTATTTTTTACTAAGCAAAAAATAAATGTGCTTTTCCTTTCGGGTTTACTTCTTCCGTTTTGGAGATATCCAAATTATAATTTTGCACACAAATTAAAAAAAAATAGAAGAAAGATAGCATAAAAAAAATATAAATTTATCCCTAATGACCTTATAAAATAACATAAAATGATGAATATTTATTTTTTTATATATATTAATAGATCTCGTTAAATGATATATTTACTTTTTAATTTTTGTACTTTAATCATCTACTCCCTCCGTCATTAACAACAAGAATTGTACAATAGTTAATTTTTAGAAGCGGAGGGAGTCCATGTTACTTTATAATTGGGGGCCCGATCCTCTGTAATCACAATCGATTGGGCCACAGGTAGTGTAGTGCCTAACAAACGGGAGCAGTGGAGTCTAGCTCCTAGCTCCTTTCAGTAACTGAAATGTTTAGTAATGAAATTTTCACTCTTTTTTGTATGTTTATTCAAAATTGTTATTGCCACATAATTGGTACCTATATATAGAAAATGTTCTCACGAAACATTTTTTTATTACTTTTACATGCTTAATACATAAATATATATATATATATATATAGTTTTGAGGTGTCATACGCATTACGGAAATGTGGGTGAGGAAAGCTTTAACATTACTGGAGCCAAGTAGACAATTAATAATTTCTATCAAGAAAAGGCAAGTGATGGTCACTTCACTTGTGTATAAAATGAGATAATACTACTACTGCCTTAAAGCGTTTGGTCGAAATAACCATAAATAATTAATTAAGGTAACCCAGGGGCGGTCCTGGGGTGAAATTTATTGAGGGTGCCCAGTGACGGGGGTTCGGGGGCAGCGCCCCCGAGCCAATTTTTTTATAATATTTTTGTATTTTTTTTAATTTAGCGGGGATTCGTAGTGTGTTGAAATAAAACACTTTTTTAATATAAAGGTTTGACAAAAAAAAATTTACAACATAATTAAAACAATATTTCATATCAACAATTATAAAAGTGTTTTTAAAAAAAAATAAATTAAAAAAATAGTAAGGTTGCCTTTGTAATCAATATTGTGCCATTTAAATCAATATTTTTGTATTTTTTTTAATTTAGCGGGGATTCGTAGTGTGTTGAAATAAAACACTTTTTTAATATAAAGGTTTGACAAAAAAAAATTTACAACATAATTAAAACAATATTTCATATCAACAATTATAAAAGTGTTTTTGAAAAAAAATAAATTAAAAAAATAGTAAGGTTGCCTTTGTAATCAATATTGTGTCATTTAAGGTCATTGTGTAAAATTAACCCTATGGTTGGTCATTTGTCATATTAGGCTAGTTCTTTTTTTTTCCCTTAGAATTTAAGCATTGAAAAATTACAAATAGGAGTTTGACATTTAATGTTGGAGTTTTTTTTGGACTGTTAGTAAAAAAGAAATGGAAAGTAAAATCAAAATGCACCAAGCAGGAATTGAACCCAGGTTAATACCAAGGCAAGGAACTCTTCTACCGCTAGACCACTAGAGCTTTACTTATGAATGTTCATATATACATATATATATACACAAACTTATAATTAATTTTGGGCCCTCTTCAACTTTGGGCCCTGGGCGGTCGCCCTGGTTGCCCTGGCCCAGGGCCGACCCTGTTAAGGTAGGTGCTGCAATGGTTCGGCATGCAGCCTTGCTGTGACAAGTTGGGTGTAAAGAAGGGGCCCGTCGACGGCGGAGGTAGGTGCTGCAATTTTGTTTTCGCACATGACTAATGATCATAACTCAAAACCTGATCACATGATAATAAGTACTATAATTATATACGGTGAAATGTCCTCATCCCTCGATGACTAGATCTGCATGGTGGTTGGATTTTGGTGAAACCGACATTGAGTTTGGATGTTGTACTTTCAACAACCTGCAGGGGAGATATATCAACATACTAGAGCAGTACTATGACTGGCGATAACATTTATCGCATACACAGCTTCTTACCTTAATTTCTTTTACTATTTTTTTTTATGTAACTTTTTCACCATGTATTTGCTTTGTTTGTCAGCAAAAATGTGATTTTTTTTTAATACCTCTAGCTAGTCGCTAGAAATGAGAATTCTATTTGATTTGTTAGACTTTTTTACTCAAATATTCTATATAAATCTTAATTAATATGCTAAAAAAACACTACTGAACAAATAATAGATAGGAATTTCGTTTCTGAGTGAGTAAGTAAAAGAAAGAATAAAAAAGAGTTGCTTCAAAAAAGCATTACTACATAGCCTTTGCACATTGCGAAATGTAGTTGTGCGTAGGTGGGAATGACTTACGGGGGTGTCCTATGACTACTGATTGGTACTAGAAAACATGATGTTCAAAACAATATATATATATATATATATATATATATATATATATACACACACACACACACACACACTACGGAGAGCTTTTTATAATAGTGCATTCTCAATACGAGGTATTTTTAGAGGTTTCATTAAGGCTCGTTTAGCTGCCTAGCCGAATATTGAGTTGCTCAGATTTAGTTCATAAAATTTATTGAGTTTAAAATAAGGTTTGATTAAACTATTAGAGCGAATATGATTCGAGTATCAATAGAAAATTATAATTTAAAAAGACTTGAATAATTTATTAAATTTTAAAATTTACTTATATTTAAATCGTTCATATTTCGAGTCGAGTTCGAATCGAACTTTTAGTCAAATGAGTACGAATCAAACTCAAATTATTTAGTTCATTTTAGCATTAGGTATTTTGGATGAACATAGAGGGCTTCCTACATTAATGTACATATATATCAACAGGGGCGGATCCAGCTAGAAACTTCAGTGGGGTCAAATTCTAAAAAAAAAATTCCTTAAAAATAAAAGTTTAATAAAATGAATCACAAAACTAAATAATCCTCAAATATTATTTACAACAATATTTTTCGAGGTTTCATATGCTTCTGCTCAATATTAAGGGAAGGAGATACCGATGTATGGGTTTGAAACGGAATATTTTGGGCAAAAGATTCTGGTACTTGAGTTTGGGGGTTAACATTTTGCGGGTGAGTTTCTTGGTGAATATCATCAATGACAGGTTCGTCACTACTCCCTTCGACTTGGATATTTTCAGGAATAGATTCAAATTTTGTACGTTTAGTTGTTGTAACCCAATTACGTATGTCCATGCCTGACAATCAATAAATATTTAAAAACTAATTCAACATTAAGACAAAATCAATATACAATATCAATAGTCAACTGTAATTAGCAATTTAGCACCAAGTCACCAACAATAAACCATCTCAATTAAACCACTAAAAAGTAACAAGTAACATTAATAAATTACGAAATTTAAAGAAAGTAAAAAATAGAATAGAAATTAGAACACATACTTGAAGAACTTTTATTTGATGTAGTTCTCTTCATTGTTGCAATGTTGCTTTAAAAAGTAAAAAGCCCTAATTTTATAAAAGTACAAAAAAAGAAGAATCTATAAATAATTACAAAAATTTCTAAAGCAATTATTAAATTTATGAAATTAAAAAACTAAAATCAAAATAACCTACACACTTGAGTTGCTCTGTGCGGTTGTGCCTCTCTTGCGAATTTGGAGACTTGATACTTGGAGTTGTTGCTTTGTTGACTGTTGGTCGTTGCTATAATGCTATGTCGTTATCTTGTTGAACCGCCTAAAAATATGAAGTACTAAGGCCATGTTTGTTTACTAGGATAACATATGGGATTGGACTAATAATCCTTAATTCTTTGTTTGTTTTTTAAATTAGACTCCGAACTATTAATCCCTGGATAAAAAAATAGCTTAAAATGAGGGATTATTAATACCATGTCTAACTTGGTATTATAATCCCATTATGAAGGATTAAAAATTTATGGACAAAATTAACCTTTGTCTTTTTTTTTATTAAGAAGCATTTGACTAGCGAATTGAGAATGACCAAGTGAATGGAAAACTGGATGACCAAGTGGCGATTTTGAAGTTAATCAAGAATGAGGTACATACATACATAAAACAAAATATAAGTATAGCAGTAATTCAAAAAAAAAAAAATTAACATTAGAAAATTAAATTAATATTTTAAAACTAAAAAGTTTGAACACAACTTTCGTAAATACGTTTAAAAAAATATTGGTTGTAAAAATTAATCATAGTATCTCTCCGTCCAAAAATAATGTTTTACCTGATGTTGTTTTTTTTTTTTGCGATACGTACATTTAAATAATACATGCATGTAGTACGTAAATAATAGACATGCAGTATGTACGGACATTAAAATAATACATACATGCAGTATGTATCTTTTTATTTTTTGTAGTACGTAAGTACATTTAAATAATACATACAGTAGATACTTTTTTTGTTTTGCAGTACGTACGTACATTTATATAATACATACATTTAACACGTAAATAATATATACATGCAGTACGTACTTTTTTTGCAGTACGTATGTATATTTAAATAATACACACATGCAATATATATATATTTTTTTTGCAATATGTAAATTTATTGAAAGTATATAAATTTCATTCTATTGTTTAATATGTTATTATTAATAAGGGTATAATAGTCCAAACGATATTTTTTTATCCAATCCTTTAATTAATCATGAAAAAAACAAACATAACATAGGATTATTTTAAGTTATCCTATGAATTATTCCATAAAAAATAAACATGTAACTAGGACTATTTAATCCTAGGATTAATAATCTTGGGATTATAATCCATGGAATTATAATCCCGGGACTATAATCCTTGCAAACAAACATGACCTAAGAGATTATCACTTATCAGATTAAGCTTACGAGCGGAGTACAAGAGAAGAGGGATAATGGAGGAGAAGAGGGATATTGGGATAATGGGTGGGATTGCCGGATTGGTATTTGGTCCTAACTCTTAGTCCCTGGATCCATTTAGCCTTTTAACTTTAAGTATTGTAAAAGATTTTTTTAAAGTCCCTAAATTTTTTTTTTTTATAAGTTGCCCCCCTGACCCCCTGAAATTTCAGTGGGGTCAGGTGCCCCCTGCCCCCAACTTGCATCCGCCCCTGTATATCAACACTCAAATACTTTCTCTATTTTAAACTATTTGCTAGATTTGAAGGGGAGAGAGAGAGATTCTCGCGGGAAATTGAACACGCAAGCCAGGGCTCAATTCAAACTAGTCTATCACGTGGCTTCGTTATATTTCTAGATTAATAATATATATGACCAGTTTCCCTTCGAGTCGCTGTCAAAAATATTTAGCCCATCAAGGCATTAACGTTTATGATTTTTTGCCAAATTCTTTATATTCTGCAGCATATAATAACTCTCTCTCATGTCTCGGTACGTATTTTATCATTACCTAAGATACCAAATCAAAGAAACGATAATTAATATATATATATATATATATACTATAATATATTTTAGATTAAAAAATTAAGACCTTAACATAACCCATATTTTAATACTTTTGTTTTGAACCATTTCCTCTAAAATTGAGTGTAAACGTCTTCTCAAGAAAAAATTTCCATCGTAAATTACATTTTTTTGGCAAAGATAAACAAACATGCACCCTTTTCCGCTCACTCGTAAGGGTTCGGAGTCCGGACCCCCACAAAAGGGGGAGGGAACATCTTTCCTTTTTCTCGCAATTGTCATACCAATGGAAATAAATGGTGAAGTTTCCACAATTTGTATATCATAATTTTATAAAATTAAAATAAACTATAAAGACATAGTTACGAAAGTACCCTTCCAGGCAAATTGGAAAACGTACAAAATAATTGTAGCTATTAAATATTTGACCTACATAATAATCAGATAAATTTGGTTAAAACTTATTGTTAATTGAAGGTAACTGTAACAAATGGCCTTATGGCTGTCGTAGGTTTTCTAGTGTTTGCGCAATATAATGATGAACTTAGAAATTTGTTTTATGTTTTTACCACATAAGAGCTATTTTAGACGATAGAGATTGCAAGAAATGTAGTGCTGTAATGAGAGGTTTTCGACAGATTACGTGTTCCAGGAAAATTATGCAAGATTGATTATGACTCTCCACACTGAAACGGCCCAATTCTTAAGTACATACCACCCACCCACTACGGGTTCAAAGGCGAGAAGAATAGTAGTGTACTTCAAAATTTTGGTCTAATATTCATTTCTTCTGTTCTGTATTTACAGAAAAACTCTCACGTTCAATAGTAACTACCCATTCCCGGATGATGGAATTCACTTTTTCTGGCTGCTCATCTTGGGGACAGTGGCCTGAAATATAAAGAAATGCATTGGAAATCAAAAAATATTGGAATGAATAAATATATGCAATATGCAATCATTATTTAGTAGTAGGGGAAAATAAATCAAGCCGTAACTAGTTTTGATTAATAATTACCAGAATCTAGTTCTTTGATTACAATTCCTTTGCAGTGCTCTCTAAGCATAGCTAGCATAGATTTGGAGTCCCTGAGCGGATCATTAATTCCCTGATAGAACAAAATCAATAATGAGTAGCATGTCTTAACATAACACCTGCATTTGGTCTTGTAAACAAAGATATCACCTGTATAACAAGGAGCCTTTCCTCAAAACCTTTCAAAAGATAGTTCAGCGGAATTGAAAGATTAAAGCTGAAGATGCTTTCCAGGACCAAGACCACACCAGGGTCACATGACTACAAGATTTGTTAAGGAGAAATAGTTCTGCATGTTCTGCTAACTATGGCAAGATATCAAGGTTGATTAATTCCTATTGAACCAATAGCACAGGGTGTGCACTGACAACCTCCATTTGGAGAGGCCAAGGCTTAAAAAACTGAAGCATATTAAACATGATGATGGGAGAACTGAATACACGATATAACGCAAATAAGGAATTGCTTCTATGTTATTTTAAGTAAGCTTTTTAACTTAAAATGAAAAATGAAGCCTAACACATAAAAAGGATGTACAGTAAGTGTTACAAAATGTTCTAAAAGGAAGTTCAAAAATAAAGGAAAAGACGGACAATATTTTTGCAACAAAGAGGATACTGCTCTTGTCATTTCATTAATAAGCCAATCATCAGCACGATCTGCATTCTGCATAACATAATGAATTAAGAACCACGTGCTATACTAGATGCTACGAAATAAGACGGTACTGGTACTTACATTTGGGTAGCATTTCTTCACTATATTCCGGATACTTAACCTCAAGTAGACCAAAAGGAGTCTAGCACCCAACCATGCTGCCCAAGAAATTCGCCTTTCCTGAAATATATACAGAGCACCTGTTTCTAAATTCTGGCAGCTGGAGCGATGGGGTAAAAAATCTATGAATAGAAATTGCTAGAGGTAAAATCTTCCATACAAATTATGGAAGATTGTATAATTAGCTTTTACAGTCTCTAAAAGCACCTACACGGGCCTCCTGAAAAAATAAAACCAGGAAGGTCGAAGAACTGTCTCGTTGCCCCAAATATGGAGCACAAGTGGAATAATAACAGTAAGGATACAAGGCCAACGTATCCGTGTTAGCACTGACACTTAAAATTAATACAAAATTCTTCCCGTAGAAAAATGTTCAACAGTTGTTTACATACTCGGTAAACATGTTCAAAAAAACCTGACATGATATTAATCTAGAATGTTGATACAGTATATTTGTTAAAAAAAACAAAAAAAATGTTTTATCATAACAAAAGTAAGATAAGAGAATATTCCCATAGTTCCACTTAGAACGACATTGTTGGAAACCAAGTTTGTGGCATGAAATTTAAGACATACCCTTGATATATTTAGATACAACATTTTCCATTTTATTTTTTTTGGGACAAGTCTGAATCTGATATATCATGTTAGATTTGTTGTTATAAATTTATAACAGGGGATATATTTCTCGACTGGCATGTTTTTTCTGTGTTCATGCCCTATTTTTGAATTTAATTTATTGGCGTGTCAGATGTCATGTTGCATCATGTTTCCTAGACCATGTTAATGCATCGTAGGGTATCAAAGCAAACATTTTTACATAAAAATGGTTCAGTTGACCTGTAATCTTAGTAATCTACCATACGCGGAAATCTGGCTCAAGCATGTATGGATACTCTGGCCAACTGTTCTTTGTAAAAGTCGAGTTTCAGGAATAAAAATAAAGAACGAAAAGCTAATCATGCATCATATCACATCCTCATTAGAAATTTTATTATTTTAATCAAGATATCTAATAAATCTACTAGCACGTGCTTCATCCAACAACACTAATAAGTAATACTTATATCTTGATTCAGTGTCATATACAGAATCAAAAGATTATCAGGCCACATTTGGGACTTGAAAAACACGGAAAAGAATGAATTAGGGAAAAGGGGGGGAAAAAGAAAAAGAAAAGGAAAAGGTAAAACCATCTTAATAAACATAAATCTTATTTATACTTCTAAAATATCTAATGTATATTGCTAAAGCGTAGAGTTATGAAAGGTTAACTGAACTCCAATAATTTTTAAATTTTCTTTCCTTTTCCCTTTTTCCCCTCACGTTTTCCAAAGTCTAAACATATCCTTGGAGATTTTTCAAAGAACCAAATACAAGAGAAGCTAGATGGTTAAACAAGATTCAGTCATCTTCCAACTATACTATTCTTAATCCCAGTAGTGCTATTACAACCCAATATGGCAGACCTACAAAACAAATGTTGGTTACTATATTAATGCACATCAATTAGTTCATACAAAATAAGAAGAAAAGTAAATGCTTGGAGAGGGGAAGACTTTCTTCTATTCACTTTCCAAGAACAGAGAGTAACACTCCTGAAGGCACTCTTTCATTTCACTACTTATTATAGGATGCAGCATATTTTTCATGAAAATTTCTTTTTGACATCTTTTTTTTATTATTATTATTATTTTGCAGTCAAAAACTTTAGAATGACATTGCCAAGGTCAAATAAATGAAACAATATGATACAACCATATGATAATTGTAGGAGTACTATGTCCAATAAGGAAACCCTGATAGAAAATAGTTTTAAAAAAAAGTATGCAGTTTCTAACAAAAATAAAAATATATCTACGTTTGATGCCTATGATAACCATTTGCATAATTTATAAATAGTAGACAAAAAAAAAGTTTTCATAATTTAAGTTGTCTTACTTCATAGGAAGGAACAAAAGAATATTCCGGAATGACATTGCCAGCGCTGTTTAGAAGGACCACTGACTTGACTAAATCAGGCCATAGACCAGCAACAATAGCAATGAAATAGCCTGCGAATAAAGATTGACCAATCAGAAGATAACATAGAAATGCTTAAAAATGAGTGACGCGGAAAGCAGGAAACACAAGTACAAGGACAAACATTTGAATATGAGGGTGATGTACGTCAAGTCAGTAGGACATACCGCCAATTGAGTTTCCAACAAGATGCACTTGTTCCCCAACAACTTCAATTATGAAGTCCCTTAACAATTCGGCCCACATGAGTTCAGTGTATACAACATTTGGTTTCTCTGATCTGCCAAATCCTAGAAGTGTGATTGCCCACACCCGGTTTCCACCTTCAGCTATGCTATTAATATTATCACGGTAATGCTCCCAGAAAGCACCAAAACCATGCACAAGAACAATAGCAGAACCTTCATGACCAGCTACAGTGTACTGAAACATCAAAAAAATTAATTCTTACTGAGAAGTTACTTAAGCTTGATGAAGCACTAATCCGGATTAGCAAATGCAAATATAATAAGAATCAGTTAATTTCCACCCACTTGCCTGGATTAGATAGCCGTTCCATCTCCATATCCTAATATCGTGGTTTATGTCATTAATCAATCTACTTCTTGAAGCCATAAGCCAATACCACTGAGACAAATATCAGATAAAAGTTGAAATATTTCCACTACAAGAAATATCTTTATAACATAGTGTAGGCCACTGTATCACATCAATAAATCAAAACTAAATGGTGCAGCACCAATATATAAAAACAATACCTCCATGGAACAAACCGTATCAACTGCTGCTGCAACAGTGCCTGCCGAATAACCAAAGGGTGATAGGAATCCAGCATTCCGTTCTTTCTCATATTTGATAGTTTCATAATATACTCTCCTTCTAGAAATGATTCCAAGCCAAAGTGCAGACCCGAAAAGCACACCAAACGAAGATCCTTCTCGAATTTCAGTATTGCGTAACTTTTCATGTACCCTGCACTTAATAAAATAAGATTCTGATGGTGCTTTAAGGAATTATAAATACCATTAGAAATAATAAAAACACACATTGTAGCTTATAAGAGAAATTCATGGCAATAAAGTACAAACAGCAACCCTCACCCCCCACCCCCAAATAGGTTCTACAGACCGATGCCTGCTGCTTTCTCTTTACCCAAAACAAGAAAGTAGGTATGATGTGGCAGTTATTATGATTTTGATTGACCTAGCAGCTAAATCACCAAATAAAAAGTTTAAATAGCAAAACAGATGCCGCACATATGCTCTTAACAATACACTGAATAAGAAAACAATGTTAAATCATAAACAGTCAAATCCATTGGTACAAAATAACTTCAACTAAAATATAAAATTAAACATAGTTCAAATTGATGAGCCAACACATACTCCTGCCAGTCATCTCGCATGGTACCCTCCAAATATCTCAAATATGCAGCCAATGCATTTAATACAACGCTCGTCCCACCTCCCACTAAATTCCCTTGTTGTGTTACAAATACTGATTTTCCTGCTCTCCTGCGTTGGGCATGCTTATAAGAGTTGCTTTGATTGCTTTCCCCCGATTTTGATAAGACAAAACCTTCAATCCGATTATTTGGAAGAAAAACCTGACCTTTCCACAAAATTTCTTCAGCTGAAGTGTTCTTGATTGAAGTCCATTTATCTTTCAAGTTGCACATATTGTCATTCCTAAGTTTCACCAAATCATCTAATGTGGGCAAAGCACCTGATTCATAAAGCGACAATCACTTTTCTATGTCTAAATCACAATCACATGCCAGAAAACATGAGAAACGATAACCAGATATGGAAGAAGAAAAAACAAAAAGAGGGTAATGCGAGTTTATAGATATCTAAGGAACTTACCCCAAGCTAAATCCATCTTTAAATCAGGAAATTTCGGGGGCAAAAGAGGTGGAAGTACAGGCAAATTTAATTTTTTGAAGTCATGGTGTGATGCTGGCAAGTCCTGCAAATTCTAGTAAAATAAAACAGTTAATAAATTGACACACTTAACGGACTCATGGAACCAATATGCATGAAAAGTTTAAAACAAAAAAGGAAAAACAGAAAACCTTAAGTTCATAAAAAGGGGTAGTCCACAGTAAAAAATTTGGGCTACCCTCCTCAAAAGATATTGTTGCTAGACTCTCCTTGACAATCTCCATCAGTCTGCACAAGTCGTACTCTACCTCCTCTTCTGCAAATATCTGGGTAGCATTGACCTGTTCCAATCCTCAGTGATGCATATAATATAAAGTGAGTTGATGAGTGCTTGAAGCTCCTCACATTCCTGGCCGATTAAATATCACAGTAAGCAAACCTAGTTTAACAACCTCGTTTACAAGCTCTCGTATGACATTTTCTGCATTCCCAAACCTGATCATCAGATCAGACCCCTGATCCCTCAATGACTTCTTTAAATCCTTCACAGCAAAGAGGAGTAGTTCGAGTGTTTCATCTGAAAATCCTGGAGTAGTACGGACAAGAATCAACACATTTGAGTTCATAAAACAGAAAAGGCACCAAGTTACAGAGTTTATCATTTACATCACATTAGCCACACCAATACCTTCAACCCCATGTGCTAATAATCTCCTGATACATAAAATTGAGGAATATCCAAAATATAACTACCTAGTTTGATTTAATATCAAAAATGCACGCAACTATCAATAAAATCATTTCCATAGAGCCCAAGCGACAGATAACCTTAAAAAGGACCACTAGACTGTTTAATGCATCTATACTAGGAAATGAAAGATCCATAAGTGTAATGGTCAGCAGAACATATCTTAAGAACACCAAACGGTAAGCTGCTTTCTATTCTTCAGAAATCATTTCCAAAAACTCTAAATTGGTGCATTCTCAGTTTTCTTCCATAACTAGTGCTGTAAATGAACCGTGCCCAAGCCCAAGCTCACCTTTGTTCAGGATTTTTATTAACTATGTCCCATAATTCTCATTTAGTAAATGACCTAAAACAGTGTTCAAGCTTGCCCCAATTTACAAATGTACAGCCTTGAGTGGACCCTGCTTCGAGCCATGCTAAGAAAGAAATTCCATGACCTCTGCCTAGTAAAATTTAATATATTCTGAATGACAATTTTTTTGAGAAAATCGGTAGATTTACCATAAAATTTTCAATTAATGTATGTTTAGTTACATAGAAATATAGAATGTAGAGAAAAAAATACATCAAATGTAACAAAAGTATAATAAAATCGAATTGTATCAATCCAAGTTCGACTGCTCACATAAAAATAGCCACGTAGTATTTGATATAAATATAATATCAACATCATTTAATAAAGCAAGTTTTATTATAATTTCTGCAATCTGCATACACATTTGATAACTATGACGGCCATACAAAAAGTATGCCTTAAATTAACTCTAGGTTCATGAACTTATCCAACTCAAAATTAAATCATTAAATTAACCAGCCCTAGATTTGAGTTGACTGCCTTACTCATTTACTAACTAGTAAGTACCATGGTCCTAACTGAGCTGACCCCTAAGTGTAAGTAATGTAGAAGTAACTACCCTATTTTATACTGATTCTGAAACCTGTCAATTTTGCTCAATTTATTTGACAAGGTGCATTCCATCAGTCTATTATCAAGAATGGCCTAGCCAACATAACATATATACTTGCATAAATATAACTTAATATGTTAGAGAACTGACGCGAAAGAATCCGGGGATCAAATACGTAGAGAGGAATTAGGGTTCGGTGCCGGGAAGCAGCAAGTAGGCCGGGGTGATCATCAATTCGAAGATCGTGCTTGAACCAAAGAACAGCAGTACCACCGGTTTTGGTGTTCTCCGCCGAACTCGATGAAATTCTTATGGCGGACGGCGACAAAGAAGAGTTGAATGGCGGAGTTCTGTGAAGAGAAAGAGAGTGATTGGGTGAGAGTGAGAGAAAGCGAGGAGAAAGGAGAAGCGCCATGAAATCTGAAAAGGGCAGAATTTGTTAGGGTTTCAGTAGAACGTATATTGGTTTCCATTAAATGAACGGATATATAATCTGCTCTTCACGTTTGGGGCTTTACATTTACATGATTTTAGAGAGAGAAAATTGTGGCGGAGATTTTTTTAGAGAGATGAGGAGAGTATTGCACCACGACACAGGAAGAATACAGCAGGATCACCGTCGTTTCTAATAGAGCGAGCGCAAGGGGTTTGATATTATTTTCATTGAAAATCCTGTCCCAATTTTTATAAACATATACTTAAATAACATCCTGATAAAACTAATTACTAACCACAACTTATTACTGCTCTTAATTTCCTAAACTAAAATAAAAGAATATTTATAAGCATGTACTCCCTCCGTCCCAAATTAATTGTTCGGTCTTGACTTTTTAAAATTAAATTGACTATTTTTAAAACTAATCTTTTTACTATTTTTGCTAAAATATAGGTAGAGAGATTATAACCAAAAAAAGTACATACAATTTATTACTAATCCCAATTTTTATAATTTTAAAAATATATTTATATATGCTTAATTATTAATTCTAAAAATAGTCAATTTAACTTAAAAAAGTCAAAACTGATCAATTAATTTGGGACTGAGGGAGTACATTATTTGTGTGCTTAAAAATAATATTTTTTTATAAAAAAAATAGTATCAGAATAAAACTCAATGACTATTTCATAAATCATTTGTAAAAAAATTATCAACATATTCACCTATACAGTATTTGGTTTGACATAATTTTTAACTTGTTTTCTTTATACTTATTTCTTATTATTTATATCAAAAATATATTTACATTTAATATTCATAATTTTAAAAACACTTTTATTATACCGCCACTCTTCTTAGTTAGAAATAAATTTAATTGTTAATTTGTTAATATCACAATTTCATTATATGCTATTATTATTAAATTAATAATTATTATATTTAAAAATATAAATATAATTTCAAATTTTGCTGATTTCACAAACCACGGTATTTTTTACTCTTTTTTATGAATAGTATTGCTATATCAAAAATAAATTATAAAAGAGGTAGTAAAGTTTAACTAGATGATAATCTATGAATTTAGTAATAAAATTTTATTATTATATTTAAAAAATTATGTTTATGCTATTAATAATTTTTTAAAAAAAACTCATTTTATAAAATAAAATTCTTTAATAAAAGCGACTTTTCAGCAAGGCTCACGTAGTATTAACCAAAAAATGAAACTTGACAATTCTGCCGAAAAATATTTAGAAGGGAAAGCAAAACGCCAACTAACTAAACTGAAAATGGCGCTAATAGTGCACTCATCTTCTACCTTTCCTTCGAAGAACCCTCATATTCTTCTCCACAAACCTCACCTTCACTCTCTCTCCATACCCACAAAATTCTCCATCAAATCCCAAGATTCTTCAACAGAGCCTCCGATTTCTAGCCAACCAACTGATGATACCTCATCCACTCTGGCCCCACCTCCCAAAAATCCCAACTCAACTGGCCTAGGGTTTGGGTCTTCATCTGCTCCCTCAAATTCAAATCCAGTAACTAACAAGAAGAAGCAGAAGGGTAAGAGAGAGAGGGCATCAATAATTCGGCGAGCACCAGTTGAAAAACCCAAGTTTATTTCACAACAAGATGAGAGCAAGCTCAAGGAGCAGGGTAAAAATGAGAGTGCTTTTCTTCTTACTTGGTTAGGGCTCGGTTCTATTATTTTTGTTCAGGGAATACTTCTTGCAGTATCAGGTGTATAATCAGTAACCCTTTCTGACCTTTGATTTTATACTTGCAAAGATATTAAAATTTCATGAGGTCATTATTCAATGTATTTTTTTGTTAGTTCAGAAATTATGATAGGGAATTACGCAAATAATAAGCGTTTGTTAGGAAGATAAATTGCAGGGATTTGTATAATTTAATTGTCCTTTGTAAGGATAATCCCCAATCTCTCAATATTCCTCAATCCACATCAAGGAGTAGAATTTGTTTTATATCTGGCAGTTTTGATTTGTTTCACTTGGAATTGTAATGTATAAATTACTGCACTTTTACAGGTTTCCTACCAGAAGAATGGGATAATTTCTGTGTGAAGTATGTATACCCATCTTTTACCCCGACAGTTGTCTTCTTTTTCGCGGGAACTGTTGTGTATGGAGTGTCAAAGTACCTGCAGAATGAGAAAGCTAATAGCCAAAATTGATAATTTTGCGAATGTAAACCAATATGTCAGGAGGGTAGTAGTAAGATGGCTCTTGTAGCTTACACTGACAATTGCTTATTGTTTTGGCCTTATTCCTTGTCATGGAGATAAAGATGTATAATATCCCTGATTTATCATATGAGAAATCTGAAGAGGAATTTTCATTAATGGAATTTCGTCTTGTCATCTGATGGATCCTATTAAAAGGTTCTATTTTCTAATTTTTCTGGCTAAACGTGGTGGATTTCCATACATGTAACGGCTGCTTAATTTTTTAAATGGGTATCTGTTATTTAGATAAATATGTTCAAATTGAATTATGTTGAATTGTTTAGATATGGATATAGTATCTCAAAGTCTTTTGTCGTGCGGAGGGCTCGAAAAGTTGCTGGGAGCTTCATTTTACAGCTTGTTGGTGTTGATCACGTAGGAGGTCATGGCCTTAAAGTCAGGTATATATGCATTTCATGAATAAGATTTCATATCAAATGCGATGATCATGTCAAAGGAAGCTCTGCTATTGTGTTGCATCTTGTCATCTAGTACATCCTACAAAGGTTCTATTTTCTAGCTAACATGGTGGATTTCCAATCATGTAATGTTTTAAAAAATATTTGGTTTCTGTGATGTTGATAAAATATTTTCAAATTAAAGTATATATCAAATTGTTTAGATTTGAACATAGTATTGCGAAGCCTTTTGTTGGACGGATGACTCAAAAAGTTGATGGGAACTTCATTTTAAAGTTTGTTGGTGTTCATGGACTTAAATCTAGGTACATATAATGCTAATTATGAAAAAGATTTCCCATCAAATGCATTATTCATTTTACAGTTTTCGTGAATGATTTGTATCTTCTGTTTTATACTTTTATATATCCTGGAATTGTGGCATCAAATTAACACGTAAGCACTTGTCTTGTCAGTTCATGTTGGGAATGATCTAAAACATGTTTAGTAACCTCTAAAATTGTGTACTCATTCCATTTCACATTTGGGATAAAATGCAGCCTTTTCAAATAAACAAGGGTATACATAGTAGTGAACCCACTGCAAAGGAGCAGATTACAGAGAAGGGTATACTAGGCATGTTTTCTGAACATTACAGTCAAACAGATATTTTAACAGTCAATATGGTAGATTACTCCATCTTAGCTAGGTCCTCTATGACTTTTTTCTAAAATGTCTCACCCTCCAAAATGGCATTTAAGTTTTAAAGCTTTCCTTTTGTCCAGGATCTTGTATTAAGTTGCATGATTTAGATAATTTCAGTAGTATGGAATATATTTTCTTTCAGCTTGAGCTGAGCTCATTGCTGAAGTCTCACATTTTTTAACCCCTCCTACTTATCCCTGTTCTAAAACATGGTGCTTAGTCTGATCCATCTGATAACTGGCTTTTCATCAATAAACTGATAACTTAACTATTTACTTAATCATTTGTCGCATTAACTGTGCATACTGGCAACCATTAGTGTTGCCTTTTATGAGGTTAGAGATGTGACTAAAACCAATTTCACTGCAGTTCAGGCATTCGATTTAATGCCAACTATTAAGCTGGACAATCCTGCTGCAGACTACTTCCATCCTGGATAGTGGGTATGATATCTATTTTATGGTGATTTCTTAAAGCAATACCATTTTGACACTTTCTGAATATATTAATTCTTGAACTCCATCAGGTTAACAGCTGTATAGATAAAGCAACATGTACCCTATATATGTAGAATATTTGTGGTTTACCCTGTACAGGACATACCGATAATAATGTGTTTACAATTTTTTAATATGCAATTCCTGTTTTAAATGTATATCCATCTTAGTAATTCTTATGATTTTAAAATTTTAACCTAGAAAAGTCCTCAATCCAAATTTATATCAATTGATCCCTATTCATTTAGTCAAAGTCTTCGCTGCCTTTGCTGTCTGATTTCTGGACTATTTAGCTGCAATTTTGGCCTCCCTCCATCAATAGATCAGGTGCATAACTGCCCTACTGGAATTCAGTACATTTTTGTTTTTGCTAAATTTAAAATGCTTTAGATGAAAAATAATTACAGGTGCAAAGGGGCATACCGCAGAAGCATTATAGCTAGATCATCATGGAGGCATACCAATATGATGGTCATGCTATAATACACATATCAACTGTAAAAGAGAGACTGATTACATAATCCAAGGGTTAAGAGAAGGAAATTTAGCTACAGATTTCTGAAAGGTAGTTGAGGAAAACAGCCTACATTTGATCTGTTGAATGATGACAGGGATTAAGATGGTGCGAGGGAGGTTGCACCTATCATGAATCCTAGCATTTCTTTATTGCCATAACCTGTAGATTACAGTGTTGAGGCAAAGAGAGAAAATATGCCTTGAAACTTTAATGCCAGAATAAAGGATAATCTGTTGAACAAGGGTCCCAAGTTGATTAGGAACATTTAACCAGTCTCCATCGGAAAAAACAGTAGATAGAACCGTGTAAGAGTAAGAGCATCCAAAATAGATGTGGTCTATAGTTTCATTGCTCCTTGAACATAGCTGGCATGTAGGATTAACTTGAAGCCCAAATTTGATGAGAGTGTCAGCTGTGTAAAGTTTATTGTGGAAAGCTAGCCAACTAATAAAGGAGAATCTGGGGACATTAAGTTTATGCCATATAATCTTGTCCCAAATTACAGCAGCCTCCCTCTGTCTAATATTCGCCCGAATGTGAGCTGCCTTTAAAGAATTGGTGCAAGGGAATTGTTAAATCCACACACTTTTTTGTTATTTCCGCACTGTGGTCCCCGCATTTTTGCCAAACTTATTTTTTATGTCTAATTTACCCTTGCTCAACTCCGTCTCTTCCCCTCACTTCCTCCTTTCCCCTTCTCTCTTCACAAGTCAGTCTCCAAATATTATTCAATCGATCCAAATTTCTAAAATCAAACAAATCAATCTAAATCCAAAACAATCAAACCAAAACCATATCTAAATCCAGAGTTGTTATGTAAGTATATATAATGGAGTATCTGTACATTGAATAGAAACAGAAGTGGAAATATAGATCTGTGTCTTGGCCTGTCAATTTGGAAATGTCACAGCCGCAGGACCTAGGGTTTTTGAACAAGAAATTGAGCCAAACAGTTAGCGATGAAGCTAGTGAATTGAGTGACATCTCTTTAGCAATCTGGGCTTTCCGTGCGGATTTGGACTGCTCGAGCTCGAAGAGCTCGAAGGCCTTAAGTCTTCAGCGGCTTTAGATCGGGAAGGAGCAAGGGAAGGGCGGTGGCGGCGAAGAGTGGAGAGTGATGGTGATTTTGGGGTTTGTTTGGAAGCAGTGAAGAATTAATGGGGATTTGGAGAGAGAAAATTGGGGTTTCTGGGATTTGGAGAGAGAAAATTGGGGTTTTTGGGGTTTTGTTTGGGGGTTTTGAAATTTGAGATGTCTTTAAGGAGTGAAGATGAAGGAGGGTTTGGGAGTGGTGAAGAATATGGGTGGTGCTGCTGATTGTTTTTCTATGTTGCTTCCATTTTCACCTGTTTGGAAGAGGGAAGAGGGGAAGAGACTGAGTTGAGCGAGGGTATATTAGACATAAAAAATTAATTTGACAAAAGTGTGGGGACCACAGTGCGGAAATAACAAAAAAGTGTGTGGATTTAACAGTTCCCTTGGTGCAATTATTATCCCAAATGATTCTGTCTAACTGCCATGGATTGAAAGACCTAGCATAGTCAAAAGTTTCACGAAACTGAACCGCTTCATTGCCTAGAGGCAGGAAGACACCAATCATTGTTAACAATGATGGCTCTGACTGTAGCATGAACTTCAAGGCCAGAGTTAACGATAAGGGGAGTATGAGGCAAATGTAAAGGAGTGGAAGCAATCCAGGGGTCAAACCAAAGGCTAATGTGTGAACCATCACCAACTGAATAAGAAATGAATTGCCTAGCCATGTGCCTCAATTGTAAGATTTTCCTCCATATCCATGAACAGTCAAGTGGGATAGGTGTTTGCCAAAATAACTTACCTTTAAGAATGGTTTTCTTAACCCACACGGCCCAACTAGAGGCGGGCTCAAACTTAATCACACTACACAAATGATGCGTGATGAGAGCTTTATTCCAATCCTCAATATTTTTAATTCCTAGCCCTCCATTGTATGGAACTGCAACATGCTTCCAGGCAGGGGCGGATCTGCTTCCAGGCAGGGGCGGATCCACTAAGAGGGCAGCATAGGCAACCTATGCTCACTTTTTTTTTCTTTTGCTTTTTTTTTTTAACTCAAGGGGGAAGAATTTATAAGTTAGTAAACTTAAGGGGGCAGATTAATAAAAAAGTTAAACTTGGTGCAGCAAAAGAAAAAATTTCATTAGTTACAAAAGGCTGATCTCTTGTTTGTGGTGAAAATTTCTAGTTGAATTTCAGAATTTTTGAGTACATATTTTTATGGGTTATAGTTTTATGTAACTAAATTAACTCTTATTTTACGTATGTAATCATCCGAAAAACATAAAATTATCTAAAAAATTTGGCCCGCGGGCGCAGCCCCGAACCCCCACCAAATTAAAATCCGCCCCTGCTAGGAATAATTCCTAAATCCGCCCATGCTTCCAGGCTACCTTTGCACCATGTTTAGCCAGAGTTGGACCTTTCCATAGAAACTGGCTAAGAGTTTGTTGTATTTCCTTTATGACTGATTTGGGAAGGATAAAATGAGAGGACCAATAGGATTGGATTGCAAAGAGTACAGATTTGATGAGTTGAGTTCTTCCACTATATGAGAGAGAAATGTTAGCCCAGGAAGAGACTCTAGATGTAATGGAGTGAATAAGAGGAACACAATCATTGTGCGAAAGTTTTGTTGAGATTAGGGGAACCCCAAGGAACTTAACTGGAAGTGAGCCTATGTTGTAGCCTAAAGAAGACAGAATCTGGTCTTTGTGTTGTTGTGGGACATTAGCAAGAAAGCAAGAGCTCTTGGAAGGATTTGGGATCAATCCAGATAGAAGAGAGATCTCCTTTATACAGGACTGAATAATGGGGACTGAGTGAGGATCACCATGAACAAGAAGATCATCAGCAAAACAGAGATGAGTAATTGCACGTGGTTTTGTTATCCAATAAAACTTAAATGTAGGATCTTTGGAGCCCTTGTCAAGGATTAGAGCTAACACTTCCATTACCAAGACAAAGAGTTAAGGGGATAGAGGATTTCCCTGTCTTAGCCCTCTAGCACCTTTAAAGAAACCACATAGAGAGCCATTAACTTTAACAGAAAACATGGCTGTATTTATACAAGCATGAATCCAACCAATAAAAGCAAGAGGAAATTTAAAGTTTGATAGACAGTCAAATAAAAAATCCCATCTAACAGAGTCAAAGGCTTTTTTTAAGGTCAATTTTAAGAGCACATTTCGCCGGTCCTTGGGATCTGTGATAATTTCCAAGAGTTGCTGAAGCAATCACCAAAAGCATAAGTCAGGAACAAGCACTATCGCTTACCATGGAGGTCACTGATGAGGAAATCTTGAATACTCTAAAGTCTATGAAGCTGAATAGGTCCAGATGGGTTTAATGTTAACTTCTTTTTAAGCACTTGGAGCATTGTGGGGGAATGATTTTATTAATGCCGTCAAACACTTTTTCAGTAGCAGCAGAATGTTAAAAGGTACTAATGCTACTTCCATTGCTTTGGTTCCTAAAGTAGAAAATCCTACAACTATGGCAGACTTTAGACATATCTCTTGTTGTAACACAACTTATAAATTCAGTATATACTTTATTTATTAAAGATCAATTTACTTGATGTGTTGAGGGCCTTGAGGCAAGCAAGTTTTAGTACTCTGGAGTCGTCGTTAATTTTCTTCAACAATATACCCAAAAAAGCGCTGTAGATAAGATTTCTGTAATCCACGTACGTGGACCACGGGTTAAGTACATGCTTATAGGGGTTGGTTCAAAGGGTTTAATGAATGCATAGGAGGGGCTGCATCATTAAAAATATTGGCTCTGTTTTTAATGATGTCCATGTAATTATTGTGCAACAAGCATTCAGCATAATGTAATTTATTTTTTCATCTTATAGTTTTTTGTTTTTTTTTTCCGCACCCCAGGAAGTTGGCATTGCCAACACAACATTAGGCCACCCCTTTCATTCTATGCTGACCCCGGCCCGGGCTGGCTTTGTTTTTTTTTCCTGGTTGATATGTTTTTGAAATCCTGATAATGGTCTGAGAAGACTTTCAAGTACATATAATGGAGGCCATCAACTGCTACTTCTCAATGGTTTTAACATTTGATGCATTTATGCAGGATAAGCATATACTAACACTTGCTAATTCATCATCATCATCATCATCATCATCATCATCGTCATCATCACATATATATATATATATATATATATATATATATATATATATATATATTTTTCCACTCTACTGTTTGCATTAGTAATGTTTTAAATTGCAGTCCATCGATCTAGCTGTCGATCAAGCATGCAGCCTCTGTGAAGTTGCTGGGACCAGAGATCATCATGATGCACATATGTACCAGGTTTTAATCATCAATTTACTGGAGCATTAAAAGAAGAAAAGAAAAGCATGATAATATTTATTATGATGATGGGTTGGGTTGGGTTGGGTTAGGCAAGACAAAAGTAAAGAGGGTATGAACGCAATCTTCATCTTTCTCTCCATGTTAATTTGATTTGATGCCAAAGTGTGAGTTTTCCTTTAGGCGTGCCACTCTGCTTTCCTTCCTACTTATTATTCCTTTCCCCGTGATTGATTGTGCTATCAGCCTATGATTTGATATTCTAAATACTTGATTCTTTGAATATGTACTACAGTGCTGTAATTGGGAACTAACGACTTCCATTTGTAAAACATAGTTGTTTCATAAAACTAGTCTTTTAATACTACTTAGTTTTTGAACCCGCTTGAGATACGAGCCAGTTCAAGAAATACATTATATAAAATTATGGATTTCATGATGAATAAAAATGATAATAACAAAAACAAAATGATAATAAAAAAAAATGATAATTATTTATTAAGTTAAAATATATGTAAATATAAAAATACAATACGTAAATCTAAAGTGTGTGCCTAGAAAAATGAAAAAACCTCTAAACATTCTACCTAAACACAAATACATGCTTTTAATGGTTGAATATGAATCCGATTGACTACAATAGTGAGAGTCCTAATTAACTCTTGGGAAAAATCATCCGTTTAAGTATAAATAAGTATTTTATGATCTCTTTTTTGTGCAATGTATACTTACTCATTAAAATATATTTATACATGCAAAATATATTCAAATGACACATGTTGATTAAAAACTAATAAATGAATAAATGAATGAACGAACTATTTATTTAAGTTATCATTCAAAAACTAAGATAATCGAGAACTATTCGAGTCGACTTATCTATTAATTTATAATAACTTAGAATTATTTAAGTTGACTCACATATTCTTTTATTATAAATGGCATATCAACGCTCACTTAATTATATTATTAAATAAATTAAAATTTAAAATTTTAATCCAGATGACTCGATTATTTAAGAGTATTTTAATAGACGAACTCTTTATATGTATTTGGTAATCTTTCTTTTATAGATAGAAATAAATTATTAATAATAGTTTGATATGACAATATATATAAGAGTACAATTGTACTTCTATAATATCACACTATAAATTAAACATCGATTATATTTAAGAACAAATAAGGGGAAGGATCTTTAAATTTTATAAATTCTACAAATAGATTTTTTTTTTAATTTTTTTTTTTTGGAATGAGAAGAGAGTAACCTTTTGTGGTTATAATTTTGATAAAATTAAGTGCATAGGAGTATGTATTATTCTGCCTAAATATATTTTGATTTGTTTCTCTTTAAGAAAAGGCGTGTAAAAGGGAGAAGAGCAGTGGTGGGTCCGTATTACGTGAAACTTGATGAGTCCTCGTGGCACAAATCCCCATTAGAGCTTGATTCCATTACATTACATTACATGGAAGCACTACAAAACAAAATATGAAATGGGGCATGTCGTCGTCATTGGGATAAGAGTTGAAATGAGGCTACTGGGAAAGACACTACTTATCATCGATATTCACATTTATTTTACCCTTTTAAGTTACGAATATATATATATATATATAGGGTCCTCTTACCATGTGCCCTAAGGACACATGCTAAACACACGGTTCAAGAAAATATTCTCTTGAACTGTGTGCATATTCCCTTGAACTTAGTGTAAATGCAGAAATCAAGGGAATATGCACACAGTTCAAGAAAATATTTTTTTGAACCGTGTGCTTAGCATGTGCCCTTAGGGCACATGTTAAGAAATTCCATATATATATATATGCGTGAATACTTGCACTCAAAAATATAATTATTATGTCAAATTTATTATTAAAAATATAACTATATTTATAATTATATAATTTAAAAATTATACATTTATGAACAGAGAAAATAAACAAATAAGATAAATTTATAATATAATCACTTTAATTATTTAAAAAAGAGTAAAGTGTATTTTATTTTAACATAAATTTTTTTTTAAAACATCAGATAATTTGAAATAGAGGGAATAAATAGTAAATTTATGTACACATTTAAAGTATACATTCAAAGCAACATATTAAGATAAAATAACAATAAAATACTTTTCTTTCTTCACTTTACAATATTTTCTATCTTCTGAGTATTATTTTTCATCCATCTCTCTTTCATAGTTATCTAAGAACTCCTCTCATTTTCTTTCAAGATTTACGACCATCAATCTAAAAATTATATATAAAGAAATTTACATCATAAAACTATAAAATATTAAAGAACTCTTTTACATTTAAAAATTCAAGTCAAAATATTTGGTAGAAGTATAAAAAAAATAAGCAATTATGAAAAAATTACATAATCTCAATTTCGATAAACATAACTTAATTAATATCCTTAAACCACTAGTGCCCGCGTCAAACTTTATTTATTTTTTCTTTTCTTTAGAGATGACTTAATATTAGTTTTCTGCTGTATTTAGATCACTTTGCCTCTTATAGTCTTATAAGCCTGCAAACGAATCGAATCGTTCACAATACAGATTCGGTTCGATTCGAGTTCAATTTAATTTCATTAACTTGTCTTGTTGAGTCGAGTTCGTATATGGTATCGCATTTAATTGCTCGATCGAATATGTTCGCGAACCGTGTTGTTCGATTCGACTTTATTTGCAAACATTTTAGTTCAGTTCGATTCGATTGATTCACAAATAATTCGTGAAATACTCGAGTTCGAATTGTATTTCTTATATGTTTTAATATTTTTAAATTCTAAATACAAATAACTAGTTATTTTATATTAAAATTTAAAGTTTGTCTTATCAATAGTTATTAAATTTGTAGTAATTTTTTTTATTATTTAAGCATCTTTTTATTTTTTTAACAATTGATTAGAAGTAAGCATTTTTATCAAATAATTAAGAAATAATAATGTATATTTCTTCACCTCTAATTTAATTAAAATAATTTTTATATTTTTATAAAAAAGTTAACAATGATTGTTGGATTATTACAACTCACACCACTAATAATTTAATAATTTATAACTCATGCCATAAATCACATAAATAAAGTAATTAATCATTATGCAATGACAATTTGACATTAATTAAAGAATGATACAATACAATTACTTACATTTACAAGTTATTGAAATTGGCAAATCGAGATAGAACATAAAAAAATCAAGTTATCAATGTATCGAGACTTCACTAATAATCATTATACAATTAGTATTGTACATTACATCAACTATCAACTATATAATTAAAAGTTCAAACTTAATTTTATTAATTTTTGAATTTTTTTAGTGTTACAGACTTACAATGTATATGTGGGACACTGAGAGAATGGTTGACTAACTTTGATTTATACAATTAAGTAAGCGTATTTAGTATAAAAAATAGTGTTTAATAATTCAATTAAATAATATGGTGTTTATAGCTTATTTTTTGAATGAATACTTAAAGACAATTTTAATATTTATTTAACTATTTTTTGCACAAATTTATGTAACGACTAACGAGTTAATTCAAATGTTCACGAGTTGTGAACATGATAGTGTTCAATTATGTTCGCGAACAACTAACAATCCAAACCAGCACATGTGTGTTGGTTCAATCATATTATACGAACATATTCGAGTTCGACTAATAATGTTCAAGTCCGATTCGTGTTCGTCAAAAATCAGATCAGATCAATTGCAATCCTGACCTCTCATGTGAAAATGAGAACATTTAGAATTTTAATTCTATGTCACTTTTGAGATCTTTAAAATTTGAATGAGAGGTAAATGAATAATGCTTTTAAGTTAACCAACCATAAGACACGGAGACATATTCCATATCACGGAACGAGAGATATTCTTTTTCACAAACTCATTTGATGGAATTTTTCAAAACAACAAAAAAGTACTTAAAAAGTGACAAAATAAGCTACTGTATACAAAATAGTATACTATATTATTATTACATTTTTAAACAAGCTTACCTAACTCAACTAATTATGCATTAATAGTTTTAATACTCCAAAGACGATCAAAACCAAAAAAAGAAAAGAAAAGAAAAGATTAACAACCAAAAGACTAAAAAGCCCATATAAACTATAGCAGCAGTAGTAGTAATTTACTGATCAAGAGCATTAGGCCCGGTGCAATAACTCAAAATATGGTTCCAAACCCACTGCACCAAGTACTTCCGTCTAATCCCATGCATATTATACGTGGCCCCATCCGCATCGTTCATCATCTGCCCCGTGTAAGACCCGCCTCCCCCAGTTCCGTATATACCCTCACAAAGATCCGCTATCTCTACCGGGAACACCGGGTCGCTACCCGCATACCAAGCATTCACCAATGGGTTTGTTGCCATCTCAGCTATCTCGTGCCCAATCACGCTTATCATTCCATCAACCCCAATGTCACCGTTCGGTGACTTTAGCGGCTTCAATCCCGGGATATAATCCGGCACGGCGAAGGGGTATGCACACACACCTGGGCACAGCTTACCGGAGTTACCGACCCAGGCGTACGGTAACGTGTATCCAACGATTGACGGGAAGGTAAAATAGTGGAACCCACAAACATTCTGGCAGTAATCCTGGACGTACACGTCATCTGAAGTGAGCAACAAATAGATGCCGCCTTTTGGGTTGATGGGTAAGGGTCGGGTACTGGCTGTGACGGCACTTTTAATCACAGACTGTATAGATAACCGAGTTAGGGATTTACCGTGAGAGTAAAAGCGGTCGTTTTTCTCAGCGCCGAGGCGAACCGCACGAGAAATGTTTGCGTTGGTCTGGTCGGTGTAGAGCTGAACCGTTTTCCACCACCCGGAAACGGTGGGGCGGGTTTGAGAAGCCGCGGAAATCGAGTTGATAAATTCGCGAATAATCCGTTTCTGGGGATTTTGCCAGCGGCCGTACCAGATGATATGGACGGTGATGTTAGCGGTGAGAACCGGGCCCATGTGGTACTTGAGTTTGACAAAATCCGACGAGCCCTCGTATTTTTTGGAGCCTCCAAATTGGAGTTCGGACTTGGAGGCGTTCGTGGTTTGGTTGGGCCATGGGCGCCACCCGGCGGAGGGTGAGATGAAGAAAAGGAAGATGAAAAATAGAATGGTAAGGCGGAGGAGCGCCATACAGCCCTGGCGCATATTAGCTGAGTGACAACAAATGAAGTGAGAGTGAGAGGGTGAGGCTCTTATATATACTACTCCTTTAGTTACATTTGTTACGTAGTAGGATTAGATTAGATTAGATTAGATTATACTAGTCCATAAAGAAACTGAAAATTTTGATAAGTCAAGTAGTAGTAGTAATACTAGTAAGTGGGCTAGGGGGTGTTTGGGCCATTGATTTGCGGGTAATGGAGGACAGAGAGATTCTTAAAAGGGTAGGCTCAGAAAATGGACCCGATGGGGTCGGTAGAGAGCGGCGCTATTTCATTTGATTTGATTTTTTATTTCTAGTAATTGGTCACTTTCTGTATTCTACCGTACTAGTGTGTTGATTATTGGGCGGGAAATGTGTTGTGAGGGGTAGGTTTGTAATTTGGATGGGTGTTGGCACGTCTTTTGATGATATTTTCTTGGGTCTCTTTTTGGGGACCGCCGGAGTTGTTTTCGGAGGGTGATGTTCGCAATAGCTGTAATATGTTGGTCAGAGAGTATTTTGATTAGGGTGCTACCTCTCCTGGTTCAAATATATATCTCGGGAGTAATATTTTTGACATAAATAATAATAATAATAATAACAAAATATTTAACTATTTTAATGATGTTGCATTTTGTGTTTTATATTATCACTCCGTCCCAAATTAATTGCATTTCTAGGACTTTTTAAAGTCAAATTGACTATTTTTAAAACTAATTTTTTTACTATTTTTGTTAACATATAGGTGAAGATATTATAACTAAAAGAAAGTATATACAATTTATTACTAATTTCAATTTTTATAATTTTAGAAATATATTTATATATGCTTAATTATTAATTTTAAAAATAGTCAATTTGACTTAAAAAAGTCAAAGAAAAACAATTAATTTGGGACGGAGGAAGTATGTATATATTGCTTCTTCTTTCTTCTTCTTTTTTTTTTACGATTAGTTTTGTATGTGAACAAAATTACTTGACATGAAATATATCATAGAAGTTAGAAAATGAGACAATAATTTTTTAATGATATTATTATTTGTGGATAGAAAATTGATGTTTGACCATTGTTAGGCAATTTTTAAATATCAAATGAAGTTCCTCATTATATATTCAAATTTCCGTTTTTCTTTAAGTTTCATTAACATTAATATTATACTCTCTTTATTTTATAAAAAAATTATAATTTCTTTTAATTATTAATAATGATATAAATGACATAATATATTCAAATGCAAACATATAATCACCCTGTGTGGTCAAAGGTCTTAGTTAATACTTAATAGAGTAGTTTATATTGGTGGTATAAAGATAGATTGCGGGTCTATCAATCCTTTCCTTTATGGCTAAGATGCGTCGTGCGTCATCCTACAACTAAACTAAGGTTTCAAACTTTCAATTTACTACTAACCAACCCAATTACCCAAAACAGATAAATAATTAAATAAAGGATAAAATATATTCACATATTTTTTGTAAATAATTATAATAACACTCATAATTCTTTTAATTTTTAAAATAATAGTCAATACCTTTCTAGCTTACGATATGTAACATTCACTACTTCTAGTGTGATTGAACAACTAATATCCATAAATATTTTTAATATAATATCCAATAGACCCTTCGATTATAATTTTTAATATACCCACTAAATATAAATATGTATGATATCATTTTCACTTAATTTGATCCAACTAATTAAATTATGAACTTATGCAATAAATAACATAAATACCAAAAAATAACAAATATTCATTTTATCAAGAAAACAAATTCTTACACTTTTTGTTAATTAAATTCCTCAAATATTAAAATTTACGTAATATACATTCAAACATAATTTTTTTTAATTAAAAAATAAAATTTTAATACCCATAAAAAGTACAAATTAACACCAAAAAAATTATAATTATTTTTTTCAAATATTAAGATTTACGTAAAACAAATTTAGACAAAACTTGTTGCAGAACAAATCTTATAATTCATATAAAAAGTATTAAAAATTGTGTTAATTATTTTTCTCAAATATTAAACTAAATATACGTCACACTTAGGCATAATTATTTACAATAAAAATAAAAAATATTGTTACTCAAAAAAATAGATATATTAAAAAAAATCTTTTTACAAAATAAAAGAAGTAATAAATATTATTACTTTTTCTTTCATTCAACATTGTCACAAAACAACACCAATTATATACTAATAAATTTAATCAAAATCATAAACATCCCATATTTTGATATATACTCAAGAAAATTTAATTTATGAAAATCATAATATGAAACTAAGAATTCAAATAATAAATTTTGTTATTAAACACTAAAAACTAAACTATTAACATACCCAATTCACTCTAATTAGAACAGCTCCATTAATAATTTAATTTAAAATTCTTAATATTTGTATCATTTATCCATAAATGTGTTAATTAAACTAAATTAGTTTTTTTCTAAGTTACCAACAATTTGAATGAAATATTTGATCTTAATTACAAATAAAACTTTAATAAAAATATATTGTATTAAAATAGGATAATTTTGTCATTAAAAATATATATAATTCTTGAATTAAAATTTGATAACATACAAGGATAAATATGTAACTTTATCTATTTAGTTAATGCTAAAAATTTGCAGGAATACTAACCATTACTTTAAAAACTAGAGAGAATGTGAGTGTTATCATGATTGAGTGTCATTGTATTTTACTTTTAAATAAATGACTTTCTGTATCCATCCTCTCTCTTCCATAATTTTGAATATCTAATTCTGACCGCACACTCTATTTATCCAACTGTCGTACTAATTTGATGAAATTTGGTACCAAATTTGTCCACCCCTTTAAATTACACGCATGAATTATGAACTCCCCTATCATATGAAATATAGTTTTATTTGTCATATGTACAATTAATACATTATTACAAGTTGGGTACAATTTAATGCATGCCCAAAAGCGAGTACAGATTTTAATTAATTTTTTGTTAACAATGGATTTATCTGAATGTCAAACTAGAGATTACCCCTCTCTCCATTCTGAAAAAGGAAAGTAAATAAATAAGAGAAAAGGGAAAAAGTTAAAAGAATGCTCCTCATATTTGGTTAAGCAAGCTGGAAAGAAGATAGAAAATGATGGTTAGTGTGTTTTTTTGTGTGTGAAATAGAAGGATGCCCTTTAAAGAAATGGTCCCTTGGATTAGTTAATTAATGCTTCTTAATTTGTTACTACTGTCTACTAGTTGAAAATTTGAAATAGCTACCATTATGATGAAGCCATTTAAATCATCCATATAAATGTAAACATCAACGCCCAATAAAGAGGTGACTGGTGAGATGAATAATTAAAAAATCTCAAGTAATGCCAACCTGCTTGGGTAAGCGGTAGTGGTCGTGGGGTTCAATCACAGTTGCAAATTATAAAAGGACAGTATTCATGAATTTGTTTTTATACTTTATTATGTTAATTATTTTAATATATGTAAATCTTATAAATGAGAGCTTTTAATAAAACAGAAAATAAATATAATGTTGAAATATCATAAGTGAGTTGCAGTCTCACATCTGAAAAATAATAAAAAAATAAAAAAATAATAAACATGTATGAACTCAATATCTAATTGCTAAAATTTTTAAATAAAAATTGAATTCTAACCACATGATGTTAGTGTCTTGTTTACTCGTAAGCAGCCCCTCCAATTCCTTCTCCAATAATTAATATTAAAACTCGAAAAGATTGGTTCCTATTTAAGGAGTCTCTTCAAAAGATATACAATAGTAGGTTCAAAAATTAATCTCAAAGGACACACGATAGTGACATCTGAGAAATAATAATAAAATAAAAAAAGAGAGAGTAAAATATATTCTAATATGTGTATTAATGTAGTAGCACATGACGCGACCTCCCCGATTCCCCAACATATAATAATACTAATACGGTATGGGATAATTTGATTGGTGAAAGGCACTCGAGAGAGAGGAGAATGGTTTGTAATAGGATCGGTAAGTAAGTTAGTCACGGAGTGGATTGCGCTGGCCTTGGCACCTAATTATTATGGATTGGAGAAGATGTCGTACATGGAGAGAGTTGAAGAAAAAGAGTCATCAAATTGGTGAGACGGAGAGTGATGGCAATGCCAATGGACCCTACTAAAGAAGTGAATGCAGTCATAATTGTATATCCTCACTCCGCAGGCTCATCCCATCTTTAACTTGTTCAAAAACGTAAAATATTATTTTTTTTAATTAAATTAGATCAGAATTATTTTAAAACAAAATTACATATAATAATTTTTGTATCAAAAATATTAAAATTTAGTGTTGAATTCAGTAGTAGTAGCAGCAGCACCAAGTCCATTATCATTTTAATGAATATTTGGACTTATGTTTTGTGCAATCTCCTTACTCCTGTTAAGTTGACTAACAAGTGAGATGCTGAACTGCAGTTGCAAATAGTAAATCTCTCCCGATATAAAATTCCATTTTTTAGTCTTGAAAAATAAGCTTACATCTTGAAAATTTAAATTAAACAAAAAATGACATAAATTTCTGAATTACGCGTGCTCTCCTTTTTCATGGTTTTCTTAAAGAGTGCTTCTACACGAACAAGTTTTTTGGGACATTAAAATTAGACATGAAAATGTCGAATTTCCATGTCCCAAAAAACATGTCCGCCTATACTTACTGTTTCTTAAAATTAAGTAGCTTTCAACTTCATGTCTTATATCCTATTTACCCCTTGTTTTAGGATACTCTTTCAAGTGAACTTTTCAGTGGTGAACCCTCATCTTGACAATTTTGGATTTTCTTTCTAATAATTCATGTAATAATACTAAATGTTTATATTAGATTTGGTGTGTTTTACTATTACAATTAATAATTATGCTATATTTAGATTAAAAGAATGGAATGGAATGGAGTGTGAAATGATTCATTATATTCCAACTGAGATGGGTCATTCTATATTATCTTTCAAAGAATAAAATTCACAGATTTAAAAAGAATGAGAATGGTTCATTCAATTTCAATGCAATAATTAAGACACAACTTATTTTATTTTATAAAAATGAATCAATCTATTTTTATTTTTATCCTTACGATTCAAACGTAACATGAAGCTGTGTGTATATCAACTTGGTAAACAACCGAACAAACATACGGTAAGTACTCACGAAATAGAAAAATATTTAAATGTAATATTTTATCTACTTCGCTGTAATGGTTTAAGTTATTACGGTAATTTTGGCTTTTTACCCCCTTGTACCAAAATAACATCAATTTTTATTAGAAGGTAAAAATTGTAAAGCTACGGTTATTGTTTTTTGGGAAGGAAATTTATCTCCTCTCAGCGCCACCGTACATGAATGTCTATACACAATCACACGCGCAACAACGCCTTGGAGAATGCGCGTTAGTCAGGACGACAAAACTGAGCTGGAAGCAGGTAAATTAGGGCCCCACAAATGATGATACTCCATAAATTTGGGCCGAACATCCTTTAGATGGAGAAATTCGAGTACTACTCGAATAAGTTAAAGTGAGCTGTAGACCAGGGGCTGTTCTATATGCTATAGTCCGTGCCCACTATTCGTAAGTCTAAAATAGACCCAACCGTGATGCTGACTTTTAAGAACATCATGGTTCATTACAAAAGTTAAAATAAAAACATACAAAAATGTAATAAAAAAATTGTACAGGGACGATTATAAAATAAAAATTATTTAAAAATAAAAATAAAAACTAAAGTAAGAGTATAGTGACTAAAATGGTTATTTTGCCCATGTCTAGCAGAGTAGCAGTGCCCTCTTGAGTCTCATAAAATAAAGTAACTTGGTTTAAAAAACTAAGGTGGTCAAGTAAATAGGGCTTTAATTTAATACTCCAATTAAGACTGAAATCTTGTCATTAAGAGATTCTTAACATGCCTTATAAAACTCTTTTATACTTTTTAACTCGAATTTTTTTCTTTTTATTACTCCTTCTGTCCCAAATTAATTGCTCAGTTTTGACTTTTTAAAGTCAAATTAACCATTTTTAAAACTAATCTTTTTACTATTTTTGCTAAAATATAGGTGAAGAGATTGTAACCAAAAGAAGGTATATACAATTTGTTACTAACCCCAATTTTTATAATTTTTGAAATATATTTATATATGCTTAATTATTAATTCTAAAAATAGTCAATTTGACTTAAAAAAGTCAAAAGTGAACAATTAATTTGGGACAAAGGGAGTATTTTTTTTTGGGATTTAGGGCATAGAACTTGTCAATAATTAGGTTCTAACTTTTTTAAACGACATATTTTCTTCATTGAAAGACTTGATGATGTGATCTCAAATGGAGTATTAAAGTTAATCCCCACAGTAGTACTACTACTTAATTTGACAGTTGACATGAATGATTAAACATGATGAGTGGCCGAAAGAACCACTCAAATTAAGGGATTCAATGAAATTTCATCAATCAAATTGGGATTAGTAAACTTATTTTTTAACATTAATAATTGCAAGTTATAATTACAATCATATTTCTTCACACTCAACAACAGTCTTTGGAATTCCCAATCACGACTTTTCTTTACCCAGAATGATTTATTTTTTCCTCCTTTAAATCTCTCTACGATCACCACTGCTTCCTCTACCATTGAAATTGATCTTTTAGGCTCAGCTTATAAAATTGTTTCCAAATACTTAGTTGGGATTGATGCCTTCCGATTATTCAATCAACCGTGCAATTTAGGTTTTGTCAGCATACAGTCAAACAGAAATATATCTTCTTTTATATATATATATATATATATATATATATATATAAAATAAAGTTATATAGATATATATATCTTTATTTTATATTAACCTTCAAAAAATAAAACTTATTGTAAAAAGAAAATATTATTATGCAAAATTGTGCTTAAGTATGTCATATACAAATTTTACTATTTGAAAATTTAAAAAACAGAACTCTCATTTTCAAATAAAAATACAATAGTAAATCAACACTTAAAGGTAATACTGACTTTTCCTTTTTATTTTTTATAATCAAGTTACAATAATCTTATTGTTCTTTTTCTCTATTTCTATTTTTTTTTGCCGTTGATAAAAAAGGGTGACCATGGCAGTTGAACCTTAAATACATGAATGTTGAATGTCAGACCCAACTTTTAATTAATAAAATTTATTTTATTTTTATATATTATTTTAAATAGTGAGGCGTTTGATTGATATAAAGTTAAAATTAAGGATGATATGTGCAAATTATAAGAAACAAAAAAAATATCGACGGATATGTCAAAAAATATTTGGTATTGTACGACGACGCCGTAACAACTAATCATTGGTGAACCACACAATAAAATAATTATCGGATACAAATAATTATCGGATACAAAATAACCGCTAAAAAAGATTATCGGCAAAACTATTACATTTAATTATTAAAATATTCGACAATAAAAGAACAATAATGTATCGTTACACTACAGTATTAAACCAATAATTATCATAATAGCAAGGGTAATAATAAAAAGTTACGTATTTAAAAGTCACATGTACTAAAAAGTTAGACAGACACATTAATACGTTAGGTATATAATACTATATATATAAAATATCTGTGATATTAATACATCACTTAAATAATGCAGAATATGGACAAATATAACAATAATTATGAATAGTAAATAAAATGTAATCTTGAAATTTGAAATTGTGTCAAAATTATATGCGATAGATTGAAGTTAATCATGAAATGTGAAAATTGTGGTAAGCTTTGGCTATAAAGGGAGGGTTTGACATAAAAAGTTGGCATAACCTTCTTACTTGTTTTTTCCCAAACTCTCAAAATATTCTTTAATGTGACTGCTTCTTTGAGTATGCTAAGAATATTTGAGTGTTGTTAACATCAGTAAAAATACAACAATTGCTCATGTGAGTCTTTTCTCTAAATTATAGTTACACAAACACTCATACACATTACACAATATTTACAACTACTCATTTAGAAGACTCACCCTTTTGAAAATTCATTTTAAAAAACTTTATTTGGAAGATTGTTTTGAAAAGTTAGTTTATTATTTCAAAATTATTTTGAAAGTTTATTCCACTTTATTTTATCCACTATACCAATTTATTTTACAAAGACTATTAAGTCAAATTTTGAGAATTTTACAAAATAAGAATTAGTGTACACTGTAAACGTTTATATGTGATAGTTACTGATTTAAATATAAGTATACATATAGGTTGATAAATTACATAAAACGTTGAATTTAGTCACATGTTAAGGTAAGAGATATCATTTTCTTTGTGCTCTTAAAGTTAAACCTAGGCTTAAATATAAATTACTACCTTAAACTATAAGCCATATTCTACTTTGGTGATCCACCTTTAAAACTTTTCAATTAGATGATTGAACTATTAATTTTTTCCAATTGCGTTCGATTGAGTCTGACACGTCAGAAATTGATGATGTGGCATGCAGACGTGGTCAATTAGTACAGAGGTGTAATAAAAATATATTAATAAATGATGTTTTGATATATTTTTGAGTAATTAAGGGGTAAAATAGTAATATAGTATATCAAGTTTTATTAAAAATAAAGTAATAACTAAACAAAATCAAAACAAAAATTAAAAAAAATCAAAACACAATCCCTCTCTCTCCCCTAATCTTTCGATCCCTTTCCCATTTCCCCTCCCGTGAACCCTTCCCCCTTTCCCCCGACCCCTGTTGTCCCCCGCCCCCCGCCGTTCCCTGTCCTCCGCCCGTCGTCACCACCAATCACGCCGCACAACACCACCACGCTGGACACCACCACCATCACCAAAATAAACTCAAACCTAAAAACCTCACCACTACTTCAATTGATGGAGAAACACAAAAGTACCAAATTGCTACCGAAAAAATAAAATTTATTCTTAAACGAAGTCCAACTGGAGACAAATTCCTCCTCAAAGTGATATGTTTGATGGAGTCTACCGAGATACGTGGCTGCGAAACGAAAAGAAATCTCTCTTATTCTGTTTTCCACTTTTTTGTTTTTTTTTTGTTTTTTTTACTCAAACTAATTTTGAGAGTTTTGGGGTTTTGATATTAGATGTATTGGAAGTCATCTTTTGATTTTATATTTTTTTTACTAAAATTGATTTTGAGAGTTTCTGGGTTTTAAACATATTAAAAGGCGTTCGTCCGAGCGGAAAGAAGCGGATGTGACTGTATATTTGAAGGTGGAGACGGTGGCTTTGGGTGTTAGGCTTTCGGACGAGAAAACGGAGACCGTTGCGGAGTAGGTGGCGGTGAAGTGGTGAGGAGAAGTTGGCGAGAAGGAGAGAGAATTGATAGATGAGATTAGGGTTTGAATTGGGGCGATTTGAATGATTTTCAGTATTTGGATTTTGGAGTTGGTGTGGTTTTATAAAAAGTGGGTTTTAGCTTTGGTTTAATATGGAAGGTTTTGGCTATTGACAAGTCTTCTGCCATTGATGCAGAAAAATGAAGCTTTGAATTTGATGGCTCTTCGTTCTGTATCACTCTATTTGTTGGTTAGGGTATTAATGTTTGATAGAAAGTGATGTGACGATTTTACCCTTTAATATATCAAAAATGTTTAATCACAAAATAAAAAATTATTTTTGTGAAACACATTAGCTCTTGTAAGCTCCACCTAGACAACCACGTCAGCAATTTCTAACGTGGCAGACTCAATTGAATGCAATTGGAAAAAAATTAATAGTTCAATTATCTAATTGAAAAGTTTTAAAGGTGGATCACTGAAGTGGAATATGGCCATAGTTTAAGGTAGTAATTTATATTTAAGCCTTAAACCTATTATGGTAAGAAATTATTATTCATTTCTACCGCCCTTAACATTAAACGGTGAAAAAAATCTTAAATAACAATTCGTTAAAATTCCTTTACTAGTTTGCGCTTCATCTAATATATTTTGACCTGAACCTTCTTGTTGAGTTATAACCGTTGTATTTGAACTGTGAACTTTTAGACTGTGAACATTTTAGATTTTGAACTTTATATTTGAACTATGAACATTTTAACTTAAACTATCTATTTGAACTATGAACATTTTAACTTAAACTATCTATTTGAACTATGAACATTTTAGACTATTAAATATTCCTTGTACCGTGAACCTTACTGTTGAATTTCCTATCTATGAATCTTGGACAATATTCTTGGAGTTGAACTCATTTCGATATTATCGACATCGTATTGACATTTTTGGACTATAAAAAAAGTAAATTATTCCTTAAACATAAATAAAATGCATATCTCTAGCATTCATTTATTGTTTTATAATTTCTATTTATTCTTTGTTATTTGTAATAACTATTATAACTCAAGTTGTTGTGAATTTCTTTGACCTACGTGCAAAAACAATATGGTTGTTAACTATTTTTAGCATGGGTGCAAAGAAGAATGGTTGTTTGACATGATTATGACTATTGGTGTTACTAATGATAGAGTCTAAATGATGAATTTTAATTTGAAGAAAAATATTAGACATTATTATTTATTTGATTCTCTTAATGGATTGTTTATTCCGTTGTAAGTTATTCGTTAATTTTTTTTGACGTTTAGCATTTTTTAAAATATATGATTTAATCATTGTTGAAGGTTAAATATAATTTTATTGTCCGTTATCTTACTCGTGATATCCTTTATTAGACTGTCTGATTTCACTCTTTTGTTTCCTATTTCATTTCAAGAAATGAGAATGTTGCTGGGACTAACGAGAAAAATAGGAGAATAGAGTGATGATCTGAATTAGTAATTGTAGCAGTTCTCACCAAGTTGTATAATAGTGTACCGATAATTATAGTGAAGATTTAGTGTATGTATTACCGTGTGATACACGATATTATAATAATTATGACTATGTAAGTTAATATAATGTTTTGTATTTTGACAACTTAAATTAAATTGTGTAAGCCTAAATTTGAGAGTGTTACAATGAATACTTAAAATGTAGACAACTTAAATGTTAGAGGTAAACAGTTTATTGGATGCACTTTTATCATCTTTGCCCATGTGTTTATGATTCTTTTCTTTTTTCTTTTTATTTTATTTTTTTACGGAGAAATTGTGATTATCATTTTTTTAACTCTCTCTCTCTCTCTCTCACACACACACACACATATATATATAGATGATGAATATAAAGTATATCTCTTAAATAACATATTTTTATTAAAACTATGTTGTTTTGAATATTCTTTTAAAAAACAAGTGGTGTTGTAGGTGACATTTTTATATATATATAAAATAAGCGGGATCACTATCTTTTAATATTATTTTGTCTTTTAAAAGAATTTCGAAAACGACGTAGTTTTAATAAAGGTATATTATTTAAGAAGTATGTTTTAAATTCATCCCCCTCTTTCTCTGTCTCTATATATTCATCGAGGTACTTATCATGATATTTATTACCACTAAAAACAACTTTTTAGGTTCTTTTGGTATTTGGTTGGTGCATTTTGCTAAAAAAAAAAGTTTAACCCCACTACATACAGAGATGTCAAGTAATTGGAAATCATTTTTGTGCGACTCAAAAAAATTCTGTAGCTCGTAGAATTCAGAGACAACGTTGAGACTCGTCTATCCAACGAACTTGTGCAATAGCCAGCCCAAACTGTCAAATTCAGCAGCCTAAATTAGGTTTTTACTTATCTAGTCCAAATATACTTCGCCACCATTGAATAGGCCCATTTCAGAATTCCAAGCCTGTGACCTCTTTCGATTCGATCCAAAACTTAGCAAAAATGAAGGACTAGCGTCTTTAGGTTCATTAATCATAATAACATTTGGAAATTGATATTCTTAAAAGCATTTTTCATGTATACGAAAAGAATATTTCATACTCTAAACGTTCCAAAATTAGAGATACAATTTAATTTTTAAGATCAAACAACGACATATTAAACTTTAAATTGGTGTAAATTTATTTAATATTAGTTGATAAAATTATTATAAATGTATAGTATATAACAAAACTAATCATCACAAAATTTATATAATTCTAAATTTTTATGAATTATACCAATTTTAAAGTTTAATATATAGTCGTTTGTCCTCAAATATCAAATTATATCTTTAATTTTAGAACATATGAAGTATAAATTTTAACTAGGGCTGACGCCAAACCCAAGGATGGGTCCGTTTATTTAGGGGTAATATGTTCCTCCATAAATAATTTTTTTGTTTTGTTTTGTTTTATGACTGACTTAAAAATAGTTTATTACTAAGAAAAAATTATGAAAAAAGGTTAAAAATTTACTTAACTTCTCATTTTGACTCACATAAGTTAAAACAAACATTTTATCTTACCTATCATAAATTGATGATCACTTGATCTATTAGTATAACTCTATTTTATTGATTCGATTTTTATTTAAATTTGTTGTTTAAGTTGAAAACAACAAATGTGATTTGTGAATAATTGTGGGAGAACTGGCTCTTCTTGTTTGTAGTGGTTAAGGTCAAAAAGAATCATTTCAAAGGCCAAAGGGTTCGATGGCGGATAATTCCTTGACCTTTAATCGCTGTGAATGGACATCAGTTCTTTGCCTTTCCTTTAAGGAGAGAAACAATGAAACAATTTAATTACTGCAAACAAAAGAATAAAAAATTAAAAAATTAAATATATAGGCACATGATAATTATTTTTAATTAAATAAAAATATGCTTTTAACAATTTGTTTTGATTATTGAGATCAATTATAATTCCAAAAGAATTAGATTCCGTAAACAACAATCAAAACAACGTAGTTTATATAATAAAAGTAATTACTTTCTACGTTTTTAATATCAAATTAAGTAGAAGAATTAAGTGTTTTTGAGAATATTATTGTTTCTTTGTCTTTTTATATGAACTCTACAATTTTTTCCAAGACACAATAATGTTCGTAAAAGTTCTTGATCTCTTTACTTAATTTGACAACTTTTAATCACATAAAATGAGTAAAAAAATAGATACGGAATATCTTTTTTTTTTTTAAATATTTACTACATACCTACTGATTTATTTGTATTTTACTTAATTAATTTCTACTTATTAATCCGAGAGTAACCACACAACGATAAAACTTGCATGATAAATGTTTCAAAATTGACTTTTAATATCTTAATTTATCTAATTATATGTACATTTAACATATAAAAAAACCTATCGTTTCAAGAGGGAGAGAATTAATAATATTTATGAGAGATGTTTTAGAATATCAGCGTGCATCTCTTAAATAAAATATTTTAACTTGATCTTTTTTCTATAATAATGGTACTCCCTTCGTCCCAAATTAATTGCTTTTTTAGGACTTTTTAAAGTCAAATTGACTGTTTTTAAAATTAATAATTAAGCATATATAAATATATTTCTAAAATTATAAAAATTGAAATTAGTAATAAATTGTATATACTTTCTTTTGGTTATAATATCTTCACCTATATGTTTGTAAAAATAGTAAAAAAATTAGTTTTAAAAATAGTCAATTTGACTTTAAAAAGTCCTAGAAATGCAATTAATTTGGGACGGAGTGATATTAGATTATAGATCTGGAGAATTATAAATTATAGTGGTATTCATTTTTAAAGTAATAAATATCATTTTAAAATGTTACGTTTACTAGAAAATTAAAAAAATATCAATAAAAACATACTTATTTTTTATGCCGCAATCTCAACAGCCGAAATTTAAAGAATTAGAAAAAAAAAACAAATAAAACGTAAAATGGGGACGGAGAAATCAATGAGAAGTCGTCAGTGGAAAGAGTTAAATAAAACACATCCAAATAAAAAAACAAAATGAGGATTATTACCTACCGCTGATCAACGGCCACGATTTTCTCTTTCCTCCCCCTTCACCGTCAGATTTTCCATCTACCCTCGTTTTGACCGGAAAATCTTCAAATATTTGTTGCCCACTTTACGCTCTCTTTCTCTCTCTTTTCAACTAAAATATATATAGATATAGAGAGAGAAAGCTCAGTCCTCTGCACCTAAATCTCTCTACCCATGGCTGCTTCGTCATCTTTCTCTCCCTCCCAATCCCTCATCTCCCGCTCTATCCCAAACAACCATGGCTCCACACAGCAGCATTCTGATCGTTTCGCCCTCCCTGGGATCAATCTCAGCTCCATTTCCGCAACTAGAACCCTCTCACACGCCTCACGCGCCGTCATACCGACTCGGCGAGTGGGATTACGCGCATCCGTGAGGGCGTCGGCGGTGGCGGAGACTCTAGAGAAGACAGATACCGCATTGGTGGAGAAATCGGTCAACACGATCCGGTTCCTAGCTATCGATGCGGTCGAGAAGGCAAATTCTGGTCACCCGGGTCTGCCCATGGGGTGTGCTCCGATGGGTCACGTATTGTACGATGAGGTTATGAGGTATAACCCGAAAAATCCATATTGGTTCAACCGTGATCGGTTTGTGCTCTCGGCTGGACATGGGTGTATGTTACAGTATGCACTACTTCACCTAGCTGGCTACGACAGTGTCAAGGTAAAAAGAATTTATTGTGAGTATTTTTTTTTATATAAAAAAAGCAGGTGTTTTTGAGATTTAACTTTTATGGTTACTTTGTTCTGAATATTGAATATTGTTGCATGAGCTTGTATTGAGTGGTTATGTTTTTTTTGGTTAGCTATGTTTTGATCACGGTGTTGCCAACTTTCTATTATTCTATGTCTTTAAGATCTTATGAACACTATGTTGGAATTTTCACTTGTTTCACTTGTTTCACTTGTATTATTGTCAATGTTGGGTATTGTTATGCAAGAGGAGATTAAAAGTATTTGTAATTTCATACAGCGGTTCTTCTTTCTTTCATTTTTTTTAATACTAAGGTTGCATATGATCCAAGGAAGGTGGGAGGGGTGTTTTTTTTTTTTTGGGTTTAAATAAGTGGGAGGTGGGAGGGGGTTATGTGGCCAAAAAGGTTTTATAATATACTGCAGGTTGCCTTTGGAAATATGTAAGCATATCTTCATTGATGTACAAGTGTGTGTCTAGTTGCCTAAATTCGTAAGGCGGTTTTAGAATGTCGGTAGGAAACAACTCTTATGAATTAGGAGAACTTCAACATATCCACCACAAACTAAAAATAACCGTTAGTTACACATTGAGAGGGAAAGACTAAGGTAATTGAGGGTTGCCTACTGTTATTCGTTGAATTGGATTCAGTTAGAAATGGATATAGGCAAAGGGAATTCACCCATCGCTTTGTGATAAGGCACGATCAAGAATGGAAAAGTTCACATAGTATACATCGTTATCTATGATGATACGTTCTTCAAATCTTTGTCATTATTCTTACGATGATCTTCAAACATCTTGATGGCTAATGTTGCTCAAGTTGTGAAGTTCTCAAAATGCAGTCGCTTTTAATTTTGCTCACATGCTGATCGTGCTTTATGATTGATTTCACTGTTAGGAAGAAGACTTGAAAAGTTTCCGGCAGTGGGGAAGCAAAACACCTGGTCACCCTGAAAACTTTGAGACACCTGGCATTGAAGTCACCACTGGTTTGCTCATAAACCTTTAACTTCACATTTTCATTATTATTCTACATAAAAATAATTCTTTCCGTTCCATATTGTAAAGTTAAAATTTTAATTTCTTGTGTAGGTCCCCTTGGACAGGGTGTTGCTAATGCGGTTGGTTTGGCCCTTGCGGAGAAGCATTTAGCTGCTCGATATAACAAACCTGGCAATGAGATTGTTGATCACTACACGTAAAACAGCTAGCTTGCTTTGCTCCATTCTGTTGTCTCCTTGAAATTAAATATAGAGAACATATTAAGTTTAGCACTGTCTACTTATTTGTCTCAGTATTTGCCTCATAATGTCTAAATTCTGCTCTATACATAATTAATTCTGCAAATATCATTTATCTATGCTTTATTCATGTATAATGGTATTCTCTTAGGTATGTGATACTCGGGGATGGTTGTCAAATGGAAGGAATTTCAAATGAAGCTTGCTCCCTTGCTAGTCACTGGGGACTTGGAAAGCTGATTGCATTCTATGATGACAACCACATTTCAATCGATGGTAACACTGGTATTGCATTCACAGAGAGTGTTGATCAGCGCTTTGAAGGACTCGGTTGGCATGTTATATGGGTGAAGAATGGTAACACTGGATATGACGAGATCCGTGCTGCCATTGAGGAGGCTAAGGCAGTTAAAGATAAACCTACTTTAATCAAGGTATCTTACCCACCCAGTTAATGAGGACTTTTTAAGTTAATTTCTACTTTTTTTGGCAATTATATGGCTTCCTCAATATTTATGTTTATACAGGTCACAACTACCATTGGTTTTGGGTCACCTAACAAGGCAAACTCATATAGTGTACATGGAAGTGCATTGGGTGCCAAAGAAGTGGATGCCACAAGGAAGAACCTTGGATGGTCACATGAGCCATTCCATGTGCCAGAGGATGTTAAAAAGTAAATATTAATTTTAGGTCTGTAATTCTTTGTGTATCTAGAATGGAATTTAGATCTCACAGTCAGCCTTGGATTTGACAGGCACTGGAGCCGCCACACCACTAAAGGAGCTGCTTTGGAAGCTGAATGGAATGCCAAGTTTGCAGAGTATGAGAAGAACTACAAGGAAGAAGCAGAAGAATTGAAATCTCTTATTACTGGTGAACTTCCTACTGGTTGGGAAAAAGCGCTTCCGGTTAGTGGTGGTTTGCTTTAATATTTTCATATGACGTGCATTTATGTGGGTCGTTAGTATTGTGGTTATTACACTACACATGTTTTTTATGAACGGAAATGTGTTTTTCTGATGGTGAAATTTCCCATTTGTATTATTAGACGTATACTCCTGAAAGTCCAGCAGATGCCACTCGTAATCTGTCTCAGACAAATCTCAATGCCCTTGCAAAAGTTCTTCCTGGACTTCTTGGAGGAAGTGCAGACCTTGCTTCTTCCAATATGACACTGCTCAAAATGTTTGGTGACTACCAAAAGGACACCCCTGAGGAACGTAACGTACGATTTGGGGTTAGGGAACATGGAATGGGTGCCATTTGTAACGGGATTGCTCTCCACAGCCCCGGCCTTATTCCCTACTGTGCTACCTTTTTTGTTTTCACAGACTATATGCGAGCAGCCATGAGGCTTTCTGCATTGTGTGAAGCTAGAGTCATTTATGTGATGACTCATGATTCCATCGGGCTTGGAGAGGATGGGCCGACTCATCAACCTATTGAGCATTTGGCAAGCTTCCGAGCCATGCCAAACATCATAATGCTCCGACCAGCTGATGGAAACGAGACTGCTGGTGCATATAAGGTTGCAGTTCTCAACAGAAAGAGACCCTCAGTCCTTGCCCTCTCTCGTCAAAAGCTTCCTAATCTCCCGGGAACATCAATTGAAGGAGTTGAGAAAGGTGGGTATATTATTTCTGATAACTCCTCAGGTAACAAGCCAGAGATAATTTTGATAGGAACTGGTTCCGAATTGGAAATTGCTGCAAAAGCAGCTGATGAGCTCAGGAAGGGTGGAAAGACTGTACGAGTTGTGTCCTTTGTTTCTTGGGAGTTGTTCGATGAACAATCTGATGCATATAAGGAAAGTGTCCTGCCAGCTGGTGTATCGGCTAGGGTCAGTATTGAGGCTGGATCAACATTTGGGTGGGACAAGATCGTGGGATCCAAGGGTAAGGCGATTGGGATAGATCATTTTGGAGCAAGTGCACCGGCAGGTAAGATATATAAAGAATTTGGATTAACTGTAGAAGCTGTGATAACAGCAGCCAAAGCAGTGTGCTAAACCTTCATACTGATACTTTTATGTGTCAAAGTGGAAAATGTATTGCGTTTTCTCTCTGAAAATATGAAGTTTTTCAGTGTAGATGTTTGGTATAGTGTATTGAGTAGTAAAAGTCATCTTGATTCCGATAAGAAAAAAAATAAAGGGAACTTCAAATCCTCCTCTACATTCTTGGTGGAGTTTCTGCCTCAGTTCAAGATGGAAGGTCACTTGGGTTCTTGACTTGTGCTTAAAGCTTCCTCCTGATGTAATTTTGAGTAACATTTTGAAAGCTATTTTAGTGGCAGTAGGTTTTGCAGTCTAATTTTCTGTTTTGTGCTGATGCACTCGGTTTTACCTTTAGCTCTGCGATTTGTTCTTATTGATGCTTTCTGTTTTCTTGTTCCATCCCATTTGAGAGGGGTGTATCTTATATCTGAATTTTGTGGGTTGGGTTCTATTCTGTCTTCTGCCGTACGAGTGTTTTGTTTTTTTGTAAAAAAAAAAACTGTCGAGGTACTGAATGCAGTAGTTGTTCCTCAGAACTTTAGCTTCCAAACATGCAGTATACCCCATCTAATGAGTGATGGAGCACGTACAATATGAAGAACATGCAGTATACCCCATCTAATGAGTGATGGAGCACGTACAATATGAAACACTTTTAAATTATATTTGGAAAATTTTACCCTGGAGCACATTCTAAACAATTAGCTTCCAAACATGCAGTATGCAAATGAAAGCTTTACCTTGGAGCACATTCTAAACAATTATAAGAGCGTCGAGGCAGAGTAAAAACACTTATGTACCACTAATGAATAGTTTTGACTTTGAGCATGGGCATATATGCAAATCGTGCCATCTGCTTTTGCATGCATCATGGCTGGAACTGCTTTTTTCCTCATTTGTATTGATATTTTATGAATCCTTCCAAACATTACCCTCTTTTTTTAGTGCGATCACCAAGCTGCATTAATTGAATAAAAAAAATATTTTCAGCATTGTCAAAATAGCTCGTTGATTGCTATTAATTGAATGATTTGGATGTAAATTGTTTCTCCAAAAACTAGAAGAAGACTAATGATACAAGGAACTAACTTTTGAGTGTACAACTAATTTCCTGATGATACATTGAAACAGTAGCAAATAAACCACCGTCCGATCTTGAGACAGAATTGCTATTCAACCTGTGGTTAAGCAGCCTGCTTCTCAATCCAAATTACATTATGTCTGCTGATAATGAGCTACATCAATTCATTATGGTACAAAGTATTTTTAATTTGCAACTTTCCAGCAAAAACAACTCACTTTTGGTAGCTCAACAACACGCGGAAAGAAAAAAGTTTTTAAAATATATAATAATTGCATTCAAAAAACTTGAAATGAAACAAATTCAAACCTCTTTCTTGAATTTAAACACCTTTCAACTTCAATTATGAATGTAGAATTCTTACTACATAAAGAACTAGTTGAAACACTGGGCCCATAACTTACTCGTAAGTGAAACTCCAAATCCGCCAAGGGGCCATCAAACAAAACATTCCAACTACCTAATCCAAAAAAGATGACACATATTTAAGAATCAGCAATGGTAACCTCGACCTCGACTCCAGGTTCAATAGTGATAGAAGTAATCTGCTTAACAACATCAGGGGAGCTGAAGAGGTCAATGACACGTTTGTGGACACGAAGCTCGAATCTGTCCCATGTGTTGGTTCCTGGAGATTGAAAGTGAAAGAGTTAATTAAATATGAGCAATTTCGGTTAATAATAAGCAGCATACATGCATGGCCAACTATAGTAACCTGAAAAATAGTAAATAGTCAAGCGACAAGTCAACAGTATACGGTTTTACATTCTTGGAAGATTTAGCACAGCAATATTTCTAAGAACCAAGATGTCATACCAATGGAATTGGCCAAGCAAGAAACACTACAATTAAACTGTGCTCCACCTAGATGTCAGGATATGACATCCGCTTTCTTTAATGAGAAGGTACCTTCAACCCCCTTCTCCACCCCTCCCGGGGGCACCCCCCAAAAAAAAAACCTTAACAACCTTAACGGGAAAAAGCTCAGCCGATAAAGAGCTTGGTCTGTGATAATTTATATTTGGGTTTTGTGAATATTGTCCGCTTCACCCCCAATTCATTGCAAATCAACACAATGGGAAAACAGAAGAGTGTGAGGAGAGAGAAATAGTTTCGATGAGAGCACATACTTGCAGTCTGTAAACAAAAGCCTAAATTTTATGATACAATTCACCATAGTTGGCAAAATGTACTTTGATAGGATGATAATTAGCTATACCTAGCTCAAACACAAGTTTTAAATGCACTATGAGGAACACAACAAAGAACTAGAGATTACCCCTCTCTCCATTCTGAAAGAGGAAAGTAAATAAATAAGAGAAAGGGAAAAAGTTAAAAGAATGCTCCTCATATTTGGTTAAGCAAGCTGGAAAGAAGATAGAAAATGATGGTTAGTGTGTTTTTTTGTGTATGAAAGAGAAGGATGCCCTTTAAAGAAATTACTCATGTGAGTCTTTTCTCTAAAGTATAGTTACACAAACACTCAAACACATTACACAATATTTACAACTATTCGTTTAGAAGACTCGCCCTTTTGAAAATTCATTTTAAAAAACTTTATTTGGAAGATTGTTTTGAAAAGTTCTATTATTTCAAAATTATTTTGAAAGTTTATTCCACTTTATTTTATCCAGTATACCAATTTATTTTACAAAGACTATTAAGTCAAATTTTGACAATTTTACAAAATAAGAATTAGTGTACATTGTAAAAGTTTATATGTGATAGTTACTGATTTAATTATAAGTATACATATAGGTTGATCAATTACATAAAAAGTTAAATTTAGTCACGTGTTAAGGTAAGAGATATCCTTTTCTTTATGCTCTTAAATTTAAACCTATTATGGTAAGAAATTATTATTCATTTCTACCGCCCTTAACATTAAACGGTGAAAAAAATCTGAAATAACAATTCGTTAAAATTCATTTAATAGTTTGCGCTTCATCTAATATATTTTGACCTGAACCTTTTTGTTGAGTTATAGCCGTTGTATTTGAACTGTGAACTTTTAGACTACGAACATTTTAGACTTTGAACTTTATATTTGGACTATGAACATTTTAACTTAAACTATCTATTTGAACTATGAACATTTTAGACTATTAAATATTCCTTGTACCGTGAACCTTACTGTTGAACTTCCTATCTATGAATCTTGGACAATATCCTTGGAGTTGAACTCATTTAGATATTATCGACATCGTATTGACATTTTTGGACTATGAACAATGTAAATTATTCCTTAAACATAAATAAATTGCATATCTCTAGCATTCATTTATTGTTTTATTATTTCTATTATTTCTATTTATTCTTCGTTATTTGTAATAACCATTATAACTCAAGTTGTTGTGAATTTCTTTGACCTACGTGCAACAACAATATGGTTGTTAACTATTTTTAGCCTCGGTGCAAAGAAGAATGGTTGTTTGACATGATTATGACTATTGATGTTAGTAATGATAGAGTTCAAATGATGAATTTTAATTTGGAGAAAAATATTAGACATTATTATTTATTTGATTCTCTTAATGGATTGCTTATTCCGCTGTAAGTTATTCGTTAAATTTTTTTGACGTTTATCATTTTTTAAATATCAGATTTAATCATTGTTGAAGGTTAAATATAATTTTATTGTCCCTTATCTTACTTATGATATCCTTTATTGGACTATTTGATTTCACTCTTTTGTTTCCTAATTCATTTCAAGAAATGAGAATGTTGCTGGGACTAACGAGAAGAATATGAGAATAGAGTGATGATCTGAATTAGTAGTTGTAGTAGTTCTCACCAAGTTGTATAATAGTGTACCAATAATTATAGTGAAGATTTAGTGTGTATTACCTTGTGATACACGATATTATAATAATTATGACTATGTAAATTAATATAATGTTTTGTATTTTGACAACTTAAATTAAATTGTGTAAGCCTAAATTTGAGAGCGTTATAATGAACACTTAAAATGTAGACAACTTACATGTTAGAGGTAAACAGTTTATTGGATGCACTTTATCATCTTTGCCCGTGTGTTTATGATTCTTTTCTTTTTTCTTTTTCTTTTATTTTTTTACGGAGAAACCGTGATTATCATTTTTGTAACTCATATATATATATATATATATATATGTATATGATGAATCTAAAGTATACATTTTAAATAACATATTTTTATTAAAATTATGTCATTTTGAAGATTCTTTTTAAAAAACAAGTGGTGTTGTAGGTGACGTTTTTATAAAAAAAAATAGGATCACTTTCTTTTAATATTTTTTGTCTTTTAAAAGAATCTCGAAAACGACGTAATTTTAATAAAAGTATACTATTTAAAAAGTATATTTTAAATTCATACCCCTCTTTCTCTCCCTCTATATTCATCGAGGTACTTATCATGATATTTATTACCACTAAACACAACTCTTTAGGTTCTTTTGGTATTTGGTTGGTGCATTTTGCTAAAAAAAAAATTTAACCCCACTACATATAGAGATGTCAAGTAATTGGAAATCATTTTTGTGCGACTCAAAAATTTTCTGTAGCTCGAAGAATTCAGAGACAACGTTGAGACTCGTCGTCTGTCCAACGAACTTGTGCAATAAGCAGCCCAAACTGTCAAATTCAGCAGCTTAAATTGGTTTTTTACTTATCTAGTCCAAATATACTTTGCCACCATTGAATAGGCCCATTTCAGAATTCCAAGCCTGTGACCTCTTGCGATTCGATCCAAAACTTAGAGCAAAAATGAAGGAAGCGTCTTTAGGTTCATTCTGCATAATAACATTTGGAAATTGATATTCTTAAAAGCATTTTTCATGTATACGAAAAGAATATTTTATACTCCCAACGTTTCAAAATTAAAGATACAATTTGACTTTTAAAATCAAACGACGACATATTAAACTTTAAATTGGTGTAAATTTATTTAATTTTAGTTGATAAAATTATTATAATTGTATTGTATATAACAAAAACTATTAATCACAAAATTTATTTAATTCTAAATTTTTATGAATCATACCAATTTTAAAATTTAATATATTATCGTTTGATCTCAAATGTCAAATTATATTTATAATTTTAGAACAGATGGAGAATAAATTTTAACTAGGGCTCACGCCAAACCCAAGGATGGGTCCGTTTGTTTACGGGTAATATGTTCCTCCATAAATGATTTTTTTGTTTTGTTTTATGACTGGCTTAAAAATAGTTTATTACTAAGAAAAAATTATGAAAAAAGGTTAAAAATTTACTTAACTTCTCATTTTGACTCACATAAGTTAAAACAAACACTTTACCTTAACTATCATAAATTGATGATCAATTGATCTATTAGTATAACTCTATTTTATTGATTCGATTTTTATTTAAATTTGTTGTTTAAGATGAAAACAACAAATGTGATTTGTGAATAATTGTGGGAGTACTGGCTCTTCTTGTTTGTAGTGGTTAAGGTCTAAAAGAATCATTTCAAAGGACTAAGGGTTCGATGGCGGATAATTCCTTGACCTTTAATCGCTGTGAATGGACATCAGTTCTTTGCCTTTCCTTTAAGGAGAGAAACAATGAAACAATTTAATTACTGCAAACAAAAGAATAAAAAATTAAATATATAGGCACATGATAATTATTTTTAATTAAATAAAAATATGCTTTTAACAATTTGTTTTGATTATTGAGATCAACTATAATCCCAAAAGAATTAGATTCCGTAAACAATAATCAAAACATCGTAGTTTATATAATAAAAGTAATTACTTTCTACGTTTTTAATATCAAATTAAGTAGAAGAATTAAGTGTTTTTGAGAATATTATTGTTTGTTTGTCTTTTTATATAAACTCTATAATTCTTTCCAAGACAAAGAAACAATAATGTTCGTAAAAGTTCTTGATCTCTATACTTAATTTGACAACTTTTAATCACATAAAATGAGTAAAAAAAATAGATACGGACCAACTTTTTTTTTAAATATTTACTACATACCTACTGATTTATTTGTATTTTACTTAATTAATTTCTACTTATTAATCCGAGAGTAACCACACAACGATAAAACTTGCATGATAAATGTTTCAAAATTGACTTTTAATATCTTAATTTATCTAATTATATGTACATTTAACATATAAAAAAACCTATCGTTTCAAGAGGGAGAGAATTAATAATATTTATGAGAGATGTTTTAGAATATTAGCGTGCATCTCTTAAATAAAATATTTTAACTTGATCTTTTTTCTATAATAATGGTATTAGATTATAGATCTGGAGAATTATAAATTATAGTGGTATTTATTTTTAAAGTAATAAATATCATTTTAAAATGTTACGTTTACTAGAAAATTTTAAAAATATCAATAAAAACATATTTATTTTTTATGCCACAATATCAACAGCCGAAAATTAAAGAATTAGAAAAAAACAAATAAAACGTAAAATGGGGACGGAGAAATCAATGAGAAGTCGTCAGTGGAAAGAGTTGAATAAAACACATCCAAATAAAAAAACAAAATGAGGATTATTACCTACCGCTGATCAACGGCCACGATTTTCTCTTTCCTCCCCCTTCACCGTCGGATTTTCCATCTACTCTCGTTTTGACCAGAAAATTTTCAAATATTTGTTGCCCACTTTACCTCTCTTTCTCCCTCTTCAACTAATATATATATATATATCTATATATATATATAGATATAGAGAGAGAAAGCTCAGTCCTCTACACCTAAATCTCTCTACCATGGCTGCTTCTTCATCATCTTTCTCTCCCTCCCAATCCCTCATCTCCCGCTCTATCCCAAACAACCATGGCTCCATACAGCAGCATTCTGATCGTCTCGCCCTCCCTGGGATCAATCTCAGCTCCATTTCCGCAACTAGAACCCTCTCACACGCCTCTTGCGCCGTCATACCGACTCGGAGAGTGGTATTACGCGCATCCGTGAGGGCGTCGGCGGTGGCGGAGACTCTAGAGAAGACAGATACCGCATTGGTGGAGAAATCGGTCAACACGATCCGGTTCCTAGCTATCGATGCGGTCGAGAAGGCAAATTCTGGTCACCCGGGTCTGCCCATGGGGTGTGCTCCGATGGGTCACGTATTGTACGATGAGGTTATGAGGTATAACCCGAAAAATCCATATTGGTTCAACCGTGATCGGTTTGTGCTCTCGGCTGGACATGGGTGTATGTTACAGTATGCACTACTTCACCTAGCTGGCTACGACAGTGTCAAGGTAAAAAGAATTTATTGTGAGTGTAAAAAAAAGCAGGTGTTTTTGAGATTTAACTTTTATGGTTACTTTGTTCTGAATATTGAATATTGTTGCATGAGCTTGTATTGAGTGGTTATGCTTTTTTGGTTAGCTATGTTTTGATCACGGTGTTGCCAACTTTCTATTATTCTATGTCTTTAAGATCTTATGAACACTTTGTTGGAATTTTCACTTGTTTCACTTGTATTATTGTCAATGTTGGGTATTGTTATGCAAGAGGAGATTAAAAGTATTTGTAATTTCATAAAGCGGTTCTTCTTTCTTTCATTTTTTTAATACTAAGGTTGCATATGATCCAAGGAAAGTGGGAGGGGTGTTTTTTTTTTTTGGGTTTAAATAAGTGGGAGGTGGGAGGGGGTTATGTGGCCAAAAAGGTTTTATAATATACTGCAGGTTGCCTTTGGAAATATGTAAGCATATCTTCATTGATGTACAAGTGTGTGTCTAGTTGCCTAAATTCGTAAGGCGGTTTTAGAATGTCGGTAGGAAACAACTCTTATGAATTAGGAGAACTTCAACATATCCACCACAAACTAAAAATAACTGTTAGTTACACATTGAGAGGGAAAGACTAAGGTAATTGAGGGTTGCCTATTGTTATTCGTTGAATTGGAATATTGGATTCAGTTAGAAATGGATATAGGCAAAGGGAATTCACCCATCGCTTTGTGATAAGGCACAATCAAGAATGGAAAAGTTCACATAGTATACATCGTTATCTATGATGATACGTTCTTCAAATCTTTGTCATTATTCTTACGATGATCTTCAAACATCTTGATGGCTAATGTTGCTCAAGTTGTGAAGTTCTCAAAATGCAGTCACTTTTAATTTTGCTCACATGCTGATCGTGCTTTATGATTGATTTCACTGTTAGGAAGAAGACTTGAAAAGTTTCCGGCAGTGGGGAAGCAAAACACCTGGTCACCCTGAAAACTTTGAGACACCTGGCATTGAAGTCACCACTGGTTTGCTCATAAACCTTTAACTTCACATTTTCATTATTATTCTACATAAAAATAATTCTTTCCGTTCCATATTGTAAAGTTAAAATTTTAATTTCTTGTGTAGGTCCCCTTGGACAGGGTGTTGCTAATGCGGTTGGTTTGGCCCTTGCAGAGAAGCATTTAGCTGCTCGATATAACAAACCTGGCAATGAGATTGTTGATCACTACACGTAAAACATCTAGCTTGCTTTGCTCCATTCTGTTGTCTCCTTGAAATTAAATATAGAGAACATATTAAGTTTAGCACTGTCTACTTATTTGTCTCAGTATTTGCCTCATAATGTCTAAATTCTGCTCTATACATAATTAATTCTGCAAATATCATTTATCTATGCTTTATTCAGGTATAATGGTATTCTCTTAGGTATGTGATACTCGGGGATGGTTGTCAAATGGAAGGAATTTCAAATGAAGCTTGCTCCCTTGCTAGTCACTGGGGACTTGGAAAGCTGATTGCATTCTATGATGACAACCACATTTCAATCGATGGTAACACTGGTATTGCATTCACAGAGAGCGTTGATCAGCGCTTTGAAGGACTCGGTTGGCATGTTATATGGGTGAAGAATGGTAACACTGGATATGACGAGATCCGTGCTGCCATTGAGGAAGCTAAGGCAGTTAAAGATAAGCCTACTTTAATCAAGGTATCTTACCCACCCGGTTAATGAGGACTTTTTAAGTTAATTTCTACTTTTTTTGGCAATTATATGGCTTCCTCAATATTTATGTTTATACAGGTCACAACTACCATTGGTTTTGGGTCACCTAACAAGGCAAACTCATATAGTGTACATGGAAGTGCATTGGGTGCCAAAGAAGTGGATGCCACAAGGAAGAACCTTGGATGGTCACATGAGCCATTCCATGTGCCAGAGGATGTTAAAAAGTAAATATTAATTTTAGGTCTTTAATTCTTTGTCTATCCAGAATGGAATTTAGATCTCACAGTCAGCCCTGGATTTGACAGGCACTGGAGCCGCCACACCACTAAAGGAGCTGCTTTGGAAGCTGAATGGAATGCCAAGTTTGCAGAGTATGAGAAGAACTACAAGGAAGAAGCAGAAGAATTGAAATCTCTTATTACTGGTGAACTTCCTACTGGTTGGGAAAAAGCGCTTCCGGTTAGTGGTGGTTTGCTTTAATATTTTCATATGACGTGCATTTATGTGGGTCGTTAGTATTGTGGTTATTACACTACACATGTTTTTTATGAACGGAAATGTGTTTTTCTGATGGTGAAATTTCCCATTTGTATTATTAGACGTATACTTCTGAAAGTCCAGCAGATGCCACTCGTAATCTGTCTCAGACAAATCTCAATGCCCTTGCAAAAGTTCTTCCTGGACTTCTTGGAGGAAGTGCAGACCTTGCTTCTTCCAATATGACACTGCTCAAAATGTTTGGTGACTACCAAAAGGACACCCCTGAGGAGCGTAATGTACGATTTGGGGTTAGGGAACATGGAATGGCTGCCATTTGTAACGGGATTGCTCTCCACAGCCCCGGCCTTATTCCCTACTGTGCTACCTTTTTTGTTTTCACAGACTACATGCGAGCAGCCATGAGGCTTTCTGCATTGTGTGAAGCTAGAGTCATTTATGTGATGACTCATGATTCCATCGGCCTTGGAGAGAATGGGCCGACTCATCAACCTATTGAGCATTTGGCAAGCTTCCGAGCCATGCCAAACATCATAATGCTCCGACCAGCTGATGGAAACGAGACTGCTGGTGCATATAAGGTTGCAGTTCTCAACAGAAAGAGACCCTCAGTTCTTGCCCTCTCTTGTCAAAAGCTTCCTAATCTCCCGGGAACATCAATTGAAGGAGTTGAGAAAGGTGGGTATATTATTTCTGATAACTCCTCAGGTAACAAGCCAGAGATAATTTTGATAGGAACTGGTTCCGAATTGGAAATTGCTGCAAAAGCAGCTGATGAGCTCAGGAAGGGTGGAAAGACTGTACGAGTTGTGTCCTTTGTTTCTTGGGAGTTGTTCGATGAACAATCTGATGCATATAAGGAAAGTGTCCTGCCAGCTGGTGTATCGGCTAGGGTCAGTATTGAGGCCGGATCAACATTTGGGTGGGACAAGATCGTGGGATCCAAGGGTAAAGCGATTGGGATAGATCATTTTGGAGCAAGTGCACCGGCAGGTAAGATATATAAAGAATTTGGATTAACTGTAGAAGCTGTGATAACAGCAGCCAAAGCAGTGTGCTAAACCTTCATACTTCTACTTTAATGTGTCAAAGTGGGAAAATGTATTGTGTTTTCTCTCTGAAAATATGAAGTTTTTCAGTGTAGAAGTTTGGTATAGTGTATTGAGTAGTAAAAGTCATCTTGATTCCGATAAGAAAAAAAATAAAGGGAACTTCAAATCCTCCTCTACATTCTTGATGGAGTTTCTGCCTCAGTTCAAGATGGAAGGTCACTTGGGTTCTTGACTTGTGCTTAAAGCTTCCTCCTGATGTAATTTTGAGTAACATTTTGAAAGCTATTTTAGTGGCAGTAGGTTTTGCAGTCTAATTTTCTGTTTTGTGCTGATGCCCTCAGTTTTACCTTTAGCTCTGCGATTTGTTCTTATTGATGCTTTCTGTTTTCTTGTTCCATCCCATTTGAGAGGGGTGTATCTTATATCTGAATTTTGTGGGTTGGGTTCTATTCTGTCTTCTGCCGTACGAGTGTTTTGTTTTTTTGTAAAAAAAAAACTGTCGAGGTACTGAATGCAGTAGTTGTTCCTCAGAACTTTAGCTTCCAAACATGCAGTATACCCCATCTAATGAGTGATGGAGCACGTACAATATGAAGAACATGCAAATGAAAGCTTTACCTTGGAGCACATTCTAAACAATTATAAGAGCGTCAAGGCAGAGTAAAAACACTTTTAAATTATATTTGGAAAATTTTCAGTATTTGGTGACCTTCTAAAAGTGTTTCTAGGGAGTAAAGATTTGACTAATTGTTATTTTTCAAAAACACAATTTATCTCTGAATAACTACAGCAAATGTGCATCTATGATAAAAGAAAGGATGAACCAAAAGGCGTCTATATATTACTCCCTCTGTCCCAAATTAATTGCTTTTTTAGGAATTTTTAAAGTCAAATTGACTATTTTTAAAATTAATAATTAAGCATATATAAATATATTTCTAAAATTATAAAAATTGAAATTAGTAATAAATTGTATATACTTTCTTTTGGTTATAATATCTTCACCTATATGTTAGCAAAAATAGTAAAAAAATTAATTTTAAAAATAGTCAATTTGACTTTAAAAAGTCTTAGAAATGCAATTAATTTGGGACGGAGGGAATAACAATTATACCACTAATGAATAGTTTTGACTTTTGAGTATGGGCATATATGCAAATCGTGATATCTGCTTTTGCATGAATCATGGCTGGAAGTGTTTTTTTCCTCATTTGTATTGATATTGTATGAATCGTTCCAAACATTACCCTCTTTTTTTTAGTGCGATCACCAAGCTGCACTAATTGAATAAAAAAATTATTTTCAGCATTGTCAAAATAGGTCGTTGATTGCTATTAATTGAATGATTTGGATGTAAATTGTTTCTCCAAAAACTAGAAGAAGATTGCTAATGATACAAGGAACTAACTTTTGAACGTACTGTTTGTAAAGCTAATTTCCAGATGATACATTGAAACAGTAGCAAATAAACCACCGTCCGATCTTGAGATAGAATTGCTATTCAACCTGTGGTTAAAGCAGCCTGCTTCTCAATCCAAATTACATTATGTCTGCTGATAATGAGCTACATCAATTCATTATGGTACAAAGTATTTTTAATTTGCAACTTTCCAGCAAAAACTACTCACTTTTGGCAGCTCAACAACACGCGGAAAGAAAAAAGTTTTTAAAATGTATAATAATTGCATTCAAAAAAACTTGAAATGAAACAAATTCAAATCTCTTTCTTGAATTTAAACACCTTTCAACTTCAATTGTGAATGTAGAATTCTTACTACATAAAGAACTAGTTGAAACACTGGGCCCATAACTCGTAAGTGAAACTCCAAATCCGCCAAGGGGCCATCAAACAAAACATTCCAACTACCTAATCCAAAAAAGATGACACATATTTAAGAATCAGCAATGGTAACCTCGACCTCGACTCCAGGTTCAATAGTGATAGAAGTAATCTGCTTAACAACATCAGGGGAGCTGAAGAGGTCAATGACACGTTTGTGGACACGAAGCTCGAATCTGTCCCATGTGTTGGTTCCTGGAGATTGAAAGTGAAAGAGTTAATTAAATATGAGCAATTTCGGTTAATAATAAGCAGCATACATGCATGGCCAACTATAGTAACCTGAAAAATAGTAAACAGTCAAGCGGCAAGTCAACAGTATACGGTTTTACATTCTTGAAAGATTTAGCACAGCAATATTTCTAAGAACCAAGATGTCATACCAATGGAATTGGCCAAGCAAGAAACACTACAATTAAACTGTGCTCCACCTAGATGTCAGGATATGACATCCGTTTTCTTTAATGAGAAGGTACCTTCAACCCCCTTCTCCACCCCTCCCCCCACCCCCCACCCCCCCACCCAAAAAAAAAAAAAACCTTAACGGGAAAAAGCTCAACCAATAAAGAGCTTGGTCTGTGATAATTTATATTTGGGTTTTGTGGATATTGTCCGCTTCACCCCCAATTCATTGCAAATCAACACAATGGGAAAACAGAAGAGCGTGAGGAGAGAGAAATAGTTTCGATGAGAGCACATACTTGCAGTCTATAAACAAAAGCCTAAATTTTATGATACAATTCACCATAGTTGGCAAAATGTACTTTGATAGGATGATAATTAGCTATACCTAGCTCAAACACAAGTTTTAAATGCACTATGAGGTACACAACAAAGAACTATATAAACATATAGTAATTTTGAGATACAATTCTTGTTTTGAGGTCCATTAGAAAATTTTATCACAAATGATTAATATTCACTCTGTAAAAGATGCATAACTTTTCAGTATAAGTTGACAATTCTTGAAGTGTACTGGGAATATCTCAATATAGAGTTAGCCTAGGAATTACAAAATGTCTTCTATGAAAAAATTCGAGCGGGTAGAGTGGCTCTGGCATTAGTTTTTAAATACATTACGAAGTACCTTATCTTTAAGTGTCATCGAAAATACATGATTAAGAACAATCTAATTCCGTTTCAAGGTTTCAATGAAATGAGGGAAACAGTGAATTCTCAAACATATGGGAAGTAAGAAAAATCCAAAACTTATACTCTGTTGCAATATCGCAAATGTTCACTTATAAAAGATAGTATCAATTTTCAGATCTCACTGGGAGTTCTTGCTCAGTTTTTGGTAGGTTGTCATCAAAGCAGCTAAAAACTGGCCAGGACAATCTGATTAGGAGATAGAAAGAGTGAATCGCAACGAAACCCAAAACTATAGAATGAGAAACAAACAGATATAGTACTTTATCTTTGTGAATCACAAAAGCAGTAGTTGAACAATCCAAGGTTTTAGAGAAAGAACAGCTTCTTTATATAAGGCAAACAGATTACCAGCAAAATTTTGTTTGCAACAAAATCAGACAATAAACATGACAACAGCATATAAAAAAGTCAATTTTAGAAGGGGGGGAAAATCAAAAACTTCCAGCTGTTTAAGAAATACCCTTTTGATCATCACAAAAAAAAAATTCAGCTTAGTAAATGCAACAATAATAAATACTGTACTGAAATCAACTGCATTCATAAGTTGGAAAAGATTTAGTTGATGAAGATAAAGGCAATACCTTCACCACAGGGAGACTTCCTGGTAGTGATGTGAAGAACCTTGGTTGGCATCCTGACAGGCCCCTTGACCCTCAAAAGCTTCTCCTTGGCACCACGTACCAAATCCGCACACACTATCATTTATAACCAAAAAAATAGAAACCACAATCACTAATCAAACAAAAGTAAATAACTACATAACATTTTACATTTGCAAGATTAATTACAAGGAAACAAAAAACAGCATTTTAACAGTACCTTTATCAAATATAGAAGCTCAACGAAAATGTTAAGTAAAAAAGCAGTGCACTCAATGTTAGGCATCTAATGTTACAACAGTGATATCAAAAATGATATACTCCCTTTTTTTCATAAAAGGAGTCCCATTTGCAAAAATTTACAAACTTTAAGAATATATTTTTGTTCCACATTTACCCCAATTTTATTGAGTGTTTTGTTATGTAGTAATGGCACGAAAATGAAATTGTAGTGGTAAACTTGATGTCATTTTCTACTATCATAAAAAGAAAAGAAAAGGGACTTCTTTTGTGTGGAACGGGGGATTATTAACTGAACATATTATCCTAATTAGATATCTAGAAGCAATGTTCAGCCTAAAATCTAACCCCGGAAATGTAATCATTGAGTCCCATCTAACAAATACAGAAGCAATACATGATCAATCATGAAAAATGTTTAAACAGCGAGAAATAAATCAACGGGTAAGGTAAATAAAGAACAAAAATGAAGATGTTATCTTATATTCCCTCCGTCCCAAATTAATTGCATTTCTAAGACTTTTTAAAGTCAAATTGACTATTTTTAAAATTAATTTTTTTACTATTTTTGCTAACATATAGGTGAAGATATTATAACCAAAAGAAAGTATATACAATTTATTATTAATTTCAATTTTTATAATTTTAGAAATATATTTATATATGCTTAATTATTAATTTTAAAAATAGTCAATTTGACTTTAAAAATTCTTAGAAAAACAATTAATTTGGGACGGAGGGAATATAATTTGATATAAGATAGTACCTTTCTCGAGGTTCTTAACATTTTTGGAAGAAAGAGTGATCCTAATCTTATGAATAGTCTCCTGGCTTTCTTCCAACCCTGGCTTTGTCGGCTTCATAGCTGCGTACGCCATTTTTTTTTCTTCTTTTCTTTTCTTGCTGCACTCAAATTACCAACAGCCCCAATCTCCGATTACAAAATTTATCAACACTTAATAATTTCTTTATAATCTATTTACATCTGAAAAACATAAACAAACTATCTGGTGTGTGTGAGAGAGAAAAGGGGTTTACCTGCGGCTGAGAGAGAAGGCGAGTGTGGGCGGAGAAAATGATAACGGCTTCAACCTCTTCAGCAGCAGCACTAGGGTAATTAATCCGGTTACAAAGTTTTATAGTGCAAGTATTAAATTAGGGCTTTAGGCACGTCTAGCTCTACTATGTGACCCAGCTTGTCCACCCATCTACAATAATCAGGCCCAAGCTGCTGAGGCTCCTGAGTTTAGACTATGCAGCCATATTTAATACTTCCTTCCTACCGAATTATGAGATTTTTATTGATTTTTAAATTTTAATTTAAAATATTTTAAAACTTGGTATTAATAAATTTCATTTAAACTAAAAAATGATAATTACTATAATTAATAGTACTATTTAGATAATTAACAATATTCATCGTTATGTTGACTAAAATTAAGAAAATTTATGTCAATTTTATGTTTAACTTGATTTTATAAAGTCAATAATGATCTTGTATTTTTTAAAACCGATGAAGTATCTAGGCTCCACCTCGACTGAAATATATTCAAGAGTTTTGGATTTATTTTTGGGACTAAATATTTCAAGTATGATTTATAGTATGACCAATTACATAATATATATTAACCAAGGATGAAGGCATTTTTAAAACCAAAAATTTGAAATATCTAACATTAATCTTATTTTTTAGTACAATGAAAAATAATACTTTTTTGCTTGGTTAACTACATTAATTTGGAGTTCAACTATGCTGTTAAACATCATAGGAAGAGCTGAGACTGTTTTTCAACGAAATGAGGAAGATGTGAATGCTTTGTATGTACTTGAAAAATAATTAGCTAATATTAATGAAATATTTAACCAAAACATGATAGAACCAAGCCAAATAAAAGATCTTATTAAAAATCTGGGAAAATTTAACCAAATAATGATTAGTGTTAATTTTGAGGACATTATGGTGGGAATACTTTATGCCAATACTGTGCGACATTGGGCATATAATTTATCAAGTCCAGTTATCCAAAGCATTTTCTTCTGACGTGTAATATTTTTCCCGGATAAAAATGAGCAAAATGATGATCGGGCTTTGATTTAGAAGTCCTTGAAAAAACTGTTTAAAATATTACTCCCTCCGTCCCAAATTAATTACTCAATTTTGACCTAAAAAAATCAAATTGACTATTTTTAAAACTAATCTTTTTACTATTTTTGCTAATATATAGGTAAAGATATTATAACCAAAAGAAAGTATATACAATTTATTACTAATTTTAATTTTTATAAATTTAGAAACATATTTATATATACTTAATTATTAATTTTAAAAATAGTCAATTTGACTTAAAAAAGTCCTAAAAAAGCAATTAATTTGGGACGGAGGGAGTATATATTTTTTTTTGTAAAAGTACAGCCTTTCGAAAGATTATGCAAACTTGAATCAGTGAGATTTCCATATACCATGTTAAACTATATCAAGTATAATAGCAAAGAAAAAGAACAATATCAAATATTCAAAAAAATTATTTCGTGAAACATCAACAAACAAACATGTAGAAACCATGGACCAGGTAAATCCTGTTACCACAAAATCATGCTCTAGAGATTTTTTACTTGCAAAGAAACTAACGCTACGTTTAAATTGAAAAAATGAAATAGAATAATTTTTTAACATTTCAAGAATAAATTTAGTTGGTGGTGGGTGACTGGGTGATGCGACAAAATGACATAATTGATCCATTTTTTTATGGAATAAATTTCATTCTACCATCTCCCACATTCACTTCAGTGGAATGGTTTTATCCACCGAAATGATTACAAAATACACTATTTCAATCCAAACGTAACATCTCGATATCATCATACACATTGGCAGACTCTGCAATATGGTAATCCATCCTGGGCAAAAGTTGCAAGCTTCTCTGCGTGTTACCAAAGAAGGAAAGAAGGCTATGCCAATGCCATTGGTGATAACTGTCTGTTTTTACCTTTTATCATTCGGATGAACCTGGCAGTACTCACCAAGGGCACTAGAAAACAACATTAAGCAATTTGAAGTTTTTGGGGGTTTGTTTTCAAAATTTATTCGGATAAGCATATACATACAACACAATTCTCGTATGAAACAAAATGGCATAGGTCAAAGTAAACAGGTGAAGGATGCAAGAATTAACTCTCAAGGATGGCCACTGTCAGCAACACCCTCCATCTATTCAGCATCCTCAAAGCGCTGATCATTAATTTGAAGCTGGCAAGTAAGGACTATAAACAACATCAGTCCCACTAACAGTAATATTTGTTATAAGACTACAAAACTACAGAAGCTTATAAATATAAAATTAATACTTGTTTCCTAAATAAATAAATAAATAAAAGCAGCTTCACAAGCCAAACCCTGTAATACATTAATTGGCAATCACACTTCATCTATATTCATAAACTTTATAATATTCTTGCTGAAAACAACTAATCTTCTATGAACCACTGAAAACAAAATTATTAAAGACGAGATACTGACAACTGGTACTTACAAAAAGTAAGAAATGTAAAAAAAGATTTTGACAAATGGTCCATCTAAGATAAAACTACTATATCCTGTAATTTCTGCTAAACATGGATGTATTTACCTAAACTTGTTATGTGGGAAAATCTGTTTTGGAAATTAAGTAGGTCAATGTTTCGGCATCCATGCATATTTCTTTATATAAACGATTTGACCATCTCTCTTTTGAACTACTGCTCAGGCTGGAACCAAAACCCAGCAGTTGAGTACTGAGAAGAGCCTATCCAGGCGAAGGTCTTCTTTCGACACATTCTGAACCTGAAGACTGAATGCCCAGTAGGTAACCACATTTTAGGCCTTTCAACTGATTTTTTTCCTGATCTTTGCATTTGCCTTTTATTTGTAATTTTAAAGCTCTTAACTCTACAAAATTTGTCTCAATTTAAAATAATTATTCGAGGTTCATTTGCTCAAGTGAATCTATGGTTTCTATTCAAACTGAATTTTACCAATGGAATCTATCAGTCTTACCTAACATGACAATTCCGAGAACTTTTATCAAACCAACACAATTATTCAAGGAGCTCTAAGCATTTAAGATCAACAATAATCTGATCACAACTATTCAAGGAGCTCTAAGCATTTATGACCAACAACATTACCTGAAGCACTGTATGTGCCAGATCATGATCACCATTCAAAAAACCAATTGAGTTGGATGGAGTTAGAGAGGCATTCCATTCAGGGTCATCTGCCTTGAGAAATTCTGAAAAGTTAGAAAAAGCAAGAGTTATCAACATCACAACAACAGAAAAGGATTTTTTCACCAAGGGAGCTGATCAAACCTGTACCCTCAGCTTCCATCTGATCAGCACTAAAAATCCAATTATGCTCTTCTTCCTCTAAATAAGCATTTCCATTTAATGTAAATTGGTTAACAGATATAAGCAATAACATGTACAGTGATAATAACATACGATTCCCAGTCTAGAAGAATAATACTCACCTTCAATAGGTTCCGGGTTTAACTCGGCACATTCACAAAATACCTCAAATAGCGTGTCCACTGGCATTCAAAATGTCAAAAGGGAAAAACAAGAAGGAGAACACATGTTACTAGCAGAAAATGTAAATAGCAGCAAAAGGAAAAGGGAAATCTAATGTAGTTGAAAAAATGAATACATTGAGTTGGATCTGAAAGCACGAGCCTCATCTCAGTGATCTTAGATAAGTCTAATGTGTCATCAGATTCTAAGTCTGAGCTCTCTGATTCATCATCCTCATCTCCATTCTCAATCTTCAAAGACAAAAATAGATCACAAAACTTCATCCACCAATAACAAGTACCAAAAACAAATAACAGATAACAGGTGTTGAAGTTGAACAAACATTGTAGTGCATCAGCAGAAAATTCAGTACACAAAAACACACAAACATCCCTAAACAACCAAAACTGGAACCCCTCTGAACTGTCCGGCAAGAGATACAATAATTACACTCCAGTTTCTTTCAATTATGTTAGTGCCTGCAAAATAAGCCAAATATTCCTAAACCTAAATCCAGCTTAAGCTCCCACCTCTCCACCCGGAAATGAGAGTCCTACTATTTCATTGACTCTTTTCTTTTTTTCCCTGAATACTAAGGTTTGTATAAGACACGCTTTTTCATATTTTTTTCGAATCATTTTTAAAAAAAATATTAACCCGGAAAGCCTAAAACTTATTATTAAAAGAAATATTTAAATGTGTCTTATGCAAACCTTAATATTCAGAACAAATACAAAAAAGAACTCTAATTCCGCAATTGAGCGAGTATATGATAACAGGGTGATTGCAATACTAGCTGAAAAAACCAACACAGATTAAAGCCTGCATTGTCTGGTAGAAACAGTAAAATATATCAAAACTGAGCTCCCAAGTTCTCCTTTTTCCAACAATATTACCCGAGTGAAACAGTACATAATATAAAAACTCAGATTAAGCCAGATTACATGTATCAAAGTTTAACTCCCAAAATTTAATTTATTTTTATTCTACTTTTAACCATATAAAAATAATTACAGAAATGAGTTAAAGGACTGGTTTCAACTTTCAGCTTCAGAAATTAACAAAAATAAAATAAACAAATACTTAACAGATAAACTATAGACAAAAAAAAAACAAAAAAAAACCTTAAAAAGTTGGAAACAAAAAAATTGGAAATCATACCTGAGCATAAATACAAGGAGAAGGGTAAGCCTCAGGGTCTGTGGACACAGCATGAAGCGATACTGACAAAAAATCAACTGCGTAACCTTTTGACTTGTCCGAATCACTTAACCACACCACTTGCCTAACCAAATTAATTGTTCAAACATTAAATAAATCAGAAAATTACATATATTATATGTAGAGAGAAAAGGGAGCCGTACTTGGAGGAGATGTAAAGAGTGCCACGGGTTTCAGGGGAAAAATTGCCGAGGACAACGGAGACAGCAGGCTGCACGTGCATGAGTTCCTCATCGTTGTTGAACACTGGTTCTCCGGCACCTTCTCCGGTCCTCTCGGTGAAAAGTTTTAATCCCGCTACCATTTTTCCTAGTATTTTCTTCAAAACCCTTATTCTTAACTGTGTTCGGTGCCTTTTGGTTTTATTGCAAATATAGGTGGAGGAAACTGATGTTTTCAGATAATATTTTTAATACAATATTTTCAAAATGGATATCACTATGTGTTTACTACCCGTCCATGCTAGAGGACACAAAAAAAGTATAAATATCAAAAAATTTAATATATTGCTCAATAATAATAATAATAAATGATATGGGTTTTATATGAAATTTAAATTGAGCGCCTAAAGTATTTATCACTGTCTCACTGACCTGAAATTTTCCTTTTTTGCTAAATTTAATAACGATAATATGTGATCATTTAAAATCTCTCTCATTGACCTTATTTTATATTTTTATGTTCCCATTTTCCTTTTTTCTCTAATAAATTAGATACTTCCCCCGTCCCAAATTAATTGCTCAGTTTTGACTTTTGTAAGTCAAATTGACTATTTTTAGAATTAATAATTAAGCATATATAAATATATTTCTAAAATTATAAAAATTGGGGTTAGTAATAAATTGTATATACTTTCTTTTGGTTATAATCTCTTCACCTATATTTTAGCAAAAATAGTAAAAAGATTAGTTTTAAAAATGGTCAATTTGACTTTAAAAAATCAAAACTGAACAATTAATTTGAGACGAAGGGAATATATACTAATAATATTGTGTGCTCCCTCACTCAGACAGTCGGGCTCAATACGAGATCAAAATTAAAGATTGATTTTGAAATTTTAGATCTATTTTTAAAATTGATATGAATTTATTTAATTTAATAAAAAAATTAATTTTTCTAAAAATTGCATTCAAAAATTAAATAAATGGGAGTGTGAGTAGAGATGTGACATAGCATGGGAAACCAAGAATAATTATGAACAAGGATTTTTAAGTGAATTCTGCGCACCATTTCATTTGTAAATAACATAGAAATCATCAATCAAATCTTAGATTCTGAATCTAAATCTTATACTCATATATTGGAGCTTGAGAATACTGATATAATTAACAGTAAATGATAGTTAAAAGCACAATATGGAATCAACACGAATTCCAACATCCAAATGTTTATGCTCTTTCATCAATTACAAAGAACAAAATCTCACCATTATAAAAAACAGCTCTTCTCAAAACAAATACTTTCCAAACTAAAACCATCTTTGCCCTCCAAAGAGCCAAGATGATATTCATGTCCTACCAGATCATCCGAAACCTACCCTAAGCAACAAGAGTGCTGGCAGTGGTAGATTCGCTGCAAATTGAAAATAAGTAAATAATAGCATTAGCAACGCAATCATATCAAGCAGTAGATAATAAATAAATAGTACAATGAAATAACATATTTGCGACTTTTGAAATGTAAGAACAGGAGCACAAGAGTCTTAACAGCTTGCAAGCATTACACAAAAACGAAAACAGCCATAGCGAGCTTCATACCTATATTTTACTTAAAATCCATAAAATTATAAGGAACTATATAGCTCTCACTTAACTTTAAAAATCACAGCCAAGTGAGAAAGAGAAGAGGTAGACTAGTTAAGATAAATTACTTAAAAGAAAATTTTCTCTTTTAAGGCTAATTGTGAATATTATGTGAAAAGGGAAATTTATGACTTCATTTTCATGAACACTAGACAATACTAGAATTGCTTAAAAAATTATCAAACAAAGTGTACAAGCTTTTTGTGAACAAATTGAATACAAGAAACTGGATGGCATAACCACACTATAGGGGTATTGTATACAGATACAGAGCAATTGTACATTGTCAAATTCCATGGATATTCATATAATGTACTTAGACCCGGCAAATGGACGGGTGTGGGTGGGTTTAGACGGACATAAGTGAGTTTGGGTTTATATGGGCCGGGTTTAAATGAGTTGAAAATTGAGTAAGTTGTAAGTGGGCGGTCATAAATAGATATGGGTTGCCCATATATCAAACTTGAGCACAACTATAAACATATTTACATATGGATTCTTTTCACTCTCTAGGAAAAAATTCTCATCTTTTACTTTCTCTCTCTAGAATTTTATAAAACTCTCTCTCTACGGTTTTATCACTTTTTACCACTAATTTTTCTCTCACACATAAATTTTACCAAGGAGTGTCTCTCTTTATACCAAAGAGAAGTAAAAATAGGAAAGTAATAGCCTTGTGTCTCTACCTAATACCAAACAGAGCATTATCAATCTCTCTCTCTCTCTCGATATATATAACAATACTATATAATAGTATATATTTTGCATGAGGTAACTTATCAACGGACCTGTTGAGTTTCTCTCCACCACCTGCTGTAATCTTTATACAATTCTCTCTCTACATGTACATAAACATAATATAGTGTATATATATATATATATATATATATAAATAATATTTTCCTTGGTATATATGAATATATACATATGTAATACATATTATTTAATATAATTTAAGGCAATTGAACAGAGTCCCTCATGAGATTTAGTTATTCTCGTGTAGTCGGGTTTATGGGACCAAACAACCATTGTCAATTTATTTGAATTGCAGAGAGAAGTCATTGATGTTGCACTGGCTAATACAAGTATACAAAGTTCTGTGTGGTAAATGGAGCCCAATATCAAGCCACTCAAACCCACCTATTATAGGGGTGGGTGTGAGTTGGACCATTTATAAATTTTATTAGACAATTATCAACCCAAATCCATTTATTGTGGGCGGAAATGGGCTACCCATTGGGTACTAACCCATTTTGCCAAGTCTAAATGTACTATAGAAAACATGCACCAATTTTTGAGGATCTTAAACCCTCAATTTTCTATTCATTTTGGCAAATTTTGCACTGAAAGGTATATATACATTGTGCAAATGAAGTTGTGTCTAATTTATGGGAAAATGATGATTTGGCTATACCATAAAACAGAAAAATAAAGAAGCATAAATAAAAATCACCAAGTAGGATTCAGCCACTAGGAATGCAATTTTCAAATAATTATTTTCCTCCGCAAGACAAATATATTGGTAACTTGATTACCAAGTTTGTCACAAGAAATAAACCCGCTTACATTTGAATTATAGACTATAATCATCAAAATATTTATTAGTAACCCCACATACATAAACTAGTTATAATCATCCCACGTAATTCATCTGAATACAGATATATATACAATTAAAGTTTCAGAAGAAAGCAGTTATAAACTTACTATTTCCAGACGGGAGGAAGCTTCTTGGTTTTCTTGTAGTAGCGAGCAAGCCGGTGAATCCTGCTCTCAACGAGAATCAACCTAAACTTAGAATCCTTATCCTTCCTGTTCCTCTCCAAATGTTTGCGAATAGCAACAGCCTTTTTAATCAAGTGATACAGATCCTCAGGAATCTCAGGAGCAAGCCCTATATTTCAAAATGATTAGACAAATAAAAACAATATCAAAATGCACCTAAATTAAACACCAGGGAGCTCAATAATTTACCATGAGCCTTAAGGATACGCAAGATCTTGCTCCCAGTGACGCTCTTCACTTGAGCAATACCGTGCGAGTCACGAAGAATGACACCGATTTGTGACGGAGTCATCCCTCTCTTCGCAAATTTGCATATGTTCTCATCAACCTGATTATGACAAATTCAATTCCAATTCAAATTTATATATATATATATATATGTACGTATAGAGATTGAAATAGGTTTAGGAATTTAGGGTTATTTTACATCTTGAGGAGTGATCTTAAGCCAACTCGGAGGAGTTCTCTTGTATGGCAAAGCGGAAGCTGAAATACCCTTACTACAATCGAATCAAATACAGAAAGCAAACGACAATTAATATTAGCTGCGACACTGAAGAGCGATAAAAGCATGATGGAGGAGAAGAGATACCCGCGACTGTGCATACGCCCCATGGTTGCGGCTCCTGATACTGATACGCTAAGTTTCGAAACGATAAACAGAGCCTAGCTCCTCCTCCAAAAAACCAAGGCCTTTTTTATTTATAAATTACTGGAATTGTATGGAGCCCAGTGGGCTGGGCCTAGCATTTCACATATAGTATGAGGCTATGAGCTGGCCTGATTTAATAAGGGACATGTCATATCCACAAAGCTTATTTCATATTTTCCTTTTATTATTTTATGTTTAGGTGGTGTTTATTTGCCTCTTAATACTTATTAACAGTTTTATATCTGATTTAGTAAGAAAATAAAGTTATTTGGTAAAAATTTATTTGTCTTTTATTGTCTCTTAATCAGTAAGAGAAAAATATAAATCTAAATCATTAAGAACTGTCTCTTAATGAAAATTTTAAATCTATGAAGCTTCTATAAATATTGTTTTCTCTCCATTCCAAAATTTAAGATCATTACTGATTTTTAAAAAGTTAATGCGAGATATTTTTAAATTTAAAATTGATATTTTAAATTTAAAAGTCATTTAGATATTTTATACTTTTTAATTACCAAATAACTTTTTAAGTTCAGATGTTATTTCACTCATTGATCTAATTTATTAAGATACACTAACCATTCAGATCTTAATTACTCAGTTTTATCAAACACCGCTTAAAAAAGGCCTTGGTTGTTAATTTTATAATAGTGATATGATAATGAAATTAAGATAATAAATTTAAAAATATTATGTCACTTTATAATATTTATCAATCAGATGAGTATTTTTTTTTTATATTGTAAAACACTAAAAATTACAAATAGAATTTTTTTATTGGAACGAAGGGACTGTAAAATAATGTTATACTTCTTCCATTCTCTCTGTGTGTATATATGTATGTGTGTTTATATGTTATAAAATATATAAGCAAATATTCACTTTATTTCAAAATGACACTACCTTTTGATTTTTTTGATTTATTTAGCCAACTAGTAAGATTTATGATAGACACGGTTAAAAAATTTCTCTCTTGATAATTTATAGTATCAAACTTTAAAGATTAAAATTTGTTAGTGAGAGTATTTAAAAACAATATCGATAATAATCATATATGTGTCATGACAATGGCTCAAAGAAAAACAAGGGAAGGTGGGGGAGGGGGAGGAAGAGGAAAGGGTGTCTATTGTCTATATAATATACATTTTATTAAAATGTGTAAAAAATCTAAATTGAATGAACTGTTATTTTGAGATCGAGATGATACTTTTTTGGTAAAAATCTTGAGATGGAGACAATAATTCTTTTTACTCCATCCGTTTTGAATATATAGGATGATTTTTGACTTTTTGTTGTCAATCCAAGACATTTTAAGATTTAAAATTAATTAAACTCATTTAATTTATATACTACAATTATGAACATTATAAATATTAAAAAAAATACAACTAATCACAAAATTTATTGTTTCAAAAAATAGAATGAATCACAATCAAATCTCTCTTATTTAATTAAAACAATCAAACATAGACCTTATATTTTGAACAGAGGGTGCATCAACCTTAAATTGTTGCTTCTTGTTTATATGTAGAGCATCAAGTAGATACTTTGTTCTCTGCAAATGTTTTTGTTGCAGTTATTAATACTTCAAAGTGTAATCATATTATTCCATGATTGATCAGTTTTCAGTCCGTACAATTTATTTGAAGAAAATCAAGACTTAGACAAATTGGCAGTTGCTTACCAACGAGATAGAAATAAAACCATCAAGCATTTCTGGCTGGTTTAGCTATAGCCAGTAGATATAAAACCATCACAATGGGGGAGAAAGTGAAACATAAACTAATTTCAAGTGTTTAATGCCATTGAATTATAAACAACACAGAACTATCACAAACCTGGAATTGTACATAGAGGGGTCTTCTAAATAACAGGTTTTGAAATGCTACAAGCCCAATATAGGATTGCTTTCAAAAGTTGGACGCACAAATTGTTCACTGTTAGCAGGCAAATCAAAACAAAAAAATGATTAAAAGAAGTGGGCAAACGAAAATACAATTCTTCTAGAGCGCCAAATGAAAAGACTAGTGCACTAAAGAAAACGACTGGTACATTCTTGAGCAGGATTGTATAACACCATTTTGAATCACCTGCATACGAAAATAAGAAGGCTGAAGAATCAATACTCAATTTTTCATGTCAATCAGACAGACTAAATACTTAACCAACAGGTGAAACAAACATAGAAGCCGGATGTTGATCTCAGGCATCAATCGTGGTTATGCAATGCATCCATTAACGATGACATAATCACATGCTTATTTTACATGAATGACCGTGGCCGATTGTACACAAATGGAATTGAAGTGAAAATTGCATTATCACAAATCTTATTGCACATACATCTGGATGACTGCCATTTCAATGAGACAAACACAACCAAATTCTTCTAATTAATTACACTTGGAAATAAAGAACATACCGATAATTAGTTTACCTATATCACCTATATCTTTAATAACATTGCTTCTACAAAATAAGGATGGTCCAAACAATGAAGTCATGCTGCAAAGTTTGTACATCTCTGCATCACAACTTCCACGACCAAACCTAACAACCCATAAACCTATTTAGTCTATATGATAGATGGATTACACGCGCCCCCTTTCTTTGAGAGGCCTGGATTATCTTTGCAGCTAACCCAAACAAATCAAGAAAACGTACTATAGCAATAGTTACCCAAAGTTCCACAAAAATACTAGCACAGTTGCACTATAGCACCAAAAGCAACATAAATGTGTACATAGGGGTAAAATTGAGCACAGATTTATTAGCGAGCAAGAATTTATTTAAGCACAAATGTGACTTTTGAAAAAAAAAAAGGAATAAAAAGAAGAAGAAGAAAATGCAAGCATTAAAATGCTCAAAGTGAGTGTAGTTAACGTGTGCCAAAAACTAACAGAAGTATGCATGGAAGCAAATATAAGGCACACAAGATGAATTAAGAAGGGTATCGACTATCAAGTTGTTTTGTATCGGCTAATCTGTCAGCTTTGTGCTTATAGCTTGCATGTCTTGTCAACAACCTCCTGAGCAATCTAATGCGTGTTCATTAGTTGCGTGTTCATTAGTTGTAAAAGCAGTATTTCTTCATGGGTAAAATCAACAATTTTTGGTCTTGTTCCTTTTCTCTTTTCTTTACTCTGTTTTGTTTTCTTCTTTTCTATGAGTATTGAATGGTATAATTACATCTGAATCCCAAAACTATACGAGCATATTAGTGCACAAGCAGCATAAAACAACACGTGCAAGCATAATGCTCGCTTCCATAGACATAATTTAGGCAACAACAAGAGCTGACTGCACTATTCACGATATGGTTCAAGCACATTTATTGTAGCTCTCTAATTGCCTTATTAGTTACATACCCATATCAGTGTGACTTACTTGAGAAAGTGATGAAACACAAGTAGTCAGATTGAAGCAATAGATGCAACATTTGGCCCTATTCTTGTTTATGTTGCTTTTGTTGCACAGCTTGAATTTTGGCAAAACTTTGGGCATCATTGCCCTTGGATGCCACAAGCCATCTCTCACTCCTGATGCCATCCAGAGAGTATGTCCTCACAGAGAACAAGAAGATGCATGTCAAACTTTTACATGTAAAACGAGAATTCAGATGTGACGGCCAGATCTTGGGTTGTTTCATGTTTATTGATGAGGTTTAGTGATTATGTCTAATAAGCATGAAAAATTATGTCAATTCTGTTGCATATTCTATGACCATATGATATTAATAAATGACATAATCATTGGGCTTCACTTGCTATAGGAATAGAAGAATTTATTTTGCCGCCCTACTTTAATTTGTAAAATCATCACTCACAGATATAGTCACATCGGTACATGTGGGATAAGATGTATATAAGGCTCGGCATAGTTATCAAGGCGTCACCTAGGCGACGACTTGTCGACAAGGCGCTGGACAAGTTGCAAGGCGAGGTCACGACTTGGTGACAGTTAGCTCAACACATGAGAACAATCCAAAAACATCACCAAACAAAGTCAACAATGCTCACGGAAACCATAAATGGATAGATCCAAGAAATCTGAGTGTAGTAGAAGAAGTCCAGTGACGATCGAATATCTCACGCGCCAGCGTGAGGAGGCGTGTGACATCGCCGACGACCTTTATGTTGTTTCACGTCGACGCGTGGGTGGTCCTTCCGTGTTAGCGAACCAACCACTGAGCTCGCCAGGTGAAAACGATCCTTATAGCATATTCGTTTAGCGGCTAGCTGGGTTTTTGTTTCTAAGACGTACTACTTATGTGTTAACGTGTGTGATAGAAAGAGAGTTGTGTATTGTTTTGTTTAACTTTGTACTTGGGTGTCTAGTTAGTGGGGAGTAACACTAATACTACGTGTGGGTGATGAAGTTTGTGAATTGTGGTGTCTTGTATGTTAATTAGGCTTGGTTACTTTAGCAAATGACTTCCAATGGAAGACAGCTAGCTACCACTTACTTATCTTAGGGCCTGTTTGACAATGACCTTTAATAACTTAAAATAGTACTAATACCTATCTTTGTTGATATCTTTATTTTTTCCTTTTATTCTTTTGTTTGTTTTTAATAATTAAATATACTAATCCATACACATATACTTTTGTATTAAATAATTAAAAAATATTTTGTTTTTAATAATATTTAATAGTCTTAATATATATGAGAATAACTTCATAATTATAAATATATAAATTGTTCATTATTAACGACTTATCACCTTCTCAACGCTTAGGCAGACGCCTTATCGCCTAGGCGTCCTGGCGATCAGCTACCGTCGTGACTCGTCGTGACGCTATGACAACTATAAAAGCTTCAAGCACCTATTAAAAGTACTTTCAGTCATGACCTTTTGAGAGAGTTTGCGGTGGTTAAGATGACCCAAAAAGATATTATTGATATAGTAGATTTGGCCTTGATAAAATCCCGAGTTCAAGTCAAATCATAGCATATCAAGACCAAATCCATTGTATCAATAGTATCTTTGACTGAATGTACTACTACTAGGTGTTTGGAGCCTTATATACATATCAAATTATTTCACACGTTCTGATGTGAGACTGAGGTGTTACAAAAGTGCTTTCTCACTTTCTCGTAAGTCAGTTTTCTATGTTTTGGCTCTTTTATTTGTCTATCTCTTATTTATTTATCATTCTCTATCTCATTATTCTATCTTTCCAGTTTCTAGGCCATATTCAAACCATTTGAACCGCACATGCAGATGGACATACAATCTTGCTATCAATTCAATCATAGGGTAGGCCGCACATTGAACCACAAATTCTAGAGACTTTTAGCACGGGTTTCGCAGGTCATGTAGTACACATTTGACGACCGTGGGGAATATTACAATTGAAGCCAACAAATTTACAATAAGTTTGTGTGGGGAATAACAATATATGTTTATATAAAAGGACTAACACACAAGCTTATATGTACTTCATTATGAATTCACCAAATAACATTTCAATCATATATGAATACAAGTCCACAACAGATATAGAGCAACTCCAAAATCAAATAACCACATCAAGTTATCAACACTCAAATAAACAATCCCCAATTCTTAATCATCAATGCTAGAGAGAGACAATTATAAAGAGAGAAAGAGAGTGCATACTCACAAAATTGCCAAATATCACTTGGCTACCATCCTTGCAATGAAGTCCTCGTACCGGATCTTACCGTCCGATCCAACATCCACCTCCCGGATCCACTCATCGAACTCGGCAGGCTCCAGCTTCTCGCCAATGCTTGTGAGAATATGCCTGAGATCGGAAACCGCGACGAACCCGGTCCCCTCCTTGTCAAGGACCTTAAACGCGTCGCGAAGCTGGCGATCAAAAGGCTCAGGCTTGAGGTGCTTCGACATGAGGTCGAGGAATCTATTAAAGTCAAACGGTGCGGTTAGCTTTTCCTCGGCGACTATTGATTTGAGCTGAGCCTGGGTCGGGTTGCCGCCGAGCGACCGCATGAGAATTCCGAGCTCCGATGGGGCGATCTTGCCATCGCCGTCGGTATCAAAAAGGGTGAAGGCCTCCTTCATGGAGGAGACTTGATCGTTGCTCAGATCTTTCCCCATTAAAACTGTTTACCTCCCCTTTTCTCTTTGCTTTCTTTCTGTTTATCGCTCTCTTCTCTCTATGAATTTATTATGTTTTCTCAATAAAATGAGGAGTAACTTTTGTTCAAATTCTAAATTGAGGAGCATTTTTAGATTTAAGGGCGTGTTTGGCTAGGATTGATATGTGCGTTTTTTAAAAAATTAAAAGTATTTTCAACCATTATAAGAGTTAATACATATGTAAAGATGGATGAATAAACGATAATATTATGGTTAGAAAATTTTAGCAGTATCATTTTTTACTTTCGAAGTACTTCAAGCATAAATTAAAAATAGTGCATTTGAAATTATGTTTATACTTTAAACTATTTTTGTTTTTTGAAAGTCCCACTTTTTTGAAAAATACAATATAATTTCATAATCAAGTACATTATCAAGAACCAATCAAACATCACCAAAAGAAGAAGAAATAAACTCTCACAGACAAGTCTCACATAAAGAGAAAATAAGTTTCACATAATAAAAGAAATAAACTCACCTGAGTGAGAATCGAACTTGAGATTAAACTTAAAAATATGCTAAAATAGAATCTAAAGAATTAATTTATCTAAAATATATGAGGGACAATAATTACTATATCCACATCAGAAAAAAAGAATATATATATATATATATATATATATATATATATATATATATATATATATATATATAAGAAAGTTATTGGGAAGAAAAATAAAAATAAACATTTTAAGATAATGAAACAAGTAACTTCTTGTCTTGGGCATTTTAATTCGTATATTGGTTGATATGTGAGTCTTTTTTATGTTATCCATCACAAATAAAGATGTTATAACATGTATAGTGGGGATCAAAAACGGGACTTTAAGTTGCGGACATTTGCTAAATAGCGGACCTATCCCCCAGAAATGAGAATCACATGGATTGTAGGATTAATGACCAATAAGAAATTGTTATTTTTTAGCAACAAAAGAATGGTGTTTGTGCTTCAACAACCAAAATTAGTATACATCTTCTGACAGAGGATACCAATTATCACATAAATAAAGAAAATGTCAGTACTCATCATCCATTTCTGCATTATCACCAGATTACAGCATCAAGCAGCCCCACTCAAATAAAGGAAATCCAAAATACCAAATTGCATAAAAAATCCAAAATAGCTGGGATACTACAAGTTCACAATAACAGGCTCTAGTTATTACAACCCACTTCATCTCATGAATCCTGCAATGTTGACAACGTAACATCCCAAGTGTGTGGCTTCCATGGTTACTGCAAATCTGAAGGCCACTCTGTGACACAAAAAACCAATGCAAATTAGTACCAAATAAATAGTTATACAAGTAAGAATTATAAGAATCTCAGTTGCACCTGTGGGTGAATCACTATTATCATCTACACTTCGATTTTGAGTAGCATCAATATTTTATGCTCCAGTTATGCATTTAAATAAATAGCAAAGTCATATTTAAACAAATAGCAAATTTAAATTTAAACAAATAGCTGGGTTAAAATAAGTAAACTTGCTTACTTATTATTAAGCGTCGGGCAGTTTCTTTTATCGTGTGTCACACCAACTTTGCCACATCCATGACAACGTCTGCCCTTGGGAATTTTTGTTTTCCCCAAAGCCCTTTCTTTGCCACCCTTCAGCCTTCTGCCACATCCTTTTGCTCGCACTTGGTTCGGCTCAATGTAACTATGTTCATAAGTACTCATCATGTTGACTGACTTGGAAACACTCATTCCACCTGACTCCATTTCATTGTTTCTTTTAGAACCATTCTTTTCAATAATTTTACTGATCTTTTCATCCACATTACCAAAACATTCTTTTAAAACATGTGTGGCTTCTTCATTTGTGAGAGCTCTATCAATGAAATCTAAAGATTGTTGAATTAATTGACTCCGCAAGAGTAAGTATGTCTTGTCATCTTTTATCGCCACATCATTATCATCAACTACACCACTTGATTTTGCTGTCTTTGTCCACCTCTGTAAAATATATTTTGTAGGCAATTTGTCAAGATCATGATACTTATGCAAGTAAGCTATCACATGTCGGCAGATGATTCCCGAACTCTCAAACTTTTTGCAAGTGCATGTTGTATAATCCAAAGATTTGTCATAACGAATCTCTCTGACTTTACAATTGTTGACATTCCTTCGGTAAATCTTATAGTAATGACGGTTGGCATTCTCCTTCATAAGATCAAACCTATAATTAAAGCTTTCACACAATTATTCTTCAAATTTATAATATGTAAAGTATGTATAAATGTCAACCATTTGGCTCAAGAACTCATGGCTACTTTTCATTCTCGGCCTCTCAACCAAATCTTTGTTATCCGCCACCAACTCTACATGTCATTGATGCTGAAGGCCCCGACCAAATTGAATCATAAAATCTACTAAAGAATTTCTTTTAGAAACAAATTTTTTGAATAATGAATGAGAACTCTCTGCTCATTGGCTACTTGACATGCCGGCTGAGAAAACATGATTCATATGTGCGGGTACCCATCTAGAACGGATGTCAAACATTGATTGTAGCCATTTGTTAGCATTCAACCCACTTTTCTCTACCAGCTCCCCCCAAGTGGAGTCAAACTCTTCCACAGTCTCCGAATTCCAAATGCAATCTGAAAACTCTCTATAATAAGCACTGAATTTTACTGAATCAAGCTTCTTTGAAAATTTGGTCAAAATGTGCCAACTACAGTACCTATGAAATGTATTAGGAAGCATCTGTGAAATGGCATTTGTCATAGCCGGATCCTGATCGGTGATAATCATCTCAGGTGCATCCCCTGACATTGTTTCCAAAAAACACTTAAAAAGCCAAACAAAACTATCTATGGTCTCATCACTTAAGAAAGCACAACCAAATACTGTAGTTTGACCATGGTTATTAACCCCCATTAGTGGTGCAAATATCATTCCGTAACGATTAGTATTGTATGTGGTATCAAAAATGACAACATCACCATAAAATCTATAAGCTAGTCTAGAAGTTGCATCGGCCCAAAAACAACGAGTAATCCTTTTTTCATCGTCTGTGTCAATTGTGAAAGTGAATGAAGGATTCTTTTGTTGTTCCAACTTCAAGTACTCATTCAACATATCGCCATCATGTCCCTTCAACTCATTGCGCTTGTCTCTTTCAAAGTTATACAAATCTCGTTGCGTGCAACCAACATTTTCAATCCCTCCTGCCTGCACTGCAAGAAATTTGTATTGTTGGCATTGTGGTATATTCACCATGCTAAGTTGTTGACTTAAAGATTTCTGGGCAGATGACACATTACGGTGCGATCGTAAAAGATGCCTCTTATGTGGGGTTGACAATGGGTGACAATGGCCCTCCTCAATTTTATTGATTACATATAACTCATTTCTTTTTACCACTACAATTCTTGCACCACAACCTTCTTTTGTAGATCTACGTTTTCTTTTCACATCCACACCAGCTAATACTTTGCCTTTTCCTTGCTTATAACACACATACTCTTTCCTAGAAATCTCATCGCTTCCCATCATTTTTTTTTCACTATACTTTCGCACACTAAAACCAGCATGCATTGCATATGTATTGTAAAAAGTGTGAACATCATCTAATGATTGAAAATTTTGACCTAGCTTAGGCGTAAACTCATCAGCTACTTGAGGATAATAGACAAAAGTTGTAGCATTGTTCACATCCAATCCCTCTGCACTCAAGTCATTCCCCTCTAAATCTATTTCTGTACTATCCCCACAACTTCCATTTTCATGGTTCATGTCATCCATTTTTAATAAACCTGAAAATCATGTATGTGCACAACCAATTTAAGTTAAGTAATCCAAGTTTTACATTATTTCAGTGCTAGTTAAACCCATGCATGCTGGATAAATTATATGTGTCAATTTTACATATCAAGCTCTTCATGTTGCCAAGGAGCACAATCATCATTTAAAGAACCAACAAATTTTAGTTATCATTTATAATGTATTTGAAAATCATGCAGCTATGTATGCAGTTGGGTAATAGAAAATGGAAATCTACATCCCATGGTTAATGGGACTTATTACTGCTGTAGTTTATATGATTAGAAAAGATCACAACTCTCATACAATTTTTTAGCATGTTGCCACAGTCTACAGCCTCAGCCTTGCACAAAACATTCTCCTATGTTCCTTTTCTCCCCAACCAAATTTCAGCATTGAAATGAAGCATTTGGGAATATTTATTACTCCATTCCTCAGTGTTTTTGTTTAACTAATTCATGTTAATAATAGTTTGTGGGTTGTGGCATGAAATTATTAATGGGTTGCTTCAAAATCTTAAAATTATGGAACTAAAGTTCATAAGGAAACTCATTCATGTTTCTGTGTTATTTTAAGGTAACTCCTTGTTTCTCCCCTTTTCATGGCACTATATATTAGATATTAGAGAAGTAAATGATCACAAATGAAAATTTGTTGAGAAAAAAAAATCATGCGAAGCCACATCAATAAACCCAGAACAAACCCAAAATAAAATCTTGCGAAGCCACATCAAAAATCAAGTATGTAGCATAAACCCCTTTTATAAGCCTAGAATGCAAGCATAATTTTTGGGCAAAACATTAAACCGACACATCAATAAGCTTTCTAAACAGAGCACGATAAGCCACTTACCAAAATCAGAGGTAGAATTAGCAAAATCAGAGGATTCGTGCTCTGATTTTGAACTGATGAGTCGATGGGTCGTGGCGATGGGTCGTGCTACCAGTTGCGGGGGCGATGGCCGTCGGCGATGGGGGATTTTGAGAGTGCGACGGCGGCGATGGGTGAGGACTAGCAGATTCTCATGGCACTCTTGATCGGGGAATTCGATTCTCAGAGTTAGTAGCGAGAGAGGAATGAAAAAAAAGGGCTTGTTACATAAGTCCGCTATTTAGCAAATGTCCGCGACTTAAAGTCCCGCTCTTGATCCCCACTGATAACATGTAATATTAACAGTACATCAAAACCCTTATAATTTATGCGTTAATTAAGCTAACATAATCCTTGTCATTCATTATTAAAATAAGAATTAAACACTTAAGTTCCATTCAAGTCCTTTATACTTTATATTTTTTCCTAAATCGACTTAGAGTACTGTCAAGTGCAAAACTCATATAGAGTACGTGTCGATAAGCATGTACAATATTACATGCAATTGTCTCTTTTTCGCTAAAGTGTGTAAATTTGAAAGAAAATTATTATTGTAATACTCCTCGGTCTGAAATAAGCATTCTATTTTATTGTAACATAATAAATTTAATAGGTTCAAATATTGCCAAGTAGAGAAAAGGGTATTGACTTTGTCTCTCTATATTTATTCCACTGTATTTTGAGTAAAAGGTATCTTAAATTGACCTAAAATAAATTATTTTAAATCACTTTCAATATAACATCATTTGATCGTCAATTTAATAATCTAACCGCACGAATGTAAAGAGTATGTAAAAAATATGAGATTATGTAAAAAAATTATTGATAAGTTTTGCATGAGTAAGTTAATAACAATAGAAATTATTAAAATCTAAGATGTCGAAATATATATTTATATCCATATTATTTTTATTATTATAAAAATGATATTTTAATGCTTTAAATAAAACGAAATTTTGCTTTCATATTTCTGCATGTCTATTACTTTCGTACGGTTAAATTATTAAGTTGACGACCAAATTACGTTGTATTAGAAATGACCTAAAATAATTTATTTTAAGTTAATTTAAAATATCTTTTACTCAATACTTTATTAATGAAATATCATGATCCTAATAACGTTTGTATATACACCGTTTGTACATGCACTGACAATACATTCCAAATGAGATGGGATGTTAGTGCATCTCCAGGGAAACATAACATGTGTTTATAGTACGGACTACGGAGAATGGAGCCATACAATCCAAAGGTAGTAGTTTTCAAAAAAACAAAAAAAAAAACAAAAAGGAAAAAAAGATCAATAACTTCTCTACATCTTGTACCTAACTTTCCAAAATAACGATATAAAGATCATAAATCAAAGACCTATAACTAACTGTTACCGAAAAGACACAAATAATACTCACAAATTTACAATACATGTCTAAACTAAATACATTGACTAAAAAAACCACTTGATAATTGAGGAAAGCAAGGGTCTAGGACAGTATTTGCTTCCTGTATTGACATGCAAAAATATGATACTCCGTTTTATCATCTTAAAACCATACCAAATGTCTTACAAGAGACGGACCATAAACCTGCTTTACTTACCGCTGCAGGAAATAAACCAAAAATCCAAAAGAATCAAAATATCGTCACGTTTGTTTGCTAGGATTATAATCCCAAGGTTATAATACTTGATTGAACATGATATTAAATAGTCTTCCATATTAAATCATTTTATAATCCCAGGACTAATAGTTCCAAGTCCAAATTTGAAAACAAACAAAGCACTTAGGATTAATAGTCTTACCTCAAATATAATCCTTGCAAACAAACATAACCAACTTTTAAAAGTGTACACGTTCAGATATGGATATGGTGAACATCAATAACCTATATACTATAAACAAGAACAAAATGTAAAGTGAACGAAAGATTATAAGGGATGAGCCCTCAGCCCAATTTGTGGACGATGTTAGTGGTAAATATCGAATGATGCTACTAAGCATATGATAAATTGTAGTTGTTTATACATTGTGATCACTGGAGAGTAATTTGTCTTCCTCATTCAACAATTCAGTCATGGAGAGCTGAATGTTCTGTTTAGAGTTCATTTTATTCCACTCGTTTTCTACACGGAAGAATACCCACTGGAAGCGCCGGAAAATCTCCATGGCAGTTATTGTGAACACGGTAAGGTAGTTATGGCGGAGATGGGCAGATAGCTTGTATGTCCACGTGCACCGCAGAATCAGATTGCTACCTAATACCCAAAAGTAAACCTGCAATATCAAAGCAAAGACTTGTTACTCTTGAAACTGGAAGTTTACATTTTGTCAAAATGGAGTAAGGTGTAAATCACAAATATTGGTTAGTTAAACGAGTGCAGGTTTGGGAGCCATGCCAATCACATTAAGGAAGATGCCATTAGGTAATGTTTTTCTTTAAGTAACTATTTTGGCTGTTTTCCCCTTCCACACAAGTCAAGAAAGTTCCTATAGAAGACATTTTTCAAAAGTTGTAGCAAGTTTAAAACTATGTGGTTGGAGACAGTGGGAACAACAAATAGTTGGCCAATTGCAAGTAAACCGAGTAGATGATTCAACCAATTTGCAGTATTAAGCGTGCCTCCAAGTAGTTATAAACCGAATTAGGATAAACCAGAAAGATCAATTAAGAGGACAGCTGCAAAAAACAAAAACAATTTGTGCAACCTTACCCATTTTTGTCCATATAACACGTGGGACAAGAAATGCAGTCTGCTGAACTTGAAGATCCGAGTGAAGCCACTGGCAGACAAAAAAAAATAATAGGTAAATTATTACAACAAATTTTGCAAGAAAATTCTCTCAGGGATATATATATTTCTTGGATGAAATACAAATGTCTACAGGAACATAATGTTTTTTATGTAGATTATATAATGGGTGCAAATATTAGGTAAAACTAAAGGCTAAAGCCCATACGGCGAAAGCACTAAAATGCAAGTGCATGTAAACATATGTAGAATCAGCAAAAGAAATCTAAAATGCAGAGATTAGCATAGCAGAAAACAGCTGAAAAGGGACTGAGAGATCGGGTTAATTAAGTGTTGCTAAAAAACAAAAAGGAACCTGGCATAAGTGAGTAAATTAGTTATCAGGTATAAGTTAAAAGCATGACATTTCAGATTTATATAACAATAAAAATTGGTAAAAAAGTGACCCTGGCATACCTCAAGTCCCAGTCTCTGGTCACATCCCAGTAAAAAGAATACAGAGAGTTCAAAACACCCGAGAGAAGCCACAGAGGACGATACATGTTTGTCCACTTATCAGGGAAGACATGATACTTGAGGGCTGAAAGAAAAATCACTGGTACTGCAGTCGAGTATTTTAAAGCTGAAACATAAATAGATAAAAGTTAATAGTGAGAGTCAGAAAGGGATCCTTTTCTTTGATGGGTTACAGCAAATAATCCTATTAATGCAAAAAAGTTTCAGTAATTCACAACAACAACAAAATGTGAGGCTTCACAAGATGATGCACCAAAAAGAAACAATTCACAACATCAAAAACTTCATGTAAAAAGCAATTCAGTCATAAAAGAGGAACGTAGTTAATCATCTTCTACTGTCGAAAAATCCCCCATTTGAAAATGCACTTCACCATTAGAGGTGAACGGGAGGTAAGAAGGGTAAAAAGTAACTAACAGAATAAGCATGACTACGTAGAATCTACAATACTACTACCTTTATCAATAAATGGTACAAGGAGTATATATTCCGAGTTCCGACAACAAGCCTCTTCGGTCACAGTTAGATCTAAATAAACAAGTTTAATAGATCAAAAAGAAACTAAACATATTACTATCTTTGCTTAATTACCAATCCAAATAATCTGGTACGCCATCTTAGAGTGTTTCTTTTATTTTCTATTTTCCTCCTAATAAACTAGATTTCTCCTTTTCTGTTCTTCCTGGACTGGCACAGTAACGCCATATTAATGTTATGCTTTAGGATGAGGCAGCATTGAGGAGTGGGTTGTTGACCAGTACATATATTTTTATTCATATAATATCTTATTTTTACTAAGTGAGTGAATAGCGAATTACCACAAACTGATCTAAACAACCAAAACTGCTTTAATTTTAAATGTGGGTGACACCATAGACTGAGAAAATTACAATATTCCCACCATAATAATTCCATTGGGAAGTAACAAATACTGCAAATTGATGGTTGTAATAATAATTCCATTGAGTTCTAGAATTAATGACCATTTTTAGCGGGTTCAGTTTGACAAACTAGTGAGTTTCAACAAAAATCATGTGCCAACCAAACAGGTAAAAATATAGTTACAATTAATGTTATATGAACTTCTTTACCTGAAAATGATCAAGTAATATTACAAATAACTAGCACTCCTATTTCTTAACAAAAAGTAAAGCTGTATAGGAAAGAGAGAATAAAATTGGCTATCTTAGAACTATAAAAAACTAAACTATAAGTATATCAGGTTTTCTATATGCAACATATAAACTAGTTCAAGACATCCAGTTTTCTCCTAATCCCATGGCATTTTTTTTCTAATCTAACGTGTAACTACAGACCCCACAGTAATTTGAGGAGCAAATCAGCATAATGGCCATCCAATGCAGGAGACTTTTAACGAAAATATCAACCAGGGAATAGCAAGTAGAAAAATAAAAAGATAAAGAAATCTTACCATTCAGTAGAGTGGATTTTTCCCCTGTATCCTTGTATTGCCGAAGACATTGAAAGAGACGAAAAATATAAGGCAAAACAAGAACTATAGGGATTGCACCAGAGTGACTGCCACAAACAGAGTCAGCTTCAAACCATGCAATGGTGGCAACCTGCACATGTTTGTGAATTATCTCTATAAAGACAGAAAGTCATTTTGGGTATCAACAATCATGAGAAAAATTATCAATATCGAATCTAAGCAAAACCTAGCCAGTACAGATGACTGATGACTTGGACGGATGCCTAGATGGAGTTACTAGTATGGTAATCTCAATCAAAAATCTAGTTACTACTTGTATACTTTGTATTAATAATAACCAGACTACCAGATTATCTTATCAACTAAAATACCAGACTACAGCCAAAACCAAAAAGAAAGGCTCCATAATGTATTTGAACAGACAACTACGGAGCTGGTTCTGAGGATCCAATCCTTCACACTGTTAGCATCTCCATTACTACCCCTCCTAGAATTTAGTATTTTAGTACTATTCATTGTTACATTGCATCTTTGGAGGATATTTTTTCAGGGTAAAAGATATAAATTATTGATGAATAGAGAAGAAGTTACAACACGTGGAGTGCGAGAAGTCCTCCAAAAAAAAGAAATCAAAGAAAATAAGTGGGGGGAAATTCGAGGCCTTAGAGAAGCACCCCCACCCCAAAAATAATGTATGTATATATATATATATATACACACACACACACACATATACTTGTTAAGATCTGAGAAAGAAATTCCTCCTTGAAAAGCTCCCAATGCATGAGCCCAAATAGAAGCAAAGAAACACACTATCCAAAGCAAATCTATTAGTTGTCCGACCAAAAAAAATCTATCATTCCTCTAGACTGAAACTCCTCACAAAATGGAGAAAGAAGCAAATCTCCAAGGAATCCTCCCACCCTTCTAGTGCTAAAACCCCAAGAGAAGATTTTCAACCAAAGAGTGGCGACAAATTGAACATTCACCAATACGGTGAACGAAAAACACCATAAAAGGAATTAACGGGAGGATCAGTATATGAAGAGAGGTCTCTCTTGTAACAGTGAAGAATGACCCGACCCGACCACAAGAAGACAGAATGGTACTCGAATCCATTTACAATCCCAAGTTTCCAGACACATCACACTTCCGCTCGGGCCTAAGACGGACCAAAGAAGAGTGGAGAACCTCTTGCTAGTTTTTGGAATTCGACATCAGGAAGTGTTTTCACACCATCGACCGACATCGACTTTAAGGAAAAGATTGACGAGCCCAAGTTCTTTTACCCCATTCAGAAAGTCTTTTCCGCCGAACGACTTGTAGGAGGTGAGAAGGGCTCTTACTCCGTCCCACACAGTGTATTACTATCGGCCCTACCAGGCAACATCCTACACAAGCTTGATTATATATATATATATATATATATATATTCTTGTTAAGAAATTTAGTACTTTTCATTATTACATTGGATCTTTAGAAGAAATTTTTATAACCATTCCAGAGTATAGGCAAAGCAATTAAGATTGTTCGATATAAGCTTAAGCTTAATAAAAGAGGATGTTACTTTTTCAATTTTTCCACTAGCAAGAAGAGAAGATTAACAAAACTAAAGTGTTAAAGTTAATTATACTAAACATACTACATGGAAAGAACTTAATATGAAGAAAAATAAAAAACCTGTCGATGAACCATACGACAAACAGAGCGCTCCAAATCTGAAAAAACCTGTAGAGAATACTAAAAATTAAAAGCACATCAAAAAAGTTAATGACAAGTTAAAAATCATGAAATCATCCATAGATATGTCATTATAGTAATTAACTTTTGAGTTCAAGCCTCAAAGCTGATAAAAAAAAAAGCTTCTACAAGACAATCAAAATTGTAGTTTAAATATATAGAGGTTATTCAGAAAAGCACAATAAACTTTTTTACAGGCACAATATAATAGTACAGGAGCCATAATAACTTTAGTTGGATCTCAACAATGTTAAGTCAATAGATCTTTAAGGAAAGGTGGCACACTTGCTAGAAAATTCTACCACACCGTCAGGAAATGATAGTTTCATTTGACTTTTGACTCTTTGTTTTTTCTTAACCAAATATTAAGGTTATTTAGTTATTCAGCCTCAGTAAATTGATCAACTTCAAAAGGATTATTCATCACCTGATTTTACTATCATAGTCCGTGCCTAATGCAGTAATTTTACTATAATCTGAATGGGACAATATATAACAAGTTACTGAATTACTGTTCTGATATACACTATGGCAAATGATGAGACAAAACAATACTACTACTACTACCACTACTACTACTACTACTACTAATAATAATAATAATGATATGATAATAATAATAATAATAATAATGTTAGTATTAGTAATAATAATAATAGTAGTAGTAGTACCTTTGACATAGAGGTCAATATATCAGCCACGAAAAAGTCGGGGAACGTAATTGCCTGTAAAGATCAAATAAGGCATAATGTAAGTATATACCTATGCAAGTCCATAACACATTCATCTATAAAAATGCAAATTCATTACTTTGCCCAAGCCCCAATGAGATCAACCTGAAAAAAGGAATACCAAGTATATCAACTTCCATCAAGTCCTTTAACCCTAATGAGTGTGGCCACCCACATTTGCATGTAAAATATGGTCAGTTCAGACACCCATATCTGACAAATGGAACGTTGTGCAGGATTCACGAGATCAACTAGATTATGGCCACAGCCTTCATTGCAAGAATAGTTTTTTTTGCCATGTTCAGTAGTTTGCAAATCGAACTATGACCCCCCCCTCTCCCCCGCGGACTGCTTGCTCGGATTTTAATGTGAAATGTGGCATGAATAAGAGCAGAATTGAACAGCGCAAAAAACTGCTTGTAGCTTTACATACATTAGTAAATAAAAATCAATTTCCAAAACATTCAAGTTTTACGTAAATCATAACAAACTTGTGAAATCAGAATAATTTACACAAATTTCATTTTTATCTCTTTAGGACATTAACAAAATGACAAATGAACCACTGAAAAAAATTGTCAAATGAGTTAGAACTGCCACATAGGTACCTTAGGTTATGAGAACTATCCAAATTTGGCCTTAACAAGTACTGTGCCGTAATAAACTTAAACTTGCCTGTAATGGAAAAACTATCCGCCACAGAGTCCTCAACAAGAAGTAACGGGACGACAAATAGAATATATCAAATGGGAATATCAGAACCATCGCAACAACAGCATACAACAGCACCTGCAATTGATCATATGTAACATTTTAAAATTCATGTGTTAGTATTTGAACACACATAATTACACAAGGGACTCATCGGCTAACAAGTAGCACCCGCCAAAAAATTATCCCTCTACTTTGAGTTCATGACACTAGAAACTGAGTCAAAGAGAGAAGAATGGGTCCAAATTCACCATAGAGATATAAATAAATTAAAAACTCTAAAGTCTGAGAACTTATTACAATCATCACCAACATGTAATTTAATTGGCAACAGGCAAGAGTTGCAGCACAGATACTGTCTACTGGGATAATTATAAAAACATAATTAACAGGCACTTCAGATAAAGAAAAAAGCTTCATCAATAACATTGCTTCTGAAATAGGAAGCAATATATAGAAACAATACAAATCCCCAATTTCAAAAGCGGGTAGAATCGATCTTATAATAGTCTATCTATTCTTTTTTGGATAAAAAAATATATTCATTCTTATCAATGGAACAAAAATTTCTGGCCCAAGCAAATCATTTAAAATCTGAGATAAAAAATTGTTTATTGGATTTTTCTATAAATACCTAAAGCTAGATTTTTAACCCTATCCAACTTAGACACCCGCTTAGGTATCTCCCTTTGACCATATATATATATATATATATATTTACTATATGTTCAGGACAAACCTATCAGTTGGACAGACTCGAACATCAGGTTTACTTTTGACATACAGTTCACTAGATGTAAAGCTATCACTTTCTAAAAGGAGAACTATATGTATCAAACAAGCATATACTGTACAATGCGAGGGCAGAGATAAGAAAAGGAAGAAGAGGAAGAATGTTTCATTCTCGCAAGCAATCTCCTATGCACGCACACTACTTTTTCCCTTTCATTCCCACCCACAATAAGACTAGAACAGTATACAGAAAAACCTTGCAAACTAAGTTGACATAAAAGACTTGGACATCTCTTAGGACTTACAATTAGAAAACTCAAAAATATCATCTAGAATCCTAAACTTTAAAGTCTTTCTACTTGTACAGCCCAAAATACAAAACACACATAATTCATACTTCTAAAATTACAGAAACAGAATGAAATTTAAACCTAAATCCAAATTACATAGTTTTGACACCATCCTTCATCTGACCGCCATAAAGTGTTGAAGAATGGGGGTCATGTGGAATCCATATGTTGGCACTCCAAGGCTTGTTAGAGTAGGTTGATGCATCTTTTGGCTTACCATATAGATCTTTCACTGGAGAAGGTGGACAAACTCTTACATATCGATATGTGGAGATGTATGAAATCAACTATATCTATCTGGTCTTAACACATCACTTTTTCAATGGTGCAATAACAGGTTTCGAGATGCAGCTTTCATATAGCGGACTGAATCATAGAGCAATAGATCAACAAATAGAAATATGGTGCTAGATTATTTTCAAGATGTGTTATGCAGAGAAGTTGCAGAGAAGATGGTAATCATCTTTCGTTTCATAAAGTTAATTTCTGTTTATTATTGTCAATAAAAGTAAAAAGAAAAACAATGTGCAAGATCAAAAGAAGCCAGATACGCTGAACTACTTTTCATAAAAATGGAATAATACTGATTGCTTCTCAGAAAATAATAATAACAAAGAAAGGTGATGCAAGTAAATATGTGTATTCATATTTGTTTAGTAGGACTCATTTTGCAGAATGCATGAAATGGAAGCACAAATATTCACAAAACTGACTCCAACTGATGTTGGTCCACATATAATTCACATAAGTTAATTATACACGTTTATTGCTTTGCCCTCAGCGCACCAGCTTCAGAAGTTCAAGGGTTGCCACATCAAAATAGAATTAGATAAATACTTATATTATACGGTACATTTGTGGGGTGACCTTCAATAGAAATTTACTAATCAATTTAATGTATATACATAAAGTAATATACGGTGAGTGGAAATAATCAGATGTTCAACCAACATATCGAGCAAAAGCATTTTATTCAACTAAACAAAAAGGAGGCATCTATTACACTGGTTGAAATGCAGCCAACGAAACTTCTCCATGAGAATAAAGATAAAGATAACTGGTCATGCTAGTTGGCACAATGATTGTCATCCAGGTGGCACACTGCAAAATCAATGAAAATTATGAGCAACTCGGGCAGCATAGTCCTATTTAGTAAGAATTAAACTACTATCTGCATAGAGAGACGGGAGAATGGAATTTCCATGTGGCCTCATCTCTTTGGCCTTTGCAAGGAAGAAGTAGATTACAAAAATTAAAATTTACAAAGAGAGGCAACAGAGCATGGAGCCGCAACTTCATTACTAATACTCATATACCAAATGCAAATTCACAATTAAATGGAATACAAAGAATCCCACATAACAAAAACATCATCATTCTAATCAACTATTTGGTGATGAGAAGGAAAGAAAGAAATCTAAATAAGCCCAGATGCTGAAGATGAATAGCTTGTGAAGTGAAAAAGTAAAGTACAGCCTTGAGAAGAGTATCAGGCACGAAGCCAAGGTGGAAAGAAGTTTCAACTAGCGATGGTGTAAAACGGTCTACCTAGCAAGAATATTAATCATATCTTGGTTATAACACAGGCAACTTATCCTGGGTGCAATGCTCTATCTTCTTTTGTGAAAGAATTAGAAACTCCATTTTTAAATATACCTTCCATATTTCCCTGTGGGTCAGGTGATTTTGGTCGAGGTCAAATATTTTAGCATAACTGACGTTGGCTTGTACAAAGACCCACAAATTAATACCCCAAAACCAAACCATCATAGTCTGCAACATCAAAGTAAAAATAAAATGTGTTTAGATAAGGAACGAAGTAGAAACGAAATATTAAAGTAGTCTGATACATAAATGAGTGAAGTAAATGAACGTAAAGCACTTCACTAACCACAAGAAGTAGAGGATTATAATATAGAAAGGCCTCATATAGAAATAGATCCCTCAGGTCTGCACTCATTCGCATTACAGAATCCCACCCAATCTGTAAATATTATGAACACATACACTCATTAATACCAACTTCTTTCCAATTGAAGATGCTAGTCACGATGAAAATAAATATAGATAGCAAATTTAAAGATATAGAACTGACCTTGCAACAACTGAAACCCCAGATGAAAAACAATATTACCTGGAATCAACTTAGATAAAACTCTTGTAAATATATGCAAAAATCTGGACTAAATACTACCATAACCAAAAGCCAGAACAAACAGAAAAGCAGCCACACAAGAATTTAAACAACTTAACACAACAAGATTACTAGGAATTGATTACATCTAATATCAATATCTATGATTGATATGCATGCCCTTTATTCATCTGCAACACACAACTAGAAAAATAAAAAATCTAAAACCTTTACCAAGTTTGTTTTCTTATCCACCAAGGTAGCTGAGGGGTGAACTAGGTAAATGTTACACCCCTTGCAGTTACTTGCAGCAAGTGGATGTCCACACTTTTGGACCCGCAAATTCATGGTTGTCAACCTTAACTTTTCCCACCTAGGCAATGGCCCCTAAGTAGAACCTTAAATGGGAGGAAAAAGATTCGCCGGTGTAACAAGTGCGCTATGCAGAGAGGAATAAAAAAGGGATGTCAATATGAGAAAAACAACATTTCCATTGCCAGAAATATCAATAACAAAACTCCATTGGTCTCGATCTAGATCAATCATGTTTGCATATTGTGCAATGAAGATGGTAAGTTGCCTTCTACATTCCTCAGAAACTCAAGACCTTGACAATATATATATATATATATATATATATATATAAGAACTTGAATCATCTTTGCAACCTCTCCTAAAAAAATTCAGGCTAACAAGACAATCAAATAATTTTTACAAAATAGATTTCAACGAATAGCCTTTTTTATTTATTTATTTATTTTCTTTACTTTACTCTTGATTTACTATTCCTCGATATATGTGGCATTCATTTTCAGCCTACCCCAAGTAACTTGGGATAGAAAAGGCTTTGTTGAGCTGAGGTTTTATTCTTACATTTTCTTCTCTTTCATTTTTATCTGGTTTCATTGTTTATTTTTTTCTGTCTTTGTACTTTTACTCATTCATGTGAATTTTTTCATGTCTTTGGGGGATGTTATGGAGAAAGAGAAATTGTCAATATTTTGAGGAGCAAGAACAGTCACTTTTGCATATTAAAAACTTGTTTTTGAGCCTTTTGTTTTTTGGCAGAATGAGGTTTATCCATACTCGTTTATTGCTTTTGTAGATTTTTGTTTAGTCTTGGATCATGAGCTTTATTTCGTGACTTGGTGATGTATCTTTGCTTGTAAAGGGTGACACCCCCTAGGTGACTATGAATAAAATTTGCATATCAAAGAAAAAGAAGGTTTGTAGAATACAAAATAAAAATTGTTAAAAGATGCACTTGTGGGACTCATTAGATGAAATCAATAACCTGTTTTGTCCACAAATGCACAAGAATTAACTGTTTACCCTCGTATAGTTGTTATTTATGTGATTAAGTGAGGTCTTAAGAGACACTGTAGCTTTTGGTATTCATCACAACATGAAAATTTAGGATGTCATGTACTGGATACCTTAAGTCTCCATAGTAAAATAGGTGACGGCATTATTGCCACACTAGTCAATGGTGTGGTCACACCCTTCATCTCATCTGACTCTACTGAATGCGAGAAATCTTCTTCAACACTATTTCCAAGGTCACTGGTACCTAAGACATTCCACAACTATTAGATTTTGCATGATAACCATTGAGGAATTAAAACATATGATAACAACAAATATGCGATTGGCAGTCAAAAGTTTCTCTACCCAGATCAGAGACCACAGCTCTGCTTCCAGACTTTCGTAGATGAGGACTGTAAGCAGGACTCACATGACCTCCAAACATAGATGAGAAACATAAACTATTAGGTTAAACCTATATTTGGAACCTGCGATCACAAGTATAACAAGTAAACTTTGATATTCTTCTCTGACATAATCATTTTAAAGAAATTATCTTAAAATAAAAAAACTAAATACCCTTGCATGAATATTAACAATCATGATATTTATGAACAACATGAACATATACATTTTCCTAACAATTATTATGCATCATTGTACAACATTATGGGATTAAATAAATGAACAAAATATCTTTTACAAGTGATATTTGAGGAGTTATACATGAAAAATATGTGCAACATAGGAAATTCAATATTGATCTTATATTTTGGAATAGAGGGAGTAAATTATGATTCATGCTCTGTGTCTTTGTGTGTATTGAGATGACACTAAGATTCTTATGATTAGGCCCTAAATTTTAAAGTAGGGGGAGGGGGAATATATTGCACGAGTGAACCAGATAAGTTGTTAAAATTGCAGTATTCTAAAATGGGGTGACGATTCAGCAAAATGAGCACAAGGGTTTTTCACTTACGTATAAAAGCAGATTTATCAAAAAAATTATAAGAGCATCCCTAGACCATCACCATCACATGTTTCGTAGGTTATGTGACCTTCTGTGAATGTAGGAAATGCTTCCCTCAAAAACTGGATTTGGATATTGAATTGAATCAAATAATATGCCACCACGGGACTGGGAATTTTTAGATAGCATCTGGAACACAAACCTATTCAGATTAATCAATTATCCAGTCATCACGCCAGAAAATTAATAAAACAACAAAGGAACGCACTTTTACCAAATATCACGTTTAGTGATTAAAGCAGTCTTACTTTGTACGATGAAATTATAATTTTACCAGAGATCCTAAATAGGTCACATTGAATCAATCCATATCGGGTAGTCTTCTACTAACTAAAACGTTCTGATATTTTCTATCAATTACTAATAATTTTAAACAAATTCCTATAACATATGACAAATAAAAAAGAAACGCAATGCTGCACTTCTAACCTGGAAAAATTCAATCAAATTAGCAATTCATCAAAACAAATCTACATACATATTTTCCAAACATTGCGTAAATCAAAATAAACTGTTACTCCAAACATGCACCTCTAACCTATTGGTACGACAAGCCTCGAAGGAGCCGTGATCGGTTTCAGTTAGCAGATTCCGATCTGGTGTCAACAATCTCTCTTCCCTCTCGATTGCTAGTCAGATCTCATCTCTCTTCCTTTCTTGTTCATCTAACGGCAATCTCACTCCTCTCTCCGTGATGCGTGTTGTGGAAATAAATTAATTACATTTGCGTTTATCTTTGTAATATTCATTTAGAGGGTCCGTTAGAATGTATATTGGGCGGGCCGGGCCTAATCGAGTTTTGGGTAATTAGGCTGAAGTCACTTTTTCTAAATCTTATCTAGGTCTGAACAATTTGAATTTAATTTGAGAAATTATAAAATTCAAAATTATTAATATTTTATTTGATTTTTGTTTATATCATTAAAATTATTATAGATTATTCAAAAAATTACTTTTTATTAATTTTAGTGTAAAATAATATTGCCAATGTTATAATTTAGTGAATTCACGTAAAAAAGTTCGAAATGAGACTCAATGTAAAGAATAGTATTCATGTAATTGGTTCCCCGTACACAAATTGAGTATTTTTTTTTATTTAATAATTTTTGTCTACTTTTATATAATAAATTTGTTACAATTTAAAATTGTAATGATTATGCTAATATAGAATTTTTATACATGGGTGTGAGTATTTATGACCTAAAGATTAATTATGTTTTTTAAATTTTAAAAGTTAGCTTGCATAGTGTTTTTATCCAACTATGAAGTGTTAGATAAGAAATAACAAAGATACCAACAAAAAAATATTGAAAGAACAAGTGTAACGCAACTTTGATAGAAATATGGTATGAAATCTTTCCATCTTTGATTTATAACACTTAAACTTCATTTATTCCAAATCCCAATTGAAACAAATAAGTTGTTTAGCATATTCAAACACTTTCATAATTTGACAATACAAAAATAATAAAATTAGCATGATTATTATAAATATATAAATATTGTGTCTTTTATTATAAAGAGATAGGAAGAAAAGTTAAAATAACATTAAAAATATTAGTTGTGTAAAATAGCACGGTGTAACCCTTTAAATTTCGATTGTAAGCATTTTTGCAAATGGAAAAAATAATCCAATTTCTCTATTTTATTCAACAAGATTAAAGATATATTTTTAAAACAATATCTCTAGCACCGTTTTCAAATCACTATTGGACTGGGCGGTTGAATTGGAAATCAATTCTATGTTCGATTTAGTTTTGCTCGGTTGAATCAGTTCGGTTAAAATTTTAATTGAACCTGTTGACCATTGATGGTTCAACTCGTAAAACTAGTTAAGTTGACCTAGTGAATCAGTTTTTGTTTTTTTTGTACCAATTTTTTTTTAATATTAAAATTAACCACTCTTAGTAATATCGTAACTTAACTTTATTATATTCTAGTTCATAAAAAATGAGATTTTTTTAAAATTTTATTCATTGCTAAGAACATATATTTTTATATATTTATGACATCATCGGTTCAATAATGGTAACTATTGATTGAACCAATGGCCTATCTACCTAATTACTTTTTCGGTTCGATGACCGGTCCGGGTTTGAAAACATTACTTTATATGATAAATTTATATTTTTAATATTTGTTGACAATTAAATAGTGTCAGTTAAATACTCAAAATGATAGAAAAAAATAATAATCACAAATTAAAAACATCGTCAATACTTTAAAATTTAAAATAAAAATGTAACTCAATTTTAAGTACAAGTTAAAGAAGTATATAATTAGCATCACATAATAAATACATCAAAATGAAGTATTACTTAAAAAATTATCAAGTGCCATCAATATCAATATTATTTAATATTAGAGGTACATTGAAAAATTATTTTATTTTACGAAAAGAGTATTTTGATCACACTAATATATAAAATTTCAAAGTGTGATGTGAATTTATTTATATAATATTTTTTTATTTAATAATACTTCTTAAATAATAATTTATTATGTCAACTAAAACTATATAAATTAAATTCTATTATACAAAGTGGGAGGCGTGGGATCAAAATTAAGTTTTAGAATTTATAAATTAACGAGAAAAGAAAGCGTAAGTAGTACTCCCTCCGTCCCAAATTAATTGTTTTTCTAGCATTTTTTAAAGTTAAACTGACTATTTTTAAAATTAATAATTAAACATATATAAATATATTTCTAAAATTATAAAAATTGAAATTAGTAATAAATTGTATATACTTTCTTTTGGTTATAATATCTTTACATATATGTTAGTAAAAATAGTAAAAAAATTAGTTTTAAAAATAGTCAATTTGATTTTAAAAAGTCATAGAAATGTAATTAATTTGGGATGGAGTAGGAAATACCGGGAGGAGTTATTTCATATTGTGCACCCGCGAAGGTAGTTTCGGTGTACGGCGCCTCAGTGTTGCGACTTTCGTACATAAACCGCCTCATTTGCTTCTGGAAAATCAAATCTTACTTGGTGTAGAAGGAGAGGAGAGAGAATGGGGAACGTGTTCTGTTTGTTTTGTGGATGTATAGGTCAAGCAAACGTAGGAGTTGTGGAGAGATGGGGACGCTTCGAGAAACTGGCGGAACCTGGCCTTAACTTCTTCAACCCTTTCGCCGGAGAATTCATCGCCGGCATTCTTTCCACCAGAATTAACTCCATGGACGTCACAATCGAGACCAAAACCAAGGTATTACCCCCTCTACAATTCCAAGATGTCTAAATATTTTTTTCCTGATCCCTAATTTTCCCAAATTGTTTGAACATCACGAACACTTATACATACCTCTCTCAGTCTATCCGTGTTTATTATTTTGCGGGTGGATCAATTAATATTATGTTAATGGGAATGGATTAGACACTAGCCTCCAAATTGTAAATTGAAACTGATACACTTCAAAATTTTGCTTGATACTTGTATGACAAATTGTTTATTGTTTTATTAATTATTGTTCAGTTAAGATTAATTGGGTTGATATAATAGATTAAATATGTTGTGATTCTGAGTGATCACGTCGAAGTATTTTCATGGAGAATAAATTGTTGCAAGTAGTTTCCGTAGAGTGACTAACTTTATGATTATACTCAGATTCGGTGATAGATGGCCAGGTTAATTGTTTGGGGTCCATATGGAAGTTTAATAGTTTAAATCCATAAAACTTTACGCATGCATAGGAATGAGGTGCAACCGTGCGATATATGAGAATGATGTGTTCATGGGATCTAGGGCATGAGAAATCAGATCAAGTAGTGGGATTTGAAAATTACAAGCTATTAGCTCCGGTTGAATGAGATTGAGGATACTTGCTGACCATGAGGATTACATTTCGTTTGTTCTTTTCTTGGGTGGAGTTAGACATTGATTGGGATGAAACTGCTTCTTTTTTCTTAATAGTCATTCTCAGTCTATAGGGTTATTGTAAGTATTAGCTTATTATGCGCTTTGGCTAAACTATCAATGTTGCTAACGATTGGCGTAGACACCCAGAAATTTTTTGTTTGTATTTTTGAAGCTCGACATTCTAGTTTTATATCCTAGTTGTTTCCAGATTGATGTGTCCATTGGCATTTATAAACTTTTCCCCCCCTGCATGTATGCATGGTTGTATGCCATGTGGTTTTTGTACAGCACACAGCAATTGTCATCTACTTGGGTAGAATGACTTTAACAATTAATGTCAGGATTCTATGTTGTGCACTTTCCTCCTAGGAGAGAAGTAGTGCATGTGGCGAAACTATGTAATTTCACGATAGTTTTTCACCGTAACTCTTTTGGCACTTCATCTATCAGTATGTGCTCAGCAAGTGGGTTCTGATCCATGTGATTCATTTGGTCTTCATTATTTCACAGCAAACTTTGTGTGACTTTAAATGTAATGCCTTCGGAGACATTTAGAGTCCTTTTTTTAGTGGAATTTCATAGGAAGGCTCTGTTACTTTAGTTGAAGATTAATTTGGTAAGTTGTTATCTATAATTGAAACTATCGTTAAAATTCTATGGGGTATAGTAGGGTACTGTGGTTGCACTACCCTGAATAGATAGTAACTGAGAGGCAGATGGGTAGTTATTGATGATATTTTTAAGGGACTGGGATGTGGTCTAATTTTCAGTTAATTCTGCATGATCTTTCAACTTTTGTTGGTGGAATGCTGCATGATTTTGTAGCTTTTGTTGGTAGTCTTCTTGTCTGCCCTTTATCTCTTCCCTCCTCTAATAGAGTTCTTAGATAGAACAAATGCATTGTTTCTTAGGCCAGGATGTTGTCATTCTATTAGAACAATGAGAAGTTATTTTCATTTTGCAGGACAACGTCTTTGTGCAAATGATTTGCTCGATTCAATACCGAGTTATAAAGGAAAATGCTGATGATGCTTTTTATGAATTGCAAAATCCCAAGGAGCAGATTCAGGCCTATGTATTTGATGGTAAATTTGTTGTGCTGGAGTTCATTTGACTTCTTATGTGATACATCTATTCTACTTTTTAAGAAACTTATTTTATTTCTTTATATGATTCTTTTTATTTGTCTTTTAAGTTGTTCGAGCTCAGGTTCCGAGAATGACACTGGATGAGCTTTTCGAGCAGAAGGGTGATGTTGCTAAAGCTGTCTTGGAGGAACTTGAAAAGGTACGGTATGTTGGTGCTGTTATAGATAATCATACGTTGTATATGGATTACAGTTACATACTTTTTGTATGTACGTGATAGTTATATGTTCTGTAGCCTATAGGCTCTATACCAATGAATGCATTTATTTTTGTCTATTGCTGTTTCGTTCAGATGGAAGATTATATAAAGTTATTGATAAAATGTTTCTCTACTTCAATTAGTAAGGAAACCTGCTCAGTGCATAATTAGACTTTTAAGAAGAAACTTATTCTGTTATAGAATCTAGTATCTAGATCACTTGCATACTGCATTTGGATGAAATACTTGAATTAACTTTAATGGATCATGAGCTTTCATTCCATGAAGTCAATTTGCCTTTTTTTTACCTTTTCCGTGCAAAATTTTATTCTTATTGTTACTATTAGTTTTTGTACATCTGTCTATTCTTCTTTGGTTTGTCCAAGTTTGTTGCACTACATGGTTTTACTGTCAACCTGTACTAGGCCAAGATAATTCTCTATCTGATTACAAGTTCTAATAAGAATTTCAATCATACATTGATTACTTGGATCAGGTGATGGGAGCATATGGATACAACATTGAGCACATACTGATGGTTGATATTATTCCTGATCCCTCTGTGCGCAAAGCAATGAATGAGATTAATGCAGGTGATGATGACTTTTAATGTATTGTTTGCATTTACTTGTATATATACAAAATTCTACACTTTGTACTTGCTGAATAATAATGCATAGTAGTATGGAGAAGAAATATATGCTATAGATTCTCTACCTTCCTACTTGACTCCCGTCCTGCAATTGAGGAAGGGGTTTAGTAATCAGTTATTAGCCTGTACACATCTAAAAGATGCACTGTTAATTTTGTATACAGCTCAAAGAATGCAGCTTGCTAGTGTTTACAAGGGGGAAGCAGAAAAGGTGCTCCAAATTAAAAGGGCAGAAGCAGATTCAGAATCCAAGTACCTAGGTGGTGTTGGTGTTGCAAGGCAGAGACAGGCAATAACTGATGGTCTCAGAGAGAACATATTAAACTTTTCCCACAAGGTTGAGGGAACCTCAGCTAAGGAGGTGATGGATCTTATCATGATCACTCAGTACTTCGACACGATCAAGGACCTCGGGAACTCGTCAAAGAATACCACTGTTTTCATACCCCATGGCCCAGGTCATGCAAGGGACATAGGCGAGCAAATACGCAATGGGTTGATGGAAGCAGGCAGTGCTCGGATCAATGGGGTTTAATTTGCAATTTGTGAACCTTTCTGACAATTTCTCTCTTACAGTTTTGAATTATAAATGTGTTTAGTTCCGGCTTGGAAATAAATAATTGAGAATACACTACTGAAAGCAGTGATTGAAGTTGTACCGTTTACACGATGCTCAGTATGTGTGGCCATGGCCATTAACATGCTTGAGGATGCTTACACAAGAAAGTGGGTTTGTATATATTTTCTTACTTGCAGGGGGTTTGTATATATTTTCTTACTTTCAGACTGGCTTGCTTTAAAGAGATATATATATTTCAAGTATTTTTCAGGAATGGATTGGTTTGTGGCTGCAACTGAGGCTTATACAAAAATAATTAATAATAGATAAATATTACTAATAATAATAACAATAAAAGTAATTTTAAAAATCTGGTTTTCGGTTTACTCCTTGGATGACTGTCAGTCAAGTGGATCCTGATTTGGGTTGAATTATTGTTTTTATATGTTTCCATTAAGTGACGTCTCAAATAATTTTTCAAATGGAAGACATCGGTGATATAGGTTTCTATATCGATATGGTAAGGACCAAGGAATGTAGTCATCCTGCATTCCTACTCCTAAAGAATTAGGAATTTTGTCTTGTCGTAGTCCGAACTGAATTTTCTGTAGCCCATGTTAAAAATTATCACATATATCTATTTCATTGGAACGAATTTTATTTCACCTTCTCCACATTGAATAAAAAAATAAAAGGATGAAATGAATTTTTTATTCCCTAAAATGATCATCAAATACGTTATTTTTATGTCATTTATTTCTCTATTATATTCTCTCAATCCGAACGAACGTAAATGAATGAAAATTAAACAGGCCGATTAATAAAACCAACAGAGGTGCATTGTTTGAAATTTTATTTATGGGTTTGCACCTGAGGGAAAGTGTCATAAACATTATATATATACCACAATTGGTACATCGGTACATGGACCATTATAAAACCCTGAGCCGCAAATAAGTTCTTTTACTTGTCCAAGATTTGTAGGTTGTGTTCGATAAAAACGACTAGATTTAAATTGTTAATATATTTAAATAAATTACATTATCAGTTTAGATGAGAATAAGAATTGAAATTTTTTGTTTGATAATTAATGTGGGCAAAACATCTTAAGGATAACATTTTATAATTTTAACTCTCTTAACAGATAGATAAGTGATTAGAGTTAAAATAGCATTAAAGACAAAAGAGAAATAATGTAATATTATTGAGGTTATTTTTATTCAAAAAAGTAAAATTTTCGCTAAGACACCATGTCAGGTCTAAATGATTTAGAGTAATTTTCTTCGCGATTTAGAGGCAAAATAAATAAATAAACCAAATAAGTGTAACCTCTCAGCGAATCATACACACTAGTATTAAGAGGTATTATACCAAAGAATATCATACGATCCAACTCCCGCTCAATATATTTTCTACTCAAATTCATTCAATACCTAATTATATGATTGACGAGTGCCAAATAAATTTTAAAGACCAAAAATTACCATCATGAATCATAATTAAATTGACATTTGTACAACTTTTACTGTACAAGTTGCATGTAGTTAAAATTGATGTCAAGGGGAAACAACATCCAATAGGTTTATGGTTATGATAAGGACGAAAAGTGTGAACATAAGTAAATTTTATTTAATTTCACATCTTTCCCACCCAAATATTTAACCGATGGGATTTTGACCTAACTTTTTATGTTAAGCCTTCAACTTCGTAATCAATGTACAAGGGGATTGGATTGTGTTAAGTTGCATGTGACCTTAACAAATATCTTTTGCAGAAAAAGGAAGCAAAGAAGAGGAATCATCATCACTGGCCTCTCCCTAATTGGAAATTAAATCAGCACATAATGGTCTAGTTACCAACCCTAGCCAATAAAGAAAAAGGCCACCATTAGAGCTTTTAGTAGTATGGCCCAATTTCACGAACGAAAAAGGTAAAAGAAACTATGTTTGGTGTGGAATAATATGTTTAGGTATGTGGTCATTATTCAGCCGTACATATTGTAATTATAGAATTTGAAGGAGAATATAAGAGAGGATAAATTATTAAGTTTTTTTTTCCTAGTATTGTACTAGTAGCAATTATATTTTAATGAAAAAAATAATATATATATATATATACACACACACACTACATAGGACAAATATTTTATTACACAGGACCACAGAGAAAATATAATTGCATAGTTAACGAGAATAATCATGCCAATCAGACTAATTAAAGCTTTTGGTAGTCCGTCATGGATTTCAAACTAGCCACCAATTAAGTAGTAGTTAGGTGGAGGAGATGCATGTAGACTTTTCTGGGTGGGTCTTATACAGAAAGTACATACCATAAATAGTGTACCATGTGATCAGATTCAAATTCTACTTGATATTCTAGTTTCCTTTTTTCTGACTTCAAGAAAACTTTAGAATGTATTAGCCTCTCCCTTTTTCTTTTCTTTTCTTTTTTTCTCTTCTTTTTCCCCTCCTTTCTTGACATGAAGAAAACAAAGAATTTATTATTCTTCCTATGCAGTACTCCCTCCCATTTTATTTGTCATTTTTGCAACAGTGAAAGCAGCATCCACTCAAGAGGGGTTCACAATATATTTCAGAACTTGTGAATTATATTATTTGAAAAGAAAATATCTTACAAAGGGCTCCATTATTATTCTATATTCTTGAGAAAGAAAAAAAAGAAGAAGAAGAGAGAGTTTTTATATGCTTTGGTGCACTTGACTAGCCTATGCTTGTGAGGTATCCATATAAAGTGAATGGCTCAAAAGTAATAAAATGACGTTGATTTATTGCCTCTCAACTGAAGCCCAAGTGTGGACTACTACTGGTTACATGCCAAAACTAACTCCACTCTGTTCAATACATGATGAAACTATAGCACCTTTTTTTTTTTAGACATGCAAATTATAGCACATTAAGGACCACAAAACAATGTTCCATAAAAATATCACATAAAGGACCACATCTATAATATAATGTTCGATACTAACAAATGAAGGACCGCATATTTATGGTACGAGGCTTGCAACTAGATTTAAATTTCTGAAAGCAGTAGAAAAAGATGCTAATGAAAGACACATTTTCAGTCATACGAATCTCAAGTCATCACCCAGATATGTTTCACCAATCCTTCTTTCGGGAGAAAAGAGCACCATTTTCAAAAGAAATTAAATTTTTTTATAAAAAAAAAAGAAAAAGAAAAAAAAACTGCTGAGAGTATATGACTACTGACAATATCAAGTTGTTGCAATAATGCAGGAAAAAGAAAAGGCTATGAAAACTGGAAAGTCAATTCATCAATGCTATTTAAAAAGATAAGGTACATGTGGGTAAGATGGAATAAAAACATATGAATATTTCGGTTATATCATGTATTCCTTACCCTTTTCAAATCCAAGTCTTGTCCTGTCCCGTCCTGTCCTGTCCGTGGGATTTCCATCTCAGCTCGTCTCAATATTAGAATAGTTGGTACATGAAGAAAGCTTCCCTTACGTGACTGACAATCATGAATTACTACTACATTGAGGGAAATAAAAATCCAGCCCTGTGCCTGAATGGAGTTCAAATTCAAAAACAAAAACAAAAACAATCAAGAAATAAATTAGTTAGATACAAAAAGGTATGGAATAAAGAAGGGTAATTATGAGGGAGCATTGACGGGTAAAGATTCTTGTAGAAAGATGGTATTCTCCAATACAAATCATTATATCTCCCTTCCCCTTTTACAAAGACACAAGTGGAGTGAACAAAGAAGTCATAGCAGTGAAAACGCTTTACCCACTAGTTGTTGAGGAGTGGGTATTTATTAGCCTTTGCCGACAGGCTTAGGCTTGTCTGTCTCAGCACAAAAATGAATAGCCGACGCAAAAACCAAAGGTAAATTTAACAGCACTAGATTTATTGTAGTCTACTGGTACTCACTCACTTGACTCAACAAAAAGAGAAAATATGTACTGAGAGAGTGCCCTTTCAGTTTTCCTTTTCTCACTCACATACCCACTCTGTAATTTTTCATTTTTACTAATCACAGTGATTGAGAGAGAGATGGGAGAGTTTGAAGGCATTCAATGTACAAATATAAGGTTCCATGATAATCAGAAAATGATGGGTATGGTTCCACAAAAATCTACAGGGATTACCGTCAAAAGATGCCAAATAAAAACTCCTAGAATACCAAAACAAGAAGCACCACGTTACAACTACAATTCAAGGATGTGATGGTGACCGATTTATAAACCATATACCCGGCAATGCCTTAGCATACTTCCAGATTTCTCTTTAAGGAAAAATCCCTCATACCCCTTTAGTTTCATCTTCCATGGAACATAAACATATGTAAATTTCTAATATTTACCCACAGAAGCTGCACGGTCTTGAACTTCCGAAGTACTTGTCATGTAAGATTATGCTTGGAACTTGTAAAACGTAGAGGAAAAGGAGAAAACAAAATTTAATATGATAAAGAAAAAACCTATCTTAACTAATTTATTTTATCTATACTTCTACAAAAATCTAGTTTCAAGAACAATGTTAAAATATAAAGTAACGGATTGTTAAAATGATCCAATAAATTTTTAGATTCATTTCCTTTTCCTTTCTTATTCCTCGAGTGTTCCAAGTTCCAAGCATACCCAAAATGAAGATGATACACTAGAACCATGGGTCCATAGACACACAACCAACCCCATTCCTTCTGTTGCTTATGGAAGTTGGAACTTAATGCCTGTAATTCCGTCTGTAAAATGTTCAAGGTCACCTTTACTACACGGGTGAATTAAGTCCAAAGTTCAAGCTAAGTCTTCAGAAAGGAGAATGAACGTATTTAACATTGTGCATGCAATACATGGAAATAAGAAATAAAATAATAGCACCACCAACCAACCTACTGAAATGTAAGTCAACAATAGTTGCTAAAAAGTAGAACTCGCAAAATCAGTTCAAATTCGTTACCAAATCTCTTTCAGCCATCTTGTGCGCCTCTCAAACCGCCAGCCTCCCTTGCTTCAGATTTGCTCAAAAGACTAATGATCATGGTAAGCCTAACTAATGACTATGCATAACTCCATTCTTCAGTGTGTGGTAAAAAGTTGAACAGAGGGCCCAAACTGAGAGCAAGAGAAGAATTAGAATGTTTAGAGAGCAAGTTACCAAAAGACAATGTAGGGCAGATCACAGAAGCATAGCAAACACAAATTAATTAAGAGAGAGAGAGAGAGAGGTATGTGATGAGAAAGTTGCCCTTTAATCCTCAATTTCTTTGAAAACGAGAATCTAAGCACCAAGGTGGACATCCACTCTTCTTGTAGGACTTTGTCACTTCACTATCTCCTAGCCAGACACTCCAGGAGATATGTGTAGTTTTAACAGCGTTCATTCAACCACACAGATATGTTTCTGGGAGAAATTCTGAAGTTGGCCCATGTGATGACCAACCCTGGTTTCCCATCCAGCTAACCAACTCAAGAAAACCCTATCAAAAAAGGTACTTTAAAAGTTCAAAAAAAACATTAATTTCTTGTCGTTCTGCATTTCTTTCTCAAGAAAAACTCAACAAGATTGGGATTCAACCATGAATGCAACAGTACCCACTCCAGTCCAAGCAAAACTTAATAACCATTAGAAGTACAACCCCAAAAACAATTTTATTTTCCCAAGGAAACAAAAAGTAACTTTAAAAGATTATTTCGTTGTGCCATTTTCAGTTTTAGTGCTTAAGCACTTTTGGGTCTTAGTGGCATGTTATAATCAGGCAGAAGCTGAAGTTCTATATAAAACAAATCCAAGAAATTCTGAAAATGAAAATAAAAGGTTAGAACTTGGACTCTGGATTTTTTACAGGCAAGAAAAGGTTAATCACATGCACCAAAAGCTCTTTGAGATATTTGGTTAAAAGCAAGTACATGATTAGGTTGTGAAACTGATGCTTTTAGCATTAAGTATACAAACCTGATAAAGATCTAAACACATGAAATTGCAAGCATTACAGAGGGCCTATAGTTTTACAAGCACGACATAGATACAATTTAATCAACTAATCAGGTCCACCTTTTTTTCAGAAGGTAAGATTTTGATACTCTTAGGCCAAAAGTACAAAGAAACTTGCTTGATTATGAGACCATCAAAACAAAAATAAAAAATCAATTTCAGTTTCATGTCTGTGCTGGGCAACTCACCCTCGCGAAAGACAAACCTGCCAATTTCAGCATCAGGTAACTCCAGCAAATGAAGGAACTGCTCGTAAAACCAAGAATACTATGGGATCAAATGTTTATTGAGGAACTCCTTTAACATCTTTGATTCTTACTAAATATGCTCATTAGCGATATAACAAGCTATAAAAGACAGGAAAAAGTCCAAACAGGTGTGATATTAGAGGCTACCAACTAGTCAGGTACTTCAGGATTGGTAGAAGTCCCTGTACTGTTCTGTGTAAGTGAAATAAAGTACCTTACTTCGTCTAATTACAGGGGAAAACATCTATATTGAGAAGTTTAGTCATCAACGATGCAGACAGAATCCCAACTACTACTTGGCAAATGCTAGACCCAATTTCTCAATACAAAATAGTGGTAACTCCAAACAAATAAGTCATAATTCTCTAGCACACAAAATATTACAGTGTTTCTGATCTATCCTGGACCATTTCCCATTAAAAACAGGAATAAGTTTCCATTTCTGTTCATTCCATCCTGATGATACCTTAGATCATGTAGCTATGCAGTTTCTAAAAATACATACAACGTTCAATTCACTCTCCTCTCTCTTAACCCTCCAAAATCTTATGTTAGAAGTAACACAAGAATCAAGAATAGAGAAGTGGAAAGAATTTATAGTTCTATAATTTGCAATTCTACAGGAGTTATAAGGAAAAACGTTACACTGAGGGTGCTGCAAAGACCTCATTAAGCATGTCATCCTCACCGCTTGCCATGGCAAACAGCTCTGCATCCTTCTCTTCCTCACTAGAAAAATCCCGTTTCTCAAGCTTTGCATGTGCAGCAATAAATATCATCTTCTGAGCCCTGTCCGGGCCAACCCTTGAGTGCCCTTGGCCACAAAAATATCTCATGAAGGACCAATTGCACTTAAACCCACCGGAGGTTGCATGAAGGAAGAGAAGCCTTACTGCAACTTTACCCAGTGATTTAAACTCTTTTAGGCATGTCTCCCACACAAGTCTACTGCTCTGAGGATTTGCAATTTTCATCTTTCCTGTCACAGGGTCTCGCTGCTTCACCTGAACAGCTTGGGCATAGAGTGGGTCTAGCCCTTCTGACCTCCATTTCATAAGCTCCATCAATGCAATATGAGCTTCCTCTCTTGAAACTAGACGCATTATGAACTTATCCACATCCTTCTCTTGCTCATGTGTTAAGCACTTATATGGCGGAAGGTACTTTCCGCTCACATCCCTCATCAAATACAGTGGATCAAGTATATATGCAGCTGACCATGCCGGATGGTAGTTTTTCTTGAATCGCCTTTCAACTATCTTCTCAACAGGTCCTTCAGCAATGCTGAATTTTGCACACCAGTCCTTCACTTTAGCTCTCAACTCTTCCCAAAGAGGAAGGCATTGCGCAACTAATGGCCTCTCAGCCTCAATTTCTTCAGCCATCCCTCTGATCAACTTCACTAGTGAATATATTGCCTCCACCTCATTCCAAAATCCCACATCTTGAACCATCTCTGCAACTTCTCTAGCAACAGGATCCTCCACAAAAAGGGCTTTATAGGAATCACCCAGCACAGCAACTTGTAGCACCTGAGCAGAGCTCAATATATCCTCCAACATTGCAGTAAGAGGAGCAAATTCCTTCGTAATATCACACTTAGGCAGTGGAACTCTAAGTAAACCATATTGCTCAAACTCATGTGACTGAAACTTCTGGAAGATATTTCTAACCTGAGACTTACTATTAAAAAAATTTGCAATCTTCTTACAATTATCAATTACAATCTTAAAAAGTGGAAGCTCTTTGCTAAAATCTTTGATCAAACTAATAAACCCCTGAAGCTGACAAGACAAATTAATCATCCAATGATTCTGAATTTCTAAATTCCTCAATGCTTTATATTTATACTTATCTGCAACTATCCCTACACATCTTTGCACAACATTGCCGCATATACCCATAACTGTCTCCCACATAACGTCCTCTGCATACTTTGATGGTACCAAACCACCCACGAATACTGCCTTTTGGAACATGCTCATTCCATTTGGAAGATTAACTATAAATGTAATCAAATTCTCTTCTCCATTCCCACAACTCTTGCTCTTCCACCCATCAGAAGCAATTTGAAAGAACACTGCTTCCCTAATTCTAGAATCTGACTCCATTTTCACTTGTTCATACTTGGAATCGAGCCTTGAACCCGTAATTTCCCTCTTTGACACAGCAGGCAAGCCAACCTGGTTAAGAAAAGCTTTAAATTTGGGGTGTTCAAGGCTCGAAAGCGACACTGACCCACAAGATTCAAAAAACCAATCTGCAAGCAAGTTTAATGATGAATCAACTCGGTCCTTGCTCAGCAAAGAACCCACTGAAGCTTTCGGACTTTTGAGCTTTTTAACACTATCCTCCAACATTGCCAAGGCACCCAAATCCTCTTTACCACCTGATAACACTAAATTCTGTTGCTTCACGGGTATTTCCGGGGGGTAACCAATTTCGCCGCAAAAATGTGATGAATTTACCAATGAAGAAGAAGGGCCAACGTGTTGCAAATTTCGCTTCTTATGATTATGCAAATGCAAAGAAGGTGAAATTACAGGTGGCACTGGAGACTGTGAAATGGGTTTTAAAATGGAGCTAAAATTGGGGCAAGTACCTCTCTTTAGATGCTCAGAAGCAGTTCTAGACGGGTTTGATGCAGAAAACGCAGCGTCACATAAAGTGCACTTGAGTTTTACGGTTTTGGGTTGGTTTGTATCAGGGTTCCGGATTAAAATGGGCTCGAGATGTGCCCAATACCAAGCTCCTTTGCCTTTAATGGCCTTTGCTCGAACAGTTACTAGGCCTTCGTATCGCTTGTTCACAGCTTTTGCAGCTATGTCGTCAACTGATGATGGGGCAGAAGAGATGTCAATTTGGGTTGATTCAGAGTGAGCCATTGAAGAGAAAGAAATAGAGAGATGGAAAATGGGTTTGCGAAATTTTGGTGTCTAGCTATTTGAGAAAAATGAGAGCTTGTTGGTGTGTGGTGGTTGCTGTTGAGCTTGTTTTAGGTGAGAGTTAAGATCATTTGACAGTTGTGTGAGTTATATGGCACTTCTTCCGCATCTAACCGGGGAAATCCTCCGCCGGCGAGGTGGGTTTTGGCAGGTGCCAGATTTCCATGCCGGGAACCGGCGATCTATCCGGACAAACGAGGAATTTCCGGGTTATACAATGAGTTGTCTGTCAACTGTTCGATGAATTGTATCAGATGAAAGTGCTGTGTCAGAGAGAGTGAAAAGAGAGAAAGGAAGACGAAGACAAAATGTAAGACAAGAGACTAAAGAGTTGGGGGTTGGAAATTGGGGAGGGTAGGAGAGAGAAAATAATAATGGAGAAAAGCAGCAGCAACAGCAACAGCAACAGCATATGTGACGACAACTTTTGTTCTCCTCCAAGAAGAAGTGGTAAGTAGTTCCTCCCACGTGCTGGGTGAAGCGCGTGAGCAGAATCTTATCTACCAATCAACTTTAAGGTTTGTCAAACAGAGTTCTTAAGGAGTGGGGCCCAGTGTGATGTCCAATGGAATTGACTCTTCCAATATGGGTCAACACTGATGACTGAGCTTTGTCAGCTGACATGTAATAACTTAATTAATAGGAGTAATGCAATTCAATTTCATCACCAGAAAATAATCAAATTTCATAATTCACCACCGGTATACAAAAATTAATCATATATATTATAGGGTTAGAATAATTATGATTTTTCTTAGAAAAGTGTAGTATCATTTTAAAATAAGAAAGCATGACAACGATTATAATTTAATAATGTGTGTCAACGATTTTTATTATTATAAAAATAAACAAATTTGAATCGTCCATTTACACAAATAATGATAGTTTACAATCTCAAATATTACATATTCATTATATTTGTCTAATTAAATTTTTTTTTTTTAAAGATTTGATTAAAGGATTTTTTTTTTATTTTTCATAATAGAGTATATAAGTAAGTTATAACACCCACTAAATAATTTCCGCATACCATAATAGTATTACAATTGTGCACAAATGTCAAGACCATTACTAAAACGATAACATTAATATTTTCCATCCCCATTTTATAAGATTTTGAGTTTCTCGGCATACATAATAAATAATAAAGTATATAATTTGTCTAAACTACAAGAAAAATATTGTCATGAGATGTATTGCAATAAATTTACGCTGAATTATAATTATGAAATTTATCAATACATCAAATTAATATAAATTATAAAAAATTTACTTTTTACACATCTCTTTAAAAAAAATATTACTAATACGTATCTATATAATTAATAATACAAAAATAATATAAATATTCACAATATATATCATTATTTAAAAAAATATCATATTCTGCAATAAAAAATAGAGTTCTTCTAGGCAGACATAAATTAAACATGAGTGTATTTGAATTTTACTTATTTGTATTTTGACCACTATTAAAAATAAAAATAAAAATAAATAAAATTCAAGTACATTTATATTTAATTTTTATGTTTGCATAGAATTTTTGTAAAAAATATGTAACTTGACAATCGCAATTAGTCCCACCCATTTGTTTCGCTACAAACAACCCCCACTCTCCAATGAAATTAGCAAAATTATATTGCACAAATAAAAATTAAAAATTCTTATTGTAATATGTACACGTGAAAGTCCTATAATTAAACTATTTAATTGCCGTGGCTAATAATTTGCAGACATGTCATAAAAACAACTGCCAATCACTCTCTCTGCTTGCTAGAGCTTATATGTCCAATTATGTCTGTCATCCAAGGGATATTAATATAAAGATAAGAAGCACCATAAAGCTCTAATTTAGTTAGTGGAGCAATTAATTAAGGAGTATGTGATGGTGATAGCTTAAGCGTGCTTTGGAATTTGTGCAGGAATTCATGAAAAGTAAGTGAGAGCAAGAAACTCCATTTGTAACTGTCATGACATCACAACCGCATAAAATCGCAAAATTTATAAATGCAGTGTGATTATATAGTGCGGTGTATTTTTTATTTTTTTTTGCTAACAGCTCATTGTAGTTGTAATTACGAATACATCTCTAAAATGGTATCACGTCTTATTTTGTAATAAATTATATATGTTTTATATATACGAAATATCAAATTATAATGTATCTAATAAAATTGTACGTGAATAATATAATTTAATTTATTTTTTATGAGTTTTAGTAACTTATATGTATAATATTACATTTAATGTATATCAATTTAGTTTCCTAAAAAATCACAGTTCCTTTTAACTTTATACAAATTAATATGAAAAATAAGATAATTCATGATAATCACTACTAGTACAAGAAACATAAACCAGAGGTTAGAATTTTATTTGTAGTGGGTTATTAAAATATCTTTAATTGATGTAATTAAGGCCATGACTTTATTTCTTTTTTAGTTTAACATATGTAATAGTAGTTTCTTACATATATTATTCATGTATAGTTGTAATTTGTATTTGAACTTTTTATTATTTATGTTATTCATAAGATTTTTAAATTGATATGTGTTGAAGTAAAAATAATTTTTATAATATGAATTAATAATATACAAATTACATATTATAACTTTTAAAACATATATGAAAGTAGTTATGCAACCGCAACAACATCAACATCACACCGCAACCGCATAGTTATGATTGTTAATACTAGTAACCACATATTATAATTATGATTACGGTTGATGCTTATAATTGCACTGCACCGCACTGCGCTCTCCCCTCATAATAAGTGTGACTCATAAATATTTTATTATTAATTAACCCCTGTATACTATTCTAAAGGATGGATAAAAAATGTTGATCGAAAAAATTTGCGTCGACTTTCGTTTCAATTAGCCATGTCAAATATTTTTTTTATTTTAAAATTAAAAATATAATTTGACTTTTGAAATCAAATAACGACATATTAAATTGTAAAATTAGTATTTTAGGTGTCAATTCCAATTATGAGTGGCTTTTTCATATTTAATTTCGATTCATATATTGATTTTCAACCATGTATCAGAGAGTTACCTTGACTTTTCAATTTTAAAAAGCAAAAATATATGGATATCCAAATTGTTTTGATAGGTTTTGCTGCATTAAAATTCTTAACTACTTTTAATAATTAAGAGCTTGATACCATTTTAGCTTAAACTAAGTGGTTTTATACAGTTTATACAGGGAAAAAATAAAACCCAATAACTGTTAAAATTTCCCCCACTTTTCTGTTTATTCCAAGAAAGTTAGCACTATAAAACATTACACCTAACTAGTTTACCCATGGGAAAAATAATTAAAAAAAAAGGAAGAGAGACATGAACCCCATAAAATATTTTCTACTATTTTCCTGTGCTAAAATATTCTTTTATTACTTATGTAATTCGCATGATTTTAAAACCTAGACCGAACCGACAATTCAATCGGTTTAAACTAAAACTAGTCTGCACTCTGGTCCAATTTGAACCAATAAACTATTTTTGGTCAAAAATCGATTGACCATCGGTTGAATCAGTGGTTTCAATCGGTAAAACCGGTTAATTAACCCAGTGAACCCGTTTTTTTTTGTACCAAATTTTTTTTAATATTAAAATTAACCACTTTTAGTAATATTGTAACTCAATTTTATTACGTTTTAGTTCATAAAAATAATATTTTTAAAATTTTTATTAATTAGTAATAATATATTTTTATATATTAATGATGTCATTGGGTCAATAACGGTTTAACTACTGGTTGTACCAGTGACCCATGCACCATTGCCTTTTCTGGTCCGAGTCTGAAAATCTTGGTAATTCGTTCATCAATTGGTTTATCCGTGGGGAGAAAAGTAGAAAGACATGAACCAAATAAAATCCTTTATACTCTATATATATTTTTTTGTGCTAAGTATTTTTTATTTTTTATTTTAGTTTTGACCGAAATTAAACACATACACCCTACTTGCCTACTGTCAAAGGTTGTCCACTGACAAAGATCAAACTTATGACCTCCTGCTTAGCAAGAAGCCTAGTCCACCAACTAAGCTAAATTTTTTGGTGTGTGCTAAGTATTTTTATTACGAATTAGTATACCTGACACACATTTTGTGTGTGCAGTTAAAACATGTTAAAGAAAATTAAGGTTGATAAGGGATAAGAGAGAGAAGTTTGGGAAGAGTTTTTAAATTGCACACCCAAAATGTACATTCAAGTTACTAACGAGGTATTAGTCTAGTGGTTAAAATTAAGGTACAGTGACATTTAAATCTCAGGTTCGTTTCCCACTTAGGTGAGTTTATTTTTTTCATTATGAAAAACTTATTTTTCTCTTTATGCGAGGCTTATTTGATTTATTAGTTTGTGAGTTTATTTATTTATCTTCCAGTGAGACTTAATTGGTTCTTATGATGTACTTCCCCAAAAGTGAGGCTTCCCAAAAAAAAACACACATACAAATTATAAAATAATAACAAAATATTTATCTCTTCTCTTTATAATACCTTCTCATATTTTATTACTATTTTACCATGTGATGTACACTATTTTGAAACTCGACCTGGTCAATCCAACCGATAACCAATCCTATGTTCGCTCCAATTTAGCTCGATTAATTAGTTTAATCAAAATTTAGATTGAACCGGTTGAACTAGTGATACAACCGGTTAACTTGATCCAATGAACCATTTTTAATAATTTTTTAGTATCAATTTTTTTAAAATTAACCGCTTTTAGTAATATTAGAACTTAATTTTATTATTATTTTTTATTTATAAAAATGTGATATTTTTTTTATTTATTATTAAGAATATATTTTTATATATTTATAACATCACATGTTCAATAACGGTTCGATTACTAATTGAACCATTGACCCATCAACTTGGTGATTTTTTCGGTTTGATGATCGACCCGAGTCTAAAAATATTGCATAAATATACTTATTTATTATTACGCTGTTTCAAAATTAGAGATACATTTTGATTTTTTTGAGTCAATTCGTGAAATCCTAAAATTCAAAATTGATACGAAGTTATTTAATTTTAGTACAAATAAATATAACAATCGTAAATTAACTATAAAATGTTACTAATTATTATTTTTGTTATTTTTAAAATTTAAACAAAATTATATTAATTTTGAGTTTTAAAATTTCATAAATTAATTTTAAAAAATAAAAATATATCTCTAATTTTGAAACGATAGTAATACTAACGTAATTCGCATTTGACATAGGGGCATTAATTTTCAAATAGTATATTTACCTGTCTCAACGAAGAACACTGTAAATTTTATTAAAAACTTTATACGGACACGAACTCTTTACAATTTCACTTATTTATATTTTGACCTTTTATTTAAAAAAATAAGAAATTAAAATACAAATAAATAAAATTATAAAAAATTCATGTCAAATTATGATGTTCACCTAGACGAAGTTAAATTTTATACAATCTCCATACATCAATTGGTGCACCTCATATTTTCCACGCGTCGTTACTTGATGATGGTTGCACGCACTTTCCACGTGACCAGTGTAGCCATAAACTAAATTTAGTGAGCTAGGGTTTAAAAGCCAAAACCCACGGAGTAGCCTGTTCTCATCTAGGGTTTTAGAAATACCTGCAATTCTACCTCAACAATGGCGTTTTGGGGTCTGTATACCTTTCAAACTCTTATACATCTTTTATTTTTCGTTTGATTCCTAAGAATAAACAACTAAAATCACGTAATATTTATTTTGTTATTTGATTGTAGGAATTGAAGTAAAAGCAGGAAAACCATATGTCCATCAATTCGATAGCGAACGAGGAACGCTTCATATTTCTCAGGTTTGTAATCTGTTAGTTTTCTTGAAATGTTGTTATTTGTTAAGAATCTTATCTGTTGATTGTTCAGTTGGAGTTCTTACATTTTCATTGCACTAATTTTACTCGTAGGCTGTTTCTACACAAATTGGGTTATAATTATTTTTGCTAGGGGTTTTGCCTGTTTTGGCTTTTTTACCTGTTTGATGGTTTTGATATAATTTAGGTTCGTATTGCTTGACATTGTGTGCTATTTTATGATTCAGGCAACTCTAGGCACTTATTCATCAAAAATGACAACAAAGAGGATTATAGTTCAATGTAATGTAGGGGAGAAGGTGCCAATTTTTCTATGTTCCTTGTTGCCAGAGAAAAATGAGACTTGCCCGTTGAATCTTGAGTTCAAGGAGGACGATGAAGTAACCTTCTCTGTTCTTGGCCCTCACAGCGTTCATCTCTCTGGCTATTTTTATGGTGAAAGTCAGGATACTTGTGGACATGACTATGGGTCGTATCCTTGATTTTGTTATACAACTGATTATTACTTTGTAGTTTTATTGTTTAATGTAGTTGTTTGTTGATTGTATTATAATGTTGTTGAATCAAGCTAAATAGGTCTGTATGTACTTATGATTTGGAATTGCTTTGTCTTATTTCCTTTACTCTGGTATTAAGTGATTCTTACGAAGAGGATATTGCCGAGACTGAAAGTGAGGGTGAAGAGTCTACTGACTATGATACTGATGACGATGTGGCTGAATTCATTGATCACGATATTGACATGTTCCCTCCATCACCTGTCCCTAATAGTGGAGGTATATTAACTTTCTCTAAATGGTAAATTAATGTGTATTAGCCATTTAGATGACCTCTAGAATGTTAAATTTCTTGCTTATTGATCTGTGAGTTTCCTTTGCTGCCTGTAATCTTGGTAACCTTAACAGTAATGCAGTTAGAAAGTTGATTGATTTGGCAAATGTTTTCTGTTAAAGAACAACGAAGACAAAGGTTTCTTGTATACAATTATTACAATATTTTATAGAAAGGTGTGAATAAGGAACAATTGGCTAAGTAAGTTGTTGCAGATAGCATAGATTGTTTGGACTTTGGACAAGTCTTTCAGCTAGCCACTCTATCACTGAAGTGTTAAGTTATGCTATTATGTGGACTTAACTATGGAACTTTACTACATAGTTTGATTGTTCACTAGTGCTTTAGTCGTATTAATTTTCTTCACTTCAAATTTTACCTTTTGAGATTGTTACATATCCTTACAAAAGTTATGCTGTTTCATATAGTGAGGATTGAGGAGATAATTGATGATGAGAAACCTGCCAATGAGAATGGTACATCACAAAGACCTAAGAAGAAGAAAAATAAGTTAAGTGGGTCTGATGGCAATGATAATTCTCCGAGGCAAATTGTTGTCAAGAGTGGTTCTGGTGTTCCAGTTATGGAGAGTGAAGATGAAGATGGTTTTCCAATATCTTCCCCTGATAAGAGAAAAAGTAATTTCCCGAATACCGAAGAAAAAACAGAAGTTAAAGATAAGGGAATAGATGAAGGAGCTAAGAAAAAGAAGGAAAAAGACGATACTGTTAGTAGCAAAACTGTAAAAAGAAAGATTCATGGAGATGGGGATCAGTTAAGGTGAGACCATTTTGTCATGCTGCATATTTAGTCATAAGTTGAAACTATTCATACGTAATCATTATCTGAAATTGTTGGTTTGCTAAGTTGTCTCTTTCCCATATTTTATCTCATATGATCAGAGAAACTGACCAATCATTGGATTCTTCTGTTATAACTAGTGATTGTGAAACCAATGATAAGCAAGCAAGGAAGAATAAGAAGAAGAAAGTAAGGGGTAAAGAGGAAAAAGTGAATGAATATGGTACTGGTAGCAACGGTGGTATCGAGCCTGAGGAAGCAATTACCATTCACGTGGACCAGGCTGTGGCAGTTGAAAAGAAAAGTGAGGAAGAGCTAACTAGTGAAAAGTGAGTACTCTCTTTCTTTGGACTCCTGAAGCTAATAAATTATTGTTTCTTGGTGGATATTTGATTTGATTTTCAATAGGAGGTGCAGGGTGATCCAAGTGGGTAATAATTGAATTCTTTGTCCCATTGTATGCAGTTTTGCTAGTTTTGTTCTATGACTATTACATGACGTACCGAAATGATTTTTGACCAACCAATCACTAATAATAATCTAATTCCCTATTTGAGTTTGATAAAGTTGTTTGTATCTCTCTATCTCTTCCTCCCTTCTTCCTCCCAGCCCCTTCTACATTGGTTTGCTTGTGTTAGAGATTAGGTCAACAATTATATGTGTTAGACTTAGAGAACAGGAAATGCAGCAATTATTCTTAAGAGCACTTTAAAAGCTTTTGAAACTTAATGGTTTCCTGGAAAAATTACATAGGCACATCTAGGCTCTCTCCCTCAAACTAGACACATCAACAAGTGGGTTACCTCCGGATGTTGCTTATTCTTATTACTTCTTTGTCGGACAAAGGAAATGATCACGGTCGGTTGGACACTTTAATGATGGTAATGCCAGTAAGGTGGACCTGTTTGTAGTATCTTGACAATAATGCCATCTCCGTTGATGAATATTGTTCCAGGGTGAAGAAAAAGAAGAACAAGAAAAAGAACAAGAAGCAGGACAGTGCAGCGGATGTAAATTTAAAGCAGAATCTTTCAGATAAGAATGGATCTAGTATGGAGATTGAGGAGAAAGCTGAAGCCAAACCAGTTCAAGAAAGGTCCTTCCCTAATGGATTAGTAATTGAGGAGCTGGGAATGGGTAAACCAGATGGGAAAAGAGCTTCTCCAGGGAAAAAGGTGAATTTGAGTTTTTAGTGATTTCAAAGAGTTGTTAACTTGTCCTGTTGTTCATGTAGGCGGAATTACATAATCGATAACTTTGCTTCACTGTTGTTTCTCTAAATATTAACTTTTCTCAACAGCAGCAACTATCACTCCCCTCTTCAACTGAACAAAAAGAAGGAAATAAATAAAACAAAATCTAGAAGTTTATTTATCTTAAATCAGAGGATGGGTTTGACATTTAAAGTTTTTTAAGATAAAAATGATAGTATATTACAGTTGAAAGGGTAAAAGAAAATAGAATGTTGTTTGCAAGAAATTTCATGCATGTGTACACAAACACACACACACACATGTACTTTTTAATATAATTTTGAGCCTCTTCATTACGCTGCATGTTAATTGTTAGGTTTTCTACAAAGTTTAATTTCTCCAGAATATTTTGTGATTTTATTAGTAATATAGGGGAATATTGTTTTTTTTTTCCTCAGGTCAGTGTCCATTACATTGGCAAGCTGAAGAAGAATGGCAAGATTTTTGATTCTAATATTGGCAGAGCACCATTTAAATTCCGTCTAGGTACAGTTGAATCAAATACAAATTCATGGTATATTGTGATCGCTTTTGTGTGTTAAATATTTTGGTCTATTTATGCAGGTGTAGGACAAGTGATCAAGGGATGGGATGTTGGTGTCAGTGGTAATGATTTATTTCTTGATTTTGATTTGTTGTTCTACCATTCTTTGGGAAGAATTTAAGAATTAATTATGTGTCCATCCACTTGATTTGTTGTTCTACCATTCTTTGGGAAGAATTTAAGAATTAATTATGTGTCCATCCACTTTTAATCTTTAGGTATGCGCGTTGGTGACAAAAGAAGGCTCACAATTCCACCAGCTATGGGGTACGTTGTTGCCATTTTTCTTGATATCTGCATATTACTGCTTGTTTGGTGATGTTTGATTACTAAATGCAGTTAAATTGGGCACTCTCTGATGTGTCTAATGTGTTTTCAAATTAATTGAAAAGCCAAAGCCTAATTTTCAATTGTTATGGCCTCCAATATAGATCATTATTTCTGATACTAGAAAACGCCCTCAATAAGGGATGAGAATCCCCTCCATTACACTTTCCACTCAATTTCTCCAAATACATGTTTAGCAACAACACCAGCACCAATTATTTATGTCGAATGTTATTTTGGCGCTAAATGTAATCTTTTTGATACTAAATGTGTATTGGGGAAGACTGGGTAGAAGAATGTAATGGAGGGGAGCCTGGGTAAAGGATGTAATGGAGGGGAGCCTTTGGTAGAAGAAGCCAGAAGGTGTAATGGAGGGGAGCTGATCCCTTTTTGTGTTCCTTTGTGTGTACACATATATGATAACCCTCCTAAGCATATCATGTTTGCGAATGCAGTTATGGGACTAAAGGTGCTGCTGGGGCCATACCACCAAACTCGTGGCTGGTTTTTGATGTTGAATTGGTAGATGTAAGTTGATTGGTTTTTTGATGGTTCGAGGTGTTACATTCATTCTTTTCATTTTCCAGATTCAGAGTACCTTATCCTCTTCCTGAACAAGAGGATAAGATACATTTGGTGTTTGTATTTTTGGTTTTGAATGCTAAGTTATTTCTACGTCTATTATACACATGTTCATGTTGCGTGTCCAATTTTAATTGTTCTAATTGGCTGGTTGCAAAGTCAATTGTTAATGGAATTAGATGCAGCTTTTGGCTGTGTTTGGATACATACATTAATTTGGCAGGGGGCAGGGGATTGTAAATTAGATAAAGACTTGTAAATGAGCAAATCTGTCATAAATTATTTCTTTGCATAAAAGTAGAAAGAATTTCCAAAATTCTACAAGGTAATTAGATTGGGGATTTGGATCTCCAAAATCCAAATTTTTTTGGGGGAGAGGGGGGGGGGGGGTTGGGTACCATTGAACATTTCAATGTATTTCTAGTTATTTGTTGCAGGAGTTTAGTTAATTCAAATCTCCAAGTTTCAAAACCAATACAATGTAGTTTTTATTGATGACGTAAATTATTACAATATTATTAATAATGGAATTGATGAGATGTCATCTAGAAGCATATTATTCCCAAATATGTTTGTGCACGCGTGTGATATGGAACCTTAGAAAGGAACGTCAAAGGCTTTAGGTTGACAAGTTATTCCCATACTCCCATTATTTGAAATGGAGGATAGAGCAGTTCGGTTACTAAAGTAAAAGACTTCCCCAATCACCGATTATAATTGTGTCAATTAACGATCTTAAGGCATGTTTGAGTCCGTTTGAACAAAATTTTAAACTCGCTATTATATAACTTCTTAATCATAGTCACCCTCACAAGAAGAAATAAGAATCAAAATTGTTACCCAAATTTATAATGTACATTTGCCAATTATCACTCCGGCCCAAATTAATTGCTCAATTTTAACTTTTTTAAGTCAAATTGACTATTTTTAGAATTAATAATTAAGCATATATAAATATATTTCTAAAACTATAAAAATTGGGGTTAGTAATAAATTGTATATACTTTCTTTTGGTTATAATCTCTTCACCTATATTTTAGCAAAAATAGTAAAAAAATTAGTTTTAAAAATGGTCAATTTGACTTTAAAAGGTCAAAATTGAACAATTAATTTGGGACGGAAGGAGTACATTATACAAAAGATTTTTTTTTTAATCCCAAAGGCGTGTTTTTTCTTATATAACAAATTTAAACTCAATTGTTCAATTTGTAAATTATCAGAATTGAAATAGTGAATTACATGTTTCAACGCAAATTCAAACAACACAAACACAGGCTCTCAAAATTTGGGTTGGACTATAAAGGCAAATTTGTTCTGTGCCGGACCAATAGGTTAACCAAATTGAGGCTCCCTATTATGAGATGAGTTGTGTGTATCCAAATTGTCTAGTGTCAATTCTCAAAAGTGACGTTATAGTATCAAGAGGGAGTCTTCTTTCAGACTCTGAACCTGCACTCTCACTTTTAGCTGCCTAAACTTTTGCAATTATAACAAACTCAAACCATCATAAAGCATTCAATAAATATAAATACTTGAGGCATATAACCCATATCCCTACGAGACATGAGTAAAACAAAAATTAAACAAGTAAAACCTTAATTCAACCTCAAAAGCACGCGTTCATGTACAACTTAATATTACCAGCCAAACCAAAACACCAAATCTCACGTCAGCTCACAATATTAGACCACAAACTGAAACATCTTTACCAAGCACCTGATATTAATCTGCTTTCTAACTCATTTCCTATTGCATAGTTACTACAAATATATTGAGCAAAACTACTTCATAATACTGTTATCCCCAAAAAACTTAATTTTCACTGCTGCTTGGCAACTCATGAGAAGATCTAGTATGGTTCAACTGGTGCCCTGAACTTAGCACCAGCATATACTGCTGCAGATCCCAATTCTTCCTCTATCCTAAGAAGCTGAGGTTCAGGAAAACATTTCCAAGTTAACTTCATATATTAAGAAAACATTGAACTATAAAACAACAGTGGACAAGTGAAAAGGCAAATCTAGTTCCATCAAAGGAAATTGAGTGGTCAACATGGCTACAAAATCAAGCAACCACATAAATTCAAACATGGCTATCAATCATTGTTCACACAATAAAGCTGGACCGGTTCAGGATTAATCCTTCCTTGATCATGGTTTGGGAGCGCATTATCAAGAAGAAGAAGAAGAAGAAGAAGAAGTTTAGCTAGAGGCCACCAAGTTCTCTAGCTCTTCTCTGCTTACAAGCACCTTCCATATACTCTACTTTGAGGCTGTTTGTTTCTTGAAGTACTAAGGGGATGTTTGTTTACTTTTAAATGGATTTGACCGAGTAAGTCATTCAGACCGTCTGTTTATCAATTTTTAAACTCTGAATGCGTCTGAATGTGTCTGGACGATTCATCCAAAAAATTATGGCTGAATGAGTAAGAAGTAATGCTGAATGATATTTTTACTTATGTACTCTCATAGACTATTAAAATTTACATTCAATATCCATCTTGTTTACTATTGTAAACAAATTTTGTTATGTACAAATTGTTTTTGACTTTTCCTTAACAAATTGGTCAATAACCAACTTAATGAATGTTGTTGTAGTCTTTTTGTTATTTTATGTACTATAAAATATTGTTAATATTTTTTAGTGTTTTATTCCTAACATTATATTACTAATAATATACTCCATCAAAGATTGTTCAAAAGTTTATATTTAGTTCTTCTTAGATAATATTGTTTATTTATAATTACATAATAAATTTGTTCAAAACAACCCATAAATTTAAAATAGGATAATACACGTATTCAGATGTTTTAGACAGACAATTATCAAACACATAATTTCATTCCATATTCAGATCTTCTACTCCATTTAGCTCATTCAGATTCTCTTGTACATTCAGAAATTTTCATTCAGTTTTATCAAACAACCCCTAAGCTGTGATTTTTAGCAGAAAGAAGCGCAAACACAAACTAAACGAATATCTAAACCTTAGCAGTAAGGTAATAAAATGCAAGAGTAGCCATAGAAATGGAGTTCACCTGGTTGTATTTGGCAAGACGTTCTGATCTGCAAGGGGCTCCAGTCTTGATCTGACCCTGTTTTCAATAAAACATGAACAATCAGGTAACAAAAAACTCAGACCACTATTGACATGGAACACAATAAAAATTTTGAAATCAGCCACCCACTTGAAATGAGGATACATGTTCAGACAATTATTTTTATACCCTCAATTCAGTACACATAATTATATGATGGTGGGTGACTTGGACAAGTAATGGATGCAAAGGAAAAGGATCCGGTGAGGTGATTAAGCATGCCATGTACCCTACATCAACATCTTAAAGATTCTCTCACAAGAGTTCTCTTAGTCATGCTTGTATTAATTACCTTCTGATCGCAAGGCAACCCACTCGAAAGAGGAAGTCATCATTACCCAACCATCTTATCGTAGTCATTTAAGTCACAAGCATTAGTAACCCCTCTATATGCTATACATGTTGTCGAATGGTGCTTGACAATACATAAATGATCATACACGTAAATGAAAATTCTGTAGAATACAAAATTGAAAAAGGGGAAAAAGATCATTGACAAAGCACAAACAAGAGACTCACCGTAGCCAAACCAACTGAAAGGTCTGCAATGAAAGTATCTTCGGTTTCACCACTACATTGGACAAAAGAAAAAATAATAATTATTGGTGTGGTCGGTGCCTTTGTTTATGTACTTCGAACTAAACATCAAATGAAATAAAAAAAATTTGACCACATATATAACTGGAAAGAGTAATTTCCTTTCCCTTTTCATTTGGGAGGAGAGAGGAAAAAATTAGCAGAAAAAGAAAAGCCTGTACCTCCTGTGGCTAGCCATTACACCCCAGCCAGCATGTTTAGACATTTTTACAGCTTCAATGCTTTCAGTAACTGAACCAATTTGATTCACCTGAGGAACCATGTAATAGAAAGTTATGAAATTTAATGTGTGAATGACCTATAACAGGCTACTTGATGCAGTGTATTCATTTAATCATACCCCATCTATCTGGTGTAAATCAAAATTTCCAGATAGCCAAAGTGATAGGCCACAAAAGAAATGTAATATTTAAAACCAATAAACAAAAACATCAATTGTTATAATTATTAGTATTTTTGTAACAAGTCATAGCCCCTGAAATCAAGACACCAACTCATAACTTAGAATAAGTTTAGGAAAAAAAAAAGAAAAAAGATGAGTGGTAAGCAGTCAGCCAACTGAAAAGAATTACAGCAACAAATCATACATAGGTTACATACCCGTTACAGAGTTTGCTAACAATGAAATCCTTCACAAAGAAATATGCAGCTGTTATACTTATACCTTCAGAAGTAGGGCATTGCATGTCTTCTCCTTTATTGCTTTCTCTACACGCTGAAGCAGATGAAGAAAGTGAAACTACATAAAACAGATAGACTTTTTGCATTCTTCAAAATAAAAAAGCAAGTTTCACTTTAGTTTACCTTGGGATTAGTTACAAGGAGATCATCACCAACAATTTGCACTGGCTCACCCATTTCACCAGTCATCTTTGCATAGTGCTCCCAATCATCTTGATCAAATGGATCCTCTATAGATACAATTGGGTAGTCAGTTACAAATGACTTGTAGACATTCTTCAAACTGTCTCCTGATATCTTTTGTGATCCATCATTGTTCTGCAGAATAGAGTCATTTGTTCAGCTGGGTAAATTAACTATTATTGTTCTTTCAATCAACTTCTACCAACAGAGCAAAATCAGAAACAAACTATGCAAGAAGAAAAATAATTTTAACTACATTTATTCAAATATCAGGGGAACTGAGATAATTTTTAAACCTCTTCCTTGAAGTTCAAATCATAGGTTTTGTCTTTGTTATCATAAAACTCTGATGCAGCAACATCCATTCCGATTACAACCTGCAAACGAGCTCGATCACCGATTAATACAATATGCAAGTCCTTGAACTCCTAGTGAGCTAGTATAGAAATATTTTCTGAAATGAGATTGAGAAACTTGCCTTTCCAGTATATCCAGCTTTTGCTATAGCTGTCTTCAACAATTCAAGACCCTCTTTGTTTTCCTAAAAACATATTGTTACACCTAATTACTTGATGGACTAAAAAAGTTACATTATTAAATTAGAACTTTGACTACTAATGTAAAAGCTCCATTAGAGCAAAATGATTGAGTAGTACCATTCAGCAAAATAAACATCTTACAATTCTTTAAATATCAACAAGGTAATATGAGAACTTTACTGACCTGGATATTAGGAGCAAATCCACCTTCATCACCAACATTGGTGGCATCTTGACCATATTTCTTTTTGATTACAGCCTGGAAGCAAATACGTGAACTTCTTGACCTAGTATAATGCCATTTAACTACAATAACAGCAAAGGGGAGGAAGACCTACCTTCAAATTATGATATACTTCAACACCCATCTTCATAGCTTCCTTAAAAGAAGAAGCCCCAACAGGGAGAATCATAAATTCCTGCATTGCAAGTTTGTTGCCTGCGTGTGAACCTCCATTGATTACATTAAATGCAGGTACAGGCAGCACTAATGTTTTGTTTCCAGCAAGATTTGCAATGTGCTGCATGGTAGAAACAAGATAACAGTAAGCATATGAACAAATTTACAGCTTGTAATTTATACATCAAACTGAGAATGGAAGAGACAATGTAGCAATTCAATACCTTGTAGAGGGGGATTTTGTTGACACTAGCTCCTGCTTTGCAAACAGCAAGTGATACTGCCAAGATAGCATTTGCACCAAGCTGGCATAATCGAAGAGAAAACAGGAGTACCAATGAGGACAAAACTCTCAAGATTCAGAATTTTATCTACATAAATTAGTATAAAGCGCACAAACCAAGTTATTAAGGACTGAGCAGCGAACTTCACAGTACCTTTTGTTTGCACCAACCCCATTCATTCACTGTTCCGTCAAGTTGTTGCACCATGAAATTGTCAAGTTTGGTTTGCTCTGTAGGGTCCTGTAGTTGAATAGGACTAAAACTTTATTTTTCAATAAATAATCCAATTCTTTTAAAGAAAAGAACACTAAGAATACAAAATGAAGCTTCATAAACAGAAATAAAGAAAAGAAAGTGTACAAATATACCTTGCCAATCAATGCAGGTCCAATAATTGAGTTCACATTCTCCACGGCCTGTATCATTGAAAAACATATGCAGTTCAGATGGTTGCTACCAAGCCATCACATAAAATTTACCCCACAGATATTGGTTGGTGGCATTTGCAACCCAGATGGTGATATATGCATTCTGTTTCCATCTCAATACAATGTAATAACTTCAGTTTTTGGAGTGCCAGTAAAGAGTTTAGAATAGCTTGAATGACATAAGAAATATGCCTCCTAACATTTCAAACCATCATTGATCCACTAGAACACAAATATATACAATGTGAACACATATGATCATATTTGAACAGAGTTTGATTGATGAAAAGTTATAATGAGAGTGGACATATATCACATGCCAAAATCTACCATACATCCTGACATTTTCAAATCCAATAAACATGGCTTCACCCTAGGGCCAAAGTTACATGAACCAAGCAGTGAATCTAACGTTATCCAGGATAATTTATAGTACACTATGCAGACGAATTAGCAGACTTTCACTGTTACATACTTACATTGCATATGATAAAAGAGGGGGAACAGATCTTAGGGAAAATCAGAAGATTCAAACCTTGAGAACACCTTTTCCAAGGTAATCTGAACCTCCATCTCTCAATTCCAGAGCTTCATATATACCTTAAATTAACCGAATACAAAAAACGTAAGCAACCACATATAGTTATACTCCATCCATGATTAGTGCACAAACCACATCATAGCTTATATATACAATATATATTTATGTGTACATCTTTTTATATATAGGTAAGAGATGGAAAGTAGGGAATTTTACCGGTAGAAGCACCGCTTGGTACAGCAGCCCTGGCCAATGTTCCATCCGAAAGAGTAATATCAACCTGAAATTTCAATCACATTCAGCATAAATTAATTCAGCTAATAAAAATAAATTCCAAGAAAAATCTACACAAACAGATTTGCCGTCGTTTTTTTATGCAACAAAGTAAATTTTTTTTTTTGAAGAAATTGAGTAAATAAATAGTGATAAATAAAAATATAACTTACTTCGACGGTCGGATTTCCGCGACTATCGAAGATCTGACGACCTTTAACGACCTTAATCGTCACCATTATTGTAAATAATAACAGTTGAATCGCACGAGTAGATGTAGTAATTTATTTTCTCTGCTTTTTCTTTTGCACTTCCTCTTTGAGGGATAAAAATGAGAATAGAGGTTAGTTATTTATACTGCGATGGTGGGGAGGTTGGAAGTTTGATTCTGACCGTGGGATTATGGGGAATGGTGGGCTAATATCAGCGGCCGTGATGGGTTTTCTTGGGCATCACGAGACGCTGGTTTGGTTTGGTTTGTTTCCAAATTCTGGTGGGCTGGGCTCATGGACTTCGTCCCAAAGTCAGTGTTGAGACCGAATATCCCGGATTCGAGGTGCTTTGGTCCGTTAAAAAAAAACATTGTGGGGATAGGCGAGAAAAGATCAAAAATTATACTTCATGTTATTGTTTCTTTTTTCTTTTCTTTTCTTTTCCTTCCGAAAACATAGTCCTACAAAGGGAATAATATGGTTGTTTATGATTCAAAACGATGTAAATTTAAAAACAAACTAATGATAAATTTTAATAAAGCCAACTTAGTGTGACAACTATATATATATATATATATATATATATACATATTTATTTTTATTTTTGTTTACGCCGTTGTTAAAAATTATTATATCATTTCATTTTTGTAATATAAAAATTAAACATATAATTCGCAGGAGTTTAACTCTCATACATCCTAATAACTAAAAGAATAAATATTTTTTAATATAATTCAAATCGTTAATTTAACTTTATGTGAGGTTAAATAAAATATTGCACACTTATGTCATAATTGAATGAGGTTCAATATTATAGTACTACAACCAAATAATTGTGTTCCTCTAATTTGACAATATGATTACACACGTCATTCCGCGGCGGAGGCCTCATTCATGTTGGATTCAATTAGAATAGAAAATGATTGAAAGGGACGAAACCAAGAAAATTTAGAAATAAAGGGATGAACTTAAAAAATGAGATGGTGTATAGGGGACCCATTGATGTGTTTTGCCCTTTCTTTCGCCACGAGATTAGGGTTAGAGGGAGGGCAGGGTCGTCCATAGGGTTTAAGCCTATTCTACTTCAAATCAAAGAAGAAGAAAAGTTGGTATAACAAACAATTTTCGTTCCATCTTTCCCAGAGACGCTTAGATATTATATCTGAGTCAGTCAATTCATATCCCCATTTCCCCTGCCAACATTCCGGTCGGATTTTCTCCTATCGCGGTAAGACTCACTATTTCTTAGATTCATGGACCCTGTCTGTTTCATATACAGTTAAACATATGTATTGAACTACAAGACTCTCTTTACTTTCGTACCAGCTTTGCCAGACCTATTAAACTTGTGACTCTGGTAATCTGTTTTGTTTTTCAAAGGACGGCAATTATCCCCTTAAATTTCAAGCAACTTCGCCCATGATGATGTGAACTTTGCTTTCCTGTTTCCATATGAAAATGTCTTGTCTTGTTTATTGGTGAAGTCCATTCAGATTTTGTTATTATGCTACGAAGTTTCGTGCCACTGAAATTGGTAGCAAAGTTCATTTATATTGAAGCAAGGATTCATCCATGCATTTTATCTGTACCTATGTTTGTTTGCAAGAATAACTTGATATGAGTGATTATTTAATATCATGTTCAACCAGGTATTATAATCTCGGGATTATTAATCCTATGAATTATAATTCCATGGATTATAATCCTTGCAAACAAACATGGCATGCGAAAGGTTATTTGGGTTGCAGAAATTAATTTTTGAAAATGTCTTGATATTCATTAAGAGAATATTTTATGCTACCGACTGCAACCTAAATGCATTATTGATTGGCTAGATAACCATAAATTGCCTACTTTTAGTTTACCTAATCTGAGAGTTTTAGGCATGTATTAGGACATTAAGACTAATTATGCAGCAGTTTGTGCCTCTTGGCTCGTTAAAACTCATTTGGCAATGAGTTTGATGTGATGAGACCATCTATTAGATAATTCTTTGTATGATTTGGTGGATTTGCCGGGAGCTACTTACTACCTACTCTGACTGCAGTAGATATAACTTTAATCAGATATGGGTTTAATAAGTAATTGAAAATATTGCAAACTCTCTACTTGTAAGAACTAAGAACAGTTGGAAACATTTTGAAACTTTCAGTATAAATGTCCACTTTAAAAGCTAAAGAAGCTTAATGCTCAAAATATGTAGGTCACCAGCATATAAAAATGAATCGAACTGGAATCGAGCTGAAACCATTTGTGTATGAACCCATCGTAGAAGACTGGAAAGATGTTTTATTTCCATTAACTGGTTTATTTATTGATTTGAGCTATGCTGAAGAGGCTGCTATTGTGTGGTTCACTGTTGCAGTACCTTGAGATGCTGTTTATTCAACTATTTGATCATAGAAAAGCCCTGAAAAGATGCTTAGTACTTAGATGTGTGTGCTAATGCATGCTTATTCCTTTTGGGGACGCAACGTTTCATGTATTTCTATCCACTTATTCACATAATCATAATAATACTGGTGCATGTTTCCAACTCATTTCTTTAATGGATGATTTGTTTGTATAGGTTCCCTGGATGGCGGTGATCCAAAAAGGGACGACAGTGTTTGACGAGGAGACAGCGAACAATGCTGACATGGGAGATCTTAATACGGAGGTTTCTGAGTCCGAATCAGAATCTGAAGAAGATGATGGAGATGTAAAGCTGACTGAACCTTCAAAGAATGCAATATACAACAGGGACGGCCTACTTGATAAGCTTGGAGATATCAGTTGGCCTGAGAATGTGGAATGGATACACAAGCTTTCCATTGATATTAATCAAGAGCAAGAGGTGGATGTGAATGATGATCTGACAAGAGAACTTGCTTTTTATACTCAGGCACTGGAGGGCACAAGAGAAGCTTTTGTAAAGTTTGAATCAATGAAACTTCCTTTCTTAAGGCCTTCTGACTATTATGCTGAGATGGTGAAAACTGATACTCACATGGAAAAAGTAAAGGGCCGGCTTTTGGCAGAAAAAAAAAGGATCGAGGAGGCTGAGGAGAGAAGGAAGGCTAGGGACAACAAGAAAATTGCTAAGGAAGTACAGGCTCAGAAACTTAAAGAGAGGGCTAAGCAGAAAAAGGATGAGATAGAATCTGTTAAGAAGTGGAGGAAACAGAGGCAGCAGAGTGGGTTTTCTGGGGGTGCAGAAGAAGGTGACATTGGTTTGTCCTTTGAAGATGGAAATACATTTGAGAGGTCAAATAAGAAAAGGCCAGGAGTATCTCCCGGTGATCGTTCTGGAGGCAAGGCAAGACAAGGTGCTGGTAAGGGTATAAAAGGAGCAGATAAAAAGAGGAAGGGTAGGGACTTTAAAGATTCAAAGTTTGGATTTGGAGGCAAGAAAGGTATGAAGAAGCAAAATACGGCTGAAACCACGAATGATATACGAGGATTCAACAAAGGTGGTTTCTCCAAGAATAAGAAAAGGAAGACCTAATAATGGACCACAAGTGATGGTCGCATACTCGCATGCAAGATACTGTATACAGTACTGCTGCTTTGGAATCTACAATGGTCTAGTGTAGAATGAGGATCTTGCTTCTTGTTTTTCTTTGGTAATATTTGGCTTTGTAAGCTTAAATTTTTGTTTCTCTAATGGTGTTGCCCTTGGATGATTGATGCTTTATTGTTTGAATTATATGTTATGCAAGCTAACTTTGCCGATCTTACTATTTTGTTTTAAGTTGAGTAAACCCTTTTATTGAGATTCTTCCTTGCCAGATTCTTCAAGAGTGGATTATGCAAAATGAAACTTAATATCTTGAATTGAACATGAGTGTCCTGCCTCATATTTTAGTGCCTTAAAAAACGTTTGGAGATTTGAAATGGTTTATATAAACTAGATTAACAGGGTTTATTATTCTTGATTCAGTTGTTACTGATTACTCTGCTTTTACTTTCCATGTTACTTTTTGTTCATTTTGTTATGTTAATGTTTATCATTTTGATACTAAATTTATTGTATTTGGCTGTGAATGTGATGGTTGAGGTTGCAAGTTGTATGCTACATTGCCACAGGAAATTTGCGAATATTGCTAAATGTTATGTCCATCAAATTTCACTGAATTCTTTAATATATTCTACATAATGAATTAATGATCATCATCGCCAAACTAAATGTGATCGTCTAGTGGTAAAGGTATCTCCTTTTACTGTGCAATGACAGATTTTAGTCTACCTATTAACAGAAAGTTAGAAATTCATCAAGAGCTTAAAAGTATGTTTTCCTTAAATTCCCCCCATCTCTTGCCCCTTTCCAAGGCATTCATAGGTCCCTAGCATTTAGAAGATTGGAAGGTATGTTCCTCCTCAAGTTCTCCCCTAGTTCCCATCTTAGGTTCTCAGGCTCCCACTAGATTTCTAGGATTGAAATGTATCTCTGGATTTACTACAATGTAATAGTGTAGGTTCTAAAAAAAACAATGATCACCATAACCCTTTCTATTCCCAAAATGACTTCCAAATATCTATTGCTTAAAGGGTATATATTACACGTACTCTATTTTTTAAGTTTTTTACTTTTGTCCCCAGGTTATTTTCTTATTTTCTCTTTCATGATTCTGGTTCCACTTCCACCGTTCTAAATTGTGAATCTGGCCAACCAGCTGCCAAGCAAAATTTATATCTGCTATTGAAAAAGAATATAAGTATCGAGTATGGCATTGTGATAATGAAAAAAAAGGGTACAAGTTACAGAGAAATAGCCTTTTGAGGTTCTTGGGTGGTTACAAAGACTTCATTAATACATCATAATCACACCTTGCAGGTGTGATGGAAGCTTCACAATTTCACTAATACACAGATAATTAAACAGACAAAAACATATAATATGTCTACCCCCGTTAGATTTCACACAAATCATCATCATCATCATCCGATTATTTCCCAGAAATTATGTGAGGAGAAGTTCTTGAAAGTATTTCGGCATAAGAAAACATTGTACATGTTTTTTGTTTTTTGTTAAACCTCGAGTCGGGTTCCCATCACAAGGATAAAATATAAAAATTTATAGGGTGGGTTAGAAGCAGAAAATATAATGGGGAAGGGCATTTCACGCTTTATAGACAGTTCCCATCACAAGGATCAAAAGTGAATGCGAAAAAAATAAAATTAAAAGGTGTTAGGCGGGTATAATGGCTGTATATGGAAGTACCTTCTACACTTCATAGATATACAGATACATATTTATATAGGAAAGTGATACTTTTACAACATTTCTACGAAGTCCTCCCGTGATAATAAGTAAGTCCTACATTCATATGTAGAGGACCTTACGAATAATATCCAGTTTTCTTTGGAAAATCACGACTCTAACAAGATATTCAGTTTCTTCTAATATTCCTTCAAACTTCAGTTTAAAATTATACCAGAACAGCGAGAATCCTGCTCAAACAAAATGGCAATCCAATTAAATAAACTTTCTAGAAAATATTCAACAGATGTGTACACAAACTCTGTTCTACTTCAGCAATTGTAAATACAAGACATACAAATCACTAGCGGCTATAATTGGATTCATTTTTCAACCATCCAGATATAGGCAAGTCTGAAAAATGACAAACCCAGAGTTCATACATCTACAAAATTCTACATCGACAAATGAGACAACAACATACAACAAACGACCACAACAGCTACGGGGTAAGCCTACTATCTGAAGTCCTAACCTAGTACCGTAAAGAGAAAAAGTACAAATTTTGGGTTAAAGCAACTTGAACTTGAGCCTAGATAATTAGCCCAAAAAAAAAAAAACTCGACCCTAGATTTGTCCTGTGACAATTAATAACTAAAAGTCCATATCATATAGAGGTCAAAGAAGTAGTGAGCCTGGAAAGTTTCGAGTCTCTAATAAGAACAGCCAAAAAAACAGGTTGTCTATACTCAGCAAGAAACCATGCACTTTGTTGGGCTGAGGTCTTTAGGCTCTCCAGGCAAAGAGGTACTATTTTCGGAGCCCAAAATCTTTGAGCCATGCATGGAGTTTCCGAGTATCAAGTTGTCTCCATGATATGAAGGAGCGATAATTGGCTTTGGTGCACTATAGACTCCATCAGTTGCATATCCAGAAGTATGATTAGCAGAGATAGGGGAGAAAGCTGCTGCAAGCTCAAGTTTCTGCTTCTTGGGCTTATGCTCCTGTTGATGGCCGGGAAGAAAGCTGCCAATCACAACCTGATACATTTAAAAAAATTTAGTGATGTTGAACACCATAGAACTCCTTACTGTTTTCCCCATACTTTCACATATATTTATTTGGAAATCAAAACTAACTGCAAAAATCATACAGATATATTATGCTCCCTACAACTCAATTTGAGTGTTATATCAGTTTCAAGGAAAAAGTCCCAACTCCTAACCAAGTATATCTATCACATCACCGTGGTAGGGTCCACATGATTTGTCTCCATTTTTACATTACATTGATTTTGCAATCAGAGCACACATTTTAGGTCTCCCGTATGAGGAAAGGATGACTCGCAAATAGGACTGGGGGTGTATAAAACATCGTTATAACTAGCAGTGATATTTTTCTTTTTGCCTGGCCTCATTAGCAGTAATATCTAGCATTACAATTTCCATTCCTAAAGGGAACCTGTTCATTGTCTTCTTTTTTAACTTTTGGTTAGACCTGGTATTCAACACAATGGGGCAGCTATTACCTTACACAAACTCCTCCTCCCCCCCCCCCCCCTTTCCCAATGCCACTAATCGAAAATACTCAGGATGAGGGTAATTCCCACATCCGTTTATTCAATACCTTGCCCAAGTTACACAACCTACCCTTTCTTTACAATTTCAAAGAATAATATCTAACCTGAACAGGACCAGCAGCTACTAACAGACCAGCAAGTCCTCCACCCAAAACGCGTCCATCTGGGCCTGCCAAAGAGACACTCATCCCACCAGTTCTGCTTTTCGTTCCTCCACTGTCAGTAGGCATGAATGATCCAGACAACGAAAGTATCTCGAAACGTCCCTGCAAGAAGCATAATTTCATAATTATCTCCCAACTCGAAACCAGCTCAACACAATGACTATATTTCACTTACACAAGTGGCCCTTCAAAGTTATTCATAGTGATTATGGCTTTCCTTAATTATATACTCCCTCCGTCCAAAATATAATATCAATATTGACTTTCTGAAGTCAAATTGAGATATTTTCAAAATTCAAAATTTATATGAATTCATTTAATTTAACACAATACAATTATGAAAAGTATAAACTACTTAAAAAGTACTACAAAATACAAAATTTATTTTGGTTAAAAGTTAAACGAATCACATCAATTTTAAGTTTGACAATATCTCATATTGACTTTCAAAAGTCAAACTTAATCTAATATTTTAGAACGGAGGAAGTAGTATAGAGTAAAAGATGTGTGGCGGTCATTTGGAAATCTTAATAATAATGACAGGATCATTTAACAACAACTAATGTGAATTAAATGGTAAAGGAAGTATTCTTTAACTCTTATCAATTATTTGATGTAAATGGTAAAGAGGATACTTATACAACCCTTTTAATCTCAGGGGTCTGAAATTCGACCCTTCAAATTCTCAGTTTCCTTCTAATCTTAGCCACAGTATCTTATTCCTCGGGAATATGATGATTTTCTAATATAAGTTTCCTCACAGAGAGGAAAAAGCATAAGAGTTAAGGAGACAGTTCTCCTCAGAGCTGCATTTGAACAATACTATTGACACATTGGAGTAAAGACAGAAAAAAATGACAATGAGTGACCTTCATGTGGCCTCACTCATGCAACAAAAAGATAAGACAACTAGATAAGTATGAACAAATATACCTACGGACCGCCATACACTGAATACACGTACAGCAGCATTGTAAGGTGGTTAAATACAAGTACATCAGCGTCGTTAGAATATTGTAACAGTGTTGCTACATATATGGAAACCCTACTAGTAAACCCTACTAAAATTCCATGCAAGAGAATTTGTAAAATTAAAATATAGGAAAACCTTCACACCTCGTACGTCAAAGTACCCCCAGAAGAATTAGGCTGACGAAGAGTAACATTTGAAATTGAACCATTTGCTGCAAGAATACATATAACTCTAGACCCTTGCTGAGAAAATGAAATGATCTTCATCGTTACATCCTGAAATAACCACAAAGAAAGATAGAAATTGACTGTAAAGAAAACATATGCCAAAACCAGTGGAAAAATGAGATTAACATCATTCTTCAAAATCATAACACGTGAGTTTGAAAGCATCTTTTCTACATGCCATACTTCCTTCTTCAAGTGCAAGACGGCACTTTCCAATATGTTGAAGGGTGTACTTTATTATACATATTGCATCTAATACAATTCAGCACAAATGTCACAAACATACAGGTCCCCATGATCCCTGGGCCCAGTGAAATAGGACATGGAAGAGTAACTAGGGTTTAGACTCCACAATCAAAAACAATAGGCTCTCTTGATCACAACCAAAATAAGCTGATGCCTATTCCAGCAATTTAGAGTAGGCCACCCGCAGAATGTTTTAGGGTCACTCAGCAGAGATTACTTGTGTCCGCATGTGAAAGATCGAAAAAGCTGTAAACTTGTGGGGATTACAGTACTTGATAAACTGTGAATTTTTGAGATGACAAAAACATACATAGAGAACCCAAGGCCAATAGATCAAGTACACTTGGGAAGAAAGTAAATTTCTAATATTACTAAGGCATATATCCTTGTAAGTTAATAACTAAAACAACAAAACAATTGATGCTAGGAAAGTAGAGACCTAATATACTTAAACAACCTATTTAACCTAGACACCAGAGTTACCAAATATTCCCCCAATAACTCTAAAATTACATCAATCACAATATACAGTAATAATAAATTTTGAGAGAATGAGAAGTATGCAACTCTGACATTGATGCAGAGTGTATAACATGATTTCCCCCCCAAAAAAACCTGTTTGAATCAACAATGTTTGTGTATTCATACAAATGGAAAACAGACAGAACCAAAGAAATTAAAATGAAATATTAAAATACTAACACAAAAATTCCTGCATACCTAAAATCCCCTATATTAATTTTCAGTCCAATAATTAAAATACTTTATTCCTGAATATAATCACATTAGTTTCAAAGCGCAACCATGTGAATATAAATTTTTTGTGTACGCATCCATCATCAACTAGAAGCTATAATACAGACATCCAAAATGCAATTGGAGAGGAACATCACCTAAGCATCAGCTAATATGAGAGATTATTACCAAAGGGCCTTCTAGATGGTACTTTTACTGAAGTGGAATTTACTTTTGATTTTTTGAAAGTAATCTGGATGTCTGTTGGCTATATGTGAAGCTGCTAATACATATCAGTTCAGATTAATACTACATGGAAGTATTTTTCAAAAGCTATGACAGCTTGAAGAACTCTTGGTTACCAAGAAAAATGTAAATGAAAGGAACTATTGATACAAATGTAGTAAGTTCTTTATTTTACATTATATTTCAAATTTTACTTGTCACGAATTACTAAAAATATATAAATTTTCATTAAACTATGAGAAAGGTGATTTATAAAAAGAAGCCACCAAAGGAAGTCCTCATTTTTATGAGCAAACTCTTTATCTCAACAATGACTGATTTGATATAGTCAGCATTTAGTGTCCCAATAACAAAAAAAAACTAACAAAATATAGTTATATATATGTATGTGTGTGTGTGTGCGCGCGCGCGCGTGCACAACAGAAATACCTCGCCAGCATTAACAGTGATCACATGGGGAGTAAAATTTGCACCAACAGAGTATTCCACCAGCTCGCCTACAAAATAATTTTGTTGTTTTAATGATTCTGTAGCTCAGACAAGATTTCAAGTTCGCATAAATTGCATTTCTGAATATTAAGACGTACTATTACAATCTCAAACTGTGACACCAAACCAAAAGGTCTGACTACAAAAGGCAGTAACTAAATCAAGCAAAAGAAGAAAACATTAACTGCAAGAAATTCAAATCAGACACATAGTCTAGTTTCCAGACACATACAGCATTCATTCCCAATCATCATCAATAAGAACATAAGAATCTCACACCAATGTGATACCACTTCATAATCTAATTTTAGTAACATGTGATCTCATATGTAACAGTAAATTCAAATGAAACACTAACTACAAGTAATTTTAAAAAAATCCCAAAGGACAGAACAGGAATAATTCATTACCTGGAATCAACTCCGATTTATGTTTCTTCTTATATGAGTCCATTGGCCGCCCTTTACTATGTTTCCACGTTGAATAGTCTCCAGTCAGCGGAATTGAAGCCGAAATCGGCATAGGAGACAATGCCACCACACCCTTTCCATCCGGTCCATATTTCCTCGGCCTCCCCCTCTTCCTTTTCACTTCCGTGCCCGGTGCTACTCCACTAACCGGTGTAGCTGGCGCTGCTGCCATTGCTGGCGGTGCCACCACTGCTAGTTCAACTGCTGCTGCCAGTGCAGCTCCGGCCACCGGTGCTACTGCGGGTGCCAGTGCTACCGGAGTTGTAGTTTCGCTGAATTGGCCAGGGTTTTCACTCCGGTAGGTATTTGGAACTTCCTCCCCTTTCATAACCCCAGAACTCTGTAAATCTTCTTTCCCCTCCATTCAAACACCCAAAAGCAAATAAACCAAAATTCTAAGACCCAAAAAATAGTAAAACTTAATCCCTGGACAACAAAGTTCAAATCTTTTTATACCTCAAACACTCAAAAATACTCAAAACAACCGTCATTCAGTACAACATTTCAGAGAACAAAGCAAAAATGATGCAATCTTTGTAAAGAACAGAGTCACAAAATCAGAAATACTGAACAATTACACAACCAACTGCAAACAAAATAAACTTAAAAGAAATTGAGCCTGGATTCTGCTAAGAGTACAATCTAACTACAAAAACTCTACAGTTAAAATATAAATACTGTTTCATGGCTTAATCTATGCCATTGGAGAGTATACACAGAGCTTCAAAGACGAAACTTGATTCATAAAACTATGACAAAAAATTTATTTCGGATGGTTTCAGAAATTCTTCAGGAAATGAAATTAGGGTTTTGCAAGAAAAAGGAAGAAGAGACGAAAATTAAAGTTGAAAAATGAAAAGTAATAATTTATAAATGTAATTAAAATATTCCAAATTTAATAAATAATTAATATTTAAATTGCAGAATTCAAAGTATTGATTTTGGTTAAGAAAATGCTTTCAAGTCCGTCTTGGAGATTTATTTATTAAAAGGAATTATAATGGAAAAGTAAAATAAAATGATTGTAATTGAAATATGATATTTTTGAAAAAGAAAATTCCTTTTGTTTTTAAATTGTAAATTTAATTAATTAAAGCTGTAAAGTAAAGTTGGAGCTTGCCAATTTTCCAAGCTTTGACCGGTTCTTTGTCTTTTCAGGTAAATTAAAGTTGACAACATAAATTGCTCTGCCCTTTTGTAAGATAAGGGGTGAACAGTGAGACTGTTACGGTCTAGAGCTTCTTCTTCCCCGACTCGCAAAATCTATAAGAAAAAAAAAAAAAAAAAAAAAAAGAGAGTTGTATTTGAGAACATAAATTATTCCTTAATCACTAATTTTAGAATGTATGAAATACAAAGTTGGAAGAGAGAGCTTGAATTGATGAAGAAAACACAATTCACATATCCTTCCGTCTACACCCATTACACGTGGACCATTTACATATATATATATATATATATATATATATTAATATTAACAGAGAAGCCAATATAGAATTGACTTTTAACGAACGAAAAAAGGAAAAAAAAAAATACAAAAAATCATGCAGTAACAATAATACTTTTTGTCACCTAATAATCAAACTTGTAGGACAGTTTTTGGATGTGTTATGGGAAGCACAAACCCTGCTCTTCGTTCCTCAAACGAGTATTCAATCTCATCAGGAATCTCTCTAATCAAAGTAGCAGCACAAGCAACTGATTGAGGAGCCGGAGTCATGACTGTCTGCATAGGGATTGATACTATTGAAAGCGTAGAGGGAACAGGCATTGTCATTGTTTTAGGAGTCCTGTTCTCTTCCTCTGCAACAGAATTGATCTTGGAAGGAGTAGCAAATGGTGTATTGTAACTTGGAATTGTTTTCTGTAAAGTCTCGTTGTGCCTTCTGCTCAAATCTTCCAATAAGTTTACTGCATTGGGGTTCGGTGATTCGGTGGACGATATGAAGTTTACTGCATTGGGGTTCGATGATTCTGTGGAAGATATGGGCGAGAAAGGCTTGCGCACCATGGGTGACTCTACTTCATGAGCATTAACTGCATTGAAAGAGTGCTTATTCACAGGAAGACCAGCAATGTCCAAGCCTCTCCTTCCTAAAATGAAGAGAGAAAAAATAAGAACCAACAAATTTGTGATTGAGAGACAATATATAGCCAGGCCAGATAAGAATTGAGACGATGTATCTTGTAGAACAATAACTAAACTCAAGAGGATTACACAAGTCTAATATCTCCTGCTTCCGTAAACCACTAGATACAAATATATATAAGTTGTTGGAGAAGATGTGGTTAGTCAGCAAACTGACAAGGGAGTATTGGGGATGTGTTTGTAGCTTGTTGCATGTATGGTTTTCAATTGGAATCCCTAGCTTAATATTTTCCCTGGTAAAATCAACTAAATTACGAAGGTCTAACAATGTTTTACTCTGAATTTCACGACTCAACCATAGAAACATGTTAACCCTTAATCCCCAAAACAAAGTAATATGAAAAAAATAATAATTTACAGAAAATTACCAGCTGATAAAGTTGCAATTCCGTCATCCCTTCTATGATTTAACTGGTCATTTTGGTGAAGGCGTTCGTTCTTTTTGGTTTGAAGTGTATTGGGAGTACCTTTAATGAAGTAAAGTGGATCAGCTTTAGGAGTTTGTAACATCGCTCCTCCAAGTGAAAGTCTTTTGTTGCTTGCACCACCACACGACAACCTAGGACCTTTTTTTACATTCTGGGGTTTCATAGGGCTTGGTTTTGATCCAAATAGTGCTTCTTGTTCTGCTATTAACCGTCCCTGAAGTTTCTTCTGATCCTGAAAAGGAGGAATAATTGTATGCATGGGTCATGATTAAGATAAGCTGGCTTACGCGAAACCATCCATATGTAAACCATGATTGAGAAACTAAAGGTCCGTACCCTCTGCCTCTTGCGTTCTTGCTCTTTTTCTTGTCGTAAAATGTTATACTCCTCAAGCATGGAAAGAAGCCGAATCTGAACAAACAGTAGATAGCAGGAAGTGACTAACATAATTTACTGATAAGGTACAAATTGAAAAGTCGGAGATAAAAAAGGGAGAAGCACTCACGCCATCATAAGTGAACTCAATTCCCCTCTCATTTTCCCATGCACTGGTTTTCAAAGCTAATGTCTCCACCATTCCTGTCCCAAATGATGCCAAAAATATTTGATAAATTATTAGTGAAAGGAAACAGTCTCCAAGTTAATACCGGATCCCAAGTTTTTGTTGAAAGCAACAAAAAATCTAATTTGATCAAAATAATTTTTGACACATTCAGCTATATAATTTGGACACTTAATATACATCAGCTTGCTTATTTTGTTTTCAAATCCCCAATTGACAGAGAAATAAAAGGGCCGTTTATCCACCTAGTGCAAATCTTACCTGGAAGTTTATTAACCAAAGCACGAGCTTTCTCAGCACGCTTAAGAGTAAAATGAGCACCTCTCCCAGCACTGTATCGATTTTCATCCTGAAAAAACATGGTAAGTGACATCTAAACAAGAGGATCTATGTAAAATAATATACTATTAACCACCAAGACAAAAAATAGAGCGCACCCTGTTATACTCCTCAAGCCAGCACTCCTCCTCACATGCAGCCATCCACTTCTCGACTTTTTCAAGTATTTCTTTTCTGCTAAGAGATTCCTCTTTTACTTTACCAATTTGAAGTTCTATTTGTTCAAGGATGTAAGCAGGGTCCACAGCTCCTATGTACAAATTACAAAGAAGAATAAGACAAGATATTGTGTACTTGTACAATAGAGAGAAAATGATTATTATAAAATATGATATATATATCTTCTCTTATGTACAAACTCTCCATACCAATTTCAATAGCTTCTATAGCAAGTTCCATTGCACTATCTGATTCGGGAATCATACGTGTCTTCCTGCAAATCTCCTCTAGCTCAGACCTCTTCTTGAAAACAAGCTCTTTCATTTTGCTTCCTTTCAACTCTTCCAGCCGGGACACTTCTGCCTCGGCCTGCATGATAGTTTTACATTTTATTTAATTGCGCAACAGAAGATCCAAACACTCGATGTGAATAAATAAATAACTTACATAATTAATGAAGTTTATGGAAAGCATGTTGGGCTCCTTTATTTCATGTTCTGAAGCAGCTATGTTGCAGGTAACATTTTGAAACATCTGCTGCTCTTCAATGGGAGTATCCATCAAATTCCAGAGTTCCAGCATGGATGTTGCAAGGTCTTGTAGCTGCCACAATTTAACAGGTGTTAATCAGCAGATTAAATTGAAAATGATTCCACAATTTAACAGGTGTTAATCAGCAGATTAAATTGAAAATGATTCCATAGTAACTAGTAGTTAATATAAAAGCACTATTTACCCGCTGCATCCTCTGTATCTTAACCTCTCGCAATCTTTGTATCGCAACTGCCAAAGTCTTTATAGTATTATTACTTATGCTTTTTGGTCCTTCCGAATCACCTAAACTGGGGTGAACCTCGTTAACAATTTGCTGAAAATCCATACCAAGTACCAAGCATAGTGAGTTCAATGAATTCAGGTGATCCAGAACCTGGTTCAGACGATCGCTCTGCATATATATAAACATTAACAAACATAAGTAAAAAAAATATCCTGTTAAAAAAACTTAGTTAATCATAACTTTTGTAATGTATATTATACATAAGTCAAAAAGAATACCTTTTCTTTTTGAAGGGCCTGGAGTTCTCTATGAACTTCTTCAAGCTTTCTTATAGACAAATCAGTTTCATCAACAACGGTGCTAATCGTAGTGAATTTGTCAGACTTATAAATTTCATTTCTTATCTTTTGTATTTGCTCTAGAACTTCGAAGAACTGGTTTCTTCTATCTAATTTCCTTTTCTGCATCTCTTCTAATTGTGAAAGAATGGTCCTGAGTTCTGCCTTCAAGCTTCCAGGAGTTTGATCAGACTGAAGAAAAAACAACAAATTTAAAGGTTCTTGATTGATGTTGTATATTTTGAAAATTCGTCAATACTATGAGAGCGCATCATATACGTAGATAAAAATGATCATGTTTCATTTATTATGAGAGCACCTCTTATATCATATATGTGACAATTTAAAATAGCAACAATCAGATCACAATAGAAATTTGATTTGTATTGATATTTGGTTAATTTCTTCAAGGGCATGGCGATACATTTATACAAAACCTCTACCCCAAGCAGATTTCTGATTATTATGCTTCAGTTTATATTCATAACCAATTTAATAGTTTTCAGAACTTTAAACACTCATAGAAATAAAAGGTCTAGTGATGTAAAACTTCGAGTACTGACTTATGAATATTTTAATGTCCAATTCCACTAAACCATTTCAAAGCTTAAATCTTACCTGCCTAATATGTACTGGTCGTTCCCCCATTGCAGAGCAGATTGCTACAAGCTCTGCTTCGGCATCAGCAATTGTCTGTCGTAGTTGAGCTCTACACTTGTTTGCTGTATCTACTTTTCTTCTGTATACCTCTAGGCACTCTTGTTCAAGCTCAAGAAGCATTTTATCTCTTTCAGTATCAGACTCCCCAACTTCATCCCATATTATCTGATGGTTAACCAATCAATTCACAAATATATTAAGATTGTTATCAAGTTATGGTACAAACATGAAAGTTTCAACAATAAGTTTGGTATGAAAGACGTTAAAAAGGAAAAGAAGTAGAAACCTGGAGTTCATATAGAAGAGAGCCACATGTTGTCTCTACTTGCAAAAGTGGATCACTTTGACGGACCGACATGTCAGAGAAATGCAACCTGCCAACATTTAGAATAATACAAGATTTATCCATGAATAATTACAATCAACTGCAGCTAATACTTCAAAATGCAGCGTAGTTGATGAACTTTATTTTTTCCGACAACTAATATGGTAAAACAAATGCTTCCTTGATAATCATTTGGAATTGATAAGATATGACCAGTGTTACTCGGACTCTTCATTTTGCCCTAAAGTACCCGTGTCCGATACCCGTGTCCGAAACCCGACACTTGGACAAGATACTTCACTTTAGTGTAAAAAATTGGCAAAATTGAGAAGTACCCGTGTCGGATACCGTGTCCAACCAGACACTCCATCCGAGTCCGAGTAACATAGGATATGACAAATGACAGCCTTCGTATTTCCTATGCACAGTTTTGACCTTGAACACAGTAGACTACTTATTTATCAAGTGCTAAAGAGAAGTAAGTTCTGTTGGCGTGTGTTTGTCATCAGTCCCAAGGATCCAAATTGATTTCTTTTACCATGGAAGCAATAAAAAGTTAAATCAGGAGGTTTTACATACTTCACATAATGCTTTACTGTCAGAAGAACAATTTTCAAATTCTGAGTAGTGTGAAATTCTCAACTTAAACTGATATACTGATACACTAATTTCCATGTAAACTTCTTACTGCATTCATATTATTGAAATTCCGCATCACTGATACTAGCTTGGCCAATTTCGCTTAGCATGAAAAAGGAAGCCACTGTTACCTCTTGACCTTCCATAGCTGGCAATTTGGTTGCATATCAATCATGAAGACCTAATTCATATCTATGTTGTGCAGTGCATAGGGTAAGGTAACCAATTCATAAATAGAGCTAAATTAAGTAATCTCATTAAAATCATTTTTCCAACGACCTTTAACAAAGCAAAAGGCAAGATTTTCTATCTCCTAATCTAAAAGAGTGATGTTCGGCTGGCTCAATTCAAAGCAAATCTAGCCCAATTCAAAGCAGTGGATAAATAAAATTCAAAAATTAGATTGCTGAGAAAATCAAACGTTAAACCTTACTTATCCTGTTGTCAAAACCCAAAATTGCAAGTACTTAATTTCAGATTAGCTTAAACAAAGGAAAATAAATCGACAGTAACAACAATTGGATCTTAAAAAATACCTTGAACAAAGTTCCCACAATTTGAATGTAGATGGAATTTATCATAGAAATTCAAAACCAGAGTGCATATCTTTAAGTTGTCTGCGAACTTGTTTCGAACAGATCACAACAAAGTTTCAAATTTGGGAAAAGAGTAATCTTTTAAAGAATTCGACCGTTGAGGACGAACTTGAAATATAGGGGTTTTATTAATGCGACAAGGTCGGGGGTTTGCGAGAAGGGGAAAATTTTGAATTTTAAATGTGAAGAGAGAGTAAAGTTATGTTAATTTTACATAGGATACGGGAAAAGTACGAATGACGGGCTCTGTCGCCGAATATGTAACAAGCCTTTGAAAGCATCACGTCGTAATATCCGTCCGTGGGCCGGCCCATTGCCTTGGTACAAAGAATCTAAACTTTGTTATACGAAATTCATTCGTACAAGTTTAATAAGTCGCGCAAAATATGAATAAATCTAAAAATAACTTATTAAATAAATTTTATATATAATATTAATAAATTTTATATATGAAATTTGAACGATATTTTAGTTGATTTTAAGTTAACTTAATAGTCTAAATTTGGTGATTTAATAACTCAAAAAAAAAATTCTTTCCTTTTTTTTTTTACTCAATTCTTGTTAACAAAAGATACATTGTATCTTTAATAGTAAATGTGTATTAATTTTTTTTAAAAAAACATAACTTTTGAGTTGATTTTTGAAAATAACAAAATTTATGACCAAAAAAACATGAAAAACAAAAACTTATGACCTATCGAGTTATCAAATTTGAATTGTTGAGTAAATTTATGATCAACTAAAATGACTTAATATTTACCTTATTATTTATTAGTATAGATAGATTACTACAAATGACCCTTAGTAAGTAAATGGGATTCATCAACTTTAAAAATAAAAAATCTATTTATTAAAAGAGAGCAGTAAAAATAAATCTCTTTATCCTTTTACTCTTACAAGTTTTATTTTACTATAATTATGTCTTTTTTAATTTTTTGTTTTATCCTCAAAATTTAATAAAAAACTTATTGTATAATTTACACATGCAACCCATGTGCCATTGAGAATATTACTAATAAATTGTAAATGAGGTTCATAAGCACAAACAAGGATTTTTTTTTTTTGTACATGAGAAAAAAACACTAACAAAGATTTTATGAATTTCTTTTTCGTAAAAGTAACAATTTCTTTATTTTACTCTTTTACTAACTTTTACTATGTGCTTCTACATATGTCTACCACATTTACGTGGCTTGAAATTGGGTGGTTAAACATAGTTTTATAATGCCTACAAACTGTTTTTTATTATTGTTATTATTATATATTTTTTTCGTTTCATATTATTTAATTATTGTTGACTTTTTAAAGTCAACTTAAGAAATTTTTAAAATTAAAATTGTCAGATTTGGCCCTCCTTCATTACACATTTTCTTCAATTTCACCAAATATACCAATTAGTTGATCTTAATAATTTTGTTAGTAATAATTAAAATATGTTAATAGACAATGGATGATATAAAGATCAATCCTATAAAATATTAGAATCGTAAAAACTATTTTTATTATTAAAAGTCTAAAATAATTTTCATCCATTAATTTTTTGATGAAAAATTCACATGTTCATCGAATGGTTAAAAAATGTTGAATTACTTTTATTTTTGAAACATTTATGCTATTTAATATAATAAATAAGTTGATCAGTATTAATTTCAATTATACTATTCACAACTATAAAAATATGGTGTATTCAATGGAATTGAAAGGAAGGTGTAATGAAGATGATCCAACTCCAAAATTGACATATATTCTTTTAATCTTAATTAATACAACGATTAATATTGTAAACTATTTAAAAGTGTTATTTATTATAAGTTTTATTAGTTTGTAATTTATGATGAGTCATTTTAATTTTAAATTTAAAAATATCTTAAATTAATTATTAAAAATTAATAATAATTATATAATTTAGAACTGATATAGTATAATTAAGAGCATTCGAAGCTCTTGAAATATTCAAATAACTTCAAAGTTGAAAAAGTTTGATAGGGTAACTTTGGACCATAAGCTGATAAGTACACCTACGCTCACAATAATGTACCAAAATGATCGAGTCTATTAAATAAACAATCATAACGGGAGGCGTCGTAATTTGGCTGATATAACCCAAGTTACTAGAACTAATTACTGATAAAAAATATTAATAGAGTCACTATATATGTGATGTATGACAATAAACAAATCATCATTCCACGTTATATCAAATTTGATAACAGTATAGTAACTAATATCCAAGGAGGCAAATAAAGCTAAACCAATTTTGATAGTAAATTATAATGAGTGGTTGGTTACACATTAAAAAAAGAAAGAGAAAAAAAGGAAAGTAGTAAATTATAGCAGTAACATTGCATTCACTAGCAACATCCTTAATTGTTCCATCATCTTTTATCCTTCGAACTACCGGAGAATACAGGTACTCTTTAACTGCAAATCATCCTTTATTTTTCTGAGTCTTGTTACACATTACGAAAATTTTCAGCTGAATTATAATCATGACGTATATGCATATATGAGATAAATAAAAATTAAGAAGGATTGTGTTTTAATTTATTATATTTTATTACATGTACTTTTACGTTAATCGCAATTCAACTTTATCAAATATTTATCGACATATATATCATTTTCCTTATTCTACTAATTATTAGAGATGTAATTGCTATTTAATTGCAAAAATCTACATAAAACGAAAAATATTACTCCCTCCATTTGATATTATAAGATTATTATTGACTTTTTAAAGTCAACTTAAGATATTTTAAAATTTAAAATTGACACAAATTCATTTGATTTTAATCACTACAATAATAAATATTGTAAACTATCTAAACAGAATTACCCATTATAAACTTTATTGTTTCATAAATTATTAATAAGTCATCTCAATTTTGAATTTAAAAATATCTAAAATTAATTTTTAAAAATCAATAATTGTCTTATAAATCAGAACGGTATGAGTATATTATATTCCCTCCGTCCCAAATTAATTGCATTTCTAGGACTTTTTAAAGTCAAATTGACTATTTTTAAAACTAATCTTTTTACTATTTTTGCTAACATATATGTGAAGATATTATAACCAAAAGAAAATATATACAATTTATTACTAATTTCAATTTTTATAATTTTAGAAATATATTTATATATGTTTAATTATTAATTTTAAAAATAGTCAATTTGACTTAAAAAAGTCTTAGAAAAGCAATTAATTTGGAATGGAGGGAGTAAGAATTAACAGAGTAACGCAAAATATCACTTGGAGTTGGAACAAATAAGCCTCTCAAACTTCTTCCACACCTAAAAAATTAGAAAGTTATTATACAAGTGGCTCATAGTTGGTTCTCGTCAGTTGTGTGAATTTGTATTTTTAATTTTAAAACTTTATTTTTTCTATTTGTGAGACCTTCTATATTTTTTGTTTCTTGTGAATTTCATTCTTTTTCTATTCGAGAGACTTGTATTATTACTAATCGAGCGTGAGATTTATTTGATATTATAATGGATAGTTTAGTATTGTGTCTGTGAGTTTGAAGGATGGGAAATGAAATGAAAATATAAGTAGGCAGGATTTCAACTTTTGTTGCTATGTTTACAAGTTTAAGAAAAAGAAGGGAATGACTATTGACTTGATTGTAGTTTTTGTTGTTTGTGAGTTTAAAACAAAAGAAGGAACTATAAGAGATTTTAATTGTTTTTTAAAATTATTATTATATTAATGTTAATATAAAAAAGAAAGAACAAAATATTGATTTTGTTTAAGAATTTTAGTTTTGGTATTATAGATGGTTAACTTTCTTATCCTTCCAAAAAATATTCTTAAGTTTGTAAATTTCACAACTTAAGACTTTTTTTAGTGGGACGAATGAAGGATTTTTTAATTTATATTTGTTTTGAAAATATTAATTTTAAAATATATTTTACCAAAAAAAACCTCCATTGGATATTGGTATGCAAGTGGGCCGGGTAGATTCTATTTAGTTTATCAAGAGACATTTACATTTAGTAGTACATTTTTAAAAATAATTACAATAATGATGCATAGATAAAATAATTACAAAACTAATACACTTTTTCATATTTATTTACAATATTAGTGCAATTAGGATTCCTTAATTTAGGGATAATATCACTTCCTCTCTCCTCCATTCTATCCCTTTAATTTAGTTTCCATATCAATTTTTAAAAAATAAAATAAAAAACCCATTCTCTCTCTCCCCTCCCTCCCATTGCCCCACCACCTCTCCCTGCCGCCCCACGCCCCTCTGTCCGATCTACTTGGTTGACTCAACCAAGAGCCATCTTTCAATTCCTAATGGTAACCACAAAAATCTGAAGGTTTCATGCATGGATGTAGTTTTCATAACTAAATTACTTGTAAACAAAACATATTCAGGAAGCACAAGGAAGCTGAAGCAAGGTATAGATCTGAACCAGAGACAGCAAAATTGCTACATGATATTGAAAGTCCAAGACTGAAAAAGAGAATTGATATAACAAAACACAACCCTTTAGTGAATTATAATAAGTTGTTAATGAAATGCATCAATATATGAGAAGCAAATAAATACAAGCATAAGAATGTTGAGTTGATAACCATTCATAATATTGGTTACCTTGGTATAAAGGTTTAATTACCTTGGTATGAATGTTTGGTTACCTTGCTATGAATGTTTGGTTACCTTGTTATAAATGTTTGGTTACCTTGCTATGAATGTTTGGTTACCTTGTGTTCAGTCTTTCTGTTTGGTTAAAGTTTTATTTTATACTTTAATGTATAACTTTCTTTTGTCTTCATAACAGTATACAAGAAACATTACCCACCTGCTTTAAATGATGAAGTATGGAGGTTGGAGAAGATTGGCAAGGATGGGTCATTCCACAAGAGGCTAAATAAATCAGGGATATTCACAGTTGAAGACTTTCTTCGACTTGTAGTCAGAGATTCCCAAAAGAAATGTATGTGTACGTAATTTAGTTTTGAATTAGGGTGTCCATGCTCTTTAATTGTCTTCTGACACGATACCGTCGGTTGCAGATCCTTGGAAGTGGTATGTTAAAGGGATAGAATGGAGGAGAGAGAAAGTGATATTATCTCCTAAATTAAGAAATCATAATTGCACTAATATTGTAAATAAATATGGAAAAATGTATTAGTTTTGAAATTATTTTGTGGATGCACTTATCTTGTAATTATTTTCGAAATGTTGTATAGTATTGTAAAGAACCCTTATTTTTTTCAAAAAAAGAGGATCAGACTGGGTGGTTTCGAAATAGTAAATGACCTTAACTTTGGACCCATGATCCTATAGGACTATTATTATGGTATGAACTAATAAACAATAATATTCTGGTGATTAAAGAATGGTTAAAAGATGAATACAAAACAATGATTGATTATTATCAGTAAATTCACCTATGTATGGTGAGTTATCAACTCATTATACTTTCTCACATTATTTTATAAATTATTTTTTTATTAAATTATTTTGTCACTATAGTAATACTCCTTAAATTGGTAGCTTTTAGGTGGTTACCAAAAAAAAAAAGAAGGGAAAAACAAAGCAAGAACAATAGCTAATAAGGAGTGCCGTGCCGGTTTGAGCCTAATTTTGGCTTGGCCGTTTGAAGCCCAGGTCGGTCTTATTCAAGATTCATACATAGTATCACGATACTGGCCAACCTTATACATAAAGGAGGTTAGGGCTAGTTTCGAGCCCAGTTTCGGACTAATTTTCACCCTAATATAAGCACTATTATCATTGGGCTGGTTGGAATCGTTCGGCTACCAAGTCGGGTCGGATAAGCAACAAGCACATATTCGCTTGGCAGTTCTACAGGAAAATGAGCAAGTGTCAGTGTTACCAATTAGACTTGGGAGTAGAATTTACAAACATCCCGCCAAACGGTTTAAGCTTCCCAAAACCCTAGTATCTTCCTTCTTGCCCTGCAATTTTTTCCATCTCCGTACAGAAAATATACACTCATATACACATCAAGCCCTAGAAATCCCAAATCAAAATGAGTTACGCGGCGTACAAGATGATGCACCCTCCAACGGGTATCGAGAACTGTGCGTCGGGATTCATCACGCATTCAAATTTAGAATTTGCGCCCAAAGTTCCGTTAATTCAGACCGACGATTTAGACTCTGATTGGCCTTCCACCAAGCCCGTCGGTTCAATTCCTAACCTTATCGTCACGGCCGCTAACGTTCTCGAAGTTTATGCAATTAGGCTTCAAGAAGAAAGTAACAGCGGGGACTTAAAAGGAACAATTGAGCCAAGGCGTGGTGGCGTTATGGCTGGTATATATGGAGCGTCTCTCGAACTCGTTTGCCATTACAGGTGTGCCTCAAATTTATAATAATGCTATCTTTTTAGTCTAGCATGTTGTTGCATAAAGCAGTTTTTAATTGAAATTTATTGTATGATGTTTGCAGGTTGCACGGTAATGTTGACTCCATGGCTGTATTGTCTAGTGGGGCTGGTGATCGTGGTCGGAGAAGAGATTCTATCATATTAACTTTTGAAGACGCTAAGATTTCAGTTTTGGAGTTTGATGATTCGATACATGGACTTCGTACAAGGTGATTCAAGCTATGCATCCTTTTGCATTGAGTGCTCAGAAACTGAATTATCATACTATTTTAGTGCTAAAATAAGTGTTAACATATAAAAGTCAAATATTTTTGGAGGTTTGACGATTTAATCAGGGCCATGATTATAAAATTTATGCTAGGATTAAAAACCAAGAAAAATATGCTTGTGTCGTAGAATTTTTTTCACGTGAACATGGATTATCTTTTGTGGTACTTTGCAGGAGGAAGTACTAAACGAATCTGGAACTGGCTTATATTTCAAAGAAACCATCACACAAAGAGAATGCATTTACTTAATTCTAGTTGTTTCAAATATGATGGACTAGACCATCCCTTTTGGACTGATATATATATATATATATATATATATATATATCAGAGTTGGTCCTAATGAAGATTTTAAGTTTATTTTAGAGTATTGACTGTAAATATATCACTCATAGAAGGCTATAAATATAGTTGCAGAGATGATGCTTAATTTGGAAATATTCAAGGAGGAAGATGTCACTCCTTCCCTCTTCTCTGTCCCTGGATCATAAGTGTTATACACAGTTTGTGTGTTATGCTACTAAATAATGGTTCTTGATACTTTTTTTTTTTTTTTGTATTTTCTTCAGCTCAATGCATTGTTTTGAAGGTCCAGAATGGCTGTATTTGAAAAGAGGTCGAGAATCTTTTGCTAGAGGCCCATTGGTTAAGGTTGATCCTCAGGGACGGTGTGCTGGGGTGCTTGTTTATGGCGTACAAATGATAATACTGAAGGCTGCTGAGGTCTTTTTTCTCCTTCTGTATATTTTCTTTGTAACCTTACTTCTTTCTCACATTAATTAATTGGAATTTGGGAAAATTTCTCAAGCCAACTACTTTTACTTTGATATTGGGGCAATATTGGCCCAAATAGGATTGCCAATATGGTTATAATCAAATCTCTCGATCAAAATGTTGAATCATCAATCACATATCATTCTATTCCATAAATTGTTTGTTAGTCGTCTCCGAATAATTTGATAGTCTAACAGTTTTGATGTTAACTATAACATGGTCTTAGCGTTTTTGCTCTCTTCTGTGCTTTTCAACTTTCCTATTCATGAGAACAGTTTTACTAAAGCACATCTTATAGTGTATTCCACGGATGGTATTTTTTAATAGTTAGTGTGCAAGAGATGTATGTTTGTGGCAATATGTTATGATAAAAAATGATTTGGCATTTCCCGTGACGGAGTGATTCAATTTTTTCACAATGAAAATTAGTCCCGTTTCCCCTTCCTATCATAAAAAGCTGTTGGAATTCCTAGCAATATTAGAATCAGGAATATCTAGCTAGAGTTTTCTCCCTTTATTCACTCAATAAGTGTTTCTAGTTTTATGATAAAATATCTTATCAGTTACGGTCAGTTTCCATCTGATGTACCCCCTTGCTCTCTCCAAACGATAAGAGCAAGTAATTCAGGGCCTACAATTGAACTTTCAAAAGGGCACCTATGGTCATGGGTTTCATAAAAGATCTAGTGTAGCCAAGTATTCGTCATTTGATTTTTCTTTCCGAAACTTGATAGTAAATGCTACTTCACTAATGCTAACTGTTCCTAATGTGCCTAATTGACTTCAGCTTTATTAAATCTAGGTTTAGTTTTTATTTTTGGGAAACAAACTCTCTCCATCAAAAGTTTCGTCTCATTTCTTCTTTATCACTTTCATTGAGCATGATGGCGCTGAAAAACAAAAATGATAAGGAGCTCTATAGAAAAAAAATCCCGCTTTTTGTTCATGTATTGCACCAAATATAGGGATTTTCATGTTGCTCGAAATTATGCAAGTTGGTACTATAAGCTCCCTTGGTTGGGCTTCATGTTAAACGGATTTTTACCATAGGTCATTTTCCAAAAAGCAATTTCAGGAGTCTTATCTTATTCATTTATTTTGTTTTGATCAAAGCTACCCAATTAATTTGATAATAGGCATTGTTAAGTACTTTATTTTGACCAGAATTCTCAAATTTTGAATGTTAGGCTGGTGGTTTTGTTGGGGATGACAATGCATTTAGTGCTGGAGGTGCGGTCACTGCTCGTATTGAGTCGTCATACGTAATCAGCTTGCGAGACCTGGATATGAAACATGTGAAGGATTTTATATATATACATGGTGAGACTACTTGGCAGCCTTCTAAAGTGGGTACAATTTTTATATAACTAAAGTATTTAGTTAATGGCAATTTGAACCATTTGGTTCCTTTTTAGGGTTTAAACAAAGGTTTTCATGTTTGAAATCATTCTACTATACAGATTTGAAACTTTATGTGCCAAGCACTTTGAGAATGACAATGTGCATATCCCGCAGATATGAGCATTCCAATATTTTGTCACGAGTTATTAACTTTATTCTATATCTACAGTAGATAATAACAATGTTCTAAAAATCCCGTCTAAGTCTAATTAATCCTCGCGGACCTCGCTTAGGCACTAGGCAGTCCTCTACCGCTTCAATTTGGCTGGTGCCTAGCCCCCGTCTACGCAGAATCAAACCTCTACTTTAAAGCTCTACAATACCTAAAATGAATTTGTTAAGTATTAAAAAATTAATTTTTTGGGTAATATAAGAAAATGCCTAGTCTGCCTGACAATTTTTAGAACACTGGATAATAATTTGCTAAAGTTTATCTAATAGATGCTAATGTGTTTTTTTGGTGGATAAAAATGTATTCTAATTTTGTTACCAATGCTTTATGTTGGTGAATCAGTTGTTGTAAGCTTACTTTTATTACTGCCAGTAATCATGGAGATAGTGTTATGTCTTGAAATAGGTGGCGTTTTTTGAATTTTAGGTTGAGTTTACTAGCTTGAGCTTGGTTAAACAACTTTAGTTAGTTGCAAATTTTCACCATTTTTGGGTTCGAGTGAAGTAGAATTTGATATGCGATCAACTTTGTCTCAGTTAATTCAGTGGGCATTGACCGTCAACTACATTTCCTAAAGTCTTGTTATGTGTGATCGTTTGATGTGGCATGGGCTTCAAGGGTGTGAAATTGATCAATGGATTCTTACTTTCAGAAAAAGTGGCTTGTCTGGTTTTGGCTTACAGTTGTTGAAGGAAGAATGGATCACTTCTTCAGCCCAATATTTGGAAGGAGAATGTGGGTCAGTGGGTTCAATTTTATTTTGGTCTGGTTTAGGAAGAGGTGGATTTCATCTGTTGGTTTTGGGTTTCTTTTGAACCTGTGGTTCTTTGGCCTCTTCCATTCTGTTGGTGATCTGTGTGGGGTTTTGTAGCGCTGTAGGATTCAGTTGGTTGTAACCTTTGTAGGGTTTGAATTAAGGTTCACGATGGGATGCCATGTTGTTGGAATTAGTCTATATTGCTGTCATTTGTGTTACAAGGCTGGATTACTGCAGCTTTTTGGAGAGTCAACACTTTCTAGATTTTTGTGTTACGTGCATGCAAAGTTTGGAGACTCATTTAGTCATGCTCATCTCTTTCATCATAGCCCTATAGTGAGGAGTCTGTTGAGCTCCTTGTTTTATTTATTACATAAGTAAATTAGTAATTAAATATAGTGGGGAAGGGTTTTTTGGGACAAAGGATATCTTACCCCACATTACAGTCTTACAATTTTGTATTTGTTTTACAGGTTATATTGAGCCCGTCTTGGTTATTCTTCACGAACATGAGCTTACTTGGGCAGGGCGAGTCTCATGGAAGCATCATACTTGCACAATTTCAGCCCTTAGTATTAGCACAACTTCGAAGCAGCATCCACTCATTTGGTCGGCCAGTGTAAGTTTTTATTTAGTTGAAACATATCTTGAAATTACTTGAGCTCTGTTATTCTTATAAATTATCTTATGTTATTAATTAGTTGTGATGCAACACCCTGGCCTCTTAAACTAATTCTCCCTCTGCCCAAAAACAAGAGAGTATTTGCTTGTCTGCTTCGGTTTACTTGCTACATAGAAAGTAAGTTCCGCATATACAAACATGTTGTCACTAAATGACATGGGTGAATGATCTTTCATGCAATTTAAGATGTGCTAATTGGAAAATGCATTGCAATTGTACTATCTTGAATTCGAGTCTGGATATCTTTCTGCGTTTTGCAGCCGCATAAGGCATATACAAAGGATGCTATCAAAGGTGGTGTTTCTTTTTATGGTCTCCATTTATGTAATGAGACGGTTAAAAAGTTGACTCAAGGTTTTATCATGCAAGAAAACAAAGTATGGTTGTGATCTATTTTTTCATTTCATTTCATTCTTTGGTAAGGATATGGCATTATGTTTCGGAAAGTGTACACTGTTGTCTATAATCGTGAATAGCTAATTTAACTGGTTGTTTCTGTCCATCTGTTCATGAACTTTAAACTTTAGGGTTAGGTCCAAATGGAAATACAGATAGTATCTAATCCATTATTTGGTTAGTTTTTATTAGATATGTTTTATGTATAGGAAAACATGGTCTAAACTATAGGCTAGCTCAAGACTTCTAAATGGTGAAAGATTTGCAGCCATAGTTGTCATGGCGTCGCCTAGGCGTCCCGGCGATGGAATGAATGGCATGACATGAGTCGACTTGAGGCAAAGCTACCAAGGCGCACGCCTTGGCAGCTCTGCCCCAAGGCTTTAAAACATGGTTTACCCGATACCAATAATGACCTATGGGTGACCCATCGATTAAAAACAAAGGATAAATTCTAAAACAAAAAATTGAGACTTATCTGCCTGAATTGAGTACTTCGACTCTTCTTCTCGTCGTGAGTACTTCGACTCTTCTTCTTGACTCATCATAGATCCATCACAACCCCATAACAGCTCAATCGCAGCCCATCACAACTCCATCGTAACCCCATCACAACCCCATCACAGCCCTATCGTAGTCTCATAGCAGCAACCCCACCCTTAGTTTCTCCTTTTCTCTCCTTCAGTTGCAGTGATTCAGCCCTTTGACCCTTTCTCACGCAGCCACAGGTTTGTTTCTCTCGTCCTTGATTCTCTGTTTAGATTAAGTGACAATTTTATTGTCTTTTCAAGTCTTTTACTATATCTTTGTGGGGGGAGGGGGGCTGATTTAAAAGTGGGTAAATAACCCATTAACTGTTTCTTTAAGTTATTGACTTAAGTTTTAGTTTATTATTAGGAAAATGCTATATTTTTCAAGTTTTAGATTAAGTGACAATTTTAATGTTTTGAACTCTGTGGGTATTGTTTATCATTAAAGTGGGTATTCTCTATTTATCTTTAAATGTAGCAAAGTTGGTATTGTTTATCTTTAAAGTGGTTGTGTTTTGGGTTTTAATGTATATGAAATTTTATTGTTTAATATACTTGTGAAGTAAAATAAATAATATATAAATTGCACATTGTAAACGACTTGTAACCATACGGACGTCATGGCGGTCGTCTTATCACCTAGGCATCCTGGCGGTCGGCTACCGCCATGCCTTGCCGTGGCGCCGTGACAACTATGTTTGCAGCATTTATATTGAGTTTCATTTGTTCTTTCTTGTTATCAGAATCTTCCACATGAGGCATATAAGCTTCTTGCAGTACCCTCTCCAATTGGTGGAGTTATCATAATTAGCACAAATACCATTCATTATCATAGTCAGGTAAATCACTTTATTACTTGTGTAGATAGCTGCTGTGATTTTAGTTGTTTATGTTTTTTTCTTTTTTCTGCTCTGAATTGTTGATTTGCTTGACAGTCAGCATCATGCGTTCTGGCGTTGAACAACTTTGCTGTTTCTGTTGATAGCAGGTCAGGTTTTCGACCCCGGGGTTCCACCCTCTATCCGTGTCTCCCTCTCTTCCCATCTCCCACTTGATTTTTCAGTTTTAAGTTTGTTCAATTTCATTTAGTCTAACATATTGTATTTTTTTGGACCTTACTTCTGCTGTACCCTTTGGAATTAGGATTAAAGTTTTTAGAGCACTACATTCTATCCTACAATTGCTCTTTCCTTATTTTGTAATAATTTATTTGCCATTCAGGATATACTGATGCACAAGTTGGAATAATTTATCTATTGCCCATAAATTATCTCTTGTCAATATAGCATTCATGCTGCTTCCCAGGCAACAAAAGTCACTTTCCTTGCAGCTGCTAAGCTGCAAAAAGCCTCCAAATGAAGGAAAAAGGAACTCTTCTCCTCCTGAAAGAAAGAAATAATGTCTTGACAGAACTTGCTCCTCTCCAAACAGACTCATCATCCCCCTCCTCCCCCTCTGATCCTTGATGTGTTTAACTTCTTTAGGAGGTTGGTGTCACAATCCACTTCCCAATCTTAGAGATTCCGCCTTATAAATACAGAGCTCTATGTTACCTTGTCTTTGAGAGTTGAGACAGAAAAAGTCAGTAACTGGGTTTCATGTCCAAAGTTACCAAAACAAACATGGAAGCACGTTGCATAGGGAACTGCAAACATCAATCCGAAATTTAATTTCTTTACCCACTACAAACTAAACAATCCCCATATAGTAAAAGATCCTTACTTCCTTAGAGATTTCACTGTTCATCCCATTGACTCATTCCCATATTTGGTAGTTACCACCCTTTGCCACAAGGCAGCTTCTTTCGTGGAGTATCTTGAAAGCCACTTAATCTGTAAGGATCATCCCCGTATATGTGCTGTTAATTCTACTACTTACAGGCCTCTGGCAAAATGACAGAAACCCATGCCAATATGACATGGCTTTAAATTGTTACTTGGATTCTGATGTTTTCTGTTAGCAATTAATATTTGGTGACTGCATTTTGTGGACTCAAATGGTATGAAAAATTTGAGGGTCTGACTCAATTCCCTTTTCAGGGCAACTATCTTGTGTTTGCTTTGTCAAGATAGGATCATTTTTCTTGCTTCGCTTTGGGCCTTTTCCATGGTTGCATTTAGGGACATTCTTGTGTCTGAATTTTCTAGATATTGGAGAGCTTTTCTTTCTCTTTGTAAATGAGTTTTTTTTCTATTTATATGAACTTGTTGTAGGGTGGGTGGACTCCTTGGCCCCCTTTGTTTGTAATATCTCTATTCTTGTAATAAAAATTATTTTTCTACCAAATAAAATAGAAAAGAAAAAGGACCACAAGCGCGGTGTTCAAATGGGTCATTTGAGTATATTTTGAATTTGATAATAAATCTATTAAATTACTTGATATTAGAAACAACCTTTTTGATTTTCTCTTATTGCTTCAAACATTTGGTATGTTGCTTTCTGTAACTTCACTACTCTCAAGTGTTTTTCTTCTCCTATTTTTGTGATGCTATTTTAACTGTGGCAACGGTGACGATTAAGATGCTTGTTGTTTACATTGAATGCTGCTTCTATACATGGATCACCAAAGTTATATCTAATATGGAAAGCTTATTGGAATCTTGCCAGTCAAGAGATGACAAGATCAAATTTTACTCTGGAGCTTGACGCTGCCAATGCGACTTGGTTATCAAATGATGTGGCTCTGCTGTCAACAAAAACGGGGGAACTGCTTCTGTTGACACTTGTTTTTGATGGACGGTGGGTGATTTTTATTCTTTCTTTTTCTTTTGTTAAAGGATATAGGAGCTTATAACTGCTCATCCAAACAAGTGACTGGTTTGCTTATACATTTTTATCACTTCCCTAAGAACTGCTCCTTTGGTGTACATTCGAGATATATAAAATTGTGGATGAACAATCTATTAATAATTAGGTTTCCCAAGCTTTCCATATTATTATGTGCTCATTAAATGTTTTTTCATTTATTTATAAGTAAGATATTATTCACAACAGCACCAAAAGGGACGCCATCCCAGTACACACGGAGTGTACAAAAGAAAGGTGGAACATAAAAGACTCAGCCTGCACAACAACTATACCCAGTATCCATGTACAAACAAGGCTGACTTGCTTTTTACTTTTAGCACTTCTTTAAAAGCTGCTCACTTGGTCTATATTTGAGTTAGACTCAAATTTTTGGTGAATGATCTTTCCATAATTAGGTTCCTCAAGCTTTCCCTATTCTTATATGCCCCCATGAAATTTGGAAAGGGAAGGTCAACAAGAAAATAATTAATACTCAATAGAGACTCCATCATTTCAGAATAGACTGAAGTTCCGTACTTTTTGTGTCATCTTATTCCCTTTGAGATTTTGTTTATGGCATTTTTGGAGATGTTCTTGTTTTGCGATTTTATGGGGAGTTAATCAATCTGATGCTAGCTACTGCTGCAGTGGCTGGTGGGCTGCTCTGTGGAATGCCTGTGATTTAGGTTGCAAATTTCTATTATTTTAATCACTTAGACACTTACAAATGTACTCATAGGTAATGAATACTCATTTGATCTTGATCCTGTGGATTGAAGGGAAAGTAGATGACTACTTGGATAGTTTAGTGTAACAAACTTTTATCTAAATAAAATTTAATGTGACAAACAATATATGCACTATCTTATAGTGGTTTAGTCTCTTAATGGGATGGTTGATGGAACTATGAACCAACTATATCATTTTCAAAATATATTGGAATAACTATTCATTTGTACTGCCTTATGCTATGATGAGATGATTCAAATAACTTTATACCGGCATTATTTCCACCTTAATTTGTCTTAAAGTTATCCTCACTTCTCTTAAAACTTTTGTTTTCAAACTAACCTGACATTAATGATACCCGAGAAAACTTGTGAGCACTGAACAACTAATATTGTCTTTAATTTGGTGGCAAGATGGGATGTCTTGATATGTGGAACTCCATATGAGAAAATTAACCCAGGTTTAATGCAGTGGTTGGAAGGTAACTTAAAATGATTGTATCTGTGGTGTATTGGGGGATTGCTCTCCTTTCTCTTTCATTCTTTTATCAGCTAAAAGTCGAGTCTCTCTCTCTCTCTTTTTTTTGATCAGTAAAAGTCTAGAAACACTATTGCAATAGCTAAATCATTCCTTAAATTAGTAAGTTAGTGTCTTAGCGTACTTGAGAAAATAAAGAAGGTAAAGACTTACGTACAAGACTTCAGTTGAAAATCTAATATGCTGCTAGTTTTTATACTCCTTTATTGATACCAAAAAAGGATATAAGCCTGTGGGTGTCAAGCATTTGGAAGGCCATGATCTAAAAATTCTTAGATTCTTAACCACTGGTTGAAAATTGTGTTTAGCCAGCCTACAGGAGAAAGGTTGAAGATTCACCTAGTGTTTGCCAAAAAAAAAAATACAAAATGGAACGCTCATATGCACACACAGTAGTTCTGATTAAACGTTAGTACATATATATATATATATCAATTTATATTCAGCTTGCATCTTATTTGGTCTTTCTTTTCAAATTTCCAACAGATGAATGTCCTACTGTTTCAAATGCTCATTTTTTTCTTCCACAGGGTTGTACAGAGACTTGATCTTTCAAAGTCCAAAGCTTCTGTACTTACTTCGGTTAGCAGCATTTCCTTGAGCTTTTATGATATTTTACCTTAACTACGACATATGAGGCTATGTGTAATAATATTTATAATGTTTAGTCACTAGGTTCTTTTTAATCTTATAGGGAATCACAACAGTTGGAAACTCATTATTCTTTTTGGGTAGTCGGTTGGGAGACAGTTTGCTCGTGCAGTTTACAGCTGGAGTGGGATCAACATCGTTGCCTCCTGGTGTGAAGGAAGAGGTGTGTTTAAATCAGTATCAACTCTGTTTCCTAGGTCTTCTGTAATTTAAATTATTATTAATAGACTACTATAGTTCCTAATTGACTTTGTTTGAAACATTTTATTCGGCTCCCTCATCTTCTTAGAATGTCAATAAATTGTCCTGAAATGGAGGCCGCTTTTGAAAATCTCAATGTGTTAACAATTGTCATGTATTCTTTAACTTTCCAGTATTAATTATTTTATTTATTTTTTTATAAATCAAAATTCTCTTTCTATTTTGGCTCACAACACTGACATTTTAACTTTTACCTTACAGGTTGGGGATATTGAAGGAGATGTCCATTTAGCAAAACGTTTAAGGAGGTCCTCTTCTGATGCTTTGCAAGATATGGTTAATGGTGATGAGCTATCGTTATATGGTTCAGGTCCAAATAGTGCACAGTCTGCCCAGGTTGATCATTATTCTGAGGAAACTGCAGGCCTAAATTATTTTCTTTCACTGCCATATATTGTTTGAAAACTATTTTTTCCATAAGGGGAGCAAGAATGCACAACCGGGCTCATTAGAGAGGCAAATGAGTATGAGGACTAGGCAATGACTTGCTGCTTAAAAATTCTCACTCTTCTGTAATTCACCTTGAGATTGATGTTTCTCAATATGTACTTTTGACTCAAAGTTTTGATGCACAATATGTTGAAAAGCCTGGGGGATTAGAGAATCTTGCATACTGAAGTTGAGCAATGAGCAGACATATTGGTATAAGATAGAAGAACAGGAGGAAAATACACACTACAGTTTATAGCAATTGAGTTTAGATGAGTTTTCATTATTTTGTAGAATAGATTTGAATGTTAATTCCTACACAACATGGCTGCTACAGAGGCAGCTTAACATTTCTGAGAGTTGTTGTATGTAGGGCATCTAACTGCTCTCCTTGTAGAGTTTTTTTAATGAAGATTCTTTGAAAGCCTTTGTCAGCCTCGCTTTTCTTTTCTATTTTTCTTGTACTTTGGCTTTGGTAGTTGCTACTCAAAAAAGACCAGTTTGTGCAGTTTTTTTTAAATGCTATGTACTTTTTGTATGAAGTATAGCTATCATTTGCATCTTTAAAACATGGAGATTTCTGGGAGGAGCTATATATGGAATACATTTCTCATACCTTTAAACGTATTGGTGAAACTCATACATGTTCAAGTGCACAAAACAATGTTGCAGAGCTTGTCGATAGTGTAATGTGGTAATTCCCTGTACTGTTCTATTCAAATAAACCCTCATCGATCTCGTTTGATGAATAGCTCAACATGTCACTTTTGACTGGGACTCCTTAGATGTGCTAGTGCTACTGATTTCAAGTGTTCCTTTAAAATAAAACCATATGCCTGGCCTCCAGATAACTTAATCCTTTTGCTTTGTCATCATGCAGCTGCTATAAGATACATATGTCCCACCGTCAGAAAAGATATACTAGGAGTTGTAGTACTCTACATTATGAAATATGTAAATGATGTTTTTTGAATGTCATCTGTTTGTGTTGCATAAGTGTCTTAGTAGACCCATCAAACTAAGCATATTTCTGCAGTTCAAGACTAACATTAATATGAATAAGGATAATTAAGAATGTCAATGTGAAGGGAGTGTAAGAAAAGAGGAAAGGTTATTGAAGGCTTTACCAGATGAAACTTTGCATGGTTGCCAAGATGAATTTTGTTTATCCTGTCTGGGAAACCAGTATGATGCTCGGAAGCAAATATACAAGGTCTGGACGATTTATTACGGAGCGGCTAATTTAGTTTGAATCTGTTTCAAAGATTTTGTTAGCCTTTTGTATCGATATGCATATCTATACATGTCTTATGTCTTTGTTTCATCTTACCTTCTAGAATCTGCTACATTGATATCTGTCCATGTCCTGTGTCTGTGACTCTGTTCAGTTCTCTACGTAAATAAGCTCCTTTTTAAACCCCTATTGTATACTGATTATTTGTCGATTTAATATATTATTCTGTAGTTTCTTATTAAGCATGTGAATCATTATTTCATGCTCCATTTTGTTTTCCACCAAAATTGATTCATCTACTTTATAGTTTGTAAATTGGCTTGTACTTTTGACTTGGTTTGGTTATCATATGTTGCTTAAATGTTTTGTGCAATCTTAATGAAGTAATTTCTTCTCTTGATTTATGCAGAAGACTTTCTCATTTACGGTGAGGGATTCCCTGATCAATGTTGGCCCTTTGAAAGATTTTTCTTATGGTTTACGGATTAATGCCGACCACAGTGCAACGGGTATCGCTAAACAAAGTAATTATGAACTGGTTAGTTTTTTAAAGTTAGCTTTTACCTTTATTTGGATAATATGTTGTAAGACTTCAATATGACCATGTCTCTATTGGCTGGTTATAAAGGCTGAATGCAATTGCATATTAAATTTCAGTTTTTTAAATTTACCGTAACAGATTTGACTTTTTTATTTTTTTTTATTATAACTTATTCGTAGTTTATTCGCAACCAGCCTTTTTGAAGCCTCAGATTTGTATAAAGTCCTAAGATAATTAACCGTTATTGTGGTCGTATTGTGTCTTTCAGGTATGCTGTTCTGGCCATGGAAAGAATGGTGCTCTCTGCGTGCTTCAGCAGTCTATTCGTCCAGAAGTAATTACTCAAGTACGTCCAAAATTTTATTTTTTCCTTTCAGTTTTTTTTTGGTTGAGAATTTTGTGGTAACTTGTAAGGAGGGAACAAAAGGAAAGAAACTTCAGCGTGTTTTTTGGCTAGCTTCTTTCTCCGTGTCTGTCCTTTGCAGACATCATGTTGTAGTTTGTGTTTTTAGATTCTCATCAAGATTCTTTCTGTTTAGAATTTGCAAGTGTTTGTTAATTAGATGATAACTGTATCTTGAAATAGTAGGCGTTCACTAATCTGATTAAGCCACCTTAACTTTTATGTGTATTTGTATAGAAAATTGAAATTTATCCAGATATTGGGTATCGCTAATATTGTAAATAACCATCCTTTTACGTTTAATTTATTTATTTATTTATTATTATTTTTTTTAAATTTCTGTTGCTTTACGCTTAAATGTTTATGTTCGTCTTTGGATACATTTTTTGCCCATCACTTTTCAACAAAACAAAGGAATTTTCTTTATTTTTTGCGATTTCTTTAAAATCTTTGTCTATGCATCCATTGCCTTTGTTGCAAACGTAGTGTGCTAACTTATGCTTGTGCAACAGGTGAATATAAATGTTTTATTGTGGCTTTTGATTTTGCATTTAGAAGAAGTTAATGTACCTTAGGAACAAGTCTTTACTCCTGCTTGCAAAAGTTATATTGAAAATCTTCGTCTATTGGAGGGGGGGGGGATAGTGAGGGTATAGCCCTTCTGCTAGAGTACTTGCAAACTCACATTTGCTTGCTTGTGCTGTGGTGGCATTGGATGTGATTAGTTTTGCTAGTGTGTGTTGGTGTTTCTTAATGTGCAAATTCAGATCAACAAGTTATTACTTTGGGTGTAAATATTGAACCTTCCGGTCTTTGTTTTTTGGTGGTTGAAAACTTCTCTTGTTGATTAGGTGCAGTACCTTGTTTTACTTTCACAACATTACTTCACATGGTCTCTCTCGTGTATTAGATAGAGAGAGAGAATTTAACTATCTTATCGAAAGCTTGTACCAAATACTGAATTACCCTCTGACCCGATATACTTTATTTTGGATCTCAAATTTATAGTACTTAAATGTAGAAAACATTTATGCATAAGAAAATGGTAGATTTATACAATTAATTCTTATTATGAATTACCAAAAAAGTTATAAATCGAGCAGATCTTTTTACTTTGGTAGTGATTTCTAATGTTATTGTTTGGTCAATTGCATTTCAATTTTGCTCATATATATTGTTGATATAATGCCTAAATTTCATAATTCTTTGGTCCCAAATTGAGTTCCATGTTTCAAAACTATTTTTTGTGGCTTAGATTACCATGGGATGCTGAAAATTTGAGTATTAGTTTATATTATTTATATATTCTTCAAATTTTCACTTTATATGTGTAAGAATAATTGAATAGATGTAATCTGGACTACCATTTTTCCTTATCTACTTTGCTCCTGTCATGAAAATCTCTGAAGCCCACCCATGTTTTTTTTAGCTTCACTCCAGCATTTGGGTTGATTTCTTTAGTTCTTCATATTCCTTTTTTTCCTCCACATTTATAAGCTTTTTAATGTTTCCTTTTTTTTTTGTTTTCAATTTAATTTTATGTAGATGATATTGCCATACAAATAGCATCCATGCTAAACTGACTAAACTATTTTTATCCATGATGGTAACTTTAACTCTTTTATCAATTGCAGAAGAGGAAACTTCTACATATCAGTGGGGTTTATATACTCGTGCACAAATATTCTATCATCAACTGTTTAAGATGTATCTTTGTATTTTTTGAAGGAACCTATACCTGGTTGCAAGGGACTTTGGACTGTTTACCACAAGAACTCACGCAGTCATAATATCGATTCTTCCAAGATGGCAGCTGATGACGATGAATATCATGCATATCTGATTATTAGTTTGGAGAGTCGTACAATGGTAATCTAAGTCATATGCCATGTTCTTTTAAATGGTTGAAGGTGTAGTGCAACATTTCATTCCCTGTTTTTACCATTGAAATATATCATTAGTCTCAGATAGATGTTCAGGTTCACCTCTTACAGGTTAAAAGCTTCTTGTTAAATACTTAATTTTATAGAATTTCCTGATAATCACCATTGTCTATGGACTTTAGCAAAGACATAAATGCATACTTTGATCATCCTTTGTTGGTATGCTTTATGGATGAGATTATTCATGTGATGATTTAGGTACTACAAACAGTTAATAATCTAGAGGAGGTTACTGAAAATGTCGACTATTATGTGCAAGGAAGTACAATTGCTGCAGGGAACCTCTTTGGAAGGTAATTATGTGTAATTTGGGCTTAAGCAAAAAAGTGGAGCTTAATGATGTTTGATTATACATCTTTTTTATTTATCCAGGGTCAGTTGTCAACTGTAATAGACTTTTATATAGTACAAAAGGGGTTACAGACTTATAATTTAGGCTTTCTACAGGCGCAGAGTGATACAAATCTATGCTCGTGGTGCTCGAATTCTTGATGGGGCTTTTATGACTCAAGATCTGAGCTTTAGAGCTTCAAACTCTGAAACCGGTTCAGGGCCTGAGACTTCAACTGTGTCATCAGTTTCTATAGCTGATCCGTACGTGTTACTGAGAATGACTGATGGAAGTATTCAGCTTCTTGTTGGAGGTATCTGGCTACCTTTTCAAACCCAATTTATTGGAGAGCACTATTTCCACATGTATTTTTGATATTTCCACATGATACCTTCTCACATGAAGGTGGGGGATCCACTTTATGCTCATGTGAGAGAGGACCACGTGGAAATATCAAAAATACATGTGATATTCACATCAGTTCCCTTTACAATAGTAGCTCATATATAAAAACATTCTTGGATGTGTATACTTAATGGACTTTTCAGATTTTCAATGCTGTCATGTTTTCTTGCTGCCTTTCAGTTCTTCTAAAGTTTTTTTATTTTTTTTTATTTTATTTTTTAAATGTATGTGGCTTCTTCATAGGAGTGCAGTGCAGTCCTCCCCTTTTTCTTTCTTAAGAAGAAAAAACGGGCATCTTAGTCAATGTTTTTAAAATGATCTAAATTAAGGGGTATATGAGTATTTTTTGTTTACTTATTGAAAGGAAATCTTTTCTTTTCGTTTAGATAAACACCAATAAAGAGAATAGATTAGAAGCAACTGATATAAACAGGATTTCATACAGAAAATGGAGGATTATGTTTGCCTGCCCCATGTTGACATACGATTAACCACCCCTTCTCTAACCACTATCATATAAGGACCCATATGCGTAGAGATTTTCAGGAGAACCAATAATGAAGACCCTTTGTAGTGGCTTTTTCAATCTCAGAGCCAGTCTCTCTTATACATTCAATTATTCAGACCCCTCTCTCTCTATATATATATATCCTTCTCTTCTTTCTTTGACTTGATATTTACTGTTGTACGTGCAGATCCTTCTTCTTGCACCATCTCTACCAACTTTCCAGCAGTATTTGAGAACTCAAAGAAATATATAGCTTCATGTACGCTCTACCATGATAAAGGCCCTGAGCCATGGCTTCGTAAAACCAGTACTGATGCATGGCTTTCTACTGGAATTGGGGAGGCAATTGATGGGTCTGATGGTACACCTCATGATCAGGGTGATGTATACTGTGTTGTTTGTTACGAAAATGGTGCCCTTGAAGTATTTGATGTGCCTAATTTCAGTAGTGTTTTCTCTGTGGATAACTTTGTGTCTGGAAAGACCTACCTTGGAGATACTTTTGTCCAGGACTCATCTGATGATTCTCAAAAGTTTATGAGCATAAATTCTGAAGGCGAGGCTGGCCATGGCAGGAAAGAGAATAGCCAGAACATGAAGGTTGTGGAGTTGGCCATGCATCGATGGTCAGGACAACATAGCCGCCCTTTCCTTTTTGGGATATTGACTGATGGGACTATTCTTTGTTATCATGCTTACCTATTTGAAGGTTCAGAAAGTTCTTCTAAAGATGAGGAAGTTGTTTCGGTACATGATTCTGTTAACCTTAGGAATATAAGTGCTTCTAGGTTAAAGAACTTGAGATTTGTCCGTGTCCCCTTGGATACATATACAAAGGAGGAGATATCCTCTGAAACCCCATACCCAAGAATTACCATGTTCAAGAATGTTGGTGGATTCCCAGGATTATTCCTTGCTGGGTCCAGGCCAGTCTGGTTTATGATATTCAGGGAACGACTTCGGATTCATCCACAGGTTAGTTTCTGCATTACTATAAATGTTTGAATGGTTTGTGGAATGAAAGGCAAATTAAAATGATAAAAAGCTTTCATACTTTTGTTGCAGTCATCCGGACAATTATTACTTTGTTATAATTTAGTGTTTGTTAGTTAAGATGGATAGAAATTGTAGGCTTGGAGATATTAATTGCTAAATATTGGAGAATTTCTAGACGTCTGCTAATGTAAGTTCAGATATTACGGTAGGAATAGGTTAAGGCTTATGACGGTAGGAATGAATAACTATTAAGTAAATAACGTTGTCATGTGTTAACTTGATTTTGACAATGTATTTTGTGTTGTATAGATTTTGTTGAAGAAGAAATATAAAAATAAAATCTAGCACAGATACCCGAAGGTAATACCTTCGATTTTGCACCTTGGGATGAAATTTAGTCATAAAATCCTTGCACAATTTCAGTAGCTGCTAGAGTTCTCTATTTTTTTTTCCTTTCTTTTTTGGTATGAAAGGGTATGCTCACTAAGTCTCCATTTGTTATTCAAGATAGACAGAACTTTGAACATGGACTATCAAGTCTAAACCTAAAAAGTTCACACATGAAGGCCCAGTAACATGATTATTGTCACGAGGCTTGCTAAAACAAGAATTCAAAGCCAGATATTTCAGGCTAGACACATATTATATTCTTGAAAAACAAATCTTCAGAGAAATATTCAAAACTAAATTAAAAGCTTGCTAGCTGAAAGTGCACATAAGCTAAAGTAAATCACATTTATAGTCTTTCTGCAAGAGGTTAGAAGTGGTTTCATATGACTTGCCCCTCAATAATCAATCAACAATGCATTTGGTAACATACAAGGACATGTACCTTCTATTATCAAGAAAGAAATTAGTTATAATTCCTCATAATCATTTCTTCCTTCACGCATTCTTGTTGTACCATGTAAGAAACTTTTTACTGGTAAGAGCCACTCCATATATTTTCTCCCTTTTACAATATAGCTGATCTGAATTAGTTACAGAACATAAATTTTTTTATTTTAAATTTTTTATTTCTTGAGTTTACTATTGCCAGTTTATGCTTATTCTTTTTTTTGCAGTTTCTATATTAAAGATTAACATTTTCAAAATGAGGAAAACGAGGGAATAATCTATACTGTCAAACATACTCTGTTTTAATCACTTTGAAGAGAGTCAGCCTTCTTTGCTTTCCATTGATATTTACTCCTTAGTTCTTATTCAACTCCATTCAAACAAGCCCATTAATCTCTGCCTCTATGATACATACAATTTTGGTTGTCTATGGTGCCCCCCTTCTATGGTCATTCCTCCCTCAATATATGTCAGGCAGAGGGCATTTTGGGCAACAAGCAATAAATTAGTATATTCTAGAGTTAGTATATTTTGAGTAAGCATGTGAGCACATGGGTAGTTAGTTATTTTGTGAGTGTAGGATAAGAGAATATGGTGTAGATTTAGACCTTACTTTTCCAGCAAGTTTATGTAGTCTATAAATACAAGAGTCCTGTAACTTTTATTTTACAAGTGATGAATGATATGAAATCTGAGAAGCAGTTTTGCTCTCACACCTATCTCTCTCCTTCTACCTCCCTGCTATCTTCCCCCAAAATTGAGTCTATCTGTTTGTTCTAGCCCTCTATTTTTTGTTCCATCTCTGCAGATTCAAGTCAGGACCAAGGTGTGGCCTGACAGTTTTGTATCAGAGCTATTCCTTCATTGGGAAAACTCATCTTCTTCATCATTTTGCTACTGTTCATCACTAGAAATTCAGACCATCAAACACTTCATTCAGCCACAAAATCTATTGAAACACATCACAAACCATCACCTAAACACAACCCAAACTAGCCCAGAAGTAAACAAGCAAGGATCTGAGCACAGTAGTAACAAAACTCCATAAACGATGCTCTGAAACTTACAACTCAACATATTAATCATCTTCTATGGTTAAGTTTGGTAAATTCTCTTCTCATTCCACTCGTTTTAGTTCATATTAACTTCCCCAATCATCAATTTAAGTTTCTATAACATCTACATTATAGATTAATTCTGTAGAATCATTTTAGTTCATACCGAGAAAAATCCAAAAATATTCAATTTAGTGCTTATACCAGATTAGTTGTGATTGTTTTGTGTTAGATTAATCGTATAGTATCATTACGCACTACATTTAATCATCTAACATCAAACCAATTCACTCTCACTCAAATTTGTTCATCATTCCATTTTATATATACAATTTTTTGCTATATTACTAGTATTAGTGCTTGTTACTGCTTGGGCAACTTGTGTTAGTATTTAGCTTGGATCCTTTTGTGCTTGTTTGTGTGCTCAGCTACTCTGTTAAAATTCAATTAAGCTATAACTAGTTGAGTTTAAATTTTGTTCTAATTGGGTACTCAGTTTGCTTCACTAAGGAAGTCCATTTCCAACTTAAAAAGCTACTCAAGTTCAATTACTTTAATATCAAGCAGTAATGTTACTACTTGATTGTTTTGTTGAACTTTTGTGATTCACTTTCATTCTAAATTTTTTGAGAACCATGGCTGAACCTGCACACCAAATGTTTAACCAAATGTTTCAACAGGATTTTTTGAGTTATAGAGATTATACCAATGAAAAGTTGCAGCTCATTAATGAAAAAATAGATTATTTCATAAGTGGTATGAGTGAGTTGTTGAAGCAAAAAGGCTTAGATTATGAGGCGGGTTTTGTTTATTCTGTTGGAGATAAAAGAAAGGGCAAGATGCTAGTTCACATGGAATATGAAGAAGCAAATTGTGAAGGAGTTCCTATATATGATGAGTATGATGAAGATATGGGGACTCCAATATTTGATGATGTTCCGAGTAATGAGTGACAGACTGCTATCACTGAGGGAACAACCCCTATATACAATGATTATGTTGAGCATGAGGAAGCTCCATATTATAATGATCCACCCACCATATGAAGGGAATTATGTTTTTGATGACAAGGCTAAATTCATTAATAACATTCAACAAGGTACTACACAACCAAAATATGAAGAAGAGTTTTGCTATAATGAAGTCCCTGTATTTGATAATATCATTGAAGTGGGGCAAGGCTTCATGAAGAAAAAGGGAATGTCAGCATTTATTGAACAACATCAGGAAGTTTCCTTGGTAGGGGAGCTGTCATAACAGCCTCACATGATGCAACTCAGGCTAGAAAGTGAGGATAAAGACATTAACATTACAGCTCCAAATGGTCCCAAGCCTTATACTGAATTTTTTGACAAAATGGGATGTAGTCAGGGTGTTGTTTATCATCCAATTCAGTCCCAAAAGGAATGGCTTGCATCTCTCGAACCTTGGAGAGAGAAAGTGGATATATCCTGTCAAAACATACAGTAACAACAAATTTCTCTCCTTGTGCCTATCCTAAGTATGTTGAAAAAGCCACTAACCTATTTCTCCAACCCTATGATCATAGTAAATCCACTACAAGTTTTGCAAACCAACCTAGCTTCCTTTCCAATAAACATGACAATCAATCCCAATTCCTTATTAACAGTTCCACCTTCTCAACAACCTTAAAACAACTTCTTACTTGTTCTATGAAAATGCTTTAGATCAAAGACTTAGTAGAATTGTTAAGGGAATTTGCTACAATGAGTTTAGCATGGATTTCCTTAATAAGTATGTGGATAATACTGGGAATAGCTTTAAGGAAGCTATGATGTACAGGAGCACTTTCATTTTCCCTAATGTTGTTCTTGTTGGTGACTCTACTGGAAATTCTCATGTTTAGAAGTTATTGCAGGACATTTTGAATGCTAAGAGATTTTACAAGAGCAATGACTATGGTGAGGTTGATCATGTTAAAGTTTTAACAGGTAAAAGCAAGGAAAATGTGACCTTAAACCAGGAAATCATGCCCCTTAGTAACTTAAGAAGATATTCCTTATTCAAGTGGAAAATAAAAGAAAACAAAAATTCTATGGGAACTTGTGTCATAGTTCCATTGATGCAACACTTCTATCTTGTGATGTTTAGCCTTGAAAATAGCAAAAATGTGCACTTATAGTCCAAGAAGCAGTATCTCGTCTCTACTTATTGGAGGTAAGCAAGAACTCCAAGATAGGTCAGTTTGGGGTCAAGGTTGCTTGGAAGAACTTAAAGGAAAAGAGCACTGTATTAGAAACAAGGGCACATGGAGGCTATCACCAGCTGAACCTTCCTCAAGCAGATCCAGATGGGGCAAATGCCATCTCAATAGGATGAGTTCATGGAGTATTTTCATACCAGCTGATGCACTAGGGAGAAGTGTTTATACTTGTGCATCAAATAGGCGGAGTAGTTGGTATGCAAAAGTAAGAATATCCACTGGTTTAGAAGGTAAAAGCTTCCAAATTCAAACTGGGACAAAATCTTTGGCACATTATATGTATTTCCAAGCAATCACTAATCACTATGCAAAGAGTAAATGTTTCTAGCAAAGTCAAAAGGTTAATTGGTGGAACTATGAATGGTGAAGATTCATCAGTTGACAGCTATAAGTGGTCACTTTTTAAATGGAAAATGAAGCAAGAAGGATGTGCAAATGATCTCAGAGTCTTTCCTTTAAACTATGGGGTATCCCTTGAAATTCATAAGGAACAACAAATGAAAATTCAAGAAGCAAAAGTTTTCATTAAACATGTGGACAGGCCTTGCAATGGCAAAGTTTTAATGAGCAAACTCCAAAGTTTCATCTTTGATCCTAGAGAAAATCAGGAAGAGACACTTGCCTGGGTTACAATTGTTTTGTTTTTATTACAAATTTATGAGGACATAAATGCTTTAAAGGGAAAGGGAATGCCAGACAGAGGGCATTTTGGACAACAAGCAATAAATTAGTTTATTCTAGAGTTAGTATATTTTGAGTAAGCACGTGAGCACATGGGTAGTTAGTTATTTTGTAAGTGTAGGATAAGAGAATATGGTGTAGGTTTAGACTTTACTTTTCCAGCAAGTTTATGTAGTCTATAAATACAAGAGTCCTGTAACTTTTATTTTACAAGTAATGAATGATATGAAAATCTGAGAAGCAGTTTTGCTCTCACACCTATCTCCCTCCTACCTCCCTCCTTCCATCTTCCCCTAAAATTGAGTCTATCTATCTGTTCCTCTTTTTCTCTTTTTCCACCCTAAATTCCTTCTTTCTATCCCTCTATTTTCTGTTCTATCTCTACAGATTCAAGTCAGGACCAAGGTGTGGCCTGACAATATATATAGCTGCCAGCTTATATATATTGTTTTTCCATCTTAGCTGTTATGTTTATGAATAAGGTTTTACAGATTACTGTTTCTCATTAAGCTTCATTTTCTGTGGCAGCTATGTGATGGACCTATTGTTTCCTTCACTGTTCTACACAACGTGTATTGTAATCATGGGCTTATATATGTTACCTCACAGGTCATACGAAAAACTAGTTCTGCTCTTTGTTGCTCATAGTTTTATCCATCATCCCTTGAATCCATCCATTTCTTTTTGGTACAGGGTACGTTGAAAATTTGCCAGCTTCCATCTTTATTATGCTACGACAACTATTGGCCGGTACAAAAGGTGGGTGTTCAATTTTTATTTACCTTTTTATTAAAAATAAATAAATTTAATTACCATATCATTGTCATTTACGATCAGCTATATGGATTTTGAGTCGCTTACCTGAAAGTGTATTTTGTTTTTTCAGATTCCACTGAAGGGTACTCCGCATCAAGTCACTTACTTCGCTGAAAAGAACTTGTACCCACTTATAGTCTCAGTTCCAGTGAGTGGATTCTCTATTATTTAGTCCACTATAGGCGCATCAGTAATATCCTTGGATTATTTGTTCAAGCTTTTACCAAATGGGTGCAGTCGTGCTGACACACACAAACATATTCAACTCCTTTGTAGTTGTGTTTGGTCATTTGAACTGTGATATATGCTTAACTAGTGGAACATAATTATGTCAAGGATATCTTTTACATACATTTTTGCTAATTACTTTTCCCTGACATCTGCTTCTGAATTTGATAATATCACTTTTACCTTTCCTTTGTCATTTTATATATTTTTTTGTAATATAACGAGTAGGATAGTGCTGATCTAAATGGTAATAGTTTCATCATTGTTTCCTATATCATGAGTTTAACATGAGTTGCTCCTTGTCAAAAGTGTTTGCTTTGTGGATTTTGGTACTTCTTTTGAGCCAGGAATGGCTTTCGAAGGCCTTTCTAATCTTGTATTATCAAGTTCTTCTTGCTGTATTCTGTTGCTAATGTGTTGCATTGGTTGGTTGGTTGTTTTTATTGGTCATACGTACATTATTTGTGCTTGTCCTTTTAAACACCCTTTTTGCTTATAACATTTCTTGATTATCTTTTTATTATTTGAAGTAATCAAAAAACTTATGGTCACCTGTCCCTCAAAATTTTGAGGCTTCATAGGTTTGGGAGTATTTATTTATGCCTCAAGCTCAACTACTATTTCTGTTGTATTTTATTCAGGTTCTTAAGCCTTTGAATCAAGTCTTATCATCTTTGGTTGATCAAGAAGTTGGCCATCAGATTGAGCATGATAACTTGGCCTTTGATGGAACTTACACCGTAGAAGAGTTTGAGGTCCGGATTTTGGAACCAGAGAAGTCTGGTGGTTCCTGGCAAACCAGAGGTACAATTCCCATGCAAAGCTCTGAAAATGCACTAACTGTGCGTGTGGTTACCTTATATGTAAGTTTTACTATTAATTTCTCGCATTTTCTATATTTCATTACCTTGGCCTTCTTTCTCTTGTGCATTTATGGTGGACAAGAATCAGATATGGTTTTACATCAATCAGTTGTCGTTGCATTATCTTTTTACTGTTCCATTACAGAATACAACTACTAAAGAAAATGAAACACTTTTGGCCGTTGGGACAGCCTATGTGCAAGGAGAAGATGTTGCTGGAAGAGGGCGTGTACTCTTGTTTTCTGTAGAAAGAAATTCTGATAGTTCTCAGACTTCGGTAAATGTTTTAGTTATTTTGCACTATTCTTGCTTAGGAGCTGTTTGATAGCATCTTTGTACCTCTTTTTGGTCTTTCGTTTTTTCGCATATAGGCTGGCTTGGTTATTTGATAAAAATTTGTGCAGCCTCTTTTTGTCTCTTAAAAGAAAAAAGATTGAGGCAACTTTTTCAAAGAAAAAGAGGCAACTCATTACTTTATTACCCTCACTACTATAATTTCATTTTTGTGATTCTCAACTCCATTTCTCTCACTACACCACCCACCACCACCATTGACCACTACCACCATCACCATTGACCACCACCCGCAAACTCACTCACCACCGCAACCACCACTACTCACCACTGCTACAACCACAATTACCACCACCCACCCACTTACCACCACTATCCACCCACCCACCACCACCACTCTCTACTAGTACCCCTCTCCAAACTAAAGGATAAATTATGTAAAATTGTGATTATTATTATTATGATTGTTATTTTTTAGTAGACTTGTAATAATTTAGTTGATAATATTATTATGACAATATCATACATTGTTGGTTATTTTATTCGAATTATTTTTTTAGTATTTATTATATTATTACCCCCACTCTAAGTTTGTATACACTGATCTTAGGGTATAAAATGTTGTATTCTGATATATTATACAGACTAGTTATCAAACAACTTTTTTACATTTAGACTATGTTCTAAAAAGAGTCTCTGTTTTATACAGAGGCTCTATTTTATATAAGCTCTTAGTATATATTTTTATCAAATACCACCTTACTCTTGTTCACAATTTAACTTTATTTTTCCACAATAGAGCCACAATAGCTTATTAGTTTTTTTTCCTACTCCACACTTCTCATATATTCAATAATACCCATTTACTGCATTAGTCATTTATTTATTTACTTATTTCTTCCCAGATTTCAGAGGTTTACTCCAAGGAGTTGAAAGGTGCTATATCTGCTTTAGCTTCACTTCAAGGCCATTTGTTGATAGCTTCTGGTCCAAAGGTTATCCTACACAAGTGGACAGGTTCTGAGTTGACTGGTGTTGCCTTTTATGATGCTCCTCCTCTTTATGTTGTGAGCTTAAATATTGTACGTATGATTTCCACAGCTTGAAGATTCTCCTCTTCTCTTTTGTTTCTTAGATATTAACTTTTGATAAACGAGAGTTGCATGATAAGCTAGAAAAGGTAGCATGGGAACTGTACCCGCTTGCCCAGCTTCAGGAAAACATTGACAATCAAAAAGTTCATTCAATGTAAAGAACAAAGGAACCCAGAAGTTTGATTTATTTTATTATTTTTTAAAATTGTGAAAGATACATGTCAAATGCCTTGAAATTTCCTCACCTTTAACTGGTTAGTCTTATTGATTCCCTACTTTAGGATAAAATATATCGGTGAAGAACTTGAAGCTCCAAGAATATTCGTTAAAGTTGGCACTTCTTTTAGTCATGTGATTATTAGGCCCTGAAAAATTTCTCACCACTACTACATTATGTTATTGTTTGCTTAATCCAATTATGATACTTTTCATAGAGAATGATAAATTCAATACCATTTTTTCACCTATCTGCAAGAAACAACAAATAAAATGTGAAGAATACTATTTATCCACCAATACTTGTTTTTGCTGTTTAACTTGTCCCTGTAATCAAGGTTTTTAACATTGTGCTGTAAGTTGCCCTCATGTATCTACCTTGTGATTCTCAAACTTGATAATTTTTCTGTCAATGTTTCAATTAACTTTGCATTAGTGAGTTGAGAGGTGAGAACTATTAATGGTGCTTCTGTTACTCAGACTGTCTCTGAATCCATAGCTTTTCTATCCTGCCTTGTGTAAAATATGAAGTATGCTCATCTGTTTGAGGTTTCATTTTGTGTGTAGGGTCATGCTTCACTTCTTGCCATTTAATATTGCAGGTTAAGAATTTCATTCTCCTTGGGGACATTCACAAAAGCATTTATTTTCTTAGTTGGAAGGAACAGGGAGCCCAACTTACTTTATTGGCCAAGGATTTTGGCTCGCTTGACTGTTTTGCAACAGAATTTTTAATTGACGGAAGTACTCTCAGTCTTACGGTTTCAGATGATCAAAAGAATGTACAGGTTAGTACATAATGTATATTAAGTATTTATCCTGCATTTCATAGTGTAAAAATGTTGAGTAGTTTTGGTGAAAATAACTATTTTGTTTTGTTCTATCTAATTAAGTTTTCCAGTTATATATATGGAATCCTAGAGAAAAAATTTCCTGCTCATTTTGCTAATATTAAGAATTAGTATATGATAATTTATGATTGTTACATGTAAAAAAAATGATAGCGTGTGATTGTTCACTTAAATTCTTTTGATTAACATGTTGACAGCTATATAGAACATTTTTGAAAGAAATTGTCTCTGAATATGTTTGTTTTATGCCAATAAACACACAAAACAAATGAGAGAAAGCAAAATATAGCATTATTTGGGGCTTCTAATAGAGAAGGATATTGGCACATAACATCGACCAATAATTTTTAAATAAGTATAGTGTTAAAGCTTTACCAGAATGTGATACCCTTGCCTATCAGGTTGGTATCACTAGAGTATTAGGAAGTATCTAAATTAAAAAAAAATTGAAAATAATAAATTGAAGTATCCTAGAATTATTGTTACGTACAGTAACAATGTCCTATATGTATCTGATACAATCATACAGACACGTCGATCTCTGAGAAGTATTTGTGCTTCATAGGTAACCTGTATCCTACAATAAGAAGCAAAAAAATGTCTTGAACAATGACGTATCGAACAATACGTCTCCGTATGGCACAAAGCCCAGTAGTTCATCACCGAAGACTAAAAGCAACCACTAATGTTGAAACCTGATGTTCTTTTAAGCAAATGAAGAAAATATTTGGATTTATTGGTAGGTGGCAAGTGTTCTGAAATTGAAGCTTGATTTTATATACTCCCGCTGTTCCACAAAAGAGTCCAATTTGTCTACTTTTTATGTTCCAACAAAGGAGTCCACTTTTTACTGATAGTAAAATGACACAGGATAATATCCTGAAGTTTGTTGTCATCATTTTTGTCACCACTTCTAAACTAACAACTTATTACTTTTAGGGTAAACATGGAATAAAAGTGCATACTTACTATTTGCAAATTTTCCTGCTTGGACTCATTTTGTGGAACGGAGGGAGTATTAAACACTTCAATTTTGACAAGTTATTTACTAGCTTTTTGATACTGATTGGTCTCATTTTATTAGATATATGCTATATAATGGTTCATTTTTATGATTTTTTTAAAACTTTTATGATTGCATTCAGTATTCGACCTTACGAAAAACGTATATACGGTGATGTATCCTATTTGATAACAGCCTAGTTTTATAGCTGTAGCCCAATGCAACATGTAAAGAGTTTCTTACCACTGCCCAACTAATGTTTTCGAATGTCTTGCATGCAAAAAAAACAAAAAACAAAAAAAACCAACAGATATTCTATTATGCACCCAAGATGTCAGAGAGTTGGAAGGGACAGAAACTTCTGCCTAGGGCTGAGTTCCATGTTGGCGCCCATGTGACTAAATTTCTGCGGTTGCAGATGCTTCCTACACCAGATCGAACTAATGCTGCTCTGGTTCCTGATAAGACGAATCGTTTTGCTCTTCTATTTGGGACTCTGGATGGCAGCATTGGATGTATTGCACCTCTAGATGAACTCACATTTCGCAGACTTCAGTCATTGCAGAAAAAACTTGTTGATTCTGTTCCCCATGTTGCCGGACTAAATCCCAGATCGTTCCGCCAGTTCCATTCAAAAGGAAAGGCTCACCGGCCTGGTCCGGACAGCATAGTTGACTGTGAGCTACTTTGCCAGTAAGTATTAAGTATGATCCTTTGGTTTCTTCTGATATCTGCAAAGGAAAGTTGACTTGGTGGAATTTCTAGTTGCTTGCTTGTTAAATCTAATCTTCACACAAGTGCAGTGTAATGAAATCAGTTTTACACATTGTGTTAAGTGAATGTTGGTACTTAGAGACTTGTACGGAATTTTAGAAAACAATAATCCTGTCATGGGGTGCCAAGGCGTGATTTGAATATGTTGTGTTATATATAAAAATGGTTCTGTTTGATTGTTTGAACCAGTAAACACTTTAGATTGACGAAGTTTTAGCATAGATTGAAAAATATTCTAATTTCCATGATTTTGCAGTTTTGAGATGCTTCCATTGGAGCAGCAGCTTGAGATTGCTAACCAGATTGGAACAACACGTGCGCAGATCGTATCAAATTTGAATGACCTTACCCTTGGGACGAGCTTCTTATGAGAAACAGCCTGTTCAAATGCAACGCACATGAAATGTAATAATAGTTGAGCAACTAGATAGACCTTCGGGGTGCTCGCGCTTACTGTTTCTGATATCTGATCAAATCTCTCCAGATTTGTGCGTCATTCAATTGGTTTTTCTGTCTACTAGTGTTTGTTGTATGTATTTCACGACGCTTTTGCTGTGTTGTATTTGTAAATCTGATTACTTAATTATTTGTATTTGGATGTAGAGCTAAAACATAGTTTCATAAAAATTAAAGCTCATTTTCTCCTTGGAACTAGAAAACTCTATCGCAATCGACTTTTTGATCTTTCCCGGGGTAACATGTGTAGTTTTTACATACCAAAAAAACATTTGTAGATTTTTTTAGCTTCAACAAAACATTACATCAACCCTGGGCAGCTACACTTTGAGAAAACTATGAACACGGTACAAGGCAGCTTTCTTGCTTGTTACCTTCATTTTAATACACATTTTAGATTGGGCTAATTTTCCATCTTCATTAAGGCAATAATTCGGTCCTCTCTCTCTCTTTCTTGTTTTCTTTTTTCCCTTATATATTTTTAGCTTATTCTCTTTGTTTTACCAAATAAAATAAACCCCTAATGAGTTAAGAGTTGTGGTAGGGAGTCCAAAGATAAATGACTAAAAATGCATACGTACGTTATTATGAGATTAATTGGTAGGGTATAAAGCAAAAATGAAAGAGAGTGAACAATTGAACATAGTGACTTGGTTGTTGGTATAATTTTCTTCTCTCATTCCTGTATGAGGGCTCACCAAGGTTAAAGTAAACAGGCATCTCATAAAGTAAACTGAGATGAAATTAGTGATGCAATATATATATATATATATATAATTATGTTAAATAGTCACAAATTTCTACAACGTCGGCAAATAGCAATCGATTCCCTATACAGTGATCTTATCCATGTTTATAATTCTGCACACTTAGATGCTTACAATGAGAATCAAACAAGTCTCGAGGAAAATTACCATATTTAATGAGAAATTTAAACATATTTTTTATGTGTTCTGAAAAAAGAATACCATATTTAATGAAAATGGAGCTTAAACTCCAGCGAGTTGATGTGATTACCTTTATCTTCGCACGTGCATATGATGACACACGTGGGCATAGGTAATGAAGGGCGGCAGAGAGAGGAGGGTGTGTTAGTGAATGATGCATCATCATGTTTAGGGATGTCTCAAAGTGTGTTTAGATTGGGACCGTACCCCCTCAAACAATGTCTTGCAAAGGTGGAACAAAACTCATCAATTGCTATGAATTTTAGAGGCCCATTATGCATTTGTAATGCCCTCACGCGTATTTCCCGCCCTGGCCCTTTACAAACTATATAAAATCACCAAACTATATAAAAAAGCAACTATTAAAGTGGGGAACCCTGTTGTATTGCACACTTGAGAAGTCCCTTTCAGCGAGAGAGAAAAAAGAAACAAGAAAGAAGAAAAAATGAGTGTAGGAGGAGAGAGAGCTTGACAAGGCCAATGGCAAAATGAGTGTGATTTTGACGTTAAAAGAGAGCCACCTCCCATTTTTCTTCAAATTCCACAACAAGTCTTATTTTAAAGCCAGACCGAGTCAACTCGGGGTGTCATTTTTAGTAACTCAGCAGCGAGGTTTCTATCCTAGCAAAGTTGATAGAGGCCGTGTTGGAAGTCCCACCGAATAAGAGTCATTGTCGGCCTTTTTTCCTTTCATCCTTAGTTTGCTTGCACTCTTGGTTTTTCTCTTCCTGATTAAAGAGGTAGAGGAACACGGATGGTCAATGTGGTTTGGCTACCAAATACAAGCGGATCAATAGGTGCATGAATTTCCTTGTGTGCTTTCTTAATTTAAGTGGATGGCGCGGCTATTAGGTGTGCGTATCTACACAAGATATATACACATGTTAAGTCACATCTATCTATATATATACATATAATTCAACATATACATACCCATATATACACACACACACATGTGGTTAGATTATTTTCAACTTCCCGGCCCCCAGAAAAAGAAAATAGGTTGACATATTAAAACTATTTATGGTGCTCCATTGTGTAATGTGCAACTTCTTATAATGGTGGTGGTCATTTTGATTTCTCCTTTACTTTTTTGCAAGTGGCAATATATGTTGAGTCGTATATAAATATATAAATGACCTCCAATTAAATGAGTGATCTCTAATTATTCAACGAATGCTAGTTATGAAACCACTTTCTTAAACTAAACTTACGTACCATCATCAAGATGTGCTTGTAAACATACATAAAATGGACCACTTATTAATTCTTGTACTTCAGAACTACCTTGGTCATCTTCTTAATTGATTCCGTCCAAGAATTCAAAGATATGTCGAATATACTTGATGGTTAATTCTAACCTTATCACCAAATCATGCTATAGTAATAATTAATACTATTATACAACAATTAATTTCAGTAGTATATGGAATCCTAATTGCGGCATGACGTAAAGTTGGCGTGAGAGGTGATCATAATACAATTCCAGTAACGACGGTAGTTCGAGTGGATAAAGTACACAACTCATAATTAACTATTTGAATGTGAATTAAAAATAAAACTACAATATAAATACATGATTAACTAGCTTAAGATTTAATTATGAGTTCTGATATGTATTGGAATAAATTTATGTTGATTTACAATTGTAAAACTTATCAATATGTGGGATTGGTAGGAATTATAGGAGGACCTTGTTTATTACACATCTATTCAAAAAAGTTACTACTAATACTTGTCCACGTAACTGATAATTAAATAGTCGACATAAACATTCTCACATCATTTCCCTTTGATTATATATGAGATTGTCAACAGTTAATTTAGAGTCCCCTACTATGTATTGTTAGAGTTTTCTGCTGAATTAAGATTGAGACATATATCAATACATGAACTCACTATAAAATTGGTCTGTTATATCAAATACATCGTTAAAATATTATAAACTATAATTATTTAAGTAACTCGCAATTAAAAGATCAACCTATAAAATCGCAAAATAAAAATATATCATCATCCCCCGTTAATTTATCCATCATAATAACTTGATTTTTTCCCTCTCTCCAAATTATTTAAGAACGTCAAATGCACTTATTACAACTTCTAGAGATATCACAACACTCACCCTATTTATGATTTTATGTGGATAATATCATCGCACCATTAATATACATTGAATCCAGCCAGGTACATATATACATATATGTGACTATGTCAGCCAATTACAACTCTCCACGTGTTATCAAGTGGGGTAGAGGATACATTCCACAGAGAGCGCAAGATTCAATCAAACCTCAAGAACATATATGCATGGTCGCTGTTATACTGCCCAACCCTAGAGCTAGCTAGTTAGTATCCAGAACATGTATAAATCATGCATGCATGTCACGTTGAAAGTTCTGAACTACATTAGTGCATCGATCAGTAATTAACTATTACAATTTGACCTTAGAGACTAGGATCATTGAACACATTCACTTTCAATGTCATTAATTAATTTCTAGCTTTATTTTTTTAAGTACTTTTTGATTCCATTGTCTGAAGTTTCTTCTAACCTAACAATGCATGATCTTGTTGCATGTTTCATTCATTAATGAAGAAGGTAGCCAATTATTTAATTAAATACATAGTATTATAGATTAAGAAAGTTTTTTCTTTTGTGCATGCGCGCGTGTGGTTATTTTAGATTAAGAAAGTCAAATGCTCCAAATTGAATCACAAATTTGCTCTATATAGAACTCCCTCGGTGTCAAAATTATATCTTTTTTATTTGTTTTAAAATTAGTCATATATTTAAATTATTTTTAGACTATAAATTGACATGAAAATTCTAATTACAAACCATTACATGCCACTAGTATCAAATTTCTAACTAATGTCAAACTTTTTAATTAGAAAATAAACTTTTCTTAAACGTTGTGGTTTGACCAAAAATATTTCTAATTAATTTTAGAAGGGAGGGAATATATAGATCCTCTTAATTTAATCAACGTACCCAGTTGATAGAAATTTCAATATATATATATATATATATATATATACAGCACTGATCAGGTCCGGGAGTCCGCATTTTGTTAAAATGCGGACCTTTTTTTTTTTTTTTTTTTTTTGGTTTTTTTTTAAAAAAAAAAAAAATAAATAAATAATTATGGAACTGTACATACATGTTTTGTTATATATATCCAAATCACGCTCAAAACATTGTATTATGTAAAAATTTCAGTTCCATAATTATTTATTTATTTATTTTTATTTTTTTTAAAAAAAAAACAAAAAAAAAAAAAAAAAAAAAAAGTCCGCATTTTAACAAAATGCGGACTCCCGGACCTGAACCTTATTGTATATATATATATATGCTCTTGATATTTTTTGGATGGTACGTACCATGCATTTATCCAACATGCAATGTAGTATAAAAATCACGTACATTGTCTCATACATATATAGCACATTGGTTTCCAAGTTGCAATACAACTTGCCCTTTGGACCAAATTACATTTCTTAACGAGAATTAAAAAAAGAAAGAAAAAAAAAAGAGAGCTGTTTGACTAACTGTCGTTCGATCTACAATTAATTTAACAATTAAAGATCCATTAGGTGACACATTGTCGCTAAATAACAAGTATGTACTCGTGAATCGACCAAAGAAAGGCTTCCTTTTCCAACAATTTATCCAAAACCTCTCTATTTGCCCTACAAGTTTGTAAGCAATTACAATAATATTCATGCATGTTGATCTTTCTCATGCAAATCCCGGTGTCTCCGGGCTTTGATCAAACCAATCCTTTCATATGTAATTTATAACTTCCAAGCTCCCTAGCTATTTCCTTCCAAATTCTTCCTCATTACAACCTTAATTTGTCCTACAATAAATGTCACAATAAGATTAAAAAGTAACTCTAATGCCACAATAAAATTAAAAGAAAACTATGTAACGAGTGTAAGTTGGAAAAAAAGAAAAAACAACCCTTTAAAATTACTTTTGTCATTTTTTTTGAAAATAAAATACAAATATTGTGCATGATATTTATTATAAGATTACTCCTTGTGTTCTTTTTTAATTGACGTTCTAAGAATAAGCACATAGAATAGAAAATATAATCTATAATTTGTTTAATTAATTAAATTTGGCATAAAATTTCAGTATTATCCTTAAAATTTTGAAATTAAAAAGATGAGAGCGAAATAATTAATATTTAGGGATAAGATTGAAAATAAAATAATTAATTTTTTCTTGAAATTTACGAATGATATATAAAAAAGAACAAATTCTTTTATGAATTCAACAAGAGGACAAATAAAAAACAACAAAAGGGAGTATTAAGTAGAAGTGAGCACGAGTGTCAGTGCGTGTGTGTGTGTGTGTGTGTGAGAGAGAGAGAGAGAGAGAGAGAGAGAGAGAGAGAGAGAGAGAGAGAGAGAGAGAGAGAGAGAGGAGGAGGAGGATGAGGAGGGGAGGGGTGGGCGCAGACTAGTGATACACTCATTTTGTTAAGTGGAAGCGTACACTTATATCAAGATATGGAAATGTAGTTGCCTATATTTACCGAGACATAATGTCCTTGAATTGGTAGGCAAAGCTAAATTGTAAAATGAACCCCTTGCAGATCAGTGGATGCGTGATACTGATACCCTTAATTGAGTTTAACCCTTGTCTTGATAGATACTGTAATTAAATTAAAGTCCCTACCTAGTGTTATTATTTAAAATATATGCCAAAGCTGTCAGTCATCATTTATCTTTCTTTCTTTATCACCAACATATTTGATTGATGATCCCAAATGTTAATGAATGGTTCTAACTCATGCTTTTCACCAAATCATAATGTGTTGTGCACGTAGCTTTAATTTCCATTAGTCTGTTTTCTGTCGTCCCAACAAAAAATCACACAGCATGCATATTAATAATTTAATTAACATCTTACATTATACTAAAATAACAATTAATATTATTATAGATAATGATATAACACTATAAGAATAGTGTTATATAGATCATATAACACTACAACTTATAAATTAGATCATATACACTGCAACTTATATAGATCGTCTGTAGCATAAAATTGAGGCAGCTAGTTCAAGCCCCTTGACCCCAAAGCCACGAGTAATTGTTGGTGAATTTTTCGTACCAAGGTGGAGGCGGGGGTATTGACCGGACCATGCAAGTCAAAAGTACAAAAGCAAAAAAAGATGTTTTTCGTACCAAAAATCAAGTACAAAAAAGAGAAATACTCTCTCCCTTTCTAAATTATATATATATTTACGCGGAATATTAAAAAAAGATTAGTTTTATTATTTACGGTCTGTTTTTATTTTGAGCTTATTTTTAAGTTTATTGGACTTGATTTATTTTTAGGGTTTAAGTTGTATAAATAGTCAGTCTACTAGAGTTATTATTTCAAAAAAAATTTAATTTAATCATTATTTGCTTAATACACTTTGGTTATTCAACAGTATTTTGTTATATCTTTATTGTAAATTGGATTCGTGTGATTATTTTTGTATTAACGCGCCTTTCGATGTGTCATATATATATATATATATATATATATATATTTAAAATTGGTGTTAAAATTAGAGATATTTTTTTAAAAAAATGTGTATGTAATTTTGAAATGTTTATGGTATATACTAAAGCTTTGCTTAAGAAATGTGGTGTTTCCCGATTAGCGTGCACCAAAATAAACGAGCTAACCAGAGATTTAGATGCTACAAGGCAAGCAATGGGCCGGAAGAATGATCATGAACTCAATTGCTTTATTTACTTACTGCACTATATATATATATATATATATATATATATATATATATATATGTATATGTAGAAGAAAACAGTAGTAAGAGAACAACTGTACTCATGTGCATCACATCCTATCCTTATCCAAACAAATTGGAAAACAAGCTTTAATTTTACCGACTGAGAGAGAAAGAACAGAAAACACTGTACTAGAGACAAATAATTCCCCATTTTCATTAGTAATTTTAATTTGCATCACTCTCTTCTTCCGTTGCATGTGGACCGGCCATTAATTTTTATCATATATATAATATATATACTAAAAATCTATCTTCATCACAAATTAACACAACTCTCTAGCTCTCCCTCTTTCTCTCTCCTGGTTTTTTCTTATTAGACTCTTTATTTATTTATTTATTTATTTATTATATGTGAACGTACGCTTTCAAACATCCCACGAGCTTACAACCTGCACCTGCATCCATCTTCATACTCAGACCAATTCTATCCTCATCCCTCTTCTGCAACTCCATACCTTCAATTATTTCTCCCATTCTCTCTCTCTCTCTCTCCGTCTATTATCAACCCAAAACTAACATATATTTCCCCTACCTTGCTCACTCATCTATCTTAATTAATTTGTTATATATATAGTTACTTACTTTAAGGTGACTATATATAAATATATATATTGATGGCACTCGATACATGGCTAATCAAAGTAAAGAAGACCATATCCAGCAGTTTGGATTCAGTTCGTACTACACCACCACCCACAAAACACATGATCAAAAAATCTAGCCAGCTCGGAGTCATCGCCTTCGAGATTGCCGGCCTCATGTCCAAGCTCCTCCACCTATGGCAATCTCTCTCCGACAAAAACATAACTCGCCTCCGCAACGAATCCATTTCCCTCGAAGGCGTCCACAAAATCGTCTCCAACGACGACGCTTTTCTCCTCAGCCTCGCATGCGCCGAAATGGTCGAAAATCTCAGACTCGTGGCCAAATCTCTGTCCAGATTAAGCAAACAATGTGAGGATCATTCCAATATTCTCCGATCCTTCGACCCTTTATTTGACGAGTTTTCCAACACGGGCCGCGATCCGTACAATTGGGTTCTCAGCTGGAAGGACATGGAGTCCAAAATCAAAAAGATGGACCGGTACGTGACCATAACGGCCACTCTTTATAGAGAAATAGACGAGCTTTCCATACTGGAAATTGGCTATAAAAAATGTATACAGTCCAGAGAACACGATTCGGGGTCCGTTAAACAACAGAAGATCATAGATAAGCAACAAAAGCTTGTTTGGCAACGCCAGGAAGTCAAGTACTTGAAAGAGAGGTCCTTATGGAGTCGAAGTTTCGATACGGTCACTATTTTACTTGCAAGATCAGTTTTCACTATCCTTGCAAGGATTAAGCTTGTTTTCGGGATTAATGGTCAAGTAGGATATCCCAATTCTCTACCTCGGAGCCTATCGGCTTCGGCTACGGTATATCCTTCGGAAAATCATCATCCTAATTCTCTTGTCATGGTATCAGGGCCGTTAATCAAGAGCTCCAAACATGAGGAAACAAAAGGCATGTCTCATGGATTCTTCGAGCTCAACTCCAAGATTCTGAAACCGCCTGCCAGTACATTAGGCGCGGCGGCTCTTGCTCTACACTATTCGAATTTGATAATTGTGATGGAGAAGATGATAAGGTCACCTCAGTTGGTGGGATTCGATGCGCGGGACGATCTTTACTCCATGTTGCCACAGAGTGTTCGATGGTCGCTTAGGGGTAGATTGAAAGGGGTGGGGTTTTCGGCGACTGATCCGGTGCTTGCCGGAGAATGGAGAGATGCATTGGGGAAGATATTGGGGTGGTTGTCACCATTGGCACATAATATGATTAAGTGGCAAAGTGAAAGGAGCTTTGAGCAGCAAAATATGATGCCCAAAACAAATGTTCTTTTGTTACAGACACTTTATTTTGCAAATCAAAACAAGACCGAGGCTGCCATAACTGAGCTGCTAGTGGGTCTCAACTATATTTGGAGATTTGAAAGGGAGATGAATGCTAAGGCTTTGTTTGAATGCGCCAACTTCAATGGCTTCTTGAATTTGCGCAATTCCAGTTAAGCAATTAAAAATATTGCTTTGCTTTTTCTTTTTTTTACTCCGATCACTTTAATAATTAGAAATAGATTTTTTTCGTCTGTTTTAATTTTTGTATCTGAGTAGTTAATATGTGTTTCAGATCTGTGAGGTGTTGTGTAGTTTGCTTCCAATTCTGATCTGTCTATTGTAATATAAGTAATTAATGTTTGTGAATGATATAATGATTGAATTAAACAAATTTTCATAACAATCTTTCAGCTACAGGCAATGTGAACATGCATATCCTTCTAGCTTACTATTGTTGTTTTAATTTTATATATATATATATATATATATATATATATATATATATATATATATATATATTTATATGGCACTATCCCAGATTCCCAGTATATATGGAAGTGGTGTGGCACCATTAGATTCAGATTTGAGTAGGTTTTATTTATCTTTTTAGCTTATGTAGGGTAGTTATGAATTAACTAAATTATTTATTTATATAAAAATCAGATTTATATTAGTTAATTAATATCAATAAGTGGTAAGACCTTGTGGGGCAATAAATTAATGTGAGATTAGTGAGACCAATATTTACATAAGCTGGAGTAACTCGATCAATGGGTATATGTGATGGTTCAAAACTCCAATGAAGTAATTTGGTGCTGGCAAAAACAGAATATATTATTTATTTAAAAGTGAAAAAAGATTCAAAAATCTGGAAGCTTCTTTAATTATTTTCCTTATTATATGTATGAAGCCTTATTAATTAATTTGATGTTCCGACGTATGTAGTAATTATGTACTAGCTAGTAGCTAGCTGGGAAGATAGAAAACATAATCCTTAAATGGGTACGTAGGCCATGGCTGCATTTGGCTGTCGCAAAAGCATATCGACATACAATTATTATTTCAAGAGCAATATGCATTTTAAGATTGAAGTAGCAGTAGCTTCTTCTAAGATTTTTAAGATATGAAAAGACATGCCCATATAACTGTACCATGGGCCATACATTCTACAATTTTCGGTCTTAATTTCCATTTTGCCATAATGCACATACTTTGTTAGGACAATAATTTTAATTTAAAAATCTTGTCCTTAAAGAATCACTTTTGGTTTTAATGATATATTGTGGAGTGGTGGTCCGCAATATTTTAACAACAATGTGTCACACTCTTCCCTCGGTTCTAAATGTAAGATCGCTATTTAATTTTTAAAAATTTAATTTAAATTATTTTTAAATTTAAAATTGATATAAATTTTTTTAATTTTATTTAATACAATGATAAAATACTGTGTGTTATTTAACAAGTACACATAGTTATAAGATTTATTATTTTTCGTAATTCTAGATGAATCACGTCAATTTTAAATTTAAAAATATTTTAAATTAATTTTAAAAATTGATAATAATTTTATATTTAACTCATGGAGTATTAAAGTAATTGACATGTCTATAATTTGAGTCCGCTTAAATGTTAAGTCCTTTTGTGAGTGAGTGAGCTGAGAGAGAGAGATTTGCTGGGGGAAAATCAATCAATTAATGAGATCGGTCCAAAGTGCTAGTGATCATCTCCTTTAATTAGATTCCATAACTTTCTCTGATTTTCTCTCTCTTCATCAATATCCTTCTTTCTTCTTTTTCTGCAATGAGTAGAAGGGGGAAAAAAACTCACAGTCACATGGTGATTTAGCAGCGAAACCAATCAAGTTTGTAGGGCTAAACATAATACTTTTGCTTAACCAATCAATGATATTTACAACATTAATTAGACTCTTAAAAATTAAAACATATTATTGAAAGAATTAAATTAATTTATATGCTCAGCAACATGAAACACATAATAGCCAAAAGTTTCTCAGCCAAGTCATAAACAATGTTTAAACTAAACGTAGCTTAACACAACTACACAAGAACATCTAATTAAAGATTAATTCTCCCCTCCTCAAGTAAAAGATTTTCCTTGGCCAAATTAAAGCAATTACTCCCTCCGTTCCTTATTATTTATCTTTTTAGAAGTGGACACATATATTTATTAACTAAAAGCAACTTTAAATGTCAATATTGTCTTTACAAGAGTGTTACTTATTGAATAGAAAGTAGTGAGAGAACCAAAATTATACTTAGTACTTGGGATAGTATTAAAAACTAAGCAATCAATGCTTAATTGAAATCTTCAAACAATAAATATTAATTAAAAAATAAAAATACTTCTCTAAAATGACATTTAAAAAGGGTCAGAGGGAGTAATACGCTCCAACGGTCTTGTAATCCAACGATCATGAATTAATGTATATCGGTGCATGCTGCAAACATTCCTCCACGGCTCCACACCAACATGCAAACCCTAACCATTAATATATTCAATCTTCTTCTTGCCGCTCAAGCATTTAATTTTTTTTATTTTTATTATTAGTATTACTATTATATATTTTGCAGTGGAACTAGTAAGATTTGAATTAACATCGCCATAATAAAATCTTTCGGATCATATGGACACTACTAATTAAATAAAATCTTCAAAAGTATGCAATTAATCGCACAGTGTTTTTTATGTATAGGCCGCTCAGATTCTTTATGTATATATATTTTTTTCCTGAAGTATATATACCTTGCTGTATATATCTGTATATATACACACACATATATATGTGTATTCAAAGCCTTTAATTTGTTGCAGCTTATCTTTCTTGCAAATTAACTGAAAATTTCTTCAAGAAATCAAGGCGAGCGGCAGTCATGAAATCAAATCAAAGATACACGAGTGGTTTTGGGGATATGGATGAACGTACGGAACAAAACGTTTTACCACAATGACATTTGAACCCATGCATGAGTTTAAAGTTCTTGTTACATGATTGGCATTTGTTCTTCCTCTTCGCAACGATTGATCTAACCCAAGGGAATGGGTTATCCTAGCCGTTGCTCATTTCAATGGAAGGTTAGGATGGTATTTGTCAAATTAATTTTGATCATAACAAATAGATGTTATGGATCATTGCCTTTTATATATATATATATATATATATATATATAGAGAGAGAGAGAGAGAGTCCGGATCCAGTCCGGGATCCCGGACTTTGTAAAAATACGGACATTTTTTTTTTTTTTTTTTTTTTTGCTTTTTTTTTTTGAAACAACTAAAAAAAAAATTTAATAATTATGGAACTGAACATACATGTTTTGTTATATGTATCCAAATCACGCCCAAAACATTGTATTATGTAAAAATTTCAGTTTCATAATTAATTTTTTTTTTAGTTGTTTTAAAAAAAAAAAATCCGTATTTTAACAAAGTCCGGGATCCCGGAATGGATCCTTGGCGTATATATATATATATATATATATATTAATATATATAGATATATATATATATATATGTTGTGTGTGTATGTATGAAATATGTATATGTATTTGTACAGTAACCTATTAATCCAAGTATGAAGGGGAATCCATATCGATTTTTGAAGTTAATTCAGGATATTTCAAAATTTGTACGGTAACCCATTAATCCAGGTATGAAATGGATTCCATATTGATTTTTGAAGTTAATTCATGATATTTCAAAATTTGTATTGACATGAATTACTCTAATTTTAGACAATATATTATAAAATTATTAATTATTTAAATAATATTACTGATTTCAAGATTTATTGTTTTTAAAAGTAAAATATTAACTTTTGAATATAAAAATTTATCAAATTGACTATGAAAAATTATAGTGTCAAACATGATCTTATATTTTAAAAATGACTAAACTACATATTATCCACACTAATAAAATTTCACAAGCTATAATATTTTACTGATGAGTTATCATTATTTTGCACCGACAATGTCGACTTTTTTAAAAAAATATCTATTTCTAGTTTAACATTCAATTTTGAGGCTCATCTTTTCTTCAAGAAAATATTTCCATCAATTCGAAGAAAATAAAAACTAAAATAAAATTAAGAAAATTTTAGCTATCTATTACACTTGCATTATCTAGAGGTACGCCTAATTAATATTTCCATCAATGAAAATAAAAACTAAACTAAAATTAAGAAAATTTTAGCCATCTACTACACTTACATTATCTAGAGGTACGCCTAATTCGCTAAGAGGGCCGTTTCTGTTTAAACTATTCTTTTTCATTTATTTTTTGCCCTCATTTTATTAAGGATATAACCCTGAATTGTCAAAAAAACTCTTTTTTAAGTCCAACCATAGTGTAAATAAACAGCGGGATATAACCCCCACTTGTCAAAAGAGGAATAATGTAATGACATTAATGATAATTACAAGCATTGATTTACTGGCTACTCCCTCCGTTTACCGTTTATAAAAAAGTTACATTCGCTAAATAAAAAAAATAAAAAAAATGTTTCACAAATAGAATCCCTTTTTTATTGATGATACTATACAATTGCAAAGTTTAACACCAACATTTCACTATCATATCACCACTACTAAACTATACTAAACTAAGGAGAGGGAGGAGGAGAAGGGAGGGGGGAGGGGGAGGGGGAGGGGGAGGGGCTGGGGCGGGGGAGGGGGGAGGGGGATGGGCGGAGGGAGAGGAAGAAGAAGAAGCTGCAGTGCAGCTGGTCCTTTTCTCTCTTTTTTTTATAAGGTTAAAATTGTAAAAACATGTTATTCAAACATTTTGAAAAATGTAATTATCAAACAACATTTTTTCATTCAGATACAATGCTATTCAGATGCTCTATATTATTCAGATGTCTAAACTGTTCAGATCTTAAGAATCAATTTTATCAAATACAACCTAAGTACTCATTATATTTAGGGATTAAACACGGTAAAAATAAATCCTTAAAAGGACTCTTTGTAGAACGTATGGAGTATGTCAGATCGTCTTAAACACCACAATACATTCAAGGGACCAACTCCAATATCCAAGCAAACTGTAAGTATGTGTGTGCAGCATTACATGTAGAATTAGTCTGGATACTAAAGAGAGATGAAATGAAAAGACAAAAAAGGATAACCAAAGTCTACAATCTTGGAAGTATTAATAAGTCATCTCAAAGTTGAAACAAAACTCAGAACTACAATCTGAAATCTTCATGGCTGATGGATCCCTTTTACTCGGATTCATGAATGATAGAGAAGACAATAACTTAGTCTAAATATCAACGAGCCTTATAAGACACGTGACGAAAGTAACAAAGAAACACTCATCTTGCTGGTTTCTGTTGTTTATGATTCTGGATCTGCATTGTGCCATCCCCTTGAGCAGGGTGGTATGCTCACGAACTCGTCAAATTCCTTAACATGAATGTCACAGCATTTCCACTGCAGAATCAAGTTTAAAGAAATAATGTGTTAGGATACCAGCATTAGAAAAAATAAATAATAAAGATACAGTACTATCCTCTCATCCACGAACACTCTAAAGACCTAGCCATGACCAAAAGAGAATTGAGTCCTATCACGACAACCACCAAGAGACACCACCTGTAGCTGTGGCCAAAGCCGCCACTTCAGATGGTACCCCTCAAAATTTGATATTTTTTATTAAAAAGAAGTTTATGAACCAAGGCATGTCATTTTATTTTTCACCCCTACTGCGCTTTTTATTTTTCATTTTTTTGGTCATACCCTTTATGTGAAAGATACATGTTTGCCATTGATAAAATTACTAAAAATATGAAATTCTTCAAGATTTACATTAGACAACAGTGTTACAAGGGGACATGTTCGGACACTTTTTTTTGACAGGTAAACATGCACAGATTCTGTTGGCACTTCAACTATAATCTTATACTTACTCACTGTGCAAGGTGACACTCTTTGATTGTAAATCAAATTATCATTAGGATTTTGAACAGGTTCTTATAAAATAAAAAATAAATAAATAAATAAAAAAGAAGTTAAAAAAGAGAGAACGATGCACTATATATATATATATATATATATTTTATTTTTTTTCTCACCCCTCTCATCCGATCATGAAAGACGGCAGGCCCAGGATGATAATTGCACGCAGTCTCATGATTATCCTTTTCCTTAAATGTTTGGCCACAACCCTTGTTTTTGCAAGTTTGAGGCTCATTTATACCTACTTTCTTCTTTGCTGCAGCAGGAAGGCCCCCCTGCAATTTTGTACTGGATCCTGATCCTTTAAGGGTAGCTGCTACTCCATTGGATAGTTCTGAATTCATTTCTTGAGCTGAGCCTAAAAAGTTTTATATCGGCTTAGCTTAAGGTTGTATTTGAAAAGCAACTGCTTGAGTGTAAATTAGAACAATACCATGATCTGAGCAAAAGAATCCCTGGCGGCACCTCGAGCAAGCTTCTTTGGATGATGCATTAGTTGCAGGAGCTGATGCCGGAGTTGATTTCCTCGCAGTAGGTGCTGCCTTTGTTAGTACTGGTTTTTCAGTAGTATGCTTTCCCGTCTTACATCTTAATTATTGTTTTAAAAAAAAATTACATATCAGCTGGAACTGGCAGACAATAGATGTAGAACTAAATAACAAACACTTCCACCAGTGGCGAAGAAACTAAGATCTTCCTAAAGGGTATGTTTGAGGAACTTGGAAAATGCGGAGTAACAGAAAGGAAAAGGAAAACAAAAAAAAAATGTAAAAAAGGGAAGAAATTAAAATGTCTTAATGAACATAAGCCTAGTCATATGCACTTCTAAAAATCTAATATAAAAACAATGTTAAGATGTAGTGTGATGGATGGTTAAAAAGTCCAATAAATGTTTGGATTTTATTTCCTTTTTCTTCTTTTCCCTCAAGTTTTCCAAGTTCCAAACATACCTAATAGGACCACAAACAAAATTTGTAATAGAGTTTTTCACTACAATATTTCTTTAAACGATAAAGTGGGTCAAAAATATTTCACTACAAGATTATTTTTTGACAAATTCAAAGTTAAATAAATGTTATATTATCTCTTAGCCAAAGATGGGCAAAGTTCCTTGTTTCTAGAGTTGTCTATTTGCCTTCTAGAGTTCAAGATATTCTAAGAAAAATCAAATTAAACCTAGTCTTTTGTTGCTTTTTCCAAATCATAAGAGGATCATTGGAGTCTGGACCACCTTCGCTGACATGTGGATCTGCCCTTGGCTTCCACCAATGAGTTAACAAGATTGTTGATGCAATAATTTTCCTCAAGAGGAAAGCTCCTACTAATGGATGAAGGAAGGATGAAGCATATGGAATTTGACACTTAGTGCTAACATTACGGAATCCATGCAGATTGTGTTAGATTTTAAGAGAGAAAATGTCAAAAGCTCAAAAATTGTGGATGGGAGCTATTTAAATTTCTCGAGTGCCCAAAGATTTTGCTTAAATGTAATACTCAAACAGTTTTACATGGTCCAGGAACTTATTTATGCAAAACATCAAATAATGTATGATATAATCCAGATGCCAGTAAGAAAAAGTGAAATGACTTCAAACACTGAATACAATAAGCATGCAACTATGATATATTTCTAAGCTCGAGGTCATGCTATATATCCTTGCAAAAGAAATACCCACTTAAGGATAAGGTAAACTGGCTTTCGTAAAATTCTAATGAGTTGCGGACAGAACAAACTTACCCTGGGATTTCTAGAAAAAGGCTGAAATCATGACTTCGTTTCTTGCAACAGCTCCACTCTTTCATCCCATCATGAAATAGAGGCTGCAAAGTATATGCTTAAGTATTTCAACAACTATAGACAATGTAACTGGTAGAAATATGAAGAAACGTGTATTTGAAACTTACTCCCTGATGACATAAATATCCGCAGCCGGAAAAAATGAAGATAATGCAAAATGGAAACTCAGTTAGTAAACTCATTCTATAACATTCTACAATTTATGCTTGCAAAAGGAAGATAAAGACACCAGAACACCTGATGTTTAAAAAAGGAAAGTGTGCCAAAGTGTATAATCACCGAATCAAGTTGCTCTCATTCATAATGCACACCATAAAATATAAATCATTTCATAAAAAAAAAAAATTGAAAAAAAAAGGTTATTTTTTTGTTTATAAAAGAAGAAATTTTATTTATAGAAAAGAAAGGATACAATAAAAGGGGGGGAACAAGAAGTCCACCCTCAGTGGACTAAAAAACAAAAATAAAAAAGAGCACTTAAAAAAGTGCAGCCCTCCAATCTCTACACAAATCAGACACAGAGATACCTCTAAAGACCCCCATAGAAGAAGCCCATAGAGAAGCAAGGGAAGAAAAAAAGGTTATAGTAACACCTATTGCAAACTTACTTATGGCAGTAGTTGTTGGAATCCGGTAACAGAAGAAACAGAATTCAACAGAACAAAAACCCTGCTCTCACTCTCTCTCTCTCTCACACACACACACACAACCCCCCCCCCAAAAAAAAAAAAAAATCATTTGCCTCATCTACTCCATGCTAGTCCTTTTATCTTTAAGTATGGTAGGTATTTTGAGTATTAGGAACAGTCACTTGCGCACACCAAATGGTAGGTATGTAGGATCAATTATTGCTTCTGATGATTTATTGTCGGAGTTTAGCATTGGAACATGATCTTGATAGTGTTTCTTGGTGACGCGAGCTTTTTCCTGTAACTATAATTGTATTGTACATAGGAAGCACCGCCTTGGTCTTTCTGAATGAATTCTTACTAATCAAAAAGAATATCTAGAATTATAGAAAATATTCCGTTTGAAGGTTGGATCATAAAATTTAAAGGAAAAAAGCCCAAAAGCAATCATTCTTCTACATCAAATGAAATTTAAGAGGAAAAAGAACTTCACTTTGTGAATGGTAAGAGATGAGAGTACACATATACACCAAATTTAATATACTACCCCAGAAAAGGAAAGTACACAGTATCCAATGACATTAAACCTCAACTGGAAATAACTGATGATAATGTAATATTTACTGCCAATCAAACCAAAAATTAGCCCACTGCACCACCAAGCAAAAGATAAAAACAATGACCGTGTCATTTGACATTTAAAGTCAATTTGCAAATTCCTGAACTTCCAAATTGATTTGAATCTTACAAAACAATGACTCCCTAAGCTCCCATGAGAGAAGTACCTTCTCAAGTCAATTTGCAAAATTCAAACTTCAAAATTGATATTCATCCTAAACTATCTGGAGAGTACTACTACATTATAAAATAAAATAAAAAATAGTTTTAAAAGATTTACATGAATCACATAAATTTTAAATTTCAGAAAAAATTGCCAAATTAACCTCAAAATATAAACCTTCAGGTTCTAGTAAGTTACTCTATTGATATTACTAGCGTAAAAGGCAGGGAGTGATCTAGAACAGACACTGAGCAGTTAAAGGTAAGAAATTCACCCAAAAAAAAAACCGAAGAGAGAGAGTAATTGGAAAAAGAAACAGACCGAATCGTGATAAGTACAGGAGTCTTCAGGGTTATCGTCTTCGGTAAACGTGGCATCGCAGCCGATCCTCTGACATCGAAGTTTCTCCATTCGCACTCTTCTAGTACGCGAGCAATGCCTAAAAACGCAGACTATTCAACTAATTAAAAAGAGACATAGTACGCGTACTATTTTTTTTTTTTTTCCCCCCTTTTTCTCTTGAGAAAGTCCAATTTATTTTCCAAAGTAGACTACGAAATTAGATCTGTACCGCTGCTTCAAAATAAATAAATAAATAAATGTACACCTCGAATTGTATTTTTATTTTTTGAATTCTGTGGTTGACCTTATTTTTTATTTTTATTTTTTGAATTTTGTGGTTGTACTCTATCTGTTTTCTATTATTTGTTTTTGACTTTTTTTTAATAATAAAATTTGCATAAAAACATATTCTACATATATTATTCAATCTTTTCTTTTCTTTTTAAAAATTTAAAGAGTACATTTTTATTCAAATTAATTTTTTTAATATGATGCCAAAATACAATCCCTAATATGTCAATACAATCCCTAATATTAAAAAATAGTTCAATAAAAAATAGGACTAATATTGTATCTCTTTCTCTTACGGAATATTAGAAAGTGAAAGAAATTTAATATTTTATATTTTTTTAAAGCAAAAGTGAATTCCTCTTTTGAGAAATTCTCGTTTTTATGAGCTTAAAATTGCATAATATAAACAAACTTACATGCTGGTGTCAAAATTAAACAAACTTCCAAGAGAAAACAGTTTATGGAGTAATTTATACTAGCATTTGTTAGGTGTCAACATTACATGCTGGTACAAAATACTGGGGAAAGATGACATATATACGTACAACATGCATATACTTCAAAACAATTGAATAGCTCTCTGTACACAAGAATCTGGAGCCAAGTTTTGGTGGTATATTCTGGTGTGTACTGGAATAAAACTCTGTAGTTCACATTTCTTTGATGTCTAATCAGAGCCATTGGTATATAGTCCGAAGTATCCTCATCTAACATGAATGGCATATAGTCCGAAGTATCCTCATCACCTAACTGGAGCTTTTGTATATATGACATAATTACATCAATGATCACAATAGTCTGTTATGTGCTTCAATCATTGAAACTTTCTCCTGCGAGGGGAGAAAACAAAAGCAAATAGGGGGAAATGAAAAAATGAACATAGAAAGGCAAAATTCAAATGCTCATTGTATCATATGTAGAAATTTTGCCTACAAAAAACATTCAAAACCACAATGAACAGAGGCACGGCAAATGAAATTTAAAAAATCGAAGTCCCACACTTATTCCTGATATGTCAAAAAATTTCCAAAACATATTTGAAACTCTTCCATGTTGTACCCTAAATAATTGGACAGTTCATTCTATCTTCTTGAACATGTTTATTTCGGTTCTCGGTTCTCCCTTCCCCCTTTTCAAGTTAACCCCAGTGGTCATTCGGTAATTGTCCATATGTTTTTACAAAAATGGAATAATTTGTTGATACTATTTGATAAGAGGTATGTAATAACAATTTGACATATTTTGAAACTATGGATGTTTGTTTTCTTTTTGTGTAAGAAAATGAAAAAAATAAAACAAAATCTATGACCAATAAGTTAATAGTCTGTCTGCATGTGGTTTGTTGCATTCTGTAACAAGTAGGTTTAAGGGGTATTTACTACGAAACTAACAAAAAGATAGAGGGCACAGAAAGGCTCAGTTCTATGTGTCCTTATCTCATCTAAGATAGTTATATGCAAAAATTACCTATTTGTAAGATACAGACAAGGCTGAGACATAATTTTGTAATATAATTGACTCCAAAGTGTCAGCTCCTAAACATAATTTATCATCAATCAATAAAATATATGTGTGTGTGTGTGTTTTACACTTCGTTCCGAAACCAATGGTGGCAGTGCAGAGCTTTTAAACTAGAAAGAGAGATGATAAGTCATTTTTGTATAACTGTATTGCCAGGATGAAAAGATGATTTCATATTGGAGGCAATAATGCGCAAATGTGTGTGCGTGCCACATATACAGTGGAAGAACGACCAACCTCAGTCTCAGTGTTGCTTTCTGAGGGAAACCAGTGCATGAGAACTCCCAAGTGCACCATAGCAGGTATTAATTTGAACAGGACAGGAGTTGTTACCTGTAGCTCATCCAAAGTAAAGATGTTATACAAGAGAGAGAGAGAGAGAGAAATTTTTTTATTTGGGTGGGTGGTGGATGGGGCTGGGTTATCTGGAAGCAACTTTGAAGTATGAGGAAGCTTACCAGACTGAGCGCTGTTGTTCCAAGGAGGAGGAGGTACATTTTCCCCTAGATGATTCAGAGAAACTTAGTTAGCAAACGGTAACAGCTTTTTCTATGAATAACTAGAGACGAGTGAAAAGTTAATTAGCAGAACCAATGCATGCCACTAAAGGCCTCTCCTGTCGACTCATCAATCATGAACAGTGAGCCTAAGTTTCTATAACATTTTCCAGTTGCATTCAGTTATCAGATGCATCAATTTCATTGAACTTGGTCTGAATCAGATGGTTAAACAACAAGAGTTCTCTAATTAATCAGCTTTCCCTTTCCAGGTGTCAAAAAACTCTCCGATAATAATGTGCTTGCTATATATATAGCTAATTGAACAATCTGTTAACTAAATCAAGCACAAGTTGAATATCAGCCTTTAAAATTATTAACTCTGTTATCATCATAAGTTTTATTTTGACGTAATCAATACGAATCACCATTTCATGATTAAACAGAGTTTCATTTTGTCGCGACACAATGTCGGCCATCAAAAGAATACACATGGCATTCCCCCGAGTTTTATAAAGCAATGTCAAGTGTCAATACATTATACTACTATGTATGTCAAACATGTAACATGTATGTAGATATATAACAAAGGCAGGTATCACGCATAAGCATCTGTGCGAGACGCGCGCGCGCACACACACAGAGAGAGAGAGAGAGAACCTCAACAAGATTAAGATTTGAGGCACGACTTAAAAGAACAAAAGCAAATTCTCCGATTTGAGCAAGCATCACCCCAACCTGTTACATATCTAAAAAGAATGAATAAAGGATTTGCATAATACTCCTTTCAACAAAGCAAATCAACTTCAACAAGTTCACTTACAAGAAAGGATGCCCTGGTGCCATATCCGAACGTTTTTGTAATCATAGTAGCAACAGTAGTCTTAACAACCACAACCAAAATGACAGATGCTAGCAATATATCCACATGAGTCCACAAGAAGTTTACATGTATGAGCATTCCGATACTAGAAAGGAAGAGAGCGGCAAATAAGTTTCGAATTGGCTCCACCTACACCATTAAATAGGCTTGTTGGAAACCTTTGTCAAACCACGTAAGAAAAACCACAAGTATGACCACACAGCAAAAAGTTCCTAATTATATACTTCCAAGTATATTGGCCTTGACTGTCTGCATTTTTGTGTTGTCGTTGCTAGTTTTTAATTAAAAGATTTATTATTTCAATGATTTGACCATTCAAGTAATTAAAGTTCAGCAGGCAAACCTGAAATTGTTTTTTATTAGATAGAAGAGAGAGTACATAAAAGGAGGACAAGGAGTTCTCCAACGAAATAAAGTGGGAAAATAAAGAAAATAAAAAATAAAACACTGCCAACCAAGCTCCATGAACATCCAAAATATCAACTTTTCTAAGCACTCCCACTGCCAAAACCTAAAGCGATGATAGAAATGAAAATTCTATCCCAAAGAAGAGGAAGAAAGATGGGTATTATCATTGAAAAACCTAGCATTCTTTTTAGTCCATATACCTCATAAAATAGCAAAGTAAGAACACATCCATAAAATTCTATTCCAAAGAATCTTGGCAGCCTTCTGCCTGTCAAAACCCAAAATATTACCAGAGCCAAACTCTTCAAGGAGTAAGGAACACTCGAGCCTCCTCAAAAATTCAAGGAAGAAAATTCCATTGACTTAGCTCTGTAGCACAATGTAAAAGAAAAAAAAAGGATGCTCATGATGCTCTGCATTTTGTCTAGACGACACAAATATTTATGCACAAGCATTTGTATGGCTTTTGCATTTGCAATAAATCATTAGTATTTAGATGATTAAAAAATGCCGATCAAACAAAAACTTTTATTTTTCTAGGGAACCTTGGCCTTCCAAATATAAGAAATTAGCAAAACATCATCAAGAGGTCGAATATGAATAGGACAGTTGAAAAAACATGCAAAAAGAATTGCTTTAAGTATCCATTGACCTCAATATCCTATGAAAAGTACAATAAGAAAAATGATACCAAAAGAGGATAATAACAGGAAAAGGAAAGTCTAATTTTCCTTAGAGAAATGGTTTGGGTAAACATTTGTTTTTAAGTATACAATATTAATCATACTGCATCGATAATTGATGAAGTAGCATATATCACTTGAATTTGACAGAATAACTCATAAGATAGTATTGAAGAAAATAGCTTAAATATTTCTTTGATACTTCTTTAGTTCTAAGAAACTATTTTCTTCGTATAATATATCACCTGAATTTGATAGAATACTTCATAAGATAGTATATTGAAACACAAAAGAACAAAAAGTTTCTTTTATACTCCGTCCGTCCCAAAAAATGAGTACTATTTCCATTGTACTTAAAAGAGGGAGTATATCCTTAGATATATACTCTAAATACACCTTCCAAAATAAATGTATGTTAAATATATTTATTTAGTTTATTTATTACCGTACTGTATAGTTATGTACAATGACATAACTTAAGGCACATTTAGTTGGCCAAGAAAGAAGCACCTGATCTAAAGTATGCTGTGCAAAGTCAGTGGTGGATATCATTACTCCAGCCACAAAAGAACCCAACTCAAGACTTAGGCCCAGCTTATCACTGCACTGAAAAGTTGTGCGGCATAACAGAGTATTAGAAAAGAAATAAAAGAAATTATAAACAGTTGTACAGTCAAATTGTTTAGGTTCAACAAAAACAGTACATGATACAAGGATCGGGTCTCAACATATGTTTCACAATTTAATGCATTAGTCTTCAACTGAAAAATGTTTTAAGGACCATGGGTGCATTTTCTAGATTTTTATACGTTACATGACAACATTTCTCAGTTGCAGATTCAAAACATTTCTCTACTTCTAGTATTCTTTCTCCCCCACTCACTTATGAAGACATTCTAGTTCTCTTTGCCCAACTTTTATTTTCCCGTTCCTCTTATTCTTTCTCCTCCATTTACTTTCATCTTCTTCACCAATGTAGTTAAAACACAGACGACATGCGCTGACCTTTTTACGAACAAATATACCCACCCAAAGTTTTTCCCATACCGATCAGTATATATATACCTATTCATGCAGAATTAGTTTGTCGTAAAATCATGGGTGCTAATGGCCTTGGGTTTGTCCAATACTGTTCTTGTCCAACACATTAGTGTTCAAATAACTTGAAATAAACTCACTGTTACTATTTCTATCATTTTGTCGCTTTCATTTGTTATTCCTAAACTCAGCAGAGAAAATCATTATTTTACATGTCTATTAAAACATACTGTGGGCAGCAAGACACATTTTACCAGTTACAGCAAGATAAACACTATTAACCATCATAAACAAGGAAGAGGAGAAAAGAAGAAACATGTTGTATTGCACTCACCGAAGCAGATAATAAGCAAAAAGCCACCACTGCTAGCTGGTAAAGCTCATTTGTCTGTAGGTCATTGCAAAAAATAAATTACAAACGAAATTTAAGCCAAAATCAGTTAAGCCAGATTAGTTTTGTGAGTAAGCTAACGAAACTGCTCAAAGCAAAAGTGCAAAAGCAATAGGAAATGAGTAAATAAGTACACTAACTAATATTTAGTACAGAAAATTCATGGCACCAAACAACTAGCAGGAAAAGTTAGAACAATCCAATTCAGTGACAGCATGTTAGGTCTGACTGATACACCTCAATAAACCTAAAAGTAATCTATAGACATTAACCTATTCCAATCATGACAACATTGACATCAAATGCAGTTCAATTCTTTCTCAAACAGCTTGAGGGCATGAACAAAGACTTTAAGGTCTCAGGTTTGAGCTGAAACCCGCTGTGTATAAAAAATTTACAGGGATAAACTGCATCAGGTTCTCTTTCAGATAACCACTAAGTTAATAAACTTTATCAGATAAATAACAATAAAGCTAGTACACCTGCATAATGTCTCATCTGTAAACACATTAAAATTGGACAAAGCTGGACCACAGTTGAATCTTCAGATGTATATTGCAATTAGCCACGTGAAAGGGGGAATTACTAGAACCTATGCATGAAAGCTTGCAAAGACAAAAGGCTACCCTGCTTGTTCCCCATCAATGAAGGGGTAACGAGAGGTATGGATGATGTGTGATGATTTATCCCAGTTAGCCATTGGAATCATTTTCGCTAAGTGAATGCTCTCGTATCAGAATCAGCAACTTCATTCATGGTTCAGCCTAAAATTTGACCATTGCACCAGGCAATGGCCACTAGAACCAAAATAGGCCATATTTTAAAAATATAGCCTGATAACCAAGATAAGAAAATCTTGCATCCCTCTGCTTGTGAATCCCTAAAACCCTAAAAGCTAAACATAGAAAACATCATTTCAATGTTAGAAGGATGTTGACTTACTAGAACCTGAATTATCTCATATATTTTGAAATCTTTTCAGTTGTAGCCAAAGCATAGCCAACGAACGTATCTCCTACAAATCACAATTTAACTCTTGAACTGTAGATTTTCGAGAAGACATACTAAACCACAACAAAAACTGGGGAAAAGTACAGTCCAAGGAAAAATGGAAGTAAGAAAATCCAATTCTCCTGTAGAAACTTTGGATACCAACATTCCAGCAATTCAGATGACAGGCCCAATTTGAGCAGCAGTATCTCAAAAAGACAAAAACTATATCTGGTTAAGCCTTCTTTGGCCTATATTTAAACAGCCAACTGGAGATTGATGCCAAATTAAGAATTGCTTAATATAAGCAACCAATTTTTAAATTTTTTTTGTAAGGTTTATAATGATTCCAGTGGTTGGTTATTTATGCCAGCAAAGTTAATGACTACGACTTTGTTGTACTTCCACTCCTGAAACCTCCAAACAGGATCGAGTGAAAATAAAAGGAACAGAAATTAAATCATAAGAATTCACTAGGCATATCGTATATGAAGAAAAAATACACAATTAAAGGGTAAGAAATCACCTGAGATGATAGTTGTATCATTAGCTTTAGGAAGCGAGGAACGAATGACCAAGTCAATACAGATGCAGCAAAGAGATATGTAGACAAGACCAGTAGCCTGAAGTTAATAAAAATAATAATTCAAATCTACACGAACATTTGCTGAGAAAAAGTGATCTTGCTCATTTGATGATCAAGTAATTTACTATTAAAATGCTTTCAGCTTATATTAGCAGCACAAGATATTCCAAAACATAAGAAAGAGACTACAGTAGATGGCATACAAAGAATGAAAAACAGAACAAAAAAATCAAAGCAGAATATGAACCTACACTTTTCCCATTGAAACCATTCCCTGCAAAATGCCACTGTTACCACCCAGAACTGGGAGCAAAGCAAATAGTAAACCAACAGCACAATCCTGGAATACACCATGGTGAAGGAACAAATGGATATGCATCGATATTCAATCCCTGGTAGGCATTCTACCTTGGGGGAGGGGGGTCATTAGGGTCTCATGATTACCTGAAAGATAAGAGTCCCGATAGTCACTTGACCATGAAGAGCGTTATTGCTATTCTTTTCGAGAAGAAACTTAAGCACCTGTCAAAAAGTAAAAAAGATAGATACAAGATCCTAAGCCAGATAAGGGCAAACAAAAGAATAGTACAATTGTAACACAAAATGCGAAAAAATTATACCACTGCCGTTGATGACATTGAAAGGAAGCACCCGACAAATATACCCTCTGACAACTTTGCTCCACAGAACTGTAGCAGTTAACATATTGTGAAACTCATTGACCATTCAAATCAATACTTTCAATTTCTAGCGAAGTCATAAACAATGAATGCATTGTCATTTGTAATACAAACAGAATATAAAAGGTTAACAATATACCATCGCAGTTATGCCACACAAGAACATAAAAATAACTATTTGAAGCAGCCCCCCAAGAACAGCAACAGAACCCACAGCTTTTAGCTGCATTAGTAACAGCTAATAAGTAAAGACTGTTTCTAGACAAAGAAAGAGATGTCAACATGTATAAGCAAAATATATTCATATCACTAGACAAGAAAGAATTGTTAAATGACAACGTCATCAGCAAATAACAGTACCTTTGGTAAAGAAAACTCCAGTCCTAAAGCAAATAGAAGGAAGACAACACCAAATTGAGCAACAGTCTCGACCTGTAACGATAAGTTATTAAAAAATTAAAAACAGAAAAACAAAAATAAAATCACTCAACACTCTGTATAAAAGCCGTTAACTTCATTTGTAACAATTAAGGAGGAATGGTATGATTAAAATTTAAAAAACAGAAAGGTAAAAGCCAATATGAAGCTGCATCTGAGCTACAAATGACAACATACCTGTACCATTTCACTGATAAACTTTAAACCACCAGGTCCAATAAGTGAACCAGCAAGAAGATATCCGACAATAACCTATCAAGAGTAACCACAAGGAAACAGTGGCATCTTTAATTTTTAACCTAAAGAATAAACTTCAATGAAGATGAAGGTAGAGTTAAAACAACAATTCTGAGAATGCCAAAAAAGAATTGTAGCCAAGATTTTAAGTACAAACCGGTTGTCCCAGACAGGAGAAGATGATTCCACCAATTGCAGCAGAAACTATAACAACCACCAGGTCTGAAATTAGCCTACAGAAGCAACATAGTAAAACTCATACCTCAACTACTTTAGAATAGAGAGAGAGAGAGAGTCAAATAAGTTAGTCATAAAAGATACGGAAGGGATGGACCTTAGATCAACTTGAAGTATGGGGTATTTTGATTTTCTATTCGACATCACAAACACATTGTCCTGCCAGTAAGAGAACCAAGTCAGCAGGTGCTAAAAGGAGAAAGGATGACAGTTTTTTTAAATCAACAGCTTATATAGTTTTTAAATGAAAGTTAACTACAGAGTCTCAAATCACCTTTTTGTCTATCAAGGTAGTCATGTCATCAGAACCTTCATTTTCCAGGGAAAAAACATCTTGAAACTGGAATGATCTGGTGCCACTGGCAAAGTTTATATTTAAAAAATTGATTGGTAAAGTTAGTTGTGTGATATTCATTATGATACTAGATTTAGTAAATGTTATCTTTATTTAATGTATTAAGCTTGCATGCCAAAAAGAATGTTGGACATTCCCTTACTTTGTCTCATGAGTTTCATTCTTTTTCGTCTTTTCATGTGTAATTTTAGCTACAGTCTCCAATACAGCCTGTAAAACATGATCAGAAAAGATCATCTTAAGAAAGAAATCAAATGCCAAACAACTGAAATCAGAAGAAGTCAGCTGCATAAAAAGGTTAGATTGGAGTAAATGATGTAAATCTAAGTAGTCAAGTTACAGATGTGAAACCAAATTTTGCGTACAGTATGAATTCTGGACATAAAAACATTTTTCATATAAGTTGTGTTGGAAATAATAATGGAGAATATTTTTCTTCACTTTATTCCAATATTCCTCCACCTTTTCCCTATATTCTTCCTTATGTTTTATTCCATGTTTCCCACTCCATGTTTTCTTCCTTGTATTAGCTTGCATGTTTCCTTATATTAAGGAACATGTTTTGTCTTAATTATTTCTTCCAATTGTATAAGTAGGTAACCTTGTAAGCTTTCTAAAAAATCAAAATATATGAAATGTAAGTTCAAGTGTCTCTTTCTAACATGGTATCAAAGCCTAATCTTTTCCGGCGACCTTTTCCGGCAACTTTTTCCGGCAACTTTTTCCGGTGACTTTTTCCGGCAACTTTTTCCAACAGTCACTTGTGCAGTTTTTTAAACTGCATATTTCCGACGACTTTTCCGGCAATTTTTCCGACGACTTTTCCGGCAACTTTTACGGCACCATCTATGCAGTTTTCTGAAACTGCCTATTACAGTTTGTACCCCACAACCTGTTTTTTCTAAAACTTACCCACAGTTCTTTAAAATAAAAAAAAAAAAAAAATGGGCGAAAAATTAGAAACTTCAGATTCTACTCCAGTGATGATTTTTCAACAAGAAATCCCTTTTGCAATTGGGGTAAACTCAAACACACCACAACCATCCCAAGTTTATTACAGTAAAGGATCGTCTCACGAAGATGACGATTGGTGCTGGTAAGGAGATGGAGGTTTTTACAGGTATTGTCCAAACTGTCGGAATTGCTATTCATAGACGGAGTTACTAGTCACTACCAGAATTGCTATTCATAGACGGAGTACTGTTCACTGCCGGAATTGCTATTCATAGACGGAATACTGTTAACTGCCGGAATTGCTATTCACAAACGGAGTTTTGTCCAATTACCGATCGTTTTTCAAGCTGAAAAATAGGAGATTTCTATTTATCAGCTTGAGGGGGAGTGTTGGAAATAATAATGGAGAATATTTTTCTTCACTTTATTCCAATATTCCTCCACCTTTTCCCTATATTCTTCCTTATGTTTTATTCCATGTTTCCCACTCCATGTTTTCTTCCTTGTATTAGCTTGCATGTTTCCTTATATTAAGGAACATGTTTTGTCTTAATTATTTCTTCCAATTGTATAAGTAGGTAACCTTGTAAGCTTTCTAAAAAATCAAAATATATGAAATGTAAGTTCAAGTGTCTCTTTCTAACAAGTTGGATTCAAAATTTATATATATATATATATAATAAAAAAGAAGAAGAAGAAAAATTCCATATATTAAAGATATATGGATAATAGAAAGTCAAAGTTCCTGACAGAATGTGACTGACGCAGTGAACATTGAAAAGCTAAATTATAAAAAAGTTGATACGCTTGCTTGTTTCAAAGGAACATTAAAACATTATTCCTGGCCTCCTAGATGGATTTGTTTCCGGTTATACTTATGTCAAATCTTTTAATACATATATTCTCAGAATACATATGGCAGCTGCATCACGGGGAAGGCAGGCACTAGGTTTCCTTGGCGAATAACTTGGTGCATGGGGTCTCTAGGAAGGCCATCTTGACATAAGATAACTTGTAGAGGAAGGGAAATTCGTTGTGAATTGGTATTGACTATGTCATCATGATTGGGAATGTATGGACCACTTCCTACTCCATTTACATTGCAAGATTGTTAGGGATATTTGGAGTCTTGTGTTGACCCTTGTTGGCATATTGTGGGTGATAGCGAAAACAATGATAGATTCTTGAAGGCTTGGGAGGGTGTGAACGTTGTTAGAATGTTGAGGAAGAGTTGGGTGAAGACCCACATGTTGTTTGGAGGATTATACAAACATAATGTGATTGTAGATGTTTTGAGGGAAAGGAGAGATGACTTGTTCATATCCGTTTTGCTCTTATGTTGTCTTAAGGAAGTTTATCCAGGGTCTACGTTTCATGGATTTTTAAATGAATGCTCTTTTTCAGGCTAAATGAAGTTTACCCAGGGTCTACACTTCATGGATTTTTTGGATGAATTATGTTTGGGAGTATTTGCGACTTTTTGTGAGTTTTTTTTTTTTTTTTTTTTTTTTGGTGGGGGGTGTTGTATAGCCTTTTGACATGCTTTGGAAGAAGTTTTGGCTCTCTTTAGCTGTTTTGTATTCGCCATGTGTACATGGGTGTCACCCCTTTTGGGTGACTATTATTAATAATAATATTTACTACTTATAAAGAAAATAAGACACATGTCAGCTGCATAGTTGCGAAAACCAGTAGTGCTGCATCACTAGGAAATAGGGCGATTAGAGTTGAAATTTCTAGTCAAAGACAAAATAAATTTACAAACTAATTCTCCAAAATTCAAAATATTAAGAAGCAACCATCCAAACAGATTAGGGCGTATATACTAGATGAAACTGACTCAGATACTTGCACTTCATTAATAGTCTGAAAGGAAAACCAAACATACTTCTTGATCAGCCACACTGCTGTTAAAACTGGTTCCATCGTTACCTAGTAAAAGAAACAGCAGAATCAATGGGATTATTGATGAAGCTACAACAAAATGATGGAACTTAGGTTCGCAGTTTTAATATAAACTCAGTTGTGATTGATATAGGTTTATATATAATGTAAATCAGAACAAGAGGCAAATTTCAGCCTAAAAATGGCTGCTTGGTATACATATTCCGAACAAATAAGAAATGTGATGAGGAAGCACGGTAGGACATGCTTGGCTGAATTTTAAATCATTTCAATTTAACTAAAAATAAATAAGAATCTCGCAGACACTGACTGAAAAATTGTACCGTTTGGTCCCATATTGCATGGGAAATTTGAGCGTTAAAACAAAAGAGCATTACAAATAGTAAATAAAAAGAACAAACAAGGGCACAAAATTAAAGTAATGGTCAAAGACCTTACACTCATGACCTCACTAAGGAACATGATCGTATTATATGGAATTGAACTTAAAGACAATATAATAGTTTCAGCTATTAAATTAATATGCGAGACTCTTACTCGATCAGCTTGCCTTATTTTATCTTCTTTAAGATACATAAAACAAAGCCTTGTACCAACAATTTTATGGAAGAAAAGAAAAATAAAAATTCAGCATTTGTGAAATCATAATAATTTTGCTCGATGAATACTAGAAGAAATCAATGGACAGTGCATTACCACAAACGAAAGAGAGAAACTCAAACCTTCGGGCTGATCATTGTCGGAGAACTCTTTCTCAAGGACGCGATCGAACATTTTAGCGATGCTGCCTTCGCCGGAGTCCGGCGCCGAAGAATTAACAAGATTACCGTAAAATCTTTCCCGGACTTCCTGCTCAGATCTCGCAGAAAGGGAGATTCTTGCACAAAAGGTCATCAAAACAAAGCAAATCCACAGTCCACATGTCTCTCGTTTAGCGCAAACCCTCGCCATTGGAAAACGAGAGGGAGGAGCAGAACGCAATTCTCAAAGTAAAGTGCAGTTGAGAGAGAAACGTAGTGGAAGTTGTGTCGTAGATCGAAAGCAAATACTGAAGAAAAGGAAGTGTTGGTTGGCTGGGTTTGTTAAATTAAATTGTTCAGGCGGGACGGGATTGAACTATGTACACATAAAAAGCCCAATTAGATTCTTCTATAATTAATATTGAAAACTACAGATCAACAAAGTTTACATGCACCAGCACTTATATCGCGACACGGGTGCATAAATAGTTACAAACGCCTTTTTTTTGGCAAGTGAGGATCAGAGTTACCACGTGCTAGTAGAGCACGCGCCCAACAATATTACGTCACTCTCTTTCACACTCTATTTATCTCTCTTAATTTTTCTCAGTTTAAAATTCTTTATCCAATCATTATTAAATTATAAATTATACTCCCTCCGTCCCAAATTAATTGCTTTTCTAGGACTTTTTTAAGTCAAATTGATTATTTTTAAAATTAATAATTAAGCATATATAAATATATTTCTAAAATTATAAAAATTGAAATTAGTAATAAATTGTATATACTTTCTTTTGGTTATAATATCTTCACCTATATGTTAGCAAAAATAGTAAAAAAATTAGTTTTAAAAATAGTCAATTTGACTTTAAAAAGTCCTAGAAATGCAATTAATTTGGGACGGAGTGATAATAACTAATACTAAAAAGTTTTTATTGTAAAACTGGTTGCTATCATGAAATTAGTACTTACTTAAATTTTTATTATGTTTAGGAATAAATATAGAAGAAAAATATATCACTAAAACTTGCAAATTTGATTAATGATCCTATTTTTGTGAAATTGATAAAATATCACGGATACATTTAAAAACATAAATTATTCTTAAAAATAGTCGTTTTAGAAATATAATAAATTATTCTTAATACTACGTTTAGTATTAAATTTATAAATATTAAAGATATATGTAATTTTATATTTATTAGTATAATAAGCTGTAATTTAGTAGTGCTGGCATAATAAATAAATTATATTTATAATTTTCAAAATATTGTATTAGTTTGTTAGTACTTTAGCTTATGTATATGTTTGATTTGATGATGAAATGAGAACTTAATGTATATTTGTAAAACCAGTAGATTTTGTAAAACTCTTAGAAAGACAATTTATATAAAAGGACTTGGTGTATAGATCAATTTTGTTGGGTTGATCCATTATTTAATGTAAATGTATTGTTTAAAAGTTAAATCTGAAAACTGAGCGTAGGGTTAAAGATCATGAAATATTCTAAGATCGTAGAGCATTCAGATCGTGGAGCGTAAAGACCGATCGTACAGTCAAACCTCCAGGGCAAGTCACTCTACTATCGGATATATAACTCTGCAATTAAGCAAAATCGTAAAGTTCATAACTTCTGACATATTATGACAATATCGTACATCTAGGATTGAAGATCCCAATGATGATCCTCCCAAATGTCGTCGATAAGGTATTCCTGAAGTTGTGTCTAATAATTATATCTGTTAAGGACAAAAACATGCTGTTACATCTGCACCTCACAGAGTACGATAAAAGCGACTTGAAGTGGTCCTAGCCGACAACATTTTAAAGTCAAACAATTGGATGAAAGTGACCTGAAATGGTCCTAGCCGACAGTATTTCAAAGTCAAACAATTAAAAATTGACACGTATCCAAGTCATAATGGAATAACAGTCAAATCACAACGGGAAGATCTCGATGTGAAACTATAAAAGGCGAGCAACCTCAAATAATCCAAGACATAGAGAGAGAGAAAAATTGATCAAGTCAAAGTGTTACCTGTCTGAGCTCATAGTCTACTTACTCTATGATTTAAAAATCTTATTTGTTGCTAAATCCTGTGATTCAGAAGCTTAATGTTACTCACCAACACCTCAAATCATTCAATTCATTTGTAATTGTGATCTTAGTGATTAGTGTAATCCAAGTCTATGTGACTTGAGAGATTTTTAGTGAATCAGTTGTACAACAGTGAACTGTAATCTGAGTGATTATCCTTCCTTAGTGGAATATCCCTACTCGCGGAGTAGAAGAGATAACTACAAGACTTTTGTGCACCGAACTTCTTAAAAGTTTTTGTGTCATCTACTTTACTGCAATTATTTTTTACACTATACATTTTATCCATGTGACTTGTCTACACTCTCTTACACTAAATTTAGAATTGTAATTTCTTATTAATCTTTTAAGGTATTTCTCAAAACATCATTTCGCTGTGCTTAATTATTAAATTAACTTGTTTAATTTAACATTGATAATAATTCTCTAAATTAAAAGTTTTAAAAAATCTATTTAACTCTTCCTTTTAGATCTCTCTGTCTGTCTTTCGGAATAACATAGTTTATATTTTTATTAAATATAAATTAAATCTTTATTTGAAACGTGATATATTAGGATATGAAAATAAAACAGTACGATTTGTAGAAGTAAAATTTTAGGATTTTTTTCTAACAATATTGCAAATAGCATGAAATAATTTTTAGGTAAAAAGAGAAAAAAACGACACGTATCAGTTATTTCCTTGTCGGTTGCCGTTAAGTTAACCGGACACGCGTCTAATTTGATCGAAAAATACTAAACAAACATCTTGATAGACTCCAAGTCTAGAACTAACAAACCCTTTCGCCTTAAAACGCCCTGTATTCAAAGCAACAACTAATTTTTTCGGCCATATTCATCCGGAAACCACCCACTTTGCTCACTCTAATGTTTCCCATTTCCGACAATCCTCCACTAGAAAAAAACAAAATCCCTAAACTTAGATCGCAATTATTCCTTCAACAACCTCCAAACCCTGCACCACAACCCTAGCTCATGGTTCATTCTTTTAATCTTCATCCTCTTCCAGATCCTCCTCTTCCTCGCCTCCCGTTCTCTCCTAATTTTCACATTATCTCGCCATCCCCGTCATTTCCCCACCCCATCCCCGCCTCCCTCCACGACGGCAACATCAGAGTTCAACATTGACTTGTTACAAAAATGCGATGAATTATATCCACAGGCCTCTGGCTGTGACACTTTTTACAATAATGGGTTTGGCCGTAAAGCTACTGGATTCGCCGGAATAGTACTGGAGAGTCTTACCAATATGTGGTACTAAACTGATCAATTCGCTCTAGAGATTATCTATAACAACCGTATGATGAACTATCAATGTATAACCTTGGAGCCAGAATCTGCTACAGTGTTCTACATTCCATTCTATGTTGGACTCGTAGTGGGTAAATATTTGTCGTCAAATTACACATTCAGGGATTGTGATCGCCGTTGTGAGATGGTTCTAAAGTGGGCACAGGACCAGCCCTACTAGAACAGATCAAACGGTTGTGATCACTTCATCACCACGGGGCCTCATCACATGGGATTTTTGCTCGTCAAAGGATCCTGATTGAATGGAACTCGTGGGACTATTTTGATATCGGTGTTCTTTATCCCACCGGATTCTATCCCAGCTCTCTCTACGACGTGACAGTTTGATAGGACTTCGTCAATAAACGACATTGCACCACGCTTTACTGCTTTGCCTGCGCGACTAGTTAATTGCACACTATAATTTCGATATCATTAAAAAAACAAAAAAAAACCATTCACCAAACAAGCTGACGATTTGAATAGGTAGAGTCAATCGACTCTAATGTCACAATATTACAATTTTAATAACTATGTATTAGAGGATGGGCAAAAATTTTAGGTTTTCCAAAGTATAGAAAATGAGCTTATTATAGATTACATACTATATTGCTAAAGAGCATTGGACAGAATATTGAAGGACAGTGGAGATGAAGTGTTTATCTGTGCGGAACCAAAAAGTTGGAGAGAAAGCTAAGGTTGAGCAAAATGATTGGTTTTCTAGGGGCGGCCCCTTAATTGGTAGTAGTGTCTTAAAAAATTGTAACATTTTCTGCTAAGTTTACCCCTTTTGAATTGTTGAGAATTTGGCCTTTAAACATAGAGTCCTTCTACGGAGCCCGACGTTGGTGACCGGGCTCGGCGACCGGCCGGAAAAATTATTATTATTTTTTTAGTTTTCACTCTCAAATAATTTATGTGATTTATTGGAACTGAAATTTAAAAAAAAAGTGATTTAGGTGTGATTTGGATACATATCAAAAACATTCCGTTTAACACTGTTTTTGATATGTATCCAAATCACACCTAAATCACTTTTTTTTTTTAAATTTCAGTTCCAATAAATCACATAAATTATTTGAGAGTGAAAACCCAAAAAAAAAAAAACAATTTTTCCGGCCGGTCGCCGAGCCCGGTCACCAATGCCGAGCTCCCTAGAATTATTGTTAAACATAACAAAAGGTGGAGATGGAATATAGAATAAAGAAAAGAAAGGTTAGCAAATGTAAGTGGGCAACAACTTTAGGAAGAAGTAGGTTAATTTCTTACTTTGCTATCATATTTGTTGACATGCATATTATTTTTTATTAAAATATAAAATTAACTTGAAAACTATTGCAGATCGAACCCAAAACAAAAATGTCCACGTTAAATATCAGAATTTTTGATTTCAGCAACATCGTATATCAAATCCAAAGGTTAAGAAGAATAAATAACCAATCTATCATTTATGAATGAAGAGTGACATTTTTCTTGGTTGAATTATCAAGCGTCACCATAGCTTTGGAGTTTTTGGTTTGTTCTCCCTCAAATGCACAAAATCAAGGAAAAGTAGGCCTATAATCTAACAAAGTCAGTCTTAGTGCACGTGTAGTCAACTCCTAATATATTGCCATATTATGGGGAAAATTAGTTGGACCTCCTGATAATAATATGCCATGCCATGCCATGCCATGAAATTAACAGAGTTTTATTTGTGTATAAAATGGAAATTTATTTCTTCACCTTTTTGGGTGATTTTATAAAAAAGAGTCTCATTTTGTTAATTTTTTTCGGCTAGAGGTAGTACTTAAATTGACACAATGTTCAAATGTTTGTCGTCAAAATTTTATCATGAAATAAAAATACATCTTGCTATTTGTAAATAAATGAAATGGGCTTTTTCTTCTTCTGCAGAATGAATTGACTACCTAATAACTATAAGCGGTCGAAAATGGGCAGGCACTTATGTCGACGAACCACTCTCTACGAGGAAAAACTCTTATTTTGTTAGTCGGTGGCCCAGTTCCATTTGAATAACCCACGTTAAGCCCATTAGATCTATTGTTCTTATGGGCTTAGTTCTCCGACTGGGATATAGAGATGGATAAGAGCTTCAACACACCAGCAAGTACTTTTTTTTTTTTGGGATGAGAGGACATTTGATGCTTTTTGCCCACCATCCTCCTAATTACGACAAACTACTCTACTAGTTTTTCTTTCAAAATTCTCAATCTCCCTTTTATAATTAAGAGTTTATATTTGATATGTATACATACCGCATGAGTTTGGTTAAAATTACGACAAGTAATTAAAATAAGAATAATTTTATTCAACATAATATTTCATTATTGACATAAAATAATTATAACACCGTTTATATATACATTGTCATTGTATTAAATTTTAATTCTATAATTAAATTCATAAATAAAAGATTTTATATGTTAATTTAATGGTATTATTTTAATAATAATAGCAATAATATTAATAATTATTGTTTTTTGCCTGGTCACACAAAAGAAAAACTCAAGAACCCCTTTTCAGTATGGTTGACCTTTTATTAGGATTTTGATAAAAGAGAGTAAATTTAAAATAACTAGAGGGTTAAATTCGTACATTTACACCCTTTCGAAAATTTCAGAGGGTACACCATCCAACGGTGTGAAATCCACCGACTACCAACCTCCACGCTCAATCAAACAGCATAAAAACCCGAACCCTAGACCCCGTCTCCTTCTCTTTCCCTCCTGCTACTGCACCTCACTGCCACATTCCTTTATAGCAGGAGAAACCCTAACCCTAATATTCACTGTCTCCCTCTCCTTTATCATGCCTTCTCTATCTATCTCTGAACATATCTCTCCCGACCTTCACAACGAGAAGAAGGAGAAGAACAGGAAGATGAAGAGCAACGCAGCCATTGAAGCCCCGGAACTCGATTCTTCCGTCGAGAAGAAGAGCAAGAAGGAGAAGAAGAATAAGAAGAATTCATCCGATTCGGATGATTTTACCTTCAATGATTCGGAAGAGAGTTGTCTGGAGAAGAAGAAGAAGAGTAAGAAGAAAGAGAAAAAGCGTAAAGCATCGGAAATTAATGAAGACGACGAGGAAGGGAGAAGCGAAACAAGCTCTGAGCTGGGCGAACCCGTGAATTTGAAGGATAAGAAGAAGAAGGTAAAGTTAATGGAACTAGATGGAATAGAAGAAGAAGAAAAGGAAGAGAATCCTAATGCGGTTTCGAATTTTAGGATTTCGGAGCCTTTGAGAAATGCACTGAAGTCGAGGGGGATTGAGGCGCTGTTTCCGATTCAAGCTATGACTTTTAATACTATCCTTGATGGTTCTGATTTGGTTGGTCGAGCACGTACTGGTCAGGTAATGATTTTTTGTTTTTGTTAAATTGAATGGTTATATTTAAGATTATGGTTATTATTTACAAATATATGAATGTAAGTGTTCACCTTTATTCTGTGCAAACTGATGATGCTAGAACTATGCAATACACCTTGATGTATAAAGTAAATGCGAAATACAACTTGATGTATTAATTCCTGCTTTTAAGAGCTTGAGACAAGCTTATAACAATTATACTGGAAGGAGAATGGCAATACTATTTAGGCATTTATATGTTATGCATTAGAAGGCAAAAAATGCCTATATTTAGTGAAGTGCACTACAAACTACAATTTCATATCTTTGCCCTCAAAACTGACTGCTATTTTTCAAATACTTTTTAGAATGTTTGTCCTGATAGGGTTTCTATGCAACTAAGAATAGCATATTTTTAAATTTTAACATATTGAGGGAAGGAACCCTTGTTCCTTTATTATATTGAAAACAACATAACTATTCAGCTTGGCTATGTAGTTCAATGTGAATGGTCTTGGGGTTATTATCATATTAACTATTTTACTTGATAAGTGATAACCCAACCCCACCACCAGACCCCCCCCCTCCCATATTTTTGTTTTTTTTGGGGGGGGGTTGGTAATTTATGACTTTGTGTTTCCCTATTTTTGCTGCCTAGTTGCGGATAGATTGCATTTCAAATTTGTAGCTGCCCATCTTTTCTATAAGTATGATTTTAGGGTTGAGGGCCATACAAAAGGCTAAGTGATACAGGTCATCAATTTAAAGATGTTGAACTGGTAGAATATAATAGAACTGAAAAAATAAAGTTAGACTTCGCCGCACCTAAGCTCCCAAGCTGAGGAGAAACAACAAACCTCCCAAGCTCCATTACAGCACTACCCTCCAGAATCCCATTGACAACATCAACAAAGACTAAACTCCTATCCAAGGAACACCCACAAATTCATTGCTGTTTATTAAATATTAACTCAATGAATTTTGTCCCAAGTCATTTTCGTCATGATTAATATCGTATTGGTTCATTCCTTTTTTTTTCATTTGCTGAAATATTAGTCTGTCTTGTACGCTTTTTGATCATGCAGGGAAAAACCTTGGCCTTTGTGTTACCCATATTGGAGTCCTTAACAAATGGACCCTCAAAAGCATCACGAAAGACTGGTTATGGGAGGGCACCAAGTGTTCTTGTGCTATTACCTACTAGGGAACTGGCCACACAGGTATCATGCGAGAACTCAATTTTGGACAATTTTTTAAGAGTCTCCGTTTAATTTTTCTTAGTTTCACCATGTATTCTTTTGATAGGTATCTGCTGATTTTGAAATCTATGGTGGGGCATTGGGCCTGACATCATGCTGTTTATATGGGGGAGCTCCTTACCAGTCTCAACATATTCAGCTGAAAAGAGGGGTTGATATAGTTGTGGGAACACCTGGTCGCATCAAGGTACCCATTTCTTCACTATAAGTTCTTACCTAGAGTTTTGCAAACCTATTAAGTATTAAACTGGTCGTTGTGTTTTATGAACTGACGGTCTTCTGCAAAAATCATGTTGTAGGATCACATAGAGAGAGGAAATATTGATTTCAGCTCATTGAAGTTTCGTGTTCTTGATGAAGCTGATGAAATGTTGAGGATGGGTTTTGTTGAAGATGTGGAACTTATTCTAGGTGATGTAATTATACGTGTGCATGTCTTGAATCTTGTTTCGACTGATTTCATATACTATATCATGGATTTTATTTCTGTATCATCTATCTTCAATAGGTAACATTTGATTTAAAATACGTTTAATGGTGTGTTCTATCTTGAAAGAGTAAAATGCAAGTTGTCATAGATGGGAAAATAGATGTTCTTTTTGTTTTGTTTTGTTTTGTGTGGTCTAAAATTGTTATGATAGAAGCATATGGTGGTGTTAACTCGCCGCTTTTAAACTTTGAAGGCAAGGTTGAAGATGCAAACAAAGTTCAAACTCTTCTTTTCAGTGCAACTTTACCAGTTTGGGTGAAGCAGGTTCATTCTTCAAACAATTACCTTTGTCCTTTGTTCAATATTTTCTCCCTCATTAATGAACTTTTAAATTTCATCTCTCATACTGTTCTGTATTCCCTTATCAAACCTTCCTGTTCTCTGATATGATGTAGACATCTGTTTTGCATGGTTAGATTTCTTCTAGGTTTCTGAAGCCAGATAAGAAAACTGCAGATCTTGTTGGTAACGAGAGAATGAAGGCTAGTACAAATGTGAGACATATTGTTATTCCCTGCTCTGGTTCAGCTAGAGCACAGCTTATTCCTGATATTATTCGCTGTTATAGCAGGTTAATTTCTAAGTCCCTAAAACTCATGAATTATGATTTTGTTACATTTTTACATAATCCTCCAGAATATTTCTCTTCATTACTTATCTCATAAGATGTTTTGTGTCAGTGGGGGCCGTACTATTATTTTTACTGAGACAAAGGATTCTGCTTCACAACTAGCTGGCATTTTGCCTGGAGCACGTGCTTTGCATGGGGACATACAACAGGCCACACGTGAGGTAAAATATCATTGACACATGCTTTATCTTACTTCGTCGTGGCCCATGTGAAATTTGTTTTCAAAAAAAAATATTTGTTCTTCAGGGCTTCCGTTGGTATGTATAAGGAAAGTATCTTTTGGAATTGAGGAGGCTTCCAGTTATCCCCATCCATATGGAGACCCCCGCCTCCTATATGGAGCACCTAAAGTTAATATTCCCCTCCTAGAGAGAGAATATAGAGAATAAGAAAAGTAACAATAATTAGCTGTCCTGCAGCTAGTAACAATATCAACTATCTCGAGGATTATGCACATTGATTTTGATGTCCTAATTAACAAATTATGATGGTTCTTTTCTAGGCTGAATTTGAGATATCGAACTTGTTTATATAAGGTTTCCTTTGATATTGATATTATTCATTCAACTAGGGACTAGGGTTGATGTTTTGTTTCATATTTGCTGAATGTGACCAGAAATTTTTAATTAAAAAAATAAAATCAAACCAGACCTTGTTTCTAATTTTTCTATTACCTTCAAAGTTCAAACAATGAACCAAGTTCTCTTGATAAATGGGAAGGATGAATGGGAAGGATGGTGCTTATCTATGTTATGTATTGCATTAAGTTAAGCTTGTTTCTGAAATATGTGTGATGCTTCCAGGTTACACTTTCTGGATTCAGATCAGGCAAGTTCATGACATTAGTGGCCACAAATGTGGCAGCACGGGGGCTAGACATCAACGATGTGCAATTGATCATCCAGGTATGTCCTTTCCTTTCTTTCTCTCATGTATGTGTTCATTCCTGTATCAGACATTTGGATGTATACTGACTGTAGTGTATATGCTTTAGTGTGAACCACCACGTGATGTGGAAGCTTATATTCATCGGTCTGGACGGACAGGGAGAGCAGGTAAATTTCAAATACTAAAAACTCGTATCTTGTTTTCAATTTCTTTGTATATGGTAAATTACTGTTGACTTTCTCCAGGAAATACGGGTGTTGCTGTTATGCTTTATGATCCAAGGAGGTCAAATTTTTCTAGGATAGAAAGAGAATCTGGTGTACAATTCGAGCACATAGCTGCTCCTCAGCCTGCTGATATTGCTAAAGCTGCTGGCTTAGAAGCGGTAGAAACAATCACCGAAGTCTCTGATAGGTAATTTTTTCTCTCCGTGGATTTCTAAGAATTCTCTAATGTGCTTTCATGACCGTAACCCTTTATGCATCAAAATTTCTTAGTGTAATTCCGATCTTCAAGTCTGCTGCTGAGGAGCTATTGAATACATCTGGTCTGTCACCAGTAGAACTGCTGGCAAAGGCACTTGCCAAGACCACCGTGAGTTCTATTTTTTGTACTGTTTTAATCAGAAACTTTGATATCTTGCTATGGTTTTCATGGTTGTGGCTACTTGTGTGGTGCAGGGTTATACTGAGATTAAGAGTAGGTCACTTCTCACTTCCATGGAGAACTTTGCCACAGTACTTCTTAAGGCTGGAAGACCCATCTACACACCATCGTGAGTGCCATGTTAACCTTTCTTACTCTTTTGATATGTAGACCCTACTCATCATGATTCAATAAATGATGAGAACGTGCACAAGTCTGCGTAGAAACATGGAGAATGGTGTTTGGTCATATGCGACCACTGTCTTGATTTCGTCTTTTCCATGTGTTGTACCCTGGAAGAAAGATCACACCCACTGCTTGCCTGTAATTTTGCTTTGTACCAATTTTTGTTAATAACCCACGCTACGAAAATAGCTGCACAGTTTTATATTCAGAGTTGTGAATTACAGAATAAAGAATTATTCTTGCAAATTTAGGAATTTGGTGGTTGCACTTGCTGATTCTTTTACTTTTTGCCTGTTTTTCTTTCTCGTGATGTTCCAGCGTTGCTTATAGTATCTTGAGGAGGTTTTTACCTGAAGAGAAAGTTGAGACTGTCAAGGGTCTTGCTCTGACAGTTGATGGGAAGGGAGCAGTGTTTGATGTGTCTGCAGAAGATTTAGATACATTTCTTGCTGGTAAGTTCTCACTATATTATGGATGAAATAGTTTGTGAGGAAAGCTATAGATTGCTCTAGTAAAATAATGTAGTCATCTCTTCAAATGTGATCTAGTTCTGCAAAATTTGTTCCAATTTAACATGCTTTAAATAGCATCTACCTTTTGAACCACGGTTTTGTATTGTTACCTCATTTTTTTCAAAGCTTTTGGTAACTATTACATTTACCTTGTGAGAAGCTGATGAATCATCGTCTTGGTGCACCCGACTTAAATAATACTTTTGTGTTTTCTGGTGGGTGCAGGTCAGGAGAATGCAGCTGATGTGAGTTTAGAGGTGGTTAAAGAATTGCCACCATTGCAAGAGAGGGAGCAGCCAAGAGGGGGAAGATTTGGGGGTGGTCGTGGTGGTCGTGGTGGCTTTGCTGATAGGAGAAGTGGTGGTAGATTTTCAGGAGGACGTGGTGGATTTTCTGATCGACGAAATGACCGATTTTCGCGAGGGAGAGGTGGTGGAAACCACAAAAAATGGTGAATAGCTGCTCTGTGCAACTGTTAGACAACACTGGCTGCTTGATGTCATAGAGGCATATCAATTTTGTGATAATGAAGAAAATATATCATTCATTAACTCCTACATAAGTAGTAATTGGAAAGCCAACAATTGTTATATGTAAGACTATTTGTTTTCCCTTTCACTGTGTTTTCCAGTTGATTTCACTATTTATATTTTTTTTTTGGGTTTCATCAACCCATTTTGTATTCACATTTGAAACAAAAGGTGGAAGAACATTGGTTTGTATTTTTTAAATTTGTATCTTGAATCCTTGGTCTAGCAGCGTATATGTGATTTTCATACATAAAATCCTACTACTATTTTCAGACGTTTATGAATGCCATCTTTAACGTGCATTGAAGGGTCAAATCCAAAAGACCAAAGAACTTTTTGGCGGGGAAGAATAGTTGAGTTTATGTAATAATATATAAAAACTGAAATAAAATAAGTTCTCAAGCTAGAGCCTACTTTTTTAAATTACTAAATATTTTCAAAATAATTAAATTATTTTTTTAAAGAATCCTACCTGATCCAATCAAAATATTTTATAATAATTTAAATGTTTTAAATTTAAATATTCTCTATAAATATATATTTCTCAATTCGAGTAATTGAATAAATATCTATACTTTTATTGCGCATAAATAAAATTTGTCTCACACATACTTAAGTTTATTTTTCAAAATTTTAATATTAAAATTCATTAAAAAAAGTTTGATTAGAAATATTGTATTTAAGTGTATAGAAGATAAATAAGTAACAGTAATAACCGAAAAGTTAAATAAGTAAAGTATACGTAACAGAAAAAAAAAACAAGAAAGAAAGTAGTAATACTTATTTCGAAGTTTGCCAGAACCTTTTCAGAAAAAGAAAAGGTAGGTAAAAGAAAAATCAAAATAGTTTAAAACTTATTCCATCAAATTGCTGTCCATGAATCATGGGGTGGTACAGGATTAGAGCAATGCTTGCATTTAATACACTCCAGAGCTTCTCCAAAACCCCAACTCCAAAGACAATCTAATCTTCAGTACCCATTTTGAATGCGTTTTTCTCTCTCTTCCGCTAGAAACTTTGGGCTTGAATTTGGATTGAAACAGAAGAATCAATACAGAAGTCTGTCATATTACCAAGGTCCTAGAAATCAATTTGGGTATCAAAAGTTGTATAACTGGTATAAACAAAATATGGGAGGGCCATGGAATCTCTTATATATGTGTTACTGCTGCGTTTGGTTCATTGGGTTTTGGCATTGTCACGACTATACGCCTTGGGCATTGGGAGACCATACCTTCCTCAAAACGAACCCTTGTGCTTCTATCAACAACCAAGGAAAAAAAGCTTGGTGATGAGCGATTGGACAAATAAAAGAAGAAATTCAAGGGAAGAATACTGCCTTCCGATCAGCCAGATATCGTTCGTGTTAGGTCGATTTCAAATGAGATTATTGAGGCATTACAAACAGCTTGAAGATTGAACAGGTGGGGACTGATTTGGGTTATAATGCCGAGTTGGTTAAGCAGCAGCAGAATAGTAGTAACAAGAAGTTGTTCATGACTAAGCATTTGGAGGGACTAACTTGGGAGGTTTTGGTTGTGGATAAGCCTGATTTTGATGCCTTTTGCCTCCCGGGTGGGAAGATTGTTGTGTATACGGGTTTGCTTAAACATCTCAAGTCGGATGCAGAGATTGCGACAGTAATTGGGCATGAGGTATGATGCGTGCTCCTTAATTTCTTTAAATAGTAGAGCTCGAGCATACAAATTGTTAATTTCAACATTAGCTAATGAAATAGTGCTTATTTGTTGTTGATTGATTGTGATTAACAGTTGTTTGATTTTATTTATGTTTGAATATATAGGTTGGGCATGTTGTTGCTAGACATGCTGCAGAAAATTATGCAAAGTATCTGTGGTTTAGCATCATACAAATTGTTCTTATTTGTTTGGCTAGTTTTGATGGAGGTCATCAATGGTCTCGTGCTAATCCTGATAATATCAAAGGGATGACAAAGTTTTTGCTGGAACTTCCTTTTTCACGGAGGTACATTAATTATACATCCTGGTTTTGCTTTAAAAATTAATTGAATTAGGATTTAGGAGGCATATATAGCCAAGACTTCCTTAGATATCCTTTGTTGTTTGTTAGAACAGCCTTACCATGTGCAAGAGCCAAGTATATGACTATAAGTTGATTCTGTTAGCTTCTTGTTATTTCTAGATTGTCTCCGACAAACTTGGGCATAAAATTGCTACTGTAAGATACCAAGGTTGCTAATGTCATTGCAGATGTGTTCAAATCATAAAGTTTGCTGTTCATTGTTTGCTTGAAGATTGCATCTACTTAATGGTCGTTAATAAATTTCTCTATAATTGTCACCACTATGCCACATTTTTCATTCTAATCCCACCCCTTGAAATATTCGCATTCCCTGTTTTCTTCTCGTTTTACATTTTTTTTTACCTTTCGCCATTGATGTATTGTAGTTTTTGAGTCTCTCTGTGCTGCATAATAGTCTCATTTAAAACTTCTTAAGAAGTCAGATTTTATGGCCATTTGTGCATTGTTAATGGTGGTGCCAATTAACTTTTGGAAACGCAGTAAGTTAAACATACGTTGCTGGTGACTGGTTCTATATCTTTCCTAGTGGTCATCTTCTGATTTTGTTGAATTAACCAATATGTGTTATTAATTAGGATGGAGAGGGAATCAGATTACATTAGGCTGCTTTTAATTGCTTCAGCTGGGTATGATCCTAGAGTGGCACTATGAAATGTTTGACAAAGTCGGCGGCAATTCATCAAAGACCGACTATTTCTCCATGCATCCCTCTGGAAATAAGAGAGCTAAGTCCCTGGCCAAGGCTAAAGTGATGGAAGAAGCAATGTCCAAATATCGACAAGTGAGGCAAGGGGCTGATGGTTTTTATCAGTTGGAAAAGTAACAAATGCACCTTTAATGGACTACTTGTATTCTGAATCAGGACCAAGAGCAGGAATTAGCTCGGAGAGATTTTATCTAATCAATTGAAAATACTCCTCTTTCTGGTTGTTTCTTTATATTAACAGTTTAAAGTCTTGGCATGTTTTTGTGATTCCTGTCCTCATTGAAAACATCGGCACTGTGGCATTTTATTGCATTGTGGCCATTAGTATTGAATCAGAAAATGTTACTCATGGCAAGTTTATATTTTGTGCTCTGTTTAAGAATATCCAAATTACAAAATTTACGATTATATATTTTTATTCCCTCAGAATATAGTAAGTTGTTAATTTAGCGGCATGTCATGATACAGATGATATGGTGAATCAGATTCTGGCATTACAAACATCACCATTCACCTTTCCAATCCAGTATAATCTCCAGACTGGCGAAACAAAGGATGTTTTCAATCGCACTAGCAGGCAGATTCAAAAGTAATTGTTGGATTTATTGTTCGCCAAATTACTTGCCGCCATTTGCGAAAGAAACCAAAAAAAAAAAAAGAAAAAAAGAAAAAAAAAAGGTTTCTCTTGGATTGAATTTAACAAGTACGTGTGTCAATCTATCATGAACAATTTGGCCGAAGAATCAAAGAAGGATCGAGTTTATGCTCAAATGATTTCTTTAACAAAGAAAACTGAGTTACAGGTACTATTTTTTTTTGTCTTTCTTTTTTTGGTGCAAAATTACAGGTACTGTTTTATTCGAAGAAAACTCTAATCACATGACCAACTAGAGACCCGACAAATGGCTTGAGTTGGGTGTATATGCGCTGGGTAATTTTTACATGCGGTAAGGGCTATTAGACCCAACCTGTTAGCTTTTTATAATTTTATTTATCTAAAAATAAATATCAAATCACAAGTCAAAACAAAATAAACATCTGTTCAAATTAAATCAAAAGTCACAAAATAAAACCTTTTAATTTAAATTATACTTCCAAATATAAAAGTTTTGAAAACATACTTATTAAACTCCACACATTAAAATAGTACAAACATAATAAAATATCACATTATTAAGGTTCGGATAAGGTTGATTGGGAAGGAGATTATTCAAGCATTAAATAGAGACTCGAAGATCGAAGAATGGGACTAGGAGGAGGAGGAGGTTAATCTTGATGATAAACGGGGGTTCAGAAGAGTAGCTAGGAAGAAGTTCTCAACTGCGCATTTGGAGTGACTAGCTAGGTAATTGGGAGCTAGGTTTTGGTGGTGGATAACCCTCTTCTTAATGCCTTTTGCTTTTACCCGGAGATAAGACTGTTGTGTTTACTGGTTTGCTTAAACATCTCAAGTCGGATTGCCACAGTAATTGGGCATTAGGTATATGGAGTATAGGAATAGGATCCTCATTCGACTGTCAAGTTGCATTTATACAATTGTATAATAAAGGTCATCTTAAAAACAATAGATTGCTTGGAATCAGGATCCGTCTAGCTATATGATGCATGCTGCTTAATTTCTTTAAATTGTAGAGCATATTGTTAGTCTCAACATTATTGATTTGTTTATATTTATGTCTGACTAGGGGTTGGACATGTTGTTGCTCGACATGAAGCGGAACATTTTACAAAGCAACTGTTGGTTTGCCGTTATACAATTCATTATTATTTGTAAGCCTGATGATGCCAAAGAAATGACAAAAGTTTTTTCTGGAACTTACTGTTAGAAGTGCTGCACTAAGGAGGAAAACATGTTCCTTGTTTTCCTCTCCCCATTTTATGCTCCTTGTTTTACTCCTAGAATAGAGCACCAAACTTGTATAAATTGTAAACTCTTGCAATATGAAATCATAACATTGTGTATAGATTTTCTACACATTCTACGTGGTATCAGAGCTCTGATCCTTTATCAGGCGACTTTTTCCGACGACTTTTTCCGGCAACTTTTTCCGGCGACTATTTCCGGCGACTTTTTCCGGCAGTTTTTCCGGCGACTTTTTCTGACAGTTTTTTACCGGCGTGGTTCTGATCATTTATCAGTCGACTTTTTCCGGCGACTTTTCCGGCGACTTTTTCCGGCAGCTTTTTCCGGCAAATTTTTCCAGCAGTTTTTTCCAGCGTGTTTTTCCCAGGGAATTCTGTCTCTAAGTGTAGTGCAATTATTTGATATCCTTTGGAAAGTTTATTCTCCTCGGATATATATTGTACTCATCTTTTACATGGCGGAACAAAGTGGTGCTAGCAGTAGGGTTCATAACAGTAGCATGGGACAACAAGGTTCCAAATCTATTTCTCATTATGCACAATCAGGTATACACTCTTGTGCTTTAATGTCTCATCTACTGGTCCTAGTTGGATCATTGACACATGTGCTTCCGAGCATATGACTGGGTCCTCCAAATCTCTTTACCTCATACACGCCTTGTTCTGGCAAAGACAAGGTCCGAGTAGCTGATGGTTTTCTTTCTCCTATCTCTGGGAGAGTTTCAGTAGTTTGTACTCCTTTATTAACATTATCATCCGTTCTTCATATTCCTTCGTTTACCGCAAACCTATTATCTATCCAACGTCTTACTGAATCCTTACATTGCTCAGTCATTTTTTTTCCAACTCATTGTATTTTTCAGGACTTGGTGACAGGGCAAAAGATTGGTAGTAGTGGTAGTGCAGTTGGTGGTCTATATTATTTGGATGGTGTCACATCTAACATGCCTTTGATTACAGATGGAACTGGCTACTCAGGCTCTTCAATCTACTTTTGAATCTAACCTGACTTCTCTTCATCAATGGCATCGACGTTTGGGACATCCTCCTTTATCAATACTAGGGTCTTTATTCCCTTCTTTAGTTAAGCAGTGTCACAAAACTCCGTTTTTATGTGAACCATGTGAATTAGGTAAACACAAACGTTCTACTTATTCTGCTATTAACAGTCGACATTCTGAACCTTTTGCTATTATACATACTGATGTGTGGGGACCCTCTCGGGTTATCTCTCGTTCTGGTCATAGATGGTTTGTTAGTTTTATTGATTGCTATTCTCGTACAACTTGGATTTATCTTCTTCATTCCCAAAAAATGAGGTGTTTTGACTGTTTTCAAAATTTTCATAAGATGATCCAAACCCAATTTGAAGCTAAAGTCAAGATTCTCCATAGCGATAATGGTCGAGAATATAGTAATAATAATACTTTTGCATCCTATCTCTCTCAGCATGGCATCATACTTCAAACCTCCTGTGTCACAACCCCAGAACAAAATGGGGTGGCAGAAAGGAAAAATCGACACTTACTAGAGGTAGCACGCACTCTTATGTTCACTATGAACACACCTAAATTTCTATGGGGAGATGCCGTTTTAACTGCTACATTTCTTATAAATCGGCTTCCTTCTAGAATTCTTGGGAATAGAAGTCCCATTTCTTTCCTCCAAACACATGACAAGTCCTTCTCCTTCACCTCGAGTTTTTGGGTGTGTGTGTTATGTTCATGAAAAATCTCCCACTCGGGGTAAATTAGATCCCAAAGCTCTTCGGTGTGTTTTCATTGGTTATTCTCCAACCAAAAAGGTTATAAATGTTATCACCCCCCTTCTCACAAAGTGTTTGTCACTCGGGATGTAACTTTTTGGGAGTCTGAACCTTTTTATTCTTCTTCACCGTCTCCTCAGGGGGAGGAACATGTTATTGATGAGGAGACGTCTTTTGAAACTAGTACAAGTACAGGTATTATTATACCATCTTCTTCTACTCCTGTTGTTGTTTCTGATAATACTACACAGGGGGAGTTCGAGCCATCTTCCTCTACTCCTGTTGTTGTTTCTGATAATGCTACACAGGGGGAGTTACAGTTACAGTCCGAGCCTGAGTTGATGACCTATACTCGAAAAGGGAAGAATAAAGTCACCATTGCTGCACCACTACACCAACATTGCCCTGAACCGAGTCTTGGTAATACTAATGGTATGAATCCTGATCCTATTTGTTCTCCTGATGATACTGACATTCCTATTGCTCTTAGAAAAGGTGTCAGGTCTTGTACACAACATCCTATCTCGAACTTTGTTTCATATGATAAATTATCTGCATCCTACCATTCCTTTGTTTCTTCTCTGTCCTCTATATCTATTCCTCAGGGGTGGAAAGAAGCAATTAGTAACGAGAAATGGAAACATGCTATGATAGAAGAGATGAATGCCCTGAAAAAAAATGATACTTGGGAACTAATTACTCTTCCTTATGGGAAAAGACCAGTTGGTTGCAAATGGGTATATACAGTGAAACAAAAGGCAGATGGGACAGTTGAAAGACTCAAAGCCAGGTTAGTTGCAAAAGGGTACACTCAGACTCACGGGATTGATTACCAGGAGACTTTTGCTCCGTGGCAAAGATGAACTCTGTTCGTACCATAATCTCATGTGCAGCAAACTTTGGCTGGGATATTCAGCAATTGGATGTGAAAAATGCATTTCTTCATGGTGACCTAGAAGAAGAGGTATATATGGAAATACCCCTTGGTTTTGCTTCATCTGCAACTGAGGGTAAGGTCTGTAAGCTGCGAAAGGCTCTGTATGGTTTGAAGCAATCTCCTAGAGCCTGGTTTGGTAAATTCCACAAGGCAATGATAAGGTTTGGGTACAAACAGAGTCGAGCAGATCATACTCTATTTGTCAAACAAATAAAGGATAAGACTACCATTCTTATTGTTTATGTTGATGACATTGTGGTGACTGGGGATAATAGAGAAGAAACAGTTCACCTCAAAGCAAGACTAGCCCAGAGAGTTTGAGATCAAAGATCTTGGTCCTTTGAAATATTTCCTTGGTATTGAAGTTGCAAGATCTTCCAGTGGAATTTTTCCATCTCAACGGAAGTATGTCCTTGATCTTTTTAACAGAAACTGGTATGTTGGAATGTAAGCCTATTGATTCTCTGATTGAAGTTAATCATCATCTAGTAGGTGGTACAAGACATACGGTTGATAGAGAAAGATATCAACATTTGATAGGACGATTAATATACCTTTCTCATATTAGACCTGATATATCTTATGCTGTTGGTATAGTCAGTCAATATATGCATGATCCTCGACAAAGTCATATGAAAACCGTGTACAGAATTTTGAGGTATCTCAAGTCTGCTCCTGGCAAAGGTTTATTGTTTGCACCAAATGGTCATATGAGAGTTGAAGCTTTTTCCGACTCAGATTGGGCTGGCTCTATAGAGGATCGTCGATCTACATCAGGTTACTGTTCATTTGTTGGAGGTAATCTTGTTACTTGGCGTAGTAAAAAACAGTCTGTGGTGGCAAGATCTAGTGTGAGGCTGAATATCGAGCTATCGCTTGGGTATATGTGAACTAATGTGGCTTCGAACCTTGCTAGAAGATTTGGGTGTTACAACTAAAGGGCCTATGCAGTTGTTTTGTGACAACAAGGCAACCATTAGTATTGCAAATGATCCGGTACAAAACATGATAGAACGAAGCACATTGAGATTGACCGACACTTCATCAAAGAAAAATTAGTCAGTGGTCTTATTTGCTTATCTTTTGTAAAAACAGAACATCAGCTAGCTGATATTCTGACTAAGGGTCTTAGTGGTAAGATGTTTCATCCCTTGTGTTTCAAGTTGGGTATGCGAGATATCTATACACCAACTTGAGGGGGAGTGTTAGAAGTGCTGCACTAAGGAGGAAAACATGTTCCTTGTTTTCCTCTCCCCATTTTATGCTCCTTGTTTTACTCCTAGAATAGAGCACCAAACTTGTATAAATTGTAAACTCTTGCAATATGAAATCATAACATTGTGTATAGATTTTCTACACATTCTACGCTTACTTTTTCACGAAGGTTTGTTAATTGATTTTACTTGAATTCAAGATTGCTGATTTGTTTCCATGGTAAACTATGGTTGAATATTGGTCATGCTAAAATACCTTTGCATAAGTAAGTTTTCATGGTTTATTGGTCTTTCAAACCTGTTAAGGAGATTCTTAAGCTTTAATTTACCCAAAAATGTAGATTTTGAACTGTAATGTGAAAGGGTTGTTACATTTTCAAGATGGTTTAAGTGATCAATCTTCTAAACGTTTACAAATAAATCTTACTTGAACCCGTGGATTCATCATCTTAATGATTTTAGAATAATTAGTCTACTGATCTTCAAAAGATATACAGAGTGCTAGCGTTGCTCCAAAGGGTGTTAACACAATCTTATGTTCAATATCTTACACATTAAACATTCGAGCCCACTTCTTTTTAAAATTAGAAAAGTTGCAAGTTTGAAGTGTTTTGAAGCCAAGTTAGTGGGAATGTGAAACTGATTCTATATATATGTTTCCCTCTGCTCATCTTCTGATTTTGTTGAATGAAACAATTTGATTGATTAATTAGGATGGAGAGGGAAGCAGATTACATTAGTTGGGCTGCTTCTAATTGTTTCACTACTAGTACTACTTCTACTACTCTCCACTGCACTGGGTCCCGCAAGAGCTTATGTCCCCAAGAATCCGCTTCTGCAGATGCTCCAAGCTAGCCACCCGCTGATGCATTGAAGGTGTTCTTCCTATATATCTTGTTCCCATCAACTGGAGCTGTTGCAGGATTACGTATTTACGTTGTACATTATCTACCTACCTGCCGGAGGAATTTGTAGCAAACTGCTCTGGATTCTCTGATCACGAGTACTGGCCGGGCGTGTGGCGTGTGATTATATATTAGGAGCAGGTTTATAAAAGTGTTGTTTTGGATCATCTTGTGCGGGAACAGCATTATCAGAGGATGTCATACCTATTGTGGATATCTCGGACATATATAGCTTGGAACGTACGTACGCCGCGTTGGACCCAGTAACTCTCTTAACAGTCTCTTGAGCCATCTTCACCTTTGCTCTCAAGGTTTCAACATCAGATTTCATAACTCTATTGTCCACAGCTGCTTCATTGTAGTTTTGGCTTATGTCCGTAAGACGCTTTACTAAACAAGAATTTTCAACTCTTAATCGAGAAACTTGCGTCTCTAACTCGGCCAAATGGGCTTGTTTTCTTCTTCTCGAACGTCTAGCAGATTCTCTATTGGAAAGCATTCTCCTAACACGTTTTGCATCCCCTATTCTCTCCTCTTCGACTTCATCATCATCATCTGACAGCTCTCGTGTTGTTGATTTGGCAGATTTCTTTTGCATGGCCTGCATTGAAGGAATTAATTCAAGTGCTCCACCAGCATCCTTATCTTCTCCCTTGGGTAAATCATGCCCAGATCTCAGCTGTAAGGTTTGCGATCCATTGTCCTGACCAGCAGCAGCAGAATCTTGAGGTTTTAGAGAAGATGCCCGAGTCAAAGCAACAGCAGCACAAGCCAAATCTAGCCGACTCCTGAGGCAAGCTTGGTAATCTTTTGAATCCATGGGAACATTGGGAGGACCAGCAGCAAACGCTGCCGTACTTGGATTACAATTGTTCTTCATCTCAACGACTTCGTTGTCAGCGGTGACAGGCTTCAACGAGGAAGGAGGAAGAGGGGAGGAATCCAATGCGGACGCCTCCCGGAGGAATCGCTGGAACGCCCACTCAGAGGCGCTGCGGTTCATCATCTTCGATGCAGACAACGACGAGGCCAATGATTCTTCCTCTGCTGCCGGAGACCAAAAGTGGTCGGGAATGTCCTCCACTGAAAACACCCTATCCATCTCTCTCTAGACTTTACTACTACTTTGTACTACTTAGAATATGGATTAAGAGCAGGAATTTGCTTGGCAATATATAAGGCTAATCATTTGAAATACCCTTTTTTTCTGCTTGTTTCTTTTTTTATAGTATCAAAAAATGGATCCAATCCTTAATTTTTGGAGTTCTCAAAATCTCATCCCTCTATTTAAATTAAATGCTTAAGATAAAATTACATATTATAATATTAAAATTTTAATTATATAATGTCCATGTTAGCAAACAAATCATCTCTTCTATCCTACCCATCATCTCCTAAAATTTTAGTTTTTTTCTCTCTCTCTCTCTTATTCAAAATTTAAGGAGTTGATGGAGGAGACTCAGTTGATTGTGTTTAATAAGGGAGAGATTCAAAATTTAAGGAGTTGACTGAGGAAAGATAAGGTGATGTGTCAACTGAGTTAAAAATTATCTAATTAGAATTTTAATTTTGTAATATTTGGAGTACCCCTAAAAGCCTAATCCAAAAAATGGATATGCCTTTAAATAAAATTACTAAAAGACAAATTAAGATCTTGGTTGCCCTTTTTTTCCTTTCTCAAACTCAAACTGAAGAACGAGCAGGCTAACCGTGCTTTTTCCTATTTTTACCATGGCTAACCGTGCTTAATATAGGGCTCCATGAGCATGCAATTCCTAGACCGTGACTAATAACTTCTTTGTAAATGGTTGTTAATATTAAATTTATTAATTTAAGGCTCTTCTATATATCTATTTATTTATATATATAAAACCACACAAAAAAATTGATCCTTCAACCAGAATTTTTAGTAAAATATTTTTTTATAAATTATTTAAAGTATAAAGAGAGGTGAGAAACATCACATATAATTACACGAATTATCATATAAAAACGATTCCGTTTTGTACATGTAACTGAATATGCTCCTAAAAAAGAAGTTTTATATTTTTTCAAAATATTGTTATTATAAGGGATGCCTCACGCAAGAGCGTGTGGTGTCCTTCTCTCTTAATTTAATTAGTTAAAAATATAAAAAGATTCTATTTTGGACAAAATAATCGAAGTAAGAAATACAGTGTTGGACTACTTGTAAGATTCAGGATTGAGAGCAGGAATAGCTTGGAGAGATTTCCGCTAATCATTTAAAATGCTCCCTTTCTTTTTCTGCTTGTTTCTATTTTATACTACTATATATCAATATGAAAATTTATTTTCTAAAGTTGAGAACAAGTTTGGTGTGTTATTGGTTTCCAGATAAGGCGGGAGAAATGACCCAGGCCTTGAGGAAATATGCAAGGTTGCTGGTTCTATTCCCATACCTGGGGCCATTGAAGCGACCACCATTTTGATGTCTCAGGTTGAGATTGTAGTAAATTTTGTGTTTTTTGGATTTGACTGCCCTCCATTTTAAGTTTTCTTCGACTCTATTCAATATACCAATTATTTCATTTTAATAATTTTGTTAGTAATGATCAAAATATGTTAATAAATAGTTGATGCTATTAAGAATTTTCAATCATTGAATTTTGATGAAATATCCACACGTTTATCAAATGGTAAAAAAGTGTCGGATTACTTTTATTTTTAAAACAACTATACTACTCAATATTATAAGTTAATTGATCAGTGTTGATATATTTCATTTATACCATCTAAAATTATAAAAATATAGTGTATTAGATAGAATAAGAGAGAATGTATAATAGAGAAGAGTCAAAAACCCCGTGTTTTTTTTTAATTTTATTTTTTTATGTGCATACATATTATGTGTACAAATCCTCTGGAAAAGGAGAATGTAATTAGGAAACTAGTTGAATAAAAAAAAAATACTTAGACAAGTTTTAAAAATATTGACTTTCTAACAATAATTTTATAATTTGAAACAAAATTATTACTCCCTCCGTTCCAAATTAATTGTTCAATTTTGACCTTTTAAAGTCAAATTGACCATTTTTAAAACTAATCTTTTTACTATTTTTGCTAAAATATAGGTGAAAAGATTATAACCAAAAGAAAGTATATACAATTTATTACTAACCCCAATTTTTATAATTTTAGAAATATATTTATATATGCTTAATTATTAATTCTAAAAATAGTCAATTTGATTTTAAAAAGTTAAAATTGAGCAATTAATTTGGGACGGAGTGATATATTATTTGTTTATAATTACATTATAGAAGTGTACAATAAAACACATAATCTACTGTATGCATTTATTTAAACATTTTGTGAGATACTTAAAATAAAAGAAATTATTTTTCAATATTTTTCTTGATCTTTATGTTTCACAGAGACTAATAAATTGCGAGTAATTTATTTTTAACTAAATTTTAATATATTTAATTTATAAAAAAAATAAATTTAAATTACAACGTGAGTCGTAATTAAAAGTAGATAGTGTACTAGTAGAACTTGCAATTAAGTACTCCATATATATTAACCCTCGGCCTAAGGCAAATAGAATACTCCACCAGTCTTCCATGATTCTCTACTATAACAAAACCCTTAGGTAAGTGGGCTTCTAGGTTCCACATGATTCTCACGTGCTCATAGTTCTAGGGATTTTATCGGATGGAAACCGAAAAGGTAACGACAAGAAAAAGAGCGTCACGATTATTTATGATTCGGAAACGTGAGAGAGAGAGAGAGAGAGAGAGCAGTGTGTGTGTGTGTGTATATATATATATATATATATATATATATATATATATATATATTATAGTATACATACGCAATGTGACTTTGGGAGTAACGAAGAGGTTATAGGTGAACGGTGAGCATCATTTAGTATATAGGAGTATTTCGTCAAACATCAACATAAACTTAGGTCCACTAAAGAAAGATAATCCCAAAGAAATCATTGTCAATGGAGGATACGTACGATACGAATCACTCTAGACCTGGAATCAAATACTACAACCAAAAAAAAATTAAAATTAAAATAAAAAATAAAAAAATACTAGTAATAATTTCAAATTATTATACCCCTGTAAACACACAGTGACATATCTGGCTTATCCTAATTCCTTCTAGTACAGTAATTTCAAATTATTATACCCCTATAAACACACACAGTGATAGATCTGGCTTATCCTTACAGTACAGAAACATTGCATATGATGGGTGCTCTTTTCTTAGTTTTGATGATCATTTTCTTACTCTTGATGGGGTTTTACGCCGCACCATCTTTCACTTTCATTTCAGCGTTAGCTGGAGCTGTAATTCTGTTCGTGGTAGGATTAGTAGCTGTATTTGTAGTTAGTTATATCAAAGAATTGATCACCAAGGATGATCGCCCACCGGTGGCAGGCCCAATTTTCAACCAACTAATACACTTCGACAGGCTTTTTGATTATCAGACATCCCTTGCTCGAAAATACCCTACTTACCGGCTGATCACGCCTTCTCATAGTGAAGTCTATACTGCAGATCCTGTTAACGTTGAATACATTCTTAAAACCAATTTTTCCAACTATGGAAAAGTAATACTCCTAAATCTGTGTCTCCTGTTAGTTGATTTTATTGAAATTTCTTGCTTTCAACTCTAGTGTATGTATGTTATGTTATGTTATGTTCTTTCAGGGGATGTATAATATTGGGATCATGAGTGATCTTTTTGGGGATGGGATTTTTGCTGTGGATGGAGATAAATGGCGCCACCAACGCAAGCTTGCAAGTCATGAGTTTTCGACCAAAGTTCTAAGAGATTTTAGTACTGCCGTCTTTCGAACTCATGCTGCTAAACTAGCTTCAAAGATTTCTGAAGCATCCATGGCTAGGGAGATGATGGACTTGCAGGTTTGTGCTCAGCCAAAACAAAATCTTATAAGTATTTAGTACTACTTGTATTTCAACTCTTTTAACATAAAAGCAAACTATTAAAATTAGTGTAACAAATCTTATAGGCACCATATGTTCTATATAGAGTTAACTCATCAAGACTAAAACACTAAAAAGAGTTCTCTTTGTTATTCTTTTTATTTTAAATTTTCTCTGTTTTTTTTTACTGCAGGACTTACTGTTGAAATCAACTTTAGATTCAATATTTAAGGTGGGATTTGGGGTGGATCTTAATACGTTATCTGGTTCAGATGATTTTAGTAACCGATTTATGAAAGCCTTTGATGACTCCAATGCAATTGTGTACTGGCGATATGTTGATCTATTATGGAGGATTAAAAGGTATCTTAATATTGGATATGAGGCAACTCTTAAGCAAAACATTAGACTCATTGACAACTTTGTTTACGCGTTGATCCGACAAAAGAGGGAGCAGATGAAAAATGGAAAGCTTGATGTGAGTACCAATTAACTAACTAAATTTATTTATATTGAAATTTTTTGTTTGAATTTTGAACTAACAAATACTTGTTTCTGTAAACAGGGAGAGGGAGGGAAAGAAGATATTTTGTCAAGGTTTCTGATTGAGAGTGAAACGAATCCAGAGACGATGAGTGATAAATATTTGCGAGATATAACACTCAGTTTCATCATTGCTGGCAAGGACACTATTGCAAACACACTCACTTGGTTCTTTTACATGCTGTGTAAAAATCCTTTAGTTCAAGAAAAGGTGGCACAAGAAGTGAGGGAAGCAACTGAAGTGGAGAATAGTAGTATATCTACTGATAAATTTGCAGACAAATTAAGTGAAGCCGCCCTGGACAAAATGCAATATCTGCATGCAGCTATAACTGAAACTCTCAGACTCTATCCTGCAGTTCCCGTGGTAAAGTTTTCGCCTATTTACGCATCTTTGACAACCTTCACTACAACATGGATTTGGTACCAGATTAGCTTCTTATGCGGCTAGGGAAAATTAAAAAAAATAAAATAAAATAAAAATCCGAGGAAACTGCATGTGACGTTCACACAACTGTAATTGCAGGACGGAAAGAGCTCAGATAAAGATGATGTTTTACCTGACGGATTCAAAATAAAGAGAGGAGATGGGATGAATTACACGGCCTATGCCATGGGAAGGATGACATACATTTGGGGACAGGACGCTGAGGAATTCGTACCCGAAAGATGGCTTCATAATGGTGTATTCCAATCACAAAGTCCATTCAAATTTACTGCCTTTCAGGTTGGAAACTCTCATCAATCTCCCTCAGCTTTTCTTTCAAACATCGTTGCTGATTTTGTTTGTCAATATCTTGAATTTGGTCTGCAGGCAGGGCCTCGGATATGCCTTGGGAAGGAATTTGCTTATAGACAAATGAAGATTGTGGCTGCTGTACTTGTCTTCTTTTTCAAATTCAAACTGGTGAAAGAGGGTGAGGAGGCTACATATCGAACCATGTTCACCCTTCATATGAATAAAGGCCTCCATTTGTATGCAGTTCCTCGGCGGTGACTTTTTATTACTTTATTTTAATATTTTAAGCAACTTTTAAGCTAAATATGCTGTCAAATTAAGCTTTGATTCGATCGGCAATATTGGAGCTACCTACCTGATTGTCTGATAGATTCAAGTTTATATATGTTTACCACACACCACACGGTCTTTATTATAAAAGAGAGAAAATTATGCAATTCTGTTGTTATAGCTCAATCTCTCTGTAAACTAGCTTCAAGCAATATGGCAAAATGATTACTAAAGAGTATCTTCTGTATAAGTACGTACAAGAGTAGAATTAATGTACCCTGGTAAAAAGTGAAATGAATAGCAGTATTAGTAGTATATTATCGACATCTTTAAGATTGTTAATTTGCAGTAAACCAAAAACTTTTTTCAGAAAAGGGTTAAAAAAACAAACATTAACTTTTCGGTACTGCCCGGCAGCAATTAATGGTAAATTGGTAATGGAGGGACCGGACCTATCTTATATCTATCACCTATGGAAGGACTATAATTAACCTATTCATAAATTCATCTTTTAATGTTCAACTATCTCTATCCAACTAACACAGAAATGAAGACAAGTGGGATTGCTGACTTTGTTCGGCCACTGGCTTCAACAGTCTGATCACTGCTAGCTTCCTTCTTCTACTTGAACATTTGCGTCATATCTCATACTCATACCACTCAACAGACCTCCCAACTACTACCAAATCATTCATAACTCTTGAACCTCACCTGATCAATCGTTAATACTATCACTCTATCCATCTCATTTATGACCTTCCCACTAATAATACCCCCCCCCCCTACCTCCGTTCCAAACATTAATTGTATACTTATACTACTATATATTTTTACTAGCTTTTTAAATTAATTATTTACAAAACTTTAAACTTCATGTAAGTTTTGAATTAAGCAACAAAAATAGTAATTAGCAACACTTTTTAGTTGGCTTAATACTAAAATCAAAGGAAATCACATTTATTTTGAATTTCAGATATTGACTTTAAAAAGTCGAATTCTAGAAAGCGATAAAAACATGCATTCGTTACTCTCTTTCCCTCGCATTATATATCTACTTGCTTCTGCAAATGCAAATCAAACCCCTCCCCCCTCCCTTTACTAGTAACTAGTACTAAGACAATTGCCTGCCTTCTATAACTCCATCAGTTCCTCCTGCAATTAAGTGCACACCATCTTTCTTTCCATTTCTTTCTCATCATGGAGTACTACATTATCCTGTTGAATTACATTCTGAGGTATTCAGCTCTTGTATTCCTGCCATCCATGGAAGCTTTCTTCATCATGCATAAATATAAACCTATCTGTCATACACTCTCAATCCTCTTCTTTCTCCTCCTTTTTTTCATCTTCAACTTCTACCTCTCAAAACCTCAACCAGTTTACCTAGTGGACTTCTCTTGTCTCAAGCCACCACACTTCTGCAGAGTACCCTTGTCAACCTACCTCGAACACATCCGATCTTTCCATTTCTTGGACGACAAAAGCGTAGAATTCATGTCAAAACTCCTCATTTCTTCTGGACAAGGCGAAGAAACCTATATCCCCCCATCTTTATTCTACATCCCACCATTATCAAGCCACCATGAAGCCACCAAAGAAGTCCACATGGTCCTCTTCCCTGTCTTTGAGGACCTCTTGTCCAAGACCAATCTCTCTCCTCCTGATATCGACATTCTTATCGTTAACTGCAGCGGATTTTGCCCCTCCCCGTCTCTCTCCTCCATTATCGTCAACAAATACTCCCTGAGGGACGATATCAAGAGCTTTTCGTTGAGTGGCATGGGGTGCAGTGCAAGTGCAGTAGCCATTGACACGGCTAAAAATCTGCTGAAAATTCACAAAAACTCTAATGCTGTTATTCTTAGCACGGAGATCTTATCAACCGGCTGGTATCAAGGCAATGAGCAGTCTAAGTTGATCCTCAACTGCATGTTTCGTATGGGCAGTGCAGCAATTTTGGTAACAAACAAAAAAGAAGCCAAAAATAAATCAAAATATAAGTTGCTTTATAGTTTAAGAACCCAAAGAGCCTTTGATGACAAGGCTTATAATTCAGCGATTCGTGAAGAAGACTCTGATGGAATCACTGGTTTTACTGTTACGAAAGACTCAGTGCAGGCGGCTGGAGAAACTGCTTTGTCCCATATTATTTGTCTTGGTTCTTCAATACTGCCATTCATGGAGAAAATCCGGTATGGTGTATCAGTAGTTTGGAAGAATATTGTTATGCATCACAAGTCTGGGGAGATTTATGTGCCAAATTTTGGATCGGTGATACAGCATTTTTGCTTGCCAACTTCAGGGAAGGGGATGATGAGAAAGATAGGGAAAGAGTTGAATCTTGGAGAAAGAGAAATGGAGGGTTCTCTTATGACATTGCATAGGTTTGGGAATCAGTCTTCATCTTCATTGTGGTATGTGTTAGCATACATGGAGGCCAAAGGGAGAGTGAAAAAAGGTGACAAAGTGTGGCAGCTTGGCCTGGGGAGTGGATTTAAGTGTTGTAGTTTGGTGTGGGAGTGTATTGGGCCTATTGTGGGTGAGGCTAAGACAGGGCCGTGGGCTGATTGCATTAATAGGTATTCCAATATCTGATTACAAATGACCCAATTTTTGTGTGCACAAATTACTAAAATGTGTTTTATTTGGACACAAAATTTTCGGGCACTAGAGATTTTTTTCATCCATATTTAATTAATTAAGGAGTGAAAGTCACATCCATGATCTATAAAGGTTTAGGTGAAGAGAATGTCATTTGATTTTTCATACTCTAGATTAAGATCATGTGTACGTATAATGTTAGCTTTGCCAAATTTTCTATATCAAATTTGAGGTCTTAATTAATAATACATCTCTCCCACAAAAAAAAAAATTCATAAAAGAAGTCAATTCGTGAAATTTTAAATTTTAAAATTGTTATGATGGTGTTTGTGTTTCGGATTAATAGTAGTTTTTTGTTATTTTTTTGTTTTTTGTTTTTTTCTTTTTTGTGGTTGTGATAGTGTTTGCATTTCGGATTCATAGTGGTTGAACTTGTTAACTCGTAACATTTACAAATTCTTCAGCTGTTAGGAGTGTGCGACGCTCGGTTCATAAAGAATTCATTGGTGATGATTGAGTACGTACTGTCATCTATGTAGTATCCAAGCTTTATTTCCGAGTATAATTTTAAAATATGAGTAGTTGAAATACTACTAGACCATTTTACTTTTAAAATATAGTTCTTAGACGGAATATTCTAATAAAAGTTGAACTATAATTGTTAGACCAATAATTGGTACATGTATATCAAAAATACAATCAAGTGTACAATAGTAATAAAAGAAGAGAGAGAGAGTGTGTTATAGAGAGAAGAGAAAGAAATATTTTAGAGTATATACACACCCCAAAGTGTATATTCAAAGGTAAAATATTTCTCTCTTCTCTCTCTAGTCTCACTCTCTGCAACACTTTCTCTCACATCTTTTACTACTATTTTACTTTTAGACGTGTTCTCTGCAACACTTTCTCTCACATCTTTTACTACTATTTTACTTTTAGATGTGTTTTTGAATGTATACTTTAGGTGTGTATACAGATATATTTAATATTTTACTAGTGTTTTAGATTTAATTGTCTTTAGATTTCAACTTTGACATATTGAAAATGGGGTTTGGCAATGTTCAGTTAATTTTGGGCTTTGCCTAAGATTGGGTTGGGTTTTCTTGGGGTTAGGACCGGGTCTAATTTTACTTGTCTTAATTTGAAAATATACGTTTATTAAAAAAAATTGATTTTTCAAATGATCCATCTTAATTACTATATTTTCATTTATTTTATTTTATTTAATCTCTCAACTTTTCTTGAAATAATAAAATAGATGAGAGAGAGGGGGGAAAAGGCGTAGTTGTGATTTTAATGTCAAAATTAATAGTGTTATTTTTTTTAATATATGTTATGTTGTTTTTAATAATTTTTTTTAAAAGTTAAATGAAGATATTATTAAAAAATTAATGTTAAAAATAATATTAAAAAGAAAAAAAGACAAATAAATTTAGATAAATTAAAAAAAAATTAAGACGAATAAACTTAAACAGAAGAAATACTTTAATCTCATGATCCATAAATTAATACCGCCTGACTTAATGTGTCAAGCCCACTGATGAAGAAACGGATATATATGTTGATTCGTATACTCCTCGTAATCATGTCAATCGGTAGATCTGCATATGTCCATGATCATAGTATTCCTTTCGTGTTTTTTTAGTATAAGTCGTTTTAGAGTTGTACATAAGTATTAAAGAAATAATTGTATAGTATTAAATATAATATTAATTGTCTATATTATCTATGTATTAAAAAAAAGTGTTATTTATTGAGAAAAAAATAGTGAGAGAACCAAAGTTATATTTAATATCTGGGATAATATTGGAAACTAAATAATTAATATTTACTTGAAATTCTCAAACGTCATATATTAAGAAACAAAAATACTTTTCTAAAACGATTTATATTAAGAGACTTATATTAACAAAGCATATTAAATTTAAAGAGCAAAAATCTAAATAGTTTTTAATTATTATTATTTTTTATTTAGGGTTTGCATCGTTTAAGAATACACCAAGCACATTAATTGCAATTGAATGCTGATATTGATTAATGGAACAACAAGTTGATGGACATAGTAAGTATGAGAGAGAGAATTAGTTGGTACGCACCTTAATAATAACTGTGGGGTTTGGCCAGCAAGGAGGAGGGACACGGCTTTATATGCACAAGGTGGGGTTGTTCATATTGTAGCTTTAGATACCAAGTACTAGTATTTGTATTTTTCTTCCTTCCTCCTACTGCTTTCAATTTGAATATATCCATCCATCTATACATTCTGTTTCAAAGACCGACACAAGATTATAAAGAGAGGAAAGAGAAAACGTTTTAGAAAAAGAAGAAGAAAATACTTTACTACACCATATGTTTCGAATTATAAAAAAGTACTATAGAGAAATAAAAAAAATATATTTAAATTTTAAAAATAATAAATCTTATAATTAATGGTATTTTTTTAGGTAATTTACGATATTCGTAATTATATTAATTTAAAGTAAATAAAATTGTGATAATTTTAAATTTAAAACATTTATAATTTTTCAAAATTTAATAATAATTCTATAATTTAAAACGAAAAAAATACTGTTTTATTTTTATGTGTCGAAGCATGATGTATGCATGAATATACTCAATTAAATTTTCCCGACTCTTCAAATCCGGGTTCCCATATCCAAGTTTCCATTAAAGTAGATGTTACTACTGTTTTGGTCAACAAGTGCGTCCTCATTGAATATAGCCAGTACACAACCCAACACAACACAATAGTTCAAAAGTAAGAAAAAAAATTACTGTGGCTCATTTTACGACCTTAGGTACAAAAGATTGAGAGATTACTCTGCCTTTTCTCTTTTGTGCCGCCTGAAGGCTGAATCATGGACAAAAGTCAAAAGAATGAGAAAATTACTGTGGCTCCTGAAAATATTTTTAATTTAAAAAGACGTGATTGAGATTGTTTGCTAATATAGTGATAAAAGTGTTTTTAAGAATATAAGTTTTCAGCGTAAAAAAAAAAAAAAGAACTTTTTCAATAAAGGTTGTAATATTTAGTGCTTTTGATACAGTAGTAGTACGTAACAAGTTTGCGACACTTTGTTCTACTACTCTACGAAGTAATGGTGCGCTCCACCAACTTCACACTAGATGTAACTGCTGCGCTATCAAGAAAAATAAAAACAATGCGAGACACAATCGATCAGAAGTGTAGCTTTTTACCTTTTGTAATAAATACCACTTGAGATCAGGCTTTTGACTCAGATCTATTAGTTTATTAGCACTAAATACTCCCCACCTTATAGAAAAGAATCTTTCTTATATAAGGCAGAGCCATATACTCCGCGTGTTAAATGATATAAGGTCAATATTAATTTTTTTAAAATTAATTTGAATATTTTTTAATTTAAAAATGATATAAAATCATTTAGTTTTAACAAATATAATTAAAAATTTTTCAAGTTATAATATTTAAATTTTCATAAATGTTATGAATCACATTAATTTTAAAATAAAAAATATCTTAAATTAACTTTAAAAAATCAAATTTGATCTTATTATATTTTCATAGCGGAAGGAATATTATATTTATATTTATAAACCTTACCTTTCCCTGGAAGAAAAAGACAAAAAGTAAAAAGCAGGTATGTGGACCATAACAAGTTTTTATTCGGAGCATCATTTTTTTTTTTTCTCCAGAAAGGATTATTGACCTTGTAAAGGAGTCGGTGGAATTTCCTCTACTGTGAATGAACTACTACTACAGTTTTCAAGGGCAAAGTTGATAATAACCATTAACTAGTACATGGTACTACATATACTAATAAAATAAAACACGTACTGAGACGGCTTTAAGTAATGTAAATGAAGAAGCAAGACATGGCAACCTCATTTATCAGGTCAGACAATCGACAGTGCTTAGTTATGAAAAACATGAATACTGTGAAAAACAAAGAGGATCATAACAACATATATCACACAAACAAACCCCTCATTAGCATCTAAGAAAATGTGTTAAACAGATTTAAAATTATATAGTGATGCTCATATGATACTAGTTTTAGCAATCAATTCAGTAACCTTCTTAGAATGGAAACCCAATCTCATCACCGTTGAATCCTTTGTTTATGGGATCCAATTTGATGGTACTGTGCCAGTTAGCCTGATGTGCTGTGGATCAAAATTGGTAATAATAAAAGACCACTGAATTAGTGTGTACAAGGACCATAACCTATTAATAACTTCTTCTACCACCAGTCGGGAGAGCTCTCCCAAACCCAAGACAACTGACATTCATTTTACAACCACCACCTTTAATTACCTGCACAAGAAAGAGGGAGGGTCTTTAATGGAGTATTTCAAGTCTTAGATACCACACCACCATTACAAAGCCCACTTGCTTATTTGCCTCCTTCATTCAGTCTTTCTCAAAAAAATGACTGGAATTCCGGTAAAATGGCTGTTTCTCTTTGTATCAAGCTATCTTACCATCAACCATGCCCTCTCTGCAACCGCCAGTCCATTGACAAAGAAGACTTATATTGTCCAAATGGATAGATCAGCAATGCCAGAAACCTTCACTGACCATGTTGAATGGTACACCTCAATGATACAATCTGTAGCTTCTGAGCCACATAAACAAGATGATACCGAAGAGGAGAGAATAATTTATAGTTACCAGACCGCTTTTCATGGTGTTGCTGCTAGGCTTAGTGAAGAGGAAGTGGAAAGCCTAAAGAAAAATCATGCTGTGGTGGCTGTATTTCCAGAGACTGTATATCAATTACACACCACAAGGAGTCCCCTGTTCCTTGGCCTTGAGCCCGAAGACAGCACGAGTGTGTGGTCAGAAAAATTATCCGACCACGATGTTGTAGTGGGAGTGCTTGATACAGGAATATGGCCGGAGAGCCAGAGCTTCAACGACACTGGCTTGACACCAGTTCCAGCTCACTGGAAGGGTACATGTCAAACAGGTCGTGGCTTTGCTAAGTATCACTGTAATAGAAAAATTGTTGGTGCTCAAGTATTCTACCATGGATATGAGGCGGCTTCAGGCAAAATTAATGAGAAAGAGGAGTACAAATCGCCACGAGATCAAGATGGTCATGGCACACACACTGCAGCAACAGTTGCAGGATCTCCTGTTCGCGGCGCAAACCTTTTAGGTTATGCTTATGGTACCGCCAGAGGGATGGCTCCCGGTGCAAGAATTGCAGCTTACAAAGTTTGTTGGGCTGGTGGGTGCTTTAGCTCTGATATACTTTCTGCAGTTGATCAAGCTGTGGCCGATGGGGTAAATATTTTGTCCATTTCTTTGGGTGGTGGAGTTTCATCTTACCATCGTGACAGTTTGTCCATAGCAGCTTTTGGGGCTATGGAGAAGGGAGTTTTTATTTCATGCTCAGCAGGTAATGGCGGTCCTGACCCAGTTAGCCTAACAAATGTCTCCCCTTGGATCACTACGGTTGGAGCCAGCACAATGGATAGAGATTTTCCATCTACTGTAAAGCTGGGAACTGGCCAAAAAGTGACTGGAGCTTCACTTTACAAAGGCCGAAGGAACCTGTCGGTGAAAAAGCAGTATCCTCTGGTATACACAGGGAGTAATTCAAGTAGCCCTGATCCGAATTCGTTATGTTTGGAAGGCACTTTGGATCGACACACTGTTTCCGGAAAGATTGTGATATGTGACCGTGGCATTAGTCCTCGAGTTCAGAAGGGTCAAGTGGTGAAAGATGCAGGCGGAGTGGGAATGATTTTATCAAACATTGATGCCAACGGAGAAGAGCTGGTGGCGGACTGTCACCTTCTTCCAGCCGTTGCAGTTGGTGAAAAGGCAGGGAAAGCAATTAAGCATTATGCTTTGACAAATTCACATGCTACAGCAACATTGTCATTTCACGGGACCAGGTTAGGTATAAGGCCGTCTCCGGTGGTGGCCGCATTTTCATCCAGAGGGCCTAATTTCCTCAGTTTGGAGATTCTGAAGCCTGATATAGTGGCACCAGGAGTGAACATACTTGCTGCTTGGACTGGTGATATTGGTCCATCAAGCCTGCCAACAGATAGACGAAGAATGAAATTCAATATCCTGTCTGGAACTTCCATGTCCTGCCCACATGTGAGCGGCATTGCTGCATTGATAAAGGCAAGGCATCCGGACTGGAGTCCTGCAGCTATAAAATCTGCTCTGATGACAACTGCTTATATTCATGATAACAACCATAATCCTCTGAGAGATGCCTCAACAGGTGCACCTTCAAGCCCATACGACCATGGTGCTGGACACATAAACCCATTAAAAGCTCTTAACCCTGGTTTAATTTATGATATTGGGGCACAGGATTACTTTGACTTCTTGTGCACTCAAGGTCTAACCCCTAGTGAGCTGGTAGTTTTTGGTAAGTTCTCCAACAGGTCTTGCGGACACATCCTTGCCAATCCAGGGGATTTAAACTACCCAGCTCTCTCAGTTGTGTTCCCAGAAAAGACAAATGTTTCTGTTTTAACCCTCCACAGGACAGTCACCAATGTTGGACCTCCCGTTTCAAATTATCATGTCGCAATTTCACCATTCAAAGGTGTGGTCATTAAGGTAGATCCAGCAACCCTGCATTTCACCAAGAAACACCAGAAACTATCTTACAAGGTTACATTCATAAGTAAAAAACACCAAACAGGACCAGAGTCGGGACATCTGATGTGGAAAGATGGAGTACACCGTGTAAGAACCCCCATTATAGTCACATGGCTGCCACCACTATAAATCATGCGGTCAGACATACAACATGAATTTAGATGGTCCACAATAAACAGATGTTCTGTTAGGAGCAGCGCGGCTCACTTTTGCTTTATAAACTTGTAATGCTTCCTCCACTATTTCTTGCAATGAGAATCTTGAGATTGATATCCCTTGGGTAAAACTATTATTATAAAAACTGCTTCTACCATATCTCATGAGTATTATATTTCACAATAAAAAAAATTGGGTACAAATGCACTTTCTCAACATGTTTATAAGAGCAGTAAAGATAGGCGGACCGGCCAATTGGCCCGGAAAATTGGACCGGTCCCCTTATTTTTACATGTTCTCTTGCTTTTTTTTTTTTTTTTTTTTTGGGATTGAGTTCAAACATATTTCTACTATGAATTTAAAAAAAAAATTAGGAAAAAACATAAAAAATTAGGTCCAATTTGGATATATATCAAAAAAATGATAGTTTGGGGCCCATACTATCATTTTTTTGATATATATCCAAATTGGACCGAATTTTTTATGTTTTTTCCTAATTTTTTTTTTAAATCCATAGTAGAAATATGTTTGAACTCAATCCCAAAAAAAAAAAAAAAAAAAAGCAAGAGAAATAGAAAATGTCTAATTTTTGGGTCTAATTTTCGGGTCCCTGTAGGAAGACTCTAATAAGAGATCAGAGGTTACTCGATATGTTTTGTTTGTTTTTTCTGTCACGGACAAAGACATTTTGCAACTCTTACCAACTATGGCACTTCTACAGATGAATTTAGCTACGAAGAATTATACTCCTTCAGTAAGAAAATAAGAATATATGTTATGAATTATGTCTAGTGTGTGCCGACTCCTAAGCAAACTTTAATATTTGTACCCAAAAAGAAAACTTAAAAACCTAACAAAAAATAGGATGCTTTCTTCCGTAACAAGGTAGTAGTCAATTCCACACAAACTCAAAGTTGAGATATCAAGATTTCATATTATTATTCATACAATGTACTTTTGGGTCTTTTAGTTTTATGATAAGACAACTATCTCCATAAAACAAAAGTATTGAACTTTACGAAGAAAAGGATATTCATTTATCCATTACTAAACATTTAATTTCTCAATGAGTTATCCGGTATTTTACATACAAAGGCCAACGATTGGGAGCAATAGCCCTTATCTGTATGCTATATCTCGTGGTTCCTTTGGCATGAGAAAAAACAGAGGAATGATGGAAAAGGCAGGGATCGATAATGTTTCCTTTGTTTAGTAGGAGGGACAGAGAGAGGGACGGGTAGAAAAAGGAATGCTCTTCTTTTGAGCCACCCACATTCTTTCCTCCAAAGAAAAGGAGGAAAAGGGGGAAAAAAAGAGTGTGTCTCATCTCTGGACCTTATCGCCTCTGTTTCTTAAGCATATGAAGACCTAATTGTAAAATCCATTAACCACCTTCCAACCCCCTTTCTCTCCTCTCATCTTCCCATTCCGCAAGGACATACTTTCCCTCTTACCTTTCAACATTGCATCCCTCCCACAAAATGGACCTTCATTCCCGGTCACAGAATTGTACTCCTTCCGTTCTAAAATTAGAGATACATTTTTTATTTTAGAATTATAAAGATGCGTGGTATTCCTAATTTTGTCCCTTACTTTTTCACTGCCATTTCACTTTATGAAAGAGGAAAAACTTAAATAATGAGAAAATTGGATACATCCTTCAGTACTGCAGAACAAAGATCAAAGGAAATTTTTGGAACTGAGGCTCTCAGATACCTATAACTTACTGAACAAGAGAAATTCCTTTTGTTTATCTATACCTATACGCATACATGCATGTATTTACAATGTATTATCATGCAAAGATTAGAATCCAATCCACAACTGAAGAATCAATCAAATTCACCAGAATTTAATTAAATTCAATTGCACCGTAGCTAGAAAGAAACAAATAGAGATAAATGAGTACTACTAGCCCTTGGGTCCGATGAGAGGGAAGAAGACTATAATTTGGAAGAATTGAAAATTATCTTTGCACAGATAACCGATTTACCCAAATTGCACATGGAAATATAGAGTTCTAGGGTTTCGGATTGAATCGCTGGCTTCCGTAGTGTCAGAAAATGGTTGGTGGCCTATTTGTATCTTTTTTAGTTTTATGTCATCTGTCTTGTTATAAACACGATGCATATACGACCCAAAATAACTAATCTTGTTTTTGTTGTTTATAATCCAACTGTAAATGGTTCTTACAAGTTACACTACGGAAGCCAGTGATTCAAAATAAATAAAAAACTAATCATTTTTTTGTTGTTTATAATCCAATTGTAAATAAAAGAACTTAATATAGGCTAAGAGTTTCTTATTTATTTAATAATAAAACATTTCTATACACCCTCCGCTCCATAATTATATAGATATTATAACTTTCAAATTAATTTGAATTTTTTTTAAAATTCGAAGTGGATATGAATTTATTTGATTTTTGTACCAAACAACTATAATTATTGTTAAATAACTAAAAGTTGCTATTAATGGTCTTATTTACCATTTTTAAAACTTAAATATATTAATTTTACATTTTAGAATTCCAAAAATTAACTTGAAAAGTCAAAATCATATCTAAGTTTGGAACAGGAGTCAAAAGTAATTTTTTTTAAGGAAAAAAGTGAAATAAGTAAAGTTTATTTTATAAAATAGTAGTTCTTTACAATTTTACGTAAAAACAAAGAAAAAAGAAAAAGTCAACCATATACTCCATGCATTTATGAAATGTGAATATAGTTTTGAATTGAGGAAAGAGTCCTATTGCGAAAGTTTTCAGCCGAATTATGATTTCGATGTATATACGTACATAAAATAAATAGAAATTAAAAAGGGTCTTACTTTAATTTATTCGATTTTATCATATACACTTTCACGTTGGTCACAATCCAACTTCGTCAAATATTTGTCGACATGTATATCATTTTCTTTAAAGAAAATAAAGAAAAAAAAAGTTTCCGTTTCAAAATATAAGAGTCATGTAGAACCATACAAATCAATTTAAGATATTTTTAAATATAAATTTAATATAAATTTATTTAATTTTAATTAACATAAATATTTAAATTATCTATTATCTAACAAAATATCATAAATTATATTTCCTCTATTTCAAAATATAGATCGTTATTGACTTTTCGAAGTTAACTTAAGATGTTTGCAAACTCAAAATTAATATAGATTCTTTTAATTTTAGTCAATACAATGATAAATATTATAAACTATCTTAAAAGTTGGTACTCATTGTAAAATTTATTATTTCATAATTTTTAATAAATTATCTTAATTTTGAATTTAAAAATATCTCAAATAAATTTTTAAAACTTAATAATGATCTTCTAATTTAGAACGAAAGAAGTATAATTTATTATTTTTAAATTTTGAATGAATCACATTAATATTAAGTTTAAAAATATTTCTAATTAATTTTAATAAATTAATATTATTCTCATATTTTGAAATGAAAGGAATACTAGCATTGAAATGTAGTTTTATATAACATGTTGATTACAAAGTTTGAAAAGCAAAGAGTCTAAAAAATTCTCCAAGGTCTGACAAAATATAGTTATGAGTTGGTTTTAGTTTATAAAATTTGGTTATGATTCTATTTAAGAACTAAAATTATATTATCTATTTTTAATATGAATTGTGTGTGTTGAAACCATATAGTTATGAGCCAAATATAGGTTAGCCCATATTTTAAATTTCAAGCTTGCCATTATTATGGCCCAATTAAATAAATTATTTATGATATTTAATTTTTATATTCCTTCACCTTTTATCTCTAATATTTTATACATTCTTCCTCTCTCTAAAATTTTTTATACACTCTCTAAATTTTTTTGATATTTTTTCTAAAAAATTTTATACACACTCCATCTTTAATGTTTTATCTCTAATGTTCTTTAAATTTCCTCTCTAAATTATGTAATATTTTCTCTTTCTAAAATTTGATTACATTTTCTCTCCCTAAATCTGATTACACTTTATTTCTCTAAAATCTGATCACATTTTCTCTTTCTCTAAAATATGATTACATTTTCTCTCCCTAAAATTTGATTACATTTTTTCTATCTAAAATCCGATTAATTATACTTTCTCTCTCTAAAATTTAATTACATTTTCTTTCTAAAATCTGATTAATTACACTTTTTCTCTCTAAAATCTGATTATATTTTTTCTCTCTAAAATTTGATTATATTTTCTGTTTTCTCTCACTAAACCATTTTTATGTAGTAGAAAATTTGGGAAGTAGAAACAGTTGGCCCTGAACACGGAACGTACCTGAATTTAACCATATGGTCCATATTAAAAACATAAAATTAAAACTCAAGAAATCTGATAGCGATATTGGCGGTCCAATTTTTATTTCTAATCTCACATCGATTAACATACAAAAAAGTGGAGTCAGACAGTCAGTCCTCCTCGGCCAGCATGACGTAAAAATGGGTTACAATATGGTTATTTAGTTTGAATATGTTTTTAATTTTAAATTTTAACTACTTCAACTCTTATAAAATACTTCCTCCGTTTCAAATTAATTGTTTTTCTAGGACTTTTTAAGTCAAATTGACTATTTTTAAAATTAATAATTAAGCATATATAAATATATTTCTAAAATTATAAAAATTGAAATTAGTAATAAATTGTACTCCCTCCGTCCCAAATTAATTGCTTTTCTAGGACTTTTTTAAGTCAAATTAACTATTTTTAAAATTAATAATTAAGCATATATAAATATATTTCTAAAATTATAAAAATTGAAATTAGTAATAAATTGTATCACTCTGTCCCAAATTAATTGCATTTCTAAGACTTTTTAAAATTCTAGAAATACAATTAATTTAGGACGGAGAGAATAGTTAATTAACTCAATAATTCTAATTAAATTTAAAATGACCCATGATTTATAACTTGTATTGCCAGCCTATAGCTGACAGGTTGGCAGCAGCATAGGTAAATTCCCGAAGCAGCACCAACATCTTATTATTGACACAGTTGCCTCTCTATTTTTTGCCTTCAAGTTTATGAAAAAGAAATATAGTAGTACTACTATTCTATTCACTCTCCATTCTTTTTTTTGAGTTTAAATTTGAGATGATATTAGGGATTTTAATTTTTTTTTATTTTAAAAAGTATTTTAAATAGTGTGTCATTATATTATTGATTGAATAGATTTTATGTGATTAACAATATCATAAATTATTATTAAAATACTCTTGTCATGTTATTTGAGATTAAAAATTTGAAACTCATAGTATTACTTTTAAAATCGATACAATAATAGTGTATATACGAACAGTATTAGACTTATGACATATTATTCAAATTAGAATAATTTTATTAAAAATAAATACTTCTTTAATAATATGTTATAATCCTAACACTGTTAGTATATACACTGATAGTTTATTAAACTTTAACTCTTTTATTTTATTTTATGTCATTTGTGTATTTCAAGAAAGAATTAATAACTTACTTTTTCATATATTAAACTTTAACTTTTTTTTATGTGATTTATGTATTTCAAGAAAACATTAATAACTTATTTTTTCATATATTTTTATATTAAATATTAATTTATTTTTATTTTATCTTTTCAATGAATTTTAGAGGGACAATATTGAGATTTTAAATTCATTTTGATCAATCAAACAAAATATTAACTACATTTTTAATTTTTGTAGTTTTACCCAAAATGTCAATTAACAAGAAATACAAGAAGTAATTAATATAGAATAGTTTTTGTATATTTATCAATATTAATATTTCTAATTTCCTAAAAGTGAGAAATAGTCTATTTTCCAGTAGAATTATAGGTAAAATGTACTGTGGAGCCCACAAACACACTTGTCCAGTTGTAAAATGTACAACAACCTGGCCAGGCTTAGCTCAAAAGTTTCTGGCCACGTGTAATGATAATCCAGGAGAGATTCTCTAATTCATCGCATTGACCCGGCGAAGAATGATAACCCAAAGTGGTGATAAAAAGACACTTGTCTGAAAAACAAGACATACAGATGGATAACACAACTAATCATATTAGGAGTTAATGGCCTGTTTGGTTTAAGGGCGAATGGAATGAGTATTTAAAAAAGAATATTTATTTCGTTAAGATAGATAAAAATTAATTATTTTATTTTAATTGATAAATTTTTTAAAAAAATTATAAATAAAAAAGTGTAATTTTTCATTCTAACATGAAATTATTATTTCATTTTATTTCTATTCTCATTTTTATTTCAATATCGTAAACAAACCATAAGAGTATATATTATATATTAAATTGTGTTTCTCTACTATAAGAAATAGTTACGAGAGAGAGAGAAGCAAAATGTTGGAAAAGTGGCAGGCTTAGGATTGATCGATATAATTAATTAGGAAAGGTATATACCAATTTCGAATATAATCTGATTTTGCTGGAAGCTTCAAAAAACTTATGGAGAAGTCGTCCAGTACTGCTCCTGCTTCCTCTTCCGGTGATTTGTCATCGGTGTTGGAACCAACTCTTACTACTGTTTCTGATGAGGCGGCGCCTGCATGCGGAATTATGTCGGTACCCGGGAGGATGAGACAGATGGAAGATGCTATAACTATAAGGACCAACCTGTGTCGACCGGAAATTAACGGCCGCCTACCCGTTCATTTCTTCGGAGTCTACGATGGACATGGAGGGCCACACGTATACTAAACTTAACATACTAGCTTCTCTTTTATTCCGGTGTTTTCTAAAATGATAAATTGTTTAGATACAAATTAAAATTAATCCAACTATCCTCATTTGTTTGACGCTATATTCATCGTTAGCAAGTGTTATTTATTCAAAGATACATCACGGAATAGAGATGACTAAAGATAGAGTAAATTCTGATTTGTGCATGTACGTACGTGTAGGTGGCTGCCTTTTGTAGAGAGAGAATGCACGTTTTTATGATGGAGGAGTTGATGCTAATTAGCGGTGGAGAGCAAGGGGTGAAAGCGGCGGAGGATGAGTGGCAGTTGGCGATGAAGCGGTGCTTCAAGAGGATGGACGAAGTGGCGCTGGGAACGTGCAGCTGTGGGAACATAGGCTACGACTGTGGCTGCCACCCGGCACAGATGGGACTCACGGGCTCTACGGCCGTGGTGGCGGTTGTTACTGCCGACCACATCATTGTCGCTAACTGTGGAGACTCACGTGCTGTACTATGCCGTGCCGGAAGAGCTGTGCCATTATCTGTGGATCACAAGGTAAAAATGCAGCTAAAAACCAAATAACACTAGTACTTGCTTATCTCACTTGTATGCATCATCTAATCAGTCTTTTATGACTTTTATTTGTTTGTTTGTTTTGGTTTTGTTCTAGTTGAACATCACTTTTGTTTAGTTCTTGGCGTGTCTTGGAAATCTGACAGCCTGGGCTGACTGGCTGAGCTACATGTTAGGCTGGGCGACCATTTTCTCTAATAAAAAATAATTTAAAAATAGATTTTTTTAATAGATTTCTCTTTTAAATATGATACCTAATTTTAGAAGAAAGATACCTCAAATCTATAAAATAGTTTACAAAAATGGAAAACAAGAACTTCGTTCCCCAAAAAGTTCGCCATTTTGGCACTAAAATTGGTGAGGGTTCCCATTTTGAAAAGTTTTGTTATGCCACTACTTGCATCATTATTTAAAAGGTTGGACGTACTTGTGGATGTATGCATGCAGACATGCAGTAGTACTAGAGTTGCATAAGAACTTGGATGGACGCCAAGTGAAAGTGGTATATATTTGCGGCATTAATTGCCTAACCTATTAAGCATTTATTGTCCGTTTCTTGTTAAAGGATTATATATATACGCACCAATTTATACTTGGTACTTCCAGATTTAAAAACTCTTATTCCGCACCTAAAATACTCTTACACAATCACGATAGATTTTATTTAGAGTTCCGATCGTCAAAAAATAACTACGTGTCCTTACGTAGAATAAATATACTTGTTGACCGTATTTGATTGTATTTAACTCAATAAAATAATTCAAATATAAGATAAATACAAAATCAATACAACAGAAAAATAATTAAATAAACCCTTTTGCACTTGGTACTTTCAGATTTAATTAAAAACTCTCATCTCGCTATCTAAAATACTCTTAAGTAACCACGATAAACTCTATTTAGAGTTTCGACCAATTTTTTTGCCAAAAAATAGCCACGTGTCCCTACGTGAAATAGTATAGTTGTTGACCATATTTGACTGTATTTAACTCAATAAAATAGTACAAAAACAAAATCAATACAAAAGAAAAATAATTAAATAAAATATAAAATATATATTAACTAATGCTAATTATTTAAAAATAATATTTACTTGATTAATTAACCCAAATAAGTTATTATCTCCACTAAATATCCAAATAAAATAATTTATTAAATTAATTAGCCCAAATAAATAATTAAAAATATCAAAAAAACAAGAATCCAAAAACAAGTTTAAAACCATTCATCATCATCTATTCATTAAATCCAAAATTTTCAAAATTAAAAAACTCAGAAACCATTGGTCCTGAAATGATAATCTATTCAATTAACAAATAGTCTAACATCACAATCCAACATCACAAGTTCCAGATCTATAATGATGAATCACAGTGGAGAGAGAGAGATTTAAGTTAGAGAAGTAAGAATGATTAAGGAAGAAGAAAACAATACATCTATTCATCATCCCCATCCCCATGTTCATCTCTATCTAAGAAAACAAATAAACTCATTTATTCTTCTCTATTTCTTTGCTTTATTTTTAGATCTATTTAGTGCTTAAAGTAGTAGATCTGGTAGATCTATTAGATTTCGCTGTTGATCGAGTGTGGTTGATTGGGTTTTTGCTGTGATTAGACTATTTTGGAGAAGTTAAGCAGGATAGTTCTTGTCTCTTTCCATTTTCCCGTCGCCATCCTCGTCCCATTCCCGTCCCCATCTCCTTCCCTATCCCAAAAATTCATCGAATGTCGTAATGAAAGCTGCAGATTGCCTCATTTTAACATACATTAAAAAGAGTAAAAGAGTTGATTTACATGCATAGCACACAATTAACCACCATTAAAGGCTATAGAAGAATGGGTCTTGGGTGATGTATTATGAAGATGGGTATTGACTTGATTTTGAGAAGGATGCGGTTGATTTGGGGAATTTGGTTAAGTCTTCTTTGTCTCTTTTTCTTCTGGGTTTGGAGTTCTAGAGAGAATAATGATAATATTCTTGTTTGTTGGTTTTTCTTCTTCTTTATTTAATCTTTTTGATGAGTAAAATGTTATTTTTTTTTAGTTTGAGCCTGTAAATATTCTAATTAACTTAATTTTAAATGGTTTTTATACGGTCAAATATATAAATATATGGTCAATTCATAATTATACTCCCCCTACCGGAACACGTGGCAATTCCGGCCACTTTTCTTGTCCAAAAAAATAGGTCAGTTTTAGGAGGATCGAGTTACTTTGGGTAACGGGATGAGAATTTTTAAACCTTAGGGTACCAAGTGTAAAAGGGTACATAGTTCGGGGTTGAAATGCAGTTACCCCATATATATATATATATACATACTTGAACTCATCTCATAACTTTCGTGAACGTATAACCTGGAATTAGGAGTATTTCCTTCTGTCCTGCTGCTAAATAGCATGCAGAGTGATACTCTGATGGAAAAACAAAGGAATTTGCGCCTGCCTCTTCTTGCACTGAAAATTTTGTTGCCTAGTTTAATTGACGATAGCCAGAGTTGTGTAAGGTAATTTTTTCTTACAATTAAAAAAAAACTAATTTACAATGATAACGTCCTTGTTAATTTATTTTGTAGCCGGATAGGGCAGATGAGTTTGCAAGGATTGAGTCTCTTGGAGGACGAGTTATGTTTATGAATGGAGCACGAGTTGAAGGAATCCTGGCTATGTCCCGTTCAATAGGTAATCCATCCATCCATCCATCCATCCTTCTTTGTGAAATTAATTCCATTACCAATTACCAATGGCAATGATATCATGCATGTGGAGACCAACAACAATTTAATTTGAATTTATAAACTTTTTTATGTACGTGAGAAAACAAAATTAATGTTCGTTTACATACATACATGCTAGATCTGCAGTGGATATTTTTAGACTCTGAGCAATGTAGGTCTAATTAATTTCATTGGAATTCATAAAATGAAAAAATTGAATTACCTGCAGGCTAGGGGTGGTCAATTATATATCTGTCAGCATGCATTTATATATGTATCTATCTAATTAATTTACTGCAATTAATTAATGTACGTATGGATGGATCAGGAGACAAGCATTTGAAGTGTTTTGTAATATCAGAGCCCGAGATATCCTTCACAAGAAGAGATCCAGATCAAGATGAGTGCTTGATTCTGGCTAGTGATGGCTTGTGGGATGTTGTGTCCAGTGACTTGGCTTGTAATGTTGCGAGCGAGTGTCTTCAAGGAGGGATCAATCCTCCTTTACCTGTTGCTAATTCAGATGATCCTACTGCCGGGCCTCGTACAACAGATGATCATCAATCCTGGAGTGCTTCAGCAGCTGCACTTCTCACGCGTTTGGCATTGGGACGTAAGAGCTCTGATAACATTAGTGTCATAGTTGTTGATCTCAAGTCTACTTAATTAGTATAACTTATAAGCTAGCTAGCTAGCTAGGGTGATTTGATGTAGCTAGGGAGGTGCTCAGCCAGATCAAGCTTAATTAATTGGTAGCTTATAATAGTGTGTATAAACTTAATTTCTACCTGGCTCTACTAATTTCTTTCATGTTAGATATAAACTTACTTTGTATATATTTCATGTTAGTTTTTCTTCACCCAACACATGCAACCCAACCCAAAAAGAAGAACTACTAAGTTGATTACACAATTTATATTATAACCCTACTTTTATAGTTATATTTTATTTTTATTTTTTTGATGAGAAGTTATAGGTTGTTTCATGTAACGAACCATAGGCTGACTCATTCAGTCAAAATATGAATAAGGTAAGTTGTCAAAGTGATCCAAGGGTTGTGATCTATTTTTAAAAATACATGGCTAGGATTAATTGAATAGTGAATAGTTATTAGGGGAAATATAAGGCAATACGATGGAAGCTATTGAATATTAAACAAAACAATTTTCAATTTTTTTTTTAATCTTTTTTTCCTTAAATTTTTTTCGAAGTCTATCCGAGACTATAAATCGGTGACATTTCACAAAGAATCTAGCTCTGTAGTGTGTATAGCACTTTTCATTTGATCAGAAGTACCCCTCCGACCCAAATAAGATTTTTATTTTTTACAGTTTTTAATTTTTTGTTTCAATAATAAATTTTAACTTTAAAATTTCGAAATGGAAAAAAGATTATAAAATACTATGCTGTCGTCATCATATATATTAAAAAAAATTGTATTTGTATATAAAGGGTAATATATGGATATAAAAGATTTATTTAAGTCTTTTTCTTATTTATCTAAATTCGTCCATTTTCTTAATTATAAAATAGTTTTGCCAAAAAAATAGTAGCCAAAATTTTCATCTATTATTTTTTTTCTTTTTTTTTCTTTAAACAATTCACTACTGCAAGACAAATGAAGATAGTACTCAAGTATTCATCCATTTATTTATTTTTTCGTCAATTTTAAAATTCACAAAAACAATGTTACGCTGGCTATTTGGAATCCAGCACTAGTAACCTTGTACGCTCGCCTAGCCTGTAAAAAAGAACAAGGCTCAAGACTATTTTAAAATTACTGATTCTTTAAATTGTATGTATATATATATATATATATATATATATATATATATATATATATATATATATATATATATATATATAAACCCTTGTTAAGAAGTCAGGAAAGATTTTTCAACACCACTTGTTTATATTATAATCTATTAGTACAATAATTAACTTACTGAACATTTGATGTTATTCAAAGAAAAAGAAAAGGAGAATAAATTTTTTATATTATGCGCATATGTTATGTCAAACTTTTGTATATTGAATAATGCTAGAGGTACAACAAATTTTACAAACTTTTTACAAACGGCTGAGATGGCACTCCACCTCAGCTTGCCCATTCTCTCCCTCTCTCCCACGTGTCTCTCTTTCTCTCTCCAGATATTCTCTCTCTTTCTCTCTCCAAATTTATACTCTCTCTCCTTCCAAATTATAAGATTATTTTTTTTTAAAATTAAAATAAATATTTTTAATTTAAAATTAAAATAATTTATTAAAATTATAAAATAATAAATTTTAAAATTAGTAGTACTTTTTGAATAATTTATAATATTTATCATTATATCGACTAAAATTAATAAAAATTATATTAATTATGGGTTTGAAAATCATTAATGATGCTTTACCTCTAAATGCAAAAGAGAGCAAAATTTATCAAAAAGTACTACTACTTTTAAAATTATTATTTTAATCTATAAATGGTTATAGATTAAGAGATTTTACTACGAAAAATAATCAAAAAGTACTACTAATTTTAAAATTTATTATTTTATAATTTTAATAAATTATTTTAATTTTAAATTAAAAATATTTATTTTAATTTTAAAAAAATAATAACTTTATAATTTGGAAGGAGAGAGAGTATTAAACCTTTTTTTGGAGAGAGAAAGGGAGATTTATAATTTGCATTTAGAGGTAAAGCATCATTAATGATTTTCAAACTCATAATTAATATAATTTTTATTAATTTTAGTCGATATAATGATAAATATTATAAATTATTCAAAAAGTACTACTAATTTTAAAATTTATTATTTTATAATTTTAATAAATGATTTTAATTTTAAATTAAAAATATTTATTTTAATTTAAAAAAAAATAACTTTATAATTTAGAAGGAGAAAGTATTAAACTTTTTTTTTTGGAGAGAGAAAGAGAGAAAATCTAGAGAGAGAAAGAGAGACACGCAGGAGAGAGGGAGAGAATGGGTAAACTGAGGTGGAGTGCCACCTCAGTTGTTTGTAAAAAGTTTATAAAATTTGTTGCGGCTCTAACCCTACTCTTATGGTAACGATGTGCGTCACATGGGTTCTAAAATGAGATGCTCCCTTGTCATATGGGTTCACACGTGATCAATTGCATTTATGTTGGGAAGGGATAAGCATTTGAATTCTTGGTCACCATGTTATTTTTTTCCTTTTTCAAATATTTCTTTCGTTCTAAATGTTAAGATTACTATTAATTTTTAAAAATTAATTAAAAATATTTTTAAATTTAAAATTTTTAAAATATGTGATAATTTTAAATTTAAAAATATTTTAAATTAATTTTTAAAAATCAATAATCATCTTATATATTAAAAAAGAGATATATCATCTTCTTTGGCATTTTATGTAGCTTAATAGTCAAGAATCTCGTAGTACTTTAATTCGAAGATCGAAGGTTGTGGAACAAGTGTGTGTGTGTGTATATATATCCAAGCAGCCCCCACTTGCCGTCTAACAAATTACTCCACAAGCTTCATTCAAACTTTACCCTTTTCAGATTCTTTTTTTTTTGGCTTCACAATCACACAATTAGATAAAACTTTGACATGGCCCGATAGGCAAAGCTTGTTAATCTGCTATATTAGAATTGCTCCATCACATCCTAAGAGTTATTAAGCGATAGTACCATGTTAATGTTTTTTAATAAATACAAATTATTTTTTTAAATTTTTGTTTCCTTTCGTCTCTTGATTCTAATTGCGCACTTTTACTACATAAAACATTATCTACTAATACAATAATTTCAAACTTAATAACAAAAAAAAACCCTACTTTACATTTTTTTTTACTTTAACTAACGAGCTAATTTTTTTTCCACAAAACCTTCCAACTCTAAAAATTGAACAAAAAATACCATTAAAACCAATAAGAGAATCATAAAAGTATCACTACTCCAAAATTTAATATCATCGTCTCAAAAATAAATCATCGGTACTCCAAAATTAAACATCAGCATCTCATAAATCAACCATTATTATTCCAAAATTAAACATCATCATTTCATAAATAAACCATCATTACTCCAAAATTAAACATCATCATTAAACCATTAGTACTCCAAAACAACAACCAAAAGTAAAACCAACTGATCCAAAAGGTTAAAACAAGTCTAAAACAAACTGATCCAAAAAGTTATCAAGTCTAAAACACAACTGAGCCAAAAGGTGGAAATTTAGTTTGTTATACAAACTGAATGTAATCATAAACTAGCCCAAATATACTCTCCATTGGTAGAATCTTGAGTCAAAGAAGCATCCCCATCAATTGGTTGGCTTTCATTGGTAGAATCTTGAGTCACAGGGGCATTTTGGTTCACCTCTTCATTTATAGCATTACCAGGCTGACCTCGACCACTGGTTCCCTCACCTTGATTCCTATCATTTGGTATGAGAAAACCCTGCAAGTTTTGAAAGTACACACCAGAAATATATGACAAAATTATAATGTTTACAAAAAAAAATTAAAAAAGATATTGCAGTAAATAACTTACATTAATATGAGGGTTACCAGCTTCATCAGTATAAACACGAAAGCCCATTCTATTATGCATAGCAGCTGTGGATTGTTTTTTCTTCCTGCCTCTTCGTTTCTTGGGTGATGCAGCTATTGAAAGGGTTGTTGAAGCTATTGGGTTCTTTCTGGGCCTTCCCCCAGGCCTAGGAATGTCTACAACCTCATTCTTGCAAGTCAACTTGTTGTGCCCTTCTTCATGGCATTTGGTGCACTAATAACCTTCCCTCTCCTAGTGATTTGTGCACTGGGCCTTGGTTGTTCATGAAATTCTCTTCTTCTTTGCCTTTTAGGCCTGCCAGGGGCTCTCCTCTTCACCGGTGGCAAAACTGGTTCAATAGTGCTAATAAGTCACATGTTTTGACCATTCATTGGTTGGAGACAATGCGAGTAAGTCTTGAGGTAGGCATCTTTATAAAACCAATGTGCAACATACTTGTCTAGAGAGTCATTTAGAAAGTAAATAACATTGATTGCATGCTCACATGGAATCCCAGACAACTGCCACATTCGACAAGAGCAAGTGGGTCTCATCATATATACAACATAACCTATTTCTCCATTCTTAACCTCAAATTTCCTATCTGTATTGTGGCTGCAAGTCCAAAACCTATAGTTTTTCTTGTTTTCTTCCAACTTTTCTCTCACTCTTGGGCATATAGGGTAATGAGTATCCTTACTTATATCCTTAATCTTCTTACTAACCCTCATCATCAATCCAAGTCTAATGTCTTCCAACATGTTAATAATTGGTTTCTCTCTTGCTTCAAGGATAAAACCATTAAATGCTTCACTCATATTGTTTTCAATATTAACACAATTGGTTTGTATATCAAAGAAGTCCCTAGACCACAGGTTCAGGTCTTGGTTCATTATCCATGTGAAAGCATCATTAGAAACACCTATCATTATTAAAGATGAAAATTATATAACTACAGAAATCACTAGTAAAACATATGATTCATAAAAAATTAACAAGTACTATCAACAACCTTTGATTTGTTGCATGGTCCTTGCAAATTCCCCTCGTGTGTTGCATTTTGAAGCCTGCCAGAATTAGTTTCCTAAGCATGGATCCACTGTGCCTTTTTCGAAAGTTGACATAAATGTGACTAGCACAATTTCTATGCTCAGCTTGTGAAAAAAACTCCTGAATAGCTAGTATTAAACCCTACAAAAAGTGAGTTCAAATCATACTCAAAATTACTGTTAAAATTACAAGCCAAATAACAATTAAAATATCAGTTCATATTAGTTTTTGCTGGTCTGACCTTATAGTCCAACCATACCCATCATGAACACCAAACAAGCCAAGATCCCTCAACAACCGTCTTAGAAACCAGGACCAAGAATCTCTATTTTCGGACTCCACAACAGCCCAAGCTATAGGAAATTAACATCTGATTATTCTCATCTCTTCCAACTGCAGTAAGAAGTTCTCTTTTGCAAAATCCCTTAAGAAATGCCCCATCTAATCCTATTACATGTCTATAATTATCAATCCATCCCCTCTTTAATCCATCAAATATCACGTAGAACCTCCTAAATACTTTCACAGAGATACGAGGTATAATGTCAATCACCACTTTGCTCCCAGGATTACTCTTCTTTATCTCCTCTTTATAGTCAAACAACCTTGCATAATGTGCCTGTAGAGCCACCTCAACTTCAGTACTTAGTGCCTTCTTCTTTGCTCTATAGCACTGTACTAGGGTCACATTGAAGCCATATTTCTCTTTGAAATCACTTTGAAACTCCTTCAATTTTCGTTTAGGATTATCTCTAAGTTTTGTAGCATATTCTGTTGCCAGCCAGGTTGAGTTGATAATCTTTGCATCATACTCCTTAATGCACTAGCTTGTGGACATTTTTCAAAGACTTGATTTGAAAACTATCTTCAGATTTCATAAGGCTTGCAAAAGCCTCCATTGACATGTATCACTGTAGAAACATGCCCCATTATTACTTTCTACCTTTATTCACAGCAGCAGCCCTATTATCACTTTCTACTTCATTCACAGTGGCAGCCCCATGCATTTTCACCTTCTAAATAATTTTCAGTCTCAGTTTCATTCACTTGATTTTCAGCAACATTCTCATTCAACAAATTAACTTCATTTTCAGCAACAGTAGCAACCCCATTATCAACATCCTCTACTTTTTTCTTCCTATTCTTTTTTCCAAGTATTTTCTTCCTGACTTCTATCAATTCATCATCATCGTCAGTCAAATTGTCTAAGCTTGCTACGTCACTCTCACATGCACTCCTCAAACTCCTGATCATCTGAAGAATTGGTGTCCTTATCACTGACATGATTATCATTGTTATTAGGAACATCACCTACTACACCGTTGCTGTCCTCCTCACCAACCACATAATCTCCTTCATGCTCTCTGTAAACCTCTACATTCCCAAAATCAGTATGCTTTAGCATCTCCATGACCTCTATATCACTGCATATTAAAACTCTTCCATTTTTCAAACTTCTTCCATTAGTTCTGAAGTACATCTTGCTTAATTACCTTTTTTTTCCGTAATCAGTTTCATAATATCACACACCACAAAATATATAGCTTATATAGTCAACATCCATATTATCATATTCTGTCACACTCCCTCCAGAATACTGAAATATGGGTTCACTAACAAATGCTCCATCATGATGGATTTTAAGGCAACCACGATTCATTCTGCATGGGTAACACAAATAATACAAAAGGATATTGTTCGGATATATATTCTCATGGGCTTGATCGGGCTCCTAATATTGGGCTTGGCTCAAAGGCCCATCATGCTCAATGAGTTACAAGAGGACTCCCTAGTCCGAAAAAGCTTGGGCAAGAATTCTAAGCACTTGTGGTTCCTTACTGGATAATACTTCTATTGGATCAAGGTAATTGAATACGGGTCCAATAAGGATTCTGGGCAGAACACTCCTAATAGGAGTAGTAATTAGCCAAGTGAATCCTATAAATACCCAAATAACAATGAAGGCAATGTATGAGATAATTTACTCTACTAAATATTGAATATCCATTGTTAACATACCTTGAGCTTGTTACTTGCTCTTTCACCGGAGGAGTCCACAAACGGCCCAAGCCGTTGGGACTTTTGTGCAGGTACACGTCCGACGAGTTGATTGAACGCGCGGACAAAATCAAGCGTTAATAGATATTATAAAATAACACACAAATGAAAATTCGAGGATCACTTCAAACTTATTTATCTGATCTGACTCTAATAACCTATATTTCTTCTACAAGAATTGGAGGAAGGAGACTTGGTACATACCTTGACCCCAGCTTAATCGATGATAATAATGAGATATTGTGAATACGTTGACCAATATATATATATATATATATATATATATATATATATATATATATATATTGTCTAAATAATTTTTCTTAAAATATAATATGTCGTCACATAAAAAGTTAACATTAAAATATTTTTTTTCATCCACCTCATATGACACGTCTGCCAGCTCAATGTTGGTTAACCGTGGTTGACCGCTGGTTAATTTCAAGAGTACTTTTTGCCCAATTTTTAGAGTTGCAAGGTTATTTGTAAAATAAAATAAAATTAATTCATTGGTTAAATTAAAAAAATAAATAAAGTTTAAGGTTTTTTTTTTGTCATTAAGTCAATAATATCACATGTTTAGATTTGAAAGTCGTCTCATTTGATATTTTATTGTTAACATTTTGATTGTCTACCCATATTTAAAATGAATTTGTGATACACTAAAATAAATAATTATTTGTAATTCATATACTCCTTTCGTCCGTCCGAAGTTTACATACTTTTTTATGTAGTATTTTTAGGAAGGAGACTACCAATTTAGCTACTATTTAGCCTAATATCACTTTTCTTTTTCATTGAAAACTAGTTCTTTCTAAAAAAAATTAAGTTTATTTACAGGAGAGGTTATCAATTTAAATGTACACAGAATACTGGCTTTAATTTGTACTGAACAAACACAACAAAAGTAGGGGAAGGGGGGGCGTTGGGGGGGGGGGGGGGGGGGGGGGGGGGGGGGGGGGGGGGGAGGTGGGCTCACTTGAGCCGTTAGCTACGGTTACCATTTTCCTAAACCTTGAATTAGTTGAAACACAATCTTGTTCTCAATTTCCAACAAAAAAAGAAAAAGTCAGCAGGTAAAAGGAGGAGCTTCACCTGTTGAAAATTTTAAAAGGTTTAAAGCCCAGGGCATCTACTTCTATCAATCCACACTAATTACCTTTGGCTTTTGCTTTTTCGCAATCATACCCTATCTAATTTTTTAACTGTTTATTTCTGATTTTCCCCTTTAATATTCAATTTTCAGGGTCTTTATTGAATGATACTGTTGGTACTCTTCCTACATTCTATGCACACACTTTTGATTTAATTTGAAAGAAAATGAACTTAAAAAGAAATTATAAATTCATAATTATGTGAAAGAAAAAAAAATACACTTCGTTGTCATGATCATGATGAAATACATAATATGTTTTTTTCTTTCTTTGGTTAGCTTTTTTTGCTGCTTAATCATTTTTCTGGATGTATGGGTGTTGACTGTAAATAAATACTTTAGAAAGTTTAGTACCATATTTTAAATTTTTAGAAATATTCAAATTATGAATAAATTGTACATCTGTGTCCAATATACTACTTCCTCAATTCTAAAATATTTGAGAATGATAATATGAAAAATACCGGAAAATGCTCAAATACTTTCCAACATAGAGAATATAAAAAAAAAATACTCTTTCTATTCCACAAAAACAGTCCCGTATATTTTTTTTTACTTTTTTTTATAGAACAAATTGACCTTTTTTTTGTCAAATTGATTATTTTTAGAATTAATAATTAAACAAATATATATAAATATATTTTTAAAATTATAAAAATTGAGGTTAGTAGTAAATTGTATATACTTTCTTTTGGTTATAATTTCTTTACGTATATTTTGCAAAAATTAATTTTAAAAATAATTAATTTAATTCAAAAAATTCAAAAACTAAGTATTTCATTCGGGACGAGGAGAGTAATAAATAGGGTCAAACTTTTTTTTTGCATCAAAGTCAATTGCTGAAATACTGCCAGACAGCACGCCTGGGTTGATTATGGCCATAATTGACCGGTTTACTAATTGAAAGCACCAACCTGTGTATCCACATTCCTTATATCTTTGTATTCTATGGTTATAGTATTAATTTTTAATAATAATAATAATAATAATGTGATAATGTAATTATGATTGAAAATATAGTTATTTTATAATATTAATTTTTTTACAGAGAAATATTAATATATAAAATTCTCTTGTTAAGTCTGAGAGAGGTAAATATTTGGCCTACCGAGTTTCAACCCGTCCAAAATTGTCTCCATCAGTTGGCAAAATTGTCAAACAAACTAACTGTTTTTTTTTATTTGTTTAATTGTGGCAGTGTGTGAAATAAAGACTACACATTTGATGAAACAGACAAAAACCGACAAGAAAATTTTAAAAATGAAATAAACCTAAGAAAATTACCTGCTCCTCAGTCCTCCATCATCTAGCCTTTATTTATTTATTTTTATGTATTAATGGGTGACATCAATCATAAAAAAATTTCATTTCAAAATACAAAATTCATTTTGTAAACAATAAATTATATAAATTAATTTGATGTGGTTAATTTAGGGTTTGAAAACAATAAATTGTTAATTATCAATTATTTTCAAATAATATTTATATTATTTATAATTATATTAACTTAAATTATATAAATTTATTCCCATTTGAGTTAAAATAGCTCAAATTTATTTCGCAAAGTTAGTAACTTTTACATGTTGAAAGGTTGGGGGTACTTTAAAATTTAAAATAACATAAAATAATAAATAAAAGCAAACAAAAGGTAAAAAATATGTACTAATTGTTATCTGTCAACTTTTTATAATTATGTGCATACTAAATTTATTATGACGCACATAATAGTTTTATGCTGTAAATTGTTAATATTATTGTTCATGTTTCTATTTTTTTTTTGTTTTTGTTAAATCATGTACCATTTCTTAATAATTTATAAATTTATAATTTGAGTTTAAATAAAAGAAAAAAAAGGGATTTGGTTAAACTACCAAATAGAGAAAGACAGCAAAGTATTAAAACTAAATAGGGGGAGGTTGCATTACACTGCATAAAATAAAGGACAAAAATAACTCACTGACAATTTCTAAACCTTTCCAGTTGTGACGAGCAACCCCATCAATTTTAGTTTTACTTTTAAAAATTGAGGTTGTAAATCATTAGATCTCAATTTCGATTTAAATTTTGGTGGGGATCTGTATATTTTTTTGAAATTTTCTTTCATATTTATTGTGTTACTTTCTAGTATTCTTACTTGTGCTATTTGAAATTTATTGATATTATAATTGAGAAATTATTGATATTGTTTAGGCAATTTATTTTTACTTGATACCCAAAGTGGAAAAGAAGAAAAAACAGTTACTAACATTTTAGCAGCACAAAAAATAGGGTTAATTGTAAAAGTGTTCTTAATATTTTATAAAAAAAATTATTTTTAATTTTAAAGTATCAATTTTTTCAATTTTATTCCTTTACGTTTGAATTTTTTATTGTTCCCTTTTAATATATTGGTAAAATTATAGGTTGGAATCCTACACATATATTTTCAAAATTATTGATAATTATATTATTTAAGTGTCATATAATGTATATATTGTTATATTCGTACGTTTAGAATGAGTCAAATGCATGTGTATTCAATTATATAAAATGTGAGTTTTGACTTATAATTTCATTAATATGTTAAAAAGAAATAGTTTTGTAAAAAAATTAAACTTGAAAGAACACTATTAAGAAAATTGATATTTGAGGGCTAAAAGTGAAATTTTATGAAACTTTGAGGGATATTTTTGTAGTTAACCCAAAAAATGACTCAGTAACTCACCGTTCCTTCTTTGATTTTAGTATTATTATTATTTATCTATTTAACTAATTCCAATCTAGTAATAAAACAACTAATAACAGTCATCTCATCTGACAGCTATGTAGCCTCCTTCTCAATCTCTCTCTACTGTCCTCTCGTCATGCCATCCCGTCAAATTCCACCTCCAGCGCCACCAGGCCCACCACCATTAAGCCGCCCGATCTCACCAACACCTACTCCCGTAACCCCACTCGACCATCACAACCACCTAGTCCCTCCCATCGCCGGCGGATTTGCCGCCGCTTTCTCTTTTCTTATAGCCCTAACCCTCTGCTTTCGTAAACTCACGCACAAGCGCACAGTCCCTTCCCCCGACTCCAAGCCACCTTACCGCTTCTCCTACTCCGCCCTCCGCCGCGCCACATCCTCCTTCTCTCCTTCCCACCGGCTCGGCCAAGGCGGCTTCGGCTCCGTCTACCGCGGAACCCTAAACAGTGTTAACAACCACCGAAGCGTCGCCGTCAAGGTCATGGATGCCGGCTCTCTCCAAGGCGAGCGCGAATTTCAAAACGAACTTATGTTAGCCGCTAATTTGGACTCCCGCTACATCCTCTCTCTTATCGGCTTCTCCTCTGATGGAAAGCGACGACGTATGCTACTCGTCTACGAGCTCATGAGTAAGGGCAGCTTACAAGACTGCCTTTTGCACCGTAAGTCTATACAACTCAAAGAGTGGAAAACTCGATTTTCTATTGCTATGGATATTGCCAAAGGTTTAGAATATCTGCATCATTACTGCGATCCTCCGGTAATTCACGGCGATATCAAGCCTAGCAACATACTTTTGGATAGTGATTTTAATGCTAAAATTGGTGATTTTGGTCTCGCCACATTAAAATCGGAGGATCCAAATGTAATTGAGGCGAAAAAGGAGTTCATTAATGATGATAATGCATCCGTGATGGAAGAGACAGAGAGTGTGATCACGGCAAATGCTTTTGATGAATTCAATGTAGCTACTGATCAGTCACCGGAGAGTTTTGTCAGGGTTAAGGTTGGGGAGGCATCCCCAGAGGCATTAGTGGATGCCTCACTAGCATCCCCATCTGAGGGTTTGGATAAAGTAAGTGTATCTGAAGGGAACTTTGATAGGGCTAGTGTGGAGAGTGGGAAAGAAATGGGGACTGGAAAGAGAGAGAAGAGTGGTTCGGGGAAAGATTGGTGGTGGAAGCAAAATAACGGTGTGGGGGAGTCTGGGCGTGTGAAGGATTATGTAATGGAATGGATTGGGAATGAGATTAAGAAGGAACGGCCAAAGAGCGAATGGATTGGAGGCCCGTCGAGCTCAAGGGTAATTGGGAAATCAGAGAGGAAGAAGAGTCGGAAAAGGTTGGATTGGTGGGTGTCCTTGGATGAGGAGAAGAATGTGAAAAGAGAGAAGAGAAGGCCTGCAAGGGAGTGGTGGAAGGAGGAATACTGTGAGGAACTTGCTCGGAAGAAAAAGAAGAAGAAGAAACAGGGGAATACTAATGATGACATAAATGAGGAGAATTGGTGGCCTAAGGATGATGAAGATTCATATGTCGATAAAAAGAAAAAGAGGAGTAGGAGCAGGGGTAGCCGTGGTAGTGTAGATTGGTGGTTGGATGGACTAAGCGGCGAGCTTTGGAGAGCTCGGCGCAATAGTCATGATTCTGTGAGTGGAGAGATACCTAAAAGTGGTGGTGTTAGTAGCACGCCAAGTATGAGGGGAACTGTGTGTTATGTTGCCCCTGAGTACAGCAGTGGTGCCAATCTCTCAGAAAAGTGTGATGTTTATAGCTTTGGGGTGTTGTTGTTAGTTCTAATTTCAGGGCGCAGGCCACTTCAAATTACAGGATCACCAATGTCGGAATTCAAACGTGCTAATCTTTTATCTTGGGCACGTCGCCTTGCGCGCGCAGGGAAGCTTCTTGATCTGGTTGATCAGTCAATTCAATCTTTAAACAAAGATCAAGCTTTACTATGCATCACAGTGGCACTTCTCTGCCTTCAAAAGTCACCTGCACACCGGCCGTCTATGAAAGAGGTTGTTGGAATGCTTTCCGGAGATTTGGAACCTCCTCAATTACCAGTTGAGCTTTCCCCTTCGCCACCCTCCCGCTACCGATCAAAGTCTCATAAGAAGGCTTGGTGAGATTTTAATGTTATGTGTCAATTTAGTGAACAATCCTATACTGCTGTAAATCACTGTTGTTTTTGGATGTAAACGACAAAATCTACATATTCAATGGATATTGGCTGTGATTGCATAGTTGCATATGCGCTTGTTTTGAGTGTGTTTCTATTAGATCAAACTGATCTTTTTGTATTCGTATGATTGAATGAAAAACCAAATACTCTGGCCCGCTTTCATTTTATCTTGCACCGAGTTTAAGGAATGCTAGGAATAATTGGATACCTTTTAAAGTTGTCACATACTTTTAGTGGTGTGGCCACCTTAACGAGTAAATCTGATAAATGTCCTAATTGATTAAGTGGTTTGTTTCGTTTGTTGAGAGGAGTTTCGTTTGTTGAGAGGAGAGTTACCGACTTACCGGGCTAGTGGTAGCCACCCCAACCTACCTGTTGGTTACTTTTTTAAAAATTGTTTGAACTTTGTACCTACACAATCTTTTTTCTACTAGAACAAAAATATTTGATTTGTCTGCAATTGTAGTATGCTATCAGCCATTTTTGAGTATTTGGTAGACTATTGAAAGGCCATTTAGTGAAAAAATACTGGTAGGGATGATACAAGTATCTGCAAGACAGTCATTGCATATCAATTTAAAGTTAATTTGGGCTTTGTGTGGCATTTTTGCCTCCAGCATTGCATTATATTCCCGCCGTTCTTATATATTAGTCGTTTTAAAATTCTCTTTTTGTTCCACAATATCAATCGTTTGAGGGTTTTTAGGTAGATGAGAAGTATTATTTCCCAAACTACCCTTAATGGTTAGCTTTCCCTTCGCTTATTCCCAAGGTTGCAGCTTTATTGTTGCTGCATGGCTGTATATTAATTGCAGAGGTTGTTGTGTCATTTTCACACTATATTCAATGATAAAATGGTTGGAATAAGTACTATCTTAAATCATGTGCTAAAGCCTAAAGCCTCTAATATACTAGAACGGAGGGAGTATTTCTAATCTAGTACTAGACTTTTCTTAGGTGTTACAGTTTCATCAAATGGTTGTGCAATACTAAGGGATAGTTTTAATATTTTAATGGTCAATCTGGAATATATATATATATATATGTATTGCATGGTTGCAGACAGGGGGAAGTGAAATACATGAAATAAAATTTATAAAGAAGAATATGAAAGAAAATACAGGAAGTATATATACAAGGTTTTGACTCCATAAGGTTCTATTGTTGCCTTAATCCAAGGTAAAGCAAAAGAGCAAATGTACTCTTTTTAGCGATTATTATTAGTATCTATCTCATGGTGTTGGCACCTAATTGACACGACTTGTTGAAGAATTATTGCTTATGTTAATGGTGTTGTGTGTCTGGTGCCTTGTGAGTTGGTGTTTGCCGATCATTTATTTTAAGGGCCTCTCTAGCTTCTTAATCATGTAACAGAGACCAAGAGCTTTTCACTTCTAAAGTAATGAGATGGAAGCATGGTTACGAAGAACGTTGATCAATTGGATATGTGGAACGAAATTCGGTACTACATACGCTATTTATGGTAGAATGCACAATGTTTCTAAGCTCTCATACCACATTTTGGAACGATAGTACCAGTTCGCGGAACACGCCAATAAGAGTTCCCTGGTAAGTCACCCATTGGAACTCCAAGTAGAGGATGTTCCCGTAATTTAAATTTTAGTATGGTTTATCCTTTGGACAGTGTACCAACTTTATGCTACTAACGTTGTGGCAGCATTGCTACATCTAATTTATCAATCTATATAAGCTAGTTGTCTGTGGTACTACCCGACATGGGAAAGGGTGCTGCAGGTCAACGTGGAATATCTCAACTTTATACTTGTATCTTGATCTGTGAACTGGGAAGCACTGTGCTGGTATGTTTCCTTTCCTTTCCATATGCTTTTAAACCTATCCTTTCCACAGACTTGATATATATGATTTAATGTGCATGTATATATGCACTTCTATTATACTTTTACTCCTTTATATGGGATTTATTGTCAGCCGGATCTAGTTTGTTACAAAAGGCGTTGTTGAGTATATATACAATTCTATAGTGGAGGTAATATAATCTGGCGAAACGTGAAATTTCTTGTACTGTGTTGTATTCTTCTCAATTTACTTGCCATTTTAGGCCCCTCTATGAACTGTTTTGTATTATTCTCAATCCTCTTGATGAGTGGTATAGTCTCCTAGAAGATGACATTACTTGTACCACTTATGGAGGATTCTAGATCTTTCTAAGGGATATCGTTGCACCCGAAAAAAAACCAAAACACAATCGTTGTATCAGAATTTTTAAAATTATAATTGAGTTTCTTGTGTATTAATCCCAGTGTTAGTGTGGATTTGATTCTTGCTAGATGTTTCAATTGGTCATTTGATGGGTGAAGCAGGTAAACGTACACATGAGTTTTTGGGTTGCATTGTGTTGGAATCTGCAAGGACTTGGGAGTGAAACTCTTTGGGTGCAATAAAAACATGTACGCATGAAGGTTGAAGCTCTGGCACTTCAAAAAGTGCTCTCAGGCACTCTTTGCTTCCTTCCTCACTATGGTGTAAGAGGAACTTATTCCCTAGGCTGTTTGTTTGCAATATGTTGCATGGATTGAACTACTTTAATTCATTTATACCAGTTAAGTGTAAACACTTTTTTTTTGTTAATCGCTTGACTAAGATCTCTTTGTATCAAACCGTTTAACAGATTAATAACTTTAATTATTATTCTCATTTAAATTTTAAAATGAAATTTAAGAGTATTCTTTCCTCGAGTTTGACCGGTTAGTAAAAAAAGGTTAAAGTTTTCGTTAGGCAGTGGGTTCTCAAACCCGTCGGTGCATTTTGTTGCTTACAAATTAAATTAAATTAAATGTAGAACGAATAAACTAGACGAATATATAAAAAGAGGAAGGTCGTTTTTTTAGATTCTTTTTTTTTTATTAAGTTTAACTAATTAGATTTCCAATCTCTTGAACTATTATGACTGTACAATCATTTTAAACTTATACGAACAGTACCAATGTTTATGTTTAGTGGTTACTGGATGCTAAGAGGGATCAACAACATATCAAATGAATTTCATATGGTACCAGTTATTCTAATAATACTATCCAAGATAGCACGAGAAGAATTTCATCTGGTACCAGTTATTTTTGAATATATTACAGAGTTGAATATGGAATATCTCGATATCAGTTCATAAATTAATAATACTGCTATGCTATGTATCGAGAACTCCAAGTACTAAGATGCATAACATACTTAGTAGCTCAAAAGATTGACATATCAATTCGATTCTGGAGTAATATTTTGTATTTGGTGTCGTTGAATTATGCCTCTGTTATATTTTTTTTTTAGTATTGTTTGTGTTCATAGTATTATTCTTGATAAAACTGCAAACATAATTCCCTTCTTCTTTCTCAATTACATGCACTGGCCAGTAGGGCTGAGCAAGTAACCAAATCGCCTCCGAAACCGCACCAAAAACCGCACAAATCGCACCAACGGTTCCGGCGTATGTTGCGGTTTTAAGTGGGTTAAAAACCAAATTTACGGTTCGGTTTTGGTTACTAGTCAAAACCGCACGCATAAAACCGAAACCGCACCATGTGTGTATGTATGGTACATGTATGCATGGCAGATATATATATATATATATATATATATATATATATATATATATATATAATGCAACATTTTACATTTTATATCATTGTATGTAATGTAATGAATGCAGAATGCCTAATTTCACTATATATATATATAATGCATATTGTTATGTAGTACATTTGTCCATGTGAACATTGTTTTAGTTTATTTCTTCTTCTGACTGAATTGGGTGGTGGGCTATACATTTAGAATTGATTTGTCCATTTGTCCAAGCCCATATCAAGGAAATGGTTGATTTAATTTCAAATAAGGAATACTAGAAAGACTTAAAAAGATTGAGGAATTCGTTTTTCATTCTTAATTTAAATTGTATAAAAATTTGTTGCCTCAATTGGTTTTGTAACCGAAACCGCACCAAATGAAACCGCACCGCACATTTTAAAACAGCACCAAACCGCACCATGCGGTTCCATGTGCGGTTTTGGATTTGTGAAACCGCACCTAAGCGGTTTCGGGTGTGATTTGAGCTTCAAACCGCACCAAACCGCACCATGCTCACCCCTACTGGCCAGGGCTCAAAGTTTTCCTCGGCTTTGAGCTTGTTCTCATGCAAAATGATCCAACCCAAGTTGTCGGACTTGGTCCTCCTCTCCTCATTGGGCTTAATTTGTAAGACATATACATAGAACCAAAGTCCATGTTGTCTTAATTTGAAGGTCTCAAGCTGAAATTACAAATCGATTAGCCTTCATCGGGAGCCAGGAGAATTTTTCTGGTTAGGGATACGGATACCCTCCCTTAAATTCTCAGTAAGGTTTGTTTTTCCCCATGTGTCGAATTCTTTTAGGATATTTTTTCTTTCTTTATGAGAGAGTTTCATCGTCATTTTTTGTGACATATTATTTATTTTATTTTGTAAATTATTATTTTTTTATTTGTGACAACTATTTTTCAGTTTATTAATGGCGACAAAATATGTTTTTGGTGTACAGTTATCATGAGCTCTAGTTCTCGTTACTCATATCGAAGAATTATTTAAATTTACATATTCAATCTATTGATAATTTAGGTGTGTTGTATTTCATGAATATTAATAATATCCATTAAGTATTGGTATGAACAATCCTCTTCCACATTCAAATTTTGTTACTTATTTGAAATGATTATCATTTGAATTATTTTTTAATTGTTTACAGTTTTAATATTTTGTCATTTGTACGTGTTTCTTTTTCTTTTTCTTTTTTAAAAAAGGTTATAAAATGATTGATATTGGTGGGAGTTAATAATTGTACTATCGATGGACATCTCTTTGGTTGGCCGGCGCCAGAACTGAAGTTCCTTTGTTATTCTGCTTACGTTTTGTAATCAAGTTATGAATTATTCAAGCATCTGATTCCTTGTTAAAAGGAGGAGAAATTCAAATGGTATGCAAAAGGGTAAGAAGCTGTTATGAGTTTAATATTTATTCTATTTCTTTTTCAATTTTATTTATTTCTTAATTAATTAATACATTCAAACATACATTAACAACTACACCAACTCATCCAGCGGTAAAAATATTTTAATATAGCCAGGGCCTAGGTATCCGGTCTTCTTTGCATTAGAATTTCTTCAGTTGTTCACTTGTTCTGTCAGAGTTGGAAATCATAATTGTATGGACTTATTGTTTTATTAAAAAATTTAAGAACATGCTCAAAAAGAATTTAATAAATATCCATGTAAATAAATGTTTAATCAATTTTTTTTATGTTTTTTTGATAAAAAAATAAGTCTATTTTATGTTCTAAACAAAAAGTTAACAGCTTAAAAATATTCAATAAGTTTAATAGGACTCTGGATTCCGAAAAAGGTAGTAGTAGATAATTAAGAGCTAGGTTTGCCGAGCCAAAAAAAAAAATAACTAAGAGGTATACTGATCGTGGGAGCAGAATAACATTTCCTTGAAGAAAATATAATAGTATTTTGGTGATATTATATCACATGAGGTTTTATTTTATTATATATATGGAGTACCACTTCAAAGTATTAGGTCAAAACCAAGCCCAACAAGACCCGTAATCTTTATCGTATGAATGCGTGTATACCTATTCTATAATTCGTAGTATATAATTTGATTGCTTAGTAATATTCCATTATTCAGCGTCGATTAATGCAAGTGCTCTTTTAGACGGATATAAAAATTGAACATGAATGTATTTGAATTTCATTTATTTATACTTTTACCTCTCATTAAGGGTCAAAATACAAATAGGTGAAATTTAAATACACTCATATCCAATATTTATATTCAATTTTTATGTCCACATAGAATTTTTGTTAATACAAATTGCAGGACTATAAGATACGAGGATTTTTTTATTTATTTTTTTGGTTAAATTCATGGGTGATGGTTCGATAGAGTATTACTTGCAAAAAATTGTAATTTTTTTCCTTATTAATTAAGGGTGTGATATAATTACTCATAGGATATATTTGTTTCCAATTAATTTGGATGCATGAGATCGGATTATTTTACTAGATTAAGACCATTTTTAATAAAAACAAAATTAGTCCTAAAATGACACAATCTTAATTATGAACTATTTTTTTTTGTTTTTATTTTTAAAGTCACTTATGAGTGACTATATATTCACAAGGAAGACTCTGATATCAAAATAATTAAGAACTCCTCTTGAGTTATTAAATAGCCTTAAGATATATATATATGAAATGTGTAGAACACGTAGGCATGCAAATATTCAGATTAAATATTTTTTGGGTTATCCGAATTTACCTCTTGAAGCGTATGCTCACTATCTTTACGACGACACTTGGTTAGAATACGTACTAATTCACGAATACAACGGTGACCGGATTACAATCACCAAGATGAGTACCGACTAGTCATTTCACGGTCCGTGTGGCTTTAATCCTTTAAGCTCCAAAAACTTCAATGTATTACAAAGTGGCTATATGAAACACTTTCTCTCATTTGTCTATATTTTCAGCATAAGTTACCAAGGTTGTTAGTTATGGCACGTCTCTTTTTTACTAATATATGTCGCCATGCAATAACCTCAAATAATAGTGATAATTGATAAGTTACAAATATTTGTAACTTCCACAAATCATAATGATATGATTTGTATTCTTGAAACGTTAAGGAGAGAATAATTCATGTGCTCATTGTACCTAGACAATAACCTATGTGAATTTCAACCGGGTCAACCGCTCCATGGAGCACCAATTCGTGTATCCGACCCGAATTTTAACAAAATGTCATCTTAGGACTAATTCAAAATATAAAAAAAAAGTATTTAAAAGTTATTAAACTAATATAATTAATTAGTTCAAATACTCCAGTTACTTACATGCATTATTATTGGAAACAGGAATAAAAGGAAAACATCACCACAACTCCAGGCTGGTTATAAGATTATTAATTAAGATATAAATGTATTCCCGGCCTGCAATTATATTAGGGTTTAGGTTTTCAAAATTGAGAGCTGACGTCACTTCGGTTACTATGAAGTGAACTTCATGGTAAGTTCACTTCATAGCCAATACTGCACTGACACGTGGCGAGGGATGATACGTGTCAGCGCAGTATTGGCTATGAAGTGAACTTACCATGAAGTTCACTTCATAGTAACCGGATCCAGATTTTTGTGTATGAAGAGATAACAGAGATCTTAGCATGTGAGGTCGGGCCATTGAAGATCTCATTCACTAATTATCATATCTTCAGTTGGTACAGGAAAAAATTAAAATAGAAGCTTGAATTATCCAATGACCCCATGCAAGGTCGAAGAATTAAAAAAGAAAAACCAAATCGCGTTGAGATTTAATTTCTTTACAACGAAGCAGTGAGTTGGCATCTTCCGATATTAATTTCCTTGTAGTCCACCAAAATTTTTACCATGAAACATGCATGCAGACCTCATTAATTGATCCAGATATATAGAGCACTAATTAATCTTCTTATATATGAATAATAGAAAAAGGTGCGCGGGTGATGAAAACTATCAACTCAGATCAACACAACAATCAAAGCTAAGGATGGTAATATACATATGACAATAATAACAAAACATTAACAAATTATATATATATATATATATATATAGTGTAGGATGTTTGTTCCTTAATTTACACTTTTTCTTCTTGTTATTTTATAGGACTTGATATATACCATCGACTAACAAGGTTATAAATACTGACCAGCATTTGTCAAAGGTAGAAAGACTAAAGACAATATTTCTGAAGAAGCAAGATGTGTCCTACAAATATAAAAAGCTCAAACTCTAAGCCCACGAAAAATGAAATTGGTAAAAAAATGGAATAGATAAGATAATGGAATGGTGAATGGAGTGATTCATTTTATTCCTGACTCGAATGAGTCATTTCATACTCTTTCGTAAGAAGTAAAATTCACAAATTTTATAGGAATATGAATGGTTCATTCCATTCTAATGAAATAAGTAAACATACTTTTTTTTATTCCATGAGAATTAATGAATCATTTCATTACCATCTTAATTGATTCCTGCAATCTAAACATAATTTATGTGATAAATCGATTATGCAGTCGCAAGGGAAATCAGTTGACGAACCCATCTTGGTTATATAGATGTTGAAAAAAAAAATACTTGCAAGGATTTTGAGAAGAAAGTGATCATGCAAAACTTATTAACAAGAAGCTACGAGGACAATTGAATAAAATATAAATAATTGATGTGTTAAGTACTGCAATTTTTTTATTTTTTATTTGAAATGTACATATTTAATATTTTTAAGATTAGTTAACTAGTGACCTCTTAACTCATAATTCTTGGTTCAATTATGTTGCCAATTAGGTCTCTATCAATGGGTTAGATCAGAGTAAGTTATGCTCTGATCCAGTATAATCGATCAAGTGTGATAATAAATTAATGATTCGATTTATTATTATGTAATGGATCATTTATTTGTCTCATGATCTACTTGATCTAACAATACGGATCATGATTCAAATCGATCCATTTTAAAAAAAATATTTATACAACTATATTAATTTATAAAATGTTATTATTTATAAGTTATATTAACTTATGAAATAATATTATTTAATCTCTTTAAGCTTTTTACTTTTTCCCACTTTAATTTTTTTGAATTTTCTCTCACTAAATTACTTTTTTCACTCTCTCTATCCAAAAAGTTCAATTTTTTCATGTTCAAAAATTACTTTTTCTCTAAAAAATTCATTTAATTTAAATACAACATATCCATATACATTCATTTAAAGTAAACAAAAAATTCATTTAATTTAAATACATCATATATATATATAAGGGATCGATCCATAGCCAACGTTGTAAACTTAACATTATCCTTACAACAGATCTCAGTCGTTCATTCAGTGTAATGGAACTCCAATCTGCACTTTAATATGGGAGGCTCATTATGTCAATGTACAAAAATACCCTATTTTTAAAAGTAATTCTCGTCAGCATAATTAAACTATGGATTGAAGAGATTTTTTTTAACATCAAATTGGCTGGAGTCATTCTTTCTCTATTTTCAACAAAGTGGTCGAAAAAAGAGGGATACTTATAAGAAGATCTCATGCTCTTGTGATACTAATAAATCTTCGCATAACATCACATGTATGCCCATGGTTGTGATAAATTTAGTACTTCATTGTTAAACTATATAAAACTAACTCTCTTTATTTCCTTCGCCTTTTCTCTCTCACTCCCACTTCCTTTCTCGTTCATCTAATACTTTGTAAGTATTATTGAATCCATACAAAAGTTCAATAAATTAAGCAAAATGGGTAGTTCAATGCATAGACTAATAGTGGAGGTTTGCTAACCACTTTGTTGGAAATAGAGAAAGAATAATTTCGGCCAATTTGATGTAAAATAATAATAAATTCTCTCAAATTCGCAGTTTAATTATACGGACGATGATTACTTTTAAAAAGAGAAGGATTACTTTGTTGGAAACAGAGAAAGAAGGATTCCGACCAATTTAACATAAAAAAAATCTCTCAAATTCACAGTTTAATTGTGCGAATGAGGATTACTTTTAAAAAAGAATGTATTTTTGTATATTGACATAGTGGGCTTTCTGTCCACAGAACTAAACTGCGGGCTCCCTCATATTAAAGAGCAGATTGGAGTTCCATTACACCGTTCGATTCGTTAATGGACGGTTGAGATCTGTTGTAAAGATAACTTTATCCTTACAATGTTGGCTATAGATCAGTCCCTATATATGGAAAAAGGGAGTATAAACTGGGAATCAAAATCAAATATAGCTCCAAATGGGTCATTGAGATTGCAAAGTAACATGAAAAATGAAAAATGAAAAATAAATAATAAAAAAAAAAACCTTAGCGGTGTAAGAAGATGAAATTAAAGAAAATAAATAATATGTTGTGCTAGTATCATCTTCAAGTCGTCTTGTGCGTTTATTATGATAATTTTCATTCTAATAGTAAAGGAGCGACACTAATTAAGGTAATCTGTTTATGGGATTATTACAATTTGAGTTTGGTAAGTGTTGTTATTGGTTGGTGATTTTGAAGGATGGTGGAACATTATCTATAATTATCCATCATAAAGTATGAAAGCTATAGGTGGAACGAACAATGGGAAGTAATAGTATGTTATGTTTGGTGTTTAGATTGAGATTTTCTTTGTCAGTTTCTTCTTTGAAAACAATTTGAGCCACAGGCTATTACGCAAGTAGAAAATTGGAATATAAAATTTTTTTTTGTTTTGGTGGATCAGTGGACCAAATCAAATCAGATCTATGATTTGACTTATTTAAAATATTAATCCAATATATTAATTTATCATAAATCAATAAATAAATGAACTTGAGTTTTGATTTAATAAATTATATTGAAGTAGGTCAAATTAAGGCCAAAATTTCGCTTATTAACAGCCCTATTGCCAATGTACGTAATCTAGCTAGACTTAAGCCATCTCCATTTAATAAAATTAAAGAAACGTAGTCTTCACATAACACTGTGATAAAGAATCTAAATATTTACACACAGATTAATTAATTATGTAAGTCTTAAATTTGAGATCTCATATGATCATGTCCTATATAGATAGATATATATTTAATTTTATTGTATCACATACGAGTAACATATATAGTCATCCGATATAAGAATTTTATTTTTGAGCTTTTCTTTTGGATCAATAATGACCGATGATAATATTCCACCGACCAGATGGATGGTTTCCCTTGCATTTTGGACACTGTAGATATTTCGGCTCCTTCTTTGTTAAGTTGAACTGTTGAAGCATGAAATAATTGACAATATTATTATTAAGGCCACGTGAGTGAATCAATTAATTTATTTCATCTCTCTCTCTCTCTCTCTCTCTCTCTCTCTCTATATATATATATATATATATATATATATATATATATGATGGGAGAGTCACACGCTATCTCTCACTTGTTCTTGTAGAAGTCAAAATTCACAAGACTAAATGGGCTCGACTTTCATCAACTTTAATAATTATAGTAATTATAAGTGTCGACATAAAAATACAACTAATTAGTTGTTCATTTGATTTCAAAAATTGCGGAAAGAAGATGAAGCTGCATAAGTTACATTCAAGTGTTTTATTCAAACTAGTGCAATTTGGTGGGTACCCACACTAGAAAATTTCAGCTGCATGAAGTAAATGGCAGTATATATGTACCTTATTTATTTATATTCAATTTTTTGAGTTTGTTGTGAATAAATGCATATAAAGAAAAATAAAAAAAATCTATGACATAAATTAGAGTCTGGATCACTTGTCTCAAATAATGTGTTCTCGGCTTTTTGTTATCAAAAATAAATAAATTGTGCTATTGCAATTGCATACTTTATTAGTATTTTTGCTGAAGATTTGAAGGGTACCCAATATAATTTTGTTGGATCAATTAATTTATTAGAGAGGGAAAGCTGTAAACCGTATAGTGATAAATTAACCAAGAAAGGGATTGAATGACCACGTGGGCTTAATTAGGCCAATTATTTTACAATCAGTACTCATTTATATCGATTTTCATTTGTCACACTTTTATTGTATCTATTTCGTGAACCGTTTATAATAACTGTATTTGTCACAATACATTTGTATCAGTTTCTCAAACTATGTCGATTGCTTTTGTTTGTTATGGTTTAATTGTATCGGTTTTGAAACCGAAATAAATAAGTTTATTTGTAACGCTTTAGTTGTATCAATTTTAGAACCGGAAGGTCCGGAACAAATAAGTTTATTTGTTACGGTGTGGAATCATTTGGATAAAAAGTGTACTATTTTTCTTTTCAGTTTAATAAGGAAAAAAGCTACGTTTTTTGTGTTAGAGCTAGTCAATTTTAATATTTTTGTGTTAGAGCTAGTCAATTTTGATATTTATCAACACGAAGTATGACTATCTTATTAAAAAAAAAATTAAATATATGATAATATGTACCTATGAAATACTATAAACATTATTTAATATTTAATTCGTTGTGAAAAAAATGATCATGGTCAATTTAGTGAAGATAAAAATAATTTAGTGCACCCTTCATATATATAATGTCACAATCATCATTGATGATATTTGTTAATAATTAGTAAGTTAAGCTTGGTGTGCCAGATCAATTATCAAAATCTAAATGAGAAATTAAAATTTTAAATATATGTATAAATCTACACGTAAATAAAAGAGAAAAAAAATTCTTGTTGGAAAAGATAATATGAGTTTTTTAATATTATAAATATGTTTTAATTTTTGGATAAACTTTTTAGAATTTATTTTCGTAAATAACTCCAAAAAAAAAATTCATTTCCTAAATTAACTTATGACTAATTAAAAAACTTAGTTAACTCAGCTAACTTTTTGATTGTTCTCGTTATCATATATAGTATAAATGAATCTTATGTATCGCATTATTGAAATAGTTGCTTGTCAAAAATAAAATAAATTAAACTATAGTCTGAATTTGGATAAGTGAACCCTCTCGGCCAGGTTTGGTACAAACAAGTCCTCGTGCGCCCTAGTCTCAAAAAAAGTGTGCTGGGTTTCCATGGCGGAAGGGATAAATGAATTCAGATTTCAGACCCCACTCGCATATATTGAGTCCTCGTTTTCGGGCACAATGCCACTAAATTTCTCCGAAGGGGTAGATAATTTATATATATATATATATATATATATATATACATATATAATATATAATATGGACCACGTACAGCTACATCATGAATTAATGTAGGTTTGTTCTCTACCTAGAACTCCGACAAGTGACATATAAAAAAATATGCTGTGGTTTAAATAAATTTGTTACTCCAAAAGATTAGAAGCTGCTTAGCAATTCTGGGAGTGTTTTTATATTGCTTCATTATACAAATTAAGAAAGTCTATACATACATACCGGATATATATATATATATATAAAAGAAACGCCCGTATCTCTTTCCTCTTGATACTGTTGGTGGGAATTCCTTATAAATTGCTCTTTTTCTTTTCTTTTTCTCTTTCCTCTTGCCAACCACCAAACTAGTGTATGCGCCACCAAGGCAGGCAGCATAGTTTCTTCAAGTTATATAGGCAAGCATAAGATCATATAATTAATAATGCCCTGTTTTTATTTCTATTGGTTTTAAAAAATGCTTTTAAAATTAAAATTAAATTTATATATGGGTATGAAGGAAATGAAATGAAATGACTTGGTCTATCATATTAAAAACCAATGGGGTTTGGTTAATTACTAGCTTTTTAGGGTTATATATCAAGTGACTTTAAATATATTGACCACACAAAAAATGTGCCTCAAATACGTGGGCAGCTTCCTATTTATTTCTTAAGAAACTTTCATTTTCAAGTCAATTAGTAGGATTTGATTGTGAAACAAAATAGACTTACAAATCATAATTTAATCATCAAATAAATAAATTTGGTCCAATATATTGGGTCAAAATTCACTTCTGCATATAGAATTTATACAGATATTTTGTACTCTGAACAAATCAGACGATGATTAGACATCACATTAAACAAAGGTAATCAAATCATGGGGTCTTAATTGAATAATGGTCATCAAATCATAGGGTTGTAAAAAAATGTCAGCTTTAAAGATCCTCTAGATAGGATGTTTAGTCCATCAGGCCAAGTGTGATCAATATAAATTGGTGGGTTTCATATTTGTACATAAGCACAGTGCCCACAAGCAAGCTTTTTAAAATATTTACCGGTGAAGTCAGTAGATGTTTTTCTCAATAATCAAAAGACAAAAGAAAAAAAAAAGGAAAAAGAAAGGTCAGTTGTTGTATATTATATTATATATATCAGCTTGTTTACGAAGAGTTTTCAAGGAATCTTGGCTACTGAGTCCCCATAGAAGATCTCATACCCTAACAAACGTATCTCTCCTTCTTTATTTATCACCAGCTCAATTGATAAATAAAAAAGAGAAATTAAGGTAGCTTCTAATAATTGAAGATATCGAATAATCTGATCGAGCTAGCTAGCTATGTTTTCTTTAAACCAAACCGATGAGCTTGTGTTTCAGATCCACCCTTCAATTCCTGCACAACAAGAAGAAGAAGAAGAAGAGGCATTAGTCCAACAAGATCTTACACTACTGGATCAAGCTTATGGCGCCTGTGTCCCTACGAGTAATTATGCAAACAACGCGAAAAGGCATCGGAAGAAGTCTTTATTAAATAGTACAGGTGACAACAACAATATTGATGAGAGTGGAAAAAAGGTCATGCATAGAGAAATTGAACGATTAAGAAGGCAAGAGATGGGTAAACTTTATGGATCACTTCGAAATCTTATCCCTCTCGAATTCATCAAGGTAATTGTATATATTTTCTTTTTTTTTAATTTGTAGTGTTAAATTAATTTCATTTGGGGTTTTTTATATAATTTCTAGGGATTAATTAATTAATATATTGATGGTGCTTCAGGGAAAACGTTCAATATCGGATCACATGCATCAGGCTGTGAATTATATAAATCACCTTCAGGGAAGTATTAAAGAACTAGATATCAAGAGAAACAAGCTCAAGATGGTGTCTGTTAAAAGTGTTATTAGCCCTGGGAGGAGTGGAAGTAGTTCAAATAATTGTTTGCCAGAAAATAATAATAATATTGTTACGGTCACTCCATGCTGGTGTGGTGTTGAGATTTTAATCAGTTGCGGATTGATGGAGGAAGGATTCCAGTTATCAAGAGTGATGGAAATACTACTTGAAGAAGGACTCAATGTTATTAGCTATGCTTCTGCGAGAGCAAATGAGCGCTTACTTCACACTATCCAATCTGAGGTATATATATTCACTAATCTTCTAGATTTAGCTAGGGTTTCATTTTAAATTTTTATTCAAAAAATTTATGAAACCTTGATCCTTGCAGGCAAGTGATCCCACATGCATTGATATGTCTGCGCTGCAACAGAAACTGAATGACGTAGTTTGTGGTTAAATTTCTAGTAAGTGTGCAAGTGTATGTACGTTGAAATGCTGCAACCCTTCTGGATTTCAAATAATTAGCTAGCTAGAAGAACCAGTTTTAGGTCTTAATTTATAGATATTTTGACTAATATATATGTTTGTGGAAATTAGAATTAATGGATTGCAGTATGAGTTTCTTGGTCCTAGGGTGTAATTTGTGAACTAACATGATGCTTGAGTTCCCTCTTAATTAGCCTATATTTTTACTTTAGAATGGATTGCTGTTTGATTATTCAAGTGTACTACGTACCTCTGTGTCCAGGGAGAAAATATTCCGGCGATGGTATCACATTCCAATCATATATATTGAGTCACAAAATCAACGGAGCTAGCCTACTAGTAAAAGAGAGAATTTTTTTGCAACGGCATAAATTTGGAGACATCTACAATCTTGTTACTTGCCTAAATAACAATAGTTCCAGTTGATATTGTTGCTGAATAATATGACAACATGGTATCACTGTGATATTGAATATTTTCTGTTAAGCTCTACGTTGGAGTCAGTTGTGAAATAACTTGGACTGAGCATATTGTTTTATAGCCCCATATGTTAATTAGCTATAATTACTTGTTCATTTGAAATTACTTAGATGGAAGCTGGTTAGAAGAAAAGGTGAGAAAATATATAGGAATACCTTGTTTGTGTAAATATAAGACTCCAAATGAAACCAGCTTTGTGTCATAAATGACTCATTTTATTAACTGAATAGGAAATTGTGTATTATTCTCCAAGATCCTTCCTATCACGAAACATGACTAGCTCATTATTCCTCTCATTTTTGTAGTGCATGCTATAAGAGCTTGATATATATAAATGTATAAATCACAAAATATATAGCTTAGTTTAGTAGTTGTCTACCACAATATATATAGCTTAGTTTAGTGGTTGTCTACCACAGTATATATAGCTTAGTTTCTATAATAAATTTTCCTGTTTTGCCTGAAATTTGCATGGTAGCTAGCTAGGTTGTCACACCAAGTTTCATATAAGGCTCTGCGAGCTTTTTGTACTTAATACCCCATTCGTATATATCTTCCGGTTGTGTAATTATAATTTGTTGGTTGTGCACGCTTAAGTTGAGTCTGATGGTGTTGGCATGCACAAGTTAATCTCAAGCTAGATAATGCATGGTTATCAATGTACTAAGCTTTAAATTTGAGGCTGTTAATTCTTGCATGTGGTGCTTGCATCATTTTGCAAATCAAGAGTCTGTGTAATATATTATACATAGAGTATATCTATGTATACATCTAAAATATACATTCAAAAACACACACAAAAGTAAAATAAGGAGTAATAAAATATACACTTGGATATACACATAAATATATTCTTATACATGTATATCCCTCGTGCAAATTACCCTCTCTAACAGCTGGCCAGGGCCCAGCAATATTGATTGACCAGTATATCGATATCATGAACACACATTTCTCTTCTTCCCATTTGTTTTTACTTCTCTTCACTTGTTTGTGGTCCAATTTCTTTTCAGAATTTAGCTTCAACGATGTAATATGATTTATTGATTTTTCAAAAATAATAAATGTTATAATTAGTAGTATTTTACATATATAGTTTATAACTTTAACAATATTCATATCAATTTTTAAATTTAAAAATATTTGTAATTAACTACAAAAGATCAATATTAATCCTTCATTTTGAAATGGATGGAGTAGAATTTATGTATATCGTAAAGATGTATGCAGGTATTTATGTCTTGTGTGAACATGGTAGTCGACTTCATGAATGTATGCCACCAAATCCATGGGGGTCCATCTTGCTTAATCAGTTGCTTGTCTGTTCGTATATATGTCTGAGTCATGATATTCTAACTCTATATATGCAATATAAGTGGCTACAGCATTTAGTCTGGAAACTTAGTAGTCCGTATCAGATTAGTATTCCAGCTTCCTCTTCTTCTTTTTTTTTTAAAAAAATTCCTACTAATTTTTGGTGCCGATTTTCCTTTTATCCGCCTGAAGTTTCCCCATCGTTATATAAATTACCTCGAAAATGTCATTCTCTCTACAAGTCTTAAATGGATTTAGGGGTTGCAAAACCTCCCTAACCAAATTCTACAAATTTATGACTTTACTAGAAGTTGTATGTCATGTCTTATTACGACATGAATCATCCTACTCCGTTTCACAAAACTAATTCACTTTTAATTTTTTTACCCCAATTAATTTGTGGAATCTTAAATATCAAATTTGATATTAATTAATTTGTTTTAGTTAATAAAATTGTGAATAGTGTGAACTATATATCCAAAAGTATAAGTAATTATAAATTTTGTTTTTTTAAAATTTGAATAAATTCATATCAATTTAAATTTTAACATTTAATATATTATATAAATTTAAAAAGCCAATATTTGGCTATATTTTGGAAGAACGTTGGGAGTGCTAACTAGAAAGGTTTTCTAACTGGCATCAAATAAAATCTATATAATTACTAACACTGTTTGTCATCTTACTCAAGAATTTATAGTTACAGATCGTCTTCAATTTTTATTTTATTTTTCCGTAAACAGATCGACTTTAATTCATCAGATATCATCATCAAGTGTTTTTAGAAAAAGAGCAACCAGGATATTAGTTTAATATATAGTACTACTGCTAATTAGGTGTGCTATGATTTGATTTCAAATTATTGGAATTGGTTTATACTTCCGTGAGACTAACGAATGGTCACTATGACAGGATTGTCGGGAGTCTCACTTTTTGGTGAGCGAACGGCTTTCCGGTCTTGAGTTTGACTAATGTATTTGGTCTCATTGAATTGAGCACGTGTTATACATCAGACAATTAACATGACTAACCAAATTAGTGAACTTGGATAAATTTGTATGTTCATTTATTTTTTTTCTTGTGGTATTCAATCTTAAATCCAACATAAATTGATGGTAAACATGTTTCATCTTCACCAAATTAAATTAAATACTCTCTCCGTTCTATTTTACTTGTCGTTTTAGAAGAAAAAAAATACAAAGGTTAAAAAATGTAATTAATGATTTGTCTGATTGACCAAAATAATTATAAAATCTCAATACTTATCCTTCTAAAATTTATTGAAAAAATGAAAAAATATGCAAGTTGATATTTAATATATATATATATATATATATATATATATATATAAGAATAATATAAAAAATTAAGTTATCAATGTTTTTTTAAAATCTACAAATGACAAGTAAAAAAAGAATAAATTTTACTTTCTAAAACGATGAATAAAAAAAACTAAGGGAGTAATTGATATATATATATATATATATATATATATATATATAGAGAGAGAGAGAGAGAGAGAGAGAGAGAACGGCATGCAATGCAATCAGATTCATTGAAGGAAGAATTAACCACAACAAATAGTGGTGGACCTGCTGCCACTCTAGCCAGCTACTACATAACTCTTGTTTGTTTTTCATCGCTTGTAGCTAGTCTACAATCGTGAACTAATGAAACGGAAACCCACAAAAATATAAGAACATAAGGGTCTTAAACGTCAGCTCTCAAATACACATATTACTGAATTTGTGTGAACTAATCAACTAACACATTCTGTAGTATATTTTTAACGAGTACTCTTAGGAGATTCAATTATATACTCCCTTCATTTCAAATTATATGATTATTATTGACTTCTGAAAGTCAACTTGAGACATTTTCAAATTTAAAATTGAGATGACTCATTAAAAATTATAAAATAATAAAATTTACAGTGAATAATATTTTTTAGATAATTTATAATATTCATCATTAATTGTATTGATTAAATTTTTTTTAAAAAAATCTATGTCAATTTTAAAATTAAAAATATCTTAAATTAATTTTAAAAGGTCAACAAAGATCGAATAATATGGAAAGGAGAGAGTATTTTAGATAGTAATTAATACTAAGGATGATGTACGTAGCTAGTCGGTTAAGTTGGCATTGTTATTTTAATATTTCAGTTGTAATTCTACGTATACGTGATGATTAATTGTATACATAGATAGTGTTGTTACGTTACGTGCTATCTTCAGTATAGAATAGTCTCGATCAAGAGACAAATAATTACAAAGGATGAAATTAATTAGTATAATTTTTTTAACAGAATGAATCATATTGAAACTTGAGAAAAGTGTGTTTTTCTTACTTTCCAGCTAGTAATTAATAAAGTGTATGATATGTATCATAATTTAATGATTCACTAATTTTAGAAACTTCCAATGAGACGAGGTGCGAACTGCATGCCAATGTACCTGGTCATCTTGTACACTTCAGGAAAGCAAAAAGTTTGGCATCTCCAAGCATTAATATATTTAAGTAATCCCAAAAAGTAAAAACCTACTATTCAATTTTAAAAGAAGAAATTAAACAAAATTATATATTTGTATTAAATTATTAAATATGGAAAGTAAGAATTAACTACACGCGATCATGTTTGGTTCCATTATCAGCGTGTAATTTTGCTTTCAGCCTTTTCCTAATAAAATACTAACATTATTGATGCTCCCCGCTCATATTTCTCCTTGATCAATCTCTTTATGACCTACATATACCAAATTAATTAACTAATTAATATTATTAGTATTTTTTTTATATATATTCAAATGCCTGTAAAGTTAGGAATCCAATCATCAAGTATATATAATTAATATGATTATTTGGGTATATTATTAATCTCCAATTAGTTAAGTAGTACTCATGTGTTCCATAAAAACAGTTGTTTATTATTTTTTTACACAAAAAAAAATCTAAAAACCTTTAATTCAAATCTGTGATGGGCCTAACAGTATGTAGTACTTAATTATATACGGATCATGATTAATCATCAATATGAAAATAATAATAATCATTTTGACGTTTATTATTAGTGTCTCCCTATTAGGCCTCGAGGCTAAGGGCTAATTAATTTTTTGAAAATCGGCCCAAATTGTCCAAACCAAACTAAATCAAACCTTTTCAGTGGATTTGCAGTTTGTGGGCCGGGTTGGTTTTAAAATTTACAACAAATTTGACATATGGTTTGTTATAGAGACTAAATCTTATGTCTCGATTATTGTTCTATCGTATTTATATATTGTTGTTGGTGTTTTTTATTCTCATATTTATTTAGGGTTCTTTACATAAGTATACAACAATTAGTAAAAAATTACAAGAATAGTGCACTAACAAAATAATTACATGCACTAATAAAATAATTACAAAAAGAGTGCAACAAGATAACCCATTAAATCATTATCCCTTAAATCAAGGAGAACTATAACCACCCTATTTACTCCTCTCTATTTAATGATCTCATTAACCAAAATCAGAATATATATATATATACACACACACACACACCATATGGTGCAACACAATTCCCATTTTCAGCCCTCGAGAACACAATTGAATCGAAGCGGCGGATGACTGACCAAACTGTGGAGACAGGGTGCGGAGACTTGTTGGACGACGGCGGAGCAGCACTGGTTTGGGCCGACGGGGTGAGTATGGTAAAGTGCGACGGATTCCGGGACGTGGGTGGCGCAGAGAAGAGGGCTCCGCCATTTAAGGCAAGTGGATGAGGAATTCATGGTGGTGGTGGTGTTGATGTTTCTTTGAACTACAAGAGATGATTTTTTTTCCTAGTTCGACAAACATTCATATTTGTTAGTTATGTATTTTTCACTTTTGGATTTTCAATCTATTATTATGGCTAAATTCTCTATGATGTGATTTTTACCTTTATAAGAGTTCCAATTGTGAAAACAATTCTGCTTGGGGTCGAAATATTAGTTTGAACATGCATAGAGTATATATTGATGATATCACATGATCATTGCCCTTTATTGAATGAGAGTGATCTTATTCACCTACTTCTGGATTGTCTGAATCTTTACCTCTTTCTGATATATCCATCGAACTGTAGCAGCAATTAATGTTTGGTTACCTTTATATGAACGTTTGGTTACCAACATCACTATGGAAATGTACTTATGACTATTTTGGTTATCCACATAAATTAAAATGGTTACCTTTGTACGAAAGTTTGGCTACCAACTACACTATATTCAAAATATTTTTTATGAATATGGCAATTGTTGTGAAATTTTTTTATGACTATTTGGTTACACACTAAAACAATGTTTGGTTACCTTTGTATGAAAGTTTGTCTACCAAATGTTCTTAATTCTTTTATAATTTATTGGTAACCCAATAAAACTGAATTGATTACATTTGTATGAAGGTTTGGCTACCAACTGTACTATGAAAAAAAAAATTCTATAATAGATTTTTTATAATTAATTGGTAACCCAATAAAACTGAATTGGTTACCTTTGTATGAAGGTTTGGCTAACAACTGCACTATGAAAAAAAATTTATAATAGATTTTTTATAATTAGTTGGTAACCCAATAAAACTAAATTGGTTACCTTTGTAAAGTAGCTACCAACTGCATTATGAAAAAAAAATTCTATAATAGATTTTTTATAATTACTTGGTAACCCAATAAAATTGCATTGGTTATCTTTGTGTGAAGGTTTGGCTACCAACTGCAGTATGAAAAAAAAATTGTATAATATATTTTTTTTGAAATTAATTGGTAACCCAATAAAACTGAATTGGTTATCTTTGTGTGAATGTTTGGCTACCAACTGCACTACAAAAAAAAAATACTATAATAGATTTTTTATAATTAATTGGTAACCAATAAAACCATATTGTTTTGGTTACTAATTAGATATATTTTGGTTACGACATACTATTGATTTGGTTACCACTCACAATATTGTTTTGTTTTTTTTTAAAAAATTGAAAAATTGATAGTTGCAAACAAAGTGTTTCATAATTTTGGTTACCAATTAGATTTATTTTAGTTACTACATACTATTGATTTGGTTACCATTCACACTATTGTTTTTTTAAAAAAATCGATAGTTGCAAACAATGTGTTTTAGAATTTTGGTTACCAATTAGATATATTTTGGTTACTACGTACTATTGATTTGGTTACTATTCACAAGCACTGTTTCCGACTTTTGGTTACTAATTAGATATAAACTTGGAGTGTAACAATTATATTTTTAAACTAGGAAAACAGTTAAAAGGATAGAGAATTTAAAACTTTAGTTTTCTAGTTTATTTGATCCAAACGGATCTTTATAATTTGAAAATCTATTTTAGGAGATATGAATGAATAATATACAAATTTTCTAAAACTTCAAAATCCGTTATAAGGGAAATATACATAGAAGATAATTCAAACAGATTTTTCATGATATTAGGACCTTTAGTTGTGATAATAATCTGTTAGGATTATCAAAATAAAGTTTCTAGATTTTTATAACTCTTAGATTCGTTGATTAAAAAAGGATATCACCTTGATAAATTCCTTGATTTTAGGAAACCAACAAAAAGCTTATATAGATAGATATTTAAAAGTCCAAGATATAAAAGCTTTTTTGAATAAAGATAAGAAACAAAACGGATCTGCACTTAATTTGAATTTGAATAAGATAGTAATTTGAATTTTGAATTTTAAAATTTGAAATGTGCAATTAAATAAAAACATGAGCCACATCAGCAACTCATTAAACCACTCAACTAAATTAAAGGGATAAGAATGCACTAATTTATAAATTAAATATTAAAGATGTACTAATTTTGTAATTATTTTATCTATGCACTGTTGTTGTAATTATTTCTAAAAATGTAGTATAAAGTATAAATGTCCCTATTTATAATTAATATTATAGGGGGAAAAATGACATCTCAGTAATATATCAGGTGTGAATGAAATATGAAATGAAAGAATTAATATCTGTTTTTGGTTGTGTGTAACAATCTCACACACACACACATATATATACATATATATATATATATATATATATATATATATATATATATATCAATTTCACCAAACTTCCCCCTAAAAAATAATTGACTAAAATTTAAACGATTAACTTTTCCATCAGGCCGGTTTTAATATTCTGACTTATTTTTTTCTTAAAGAATAAAATAGAATTTTTTAAGTACATGCATCGCAGAATATTATGTTGCAACATTTGCACTGCGATAAATATTTTTATATTTTATTATAAAGAATTAGCATTAATTCAATTAACTAAGGACGCCTTGAAGAAGAACTTTCACAAAGTTATAAAAAAAATAAAGAATTAAAATTAAATTCAGCCGAACGAGCATTGACATTTTACCATGATTTGCGTAACAAATATTTGGATTAAAGAACATATTTTTATATGCAGAATTTAGCAGAGCACTAGCTATTGATCATAAGCAACATACTTTTCTGATTATCAGCTGTACCTGGCAGAGTCGCATGCTCCAAAGCAACTGATTAATAAAAGCTAGCTAGTGTATTAGATTTTTCCTCCCGGAAGGGCCGGGCCGGGGACATATATACAATGTGCATGCCACAGCAAGATATTTTGATCCCGTCATTCATATTTTTTGAGAATAAGAAATTAGGATTATTTTCGTATGCAAAAATTGTACTTAGAATATAACTATTAATTTCAAGTGTATTGTTTGTTTTTAAATTTAGACTTAAAATTATTAATTTAGGGATTATAAAATAACTTAATATGCGAACTATTTAATACTATGTTTAACCAGGTAATATAATTCTGAAATTATAATCTCATACATTATAAATTATAATTTTTGTAAACAAACATACCTCAATAAGTTAAAAAAACATGCTTATCATTAAATACCATGGGACACGGCTTCATTAATGGAAGATATATAACACATTGTGATAAATTCGTCCAACTCCATGATTTAAGTTTGAGTTTTATTACTAATTTTAGACCTAGCGTGATAGACTATATTATAGATTCTTGAAAAAAAAAGCTTTCAACAATCGAAATTCTTATTAATATTTAAGCTACAATAATATTAGAACTTTGGATTAATAAGTATTTATTATACATTAAAAACAATTAATTAAATATTTCATTGTAAATTAAATCCTTAATTAGGATATATATATATATATATATATATATGCCAACTATTGAATTTGAAATAAATATGACACTTCCAAGTGATATGAAGCTTAACAAAAACGTTAATGACAAAATTACAAAAGTTTAGAGGGTCCTAATAAGCGGCCGTCGTGATCACACTATAAAATTCCAGCCTTCTTGACTTCCAAGGCTGCCTTTGTCTTTACCATTAATTAGCCCACCTCCCTCCTTCATTTTAGGCTTTGAGATTTCCGAACTATTCTTCCATTTCTTCTAGCTGGTTCCACCTGTTTATTTTTTTCCTTTTAATTTTCTCTCTCTCTCTCTCTCTCTCTCTCCCTCTCTCTCTCTCTCTCCAACTTCACTGGCCGGTCTAATTTGATTCCACTGGAAAAATGATAAGAAAATGGTTTTGTTGCACAGCCAATGATCAAGAACAATCAAATATCAGGTGAGCTAGCTCTATTATAGAGTAGTTTTGTTTCTCTTAAGTAATTCAAATATATCTTCTTCTTTTCTTTTTTTTAAATGCTGTGACAATTATAATAGATGTGTTTTTCTTACCATGTTCGTTTTTTGTGTGTACTATTTCTTGTGTTAGTGTAAGCAAAGATAATAATAGGTCAAGGGATTATCCATGGGAAATCTACACTCTGAAAGAGCTAGTACATGCAACAAACAATTTCCATAACGATAACAAGATTGGAGAAGGCGGTTTTGGAAGTGTTTACTGGGGCCGAACTAGTAAAGGCGTAGAGGCAATCATGTCCATCTCTTCGATCTCTTTTTTCCTTCTATTAAATTTTATTACCACAAAGAGATTAATGAATCGAGCTAGAAAAATTTCTGTTTATTAAAAATATTGAACAATTTGATGTTGTACGTACAGATAGCGATCAAACGACTAAAGGCAATGACTGCAAAAGCAGAAATGGAATTTGCAGTGGAAGTAGAAGTTCTGGGGAGGGTGAGACACAAGAATTTGTTGGGATTGAGGGGATTTTATGCAGGTGGAGATGAAAGGCTTATAGTCTATGATTATATGCCTAACCACAGCTTGATCACCCATCTCCATGGTCAACTCGCTGCTGATTGCCTCTTAGATTGGCCTCGAAGAATGAGCATAGCCATCGGATCAGCACAGGGATTGTCGTAAGTATATAATATACTCCTTCTTAATTATTTTTATTAATGAGTAGAACAAAACACATGAACACCTAAGTCTCCCAATAGCTTAATTTGGCTTATGAAAATACAAAATATTTCTAGCTAGGCAGTTGATAATTGCGCTCCAATTTTCACAAACAGTACTACTGTAAGGTTAAAACTGAGCAAATTGTATTTTACAGCGAAGCTCAACTGATAAATTTAAAGTGATTTTACCATTTTACCTAAATCTATCAACATATTAATTAAGATAGCTAATTATATTGTCAATTTTGTGGACAAGGGTGATTTTGTGGCCGGCCACTTCATGATATATAGATTAATATAATTCATAATTGATTTGAATTCTTAGTTTATTTTCAAAGTCAAACTCTTTTGATCACTAGAACCAGTATTTAACTATGGATAGGATCATAACCTGATTATGAAACTTCCTGCAGGTCTTACCATTTAATTTTCTTGTTCTTTTAATTGGTTTAATTAAGGTACTTGCACCATGAAGCAAATCCTCATATAATACATAGGGACATAAAAGCGAGTAATGTACTCTTAGACTCAGATTTCCAAGCAAAGGTTGCTGATTTTGGTTTCGCAAAGCTTGTACCAGAGGGAGTTACCCATATGACCACTAGGGTGAAGGGAACCCTAGGGTATTTAGCACCCGAATACGCCATGTGGGGAAAAGTATCCGAGAGCTGTGACGTTTATAGCTTTGGAATACTACTACTCGAAATCATCAGTGCTAGAAAACCGATAGAGAAACTCCCCGGTGGAGTTAAGCGCGACATTGTGCAATGGGCTACTCCATTCGTACAAAAGGGTACATATGAGCATGTTGCTGACCCTAGGTTAAAGGGTAAGTACGATCGCGGTCAGTTGAAGAGCATGATCTTGATAGCAATGAGGTGTACGGATAGCAATCCGGAGAACCGGCCTAGCATGGTGGAAGTTGTGGCGTGGCTAAAAGGTGGCACGGGGATCAGAAGGAAAGAGATATCAATAGTTAGAGATCATATGGTTGATCAGGATATTGGTGATGATGATACGGATTATGAAGGCAAGTTTGGAGCGGGAAAATCTGCACCAAGAATGGTACGAGGGGGATCAAGAAGAAAATGAATTTAATTAATGCGGGATTGAATTGTGTGATACGGTTAATCTTGATTTGCTTAGTAACAAAATTAAACCGGCCGCGCGCCATCAAAGGAGGATTGGAATTAATCAAGAGGTTCATATTTTATTTTTTGAATGCCCTCATTTTGAAGGGACATCAATATTAGTACAAATGAATTTAATAATCAGCATGAATATGTTCATATTTGATTAACTTCATTAATTGTTATTAGAGCAATTCAACCGAAAATGTTGTGCTCAAATTATCTGACAATACTTTCCAAACAACAGAATTTTCGGAGCACAAAATTTTTTGGGCAGTATAGATTTTTCCTTCCATACGTACGGTGCTATATATGAGTTCTTCTATGCAGATATGAAAATTGGACATGAGTGTATTTGAATTTCACCTATTTGTATTTATATCTCCCATTGGAGGTCAAAATACAAATAGGTGAAATTCAAATACACTCATATCCAATTTTCATGTCAATTTTCATGTCAACATAGAGTTTTTGGCTATATATATGAAATGTGCTATGTATTCATGAGGAAGGCTTATCATTATCAATTCAGGTTCGTCATAGAATATAGAAGCCACTGTCAGTTAATATATAGCTAGCTTTCAAAGGAAGATAAATAATATTCAACAACTTGATCCTATTAATTGATATGTCACAATTAAGGCTCATTCTGTATTGTATACTTCTACTTTTAGGGGACACGGATTTGCTACCAAACACTTTATTGTTTTTACTTATACTGCCATGCTAAATAAATCATTTAAATCTAGCAACGATGCTTTGGACCTGGATGTTTACATTTGCAGCACTCCCTTCGTCCTTAAAAAAATAAAAATAAAAGAAGTATTAATTATTACTTTTTATGTTGCTTTTTGAATCTTTTCTTAATAGTTATATCTAAAATATTAAAATTTATTACTAAAAATATTGAAAAAATTTCAAGGTTTGTTTAATGCAAAGTTAGTATATCTAGAAAATAAGGATATTGTTCTCTTTTGGAGAAGGAGGATACATCGAGACAAATAAGTTGTTAAAAAAGTGCAACTATATATGTATGAGATACAAGTCGCAAATTAAGTTAACGTACATTTTTTTTTCCATAAACAGACGAGTCCTCACGAACCCATTCTTATTTTTAGAGTAAAGGGAGTGCAATGTTTTAATTACTTACAGAAAAGAAGAATTGATTTCATTACTATTAGTATATTTGTTTATTTTTATGAAAATAAAGTAATAGGGTTTGAGCTGTTAATGCATGGAAAATGATAAACCCGGCCCATTCTCAAAAAATAAGGATAAACATTTTTTATATACTCCATTCGTCTCATAATAAACGTTATAATTTGACTTTCATGATAAAATTGACCATTTTTTTAAATTAATAAATCTTTAAAAAAAAAATTCAAGATACATACACCTAAAGATTATGATCATAATAAATTACGAAGAACGTACTACTAATGTCAAGTTTTGTAACTTAAAAATTCTATACAGATATTATTAATTATTTATTTTAAAAATAATAAATTGATCACTAAAGTCAAACTAAAACGTTTATTATTGGACGGAGAAATTAATTAATTGATTTCATTCTGTCACGTTATAATTTAATTATAATTATAATAATAAATAAAGATAGATGCAACCCCCACGCAAAAGTCTCCGCTTGGGCAATTATCGCATGATGTATTGTAGCATTCCGCATCGACCGCACCACCAAAAAACAAACCTAATCTAAAAAGACAAAACGTATCAAATTTTGAGTTTGTTTTCATGTTTCGGCATTCTACTTGTTAAAGGTGGACTAGGATTGATTTAACTTCATGTGAATTAATGGAAGGACTAAGGAGAGTATATATTTCGCACATCATCATGGTGTAAATTCTACAAAAAAAAAAAAAGAGTTTTAATTTTTATTTTTTTATGTCTACTCATAATTATAATAAATTTTTAGTTTAGTGTTGAAATTTAGATGTTAAATTTAACTACATACGTACCTCTTTTAATTTGGAGGGAGTAGCTAGGTCTTTTGCCATAGATATATATGTATAATGCATGATATATGTATATGTATATTAAGCATTGGAACCACCATCAATTTCACAAGCCCTTCCAATTTTGTATCTGTTTTTATATATGCACCATGAGAAAAACACGGCTGGTTCAGTTTTTTATGGCTCCGAAGTAAAAAACAAAAATATTATGATAAAGGCGTTCATCACCATGTAAATATATTAATATTATATTATTATGTATTCTTGGGCATCGAGTAAAATATCAATTGGGTACCGCATGTGCTTGGCCTCCAAGAATATTAGTCCTATAAAAAGACTCTACGGCTCTCTCTTTCAATTAAAAGATACACATACATAAACACTAATAAGTAATAAACGCGAGATTTAAGAAAGACTTGAAGGCTATATCTTATATATATATATAACTCAAAATTATTTAAACAAGCAAGCTAGCCAGCTCTCTGCAAAATCCAGAACGAGGCTGGCCCCACGCACGCAAGCAAGCAAGCAAGCAAACCAATTCCACCAAACATGTCGAATAACTTTGAACCCGCCGTTAATCTCTACGCCCAGTTAGGCATCAAGCGTAACCCCGACGGTTCCATCACACGCCAGGGTCCCATCCCATACACCCCAGCCACACCTGATTCCACCCACTCTTCACCACAACAAGTGCTCTCCAAAGACATCCCCGTTAACCAATCTAAGCAGACTCTCCTGCGTATTTTCCTACACCGGAGGGCACTGGATTCCCCCTCCACCAAGCTACCTCTAATAGTTTACTACCACGGCGGCGGCTTCATCGTAGGCAGTGCAACCTTACCCACTTTCCACGACTTCTGCACAACCATGGCCGTCCAAATCCCATCGGTCATTGTATCGGTCGGTTATCGTCTCGCACCGGAGCACCGGCTTCCTGCGGCCTATGAGGATTGTGTGGAAGCGTTGCACTGTATCAAAACCACCCATGAAGAGTGGTTGACCAAATTTGCTGACTTTTCAAACACTTACCTCATGGGCAGCAGTGCTGGGGGCAACATAGCCTACCATGCAGGCTTACGGGCAGCCGCATGTGGTGACGATCTCGGACCACTGAAGATCAAAGGGTTGATATTGCACCAACCATTTTTTGGTGGGACCGAGAGGACCAAATCAGAAGTGAGGTTAGTGAACGATCGGATATTACCGCAATATATTAACGATTTTATGTGGGAAATGGGATTGCCAATTGGGGCTGACCGTGATCACGAGTACTGCAATCCGACGACCGGGGGTGGATGCGGTGAGATTAGGAAAGTGGGGTGGAAGGTTTTGGTGACTGGGTGTGACGGTGACCCGTTGATTGACCGCCAGATGGAGTTTGTAAAAATGTTGGAGGAGAATAGAGTAGAAGTGGTGGGTAAGTTTGGTGGGGGAGGTTGTCATGGGGTTGAGTTTTTTGAGCCTTCCAAAGCTAAACCCCTGTTTCTGACTATCAAACACTTCATGCTATCTTAATTTAATTGTTATAGTTGTTGCTGCCGGCTGCATAAAATATAGGAGACCAGATTTACTATCACACCATGTCACCAACTCACCATATGTAGTGTTTGAGAATCACTTTTATAGTTTTATATAAATTAATAAAACTCTATATTTTTAGAGTAAGATTTGAAATACAATGTGATTAATGATCAATTATCCAATAAGAATATAACTCTATATTTTTTAAAAGAAAATCAACAAATGTTAGTTAGGTTAACAAATTATAAAATATTATTTATCATGTTAAAATTCAATTTATTATTGTTAACACAGTTAACAAAACTCTTTAATCTTCTCTCAAAATTCAAAGTTAACAAGTTCTCAAAATTCAAAGTCAACAAGTTCTGATTGGATGGTGTAAAAATTAATAGTTTATAGACAATCATAAAAAAAAAAATATTCTCATATATATTGTTTATCACATAATTTTTATCTATGTATAAAATAATTATAAATAAATTAGTAAATAACATGTGGAAAGAATACACGATGTCGGACAATGAATCAGTGTGTGTCTATATATATATATATATATATATATAAAGTAAGAAAATGTGTGTGTGGATGTATTGCATACACACATTTTCTTTTTCTTTCTTTTTTGTGAAGAATATTATTTCATTTAATTGTTGTTTAGTTATGCAAATTATTTTAATTTGTATTATATTTGTTTAAAATTTTTAGTTAAAATCAAGTTGTTCTAATAATTTTTCATTTTGTTTAACCAGATCAACACACTACGATTCCGGTGCAATCCTTGTTAAGATTGTCATTGCCATTAATATTGTGATTGGATTGAAGGAAGTGAATAGATAAAGAAATTGAACAATTTTTAAATAGAATGATAAAATTGTCTTATATATCCATTGCATAAGAATGAATGTCATTCTAAAGTCTTCTACATAGAATGAAAATTAAAGGAATTAAATGAATTTTTATTTTATCAAAATAATTTATCATTCAAAATAACTATTAAAAATATTATTTTTATTTTTATTTTATTTTTTTAATCCAAACGTAACATAAACTTTCGAATGCGTACTCTACAGCAATTGTGTGGTCACATTAACGATGTTGTGTGGACGTCAGATTCGGTTCAACTTGAACGCTCTAATACAGTTTACGGGCTTGGTCTTAAACTCCAATTTATGGGCTGGTTTATATAACTATTAATATCTCTAGAATGTGGGGTTGGCCCAATTTTAGATGCCTGAACATTCATGGCTTGGATTCACCTAGCCTGTTTTACTTTTCACACACAAAGCTTAGCCTGGATCTCAAATCTGCTCGGGACTTTGGGACTGAAATTGGAAATTGTTTTGCCTCTAAAAATATTACTTCTGCTTTTGCGAAAATGTTATTTAGACTTTAAATACATTATATTTTGTAAACATTATTTTTTTTTCTCTTAAGGTCATGAATCTTTTTTACTTTTATCTTAAAATAATTGAAAATTGACTTTAAATAAAACAAAATTAATAAATTTCTTAGACAAATAAACTTCGAAAGTAAAATTCTGTTATAAAGTGGGCATGTTTTGCCAATTTCATCATTGTCCCACACAAATGTGTTATAAGTGAATTTTTTTTCTTCAGTGGTTGTTGATAATATCATAATATTATTTATATTTATTTAGCCATTATTTGCACTTGTTTTAGTGATACTTAATGACACTTAGGTGGTGTTTGTTTACCTCTTAATATCTCTTAATAGTTTCACGTCTGATTCGGTAAGAGGATAAAGTTTGTTTGGTAAAATTTTATTTACCTCTTATCTTCTCTTAATCGGTAAGAGAAAAATATAAATCTAAATAATTAAAAGTTGTCTCTTAATGAAAATTTTAAATCTATGGAGTCTCTAAAAATATTATACTCCCTCCATTCCAAATTTTAAAATCATTATTGATTATTAAAAAGTCAATTTGAAATATTTTTAAATTTAAAAGTCATTCAAATGTTTTATATTTTTTAGTTACCAAACAGATTTTTATGTTCAGATGTTATTTCACTCAGATTATCTAATTTATTAAGATATATTAACCATTCAGAGATCTTAATTAATCAGTTACTTGACAATAAGTCTAGAATACTACTTGAGCCAAAGGCTCTCAATATTATTTTTTTTGGATGATACTTAATGACTCTTATTGTTCAAAACAGTATAAATAATATATTGACATTATCAGGAACCTTTTTTTAATAAAAAATATGATCAAAATTGAAGAAATTAACTATAAAATTTATATCACCAATCTACAGTTCTACACTACACTGGTCACCATCGAACCGTCACTAAGTTTGTATCTTTTCTTTTGTAAATGCATGGTGATCAGAACAATATTCCAACCTTTCCATTTCCTTTCCTTTTATGTTTATTTTTAATGTTAAATTCCATATTGTTATGATAAGATAAGGGTGCTCGTACGTGGTGGCTAAGGACAAAATGGCAGCCAAGGAAATTAGGACACCGTCTTCGCTAGCTTTCATTGAAAGCCAAATCCTACTGAACCTGCTTCGTGTATTCATTTAAACAAAATATCAAACAAAACCTGCTAACTGAATGAGAAATCATGCATATCAAACGTATTAATTAGTAATAATTTAAAATTTTAACAATACCAACTGGATAATCTTGACGCAGCCCATTCAAAAAATCATGATTGGTACTCTTAAGGCTTATATACACTGGCTATAAGGATATTACAATTTCTCTCAATAAATTCCTGACATATATACTGATATGGCCACCAACAGTTCACGGTATAATCTAAGTATAATACATGGTATTACATCTTTATTGATGATATGAAGTTCTTGTTGATTTAAAAGAAAAAAAAAATGAAACATTTGATTTCAATATCGTTTTGAAAGAAGGGGAACATCTCTTATTCAAATATATATGTAGAATACAGTTCGGTAAAGAGAATAAAAATAATGTTAATTCATTTTATTGGAGTGGCTTGATCGATTAACTAAAAAACATAAAGAAGATGATTTTCAAATTTGGGTAAACTATCCTACTTTTCAAAGTTAGCATACAAGTCCTTTATATTTACCATAATTTGGTAATAAACCATCCTTCTTTTCAAAGTTAGCATACATGTCCTTGATATTTGCCATAATTTGGTAATTGCCCACTAAACTATCTGTAAATATACTATAGGGTATGAAGTGGTTATACGTAACACGATTGCGATGCTTCACAAAATCCAAACATGGCCCCACCTAGCTAGCAATTCCCACTTAATTAATACACAATATAAATAATAATCAACAAGCATAGTAGCTAGGTTTTGTCTTTGGTGGGAGCTTACATGTACTAACATGCAGCTTTAGGCGACTTAAGTCATTATCATGTATTGTGATAAAGAAACAAAAAAGATCAAAATAATAAACTATATATATATATATATATATATTCAAGAAACTTGTGTGATTGCGTTTATTACGCCTTTGCGTGTCATTCTCAAAACCTAGTCATGCATAAAATCCAAGCCTAAAATGGGCACCTTTGTAATTACCATTTCAAGAGAATATCATTAATTCGTTGTTTTGTTATCATAATATCACAATCTCATTCATTCTTCCAAGAAAATTGCTCAAAGAAACGACAAAGTAATAGAAGAAATAAGATTTTGTAAGATTAACTAAATCTCCGTACTCGCGTTCTAACATCCTGGCATGTAACTATGGCCTTATGGGAATAGGATCTTATGTGAAAATATTATTACTAATTATTCATAAGAGACAGAGTTCCCCAACTCAATCTGATCATGCTATTTGGCGTGACATGATGAATTGACAACTTAATTAGACCAAACCCATGACTGACCTAATCAATCCTACAAGTGATATTTGGAATTATACTATATATATATTATCATCTGATCAATAATCCAATGGAAATCTCTATTTCCATGTTGTTTCTGCTATTGGTTATAATTATTTTGTCATTCTCTCGTAAAACGAGTCGCACTTGTACATTCTATAAATTTATAAATATTAAGAATATATTTTTATTTATTTTTACACTTAAAAATAATTTGTTAGTTTAACACTGTTATTATAATAATAAATTGTAATTATAAATTTGAATATATTATGTCATTTTATTTTTTTGTTTATAATATAAAATCTTTTTTTTTATTTTTATTAAACATATATAAGAGTATTAGTTGCCGAGTAATAAAAATAAATGAGATAAAAAGACATTTAATATATTTTAAAATATATAGTAAAAAAGGTGACATTAGAATTAATTGTGATAGCCCCTAGAATTGCATTAGTAAAAAAAAAAACATACCCGTATAGCCCCTAGTATTATATATATAGTAGTAGTAGTTTATGTATGATTCAAAGTTAGTGATTGGATAGAAGTATACGTGTATGTTGGTTTTTTATTTTTATATGGTGGCTAGTGACAGAGAAGTGGGAGGTCATTTAATTTGAATTAATGCAGCTTTGTTCTTTCACCATTTAATTGGTTAATACTGACCCCTACTGTGGCGTATCGAAAATATTATTCAAATTAGAGAGCAGCTAATTTGTTGCGGTGGTGGGGGGTGGGGGAGAGAAATAAAATATATAATATAATGGCACAATTATCAATAATTTGTTCTTTTTCAATAAAAATGAAACAAATACTATTTTGTACTACTGTATATAAAATAAGTAAATGAAGGAAGCAATGCACAGAGCCTTCATGTGCATTGGACAAGTTAAACAAAAGCCTTGCCCCCCATGTAGTGTAGGAAGAAAATCTCTTGTGCCTAAAAAAAATACTCTACGGCTGCTGGCATTTTGCTCGCTGCTTTGCTGTGTCCACTCACACTTAGTAGTTAGTTGAGGAAGCCAAAGCGTTTTTTGGAAATAAATAAGTTATTCATACCGTACGTATAAGATAATGTTGGATATAATTAATTATTTATTGGCGTAAGCGGAGTGACCTACATTGCACCTATCCAGAGGTGCCACAAAACCGCTAGCCCTAGATTTAATTTGGTAGCTAGCAAACTTTTATGGTAATAGTTTGTATGCATGGATCATAAAAAAAATGTGTTTGATTATTTTTCAAGCAAAATCAGACATTTCTATAGAAATTTTATTTAATTTTATTTTATGAGGTGATATATGATGGCATGATTAGATTGAACAATTATATATATTCTCTTATTATAAAACCAAGTGTTCCCTTCTCATTATCAGCACCGCCACCATTTACCACCTCTAGCCGCCGCAACGTAACAAATACTCTATCGGTTCCATATTAAGTGTCGTTTTAGTTTCATGCACATGAATTAAGAAAGTCATTTAATACTATCATTTAATAATTAAAATTTGTATGAAATTTCATCACTACCCCTTTATGGGAAGTTGAAAACTATTAATACAAGGAAGAAAATTTCTTGGGGCAATGAAAGAAGTTAGGGGTGATATTGGAAAGTAAATAATCAATTACCACCTCTAGCCGCCGCCACCACCACGTAACAAATATTATTTTGGCAAGTCAAATATGATTTTTTTTTGTTATGAAGACTATTTGCATTTAATTTTTTTATTTTATTCTTAAGTTCACTCTTAAATTAAACTAAACATGCATTAGAAATATTAAAAAATAATAAATAAATAAATTTCTATTCTTTTCCTACATCCATTTCTTTCGGTGGCAGATGAAGGACAGAATAGGCAGTGTCTGTGCTGAACTTTTTTTATATATAGGTATAGGGATAGGAGTAAAAATAAAACTTAATAAACTTAAAGAGGTAGATTTATGAAAAAAAGTTAAACTTAGAGGGGTAAAAAAACTTAAACTACTACTACTCTAATAAAAACTAAACACACGTGTATAATGTATTTAAACTCTCGCTTTCTAATTTGCTAAAACTTCAACCATTCACTTCGATCTTCAGTCCAAAAAATTCGCCCCTGTCGAGAAGATTCTGGATCCGCCCCTGATTCCTTGTCTACATTATCTTCAATTTTTCAATCCAAATATAACATAAAAATTGTAACCTATGTATCTTTGGATGGACGATATTTTTCTTCAAAAATAAAACTAATTTTGTCTTTTGCCAAAAAAAAAAGGAATATTATGTGGTTGCACTAAGAAAACAAATTAATTAAATGAGAAGTGAGAGGACGGGGGAGAGGTGGGGTGAGGAATCCATTGCACAATCCAAAGATATGTCGTTTTTACGAATGAAAGAGAGCCAACAGATGGAAGAAAATATACACACACATATATAAACAAACATGGATACAGCATATATGTATATAATGTAATGTAGGTTGTTTTGAGGAAAGACAGAAGAAGGAACAAAATGCTGCCACGTGAAACCCTTTTGGAACTGAGTACGGGAAAGGGACTATATCGATATCTATATTTGTATCTATATATCTATATCATTGTCCTAACCGTTGGCGGCTGTTAGGTTCTCACCCCCGTTCCACCACATCTTTTCACTTGCTCCTTTTTTTTTTTTTTTAAAAAGAAATTATTTATTTAAGTCGGAGGAGTAATAATGTTTTGGTTAAAGACCGTAAAATGAACAAATAGTTTGGTTCGATTCGTACTCGTTCGATTAAAAGTTCAATTTGAACTCGACTTAAAATATAAATGATTCAAATATGAGCAAATTTTAAAGTTCGAAAAATTACTCGAACCTCCTCAAATTGTAATTTTTTATTGATACTCGAATCATATTCGTTCGAAAAGTTCAAACTGCTCAGGCTCTATTCGAGATCGTGCTCGACTGGTAGCTAAATAAATCTCAATTAAACCTTATTTTATTCTCGATAAATTTTGTGAATCAAATCTGAACAACTTAATACTTGACTCGACTCGATTTATTTATCCACGTAATTTTAGTACAATAAATTTAGGAACCCTGACCGGACATGTAAATACTAATCATTGGGTGTACGTACGATCCGTTATATTTTACAAAGTATGCTGAATAACAGATAAATTCATTAATAGTAATTCATTACGTGTGAATAAAAATTCTAAACACCCATGTATTTACAAATATTTACGACCAGGCTTATTATCACTGTGTTTGAGGCTGACTTTCTTCATAATTTTTGTATGTCTTTTTAATATTCTGGACATGTGAAAGATAACGTATGAGGTGACATTTTTTGGACATAGTATGAGGTGACTCCGCAGTTATCAAATCAAATCAACAGTATGCACATATAGACACATATATAGTTATATAATATTAAGAAGATCGAGCATATTTATTTATATATCAGTATTACTCTTTTTAATCTTTTTTCTTTTTCTTTTTATTTTTAATGTTAGGTTAGTATAGCCCTAATTTAGAACCAAGAATATTAATTTAAGTTCTTATAGGTGGTCTAATAGAATTGTTTGCCCTAGAAAGTAGTTAAATATCGACCATCAGCTGGCTCTGTTAATTTCTTGTATTCTTACAATACAAAAGAATTGAAAAATGGATATACTCAACGTTAAATACTTAATTAGTTAGAGATACAGTTAATAAATAATTAAGTCCAACCATTAGTAATCCTAATTTCCTTAATTATGAGCCTAGAATGTCAATAAAATATGAGTTTTTGTGTATCAAATGCAACAATTTAACAGGAGTGGAGTTTGCAACTCATGTGTTTATGTCCTGCCCTTTCGCTAAGCATTGCTGACGGTTGATGGTCGCCCCTCCAATTTCGATGGGTGCCACTGATGTTTTTCAATGGGTAGTTGTTGTTCTTGGCAGCTCATCTAACGAAGTTGCTACTATGTTTTGTATTGTTCTTTGGTGTTTATGGCGTAATAGGAACGAGGTTCTGTGGAATGGCAAGGTTCAGCAACCTGCCAGCCTTCTCAATCTTGCAGGATCATTTCTTCACCAATGGACAGCAGCTAAAAGGCCTCTGGTTTATGGTTCTCTACCAGGGGTTGATGAAGGTTTGCTTCGCTGGGTTAAACCTAGGCCTGGGTTTTTCAAATGTAATTTTGATGGGGCTATTTTTTTGGGTTCTAATCGGTTTGGCTTTGGGTGGGTGGTTCGGGATGACAGTGGTTCATTTGTTGCTACTGGTCATGGCAGTTTGGCCGGCCCCTCCAATCCGGAGCTTGCAGAAGCGCTGGGTTGTAAAGAAGCTCTTAGTTGGTTGAAGGCTCATTCGATGTCAAAGGTTGTGATTGAGTCGGATGCTTTCAATCTTGTGCAAGCTCTAAATTCTACTGTTTCATATCCAGGACCGCTTGGCTTAGTTTTGGATGATTGTAAGGAGCTGTGTTTAGCAATCGATGTTAGTCGTATTCGTTTTGTTAGGAGGTCAGCGAATCAGGTAGCTCATTATTTAGCCCGTGCTTCTGATTATGTGTCTGTTGCTCATGTTTGGGAGGGTTCCCCCCCCACCCACCCCCAACCCCAAACCCAAATTTCCTTTATAGGTCACTACTTTTTGATCTTCAATAAAATTTCCCATTTTGCCTCAAAAAAAAAAAACTAGAAATTGATATTTTCACAAATAAAAGTGTTAGTTCCACAAGGTACTCTTTCACGTGAGGGTGGACTTCACTTACTATTCACGCGAGGAGGAATTTATGGAACTATCAAATTTACTTGTAAAAATATCAATTCCTATTAATAATTTCAATATCTTCTCTTCACTTGATGCTTTGAGACCAAAACTCATATATATTAGAAAACATAACTTAACCTTAGCAATTATTTTTAATTTTATAAAATCCGGGTCTTGAATCAAATGTTGAGTAGTATTCTTATCTTAAGATAATATGTGTTTGGATTTACCCAAGTGAAACGAGTTTCTAACTATTAAACTATAAATATATATATATATATATATGTATAAAATTTAATTAACTTAGGACAGCTATTTATTTAAATTGACTAACAAAATGACAATTAAACTTATAAAATAAATAAACTAAGAATTGAATAGCGACATGAGTGATGAGGTAGAATGTACGTGGGGAATTGGACACACAACATATATATTCAAAAATGAGCGCTTTTATGGAGCCCGAGACTTGGGAACCGGGTTGGGGACCGGGCCAGTTTTTTTTTTTTTTTCACTCTCAAATAATTTATATGATTTATTGGAATTTAATATTTTTTTTAAAATGTGATTTATGTGTGATTTGGATACATATCAAAAACAGTGTTATACGGTCTATGTAACACTGCTTTTGATATGTATCCAAATCACACTTAAATCACATTTTTTTTTAAATATTTCTTTTAATAAATTATTTAGGAATAAAAGTAAAAAAATAAAAATAAAAATTAGCTCGATCCCCAACCCGATCCTAAGTCCCCAGCTCTATAGAATTGTTGATTCAAAAATTGGTTACTAGTAGTAATAGTAAATGAATACTGAGTATATTTTATTTGTTTAATGTATATAATATCATAGGAAGAATGTTGCAGCTACTGCATAAAAAGGACAAACACAAGGACAATGTCGGAAGTGCTCCTTTGGTATTGTCACAACCCTCCAAATCTTCCCTCCCCCCGTATATATATATATATATATATATATATAATGCCAAGACTAAAACCAAAAACACTTCCAGCAGAAGAATCCATTACAAAGAATGCTCTGTCAAATTCTCAATGGATTCTAGCTCCTATTCCCTCTTGAATGATCACTTTGGGTGGGCCGTCGACTTTCCCCTATGCTTGGACGTATTTGAGGGTCTTAATTAACCCAGCGCTTCAACATTAACAAAGACAATTCTTTTATTTTTATTTGTGAGGGATATATTAACAAATATTTATTGTTTGATGCAAAACGTGACGTCGGATCAATCTTGAAGATTGGATATAAATATTTATATATAGAAATAGATCGATATTTTTTTGAAGAAAAAAAAAGGAAAAACAAAACATAATATATACTATTACATCAATAAATTAAACCTAGCTACAGCACAATTAATAATAGAAGCTTAAGTTTAAGCAGTTAGAATTCCAATGTCGTTGTCTGTGAAATCAGTTTTTACAAGAATTTTGCACCTTTATATATGTTCAAGTTATTAGTGTCAAAACAATGTATTTCCCCCTTTTTTAAATTAAATATACAATTTGACTTTTGAAGTCAAACAACGATATATTAAATTTTAAATTAATGTAAATTTATTTAATTTTGGTTGATACAATTATTATAATTTTATAGTATATAACAAAAACTATTCATTTTTATTCTAAACTTTTGTGAGTTATACTAATTTTGAAATTTAATATGTCGTCGTTTGACTTCAAAAGTCAAATTGTATCTCTAATTTTAGAACAGAGAGCGTAATCAATATTAATTGATAGGCTATTTCAATTTTTTCTTTTCTTCTATAGAGAAATTTCACCATATAAAAAACATGTCCTAAATATTGCTGTGTAATACTAAAGTACTTTATGATACTTACAATGTATTCACAAAATAATTCAACTACGTCTCATATTCCCTTCGTGTGCATAAAGAAATGTTTTAAAAAAATAACTTTTTCGTATAGTATGTTACGAAGAAAATGACACTCTTTTTTAGAGCTAATGTGTGTGTGTATACACACACTCATAGATCTTTTTTGTTTTTTTTTCTGTTTTTTTTTGGAATATGATCAAAATTGGTTTTAATGGTCATGTTGCATAAATAGCACCCCCAGTGCAAGTAGTCCCTTGACCCAAACTCAGAAGGCAATTTCAGGTGCATGCACGCTTTCCGGGGGGAACATACATATATATATATATACACACACACATATATACAGAATACGTACGAACTCGAACCTGGCTTTCAAGGTTTTAATTAGTGAGTTGTGGTGCTAGCTAAATGCTTGCTTATGATTACAACTTCTTCAAGAACCAACCATTCACTCCATTCCAATTCATCTGTTTACCCCTAAACAAGTGATCATAAAATTAGTGGAAACAAAAAGTCGACTAGGCCACGTCAATACTCATCAAATAATTGATGTGTTATTAAAATCTAACCAAAGAGAGTAGTGGTATATAGTATATAACAACACGTGAGTGTGGTTTTATATATATAGTATTCACTTGAGTATGACTTTGCGAAAATATTACATTTACTTGTAAAAATATTAATCTCTAAAGGAAAGAAATAGAAGACACAATTAAGAAAGAGATGCAAAGAACATAGGATGCCTATGTCCTATTGTTTGTTTTGGATTTTATATTATATAGCTGCAGAGTTGTAATATTGGTAGCTCATGTTGATATTAATGTTTCTACTTAATAAAAGGAAAATTACAAAATTTGTTGATAAAGGTAGCAAGCAAGCTAGCTAGCTAGCTCTTTATTAATTCCCTTCCTTCTATCTCTACACTGATATTGATATATAAAAAAAATAAAAGAGACTTGGTAATCTTAATAAATATATTTAATCTAAAATAAACTATTAAGCAATAAGACGTTGTCCGTTTGATCCTCCCAGATGTTGTCTGTTGTTGAAGGTATGTAGCCAGGTAGAGAAAGCTTGGAGGGTATTCATGTCAGCTCTGTAATGCTTCTGGGTAAACTCAAGCAGCGTCGGCCATGTGAAATCCGGATATATTCTAGGGTTATTCTTGTCCACCAATTGTTCGGGTGGCCTCACCACCTTATCCTCCTTTGGGCACAGAAAGAAAGCCAGAGATTTCCTAGGACTTTTGTTGTTTACTACTGCTCTGTGCAAGCAACTTTTGTATCTTCCATTTGATAGTGCCTGCAATATATATGTATATACGTACCCCAAAAATAAATTAATTAAATAAATGACATATATATACTATGTATAACTTCATATATACACACACACACACACACTCTTTTATATTCAAATAAGTTTATAGTAAGGAACTACTACCACGACTACTGCTAAACAGAATTAAGCAAGTTATGTAATAGTAGTAATTATAATTATTACCATGAATGTGTCGCCTAGGTTAACAACAAATGCGCTGAAATTAGGGCGAATGGACCGCCATTCGTTGTCTACAAACACTTCAAGCCCACCAACGGTGTCTTGGTGAAGGATGGTTAACGATGTTGGATCACAATGAGGCCCGGTTCCTAAGGTCAGTTCCGGTTTCTGGCACGGCGGGTAATAATTGAGCCTCATGATAGAATTGTTTTCTTCAAAGAATTCCTTAAAATGAGCCCGGCTTACGCCAAGGCTTATCCCCAATAGCTCCATGATCCCAAGAGAGAGTCTACTCATTGCACTGCTATAATCTTGGTAAACCCTCCTATATATATTACACAAGCACAAAATTATATACAGTTTATATATTTGATGAGACAACTTATAATATAGTGACCAAAAATAAAAGAAGAAACAAATATTTCTCTCGCATGAATTGTAAGCAAGAAGAAAGATCCATGTGAAAAGAAAGATCCGTCTAGAAATATTATATTTTTAGTTCCATAAGTATATATATATATGGAAGAGAAAAAAAACATAGTATATATGAATAAATGGTTAATGTTTTATAAGGAGCTAGGTACCCACCCTAGTTTTGTAAAATCTTCCCCCATTGTGTTTGTGAAGTAATCTTGGACTATGGTGGATGAGGTGTTGTCAGCAGAGTATTGAAATGAAAGCGTTTCTTTCCAGGGCAGCTTGGACGAAAACCTTCCGGTGAAGCTACTCGCATATCCACAATGTTCACCCAATTTTCGTTGCGCCTTTTGCTTTTCACAAAGCGGGAGGTCGAAAAACGAGTCCATAAACTTATGAGCATCGGATATGAGATTGGCATCCACCCCATGATTCACCACAAGAAAAAAGCCATGCCCTCGGCACGCTTGCCCAACTAGCTTTGATGCTTCATTGGCCGCAACAGGATCTCCCGACAGGAATCCGTCCAAGTCAATTAGCGGGACGGCAAGTTCTCGAGGATTGGGACATGGCTTTTCATCATCAGGCCATATGAACTCCTTAGGTATGCTGCTTTCATTTCGAATAACAGAGGTGTCGAAAACTATTTGTTGTTGCTGCTGCTGCTGCTCGTGTTTGGGCACTTGAGGCATGGATGATGATGTTATTTTTGTGATCATACAGTCAATAGCCATTGCATGTGCAAAATTTATATATAAAATATTAATTAATTTTGAAGGAAAAATAAAAAGCAAAAAATTATACTGCTAATAAGAATTAAGAGAGAAAAAACAGAGGAGAGGAAATAAGTTTGAGAGGTGGGATGAAAGAAAAACCAAGGCCGTTTAGTGGGGAAATCGGAGAACCAAAATTGGAATATCTTTATAGTAGTAGTAGTCGTGGTCGTTGGACTGAGTGCTTACAACCTCTATTTCCATGCGTTATATAGTGACACAAACTTGAAGATTATTTGCAAAAGAGGACCAACGCTGGTCATATTTACAAGAGGGGGCCTCATTAATAGACAAATTCGGCAACAGTTACACACAGTCTATTGTCTTTTTTAGTAGTGTTGCCAGGAAAGCGTTTCCCGATGTTCTGTCTTTGGCGTTTCCTTTAGGTGGAGAGAACCTTAATTCCACTACAAGTCTAATGGACTCTCTAATTTCTCAGCAACTAAAATTATTATCGGATAAGTTTTTACTTCTTCTGAGTTAATTTGATATATTTTTAAATTTAAAATTAATATGATTACGATATTAATAAATTTTATAACTGGTAACATTTTATAGATAGATTATGATATTCATTATATTAATTAAAATTAAATAAATTTATGTCAATTTTAAATTTAAAAGTGACTTTAATCAACTTTAAAAAGTGAATAATAATTTTATATTTAGGAACAAAGGGAGGATTAGATTTAAACAGACAAGAAAAGAAAACAAAATAGACTAAATTATTATTTCTTTATAGACAATTTGTCTCTAGATTTCTTTCTTCTCTAAAGGTTCAGCCAATCTACGAGCCAAATTGAGAGATGTTTCATGTTTTGTTTTGTTTTTTGTTTTTTTAAAGCCTCATTTTTGTGGGGAAATATAATATCATGTCATAATCAAATACACCATCACTCTTATAATTTTAAGAACCAATCAAATTTCACTAAATGAAAAAAAAATAAACTCACAAACAAGCCTCACACAAGGAAGAAACAAATTTCACATAAATAAAAAAAATAAACTAACTCAAAGACCAAAGTGAGAATCGATGATACTTAAAGGTCACAGTACCTTAGTTTTAATCACTAGGCTAAAATCTCATCGGCGAAATATGTTTCATATTTAGAAGTTCTGAAAAGGGTGTGAAAAAAAATAGAGGAAATAGGATTATTTTGAGAAGTTTTCCTTCTAAATGTAATGTTTTTGAATTTAATTTGCAAGGAGGGAAATTAAATGAATTCTTCTCCTTTTTTTTCTACTTGAACACACACAGTGTCAGGGTTGTTTCTGAGATTTTGGTGGTCCAGGACAAAAAATGAAAACGAGACCCTTTTCGAAACATTGTCTTCACCAAAAAAAATAAATAAATAAAAAGTATAAGCTATATCCAAAAAATTGTCTTTCTAAAGCTTAAAACATAATAGTTCGTCTACAACAAAATATATGAGAAGTTCGATTAAATAATTCGACTGCAACAAAATATATGAGAATACATTCATTAAAAGATATTTCTTTTAATATTCCTAGAGGCAAAATCTTCAATCAAATATTCAAAATCATATATATATATTTGGGCCCCCTGATCGGGGGCCTAGGTCGGTCGACCCTCCCGTCCGTATTCAGGAACGTTGCACAGTGTGAAAGTCGCGACCTAAATACGGGTTGTAAAACTATTGATTATTCCATTAATTTGTCACGCACATTTTCAGCCTAAATTTGGGATGTAATTATTGATTACAGAGTATTTGGCATTACGATGGTTCATTAAGATTTTTAAGATGAAACTTTAGAGTCCCAGGTTACACTAAAAATGAAACTATCACTACAAGAAAATGGCCTAATAGCGACCAAGGGTATTAGCGACCGCATAATTCGGTCGCTAATGCTATTAATGGCGACCGGTATTAGCGACCGCATGGAGTATTGGTCGCTATTGTATATCAACGACCGCAGTCGGTCGCCGATCGGTCGCAAATACAAAAAAGACCGCCTTAATTTTGGCGCAAAATTTCGCGGGGTAATTTTTTGCGACCAAATCCTTTCAGCGACCGCGGGCGATCGTTAAAACATCCACGTCATTTAAAACAGCGACGGCACGCGGTCGCTGATAGTGGTCGCTGATGATATTTTAGTCTAATCAGATTCAGGCAGTCGAGCAAACCAGTAGACGGAGGAAAAAGAAGGGAGAAAAGAGGGGCGGAGAAGGAGAAGAGGGAAAAGGGAAGAGGGAGTCGTCGCTCCTGCCACCGCCGTCGCTGTCACCGACCAAGCTAGCAGTCGCCGCCGAAGAGCACCGCCCTTCTGATCAGGTATGCATAATGAACTATTAGTTAATGTAATTAATTTTTAATGATTATCAAATATTGCTGGAGTTTAGTTTAATTGTGAGATTCATTAGATATATGTAGAGTTTAATCAAACTTTTTAGGATTGCATGTTGTTGTTTGTTACTGTACAAATGTTGGGATAAATTATAGTTGAATAACATGACATATATATAGACTCTTCAAATAATAAAAAATAATAAAATTAAATAAAATTAAATGAAATTAAACAAATTAAATAAAATAAAATAAATAATACATAATAAATCAAAATAAAATAAAATAAATAATATAATATAACGAACTAAGTAGTATTTACTTAGTTTGTCATTACTAAATAAAATAATACAAAATAAAATAAAATTAAATGAAATTAAACAAATTAAATAAATTAAAATAAATAATCCAAAATAAATCAAAATAAAATAAAATAAATAATATAATATAATGAACTAAGTACTATTTACTTAGTTTGTCATTACTAAATAAAATTATACAAAATAAAATTAAATTAAATGAAATTAAACAAATTAAATAAAACAACTAATAAATAATACGTAATAAATCAAAATAAAATAAAATAAAATAATATAATATAACGAACTAAGTACTATTTACTTAGTTTGTCATTACTAAATAAAATTATACAAAATTAAATTAAAATTAAATGAAATTAAACAAATTAAATAAAACAACTAATAAATAATTACATAATAAATCAAAATAAAATAAAATAAATAATATAATATAACGAACTAAGTAGTATTTACTTATTTTGTCATGACTAAATAAAATAATACAATATAAAATAAAATTAAATGAAATTAAACAAATTAAAATAAATAATCCAAAATAAATCAAAATAAAATAAAATAAATAATATAATATAACGAACTAAGTAGTATTTACTTAGTTTGTCATTACTAAATAAAATAATACAAAATAAAATAAAATTAAATGAAATTAAACAAATTAAATAAATTAAAATAAATAATCCAAAATAAATCAAACAACTGCAACTAGACAAGATTAGTAAAGCAAAACAAAATACACAAATCAGATTAAAAATGACAGATTTATAGGGATATATAGAATATTCGTTTTTTCTAATGAAAAGCAATTTATTGGTTTTATGGTACTTCTTACTACTTTTGCATTCATTCGTTATACATTAATTTATTTCTATTGGCTATATATGCATGCCCTCGTTCATGTGGATAGTCCATATGATAGGGGAGACTCTGGCGAAATTTTAATAGAGTCTAACCATGCTATACATTAATAAGCTCATGTTGTCTGCAGTAGGTACCGTGATATCATGGACCTCTATTCAGACCGTAGTTGGACGAGACGACGAAAGTCAAGTGCCCAGATAGGTGCTACAACTGAATTTAGAAATGGTTGTCAAGTGTTTTTGGATTATGCGTTTAGTCACCCAGAATGTGTGAATGGTCAGAACAAGATAAGATGCCCTTGTTTAAAGTGTAAGAATGTCAATTATATGGACAGAGACATGGTAAACTATCATTTACTTGTGTCTGGGTTCATGAAAAATTACGAAGAATGCTGGTGGGCACATGGGCAGAGAAGAGATAGTGGTATCGCACAAGTACACAATCCGGGCAGCAGTACCCATCGTATGAATGAAATGGTAATGATATTGCAGGGCCGAATTTTGATTGGGAACAAGAGAGAGAGCAACCTATGAATTCTGATGCCAAAGCCTTCTTTAAGTTAATAGACGAAGGTAGCGAGCCGTTGTGGCATGGTTGCACCAAACACACTACGTTGTCTGCAGTTGCGACATATTAATATGATTTTATGTTTTGTAGGAGGCTCAGTCTCAGGGTCAGCCTATCAATTGGCTGGATGTGTACGTGGCCACCCGCGATGGTCTGCCTGAGGCTGTCCAGATAGCGGTAATAAGTGTTTAGAACATTGATATGTTGTATATATAATTTTTACGACCTTTTGCTACCATTTTATATTTGTTTTTAACTATTTAATTGTTAACCTGCTGACAGGACACGTATAAGAGCTTAATGAACGAGCGTTATCCTGAGGGCACTCCGCGTCCGCCGATTGATCAAGAATTGTGGGAGAGGGTGTCAGTCGTTAAGAAGAACTACGTCAAAGGCCAAGGACAACGACGACGCCCTACCATCAGTGGCACAGGCAGCTCTGCTACCCAGTCTACACAGTCATCGGGTAGTCCAGCCTACCATACCCCTGCTAACTGCGTGAGAGCGATTTGTCGAGATCGTGATCTTCTTCGTATACTGGGCGGGCATCTGCAGTCTCTGAGTCCTGATGAGTTAGCGGATGCAGTGGCGGCAGCAGCACAGCATCAGGATGGCGATGAGGTAATTACTATTGTTTACCTTTCTTTCACTTTGCTTTGCATAAGTAATACATGTTCAACACATATAACATGTTGTATTCTTTTGTTAATTACAGGATCCTACTAACTTGGGCGATGATGCATGAGGACCTAGGCTTGTTTTCTTCATATTTAAAGTTTTATACTCTTAAATTCATTCTTTGGACAATTGTATGATACTTAAAGATGACATTTGTATATATTTCTTTAGTTCATATTGCTTTATTAATGTTTATAGTGTTGGTTTATGGCATTGTGGATGGACGGATGTTATATATATTGTTGTGCATGCATATGCTGGGTTATAAATCTTGGATGGATGTTTATATATACTGTTGTGTGTTGGGATATAAAACAGGTACAAAACAGGTACAGTTTTTTTGGGAAATCCATAAAATACTGCAATTTTTTGTTTACAAATTCAACATCAGCGACCGCATGCGGTCGCTAAAACATTTGTGCAGTCGCTGATATAAAGTCATTATTAGCGACCGCGTCGGTCGCTATTACCGGTCGCTGCCACGTGTGCCACGTCACTCATGAGAACTGACTCAGGATGACTCAGCTTAGCGACGGCGGCGGTCGCTATTAACGGTCGCAGATATGTCGGTCGCTGAAAGTGGTCGCTGATGTGCACACCAGCGACCAGATTATCTGCGACACTTATCAGCGACCGGGGTCGGTCGCAGATATCTATCAGCGACCGCTAGCGGTCGCTGATAGGCGGTCGCTGATAAGCTTTTTTGTTGTAGTGTATTGAACCAAGTACTAATTGGCTGCAGATACTATATATATTATAGAAAAGTACTGGAAATAATTTTGAAACAAACTCAAAAGAATAATAAAACAAGAAGTATGAATCCAAGGGATTATAAACTACTAGTAGATATATGCTAACATAGAAAAGAAAATTTTTAAGAAGCTGAGGCATGATGAAGCTTTGAATGGACCGACCACTCACCAAGGTATTTCTTTAACCCTTGACACATTTTGGAAAATTCTTCAATTATACCACTGACCACACGTGTCTGATTGAAATATATGTGATGTACAATCAAGTTATATATATACACGATCCGGATCTTAAGCTCAACCTTATCCGGTTCATCCAAGCTCACCCTCCCTTTAGCGACGGACCCAGCGACAGTTTAGTCATACAACCGTCGTCTATACTTTTAGTGACACTATATATTGTCCGTCACTAAAAGTATAGACGACGGTTTAAAAGTATAGACGACGGTTGTATGACCAAACCGTCGCCGGATCCGTCGCTAAAGGGGGGTGAGTTTGGGTGAGTCGGATTAAGGTGAGCTTAAGAAATAAATTATATATATATATATATATATATACACAGATAAATAATATAAATCTCCATCCAACGATTCACAACAATGTAATTGAATTAATCATATTATCGATATTTAAAACTTCATGACTTTAAAAATCTCAATTTTAATAATCAATTGCACAAGCATCAGTACTGTATCAGCTAGAATTTAGACTTGACATTAATGTGGTATGAGGCAATTTAATTTTATAAAACTGTTTCAAGTGGATGTACTTTCACGCTGACTTTCTCGGATTTGCGCGGGGCCGCGTACTCGTAGGGAGAGAGTGGTGCGGTCAGTGTGATAGAACTTATTAAGATTGTGACGAAACTTGAAAGTCAAACATACATATATATATATATATATATATATATATATGTAACTATTGGCACAAACTTATTAATGGTGGAACCTATAATGCAAAGACAGAGGGGTCTCTATTATCAAGTCAACTCTACTTAATTATGCATCTCACATTCTTTTTGCAAAGCATAGTACGTTTGGAGGAAGAATACTCCTTAATGTACACTTGTATAGAAGGGAACAATAAAGCTCCTCCATAATCTCCAATAACAATATTAAAAAAATCTCTCACATTCTCACAAATAAAGAGAAAATCAACTCCCACGATAACGGAAAAAAAAATTAAAAAAATAGTTCACAACAAAAAAAAATAACAAGGAAAGACAGAAGAAATCCTCAATTTATAAAAAATTAAAGAAACATTAACTTATATGTGATAAATATTGACTATGATTTTTTTCAAGTCAATTTACAAAATCTTAAAATACAAGATTGATATGAATGTTTTTAAATTTAGTTATTATAATAGTAATTATATACTGTAAACTATTTAAAATGTACTTATAATTTAATTATTGTTATTTAAAATTTATAAATTTTAGAATTTGTAAATTTATTCTCATTTCAAACAGATGGTATAGACGTGAGTGAGTTGAAGGTGCGAGTATCGTCATTACTATTTTTTTTAAGGAATGTGATGTTACCTGGAATGAGATTCTTGTGAATGAAATATGAAATTTTCATTGATTCAGTGTAACTGTGTATGGTGGGATACGTATTCAATTATTACGCCTAGCGTACGTACGTATTAAATGAACAATCTCATCAGCTTGCTTTAGATTCTTAGAATCCAAACAAGGATAATAACATAAATATATACGGCGTTTGCTGCAACAACCAAATTGTTCCCTACCGTTACAGGCTGTAGCGGCAGTAGTGTTTGGCTTTTTTTGGTTATCTGCTAAAAAAAAATTTTTTAAAATATTTATTATTATATTTGTTACTTTTAAAATTTTAATATTTATATTTTAGTATTTCATAAACTTAACCGTCGTCTATAATATATTGGAAGAAATTAAAATTTTGTATATTTTTATAATATACTTTATAAGGAGATCAAAAAACTGATACCTATTGTAAGCCAACTAACCTTTGCCGGCAGATAACCAAAAAAGCCAAATACTACTGCCGCTACAGCCTGTAGCGGCAGGGAACAATTTGGTTGCTGCGGCAAACGCTTGCTGTAGATTGGTACCCTATATATATACACACACGTAGAATTATGTAAATGAAGAGCAGCCAAATTAAATAGACTAATACCTGGCGACACGCGTTGTGTGTGTAAATTATATAGGATAAAATAAAAATTATATAAAATTTGAAAAATTAAAAAAATAATATAAAAAAATATTTTAAGAAAAAAAAACTGTTTACATCAAATCGGTCGTCGGATTTTATATATTAGATTAGATATGTATGAAATACGCACGTAGGGGAGACAAGAGATGGGGTACTAAACAGAGGTCAACCGGAAGAACTAGGGTACACAAAACCCTACTAGTGTAGTGGAATTTTGTCAATCACTCAATTAAGCTCACAATCTTGTGGAAATCAAAGTGCATTTGAGGATCAGTTCTTTATGGGACAGGAATCGATGGACGAATCTAGGTTGGATATGCATATATAGCCCTAGTTAGAAAAAAATTTTGTCGTCTTATGAACATATTTAGTAATCTTTTAGTTCCGAAATTAAATATAAATTTTTAAAACTACAAATTTATAAGAAAATTTTGAAATTTAACCTTCTTGTCTTTTTAAATATAAAATGGATGGAGTATCTCTCAATAATTACAACTAAAATTATTCGTTTACCTTTTCGTTTTCATGGACATTATATCTATTATACAATAATTCTATTTGTAGAATTTACAAATATAATTTATAAATTTTAATGATATATATAATATTATTCCTAAATATAAATGAGTATTAACATAATAATGATGATATGGTAAGAAAATTATATTATTATGCTTGACTATATTATACTATATTTTATTATCCTTAATAAAAATATGACTCTTTTTATATAATAAATTTATTTTTGTAAAATGAATGGAGTAATTTGATGTGGGGCCCTGACCCTGGGTGGGCATCCTCTATACAAATAGATCGAAGGTGGGAACTTTGACGTGTAAGAAAATGGACATACACACAACATCACACACATGATAACAAAAGATTACAATGTGGAACAAAAATCAAAAATGTCATCCAATCTACGTACACTTCTACTCTCCATCGCCCCGCCACCCTTCTTTAACAAGTACTCCTTCGGTTTCGTTTTATTTTTCGTCTTAGAGTTCACCAAATATATTAAGAAATTTAATTATTATTAATTAAATATGTTATTAAATATTTAAAACACTTTTTTATTTATTTATTTATCTATTTTCTCTCTCTTCATTTTTAATTAATATATAATTATCCTATAAATTTAAAGTGCTTAATTTTTCTCAACCACTCTCTCTATTTACGTCATCTCACTCTTTTTTTTATTACTTGTTGCCTAAAATTTTTGTTAGCTCTTTCTTTTTTGTTTTCCACCATTTTTTCTTATAATTAAAAAATTATTTCATACAGTATTTAGATTATGTATGTTCTTATAAAACAGAATAAACTAAACTATATTAACTATAGATGCAGCTAATTAAAGAAATAAATTTAAATATTTTGCAATGAAAAACACACAAAATTACTTCTACTTTTTTTGTGTGAATTATATTAAAAAGAGTGATTACAAGAGAGAGAGTCGGATAAGAAGGAGAGAAAAGGAAAAAAAAGGGAGAGAGTGGGTCAGATAGGGAAAGAGAGAGAGAGAATAATACGTGGATTGCACGGATATACATAAAGAAAAGAAAGGAGTATTGAAAATTATAGATAATTTATTTTAAGAGTAATTTGGGAAAAATTATAACCAAATCTTAGAACGACAGATATTTAGGAATAAAAAAATTATTCTAAAACGGCAAATATTACGGAACCGAGGGAGTGTAACATTGTGATAGTAAAACTAATTAAGAATATTATATTATTTTTAATACTATTATCATAAAAGTTATACTCTATTATTAATTTGGAACGAAGAAGAATTATTAAATGGGACCCGATGGAAGAGAATTTGAAGTAAATTTTTGAATAAAAAAACATGGGAAACGTGGTGCTCAGGTGGCTAAGCAGGATCCGAAAACTCTATGAAATTGGTTGAAATATTCGTTTAGTAAAAACTGAAGAATAATGCTAGAGATACAAATTATTTTATAAATATTTTATAAATTGACTGATGTGGCAGTATTGTATTGGTGATAGTGTTATATTGGGGAGGTGTTTTCTATAAAAAAAAACTAATACAATACTGCCACATCAGTCAGTTTGTAAAATATTTATAAAATAATTTGTGTCTCTAGTATTACTTAAAACTGAAAAACACTACGATTGCAGAGTTAAGAAAAAAACCGCAGAAACAAGTTGAGTGTATATAAGACGGTTATATTACAAGTTTGACAATATAAAATATTGTCAAAAAAACTTAACTGACTATATAATGTATCTGTTTTACCTATAAATTGAATTAATGCTCAAGATGTGCCATCAAATCTAAATTTAAATCCGGCTAAGGGATAAAATGAGGGTCGTTCTCGTAATGTTTAACCAAATAAAACCAAACCATCTGATGTATGACATCACCCAATTGCTACTTGGTAATTTGGTTAGACAAGGGCTTAATATTATACATAGACCAGAGCAACTTGAATAATTGAGATTATGCCACATCATAAAGAAAATTCATTATGTTTAGATCGATCTAGACAGTTTTAATTTTTTAAATTTAATAAACTAAAATAAAAATTATGGGTGAAAAATGATTCCGAACCGAGTCGAGTCGAGTCGGACAGTACTTTACTTAGATTCTACTCGAAATTTTTCAAACATACTCGGATTCGTACTCGAATTCGAATACAATTTTACAATCTTTGCTCAGATTCAAATTCAACTTGTTTAATTATACTCGACTCGACTCGTTTTTTAATCGACCTACTCACGAGCATTTGAGACATGCACAAATCATAACTAGTCATAATGTAGATAAAATTAACTCAGTCAACCTTTTCGAATAATCTATATTTGAACTCTTCATACTAGATCTCGAGTCTTGTAAAAAAATTAATGAGATGATATTATCACTCTTCAATCAATTGATGAAAATATACAGGAAACATATAAATACCTTCCACTTCTCAAATTATATGGAAAATTTAATTGTTAAATACTATATATTAATTAAATAGAGTATACTTAATACTGTATACCAGTAAGAATCAATGAACTTATATGAGTATGAATCAGTGAAATAAAAAAAAATTGATACTCTAAGTGAGCGAACATGAGCGAACAGCAGACGACTCATATTCGACTAATATATATTAGTGTCCGAAAATCAAAGTAGATTCGAATTAAACTCGTTGAAATATCGAATTCGAATCTCGTTCGAATTTTTCGAGTTGATCCTCAAACCGAGTTTCGAACTACTCGAGTTCATTTTCATTTTCAGCTTCCACCTTCACTTTAGGGTTAATAAATAGAACAACACAATATTTTGAACTAAATACATAAATATTTTGTAGACATCAAGCAAAAAAAATGGTTGGATACCACCAGTCTGTACGTCTTATCAAAATCCACAAGAAATAGTAGTAGTAGTATTTGTTGTAGTACTCCATCCAATCCATCCAGAACTCATGAATACAGCCTTTGTCAACTGGATGATCTTCCTAATTTGTGTCATATGGCCCCCCATAAAGGTACTAGGAAATAAAACTAAGCACTTCCACCATTTTCAAACTTTAAATCATAATTTTATATATAACACAACCATATATAATTAAATTATCAAGAAAAAATTTCTGCATGAATAACTAGGTCTTTTGTTCAAATTCAAAACCATGAATCTCACATGGGTTCTATATTATTAACAATGACAAAATCTGGTGGAGTAGATGACAAACACTTAACATATACAAGTCCTCCACAACATCAAAGATCAAACATAAAAAAAATGGGATTGTTAAAGCGGACTAACAATTATTTGTCTAAGTTTTATTTCAAAATCCAAAATCTTTGTAACTTTAATTTCTGTCCTATCCCACTGTCACTACCTCCAAATGAAATGCAGTACCAGTAGTGCCCTGTCCCTTCCCTTGGCAAAGGAGGGAGACGACGGTGGTTATGTATACATCCACTCATTTTAAAATTCTATTTTTTTCGTCCTTAGTTCTATTATAGATCAGATGAGATGTCATGTAGCCTTTACGTATAAAAAATTTTGGACCTAGGATAAAATTTTATTTAAATAAGATGGTCACGTTTTGTTATTTTCTTGATGAATACTACTATTCATTGAATAGCATTAAGGTTCTCAAAAGAGGTCAAATGATGTGTTATGAATGCTTTAATCTTTTTAGATAGAATTTGATTAATACAAAGAAAATATTGTAAACTAATTATAAAATATTATTATTTTAAAATTTAATACAAATTCACATCGTAAATTGAATTTGAAGATTTTACAAATTAACTAAAATAAAGATAAAATACGACTCTTTTTGTGACACAGTAGTATTTATTATGTAAAACTTTTCAACAATTGAAGACTTGACGTTAACGTGTTGGTAAGTCTCAATGTATCTTCACTGTTCAATTCTGAATTACGCCAAAAAGAATATTGATTTTCTTCAATTATCCCAACAAACAACCCCCCACCCTTGCCCCGGTTTCTCTTTCCCTTTCTGTGTCATGACAGCTTGTTAAGGATCCCAGTTACCTGAGTGCTTTTGAACAGAAAGAAGACGACAGTGACTTCATAATCATATATGTCGCTCATACTTTCCATTATGTCTATTCCTGCAACATACATGTCTTTTTGGCTATGCTAAGTGAAAATGACCTAATCATAAAAAATAATTCAAATTCAAAACTATATTCAGATGCTACATTATTGATCCCACACCCTCTGCTACGGAGGAGTGTGGTAATACCATCAGGGCTATGACTTGGTGGTAAAATAAAAAAAGTAAAAAAAAATAACGCATTTTTTTTAATTTTTTCTGAATGCATGTTTAAGAATTACTAATATAAACATAAAATCAATAGTATCTACTAATGTAAAAAAAAAAAAAATTGTTTAATTATAAAACCATATACAAGTAAAACTCTATATTATGACTTAAACCGCAACAACTCTGCTTATCAGAACACCTAGTTAATCATATGGATCATGGAGCACCTCTACAGGAGGTAAAAACTACCTAATTTGTTCATATTTTCAGTTATTAACAATTTCAAAAGAGTCCCAAGTTCTTCAGTACAAGACAGTGGATCAGGTGGGAAAGAGAGAGGGAACATAAGGCCAATCATCACTACAAGGCAACCAACATGGTGGTGGAGAGAAGAGAAGTGGAGTGGGCACAATGTTATGTAGTCTAAAGAAATGAGTTTCCCTCAAACAACAAATCCAATGAAATGGACAGACCCAGCAAAGTCAGATGGATGTCCTTATTCGAGAGGACAAACCCAAATTTCTTTTATCTAACTAATAGAAATTGTCTACTTTCTCACCTGTACCATTCATTATTTGTTGGTGGGTCTTTATCTGGTAAGGGGTTTGGATCTTATTAGCAATGGGGAGCAAAGACGATCCCACTTCTGACTTTGGCTTTGGATTTTTTCGGGGGAATGAGGTCAGTTGGATGGGAATTCTATGTTCTCCTTGCTATAGAAATACATACAGTCTGGTCTCATCTTTAACCATGACAAAGATTCCTGCTACTTTCTGGCCAAACCACTAGAACCCCAACGCTAATACATGTCCAACCTCAATTTGCACAAACACATTCTACTAAAAGATGATAAAATTGTTCAAGAATCCGCTTAAAACTTCAATTTGAACAAAAAGATTCAAACAGGCGTAACAAAAATCCTCAATTTGAACACTCACAAACCAAATTAAAAATTTTCCAAGAAAATGCTCAACATTCACAGCCTAAGAAAGAGTCCACGCTATACTGTTTTATTCTTTACTTACGTAATTACAAAGAACCTGGTTGATCTCAGTCATTACGATAAGCAATAAGCTATACTGTTTTATTCTTTACTTACGTAATTACAAAGAACCTCGTTGATCTCAGTCATTACGATAAGCAATAAGCCCCTTCGCCGCAATAAGAATCTCCAAACTATTCTGGGCTACACACTAAAGTTGCCCCAGAACTGGCTGTTTTCAACATTGCTACTCTTTCTTTCCTTGGCTGTGCTGTGGCTGTGGCTGCTACTGCTGCATCAAAATCAAATACTAACTAAAAGTAACAGTAAGGTTTTAAAAGGATAAATGCTTCTTTTCTTGGGAATGCGAATATCATACAAGTTTTCTTATTTCAAACATTTGCCTGGGAAATCAATGGCCAAAAACTAAAAATATCATATGTTCCTCGATTCCATAACTAACAAGACACCATGAACAAGGCGAATTATCTGTGCTTAATATAAGCTCCTGATTAATCAGGCACACTCATGGTATGCAAAGATCAGAATTTAGAGCCAAGCTTGTCAATTTATTTATAGCAAATTAATGATATTATTAAGATGTAAAATAGGGGCTCCAGCCCTTCATTAGACGTGTTAAAAGGTGATAGGACCTATGCAGAACAGATTCCTTTAAGAAAAAGGAATGCACACAGAGAAAATAAAAAACTGTCACTTTCAAAGAAAAGTAATTCTCTCAAAGTCCTTGGGAGAGAATGATATAACTTAAAGGTATAAGACAAATAATGTGCAACTGGCCCATTTCATTTTCGAGTGCATGCTGCACCAAGATGTCACTTGGGACTGTTGCTAATGGAGGAATAGTCATGCACTAGTGCATGTGCAGAGAATTCTTGTTCAAAGTCAAGCTGGGGTATGTTCTTGTCCTAGTTGTACAATTGCCTTCACAAATACATAGGTTGAGACCTATAACTGGAATTCCATCATAGAAATATGATTAGGTAACGACAATAGGTGAGGTGACCAAAGCAATGGCCAGATAGTCCAAAGAAACACCACATAGTGATGCATGAGGTTCCAGCACGCAGAGGTGTGATGTCCTACATGGACCATTATCTAGAGGACAAAACACTAATCAACCGATTGCAGTCTAGGATACATACCAATGTGACATCTAGTAAATGGAGTACATGTGATCAGTTCAACTGCATTACATACATGCATCCTAGATTAGATTCTACATTTCTACTACTCGTCAACTTACTGCAAAAACAAAGTAAAAAACTGATATGCATAGCAGTATGGGCCCGGCCCATAGCAAGCTGAGATACTCTAAAATAACCTAGCTTACATAATTAAGACAAGTGCAATAAAGTTCTGTTCAAAGATCTGAATCATAACTAACTGATGTTAACTAATGTTCACCCAATCTCCAGAAAAGGATCTCCAGGTTAACTCATACTTCAAGCCGTGGGGTTTTAGAGACTGTTAATTGTCCCCGAACAAGTCTATTGTTAAACTTTAAAGATCACAAGGAAATCTAAGCTACCAATACGTATTTTATTTTAATAGAAACTAATTGCCAAAATAGGATTTGGTCAAGGATTGTCTATGTCTAAATGCCAGGTTGGTGAAATTGGAACAAACTGAGATTTCTGAAAGATAAATATGCAGCTTTACGTTCTTAACTAGACAGATGTAAATGCAAAATGTAACGATCCGAGATTAGATTCAAATGTTAAATCTTGAAGACTCGACAGAAGGATCAATCAGGAGCATCTGCTTGCATAAATTTGGAAGCAACTAGGATCAATCACTGAATGGTGCAAATTAAATGAACAGTTGTGCCAGCCCATTTACCTCTGTAGTATGTAATGCCCAAATCTGGTTCCAAGACATGCTTCTTCAACAAGGCAAAATAAGGCAAAACAAGGCAAAGATCACCTTTTAAACACCATAGAAAAACTAGCTTTGACTTGAAACTGTACATCTGGATCAAAAATCTTATCAGCTTAATACACAGGCAGGTACTTTTCCAACTCAGGTACTGAACTATGAAAGTAACAAGAGAGCAGCAACGCAATATTACTACTATAACTATGGTTATTTTATTTTCCTTAGACAAATTACAAATATTACACATCGTGCTACTTATTGTTCCTCGGAGCACATTTCCATATGCACACAATTGAAATAAATGAAAAGAACATATGTATTAAACTAGCAGAAAAGGTTGGACTTCCCAAACCTGCTACAACATCACAACAGATGATCCTTTTGTTGTGTGAGGTTAAAAAACTCTGTTCTAAGTGATAACTGTAGGTTTTTCCCTCCCAGTGAAATCCTTGAGTTTTGAAACAGACAGTGCCAGATCTGAGAACATGACCAGATAAATTCATAAACAGGAAAAACATAACATAGATAGTGAATGAAATAACAATGAACTAACCTATCAATGGTTTCAGTGCAATCTGGGCATCCATGTCATGTTTAGAGACATCAGGCTCATACTGTTCAATGTACACTCTAACGGTTGCACCCGCAGAACCAGTTCCCTGTAAAATAATTTAACTGAGTAAGTTCCATCAAGCAATAAATGAGTCCCAATGGCAAAGAAATGAAAAAACCTAGACAAAATGAGTGAAGGTTATAGATTGATCCAGACCGATAAGCGAAATATGATCCTCGATCCATCAGTGAAAACAAATCGAACACCTTGCTTGGATGCAACACTTCCATCTACCTGCATAGTAGTAAGATATGAGTTAACTACCAGAGAGCAAAGACCTCAAGGTTTCATCCGTTCGTAGAGGGAAATTTGTGAAAGATGCATCAACTTACAGGATCAGTATATGTGAAGTCATCGGCAAATTGAAGGACATAATTTCCTACAAAAGGACTCTTTAATACACAAAATTATATAAACTAGTGAAAAATATTGATAAACATGCAGAGACTGTAATCTTACCATGTTTGTCACCTGCCTTGCTCTTCGAAATTAAATCTCTAAGATATTCTACCATTTTATTGGCTCCTTCTGATTCACATTCCTGATTAAAAAGTTGAAATCAGAATGTTGCACTTCAAAGAGAATGGAAGTAAATTTAAGTCCAAGTAATTATAAAACTAAATTTCATATAGTCAAATTGTAATACATCATACAGTGCGGCTTACCTCATAATCATATCTAGAGAAGTAGTTCCTTCCATAAGTGGCCCAATGCTCCTTTACAACATCAGAGACAGAAATCAATTTTTCCCCAGGTTTCTTGTCCTTGTTTCTGTATGCTATTATTGAAAGCCAAGCTAACACAGCCCTATCAATAACAAATATTGAAGTCAACCCACATGGGATTCAGCAATTTATAGTGATATATAGTGGACTGAAAGATGTCATCTAATGAAGAAATTGATAACTGCTCTAAAGCACTTATTATATTAGTTGCCTATACAATAGCATCATAAGAACAATAATCATATCAGAGACAAACTCATGTCTTAAAATAAAATAAGGCAGCATTACTATCACAGTTACATATTAGAACAACACACTACTAACACAGTAAGTGTTTAGACTGTGGCAAGGAAAAAGAAGTTTATGCATTTTATAAATAAAACTGGAATTAACTAAAGAATGCAGGTGATGAGGACTAGAGTGAATATAACAGGACCACAATATCCACTAGACATCTGGAAAAAGTTATACTTTCTACCTGTTAACAGGCCACTGAAACAATTTTAATAGATCACCTCGTTGCATCTGATATAAGCAGTTGGTAAACAATTCAAAAGGAAATTCATTGTCAACATAATGTAGGCATATACCATATGCCATCCTTCTCGCGGATGTGGTCAGAACCTGTTCCAAAACTTTCTTCGCCACAAATTGACAACTTTCCAGCATCCATTAAATTCCCAAAGAATTTCCAACCAGTGGGGACCTGAAACAAACCATCCCTTCTTAACAACATGGTTTGCCTGGATCAATGTATCTCCATAAATAGCATTTAGTCGTATGTAAGCCAGTGATCCAACAATACTTGGAAAATAGAATCAAATGCTAAACCTCAAAAAATGGAAGATTCAGTTTCTGAGCAACAAGATCAAGAGCGCCACTTGTTGGCATAGATCGTGCTAAACCCTACAAATTCAAGATCATGAGAAATCTTTTTATCATTAAGGAAAGATCTGGGGAGAAAAAAAAACACGTCTTTACAACCTTGGGGCCACTCTGGAAGTATGGAATGGCATCTTGTGCATTGGCTGCAATAATTGCAACAGAGTCTGAAGGAGTAACAAAGAATCCTCTTCCAAGAATCATGTTTCGATCACCATCTCCTGAATAACCATAGATGTGACAACATTAGAGATGTGGTTTAGCATAGATATCCTACTCAAACTAGCATGCATGACATTACAAGCAATTAGTCCAACAGAATAAAATAAGCATACAAATTTGGAACCAAACAGATGATAAACTTGTTGGACATTTGAACATATAACAAATGCTACTTACTGAAAGTACATGCACTTGAAAACAGACGAGTTATTTTTCAAGCACGTCATTTCACAATTAGAATTACATTCAATCTGTCTAATTCTTTCCCCCTGCCTGCCCACCTAATGGTTCTTCTCGCTTCCTCCCAATGTTTAGTAGGACAGCAAATGTTATTAGCCAAGCAAGATAGTTGTAGATAATCAGCTAATGATTGAGCTTAGACCAGCTTGAGCTTCATATTACGTTGAGTTTTACTAAAAATAGAACTTTCTACACTGGATACAGTAGGTTCAGTTTCAAATGTTTATAACTCCATTAAACTTCTCGGGAAACAATTGACTTGAGGTATCCAAAATGCTGTTGAGTAAAGCAAGAAGATAATCTAAAATCAGCTCGCCTTCCACGAGCTCTGAACCAATTAAAAACCTTTTCTCTTGATGTGTTTACTCTTCTCTAGGAAAACTCCACAAGGAGTTGCCTACTTCAACTGTTTCACAACTTCCTGAACTCATTATGAGCCTTCTTAAGTTGAGTATGGCATTGCTTTGTTTGGTTTGCAGAGTGATCAAGATGAGTCCTAAGTTTCAGCTTGGCTTGCTCAATTTGCTATACAAACTCATAGTAAATGAACTAACTAGACAACCCAAAGCTACTTATCAAAAAAAACAACCAGGCCCAAAAGCTTCATCAAAAATATGTAAAATCTTCATTTATTATGCAAGAATCAGCAAAACAGTGGAAATGGAAACAATGTACTTAAGTTATACATTTCACATACCATCACTTGCAGCTCCAAAGTCTGGTCCATTCTCTCCAAACATAATGTTCACCAAATCTTTAGCATATCTTTTCCCAAACAAGTAAAAATCAATATTGCTTTTCAACAAGGATATAGTTCAACCTACATCAAAACTATCACTCTCTTACGTAAGATTAGGATCCGGATGACCATGCCCAAAATCTTCAAGAGGCACTCCATTTGAAATTGAATCCTACACAATCACCAAACATATATGATCAAGAACTTGGATAAGTAATTGAAGTTCAGTCATCTGCAAATTACTAGAGATGCAATATGTACCGGACTAGCTCCAAGCTTGTCCACAAAGATGGGTCCCGCATAAGCACCTGTGACCGCATGCATTGCATCAAATATCAACCTGAATGTAACATCGTCGATCAATATCATTACTAGGTTAATCCATGAGATAACAATAATAAGTTATACCTCTTTTCTAATAAGCAATTAGATAAAATTCATTGTGCCAAGAGGGGGTGAAACCAAGTTCAGGGGAAGTATACAAAGCATAGGGGAAATAAAAGGCACCTATGCCCTGACTCAACCAAAAATACTCCTCCGTATACAAGAAACCTCCCCAAAAATATGTACATTAGGTTCTTAGCCCAAACTCCAAAATGCCACAAAATGGGTAATGCAACCCGGATACACCTCATGTCAAAAATAAAGCAGGCCAGGAGATATTGGGTGTGCGTAATTGATCTTGATGACGGTGGAACCCCAATGTACAATGGGTCAACCTTCATTTTACAAAAGCTCAATAAAAGTATTTGAATAGTCTCCCATTTTCTGTTTTCAGGAAATATTTCCAAAATGCCACAATCTCATGTCAAAAATAAAGCAGGCCAGGAAAAGATATTGGGTATGTGTAATTGGTCTTGATGACTGTGGAACCCCAATGTACAATGGGTCAACCTTCATTTTACAAAAGCTCGAGAAATGTATTTGAATAGTGTCTCCCATTTTCTATTTTCAGGAAATATTTTTTAAAACAGCATTGAATGCTATAATGGTGCTTCAGCTGTTTTCAAAAATGGATGAGAAATAAAGTGCCTTAACTTAGCCCAAAACATATTAACATGTACTGCAGGAGGAAATAATGTACAACTGAGATGCAAGTTATTTATATATATACATATATATATATATACACACACACACCCTTATATGTGTGCGTGTGTGTTGTGTGTGTTGTGTGTGTGTGTGTGTATACACACACACACACATATTCTCATATGCCAAATAAAAAATTTAAAAAGTTTTTTCTAAGATAGCAACCAAGCGCATTTGATTTTAAACACATTTAAAAAACACGAACTGGAAACAGAGATAAAAACATGATATGAAACTAAAAGATATGGCTGGAATCAAACAGCCCCATGTTTTGAATTATGATGCAACTGCAGTTATCATGTATATGCCAAGATGCACAGGCCGATATCAATTACAATTAAGAGCTAGAAAAAACCACCAAAGACCACATACTTACTATATACAAAAAAAATCCAGCAACTTTTATTACAATGCGGTTCCCTTTGTCCACATCAAATTGGAGGGGTGAAGCCAATTTAAGATAGATATATGCAAGTTTCAACATTAGTTAGAGAGAGAGATTGCTCTAAAGAATCAAATACGTTTAAAAGGACAAAGGAATATATGGATTGAAGTTGAGAACTGAAATAACCTACTGAACCAAAACAAAAGAAGACCGTAAAATAGAGTGACATGGTTAAACAAGTTTTAAATAGCTGACCACAGCATAGAAAGTCAATATTTAAGTTTTTCTTTTTCTTTTCCATCCCTTTTCTTGCTATTCATAGTGAGGGTTGAAGTGACGCAAATTTCAGATGGAGAAATATTGTAATACCAAAAATGCAGCATACCTCTTAGAATGAGTTATATTTTAATAAATCAGCATCTCTATGCATTAAAATCACATGTATTTATAACCGCATGCAGATTGGAAATCAAGCAGAATCGGACGCATGTAAAATGATAAGAAGTTAAGTAAATTATTTCTAATTTCCCAAATCCCCAACTATAGGAAAATAAAAAGTGGCAAAAAAACTGAAAGGTCCGAAAGAGAAAATACTAGTTGCTTAGGTGAGTCATATTTTACCTGTAATCCAACAGTGAAAGCAGACGTCTGATTAGCGAAAAATCGAACACGTTCTGCACAAAACACCATACAGCTGTTGCTCTTCAATCTACAAATTGTCATGTTAAAATTCCAAAAGATGCATATTTTTTGTTCCTCACCTCCATCAGCTCCAAATAGTCAGAAACTGGGTCAACCACTTCAACAATAAATTTCCCATATTTTGTTACTCCAAGACGAGAGAGGTCAACATCTGGAATGTCCGCCATCTTTATTTCAGAGATCTGCATAGCATTTATGCAATTCGTAATTTAGATGTAAACTTTATTGACTTAAATGCTCAGGCTATAATAATGGGACATGAGCTAGTTGATATCATCATCTGGTTGCCCCACTACTTTTCGACACGTTAAACAAAAATGTACTACAAATAAATGGACAGGATACTTTTTCAAGGAACAAGCTAAATTAAACAGACGTAAAGCAAGAAATTAACCTAGATTAAGTAGAACAAGTGTGAAATGAAAAAAACAAGGTCCATTTTGGATTACAATAGCTAGTCTTGGACTGCCAGTAACATCACTGATCACCCTATTGATTAAATAGGCATTGTGATATACCCATTACTTTTTTAAACATGCCAATGGAACCTAAACTTCCATCTTGCTCACATATTGAATTATCTATAAGAATATGATGGCTCCTGATAGCCTCTTGTGCACATATCGATAATGCTTTCGCAAACTGATTTTCTTAAGTATGTGTACAAACACGAATAGGAGGGATCCACAAACACTTACCTTGGTGTTAAACTTGTTATTCTTACACCTCTCAATAACTTTTGTGTCATTTGTGTTTTGTCAAACCAAACATTGCATTTATTGGTCATAACATAATCGTTATGCTCACCACATTTCAGTTTCATCAGAAATCAGGAGACACTCCATCCATATTGCTCAAAATTATAACTAAATAAGATTATGAAGTCAGAACATATAACATTATCATATATTACTATCTTCCGATCTTCAATTGTGTAGAAACTTTAAATTTAGTAAGTATGACGGTCATGGGATAAGGAATCATTCCAATCAAACTGCTGGCTTTGTCCAAACATGACATGAAAAGTTATTGAGAGGTGTAAGGGTAAGACATTATAAACTGGTTATTCAAAGTTCATGCTTTATGAAACAAGAAGAAATTGAATGAACATTATTGTCAGATGTAATTATTCCAGACAAAGGTAATGAATTGTATACATACAGAAAGCGTATTCCCGTAAATCTTGTCAGTGATAGATTCAGGTGCTGGTTGCCCACTGCTGTAATTAAACTGGGACATTAACAAAGAAAGACTAAATTACATTTTGCATCAAGAAATGCCAAGTAGTGGACTTACAAATAGTTTTATACATCCATTTTAAGCCACAACCTTCTATTACAAAAAGACTATATCTTGAAAGTTGATCTTGACATATGAACTACACAAGATCTTCAACATCTGACACTAATCAATATCACAAAGTGATGTTCAAAAATCTGAATAGGGTGTGTTAATGCAGGAAAAAAGTCAACTCAGAGATTGCTAATGAAAAGGGAAAAAAAACTATTGTCTGCCGTGTTAAATATGAGCAATACAATCTCACCTTGATGCCCCAATCGTAGTCAGGCCCACCAGGATTGTGGCTTGCACTCATTATAAAACCACCATTTGCCTGTGAAAATAATATTTTTAATAGGCATAAAGAAGAGTAAAAGGTAAATACAAAGTTCCTTATGTAAGGAAACAAATACTAATAGCAAGAATTATATATGTGCTTGCCTTTCTCTTCCTTATCACTGCAGAAACAGCTGGTGTTGACATGATACCTTCCCTTCAATGATGAGATTTCATACTTAGTTTACATGACCAGAAAAAGATTTATGTAGCCAAATAGTTTACAAGCATGTATGTGATATAAGTCATAAATAGACAGAAGATATCATAAATATAACATTATTAACAGAAAAATCAGAAGAGATTTCCAACTACCTTCAATAGACCTATATAAATACATGGATTCATGTACATGTCTCAAACACTAGGCCTAGCACTGAAACAGACTCTAACATGATGTTTCTGTCAGGATTTTGAGGGAGTTCAATCAAATTTCCCGTTATGATTTGAATACAAAAGGCACTACGCAAGTGTCAATAGATTAGGTTTACCACAGACTATATGGAGTGCAAGTTCAGCAATGTAAGAAGAAGAGATATACTAATACAGGCAATGTGAATATGGGACATGAGGTGCAAAAGAAGGATGTCTTGAATTATTTGGGATCAGTTTTGCATAAAGGAACAGATGTTGACGTGTATGTAATCCAAAGGATTAGAGCTGATTAGAGAGCTATATGGATGAAGTAAGGAGGTGCAGCTGGAGTTTTGTGTGATCATAAAAAATCCCGGTCAAGTTGAAAGGAAAGTTTTATATGACAGTAGTAAGTCCAGCAATGTTATACGGAGCTGAATGTTGGCGAGGAAACAACATGTGTATAAAATGAGAGTTATGAGAATGCTAAGGTGAATGATTGGCCATACAAGTTTGGATACAATTAGAAAAGAGTATATAGGAAAGAAAGTTGGATGGCACTAATTAAGGAGTAGAAAAGAGTATATAGGAAAGAAAGTTGGATGGCACTAATTAAGGAGACGATGAGCGAACACAAGTTGAGATGGTTTGGTCATCTCCAATATTGGTCTATAAATGCACCAACGCGAGGATTGAAGTAAGAAGGCAGAAGGGTATATACCAAAAATTATTTGGGAAAAAGTTATACAAGGAGAATTGAAGTAGCGGAATATAACTGAGAACATCAATTGTGATAGGGGTGTAAATATGTACTCTACATATCGGAGGCCGAATAGAGTGTTCCACTTTTTTGTTTTGTATTTTAATTTTAGCTTTTTATACCAGTGTACATGTATAATTTTCTAGGTGTAGAAGTGTTTTTATTTTACGTATCTCCAGTTCTCCACTCATATCTATTCTTTTTATATAAATTTTCTTTTAATTTATTGATGTATCTCTTTAGATTTCTTCTTCCCTTTCTACTTTTATACAATACATTGTGTTTCTGAGTTTTAAAATGGACAGGAAGCTTACATTTTTTTGTTCAATTCTCTTGTTACCGAGTTTTTTAATGAACATAAAAGAAAAGAAAATGACAAAAAAACTCAGCTACTTTTCTTGCCAAATTTTTTCGTCAAAAAATGAATGGATTTGGACAAAAAAATTAAATAGCATAAGCAAAAAAAAGTATAATACTTATTATACCCTCTACATTACAAACAAAACAAAATTAATATAAGGATAAAATAGTAATTTAAATGTAAAACTTACGTTTTCTTTCTTTTTCCCTTATAAACTCGGCAACAACATGAAAGAAAACTTACAAGTTTTCTGTTTTATACTTTTCTATCCTAAGTTAAGTTTTTCACTCTTTCTTTTTCGTCCAAAACTCTAAAACAAGCTTACACATGGGATTCATTTTCAGCCTACCCAACTAGTTTAGTTTGAGATAAAAGGCGTTGTTGAATTGAGAAAGAGTAACTTTTAATAGAAATTCCAATGAGTTATATGATAAGACTTGAGAGTAAAAGTACAAGAAACAGCACAAGATTGATCCAACAAATAAGTGGACAACAAAACAATAATATATCTTACAAATAGAAGCACTCACTTCCCAACCAAAATTTTGCCAACACCATTTCCAGCAGCAATTTTAATAATTATCTGCATTTCAAATCTAATTCACATTAAAATCCATAAAAAAATCTAAGATTGAAACACATTATTAGATGTGACACGATATGGAAAAGACCTGTGAAGCTTCTTTGTTAAAATATCGACCATCACCTCCTAACACCAACAAGCCATTCACGAAATCCTCAGGTGGCAACGAATTAAACAATGCCTATTCATATAAAACCTTCTATCAGAAACTAAATCCGAACATTCAAAAATAATCAGTGCTGCTAAAACAAATCAAAATAAAATTAAAGTAAAATTAAACCTAAAAGAACAAACAAACCAACCTGAATCCAATTGGCAAGGTAATTTTCTTCCATAAACACTTTAACCTACCAAAAAAGAGGACAAGTATCAGTTCAAATTCAACTAAAACTCAAATAAATGCAAAACAAAAGCAAAAGCACATTAAGCAAGCAACATAGGAGGGCACAGAAAACAAAAGCGTACCTTCTTTCGAAGACCACTGGTTCCAGTTTTTTGGCCTTCAATTGGCTTCGTTGGAACTATATTAATCTGACAATTATAAATAAACGATAATGAGACAATGGTTACAGATATATGTATGCATTATATGTATATGTCTGTGTAATGAGAGGGAGAGAACCTTTAGGGCTTCGGATTCGGCGAGAGTTGTGGAAAGGGGAGAAGAAGATGAGGCTCTGACGGAGAGGGAATAATCATGATTTTTGAGAGGGAGTTTACCGGATAAGAGGATCGGAAAAGAAGGTGAGGAGTTGAAGATAGAAGAGGTTTTGGCATTGCTCAATTGTGCTAGTTTTTGTGAAGAGGGAAAGGACGTTTCTATTCTTGCACAAAACGCCATTGATTCACAGTCTGCAGTTAACTAAATAAGTGTAGAAGAAGAAGAAGTAGCACTAGTTTGGAAATCGTATATAACAAATATGTGATTGACCGTGTGTTGAAAATCGCTGGCTGCCCGCTGCCACGTGTACCTGTTCCTCTTTATAACGCTTATCTTTTACGCTTTACGCTCCACTCTCTACACTTCACGTGAACCGCCTTTTCTCATCTTTAATAATTCAATCATTCAATGGCCTAACAAACACAATCCGTCAATTTTGGATCGATAGCGAAACCCTAATAAGTGAAGAGTTGGGCCAATCATTTTTGCTTTGGCCCATTCCTTTTTGCTTCTATTCTATTTTGTATGGAAACTATAATATAATTTTGTAGTTTTACAAATTTATAATTTCTTGAGAAAAAGTTGAGTTAAATTAAGTGCATTTCCTCCTCAGGTGAGTTTATATCTTCCTTTTATGTAAAGTGTATTTTCTCTTTATGTGAGGCTTGTTTGGTTTGTGAGTTTATTTCTCCCTCTAATATGAGGTTTGATTAGTTCTTGATATTATAATGGTAATGATGTACTTGATTATGAATTATATTATTCTCTCAATAGTGAGGTTTCAAAAAAAAATAGTGTATCTATGATGATCATATGCGATTAGAAAAATGAAAAATAGGATGAGAAACTCATTTAGGACAGTGAAATTTATGGGTTACAAAAATTATCTTAAAATAAATTTTGGTAAAAATTTATCTCATTTGTCTCTTAAAATATATTTAAAGTGAAAATTTTACGTAATTTAAGGGAAAACAAAAATTGAGGAGCAGATAGATAAGTTTTCATTATATCCACTATGAACCGCACACAAGTACATTAATGAGACGTTTGTTATGAGTCATCTAAAAATGATTATCTTAAATACCTGATAATGTGAGTTGGTCATCTTAATAAATTGTGTTTGGTTAGATCTTACATTACCACATCTTGGTCGTCTTAATACTTTCTATATACAAAAATATCCATCATATTTTAATAATTTTGACAAAAATACCCTTATTTACACATAATTATAAAATAGTTTACCAAGCAAATATCCATACATCAAACATACTTTTTTTATTTTAACTATATGGACATAAATATTTTATTTTGTCCTTATTCATCTTGTTTTGTTGTTTATTAGTATAAGTTTAATTAATTATTATGTTTAAATTGACTTAATTAATTAATCTCTACATATACATTAATAATTGAATATATTATAAATTATTATTTTACAAACATAATAAAACTTTAAACATGTTTTATTAAACACTATTGAAGACAATATTTTGAGTGTTTAATTTTCTTTGACAAAAGTTCCTTGGTGAATTATTTGACATAAATTAGTATATAGGGCATTTTAGTAAAAGGTGATGTATACTTACATACGTTTGCAACAAGTCTTTGTACATAACAACTATGGAGTTTGTATACAACAAAGAATAATACAAAATGCATACATATGACGAATTTAAAATTTACATGACTTAGATTTGGCAAATATGTTAGTTTGTAGCACGTATTTGCCGATTTCATTTTGCTTGGTTGTTTTTTTCTCAAATTCGTTTTGGGTATTTAGATCTGAGACAAAGAAGATAGAACAACAATGTATTTGATTTAGGAGGAGTAAGAGTCCACAATTTAGTTATACGAATGGTGACTTATAATTTTATATTAAAACGACGTCATTTGGATAGACAACATCATCCACGGTATTAAACTACGAACGGGGGGCAAACAAAAATGGCGTTGTTTAATACTGCGCGTCCGCAATATTAAACTGGGGATGGACAGAATAAAACGGCGTCGTTTAATAGCGCATTTTACGTGCATAGCGTCCACAATTTAGTTATGCGGACTAGGAGGAGTACTTTGGACAATTTTTCCGTCCGTATAATTAAACTGCAATATTCTTCATATTAAATTGGGGACGAGACGTCATTTTTACCGTTCAATGAATTGATGGACAACTGAAATCTGTTGTAAGAATAACTTTATTCGTATAATATTAATTATGGATCAATCTTATATATATATATAGGCACAATATTATTAGAATAGGCCACCCATTACGGTGTTAGCCACCTTAATTTGAAAGATCAAGCGTATATACTATTCTTTATGAGATACCCATTAAACAACTCTGGCATGACACGCAGAAAATAGTAAAACCATTATGATCCATTGTATTTAGTTTGAGCACTATTTTTCGAATATTCTTGTACAAGATAGTAGTATTACCGAATGAGGCAGGATGTCTAATTTATCACACACACGTTCTTCTAAAATATAATATTAAATTTGTTTTTTTTAATTAATTTAGGTTATTTTTAAATTTAGTTATTCAATACAAGACAGTAAAATTATGTGTGAAAATTATTCAAAAAAATATTACTAATTAAAATTTATTATTTTGAATTTTGAATATATTACATCTCTCGAATTTATTAATTTTGAAAGTTAGATTTAATCATATAATATACTGAAACTGACAGATATGTGTAAGATAATCAAAATAAAGTTTTTGGACGGCTGCATTATTAATTAAGCGCTTTGCTTATTGCTTACTACAAAGAGACAAAAGGAAATAGCTAGAGTATGTATAGTTTTTCACAACGAAACCTTGGACATCGATTTTCTCCATGAATTTTTCCTTAGCAAAATCCCATCCCTTTTTGTGCTCTTACGTCAAATGTCTTTTGAATTAATTGCTGGAAACTGGAAAAATACCGGGGGAAGAAACAACAAAAATATTAATGGGAAAAAATGGTTTAGAAGATGATTCTCATACTTCTCTTTTTCATCATTATTCTTAAAAAAATGTTTGTGATGCCTACGCTTAGCTTAAGGACACCAATTTGTTGACTTATAATGTTCTTTGGACACTTCTAGTAGGCTATATTTATTTGTAATAATTATATTTGAGATTAGAGTATTAATCACAAGTTTCTTATTTTATTTTTTAAAATATAGTTGAAACTATTAGTTCTGAGATAATAAAATGACTTGAATAAGAAATTATTTAAGTATGTCCAACCAGGTATTATAATCTCTGTCATTTGAGATTAAAATTTGATGACAAAATTAACCTTTAATTTTGTTTAAAAAGACCAATGTACCTTATTCTATCTATCTATACTCAAACTAATAAAAATATGATATTTTTGTTATTAATGGTAATAGTATAATAGTCCAAACGGTAAGTGTTTATCTCATCTTTAAAATAATTATAGACAAAACAAACATAATATGTAATTATTTTAAGTTATCCCATGAATAATTTCATTAAAAAAAACATGTGACTATAATTATTTAATACTAGGATTAATAATCTTGAGATTATTATACATGTAAATATAGTCATATGATTATAATACTTACAAACAAACATGACTTAACAGTATTAATCTTTCTTATCTATTTTGTTTTTAAACTTCTTTGTTATATAATTTCTTGTTTAAATCTAATCCCCAACAAAAATATCTGTAATTATTGTATTTGTGCTAAGACGCCTGTCTTAGCATACCAAAAAAAGGGTTGCAACCAGCATTTGAATTAATGTTTTAAGTTTTTATTGTTTATTTTCTAGTTTCAATTTCCCCTCTTATAAGATAAGAAAGTAATCGGGAACGAAGTAGATCGCCTAAAAAGATGGGAACGACTTTAATAAGAGGAACTACTTTTTACTTCGACAAATAAAGAGCTTTCTAAAAAAAGTTGCTTATTATAAAAAGGAAGATGTCCCATTAGTCTTATTTTCTTGATCACTAGCCCATTTAAATTATAGTATATAATAGCATTTTCTTCAATAAGATTATCAACATAATTAACTAAAAAATAAAACACTTATCAATGAACATCACTCACATTTTCTGCGCTTTGTCCCAAAAGCTATGAAGCGCACGTAATTCTGAGAAAAGGTATCAACCTTTAATATTCTCTCAGAAGTAGATAAATGTAACCATCGTTACTAAAATGAAGAAGCTGTCAAAATGATCACCTAAACCTATTACGCCCTATAAGGTTGTTGCACAATCTAAAATTATGATGTATAAAATGTAACGGTGGGTGATGAAAATTAAAAAATTTCTAAAATTTTATATAATCTGTTCATAAAATTAATATTGATTTTTTAAAAATTTATTTGAAATATTTGCAAAGTCAAGATTGACATGAATTCATGTAGTTCATGTTAATACAATTATGAATATTATAAATTATTTAAAAAATACTACTAGTTATAAGATTTATTGGTTTCAAAATTTAAATGAATCATTTCAAATTTAAATTTAAAAATGTCACAAATTATCTTTTAAAATTTCAATATTAATCTTATAATTTAAAATAAACGAAGTTTTTATTATAATGTCATTGTTAGGAGCGATGTATGTATGTGTGTATATATATATATATTAATGAAATGATCACAATATTTTAATTAATTACGTGACAGATAAAACATTAAAAGTATTTTCACTAATAAAAATTGATAACAGTTCTCAACAATTATTTTTTTGTTAAAAATGTACATATTCATGGGTAAAATTATTATTGATTTTATTTAAAAATTTTCTGTAAGTATAAAATTGATAAAAACTGGAGACAAATACATAGGGGAAGATTTAAATATAATTAGCTAATATAGGACTATGGGAGTATATACTCATTTTCCATTTTATCATTGGAATACCGCTAAATGTAATCCGGTAAATGTATGATTGGATTTATAGAGGATCCAAACACGTGACGTGTGATATGAGCTCAAAATTAATTGTATCAGGTTTTAATAGTTTTTGCATAACTTTTCCGTCAACCTCAAAACCCATCTTCAAGATTCAATATTCAATCATTCTTACAAATTTTCCTTGCTCTACGTACTGGTATTTCTTGCATTCCTTATATCTGTAAATTCTTGTTAATAAGTATCTTTTAAGGCTTTCAGTTCAGTTCAGGTCAGCAGTGCTAGTTCCCTCATTACCAATATGGCAGAATCACCCGCTTTAGGTTCGTCTTCTTCTATGTGGCTTCTATGAACATATATTTGAATAAATAAGCATGGTTATATTTCTTTTCGAAATCTTTGAACTTGATTGAAGTTCTGGGATTTTAGCTTACGATTGTTAGTTTGTGATTTCTTTAAGTTAATTGTGGCTTTTTTAGTTGTGCATTGAATTTTTATCAAATCATTGTTAGGATATCTGAATCGTCCATTTGTGATCACGGTGTTAAAATATCTTCCTGAATGTTCTTTCTTGTGGATCTTTCTTCTTGTATTTCTTGGGAATTTGTTTTGTTTTTTTGTTTTTTTTTTAAATTCTACATATTTTAGGGCACGGCATATGTAATACACTTGCAAGTAGTTGTTGTTTAGAAACACTTCAAAAAGGGTCTATTATGTTCATTCTGGATGGAGCTACTGCCCCTTTCTTGCTGTGGAAAAGGGGATCAGGCAGTTTTACCTTTTTACAAAATGAAACATGGGAAATTTTCAGAACTGGAATTTGAATCTGGCATTGTTTACCTTTTCACATGCAGAGGCTGCTTAACTATCATTTTCTCCATATACTCAAGAAGTTCCCAAACAACAATATTCTGTTCTTACGGTCTAATTATTTGGTATTTTTCCTGTTAGATATGCCTCCAGGGTTGTCCAAGCAGGGCATGCTACCATGTTTACTACTCTGCCTTTTGCTTTTAGTAAATTATGTTTTAAGCAAATCATATATTCGAAAGCCCATTGCTTTGTTTCTGAAATCAGTCCTATAAATTACTTCTCTACTGTTCTTTATGATCTGAAGAGATTGCATATATGTAGGTCAATTTAAGAATTTGACCTTAAAGACCAGTGGAGGGAGACAGGAAGAGAGCTCACTGGTTATGTGTTTTGGGGAAATGTTGATTGACTTTGTGCCTACGGTTGGCGGGGTTTCACTTGCAGAGGCACCTGCCTTCAAAAAAGCTCCTGGGGGTGCTCCTGCTAATGTTGCTGTTGGTATCTCAAGACTGGGAGGTTCTTCAGCTTTCATAGGCAAGGTAAATTTGAGCTACTTTTGTCTTCTAGTACCACCTTCTGTGCATACCTACCGTATACCTCTATTCCAAAAAAAGAGTCCCATTTGTTAAAAAAAAAAACACTATACCACAAAGTCCCATTTGGTTAAAAATAAATTATTCCACAAAAAGAATCCTCTTTTTGTATATGTTAGTATAAAAATGACACAATGTCCTCTAGTTTAACGTCATAATTTCACAATCACACCACCACTACTAAACTAAACACTTGTAATACTTGGGAATAAACATGGAAGAAAAATATAACTTTAAGTTTACAAATTTTACAAATGGGACTTTTTGGTGGACCGGAGTAGTAATTTTATTATACCCTCTATGTTCCACAAAAGGAATCCCATCCGCCAATTTTTATTTTTATTCTTTTTTTTATTTCTGTGTGTGTTCCACAAAGAGAGTCCTCTTTTTATTGATACTAATATATGACACCGTCCTCAAGTTTACTGTCTTAATTTCATTATCATGCCCTACCACTAAACTAAAAATTTATATTTTAGGGGTAAACACGGAACAAAATTACATCCTTAATGTTTCCAAAATTTTTAAATGGGACTCTTTCTGTGGAATGGAGGGAGTATCATTTTTGTGATGCACATTTATAATCCCATCACTATGGCAGCAGATGCTTTTCAGCTATCCTAATATTTTTCCTGTGAAAGTAATTGTATTTTTGACTAGCCAATGGATATTTTAGGGAACTGTGTGTCATGGTGTTGGTTGAATCTGATTTGGCATCCTGAGGGACTACTGATGGTTGAAGTGTTGATTTCCTATTTTAACTGTAATGCTTTGCGTATTGGTTGAACAAAAATTCTGGTTACTGTGAAAGACAGAAAGTATTTAAAGCAAATGTCAAATTAAAAAGAGTAATTTTTTCTACTTGGGCTTTTGTCGAAAGACCATTTGGTAGGTGGTCCTGTAGTGATTAATATGCTGAACCCCTTATCTCACACTACAATTTGTGTTGTTTCATGTCTGCTTAGGATATTTCACATGTGACAAAGTGTTCACTGAAGTTAAGTTATGAGCAACTTCTAAATGAGAAATATTTTTTCTATAGATGGATTTTGGAGCTTGTATAATTAATTGGCATTTGGATTAAACCTGCGCATTGTGATTGACTACATTGTTATACCGTCCTTTGCGTGTCGGCTAGCCAAATTACCTTGACTAATATGGCTTTTAGATCTACTTTATCTTATCCTTTCATTGTACAAGTGTCATACCTTGTTATTCTGTTAATTGCTTCGTCCTTTAACTTAATTGCAGCAACAGCTCTGTAAATAATTGAATATTGTATCTCAGGTGGGCGAGGATGAATTCGGGTACATGTTAGCTGACATTTTGAAACAAAACAAGGTCAACAACTCTGGCATGCGATTTGACCCAGCTGCAAGGACAGCACTGGCATTTGTTACACTCAGGTCTGATGGTGAGCGAGAATTTCTGTTTTTCCGTAATCCTAGTGCAGATATGCTTCTTCGTGAATCAGAACTTGATATAAATCTTATCAAGCAGGTCTGTTTTCGTTGTCTTTTTTCTCATCAATTATGCAGCACTTGATTTATTGCTCATAGCACTGGTGTTAATTCGGTTGAACTATATCTAAAGCAGGCTACAATCTTTCACTATGGTTCAATTAGTTTGATTGAAGAACCATGTAGGTCTACTCAGCTTGCTGCAATGACTATAGCTAAAAAATCTGGAAGCATCCTCTCTTATGATCCAAATCTGAGATTGCCATTATGGCCATCAGCAGATGCTGCTCGAGAGGGTATAATGAGCATATGGGACCAAGCAGATGTTATCAAGGTATAATTTAAATTATATGAGATTCAACTGATTTTTAAGTTTCCTCCACTAGCTAGGGCCCCTAATACAAAAGCATCTTTTAAGATGTCAATGACTTTGAGTAAAACGACTGTGCTGTGTAGCACTTACTGGGACTCTCATGATTCATGTACTGCCAGGTAAGCGAGGATGAAATTTCGTTCTTAACCGGAGGTGAAGATCCTCATGATGATAATGTGGTCTTAACAAAGCTTTATCACCCAAACCTTAAGCTTTTTCTTGTAACTGAAGGGTCAAAGGGTTGCAGATATTATACCAAGGTAATGTTATCAGTTATATTCATATCAAATGGACTGAGGTGTTTCTGGATTATCTCGAAGTCACTAAGTGATTCTTGTTGCCCAGAATTCATTACACAGTTTCGGTAAAAAACTAGCATTTTACAGTTTAGTAATTAGTCTCCGATATGCCTGTGATGACTTGTTGCTTCTTCTTCTCCTTTTTTTTTTTTTTTTTTTCTGTATGTATTTTCTTTCTTTCTTTCCTTTTTTGCTTTCGGTGTTAATTCTATGAACTTTTCTAGAATATTCTTTTCTTGAATACCATTCAAAAAAAAAATTTCAGATTGCCTAGTATTCCACCAATTAGTAACCCAAGATTCCGGACTTATATTAAATGAGGGAGAAATCCACCAGGGCAAAAATACTAGAGATGCAAGATATAAAAGAGGGTGAATGCTTTCTTTCTTACCATTTTTCATTACTGGGATCTAATTATGTCAGACTGTCTCTTTCAATTCTCTGTATTATTCCTGAGTTATGAGTCCTACTGACATCAGCCAACATTTTGTGCAGCAATTTAAGGGTAGAGTTCCTGGTGTTAAAGTGAAACCTGTGGATACAACTGGTGCTGGTGATGCATTTGTTGGTGGCATACTGAAAAGCTTAGCTTCTGACATGAATCTTTATCAGGTAACTTAGTTTTTGCAGATTGTAAGAGGATTAATTCGTGATGCCTTATTTATTGCTCCTTATCTTCAGGCAATTATTTGGCACTAGTACATACACTCATAAACACATGTTCAAGACATATACTGTGGCTGAACCTTCTTTGGAGTAACCTGGGGTATTGGATTTTATATCATTCTCTATTGCATGTAAGAAATCTTTAGTTATGATGCTGTCATTATTTCCAGTCATTTGTGGAGCACCAGCTCTTCTTAAGTAAAACTTGAGAAATGCTACTTCTTCCTCAGACTTCCCCCCTTCTCCTTCAAAACTGAACTCTTTAAATAGAAAAATAGTCTAACAATAATCTCCGGTGCATATCCATTCGAATATCATCATCATACGACACCATTAGATTTGTTTGTCCACGTTAAAAGACCAGCATTCCACATGTTACTGTTTACATATCTACATAATCTGCCAGTTGACTGTTGAGCGAACCATTTAGTTATTGGATTCATTCATGGAGATATTTATTTTGATTTGTTGGCAGGATGAGAAGAAACTAAGAGAAGCTCTTCTTTTTGCAAATGCCTGTGGTGCCCTCACCACAACAGAGAAAGGAGCAATCCCTGCCATGCCCACAAATGAGGCAGTCCTCCGAATCTTAAGAAAAGTTGCTGGATGAGAAAAAGAGAATCTGGGGCAGCCTTTTATGCGCTTGTATTTGTTCTGTTTCGGTTAAGATGATGTAATTTGGGTACCCCCTGCTGGGGGGCAATAATGGATCTCTGCTGCATTTTCCTTTCGTTCTACACCATATTGCTTGCTTTGATTAAGTCAATTCATTCATTCCACAGGACTGAGGGATAGAGAAAGAAAGGATATTATGTAGATGTCAAGATCGAGACACAGAAATACATGAATAATCAATCTTTTAATAATGGTGATAATAATACATTGCAACTTTCCTATACTAGATGTCTCAATAAATTACATAGGATAGGCCATTGGACACTTCCAAGAGTTGTTCCTTTTTGTTTTGGCCTTTCCTTGTATCCTATTGCAACCAGATATTAGTGCAATACAAAATAAGTGGGCGAAGAATCCTAATTTGAATTGAAATGTCATCCCAACTCCCACGAAAATTACACATACTTCCTCCTAAACTCATTGAATTGTAGTAGGAAACGGCTAAGATAGGGTGAATGCCCCATTTCCTTATATTATTGATATTATTATGCTACGATTGGATTGAAGGAATAGAACGGAGAACAGAATGAAATGATTTTAAGGTATTTTAAGTGTATGTTTAGTTGTTGGTGTTTGTGGGTATTGTCGTACAATGACAAAATTATTACATATATCTATTTTATTAGAATGAATTTTATTCCACAATTTCCGCATGAAAAAAAAAAAAAATAAAGGGATAGAATGAATTTTTATTCTATTGGAATAACTTATTTTCTAAAATGATCTTCAAATATACTATTTTTATGTCATTTTTTCTATTATTTCAATGCCTCATTCCATTTTCTCAATCTAAATCTAACATTAAGTAATTAGGTAGGACCAGCCTGCTGTAAAAAAACCAATAATTAACAAAATGTATAAATTGAGGGGAAAATGTACCAAAATTGTAACATGAGCTGTCAAACTGGAATGGTGGTCGTAAGAACAATAGTAACCAACTGAAGTATAACGCGTTAATTTATGCAAAATTTATCAAGTCAGAAAGTGGCAGTCAGGTAATTTGACACCCAGATCAATTATCCTCCACCAACGCCAACGGCATGTGAAGAATCAGGGAATGGAAAGTCCATTATATCTGACGGACTGTTAAATAAAACAGATTTCCCGGCCACAGAATACATCCCTTTACCTCACGCCGGAGTTTCAAGAGGAGAGCAAATAATTGCAAAATCTGCTCTCCTTATAAGATCTCCGGATAGCTATTGAGATAGGTGTGCTGGTCGATCGATTACAAAAGAGAGGAGATCTGTTTAAAATGGCAACCAGCAATGCCAATAACAATGGGAGGCCTTCGCTACTTCCTGAGATCGGACCGGACGGTCTTCCTAGGGAATCTTCTGTCATCTCCTACACCGAAAAGGTCACCCCACTCTCTCCCTCTCTAGTAGTGTGTGTTTGTGTCTGTGTTCCCCCCCTGAATTTTCATTGATTAGGGTTTGCTATTTTGTTTCAGATAATTGAGGAAGAACAACTTCAGTTGAGAAAGTACGTTCCATTTGTTTTACATTGGATCTGTTGTTACCTTCTTTCTTCTGAATTAACTTCTGTTTCAATTCTTCTTATGTGCCCTTGTCTACTGCTATATTGAATTTAAAGGTTGCTTTCTCTTCAAATTTTCAATTGATCATAATATTATTATTTTTGGGTGTGAAAATGTAGAAGAATTGAATCTTAGCCTAGTTTATCACCTTATCAAAAATTTGGCTGGTAAATTAATTTTCTTTTTGAAGAAGTTGAAAACAGTTAACAACCTTTTATGTAATCTGCTTGTTCGTCAATGACTGTAGTAAGGGGATAATGGACTAAGAGAAACTGAGACAGCTCTAATTTAGAGCCTTATGATCAGGATTCATCTGGTTTGTTAGTAATCTACAGTTGGAGTCATCAAATCTTACTTTTATGAATTTGGAAATCTTAATGCCTCTTGACATTTATTGGGTTTACTTGCACTTTGCAGTGCCGACAAATTAAGTTTTATGAAACTGTCTGAAGGTAATTGCTTTTAGATGCTGCACAAACAGTTTTAATTTACTTGAGGCTATCCTATCCATTTATACTCAAACTAATGAGAATATGATATCTTTGTTATTAGTAGTAAGGTTATAATAGTCAAAACGGTAAGTTTTTATCCAATCCTTTAAATAATCTTAGACAAAACAAACATAACACGAGATTATTCTAATTTATCACATGAATAATCTCATTAAAAACAAACATGTGACTAGGTTATTTAATCCTAGGATTAATAGTCTTGAGATTATAATCCATGGGAGTATAGTCCCAGGATTATAATCCTTGTAAACAAACATAGCCTATGGCACTTAAACTCAGGCTTTCAGTTTGGGTAGGTTAATTAGCCTAGATCTTCGTTCTTGGCATCTACTTGTGCTTATGATGACTTAGGTTGTGTTTGATAAAATTGAGTATTAAGATCTGAACAGTTTAGACGTCTAAATAATATAGAGCATCTGTATAGAATTGTATCTGAATGAAAAAATGTTGTTTGATAATTAATTTTTTTACATTGTCTGAATAAGAGGATTTTACCATCTTAACCCTTAACCAAACAGGTTACCCCCTCTTCACTTTCCTCATTTCTTCACTCACTTCACTTTCTCTCCATCCTCCGCATCCTCCCTCTTCACTTTCTTCATTTCTTCACTTTCTTTCTCCCCTTCCTCTTCTGCATCCTCCTCTCCTAACTCCACCTCCCTTCCGTTGCCCTCCTCTGCCGCCGCCGCCTCAGATGCCATCTCTCCCCTTCCTTTAGATCATATTTTCTCTCACTAAATTATATATATATATACACACACACACACACACACACACCAAACAAATTATCAGTTCACACTTCCTTCATTCATAGCCTTCCAATTCCATTTAGATCGAGCTCTGTATTTTCAGATGGTTTCAATCGACATGGATTTGTGCTTGGTTGTTTTTTTTTTTTATAAAAAAAATAAAATTATTAATGGTGGAATTGTATATCTGATTTGTTATTCTGCATATATATATATATATATATATATATATATATATATATATATATGAATTTGTTATTTTTTTCTGGATCGGATGGCGAGCTTTGTGGCCGGTGGCGATTTTTTAGCTTTGAGGTCAGAGTTTCAATCGGGTGATGGTAGAATGGGGGATACAAAAGGAATTTTGTAATATTGTTGAGGTTATTTTTGTCCAAAAAAATATAAAATCATTCAGATGTGGCTTTGAATGGTTTAGCATTAATTTTGAATCTTACCGATTAAGAGACATTAAGAGGCATAATTTTTTTTACCAAACAAGCGAATCAGAGGCACACCTATTAAGAGCCTTTAAGACCCAAACAAACACCACCTTAGAAACATATTTACTACTGTAATGGTTTCTAACTTCCTTTCTAGTGAATATAGTTCTTTGTTCTCCAATGTGAAAACCTTTTAACCTTTACCTGGTGTTTTAACTGATCTTCTTTTGATACTTCCTCTCAGATATATTGAAGAAAATTATTCCAAAATCCGTGATGTTGAAAAAGAGCTTACAAATCTTAATTTGGAGATGAAACTTACTGCTGGACCAAAGAAAGCTGGTTAGTATATCGTCAAAACAAGTTCTTCCTAAATTTGAAATTTTGTGATGCTTTTATTTGCTAATAATGCATGGAATACACCTTCAGCACTTGAACACATGCGAAAGAAAATTGAAATGTCAACCGAAAAAATTCGTCTTGCTAAGCTGAAGGAAGAACAAGCACGGAAGGTTTGTCTCTTTCAATAGACTCAAGGGTACTTGTCTAATATCTAGGGCATTAATTCCAATCATCATGGATGATGGAACAAACTTCATATTATACTTCTTCTTGTCTTTGTATTGTGCTTCCTGAACATATAAAATGCTCCAGCTTTTGAGTTTTAATTAGCATTGGCAACATGTTAAGCGTTTTTATGTTGTATTTGCTTGGAGTCTTGTTGAAGTAAATGGGATTATGCTGTTATGTTCAGTCAATCACTGCAGCTATTCAACTGTTAGATCCTTTAAAGTTTATACTGAAAGTTAGTTTCTTTTTCATGTTTTTTGGTATTCAAAAGCCAAATGAAAACAAAAACTTTGTTATAGGTTTGTTTATAGTCCCCCCCCCCCCCCCCCCCCAACACACACACAAAAACAAAAGAAGCAAAAACTTTGTTATAGGCTTGTTTATAGTTTCTTGTTGAAGCATGTAATACACATTTACTTTTTACTTTCTTCATGATGTGAAAACAGCATAAGATATTAAGCCCCCCCCCCCTCCCCCCCTCCCACACACACATGCAAAAAAAAAAAAAAAAAACCCACCAAACCCACCATTCTGTTAGAGGTTTGAAGGGAACGGTAAGAACTATAGTGTTATCTAGAGATGTTTCTCATTGATCTGGGCAAAAGATTTGAGGTTTCTTGTCAAACCTGGTGGCAGCATGAAGGAAAATCAACTGCTAAAATAAGTTTTAGTCAGCCAAACAACTGTTAGTTCTAAATTATAGAAATATGTTTTTCTTATGTGAAGAATCATATAAAATTTGTTATCATTTATAAATGCATGTTAACTAGACTTTGGTACTGTATTGGGGGTGTTTAACTTCTCAATCTATATATGTTTTTCAAGTTTTTGTCCTATCCTTTATTGGAGTCATAATGTTCTCAGTCTCTGACTTTTTGGAGATCTTCTCAAACTATGTTGGTAGAGCAGATATTATCTCACTCTTTCATCTATTGGAATTATGGAAGGTTTTGATTTCTTTGCAGGCCTGGGAAGAAGCATCAAAGGCTGTGAAGGATGAGGAAGCAACCAAGCAGAAGCTGTGCGAAGACTTGAATCATCTGGTATATATTTTCAATAAATGTAATTTTGAAATCCCAATGTCTTGCTAAACTTTAATTTATATCTTTTGACACAATTATCCTTCGTAGGTTCAAGAAAGCAGCAGTGCTCAGTTTGCAAGACTAGAAGAACTAAAAAGGAGACTAGAGGCTTTAAATCCAAGCAGATCATCCACCTCTGCCCCTTATGTAAGACTCATTTAGTTCTTGCATGTAAATACCACACTCAAACTTTCTATTTAGATTCCAGAATAAAGGGTGAAATAATTAAATAAGGAGAATTCTGTGTAAGAATTCTAGCTTCAAAGAGGTTTTCTCAGATGCATGCTTTTCCGAAACTCGATATAAAGTTAAATTATCTAATTATGTCACACCAACAATCTCTTACCTTTGTTGTTCCACAGTATGGTAGTGCATACACCATCATATTGTCTTTAATTATTGAACCTTCGTCTTTGCTCCATATCTTCTTGGAATACTATTTCTGTGCCAGGAGAGGATTTATGGAAGTAATGAATTAATGGTGAAAACGCTTTTCCTCATCTGTAATGCATCCATTTACATCCTTTGCAAATGGACCAATTGGTGTGTTTTTCTAGAGCTGTCGATGTCTCTTTGAATTGAAAGAGAGTGACACTATATAGTCTCACAACTCATGGGGACCCTATAGTAAGATTATTTCTGGATAACAAAGTTGGCCAACTATTTTCTGTCCTTTTCGATAATTTATCAAAATTGTATACACACACTCGCACTCGCACTCGCACACACACTCTCTCGTACACACACACTCGCGCACACACTTAGGCAGATACTCGGATGAAATGGTATATTGATAATTAATTAAAGGGTTTTAGAAGCACATAAGAGTTACTGTACTTGTGTCCAGTCAAAATCAAAACCATTTGTTTATTAGCTGATGAAAATTTGAGTTAATGGACTTATGTCCAATCAAAATCATTTGTTTACATTAGCTGACAAAAATTTTATATAAGCAAGCAATCATGGAAACAGTAGACAATCAAGTTGAAATTTCGTGTATCTTATATGAAAATCAACCAGAGTAGTTTATCGGCTCATAAAATAGCATACCTTCCACTGTTGCTTTGATTGGCTGGTGAAGAAGTACCCATTCACTTAAATGCAGAATATGGAAACCATAAATTCTGTAATAGTTATAGTTTGGACTCTTTCTATATCTCTCTATACTTGATTGTAGAATATTATTGAAGCTGTAGTGAACTAGTGATATTGGGAGAGAAAAACTGTACATGATTGGCATGATTTGCTTATGCTACGTTTGGATTGGTGGAATAGGAGGGGGAATGGAATGACTCATTCCTATGGAATGAAAAAAATTGTGTTTTGTTGCGATTGGAATGAAAAAAATTGTGTTTGGTTCCTTGAGGGAGGGAGAGCATATGGAATAACTCATTCCAACTAGAATGGAATGAATCATTCCACTCTTCATTCCATTCCTTCAATCCAAACGCAGCATTAGTGTTGCTGCCAAATTGAATGCACAATTCATTTCACAAGTGGGGGTCTCAATGATAATGCATTTGTTAACATTTTCAGCTGCTTGTAATGTGCATCACCATATGCATACATTAGAAAGTGCTATAACATTGAATTTGATTTCATTTTTAGGATGGGAATCCAGTGGTACCTGTACAGACAGCAACAACTCCTGTTGCAGCATCAGTTCCTAGTGCATTGGAAACCTCTGGTGGATCACCTGGAAATTTCTCCAATCAAGGAAATGTTGAAAACGTTCCGGTTGTGAATGGCCACAATCAACAACCTCACGTTGATGGTGAAGGAAGGAAGAAGAAAAATATAATCCAAGGAAGAGGAAAGGGAATTGGAGCAATACCCAAGGGTAGAGGATCTGCTGGGCCAGGTTGGACAGGGGCTGGGTTTGATGTGGATGGTAGAACTTGAGAGTCCCTGTTTGAATTGACCTCTCTATTGTGAAAGTATGAGATGAAAGGTTTACTGAATTTCCAGGTATATTGTTTAGTCCATTTTTATTTATTTATTTAATATTAACCTGTATTTTTAAAATTAACTACAGATAATTGTACAAAATTTGGCAATTCAATAATTGAAGTTCCTGTTCATTACTACTTTAGATTCATACAAATGTGTTTTTTACTAGTAAATCCACTAACTAAAAAGTACTCCCTCCGTCCCAAATTAATTGCTCAATTTTGACCATTTTAAGTCAAATTGACTATTTTTAGAATTAATCTTTTTACTATTTTTGCTAAAATATAGGTTAACCAAAAGAAAGTATATACAATTTATTACTAACTCCAATTTTTATAATTTTAGAAATATATTTATATATGCTTAATTATTACTCCCTCCGTCCTAAATTAATTGCTCAATTTTGACCATTTTAAGTCAAATTGACTTTTTTTAGAACTAATCTTTTTATTATTTTTGTTAAAATATAGGTGAAGAGATTATAACCAAAAGAAAGTATATACAATTTATTACTAATTTCAATTTTTATAATTTTAGAAATATATTTATATATGCTTAATTATTAATTTTAAAAATAGTCAATTTGACTTTAAAAAGTCCTAAAAAAGCAATTAATTTGGGACGGATGGAGTAATTCTAAAAATAGTCAATTTGACTTAAAATGGTCAAAATTGAGCAATTAATTTGGGACGGAGTGATATTTACTAGTAAATCTAACGGGGAAATTCAGTATTGTACATTTAGCATAACAAAAGAAAGCTAAAATAGTCCTCCCATGAGAAGAGAAGGCTCTACTGAAGTCAAATAGACCAAAATAATTCATTTGTTGGGCCTTGGGAGTTGAGAGGCCAGCTTGCGCAACTCTACCTTATCACGGAGACTGGACTCTGGACTTGTAATTTAACAATAGGAGGAAGATTGGTTTCTACATGGACACTGTATTGCCTTTCCAGAAGTTATCACCGTTCGTTGCTGCTTCGTCTTCTTTATTTATTTATTTAATTAGAAGTTATCACATCTTCAGTCTGAGTAGTCCAGAATACATAATTGGTGAAGTCATTATTGCTTTTGACAATCACAAGCGCATAGAATTTATGTCCAATATAGTGTTGACACGTATCACCTTTTGCCTGTGTGTAAGCACTGTATTGGACATTAAGTAAACTTACCATGAAGTTCACTTCCTGCTAACCGGATCCAGTGCTGACACGTATCACCCTTCGCCTGTGTGTCAGCACTGTATTGGACATTGAGTGAACTTACCATGAAGTTCACTTCATACTAACCGGATCCAGAAATGAAGTTTATTGTATGTTCAATTGTAACTTTTTAAAATCAAAATCTATATGAATTTATTTATTTATCTCTAAACCATGTGAATTTCTTAAATTGTGAACTATTTAAATATTATTATTAATTATAATATTTATTATTTTTAAAACTTAAATTAATTAGATCAATTTTAAAATTATAGATATTTAAAAGTGACTTTTAAAATAGTTTAAAATATGAGTGGAGGAGATGTCTTAAATTTTATGCCCCACGCACAGTTTTTAACATTATCATTTATAGTGAAGCAAAGAGATTATATATTTCTCGTTTATTAATATATATTTTCTGATATTTTTTTTTGGACATCACAAAAACCTCTGATACTAGTTTTATTTTATTATTAAAATATTTTAAAATATAATATATGAAAATAGAAAATATATAATGTGCATGTATATATTTTTTATTTTAGTTTTCTGACATTTTAAACGAAGGAAATAACTGTTAATTTTTGAGACTCTTTAAATCAAGAAAAAAGAAAAAAGAAAAGAGGATAAATGAAGTAATAACGATGGTCCGGACACTAGCACTTTTAGGGAGTGTTTGATAAAAACTGAATGAATTTAAATCTGAATGAGCTGAATCTGAATCTGAATGAAAAAATCTGTTTGATAATTGACATATATGAAACATCTGAATAACAGAATTTTATAATTTTACCGATCTAAAAAAATTTAAAATTGTTGTAAATTTATTTAATATTACTTAATATAATAGTTAATATTCCATCCGTCCCAAATTAATTGCATTTCTAGGAATTTTTTAAATCAAATTGACTATTTTTAAAACTAATCTTTTTACTATTTTTGCTAACATATAGGTGAAGATATTATAACCAAAAGAAAGTATATACAATTTATTACTAATTTTAATTTTTATAATTTTAGAAATATATTTATATATGCTTAATTATTAATTTTAAAAATAGTCAATTTGACTTAAAAAAGTCCTAGAAAAGCAATTAATTTGGGACGGAGGGAGTAATTTTTTTAATTTTTTAAAATTTTTTTACTTCATTCAGCTGCTCATTCAGCCATTCAGCTAAAAAAATTTGACTTAACTATTCAGCTCAATTATTTGACCGATTCAACTATTCAAATCAAAACAAACGACCATTCAGCCATTCAACTTCATTGAAGTCTAAACAAACACCCCTTAGTCCGCCAATTCCGAGAACTCAGCCAACAAAACCACCTCAAATACGCACACCAAAAACCTCCCTAAAACCTCCTCTCCAAGATTTTATGTATTTTTTGTTCTTCTGTTTTCCAACAAACATGCAAATTTCTCTGAAAATCACACCCACAAACTTCCCTTCTCCCTTCCCATTTCACCAACCCAATTCTCTCCTTCCAAATCCAAACCCTCATAGTCATCCTTCCGTCGCCACCAATAACAAGAATGTTAGTTTAATTACACCTTTACGAGGCGCTAAAGGGTCGGGCTTTTTGTCCGCAATCGGCAACGCAATTGAAGAAGAAGATTTATAGGAAAGCCAGAGCTGAGGTCAACCGTAAAGGGGCCGACTTGGCGGGTTACTCAATCGAGGTGATTTCGGTTGCTGGGCACGAAACTTTAATATTGCCCAGCAACACGTTAGAACTAGCTGGTATGAGGCCCAAAGCTGAAGTTGTTGACACAGAGCTAATCTACTATCTAATGTCAAACTTAAATGAATTATATTTTGGTTATGTTTTATCTTGGTAAAAGTAAATATATATGAATCTATTTTTTTTTTTTTTTATCTGAACAATTTATTATCTTTTTCCATTCCTTAATAAGCAATATCTTAAAGTATAGTGTTTGTCAAAACACCCAAATGTTGGTCTAGTGTCTGAAACTTAGAGCTTTAAAGCATATAATGTGACGTACACATTCTCTGAGGAGTGTCGGCATATGACACATATCTGATATGGACAATACTGTTTCTTAGGAGTTCATTTTATTATTAATTTAATGTCTTCAATACACACGGATTTACACAAATAACAACATGAAATCCTAAGATGTAGAACTATCCATATAACGTGAAATTGTCGGTCCTTTAATATGTGGTCTGTAAAGATTGCATAATATATATGACGAGTTAATGTCCGACATATATTACATTGGGAATTTTCATTGGTATGTACAGACTACAGTAAATGTTAGATATGAATATGCAAATCATCTTATCGTGATGATTCTTGATATTGCGGTGCGGGTATGCTTTGTGAGGTCCATCTAGTTAGAGTGTCTTGAATGACTAAGTACAAGCCTTGAATATTCTACCTTAATTAATGTATAAGAGAACTAAACTTTGGAGCTTAAACTTGAATGTATGTGATTTCCTTAAGGATTCATTTTTTTGAATTTATCAATCCTTTTCAACTTATAGATGCTCAGAAGTTTGCTTATTTAGTATGATGAGGGTGATGTCATATACTCAGTTAGGAAGAAGCTGAAAAAGCAATATATTCATTTGAAAGGAATACAAATCGAGAAATTGGTAGTCTGGTGTTGAGGTTTGTAATTCTTACAACAAATTTTGGTTATATCAGTTATCCTTTTTCATTTCATATTTGGTTAGCTTTCATATTTTTTTGTTAGATCACAGATACTGTATTGTCTCCAGAGGTGGCCTTGACTGGAGATACAATGTCAGATTTTTTCCTTGATCCACACAGTGCTGATGCCTTGAGGGAAAAAATTCTTATAACTGAGGTATATAATCTTGTATCTGGTAATTTCTTTTGTAACTGAGGTATAATATCTTGTACCTGATATCTGTGTAAAGATGCTAGTGTGATCATTCATCATGTATGTTTCATGAAGTCAAGTTTGTGTTTTTGGAGACTTTTCTTGATCATCTAGTCATTAGATTTAGTTTGCAAGCACATAAAGTGTCTTAACTTTCTTCTTCTACACTGTATAGATAACATATTATGAAAATATCAAATATAAGTTCTGATGATTTTGGTAATTTGTCCCCCCCCCCCCCCCACGCCCGCGCAGCCGCATCTACATCCGCCAAAATATCTAACATGCCTAATGGGTACATAGTATATCAGGCATAACACTGTCCATTTAATTCCATATGCAACATGCATACGTAGTGTTTTTTTATTCATCCATTTCATCTGGAAAAATTATATTGCAAAATTTATTTATCCTATCACTATCTCTGAATGTTGCAAGATTTCTTGGTGAGAGAATTATTATTCTGAAAAAAATAAAATTCCGACTATTAAAAAACCTTTTACCAAAAGAGAACAAAATTGCCTCTTGCAGCAAAATTACAAATAGAATGACTAATAATACATCTGAAAATGAGTGTCCATTTATCTATATAGGACAGGATCCCCTTCTATGACCGATCCGCAGTGAGTGTATGATTTTTCAGGAAAATAGGAAGTGATGAACATTTTTCCGAAGTAAATGCTACTCTTTTTATACAGTAAATTGGAAAAGTAGTTATGAATCTGTAATATATATGACCTGCCACTTCATCTGAGTCATTTAGAAAGCAGTGGTTTTAATAAATGAAACTCGTATTTTGACAGGCGACTTTCTTGAATGAAGTTATCAGCATTGAGTATGCATGAGAACATGGTCATACTCATATATTTGAGGTATGTTTGATGTTGAAAAACTTGGGCTTGGAGTTGATAGCTATGTATAGAGGGCTCCATATCGAAAATTGCAATTTTTTGGAAACCATGTGATTTCTTTAGGATATCCTATTATGCAAATAAATTCCTTATCCTTTATGATCTCCAGGTTATGGTCTTAATGAAATTGCCTAGTTTCTGAAGCATCAGATTGTAAAATGCAGATCATGGAGCATGCCAAATGGATTCGGAAAAAGGCCATTTTATTGACTCATTTCTCTTCCTGGTATCATATTGAGGTAATTAGCTAAATGAATTAAGTGGTAATTAGCTGAATGAATTAAGTGTTAGTAGTTAAGTAATACTAACTTATGGAATTAATTGAAAAAGGGAAAAATTAAAGTAATCCTCAATATGAACTAAGCGCAGCAAAATATTTCTTATGACAAGAAATTGAAATATTATAACATGATACGGTTAGCTTTTGATGTTATCTTGTAAGGCAAATGCTATGCATGATTCCTTTGATGGGTGGCTCCTACCTTTTTGACATCCCCTGCGAAGTTACTAATTATACATAAACTGATAATAAGCATCGGTCGGGTTGTTTTCCATACAAATACTAGTTTAAGTTGGCTCCTACCTATCTAATATTTATTCCTGTATGCTCATTTAAACTTTTGTTTGGCTGCATAAAAGAACATTATTTTATAGGGTTGAGAATATTTATTAATCTCCATGATCTACGATTGATTCTCATCAAAATATTTCTTTCCCTCTTTTTGGTACACTTAAGAACTTGGGGGTGGGTGAATGCAAAACCAACATCTAATGGTGTTGCAGGTGGCATTTAGCCACCAAACCATCCTGTTGGGTATTCCTCGTTCCCTCCTTCCAGTAGATTGCTGCAGACCGGATAAAGCACGTTTTAAGCGGCCTCCTGAAGGGACATATTATGTGGTGATTTGTAATCGCAAATCTTGTATAGGTTTTAGGAATAGTCTTGTACGAGATGGCCCTCCGTTCTTCACCATAAAGAAGATACACTGAAAATTTCTCTCTATTACTTGAAGGACATCCGGCAAGCTGTATCAAAGTAACAATCTGAGGTTTCAGTCAAAGTGATTCCTCTAACAGAAGGCTTTAAATCAATGTACTCATAAGTTAAGACTCTAGGGTCCATTGGTCTGCCTCCTTTTAGGCAGTTGTTAATCAGTTTGTTGTAATTATTCTTTCTATTTATTGATCTTTTTTGGGGGGGCACAAATGCTTTATTTAGGATTTGTAAGATATTGATGCAGTTGTAGCTTGTTTCAAGAACTTGTGGTGGGCAGGCAATGGTAACAACATATTCATTGAGACAGTATGGCACTACCTCAACTGGCTGAATGTATTAAGAATGTGCAAGAGAGAAGAAAAGAAAAAAAAATGAACTTCCTCCTTTATGCCTCTTAGAGGAAAAACAAAAAGGGGAAAAGAACAAACTTTGGGCCAGTTTGACCATCTCAGCTGTATATTTACACATTAGCTCACATGATTCCATGGTACAAGGCACCCTAATAAGATCACATAAACTTCACACTGTATAACCAGTGTAAGTAGTTCCTTGTTAACGCATTTAACTTCGACATATATGGATATACATTATATACAACTTGTTCCAGCTAAAAATTGTGTTTAATGTGGTATTCTTTCAGCACCAAAAGCAATGGATCTTTGCTGTTTGTTATGATTTACCAAATATAGTGAAAATATCAACTAAACCTGGATTTTTCATATGCAAATGACTTTTCACCCATTTGGGCTGATAAAAAAGATATTCTACTCCAAATTTTCATACTATCATAAAATTTTAATGTTTAAACAAATTTTCATACTATCATAAAATTTTAATGTTTAAATAGAAAAAGAGGGAAGCAACTGTCGGAAGCCATGTTCTAGTAGCAGAACTCAAACTTTCCATGTGCAATATCCAAGTTAATTTCATTGAAGTCTTGTCTGGGAAATCAACCCTCTGAGGAGACGATAATAATAACCAGAGGCTATGTTTGTTTGCAAGGATTACACTTGGGATAGGACTATTAATCCCAAGTGTCTTTGTTTGTTTTTAAATTTGAGCTTGGGACTATTAGTCCAAGGATTATAAAATAGCTTAAGATGAGGAATTATTTAATACCATGTCTAGCTAGGTATTATAATCCCATCATGAAGGATTAAAACATAACATGAGATTATTTTAAGTTATCCCATGAATAATCCCATGAAAAACAAACATGTGATTAGGACTATTTAATCCTAGGATTAATAGTCTTGGGATTATAATTCATGGGATTATAATCCCGAGATTATAATCTTTGCAAACAAACATGACCAGAGAGTACTACAGATCCTTTGCAGCAGCACATTGAGAGACATAACCCACATGCATACGTATACTTGCTCTGTTTCAAAATATAAGATAACCTGCCTTTGTGAATGTTGTATTTTTTATTTTTTTTAATTATCTATTAAACAATTTTTTGTGGAGCCACCCGCTAATCCCTTTTGTGGAGCCACCCATTATACATAGATTTCTGTCATATTTAACTTGCGCTGTTCCCTACCAACAAACTGAAACTCTTGTATTACAAAAATTCTTCCCAGATTGAGATTATGTTCAAAACTACAACAAAGTAACAGCTGAGGAGCTCAATTATGCTAATTCTGGTCAACCATGTTGTTCCATTCCTCCTAACTTGCCTCTTTCAGAATAAAAAGTTGCTCAACGATTCATCTGTTTAAGAGGTGGATGCAAATAGCAAGGATGCATTTGTACCACCGAAGCCAAAAGAGTTTGACAAAGCTGCTTTAATTGGAATCTCCTTAGAAGCAGTCAAGGGCATGAAACCATCACTGAAAATGGGATCTGGTTTAGTCAGATTGAGGGTTAAAGGAGCAATCCCCTGCAACAAGACAACAGAACAACTAGTGGGTCAACAACCAAATTTTCTAGAATTCCACATGGTAAATTCAGGACAAGTAGGCATTCAAAATTGCTATAAGAGTAGCATTATTACTAGTGTTTAGATAAAGAGTATTACAATTTTTATTACTTCTTAGTAATTGTGTCCCATTATGATAGATTTAACAATTTAAATTCTAGCAAATAACACTTTTATAAGCTTTCTATTTGGCTTCCTAGTTTAGTGCGCTCTTGTATGGCTTTGCAACATAACATATTATTTGCAAGTATTGTCCACTGTTCTAAAAATCCCCGCCTAGGTCCGCCTAGGCCCCGCCTAGGCGCTAGGCCCCCCCCTCCCGCCACGCCTAGGCGCTAGGCCGCCTAGGCGTCTCGTCTAGGCACCTCATCTAGACCCAAGGCGGCAAAAAAATCCCTCTAGGAGATTAGGTAGGACTAGACAGGGCCTAGACGAACAAGGCGGAGAAATTAAGCCTTTATGCGTGGCCTAGACGAAGAAATTAGAGTTGCAATTGTTTTTTATTTTTATTTTTATTTTTATTTTAATAACTAAGCTACAAAATAATGTCGTGGGTCATTATCTTGAAGGAGTATGAGTGTGAGTCCGATGGAGACATTATTTTGGAGGATATGGAGAAGAAGAGTTAGAGATATAGAGAGATATGGAGATGAGAACTATTAGTTTGTATTTTTGATTATTTGTTTGTGTTTAAACTTTGAACAATTACATGTTTGTGTTTGAACTTTGACATTAGCAATATGCATATGTGTTTGAACTTTAAGCAAATGCCTTTATTATCTTTATTATAGATTGTTTTGTTTTATATTATTGTTTTGTTTGGATAAATATAAGATAAAATATTAAAATTGACTTAAAATAAAAATCCCGCCTAAGCCCCGCCTAGGCCCCCTAGGCGCTAGGCCCCCTTCGGCCTCCCGCCTAGCGCCTTTTAGAACCTTGGTATTGTCATCCAGCATATTTTGCCAATTCTCTAGTCTTGGGACCTTGTAAAGAAATTTTATCTCAATCATCCCATATTCATGCCTAGAGCCTACAGATTACATTTAGATTTGTCACCTTCTGATGCAAGGGCTTATTTAAATCAGGCCTAAGAACCTAATATGATGTATTAGGTAAAAGGTTATTTAAGCAGTTAGGTATGCCCTATTCACTGAAATTGATTTTTTATAATCAGAGAGAAGTAGCCATGTACAATCAGAAAACAATTAGGAAGAAAGACCTCTTAGCCACTGAAACCGACTTTTATAATATCAGAAAGAATTAACCATGTTCAGTATCAGCAATAAATAAATAATAAATAAAGAGATCTACGCAATCAATTTTCAGAACTTGAAGTTAAGCAAGAAATTATCAATCATAATTTGGGAGAATTTAAAAGAAAGAAAAGATAAAATTACGTAGTGTATGGCCAGAACCGCGAAAATTGCTTCCACAGCTCCAGCTGCTCCAAGGAGATGACCAACAGCACCCTGAGCCAATAATTAGTATTGACAATAAAAGCACAGTTATAATATTAGCCTTGCTAAACGAGAAAATAAGATACTTGTAATGAAAACCCAAAAGTACATAATTGTAAACTGGCATCTAGAGACTGAAGAAATTATATAAATAAAGTGTTACTAATGCTTGTGTAGTTGTAACATAAACCTCCACAACTAAGCAGCACGACTAAGCGACACATCACTCCATATTTTTTAGTAATACTGAGAACTTTTGAATGATTTCAGATATCAAAGGAAATAGTAAGACACTGGGGAAATATGGAAAGTTGTTAATATTTAGAGAGACCAATGCAGGAATAAGTCTAGGGCTGTAAACGGAGACCGAAATATCCCCATCTGTTTGAAGTATCTGATAACAGTATCCACTCAAAGCAGATATTATCCGATATCCAGACAAATCAGATATTATCTGTTTCACATCCGTTCTAAACTGATACAAATATGGATATAGGCATATCCGTATTTGTTGATATCCGTATCTAGATAGCAAATAGGCATATATTGTACTTATCTATAAGCAATTTTTTTTTTTAAATGTCAATAATGTAACAGTAAACTTGAAAAGTATTTAAGAGAAAGTAAGGACAGTTTTGACTTTATAAAACAATTAAAATCCTAAATTTAGATGATTGGATTTGAATTTGCATAGGGTAGCCCAACTTGCAAGAATTTAGTAAGTACAATTTATTTTTTTCTGACTATGTTATGCTTTTTCCTTTAATTGAATTAACAAAGCATTTGATAATTTGTTATAGATGAACCTTACTTTTGGTTTTAATATTTTATTTGGTTGGTTAAACTAGGTCTGTAAATGACGTCAAAACATTTGATATCCGCTAGATATATCCAAAATCCGTTAGAAATATCTGATATGCGAGATGTATCCGGTCAAAGTCGATATAATCTTATATCCTGTCAGAGCAAATATCCGTATTTGCATCAGCTGAAATGGATACACATTCGGATATGCAGATATCAGTGTCTGTCTATATCTGTTTACACCCCTAAATAAGTCAAGAAGATTAAAGTATGCTAGTGGAGGTACTCAACATCAGGATAACAGTTTAAGCTGATCAAGATTTCAAGTACATGTTTTAAAAATCTTTCCCTCGACTTCTCAGAAATACTAAACAGCATAAATACCTTGGTGGAGGACAAGGCCAGATCGCCGCATGTTGCACGATTTGAAAATACAGATTTGATTGCAGTGGCTTCTACCATGTCACCTGAATAAGATGAGTTAGCAAGAAGGGAATATTCAAATTAGGTTCAGCACACGTAGTACAGCTAATTGCACCAGAAAAAGCACTTGCAGCATTTTATAAAGATAAGAATGATTTACCCAGAGGTGTAGATGTAGCATGGGCATTTATATAATCCATCTGATCAGGATGAAGGCCAGACTGCCAGTCATATAAAGAAAAACATGTTTTAGCATACAAAATGAACAACTCTGTTTACAGGATGCCTGTTGGATTGGTCCAACATGAGACACCATCTATCAGATTCAAAAAAACAATACAGTATTTGTATGAAGACTGAAATGACATTTAAATGCTATTGAAAAGTATATTTTTCTTTCAATATTCTTAAGCACATATAGGTAAGCAGAAAACATCAAGGCTCAGATGGTCAAAGTTATCCACCGTTACCAATACCAATTGTTGAGTGCTTGAGGGCACATATTACTTTTGGCGAGACATTAATATGAGTTGTTTATTACTTTCTATAGGTTTTTTTAGTTAAGCGGGGTGGATGTAAGGCCGCAAATATGAGCCATGACAATCAAATGCAGTTATCTTAGAACTTACCATGAGAGGATCTAAAAACTTTCGCCAGCGATATTTTCTTTGCTGACTAAAACTAATGGATTTATGCTACACTAACGCTGGAAAATGCTACTCATAATTGTAGGGCTGGCAAACAACCAAAAAATCAGTTTCAGTTTATTACCTGCTGTAGAGCACGGGTCATGGCCAATATAGCACCTCTTCCATCACCATGTGGTTGAGTTATGTGATACGCATCACCTAGATAAGGCCGGTAGACACAGAACTTTTTTAAAGATAAAACCGGTGTTTAAAGAAATTAATAGCACGTCAAAAACACAGCTAATAAATTAGAAGCAGCAACAATGACAAACCTGACATTCCATAACCGCGAAGTTCTGCATAAATTTTTGCTTCTCGTTTCTTTGCATGCTCCAGTTCCTTTTACGGAAAGTTCAGAAAAGAAGAGAGAGAATAAAATTCACAAGAGAGAAAATAAACCTGGAGTTTACGTTAATAAAATCAAAAATATAAATAAAAGGCATAAAGGCACAAGGACATCCACATACACAACTCTTAGAGGGAACAGAGAACAAAGAGGGAGGAGAAAGAAATTATATGTTGTTAAAGTGTGTAGGATTATTATCTCAAATCTTGTCAAGTAAATCTTACAATACTTTGCTGCAGTTCAATACTTATTTCGAAGTTGCTTTGCTACAGTGCACCAATCTAACTTTTAGTGTCTGACACACTATTAAATTTCTTACCAATTCAAACACTCACCAGTACATCTTTACAAATTTTCATTTCGGACTTACAGTGGTTACTACTTATTTCCAATATCTGCTGGGTGCATCTGTAAAGTGTATGACAGCAGTGTCATGTCATGTAACATACTGTAATAAGTCATGTAACATACTGTAATAAGTCATGCATAATAATCAAAGGAATGTTTACGTTTTATTTTAACCACACAGTAAAAGTGCAACAGCCATCAGGGTATGAGGTAACACCTTGCATCAAAAGTGATGCAGGTTTAAAAAAATAAATATAAAAATGGTAGTCCGTCAGTCCTAATTAAAGTGAGTTTGACCGTCACATAATTTTCAGAGACTTGTAATGATTGCTTTGTAATGGACGAGATCAATGGAGCTTATAGATAATAATGCCATAATGGTTAGTAAAAAAGCCGCATGACTATCAGGAAAAACTTTTGATATTCTGGGGTTTCTTTGTGTGGTTTTCTTACCACGACCAATTGCCGCTATAAGTTATACTACTCATATTGTACATTTACGTCATAAATATATCAGGGGTCCAACACAAAAGCACACAGTTACATTAAACAGCAAATAAAGGAGAGAGAGTAGGTTAAGCAAAGGAGGAAAAACAAGGAAAAGAGACAACAGATCCTTATTCCAGAATGTACGCATATTTATGGAAGTTGCACAATAATAACAGAAGTACGATTAAACTATTAAACTAAAGCCCATAATGGCTCCACTCACCTCCAACACCAAGACACCAGAGCCTTCACCTATTCTGCATCAAAACAATGTTTAGATTTATGATTAGCATAAAATTTCAGCTTCAAGTTTAGACGTGATGTTTGCCACATTACAACTATTTCCTTACACAAATCCATCTCTATCACAATCAAAAGGCCGTGAGGCTTCATGAGGGGAAGAGTTGTACTTTGTCGTTAAAGCTCTTAACCTGCAAAATAAAAATAATAGCATCATACAAATTCTAATAGATGAGTGAGTACCATGAACTCAATTTTTCAATAGATTGTTTGATTAGACCCATTTCTTTGGGCATCTTTTCTCGTTTTCCAATTTCCTGTGCCCTACTCCGTAAAAAATGTGATCGCCCTAGGCAATTTTTTACTTGGATGACATGTTAAGGTGGCAAAGACGAACCAGTTCACCGTTATTCACCCCAATGGCATTGTAAAAACACGAAAATCTGTTATTTCTCTCGTGGCTCTCCCTTTGCTAATGAAATTCTAATTTATATCAAAGAAATTGCCCATATATGGATCTCTGTAAGGTAGCATGCAAATAAGGTAGCAAATAGTTTGAACAGTAAGCATTACCTGCAGAAACCTGCTATAGATAAAGCATCAATGCTAGCCTCTGTTCCTCCCGCCACCATAACATCAGCATCTCCAAATTGAATCATCCTCGCTGCATCACCAATAGAATTTGCCCCAGTAGCACAAGCTGTCACTGCAGCATGGTTTGGTCCCTATAATCAAAATCAGCACTAGAATATCCAACATCTTATATACACAAGTAATATTGACAATCTCTTGATTACTGAAAAATATATCAAATGAATAGACAATTGAAACAAGGATTTGCATATGATGAGCCAAAATCTTTTTTAAAACATGGGCACAACAAAAGTGCAACCAAATATTGTGTATGACAAGGATCAAAAATTATTCTGATGGTTAACTTCCATGTTTAGACAATGTGCCTTGGTATCAATAGCATGTATCCTACTGATTTGTAGCTATCTCACAATTAAAATGTGAAATATTGATTTTCTGATACACAACAAACAGGAAATGAAGCACAATACAAATAATTATATGAGAGAGTTGATGTATGATCATATATTGTGCATAAAGAATTTCTGCTGAAAGGTGTCAAATACACACCTGGAATCCGTATTTCATGCTTACGTGACCAGCTGCCATGTTGATCAATATTCGTGGAATGAAAAATGGACTAAGCCGACGAAGACGCTGTGTTTAAAGAGCATAAATTGTCACTGTTGTGGAATATTTCTCCCTGAGCCTTGTAAATAATTTCAAGCCTCCAGTTGAGACATTGAATTAAATGACCAAGGAGAAAGAGGAGGCATGGTAAAAAAAAAATCATCAAGCAACAAAGGGTGGGAAAAAAAGAAGAAAAAGCCAACCTTCTCACAAATCATTTGAGAAGCATCCAGTATATCACTAATGCTTCCAATTCCCCCACCAATAGAAACTCCCTGATTGCCTTCAAGTTAGATATTAAGTCACACCAAAATAAACTGTAACATTATCCTTTGACATGCAAAAAAGAATAAAACAATCACCGTCTTCTCCTTGTCCTCTTGCTTAGATGGCACCCAATTTGCATCTCTAAGAGCTTCATCAGTGGCACATAGTGCATAAGCAATAAATCTTGAAATTGATCTATGATCCTATGGAAGGGGAACTATTCAATAATATAGAAGCTTATCTTGGTAGTGTAATATTAGATAGGGAGCACGATAACATAGATAGTGGATTGAATAATCAACAAGAAACTAACAAAAATTAAACAAGCAACAAAACATAACTAAATATAAACATACTACTTATCTAGTAGGAGAACCTCAGTAATTCATCCGAATTTTCAGATATCTTCACATTCCAAACTGACCCCTTAGGCTTCATCACTATATTGCAAATAAGTTTTATCCATCTAGCTTCAAATCCAGTCACCACATCTTTGTGATTGATAAGTATAATTGAGTAAAACACTATTAAAGAGCTCCCCATATACTTATATAACCTACTACATTTTTAAGTGATTATATGAGTGCAAGAACTAAAATAATATGTCTAGGTGTTGTTCAAAAATGTTGAAAGAACTAAAATAATATGTCTAGGTGTTGTTCAAAAATGTTGAAAGAACTATACTTTCGCACACCATTTTTACCTTCAAATGCATACATACCTATTAAATGGTACTTGAACATAAAGAATCGAAAATTAAGCATGAAAATAACATATAAACCTCTCCTTCATCAAAATTGGGAACCAATGACAGCAAAACAAATAATTTGGTAAGGAATAAGCAGAAATTACTTTGGAAGTGAGCCACAACTCGTCATTAAATTCCCCTGGGTTAGTTCCACGAGGAACAATTGCAGCAACTTTAGAAGTCAATTGATCAAATGTGTGCGACTGGGTGCCTTGATCAAACGCATTCATGTTGAGATCTGGAGGAGTTATAGCCCTAATTCCACATTCCCCTTTTATTAATCGCTTCCATGTTGTCTCCACGCCGCAACCAAGCGGCGTAACCATTCCTAGACCTACAATACAATTCATATATACATGTGTGTTGTATAACAATTCATCTATATATATAGAGAGAGAGAAAATAAGAAGAGTAAGAAGAATTACCAGTGACGACAACTCTTCGATGAGGGAGAACGGGAGGGGGTTTAAAGGGTTCTGAAGATGACAAAAAACGACGAAGTTGAAGACTATAAGGGATGACTCTCCACAAATTACACCTCCTATTCATACTTTCCGTTAACTATCCAAATACTTCGAAGCATTCGACCTTTCCCTTTACATGCAACAATGGAGGTACAAGAGTTCACAGTCTACTGTTTACCCTTTTGTTTATTTTTTCCCCATAAGGTCAAATTGAGTTATTTTATTATTTATTTTTGGGAATAAAAAATGAGTTATTTTCAAAAATTAATATTGATATTAAGATCATATAATCATGAAAGTTGTAAAATATAGATTTATTTTATTAAAAAATTAATTTAATTGCATTAAATTTGAGTTTAAAATATTTTATACTAATCTTAAAAAAATCAAATTTATTTTTATATTTTGAAATTGAGTTATTATTTGACCGATAATATTATATTGTTGTCAATGGTATCATATGCCAATTAGATTAGAAAATGTATGGTTAGAGAGTTTAATAAATATAAAAGGTAAAAAAAACATATATCGATTTCATTAGGATCATATAGTAATAATACTTCGAGTTCATTTGGAAACTTATTTAGAATTACTAAAAGACTTAATAAATTATAATATAAAATAAATTAGTGTCTTTTAAATAAAAATATTAATTAACATTTTTATTTAAATTAAAAATAAATTGTGAAAATATTCTTCGAATAATTAATAACTATAAATTAAAGAATTTGGTGTTCCTTTTGATTTTTTTTTGTGACAAATCTAGACCTAATCCATTATCACCCTCTCCGGTCCCCATCCAATCAATGAATACACTAATTATCGTTGTGCACGAGGACCTCCATCATTGTCAAGAAGATGCATCAAAATACTATTGATAACTAAAATAATGCAAATTTATGAAGTACTACATGAAAAAGAAGCTTGGTTGGATTGGGCAGCCTAACAATTAATCTACCCCTCCCCATCTCCACTATTTATATAACGTTATCAATTTAAAGTTGTTTTTATAGCACATCCGGTTAATAAAAATTATTGTTCATAGTTTAATTTTTAATATTATGTAATTTAATAATACGGACGAGATAGATATTCAAAATATTCTTCGTCAATTTGCAGTTTAATATTTCTAAATCTCATCTCATTTTGTGACACTAGCGATCTGAATCTCATCTCATTTTCCTTCTACTTCTCTCTATCCAAACGCTTCTCCATCATTGACGTCGAATGTTTTACATCTTTCATCATCTACTCTACTATCGTAGAGTAATTACTCTACTATCTCAGAGTTCATATTGATTTTATTATGAGATGTGGAAGATGAGACTCAAGTTCCATCCAAAAAAAACTTATGGAGAAATGTTTGGAGGGGGAGAAGCGAAAAGAAAATGAGATGAGATCCAGATTGTTATTGTCATAAAATGAGATGAGATTTAAAAATATTAAATTATGGATTGACGAGAGATATTTTTGATATCTATCTCGTTCACAGTATTAAATTGCATAATACTAAACATTAAACTGCAAACTAAGGTTTATTAATTGTTCACGGTATTAAATTACGAACGAAAGTTTATTAATCGTTCGATCCGTGAACGATCACAATGCGTTGCAAGAATAATTTCAAGTTAATTACCCATGCGACTATGATAACTATAATTCATATCTATATATAAGCCGTAATGTTGTTGAAGTACATAGATCCTAATCTTATACTCGGCCAATCTAAACACAAAACACTCCCAGTCAAGCAATTACCCCGAATAATATCTTTCTGAGTCTTACACTCGAATACCCGTCTTCAATTATAACAGACTTTTTGTTCCCTTAAAATATTGATACGGATTTCACTGTTTTGATAGTGTAATCATTTATCTGGGTCTGAACCAAACAGTATGAGTATGAGGAAGAGAGAGCGAGAAAATCCTTGTGGGGTGTGTGGACACTACCACAAGTACGAAGAAGGAGAAGTTTGCGGAATTTGTGGGCACCGGATGCCTGACGGTGGCGAGAAAACTTCGATTCAAGTTAGCGCCTTTCCGTCAGAGATCTTACCGGAGTTTTTATATCTCGGTAGCTACGACAACGCTTCGCGTTCAGAGCTTCTCAAGACTCAGGGAATTTCTCGCATTCTAAACGTGAGCAATTGAATTTCCCAATCTCAGCTTAATAAATTAAATTGATCAAAGCCCCTTTTAATTTTACATGTCCTTTACAGGCATTAAGTAGATGTGAATTTTGGTTAATAGTTTTTTCCTCATGTCTTTGTTTAGGGATTAAAATTCCTGTTGTGTCTATATTGTTTGGTGCCATTTGTTTACGTTAATCAAGTACTTGTGCAATTAGTTTCAAATCTTGTGGGGCAGTGATTGGTTATGCAAAAGTTGAATGAGCTCAACTTGGTTTAGTTGGTCATTATTGGTTGAATTTTGAGTTGCTCACAAAGTATTTGGCAAAAGGAAGCTCCCTTAATGTGTCTTGTAATGATGGCTAAAGTGGCGGCATCGAGATTTTTTTGGGTTATAATTGGAATCCTTTGATTTGGGTGGGTAGCAAAGAGGGTATTTGGTAATACTTGAAGAACACTTGAAGAACACATGAGCCATGTTGTTTAGATGAACCATCAATCAGTTGAAGTGGAGTTTTGATTGATTATAACTCTCAAAGAGTGTCATCTAATCCCTCACACATCTTTTTTTTTTGTCAATTAACTTTAATTAAAGGAAATATGATAGTGGAATTAACGATGATTTGTTTTTTGAATACTGAGTGTTGTTTATTTAGGTCTTTTTTGCTAATGTGGGTAAGGTTTTTGACTGGTTAGGATTTACATAAGAAATAGTAAATTTTCCTTTTCTTATTCTCCTCGAAAAATGGAATAAAGGATAGCAATAGTGCAATGCTGATTTGGTTGATTGTTCTATGTGAAGATATAGATGTTGATGCAAAAGCAAAACACAAGATGCATGTTATGGTTGGAATTTCAAATTTTGGAAAGGGTTCTTACAATGTTGAAAACTCAACTCAATAGATAGAGTCATAGAGTTAAGTGCCCTATTAGCTATGGACCAGGAATGGTAATATATAATTAAGAGTTGGCATCTATTTCAAATATGTATTTCTTCTTCTATTGATATTATGGCACGCTATGTTTTCTGCTATAAAAAATTAAAAGTAGGCCCAAGTTTGGTAGTGAGTATGGCAAGTGCATTGGTAATAATCAACATGATAATAATCATGTAACCAAGAGTTACTAATTATGATTGTTCTGCATTTTTTGTGTGTTAAAATTTTATATTTTATCAATATGATAATGCTTTATGCCTGTTGTTTATTACTTGAATGTGACAGAATGAGTGTTATATGATTGATACTAGTTAATTGAGCTTTTGATTAATGTTTGATGTCTAAGGGACTCTCTTTTTCTTTGTCTTTGTTTTTTCCCCTTCCTTTTCCCAGAAAAACGTTGAACTTTTACTGTTGAGGAGCCTCAATGTTTTTTTTTTTGGTTTTGCAGACAGTACCTGCTTGTCAGAATCTTTACAAGAACTCTTTTACTTATCATTGCCTCCAAGATGACCAAAACATACCGTTTGATGATGCTATGACATTTTTAGGTGTGCATCTCTCTGCTTCTATGTTATAATCTGTTTGCTAGTTTATTCCCATTAAGATGTGTATATGAAGTTATACCTGTTGCATATATCCGAAGAGCAAGTTTCAGGGTGCTCACATGTCACAAAGAATAGAAGATGGTCTCAAATAAGCAAGATGTCATCGTTTTTCCTTTATTTATTTTTATTATAAATAAGCTTAATAAGTCCATTGATCTTTCCCTTGATGTATTTAAAATAATTATTTACTCCATCCCATAACCATAAAATAGGTAACTGATATATTTTGACGTGTTATCTACAGTGAGACAAACTTTACTGGGGTTAAGCTTGAATTTCTCTGTTTTCTTTTGATAGTTTGTTCTCATCAGGTCTTTGATTATGCTACTATAATCTTTTTTTACCACAACTTACCTTTTTCTATAACTAATGGCATTGGCTCCTTTACTTTTGAGTTTATTAAAAATTGAAGCTCTATAAGTTGTTTTAAGTTTTTCACCTTTTTTATTTTTTTTTCCTTTTCTTTTAGAAAATACCTTGTAAGCTGAGTCACAATTTGTTTTGAATTGCAATATGCTTAATACTTGCCAATATGGTGAAAAGGAGAGGTGACTTTTATTGCAGGGGAAGTCGATACTAATTGTTTCTTTGTGCAGAGCAATGTGAAAAGGACAGGGCTCGCGTTCTTGTGCACTGCATGTTAGGCAAAAATAGGTAAATTTCTACCAGAAACCGAGTTTTATTTAGTATTCTATTATAATTTATATGAAACTAAGCATCTGTTTATTTCAAAGAAAATGCTTTCCGAAGAACTTTTAGGGAAAATGATTACCGAGTTCAAATGTATCAGCCATTTTTCAGAAAACTAAGGTTAATAATGCATTGACACGTCATATTTCTATTTGGCACATTTCCATTATAATACCAAGCATTATGAAAATTTAGAAAACATTTCCTGGGCAAAGTAATCCTTGAAAGCTATGGAACTAAAGTGAAGAGTCATACACACATAGATGCGTATGTATCCTTAATGCGACATATTAGAATGCTGAATTGGATGAAAAGGAGCCTTGGAGGTTTACCTTACGATGTTTGGCAACGTGGAATAAGGACGCTATTTGACCAGCCATAGCTAAAGAGTTATGGTATAACTGAAGTACATTAACTTTTTATGTTAGCATGCATGAACCAGATTGATGATCTTTTTTAGGAGATTTGTTTTAGATAACTTAAAGTCTCTTAGTAATTATGATTGTGTTGTTTTGACAGGTCTCCAGCTGTTGTAGTAGCTTACTTGATGAAGAACAAAGGATGGAGGCTTGGTCAGAGTTACCAGTGGGTGAAAGAGAGGAGACTTTCTGTTGACATAACACCAGGTCTGTACATATCCCGATGTTTTTATTTTCTCCTGATGTAGATTGGGTAATATGTATATTTGTACTGTGATTAATTGATGTATTACATTAAAGCCCTAAAGTGGGCAGCTGTTTTTAGGTGGCATATGGACCATGAATTTCGTCCTTGGGTTGGGTTTATTTGGGCAATGAAAGGATCCAAATTGTATACTTTTTCCAAAGCAGAGTAAAATCCTTGGTGGCACATATAAGATTCAGGGGGAAAATATTGAACCGGGACTAATTGGCCAATTTTCTTCGTTTGCAATTTGGAAAAATTCATAACTATAGTGGGTGTGTGAGGACACGCAGTATTCATTTTTGAGGAGATTGTGGCCTCTTTAATTGTTAAGGAAAAAATTACTTATATGTGAACAACACTATAACTCAAGAATAGTATAGAACATCTTTAGAAAAAAATTCTCTCTTTATGAGTTTCGTAAATGTAGCAAACCAAAAAAAATAAACAAGATTTATATCAGTAATTTTCAATGGATACTGCAGAAGATTATCATCTATACGAAGTTTCAAGCTTTCTGTCACATAATCACATACAAATCAACCAAATTCAGTTCCTTAACATCCTATAGGATGCCTTAAAGGATAATTACAACTACGATTTCTATTAATAAGTGCACAAAATAACAATGGTACCAATTCAACAGCTATTTAACTCATCTTAAGCGAACCAGACTTTATGTAAATTATACTAAAAAACATAAACAGCTCACAGAGGGATCAAAGAAAAAGATAATGCTAGTTACAAAGATTAAAATTCTTAAGGGTTAATAACTTAGAGGTGTCTTGTCATAATCTTATTATAGAGCTTGGTCTAGTTGGATCATGGGTTGGTTTTCCAATCCCCTCTTTATGCTTTTGAGTGCAAGATGTAAAGTGCAGATATTCAAAAAGTAAAAATTGCATTTTTTGCTCTTGATATCTGACGTTCAGGTTTTTCATTCATGGATTGTAGCTGTGTACCAGCAATTACAGGATTATGAGCTGAAGATCTTTGGGAATGAGAACCACCACCCCACTTTGCCAGGCTTCTCATCTTCAGGTGCACCGGCCTTCAGCTTTGGCTTTCCGAAGCCTAGTGATGCGGCTCCTATCCCTGTTTTCAACAATACTGGTGCGACCTCCATTTTTGCCCGTTCAACTTTAGACGTTCCTCCGCAAGAGTTCACCTTTGGAGCTACCCAGACTCGGAACACTTCTGGTTTACCTTTGGGGGTAAATCCACCAAACACAAAGGGTGATGTTCCTATGGATGGTTCTTGATTTTCTTCTGTTTTTCATTACCTTGTCATGAAAAATGTTGGCCAAAAGTCAAGTGATTCACCAACTTTTATGAAGTCTATAGTCTATACTGCCGAAGTTCCAATTATGAAATAGGAAGAAAATGTTTGTAATACTTACGTATATAGAAAGGGGAAAAAAAATGTTTGGATTTTTTTTTTTGGTGGTTTGCAGACTTGACCAGTTCCTTTATTAAATTATATATAGGGATATTTTCGTCACTAATTATATATGAGATGAAGAAAGGAATTTTAAGTTAATTGTCTTGCCGCTCTAATTTGTTTATGGAACTGTTAAATTATGAGAAATAGTTTGAAGCAGCAATAAAGTGTTTATATGTTTATTTTGTTGCACTTGTATGATTCTGATGGTTGGCCGCCTGTGTGTGGGGTGGTGGTGGTAAAATATTTAAGGTATGCCAAATGGGGAAGTATGATTTGTAGATGAACAGTTTGGTTGGGAGCTGTATGTGAAGTGTTTTTATAGTTATTTTCTGGGTTGTAAGTTTGCTTCTGACATGTACCAATAGGCAATATTTATGCTCGCTCCAATTCACACATTCCGTCAGCTATTTTTTATTTTTGGGTCATGATCATTCGTTAGTTCTCTGAATCCTGAAAGGTAAAACATAAATGAATATACAAAATGAGTGCATAGTAAAAACGGGTTCCGTAAAAGCAAGGGCGGAATGAGGAATTTTTTCCTTCCCTGGCTACCAAGTACCAACCATATACATTGCAATGCATTGCAGCGCGGCTGGCAGCCAGCGCGCGCTACTACTGCCGCTCACTGCTGCTACAGTTAGCCATGTCAAGCAGCTCAGTTCACGATTTTATATCCTAACATCTATACATCCGATTGATACCATTTTTTAGTATGTTATAAAGGGTACTACATACTATTTTATAAAAATGTAAACCAGCCAAAATGAGCATTTTAAACTGTATTTGCAAAGGCTTGAAAATGCCCTGTTGCAACAGATTTTGGCCAAACCCAATTTGATTCATTTTTCATGAATTCTCTTTTAAACTCAATTTAATTCATCCAAGCCACTTAGTTTACATCATAGGACATATATAAATATCATCTTGCTCACAACATTGAGAAATTCTCCATTTTTAAGCTTGGCATGCTCTTAGAGGCATTTTCTCAAACATGCTATGTGCACAACTTTTAAAAACAGATTTCATAGCTATTTAGATGGAGTCTAGCCCAGATTTTTCAGCCTTATCACTCCACACAACCTGCATAATACCTCCTTCTCACCAATTCACAACCAAACAGAGCAATATATACTATACAAGACATTAATTGTTTTAAGTTCATGAGTTTTTTAAGCATATAAATAAATTACCTTTCAATCAAAGCTTGTTTGACGAAATCTAAGGCTTGATGATGAACAAAAATCACCTCTTCTTGCCGCTAATGACTTCTAGTTTTCCCCAAATCAAATGCTAATTTTTATTTCTTCTAGTTCTCTTGGCATGTTACTAATTTGAGAGTGAAGGTTTGCTTTGGGACAAAATGGAAGAGCCAAGGGCTGAAGTATAGAGAGAACTGAGAAGGAACCATAGGATATTCCAGTCATATATGGGTGATTTTTCAGACTTCACCCGGGTTACAGCCCACCTTAGTCCAAGCGTAACTCCGTCCTTGTTGGTAAAAGAATCATATACCATAGTAACAATTTTGTACTTATCTATATTAATTATTGTATTAGTGAAAACAAATAAATTTACGTGAACTTTGAATTTTAGAATTTGACTAAATTTTTTTAATAAAAAATTAGACTCTTTTTTTGAAACAAAGGGAGTAAAAAATATATACTTAGACAGTAATGTTGTTATTTTAATGAGGTTTGAGGTGTGACAATCATGTTACTGCTCGCATAAACTGGATTAGTGTCCGTGCATAGAACATATACCCAGAAAAAATGTCACAAGGATAGTTTGAATGAAAAGATTATTTGACTCTTCAAGCAAGTAGGCTCGGACGAATGAGTTATACTAGTAAAATATCAAACACTGACGTTATACTTTCATGCTTAGTGTTGATCGTTTCTTATGCTGATAATTCCTTATCCTTTTTGTCCTCTGTAGTAGTATTTCTTTTCATAAAATTTAATCTGAAATACTTACTGTTCTCATTGAGAGAAAAAAAAGAGAGAGGAAAAAAAGAGCTTTGTAATCACAATGCTCAATTCGACTGAGAAAGAAAGGGATGGGCAATCTCTCTTACCTGGAATTACTTATTTATTTATAATTGAGAAATTTTTTCATTTTGATCGGTCAGTCTAAGTAAGAAGTCAATTAGCCAACTAGTATTAAGTTAAAACCAATGCATCTCTATTGAAATTTTGAATTTAACAAATTTTCCATATGACTAATAGTTTACAAAATTAGCTTATTGTAATGGTTTAAATTATCTAAATTAATATTCACTTTGAATTTATTCAAAATATCAAGACAGAATTATATATATTTTTTGTGAAGGAATAAGGAATATTCACTTTGAATTTACGTTTTGACAGAATGAATAATGAGTTTTACCTTATTGGAGAGGAGCGGTCAATTCTAGTTTTAAATGTGTACAGAACCCTTTTCATACAATTATTAAAAGATTTTCTTAATGTGTATCTTAGACACACATTATATACAGGAATTGAGGGAATATTCTTTTGATTTTTGTGCATAATCCCTTGATCTGTGTATAAATACATAAATCAAAAAAATATATACAGAAATCAAAAGAATATTCTCTCGATTCCTGTGTATAATGTGTGCACTTAAGGCACACAAAAAAGACACATTATTAAAAGAGAAATTACGAGCTTTGAGACCTAAGACATACATTCATTGTATCTAGACAATCACACATTCTCACGGTTCTGCATGCTAATCTCGTCGAACACGAAGAGGAACATCGCACCTGGACGATATCTATCCGTATATTTGTCTATATGTATCTACCTATTTATACTATTTATATCAAAATATAATAAAATAAATATCAAGTCATTTAGTTAGTCCCCAATCAACTAAGCAGTCCAAATTTATTGAATCAGTAGCCTAAAATTTTTGTTTTTATTTATTTATTTTGTTTTGTTTTTTAATGCTTTCTTAGTCATAAATTTTAGTATTCTCAAATACTGACTCAATAGCTTACAAGTTAAGTTTTTCATAAAATTCTAGTATACATTTATTATTAAAGATATAATATATCTTTTGTCACTTAAAAATAAGAAATGAGAAAAAAAAACTTTTGTACTAACGAATCACTAAACTTGAAGTATTGAGTTGGCTAGAACCAATTAAAACGTCATTTAAATATATTATATTTAAAACTTACTTGATAAATTGATTCTAAACTCACTAATATTTTGTACGAATTATTAAACTTATTTATATATGGCAAAGTTTGATTGTAATTTTTACGGTTAGTTGACTTACTCTAAATCGACATAATTTTAATAAATAATATACTAATATTATAATAAAATTAATTAATACAACTATCCTTGTTAAGATGCTTGCACTACAATTAGATGGTTGTAGCTGTGGTGGTGTCACAATCATTCTAAGCCATATATATGTGGATAATAATTTAAGGCCATTGTTGACTGTGAAAAATTATATGTCGCAAAATGTTGCAAGTATCTACGATTGTTTGTTACCAATAACCTTTTACGTAGAAATCTAAAATAATCGTTCTATCTCGTATATAATAATTTTTTGTTTTTGTAATTAAATTTTAAAATTCAGTAAATTTTTTGCTATAAATTTAAAATTGTCAATTTATAGATTATTAGAAAACTCTAGGAAAGATCTTCAAAACAACTAGTGCTGATATATTTTGATAGTTCAAATTAATGTTTTTAGATTTGGACCGGTCATCGAATTGAAAAAGCTATCACATGGATGGATCACTGGTTCAACTTGTTAAAGTATATATCTTGTCTCACATTGAATACCTTGAGAAAATATATCTAGTATATTGACTTGGGTCAACCCTTCTCATTGCCAATTAATTTTGAATTAGAGAGTTTGATGTCTTTACATACTAGGCTTTTGGCCCATTTTATAAATTTAACACAACCAGTGGTTGAACCGATGACGTCATAAATATCTAAAAATATATATTATTAGTAATTAACAAAATTTTACAAAATCTCATTTTTTATGACCTAAAACTTAATGAAGTTGGATTACAATATTATTAAAAATGATTAATTTTAATATTAAAAAATTTTTGGTACAACAAAATATTAAAAAAATAATTTAAAACTAGTTCACTAGGTCAACTTAACCAATTTTACTCGTTGAATCACTGATTTAATTCGAATTTTGACCAAACTGGTTCAACCAGGTCAAATCAGACCAAACATAAAATCGGTTCTTGGTTCAACCGGTTGAATCGTCCAATCCAGGTCGGGTTTCAAAACATTGGCTAAAATCACCAAAAATGAGATCAAAGTTATGTATTTCGAAATACACAATTTGTATGCTTAATTTGATTGCAATTCTAACTATTTTAACTCACCTACACATCTTATTTAAAAAAAAATTGAGAGCTTTTCAATTATATATAAATTGATAATATTAAATGAAGAAGTTACTGAATTTTTAAATTCTGATTAAATAAAGAGAAAAAAAAATTAATGTAGAGTTGATAATGAATGTTTTGGGTTTTTAAATGAAAAGCATACTTGTTAAAATTCCTATTCGGATCTGAGGATCGCAATTCCACGGAAGGAAAACAATCCAAATCAGAGTAGGATCGCAAATATGTATAGAATTGCATAAGATCGCGTGAAATCGTAGAATCGTTGTGGATCATACAATCCTATCAAAGTGAACTAAAAACATGTATTTTGGCTATTTTTGACTTACACAAATGGTTTGACTAAATCAAAAAAATTAAACTCCTAATTTTTAAAATTATAAACCTCAAATGAAATTAATGCATTTGATGTTTGAAAATTGCTTCCAAGTACTCCTTTTATTAGTTGAATTACTTCATAGTACAAAATTAGTGTTCAAGTTGATTGATTGACACTTACCATTTAATATATATGAAAGTAGTAATTGATTTTTTTAAGTTTTAAGTTTATTGACTATATATGTTCGTAAATGTAATAAAAACTCTATTTATGTGAAGCTTGTGGTCGAATTTTATTAAAAGTATAATAATCAATGTGAAAATTTATACTTTAATTTTTTTTTGACAATTTAAATATGAGATGAGAGAGAGATAAAACATCATCATAGTAAATGAACTACTCCTTCCGTTTTAAATATGATCATTATTGAGTTTTGAAAATTAATTTGAGATATTTTTAACCTCAAAATTGAAATGACTCATTAAAAAATATAAAATAATAAAACTTATAATGAGTAATATTTTTTATATAATTTATAATAGGAAAATGATATATATTGTGACTTTATATGTCAATTTTTTTATTGCGAGTTACGTGGATAAATCTAATTGATAATACTTTTACGATGTATTTAATACAATGTACCAATTTTATAATGCTATCCAATCTCATATATTGATATACGTCGCAGTTGTAATTCAGCTGAAATCTTTCGTAATGTGTAACATAACTCATTCATCATAATTATTGTAGTGATCTGTGTTAATTTTGAATTTAAATTTTTTTTAAATTGATTTTAAAAAATCAATAGTGATCAATTAATGTGAAGCAGAGAGTAATAATTAACTAAATATTGTTACTACAAAGCGAAGAAACATCAACTGATATTAATATTCCATTAGTTTCTTAATTTAGAGCTTCGTTAAGCAACCATCATGCACTTGTATTTGTTCAGAAGGACTCTACTTCTATACAATCACTTATGAATTAAAGACAAAAACAGGATTTTCTAATTAATCGATTACTTATAATTTTTTTTTCTTTTTATTGATAAAGAAATTTACACTAAGATAAAAAAGTAAATACATAAAATTTTATAATCAACATCAATAACTTAAAAGGTCAGTCTGGAGTTTTGATAAAAATGGGAATCAATAGTAGTGTCAAATTTTTAAAAAATAACTCACAAATAAAATAAAATATAATATAATAAAATTTAAAATTAAATAATGCTCAAATATTTTTTATAATAATATTTTTTGAGACTTCATTGATTGAATTTATAATAATGATAGCCTCATTTTTAATAGTTACAAAAATGTCATATCCAATATTAAATTTTTAAACAACAAAAAAAATGGAGTGACAGTATTGATAAAAATTTGAGATATTTAAATTTTTTTTAATTTAATCATATTTTAACTAAATATCTTATAAAAAAGACACAAAATTGACAAATTCAGTGGGTTCACTTGACCCTTCGCCCCCAAGCTGGATCCGCCCATGGAATCAAATTGTCTACTGATGTAAGAATAAACCAGATGATGTTACGTACATTAATATATTTACTGTATAGTAATAATTTTGTTTCTTAATTAGCATTCCAAGTCCCATGAAAATAATTTTGGTAAATTCACATACGTGGTACGATAGTCTTACATGTGATTAAAATAATTTAACAAGAGGTGTTACCTTCGATAACACATATTTTGTTTTTATTTAAAACTGTGTTTCTTACTTTTCTTGTTAATTCTTTTGAATATTAAATTTGCATTAGAAGCAACATAATTTTCTCGAATGGTTGCTTTCCCCCCCTAGATATTAACCTTAGTAAAATTTTGACACACTCTCCATTAAAACGAAGTTTTCTTTTGACTTTTTTTAAAAAAAAAAACTAATTTGACATTTTTGATTTAAAATGATATAAATTCATTTGATTTTTAATAATACAATAATAAATAGCCAAAACTTTAATTATAACAAAAATATTACTCTCTCAATTTCGCATTTTTTTCAATTTTTCAAAATAAATTCACATAATTTATAATAATATATTTAATAACTACTATCATTTTTTTAGAGAGTGCGTAATTTACAATAGCTATAATTTGAAGATATTTTTATTTGAGTATTAAGAAAAGAAGTTAACAAAAAGAGGAAAAAAAGAAAAAGAAAAAAAAGTAGAGTTGAACTTTCCACTGCTATACAGACTCACTGGCTCAGGGGTTTGTCCGTAGCCTAACCAATTAACCATATAGAGAAGCGTGAACATCACGTGCCGTGAGCATGCATTTCACGAGCAGACCAGTCTATGTTTTAGGGTTCTTATATGGGCCCACTGTTTTTTCTAATAATTACTCCACTTCATGAATGAATGAATGAATCAGGCCGTTTATACGCCCACATTCTTTCCTTATATAACGGTGGAATTGGACGCCGTTAGACTCCTCCAAGTTTCCTCTTCACCAGTTTATATTTTGTTGGCTGTGATGGAAGTGGTCACTGCACACCGTTCTCTCTCCATATATATATATATATATATATAGAGAGAGATCAGTAGTATAGAAAGATCATTGAATTCATTCAGTTTTGGGAAAAGTCCAAAAACAGGAGAAGAAGAAGATAAGAATTGAATATTTAAATTTAATGATAATCTTTATTCATATGCATTAAGAGAGAGCAGTAGGGAGAGAGAGAGAGTTGGCAATATCAGTATTCAATTCGATCTACAATGAGGAAGATTCCGATGGGATTCAAGAGAATCACGGCGGCTTTCGACGAGGTAGCTCGGGCACGGTTGTGTCAGAGCAGCGGAAGCGAGCACTCGGCGGTGGAGAGTAACTCCGTGACGGACCTTTCGGACCTGGTGGACTCCTTCTTGCAGACCGACGGAAACGACGATGTACGATATAAAGAGGAGGAGGGACAGGAAGATAGAGATTCCGTGGAATCGGAAGGCTATAATTGTATGGAACTGGAGAGCAAGGAAATATTGATGAGTTTGATCTCGGACCAAGATACAGTTAGTCAGGCGAAGCAGATGATTCGTAAGGAGATGGAAAAGGCCTGCCGGATTTTGGGGAATTCTTCGTCGGAAGGATTTAAGCGCCGAGCTATGAGCTGGTTGCGTCAGAGAGGCTTTGATGCAGGTGAGAATTAATACAACTTAATCATATATCCACTGTTAAACTCTATAAATCCATCCCTTCATATTTGCGTGCGTAATTAATTTATTAATTACAACTTCTTGTTTTATTTATTTGTCCATATTACTTTTTATATGTATAAGAAAAATAATTATAAAAATTGTATTGGTGCAGGCTTATGCAAGTCCCGGTGGGAGAAAACTGGAAGGTATCCTGCCGGAGAACATGAATACATAGACGTCCTAATTTCGAATACACGCTACATTGTGGAAGTATCACTTGCAGCTGAATTCACAATCGCCCGACCAACAAATCCATACGTTTCCCTACTCGAAATGTTACCTCAAGTTGTTGTTTGCAGGGAAAGTGAGCTGAAACAGTTGGTGAGAGTAATGTGTAATGCCATGAGAGCGTCCATGAAGAAAAGCGAGATTCACGTACCGCCTTGGAGGAGAAACGGATACATGCAGTCCAAATGGTTCGGATCCTATAAACGAACTACCAACACGGTGTCAATGTCGTCGTCGATAAAGGTTTGTTATGGTGTCGATAGCTTGGCCGGAAAAAGTTTGGTGGGGTTTGAGGCGTTGCCGGTGGTAGCCGGGCAATTGAGGAATTGCAGAGGTGAGGTGGGGAGGAAGGTTGGTAATTTGCAGATAGGGAACTTGAAAGCTGTGTTTAACGAAATGGCTTAATTAATAGTATTATAATTATTTCTACTTCATCATCATTTTGATTTATCATTTGTAAAAATAATAATAATTAAAGATGTATATTTATTCATATTATTTGCTTATATTTATAAATAAAAAAAATTTGTAAATACATTTTTTATTAAATAACATTCTTTTTATAGGAGAGAGTGATTTTAAATAATATAAGTAACGTAATTGTAAATGTGACTAAGTTGGAAATATCTTTTAAAACCCCAAATGGATATATTTTAGTGGCTGACGTGTCATTGTCGCCAATGTTTATCCAAAGGCAAGAAGTCCGAACAACAAAGCTTTTACCACGAAGTTCTGGAGAGCTTTGCGAGGCATTTATTTGGGTCACTTTGTCTCTTTTGATAATTATATTTAGAGCCCGTTTGGGAGTTTTTGGTTGGATTACAAGTAATTTTAAATAAATATAGAAATACTTTGAGCTTTATGTGATCTATATGATTCATTTCAAAATAAAATATATATTTGTTCGTAATTATAATGTTACATGAGATTGGGACTATTTATATTTATTTATGTTATTATAATATATTTAAGTACTTATTTTTATCATCAGTATTAGTCCTCAAATATAACATTAAAAATACAAAAAAATAGTTGTTGATTGATCAGACCATCATCTTAGAACTAATAAAAATCCTTGAATTAAGATATAACTGGCTAGAAAAAGGTACTATAAATAGTACTACAATTAATCTCATTCAACAAAATTAAAAATAAATATAAATAATTAATAAATTCTGAAATATTATTAGGCTTGAATATCCGAATGTACAAGAGGAAGATTACTCTCAGAAGTTTCTTCCCACCAATACATATATTGTTACAAAACCGGGTATGATCACCGCCCTTATTGTTCCATTTAGCAAGTTATTCGATCCATCTAAGTAAAATATTTATATAGTCTATTATATTATATAGTTTGATAATTCATAAATAGAATCATCATCAATAATTAACATATATAGTAGAAATTAAGCAAATTAATTTAAGGTTGATCAGAAAATATGCTCTCAGCTTTATCTTTAATCTGATCAGCTGCACCACCAGCTGCATCATAAATCTTACCAGCTGCATCCGTAAGGGTATAAGTTGCCACTTCAATTTCCCCATTGATTTGTTGAATCAAAACTGCAAAAACCAAGACCATAACAAGGCACAAAAGTACCATTCCTCTAGGAGTAATCAGGCTTATTGCCATTGTTAACTGATTATTGATGATATATAATTATTTCTTTTGATTTGGGATAATTAATGGAAATTAAGGAATTGATTTACTATTAATTTGGTTGAGGAATAGTTGTATTTAAAAGAGATTGAAGTGGAGCTTTAATTTGTTGGTGTACGTAGAAAATGAATGCATGGTTTTCCGGTCATTGCTTCGCGGGAGACTTATGGTTGAGAGCTTTAGTTTTAGACCTCAAGTTGAGCTAGTCTTAAGGCGTATATAAGATTACGTGACCTATCGTATGTAGCAACACTCTTAATATATATATATATATATATATATATATATATATATATTATATTTGTTTCAAAATAAAAGATAATTATTGACTTTTTAAAATTAACTTTGATACATTTTTAAACTCAAATTGACTTACATAGATACATCTAATTTTAATGATCAATTCAATGATAAATATTGTAGAGAAGCTAAAAAGTATTACTAATTATAATATTTGTTGTTTTGTAATTTCTGATGAATGCTATCAATTTTGAGTTTAAAAATATTTCAAGTTGTCTTTCAAAATTCAAAAATGATATTTATTTTCCTTTCGTTTTTATATTTTCTTTATTGTAAACTCATATATATAATGTGAGAAATTATAAATATGTAGAATTATATTTTGGAGCATAACTCTATTTTGTTATATTTTGTCTTTCTAAAGTCAACTTAAGTAATTCTAACTTCAAACTTGATATGAGATAATTTTAATTTTTAAAGTAAAAAATACGATACATTTAGGTTTACTTTATAATTAAATATTTTATAACAGTTATAGTTGTTTGTACTAAAATAAAATAAATTTGTATTGAATTTTAGTATTTTACAAATTGACTTCAAAAGTCAAAATGTATCGCTAATCTTATAATAGAATAGAGGAAGATTTTGCTCTGTCTTAAGAAAAAATTGTATAAAATTACTTAATACCTCAAATTTTTCATCACAATTTCATTAATTACTACACTAAACTAAACATTCATTATACTTAGGAATATATATGGAACAAATATATCTTAATTTTAAATTTTTTTGGTTAATGCAACTCCTTATAATATATAATTAATTAACCTTTTATTTTTTGAACACCTATATCTATTATTATAATTTAATTTTAGAGATACATTATAGGAAAGAGACCAGAAAAAAATTAAGAAAAATATAAAAACTTATCTTCAATCTTTAGTGCCTGTTGATTTTGACCTATACGTAATATTGCATAGTAAAGTAAGACGTCTTACCACTAGTCTATCAGTTTTGATCTTATAATAATTGACTTATGCAGTGGTTCATTAAATTATTTACTTGATAGCAAAAAACAACTTTGGTTTTTAAGCTTGCAAAAAATAACTTATAACAAGGTGAATGTGATATAGTGTAATTATTACTCAAATTTTAAGTTTCTTATGAAAACTCCTAATAAAATTTTTTATATCTGAAACTTTACAGTAAAATACATGAATTATATCGTAAAAATGTCTAGTCAGAATAAGTTCATATTCTTCTCTAAACTGTTAGAGTTCGATCGAAGCGAGCCAGAGATAGAGGAATCATCGCTCATAGATGTGAATTGAGAAAATAAGCCCAAATTCTTTTTTAATTAGGCTCTAGTCTGGTCCCTAGAACAACTTCTACAATGATAGATATAACGGGGTTAGGTGTGTTTGGCATCTATGCCCCCTGCCCTCCAAACAGTATGAGAGCTTTTCAGCTTATACTGCTCACACTTCTAGATCTTCACGATTCCTCCTTCACCATAGTACGATACATAATCAATCTCATTTGTTTTATTCATTACTAAAATGAATTGAATCCTATTTATATTTCTCCTTTGAATTACTCACTCACACACACACACACACACACACACACACACACATATATATATATATATATATATATATCCTATAAATTTCATTTCGCACTGGAAACTATTCTAGGAAAAGTTCGAATCCGTTCCATTCGGATATTAAACTTAACCGAAAATGAAAGAGTAGGGTGAAGGAAAAAGGGGGAAGCAACTAAATGGAAGGCTTCGCCCGCTCGCTCGAACGCTCGTCCCATATTCGCTCGAACGCTCGTCCCATATTTGCTCGAACGCTCGTCCCGTAGACAATGAGTGGAGTGCATAAGCCTTTTTAGAAATAGGGGCGAGTACTACACAAGCTCGTAAGTCAAGTACGGAACGGGACTTGTCTACAAAGCGGAGCGACCTCGTTTTGCTTGCTTTTGACGAAGCTTTTGGCACTAGGGGAAGAGCAGTCAAAGAATGAACCAAACCATATGATTGTTAAGGATTTTAAGAAATTCTCTTATCAAGATATAATACATTTATTTAATAATATCAAAAGACACTTCAATGATACAATAAAAGATTAAGATAAGAAAGCATTTTTCATTCTATTGTCGGATTTCTATTGTAAAGATTTAATCAGACGTGATAATCCAATTAAGAATAGAAAAGACCGTGACTCTACCGAGGGTGCAACCCAAAGCGATGTGAATGGAAAATGCCCCGTTTAGTATTCGATTTTTTGTGTTATGTACATGTAGGTGGGTTTCTTAATTTTCCTTATAGAGGAAGTTGACTTCTTTGAATGGGGCATCATTGTACACTCACAAGCAACAAGTAAAGTAAGTAAAGAAATTATTTAGCACCTCATTTCGATGTTGATTGAAAGTGTTTTGTTGTGTCAGAAGAAGGATAGCTATACTGATTCGGTATAATTTAAAGACGCCCTTAGTACAATATTGACATTCTCACAAGGATTTAGTTTTAGTAAATTTCCATTTATTGATCTCATCTTTTACAGAATCGATCTCCTTTTGATTGTACAAGAATATGTGAAGCTCAGCATGTCTAGAAATACAAGAGAACGTTCTTTTGCTAATATAATTACTAATATTTGTTACTGGGTCATTCATAACATTATTATACCTTCCCTATTCATTGCGGGTTGGTTATTCGTCAATACCGATTTAGCTTACAACGTGTTTGAAAACCCTCGGCCAAACGAGTATTTCACAGAGAACCGATAAGGAATTCCATTAATAACTGGCCGTTTTGATCCTTTGGAACAACTTAATGAATTTAGTAGATCTTTTTAAGATGCCACAATAACCATAGATTATCGTTCGGACCTTTCGATTCATAGATATAGATCTCGAACCTATGAATGAGATATTCCCGAAACTCACAAAGAAAAAAAAGAAGTGAGTTAGACAAAAAGAAAAACAACTTGGACAAAAAGAAACAAAATGGCTTAGACAAACCTTTGTTGTCGATAACCTATGACCAATCAATCGAATATTGATTAATACGTAATCGATCGAACATTACTTGAAAACGACTCTTCTGCTCAGAAACAAAATGTTCCAAATGTTCTTGAAAATTCTTGCTTCCATTGGGCCATTTGTATTTATATGCATCAGCATCCCGATTCATGGATCTTTCGGTTCGAGAAATCAAAATTCTTTCCTTTGACACAAGTCCCATAAACGAGTAAAAAATTAAATGCCTTGTATAGTTTTCCTTTACCCTTTCGGCCAGTCCAAGAGTTCGGTTCACCCGAAAGCGAGTAGCCATTAAAGAAAGCTGTTGTTGGATATTTGGTTTAAGTTCATGTTATCCAACTTAACCTTACCTATATATATAATATACTATCCAAGTTTCGACAAAGGATCTCCAATAACTCCCACCCTCTTGAAATACGAGGGATGAAGATAATCATTGGACCATGCACTTTTGATTAAGTAACTTTTGGTGATTATTATTTTTATAAATATGTAATTTAATTTAGTCACAAATATGGTGATTAAAATTAACCAATGAGACATTAGGGTTATTCATTAGACAAGGTCATAGCACCACTTCATAATTAATAATGCGTTATATGATTTTGCCAAATACAATGCATTATCAAAATTGATCTCTCTATACACATACCGTATGCAGACGAAGTAAAGCTTAATTTATTTTGATTTCTCTCGGACGGACTTAAGAAATTATATATTGTTCTTTTAATTGTTAGAGGATGACCTTCCGATCTCATTCCAGAAGCACGAACGGGACATTTGGATTGAACTTGGATCGAATTTGTTGGCTATTTTTATAAAATGATGAAAAATTCAATCAGAATATGATAGAATTGAACTCCCCACACTTATAGTTAGTTTGAGTTTTGTAACTCTTATTATTAGTGGATAACGAACACAATTTCGATTAATTTGATTTTTCTTCAAGATAAATAACCTTTATATGTGAGATATAATACTAAAATTTAGTAATTCGTTCCAACAAAAATCCCTAAAAGAATCAAGGATTACATGTTACCAAAGCAGTTTAATGACCCCTTTAACAAGTCTTTCGATCAATTGCTGCAAAATATATATCAAACCATTGTCCATATATAGTTTGATAATTCACAAATAGAATCATTAATTAACATAATATATATAAAGCAAAATAATTAAGCCGTAGGCTCATAAATAAAGCAAGCTCAGAAACTTACAGACAGAATATATAACAAGAATAAAATGAACAAAGTGATCGATATTCATGTAATAGCGAGGAATTAACTAAGCATGCAGTCCCATTATAAATTTCTTAGTAAATACATAAAATTAAGGAGAAATATGCAATAAGCAGAAATGAAATTAAACATGCATGCAATGCATGCATATTGATGATCGATCGATCGATGTTTAATTAATTGGATCAGTGTCCAATGACATGCCAGTCTCCTCCTAAGGTTCCTTCCTCTTCTTCAAAACCTTCATTGGTACCAGCAGTAGCACTAGCACTATTAACATTTGCATTACTCGCAGCATCCCCACCCTGGTTGTTGACTTCAACATTTCCACCGGCAAAAATACCACCAGCTTTATCTTTAATCTGATCGGCTGCATCACCGGCTGCATCCTTAATCAGATCAGCTGCACCCGTAAAGCTCGACGCCACGTCGATGTCCCCATTTGTTTGTCCAATCAACACTGCAAATACCAACACCGTAACCAGGCACGAAAGTGCCATTCTTCTCGGAGTACTTAGGCTAGCCATTGTTTTGTTAATTAATTAATTAAATAAATTAATGATGATGGTGATTTTCTTTTGTTTTGTTCTGGGATAATGGAAACTAAGGAATATAATTGGTTAAATATGGTTATACAGCTTTTGGTTATTCTTAATTGGTTGAAAGAGTAGAATTTTTTGGACAGTACTGTTTATTAATTATTTTGGTTGAGGAGTATTGGTATTTAAAAGGGATTGAAGAAGAGGTTCATTACATGGTTTTTCAGTGTTTTTAGGGACACTTGTGGTTGAGAGCTTTAGATGGCCTTATTGGGACCTTCAGTTGAGCTGGTCTTAAGGCGTATATACGTGTAAGGTCGTTTAAGCATGTTGCATGTCCGTTTTTGAGATAAGATTATATTTGACCCAACTAATTACTTTGACAATTAGACTAATGACTCCGACAATTAATGCAGCATGGCATACTTCTGTCACACCCTCTCTCTGTCTCTATCTCTCTCTCTCTCTCTATATATATAACGGATCTTAAACATACCCCTTTAAATGACATACCAAGCATATCCCTTTAGCGACGGACCGGGCGACGGTTTGGTCCGTCGCCATAAGTCCGGTCTGTCGTTAAAGCCTTTAGCGACAGACAATTTTTAGCAATGGACCCGTTGCTAAAGGCTTTAACGATGGACCGGATTTATGGCGACGGATCAAACCGTCGCCCGGTCCGTCGCTAAAGGAGATTTGCTTGGTATGTCATTTAAGAGGGTATGCTTAAGATCCAGACTCTCTCTCTCTATATATGGCGACGGGTGAACCGTCGTTAAAGCCTAAAAAAATCGTCACTATAACTCTACTGTGCACTACTTAGCTATCTACATATAGCCCATATACCTTACTATACACTACTTAGCTATCTACATATAGCCCATATATATATGGGAAAAAATCTGGTTCATTATGATTCACTTAGGTAGTTGGCATTTGAAATCGGCATAATTTTGAATAATAAATTATCAAAATTATCATTAATAAATTTAATGACTTAACAAAAAAATTGATTAATTGATATGCTCAGAGTACATTATTTAGAACCGTTGTCAACAGCCAACAAGTGACAACAATAACCATCATGTAAGCACGGTTTATCCTAGATCATGACGACGTTTTTATGTTGGTTTTGTGTGCGCGCGTTTTCATTTTCCTTTTATTCATTGTTCAGGTTTAACAGTAATGAAACTAACAAATGTACATTTGAAGAAAATAAATACAGTACATAAATGAGTAAATATAGACTGGTATGGAGATCTCCCTCTCCCATGGAGAGGAGCATATTGTACGAGGCATTAAATGTGAATTATAAATACAGTAAATAAATATGTATGGATGGCTTGCGCGCTTTGAAGTACAGTCTAGTCAAAATATTTCACCAAACAATTTTTTTTGAAATTGTGGTAATGATGAAATTCGGAACAGAGTTTATAACAACGGAAAAATACAACTCAAGTCTGTAAATTTATATAGCCTGAAAAAGGAACTGGGAAATAATATATTATAGGGGATGTACTGGACTAATATAATGAAAGATGCACTCATCTCACTCTCGGAGAGCATAGTACAGTATGTGCAGCAATCATGCTTGGTGTGTTATTAGGGAAGACAGCTTCCAAATCCTTCGGTATTGAGTTTTTCCCATCAAGTCGTTTTAGTGGACGTAGCAATTCAATAACCTTTTCAGCAGCAGCAATCTGTTCTTCTCGGCGGCCTTCACAGTTTATGAGCTCTCTGCAAATATTGCCATCCTTGAGTTGAAAGATCCACCAACAAAGAATTATTTAAGATTAAAGCATAGCAGCAATAACGATATCTCATGTAAAAAGTAAAATCATTTCTTAAACACCATAGGTTTCAGCCATCTTTTGATTTAGTACTTCACTTCTTCAGAATGATACAAGGGATTGATTCAATTATTCAAACACAGAAGGGCTGATTCATCTCTTTCATATATTTGAACAGATATATAACATATAGCTCCTTTGAACTAATAATATGAGGTAATCGGCTCTATACGATACTTAAATAGGCATATTATCATTGTAACAATAAGACAGAATTTTCAAGCTCTGGTTTCAGATTTTCAACAACACAACACAGACTTGATAACAAGATAGAATATTTATGTTAATATAACATGATCTTACATGAGCAGCGATGCCAGTTTTGAGGGCGTGCATGCTGCAAAGAGAGCTTCAGGAATTATGGATGAATCCAAAAGAATATTGGGCAGGGAGATATAGGATATTTTAGCTTTATAACGTATGAACCACTCGGTCAGTAGATGGGCCCGATATGCAACTACACATGGTAATCGAGCAAGCTGCAACTCCAAAGCCACTGTGCCAGAAGTACATAATGCTACTCTGCTTGCCTGCATTGAATCCAATTTCACTTTGGTTAGGACACGAGTCTCACTAAAAATAAAGCAATAATTCAATAGTGAAGTGGAACGCTTTCGGAGTGATAGTACCCGGATCATGGGACGCATGGTAAAAAGAGTTCCATGGTAACAGGCAAGGCCAATAAAGATGCTGGATCCTTACTATCTTTTTTCTATAAATTTAAACAAATGATAGAAACCTCACGCTGCCTAATTAATTATGGCCTTAAAAATTTAGCATGCTGACAAAAATAAATGAATAGAGAGATCTAGAGGCCTTACCGCAAATGCATCGTACTTAATGTGTGGCGATCCCCCTGGAATTAATACAACTGGTACAGGCCACTCATCAACAACTTTGTTGATGTGGTCTTCTACATGCTGATTAGGTGCAATGTGCACTACTGCGGTCAACTCTGCAAGTGAGTTCTTTAGTAGCTCCATAGTGCTTGAGAAGACAGAAAGCATACGAGTAACTTCTTGTGATCTACTCCCAGGGAGCAAGGTAACAACTGTGGATCCTTTAAAAGATGAAATTCACATATGAGCTAGTTAAAGTTAATCTTGCTCAACTATAGATCAAGCAATTTTTTTATTTTTAACGGTCAACCACGAAAAGATGATATACACAACGAGTTGAATTAGGGAAAAGAGAAGGCCTGATATGGGCTGCATCTATAGTTTTAAGATGCAATTCTTGAAAATAAGGAACATTGCTAACAAAGATCAAGTTCAATTGCAGATGAGTTTTACATGCTTTCTTAACACTTAACAGCGTTCAGTTATAAAGCAGCTATTGTACAGCCATCTCAACTCAATCTCACTAATAAACTACCTTCTTCTCTTTTTTTTTTATAGCCTGCTCTTCAGAGATAATAATACATTTGACTTGAACTACCTGAAGATATTCCATATTTTCTTCGAAATTCTTCGCCATTTCCTTTCAACTTCCATCCACTCTCTACAATATCATGTCCCTGACAAAAATTGCACAACCACATTGTGTATATAAATAATTCCAAATGATGTAAAGTTATGAGATTACGAGGCAGTTACTTGCTTCATGTGTCTCCTGATAAAACTATTATATCTATGTGGTTGAGCAGAAAAACAAACATAAGATTTGAGCATGTATCTTTACCAAGTTCAGCTCTAACACATCTTCCAGTATGGGGTGGCCCACAAAAGTTGCAGCTAATCCATTTATTTTGCAAACTTCCTCTTCAAACGGAAGGATGCACAAAACATGGTCCACAATTTCAGAGAGCCCTTTGAGTCTGGATTCACCCCCTTTCCAGGCCCAGAATGATGGTGCTACATAATGGAAGTGTGGAGGGCCAACCAATCCTTGCTGAGCATATCTAACTGCAAAAAGCATTTCCCCATTTTCCTACACCATACTTAAGTTGCTTAAGAAATATGTGGAGGACTCATTGAAACTTGAGGAAGATGGCTGTAAATTTACCCCGTATCTGCTTTAAAAGACGAAATGAGAACCCTTTGGAATCCACTGTCACTACAACATGAGGCTGAAACAACACAGCAGCCTTTGTTGCTTGTTTCAACCGAACCTGCATTTCAAAGTTTCAATACAAGATAAGTCCAAATCAGATTCACCGGTTTAACAAATTTTCCTATTAACTAAACTTTAAAATATAACTGGACCATATGGATTAAGGGAAACAATAACATTTGTGTTTACTTTAACAAGTACATTTGTGTATCTAGGTGGAAGTGAAAGACATAATGATCTCACTACTCACTCTGAACTTATGCAGATGTGGCAACAACTCCCAAATCCCCATTACTGCAATATCCTCTATGGGGAAGACAGATTTCAATCCTTGCTTGGACATCATAAAGCTGAGAGAAACAAACTATCAGTGAAAACTGGTTAAATATGAAAAGGAGAGTTCATTTCATTGACAACAATTCATCATTCCGTGATTGAAAATAAAAAATTTCATCCAGTATAGTACGGCACCCAATATTCTTGAGGGTTTAAACTCAATAAAAATATTTATCAAGTGGGCTGATGAATAGGGAAAACATGTTCTCTTTCAAACCTAAAGTATAGTTTGCCTTCATAACATAGTATACCTAGAGGCTTCTTAAATTCCTGTCATTACTTCTTTGAATATCAGTAAATGGATTAAGTTGTTGCCCCTGCCGATACTTAATCTATAGTCACCACTGACAGTGATGGGTTTTCAAATATGTGGTGGTGTTGTTTTATGAGATGCTCAGTTGCTCACATTAATGTTTTATGACGTTTCTTCCTTCTATGGTCCTTGTACCAACATGTTGACTTGGGTTTAGCAAAAGATCTTTTAGTTGTCCCATTTTCAGAGAAGGAAATTGTGAAGCTGATTCTCTTGCTGCATTTGGCATTTCAAAGGGGCAACCCAAATATCACGCCTCAAACATTAGGTAGTTGGTGGTGCAAGATGCTGTTGGTCTTATCACTTATGTCTTATAGGTCCTCTGAGGAGTTTATTTTCTTGCCTTTGGCTCTATCTTCTGGGGTCTGGTTGATGACCTCACCTTTGTTCTTTTCCTTTTTCCTTGGTAATGAATAATTTAAAATTAGAAAAAGTGTAAAGAAAATCCGTTCAACCATTTGACTGAGCTGAATACATATAAATGTGAGAGACAAGCAAATGGCAATCAGATACCAAATGATAGTAGAAGTAACTTTAAAAGCATTTTTACTTCGTAAACCAACAGTCACATAACAAGAAATGTGCCCACCGGCTAAGACAAAACTTTTAGCTGTCGAGACCAGTCTAATCTATTTTCCATCAATTTGAGAAAGTAAACCAGCAAAAAATTTGGATGAAGCTAAACTAAAAAGACATAAAGTTGTACTAAACGTAGTGATTAAAAAAATAAAAGTCTGCCAAGGTAATGGCTTACCCTCCAACACCGGCAAAACGTGTAGGAAAGGGAGATAGCTTCTTCAGAGAAGCCATTAGGCGAGAACCAATGGTGTCCCCAGAAACCTCTCCTGCAACTATAAAAACCCTTAGTTCTCCATCTTTAGAAGCCATGTCTAAGGCTGCTTGGCCAGAAAATGAGAAATATCTTTTCTCTAGCCGCAAAAAACCAACATTAATCACTCTGTTGAAACACCTGGCTGTTCTAAACATCTTCAAAATTCCCTGAACATCAACAGCAAAAGATAGGATGATGTTTCAACAAACTTCAGGCCATCAGCATTAACACAAATAGCATTGATAAGACTAAATCTGAAAAGTATTAACTCAAATTGTATGAACCCATCAAAGTTCTCCCCCCATCCTCCCCTCCCACACCAGCTATCACAAATTGTGCTTTCGAGAGGATGTCAAATACTTGTAACTACTACTATATTATTTGCGACCGTAAACTGATAGGATCAACTTTTTGAAGTCAATTTGATATTTCCTTTTAATTTTGAACGATATAATTATGAAAAATCATAAACCACGCAAAATATATACTCCCCTCTGTACCAATTGATAAACCCATAATTGACTTTTTAAAGTCATTTTGAGACAAGATTCATTTGATTTTAATTAATACCATAAAAGTAATACCAATTACAAAATTTATTGTTTAGTAATTATTAATGAATTATGTCAATTTTGATTTTATAAAAATGTACTTTCCAAAGTCAATAATCTTATAATTAGGAACCTAGGGATTACTACTTGTCAAACTTGACAGGGGCGGAGTTATTGGTTTAAACTTAGCAAAGCTCTGCAGTTAACGCCAAACATGATGGGAATGCAACCACATAAGACTGAAGTACTTAAACAAATACCCAGAAAACTGCTACACCTGTCAATTAAAGTTCCAATAAGAAACGAAACCCTAAATTAAAGTAAAGAAAGAAAAGGAGAGAGAAACTGACAACTGTGAGTGAAGGTAAGTTGGGGATCGGCCACGGTGGAGCCGTTTTTCCGACACCGCCTCTGCTAGGAAGTAGGAGTATGTTGAACGGGGGCCAATCGTATCGTAGTGGCTCTTTGAGCATTGGGTTTGGTTAAGATGTCCATTTTTATGGGCCCAAGGTTTAATTGCCGGAGGTTCTGTTTCTAATTTTAAACCCCTGGTACCAGCCGACGAGGTCTTATTATAGGAATTTAATATGAACAGTAGTAATACTTTTTGGATCTATAATAATTATGATTATGTTAACTAAATTTAAACAATAAAGTCTTATTAATTTTAAAATTTAAATTTTTACGTATTAATTTTAAAAAATCAAAACAAATATAGATGTTTAGTCATGCTCCGCTGCTAAGAGTATATATATTTGGTGTTACTTCTTGTTGCGATAATATAGTTTATAACTTAAAACAAATTTGTATAATAGCATTTGTGGCAAATTATACAAATAAATTATAATCATATTATAATTTTAAACAATAATTATAATCTACAAGTTGTTTAAACTTTGAATTTTAATTTTGTTAATTTTAAAATTTCGATAATTCTTTCTTCAATTTATTTCTTAGAAAGTATCCATAACTACCAAATATTTTCTAATTGTGCACTTAAAACCCCTGCTCTCAAAGCGCATGACTTGTACACGTTAGAAACATTTATCATTATGTGCATTACCATTTTAACTTTCAATAGTACCCCAAAACATATTTATATTTGTATGTAAACACAATCGAACGTTACATTTTCATTTTTCTTGTGGTCACAAAATAGAAACAACAAAGTGTCCACGAAATTAATTACTTGTCAGCTAATGGGATCCATCACTACCCCCCCCCCCCCCAATTTGAGTTACTAATTAATTTAATCTCTCTTCTATTTTCAGTTTCACCCACCCAATTTTCAGTTCCAATGTTACTAGTATTTTGGTCGGTAGCGAGTATTTTTATCTATTAACTCCCAATTAATTAGCTCACTTTGTGCATGATCCATCTTTATAATTGTGTTAAAATCAATTGTAAGTACATGCTTCAAAGTTAAAACCCCAAATATTGACTTTGGCTCACAAATTTTAGCGAAACTGATCTTATTAACTCTTAATTACGTACTCTTTTTTTTTTGGCTCTATCTGGTTAGCCATTAATATTTTTGTTGGTCCTAAATTTCGTTAGCCATTAATAGCTTCAACAAACTTGCCCCCCCACCCCCTCTAATTTTTATCACAATCCACTTACATTCTGTATATATGATCTGTATAGCCTCCCTATATTTCCTCTTCATGCTCATGGGTGATAAGACACAGAAAAAAATAATTATAATTAATATTGTACATATGGCAAACAATATTCAAATTTCATGGCTGATCATACTTACCCAATTTTTCCTCATAATAGTCTCCACTGCCGGAGGAAAAGTTCCGGCAGTCATCGTGTTCGGAGACTCGTCGGTTGATGCTGGTAACAATAACCGGATTCCCACAATTCTTAAGAGCAATTTTCCGCCTTATGGGCGTGATTTTTTTGGAGGCCAACCTACCGGGCGTTTTTGCAATGGTAGGATTCCGCCTGATTTTATATCTGAGGCTTTTGGGCTCAAGCCTAGTGTGCCGGCTTACTTGGATCCTATGTATAACATTTCTGATTTTGCAACTGGAGTCTGCTTTGCTTCCGCTGGCACTGGCTACGATAATGCTACATCTGATGTGCTTGTAAGTCCCCCCTCCCAAAAAATTTAACAACCTATAATATATATATATATATATATATATATATATATTCCCACTTTAATTTCTTGAAAAATGATAAATAAAAGAATAATTTAAAAGTATGAAAATAATGTGCCTTTTTGATTTTGTGTTGGATTCTTTAATTATTGGATGTGTATTCGGTGAAGTTAAGAATTTGTCCATTTAATTGAATAGTAGAAAGTTGCATATATATGTACAACGCAAAAGTTGAATCTCTTTAAATTATGGGTCAACAAAAAAGTTTACCCCATTATATTCTCATCATACGGACCTACTACTATCCGGCCTCCCTTTTTGGGTCAACAAAAAACAGTCTTTTGAATTGCCAAATACTCCATAACAAGAAAGTGAAGAAATAAAGGAGGATTCAACAGCTAATATTTGCTTAAATTAATTGCAGTCTGTAATACCTTTCTGGAAGGAGTTGGAGTACTACAAGGAATATCAGAAGATACTAAAAGCCTATGCTGGTGAGAAGAAAGCCAAACACATAATAAGAGAGGCTCTTTATCTAATCAGTTTGGGAACAAATGATTTCCTTGAGAATTACTACACACTTCCAAATAGAAGGTTACAATACACTGTTGAAAAATACCAAGATTTTCTGCTCGGAATTTCTGAGAATTTTATGAAGGAATTATATGGGCTTGGAGCTCGGAAAATATCGATAACGGGGCTTCCTCCCATGGGGTGTTTGCCACTAGAGAGAACCACAAACTTCTTGCGAGGCGATGGAGATGCATGTAATGATAGTTACAACAATGTCTCTTTGAGCTTCAATGTCAAGTTGAATGGTTTGGTGAAAAAGCTAAACACTGAGCTTCCTGGGGTCAGAGTGGTCTTTTCAAATGCTTTCTACATTTTTCGCCATATTATCCGAAAATCTTCTTCATATGGTAAGTTTTCTTATTTCAATGTAATTAATTACTTGGTTCAATCATTTGGTTAATTACCATATTACTAAAAATGCTATTGATTAACCTATACACCAAGAAATTAAAAGAGAGAAAGAAAAGGTATTCTACCATTACTATATATATATATATATATATTGCATACGTTTAATTCATTAAATAATGTCAATTCATGACATACCCATATATATGTCCTTTCGTGTACAATATGTTTCATGGCTTTCCAATTTAATTTGTTGGTAGTATATATTTATGTTTCGCACCAAATTTTGATGTCTCATTAATTTACTATTCGGCCATCTCCAGTTCTCCACGTATGATATGAGTCATATGATAAGTCACGCACACCAATAACTCTAAAATATGAACACGATTTTCGATATAAAAAAATTATAAGGAAATTTAACAATATTCTAATTTTTCATATTTTTTCTAACCAGTATATGGATCGATCTTTAGTAGTTGTTTTAATTAATTTATGCAGGATTTGAGGTTTCAGCGGTGGCATGTTGTTCCACAGGGTTGTTTGAAATGAGTTACCTGTGCGATCAGTTTAATCCTTTTACATGCACCGATGCAAATAAATATGTGTTTTGGGATTCTTTCCATCCTTCTGAGAAAACCAATAAGATCATCTCCGATTATGTGGTTAAACATGTTCTTCACGAGTTCATGTGATACGTACAATTAGTTAATTAATTATAAATATTTTTATATTTATGAAAAAACTTGTACTATATATATATGAGTGGCATTGCATGTTAAACGTACGCACGTACGTTCATCTTCATTTGTATTATTAACCTAGCTCCATAGTTAAAAGTCAATTTTTATTATTAAAGAAGAAGCTAGCAATAATATTTATTTGTGTAAACCTCTGATTTTATCACCATGCATCACCTTAATTTGCAGCCAGATCGATCAGATTGTACTCCTATATTATTCTTAATTTTCTGACTTATGCATTGTTTGAGATGAATATTAATTTACTAGCTAGAGTCGATCGTTATATATATGATCTGATACTATATGTTTTCAAAAATATTGTATACAATTGCTGACTGACTGTGACTATTAATAGAATACAGCTCAAGTTTGGTCATGGCCACATATGTTTCCGCGCGCAATACCCTTATTAATAATTTGGTCACGCATGAACGCATGCATGCATACAATTATATTTAATGTAAATATACTGACTATGCAGGAGAAAGCGGTTGCACATTTTCTTTATTGATTGGTGAAAGGTTATGAACAGACACACTGACACACGTAATAATATGACAGGGCGTTCACAAACACTGGCACATTATATATATATATATATATATATATATATATATATATATTGCCTTCTATATATTCCAATATAGTATCGTATACACTGGTAGGAGTAGTATTTAAGTCCCACCTAATTAATTTTTATTAAATTTCTCTTAAAAAATTGTACTATTTATGTTATGGACCATCAACTTATATCCTTTTAATTAATGCAATAATGCTTAATATTTGACTGAACACTCCCAACAAACAAATTGTAGGAGTATTGATCTTGAAGCGTCTTACAATCTATACGTTTTTGGTACTGATAATTACAGCATATATATTACTGAAATCTAATCCGTTAGGACATGCAATTAATTAATTCAACTGTCTCAGGCATATCTTAATTAGTATCCTTGAGAGGTTATAAAAAGAGAAAAATATAGTGCTCTCATCTCAAAATTTATGGAGTTACATGAACAAAGTAAGTTCTCTTTAATTTTCTCCTTTGCCTTTAATTTCCCAGGTTTCTCTAGCAGATATATTTATGTATAATAAAACTTATTCTCAATAAAATAAATAAAAAATAAGGGAAATATATGTGCATATATAAAAATTTATATAGTAGTATTTAAAACGGTGTCTGACTCTCAATCCCTAGCTATTTTTAAAGATTTGTGGAATCGCTGAATCCCCATTTGATAAACCCTTATCCTGGAACCTGGAAGTACCCTGTGTACGTACTAATTAATTGTTTAATTCTTAGAGAACTACAAAAGGCAACATTAATTAATTCATAGTTGGAGGATTAATGTTTCCTTGGATGTCGTCACCTTGCGCGGAAGCAAGCTGTTTCATCTCTGGTTGATATTTAAGTTTCTTAAACTTAATTAGTTCTATTCTATGGAATTAATGTCGATCATAATATACATATGGGTCATTATTATGATATACATATACTATACTATTTTCTTTCGACGGAGGACTCTTGCGACAAACGTGAATCCTAATGGGTAAATTCAAATCGAAAAAATCAATTAGTTGCTACTTTGGATGATATATAGATAGCCAAACTCTAACCTTACTATATATATATATATATATATATATATATATATATATATATATATATATGAAATGGCAAAAATATATGAGCCTAACTAAGCATGATACAAGAAAGAAAGAGAGAAATGATGAGTGTGTATATATATGTGTGTGTGTGGTTGCTAGCTGCAACTCATATTAGCTTAATTTTAATCCACTTAGGTCTTAGAGCAAGAAAGTACTCGAATATATCTCAAAAATATGCTTTTTATATAAATAGCGAAATTGTCAAAGAATATTGGCACTTAAATCCAAGAATTATACTACTCCCATATAACTAGTTTATGCTTGTCTATATGGAGTAATAGAAAAAGCATCAGAATTATATATATGACCAGTAGAAGTTGAACAATATTTGGTGCCGCCAGATTTTGCATTCAGCTGGTTGAATCAAATTGTTGGAAATATCACTTGTCCAAGCTCGAGATTAATACAGTATAGGGAGTAGTAATATTTTATACCCACTACGTGCATTCAGCTGCCGCCAGCCGCCATAGACCTCTTCTAAGTTACTACATTTATGAGCCTGCTAAAAATCCCACAATTAAGTACTCCATCTTGTTTTCATCCACAAATTAATGCATATATAGAAATTAAGCCCCTTGATGATCTTACCTATGCAAAATCATGTAGTAAATACTTAAATCTGACGTCGTGCTGATCACAATTTTTTTGTTTGACCTAATTAATTAATTAACATTGACCTAATTAATTTAACATTAGTCCTATATACACACACACACTTGTCTTCAAGGAATATCAATATGAAAAAAATTAAAGGTTAATATTCCTTTTTGTATGTTAATGGCCAATGGTAGCCAGCAGACAAAAATATCGATAAATACAACTCCTCTATATTCATGCATGACATTTGTAGGGAATTAAGGAAGAGAAAAGCATTGCTGTTTTCAGAACTAATTAACACATACTCCTGTTTTGTACACCAGTTAATTACAAATTTAATTCACATGTTAATTACATATCTTACATAGTTACATATATATTATTGGGTCCTCTTAACATGTGCCTTAAGGGCACATGCTAAACACATAATTCAAGAGTATATTCTCTTGAACTGTGTGTATATTCCCTTGAACTTGGTGTAAATACAGAAATCAAGGGAATATTCACATAATTCAAGAGAATTATATCCTTGAACTGTGTGCTTAGCATGTGCCCTAAGGGCACATGTTAAGAAATTCCATATTTATTAGTATTAGTCTGTCTCTTTCACTTTTTAGGATGCACGTACCATAAGAATTTTGCTGCACCTTACTGTGATACAGATTCTCTCAATAATATGAATCCGGGAGCGAGCACGTATAATCTGAATTACTTTGAGAACGATGACACTTTGTGCATGAGCTGGACGAGTTAATTTTAAGTTAAACTTATAAAATTAAAGCAGTAGAATATGTAAAGATGAATTTAAAAACAAATAAAACTAGCTGCGTATATAACGCATTGCATTACAATATTGCTAATGGCGAGAATATGATTCCACCTTCCAACATGCTAAAATGAAAATTATTTCTCCAAATCAGGCCCACGCTCGCTCCTCCGCAAAGATGGTGATCCATGACACACTATCTAAAAATCATCACCGAAAAAATAAAATTAATGATTGATCATTTTCTGACATGCATGGGTAATTAATTAATTATTTTCGATCTTTTTAATCTCAAGTGGTCAATATCTCTTCATTAATATTCTACATTAACCTATATATATATATGTAAAAACCCTAAAAGTTTTAAATTAGCTATCACAATTGTAACTAACAATTCGTACGTACATATATAGCTAGAATCATTAATTATATCTAAATTAATTAATTCAATTAAGCTAATACAGGATATTGTTGTTGAGAATATAACATATATAAAAGTCTCCCATCGTATAACAATGGATTCATTCATGCATGCATGCATGATTCAAGTTGTAAATATGTTGTTATTGAATATTTATATGTTCATTAATTAACATATATAGAGGTGGGTTTTACTATTTGGCTTAATGATATATATAGGGTATGTATTTTGTGTGTGTGTGTAATGTGTTAGTATACAGTTAATGTGCATTGTAGTACCCATTGTGAATATAATTTTGAGTTGAATGCTAATAATACAATACTTTTTCTATTCTTAAACCTAACGTCATCATCTAATATAATTTTTGATACACAACCGGTTAGTTTAAAATTACATCATATTGTGACGGACCCTATTGAAAATATAAAAATCTCAAGCAATTACAATCTTGAAATTTGAAGTACTAGGTTTGCAACTCCTTGTACAAGAAGCATCGTTTCACAGATAATAATAATAAATAAATAAATAAATAAAAAATTGCGTGTATGCATGAGCAAGAAACTAGCATCACAAAATATACATCGAGTCAACATATTGATGGAAAAAACCAAGTCCAAATACGGAGGGATGGAAAAAACCAAGTCCACACTATTATATGATGCGCGTGACAATCAGCATCACTTACTCAGTATTCTATTCTCTGACTTTAATAATTTCAATTCCTACTACTACTAAGAAGATAACATTATAGTCCTCCATATATTCCCAATAAGCTCGACCGACTCCTTCTAAAGTCCAAAGCTTCAATTAAAGTTGAAAGAATAATAATAATTCTCTCACCCATCAATTATGAAGAAGCTCTACACCAAAGGCAAAATCCACCCTTCATCACCGCCGGCCAATATCTCCGATCACTTATCTCTACTTCCGCCAACAATATTAACACTCGCCGTGGCTCTACCGCCCCAAGACAGACAAGTCTTGGCCTATCTAATCTCATGCTCTGGATACTCATCAAATAACTTCTCCGGCCACCACAAAGGGAGGCCGAAAAGGGATGTTTCCGGCGGCGGCGGCGACCACCTACCGGAGTTTGAGTGCAGCTGTTTTAGATGCTACACGAGCTATTGGGTACGTTGGGATAGTTCTCCGAACCGTGAAATTATACATGAGATTCTAGATGCTTATGAAGAGGGGTTGCTGCAAAACAAGAATTATAATTATGTGAAGAACAGGAAAGAGAGGAGAAAGAGAAATTCCAATTCTAACCCTTCTGCTGACACCGAGAGGAAGGGTGAGTTGAAGGAAAACAAGTTGGTAGAAGTGAGTTTTCAAGGTGATGTCGAGGAGATGAGAGGTGAAGAAGAATTAGAGAAAGGATCATCAGTAAGGAAAATTGTAAGTTTTCTTGGGGAAAGGGTTTGGGGTGTTTGGGGTATATGAAAATTAATTATTCTCCTGTATAATTACACGAGCTGTACAAGAATATATATATATATATATATGTACTTTTTACATTGATTACTCATCATCTTTGTGATGTATGGATAAAAATCATTAATTTGGATAATTGTATTTTATTTTTTGTTCATTTTTCTCTAAATGTTACATTGTGTAGGAGTTATTTTTAGAAGGCAAATAGTTGATAAATGTATTTCATTTTTCATTACGCTCGCTCAACTGCAATCTTGAAATTGAGTTCAAAGTAATTAAATGTTAAATGTGCATTAATTCCCCAATATCACAATAACTTGCATTAATTGTTACATATTAATTAAGATAAATTAATTATGAAGATATCAGTAGCTTTTTTGTATTAAGATCTCTCTCAGGCTAGGCAAAGTAATAGTACCAGAATATAATGAGTGTCAGTACTGTAAGATAATTAGGGTGCCGTGTGAAGGAGTGGGAGGTCAAGATTGGGTACTGTCCTTTGGTTCATAGACCAGACAATAATTTTCTACTCGGCCGGTTTGAATAGAAACAGAGTCGTACGTACGTCTTAACTACTTTTTTCACTTTCATATGTTACGTACATGATCCGCTAATGTTAGTGAGAGTAATCCTTTTGTCAAGGTGAGAGTCGTTTTCCCAAGAAGAAAAACTAAAAAGTTGCATTATATTTTTGATTTTTGATGAATATTAAGTTGAAAAGCTGTGGGATAGATTAATAATTTCTTAAAATGTACTCCCTCCCCTCGGTCTGAATTCAGAAGAGGTCCCTCTCTTTTTTCTTTTTTCTTATTTGGTTCATTTTATAAATATTCAAGTTCATATTAAATACATATAATAAAAACTTTCTCAGGAAACCTGGATATTGAAAATTAAGGAAGATACATACCAAAGGATATTGTTCATGCAGAATACAAGGGTAGTGACACTAATACTGTGTTTGTAAGTTTTTATTTGGGGGAATAGAAGGGAAGGGATGGGAAAATAATTAAAATCCCTCCAAATCCCATGTTTGTGAGTTTTTTTAGGGAGGAAAGGAAGAGATTTGGAGGTAAAATTGATTCAATTTTTGGCTCAAAATTTTCCCCTCAAAAGTGGGAGGATTTGGAGGGATGGAAAATGATGGGAAAATAAAATATTTTACATTACCCAAAATAACCTTTCAAAATAAATAATATAAAAATCTTGTCCCTAATTATTATAACTCCTAATTTTTAAAAATATAATTTTTTACTGTCCCCCAACGCCTCCCACCCCTCACCGTGCCCCCACCCCCCGCACCCCACCCCCGCCGCATTCCGGCTTATACTGTCTGGCAAAAACTTTTTATTTTATTTTTATTTTTCTATATGGAAGTCTATGGCCAAGACTCGCACTTGGCAGGATGTTTTAAATTACACAAATAAATTTCAACAACTAATGCAGTGTATTTTATCCCAAAAATAAGTAATACTCTCTATCTTTTAAAATTAAAGATACAATTTGACTTTTGAGACAAACGACAACATATTAAACTTCAAATTAATGTGAATTTATTTAATTTTAGTTGATATAATCATTATAATTGTATAATATATAACACAAACAATTAATAACAAAATTTATTTCATTCTAAATTTTTATAAGTCATAACAATTTTAAAATTTAATATGCTTTCGTTTGATTTCAAAAATTATATTGTATCTCTAATTTTAAAACGAATGTAGTATATTAGTGTGAATTCAGTGAATCAACCACTTTCTAGGAATTATTATTATTTTATTTTTATTTTTTTTTAAAAGATCAATAGAGGATATACTAAAGCAGCTAATAACTAGTCCAGATCCAAAAAAACAAATGAAGCCGTATTCAAATCAGAAGGATTTTTTTTTCTTTTTTTGCTATTTAGAAGCCAAATGGTCAACTATGTAGGTGATAAATCAAAACAACCCTAACCATAACTCCTTGTAGCTGCTACGTAACTCTCTGTAACTGCTACATTTATTATATTTATATATAAGGGTAATATAATAATAGCGTAGTTTAAAAATAAAATTATTTTCCCTTCCCTTCCCTCCTTCTAAACTCACAAACAAGGAAAATATAATAATTATTCCATCCCTTCTATTCCTTTCTAAAACTCACAAACATTGCAAGGGAAAATTATAATCCCTTCCCATCCCTTCCCTTCCCCTCCCTTCCCTTCCTATACTTTCCCTTCCCATCCCTTCCCTCCAAACTCACAAACATAGTGTAAAGGGAAACTCCCGCTCACTGCAACATACTTGAACCTTTCCACTAACATAATTAATGATGTGCTAAGTTTCTATTGGAATCTGTAAATCAGAAGAAATGTAGTCAATCCGTATATTATTTAAACTCATCAAGTAAACTAAAGGTACAAATACACTGCTCCTACAGATCAAAATCATTTCGAAAAAAATGTTCCAATTCATTCTTCTTCACTGTTGTAATGTCCACAAGATTACAACTCATCCTTGCTTTCTTCACCCATAAGTTCTTCAAGAGAGAATTCGTCTTCCTCAAGGATTTGTCCATCCTTGCCATCCCATGGTTCAGTCTTGAAAATCTCAGGGCTGCTCTGAAGAGGCAGATTACCCTTTCCCCCGCGTCCAGCTTCTTTAATAAACTCTCTAAAACCCAAATGAACCAACTTTATGTTCAGATTTCACTCAACTTTTTTTATAAGATTGCACTAGAACGAAAATGTAAATGAGATATACTTACATAATTTGGTCACGTTCAAAAGCACTACGAAGTGGGGCATAAGCTCCTTTCTTTATATTCAGAGCCACCAAAGCTGGATACCCATAACCACCAACACCTACCTGCTTCTCAAGCTCTGGTTGCTTACCTGCTGCTGCCCAAACATAGCTGCAAGAGAGATAATACCTTAATATTAGTTGACTCAAGCTATCATGCATGTGCACTTATCTATATATATCTCATGTTTCTGTCAGTCACCTGGAGGTCTATGAAGATTATCATTTCCAACATATCACATACATTCCAATAGATTTTTATTGGGATATAAGAAATTTATGATGAAGGAAGAAATATATGATGTTATTTCATGGAACTTAATAAAGGGTAGTGTCTTCTTGCCTATAAGGACTCCTTTTGAACTTCTCAGCAACTGATAACATTATCTCTAGGTACTTGTTCCTTCCCTCAGCCTTGGAGTCCAAAATGTCGGGGAGGAAGGCAACAAAGCAGATGGCAGCTGGACCGCACTTCTCTTCCATTACATCCTATGTGGGAAAAAATAGTGTCATACGTGAATACTTGGTACTTCAAGTACTTAACTACTTATCAAGTAAACGGAAAATACAGTACATATTAACACTATCAAATAAAATCCTTGGCTTTAAATAAAAACTTACTCGGCCAGTTAACTCAGTCACTTCAGGAGGTGAAACATTTGTTTCCAGCTGCTCAAGAGCAAATGACTCGATCGCAGAGGCAGATCTTGCTCCTTCATATGGGAATGGGGTATCTTTGTCTGCACCAAATACCAAGATAGTTGGGAAACCTTGGACATTGAACCTGCTCATTAAAGACTGGTAACTCCAACCCATTAGAACATGCTGAATTCAATCAACAGTAAAATTGAAAATTTATCACAATGCAACTGATGCATTATATGGTGTTGGTATATATTTCACATGCAAAGCATAATACAAAGACGACGACTAATAGTTAGGCATAATTGCTTAACGTCAGTAATTTCTCAATCAATTGCTTAAAACCACAACTTGGCAGAAGATTATTAATCAAGAAAACCAGTTTACTACCTTGTCAGCATCACAGTCTACATGACCCAGCTTCACCTTGCCCTTCAAGTTATTTGAAGCCTTCTTCCACTCTGGAGCAAGCTTCTTACAGTGTCCACACCTTGAAAGAGAGAAGAATAGATCAGCTTAACGTAAGAGTAAATTATATTATGTATACATATTGCAACATTCATTCACTCGAATTATGCCCAAACAGGAACACTTGGATTTTCATTCATTCAACCTTTGGACAGAAGGATGAGATAACATGAAACATTGAGGCTAGCTTGTCAACATTTTAATCTTCCTTAATAATAATAGTTCTTAGCTCCACTGATTTAGAATTACTTCGTTTTTGCTTTATCAGTTTTATGAATTATGACTCTTCGGAATTTTAGATCCCCACAAAATAAGCCCCAACTCACTACACCCTGCAGTCAGCCAGCTTGTGCCACAAAATACGGTACAACCCTCAAAAAGTATGTAATTTCATATTTGTTACTCTATGAATCACTGCAGTTTGACCAACTTGATTAATTTACAAACAAAATATCTCCACTAACGACTGGAGAAGCTTTAAGTAAATCATTTGTGAACAACTTTGAACTTTCTTGACATAATATTGGCACAAACTCAAAATAATTTGATTGTAAAGGTTGAAACAACCACAATATCACAAATAAGCATTACTTACCAAGGCGCAAAGAACTCCACAATCCAAAGCTCTTTACTTTTAAGCACCAATTCATCAAAATTATGGGAATTTAATTCTACTGATGCACTAGGCTCCGATTTCTCACTTGATCCACCTGTTGCTTTTCCACTTAACCGCTCCTTCAGAAGTGCCTTGACCTGTACACAGCGTAAACACATCAGCACACTGCTTATAATACTCTCTGGAGGGAAGTAGCAAGCCGGAAGCCAATAATAGGAAATGGTGATACAAGATCCTTGCTTGATATATTTCATCTTTCACCATATAATCATTAATTCGCCACTTAGGGTAACCCTCAAACATATTAGCACATAATCAACTTCATAAAATGTATGTCATGCAATTCCAAGATTACTAGGAGATGTAGCTAAGATGGCAGAGCTCTCGCTTAGCTTGCAAAAGTACAGTGATCGATACCCCGAATATCCAATCATCTTTTAAATAATCAGAGAGAGAGACAAAGGGAGTGACAGAGAGAAGAGAGAAAGGGAGAGATAAATAGAGAGAGAGAGAGATTGCTAAATGATGCATGAAACTTTAGATGAATGTTATTCCCACTTTTCATAGTTATTTCAGCACTTCCAGCTATTTAAGGAATACTAAAAATTAATATAAAAAATAAAAACAGAAAAAGATAGGAAGATTTGCATGATATCCAAGAAAGGAGACTCTTTGCCCATTACAAAAAATTTGAAATTGTAGCACCTTATGCAACTGAGAGAGGAAGAAAGAACAAAGTAAGAGACACCAATAGTTATAACTGGGACTACAAGCTCTGACCTGTTGGAGTGCAAATTCAGCAATTGGTTTGACATCCCTAGCCCCTTGGTAATCTACTGGAGGTTTTCCAGGTGCAAACACCTTGATTGTTGGAAATCCTTTGATTCCATATTCCTACAGGAAACAAGAGAGAGTTACATCAGTACAAATAATGAAATAAACACAAATACAAACAACTTTTTAAAGAAAGAAATGAACATCAAAGCTTGGAATGAGGATTTGTCTGTAAAGTGAATGGTGATTGGATAATATATAGATGATACTCCCTCCCGTCCCAAATTAATTGCTTTTCTATGACTTTTTTAAGTCAAATTGACTATTTTTAAAATTAATAATTAAGCATATATAAATATATTTCTAAAATTATAAAAATTGAAATTAGTAATAAATTGTATATACTTTCTTTTGGTTATAATATCTTCACATATATGTTAGCAAAAATAGTAAAAAGATTAGTTTTAAAAATAGTCAATTTGACTTTAAAAAGTCCTAGAAATGTAATTAATTTGGGACGGAGGGAATAATATTTAATAGGCTTCATAATAACCCTTCGGACATCTTTCCCACCCAACCTTTCCACTTTACATGAGACATAATTTCAGATCATCTGAACATCTTCTCCTACCTAAGTTCATCACAAACATAACCAACTTTATTCTAGATGTTATTGCTTTTGTGGGGAAAACTTTTTTCCTTAATTCCTACCATAGGTATCACCAAGACCAATAACAAGTTACATCAATATTCACTACTATGATATTGGTATACTCATGCCTACTATTTTCTATTAATTATTTTCTGTAAAGTTGATCACATTTTGCATTTCATGTAATGGATACAATAATGACAATTTATTTAATTAACCCTTGGAGTCAGAAAAAGTAAAATATTCAACCAAACAATTAATTTATAGGAAGAATCATCTCAACTATATAGAACCTGAGCCAGGGACTGGTGAGCATCAGCATCAAGAGCTGCCACAGTTGCAACTCCTTTCAAGACAGTAGCCGCCTTCTCCCATGTGGGTGTAAGAGCTTTACAATGACCACACCAAGGCGCAAAGAATTCAACCAATACAATTCCATTTGAATTAAGAACCTGCCATTAATAGGATAAAAATAAGTTTGATTACTAAGGGGAAAAAAAGTTAGAAACCTAGAGTCTTTAGTGTCCATCTAGAAATATCAATCCAGTAGCAAAAGGCTCGTTTGGTAACCGTTTTGTTTTGTTTTGTTTTTTTGCGCTTTTTTTTATAACAGTTTACAAAAACGTTGTTTGGTAATTGTTTATGTTTCTTTTATTTTGCAAACGTTTTAACTTTTGTGCCCAAAACTCAAAACGAAAAAAAGACGTTTTTGTTTTGTTTCCAAAAAAATGAAAACACGCAGAGGAGTCTTGGTTTAATGAGGTTTGGATATCAAAACTTGTTAGAAACAAAAAAAAACCAAATTATCAAAAGATATTTTTAAAGATCAAAATCTAACGCTAACTTCATTATCTCCCGATTCTTCAATCTCCATTAACGTCGGTCCAAGTTTCTCTTATCTTCATATCCACTACTTTAAGTTCATTATAAACTGTTTTTTCCCTCACTTTCATAATCTACTGCAGATATGGACTTTGTACTAGCGGTGATAATGAAAGAATCATCCAATTTAATTCTGCAAACTTGTTAGAAACTTAGTCCTACAGTCGGCGTACAATTTATTATGAAGTATTTGAACTGTGAAATAAGAAGCTTGATCTCAGGATGATTTTGATCGTAATGCATCAGCCATGAAAATTTGGAGGCAATAGAACTGTATTAAAGAAATAATGTTGGGCTCACAACGGGGATTTGAGAGAGAAAGAAGTGAATTTGCAAAGTGGGTATTGATTTGATTTGAGATTATCATGAAGTAAGATTGAAATTTTGTAATGGAGGAAATTAACTTTGACAAAAAAAAAAGAACAGAGAGCCGTGAATCAATTACGTATGTGGGATGAGTTTAACTTGGTGGCATCATTTTTTATAGTTAAAAACTTTAATAATCAAAAAAAAAATTATGTCATCCAAACATGTCTGTTTTGTTTTTGTTTTTGTTTCAATTTTTAATGTAACAAAAGTGTTAGCCAAACATGTTTTGTTTTTCCATTTCAAAATCAACACATAATAGAAACATGTTAGTGTTTTTCTTTTGAAAATTTAAAACAAAAACAAAGTGTTACCAAACGAGCCCTAATATAACAGAAGCATATAACCCCATCCAAATAGTATGGCTTTTGTTTTTCTAAAAACGAAAGTCTCTGTGACTATGTATTGCCATGAGATGGAAAAAGCACAAACTTGGCTTCTTTTTTATGTTTTGGATAATTTTGGCCCCAATTATTAGGATTGGAATTAGCAACCTAGAGGTTATTCCTCAAGCCCTTTTCCTTTCTAAAGATGCAAGGGGTAGACAAACTTCTCCCTTTACATAGAAGATTATGAAAAGAAGTCAATTAAAGAAGAAAATAAACAAAGAACTCTACGCACAGTTTGAACCTTATTTTGAATATCTCAATGATTCAGAATTAACAATGCAAAGTTGGTGAATTGGAGTCTGGCCCAAATAATTAGCTCTCACAACAAATACTAGTAGTTTTATCAAAGACGCTGGAACTTTGAGGAGAGAATGGTGACTAAATATAAAAAGCTAATCACAACCTGTAACTTGAATTAGTAACAGATTCTCTTGAACAGTAATTCAAGATATATATATATATATATATAGATATACAAATGCCATAAAGACACAAATGTCCCATTACATATCTATCAAACCAATCTCACCTACCACCAAAAGAAAAACATATCAAATTCTGAACCCGAAACTTACTAAAAGAACACAATGATTAATTCCAAACAGTAACACTTGTTCCAGACCACAAAGAAACTAAGAAGAATCTATGAAGTGTACGTTATGACCCATTATGACAATAAGAATCAGATCTCAAGCTTATCATACATTCAAAATTTCGGAATTGGCAAGCATCAATTACCCAAAAGTTGTAAATATCTGATAAATGAAGTTAATTTAACTCAAAAATATCGAATCCGATGCATTGAGTTGGAAATTAAAGAGTGGATCGTCAGTCTGTAGGTAGAGATATACCTTGGACTTGAAGTTGGTGGGATTTAGCTGTAGTACTGGTGATGATGATCCATACAATGCCTCGACGCTTGTACCAAGCACCAGGAATAATAATAACCATGAAACGACTATTAACACTGGTGAAGATCTATGCATTCTCTCTCTTTCTCTCTCCTTCTCTTTCTCTTTCTCTCTCTCTCTCTCTCTGTATGAATATGATGAACTCAGCAGAGAAACCTTCCGATGCAGAGAAGAGGAAAAACGAAAAACCCTTCCTACTATTGTTTGCTGGACTGAGCCACGTGGGCAAACCAATAGGAGATTTACACATCACCCGGAATTTAATTGGGGAGAATTGTTCATGGATGGACAAGCTTGTGGGTGATAGGTTTACATTAATTTATAATATAAATTTGGAAATTCATATGAATCTTTTTGTACTTTAAAATATCTAAATGGTGTTATTAATTATAAAATTTGTAGTTGTTAATTTTAAATATTTTAAGTCCTAAAATTCATGAAATGAGTAACAAATTAATAGTTTAATATATTTTAATTATTTAAACAATCACAATAAATGTTATAAATTAATAGTAATTAACTAATGTAAGAACGATGCATAATTTGTTTTACTAAGTTCTAATTTGTTACTTAAAACCCTAACATTACTCTTGCCTTTGTTTTTGTAAGATTTTGTGAGCAAGCTACTTGAAAAATATATCATTTTAATTTATCTCATTTACTATTTTCATATGAGGAAGACATTACGAAAATATTTATAAAATTATTTAAAATTATGTATTTTTAAAAATATAAGTCATTTGATTTTTTAAAATTAATTTAAGACATTTCACATTTAAAATTAAAATGAATTTATTTGTTATACTCAATATATTCTAAATAAATTATTATTTAGAAAAAAAATATTATAAATTATCTAAGATTACTATTCAATGTAATAATTATTGTTTTCAAAATTTAGATGAATTCTTTAAAATTTGGAATATAAAAATGTCACAAAGTGATTTCAAAAAGCAAAATTTATGTTATATTTTAGTACAAAGAATGCAAAATCAGATTCAGCCCATGTTTTCGAGGCTGGCCCAACATAAATTTAAGCCCACTCCATAGATAGAGCCATAGAGGAGAAAGTGAAGGAAGAAGAACAATTGCGAAAATTACTTTCACTTTAATTTATTTTATTTTATCACATATATTTTTATGTTAATTGCACTTTAACTTGGTCAAATATTCATATTTATCATATGTATATACATACGTAACAATTATAATTTAATTAAAAAATTTTGTAATACATAACGGGACTCTTAAAAATAAAATTAAAATTTTCCAGCGATCGGAATTTAGATGAAACCGGAGGGAATGTGTTTCATGCAAGAAAAAATAATTAATGGTCCCATAACAACGCCCAAACATATAGTATATGAAAAAATAAAACACTTGATTTTCTAAAAACACAGACATAGGCTACGTTTGGAATCTATAAACTTATCTAAGCTGCGTACAGGGACGAAACCAAGATTTGATCTCAGGGGGGGCCAAACTTTTTAGCAAGTCATAAATAATTTGGCGGGGGTTCGGGGGCAGCGCCCCCGAGCCAAATTTTTTTTAATACTTTTGTACTTTCAGGTCACACACACACACACATATATATATATATAATATTATAGGGAGATATACATATATTGAGAGGATATGAGTCATATGTGGTTAAAATTTAACTGACAAAATTATAACTTTTCAATTTGATCCCGTATAATAGAAAATTTATAAAATTTTAGTGGAGTCAATTTATATATAATATTTAAATTTTTTAAAATTACCTTACATTATAAAGTAATTATTTTTTTAGTGCAGTACTATCCAAGTCTTTCTAGTGAGCTTCCATTTTCTTTTTTATTTAGTATGGAGGTAGGAGTTGCCATTTTTTATTTGGGAATTTTATGGGGCAGGATAGGCAAGAAGGGCAGGTCTATAATCTATTTATAAGTGTATGAATTTGGCTAGTTAAGATCAGAGTGAGACCGATGTGTAAACTTATATCTTGTTACAAAGAATGTGTTGTGATCGTTAGTTTGGTAGTAAAGAAATTCATTTTCCTCTGAAGCATTGCATTTTTCTTGAGGGGGCCAAAAATAATTTTTTTGAAACTTTAGGGTGGAACTTACAAAATTTTCAAACCTTGGGGGGGCCGTGGCCCCCTCCGTCCATATGTAGTTTCGTCCCTGGCTGCGTACGTGCTTTGAGTTTCTCTTTTTGGGGTCTCACGTATGGTATCATCATATACAACCAAATTTTGCCTCATGTAATTTATTTGTAACGTCCAAGCATCAAAGTGACTAATACAAGTTCGAAAAAGACACCATACAAATGAGGCCCTCCCTCCCTCTCATTCATTTTGAACCCAACTGGCACGGCACTGCTCATCTTTCTCCCATACCAACTAATTCCACACGTAATCCATGTGATTTCATCCCTTAACTCCCATCTCACCCTTGTACATAAATACACGCCACTGCTACTACTTGGATTGTTTACGTAGAAAATAATTGAGATCAGAAATAGCGAGCGACAGAGAGAAAAAAGAACAGGTGGGAATGGAGAAGGTTATGACAAAATGCTGTAAAAGGTTGAAGAAAATGTTAGCATCTAACAAAAGCTCTGTTGTTGATGATCATCACCAACCACCAGCTCCAGCCCCTCCTCCCATTCATTGCGACGAGCTCTTCGTCTCAGAGAAAAAAGGTAGGCGCAAGAATCAAATGGATGGCGATGATTTACTGGCGTATCATATTGCTGCGCAAACTCACTTCTCCATGAGGCCTAACATCTATATGTGATCACAAGAAAATAAATATTTCCCAATGTTGTATTAACCATCTTTTTTCAGCTATGTCATGTATGAAAATGATCAAAAAGGCTAATCAACTATCGTCATGGTTCGATGCTATTCCATTTGATCTGCTACATCATGTTAATTAATGCATTCACAAAACTGATCTTTTGAATTTCAATAACTTGACATCAAGATTACAATACAACATTTCGATGTTGAACAGCACAAACAGAGATGCTCGTATTCATAACAGAATTTGATACAAGATTCACAAAAAAGAAATAATACACATTCAGTTTTTTCTAGTAAAGATTTCGTCAATGAAGTTTGAAGAAGGACATGAGAGGATTATAAACAACTTGTTTAGCATTTACAGCAAAAACATAATCTGCATGTGCATAGTCCGCGGTGAACTGGACTACAAGCTTATCAGCGTCGTGATCATCAAGGCTGTCGAGCAGAGTCTGCACATCATTCACATCAGAAAGCAAATCCTGCCCTCCATTGCTGAGGAAAAGAGGAACATCTTTTGGAATGCTTGCCATCTTGTATTCAGGAGGAGTGGGCTGCCCATAATGCTTGTTGTTCTCAGCAGCACTTCCATAATCGTACATTGCTATTGTCCCTCCTCTAATCACTATTCAACCAAAATGCTTAATTAAGAAATAGATACGAATTTTGGTATTTCCTTGGTACTACCATAGACTATTCCAACAACAAAATCGCATCAGTTATTCCTCTGCAAATGTTAATTATATCGTTGCACCCTTGGTAAAAGATCAAAAGACGGTAAAAAAATTTCTATCCCCTTAATCTTGCTTTTGAAAGGAAAGAATATTTGAGGGATTAGAAATAAAGAGTATGCAGCCCCTTTTTCCTTTTCACCCTTTGTTTTCTTCCTCTTTTTTATTCCTTCCAATCCTTTCCTCCCTCCTACAAAACAAGAAACCTTAACCATCCTAGTTCTTCCTCATTCTTCCTTCTACTCTTTCCCTCAAAATAGATCACAAAGTGTCACTATCAGAAACTTAAAAGGAGAATAGCTTAAGCAAATTAGAGAAAAACTGTTCTTAAAGTCGAAAAGTTTTGTGTTGAAGAATACTAGGGGAGATATTTGTGTTGCTTCAATGTTCTTTCACTTTGAGTCCTTAAATTTGCTTACCATGTTTGTTTAGTTATGTTTTAGTAAAACATAAACTTACTCTGAGCTAGATGGATCATGTTCTTTGTCGCTGTTGACTGAGGTTCGTGTTGGAGAAAAACATCAGTGGCAGAGGAGTTCACACAGCAATTCTTGCCTATAGTAGCAATTACAACAAACCAGTCACTACTGATGAAAGATATTTTTTTATCATGTCAGAAAAGCTAAGAGCAAATCATGGACATCATATTACCAGTAAAAGAAGTCATCAAGTCGCTGCAATTATTATCTGGTTGCTGGCATATTTCTTCCAGAAGTTTGACAACAGCCTCCCTATAGAAAGATAGAACATTTCCACATAATTTGAACTTGCACTGATTCGTAGAGGTTAACATCTAGCTTTTCTAGATATTATATCGAGTTGTCTTGAAGCAACATACAAGAATTTGTAATTACAAAAATAGCAAGTATGATAGTTGTACATCATTGAATGAATTACAGAATTAATTTTTTTTGTGTTGTTTTGTTTTGGAGATATTAGGCTTATTAACCATAATGCTACTATTTTGGACAGATCAAGAAAGCTTAATAATTTTAAGCTAATGTCTTATTTAGTAAACCTGTGCTAACCACCAAGAGACATGCAAAATTTAAATGTGTTGCGTGTGAGATTCTGAAGTATATGCTTAAGTTACACTCTCACCCTCTTGGAGCAAATTCACGGATACCCAACCAGTACAAATCCTGTCAAAAGATGACATATGAGGGAGCAAGTGAGTGCAAGAGAAAAAGAACCAATTGCAGATTAAAACAGGAGAGATTTAAAACTTACTTCAGCTAGAAATATTTCAGCAGCACTTCTTGCAAGAACTGAAGACATTTGACCCAGATAAGCAATAGGACTAAGCAAAGCAGCTGACCGTAAAATATTCAACATCTTGTCTTGGGAAAAAGAGGCGAAAGCAATCAAGGTTCCCTAATTAAAAATATCAATGAACAACAAGAAATAAAATCTTTCTCAGGATATCCACCTTTACATGCAATAAAAGAGCACATTCCCAGCTTACATCTATAAAGAAAAGAAATTTCTAAAACAAAATTATGCAGATAACTACCAAGGAATGCCCAACATAGTGTATTTTCTGTCCTGTTTGATCGTGAACGTATTGGAATGTGGCAGGAACATCATACGCGACTAATTCATCCCATGACCAATCCCAGTAGGCCTATAAAGTAGATAACTGAAGCAAATCAGAAGAAAATTCAACCAGATGTCATGTAATGAAAATTTAAAAAGCACATAAAGTTGAAGAAAACCGGATCAGCAGGGGTTAGTGATGTGTGTCCGCGGCTATAGTTGGTTCCTCGGGTGTTGGCTATCCAAACGTCGTATCCATTATCAGCCAAAATAAATGCTAAAGACTCGTTTGGAGAATTCAACAGCCATGTTATCCCATCCTGTAACCATATCATAACTTGGAATTGTATTGATACACTAATATAAAATGGACAGCAAACTAACAAACATAAAACTGGTAAAAAGATGAGTAGACTGCAAGGTATTAACCATAAACAGCCCGTGTTGTAAAAGAACCGGTGGCTTGTCTGGTTTTTGTCCAGACCTCCCTTTTGGAATCCTCTGCATGCTAAGAATATAACCATCTTCTGTTGTTACCTAAAAAGCACGTTAAAATTACCTATCAGTAGATAATAAATAGTATAATCTAAAAGAAAATTTGTAAAATTCAGAAGCATTGAGCTTTTAAGTATCGTACGTACTTTGTGCTCTTCACACGAATAACCTTGTATGTCCACCATTGATTTGCATATACCGTTTTGTCCATCGACCGAGTAAAGTCTTGGTCTTGCTCCAGCTGCTGAGGCACAGAAGAGAATTAGTAGAAGTAAAGGTGTTAGTGTGTGAGCCATGTGTTGAATCATAATACAGCTCTTTTAGTCCTTGGTTCAACCAACATAAACCTACCTTAATTCTATTTATAGTACCAAAAAACTAATATATAGTTAATGTTAAGGTCCTAAGCAATGGTTTAAAATAACAACTTTTCTATAAATAAACAAGCATGCATCCAAGACTTTTGAGTCATTATCAAAGAGTATCCGTATGAGACCTTCCGTTGCTGCCACGATTTTGTATATCACTAAAAGCTTCTTGGAGTATTATACTACATGTTCACACTGATGAGTGATCAGACTACTGAGTTGGACGGACATATTGTATTGAGCCAGCCCACACATGGTGTAGATTACCAGTCCAGCAAGTGTCTCAAATTTAAATTTGACCAAATTTTTGAATGCCACTGCAAGCTTTCTCCACCACCACATTTGGGCAAGATTTAGAGTTCCATTGAAGAAAGAAAAAGAAAAGAAAGAGACAGCGCGAGAGAAAAAGGACAATTGGATGACTCTTCTTATTCTACTTCTTTCCTTTTCGTCTTTTTTTAACGATCGTAGATTATGAAGGTAGTATAGTTTCACGGAGATGGGGGTTCCGATGGTGGTTATGGTGAGGTTTTTCCTTCGTTCTCTGGTCTAAGATTTAATAGTGATTGGCTTGTGATGTTGAGTACGATTAAATTTAGGTTTCATGAGATTTTGTTACTATTTTGGGGGTTTGATTATTCAGGTTACTCTTGGATAATGAAAATTTGCACTAACTTCAAATGTTCTGGACATTGTTGTGTGGTGGTGATGGTTGCTGCTGCTCGGTGGCGGCGGCGGCGTCTTGAGTGGAAATGGGGAAGAGGAGGAATTAAATGAATATATATCGGGAAGAAGAGATAATTATTATTATTTTTAATTGATTAGCATGTTTTAATTGTCTAATGTAATTGATTGGGTCAATTTGTTATTTACATTTTTGCCCTTCAATCTAATAAAAATGACAAAATCTCATTTAAAAATATGTTTTAATTACTTATATGCACTACTTTTTGCCATGTAATAAAGTCAGTCATTAATGACATGTTCCATCGAATATAATTGAAAAATATTAAAATTTTGGTCACCTAATTACAAAAATTAAATAAAAGCGGATGGAAGTAGGAAAAAAAAATAAGCATGAAAAGTTTTGAAATTCCCTTTTCAATTTAAGCCAAAAATAAATAGAGTTGTCATGGCCAAATAAAGCCCAAGAAGGGTGGGTCTTTCATATAATTTTTTGAGGTATCAAAGTGGCAAGAAAACGTCCAAGTTTGGAAAATTAAAAGGGAATGTATACACTTCATTTATTTATGTGAATTAAAGCTGTAGTTACTTTTGGAGTATAATTATTAACAATAAAAATCAAATGGCAGAAGAATAAAAGAAGATGAGATAAGATTACTATGGACATGAAAGAAAATTTCAGACTGCTTGATGATGTCCTCATTGAAGCCTAAAGAAAGCCATAAGAGGATCATACACAGCTTGCCTAGCATTGACAGCCATGACATAATCTGCATGAGCGTAATCCTCTCTGTATTCAAACACCAATTTGTCCCCGTCGTGATTTTTAAGGTTGTCGTGCAAGTGCTGCACATCATTGACATCAGAAAGTGCATCCGCCCCTCCATTTGCAAGGAACAGGGGAAGATCATTTGGAATGCTTGTCATGTCATAGGCCGGAGGAGTTGCCTGCCCATAATGTTTCTTGTTCTCATCCTCATCTCCGTAATCGTACATTTGTATAGTTCCTTCTCTAATCACTGTCCATAAAAGCCGACAATCAGATCAGATCAGCCAACTAATTTTCTTTCTATCAAGACCTTTCAAATCACTACAAAATCTAAGGTAGGTACCAACTACCAAGTGTTCTTTGCCAGGGCCATTGAGAGCATTAATGCAATATAGAACACAAACTTTAGAGATACTTACTCTGAGCCACATGAATCATGTTCTTTGTTGATGTTGACTGAGGCTCGTGTTCCAGAAAAAACCCGATTACTGAGGAGTTCAGGCAACAATTCTGACCTATAGTCATAATAAACTCTACTTCACTAATAGAAACTAAAACTTTCAAGGTCAAGGACAAAGAAAAACTTTGATTATATGTACACATACATTACCTGTGAAAGAAGTGAGCAAGTTTGTGCAGTCAACACCTGGTTTTGCACAGAGATCCTTGAGAAGATTGATTACAGCAACACTGGACAAATTAGGAGAAAAATTCATTGTCACAAGTATCAGTCGCCATTTTTAATATATTATCATTTATTTTCTAAATGGATTCAAAAAAAAGAGACCTAATTTTAACTACATTGGAGCACAATGGCCAGTTTGTGAGTCTTGAGAAGTTTCATACTCTATTTTATTTTCAACCTCCTAATTTTGGCAAGTCTAAATGTAAGCATACCATATTATTATTTATCTCAAAGTGTTCATGATAGTGGCAAAAAAAATTTAGATTCTTAAACTCAAAACAGTAATGAGATGAGAAAGTTGAATAAGGAGAAATGACTCGACTCTTACCCCCTTGGATTAAATTCATGAAAGCACAACCACTTCAAAGCCTGTAAGAATAAAACCAAAAAAAAAATGATTTTCAAACTTATACCCTATGGAACACTGTAAACATAAGAGTGAGAAAAAAGAAAGAGAACCGTTCATACTTTGGCAAGAAAGTTATCAGCAGCGTTTCTTGCTAGTGGAGAGGTCATCTGACCGACATAAGCAATTGGGCTAAGAAGTGCAGCTGATTTTATCATGCTTACAAGCTGCCCTTTCGAGAATGAAGCCAGAGCTATCAAAGTTCCCTACAAAGGATCAAAGAAGTTAACATAGCCATTATCAATTGAGAGGCTCTAGGAGCAAAAGAAGCAAAAGAATCATAGCATAAAATTACCAGGGAATGCCCAACATAATGCAGTTTCTGTCCTGTTTGATCATTGACATACTGAAATGTAGCAGGAAGATCATAAGCTACCAATTCATCCCACGTCCAATCCCAATAAGCCTACCAAAAAAATAAATCAAGCAAGCAAGAAAGTCATCAAGAAAAGTAATTTGGGTGAGAAAAAGGAGAAATAATTATGTGATGACTGCGAGAAAAAAGCTAACTGCATCATTAGTACTGAGAGATGTATGCCCCCGGCTATATTTAGTTCCACGCGTGCTAGTAAGCCACACATCAAATCCATTATCTGCCAAGAGCAATGCCAAAGATTGATCTGGAGGACTCAGCAACCATGTTATCCCATCCTACGACCACAACAACCCATTCCTTTTTCTATTAGCAATGTTCAGTTTATCAAATCAAATTTGAAAGAAAACAAAAACAAATTCTCAGAGCAAAAGCCCTAACCATCAAGAGCCCATGCTGCAGTAGAACTGGTGGCCTATTTTCTGCACTCCCACCCGATCGTCCCTGTGGAATATTCTGCATACTGAGAATATAACCATCTTGTGTCGTCACCTGAAATCAAGCGTTTTGCACCAGATTAAAGTAATAAGTGGTGTAATAAACCTCTTATTTCGTAAAGCTTAGGGATATTACAGTGTGTTCTTGACAGACGTATCCCTAAGGATCGACTACTGATTTGCAAATGCCATCATCTGATACTGCAGATAAACCTTTCTGGTCTTCAGCTGAGAACAACTTTGTTCTGGTTCCAACAGCTGAACCACAGAACAGAATCACTAGAATTACAGAGGCTAAACTATGTTAAAACACAACTACCTTGCATTCTTTATAGTCGGTGAAACATAGATACAAACAGAAAGGAGTATACGAATATAAAATTCTCCCATGTAAAAGACACAATTTTACTTTAATCAAGGCACCTTATGGGACTTTCTCCTAACATAAGCGATTGTTAGATTTCATCAATGCAAGAACAATATAATATTATGACATTTGCTTTTATCTCTTGACAAAGTGTTTGAAGCTGTAGATTCCAATTTCCTAATACAGCGTAGATATCTAAAACCCATCACCATCTTCCTGATTATTTTTACATGACAACAGTTAACCAATAAATAAATAAATAAAATCCCCTTTAATTGTCTCATTCTTTATGCTTGCTCCAACAAAATCAACTACTACACCATAAATTTTTATGCTCGTCACCCGATCCAATTCGGATCAAGTAAACAGACCTGCACTCCGGCTATAGAGTTACTCGGGCAGCTACATCTCTATCTTTCTGAGGAGTTTACGCAGTTAGGAAACTTGGAAGCATTTTTGGAATTACATACAAGATCTGCAAAACCAGTAAGGACTAAAGAGTAATAAGGAATGACATGTACCTATGCAGACGGGAACACAAATTTAACTATTTAAGTCCCAAAATCAAACACATGCTGTACTAATGAAGAGAAACTAATGAAGAGAAAGAGACATGGTGGGAGTCACGGGGAGAAATGTGGCTATTAGAATCAAGACAATAAAACAAACATATAACAGTGACACCCCATTACAAAAGTAATTACGCAACTGCATTATGCCCACTTGATGAAGCAAATTGTTCCAACGGGAAAGAATTTTTCCAAAATTTTTTTTTTACTGATTATTTACTTCTCGTCTTTAAACAAGAAGGTAATAAGTTATGTGATTAATTTTAAGTTAAAATGATCAGCTAGAAAAAATCATTGGGAACCGAAGCGAAGAGAAAGTAAACACACCGAGAGAGATTCAAGGAAAGACGAACCGTAGATTATATTTCTTCTCAAGAAGAAGAGTACAATGAGAACCACAAATGTTTATACAAACTATGTAATACTGTTTTAACTAAAAATTTCTGAGTCTGCAAATATCTGTATCCATTAACACGCGGGAGCTTTGCTGTGTGATTTGGGCGCATCCTTTGGCAGTACTGCTGATGTTTCAACTGCACTTCCAGGCAATTTCGGTCTTATCAATGGTCTTCTCAGGAACTTGAGGGGCCACCTTCTAGGTTTTATCTGTCCTAACAACTTCATCTGCTCCTTTCTGAACTTCCTATTTGCATACCATTTCCCGCCTCGCCAACCAAATCCATACCTGCAATTCAGCAAGGTGAAATATGGAAACTGCAAGGCAAATTAAAACATATGATACTCATTTTGAAACTGATATATTTAGCAATCTGGCAGACAAATGAAAGCAACCCAGCTATCAAAGAAATCACTTTGGTGCTAGTATAATTGTGTGTTTCCACATTTTACAAAACCTACTGCTATTAGAAACTTTACTAATAAACATATATATATTAGAGTATTGCACGGTGCAAGACTAGTATAGCCATTTGCCATATTTGAGGTTAGTTTTTTTATAGCTTTTGGCATGTATTGTTGGTATACAATAGTCTTGCCATATTTGAGGTTAGTTTTTTTATAGCTTTTGGCATGTATTGTTGGTATACAATAGTCTGGTCCTGTGCACATATAAATAACAAGTCCTCCACAGTAATACACAACTGATGACAAAAAGCCTAAATATACCAAATTTCTACGAACACTCTTCTTTTTTCAAATTATTTGGCCTTTCAAATGTTCAATTTAACCATATCTTTTACTTCCTTTTAAAATACATATTAAACTTTCTTAACTTTGTGAGAAGAATAGTTATACATTTGGGGTTCACTTACATTTTTTATGGAGGACCTATATGTTGGAAGTTGATGCTACATCTACATTCTACAGTAGCAAAACCAAAAACTGAGGCATAGTACATTGCAATGAAGCTTTGTGGCAAAAAGGACTAGTCGAAGAACTAGGATTCAAGCAGCATCGCATTATCTAGATAGTGTGCGACAGTGAAAGTGATATTCATCCAGCAAAGAACAAGGTTTTACATGCAATGACCAAATATATGGTCTTTTGATATCATAAAATTCATGTGTGGTTGAACAATGGTGACACTACATTTTTCAAAGTTCATATGAAGTAGAATAGGCAAATATGCTTACAAAATCAGTTCCTAAAAAAATCAAGCATTTCGTGGACTTAATTCACTTCATCGATTGTTGAGTTCATGGTGGAGTATATAAAGGGAGAGCATGCAAACATTCACAATCAAGAAGAAGTTAATATTTTGCAGTATCTGAAAATACAAGTCAAAGGTAAAAATTGTTCACTATTCATTAGGCATAACATGATTCACCAAATGGTCATGTGACCTTATTAGGCCAGACCTTTCTTATTCCTATTAGGCAAGGCATCACTGAAAGTTCCTGCTACTTATCTGGCCAGACACACATTACGACTTTTACAAGCAGCTTTTAAATTGATTGCGTGAAGAATTGAAGATTGTTATGTGAAATACAGAACATGTTTGATCCTCGCCTATAAACGGCAGGAGCTATCAAGTAACACGAAGAGTGAGAGTAACTCACAAAGAGTGAGAGTTTTGTACAGAGAGTGTAATCTTTTGGTTAGAGAGACAGTGGGGAATAGTTGTCTTATCCATATATTTTTCATCGTGAATTTCTCAGATCTCCTCCCATGGTTTTTTCCAGTTGGGTTTACCACGTAAATTTTTGTGTCCTTTTATTTTGTTCTTTGTACAATTGTGAGTGTATAATTATCTTAGTATGCATGCATTTGCTGATTTCTCAACACAACCAAAACAATTCTTTTAAAATACATAATATTATGAGTTCTAATCAGCGAACAGGGCTGAGTTCAATCTTAAAGGCGGAAAAATAGCACTAATATTTCAATAGAAAAGAAAAGTGACAAACCCGATAATTAAACTGGTTCCAGCTGTTGCAACATAAGCTGCAGTGCCAGAACTACTCGATCCAACAAGCTTTTTAAACTCAGTATGTTCCATGTGATAATTGCTTTTCATCTGCAACAAAACAAAAGGAATACATTTCAAATCCAATTCAATACCCAAGGGAGAGAAGGGAAAAGGAGGTAGTTAGTCGATCAGGTAAAACTTCAACAACATGTATGAAACCCACAATAGAAGAAGGTTCCAAATGAAAGCGCCTGAAGGCCCTAAACCATTAATATGTGAGAGGTTTTCCAGAAGCACACTACAAGCAAACAGATTGATTATGTTTAAGTCTCAATATCAGCTTAAAAAAAAATTAAAAAAATCAGACCTTTACAACACAAGACTACAATGTCAAGAATCAAGATGACTCTTATGACTCTTGTAAGGAAGAATAGGGAGAATAGAGATACTGGCACTCCATAATTTATTCGAAAGATAAGCATCCTGCACGTTAACATCGTAAGTCGTAACTATAAAAATAAAATAATTGAGTCTGCCAATATTAGTTTCCTGCCCATCCAGTTGATGTTGCCCCCTCTCCTAATTATGTATATTAATGCTTATATATGCTAAATAAACATCAGTAACACAGATGATCCAGAACATAACCTCTCTCCACAGTAAAAGCTTTGATGAGTATCGCAAATATTGACCAGTGATCACCTCCTGCTATCTTGATTGGAACCTGTACTTTGTGGAGGGAAAAGAATCTCCCATGCTAAGGATAAAATAAAGAGGCAGAATTTATTTTTTTCTTTGTATGATGGTGGAAACCCAATGTGCAATGGACTAACCATCGAGTGCCCACAATACCCCACAACCCACGCACACCAAGTAAGCCCATAATAAACTATGTTTGTGTGGCCCCCAAAGGAGAAAGAAGACATATATATGTCAAACAGAACACAAATCCAAACATTTATGACTATATCCCAGTTGCTAAATTTATTCACCGTTTGCTTATTACAGGAACAAAAAGGGGAAGAATCTCCCCTAAGTAATCTCTCTCCACAATAAAGGCTTTGATGTGTTGCACAAAAATTGACCGGTGACTATCTTGATTGGAACAAGTACTTTGTGGAGGGGGGAAGAATCTCCCGTGCGGAGGATAAAATGAAGAAGACAGATAAAAGTCAAATAGAACTCGTAGCTCTTTTTTTATGTGATTATATGAGCCCACTTACTAATTCTCTTCACTGTTTGCTTATTGCATATACAAAAGCACACACCAACGGATGGATGTCTGATCTAATTAGTGAGGATCAAATTAGAACTGAAAACTTCATAGATCATCATCTATAAGAAATACATTAAGGGAAACTTTTCAGCTAGTTACTCAGGACAGATCAAGAACTTGAACCACGCCATTACAAAAGACTGACATGCTCAGCATTGTGAGGAATACATGATTGGAAGTAGTTAAGAAAAAAACTTAATAAGTTGTGTTTAAGGCCATAGACAGAGTTTATGAAAAAAAGGGGGGGGGGGGGGGGAAGGATTTATATAGCTGATCTTAAGTAGTTTTGTTAGTTGAGATGACATTCCGTGAGCTATATGCAACTGACCACAAGAATGCTAATTCCAACTTTGCCAGCATAAAATACCATACAATATAGCAGACTTATAGGAAAAGCTAATTAAATTAATCTTGCGGAGTCTATTTGATAAGTTAACTTTCTACACCAGTGTTCTGAGTTCTGACCATCACCAATACCTGAAGTTTTAAGCTAGATGTCAATATTTAAATAGCATATATTAGAAGATGAAGTTGCCGTTGTAAACAAAGTTAAGCAGTCATTAATTTCACAAGAGTTCTATGAAGCAACATATCCTTACAGCATTCTCAATTGAGTCAAGCCTTTGTTCAACTTTTGTTTCGTGAAGGTGACGTAAAGTATAACCTGCACCCACATCACACACTGAGTCACTACTAAGTCTTAATCAAAGAAAAATTAAATTTGCTACAAATCTACATGGAACAACCAAACCACTGGTGTCCCAGTAAACACATTCCATGATTCCATCAGTCACACTTGAACAAAAAGAATTCATGATTACTGACACGATATTGACCAGATAGACCTTAAGTTGCAATTTTCCTCTTCAGCTACCCAGGCCACGATCAAATGTCCCTTTGGCAAGTTTTATTGATCATCCCCACATAGAAGGGAGAAGATGCAGAACATGGGACTCTTGCATTGACATTTCATCTTACTAACGTATATAGATTGTCAGTCCCATGTAGCAATTAAGTGTAATTGTAATATAATTGTCATTCAAGATGTGAATAAGTTTCCTCCATGTTATGTCACAAACAAACAGCATGTAAAATCTACAAAAAAAAAAAAGAAGGTAAAAGTTCTAGCTCTGCCAAAAGAATAAACTCAAACAAACTAGCATATTTGTGGAAATCAAATATAGAATTGGTATACAAGTGGCATCAACAACTAAAACCAAATATTATTTTCACCACAACTTTCAATGTAAAAAATCAAAGAGAATATAGCGTCAAACAGAACATACCAAGCCATGCTGTAGCAACCGATGCCACTGACGTTGAGATCGTGAATACCACTTTATGCCTCTCAAAAGTATCCTAAAAAAATATTCAGAAACAACATATAAAAAACCTAAGAGCATACAGTACAAACCCTAAATTACTCTTCAGTTCACAACTATTTCTTTAAATAAATTAAAAAATCCCACCACACCACACACACAAAAAGATTGAGACCCATGAACAAAACTTAAATCAGAACATAATCAAAACCCCCAAAAAAGGGAGAGAGAGGGGGGAACTGCACCTTGGTTGAAAAATATGTGTCCTGGATAGCAGACCATGAATTCAGAGCTTTTTTCTTGATATGAGGGAGTGCGAAATTCCCAATTGTTGATGAGCCCGAGCTCCCAAAACGAGTCATACTGTTAAACCCTCCGGTCCAGACCCAGTTGAATTCGATTCAACTTCCCTTCTGATTTTTCAACGCAGATTTGATTCTGGACGCCCAACCCCATACATGAATTTATTTTGTCGGAGGGAAAAAGCTTTCGATAATCCCCTCGAGAAGAATTTAACTTGGGGGGAAAGTTTTATGGCAAGTATTTTTAAGTCGACTTGGACCGTCCATCTCGGGAGCTAGACGGAAACAAACGAGTTGGGCCGTTTGAATTTTTATTTTATTTTATTTTTCTTAGCTATTGCTCAACTTGTGAGCTGTCCATTTAATATACTACTCCATATACTCCCACTTACGGGTGGAATAATAACCAACTTAATCAGGTCTGGTCAGATCAGATCAGATCAGAGTCAATCTGCTCATCATTTTTTTTCAACCAAACTAGACTAGTATTTCATTCTGGGGTTTTTATTCAATGCTAATAACAATTTTGTTGATTAAATATACTAGTACTATTTAACTGATCATATATATATATATATATATATACACACACACACACCCACCTGTTTTCCTCTAAAATCTTAATTTCAGGTTCTGATTTAATTTTAGGAGGGTTTCTTATCTTTGAAGATACCCTCTCTCTTTTTGCTTTGATTTTAATATGTTCTTTCTATGATTATGGGATGGGGGGGTTCTCTCTTTTTGTAGAATTTTGTTATTTCCTTTGTCAAAGTTTTCCATAATTTTCTCTTACTCTTCTGTAGGATTTGTCAAAATTAAATTAATTACACTTATATAATTCATTATGCATGACTAGAGCCAATAACTCCTATGCACATTATTATTTATTCTCCTTTTGTGGAACAATCTGGATAAAGAAATAATACAAGAAATGCAACTTTCCTGCATTAATTGTACTCAACTATCATGAACATGAAAAACTAATATATCACTTGAACAATCTATCACACATTGCCAAGGACCGGTTATATTGAACATCAGATGCATATTACTATATTTATTTTTAAATTCTAAAATTAGAGCCACATTTGAATTAATACACAAAATTTTAAAAATTAGAATACAAATATAACAATTATCATATTTGTTATTTTTAGATCATATCAATTTTATATTTTTAAAATAGTTTGTGTACAAAACTAATTCGTCACAAATTAAGGGGAAAAAATGGGACAGGTAGCAACACCACAGTCACTAGCTAATAATACAGAGAATAATCCACAATCATCACTAAATATATTCTTTATATAAACGATTAAAAATGATTAAAAACAATATAACCCATACATTTTTCTTTCTTTCTTTTTTTAAATTATAAAAAAAAAAGGAGGAGGAGGAGGAGGAGATAGGTGCATCAAAATTCAAACCAACTATTTTGATAAAGTGTGAATTTTTATTATATTCTTTATACAAGGAGGAAAAAAAAAACCATACAAGCAAGAAGATTGGTAAAGGGAGATGAGATCAAGAGAGAAAACTCGAGATCGGATCCCAAATGTTTTTCTGTGGTACACATACAAATGGTAAGTCTCTGCAACTCGACGATCCAAATCTTCAACAAAACAGACATTATTTTGTTTCATAAGCCCATAAAGTTGAAGCAAACCCCAGATCGAATACACTAATTCTACTTATCATCTACCAAATTTTTATGAAAATTAACACCCCCCCCCCAAAATAAAAAGAAAAGATTAAAGGAATAAAACCCAGTTTCTCTCGCATTAAAAACAAATAAAAAGGAAAGAACCAGTAAGTCTTTCATCATCGTCAATTAGAGGCACAAGGCCGTAGCTTGCAAATCATCGGGATTCCCAATATCCATATCATCATCCAACGGTGGAGGCAGATTTAGATCGAACGAAAAGGGTTTGTGGAACGACGCCGTGTCACAATCGTCAACCACAGAAGACGACGAATCGCAATCGCTATGAAAATCATCTACCTGAATCGGCGGTTTGAACCTGTGCTGGGGTTTGATCCGCTGCGGCATCGGTGGATTCGACGCCCTGGGCCCACAGGAGGACTCGACGGTGCTGCTCAGGCTGCTCGTCGTCGGTCGGGAAATGTAAAATGGTTGGATAAAATTGTTGTCGCCGCCATGGGGACTGTCCTGAAAAGAGAGGGGCAATAACGGAAAATTGGTTTTAGCCTTGGGACCGCGGAGGGATCGTGCGGCGGCGTCATAGGCGCGAGCGGCGTCCTCGGCTGAATCGAAAGTGCCTAACCAGACCCGGGTTTTCTTCCACGGGTCTCGGATCTCGGCGGCGAATCGGCCCCAGGGACGCTTACGGACGCCGCGGTATCTTGGCTCGTTTGCTGGCGATCCTGTGCCGATCGGTTCCGCCGCCGCCGCCGCCGGCTTTGATCTGTTGCGGCGCATGACCTATTTATGAATCGGCGGCGATCTGATTGAGAAATCGGAGATGGTAAAGCGGTGAAATTGATGAGATATTTGGGAAACTATAGGCCACCCACCTCCTATTTTGAATCTGTTAATCTTCTTCTCTCTCCATTTCTCTCTCTCTCTCTTTCTATCTCTGTGGGTTTCTTGAATCCTCTCTTCTCTTCTCTTCTCGGTTTTTCTCTCTCCTCGTTTATCCTTGATTTTATCTCTCACCCTACCCTCTCCGCAAAGGAGAAACCACCTTCATTGTATTTTCCTTTCCCTTTATTATATTTTGTTTGGCGGATATGAAATGATGCTAACGAATGGACCAAAATACCCCTCCTTTCTCTAATTTTATTTCACTTTTCTCCTTATTCTTGACCTTCCTATATTGCCGGTATGGTTTTCTTTTGTTCAGTCTAATTTCTCATTTCTTTCATACTTCTGATTACTGCCCAATAAATAATAATTTTGTGGTCGAGGCGGATGAAAATCTTTCATTTAGACCCCAAGGCTGAACTTGTCATTACAAAATGCACCATTTGACTAAATATGAAACAAATAAACACGCTGCCTGTCACCCAAAAAACAATAATTAACACGCGGTGTTTAAATTTAATTTTGTCCATACCATAAAGTTGACAAACTTACTTTATTTGAAAATCCTGTTTTTATTAGTTTCTATATTTCACATGAAAAAATATTTTACTAATTATATTCTCTCCTGCAAAAATTAAAATAACATCCTTTTGCTTATTATTTTTTTTTCAAATATATCAAGTTTATTAACTTTTTTTTTGAACAATAAATTTTAGTTTAGGTTTAAAATTTATAAATAATCATCAAAAGATACGTATCTTTGTATTATTACTATTGAGGATAATACTAAATATTGTAAATTTTTTATTTTAAATAATGTGTCATCATTACATTAATTGAATATATTCTTATGAATAATTATGTCATTAAATATTATGAAAATATTAATACTAAATTATTTAAAATTTATTTAAAATTAAAATTTTAAAGCTCTTAACATTATTCTAATTCTAAATACTAGAAAACAACAACAAAATAGTGCTCTAAAAAAATATTAAATGATCATAAACTTAATTTGGCATATGACACGCGGTGTTTAAATTAATTTTGTCCACACCATAAAGTTGAGAAACTTGCTTCTATGAAAACCGCATTTTTGTTATTTAATAGCCAGTATTCCATTCGTCCTATTTTGTCACTCTCAGTTACCGACGATGGTGCCGAACTAGCACAATTTTATCAATATTCATTGGGTCGAGTGCAAGGATTCGGTAATCTTTAAATAAGATCTTGAGTTTGAGTGGTGTTAATGAAAAAAATGATGTTAAAAAAGTTTCTTCTTTTATGGGTTCGACCGTAACTCGATTCCAGATTAATCGAAACTTAATAGTTGCCAGATATCTGGAGATGAGAACCCAAAAAAAAAAAAAAAACTAGCACAATTTTCCAAAAAAAATAGTCACAAATATATTTTTATACATGTACTTTATAAATTGGATAATACTCCTTTCATCTTAGACTAGCTGCACTTTAATTTTTTGCATCCTTATTAAAAAATGTAATTATTATGCCAATTTTATTATTATAAGTATAATTATACCTATACTTAAAATTACTGATCAAAAACCTAACACCTACATAATTATGTTTTTGAAACAAGAGTTTTTTGAAATTGTTGCACAATAAATTATCCCCGTATATGCACCTCTTTTTTTTATTAGAAATAAGCTCAACATTTTCATAAATTAAAAACCTTTTATCTTGTCCATACGTGGGGATTATATATTTATAAGGAGAAAAAATAAGTAAAAAGGATAAATTTTTAGCCTAACCAATTTAATAGTCTAGAAAAGAGCAAAATACAACTATTTGATACAACAAAAAATCTCAAAAACTATAGATAATTTGGGACAGAAGGAGTAATTAACTATTAAGTAATTGAGATTATATTGTTTTAAAAATATGTGTTTGTTAAAAACCCACATCATGCACCACAAAACTGAAAAAGAAAATTTAATGGTAACATCTAAAAATGGTTTACTAATTAGAGTTACCTACATTAAGAAATTTCTTTCCTATATATGTTAATTTTTTTTTTCTCCCTTGTTATTTACTTTTCACATTATTTCAAGATTCAAACATGGGATAGAACCTTTGAGCCGCAGGCATGTTAGTTGTTTCACATGTTTATAAATTATAAGAGAAATAGACTCCAAATATATGTACTAATTCTTAAAAATAGTTTACCAATCTATGATAAAGTTGAGAATTTATATTTCTAGCACTATCATATAAAATAGATTAGGTAGTCATGATGAAAGATTGTAACAAAATATTGAGGACTAACTTTCACTTAGAAGTAAACACAAACCTGCAATTGTTTGTTTGAGAGAGAGAGAAAATTATCCACCTAAATATTATATTATACGTAAATTAAGTACTATTCTCTTCGTCCATGATAAAAATCTCAATAGAAAAAGAATAAAATAATAAAATTGTTCATATTTAAATTCTTATTTAATTATATAATTTTTTGTACATAATTAATGATATTCTATAAGTATACATAAATTACCAAATAATTACTTTCTTATTTCTGAATCTAGCTTATTAATATAGTATAGTTTAATGCCACCAACTCCCAGCGTAGGAGCCGAAAATACGAATTAAAATGGTTTAAATGATATAAAAACACACATTTTTTGAGTTTTATTTGACAGCTATTAATTAGATAAAAAAAAGTAGAAGTTTGTCTAAAAAAATTGTGCATAAATCTACGTTCGGTCATAGGTATTTTTCTTCTTTGACCAACTATAAGCACACGTATTAGCGCGTTAAAAAGTGATTGAATGGACTATAAGTTACACTAAGCTAAGTGCCAAATATATAAATTCGAATTTTCATATTTTTTTATATTAATTTTTTTACATAAAAGTGAAGTTCGCATGTGTTTTATTATTTTATATGCATTATGCAATTATCAAGATTACTATTCCAAACGTAAACCACAATATCAATTGGCAGCAAAGAAAGATGAATTTGAAGTTCCGGAACATTCTTCCTACTCCGCAAGTGGAACGCATATTTGTTATTTAGTCAGTTTCTAAAGAAAATTTAAGGGACATCAGGATTTCGTAACAAAAATATTAGTATTTATTAAGAATTTAGAATTTCTAGGGTCTAGAAGGAATTTAAGGAAAATTTATTTTATTTTATTCATGTAGCATCTTGATTATAATTTTGTAATTTTTGCTAAGAATTTGACTTAAATTTGTGACCTTGCACCGTAAAAAAAGAGACATCTACCTCTAAACTGTTATTTTGATCTTTTTATTATAGTTGGGGAATGAATTTATGAGTGACACCTAAAATAACTATTAGTAAATTTTTGGCTATAAATTTCCTAAAAATGTGGAATATGGCACCCATCGAATTCTTACATCCAGGGTTAGGGTCGAAGGTGGTGTTTATGATTTTGTCCTTACTTAAAATAAATAAATAACAATCTTCTTCTTTATTCACAAAATTAGAAAATAGACTACATTACTTAGAGTTAAAAAAATTTATTCATTTCGTTCCAAAATAAGAAAAAATATTAAACTATTTGATATTAATTCCAAAAAATATAAAAATTACTGTATATTTAAATCTTATAAAAATATAATGAAATCTTAAAATTTAAATCGAGCATAAACTATTTGATTTTAATTCCAAAAAAAATAATATTACTGTATATTTACTAAAAGACATAACTAATTTTTCTTATTTGTAAAAAAAAAAATAATGTCATATCAATTTTAAAATTTTATAAATAAATTTTAGAAAATTAAAATAAATCTCAAAAATTTGAGTACAAATAGTATCATAATAATAACACTAATTCTCAGATTGGCCGGTGAGAAGATGCCAAATTGAAAGATGGCATCGTGCATGTGCCGCGTTTGGGGGTGGGGGGAAGTGGGTCCACCGACCATATTTAAGGGCTTGCCGGAGGCCTCAACTTCCTGATATAATTTTGCCAAATTTATCAAGCATTAAAAACGTCAATACCCAAATAAAGATTTGGATTGGCTAAAATGCATTTAAAATTTGCAAATTACATTGATGTAATTAATACTGCTCCTATTATTTATACAACCGGGAAAACATTTTTATTTGTCAACTACAACTAATTTGTGTTGGGTATTCTCTTTTCTTCCCCCTAATATTATTTAAGTTTTGAGCAATAAGGGAGATAAAGAATTTATCTCATCTTTTTTTCTTTTTTGACTGTACTTTTTATTTTTTGAAATAAATAATAAAATGGATTACCTAAATGAAAGTACTAAAATAAAAGCCATAGAGATTCTGAAGCAAACCTTTACCCGGTTGTTGGTTTATCTTTCTTTCACCTACCATGATTTATGAGCATCATTCCAACCGAATTCAATCAGTGTATCAATGTTCGATTGTCCATATATTTGGTAGGTGCTTGATTCTTTTATTGTGTGTTTGGTCAGTTTTTACTTATTTCTAATGTTATGGCACTCGCCAATTTTTTTGTTATTTTGTATATGAAGGTGGGTAGGTATAAATAATGAAGTTTATACGTAATAGTTTGTTTTTGTTTTTGTATTTTCTTACAATTCTTGATTTCCTATTATAGATTGCTTCCTACAATCATCCGAGTAGCATGCATTACAGCAATGATCATGGCGGTAGGTTTCTCTAGAACCCCACATCTTTAGATAGATCGCTTGACTAGAGCAGAGATCCCATCCCTTGATGCGTATTCATTAAGGTTACCCCTCCTAGTCTTTCCCTTTTGCACCTTCACCCTTTCTTTGGGTGGTTTTGATGATACACGTAAGGCTATAAAATGAGCAAACAATTCAAACTCTATTCGTATTCACTCGACTAAAAGTTCAATTCGAACTCGAAATATAAATAATTCAAATATGAACAAATTTTAAATTTCGATAAATTACTCGAACATCCTCAAATTGTAATTTTTTATTAATACTCAGATCATATTCGTTCGAAAAATTTAAACTGCTCAGACTCAATTTAAGAACGTGCTAGACTCGATAGCTAAACGAATCTCAATCAAACCTTATTTTATACTTAATAAATTTTATAAACCAAATCTGAGCATCATTTACACCCTTAGATACACGTCCCTGACCTACCACTGGCAACAAGAAACACTATGCGCCTAGTCTCTCTCTCTGTTAATTTGTTTTCAGAAGCTGCAAAAGTTCAAATATTGAAAATCATTTTTGAACTCCTTCGGCCGTATTTTAAACAAAAACCACTACCAAGCCCTTGAAAAGCTTTTCAGGATCACTCATCATCCCATCCCATTCCATCGAGTATCGACCAAATAATATCATAATTGAAACAACCTAACCTTCACCTCTATGGCTTCAACAACAACAACAATCACAGCCAATTTCTCATGGAAAGACGTATTATCCGCATTGATCATCAGTTTCAAACAAAAACAAGAAAATTTGAGTTATCTAACAATTTCTTCATCAAAATTAAAATATCATCCCCATCCTCCAGCTTTCACTCTTGGCACTGGCTTTGTAGCAACAAATCCCCGCCCTCGAACAATAGTAGCAGGTAAAAAAGGAAGAGGAGGCACAAGTCATAAAATTTTGTTTGACATCAACTCAGTAGCATAAACCAAAAAAAAAAACCCTCAGTAGCAAGACAAGAAATGTAAAACAAAAGGATAATACTTTTTGGATTTCAATCAGAGTGATCGTTAGGTTGCTCTGCTAAAGCTGACGAGGAATTTGAGGGAGATCCAGCCTGTTCTGACAATTCTTCAGGACTTTTAGCATTCCATTTTCTGTTGCCAGCAGCTTCAAATTTCCCCATCCAGTCAGGAAACTTCGGTGATTTCGAGGGAGATGTTTCATATGAATGGATCATTGGCAAATTTCTCTGATAAGGGAAGAGAGATGGATCGGGCATGGATAAAGTAGGCAGGTTCACACTGTAATTATACGAATATCCCAACAAGGGATGATCATATTTACAAGTAGGCCCATACTTGCAAAGCCCGTACATTGTGTAATATGAACACACCGCTTGCCCCTACATTTAGAATGACAGTTAGGAATGGCAAATTAGTTGTATGCACGGAGAATTAAAAAATTAAGCATTAAAAACCATATAGTTTTAGATTGAAAGAGCCTCATAAAAAAATGATTGAATAAAGTACCAATAACTATAGTATGCATGTGCATGGGTTTAACTTACAGGTCTCAATGGAAGGCCAAGTGGGCCCAAGGTACTAGCTGCTAATTGGGCAATCTTTTCTCTTGGGTGATTGTACTTGCAATCTGATCCATATTTGCAGCTTCCAGTATTCATGAAATGCCGGCATTCTGGTTGATCAGGTCTCTCGGGCAGATGAGAAACTGACGTCAGTGAAGGAGGTACCTGTCCGCTCAAGCTACCCTAATAGACATAAGGATTAAAACGTCAGATGTAGATTATATTATCTCAGCTGAACCCGTCCCTTGTTGCATTCAGGCACACAGTTAAAAATTTAAAAAGAACCAAAAGACGTTTCAACAGCATGAAGCTGTCTGAATAAAAAGTATAATCAAAACATTTAATCACATTCATCAACAAAAGAAAGCTAAACATTAATGAAAGTATTATGACGATAAATATGGTCATCTGCTCCATAAACTTCCCCTTCAATACAACCATCATATTTGTATACCCAGACACACCCGTCGGAAAAGGAAAGAAAGGAAAACAAGGTGTTATTTGCCTGACACCAGTAACCTGTTACATTTAACTAAATGACTGCATTTGAAGAATCAAGCCACTTCATTGCAAAACACATCCTAACAAATGCATAAATCAAATTCTAAACTGTAAAAAATACCACTACGCGAATTGCCATTGGCCAACTTAAAAGTTAAAACGAGGTAAATGTTCTAAAGTTATTATCCTATAATCAAGATTTAAAGTTGGGGTGTAACTAAACAATTCCAAGTTAGTCCTACAATCAGTAGATCAGCAAACATGCCAATGACCAATTCTGAATTTACACACAGGAAGAAACAACATTAATGAAAAAATTATGTAGGACAAATATGGTCATCTGCTCCATAAAGTTTCCTTTCAGCACGACCATCATATTTGCATATCCACACACACACACACACACACATTGGAAAAGGAACATAAGGAGAAGAAGGCACCATTTGTCTAACGCCAGTAACCTGTTACATAGTTGATTAGTTTACCATTCAACTTAATGACTGCATTTGCAGAATCAAGCAACTTCATTGCAAAACACATCATAATGCATACAAAAATCAAAATCTAAATTGAAAAAAAAATGCCTAGACAAATTTTCATTGGCCAATTTTAAAGTTAAACCATCTAAATATTAAAGATTTATTACCCTATAATAAAGACTTAAAGTTGGTCGTCAAACTATTAAGAATAACTAAACTATTATAAGTTAGTCCCATAATCAGTCGACAGCAAACATGCCAATGATCCATTATAGATTTACGCATACGAAGAAACATAGAGGATGACTAACTCAATTCAAAGTCTTAATGCTTTATCAAGTGCTTTAAAAAAAAACTAAAATCATCAAAAAAAAAGCCATTTTTTTATTATTTATAAGTGGGGGCGCAGTTGAGATGCAGGGTAAGAGAATATCACCACAAGGAAGTGAACTAATCGTGAAGTATGAAATGATTTTGTCAAAATGCAATCACTAGATCTAAATAGCTCTCAAACTTAAATTATGTAATTCAACAAAAATAATTTTGTCAAGGGTTGTCTTTTCCCAATCCCCCTGAAATAAAAAATGTCACACGAATTACTACAACATATGAGAGTTAGGTATTTATGCATTCCTCATTTGAGTCATTTCAAAGAATTGTTCATAGGAATCAATCCATTAGACGTAGTCGTTGTGGATGATTCGCTATTTAGTTATTTATTTATCAATATCTATTTATTTATTTAGTTCGTGGACTTGTTATTTATTGGTTTATTTCAGTATTGGGTTATTTATTTAAAGGCCCAATTGTTAATGGACTCAGGATAATTTTTCTTTTTATTATAAATATATAAGTCATGATAGATTATACTTTGATATTAAAATTATCCTAATTATTGGTTGCGATCAATACTTTTCCTCTTTCCTTACTGCGGTTGGGAAACCCTAAAGGTAGTGGTTCTCCTACGGTTGGATCATCCTAGTTATTTTAATTTTCCTTATTAATTTATCATTTCTAATTAATTATTTGTTTATCAATTTCCATCCTACATCATATTGGTATCATATTCACAGCTGGGGAGAGTTGATAGGGATCGATTCATGAGGCGTCGTCGTCGTGGATGATTTGCTATTTAATTATTTATTTATCAGTGTCTATTTATTCATTTAGTTCGTGGACTTGTTATTTATTGGTATTTCAGTATTGGGTTATTTATTTAGAGGTCCAATTGTTAATGAGTTTAGGATTATTAGAGTTTCTTTTTATTATAAATATGTAAGTCATAACAGATTATTGGACACACTTTGATATTAAAATTATACTAATTATTGGTTGCGATCAATACTTTTCCTCCTTACTGCGGTTAGGAAACCCTAGGGATAGTGGTTCTCCTGCGGTTAGATCACCTTAAATCTTTTAATTTTCCTTATCAATTTACCACTTCCAATTAATTATTTGTTCATCAATTTCCGTCCTAACTCCTACATCAATTGTTATTTTGGTTGTCACCAGAGAAAGATCAGAGACCATATTCCCGTGCCTAACAATATATTTGTTTGCATATCGGAGGCCAAGTGGAATGTTCCACATTTTTGTTTTGTTTTCATTTCTGTCTTCCCTCCGTTTTTATTTCTTCATTTTCATTTTAGCTTTTTATATTTAATTATATACTTTTTATATGTGGGTGTGCCACTGTGCTTTTACTTTTTGTTTTACTTATCTCCATTCATTTCTATTCTTTTATTTTAAATTCGTTATTTACTTTGTTTTTATCGTTTTAGTATTCTTTTTGCCTTTCTACTTTTATGTTTACATATGGGATTCATTTTTAGCCTAATCCAACTCGTTTGGGATAAAAGGCTTATCATTTAGGTAAAATGTTTCTGTAAGCATATATATTAATATATACATCCTTCTGGTTTTGAAACAAATCAAACAGACAGACAGCCACAGATCTAACTCAATAAAATGGAGAAGAGCTATTCAGTTACTATTTGAGAGAAAGACTAGAATTTAATATTGCTGAACGCCACAAAGCTTTCCTCGAAGAATACTGTTATAGGCATTACGTGATAAAGGTCACAAAGCTTATTCTAGTCCATAAATATCTGTCTAGTTGAGAAATATCAGCATACAACGCAATCACAAAAATAAATAAATAAATAATAAAAAATAAATTCTGTAGGATTTAACAACAGGCATCCAAAGATATCCGTGAACTACAGAAACTGCCAAGTCAACATGATATTAGAAAAAATAACAATACTGAGAGAAATGCAGTAAATAAAGATGATTAAACTTTGCAGCAGAAAGTCAAAGCACAGTAATCTAAATAACAGTACATGCTTCTCAAGTTGACTAATAATCTAAATAATAATACATTCTTCTCAAATTGACTAAGTTAAGTGTAATGCAGAAAGGAAGCAACTGCAATATCTAAACGATGTAGCAAGAGAACTGTAGTACATATTTGAGCTGTTGTTGGTAACTATATTTTCTAGAGTTTAATAAGAAATGATAATCATATCACAAAACAGAAAAAAAGACCATAAAATTTAAGGGCCGATGCTAGCAGGACAATACAAAAATAAATATCAGGTGTCTTGGTGAACCAAACGGAAAGTAATTTGCACCAGAAAACATTGGAGACTGACTTTGTAGGTTTGTCTCTATGCAATCAGTTAATAACAATATATAAAAAGTGAATAATCAAATCTGATTCAGTTTTGCAGTTTAGAGGCAGGGGAAGAAGATTTTTTTGATAAAAGTATAATGCTAGTTATCATGTTTCATCTCTACTGATATACAACTCATTAAGTTCGATAAGCATTGAACATTTAGAAGTGACATTTCATATAAGTCCATTAGCTTTCAAAACATAGGAGGCGTCTTTTTTTGATGAAGAAATAATTTGCAGGACCATTAAGGTACCATTCACACTTCATAGAGCAGCAAAACCCAAAAACAAAGCACTTCTTCAAGGAAATAGAACATGGTAGGGTAAAAATTAACATTGTAACAGCTCAAACCTACAACACAACCGAACATCAAATGCAGACACCTCTAAAATAGAGCAGCTGACTGTAAGTGATAAATGTAAAAGCCTTGGATACCAAAAACTTTCCAAATGTAGGGCTATTGCATAAATGATCATAAAGAAAGTCGCATAATACACCTAAGCATTATAAGGAACTCTTACTAACCATGTATGTATTCCATCCTGGTGCCGGTACAATGCCTTGAGAGGGAGGAGCAGATAAATATGTTGATTTTTGTAATGACCATGAAGGAAGTCCAGCTGCATAGGATTGACCTGATGAAGGTAAAATTAATAAACCAGTAGATCCATATGCAGCAGGTCCTTGAACAGGTAAAGCAGTTCCAGCAGATACAGGCTGAGGATGATGGAACTTGCACGCAATCCTAAATTTACATTCTCCAGTTCGCATGTAATAGGGACATGGCCTCTCCTCCTGAATGAATTGCATAAGAAATTAACATTTCGAAACATAGCCTTACAGTATACATTCAAGAGGGAAAACAGGCGATTTTTTTTGCATAAAGATACAAGCACTGGTTTACTGGAAGAGACAGGATTTTATTTTTATTTTTATTTTTTATTTTATTTTTTTTTGGGGGGGGGGGGTTTGGGGGTGTGGTGGGGAGATTGTTGTCACACAAGACATTTATATATTCCGTTTGTGTGGCACGAGCGATCTACATCCTTCTTGCTTCAGTTGTTGTCGTATAGCGAGTGTATGTTCTTCCTGGTGTAGGGCCATCCCCCTACCTTTATCTTATTGGTCTAGGGTTCCCTCTTCTTTTTGAGACTCTTTACCCGCCAAATCTATTTTGTTTTTTCCTTACGGAACACTTTCTATATCTTCGAATTGACCACCGCAACCAACTTTCCGCTTTATTAGAGTTGGAGACGAAAATCTTTTCTTTGATGCGCAGAAGACGGGGTGAGCTAGACTAATGGCATGGGAAGGGAACTGCCTTTCCTCGAGAAAGCAGGTTCCTTCTTTTAGCCTCAGTGAACCAAGTTCAGTGATCCAATCAGCCTGAATCGAACAGAAGAAACTCTAACTCGAAGGATGGGATCAACTCTCACGAGAAGGAAGGGCATGATTCATAATATAGTGAATCTGGTGTGGAATCGAATTGTGTCTTCATTTTTCTATGTATGTGCAAAATATAAAATCGTCCCCCGTTCCAAAATATAAGTTCAAGTTTCACTTTAAAGTCAATATGAGATATTTTCAAACTTAAAATTTATGTGATTAATTTGACTTTCAAATACAATAAATCTTGTATTTAGCAGTACTTTTTAAAGATTCTATAATTTTTATAATTGTATTGTCTAAAGCTAAGTGAATTCACTTCAATTTTAAATTTGAAAATATCTCCATTTGACTCCAAAAAGTCAATATTGATCGTAAATTTTGGAACGAAGGGAGTACTCTATTAACAAAAAATGCTTACAAAAGCACTAAATGAAGGGCATTCTATACATACACAAAGTCTAAAATTTTCAAAATTAAAGTTTGACTCCATTTTTAGAAATATCAAAATCTATACTAGTAATCTTTTCTTTCTACAACTGGTTATAAGGTGGTCACAATTGTACATTTTTCATTTACAACCTACATTTTTCTTGAAGGATTTCAAATCAGAACTGGTAAAAAATTGTTTTGAAAATCATAAGGAGGTACTTGCGCACATTTGGGCCTTGCTAAACTGCCCTAAATTCAAGTGCTACTATTTTGATATAGTACAAAGGAATTAGCCACACAAGACAAGGAATAAGCACCTGACGCATGGGAAGCCCCAAAGCGTTCAACACGACTGGTCCAGCACCATGCCTGTCCGGCGGATGATGATATTTACATGATGATCCATATTTGCAAGTACCTGTTTTCAAAAAGTACTGCAATGGACAATCATCAATTACAACACTTAAACAACCAGAATTACTCTTCCCAACAAAAAAGTTATCAATATGATATAGGGGACATTCCAAGTGTTTATAAGTTCATTCTCCTCGCCGCAAAGTTATACAAACAATGTGGTAAATATAATAATTTTGTGCAAACCACCTCAGCTTATCAGTGTCAGATACTTTTAGGGCTTGGTTCAACAAGTCAGTTTATGGTTATTACCATAGAACACCCACCAGTAATGCGGTAATTGACATGAAGCATCATATGCTTCTAGGGGAAAGAATCTGGCCAATGCTTCACTTAAATCAGAGAGAGCACATTTAACATGTGGTCAACTAAGTTTTGCAAAGGATTCTAATAAGCAGAAGAATAAGAACACATAATAAATATAGCCAACTCTATATATATATATATAGACACACACACACAAAGAAAAAAAAGAATCAACAGTATAGGTGGACAAGCATGAGCATGTGTAAGTACCCAGCAGATTTACCAATTACAGGTCAAACATGTTTACTCATCAGATAAAGCCCACATGATAATAACAATTGAACAACCAATGAAGTTCAACACTATTTTACAAAGACTTCCATATGAAAAAGAATTCATGCTATTCTCCAGCCTCCAGGAATACTTGCTACAGCGCCAAAGCTAACTATCAAAAAAAATTCATAAACATGAACATATTATAATACATGAACTGAGTTTAATGGGGAATATTGCAGTTGAAGCTGGAACAAGACTACATTATGGCCTTACTTGGATCACCGTTCAAACTTCATTAGTTGGAGTTTCAGAAAAGAACTTTTCACCAAAACTGTATCTCTAAAATTAATGTTTCATAGCGTAGTTTGACACTCGGTCTCAATTATACCATCAAAAGTGAAAGCAAACATGAAATAAAATAATTACATGTTAAACATAACAATCTCCGATCTCAATTAGCAAAGAAATTTACCCCACAGTCTGGCTGTCCAACTCTTTCAGGGAGTTCACCTCCATACTGACCAATCTGTAAATTAATTGAATCACTGACAATAAATATACTAGAATAGAGAACCAATACCAAAACCAAACTGGACAACCGCCAACAAACTGAGAATTTAATACTAATTTATATAAGCTTCACTCTGAAACTACCACAACCACTTCAGGCCAACTAAAAATGTTAAAAAGCTCAGTTACCTGCCCTAAATTAGAAGGGTGATTAAATCGACAATTGGGTCCATAACTGCACGTTCCAGTTCTCATGTAATAACTGCAATCTGGTTCGCCCGGACGATCTGGAAAGGGTCTTGTATGAGCAGCACCACCTCCATCATCATGTTTTTCACTAGTCTGAATTCTCAGTCTCCTTATAGCCTCTGCAATTCCAAAAAAATATACATATAAAAATATATTATAATATTCAAGCACACAAAACAAATTAGACATCTAGGAAAAGACCATCCAAATGTCAGTATTTTCTAATAAACACATGATAAAATAAAAAAAGAAGCAATTTTTCAAAGAAATTGACTTAAAAAAACAGTTCATTAAACTGAATATAATTTTTTTGGACACGAGAAAAGAAATTAAACAGATGAAACTGCTATTTTACGACAGGAGATGCATCGCTGTGTACGAAAACAGCAAAAACAACAATTCTCAAAGCATTGATTATCGTACAATTCTCAAAAGATCAGTGGTTCAAATTCAAGAGTTTTTAATAACACGCTTGAAAAACTGATCGAGAGAGAGAGAGAAATAGTCTTTCACCTTACAGCGAATAAGATTAAAAAGAATACCTTGAATGTTATCGACGGACTGATTAGAAGAATTGGGGACCCCAACATTCCTCTTCACCTGCCGATTATCCGGCATCGATGTCCGATTACAATATATATTTCCTTGACGATAATGATCCTACCAAAACTGAACTCACACTTTTTTGATTGTGGAGAGACCTAATAATAATTTATGATCATCAATGTGTGGTGTGAAGCCAAAAAAAATAAAAAGACGGAATATAATTACCAAAAAAAATTCCGATTTGGTAATTTTCTTATTTTCTCTTCTTCAGTTTCTTCCCTCTTTCTCTCTCTTGCTTTTTTGTTTTAGATTTCCTTTGGGGTGTGAAAATCCCGGATTTAGGATACTGCAATTAATAATAAAGTAAATTAATTAATTAAAGTTATTTCACTCGTGTACGAATACAGTAGTAAAATATATAACTTGCCTGAAGGAGAAGACAAAGGTGTCCCCTACGTGCTTATTGTCATTCTCGTGACGTGGAGGCTGATTTTGTCATTTCAAATGTCCTATTCATTGAGAATTGAAATTTTAAAAAATAAAAATAAAAATTACATGAATAATAAATAGAATCGTGTGGATGAAATTTTAGAAATATCAGTTAGAATTCCCTAATATACTAATCCCACTTTTTTACATTTTCTTAATTTATTTCAAAATTGAAAATATATTTTCATATTTTATATTTTAGTATTTAAAAAATATTTTAAGAATTTTTAAAATTTACACGAGATTTTTATATTTTAGTACAAACAACCGTGATTGCTATATATTATCTAAAAATTATTATTAATTATCATGTGGCTGTCAAAAGTCAAGTAAATTCATATCAATTTTAAATGTTTGAATTTCATAAAATTATTCTAAAAAAACTAAAATATATTTCTAGTTCTATAGCAAAAATAATATATTATTTATATTTTAATTAAACTTAATATTATTATATCAATATTAATAATTTTCACTAATATTACCAATATATTTTTATAAAATTCATCGTTTTAAAAATTGTGTATGTAACTTTGTAATGGAGGGAGTACTGTGTTTCTGTAAGTATTTCTTTAGGGGTGTCGACTGTCGAATCGGAAAGTGCAGAAAATCGTCGCCGTTTAAAGGGGCGAAATGGTTAGCGTGAGCAAGAAGTAATTCGGATCATGACCATTCAGTAGGCCCTGGCCCCTGTATTGTGACCGTCGGATTTGAAAGCTTTAGTGGGCCCTCGTAGGATTGGAACTGTTAGGCATGTGCGGGTCCTACATTATATAAACTCTCACGCCAATATTAATTTAAAATTTCTATATATTTACATGTTTTTTTGTTCTCCGTGAAAAAGAGAAATATGTGTGTCCATTTCGAATTAAAAATATATTACATTAATTTTAAAAAATTAAAATTAATCTTATATTTTGAAAGTATATAAATTACTACTACCTTATATGGTAATTTTTAAAAGAAATACATATAGAAACTTGAGAGAAATTAAGAAATAAAGTAGAATATAGGCAATATATTTTTTTCACATAAATCTTATATAACCTTCACAAAAAACAGTTGTTTTAGTTGGCGAAGTTGTATGGTGTACTGAGATAAAGTGCTTTTAAGTATATAATTTTTGATAAATGTATTTTTATTAAAATAATATTTGATTTTATAATTATAAAATTTTTAAAATATTAATACTAAGCTAAAATAATAGTATGATATGAGTTTGTTTTTATGTTTTTAACAGTTGAGAAATAATTATGTACGTTGTACTTTTGTTAAAAATGTCTCAACCAAAAACACAATTTTTTTGCTTCAACCAAAGTAATTGTTGAATCCAAATTTTAATTCTTTAAAAATATTTTTGAGAAATTATCAAACTCTAAAATGTTAGTATTATTTTTAATTTTAAAGTAATTTTTGGCCACCCAAAAGGGCTCTGGGTAGGATTAATTATAATCGGAAACCGTAGCCATATTCCCATATTAATACGGCGGCCGGAGGGAGCATGCAGCCGGTAAACAGCAGTTTTCCTTGGCGGTGTAAATTGCAATGAGTGCACAGGTTCCGATACAAGTAACCAGCTGAGCTGCCCAGAAGGATCAAAGCATTACAAGGAAAAGGTGGTTCAAATGAGGACAAGTGTCCCAATAACTTTCCTACGCTAATTTCCTTTGACCCAACTCATTTTTCCATTGGAGTATATTTTTCAGTCTCCGGACAAGAATTTGGTGGGGCCCAACGGGGTCAAAAACTTCAACTAGGGTCTTTGTGATGATGATAGATTTAAGAAACTGAAATGTTCATACTAAAAAATACTATTCATAATTTTTTCATATAAATCATAAAAAGACTAAAATACATTTTAAACCACAAATTTTACATTGTTATTAAGGTTTGTACCTTAAATTAAAAAAAGTGCTTAAGTACATCCTAAATTTTATTTCATCTAAACAAAACGCACATTTTTTAGATTTTACAGGTCAAAAGTGATTGAGACTCGCACACGTGTGGTTTTGATGAGGGTATTTTTGTCTTTCTATCTTTTCTTCTCATTCTCACGTCTGGAACAACTTATTAAAACCCTAATTTCATCAATACCATTGATACAGCTTGATTGAGATCTAAATCTACCAAATTCGCTCAAAAAATAGGAAAAATTAGGGTTCATGGATCGAAAATGCTTGTGTATGAAGAACTCAGTAATGAAGACGACTTGGATAAGCTCAAACAATGCTGAAAGAAGATTTCTTGGTTGTCCAGATTGGTGTGAAGATGGGCACGATGGTTGGAATTTCTTCGATTGGGTTGATACTCCAATGTGTGAGTGTTCAAGATTAGTAATACCTACATTAATTAAAAGATTAGAGAATGTGAATGTTGAAATCAATGATTTGAAAGATGAATTGAATGAGTGCAAAACTAAGGCAAGGTGTGCATGGGGTCTCTTGATTGTAACTTGAAATTTTATTTTTAACTACATGTTCATCTCAACAATCAACAAAGGATTGAATTCCTTAATTGTAATTTTCTAGACTATCTATTTAAGGCTATCTATGTAATGGTAGAAATTAAATTTTTAATAGCTTTTGTGATTAGAGTACTGAGCATTTTTGATGAATGAAAATGTTGTAATTCTTAAAATATTTGATGTGATGGATGTAAGTTCTAGGCTTCTTTATGATATCCGACCAAAATGATTTTAGTTTTGTTCAAATTAAATGATAAACAACAACTATCAAAAATCATAATCAAACACAGTAGGTGCGGTTAAATTCATCAACAACAACCCAATCAACTATTATATATAAAAGCAGGACAGTCGATCCTATCTTTAATCAATTGAAAAATTCGCTGAGTCAACCCTTAATTAATTAAGAGTTAACTCGCTCAATTGGAAAACTCACGCGAGTCCATCCTTCAATCGACAAAACCATCGGTCTCTTCAGATTTCCCCTTTTCTTCCTCTTCCTCCACTATTTCCGCTTCCTCTTCTTCTTTTTCTTCTTCGCCTCTTCCTCTGAACCTTATCTGATGTCTAAATTGAACTATCCTCTTCTTTTTTTGCAAACAGAAGACACGAAAATACCTATATCTCTAGAAATTGAAACCACATCCAAAATAAACCACAACCTCAGAAAATGAAAGCTAAATAGGTGGTTGATGTAAAGTTTTTAGGGGCGAGGTTAGGAATTTTCAAGCAACGAGGACGAGGTTGACTCTGGCAAGTGGATGAACAAGGGGGATTGTGGTTTTTCAGTTGACAATTCACATATAAGGTATGATTTTGATGCGGGTTTCTATGGGATTTTGATTCTGTTTATGTTAATATAATTGTGTTCATATGAATCGAATTTCAGTTTGGGTTATTGATTTTAATATTGGGATTGTAATGTCGACCAATAGACGACGGCAGCGGCAAACAATCCCAAATCAATTTCACGTTTCAACGATGACGAAGAGAGCCGGGTGATTCCTTCGTTTCATTTACTCATCTCCACTCTTTCATTTATGTGGCTTTGCATATTCTCTCTTCTCCTATTTCAATCGCAGTTAGGGGACCAAAACTCTAGACCTGAGGAATCTGCGGACGACAAGTCTTAGCTATGATGGCAGGGACAAGAATCAAGCTGAAGATGATAAAGAAAAAGGATGGTAAGGACCTAGGACTTCATTCTATACAGGTGTTATAGATTTAGTTCTCAATTTCACACTTCCATCTCCTTAACCAACTAACTATGTCGAGGTTTCCTTATCATTTTATCAATTTTTGGAGTTATAATTGTTACTTACTTTGGCTGACTTGATGCATTTTAAGTGTTTGAATTAATGTCACATAGAATTTGTTTTGATTGTCTGAATGTCACATAATTTTGAAGTTGCAAGTCTGTATTTTTTGCTGAATTCTTTTTTGTTATACTTTATTTATTTCAGTTATGTCAAAATATAAATCCTATTTTTGCATCGTTGACAATTTTGCCATTGGCATTTTGAAGCATGTTTAATTTTGGCTTGATGGTTATAAATATACCTATAGTGATGAGTTTACTACTATTTTTGAAGCACTGCTTTTCTTCTCCTTTTCCAACTGCAATACCTTTATAGGTTTCCATTTCCACAAGGGAAATTGCTCTGTTTTGGCTGATAAGAAATTCTCCGTGGGAGTCTGCTTAGGAAAATCTGTCAAATGTGTTCATGCTTCTACTAACCAATTCTTTGGTATGTCACTCCTTTTTTTACAATTTCTTATTAAATCTCCCCTATTTGAACACTATATTGAGATGATTTTTAGTGGTCAGATCATAAAGAATGGGGAACTTAATAATTCGGATGATATTAGGGAATATTAGGTACATGGAGAAGAACAGGACTGGAAATGTTAACTGGGTTGTTTTCTTTTTTTGGTATAATTACAATTTTTGACTGAATTCATTGAGAATTTTAATGGCCTAAAACTGGATGAATTTGATATATTTCCAAAATTTTGGGGTTATTATTTGGAAATTAATCTTCTGTTGGTGGAAACAATAAAGGGAATTGTTTATAGTGTGTGTTTGTACCACTGTGCTCCGCTTATATGAAAATGATGAAGTGGAAACATGAAGCTGCTCTTAAATTTAAATATTTGGTAGCTATTTAGTTCAATTATGGCTATGAACTTGAATGCGCGTATAAATCTCGGAAATTCAACTGAATTAAAGAAAATACAGGATGATAAGAACTTTTTCAAAGTTTTAGTGATCCATTACAGTAGATTTAATCATCATTATACTAGAATATGGTTGATTCATTCATTATGCTAAATTTTCTCTCTTTCTTTTTTTCCTGCCCGAGTAGAATATGGCTGAGTTTATTTGCAAAAGAAAAATTAGCCCTTCGAAAAATTTATATTACAATCAATTGTATCAATGTGAGCCTAACTTAATCATTTGATTCATTTCCATGTAATTATACTTTCTAGAAACTGTCTTCTGAATTATTTTTGATACAATTGTTTTGTGAATCATTAGGTTCATATCTCTGATATATAAATATTTGTTTCACTAATTTTATACTTCTCGCTACTCACCCGCACTTTTGCATTTCCTTGACGTTTTCCCAAGAAAATATGAGTAATATATTTTTGATAAAAATATAGGTTTATTATTCATGACAACATGAGCACCATTATTAGACAGGAGTTCTTGCTAATATAGGTTAACTAGGAATTGGTCTGATCAATCGTTCTTTTCTTCCTACTCCCGTCTTCATCTTCCTCAATTAATACATTGGCTCTTTCCCTTCCCAACCCTCCCCCTTCCATCCCTATAAGTTCCTGTTTATTTTATCGATTTAGGCTGGAGTGCCACATATCAGAACTTCTTCCCACTCTTCTTCTCCTAACGATTGTTCTGTTTCCAATAAATGTCGATTTAAGGTTGTGGTCTTCTCTTCCTCAGTAAGGCCACCATCATGACCCTGATTCTTCGAATGGGATTATCAGTCGAAGAAGAGAATGAAACTCCATCGGAGCGAACAGAGAGAAAACAACAGTGAACATTTGCAATGGTGGATGACCCAAATATTGACTCCATCATCTCATGGAGTGATTCTTATCTAAGTTTCGTTGTTTGAGATTATCGATCGCAAATTCTCCACTCAAGAAGCACAATAATTTCACGAGTTTTGTGCGTCAACTCAACACATGTCAGTAAATCTCTTCAATCTATGTTAAATTAGTGATACTCTTTTGTATTTAGCTTTTCCCCATATATGTTTGTTTCTCAATCTTTTATTGGATTTTTGAGCAACTGGGTTTATTAATACATGTGCTAATTATGGAGTTTTGTTGTGTTTCTTTTCTATATATTAGTATTCATTCTAGAGAAGGTTGGAGGCAGTGGGCTGGATTTTTAAGATTAGATTCGATTTTTTCCACTGAAATTGTACACTACCTGTTTGATGGAATGACACAAAAAGGTCTTAAATAGTTTTTAATCTTCAATTAGACAGATTAGCATATCCTTCAAAAATGAAGTGTTACACCTATCAGTTTGTTTGCAGTGTATTTAAGTTAATACAAATTTTCTTTACTTATGTGTAACCAATGTCTTACGGGAATAAGTTGTTTGGAGATGCGCAGTATGAAGAGGCATTATTAAAGTATGACCTTGCTCTACAACTTGCATCAACGATTCCTTCTACTGCTGAATTACGTTCAATTTGTCATTCAAATCGTGCCACGTGTTTCTTCAAAATGGTATGTTATTTTCATGTCCACATCTAGGAGGCTATGTTACACAAACATTTTAAAGAAGTCTGATTGTTAAATTGAGTTACAGTTTATCGCGTGGGACGTCTCCTGCGTATGTGAAATATAATGCCAATGATCATTTTGAAATCAATACCTACTTCAAGATCTACTAAACATTATTTTTTTTATTAAGATTATCAAAGAAAAATAAAATAAAATGAAATAGCAGTATCCATGTTATTGTAATTTTGCTAAATTTATGAATTTAGATATGAATATATGATGGAGAGCATTTGTTAGATTGAATTGAAATTATCAAATTAAATTGATTTCAGTCTTGAGAATATTAATTGATTGAAAAACTCGCTGAGTCAATCCTTGATTAATTGTTGGCAGTTGATTCAAAAAAATTAATCGACTAAAAATTAAACGACTTCTCTTCTTTAGCCTCGATCGCATCTCTTCATCTCCTCCTCAATAATAAATCCCATCTCGGTTTGATCTCCTCCTACCCCCCTGTAAATCTTCTCAAATCATCTCCAATCAATCTACACTCCTTAAAGGTATGTTCTGTATCTCTCCCTCCTCCCCCACACACATCTCAAATCTCTCCTCTATCTCTGATTTACTATTTAAGGTTTCGATCTAGGTAGCAACCATGTCTCTAAGACCCAACGCTAGAACCGACGTTGGGGCGAAGAAGGTACAAGGTTGTCGTTGATGCCGATGAAGGCCGACGAAGGAGGGAGGACAACATGGTTGAGATCCGAAAGAACAAAAGAGAAGAGAGCTTGCTTAAGAAGCGTTGAGAAGGCCTTCAAGCTAACCAATTGAACAATTTCTCTGCTGCCTCTGCTTCTCAACTCGAAAAGAAGGTATATATCTATGTTAATTTTTTTTGATAAACTTTTTTTTAGTTGATTCAGGGACTGATGGCCTCAATCGCAAATTAGGTATATATTGTTCTTCTAGCATCCCAAATCTCTCTTTCTCTATCTTCCAATTTTCCCAATTTTTGACGGAATTAGGTACTTTTTGGGCTCTAATGCAAATAAAGTTTTCAATTTTTAGGTTGGAGTGATTAAAGTTTTATTGACATACATTAAAAGTGTGAAGAAAGAAGAGAGTAATGGCATTTTTTTGATTTAGTTATTGGTATCTGAGAAAATGGAGGAATTTTTTTAATATACATATATATATAATTGATATTTTGGTACTTCCATTTTCTTATATTAGAGTTTAGCAGTTATCAAAGGGGCCAGTAATTTTTGGTTTTCTGTTATGGTTTATATTTGTTTGATATATAGTATATGTATATTAGAGTTGTAGATTGTTTTAATATTTGGTTTATATGTGTACATAATAGTTTAGTAATCTGTTAAAAAATTGACCTTTAGTGATGAATGATTGAGTTGCTTTTGTTTGGAGTTTGAAATGATAGAACATTCTTCATTTTGTTGGGCAATGAATTTATTATCCGTTTTGTGGTTGTGCTCTACTGTAATACATTTTGCTCAAATGTCATACATATGCAATTTTTTTTTGCACATCACCTATTTGATATGTTGTCTATGGCCTGTTTGATATATGTGTCTATGTGTGTCAATTTATATTGACATATTGATTTGGGTGGTGAAGTACCTCCTACGCTACTTAGAATCGATCAATGGCATAAGTTAGTCTACTACTACACAGTGACTGATGCACTATTTAAATTTTCGCAAAGATTGTGGTCAACTCTCTGTTTGCATATTATACCCTAGGAATAGTTTTTAGGAATTTGGATGAAATGAATTGCTTTTGTGCTACCTGTATGGAACCCATGATCAATGCCTTGAAAGGCATTTATAGTTCCGTATTTTAAAACAATATGCCTTCTCTTACGTTAAATGTTGGTCTAAGTTTTATATTGGATCTTATTGGGTGAACAGGCAACTTTAAGTTGCCAAATTACATATTGTGGTTCTGTTCAGCATGTCAAGTGAAGATAATACAAGGAAATCTCAACTTGGTTGACAATATTTATTTGCTTTCTTCAACTGAAGTTGCTATTTTTATGTTGTATGCAGATATCTTCATTAACAAAGGAGAATAAGATATTGGTGAAACAATTACACCAAAAAATCAGCAGTCCTGTAAATATAAGCCTTAATACGAACAGAGAGAAGCATCATTTGACTACTGCAATTTCCACAAGAGAAAATAAAGACGTGACTGAGTTCTCAAGTACCGCTACAAAGGTCAGTGCTTAATATTAGTTTGTTGATTTTACAACCACTATTTATTATATATACACATCAGATATGTTGTGTTGGCTCACTCGGACCATTGTTGAAGAAATGCCTTCTTTATGCGAGACATCTGGACCATATTCTACAGTCTCCTAAGCCTTCACTATGACTGATAATTTGTATGTAATAGAAATATTTGGGATAAAGGTGTGATTTGTAAGTTTTGTGAATTTTTATCAAACAGTTTTGATCCAATATTTTTGATAAAATGGATACAACTCTGGGTTATTATAGAGTTGTACTGCTTTGCAGGTGGTAAATAGGGAAGGAGCAGTATTAGATAATGGCTTTTCGAGTTCACATCCATCAGTGGAGCGTAAGAGATTGGTTCGAGATAGATTGGGGACTAATGTGGAGCTCAACAATAAAAGGTGTGTTGCTCTTGATTTTTACTTACCATTAATCAGGCTTATCTCTACGGTTCATGTATGTAGTGATTCATTGTGGAGAATAATATCGTTCACCATAACTTACTCAAATAAAAAATAGAGATTGTTTGTATATACTCCCTTTGTCTGGAAACGGGTATTCCTTTTTCCGAATGCACCTCACTTTATATTACTATGTGCAAATCACAGTTTTATTGTAATTTTTTAACTTTGTTTCTGAATAAGTAGCTACCAAGCATTTGAATGATCCTAATTTTAATCATTTTCTTAACATATTTTTTAGGATGAGAAGTTTTGCTTGAAAATAGCAAGTAAGTTTTCAAAGTTGCTGCTTTTTTTAAGAATGAAACTGAAATTTTTTCTCTTGTTGGGATACTATGTTGTTTCAGGTTGTTGAAAGAGCTCTCTAGCTGTAGACATACGAACTTTCCAAGAATTACGAGATAAAACTTTAGGCCACAAACCAAGGTCGCGTACAATCCAAGTTATGGTGCAAGCATTACCTTATAAGTGTATAAATTATAAGTAAATCTTTTAACCATGTGTTTATAATTATAATTGAATTGAGCACATAAATTTATATGTACTAATTGGTATATTGTGATTATGTTATAGATATTTACCAATGTTTATGTAATATTTTTTTGATGAATAGTACATCGTGAGGAGCTAAAGAAGGTGAAGAAAGAAATTGTCAAATGCTCGCTATCAATGAGGTAAATAGTATGTTGTGATGTTGTTTGGTAAATACTATGTTGTGATGTTGTTTAAAATTTATCTTTGGCAAAATTAAATATTAGTGATGTGCACACATTGAATGATTGTGTAAGAAAATAAACCAACTCTTGAATGTATTGGATTGGCAATGCAAAAGCAGGTATAGGCGTATGGTATATATTATGGATTTGGGTGATAGCCCTTTAACCGTTAGGTATATCCTATTAAATTAATCATTGATTTATCGAGTCTTCACTATTCTATTGTCTTATGCTTATTGGGTGAGTGGTGTGTGTCTTATATATTTTTAGGTAGTTGTTTTCATTTGGAATGTAATATATGTTTTCGTTTTCTGGATTTACTAATGTTTGATTTTTTGTGATGTTTTGTACAGATTTTATTTCACCACCATGACGTTCTTTCTTTGAATGGAGTGATCAGCCGAATAAGGGGTGCATATTGAAAGAAAAATGAATCTCTTAATTTTATGTTAGGATAATTTAACTAATTTACATAAATTATATACTTCGAGTTCTTTTTTGACATGGATGTTGGACAAATTATTAAATCCATTATTTAAACTAGCCCGTGCATTGCACGGGTTATCAACTAGTATAAACTAAAAGCAACAACACATCACACAGCAATTGTAAAGAAGCATTTTGCTATAAATGCACACCAATATGTTTAAAGTATAACAAAACTTAAATGCACACTAAATAACATTAATACACCCAACATACATAATAGGCCATAAACATAAATGCACACCAAGCCAAACTGCTATAATTTTTCAGGAATAACTATTTCCATTTCAACAAAAGTAATGTAATTAATTAATAGTACAAAAGATCAATCCCAGTAGCAATTCAAAAACACAAACATTATCAAACCCATTATCAAACATTATCAATCCCAGTCAATTCATAATACTAGGCAATAAACACTTTCCCTAGCCAGACTTTAGTATGTAATTTTCTACCCAAAAAAGGTTAAAAAGGTCCCTAAACTAAATTTTCAACACTATTTATTTGTTGTAGCCCCTCCACTTATTGGTTTCCTAAATTGGAGCTTCTCTCTTTTGGATCTTGCTGCAGCTTATAGTGATCTTAATGGTGTGCATTGTTTTCCCTTCCATATGTAGTTTTTGACTTGTAATGTATCAGTTAAGTCATTTCTTTGACTATCCTCATAATGGATACTAGCCACCTTCTAAAACCTCTGCTTACCCTTCATCAACATTTATGCCATGACATTTTTCTGTTGCAATCCTTGTTAGACCTCCATTTGCACCAGTCATTCCTTAACCTTCCTCTGCAATATTCCTAGTCTTTTTAACCTTTTTAACCCTCTTAAACTTTGTAAAAGGTTGAGAGGATTGACTTTATGGATCCTGAAAAAATTGTGAAATCACATCTAGTATAGCCCCTCTATGATCTATGTAAGGTTATTTATTCAGTTTCTAAAACAAAGACAAACATAAACTTGTCAATCCTAGTAGTAAACAACCACATAAATAGAAACATAAAAAAATAAGAATGCAAACATAAACTTAACTTACTTTAGGACAACTTCTTGAATTGTGACCACATGCCTTACAAAATCCATATGTCAATGATGTATATTTTTTTTTCAACTTTGTTGGATCAGGATTAACTGATGGAATATTATTAGTCTTCCTTCTAACTAGTTTAGGTCTGCCTACTGGGGTATGTTTAATTGGTGACAATACATCCCAATTTAAAGCCTTTTTTTAGTGGTTATAGGCATATATAAAATCTGAGAAATCTACCTAAGTTCTGTCCTTGTCCTGATTCCGGTTCTGGTTCTGCTATTTTCAACACACAAGTAGTCCCGGACATGACTCTTCTCAACTTTGCATCATAGTCCAATACCATTCCATACTCTTGCTTAGCACTCCCTTTAATGTTTTTCATAGCTCTTTTCTTAGCTTTGTTTGCTAGTCTCCCTGATACCCCAATGTCCAAATCTTTAACTACTTTGGTATGAAACTAATCAAGTCCCCGGGTTGGATTCATCCTAATGTTATCCTCATATTTTTGGACAATCCATGCTGCATTTATAGAGTAATTCTCCCACTTTTTACTACAAGTATGCACTTTTTGTAATCTAGTAATTAAATATGAGTTCTTTTTACACTTTTGTAGTATAGAAGTACCATGCACATGGTTCTACACACCTTGCTTGGATCTTATTTGACAGGTTCTTCTTGAAATACACATTCCTTCCTTGTTTAATGTCATGATTTCTAATTGTTTCCCTCACAACAGTTGCATTACTAAATGTCATTTCCAACTCAAACTAACAATCCTCTATGACACCTTTCTTGAATTTTGGATACCATTTATGTTCTTGTTTAGGTGGTTCAGGATCAAACTCACCCTAGGCATCCTTTCCACATCAGAGTCATCACAGAGGATGAATCCCTGGTTTATGTGGTTCTTCCTCTTCATATTGAGTTTCTTCAGTTTGTTTTCCTTTCCCTTTGTCAGTGGCAGCTTTTTTTCCTTTTTCAACACCATTTCTTTTGTCTTTCTGTTTTACAATTGCACCCTCATCCCCCTCAGTGTCGTCACCCTCAACCTCTTCCTCATTGTCATCACCCTCATCCTCTTCCCTATTGTCAACACCCCCCCCCCCCAATTTTAGCACCCTTAAGCCCCCCAAGTGTGATCACCCTCAGCCCCCTCCCTAATTTCATCATCCTTTTCATCCTCACTTGATTTCTCCTCAGAACTTTTCACATAAGTGTCATCACTTAACTCTATTTCATAGTCCCCGATGGATACCAAATCTTTGCATTTATTTCTACACTCATTATTATTCTGAACTTAAACTTCAAAGTCATCTTCAAATCCCACATGTTTGATCACCTTTTTCAATTAACCTACTAGGAGGGATAAGGATACACATTGTCACAACAACATCATCATCATTTTTTAACTCCTATAATTCCCTTTCCATATCTGTTTTAAGTAACTTATAATAAAACTCAAGGTGTTCAACTTTATACCCCAACTCCTTGGCCATTTTAACTATTTTATGTCGAGAGATATAGTCAAGATGACACAAATAAAAAAACTTACACACTGTTTATGTGGGGAAACTTCAAAGTGTCCATCATGAAAAAATTTGATTGTAAAATATTCTTTATTGTCTGCAAAGCCCCAAACACAAAGTAAACACCAACGGTTATATGTGTAGACCACATTATATTTAATTTCATAAAATCCATAAAACAATAAAAAAAATATAAAATGTTATTATCAACATCAAAAGGGTTCACTACCCAACTTTATAAAAATATTATTCAATGATGTGCACCATTCCACTTTCCGACAAAAACAACATATTAAACTACAAAATTACCATATATCAAGAAATTTAAAAGTTAGAATACATCCAAAAGGTATTTTAGAAGTACTTACAATATTATGGGACACCATTATCCATAAACAATGTTGTCATCCGAATCCCTCAAGAATCTGTTGTTGTCATTCATTTTCGCACCAGTTTTGTGCTTCAAATCGCGAGCCCTAGGTCAATTGATTTGGAGATTTTGTTTGATAAGACCACACGAGTGAAGGTTGGTTGAATAACTTCTTTTAGGGCTTTCACATGTGATTTACCCAAATTACTCCTCTATAATAAGCGTTACAGGCTTAGTCGGTCACTTTTAACCGGTTAAGTTAAAAAAATGTGTCTTGTTTATGTGAAATGAAGTTTGATATGTACTTAGACACCTTTTTCAGTTTAGGATGCAAATCTCAACAATAGTGTAAAATTTGGGAAGCAAAATGTTAATCAATAATAAATGAAACTTGCTCCTTTACAAATTAGTGTAATAATAAAAGCAAAGGAATCATTTTCATTTCAGCCTCGTTTTAGTGATCATACATGAATCTCATATTTGTAAGTGAAACTTTTATTTTTAATCTATTTTAAATTTAGAGATATATTTTTATTTATTTATTTCTCAAACTTATTCTTAAGGTTAATTAAAAATATAATAGTGTTGAATGAAAATATTCAATCTCTTAAAAATAAAATTAATAATATGATAAAACTTTAAAGTTACTTTATAGTAGAAAAAAAATAAAATGTATTTCTAATTTTTAAACGAACAAAGAAGAAAACATACATCTCAAACATTACGAGGAATATAGTACTTTTGAGTCAATTGGAATTAATTCTCAATTTCTGTTCCCTTTCCCTTCATGCATCTTTGCTAATTTTAAAGAACAATTTTTCTGTCGTTATTGTAAAATGTGATGGAAGAAAACATTTTACCGAGAGTTTTTTTTTTCAAAAATGACTGCACTTTTGAGTTAGCAGAACATTATGACTCTGGCTTCAGAAATAAGAATTTTCGAAAAACATTCAAAGAATACTTAATAACTACTACTACTACTAGTACAAGTAGTAGTTTTTCAAAAAATGCCGAATAACACGAATACTAGTATTGTTCCGGATGCGACTTGACAGATATGTTAAATACCCCTTGAATTTATTGAAATTGCACAGGGATAGGAGAAGGGGAGGGGGAGGGGGGGGGGGTGTTCACTGTCTCTCTCTGCTCGACAGAAGCTGAGTATGTGTTGAGTTACTTTAACAAGTCCACAATCTGTATGCATGTTTAAACAATGGGAAAGTAGAATGGGATCATAAACATGTTGAATTTTATTAGTTATCCCTCCTGATTATTTTCTTAGGCAACTTGTAGTCGGTAGTTAATATGGAGTTTGAAAAAAAGGTTAGAATCTTGTACGACTGGTAGTTTTGAAAGTAGTTGGAAAAGTAAATGATAAAGTGTGAAATGGATTTAAAAGGCTTCTTTCTTTTTTCTAAAGCAGTTCTGACTATTTTCCTTCACTTCTTTGTGTTGTCTTTTTGGATTCCCAAAGAAACATATTCCAACCCAAATAATAATGATAGACGAGGAATAAATAGCATAGCACTGAGAAATAATAATAAGGCTACAGTTCTAAAAAAATGCTAGTGTAAAACTACAGTGTGAAGTTGCAAGTTAGTAAAGGAAGTTAAAGCAAAGTTCACAATTCAATAAATGGGGAACGTGTAATAGGTCAACAAGTTTCAAGCCCAGCACGTATTGGAATGAACCCTGATTATAGCAGATTTCAGGCAGTCCAAAGTGGGCAAAATCCTATAGAATTTAGTTGCAATTGTAGTATAGAAAATTGTAATCGTATAATCCTTATATAATCTGATCCAGCTATTTAATTAGACCTAAGGCTGATTTGCAGAGCATATATATGGATGAGTTATATTTCCTGAACCAAACCAAAAGATTGATTTTGTAATTATCTATCTGTAACCTTCTACCACGACACTCGGGTAACTTATATCCTGTACCACCAAAAAGTTGAGACACTACTACTATGTGCATCTTCCAGAGTCGCCAAAACATCAGCAGAAGAACATCGACCCAGCGACATTCTTATGCAACCTGGGCATCTCAGGAACAGGGATACTACCTGCTGAGGTGAGGCTTCCACGTCCTGAAGAGGTATCTGCAAACTCGTCAAACTTCATGAATTGGCCCGTTTGTGCCGCTGCAAGGTGGGCATAGCAGATGGGTGCCACTGGACAATATGATCAAACAAGGGAATGAATTTAGTTTAAAATATGATCAAAACAGAGAAGGAATTTAGTAAAAATAATTACAGCAACTAACATTTCTTCATTTTTTTAATTTTTTATTTAATTGAAGAATGAAAGAATAAAGAGGACAAATAAAGGTAGATAAGATACCTATGGATATTGCGGTAGTACTCCTCTGATACCTGAAGAGAGCAAAGAGAACCAAGAATGAAACGTCTACAAGTTTCAAATTTGGTCACAATAAGCAAAAAAGGTTGAGACATAAAACTTACACATATGATAGTGAATGGATGAGATTCTGCAGATCATCAGGAGAGAAACCAATCTCATCAACCAAGACATGATAGTGAGCTGGACGAGAAGTTCCCTGTATTGAGATGGAATTGTTAATTGATTAAACAAATTGAGAAAAGGAGGATAGAGTAGGAATTTTTTATCAACACTTGGTTCATCTAACAACAATATATAGAATCAACAGTTCATGATTAAACGAAAAGGCCATCAGGCGCATCACAAGAGGGGATAAAAATCAAATGAAATTTGAAAAAAATCAAAAAATCTTGGTTTCCAGTACAAATCCTTTTTAGCTGTGAAAAGACAACTATTTAGTTAGAAATTCTTCCCTCTTTTCTGGCTGCAGAATTAGGGAAAAATTCTAACTTTATCTTTTTTCGCTTCATATATGAACCAAAACAAACTAAATGCAGCTACACCGACACGAAAATCCTTATCAAGTTATCTAGATAGAGACCCTAAATATTGGACAGTGCTAACTGCGTAAAATACAATCATAATTCCGTATATGTATTGATAAACTGTGCTGTCTGACTCTCATGAACAGAGGAAACATGTCAAAACAACATGCATCAACTAAAGATTCCGGGTAAAACAAAAAAAAAATGTAGCAACTCACAATCATCCCTGCCTGAGCACACATGTAAAAATCATAGTTTTTTGGGTGTACAATTTTTGTGTCCACGACGGTACCTGCAGCGCAAGCACAAAAACTTAGAGCACCTCAGAACAGGTTAAAATGAAGAAAAATGAAGTGAAACAGTAGAAAAAGGCAGACCAGGAGGAACGTTATCAGTGACGCCACCAGCATGAAATAGCTTTGTATGGTGATTCTTTTGGGCCACAATCACTGTGAACTTGGGAACATTTTCCTCGCCAAGATAGTGATAAGCCTACAGAAACAAAAAGTAGCAAAGCTCTATAATAATTATTAAGGTATTCAATTAGATGATTCTAGTGGTTAACATAATCCTTGAACATGCAAGAAAAGCATGAAACACCAACCCTCGACAAAAATAGCAATGTTTTTAAACTTAAGAGCAATGTGGTCTTCTTAGTTCTTAGCGACTGACATGGTTATTTGATTTATTTATTTTTTTAAAAAAAGGAGGTGCTGCAAATGTTTTGGACCAAAGCACACAGGTGTTGTAAATAAGTGGCTGGAATTTGCCAGCATGAGGCATTATAACTCTTATGTCCTTATACTTTCAAACCTCAACTTATCAATTCAAAATTGTTAGACAAGCAATAAAAATAAAGGTACCTTTATCATTTGATCAAGCTCATGGTTTAGAACTTGGTTAAACTGTGATTCACTAACCCCGTCCCTGAGCATAAGCAAGATAAAAGGTTATATTTTATGTAGATAAGATCATGAACTCAATATCAATAACTTCATCAGTGATACCTAAAGACAACAATCTGAGATGGTTTACGGCCGTTGCTTGTATTGTAGAAATCCAATAGCAGTTCCCTGTAGCGTAACAGACAGCAGTACTATGATAAATTTCAAAGCCAAAAAGTTCAAAAGGCTTATATATATATATAACTAACTATAAGTATGTCCAAATGAGAATGGAAAATTCGTTACATATCAGACATACCTCATGATGCCATCATCATCTTTCCCATCGGGAGAAGGTTTGAACAAAGCTTCAATCATCTCAACTTTTGATGATTGTGTCCGCACAGCTGCTCTGTACCTTGATATTAAAGGCCAAGATTGAGATCCAACAACCTAAAAGTATGAACCATTAGTGGAGCAAAAAAATATTTATCTTGCATTATTTAAGAGAGAGTGATCAACTAGTATACTATACAGATAAAAGTGGTAGCATGAATACCGCAGCAATGGATGGGACATCTGATCTACCGGGACAGCCATGAGAGACATCCATGCCCAGTATCATTGTTGGAGTATCTTTTATCATTGGAACACGAGAAGCATGCTCTATCGCCAACAAAGAATTAGTTCCTCCTAGCTGAAAAGAAAAGTAACATAAAGAGACAAAAAGTGATAATGTTATGTAAAGGAAATAATTAATATGATTATAATCTCGAGCTTTGATTCTAAATACACCTTGGAATTGATTTTGAGAAGAACATTTGTGAGGTACTGGTCATTGATTTTTGTAGGGGAGACGCATTGCGTGGCAATTCCAAAATCACTCAGACATTTCTTCTTCCAAGGTCCTTAGGCACATAAACCAGAAGGCATTAAATATTACATTGCCCTCAAAATATTAGGTACAAGAAGGAAGCATATTCAATACCATAGATATCAGAATTCTTTCGCTCTGGTAAGACACAAAGAATAAACTGAGGAGGACCAGGGAGCTTTATTGTGATCTGTTCAAACATCTTCTCTACTCGTACTAGATTGCTAGCTCTTCTATACTGTTGTTCTTCCTCAATTAATGTATGTGGGCGTTCAATAACCTGAATGAACAAAAACATGAAGGATAAGATATCAACTAAAATATTCTCAAAAAAAATTACAGTAATAATAGTATGAACCTACAATGCCCTTGTTCCTTCCAGAGTTAATTAGCTCCCGTGATAGATGACTTGAATCACAACGAGCAGAGAAGTTGACAACTGCCCACCGTTCTATTCTGGTGGGGTTCAAAAGTCTCTGTAAGGAAAAAAATAAATTTAATCATTGCACGTATCAGAGAATAATGAGAGAACGGAGGATAACCTACCAGGTATCCAAGTTAGATATCCAATCCTCTAATACTACGTAGACGTAATTTTAAGACAAATTTCACTAAATGTGACAAGAGACAAAATTAAACGGAGTAAATGTGTTCAAAGATAATAATAAGTGCAAAAATGTTGAGAGACATTACAATCTCTTTTAATTTGTCTCAAACTCTGAAGTATTACAATCAGATATTATATATATAAGCTAAAACCATTTTATTGATCGAGGATGTGTGAGGAGGGTTTACCAATTACGGGGCATTACCTTGTTATTAAAGTTCCATCGTCCATTACGGGGTATGCAATCTTCACTATTACCAACCTTCAACTGCAGTTTGCATGAAAATTAAATTTAAGACGGCGTCAGCAAAATTTGATTCAGAGATTATTACAGAGGTACTTTAGGAGAAACTAATATCTACCTTAGGTGCCTCGAGGACCCGACCATCAAATTGAGTAAGCTGTTTCTCAATTAATATACCACAAGCAGAAAGGAGGGGGTCTTTATCATAATGGTAATTGTTCATAGCCTGTCAAATTGAACGAGCATTGATTTTTTTAACACGAAAAAAATGAGCATTATAATGTTATCAAAGAAGAAAAACTAAGAGAAAAACATTAAGTGATGAGGAAATTTTACATCAGTAAGAACACGTTTTCTCTCCTGAGGCTTTTGCCTTGACTTTTCCACTAGTGATGCTCTCTGCTGTGAAGACAGTGCCTTTGTATATCTTTGAAGTGAAACCAGAGAACAGAGCTGGAATCAAAGGGGAAAAAATTCAACTGCTTAGTGCAAAGAGAAACATTCTGAGAGTGGAACAGCAGACAAGAATCACCAACCTCTAGCGGTAGATAATTGGGCCTTTTGGGTTTACCCACATCAAGGCATGGCATGTACGTAGAATAAGTAAGCTCTATGTTCCGGTGTTTTGTAAAGTACTCATACACCGAAATCTCAACAGATTTCCCTTCATCATTAGCACCATCTCCGCTTTTCCCTTTCAAAGAAAAACTTTTTAAAACATAAACAAAATTAGAACTTCATGTGGCACATAATTTATAATGAAAGGAAAAGATCAATGGAACAAATGAACACTTACTACAGCTCATTGCAAGGCTTTTCACTCAACCCTATAATTTTGAATTCCATGTTGCTGTGCCTTGCCTTAACCCTCATATTTTTCAGCATTTTTTTGGCCTAATGCATTCATGAATTTGCAATTCAATAAGAAACAAATAAAACAGAGGCACAATTGAGATAGAGAAGGGTTGGAGTTATGAACTTGCTACCTTCACCCAGTCTATAGCACGAGGATCCCTTGCACCTTGATTAGCTTTTAGAAACTCAATTACAGGTCCGGGGGTAAGGATCATAGTTGTTGATACATCTGCAGAGACAAATGTTGGCATCATGAAAAATGAGCAAGTGACAGCATATAAAGATAATGATAGAAGAAAATAATAGTAAGTATACCTATATTCAAAGACAAACCGCCATGTGTTGTACGAAAGCTTGAATGAAGCCCTCGACAGCCCATTACCCCGCCTCCAACATCAGTGAACATCCTTGAGTCATCATGAAAGAATGACTGCCTGACTAAAAGGCACCCCCTGGCATTCAAAACCCATAAAAGTAAGCAAGCAGCAACCTTAAACAGTAAAAAAAAAAAGAGAAAAAAGTGAGCAGTTTCAAATACCTATTAGCTGCTTGCTGTCTCAAAACAATATCAAGCACCCTCAATGCATCTTGAACCTTTTCAGTCTCAGCTCCTTTGAGGGCGAGCAAAACAGATTTCAAGGGTATCTTAGTAGCATAGCTGATCTCTACTATGAAAGATTTTGATTGCAAGGATCGCCTAGACCTTTTACCAGGCTCACTAGGGCTTCCATTGCGGGAAGGGCTCCCACTAAAATTCAAATAATACATTGTAAGAGTCTACACAAAGGGGGTATATGGACAATTAGAAAGTATAAAGAGGATACACACTGTTTTGCAAAGGACTCCTCAAGCACCACTGTAAACTCCAGCTTATTTTGTGGTAGAGGTCCCACAGTGTACAAGCTCTTCTCTCCATCATATGCAAACCTCTTCCCAGCAAGTTCAGAGGAGTATGTCTGGTACAATTTATCAACAATTTTTCTGCCAATTCCCTTGTTCTCAACAGCTTTTTTATCTTCATAACTAATAGAAACCTGCACATATTATAGCACAATTAAAATCATTTTTGAAATGTTAACTCCAAAAATTAAACAGAGATATGGGACAATCATACATTATACTGGTAAAACGTTTCATCTGCAGAACTGACAGAAACTTTAAAGTGGTTTGCTTCCAAAGGAATACGACGTCCACTACTCCCAAACCCTGGTCTACTAATCATAGGACGCTTCGGAGGATCAGCTCGTTCCGGCTTCACATTGGGCGGTATAAATGGTGGGGGCGGTGGCAAAGGCTGATCCCCACCTACCTTCTCATCACCTGCTTTCTCCATCTTATACTTCAACTTCAGAAACTAACAAATTTAATACAATAAACATACATATTAGAATCATTATAAAATCAGCTGATTCTTACTTTCTGTAAGAGTGATGGAGAGAGAGATTACATGCGCTCAATCCAAAACAGTATTAAAGAAATGATTTGATGATAAAAGAAAAAGAAACCACCACTTAAAAGATACAAGTCAAGTGGGGCATTAACACTCCCATATTCTGAATAGTTATATGCTGGTTGTTCAACAAAACTAGTTATGAAGAAGCTTAAATCAAACAAAAAAAGAAGAAGGATGCAATCTTATGTAACTGCAATTTTGTACAATGATTATCAACAAGGATTACATAAAAGAGGCTAGAAATTTAGAAGACTTTGACAAATACTTTCTCAAAATCAAACACAATTCTGTACTCAATTTGAAACATCTTCATCACAAATAATTCGGGATAAATCTAACTAAAATAACATGGAAAATATATAATGAAAATATTTATGAAGTTGACTAGTAGTCCCTCCAGGAATTCTTCCCTAGTTGAGGAAATGTTCATTAGCATTACTTTTATTATTTACGTAATTTACAGTATGAAAATTACATATAAGAGAATCCCATATGGTAGTGGAAACTGGAAAGCAATGATACTAGGCTAAAAATAAACTCTTCCTCAGAAACCAACAGCGATACACACAGAAGCACACACAAGTAAACATGCCTAGTTCATTTTGCAAACAAGCATCCAAGTCGGTAACAAGCATGAACTAAGATTTACAAGTGTACAAGTTGGTTTACCGTTTACAAGAAAAGATAGTAAGATACAATTGAGCATACAATACTCATATATATATATATATATATATATATATGAGTGTGTGTGTGCCAAAGACAGTTGTTAACAACAGGTCAAGCACTAGTGACATAATTCAAATAGAGACCATTTAACAAATTACTGAATATTCCTACCAACATCCCCTTTAGGCCTTTACCCTCCCAAACACAAGGGAGATGCAAATAAGTAAACTAGGAATAAAACACCCAATAGAAATTTAAACACAAGGGAGATGCAAATAACTCATTAAGTTAGGTGAGTAGCAGGGCTCTGGTCGGACAAACCAACCGACGGATTTCCGACAAGTCTTTCTTGCATTTTTAAACTAGAAATAAAACACCCAATAGAAATTTAAGAGTTAACCAGCAAAAGATAATAAACAAAGTGGTTAGGAAAACCATAGAAAGATTACTAGCACTGATTGGTACAACACAAAATCAACACAGCACAAACTAAAATAGAACTTATATTGGAACAAACAAGTCAAAGTTGGTGTTGAACACTCACATATTCTGAATAAATATCTGCTTATTGTTCAATGAAACTAGTTACAAAGAAGCTTAAATCATTGTTGTTGCTAGAAAATGCAATTTTGTATAATGATGATGATCCACAAGATTTACATACAAGATGCTAGAAACTTGGAAGCCTTTCTCAAATATTTTTCTAAAAAAAACTAGAATAACATGGAAAACATATAATGAATCTATATGAAGTTGACTAGCAGTAACTTGTTAAATGGTTATTAATGTGACTAGTGGTTGACCTGTTATTAATAACTATTATTGGCCTATATAAGTGAGTATGTGAGTATCTGATACATGCATGTGGAATGGGTTATCCTGTTATAATACCGGCATCCGAAAGTAAATCGCGAAGAAAAGACCAAGAGTGAAGCAGATGATAGCAAATAAAGCGGATAGAAAAAACGTAACGGGAGTACTAGCACTGATTGGAACACAATCTGTCCACATAAAGCATTATGCATCTTCAGATTAGCTATAAAAAAAATAATTTAAACCCACACCCAAAACAGAGCTAAAAAAATTAAACCCACACCCAAATCAGATATAGAATCTCACAGCCCCACAAACACACACACATACACATACATATATATATATATATAAACCTTATTCTGCAGTGTACGAGTTCAGTAAACAAACACCAACTCCTTCACAAGCATGCTACGCAGGAATAGAAACTCGGACTCAAATAATACCAAAAGAACATGAATAATAAACTTTAAGAGAGTTTATAAAAAAAGTTTTAACATTTTCTCTCACCTAGCGATAGTTTTGATTTGATTAGGGTTTTCAGTCACAGCGAAAGAAGAGAGAAGAACAGTTCCCCTCTATGACTCTCTCTCTTCACTCTTTCAGTTATTTGGCTTCGGAAGGAGAATGGAGGGAAAGGGTCTCTGCTTTGTAAAGTATTTATTTTTACTCTCTTCTCTGGCTGCAATCGTTTTCTCGGTAATTTATTATCCTGTACGTACTTAACCATCATATATATGTAATACATAGGGTTTGATGAGTGTTGCTCCACCGTTGGATTGGCTATAGTGTTATGACAAACTATGACAAACACAATAAATCAACGTAGAAAGATAAAGACAATAACACAAGGTTTTACGTGGAAACCCAAATCGGAAAAAACCACGAAGAAGACAGAAGAAATCCACTAAATAAATATTTGAAGAATACAAGATAGAGAGAGAATTATTAGAATACTTCTGAATGAATCTGAATGTCTCTGAATATCTTTTTCTGAATCATTCGAGGAAACAGCATCTTTATAAGTCACAGGGTCACAGGATATTCAGAGACATTCAGATTCATTCAGAAGTATTCTAATAATTCTCTCTCTATCTTGTATTCTTCAAATATTTATTTAGTGGATTTCTTCTGTCTTCTCCGTGGTTTTTTCCGATTTGGGTTTTCACGCAAAACCTTGTGTTATTGTCTTTATCTTTCTACGTTGATTTATTGTGTTTGTCATAGTTTGTCATAACAAACTGGTATCAGAGCTTGGTTATTATCGATCTATACTATGGCATTGAGTTCGACTTCATCAACGAAATTTGATATTGACAAATTTGATGGAAATATTAGTTTCAGTCTTTGGCAGGTTCGGATGAAGGCTGTTCTTACTCAGCAAGGCTTGAAGAAAGCCATTGTAGGGAAGCCAGTGAAGCCTGTAGATATGTCTGATACGGATTGGGAGACGAAGAAAGCTAGCGAGATATTGTCTGAGTCAGAATGGGAAACTATGGATGATAAAGCACTTTCGGCAATTCAGTTGTGCCTTTCAAATGATGTGTTGCAAGAGGTGTTAGCGAAAACTACAGCTGCTGATTTGTGGAAGAAATTAGAATCTCTCTATTTGACGAAGTCCCTCACCAATAGATTGAGACTTAAACAACGTCTTTACACCTTGCATATGTCAGAAGGTACTCAAATCAAATCTCATATCACTGAATTTAATTCGATTGTAACTGAGTTGCAGAATATTGATGTTAAGATTGATGATGAAGATCAAGCCCTATTGTTGTTAGTCTCATTACCTCCTTCATATAAGCACTTTAGAGACACTATGATCTATGGTAGAGACACTATCTCAATTGAGGATGTTAAGACGAATCTTATGAGTAAACAAAAACTAGATTCTGAGATGACTTTTGGGAAAAGTGATGATCAAGGTGTTGGATTGTTTACCAGGGGGAGGTCAGTTGAGAGAAGTTCAAAAAGTGGCAGTACACACAGATCAAAATCTAGGAATAAGAATTTCAACTGTAACTACTGTCATGCAAAGGGGCATATAAAGCGTAATTGTCCGAAGTTGAAAAATAAAGAACAGCGAGGAGACAATCATGGTCAGATTAATAGTGGACAGAATGTGCAGAACCAGCAGAATCAGGGGGCAAGAAAGCCTGCTCAGGCTAGCGTTGCTGAGGATAGTGATGATCTTCTGTTAGTAGCTGATGACAGAGAAAGACTTAACAGTGATTGGATTTTGGATTCTGGGTGTTCTTATCATATGTGTCCTACTCGTGATTGGTTCTCCACATATGAACCATTTGATGGTGGAATTGTTTTGATGGGAAATAATTCTAAATGTAAAGTAATTGGCATTGGCACAGTTAAAATTAAGATGCATGATGGCATAATCAGGACATTGTCAGATGTTAGACATGTTCCAGGTTTGAAGAAGAATCTCATATCTTTGGGTACACTAGATGAAAATGGGTGTAAGTACACAGCTGAAAGTGGAGTTATGAAGATTAGTAGAGGCTCTCTTGTGTTGATGAAAGGAATTAAGGTCGGCACTTTATATAAGTTGGAGGGTTCTACAACTACAGATTCAGATATAATTTGTTCTTCAGTTACTGCGGATGACACCACCAGGTTGTGGCATATGAGGTTAGGCCATATGAGTGAAAGAGGCATGGATGCTTTGAGTAAAAGAGGTCTTTTATGTGGACAAAAAATAGGAAAGTTGGACTTCTGTGAGCATTGTGTCTTAGGGAAACAGAAACGAGTTAGTTTCAAGACTGCGGTTCATAGAACAAAGGGGACTTTGGACTACATTCATTCAGATCTTTGGGGTCCTTCACGGGTTCCTTCCAAAGGTAGCGGTGCACATTATCTGCTAACCTTCATTGATGATTACTCCAGGAAGTTTTGGGTCTACTTCTTGAAACATAAGAATGACGTTTTTGTGACTTTCAAACAGTGGAAGACTTTGGTTGAGAAGCAGACAGGAAAGCAGATTAAGAGGTTCAGATCAGATAATGGCCTTGAGTTTTGTGAGACTGAGTTTAATGAGTTCTGCAAGAATGAAGGAATTGTTAGACATCGTACAGTTGTGAAGACACCGCAGCAGAATGGAGTTGCAGAACGGATTCATGAACAGAACCTTGATAGAGAAAGCCAGGTGTATGTTGTTAAATGCAGGTTTGGGCAAGGAATTTTGGGCAGAAGCAGTGAACACAGCTTCTTTCTTGGTGAATCGTTCTCCTTGTACAGCTATAGAATGTAAGACCCCTGAAGAGGTTTGGTCAGGTAATCCTGCAGATTATTCATCTCTTAGGGTATTTGGTTGTCCTGCATATGCACATGTGAATGAGGGAAAACTCGAACCTAGAGCAAAAAAATGCATCTTTCTTGGTTATGGTTCTGGTGTGAAGGGTTATAGACTTTGGTGTGCTGATCAGAAGTCAGCGAAGGTCATTATTAGCAGAGATGTTACTTTTGATGAGTCAACTATGCTTCATAAGAACAAGGAATACTCTGTTCCTTGTATTGATAGTTTTGATAGTGTTGGTCAGAAGGTGGAGCTTGAAGTAACTTTTCCCCAGGTTCAGAAATCACAACAGAGTTCCGATCATGTGCCTACTACTACTGTTGTAGATGAAAATATAGTTCCAGAGGAGGAACAAGTGGACAATCAGTATAGTCTCACTAGAGACAGGGAAAAGAGGACAGTGCGACCACCACAGAGATATGGGTATTCAGATTATGTTGCTTATGCCTTATCAGTCGCCGAGACAATTGAGTATAGTGACCCTGTGACTTATAAAGATGCTGTTTCCTCGAATGATTCAGAAAAATGGTTGTTCGCTATGAATGAGGAGATGGAATCTCTTCAGAAAAATCAGACTTGGGAGCTTGTGAAACCACCTAAAGGTAAGAAAATTGTGGGCTGCAAATGGATATTTAAGAAAAAGGAAGGCATCCCAGGAGTTGAAGACGCTAGGTATAAGGCTCGACTAGTAGCTAAGGGATTCAGTCAAGTCGAGGGAATTGACTTCAATGATGTGTTTTCACCTGTTGTGAAACACAGCTCTATTCGAGTATTACTTGGTTTAGTTGCTATGCATGATTTGGAGTTGGAACAACTCGATGTGAAAACAGCTTTCTTGCATGGTGAACTTGATGAAAAGATTTATATGCGTCAACCTCAGGGATTTCAGATTCAAGGAAAGGAAGACCACGTTTGCTTGTTGAAAAAGTCCTTATACGGTTTAAAGCAATCTCCCAGGCAGTGGTATAAACGATTTCACTCATTTATGGTTGGGATCGAATATAGCAGGAGTCAATATGATAGTTGTGTGTACTTCAAGAAACTTCAGGATGGCTCATTTATCTATTTGTTGCTTTATGTTGATGATATGTTGATTGCAGCAAAAAATAGTTCAGAGATTGATAAGCTAAAATCACAGTTAAGCACTGAGTTTGAGATGAAAGATTTAGGGGCTGCTAAGAAGATTCTTGGCATGGAGATTCAGCGAGATCGCAGAATTAAGAAATTGTACTTATCTCAGAAAGACTACATCACGAAAGTGTTAGATCGTTTTGGTATGAAGGATGCTAAACCAGTAAGTACTCCTCTTGCTGCTCACTTCAAATTATCAGCTGAATTATCTCCTCAGACAGATGAGGAGGTTAGGTATATGTCAAGTGTTCCCTACTCTAGTGCAGTTGGTAGCCTCATGTATGCTATGATTTGTACTCGTCCAGATATTTCACATGCCATTAGTGTGGTAAGTAGATATTTATCACGTCCAGGTAAAATTCATTGGGAAGCTGTGAAATGGATTTTAAGATACTTGCGAGGTACCTCTGATGTTGGTTTAGAGTTTGGAAGAAATGGCGATACCCTTATAGGGTATGTTGATTCAGACTATGCTGGTGATCTTGATAGGAGGAGGTCGTTGACTGGTTATATATTTACCCTTGGAGGTTGTGCAATTAGTTGGAGAGCTACTTTACAGCATACGGTTGCTCTATCTACTACAGAGGCAGAATATATGGCTATTACAGAGGCTGTTAAGGAAGCTATTTGGTTGCGAGGCTTGTTTGGAGAGATCAACATGGATCATAGAGTTACTGTTGTCCATTGTGATAGTCAGAGTGCTATACACTTGACCAAGGATCAGATGTATCATGAGAGGACAAAGCATATTGATGTTAGGTATCATTTTGTTCGAGACATTGTTGAAGATGGTGACATTAAGGTCTTGAAGATTGGTACTGCAGACAATCTAGCTGACATGTTAACGAAGCCGTTACCACATACCAAGTTTAAACATTGTTTGGATTTGGTTAGTGTTCGATGCACTTGAGTTGTGCATTTTGAGAAGAGGAGAAAGTTCACTGTTTGTGCTATATTTGGAGGATTCAAGTCAAGGTGGAGATTTGTTGGGTATGACATGATTCCTTATTGGTTTTGGATTTAGGTATTATCTAGTTCCTTATTGGATTTGGATTTAGGTATTACCTAGAATCCGTTTTGGTTTAAGGAAAGTTATCTTTCCTAATTATACTCAATTTAGTATTTCCTATCCTATTTTGTTATGGAATTTCCTATGGCCTATAAATATAGGTGCTAGGATTTTGGGGAAGAGATATTCAGAGACATTCAGATTCATTCAGAAGTATTCTAATAATTCTCTCTCTATCTTGTATTCTTCAAATATTTATTTAGTGGATTTCTTCTGTCTTCTCCGTGGTTTTTTCCGATTTGGGTTTTCACGCAAAACCTTGTGTTATTGTCTTTATCTTTCTACGTTGATTTATTGTGTTTGTCATAGTTTGTCATAACATATAGTCATCATCTTTGTCGATGATTCTCAAATGCCTGTCTAGATTCCAATTTTCTTCAACCTACTATTAACATTAATATTGATATTACCGGTTTATTGTACTTTATTCTAACGTGATGTAAAAGTAATTGAAAATTAAATTAAAGAAAAAACACGAAATAATTTTTTTCAGTTCAACGTGTTTAGGGGATATATATATATATATATATATATTATTTTATTTATTTTTTGGAAAAATAGGATATGTAGTAGACATCCAATATGATTGTATCAAAAATAAACAGGTACGATCAATTACATATATCTACGGTGTTGATCACATGATATGTATAATGTGCGGGGTACGTTAATGGTGTGCAATACACTGAATTCTATCCCCTACTTATTTCGAATGGCAAGAATCCTTAAGGTAATTGGTTCGTTCAAATCGGGGGCAGATATCACGCGATTTCGCTGTCCGTGAAGAACACGTATTTCCAAGTGTTCACACTTATTTGCTTCTAATGTGTGTGCACGTGGCATTTGCGAGTGGGATAGCCGTTTCTTGGGGCGAAAGGTTCTGTTTGTAAGAGATACGCTGCATTAAGAACACCACTGCACTCTGGTAGCCCAGACCCTGAAATTGCTTCCTGTTTTTTTTTTTTCCTTTTTTTTGAAGCCTCATTTTTTGTTATTTTGTTTTTTGTGTGTTTGTTTTAAGCCCCATTTTTTATTGAGTTCAATATAATTTATAATTAAGTACATTATTATTTATTATAATATTAAGAACTGATCACCATTATTAACCAAATCAATCACGTTACATACCAAACAAGTCTCATAATAAAAAAGAAAACACAATTTTATATAAATAAATAAATAAATTTGTCTAAATGAAAATTAAACATTAAACCTAAATATCATAATGACTCAATCTTAATCATTAAGTTAAGACGATGTATGCTGGTTGTTTCCATATAAAAACAAAGAAATGGTAGTTTAGTCTCTTTAGTAAAAACAGGGGTATAATCTAAGTCAATTTGTAAGATGTTGTATGTTGGGATTACAATTTGAATCAAAACTGAACTCAAATCAAACTGGATCGATCAATTTTTAGCTGAACTAATGACTTGGTCGGTGTTATTTTACTACAAATATAAATAAATTAAATATTGTGCGATATTGAAACTTACTGTTGAATCAGTGATAGTGGGTCTATAACTCTTAACCTTCATCTTATAAAGTATATATAATATTACTAATACATTTTAATACGGTATAATGCTTGTTATAATGATTTGTCGGTGCAGTGTGATTTAAAAGAATGAACCATTTAATGCATTCTAGTATAGCATTTTCATAAATTGAGATAGGTAGGGGTGCAAATTTTTTTTTTAAAAATAAGTACGATATTAAATTACTTAATAATCGATATCGTACCGTACCATTGTCACCTTAATTAGATGGTGTGGTACTCGTTGAGTTGGCTTTTGAATTTTATTGCTCTATTTTCAGCAAAAGTAATTTTAAATTTTTGGATTCAATTTTTTCAGATCCACTCTTTTTATTGAAATAAAAATAAAATAAATCATAATTAAGAGCTAATTGACGCATTGATGATCAATTTTATGGAGAAGTTGACGTCCCCTTTTTATATACTCCTATTATTGGTACTATGGATATGGATTTACTTCCCGTATTGCTGAGTTTTTTAGTTGTTGAAATGAAAAAAAAAAAGAAATGAAATTAAAAAAAATGAAAAAAGAAAAGAAAGTTAAAACTTTCTCTTCTCTAACTTTCTTTTCAAAAGTGATTTTTTTTTGACTTAAAATGCATTCACTTTCTTTAATTTTATTTTTTTTATTCTCTAATTAAAACTCAAAGGCACTATCCTCTTTAACTTTTTTTTCCTCCTCTATTAAAAAACTTAAAGACACTACTTCTTTTTGTTTTTCTCCACTTTTTTTTTTCTCTCTAAATTAAAACTCAAATGTAGGGTGTTAGTATACCTAGGGAGAGCTAAAAATTATATGATAATTGTATAATTTTAATTAAATAACCATGATTATATTATATTATTATGACAACTATCCTGTTTAAAGTTATTTCGATGTGCGAGTTCTAATAAATTTATTATTCCCTTCGTCCCAAATTAATTGCATTTTTAAGATTTTTTAAAGTCAAATTGACTATTTTTAAAACTAATTTTTTTACTATTTTTGCTAACATATAGGTAAAGATATTATAACCAAAAGAAAGTATATACAATTTATTACTAATTTCAATTTTTATAATTTTAGAAATATATTTATATATGTTTAATTATTAATTTTAAAAATAGTCAATTTGACTTTAAAAAGTCTTAGAAAAATAATTAATTTGGGACGGAGGGAGTATTATTATGGCAACTATCCTGTTTAAAGTTATTACAATTTGCGAGTTTTAATAAATTTATTACTCCCTCCGTCCCAAATTAATTGCATTTCTAGGACTTTTTAAAGTCAAATTGACTATTTTTAAAATTAATAATTAAGTATATATAAATATATTTCTAAAATTATAAAAATTGAAATTAGTAATAAATTGTATATACTTTCTTTTGGTTATAATATCTTCACCTATATGTTAGAAAAAATAGTAAAAAAATTAGTTTTAAAAATAGTTAATTTAACTTTAAAAAGTTCTAGAAATACAATTAATTTGGGACGGAGGGAATATGTAATTGCTAACCCTATGTAAACAAAATATGTAAGGGAATCCAAACAGGCACTAACGTATTCCCTTACGTGGGCCGTTACCGACCTCAGAGAGGTTACTGTGGGCCTACCTATTATTTATCCGCCACATGGCCCACACCTTCTTCTCTCCTCTCTACGCCATATCTGTGACTCTCTCATATACTCGTACACATATCTAGAGAGAGAAAGCAGGTCTAACGAGAGATGGAAGAGGTATCAACGGGGGCAACGGTGCCGGCGGTGAAGACAGAGCTAAAAGGAGCATCCTCCGGCTTCACTTCGCCTGAATTTTGTGAAAATTCTGCCGGAAAAACAACAGACGATAAAGGAGTTAAGGTGGAGCTCGATAAGGAATTGCTATGTCCGATTTGTATGCAGATCATAGAAGACGCGTTCCTGACGGCGTGTGGTCACAGCTTCTGTTATATGTGTATCATCACTCATCTTAATAACAAAAACGACTGCCCTTGTTGTGGAAATTCTCTCTCAACGAATCAACTCTTCCCTAATTTTGTCCTTGATAAGGTTCGTTCTTTAAATTTCCGTAGTTTCCACAGTTCTAGTGATTAATGAGAAGGATATCGGAAGAGGAAAGAAAATGTACGTATTATACTGGAATTAGCCTTAATTAAGCTGCACAAGCTATTTAAATATAGTTTCCTAGAGTTTGTTTGTTTTTTTTTCCCAGCACATATTTTATATTTCGCAGTTTTGGGATTAAAAAAATGATGTAATCTGGTATAACGTACATAATATACATAATATATCTCTTGAGATGATAAAAGAAAATAGAAACCAGAAACCAAATTCAGTCAAGATTAAAACAGGAAAACATAATTCAGAAATAATCATTAAAAGAAAGAACAACAATTATTAAAAGGAGATTTATACACCGTATGACAAAACATTGTGTTGAAACCTCAAACCAAATATTTAACTATGACTTTGGATACTTCTTTCACACTTCTCTCAATGCCCCATGAAGAATCTGTGGATAATCTAGCTCTGAAACCATTCCTTTTTCTAACAACACATTTAATGGAACTCAAGCCTGACTGGTGTTTGACACTCTGTGGTGGTTCAGACCGACTGAACATTCCAGTTCTCTGCCACATCTAGGCCCAAAAGCTGGTGGACACTTAGTAAAGACCCACCGGTATATAAGTCAATACAGCATTATCCTTATTATTAAATATGTTTGTGTGTTGAGGGGGGAGAGCATATATTGTTGCTATAATACATTTTCGAGGCTGATATTCTGCCCGACTTGATCAAGATTCAATCTGTATAGTCTCCTGTCCATCCCCAGCAATAGTTTAACTTTAGAAGTCAATTATTTCCCCGGATAGTTCGACTTGAACATAATCAATCTGTAAAGATTTATGTGCATCCCTAGTGATGTAAGTTCTGATGTAAGCTCAATTGTATATGATCACACTATTGCTTTCGTCTAGCTCTCTCATGTGTTACACCATTCTTCTTAAGTCACCTTAACTTGCCTTAGGTACCAATTAGTTGAAGAAACAAATGATGTTAGTTTGTTAATACCAATTTCTTTTTTATTGAAATCTTGCTATAATATTGTTTGGATATTGATAGCTGAATATGGTATAATATAAGCTGTCTTTCATTTTCCCATTTTACATAATATTTTTAGCATATTCTCTTGAGGTAGTGGGATGCTTGGTTTAGCTTTATGACTTTAAGAAGATTGCTTGTCTGGTTTCAACAAGATTACCACCTTGAAATGGTTTACCTCACAATGCAGCTTATTGTTCTAAGGTTTCTCTGTACCACATTGTAGCTATTGAAAAAGGCTTCTGCTCAGCAAATCTCAAAAACTGCCTCCCCCATCGAACAATTTCGTCAGGCATTACACAAGGTGAGCTTGTCATTTCAGAGTACAACAAGGAATCCAGTTTCCCAGAATAAATTTGCTTATTATTATCTTATCGATACTGCTCATAGAAGTGGTATATTCTCGAGTCCTTCAATTCCGTGTTTTTCTGATCTCATTCTTTGTATGTGTGTCTTTCATTCTTTCTAATCTCATAGAAGGGAGTATGTATATTTGTTCCTTAGCATGCATTTTCGACCCAACTATACTCTTTGGTTGATAACAGAAGTTAAATTTGATATTTATCTTCTGAATTGTTGATTGAGATTGTTCTGAAACAATAAAATATCCTGATTGTTCGTAAAAATTAGATTTGATTTTCAAACTAGGGTGGTACATATGCTCTCTTAGATATTTTTTTTTCTTCAGTATCTTGCTCTATTCATCTCTCTTTCATTCTCTTTTCAGAACTAGGGTTTGTACGTTTTGATGATGTTTTTGTTGTTTTAGCTGTTATCATTTTTATCTTATTGCTACTGTATTCAATGTGGATGTTTTGTTCAATTTGTTGTATGCATAATAATTCAAATTGGATATATGACACTACATAATGTGTAATAATATATTATTAACATACCCTTGTCACATCCGTATCCTAATCTTTTAAGCATAACCGTATCGATATCATGTCATACCCATATCCATACGTTGCTTCCTAGGTTTTCAATTAGTCAATTGAAGTTAATTGGGTCAACAACTGAGGATGGCCCCAAGAAATCAAGAGGAAGGCTGAAAAGAATTGCATTGAGACTTTCTTATGCATTTCAAAAAACTATGGAACAGAGGTGACATTCAGCATTGTGATAACATACGGGATCTATGCATTTAAGACTGTTGAAACTCAGATGTGTACATTACGGAGTCCAATTTAATTGTTCTTGATATCCGTTTTCTCTGTGCTGTTCCAATGCTGAAAAGATGCAATTATTCAACTGCACAATATCTTCTACAATATTAAGCTGAGCTTTAATGGAAACATCAAATCTTACGCTTTCTCTTGATTGTTAGACAGGGTTGTGAAGTGTCAGTGAAGGAACTGGACACACTATTATTGTTGCTTTCACATAGAAAGAGAAAATTGGAGCAGGAAGAAGCTGAGAGAAATATGCAAATTCTGCTGGACTTCTTGCACTGCTTAAGGAAACAAAAAGTTGATGAGCTTAAGGAGGTTTGTAGTGGCACATTTTTTAAGAAGTTTGTACAATGAAGTTGGACCTGCTGTATTCATAGCATATTCATTTTGCAATTGTCTAATGGCTAGTGAGAATTTTAAATATCTGAAATAGAAATTTTGGTAGAATACATTTTTTCTTCTGCTTGTGGAATAGTCTATTGCCAGAATTTTGGGTCCTTTGTCTCTCAAATTACTGTATGCTAGATTTCAAGGTGGCATCCCTCTGGCTTGGTTCTGGGTTTGCCTAAGGGTGTTCCTCTTTTATTGCTTAACTAGCTAGTTTCCAAGTAAAAGTTGGCTACCAATTTTTCATAAATAACTGACTGGTCTTCTTATAAAATCTTTGTACACAGGTTATGCCCTGTTGGTATTTCTTAATGAAAAACTTTTACTACTTTTTAGGAAAACATAAATGATTAATAATCAGATTGATGATTTTATGTTTTCTATTGCAGATACAAACTGATCTGCAGTTTGTCAAAGAGGACTTAAATGTGGTGGAGCGACATCGAATAGATTTATATCGAGCGAGGGACAGGTATTCAGCGAAACTGCAGATGTTTGCTGATGATTCTACAGCAATGAGGTCTTGGTCTTCATCAATTGAAAAGAACAGTAGCAGCCTTATCTCCAGCTCTCGTAATGTACATGGAGGAATGTCTACTGGGAATTTCCAGTACAGGAAAGTGGACGGAAATACTCAAGTTAGTGCCCTTGGACCCCAGAAAAAGGATGCTTTTAGTATATCAAACTCACAACATATGAGCCAGTCAGGTCTTGCTGTAATGCGGAAAAAGCGTGTGCATTCACAGGTTAATTTATCATCTCGTTCAAAAACCACGGCTAATAATAGATTTGTATCGTATTTGGTCATTTGCTGGAAATTTCGGTGGTTATTAGAGAGTGAACTGGTCATTTTACCACTCTACAACCTCACCTTTTTATGTGATTTTATTCTGATTTTAGATACAACCATTGAATATCTAACCTCAGGATCTTCTTGTGTCACAAATTGGCCATCTGATCTTTGGTTTAACTATTTTTACCTGTAATGTAAATGGTTCTTCCTGCTATTTTGATGTCGATAACTATACCATAAAATAATGAAGTCCATCGAAGACAAAAAACTTTTCAGAATACTTGCTATTCTTGATATTTTTCTAGCATGACTAAATGTAACATTATTTTATTTATTTATTTATTTTGACAAGTTAAACTAGTCATGATTCCCAACCCACAGTTAATAAAGGTTCTTGGCTTAGCTGTTGCACATTGTTTAAACTCTGAACTTCCAAGGGATAATTAGGTCAGATGATATATTGTCCTGATGTATGTGGTAGGTTTTCACATAATTAAGATTTAATTGGAAACTATATTACAGTTAAGTGCTGAAACTCATACGTAGAATTTTATATTAAATTGTCGTTGTCATCCTTCACTGCAGTTCAACGACCTTCAAGAGTGTTACTTGCAAAAGCGACGTCAATTGGCAAACCATGTAAATAAACAGGAAGAAAGTCAGTCAAACCTCATACAGAGAGAAGGATATAGTGCAGGTCTGTCGGATTTTCAGTCTGTACTGACTACCTTCACACAGTATAGGTATAATGGTCAAACCCTCAGTTCCGTAGTGAAATTCACGGCATTGATTTTTTCTTGTCTCTTATTGTACATGGGTGGCACCCCCTTGGTGCCTCTTATACTATTACTTATCAATAAAAATTTATTGCCTCTTATACTATTACTTATCAATAAAAATTTATTGTGAAACAGTCGTTTGAGAGTAATTGCTGAACTTAGGCATGGAGATCTTTTTCACTCGGCCAATATTGTATCAAGGTAAGTTGATTATTTGCTGTACTAAGTTTTCCATTTAACCATTATTAGTTGGTTAAATAAAAATATAACATATTCTCATTTATGCAATGAATCAGTTGCTACTGAAGTATGTAAAATCATTGGAAATCATCTACCTCGTATACTATTTGTTGTTGTCAATGCTTTCTGATTGTAAAGGGTCCTTTTTCCTCTGAATTTGTTTCTCTCCCCAGCCCCTTTATTGGAGAAACCTTAAAATAGAACGGTTGTCTTCTTGAAACTCAATATTTATATTGATGTTCTCTCTCAGTATAGAATTTGATCGTGATGATGAGTTGTTTGCTACTGCTGGAGTTTCAAGGCGTATAAAGGTTTTTGACTTCGCTACGGTAAGCTTTTGATTTTCAACTGATTTCTGATTTTTATCTATGCTATTAGGAGTCTAGTAACAATTGAGCACGAGTAGACGTAATGTATGAGGATGACTGTAATCGAAATATGCTTTGAGAGAGGAGTCATGACATAATGGACAACCTTAGATGCTTAGTATGTTTTTAGCACAAGAACAACTGAGGAAGGGTGAAGAAGAGAATGATGGCTTTCTACGTTCATCGAAGTCTAGTATTTGGAGGACCTGCCTATGAACATGTATAAGAGTAAAAACTTACAGAACAAAAGAACTTGATCATCACTTTAGTGTATACCTTATTAATCTTGGTATATGCATATGGTAGTGTTCCTTATTCTTAGCCATCTCGCTCAACATGTTTATATTCTGCATGAAAATTAAGACCTTTACCTTACTTTTACTTGTTGGGTGACTATTTACCTTGCTTTTACCTTTTCAGGTTGTAAATGAACATGCAGACGTCCACTGCCCTGTTGTGGAGATGTCAACACGATCCAAACTTAGTTGTTTGAGTTGGAACAAATATACTAAGAATCATTTAGCTAGTAGTGATTATGACGGAATAGTAACTGTCTGGGATGTGACCACTAGACAGGTAATTCTAGAATCATCATGTTCTATTCCAATTTTTTAACTTAAAATGCTGTGTATGTCATGTACTACGAGTACTGTCAAATTTAACCACCTATGTCTTGACATTTCCTAACAAGTTCTATATTTTGTTTTTGCTTATATATTTTTCTGGGATATTCAGAGTGTGATGGAGTATGAGGAGCATGAAAAAAGAGCATGGAGTGTTGATTTTTCACGCACCGAACCCTCAATGCTTGTATCCGGTAGTGATGACTGTAAGGTAAAAAGTACACATTGTTTGACTTAAAATAAATCTGAAAGAATTTTCATCGGATATAAATAGGGTAATTCAATTTTATACGAGTCTTTGACATCTAAAAACAAGTAAACATCTAGAAAAGTATCTTTTGAAAATTCCTACGTTAACTATATCTAAGCTGTATCTATAGTTTGCTACAGAAAATTGCCACCTTGGGATGCATGAAGTTCAAAATGTTGAATTGAATTACCCTGAAAACGTTTAGTTTAGATGTGAATCTAATAAAATAAGTCCAGCAAGACAGTAGACTAAATACATATAAAAAATCCACAGGAGCATGCTCCTCATCTATTTCGAAATTGAATACAAACTTTTATGTTTCATGCCATTTCATCATCTACTAGAGTCTCTCACCTGAGTTGGGGATCAAAGCAGTCACTGCTCACTATACTTTCGCATCTTATCTGGGCAATCGCAGGTCAAAGTCTGGTGCACAAAGCAGGAAAGCAGTGTATTTAACATTGATATGAAGGCAAACATATGCTGTGTCAAGTATAATCCTGGGTCTAGCCTTCATGTTGCGGTAATCTATCCCATTTTCTCATTGCTTGTTCTTTATTAGTCGAACCATTTACCGGAAGTTGTCGAATTTTCTTTTTGTTGTTTGAGAGAGAGAGAAAGAGGAAGCGGTGCCGCTGGGTGTGAGGGAAATGCTTTTTGGGCTTGTATTATCCAAATTGTTTGGACTTTTTAACTCAATTCTTGTGGGGCCCATCTACTGCATAAACACGGAAACTTCACAAATATGTCATTTATTACCAACGAGTTTGAGCAAGAGTTTTATATCGTGTACTGTTAGTTATACAACGGCCCTTTCTATCTTCGCTTCTTGGTTTGTTTATTCCTGGGAAGTTGGATTTGATTTAACCATCTTTAGTTTTACTTGTAGAGTTTAAGCCTCTCTTTTCCAGTTAATGAAAATTCTTATTTTCCCAAACCCTTCTCTTAAAGCTATAGCTATAAGAGACAACATAGGATGGAATGATGATGATGAATCAGATCAAATTTAAGTGAGTGTTGTGCATTTTAGGAACAAATGCTAAGTGCCCTTCACAAACTGTCAATCAGCGGACATGCAAACTTCCACTTCCACCTATATTTCTTACTCTAATTACATTGGTGTTTATGAAAAATCTTAGTGGATTCTTACATAGGCATTTGGACATTTGGATTACTGCCATTCATGGCGGTGCAGATTTGGGATTTGAATATCAGTTGATTAAAACCTAGACTTCCCCATATATGGAAGCAGGTTGTTTTTATCTTCATAATCTGTTATCTTAAGCCTTGGACCCACTTTCCAAAAGGATGACATAAAAGCATTATGTAGGGTGCTATGTATCTAGGTATAACTAGATAACATTACCATCTAACAGTTAGCAGTGTCATCTAATTGCTCAGAGCCCCAGACACTTCTCACCCTTAATCTTTTTTCTTCTTCTAGTGAGAGAGTCTCAATGCTTTTTATCTTTTGGAGTATGCAGGTTGGCTCTGCAGACCATCACATTCACTATTATGATCTAAGAAATACCAGCCAGCCACTTCATGTGTTCAGCGGGCACAGGAAAGCTGTTTCATATGTGAAATTCTTGTCGGACAATGAGGTTGCTTCTGCATCTACTGATAGCACCTTAAGATTATGGGACGTCAAGGAAAATTTGCCGGTGAGTTGGATAGATTTTTAAGAACGGATTCTGTTCTCAGTGCCTTCATCTGCCTCTTGGTTTGCTCATTTAGGCAGAATAATTATACAGTTCTACTACCTACTGTTTTTATTATCTCTCTGTATTTTGAGACTTGCTTGGATGACACTCTTCATGAATGATGTTTCCAGATCCGGACATTTAAAGGCCATACGAATGAGAAGAATTTTGTGGGTCTGTCGGTAAATAGTGAATTCATTGCTTGTGGGAGTGAAACAAATGAAGTGTTTACATACCATAAGGTCAGCTACATTTTAAACAGCCATATTCATTATTGATGCAAATGAAAAAGTCCAACTAAAGTATTGGAACTTGCAGGCAATCTCTAGGCCTGTGACTTGGCATAGATATGGTTCACCTGATGTCGATGAAACCGATGAAGAAGCAGGGTCTTACTTCATTAGCGCTGTATGCTGGAAGAGTGATAGTCCCACATTGTTAGCTGCTAACAGCCAAGGGACAATTAAAGTGCTTGTACTCGCATCATGAATTTTAACATTATGTATTCATTGTTTTCTTGCTAATTCTCCCCCTCTCTCTCACTCACTCACTCACTCACTCACTCACTCACTCACTCCTCCTCCTCCTTCTTAGGGTTGTTTAAGCTTAGGCTTTTCACTCTTGCTGCATTGTTAAACTTGATGATTTATTATTTTGTACATATAGCTAGGTGAGGCCATTATCCTAATAACTGAAATGACCACTGATTATTAATATAAAACCTTTATGAAGTGTTCCCTCTCTCTCTCTCTCTTTCCAGGGGTGCAACTCTCCCCCTTCTCTTACACAAGACACAAACACATAAATGAACTATTTTATCTCTCAATTTCTTAAAAATACGAAACCAAGTATATCCATGAAATATATTGAAATTAAAATTACTTGATTAAAATGAGATTTATGAATTAATGGTTAGCCTACTCCAGTTAATTAGAGTAAACACATTATGATATATAATGAGATTTGTGAATTAATTTTAAAAACATATAGTGCTTATTTTAGACTGTAGTACAAAAACTTGAAACTCCTAATATGAACGAAAGGAGTATTATAATTCTTCCGTCAAAAAATGAGAGCTTTGTGATCGACTTGATACTTAGCCCCTTATGTTTATTAAGGTTGAAACATTTCTTATGCATATTAAAGCTATTTTTACTTTTGTACAATGAGATTAATCTAGGACACATTTAGGATAATTTTGTTATTCATAATTTATTTGTATTTAATTATAAAATTGATTATTAAATAGTAAATACTATTTAAATGCGTCCTAGACAAAAAGTACGAAAAAAACTAAATGAAAACACTAATTCAAATGTTTCATAATGAATTGGAGTGGAGGGGAGTTTTCAAGCCCATGTTTATAATAAATGACACAAATGATTGAAGTGCCTATAATAAATTAGCATTTAGCATCCATTCTTATCTTCGGTCTTCAAAAGTCCCCATCGAAAAACCCCATGCAAGTCAATTTAGCTAAGCTGGAAATAACTATGGACCAATTGCTCGATAATGAAGCTTTTGAAAATGAGCTGTTGACTCTAATAAAATTTTAGCTATAATTCAACCTTTTGAATTCATATTTTTTTTTTTTATAAAAAAATAATGCAATTTTACATAAGCTTCGTTGAATTGAAACAAAATTATATAACACGTGTCTCAATACTTGCCCCCCAAGTCTATGAAAATGTCAAAATTTGTTTAGGAACACAAGAAAGACACATGCATGATACACAATGCATACATTCCACCTAATTTCGCAAGGAATATGTACAAACCATTTTGTTATTTGAGTTGTTTGGATTCTCTTTTAATTTTATTTGTTTATGCTTATTTTTGATCTCCTAAATAGATCAATCAAATAATTTGAAGTTTAAAATTTCGAAAAACCAACTTCCCCTGCCCTTACTTTTTATGATATTATTATATTACCAATATGAATATCGTGCATATTATTTGGAACAAATGAAGAAATTAAGAATATTATTTCGTTTTATATTTATCATCAAATATAAAGATGACTCTTTTATAATTTTATATACAAATGAGTCTTTTTTGTGTGTGTGTGTGTGTGAAAAAATAAAAGATAGGCACAGTGCAAATTGGGTCTAAGGGGGATCAATCTATTGCGTGGTCAAAATATTTCATGAAGTAAGTAACGTGCTGTCCTCTTCACAAGCAACCTGCATTTCACATGAAACCAAAAATGAAATATGGGACGAACTTTAGGAACAACTCTTGCATACGGCAATTAGCAACTTCACTACATAAATAAATAAATAAAATCTTTTTTTTTTTCTATCCTATTTTATTTTATATTTTTGTGCGGAGGAGAGAGACTATTGACTAGTAACAATACTGAGTTGAGTTGAGTTGGGTTGGGTTGGGTTGATGCGATTACAAAAAGCACCGCTGGTCTTGCCTCTTTTTTAGACACTTTAATTTAATAAATACTACTCCCTCTGTTCCTAAAAGATTGTCGTTTTAGGAAGTAATTTTTGTTCCAAAAAGTTTGACGTTTTGAGTTTATCAATGCAGATGGAGTAATTTTTTCCAACTTTACCCTTATTTAAAGTTCTCCTACTTAATGATTTTTCTCAAAAAAATACAAAACCCTTCTTGGTTGTTGAAATGTCTTTACAAATCTCTTCCCTTCCCAATACTTCTTCTTCATAATCTCATGGTTAGTAGTATACTCCTTTTTGGAATCTACAAAGTTAATAATTAGTTGAGATAATTAAAACAAGGGTAATATAGTATTTTTCATAAGGAATAATTGCATTCCTTAATCTACGTGAATTAACCTTAAACGACAATCTTTTAAGAACAGAGGGAGTAGTACTTCATATCGCATGAGATGACGGAAAAAAGTACGTGGCGCAGAGGTTTCGCAATAACCGCACGACCCACATACAAACAGAAGACTACCTACCAGCTAAGCCAGCATATTCCCGGAATGTACTCATTATATCCTCTACTATTCACAAATCACACTAGTAGGACTCACTGACACACACATAATAATAATAATAGTACTTACTATTCTTATAATAATAATTTTACAATACAATAGAATAGTACTATCGATTCAAATAATTACTATCTGATTGTTTACCTTGCTTTGCTTGGTGGTCCCAACTGGATCATCTTTATCGCACATTTCGACCGCCCAAAATATATTTATATTTATATTTATATTTATATTTGATCGATCATCAGTAAGTAAAATCTCACGGTTAAAAATAAAAAGGAAGGGGTGTACGTTATGCTACTAATCTTTTTTTTTGGTGCCTTTTCTTTTCGTCTCTAACAAGAAAACATGGGGAGGGGAGGGGATGAGATGAGAGGAGGGAGAGGTAGATGCTGATATTCATATTCATATTCATGTTCATGTTATACGTACTTTCGTTCATTGGTGTACCTATCTATAGTTTTACCCTTACTTTTGTGTAAAGAATAATTAAGTTAACTAAAATTAAATATGACATAAATTTTTGTTTAGTACTAACAAACTTAACTGCATGTGACTAGAAATACAATTATAGGCCTAACAAGCTTAGGAGATAATTAATAAACTTTTAACATTTAAATATAATAATAAATAAAATGAGGAGTTAACCTGATGCTTATAATTTATTTTCATTAAAAAAAATGAAGAAAAGAGGTACTATCCTGTCTGTTTTACTTGCCGTCACTATTTTTTTTTTATTTTTTTTTTTTATAATCTTTCTTCTGCCTTCCTCTCCCTCTCTCTCTCTCTGACCCTCTCTCTCTCTTTTACATAACACGCATATTCCACTGCGTCCACTGCGCCCACCGCGCACTTTAACCACCTGCGCCACCCTCATTCTCTCTCTCTCTCTCTATATATATATAAACACCCTCCAACTGTCAAAAAGTTACCACCAGTATCTGATGAACCTTCATCGGTTCATCCAGTATCTATCCAAACACAAAATAACCATGAAACCAGAAAAAATTCAAACCGATGGTGACACGTGCAGAACGATTCAAGTCGCCGTCGTCGAGACTCATACATCGCCGGCACCGAAATTCTCTCCAACCGCCGGATATTCCGATGACGAGCTATTATATAGTCCGCCTCTCAACTTCGCAATGGTGGACAAGGGAATCTACAGGTCTGGTTTTCCGGACTCCGCCAACTTCTCCTTCCTACAAACCCTTGGCCTCCGCTCCATCATGTAACTATATAATCTGTATCTATAATTCTCTATACTCATACATGTATAATCTCTAAATTAATTATATGAAATTGGCAATCTTAGGGTTTTGGCTTGTTCTTTTTAGATATTTGTGTCCGGAGCCATACCCGGAGCCAAACTTGGAGTTTTTGAAGTCGAATGGGATTCGTTTGTTTCAGTTTGGGATCGATGGCCGTAAGGTAAAATTTTATGCTTTCATCCATCCTTTATCCTCGCTTAATTCTTCGTCGTGTTTTTATGGTGCTAATATTAATTTGGCGTGCTTATAGTTTTTAATATTATAATTAGTTGGTTTTGGAGTTCTGTGCATTGTGATAGAAAAGTGGAGATCTGAAGTTGTTGGAGTAATTGGAGTGCTTCTTAATTACTAGTTGCTGTTTAATGCTAATTACTTGAAGTAATAATGTGCTTTCGTTTTGATCATATGAATGAGAAGTCTTCGGTGTTTAAAGCTAATTAACAACATATTTGTATCATTAAAATTGGGGACATTAAGATTATTAAAGAAAAAAAGTACGGTGTTTTCTTTTTTACTTCTTTCGTTTGTTGTTAATAATTTTTAGTGGATGTGTTGCCTATACTGATCAATATTTATCACAACCCATGATCCATATATATACGTTAGTAAAATTTAATGAAGGATGTGAATGCTGTCTTTAATTATCAATCATCTTATCAATATTTTATGTTTCAATATGGAAAGTAAAAATGTGTTTGAAAATTTTTTGGTACCTTTTTTTGGAAAATGGATCCTCTCTATTTCACTTTTCCTCCATTTCCATCAAGTTCACCAATTTGGGTTAATAAAGATTTTGTTAGTAATGATCCAAATATGTTAATAGATAGTTAATAATATTAAGATCAATCCTAAAAAAAAAAATAGTAATCCAACATTTTTTCACCGTTAAAAGTTTAAAAGAATTTTCACCGTTTTTTCACCATTAAAACGGTGAAAATTCTTTTAGACTTTTAACGGTGAAAAAGTGTCGGATTACTAATTTTTAAATATCATTAACTATCTATTAACATATTTGGATCATTACTAACAAAATCTTTATTAACTCAAATTGGTGAACTTGACAGAAACGGAGTGAAAGTGAAATGGAGAGGATCCATTTCCTTTTTGTACCCTTTACCGAACTACATATATAATTATACTCTATTATTGGAGCCATAGCTCAAAGGCAAGAAGCTAGTGGAGTTTCTTTTAATAACTTTTCCTCTAAAGGTGGACTGATGTTGTAGTTCTTTAAGCATTTCTGATAGGTTGAATAAACCATGATACTCTATGGTTTCCTACTTTTAGATTTGTTAAGCACTTGATGTTTGGTGCTCTTTACATTGCAAGTATTCCTTGTGCTTTGAGTTTATGAGGATATAACAAAGTAACTAACTCTCACACACACACACACATATGTTGGCCAGAAATTACAACCGGTTCATGATCACTTTAGGCTTACTAAATCAAATTAATGACATGGTACCTGGTGTTGATTATTAGAAATGATTATACTTCCTCGCGTCAATGGTCTTACCAGTTAACTCACATACAATATAATATTCTCATCTTCGGGGGCTCATTAGGAATACAATTCATTTATTAATCAGATTTGATGTCTAATTTCTTCTTGCTACATGCATGTCACTGTTCATTGGGCTTCAGGAAATAAATAATTTTAAATCTGATTAAAGAAATTGTATAGGGGTCTATATGGGAATCTGGTAATGATTTAGGTGAGGTACCATCTTCAGCCCATTGTTTATGTCGTTGACCTCATAACTAAATTATTGATCCTAATAATTGAATTTTCAATTATTACGATCAACCTTTTAATAGGTTTTGCCACATAGGAACTTGGGCTTTTGAGTACATTCATTATTGAACGTACAGTTATCTAATTTCCATTAAATATGCTTGTGCTAAAACTATGCTACTTATATATATGATTGAACTATGATGAACTCATTCACAATAATCTGGAATGGAGTTGGACGAAAAAATTTGTTCCGTGTGCATTTTTTTTTTCCTAATTGCTACCAAGAGTTCATCTGAGTGTGTGTGTATTTGTACATAATTTCATGCTCTGAATCCATTAATTATGGAACTTTAGTCGTTGGAGTGGGTGACTTCTAAGCTCCATCAAGCCTAATGTCCGACTCTTAAATTTTGCACTAGGAATTAATAGGATTTTTGCTAGAATAATTTGTTCAGCTACAAGCATTTAAAATAGAAGTACCAAAATGTGTATGAAATTCTGACTTTCTTAGTCTTTTGTATTGACAGACTTTGCAAGTCAAGGCCTGTATCACTTGCTAAAAATTAAGTTGTAATGACTTCTAGGTGCAAATATCACATTCATTTTGAGTATTCCATATATGTGAAATATGTTTAATTTCTTAACCAGGTGTGGCTCATAACAGTATACGGCTTCAGAAAAAAACAAACAATTAGTAAAGGAAAGAATTTTAATAATCAGATATAATTTCCTTACATAATATTTATCGAGAAATGAATAATCATCTTACCTATGATTAGATATGGAGAATCATTAATTGCTACCTATCTGCTATCTTCATCAAGAGTGTTCTTTGGGTTGTTGTTGTGGCACCTGCTTTTTTTTCTCTTGATATGAATGTTTAATAATAATAATGGTTTCATTACCTAACATACCCCTCTTGCAATGGAAATTCTTAGGATGCTGTGACCTATATTTCTATCCATCAACATTCCTCTTAAGTATTTTTTGTTGGTAGTTTTATTAAGGTATCACAAACTTGCTTTTCTTCTTTGCCTCTTTACAGTGTGTGCTGACTTTTGTGAACGGGTTATAATGTGAAATCCTTGCATGATCTGTTGGTTGTTGCACCTTTAAGAATTGTAGATGGACTACTGAAGCTTGATCAACCTTAGGACTGCCTATCGACATTAACCCTTTGGCCTTCACCCTTACATGATGTTAACTTATCTGTGGCATGTGCATCCTGAAATTGCTCATCTCTTCTAGTTTTCTAGATTATATTTTCTAATTGTAATATAACTGTTAGATTTTACAATTTGAGAAACAGCATAAGATGACCTATTGTTAGTATGCAGATCACCAATTGTTTATGGGAATTTAGTGTCTTGATATATATTGTATTTCAGAACAATAGATATCAATTATGTTTCTGATTAAAACTTGTTTATGTACTGTTATACGATATAGCATGGAAAGTGAAACAAGTTTTCAGTTGGAGTAATTAATTAATTCTGTTAGTTGATAGTCGAATTTGTTTTTTCAGGAGCCTTTTGTTAATATTCCAGAGGATACAATTCGTGAAGCACTAAAAGCTGTCATTGGTATTGTACTCTCTATACTTTACAATCTGATTAGTCCGTGATGAAATTAAGTCTGACGGGTTGGAGTTCTGATTTATTAACTTGTTCTTCTCTGTGCTGGCATTTCAGATATCAGGAATCACCCGTTATTGATCCATTGCAAACGAGGCAAGGTATGTGCAGTGTTTAGCTTTTGCAAATCCTCGTCATCAATCTTTTGAAACAATTCCTAAATTATACGGGTGTTTTTTATGGCTATTTTTTCAGCACCGAACAGGTTGTGTAGTCGGGTGTTTGAGAAAATTGCAGAGATGGTGCCTGACTTCTGTCTTTGACGAGTATCAGCGCTTTGCAGCTGCCAAAGCTAGAGTTTCTGATCAGAGGTTTATGGAGCTCTTCGATGTGTCTACCTTCAAGCATATACCTATGGCGTTTTCATGTTTGAAGAGGTAAACATCCTTCTATGTTGAAAGGTTTTTGTTTCTTTTGATTATTGGAAGCTTATCCTAGTTCCTGCTTTGGATTGGAATAAAATGGAAAAATTGTTGATTTTCTGGAATGAATTTCAGCTGTGAAGGAATGATGGTTTCTTTCCCTTCTGAGGACAAACAATAAATAGCAGCTTTTCTTGCTTTGAGGTCCTCGACTGCTTTCCTTCTCTTGGAGCATCAAGTTTATACGAATGCCATTATACTGCATGATTGGTTTCATATTTGTTCATTCTAGTCGATGCTAACTAGCCTTACTAGGAGGATAGTAGCTAGTATATTACATTTCGAATTCCACCTGTCCCCTGATGGTTTTCAGAAAATACTGTAGAGAATGTATCACATTTGATAGAATATTTGAGCTTTCACCAGATTAATTTCTATTGAAGTCTGAAGAGCAGGCATTTCACATATGTTTTTTTACTTTAGATGGAAGAATTGTCAAAAGCTTATTCGGCTATTGTTTTGTTGAATGACTTGGGATTTTAAAATGTTGATAAGCATCTATTTTCTGTTGACAAATAAGAAATGTTGCTGGGAGAAGTAAAAGTTTTTATTTTTATTTTTTCTGTTGTTATTATTAATGCTGAATAATAGGTTTATAGATCACAAATTCCAACATGTGGCTGTATGGGTAAATATATTGATAGAATTCTGAAAAGATCTACAGAATTTAATTGAAAAATACATTAGAAAAAAAAAAGTCATAAAAATATATATTATATGCAATGGATATATCTAGGCTTTGAAAGTATATATACACATTGCTATCACATATATGTACAGATAAAATGATAGCACAGATATTATTATATGGTTGTTTTTTAAGTGCCATGTGATTTTCATTTTCAGCATTCTGTATTTGCATCATCAAGTACAAATTGTTAAAAAAGAGTGGAGAGTGGAATTCATTGAACCAAAATATGAATAGCAGGTACACCTACATATATTGACTAAATAGTTTGGTAAGAAGTTAGTACTCTACTGGTGTTGATGGAAGAAAGTTTGGGAATTTCGAATTTTCAGCACCTTAGAACTAACTAGAATCTTTTTATGGTTCTTGTTTTGCTTATTAATTATTATATATAGAGAGAGCAAAAAGTACAAATAATATAGCATTTCCGGAGTCCTTAGTGGCTCGATCAGCCTGACAGCCTCTTTTTTTCTGATTAGAAATCTCATGCCTATTATTCGATCAAGGTATTGATAATATTAAAACACTGTACCCAACCAGTGCAAAGATTTAAAACATGGTTCAAAATCAAAACTATGCTTAGTATGTCTTTCCGAGAGAATTAATGCTTCTACAAAGTTTGGGACTTTAGGTAAAGCAAATCTAGTTCGTGTATGTAGGAATATATATTATTCTCGATCAATAGAATATATATATATATGGACTGAAGGAAGGTCTGTTTTAATTAATAGATGTGCTTTAGTGGAAAGAGTTTGATCTCTATTACCCTAGCTTGTAAAATTAAAGGATTTGCAGAGTTGGATCACAAGGCTAGCTGAAACATATTTAATTACGATAATCTTTTATAAAAAAAAAAATAGAAGAAGCATGGTATTAGCTCCTTTTGACATACGATTTATCTAATGCTCCAATATATGACCACCCTCAAATCTAAACACGCATCTTTCTGAAATCTATATCTGATCAGTTACTAAAGCCAACTCCAATATTTACTCTTTAATTTGATGATTGATTCCAATCATTTATTTAAATGCAACTTTGTCTAGAAAAATATGATTAATATTCTCTATTTGGCAAGAGGTATGCTGTATGCCCATGCCATTGTACAGTCTTTCTAAGCCATTTTGAAGTAAGTAACTATCTATAAAATTTTAAGCTTAATTAGAACTCAAGAAGAATGATGATTATTAGAAAATACTATTTATTGCAACAAGAATTTAGGCTAAAGAAGCTTATAGCTTATTTAATCACCTTAATTTAACAAGTTGGAGTATCTTCTTTGACGTAGCTTATTTAAAAATAAGCTGTTGACAGATATGCCCGTTCCAGCTTTTTCATGTGTGCTTGTACACCACTTTTAGCTTATTCCCAATTAATAAGTTGAAACAAGCTAGCATTCTTCTATCAGGTTATTTTCTAAAATAAGATATAAGCTGTTTAAATAAGCTTTGACAAACAAGGCCTTCCCTGAATATTTATCTATAATATGTCCCCCCCATTTCATAAATTTTGTTCTTGGATTCTTCAACATAAATGTTGATGTACATGATACTTGCACTGAATTTTCGTTTGCACATGATCCAGAAGATGTGATTAATGTCTTATGCTGAAATCTTGAAATTAACTTTGATGTCCATGTTCCTTAGAACTTTCTTTTCCTATTGTGAGGATGTTCTCCATTGACTCTCTTTTAAAAAAGGAAAAAGAGGAAATTTAGGAAAACTAGCTTTTAAGATTGGAAGTTTTTAAGAGGGTATTCGGGAATGACTTATAAGTTGGTCAAACCAATTTATAAGTCATTTGCTACTATTTGAGTGTTCGGGAATGACTTATTTTTTTACTTATAAGTTCAATTTTAAGTAAAAAAAAATAAGTACCTATTTGTGACTTATTTTAAAATGACTTATAAGTCATTTTAAAATAAGCTAGTTTGACCAAATGTAATGTCTATTTTGTCCCTCTTCTATTTTGCCCTTCTTTTTATTAATGTCCTTTTTAGTAATCTTTACATTGTTTTAACTTATACGTCATTATGAGCCGAATACTTTCATAACTTGTTTTAACTTAATTTTTAACTTATAAGTCAAATTGATATCGAATACTTTTACTTATAAGTTCTAACTTAAACGAACTTATAAGTCAACTTATATTTAACTTATAAGTCATTTAAAATAAGGAGTTCCGAACAGGCCCTTAGTATATCATATGTGCAAAACATTGAACATTCCTGCAGTATTAGATTTCAAATTGGCAGTTTTCTTTTCTGATTAGACATGGTGTGCTTCGTCCTTTAGAGCATTTTTATTTTAAGCAGGTGATATCTTCCAGCAGATTCAAATTTATTTGATTATGAGCTAGCTAGCTGTTCTTTAGAGTTTCCTTGCAAGATCGTATTCCTACTTATCTTGCGTTAAGGGAAAAAGACAGAGAGATTGAGATTTAAAGGAGTGAAAATCTAGCCTTACAAGCCGTAGAAATTTTATAAACTTAACCTGCTTTTAGAGCTACTAACGCAACTTTTTCTTTCTCTGATTGTCTTGCAGCTAGTGTTGATCTTTTTTTAGAGGAATTCAGTTTCATTTGTAAGCAAGGAAAAAGGTTTGGTCTTTTTTTATACATAATTGCTCATCCACTTAAACACGTTGTGGGCTGACCTGGACTACAAAAATTCTTTTTGAAGCAACTTTTATTGGTCGGATATATTCTTGAAAACTAAACTGATTTTAGAGACCTCATTTTAGTGACCGCTTAAAACATCCTTCTTTCGTACGTACTTTCTTATATTTTATATATATTTCTTTATGGGTCCATACAATTATTTTTTTTGATATATATCCAAATTACATCTAATTTTTTATGTTTTTTCTTAATTTTTTTTAAATCTATATTATAAATATGTTTAAAATTAATACCAAAAAAAAAAGCAAAGGAAATAGGAAATATCCTATTTTCAGTCTCAATTTTCCGGTCCCCCCTGGAAGGCTCTAATCACAAACACTGAAACATGTACAATTTTTTTGTTTTAATACATTGTTAATTAATTATGTCTGGTGGGAGTCAAAACTAGACATAATTAAATCGGGGGGACCGTACTAAGTGTCAGAAAAGACATTTGGCTAAACATGGGGAATTATAATACTACTAATATTTCACAAGACGGACTATGAGTTAGTTGCTTTGAAACTAGCTAGTTCAGTTGACAGTTGGATTTACAGAAATAATTTTATGCTAGATTTGGACACATGGACAGTAGTAAGTTTGGTGTCCAATTCCTAATATGTTAAGCGCATTCCAGTGACTTCAATATCACTTAAAATTTCCCGTGCTGGTATATTTTTGTTCTCTTTCAATCTTATTAATTGATGAGCTATAATTCAGCTCCAGCATTTTTCCTGTTGTCTCTCTTATGGTTCTCTTGTGAGAATTTTGGGATTCTTTCAAGGTTAGTGGTTCTGGTTTCTTGATGATATTTTAACCTTTATTTATATTCGGTTCATTGGCAAACACGCTTTCCTTTAATCTATTCCCTGGCCTTCGGTCGCTTAGTCCGTGTGTGTGTGTGTGTGTGTATATATATATATATATATATATATATATATATATATATATATATTATACGACTATATTTTTCCACTTGCTTATGAATTAATTATGACTGGTCTTTAGTACTGTTTTACTTTCTGGTTACAGGTCTGTAGTCCACCACAATAACAATAGTAGTATCATTTTTCTTCCTTTTGTTTTCTGAATAAATTAGGAGAAAGGAGAATTTTGACAAACTGATATTTATTGATGTACGTAAGACGATTTTACAGTATATATATATTTTTGGTTACTTTACTGGAACCAGAAAGCAGTAGCACACCCTTATATGGTAAACAGTAATCAACTAAGTATAACTTTAGAAAAGCATATATCATGTTTATTAACTTTTTAGACCGGTCACACTCCAAAGACAAACAACGTAACACTCCCTATAATTATTTATATTTTAAAAACCCAAACATCTAAGCTGTTGCAATCTGGCCCAAATTACACGGCTTTCATGGCTTCAAACCGTGGTTCCTTGGCCTGGAACTTTAGGCCAGCATATAGCTTCATGTAGTCATCGAACACGAATTTCGGGTATATTTCCTTCTCATCTGCGTCTTTCCCCACCAATGCCAGTGCTGGATAAATAACAGCATCATTGCCAGGGTTGTAAAATGAAGCAATAGACATGCGGTTTCCATCTGATTGAGCTATCACTCGGTGAAGCACACTCTTGTATTTGCCATTGGTGATAACCTGTAAATAATCAGCCTCCTAGCTCGTTAATATTGTGTGTGAACCAATTTGATTAGTGAAATCTTATACAAAAACACATACCTCTAGTTGATCACCGAGGTTGATGACAATGGAATGGCGCATTGGTGGAACATCAACCCACTCGCCGTCCTTGAGGAGCTGGAGACCGCTGACCTTGTCATCTTGGAAAAGCAATATTATGCCACCAGCATCTGTGTGAGCTCTCAGCCCCTTGATTAATTCTGGGTTGGGACATGGTGGGTAGTTGCTGACCTTGGTGCCAAAATTCGGACCCTTGGTTCCGTGAAAGGCCTTCGTTAGGTAACCTTTCTCTAGTCCAAGATTCTCGCAGAGTAAGTCCAGGAGTTCCTCTGCTAGTTTCTCAAGCTTTCCGGCAAATTCCTTCATCACCCTCCTGTCACCAATATATATATATATGAAGATAGATAGATAGATAGATAGATAGATACGAGGAGAAATTGATAAAATTTAGGAGTTTTTAGACACTGATTACTGTTATGTGTCCTTTTATAGTAATACTTAGTATAATATATGTGCTATAACCAAATACTAATTGTTTGGTTTCTTTACCTGTACTCATCCTCGAGATCGGGAACTTCTGAAATGTTTGAAACAGGGAGATGACGCAGGAAGAAGGTGCTCTCCCAATCCATATCAGTCACTTCTGCTTGGACTCCCTCCAGAGCTTTGCTTGCCACCATTTCCTTGAACCTCTCCTCCATACACTTCTTGTAGTGCTCCTTTGTCAATCTTTCCACGGTGTCCAATAGATCATGTGAGATCCCATGGTTCACAAGCTGCAACAAGATATATATATATATATATATAACACGACATTAATTTTCCAGTTGGTTCAATACAATTAACATGAGGTACGTACGTATTATACTCAAATAAATCTTGGGTTGAAAGGGAACTAATTTATAGTTAGTACATTACCTCAAAGAAACCCCAGTTCTCACAAGCATCTTTAATGAACTCCATGGTAGCGGCCCTCTCTTCACCATTCAGCTTCTCCAAGTTGATAATTGGAAAGTTCTCCATCTCTGTATTTCTTTTTCTCTCCTCCGTCTCTGTTGTGCGTGTAAATTGAAGCTTGTGAGTTCTGGGTTGAGTTTTGGGTCCAATTTATAGGGGATTAAAATAGCAATGAGGTACAAATAATTATGTAGTTAGTATAAGTGTTGGGAATATAATGAAAGAGTTCAATTAAGACGGTTTGTGGTCCCGGTCTACATTGCATGTTTGTTCCAAGCTTCCTTGTTGAAGCATATATCCTCCCAGGGAGGTGTGATTGGGCCCCACTCTGGTGGCTATATATATATATATATACACATATATAAATTGACCGCCCGCAGAGGTGGTGGCTGCTGCTTTCATGGTTTTGATTGGTTGAATGGTTTGAGAGGGATCAATATGTAGGAAGTTGCCTTTTATAATATAGTAGTATAATATAGTACTTTGTAGTAATGAACATAACAAAAAAGATTATTTTTTATTCTTTTTTAGAAGACAAAACAGTGGGATTTGAGCCTTGACATTTAGAACAAAAAGCAAAATTCTGGAAGTCATGTGGGACTCTAATGTTGATTATGGTAACTGATTTTGATTGAGCTTTGGATACTTGAGTAGTACTCTTAAAAATGGAGTTGAGTTTGTTTAACTTTAAACTAGGAGAATTATAAAGGACAAATTTGGTCCCATATAGTGGAGGACATCAAGAGGCAGTTAATGGGGAACGGTATCATTGTTTATCATGAACAAACTAAAGGCTAATGGGGCATTGCTGAGTCAGTTTCCAGCCGAGGGGAGGGTTCACCAAATTTTTGGTGTCTCACTTTGATCTTTTGATCAGAAACTCATATTTACGAACACTGCATGCAACACCTTGGAAGTCCAAATAAAATTTCACATGTGGTCCCAAAGTCTTGATTTGGAGGAGGGATAGCTGCTGTGTCAATGGCAGTAAAAGAGTGTGCCCATGAATTCAACACATAGCAATGTCATTGGCCTCTTTGAGGTCTTGAAAGTAGGTAGAAATAAAATACTACTATAGTACTTTTCAAGGGTCCCAAAAAATTAAATGGTACGCACATGCACTGTTTCCCATTATACTTGCACAGTTGCACCATGTTTCTGAATTTTTAAAACTGTCAAAACAAAATAAATTAATGAAAAACTTTAAATTTTTTTGTTCTGTACTTAAAAGTTTTTTGTTTATTTCTCTTGTTTGTTTATAAATATTTAAGAGAGTGAAAAAAAAAATCGATAACTTTGACCGCTTTTCTAGTTCAAAGATAAACAGATTAAGATAGAAAAATAGGTTGGGTTACGTGAATCTTTTATTATCTCTGTGTTACTCTCTATTTATAAACACAATAAGAATTAATACAAGGATAAAGTGGTCATGTATATTTAAAAGTTGTATTTTTTCCTTTCATAAACCCCCAAACAATGTACACTAAAACTTATGAGTTTTCTTTCATTAACCAACAGACATAATGTTAATGTTATAATGGAAAAGACAGGTATTTTAGTCGTTGTCGTAATTTGTAAGTTTCTTGCCTTAAGTTTATATTTTCATTCTAAAATATGAGATAAACAACTAAAATATACAACTGATCTTATATTTTACTACGAATTTAATATATTTTATAATTATGACATGATTTATGGATAGGTTTCCCATCGGATCCAGATCCAATTGTCTATTTTGATGTTTAATAATGATATTGGATATCTAAATGCTACCTTTTGGGTGGGCAAAAGCCATTTAAATGAGTGGGATTGATTCTTTGTACTTTTGTAGGAATGGAATACGAGGAAATCAATTTGGTAAGTTTTATGTGCTTAATTCTATTTAATCACATGCTATGCCTATCAATTATCATTATCCTCCCTGCAATTAGTCGACTGGAAGGGAAAATTAAAATGAATGTGATGGAGTGACAGAATTCAAAATCCACATACCACAAAAAGAATGTATGAACCAATGAGGGTAGCCGCCTTGCCGTGCCGTGCCTTGCCTTGCCTTGCGGTGAATTTTTCATTTTCCAATTTTCAATTTTCAATTTTCAAATTTCAAGTGGTTTTTGGTCACGCCCACCAAGTCATATTTTAAGTATTCTTCAGTTTCAATATTGTGGTGGATAACATTTAGAAGTTAAAAACAGAGGTGAGGTGGGTGGTATCGTATTTATTAGGTTAATCGCACGGTTTCGATGGTCTAGTCAAAAATCCCACGTGGCACATGCTAGGGCGGATCTTTATTGAGAAAATAGATTAGAAAATGATTACGTTCGAGTATATATGATAAACATGATTGACGCTCATTCCTAGTTCCATAAGCTTTTTCTTTGGACACGGTTCGTACATTGAATTTTGAAAATGATATAATATATTACAAATGTATACTTTGATCGTCAATTATGTGAATAAATTTTTTTTAAAAATATGAAATAAGTGAAAAAAATTTATAATTTTATTTAATCTCATGTATTAATATTAATATGTTTTGTAATATAATTTGACACAAATTTATAGTAAAATTTTTTGAATTTTAATTTTCTTTTATTTTTAATTTCGGTCATTGTTTGATTGGTCGACTGGTCTATCAAATGTTTGGAATTGTTTATCCAACTATTTTCAACATCATCATGACAACAGTGACTATCTGGCCGGCAGGGGGAAAATTTTGGGGGTTAAGAAAAAATGAGTTAGAAAATGTTTTATAAAGACTTTGACTGTGGGTCAATTGATTTAATAATCAAGATCAAGTCGATCTTTATAAAAGTTTTATTATAATAACGTGGTCAATTTTCTTATATTTAGAATAGTTTATTATAATAACGTGGTCAATTTTCTTGTATTACAACCTGTTAGCACATCTATTTTTAGTTTTTCATGTGATTTTTTATTGTTTGCATCTATATTGCATGGAATTGATTTACTAACACTTATTTATACTTGTCTAATATCTTTAAGCATTTTGTCCTTCGATGTTATTTTCATGTACTAATTTTTATTTTTGATTTAAAATTATTTATGAGGACTATATAATTTTAATGTGTAATATCAGATCAAATAGTTCATAAATTGTCATTTTAGAACTAATCAAGGATAAATAAAACTTAAAGATATATGAATTTAATATAAATAATCCGATCTCGTTGATAATTGTAGCAAACAAACATAGTCACAGTTTGTTGTTTCATCCAATTGACTTCTACCGTGCACCTCGTCTTTGTTTTTTGAACATTAAGATATTTATTAGACATGCTTACAAATAATTATTTTATATAATACTTTGAATGCTGAAAAAAATGAAGTATTAATATCCGAGTCTCTCTCTCTCACATGGGCATGTTCGCAGAAGTTTCTTATCTTCACCAAAAAAAATAAATTAAAACTAGTAAAAGTTTGATGTAAAACTTGAAGAGTAATATTATACATTACAAAAGTTTTTAGTCGAATTATAATTGTAAATACATGAGATAAATAAGACTTAAAAAGAATTTCTTTTTAATTTATTCTATCTTATCACGTACGTTTTCACGTTGGTCAAAATTTAATTTTATCAAATATTTGTCGATGTGTATATTATTTTTTAAATTTTAATTCCAAGGATAAAAGGGCTTTTACGTAGAGAGGTGGGATTAGCTTGCTGGGCTGTAGATTTATGTGTGAACGAAATTGGAAATTACATAAATAATTCCTAAAATGTTTTTCAAAGGAAGCTCAAAGATGTTATTAATCACCGACTAAACTTTTAACAGAACAGGTTTTTTCTTTATAAGAAAGAGTCACAAAATATCGAAATACACTATTAAATTTGCAAATTAGAAAGTATAAAAGGAATTATACAACAAGTGATCGATCTCTTCTATTAAGTACAAACTAAAAAGGCTCTCTAGTCTCGAAAGAATTTTAATTCTTGGGCAACAGGTCTTATAACTCTAGTGCTCTACTAATAAAATCATTTTATTTTAGTTTGTTTGGTTTCACGGTTTAAATAATGAATAATACTAATATCATCCTTACAGATTTTTAAACGACAAAAGCGCAGCACTTGTGAAACAATCAATGAAAATATGATTGTCAGATAAACTTGTATATGATAGAAGGAAAAATTGATATTTTCACAAAATTCATCATTACATCAAGGAAAATGATATACATGTGGATAAATATTTAATGAAATTATATTACGACCAACGTGAAAGTGTATGCGATAAGATAGAATAAATTAGGATAATATCCTTCTTAATTACTATATATCTCATGTATGCGTATGCATATACGCCGCAATCACAATTTGACCGAAAACTTTTACAATACATTACATGACAATATGAATCCAATTTAAAATCCCTATGAAAATATTAGTTTCCCTCGTAAAAACTTCAGAACCACCAATATACGAGAATGACAAACTATTGCGGCAGGCATGCAGAAAAGCAGGTTAGCATATCTATGAAAACTTTTTTGGGGGGGTTGAAATATTTCTTAAGCCCACACATGACACAGATAGAGAACAGAGCACAACACAGTTGAACCAATAGAATGATAGATGGACATTTTATTTGCTATGACAGCGCATAGCCTAGCAGTAGTATACTCCCGTTTGAGGTTTTAATATAATTTCATTTTCTATATCATCTGACAAGCTAAGAAAGAAAAAACTATTACAACATCTTCACGTAAAAACCCAGCTTAGTATTTCCTCTGTTCATTTGCCTATCATCGTGCAAAACTATTGGTGCAAAATACATCAAAAAGTCTAGGTGAGATTTCAAAAATACATGACGGAGTTGTTGTCAGCGCTCCTCTCTAACCTAATGTACTCTGAAAATGGCCAAGGGCAATTAGGTTATAGCACATCACCAGGGAAGAGGGGGAAAAATACACGTGTGTATATATATATATACACACACACACGAATGTCCCATTCTACTTGATTTTATTGCTGTGCGAGTGAGCCAACTGAAGTTGAGAGTATACAGAAATACTGCAAATAAAGACACCAATTCATATTAGCGGAGGTAAACTCATCCCTCAATTGGGGTGAAGAATTATAATGGAGCATTGAGGAGTATCAACAGCTTTACAAGTCAAAGACTTTATACACTCCCCATGAAACACATGACTAATATTTATTCACTGATTTAGTTATCCTTTTTTGCAGAGGGTCCTGATATCAATCCTAAGTATTCCCTCCGATCTAAAATTATACATCTTTAAGACGATTTTTAAAGAAAATTTTAGTTTTGGCAAACATATCCCTATATTTGCTAGAAAAATAGTAATGATGGCATGATTAAGGGCGGCAATTTTCGACACGACACGAACAAGATTCATAAACGAATTGGTGTTATAAACACGTGTCATAAACGGGTTCATGTCATAAACACCATCTTAAACACATTTCAATTTTCGACACGAACACGATTCATAAACGTGTTATAAACACGTGTATACACGAGTTTCGACACGACACGGATTTGCCTAACACGACATGATTGCCACCCCAAGGTATGATAGTATTCAATCTAGTTGGAATATAAGTAATGGCACGTTAGAAATTTCATGTCAATTTGTAGTTTTAAAGTAGAAATGTATATATAATTTTGGAACAGACTAAAATGAAAAATTCATCTCTTATTTTGGAACTGAGTACTTGAGAAAGACGGAAAAAAAGAAGTGAAGATTGATACGGTTGTAATATGAAAGAAAATAACAATGCACTGGGGACAAGAGGATCTTACACAGTATTAATCTTTTAAAGGTCAACATTGCAAATTCTTTCTCACATCTGCTAAACGAAACCTGACAAAAAGAATTTCAGAACTACTATAAAAGTTGCATTTAAAAGGAAAAAGTGTAGGAATATCAAAGGCATGCAACAGCTATACAAGCAAGCAGAAATTGGAAAAACAGCATACGCTCACACCACTAATTCCCAATTAGTAAGTGATAGAAATACAGCAAATTCACCTTGCAGATTGTGCAACTGGTCAATAAAAAGAGTCAAAACCTTTCCAGGAAATGCATATTGCTTCCTATTTCCTAAACTAAAGGTCAACGCATGGAACTAATGCACATTTATTGCTACGGAAATTGTTCTATGAATTGCTTACCATTCCATATGATGGTCAAAGAAAAGCCAGCATCACTAGAAACATCAGCTTTTCCGAAAAACCTGAAAGAGAATTAAAGCAGTTCCATAATTGTATGTACCTCTTTGAATAGGGATCTTGTGAAAGTCTGAATCAAAACAGAAGTAAACATTTCACATTACCCACAGATCCTGTTATTACATTTAGACCCCATATAGCATAAACAAAAGAAATCGGGACAATATCAGATTGTTCACTTAAACAGATGTGAACATACCTCGACCTCTATTTATAGCCTACTTGTAACATCAAATGACGATAGCTGCGGCCTCTTATAATACGTTGCCACAGGTAGCGGAGTGAACTCTGAAAGCTCATTTGCATCCTTTCCTGGACAAACCTGTAGCACAAAATTAAATATTAGCAAATGAATGTTTTGTGCTGCCCTAGACGCGGTTTTCAGATATTGAAGATATCTTACCATCTCACAAGACATCTCTGAATACCTCGAGATATGGGGCGAATGAAGGATGGATCTCGTTGGGAATAAAGCAAGCCAACCTACAAAAGATTGTTATTGAGAAAGTCATGCTTTTATGAGTTGCTGACTAAATATGAGATTGGCCTACTCTTTCGATTTGCCACGGAAAAAGTGAAAATTTGAAGTCAAGAACAACATAAATGCATTGAGAGAGGAAGAAAATGGGGATAAATACCTCTATCAATGCAACAGCTGAAGGATCATCCAAGATCTCAAGGCTACAATCAGCAAGATAATTGACCTATCACAAGTATAATATATAATTTTAAGTATTAACTGTAAAAGGAATTTTGAGGAGCTGAAATGTGTACTAGGTTGTGCACACACATCTAAGGCAATTCTGTGCATGACTGTATGTGTTTCTTTAACAACCCCACTTAATTAGAGAAAAAAATATTATATAGGACTTTTAAGGATTCAGCCCAAAGGATCTGGGGCAAGGAATCACTTTTCTACCTATTTTTACATGGGATAACAGAATGACGTTATAAAGATGTTATAAAACAAGGAAATACTTTTTTCAGAAAACTAATTTCCCCACCCGGCCCATAGACTAATCTCTCCCCCAAATACCCCCACCACAAGCCTTAAGCCTCAAAGAAATCATGCATCCAATGATGCTGCTAGTAATGCTTGAACCCGTTTCACCAAGTAAGAAGGGTACCATTGAACAATTAGGTTGTTGGCAAGTAAAGACAAACTTAATCACTATAACAGAATAACTTGAGATGACAAAAACTGAAAATACTAGTAAAACTCTTCAATTGTCCATAGAGAAAGTAATATGAACACAAAAGATCTCTCCACTGAAAATCAAATCAAAAAAGTTGTGAAGAGAAGGTACCCCAAATTCTGCACTGACTAGAGACTGAACAAAGTCCAGTAGTTGAATCTTTGCCCATTCTAAGAGCAAAGTAGGGTTGTTCGTAGGTGGAGGATGTCTCCATGGAGCACCAAAGCGTAATCTATCTTGTGATATTCTTCCGCTCCGTGCATCAATAGCAAACTTTTGTAAGAGTGATAGTGCTTTATCCATGGCAGGATTCACCACAGTTACCTAATAACAGAGAGACCATAACGAGAAACCAATGATTCTTTTTACAACAAGTTAAAAGGAGAAATCAATACATTCAACGTCAAATGTATTACAATAACGTAGATATTTTCATTTATAGTTAAAAATAAGAACATCTTAAAATAGACTGTTAAATGTTGAACATAAAAAATGTAAGCTTGAAAGACGTCAAAACATGTGCCTGAAAATGGTGATGCAGATGCGAGACTGTTATCTTTTTTGTAGCCATACACTAATGCCAAATAAGATATGAACTTCACACTAATCGGAAAGTTTATTCCAAAATCAAAAGTAAATGACAAAGTCTTACATGATACCGTGGAAAAAATATATGTCGTCAAAATTTCTCTCTTCTATGATTAATGATGGTACTATCAATTAAACCTAGAAATAATATAATCACATGCTTGCTACTCATTAGAGAGAGAGAGAGAGGGAGATCATGAATCTTACTTGCAAATACGCCAAATATGCATCTACAATGTCCTCAAACGAACTACTCCTATCGTCCATGATCCTACATCATAATTGAGAGAGAAGGTAATTGACTCCTTGAATTTGTATGACTTATCTAGACACGTAAAAGCTTAGATGCTCAACTAAGGCACAAAATTCCAGACATTAAATCACAACTAATACTACTATATACTCCCTCCATTTCAAATAATAAGATCATTTTATTGACTTTTTAAAGTCAAATTTTGACATTTTTAAACTTAAAATTGATAAAATACATTAAAAATTACGAAACAATAAATCTTATAATTAACAGTACTTTTTAAATAGTTTTACAATAATCATCATTTATTGACTAGAGTTACATGAATCTATTTCAATTTTAGACTTGAAAATGTCTCAAATTGATTTCAGATAGTCAATAATTATCTTAGATTTTGGAACAGAGGGAGTACTATAAGGCTATATTTCCTGGTTCAAGGGTAATTAATGATCACTTATATAAGCCCTAACAATGACAATGAAGCTCCTACATAAATAAATTTGATTAGAGATCAAACTTAGCAGATAATACTACTTACTTTTGGTAATAATTGCTTTGCTTAAGTGCATACAGCTCAAAAAGATGTCGTGGGTTTGGTCCTAGAACCTCAACAATCACATTCCACTAAAATTTGAAATATTGTCAAACATCAAATTAACACTTCAATCATTGCAAAAAAAAATTGAATTGTTCTATCAACATGAGCCAACCTCAGCATGACTGAAATAGTCAGTAACCATATGCATTTTGGCTTCTTGTGGAGTCCAGCCAAAAGTCTGCAAGTTGAAAAGAATTAGATATACTAGACTCTTCATATAAGTTAATCTATCAGATAGACGAAGCCCCACTATGTCACATTCCGCATGACCGTGCACACACAAGTATTCTAATAAAAAGGCAGGAAAATAATTGCCTTACAACTTACTCCAACTGTTGAGCATGTTAGCCATTAAAATCAAGAACAACCATATAAAATCATTATTTGAAATAACAGTATAAACACTTCTACATTCTACACTCTTTATGACCTTAAAAATATAGAGCAGACTGCTATATCCCTACCCAAACTTCATAATCAGAACCGGAAAAACAGACACAATCTCATAACAAACACATAACACCAAAATGATTGGAAGTCAAATAATTTCAGCTTGGTTACCTCTCGGGAGATGAAAATATCTGGAAATCCAAAATCCATATAAGCTCGATAAGAATAATAGCTGCAGAGTATTAATGAACCTCAACTTCCATAGCATAAAAACATAAATCAATAAACAGAGTTATCGCATGATAATAAATAAATCAATTAATTAAGTCAACATATATAGCAGAATATTAATGAGTAAAAATAAGTAAAGCACATCGACCATTGTTATGAAATAGGCAAGGCCACCAGTTTGTTTTGACCTCATGTTATTTTCTTTATAACTCAGTAGATAAGGCTTTCTTGATTTGAACAGAAAATGAAAGGAATAAACACTATGTTTGCTAAAGGAGCAAGGATAGATGAATAACAATCTTAAATGCAAACAGAAACACTATTTACTTAAGGACAGAATTACCTATCTGATGTTACAAGAATGACAGGCAGACATCTTTCATTGGCACCCAATGCAATTATTCTCCAGATCAGACTGTCATGATACATTGATGCAGAGATTGTTGAATCATCTACTAATTCCGCATTCTTAAGGACATCGATATTGTTTATCACCAATTTGGGCTACTCAACATGGCCAGAAAAGAGGAGTCAGACAAAATCCACAAATTAGATCACTAGAAGCAACCAAAAACTAATGAACCTATTAATAGACTTCAAGTTTAGTCAGTAGTGCATGTTTTCAATATTTACTTGAAAGTTATGTTATCGTGGAACAGATACATCTCTTAGTTCAATAGTCCTCCTTCTACAGTATTCAGCTAAAAAAGATACTTGAATTTCTGCAAAATATACCTGAAAGTAATCAATTTCAGAAGCTGCAGACAACAATTCCAACAAAAGACACGGCCAGTCAGTTGCTGAATTCGCCAAAGACCTCGAAAATCCACCTGTTTGATTCAAATGCTTAACGGCATTCACTCTCCACCCTTGCTGAACTTTTATCACCTCTTTCGCCAATCTTAACGCCGCAACAGCTTCCCTATAATACGAAACATCATCGACACTCAGACTCTTGCCCTTCTCTCCCAACCCCAAAATCTCATCAATCTCTTTGGCATTTTGTCGAGCAGATAGCGCGTAGACCGCCCGATCCCACAAGACTGAAGTCGTTAGCTTATCGGACACTGCCGCCCTCTTGGAAGAAGTGGCGGAATTGGATTGGAGTATTAGCTTGAGTGAGGTATTGAGATTGTGCCATTTTCTGAGGGTAGTGAATATTTGTTGAGAGCTAATGGTGCCAAGTTTAATACCCTGTTGAGCCATGGACTCGAGACAGAGATCGAGCTGGTTAGTGAGGTTGGGGAGAGATGGAGGCGGGCAAAGCGACCAAGATGCCCATGGGAAAGAATGACCGTGTTTTGGGTGGTGGGATTCAATGGATTCTGCCAAATCCACATAACCGGTAATGTGAGGGCCTGTATTCCAGTTTTCTATAAGACCTGAGGAGAGAGAAAGTAAGTAAAGTTAGATACGTTTATGTGGGTATCTAGAGACAGAGAAAAAAAAGAGAGAAGCTTACGTTCGAGGATGAGAGTGGTTTTGCCGACGCCGCGAGGGCCGTGGAGAATGAGGGGTTGAGGAACACGGTGGTGGTGGGCGTGGTTGTTAAGGATTGTTTCGAGGAGTGGCCTTGGTATTATTCTCCATACCTTGTTCACCATTTCTTTGATTTGATGCCTTGCTTCCTTTCTTCACCTTCTACTTGTTCAGTTCTCCTACACATGCACAAGCACAAGCACAAGCTCTTTGCCCTGTCTCAAACTGCAATGAGGCGAAGCCACGGTGCCCTCGCTGCAGCCGTGACTATTCCTCACTCAAATGGGCCTAGTGAGTGGTTGGATTTTAAAATTTTCTTTTAAAATCAATTTAAATATTTTTAAATAAAATTAACATTAATTTATTTGATTTTATCCGTGAAATAAAATTGTGAATATTATAACACTAAAAAAAGTAGTATTACTTGTAAAATTTTATTACTTTTATAATTTTAATTTTAAATACCATATATTAAATTTGCAAAGTCAAACTGAATCTTATACTTTAACTAGAGAGATTGATGTAAATATACAAAATGTAAAACATAATTTAATTCAAGTCCAAGAAAGTCTATAGCTAATTAATGTTAAAGTTATATATAATAATTTTCATTTTTTAAATAAATTATAGTATCATTTAATTAACAAATATGAAATTAATTAGACCTTTTATCCACTTAAGTTACAAAATTATTAATATAGTCAATCACATAAGATGATATATTATTTAAAATAAAAAAAATTAAAATTAAACGCCTAACGTTTTCTTTATATATCTGAGTATATAAAGTGGGAGAGAGTTGAAGGTGATTATTTTTTTGGTGTAGTTTTTCATACTTTATTTTATTTAACTGTTTTTCAATATATTAGGATATTATATAACTGGATCCACATTTTCACATCCCACAAATTTCAATCCAACTATTTTAATTCTTTATTTTTTTAAAAAATTATGTACACATGTAAATGTATACCCTGTGTACTAGTACTAGTATAGGTTTGAGGTCTTACATTCATCTTTTATTTTTTGGCACGTTCATAAACAAGATTTAGAAATAAACGAGTATCATCTTCAAACCTTTAAAATTTCTTACCAAAATTTATAAATAAATGATATTGATGGTTATGGTGGTGGAGATCGGTGGTTATGGTGGGTTTTGGTCGTGATGATGTTTTTAGAGTTGGATGGCAACTGCGGTGTATGGTGATGGATATGGAGGTGGTGGTGGTGGTGGGTGATTTCCGATGATGATAGTGGTGGTGTATAATGTGTAAAAGAAAGAAAGAAAGAGAAGAAGATAAAAACATCAAATGTGGTCGTATGAATTTTGTGTACGAAATGTTAGCTTGTAGTAGGCAGTAGCTCGCACCTGCACCTGCACCTGCACCTCCCACTATGTACTTGTTTGTAAAATATTAAGTACTAGTCATCTTAAAAGTTCTCTCTCCTCTTATAATCTTCATCCATACAAATTACTTGAGCATGAAGAACCCAGACATGAAGTTGAATCATGTTCTGGTAGTCTGTTGCATCAAGCTAGCTAGCTATCCATCCACAGACCATCTCATCAATATAGTTGAAATTTAACAACAATGAATCTATTGAATATATTCTCCAATATTATTATGACCGCAATTAACACACATTTGCCCACTCATGATGAAAATAAATAAACTAATTAAACATGAAAGTTGAAGACCAAAAAAATAAAAAAAAATAAATTAAACAAATTTATTTATATATAGTCAGTCGACAAAAATTTATACAAGTCCAAAGGCCTGCCACCTGTATTTGACGCCTTAAACCGGACATCAAGTAGTAGTAGCTTTTATTAAGTGGTTTCAATGTCAACTCGATTACTATTATTATGGATACATATTATGTTATCATCCAACATGGTATCCTTTTTTTTTTATTATTATTATTATTTAATAAACTTTAGAAAACGAATTCTATTGAGTTTTTTTATATGTATTCTTAAATTTGTTGAGTTTTTAATTTAATATTAATGATGACAAAATGTAATAAGACCGTGTTGTTATTATTATTATGAACAAAGAAAATAAAAAATTTAAATGAGAATGTCACGTATATTTTAGATATTTTTTATAAAATAATTTTATTTTATTTCAATCATCTTTTGTAGAACCAATGGAATATTTGTATTTTGGAGTATTCTGATTGTGTGTGTAATTGTATAGTCTAATTTTGGGGTTTCCCAAACCAAAATTTGTTCAAGAAATTAAGCTCCACAGGCCAAGAAAGATGATTTAGGAAACTACCCGATCCACACAACATGTGGATCCCCAAACCCAGACGGGTCACGTGGTAGCATAACCGTTACACGTGCCAATAAGCTTCAAGCTTATACTCCTAATTACAAACTGACTGTGATTCCCGTAATATGACAGACATGACATGGTCACCGTCCACAGTCCACACACACTTCTTACGCGCGCAAAACTCTCTCTCTCTCTTCAACCTTAACTCACACTAGGTACAAGTCTTCTCAAAAGTGAAAACCCTCTCTCTCTCTTCCCTAATCCTTCCCCTAAAACCCCACAGACACAGGCTACAGCTCTCTATTTCTCTCGATAGCTTCGCTTTATCTCCATTCTCGTGTCAGTTCTTCCAATTACCTTTTCCTCTACGCTACCCCCCCCATCCATTTCCCCCCAATTCTCACTCTCTAATTTTTATATATTGCTCCACATATCTATATGACCCGGAGTTCAACCTGAATAATCTCTCCCGGCCCTAATCCCGGGTTGTCCAAATGCATTCCACCGCCGCACAACCGCCACCGTCTCCGGCCCACACCCTAGACCAAATCTCCGAACTACTCTCTCACCTCCTCCCCTCCTCTCTCGCAATCAAATCCTTCACCAGCCGCTGGCAAGTCCTTCGATCAAAGCTTGCCTCCCTCAAATCCTCAATTTCTGAAATCTCCGATTCCCTTCACTGGTCTGAAAACCCCCTCTTACAAACTCTACTCCCCAACCTCCTCGCCACCCTCCGCCGCATTCAAATCCTCTCCGACCAATGCACCGACCCCTCTTTTCCCTCCGGCAAACTCCTCATGCAGAGTGACCTCGACATGGCCACCGGATGGCTCTCCAAACAGATTCACGACATCGATTTGCTACTCAGATCCGGCGTCCTCCGTCAATCCAACGCCATCGTATTGTCCCAACCGAGCCCGGGCTCCGAAGAAGAGGACTTGGGCTTCTTCATTCGCGACCTCTTCACCAGATTACAGATCGGAGGCATTGAATTCAAGAAAAAAGCCATGGAGTCTCTCCTTCAACTCCTCGAAAACGACGAAACAGCCCCAAATTTGGTTGCCAAAGAAGGAAACATCGGCTATCTAATTCACCTCCTTGATCTCAATGCTCATCTTTCCCTCCGGGAACAGGCGGTTTCAGCTGTGGCCATTCTCGCTTCTGCTACTGATCAGTCGAGAAAATGCATATTCGAAGAAGGCGCATTAGGTCCTTTATTACGAATTATCGAATCAAGCTCACAAGCTTCGAAGGAAAAGGCACTAATGGCGGTGGAATCAATTACAGCCGATCCCGATAACGCTTGGGCAATCTCTGCATACGGAGGCGTCTCTGTTCTAATCGAAGTTTGTAAATCTGGATCCCTCACAGCACAATCACACGCTGTTGGAGCACTTACAAATGTGGCATCAATTGAAGAAATTCGAATTTCTTTGGGTGAAGAAGGAGCTGTGCCTGTTATAGTTCAGTTACTGAGTTCAGTACAAGAAAAGGCAGCAAATTGTGTATCAATTTTAGCATCATCCAGCGAGAATTTTCGCGATTTGATACTGCAAGAGAAGGGTTTGCAGAGGCTTTTACATTTGCTCCACGAATCATCCAATTCGGCTACACTAGAACACGTTTTGCGTGCAATTCATTCTCTTTCAGCTTCCAATTCAACCGCTCGATTTTTATCGTCATCTATTAGCTTTATAATCCAGTTATCGGAGTTGATAAAGCATGGAACTTTAGTCCTGCAGCAACTATCAGTTTCTTTGTTGGCTAATTTATCTAATATGAGCGATGTGAATAAGCGAGCTATTGCTGGATGTATGGCTTCTTTGGTGAAGCTAATGGAGGTGGTGAAGCCGGTGGGATTGCAAGAAAGGGCGACGCAGGCATTGGTTTTGCTGTTGACGGTGAGATCAAATCGGAAAGATTTGGTGAGGGATGAGAAGAGTGTGATGAGGCTGGTTCAGATGTTGGATCCTGAGAATGAAATGGTTTCCAAGAAGTTTCCGGTGGCTGTGGTGTCAGCAATTATGGCCGGAGGGAGTAAGGGTTGTCGGAAGAGGCTGGTGGCTGGTGGCGCTTATGGGTATTTGCAGAGGCTGGCGGAAATGGAGGTCGCCGGAGCTAAAAAGGCATTGCAGAGATTTTCAGGGAATAGGCTTAAGAGTATCTTCACCAGGACTTGGAGGGAATAAGCAGAAAAGTAACTAACCCCGCCAACAAAGGTATTATCTTTAGGTAATTAAAAATAAAATAAAATGCTGATTTGTCAGTCATCATTCCACGTGTCGTGTTGAGTGGGCCAATTTTGAGGGCCATGTGTCTATTAACGCACTGTTTTATTCATTAGTGCCTTTCTACCAGTTGGAAAGACAATAATGCCCTTTCTCCATTACAAATCAATTTTGCCAAGTGAAAGATGTTGGAAACTTTTGTACTAAATTTTTCATTCAAGAGTCTCTCCACCTAAACACTGGCTAAATCTTGGAAGATTGATTGGTCGGGTCGGGTCATATAGTTGTTGGTGCCTAATTTACCCAAAATACTGTTTTTACTAACCAGACTAATGAAATGGGATACCTTACCAAAAATGAATTCATCCATTTTGAGATATAAGTATGTAGTCAGTATGTTGATTTTTGTTTAGCTAAATTTAATATGTATCCTAATAATAATAATGCATGAAGCTAGGGAATAAATTGAATATGAATAGCTCATAATTAGTCTAACTGTCTGGTTGGTATAAATGGCTGGTAGCTCATGAACTTTCTGAATGATTCCTGGTAGTTAGGTATACATATCATTGATATATGGTGTAAGAAAGGCTTAATAGTTAGTATAACTTGTAACAGTTAATAACTTTATCAATTTTGTTTGTCCTAATTTTGTTGTCTTTGTGTGTTTTTTTAATCATGCAGGAGTTCGTTTGAACTTTTCTAACTGTCAACAAGGAAACTGCTTTTCCTTGCCAAGCAGCAAACAAACACACACGCCCGCGGTATACCCAGGTTTTACATTTATACTAATATATATCTTCATTAAAAAAAGATTAAAAAAATTATTTTAATTATTCTAAGGATTAGTGTATGATAACTGTCATGGATGCGGTTTTTAGGGAGTATCCTTGTTTTTCTTTTATTTTGGTAACAATAAATTGGTTGACTTTGTGCAGATGTAAGAAAGAATCTTATGCCTGCTGTGCCCTCAAAATTTTTATTTCTTTTACCTTTTTTTTTTATTTTTTATTCCTTTTTCAAATTTGTTTGATAATGTATATCAGGGGCTGCTTGTTTTATTGTAATGGCTAATTAAGCTGTAGTTGGAAAGGCTACCAACTATTTTTGGTGTGCTTTAATTGGATGTCATCTTCTTAATTAAATGCTTATTATTATTTCTGTGTATATATGATGTCTTGCTTTGGGAAAATGGGAGGATCTTTAGATGGTGATGTTGAATGTGAGAAGGATACAAACAAGGCGTCCCTGAAAGGCTGAAAAATCATTGCAAGTTATCTCACCCACCAGAAGCTTGTAGTCTAGGAGCTTATCTTTTGCTTTACTTTCCTTTTTCCTTTACCTAGAGCTAGAGCTAGAGCTAGGGCTAACAGCCAGTAGGTGATGGGAATTGATACCCTGTGAATACAAGTGTTTGAATAATGAAAAAGATTTTGGAGATGGTGGCTCGTGCTGGTAATAATTGAATAATTCCGTGAGCTCTAAAGCTCCTAGACCATCTTGCTACATGGCAAATATTCTCCTAAACTATATCAACGTGTTTACAGAGTATTTTTCTCAGCCCTGAGGGAGAAAAACTAGAGAGTTTAACTTGCCTATAAAGAAACTCAAGAATCTATTAATAGAAAAAATAGGAAAAAGTGGACCAAGAAACACAAATAATTGTAATATAGTACTTAATAGTACATATGGAGGGATTCGAGTTTTGGGAAAGGTAAAGATGGGGTCCGTGATGTTGTTGGTAACAAGAATATGCTTAAAAGGAGAGAAATAGGGGAGAGGAAGCATCGCGCAGATGTAGGGAAGAATGGGAACTAGAGTAGAAGAAGAATATGACTAAAGAGCGACTAAAAGAAATTTCGGTCCAAGTGTTATTAAGGTTTTACTTTAGTCAAGTTTAGATAAATCACGCTTTAAATTACTTTTTTCATATATATATATATATATATATATATTATTGAGAGAAAAGGAGAGAATAAATATGGATGAATCTGTGTTTTGTTGGAGGGAGGGGTTTTTAGATATTTATGTAGTGCGTAGTGTACTGTACTAGCTTAGCTTAGCTTAGCTAGTGGAGGGTCGTATTAATTCCTCTGTGGGGTGGTCCATTTCTCATTCACAGATTAATGTGCCTGCCTGCCTGCCTCTCTTTCTCTCTCCATCTATCTGTGCTTGTGAAATAGTAGTTGTACTATTTACTAGGAAAATGCATCTCTGATGCTGATAGTGCTAAAGAAAGAAAGAGGCCAAACTTTTTTGTGCCCCCATAATAATAATGGAGTATTATTATTATTATTATTATTATTATTATTATTATGTTACTTGCTAGTATATTTATCGTGACCTGAGGTGAGGTGTTATGATATCCTTCCCTTAAAAGCAACTGCACAAACCAAGCTGTAAAGCTTCAAACCACCTCTCTCCTCTCCTCTCCCGTCATTATTTTCCCTCAGAATGGTTCCCTTTCCTCTCACTTTTCTAATCCTTCCTCCTAACTTCACACTTACAAAATCAGAATTGTTATATTCATACTTTGACTCTTGTTCTTTTCCAAACCCCACCCCAGGAAATTTAAAAGTATTACAAATATAACACCACTCCTATTATTCTACATTAGCATACTGGATGTCATTTTTATTTTTATTTTTTTCCGGTTGGTGGCCATTGCTCCTTTTGCAGCAGTTGTAACTAGAATTCATACTCATCATCCATGTTAATCATTCTTTCCTTCCCCTACGTGTAAAATTTAAACATTATATATTGTTTGTATGCACACACAGTGCCCTATTATATTAACCTAAATTAAACTATAAGTAGTAATAATATTGGCACATATCTTGCTTGCTTTCGCATATTAAAATCGTCTATCCATCTGATGAACTGTAAATATAAATGAAAGTTTGTGCGTATACCCCCATCCCACCAAAATTCAGTATGTAAATATTTAATCCAACCGAGTGTGACTTAATCGTGCATCCACATAGGACATACATATAGCCATATAGGTATAAACTGGTTATACTAAAGTGAAATTATGTACAAGTCACAATTACTGAAATTGTATCTTCAATCAAAATTCCAACAAATTAATATATATTTCTCAATTTTTGAGACTAGTGAAATTTTATACAATCTTAATTTTCTTGCACATCCAGAAGTTTAATTTTTTTAGAATTTCTATTCAAACACTAACCAGATAGATAGATTAGACTCCAGCAATGAAATGGTGCTCCGAATTATAGTTATAGCTGTCAAAATTAGACCAAATCCAAGCTACATTGAGAAATGAAAAAGGACCCAGTTTGTACAATTTCACATGCTAATATTACCCTATCATTGGTTAGCCTATAAGTCTACAGTTGGATTTGAACTCAATCCAAACTTCCAACTAGGTTGTCCACCTATATTGGACCAAATATATTAAGGACTAGGATAATTTTTCTTTTTAACTTTTTGGGCTGTTTATACGCGAATTAGGCGACTTTTGTACGCGGAAATAAAGTGCTTTTTTGGGAAAGAGAAGCGGAAGCCTTATATTCAGTGGTTCCATAAGAGACTTTCAGTTGGGAGTACTTTTTTTTTTTTAATAGTTGTATTACTTTTAAAATGACTTTTTTCTCAAAGAGAGGGAAGTCAAGAAGAACCCAAGAAGCTGCAATTCAACTTGAGCCTCAGATTTTTCAGTCCGCACAATTCCCTTTCACAACTAATCCTTCTTCAAGTGCTTCGAGGAGAGCATATTAAATTGGAAAGGGATTTCCTTTACAACTAGAAGGTTAGCTATTATGGGGTATATCCTGTACTTTTTTGTTAAAATTTATTTAAAGGAAAATTAAACTACAAGATATGATTAATGATGTTTACTGACTGTTGTTACGATTGAAATTGAGTAGGATTGACCCTCTTTCTGATTGTTAAGTATTTTTTGTTTAAGAGAATTATTGTTTCAGTTCTTTTGTTGTAATGTTTTAATCTTTGTAACATTTTACCCATTCATTCATTCCTGTGAACATGAGATTCAATTCATTACGGGTCATTGGTAAAAAGAGTATTATTATAAAGTCTTACTCCCTTTTTACAATAAAAAGAGTTTGTTTATTACTCGCTGCGTTTCAAAATAGAAGGTTATTATTTACTTTTTGAAGTCAATTTAAGGATTTCATTCAGAAGAGATTCTACCTCAACTTTATCATATATGTAATTTGGTATATTCCTTGGTCCTTTCTTCAGGTTTTTCAAAAAAAAAAAATAGAGTGCAAAAGTTGACACATTTAGCGAGGTGTATTTCAAAAAAAAATAATAATAATATTTGCTAATAGCTTTGTATTAACAGGCAAGGCATTCGAATTAAGTCAAGACAACGACTCCTACAAAAGATTAGAAAAATCAATCTTATAAATGCTTGTTAGCTAAACATAAACTAAAGAAAAAAAAATAAAGGAATTTACATTGATCATCTTTGGCTCATAAACTACGCCATATGTTTTCCCATGATCTTATTCTGTTGCTGCAACCATAGTTGTTGTTCATGCAACAAATTCTGTTGATTCATGGAACCATTAAACATTTTTCCACTGGCCAATCCCGCAAAAGGGTCATCATTCTCATATGCCATTGTCCCATCATTCGAATTGTGAGCAGAAAAGGTTGGAGTTGCTTGAAATGTAGGCGCTGCTGAGAACAAATCCGCGGTTGGAAAAAATGTTTCAAAGCCTGCACTAGTACTAGTTGCAGCCGGGTAAGCTACAACTGGCACAATAGCTAATTCATTTGATTCCTCCAAAAATGGGTTGTAATGGTGTGGTGACGATGTTGCTCGTTGATTATACAAACTGTCCATCGAAGAGGCTATATCCGGCTTTTGTTGCGTAGGCCGTGTTGCAGCCTCTGCTAGCACAATTTCCCAATCTTCTCTCGAGCTCGTATCTTGCTCTTTCTGTTCTTCTTCTTGTTCTTGTTCCGGAAAGGCATTGAAGGTGTTTGGCACATTTGATTCTGGTTGACCGAACAAATTGTGCAATGAAGAGGCTATATCTGGCGTTTGTTGCATTGGCTGTATTGCGGTCTCTGCTAGCACAAGTTCCCAACCTTCTCTCGAACTCGTCTCATGCCCTTTTTGTTCTTGTTCTTGTTCCGAAAAGGCATTGGCATCGAAGGTGTTTGTTACATTAGGCTCTGGTTGTGTTGATGGTAGTTGTATGGATTCTGCAAGCACAAGCTCCCAATTACTCATTGCTGAGTTTGATTGCAATTGTTGTTGCTTTTGTTTCGAGTTTTTCTCTTGATCTGTTTCTTGTTCCTGTTCAGGCCAATGATCCAAACTTACCAGATCAACCATTGAAGATGACACTGGTAATGAATGAGTTGATAGTCTTGAGACTTCCTCACTTGTTCTAAATGTCTCGTCTCGTTGAGATTTTTTCTCGAATTGATCCGGATAGGCTTCTAAGTCTATGGAAATCCCCCGACTTTTCCCTGTTTCTGCAGCACTTATTAGGTCCTCTAGTGATCTACAATGCGAACCGAATTCCGAAGCCCCCGAGGAAAATTTCCCTGTTTCTTGTGGTGCCGAGCTTGAGCCTGGGGTTGGGGGCAGACCTAGCCTATTTGGAGATTTTGCAACTGATGGAAAAGACGATTTGTCTTTCAAAAATTCCTGTAATGATTCGATTAATTCTGCAGATATTTTTTGCACACTAGGGTACTCGGATGTTCTCCCTACACCTATACTTTTACATAAAGAATAAAATTCACCAAGCTCATCAAATTGTTTTGCGGCCTTTTCACATGTTTGGAAGGCTAGTACACAAGATTGGTACTGCAAATGGAAGAAACTATCAAGAAGAGTAGTTAGGCCTTCCGAAATGTCTTTGTACAGATCAAAACTCTCTTGCACAATTGCGTAAAGAGAGATTAGGACCAACCGATTAGTTCTGGCTGCACCAGTCGGTCTCGTAGCGATGGCTCGTTCGAGCAATCGATGCCAGAAAGCAATCCTGTCAAGCAGCATTGCCGGTTTCATGTCACGAACCGGCTCACTAGTCCTCCGGCTTCCGCTGCGCCCGGCTCTTTCTCGCTCCTTATTCGTATATCTTCGTTGAAGCTTCCCCGTGAGAAAACAATCCAAGCGCTCGTCGAGATAAAGGGCAAATGTCCTAACAAATGCGGTGTAATCCCACGGGCTTGAGTTTGAATTGTCGCGAAAGCTAGAAAGGTTGAGAATTTTGGCACCTCGTTTCATTGCATGAAGGACTTCTCTAGGGAAATATGGATCACCATCTTGAAATATTCGAAGGACGAGCATTAATGATTTTAATGCCACAATCCAATTGCACGTCCGGCCTATACGCTTACCGATGGCTCTAGCGCATGCGGCTGCATAGATTTTGTTGGATGAGACGAGGCGGACAACTTCGTATACGTATCGATCATTGATGGGAATATGGTCATGGGTGGTGGCTTTGAGGACTGCTATTTCTAGGTTGGTATAATTGGTGCTTGCAACCTTAGCAAGACTAATGCTGGTTTGATCTTTTACTGCTCCGATTGCCTTCTTTAACTTGCTCGGCATTGTTGGCTTATAGTGTTTCTTTTCTCAAGGCAGGCTTGTGAGTTTTGTTTTTGTCAGCATTGTTTTATATTTGGTATACGAGTTATGTTTGGACAAAGAAAAAGGGATAGGAGTCAAAAAAAATTTGGAGATTTTTGATTGTTAGAATGGTATACAGAGAGAGAGAGAGAGAGAGATGGTGAGGAGTGTGATTGTGTGCAAGATTTTTCTGATGGAGAAATGAGTTGGGGTTTCCCCTTGAGTATCGCACACCTTTTTGAACTAGTCCATTAGATTAAGGAGATGACTTGCATTATACTCCTAATAGGAAAAAAAGGAAAGGCACAAGTTATTTGTGGAAATTACCCGCATAACTCTGTGAGGTCCACATAATATTTAGAAAAATCATTTATAATCCCAAAATATAGTCCTACAGCACACTCTAAAGGATACAGTACTGACAAGTGTTGAGATATTGAGTCGAGGATATGGATAATTGGATCCAAAACATAAGGGATGCCAATGCCAATCATCTATCATTAAAAATATGAATCTTGGCTCCACTAGATTAAATGTTACGCCATATCCTTAGGTCAAAAAAGAAAAGATGGAGAATTGTTCAAACACTTTTCAAAAATCAATTAAGGGAAGCTAGCTACTCAATGACCCAAAAATAAAAATCAAAGTTATTTTGAATGCCATTGATATTTGAGGCCGAACTTGAAGGTTTTGTGCTCTATATAGTGTGGTCCACAAAAAAGGAAAATAATAAATATGCTTGTAGGCCAAACCTATAACTAGATAAAACATTCTCCGCAAGTATTGTTGTATTTGCAAGGGATGATTGTTTCTAACCTCTCAAAGGGTACGGTCCAATGTTTCTATTTACGGGGGCTTTACGCTATTCAAAATAAATAGGTCAAGTTTGCTGTAATTGGACATATTGACATAAATTTTGATTTGTATCCACAGGCCCATAAAAGATATCTTCTTCTTCTTTTTTTATAAAAAAAAAATATTTATTTAATTTTGTTCTCACTCACTACAATGATAAATACCTACATTAAAAAAATGTTACAATAATAGTTTACGAGGAGACTCAAACTAGTCAAACTAAATACTCTATTCCCTTCGTCCCTCAAAAACTAGTTTAATTGAATTTTTTTTTTGATCAAATTGATCAATTTTAAAATTAAGTATATTTATTTATATTTTCAAACTTTTAAAAATTATATAGGTGGTAACAAATTCAACATAGTTTCTTATAGTTATAATTTTTTCACCTATATTTATAATAAAATAATATAAATTTTGATTACAAAAATAGTCCATTTGATTGAAAAAATCAAACTAAATTAATTTTTACGGGGGTGAGAGAGAGAGAGAGAGTAATAATAATTAGTATAGCAAAAATGAGAAACAAAAGAACCCAGCAGATGGACATTTATTTAATCATACATTCAATGGAAGATCTATACAAAAGAGAAAGAATTGCCATTAATGAATTAATTAATTGTTTTAGAATAGTGGAGTAATACTAAAGACCAACGATCCTTAATTGGTGAAGAAGCGTATCAGTAATTACTCCCTCGGTTCCTAAATAACTGACGTTAGCAGCCAAAACACACTAATTAAGAAACTTAATTACTCCAATTCATTTGTCTATTCATCCAATAGGAAGGTGAGAGAGAATTGCACAGATATACATAAAAAGATAAAATAGTCCAATAGAAAGGAGAGAGAGAATTCTTAAGTATTTAATTTTTTATAGAACTCCAATAAGAAGAAGAGAGAGAATTTTCAAATCTTTAATTTTCTTTAGGACTCCAATAGGAAGAAGAGAGGATTATATGGATATATATAAATTCTCCTAGAAATCCTATAACGTCAAATATTTGAGAACAAAAAAATGATCATATAACGTCAGTTATTTAGGAACCGAGGGAGTACTAAACGCATGCTGTTAATTAACTATACACAAAAATTAATGGAAACAAAAATTGAGTGCCACCAGGACTGGATAGGAGGATATTACTACAATCAATCAAACACCCTCTTCTTCTCCTTAGTATCCAGTGGGGAATTCACATTTTCCAAACTCTGCAAAACAAAATGGAGTGGAGTAGTTTCTCTTAGGATCTCAAAACTGAAATGATTCTCAAAGTTGAAAATTAAAAGAATTCATTTCAATTAATACAAAATAATAAAATCTAACCCTAATAATTGTAAGTTTTTGGGTATTAAAATCGAACATTAGTGTATTTGAACTGCACTTATTTATATTTTTATTTATTATTGAGAATCAAAATATAAATAAGTGAAATTCAAATACATTAATATTCAATTTTTATATCCATGCAGAGTTTTTTTAAATTTATTAGTCCTAAAAGAAAGAAAATTATCTAATACTAATAGTTAGTATTCGCAATAATGTACAGAGGAGAGAGAGAGAGAAATAGAGAGCGTACTAGGTGGCTGAGTTACAACGTAAGCAGCTCCTCCAAAATAACACGTGCCCATCGCCCGCCCTTTCTTCTGATAGTAACTGTTGAAAGCGAACGATGCGTGGGCCACCAGTGTATTAGGATCGTAACACGTGGAACCCGGCTCGATCGGACGGCAATCAGCCCCTCCCTCACCACATGCATAAGCTAGACCTCCCTGCAGCTTAGCTTTTCCAGCTTCTGCATTCGCCACACACCAAGTCTCACCGGAAGACGTATTCCCGACGACCGGCGTTGACATCCCCCGACCACCGCTAACCGGCGACTGGTTGTCCCGGTAATTCTTCAACCCCTCAGCAGTGAAGGGTATCTCATAAACCTTCTTCTCATCAGGGTAAAAGAGTCCATAATTTTGTTCCGATGTGGGACCGGTTTTCTTGTTCTCGTTGAATAGAGCGAAGAGATAAACGGTTAGATCTGCTTTGGGTCTCAAGGGGGTCCCACCACCGGTAAGTACTCTGCGGACCAGGTTCCCGTTATACGCAGCAGCGTTATCGACGGTCGCGCCTATTTCGTTTTCGTCACCTTTTGACGGCCAACCGGTTTCCGTCACGACCATGTTTACATCGTCGTATTTCAAAGCCGACATTGCCGCGAAAACGGCGTCGATTTGGGCATCGAAGAGACTGAAGTAACGGAGACCGTTGCCGGCGTCCACGACTCCCGGGTTTTGTCGGAAAAGTGCGTAGTCCAATGAAATGACGTCGGAGTTTGATTCGTATGCGAAGAACGGGTAGGCATTTACCATGAGGGATGACCCGGTTTGGCGGAGGAAATCAAGCATGGGTCGGATTACGGATTCGACGAGATCGGGTTTGAAAGAGCCGGCTGAAGACGGGTAGGAATTTTGGAGGGCGGAAAGAGCTATTGGAGAGGAGACCTTGATGGAGGAATGGAGGTTGTATTTGACAAGAGCTTGGTGGATATTTTTCATAGCGGGTACGAGGAACTTGGTGGTGTTTTTTGGGTCGACGAAAACTTCGTTACCGACAGCGATGGATTCGATTCGGGTTAACGGGTAGTAAGCGGCGACGTTGCGCTGGACCCATGAGTTGGCGAATGACTGTTGTTTGGCGGCGGAGTAGAGCAGTTCGTTGGGAAGGTCGACGGTGACTTTGATACCGGTGCCTGATAAGGACTTGAGAACAGCCGGGTCGGTATCAAATACTTTGAGGCGATCAATTCCTTGAGATTTGAGGAGCTGAGCAACCTTGAAAGGTGAGGGTAGATTGTTCGCGATTCTGCCGTAATTTACTCCGATTGAACCTCCATCTGAAAAATGTAAAACCAAAATATTAATCACGTACTATTACATAAATTAATGTAGGTAGGTTAGGTTGTTGTATGAATTGGTTTGTGAATGAAGTACACGTAAAAGAAAGTGGAAAAAGGGAATAATTGTCTTTAAATATTACCTGCAAGTGAGAAAACGTAAAAGAGGAAGAGAGAGATGGTGAGTCGTCGATCCATGCTCGGTTTGTTAATTTCTGGAGAGAGTGGAGCAGAGCAAGTGAGGGAGAGAGAGAGAGAGAGAGGGTGGGTAACAGAGGGTGTGAAGGGGGGATTTTATAGGAGAGAGAGAGAGTTGAATGAATGTGGTTTGGGGGAGGGCGTAAATGGACAAGAATTAAAGGTGGATCACTTTGTCCGATCTCTCTCGAATGAACGTGCATACATGCAGCATCAGCAGCAGCAGGTTTGCATGTACGATTGGGTCCCGCAAAATTCGACCGTTTCATTAGTATCTTTTTATAATACTCCATTAATTAACAATGGTATTATATATGACTCGTTGTTCCTAAAGTTTATTAAAACTAACGTTAATAATAATCAAGTTGTTGTTGAATTAATTAAACATGATGATGACGACGACAATGATGATATTATGAATGGGCCCAGTGGGGTGTTAAAACTTAAAATTCCGTTCTCGCATTTTCTGAACGTTAGAAGCGCGGGGGGTGCTTGGCTGGTATAAAAACGTCTGATCTCATCAATCAGATCACCTAATCAGGGTTGAAATACTTCCTCATATCATATTAGACATAATCAACTAAAAATAATGATAATTTAAGGATTTTTAAGTCAACTTATAATCTAAAAATACAATTGTATTTTTAATTTTGAAAAAGTATATTATATTCTGGACGTAAATTTTAAGATTAGTTCTAATACATGTGATAAACATAAAACATATAAATTTGTGATACAATAATTATTACTGGACCAACCAAAAATGAGTTTATGAATTTTTAATTTTAAAATTCTACTAGTTTAAAATAGCCAAAATAAAATTCTTTTTTAATAAAATGAAGGTAATATTTAATGGAAAAAGGCATACACACAAGCTTGATGTAAATACAAATAAATTACAAGTTTTCTACCAAATTACAATCGCAACATACATCGATACGTAAAATTAAATAAAATTATAAAAGTGTATTTTTAAAAAGAACGTTACTACACTTACAAATAACTCTTAATAAAAAATAATTTATAAAATGTTGTATCAAAGTGCAATTAATAAATCATCCGCTATGCATAGACGGATCAGTGATTATAACCAATCACAATCCACTATTTACATCTTACCAAATTGATATTCAAAATAATAAATAAAAGGGTGAGAAGCCTACGAGAGAACCTAACAATCCAAAAGGGAACAGAAAAGAATCCACAAACAGAACGTGCCATTATGGGTAAAATCTCTTTCAATGGGCTCATTTCAGTGCTTAATCTCATTTAGTTATGTTGTCCTATACTACTCTGATGTAGTGATACGCTTACTGCTTAGCCTCCTGTTATGCAAGCTACTGAAATTGCGCTCCTGCACATTATTTAGGTGTCATCTCTGCTTCTGATTCAGGTGCTTCATTTGATGTGGGCTTTCTTCCCTGCCGCCTGACTACGAAAGGAAAACAATTAAATCAGCTTGAAGCATGCATAATTGCAGAGAACATCACCTAATGGAAATAAACTATACTAGGATTTTAATTATTTTTTGCTTTTATACAAGAACTCGAAAATAGTTACTTCATCTGCTGTAGAAGTTTTGCATGAATATGTTAAAAAATGAATTAATCGTTATTGCAGACACACATATAGAGCACAACTTTATTTTATTTTTGATTAGTAGAATACAGATCACAAATGATCAGTAGTTCAGACTTCAGTCCAACTCAACTTTTACCCATTAAGGAAAATCATATCGTATGAATATCACCCGTAAATAACAAAGAAGAAAATCTTTGGTGATAAAAGAGTTCAGTCCTTTAAATATTTATGCAAGTAGCTATTTAATATCACGAAATAACAGAACAGCCCAACCTGGAAAAATATACCGTCAAAATAATTTCATTCTGTAGGGTCAACTGGATTTGAAGTTTCCTAATTACTTCAGGATTAAAATGCAATATTGGAATATTTAATCCTTAATCCAATTTAATACTTTCACAGTTGACGTAACCACCATATGTTTTTCATAAACTAAAACTAAAGCACCGTGCGTAGCAAAGCAATATGATACGTTCAACCTTTTCACCCATGTGAAGTTAATATTTAAAAGTCAATAAACCATCTTTTGGGACAAAAATTGTGTATCAATATCAAGTTCTAGTTATAATCAGGGAAATAGGGAACCTTTTTAGTATTAAACGTCATTTGTAAGTTCAAGTAGAATAAAGAGCCCCAAAAGTCATCTAGATCCAAGGAAAGAAATGAAGAAATCAAAGTACACTACCATCGCACTGGAAGAAGGGTGAAGAGAAGCTAAAAAGTAATTGGGCTATTCTCTACTACAAATGCTGCTTTATTCAAAGTTCACATAGGATGATGGAGTCCTAAATTTTCTTTACCTGACAGTTAGGTATACTCCACAGCCACAATTAACATGCTTTGACATGTATATGGAGTGCTAAACAACCGTCAACAACTAGCAAGACCCAACTAACAGTAGATAGTAGCATGAATCCAAATGAAAATCCATATGTATTTTGGGTGAACAATCTTATGAAAATCCATATGTTTATACAAATAGTTAGCATACAACTATGTACCCAACATATTATATTCAGAGGTTACACGTGCAAATAGCTAGCAGAAACGAGCAAACTGATTAAGAAATAAAGACTGGACATTAAGTATGATTTATCTATAAAGTGATTCACTAATAGAAAGTTTGAGCTAAAATAAGATTAACTGGTCATAGCAGAAAAGATTAAAGTAGCAAACTATCTGGTAATACGAAAGGTTATTCTTTATAGAAGCAAATAATTTCACATAAACACACATTTACCTTCAACTATTTGTTACAAGCAACTTTAGTGAACATTATGGTCAACATATAAATTTGTCAAGTGTGCGAATGGAGCTAACTATAATGTTTTAGCTATATGGCTAGTAAATATGACAACTCACAAAATTTGGAATTTCAGATGTTTGTACTCTTCGACTAGAATCAGTAGGCTGTAATCTCAGCGATGGTCGAGATAGTCTTTGAATGAAGTCGAGGACATGATTATAAATGCTGCAACCAAAAAAAAGTTTATTGAATAAATAAATTTGCTCAGAGTCTCCACTAGCATATGGATCTTAAATTTTAAAAATGAAAATTAAAGGCAGATGAATAGAGAAAACTATATAGGATGCATTTGCTTCCAAAGTCTTTCAAAATAATCTCTTTGTCAAACAGTTATGCCACAGTAGTATTGAGCTCCGGGTAACCATTTGCTATGCACTGCTAGCCCATAGTTATTTTTGGAATTTGAAATAATAACAGATGTAGAAAGCAAGTTACAAGTATATCAAATGCGCCTGGCTAAGGCAACGCCACACGAGAGATTTAGTTCAGGCGCCACGTTCTTGGGAAAAGAGGATGTTTGGCTTCACTCACAAATATATGCAAGTAGTACAGTAAAGCAAAAATGATTTGCTCTAATGAATTAGTACAATATCCTCCGAGTACTGCTTTTCGATTACTGAGTACAGGAGTTAACTACTTGGCAGTTCTTCCTAGCATTACTAGCTAATGATAATCCATTCTAAGTTTCACATATACAAAAATATATACATATAAATATAAAATTTGATCCAAAGTATAACTAGTAGGCAAAGTACAACGCATCAGAAAGTCTATCCATATTTCCATGCTTTGTATACACGAAGCAAGGAAGGACAATTATGTAAGAGATAATATATAGTTATCAAACAAAATTAAAGTGGAGTTCAACCTTAGCCGGTGCCGATTGCAGGCTGTGAAAAATGCAACAAAACCATTTAAAATGCTCCGAACAGCACGGAAAACCTAGAAGGAAAAAAGGGTAGTGAGCACGGAAACAATTTATCACACCCTCATTACAAAAAACAGTAAGGTAAAGCTCTACAACCTGCGAAAAAAGGTCATTCCACAGAGTACGCCACACCGAAACCTCATATGAGCTCACTGTAGCGTCAGCATTTGAAGCTAACTGGAAGATGCTACTCACAAAAAGCCATATATCCCAAATCAAATCATATGCATTACTAAATATGAAGGCCAGAAGACTAGAAAGTCCAAGAACGAGGCGAAACGGAGCATATAATATCTCGCACAGGATCCAGAATATAGGGTATAAAAAGCATGTCGCTGCAGTCCAATAAAGTTATTAAAGTGAGAAAATATATTAGTAACAGATCTCATAAATCACAATGGATGAAAACTAAAAATACTCACAGAAGTGGGTGTATGAAAGTAGCATAGTAACCTACCAATATTCCACAAAACCGAAAGGATAAACCACACAGGCAACAGGATAGTCTCAGCAAGGTTCTCCACTAGACTAAAAGAAGTCTCCACCACAAACCAAGTAAATGTGCAGAAACTCTCCAATATCTTTATAAACATGTCCCAAAAAGGGAGGAGGATCTGCCAAAACACCACAATAGGCCCTGCCACTGGCTGTGTGAGAACACGAAGGAATGATCTAATGGTTCGCATAGTCATCAGGAACCACTCGACAGCTTTCTGAGAATTGTGCAGAAATAACATTGTCCCCAAGTACTTAATCCTTGATACCATCTCCCATGTTTCTATCCAATCTAAGAGAGGCCCACAAAAATGAGATGCTGTTGCCTTGAGAACAGGGACATTTTTATATAAATCATAAAATCCAATTAGAACAGTGACAATAGAAATGAGCACATATAAAGTTCTCACTAGAGGGCACATCCACGGGCGATAAAAATGGCAAAACACTGGGTATGACTGAAGGAAGATGACCCAAGATGGAAGCCCAGACTCTAATAAAGTAAGTAAACGCAAATCGATCGTAATTATTTCCTTTAATTTAAATGGGAGGTCACGGTCATTAAACCGAAATAAAAGCAAAACATCCCTGTACTGGGTATCTTCAATGGCTTCTTCACAATCACTTGCATAAGGGGTCTGGGGATGTATTGGAGAGTCAACAGTTTCACTGTGTGTTTCTTCTGAATATATATCAACCTCAAATTCAGGGCTAATACACCTGGTTAGTTTTCTTCTCTTGTAGGGCCCATACTGAGGAGGTGGCGTGTGTGGTGGTAAACCTGTGCTACTCTCCACAGTTGCTGGGTGTACTCTGAAGCAGCTAGAAGGAGAGCATGGAGGTTCATCCTCAGCAGGTGAACTATTGTTAAAGATATCTTTGACATCAATCACGTCTTTAGTGTCCGGAAAAGAATCCTTAGCATCATAGAAGACATCTCCTGTAGAAATTACAAGTACTACCGTAAACTACACAACATTCCTTTATGCGAAGAATTTAAAATATAATGTGGCCTTGGTGAGATAATATAATCCTATGACATATTTTTGTCAAATATAGATCTAATTATGAATATACATAAATGATATGAGGAAATAAGGCAGCGTCCTCCACCCAACAATCTCCCACCTCGAGGAGTTAGCTTGGTGGGTTACATTGAATAGATGCCTCTTCCATGAAAGATATCAAGTACAGAAGGGGTTAAACGAATAACCAGTAAGCAGAAAAGAGAAGTGTGTGTGTGTGTGTGTGTATCACATAAAATATTCTCTATGTTTTCGGAAAATGAAGTCTTTATGTCCAATATCCCACATCAACTTAAAAAAAGCCACACTTCCATGTCCTATGAGCTGCATTCTTTTTATCAACCAAAAAAAAAAACACAAAAGCAAGAGAGTACCTATTGCAGCCTCAAGATGCTCTCTCAAGCAAACCCTCTCAGTAAGAGTCCCCGGAAACCATGAAGATATGCATCTAGCAGCTTGAGCTATACTATCGAATTCCCATCTTTTCATGAACTTAGACTCAATAGCCAAAGACGTATCAGTCTGCACGTCGCGCGAAAATAACTTAGAATGGGAAATCTTACATGAAAGAAAAAACAGAAGAGGAGCATCAATACAGATAAGCACCTGAAGTTCATTCAAGTAGTTGATACCACGAACATCAGACCATACAACTTCAAAGACAATAAAACCATACAAGGTCCTATGCAACTTGCTATTTAAAATCAAAGAAGTCCTCAGTTTCTTCACAGGTAACAAGGCTCGCTTCCTAGATAATGATGCGGCATCAATCACTGAGAACCATCTTCTAAACTTTCTGGATTTACTTGTATTTAGTTTGGAAGTAGCCTTCACTTCAAAAAAACCTCCAGTCTCCTTTCTCTCCTTCTGCTTCCTTCTGTTGGCAAAGGGGGACAACCTGGACTGATAGTATAGAGATGAATCATTTTATTATGAACTCAGCATCTTAAATATATGTTACAGTGTATTTTTAGATGCTCTTAGCAACCTTAGTGACCATCAACTGCCACAAATGTGCAGGTCGTGAGACAAGGTCTTTCAACCATGGTCGGTTGTCCACCAAGATATAGAATTTTTTACTTTCGGGAGCCAGGAAAAGGCTAAGATGTGAAAGATAAGACTGCAAGTCCCTGCAAAACATGGTAGCGCAGTTTTAGTAAACCAGAAAGAACACAAAACAAATAAAGGTTCCTCTATGCTTTTTGTCCTCAGCAAGTAGACAATTTCTATCCTACTCTTTCAGTTTGAATATGAATGACTGTATAGCGCAGATGGTCAACTCAGTAAGCATCGATCCCAACTAGGTAGTGTTGCATCCAGAGTCAATCTTAATTAATAAGTGATCGTGTCAGTGCTATCACCTTCAACAATGGAGTGCAATGGCTCTCCCATTTAGTGCACATCCAACCTTTAAGTTGTTTGATATATACATTCTTTACTGCATTCACTTGTCTAGATTGCACCAGATTGAATAAACCAGCTCAACCGCCATAGATTCAAGCTCTACAACTACCTTCCTAAGCCTTTCAACATAGTCTGTACCAAATTAAATTTTTTTATACACGAATGAAAATCCTCAATATGACCAAACCACCATCCCGACAGAATAACATAAAGAGAAACAAGAGTTTCTCTTTGGTGAGAAATGAATTCATAATTACAACCATACACATTTCATTAAAACAATAAGTAGAATAGATGTCAGCCACCTCACAAATGGTTTATAGACCTATGCTATATAACCTAATTATTTACACGAAATCATGAATAAGCCCATAGTAAAAAGAGCTAAATGATACTGTAGAGAAACATTCTATTTACTTGAAATATTTCTCTTAATTTAGTCTTAGTCTGACGAGACAGGTGCAAGAGTCAAGTCACAACTGGAATACAAACTCTACAAGTCTTATTGGCACACACAAAGCCAAAAAAACACAATCCACCATTACCAAAAATTTTAAAAAGTAAGAATTGGCAATTTTGAACTTCAACCTGCAATATTACTCTGGTAGTAAGAGACAAATATACTTGTTTAATCAAAATCAAGTTGATTTTGAGAATACTTAATTTCTGTGTCCATTGACTTCCATGGTCTGCAACAGCTAAAATTGTGTTGTTTAACCTAGAATCCACACGAAAAATTAGGAAGCATTGTTGAGCAATGCCAAATACATTACATGTACTGTGTTCCACTTATCCAGCAGTCATAATAGTTTTGGCTAATTACACAAAAAAAAAAAATACAATTTTTAATAGGTTTGTTTGACATTAAATCACATCAGCATAATTAATTATCATCACTAAAATTGAGGATTAACAAAAAGATAGCTTCCAATAATCGAATTAAATGAAATTACAAAATAACTAGTTTCTAAACGAAACTCAAGTTAAAGAAAAACATATATCCTTACCCAATTTGGAGACTTGTTAATGGGAACACACAGTACCGTTGATTGCAGCCTTTTCCCATGGATACAACGTTCTCAACCCTGCTCAAAGGGGCACAAAACATTGCCAAAATATCCCAATACACATTTTAATTTATGAATTTCTAAAAAAAAAGCAATTGAGAGAAAGTCAGAAAGAGGACCTGCCAATAAACGATCATGAGATGAAGAGTTGAAAAAGAAGTTGAAGAAATCACCGCCGAACTTCATAACAAATGGGCCTGGGGGAAGAGAGAAGGCTCTCCGACTCTAGGAGACACGTTGAGGGCGTAGATAGGAGGCGGCAGAGATATCAACGGACAACAAAACAAGACACGCGCATCGAAGCAAAGCAATTAAGATTTAAGCACATCGATATGTAGAGATAAGAGTTGAGTTATAAAGGCTTAACTGAACTACTCTGTCTATCTGTCTCTGCTGATACATATATATACATATGTATATAAGTTTCTCTATCTCTCTAGTTAAGTATTAATGGAATTGGAAATAGAATTGCGTGAGTTGGGAGGAGAGAGAAAGTGGGTCTGGTCAGCACACGTTGAAATCTGAGGGAGGGGGAGACGTCACTTTTATTAACCATGCCCACTGGAGGAGGAGGAGGAGGAGGTTATAACATTAATTACACCATCTTTAACTATTACTACTATTTACTAGTAATTGTTTTGGATTTTGAAAGTTGGGAAAGAGCAAAGGGTACAATTTTCAATTAACATCGGGATCTAGACTTCCCGCCACCGCCACCATCGTCCTTGTCTTAATTTGTAGATAGATATCGATGCTAGGTTTGGATTGAGATAAAAGAATGGAGGAAGCAATACAATAAAAAATTAATGTATTTAATTATTAGTTTTGAAGATAAATTATTTTAATAGAATAAAAATTTATTTATTTATTATGTAGAAAGTGGTGAAATAAAATTTATTTTTCGTTAATTCAAACGCAGCATGAGAGTTAGAGAGGGTCAACATGGATACCTCAAATTGAAATTCTATATATATATATATATATATATATATATATAATGATTCATATCTAAAGTTGGATAGGAATTCTTATTATTCAATTCATCCCTGATCGTTTAAAAAAAATCGAATAACCTAAGATTTATCTTATCCGCACAGTATTTACACAACTATTATGTAGATGAAAATTCAAAAATTATATCTCATTCGCACAATTGTGCTGATAGGGTCTACTATCCACGTAACAATTATGCGGATGAAAATAATTACAGCTTTTAAATTACAAAAATAAATGTGAGATATGTGTTGGATCATGAATAAATGGGACTATCATCCAACTTTAACTACTCACAACGAATGGGAATTTTTTTGTGTGTAAATGGGTACTCCCCTACATTTACAAATTTTACAAAAATTTTAAAATATATTTTTGTTTCGTGATGACTTGATAATAGTAGTCGTAAGTTTAGTACGTTGATAAAATAATAAAATTATGCACATAGCTTAAAAATATTTGTCAATTTTTATCATTTTAATTCAAATTAAATAAGACACAAGCGAAACATAATTAAGAAGAGATTATTTTTCTAAAAAGGAGGGGATATAAAATATATCAACTAATCATTTTTAAAAAAACATTCCAAACAATGAACTAAAATATATTTGACATATCATTTCATATTAATTTTGATATGCACTTTTAATTTTAACACTAATTTTTCCTTTTATTCAAAAACTCAAAATTGTAAAGCGCAAAAAACATAGTATGTGCTAATACGGCATGTCTCCTCCCCACCACCGCATGCTACACATAAATTATAACCTTATTTTTCGGACTCTAAAATGTTTAAGAAATGTAATTGTGTAGAGAAAATATATAATCGCATGTGCCGTGATTCACACTAATTGGATAGAGGGAGATGTTTTACCAACCACTCCTTGTTGAATTATCGTTCTCTTCCATGAGCATTCTAGATATGGAGTAAACAAAAGTATTGAGGAAATAAATTTATATAAATTGAACCTAAAATGTAAAATTTAGGTCCTTGGTGTTAAATTGAGGCTGGCATTATTGGTAATTAGTAGTTATTTTATGCTGCAAAAAAGGTGCCAATTGTCTTTCTTTTCTTTTCTTTTTTTATCTTTTTATTGATAATTAATGGTATAAAAGGACACATTATCAAGTTTGTTAGTATAATTTATTATCATGTCATTTTTATTAAACTCATACCTTATGCATTTTTTTGGGACAAACATTAAATAAACTATATATTTAATATTTGTATATCTTAGAAAGGAAACTATTTTTTATAAAATAAATAGAGTCCTACTATATTACCCTCTTTGTACTTTTAATTGTCGTTTTAGAACTGAACACATAGATTAGATTAAATTAAATTAAATTAAAAATATGATTAATATTTTGTCTAATTAATCAAAATAAGTGTTAATACTTAATATTACTCTTGCATTAATAAAAAAAAATATTATCTTTATTGGAGAATTTAATTTTGAAAAGATGTGAAAAAGATAAAGAGACGTATTTAATACTTAGAATAATATAAAATTCAGTAATTAATGCTTTTTAAAATTTACAAACAATATATAGATAAGAAAACACAAAAAAAAATATTTATAAGAAGACAATTAAAAAATAAGGAAGGAAGAGTCAAAAAAAGAAAGAAACACTTGCTGCGTGCCTGCTTCGCACAGAGTTCCAAAAAAATAAAAAAAATAAATAAATAAGATGCGCCGTAGGCGTAAAGTGCACCCACTTTCAGCTTCATCGAACTCCACTGAAAGTCATATGGGAATGAGAGGATAGAAGAGGATGCGGGACCTACTTGAGCTTGGATGTTAGCCGGAGGAAATAATGGATATATCATCATCGTGGGTGGGGCCCCCGCCGTTATTGCCTGATTTCTGTTTGATACGAGTTTTAAAATACTAGTAATAAGGTAAGACAAAATACAGAAATGTGAGCATGCATGAGCCGTGCGCATGATTTAGTAAACATCCATCGATTCCTCGTGGATGGGCATCAGTTGGGGATATATGTCAGATAAAATGAAACGAGACAAACATCATCATTATCATTATGCATGCAATTGTATTTAAATGAAAGAAATTATACACATAAACATAATTGTAATTGTAGTTGTAGTTGTATAATAAATAAATACTACTAATTTTATTGAACATTTACTATGGTCTATCGTACCAATAATTTCGAATCATGTTACATCATATTTTTTTTTTTTAAAAAAAATTGGAATTCTACATACATAACCTTTCCTGTTCGACTTGGTTGATAACTCAAAAGGAAAGGTGCTAGACTTTTTAAATCTTTTACACATTTAGATAAAGAGAATAATTTTTAAGTGCTATATATATATATATACCGTGGATAAAGTACACCAATAATTTGAACGGACAATATGTCATGTCATATCAACAAAGTAAGGTTTTTAAACCCGAATTATTCATCAACTCAAAAAAGTATAGAGTGAATAGATCCCTGATTCAATCAGCGGTCGAATTGTATTGATCCAGTGACGTTATTAATATATAATAAATAATAAATATATTAATTATTATTATTATGTATTATATATAATATTTACTTATTTAGTAAATATGTAAAGTTAATCAATTTATCTATATAAAAAAAAAACTAAACCTATTTATACAATATTTACTTTATACAATTAAAATAAATACTAAATCTATATGAAAAGAAAAATATTAAATCATGCTCATAAGTCATAACTCAAAAATGATAAAATCAAACACAAATGAACATAAATATCTCTAAGATATATTCAAATTCAAAAATTCAACCACAAGTTCAAGTGTTTGATTAAACAAGTAAGCCCATTCTTATTTAAGAGGCTTCTTCCCTGCTCCTTGACTCATTTAAGAAGCCATGGCTTCCCAAACATCCAAACTCAGTCATGGCAACCCAAACATTTTCATATAATTTTTTTTTTTGTGTGTATATAGAAATCAGTATTATACATATATATATAATACTAGTATACTCGAAGTCCAAGTCAAGCCTCATTAAGGGAAGGAGAAAACAAGAATTCTCACAAACGTGGTATTAATTAAGGGATTGTAAGACAACATAATAAAAATAAACAACGTATTTGTTGAAAAACAAACAAGAACACAACTAAAACAACTAATTATATACCCATAAGTTCATAGTGGATTAAATAAAATAGCAAAACTATCATCATATCCAATATAAAAAGTCGGTGCAAATATTTCGTTGAACAGATAGAGACCATCTATAATTACAACGTGCCAAACCATTGATATGTAACTGTAAGGTATACTTATGGATGAACAGAAATTGCTTTAATTTAGTAGCTTGATACATTGTATTATGGGACTTAGTTTATACTTACTTGAACAAATTAGTGCTAATATATTTGTATTTTAGGACACAACAGGAACATAACCGCACAATAGAAGCGCAACAGAGGCGCAGTGGGGGTGCGAGTCGCGCAACTAGGCAGGGGGCAACATGGTTAAGGCACGATTGGAGCTATGAGTGACTGGGCGACTAGTTGCGTGAGAGAAAGATGATGGCGATTGGTGGTGACTGGTGACCCGTGAGAGAAAGATGATGTCAATGAGAGAGATTTGGGCGCAGCGGAAAAGAAGCAGAACGAATTGAAGGCTAAGCCCTAATTTTTTTTAATCATAGAGAATTGGTCTAACTCGCGAACTAGTTACCGGTTCGTTGGGTCAAGCAATTCAATCGTCGGTTTGTTGGGTTTGAGCGAATTTTGGCCTAAAATGGGTCACTGGTCTAAATCGGACCGAAAAATCAATCGATGTCAGTTCGACTGCCGATCCGGTCCGAGTCCGAAAACCATTACATGATTATTGCATTGTTTCCTGATCATTGCTATAATTAAAGTAGCCTTATTTGATTTTTGACATGGGGACAAATTAATTAATATTCTCTCTCCTACCACAAGGCTAGCTTGTACTTTGAGGGTGGAATATTAGAATGTGTCAAAGTTGTAAAGCAGGAGCATCTGGAAAAGTTGTCATCAAAACTGACCACACCAGACCAGACCAAGCTTTCATTAGAGGCTGCCTGATATATGAGACTAGGCGGCAGTGTTATATGGGCTCCAAGCTATAAGCAGATACAATTCTCGCGGGCTTCATAATTTAATATTTAATAGGAACAATTACATTTCTTAGTACATTTTTAAAAAAAATTACAACAAAAGTGTATTCAAAAAATATTTACAGGATTAATATATTTTTATATTTTATTTTCATAATTAGTGCATTTGATATCTCTTTAATACTGTATTTGGTATCCCTTTAATCGTGGCACACGATTCTTTCCAACGGAGCATATATATATATATCATCCATGTTTATATAGAATATATACATACGCCGTCCACTTTCGAGGAGAGAGAAATGTGAAGAGGAAGAAGAAGAAGAAGAAGAATGGCATCCCCATCATTCAAGTGGATCTTGAGTTTCAGTGACTTCTTCACCATCATGTCCCTTTTTTATGATTCTCTTTTTGACATCAGCATACAAGGGAGTTAAGTATGTTAGATTCTTCATACCCACCTTGAAATAACCACCTTCTTCTTATGTAGTTGATAACCAAACTTTTAAATAAAGATAATCATTTTAGTTTTTGTGGGTAACAATTCAGTTTTATTGTGTTACTGATTAGTTATAAAAAATTTATGAACAAAAGTAACCAATTCAGTTTTATTAGGTTTTGCAATGGTTGTCGTCGGTATATTTTTTTTTATAATGCAGTTGGTAGCCAAACCATCATACCAAGGTAACCAATTCAGTTTTATTAGGTTACCAATTTTTTTTAAATGTGATGCAGTTGATAGCCAAACCTTCATACCAAGGTAACTAATTTAGTTTTATTAGGTTACCAATTTATTTTGAATGTGATGCAGTTGGTAGCCAAACTTTCATACAAAGGTAACCATTTTAGTTTTTCTGGGTAACCAAATAGTCATAAAAAAAATTCAGAACAGTAAGTGTTACATGTATTTATTTTCAAAATTATGTTTGTGGGGCGAATCTTCTCCTTCTTCTCATTGACGTTTTGGACAACGATTTCGAGTTCTTGAAGGGTTTCAAGCTAGAGGAAAACCTGAGTCTGGACCTCATACAAAAGTAACAATTTTAGTTTTTGAATATGATGCAGTTGGTAGCCAAACCTCCATACAAAGGTAACCATTTTGGTTTTTGTGGGTAACATTTAGTCATAAAAAAAATTCAGAACAGTAAGTGTTACATCTATTTGTTTTCAAAATTATGTTTGTAGGACGAGTCTTCTCCTTCTTCTCATTGGCGTTTTGGACAACGATTTCGAGTTCTTGAAGGGTAGCGGCAGTGCAACCAAGGACGCGACGGAGGAGGATGATGAAAGGGAGGAGAGAGGAGGCGGTGAGGGAGATGAAGATTAGACAGAGTCAGGTTCTAAGGGGAGAGAAGATAATTTTTGGTTTTTCCTTCCTTTTGATTTGAATTATGGATTTGTTTTGGTTGTTAGATCTCAAAGATTTACTCCTCCTTGATTTTAGGTTTCCTTATTTATTTGAAATTGAATGATTTGAATTTGTTGCCCTCTTTTTGTAATTATTTTGTGAATGCACTAATGTTGTAATTACTTTCTAATTGTTGTATATTATTGTAAAGAACCCTATTTAATACTAGTAGATAATAATATAGTACAAGAGAGTTGGCGTCAATCCATCACTATTACTAACCACTTCCAAGCCCAGATCCGGCCCATAATATTAGTATTAGGTTTTACTATGAACTAGGGTCTAGGGTTGCGGATTTCCTTCCTATAAATAAATAGAATAGAGCAGCTCTTTCATACTCTTCGTCTTCCTCTCGTTTATATGCATGCATCTTTCTCCCTTCCGTATGAAATTTTTGGAGTAATTGCCCGTCGTTTAGGAATTAGGGCTAGAGCTTTTAGGTTTATTGTTATTTATTTTTATTTTTTTTTGAATGTGCCGATGAAGAAGAATACCCAAAAGATAGGAAGTGCCGTATGACACTTTAAACAGCAGCGGTCTACGGCGCCCACATCTTCCCATCCACCAATCTTCATCAACATCCCTCCCTCTCAAGGGGTTGTTATTTGTTAACAATCTTTTTAGGGTTTTACTGTTGATTTCCATTGGTCGGTCGGGTTTGTGTGGATCTTTCGGTGTACCCGCTGTGTGATTGATTTGAAACGGGACTCTGTGGTTTATTTTCTCTCTCCTCAAATCAAATTCATATAGTAATAAGGTCCTCTTAACGTGCACATGCTAAGCACAGTTTAAGGGCCTTGAACTGTGTTCATGCGTTAGTATAATAGTAGGTAGTAGTGTGTGGGTAATGAAAGGTTCGATGCCACGTCGCCGGTAGCTATAGTGCATTGACCGGCGATGCTATGATTGAACCGATAATGAACTTTCGCTTATTTATAGGAACCTGTGGACTGACTGAATACAATTCATTCACAGAGCCGTTTTTTGTGATTACATATATATATATATATATATATATATATATATATATATAATATTATGTCTGTTAGCAATTTATTTAAGCCAATGAGGATTTTTGTTTGACAAGTTGGAATTACCGACTGAATATCATTGATGTGACATCGACTATCTGAGGCTTTTGTGTGAAAACACTAAATTATTTTCAACATCCATTTCTGGATTTAGGACAGCGTTGGGGTTCTTTTAGGATTTAGGACAGCGTTGGGGTTCTTTTAGGATTTAGGACAGTGTTGGGGTTCTTTTAGGATTTAGGACAGTGTTGGGGTTCGTGTGAAATTATTTGTTATTGAAGGTGTTACATTGTTTGTTAACAAATTTATTGGGCTCTGTAAACACATCCTCCTTTAAAAAAGAAGTGGGATTAATATTTGATTACAACGAAGACCGAATGAATATGCCTTCACCAATAACAAAATTATTATTACTCCATTATTACAAGTTAATCTCAGTTTATGCGCATATTTTAAAAATAGTAACAATTAAATATTTTATAATATAATTACTTATTTTAAAATTATATATTTAAATAATTAAAAAAAATAAATGTTACTTATGCAGAAATATATATAATAATGTTTATATTTTAATAATATAATATAATGCTAGTAGCGGGCCAATTCCAACAGGCCTTTCAAACTTTGTGTAGTATATGACCAACTTTTTTACTCGGTTAATCAGAATAGACTAAAATGAATAATTAATAAGATTTAAAACAAGAGAGATTTGGAGCACAGGTGACAAGAGAGATTTTATCTCTAGTCATGTTTGTATAATCAAAAGTACCGTCGCACAGAAGAGGAATACAGAATGGGACAAATTTTTCTTTAATACAGTTGGAAATGTGAAGACCATATGAAGTGGATTTTTTTTTAAAAAAAATTAATGCCAAGATATATCATTCAACCTCTTTCTCGGGTCCAATAAACAAGGTCGAACAAGCCGATACCAAAATAAGTAAACACCCAACAACTCTACCAAAGGACGGAGCTGCTCTTGATGAACCCATGCCCCAAAATTGTGATAGAGCAGCCTGAGACACACAACCACCAAGCAACCATAATTAACAGAAATATTTCTTTTGATATTCATTATAATTATTGTAAGATCAAGAAAAAACACAAATAAATCTATGGAATCCCATTCTTTCAATCTTATAACTACATTTTTTGATATAGAGATAACCCCACATAAAACTATACAACTAATAAACCATGTAGATAAACACTGGAAGTAGTTACTAAATTATGCCAAACAAACAATGCTCAGCTATGAAATCTGACTCACATAGAACAATGTAGATAGACATTGGAAGTAGTTTAGTAAATTATGCCAAAAAGTGATTGCTCAGCTATGAAATCTGACTCGCATTTGACATGAATTGGCTATAATGCTTTTGAAAAAAAAAAAGGTTCTATATCAGCCAAAAGCTTAAATCGAAGTTGTTAATGGCATGCTACTCAAAACTCTTAATATCTGTACAGGACAAAAAAAAGTTCTCCCCCCCCTCCCCCCCGGGGGGGGGGGGCATTTGGCCATCCCCATGTCCAATCACAATTCATACTGATCCGATCACAATGACGGGTCATGCTTGAACCCATGTGAAAGTTGAATGCAAGTTGTTAGCAAAGTATGCAACTCAAGCTTTTATATACCACGTCCAAAGTTAATTACTTATCCTTGCCTGTTTTGGATGTCCAAAACTATGTCTCTGTAGTCTATCAGATTACCCTTTGTTTTGAACTTACCAATGGGATCGGGAATAAAATTTTTAAAAGTTACTAAAGGACAAGTAATTTGGGATGGTGCGAGTAGAAGAAAATTCTTCTCAACTTTATGAAGTTGGCTCTAGTATTACAATTACACTCTAATCTAGGCAAGCTTAGCATGCTCATCCATCAAGAAGACATAAAATCATGACAAAATGAAGTCATGTGTAAACTCTTTTCCAGCAAGTCCGGAGTTCATAGTAAATTCCAAGAGAACTGTTTCTAGTGCACATTGTGTCAAATAAGAAATGCTCACAGGTATTTTTTTTTTCCTTTTAAAAAACACTTTATGAAGATTTTGAGGTTTCCAAAAACAAGAAAATAAAAACCAGGTGACATCAAGAATAATACCTCAAGGTACTGAATATTTGCAACCTTGCTTGTTTTCTCCAGTTGAAGTCCACGTGCCAAAAATATCTGCAGCAGTGTTAAAGGATTCTCAAGTCCAAATTCTTAAGGAGCATAGTCACAGAAATAAGAAGCAATTAATGCTCGTATATAATGTTTATTGCATCATGCTTTGTATTGTGAAAACATGCAGAGAAAAAATTAGAGTTCAGACCATACCTCTGCAAAGAAGGCCAGTACGCCCAGTACAACCATAAGAAGGAAAGAATATAGATCAGGCATTACAAATTCCTGCATTGAGGAATCAAAGTTGTTTGGTGAATTCATTAACACTAAAAAATATATGTACTTCCACATCTTTTAAACAATACATTACTTCAAGATTACTTTATAAACATAAGAGACATAGAAGTAGTATTATTATATGGACTCAGATATGTATTTTAGGTGCAGGATTGTCATGGTGTCATATATATCTAATTTCTTAATCACAAAACACAAATAAATCAATGACCAAATTGTAATATATTCACTAAAAATCCCAAGTAAAGTATCCATTGGCGAAGTCTTTCCAAGAGGGGAAACATCATTAATTCTTTATATACATCCATAGCCTCAAGTATATAGCACATAGTTACTGTGCCAAAGGAACACATAGCTCTCTCTTTTGTTGCTATGCACGTACGCCCAACGACATGTCCAACAGTAAGCATGTTGGAGAATGACACATGCCCCTATCTAGTTTGTCTCGCTCATGAATTGAGCATTTCTGGAGTTTCTACAATAGAACTTATGATGCCTAAATGACTGTTTTTGACATTTTACAGTAAGAAGCCTACAAAAGAACATATAATGCCACCAAATCAGGCTCTGTCCATCACTATTGACCAGAAATTTACGTCACCATAAGCAAATATGTTCATATTACCAAAAGTTCGAAATTTTATATATATACTTTGAAATAAATTCATGAGCAATTGTTCACATGCCCAAGATGGATGACCATAATTTGAAATTCCATGCAACTCAAATTCAACATATGACAGGCGAGTAAGATTTTTATTGAATTTAAAATATTAGAGAAAACAATTGCCTTGGACAAGTGCAATGAGGCAATGTCATGTTTAACAACTAGGTCATATTACATTCGAGGTAATTCACAGTTAAGGCCACTGAAAAGTCACAAACGATATATACAGTCAATTATGGCGATAGAGATATGCATTACCATGAAATTGAGCAGAAAGTCAAATATGTAAATAACAAAAATTTGACTAAACCATGATCTTACTTGGAAGGCAAATGTACATAATGCTGCAGCAGGGCTAGCGAGTATTCCAAATGAAAATACTGTGACCCTGAAAGTGGACACTTGAACTGGGTGAGACACTATATCAAACAATCATACAATTTTAAGGCAACTAAAGATGGAACAAAGTGCATTTTATTGACAACAAATTTTGGTCTGAAAATGTAATAATAACATAATATAATAGAATTAAATTTTCTATAATTCGTTTCTATAACAGAAAAACAAGCTACTACCACAAAAGAGTAATGGAATAGCAAATTTATTGACGACTGTTTGACACTTGGAACTTATGATTCATGCAATGATTGATTAAAGCAAAAAGGAACATGAATTTTTTTATGATTGCCTGGAACAATGTTCTAAAAATTCTTCTAGGCACTCGCCAAGCCACGCTTAAGCACTGGCAGTCCTCTGCTGCTTCAATTTGGCCGGGTGCCTTGACCACGCTTAGGCAGAACTAGTCCTCTACCGCATCGACTTATTGAAGGTTTTAAAACTCTATAATGCTTGCAATGAATTTGGTGCGACTTATAAGACTTTTTTTTTGGTGGTAATTTCTCATGTAAAAAAAATTAGAATATTCACATATAATATGTGCTTTATATAGTTTATACAAATATATACAAAATAAAGATAAATATTAAAACCGCCTGGGGGGCCTAGCGCCTTATAGAACACTGGCCTAGAAGCATAGTGGACCCAAATTAATGACTTCTAAATTCAACAAAAAGAAAATACTGTAAATTGAGTAACCCAGCTAGTGATCTTACACAGGTTGATCAGAAGCCTTTGCTCCAGCCCTAATAAGGCAGAAGCTAATTCCACCAGCTACCGATGAAAACAAACCAATTACAACCGCATAGATGTGATGACTTCCCTGCATGTTTAGATCCCTTGCTTCCCCAGCTTTAGCCATCCCTTCTGAATAAATCCCACAAGAAGATAAATTCCAGAAAGATATCACTTCATAATCAATCCTCCAATTTTAATGTAGCATGCATATAAAAGTTTTTAGATACAATGTAATGGTTTGCGCATAAAGCTATACAGTGTCAAATAGCCTTCTTTTTTTATTCTTTATATTTTTATAATTTTTGTTATTGTTAATAAATGTGTCAAAGCAGCCTATCTTTTACACACTCCTTTTCAATTTACTTGCAACACTTTTTTTGCACAAGGATTAAAAGTATTCTCAATGAAAACCAAAAAAATTAGAAGAATTCAAATTGTTCTCTTAGAGCAACTCAAGTGGGCCCAAAATTAATCACCATCAATTTTTTTACCCAATGATTGGATGGAAACCATTTAAAAGAAAAGCTTAGCTTGTCTGGCTTCGGGACATCCCAAAAAGTAAAGTGTTGCAAGTAAAATTGGGACAAACGATTATTTTCTTTCTACATTTTCCTCAAGTTACCACAGATACAAAAATCAATAGATTATAGATGGTACTTAAGTTCAATAATATCATCAGACTGGAAGAGTATTTTCTTTCTATATTTTCCACAAGTTAATATTGATGAAAAAATCAATAGATTTAAGATGGTAGTTAAGCTCATAAATAATATCATCAGACTCAAAAATGCATAGGCATCAAGACATCTCTTCCAGAGTTCCAGATAGGCAATCTTCAAAAACTCCCAAGTAATCGAATCTACAACAGACATGGATGAACATAGAAATGAAAAGCACGTAGAGAGTGAGTAAGTGAGAGAGAGAGATCCATCTTCAATAGATATATTAAGAGAAAAGGAAGATTGACCAGTCATAGGTAAATTAGACAAGTGAGTACAAAGCTCAGGGGCGTATATTACTTGGCTTAAAGAGAAAAGGAAACGGGAAGAACAGTTGACACCACAAAGAGAAAAGAGTTATATAGAAAAATACTAGTGATGCTTCCCACATGCCAGATTCTACATACACGCAAAAAATTACATAGTACCAACACAATTACCTGTACAAGGTATAGAATAAATATAGAGGCAGGAAGTAACAAAGACGAGTTAGATCCATAAAAAATAGTATTGTCGGCTTGTAAATCAGAATTTACATTATAAGACTTACTAAACATAAAAGGCATATCTTTCCAACATCTAGCTGAGAGGGTTTCATTAACTCACTTCTATACCTTGTGCGGTAAGCATCGAGCGGAAAATGAAGAGCACACCAAAGAAGCTGCAAGCAAGACTTGGAAAATGGAAGAGATCTAGCAAATGAATCATCCATTTAGACAATGATAATAAATAAATAAAATACAGCCATATGGAGAATTAAATGGTCAAAGACATTTCAGCAAGAGCAAACATTCTCCAAAATTGTGATCCAATGAAGAATAAAGAACGGTAACCTGTAAAGCAGCATTAAGGGTGTAAACGAGTCGAACTGAAGCGAACAGAGAGTCGTTCAAATTCGACTCGAAACGTTAAATTCATACTCAGATTCGACTCAACTCGAATTCGATCTGACTCGGATCAAAGTATATTCAAACTACTCGTGAGCTTCAAATTCACAAATATAAAATCACAATTAAAATTAAAAACAAAATAAAATAATAATAATTAATTATCCTAATTTGATTTAATTTTGTATATATTATAAGAGAATGTATCGAGTATCTAACTAAATCTGTATCAATCAAGTATGTATCGAATCACAATCGAGAATTTAAGTAGTTTGAATATTAAACGAGTCGAGTATAACCTTGCTCAGATTCTACTCATATTTTTATTCGAACTATTTTTTATACTCAGATTTGGATCATATTATTAACGAATCCGAATCTCGTTCGTATTTTTTCGAGTCGAGCCCGAATCGAGTAGTTCGGTTCATTTACAGCCTTAAGCAGCATTTGTGCAATTGATGAAGAATGAATATGAATTCTATGGAGAATGCAAGTATACAAAACCAACTTGTCTACTGTCTGATGTTTCCAGGTATTCATGTCTTGGACATGTGACTAAATATGGCTTTATACGAGTTTGGGGGTTTACAGGTAGGGAATGAAGTCACCACCTAGGTCTTCATTGCATACTTAGCATATGAATATATGCAAAACCTATCATAGGACAAGTAGTGATGACAATGAAAAAGAAAATTAGAATTGCAGTTGGAGCCAGAAGACGCAGCTACCACCTTAATTTACTTGCTTGCCTACATAAATTGAGATGGGAATATGATATCAAATGTGTCCATTTGTATCTGAGTGCTCAAGTCTCAAGTATTTAACCGGATTTACAGGTTCATATTTCAAAACGCAATTAGAGATTTATAAATTGTCTCTTATATCTCTTTGGAGTCCAAAAAAACTATACTTACTAATTATATGTATGTGTGTGCGCGTGTGTGCGCGCGTCATAACATTATAAAACCATGATTCCAAATTTCACCTTTTAAACCTTGACGTACATGACATTATTAGTCTAATAGGCCACGATGTTTTAATACTGGAATACGCTATAAAATTACTGAACACAGATTAGCATACCTCCTAGTTCTGGAATTTTGATCTTTTCATGCAAAACGATTCTTGCTGCAACTGACGCCATTATTGGAGTTGTAAAACTCAAAATGATACCCTGAGATAGAGGTAACCTCTGTATGCTGTATGAAAATGACATAATCATGACTATATGTACATTAAGCTCCAAACTGCAAAACTAATAAGTCTTTGTAACAAAGCATCACAGGCATAGTATGGTAAAAACAGAAAGGATAAAGAACAGCATGATAACATCAAAACGAGAGGCATCATAAACAGTTCTATCTGCTGATACGATGTGCACGAATGTATGAACGTCATTGATGGACCTATATTTGAATGCAGTACCTTTCATACTGTGTCAGTCTGTAATTTGAACCCTGATATCTTCCTTCTTAAATAACTCATTCAGATTGATTTGGAACACTACTATGGGTCATTTGGAAATTCAAGATAATTATTTGATGTTCCCAACAATTCACATATATCGATTAACCCATTTTTAATAAGATATAGAAACAGAGATAAATAAAGAGACAGGATGAGCAGAAAGGAAAATTTGTAAAAGAGAAAATAACAATGACCATCACGGTGAAAGGGATTTTTCAGATTAGCAAGATCGTTTGATCACAAATTCAAAGTCATTCCAGTTGCAGATCATAACAGTGGCACCAGAAAAGGGTCATAAATATAATGAATTACTAGCAACCCCATAACTAAATCTGGTTTCAGAATTCAGAACAGCTACCCTCGCCATTTGCCAGACATCATAAGAAGTCCTAAAAGCATAATATATACTTCTCTGCCACACAGGAAATTCTAGTTGAAATCATATGAAGTAGAAACCTTGCCATGAGTCCAGCTGAATGCGATGGCAATTGTAAAAAGGTAAGATATGAAACAGAGCACATGTTCCACAAGGGTAGAGTATATCTTTACTTACAGATAGGTTTAAGAAATTGTATATTCAGAGAAGGCCAAAAGTGGGGTGCAACCTATTAGATGTATGCAAGTATTTTCCATCAACAATCTCCATCATACTAAACAAAAAGTCTTGGTGACCATCGAGTAGCTGAAACAACTGAACTGACAAAGTATTAGATTAATTAGTTCTTTACATGGTGCTAGGCCCTGCCATGAGTACTGTGCTACTTCATCCAACAATAAGCCTAATCTTAATCTTGGAGCGGACTTGATGGAAACAGCACAAACGTTTTGTCAGGGAAGCAAGATAGGTACTTGAAAGAAGCTACTCTTTGCCATGTGTTTGTAAAGAGAAGATTTCGTATCTCTGAGGACATGAAGATGGCATCCTTCATTAACAATAGAGACCGTTTTCCTCTGGTGTTTGATATTGCAATGAAGTTTATTTTTATCTCATTATTATCTTATCAGGTTAAACGGGGCTCTAACATCTGAATAATAGATTTTATTTGTTGATTCTGATTGTCCTTTCCCTCACATAACTCATCAATTTACTTGAATTACCTTTACCCTGTTTTTACTATTACAGCAATATAAAAGGTAGATGCAAGTATGCTACAGCCTACAAGTGGCAACTGAGAATACATTAAAAAGGTTAACAAAGATCTCCACATCATAAAGCACCCTTTGGTTTAGTTGAAATTTGAGATTTGTTAGATGAGATGTGCTCCCCATACAAAGACTTAACCACAAACAGGCAAAAAGGTAGTTCTCCCATTCTTTAAAAGTTATAGAAAAAAGGGTTATTACTAGAAATTGGTATATGAGTAAAACTTACCAGTAAACAAAACTCATCAATGAAACATAACCAACCAGAGCTCTAGAAACCAAAAGTTTCCTGACATTTGTTGGCCCAAATACTGGTTGTCCAGTTTTTCTCAACCAGATAAAGGACAAAATTGCCATTATTGTACATCTCGCGAATGCTATTTCAAATAGAGGAATTGATTTTGCTGTCAATACGAAACAAGGAAACCATCAAATGGTGCTTAAACCAATAGTAATACAGACTGCTAATAAAAAGATCAAATGGAGAAGTAAATGAGGTAAGCACGTTCGCTTTTGACTTGTTGAAAAAAAAATGTACACTATTTGCAATAAAAACATAGGGCAAAGCACAACATTGTCCTCCAAAAGGAAGGATGGCAATAAAAATTCAGTAAATCCATAATCCGCATTATAAGGAAGTTTCCACATAGACAAGGCTGTCCGGTACTCTATTAGGAGCTTGGGTAGTAGTCATCCCTTCCTTAGAGATGAATGTCTACTAAACTAGCATTATTGAAAGTAAAAAAAGTGTAATACAGTGACATCCCTCCTTTCCCTACTTTTGTACAAAAATATTTCGGTTAACATCCAGAACAGCAATTTAGACTTTGTAATATCATGTAAATTTATACATCGTGTATTCTCAACACTTTGTTGACATGTAAAATTTTAAGCTAATAATAAACTCATAAAAAATATCAATCTAAGTGAAAAAGAACGTTGATCATTTGCTATAAATATTTAGTGCAAAGCACAATCTTGTCCTCCAAAAGAAAGGATGGCATTAGAAATTCAATAAAACCATAAGAAAGCATAATAAGGAAGTTTTCGCATAGACAAGGCTGTCCCTCACTTTATTTACAAGCTTGGGCAGTACTCACCCTACCTTAGAGATGATTATCTACTAAACTAGCATTAATGCGAGTGGAAAAGGCTTAATATGGTGGATTCTCTCCTTCCCCTACTTATATTGGAAATGTTTCATTTACCATCCAGAACCCAGAATAGTAATTTAGACTTGGCAGTATCATATACATCGTTAAAATAGAATAAACGTGAACGAGGTAGCTATTTTCAAGTTTCAACACTCAGTTGGCACGTAAAACTTTCACCTATAAACATGTAAAACTTTCACTACACGCACATGTTTGCTACATGGTACCCGCAAACAAATACTCCATTTGTCTCAATCTAAGTAACATCCTTTCTATCGTGGGATGTCCCAAGTTAAGTGAACATATTCCACATCAACATACAAAATGTTTTCAATCTTAAAAGATAAAGTATATGTTTCTATTTTTTCTTTTTATGGTGATAGTAATTTCTCCTCAAGATTAAGTCTATGTTAGAACCCTGAAAAGTTATGACAGGTCACTTGAATGAGGATGGAGTAATAATAAACCTAAAAAATGAAAATTCAGAAGTGCCTATTATCAATATGGACCTCCATTTTGTAGAAATAGAAAATTACTGACCTGAGAAAACATCTGAAAGAATTTCCATGATACAGTAGATGGAAGATGATAAGGCCATACACAGTAGACCAGAATACCTAGATCCACCCCACAACCACATAACAGACTGCGCAATCGGTGATGTCTCTGTTTCAACTAACCTTGAAACTTGCTCCTGCAACAAACAACAACAACAAACGAAAGTTATCCCAACATGGTCTCAAATTTGAATCTCATGGTTTAGTATAAAAAGAGGTATTCATAAGAAATCATAAAGTCATCAGGTACTAATGCTCATTCAGTCATAATAGCAATAGCAGAACTAGGCCATGAACCAGCTAATATTTTACTTAGTGATTTTAAATTTTCAAAATTCCAAATTCCGTAAAATATATTAACGAACCAAAACTTGTTGTTTCCAAGCTAAAAAGGTGTCACCAGATGATTCAATATTTGTAAATATAAACCCACATTGTCCATCTTTGCAATTTCAAAGGTCCTTAAAACTCTTGATGGCATAATTCAGATCACCCAGAAAACCATGACCATGACGACTCAAAATGACACATAAACATATTCTAAGTAGATTATTGAACTACTGATAATACTTTCAAGAATAAACATCCAAACAAAAATTAGGCTCTAATGTGAATAATGTAAGAATTATGCCGCAAAACAGCTCTGATTTGTGAAGAATAAAAGGAGGTGAAAACATTAGGGGGAAATTTGAAAATACCCGGTTAGGTTTTCGTCTAGAGTATGAGACGGAGAAGATATCGATCTTGGGCTTTTCTGAGTGGGTCAAAAGAGGGGTAATTTGATCGCCTGAATCAGAATCAGCTGCTGTTGCTACCAATTCCACCACATGGGCGTGTTCCGCCTCTCCTCCGCCGCCACTTATCGACTCAGCAGTAGTCATTATATTTCAATAATAAAAGAAAAGCCTAATTCTTCAGCCGTTATAGTTAGATGGGCAGCAATACTAAAGTTGGGGTGACCAAATTCGCCATAGTATTTATCAATCAGGAGAGAGAGAGTCTGTGTAGACGAAGACGATTCTTTGTTCCTGTAATTGGTTGAAAATTAATACCGAAAGTGACGTGTCAACGGTCAACACAATGCAATAACCACCAAAAACAAATAAAAAAATATTAATTAAATAATTTTTAGGAAAATTATATTCTGTCAGAAGTGGGATTTGAACCCACGCCCTCGTAAGAGGACCAGAACTTGAGTCTGGCGCCTTAGACCACTCGGCCATCCTGACAAGATACCAAATTTGGGGTGCTTAGTCTAATGGCATTATATCTTAATTTGGAAGACTTTTCTTATCTTAATAAAAGAACAAACTGATATTTTCATGGATGTATAAAATATTTTCATATGAATAGTGAATGATTGAAATCAATATAAATTACTTTTCTTTTTTTATATGAAAGAAACGGTTCAATAAGGAACCATCTGATATTTCTACGAGTATATATAATATTTTCACTTGGATAGTGAATGATTCTTGTGAAAGAGATCAATATAAACTATGTACACGAGGAATAATACCAATGACTAATGAGAAGATAAATTGAAAATATATATACAAAAATTGATATTTTTATAAATAAAATTTAAAATTAATTCCACACTCATGTGAAAGAAATCTTGTTAAAATATTAAATTTTATTTTTATAAAATATTAATTACATATATATATATATATATATATATATATATATATGAACACTCCTAAATTAAATATATGTTCATGTAAGATGGCACGGCCAACTTCAATTATGGAATTGGTAAGGCTAGTAAGTAATTAATTCCGTCCAACGTCTTTCACTCCACCTCTCCGTGTAGGCCAACAAGCTATCTAGTTAGCTCTAATATTTAAATAATTTTTTTTATTGAGGAATAATTAGTGTTATTATTTCGAATAAAGCAGAAAATAGCAAGATTTCAGTGGATCATATAGATTGTATCAATGAAATATATGGACCAAATATATGTATCAACAAAATTGGGCCATTCCCTTCACCTAAAGTAGATAAAAATATAAAGGAAGAATTACATTATATATTACATTATTAAGAATAATTACAACAATAGTGCACTCATTAAATATTTACACAATAAGTGTATATATATATTTTTTTACAGTATTAGTGGATAATTATTATTCCTTTAATTATGTTGTGTTATTTAATGTTTTGATGACATGGTAATTCAGTTTTTTTTGAAAATATAAACCGTTCACGCTTTTTATGGGATAATGGGCTCGTGTTTCAATTTAAATTTTCGTTTTTATCTTTTTGTTTCTCTTTCCGTTGGAAACCCTTATTCTGCGTTTTGGGAACTTTTCAAGCAAATACAGTTTCTTCTATATAGTCGGCGATTGGTTTCTCCGGTGGCTATTCGTTGTAGGTGTTTGGTTATTTAGTTCGTCGTTGCCTTTTTCGTCTGTACTTCGTGATAATTTGTAAGTTGATTTGTTTATTTTTGTTTGTTGGTATTACATTATCCATTTATTTTTTTTGTAATGGTGTCTACGAGGAAGAGCAGGGGAGAAATGGGAGATGAGAATAGTGATATGAAGAGTAAACGAGTTAGGGATGATGATTATTCGAAGGATGTGAAGACACATGTTCATGGGAAGGATGATATGTCGAAATCTTCTAAACAGGGGAAGAAGTTAGTGGTGTGTTCAGATGTTTGAAGATAAGAAGTTGGGGAGACATGCGAAGAAGAAGGCTAAATCACTGGTATATATCGATTCTGATTTTGAAGGTTCTCAAAAAATTGTTGTGAAAGATGATGAAGTTGAGGAGCAAAAGCGAAAAATTGTTCCCAGACAAAAAACATCTGAAGGTATGTTATTTTTAATTTTTTTTAAAAATATATTTTTTTATTTGTTTTTGATTACTTGTGTTTTGGTTTTTGATATGGTTTATGATGAAGTTTTGGTTTTTGATATGGTTTATTTTGTTACTGAGTAGTGTCATTAATGGTGAAGTTGTTGTTTGATAAAATTATTATTTGCATTTTGAGTGGAGTTTCAGAAAATATTTTATTCTGTTTTGTTCACCAGATTACATTATTGTGATTATACAGGTTGATTATATTTTGTTGGTTACTTGCTTATTGATTTTTATTTACCACTATTAATATGTTTGGAAACTGGTCATTACATAGTTGCACAAAGTAATATATCTCATTAGAGTTGGAATTGTTTTAAGGATTGTTCAAATTGTAGTTGTTAAAATTATTGTTTTCATTTACTATTTGTGTGTCAGATACTATTATATTATGTTTTGATAAATACATTACATTATTGTCATTATATAAGTTGATTATGTTGTGTTGAAACTTGCACATTTATTTTTGGTTACCAATAGTTTAATGTATAGAAACTGTTGAATATATATTTGTAATAATGTATTTTTTCACAATAGAGTTGGAGAATGATGAATGCTTATATTGTACGTGTTCAAATGGTTATGTTTTTCTCGAGTGGATGCATTGTTAGTATAATTTTATACATTTGTTAGTATTTAATTTGTTATATTAAGTAGTTTGCTTAATGTGGGGTTATGATCAGTTGATGATATTATTTGGTTAATATTGTTAGTGTGTTTGGATATTGTTCATTTAATAGTTTTGGTTTTAAAGTTTTATAGATGATATTTGTTGATTTGGTTAATTTGTTTGTAATGTAATTTATTGCATTTTCAGATTTGGGATCTATTTTATGAGGAGCATCATCGTAACTTTTCAGCAAAAGTAATTTATTGGTGTGATATGGAAGTCCCGAATATTATTAAGAATAAATTGTCTGAAGATCAGTTGAATAAGTTTAAGTTGTCGTGTTTTGGGAAATTTTTAGATCTTGGGCAGCCCCAGATGTTCTCACAGATACTACATCATGCATTGATTAGGGAAGTTTATCAAAGGGATAACGGGGAAATGTGGTTTATTTTCGGTGAGAGAAGGGTAAGGTTTGGATTGCCTGAATTTTGTTTAATAACTGGTTTAAATTGGCAAGGAGAAGAAGATATTGATGGTTACAAGGGGAATGAAAATTTGTTGGTTGAGAAATATTTTGGAAATGAGGTTGTAACCCGTTCTAGTATAGGGAGAATATATAGGAGTGCTATTTTTAATGATGACGATGAGGCAGTTAGGATGTCTATCATTTTCTTGGTTTTTAATTTCATATTAGCTACTGTTTCTGACAATTATGTTGATGAAGCTTTATTTAACTTCTTGTCTTATGGTGATATTGAAAGTTATCCGTGGGGAAAAGTTGCTTTTGAACAGACAAAGAATTCATTATCCCTTGCTGTAAAGGGACATGTAAAGAAGGATAAGTATGGTGGAGTTATTTACAATTTTTACAGGGAAGGTTATTGTAAATCTTACAAGCTAAATGGATTACCTTATGTGTTTCAAGTTTTTTTGTTTGAAACAATTCCTACATTAAAGGACAGGGGCTTTTGTATTGATGATTATGTTTCAGAATTCAGATTATTTAGATGGAGGGAGTTAGGAAAGCCTCCTAAGAGTGAGAAGTTGAATGACCTGGTTTTTGGTTCCGGTCAGGTATGATGGTTACCGTTTACAGTATTTGTGGTTACATTAATATATGTTATTGGTTACTTATTTTTTTTTTCGTACTGTTATGTTTATGTTTCTGTTATTGGTTAAATGTTTCTGACATTTTATATTTGTGGCTTTCTATATGTTTTCAGTTGATTATTAAAAATATTGTACCTACGGAGGATGAGAAGGTCCGGTTGGATTTAGGTGGTTTTCATTTTTTCGGAAGAAGTGATAGTGGAGCTAAAAATTCTGACATTAAAGTTGAATCAACAAGGAAGGTTAAAGATGTAGGCCTTTCTATTTCTGATGTGAAAAAAGTGATTGATGCACGGGTTAAGCCTTTGGAAAGAAAGGTTATGGAGTTGAAGGAAAAAATAGAAAATTTGGGTGTTGAATTAAACGATCAATTGCAATTGTTTCATATTCAGATTTGTAAAGACATAAAGAAGATGTTTAGAAAACATTTAAAACGGCAGTCTAGTTATAGCAAACGGAGAAATGAAACTGTTGATAATGATGTTGTAGCTAATGATGATGATATGGATGAGAATGTTGATGGTTGCAATGTTAATGTTGTAGTTGATGATGTAATGACCGTTGAGGATGATGTTATAATTGAAGTTTCTGACAATGCAAAACAATTTCATAGAAGTGTTGATGCTGATGTTGGTGGTATTGCTGGGATTCAGGTTGAAGACGATGCAAAGGTTTACATATGTGTATGATTTTAATTTTTTTTTTCATTTTTATGTCATATATTGTTTAATTTTATGTTTTTTTAGCATGCTAAAAAAATCAATGACATCTCAATTTTTGTTTTATTATGTGTTATATGTTTTTTTTGTTTTAATGATTAATAAGTTTGTATTTTATTTTTTCACAGAAAGGGAACGACAAAGACATGCCATCTTTTGATTTATTAAGCCAAGCGACTGGGAAGGAGCTTGTTGTATATGTTGGGCATGAGGTAATTTTTTTTAAAAAAAAATAATATTTTTTGTATTATGGATTTGCAACTGCATATGCTGGTTTTTATTACAATGATTTTTATGTTTCTTTTTATTAATTTTCAATTCATTGTTTTTTAAAATATTTTGTTACCTGCATATGTTGATTTGGTTACTGCATAATAGTCAGTATGTTACTGTTTAGAAAGTTTGTATTGGTGTATCGTGATAATAGTTAGCTGCATACATTAGTTATTGAATTTTAGACACATTGGTTATTGCATTATATAATAAAAAATAGTGCATTATATTTCATGTTACTGCAGTACAACATTTTTGTATGTGCATCACATTATAACTTTTACTGCATTTATTGGTTACTATATTGTTGTTTGGATTGGTTATTGTATATACAAGTTACTTGCATATGTTAATTTCGTTAATGCATTATATTATAGTTTAGATTTGTTACTTCATTACCCAGTTAACTTTATGTGTTTGATTTTAAAATATATCTTTATTTGTTTCATTGTTTGTCATTTGAAAAAGGGATCCAAAATGGACGCAGAAAGCATTTCTCCACTTGATGAAATGGTCTTAACCACTCAGGACATAGCTCATTGTGTTGAGGTGGAGAGGAGCGCCAATAAACGAGGTGGTAGACCGATTCGTGAGCCTACGAAGAGTGCCGCTTTGAGGTCTCCATATACATCAAAGTTTGGATCTGCTAGTTCATCTGCTAAAGTTGTCGGCCTTACTCCGATACGTACAGGTCTTTGTGCATTCCCCAACTTATGTATGGCCATGCCATCACCATATGAAGACGCATTATTTGATCAATGGTTTAAGATTGGGCTAAACAACAGAAAAAGGTATGTTATTTTTTAGTTTATCAATTATGTAGTTTTATATAATACATAAATTTTTATTTTATTGTTGAAACAGTTGGTTAATATTATAGTACGTAACGGTTAATATAATATTATGTTTTGGTTTATATTCATGTGTGCAAAAAGTACAGTTTTGGCTATTATGATATTTTGATTGTTTACTACGTATTTTGTTTATAACATACATGTTGCATAAGTTGGGTTTGATTACATGATGTATCTGTTTTGTTATTAATATAATATTTTTTGGATACTATAAAATTATGGTTAGGTTACTATAATTTTATAATCTGGTTAATATGTTATTATGTTTTGGTTACTGTCTATGTGTGGTCAAAGTGGATTTTCGGTTACAATGTTATTATTTGTTGGATAACATGTAACTGTTTATAACATATATGCTCCTTATTTGTATTATTAATTCATGTCCAAACTTGATTTTGGTTTATAGTGTATAATAATAAGGTATTGTAACCTTTTAGACATTAATTTTATATTCTTTTACACTGAAGGATTGATAAATTCCCGGGAGACAACAATAAGATTGAACCACCATTTATGTTTGGGTCTATCCCAATATCGTCCAAAATGTGGTTCTACAAGTTGAAGACTCCAGGACAGTGGCTAGATGATGATGTGAGTTCATTATTTAGTTTTTAAAAAAAATCTATGTGATAGATTTGGTTACCTAAATTAACTGGTTTATTAATTTTTTTTTTCAGCACATCAACATTGCATTTTATTACTTTCGGAAATTGGTCAGACAGTCTGACAGTGTTCAGATCAGGGCAACTACCACAGATTGTTTCTTTAATGCTAAGATAACTGCTTTGCATGATGAATACACATTAAAAAATGGAGATAAGAGTCTATTATCGGGGGAGTGTAATGTTGCGAGATATATCCGTGGATTTTCCATGGAAGCAAATACACCATGGGTCAATGTGGATTTCGTGTTGTTCCCCATTCACATGTCATCTCCTCCACATTGGTTTTTGTTGACTTTCGATGTGCACCGGAGACTATTAAAAGTTTACAATTCTTTGAATCCAACAAGTTCACAATTGCAATCAAAAATAATGGATATATGTGAGCCATATATTTTCATCTTACCCACACTATTGTCTAACTGTGGTTTTTGGAGGGATAGGACTGATATTGATTTCAATAGTGAACCGTATCGTAACAAGGAGGACCAAGATATCATTGAACTTGAATTTGTAAAGGGTGTACCAGAACAGAGTGATAGGTAAGGATTACATTGTTTACATTTATTTATTTATTACATCTACTTTGATTTTAGTTTTGGCTTATGTTTTGATATTTTTGTTATTTTTTTTTTCAGTGACTGTGGGATGTTTACAATTTGTTTTGCTGAGCATGTTATTCATCAAAAGTTTGATGAAATGCCTGTACCTTTCCCAATTGCGCAGTACCGGAAGAAATTATGCGTAAACCTATTCATGCATGCCAGAACCAGACAAATTGAGGGATACGAGTCTGACAATGACTATCAAGACATATTTGTGCCAGATTTATATTAGTTTTGTGGTCATTGTTTTTTCCTTCTAAACTGATTTACGTAGATTGTATGTTTTTTTGGAAGTACATAACCATTACTTATGGATATTGTGTTTTTTATGATTATAACACTTTTTGTAAATGGGATTACTTATTTGATAATATTATCAGTTGTTTGAAAGAGTTTGTTGGCTCTTATTTGTTACTTATAAGATGTGTTTGGTATATTGTTTGAAACGTGCAGTTGGTTTTCTAAATATTATGCAATTAAATACTTGAATTTTTTTTTAAATAATATAGGTAGTAGTTAAATCTGAATCAATAGGTATCCATTTTATTTTTTGTTAGTAACCACATTTTTACAATATTCTTTTCAAACTGCTTCAAATAATTAACTTGGTTGAGTGTTGTAATTGGTTGACAAATCTTCAAATAAGGGTATCCATTCTAGTTTTTGTTAGTAACTAGAAAGTACTACTATAATATTAGACCAATCATCAACTTGTAAATGAATTTTGTTTATAGAAACTTTGTAATCAGGATTGTATCATAAACTTCAATTAAAAGTGACCATTTATATAGATAATGATCACTTATAAATTACATATGAACACCAAAAACTAGCTTCCTAATGAATAATAATAGCATTTAACACGCCATTATACACGTTCGTTTTTAAATGAATTAATATCCTCCATCATCCTCATCTTTATCGTCTTCATCCTCCTCATCTTCATCCTCCTCCAAATCTGAAGGCGGGTACTTTGGCAAAGGTTGTGGAGTAGGAAACTGAATAGGTAATGCAGATGGATTCACCCGAGCCATCATGTCTGCCAATGCGGTATTGAAATCAGCGGTATATTGGTACATTACAGCTTGACGTTTTGCAATACGGTGATTCTGGCGATCCATCCTGTTAATAGCATACTCAATTCGCTCCACAGCCAGATCAGTCCTTCTAGAATTTTGCTGAGAAACACGCTGCAGCTCTGCAATGATGTCGGCTTGTAAGGCAGACATCGGAGGCTCATCTGCCACCACTGCTGCAGGCTTATTTGGTATAATATAACCCAGTCCTTTCGAATGAGACACTCCCCCAGACCATACTTTAAATCTTGCTATCACAGAGTGGTCGATCGGTAACATCGGAGGTTGTAGGACTTCGTCTTTATCCAATTGCACCCCTGCTCGTTTGCACAGATCAGAAATTAATGAAGGATGAGGCAAACCAGCATTTGTGCTCCCTTGCAGTACTTTTACAATAGATGCATTTATTATCTCTCCCACATCCATCGTTTTTTTCCAGTGCGATACAGTATAACAGAGCAGCTCGTTCCTTTGTCACATCCGTTCTATGACGGGTTGGCATCAATTTAGCACATAAGAACCCATACCAGGCCTTTCCATAACGACTGAGCTTAGTACTTGGAAAATTAGTTGTCTTTTGTGTTGCCGTAGCCTTCCACTCTGTACCAGGTTCACACAATTTAAGTATAATTTTACTATAATCCAACCTTTTCGTAATGTACTCATCATATTCTGACTCAGGTATTTTTGGTAATCCATAATATGCATTGATTGATTTCCGTCCCACATTGATCCATTTGCCTCTAACCATCACCGAGTTACCTTTAGCCTCTTTTGCATTTGAGTAAAATTCTTTTACTACATTGACAGCTGCCGCTTGTGGTTGACTTGTGAAGTATTGCCAATTCTTATCCCGTATCATGCGATCAATATCCCCGTCTTGGGAATCAGGTGTTAAACCTCGTTCTGGAATCAAATTTTTGCCTATAAACAGTTGGTGGTAGCGCTGCGAAGCTTGAAAACTAACAAATCTTTTCTTATCGAAAGTATTCGATGTGGTTGCCCCTTCCACCTTTTTCCTTTTAAATGACATTACCTAGTATGGAGGGTTCAAAATAGCAGGACAAAATCAAGTTAAAGCATCTAAATATGCAAAACAGTTGGTTGTGGTAATATAGCAAACAATAGGTGTGCACTATCTAAATTCCTATTCTTTGAGTTCCCCCAAAATTGCGTCAACAAAATCCTCATAATATTGGTGCACTAATAAACCCAACAAACCCAACTAAGTCAATACTAACTCAAATGGGGCAACCAATAGAACAAATATCACAACATTTACAATGGATGAATATAATCACAGTAGATAATACTCTTTTCTAAACAAGCATTTACCCACATACTCACCTGAATTTGTGGTTGCGTGCTTTGTTGTATGGAAACTTCCCCCAATTGTGGTTTAAGAATCTGTAAGGGTTTGGTAATCGTTTTGGTGAAGATCCAGTGCTAAACCACTGACTCATTTGACGATTGAATCGTTGTGGGTATAAGTTGTATCGCAAGGGAGAAATAGAGCAGATTGGAAGATATTGTTTGGTTCTATGTATATGCAGAATGTAATTGAGATGGAAATAGGAGGGCCAATAAATCCCGATCTGTTTTGGGTTTTTTTTATTAAAAAAAAAAATTAAAGCGTACGTACGTTGTAATGTGGCCTGGAATTGGCGTGCGTACGCCGTGATTTCTGCTACTTGGACGTCTGTACGCTGAGGTTTGCATTGTCTTCGGCGTAATTACGCCGTTACCTCTGATGTTTGGGCGTACGTACGGTGGGAATTGTCTAGGATTGGGCGTACTTACGCCATTACTTCTGTTGGGGGGATGTACGTACGTTGCGTTTACGCGTTGATTTGGCGTACGTACGCCGGTAGTCTAGGTTAACGAACCTTTAACAAAATAAACATTTAGGAAAAATGTAGAAATTTTTTCTCAAACTTGTGTACACCAATCTTGGTTACCTAATATCGATCTCAGATTTTTGATATGGTTGTTATTTGGTTACTAACAATATACAAACATCTGTATCTATCTAAATTAAGGTTTACAGTGTGAACAAGTATCCAAATATTTGTATACATTATATTTTACTATGCATACATAATACTAATTTTAAAAAATTACAAAAAAAAATTTATCCACCTTACAAAAATATATGTTTTTAATATATTACAGTTGGTTGCCACAATTGGTATACAGAGGTAACCATTTTAATTTTTTAGGTAACCGTATTTCATATAGAAGAATTACAAAATAGTTAACCAATTATGTCATGTTTGTATATTGTTATTTGAAGATGGAATAACTTTATGTTAAATGAAAATTATTGAAAATATGCATATTTCAATAATCTGCAATATAAATTTTTTTTTTTACATAAATAAAATTATTACATGATATATTACTACTGAGCAACCATAATAAACTACAAGGAGTTTGGTACAAATGTTCTGATGTTGTATGGCATCAAATTTTTCTTGGTCTCAAAATTGGTGGATTATTACATGTTTTCCTATTATGTCCTTTTTGTTGGCATCTGCTACATTTATTTTGAACATTATTTTCAGATACATGCTTGTATCTACCTATCTTTGGTCTCCCAGCATGTCTTCTTGTATTTGGTGGTTTAACACATATGTTTTTAATCACCTCTGGAACATCCCAATTTTCTTTGTCATCCAACGGCATGATGGAAGTTGAATACGTGTCTACCAATGTTTTCTTTGAATAGTATTTTGAGCAAAAATCATAACAACTTAAATTTCTTTTGCTAATAACCGCAGCAGCATGTGAGCAAGGCATCTCGTGGTACTGAAATTTACGGCATGTGCATGTCTTTTGTTCCATGTCCACGATAAATTGCTTGGTGACATCATAAACGGTGAAAATCAATAGATTTGATGTCTCAACCTGCAACAAAATTTAATTGTGTAGTTAGTATGTATAATAATTTTTTTTTAAAATTTGTAATTTTGTATTAAGAAATTCATATGTGATTTTATTTTTTGTTAGTATCCAAATTTTTATAAAATTAGTTGATTGTTGCAGTTGGTAGCGAAACCTGTATACTAGGCTAACCATTTTAGTTTTTGTATGTTACCAGATAACACTGATATTACATCAGACTTGTTACCAGCTATTAAAATGGTTTTTAACATTTATAGTTCATATTGGTAACCAAAAATGCAAATTTTAATTTTTCTTAAAATTCATATGCAATTTTCCGTATGTATGCAGCTAACTATTTAAAAGTTTTATGACTGACCTTAAGTTTTTTTGACTCTATGATATTAGATTGCAACCTTCTCTCAGCTGTTGTTGAAAGGCTAGTGAAAGTTGACATTGCTGATTGTTTGTTTGAGAAATACCATCTTTGAACCATACAACGCAGGCATTCAATCATCGACGCTACTGGAAGATCTCTTATTCCCTTGATTGCATTGTTAATGGATTCGGCGGTGTTTGAAGTCATTGTTGAGTACCTGCTTACAGTCCCATGCAGCCTCGTGCACTTTTCAAGATTTACTTCTTCCACCAAATATTTCCTTATTCGATAATCAATTGCATCAAGTTGAGCCATGTGTATGTCAAATTCTTCAATGGTGTAAGCTCTACATGCCGCGTTGTATGCTGTTTTGATTTCTTCTCCCTTCTTTTTGAATCTATTTTTAATTTTTTTCAAAATATGATATGTGCACGAACCATGCATGACATCAGGAAACACACAGTTAAGTCCCTTAATAATTGCTTCATGTCTGTCCGATACAATGCACTGTCCTTCTCTAACTCCGCAAGCATGTCTCAAATTAGTGAAGAACCATCTCCATGATAATTCATTTTCGCTGTCCACAACTCCAAAAGCAATTGGTACAATGTGTCTGTTTGCATCTTGTGTGCTTGCTGTTAGAAGTGTACCACCGTATGTTGATTGTATGAAGGTCCCATCAATTACAATGATTGGGAAACAATGGTGCCATGCTTCAATGGATGCACCTATTGCGAAGAAGAGATATTTGAAGCGACCATTTGTTTCCAACTCCAATGATGTGATGGATCCTGAAATGATATATCAGTTTGGTTAATTTAAATATGTGTAATAATCATTGTTCAAATATGTATTTTAGGCTTAACTATTTGTATGAATACTGGTATCCAATTACTGAACAGATGGTATCTAAAATACCATGAAATAATTACATTTCATGTTTAAACAGTCCTCGTTCAAAAACCATTCTTTTTTTAATAAATTATTAGTACAGTTAGTATCCTAATCTTCTTTAATAGGTTTCCAAATCATATTAGTTAGGTAACTTATATATTTTTATAAATTAATATACTATGGCTGCTAAAAAAGTTGTTACCACCTATCAATAACTATCTTGACAAAAATCAAAAGAGAGAATATATACTTAAAAAAAACAAAATGATATGGCAATTAATATATGTAGAATGTAAAAATGTGCTAAGTAATTCAAGGTTAGTTAAGTCTTTTGTAAATAAATATACTATCTATCACAGTACAGTATGGTCAGTAGTACACTTATTATCCTAATCTTCTTACCATGCATCCAAATCATATTAGTTGGGTAACTTTATTATTTCAAAAATTCATAGACTTTGACTGCAAAAAACGCTGTTTCCAACATATCAATAACAATATTAGCCAAAATAAAAAGAGATAAGATATATTGAAAAAGTAACAAAGATATGCCAAGTAATATATGTATAATGTGCAATGTGTTAAATAATTCAATGTTAGTTAAGTCCATTATTAATATATATACTACCTTACAAGGTACAGTTTGTTCAATTCAATATATTTATCAATATAATAACTTGGGTAGCTGAAGTACTTTAATATGTTAATAAACAGTTTTCTTTTGATACCTGGATTTGTTTTTTCCAGCATGTGCAACCACGAAGGAATGAGAGTGTAGTCATGTGGATTCCCTCTAACTTTTTCCATTGCTTTTTCTTTCGATCTCCATGCTTTTTGGTAAGAGATGGACACATTATACTCCGTCATCATGTCCTCCACAATATCAGTTGGTGTGTAAACTTTTTTGAAGTTTGTCAATTTATGCATAATACATTCACTAACCATCTGACTATTTGCTTGTCTGTGATCTCCAAGCAGTATGTTAGCTGAACAAGTGTGTGAATCATTAAATTCTCTAACCTTGAACATGTTTGTTTTTCCGATACTTTGATGCTCTTAGTTTCCATTTGCAATTTTCATTATCTACACATACCAGAACAAAATCTCTACCGCTGGTTCTTTCCACCTTGTGTTGTCTGTTCTGCCTTATTGAATGTAGCCTTATCGCTTGTTGTAGGATATTTTTGTCTTTATACGTTTGAAGAATTCTGACTTCAAACTTATTCGGATCTGAAATGACCTCATCACATTGATCTCCTTTTTTTGCTACGTATTTTTGTCTGTATTGTTCTTTATCAACAACTTCAATGGCCAGTTGCTCAACATAATGTGATCCAATTTGGTCTTCTTCTGTTGCCAACAATTCAAGTTCCGAATTCCATTGTGTCAATCTCATCGGCGTTTCAGCTAACGTTGTATTTTCTTCTTCATGTATCACGTTGTGCAATATTGTAGAGCCTCCAATGTTTTTTTCATAGTCTGTGATCAGTGGGAACTTTCCATGATCACCTGATTTTCTACTTACTTCCATATAGAATCTTAAAGTTGCTTCATTTGTTACCTTGATTGGAGGGATGTCGTTTTTAATATGAAATCTGATTGACAACTCTGTTGTGTTGCAGTCCATACTTAATGCAGTACATATCAGGTTGTGCAATTCTATAAATGAACAATTAGAAGGAACAAGTATGCCGGTAACTTGGAAATTTTGATATTGGTTACTGTCACTCCACGAACCGTTGTAGTAAATTACAACTGGAATCATATCCATTGTCTGGCAAATGAAACATTAAAATTAATTGTATTATGAACATAGTCAACAAATAAACATCACATACTAATCAAAATTCAATTTTTTAACTAATCATAATTATTCAACTCATTGTTTGCATTGTTAAATTTAAGTTTTTATATACACATATTTGTGACCAAAAAATGTTATGAATGTGTCGGGCAATACTATTGTGCAACTGAAATTAATAATATTAAATTATAGGTTACAAATCAACAATATAAAGTAACCAAAATATAAGTTCATAGTATCAATTCTTTTAAAAATATTGTTTTTAATTTTTTTAATTAACAATCTGCAAATTATGCTTCTGTCCAGGTGAATTGCTAAATAGTGATCACTTAAATCAAGTTAACCAAACTTTGATATGTTAGTCTCCAAACTCGGATTATATAATTATAGGTTACCAAATCAATAATAAATAGTAACCAAAATATACGTTCGTAGTATCAATTCTTTTAAAAAAATTGTTTTAAAATACGATTATTAAAAAAGAGCAAATTTTGCTTCTGTCAAGTTGAATTGCTAAATATTGATCACTTAAATCAAGGTAACCAAACTTTGATATGATAGTATTCAAACTATGACTCTGTAATTATAGGTTACCAAATCAATAATAAATAGTAACCAAAATATACGTTCGTAGTATCAATTCTTTTAAAAATACTAATTTTAAATTCGTTTATTAAAAAGGACCATATTATGCTTCTGTCGGGGTGAATTGCTAAATAGTGATCACTTAAATCAAGGTAATCAAACTTTGATATGATAGTCTCCAAACTCTGATTCTGTACTTAATGGGTAAGACAAGTTTGTTCATCATACAAATTCTAATTTTCTATCTGTATTAGACAATCGAAATTTTCAAAGTTGGTTTCAAATCAATTAATGAAAATATACTAAAACTGGTTAGTTGCTTCATACCTTTGTACTTTTTCTGCGGATTCGTTTGCTGTCTTTAAAACAATTCGACGTTTCTGTTTCGGAATTCCTTTATCGGTTAAGTGAATGTGTTTTTCGTAAGCTCTGTTTTTCCTTATGGTGGATTTCCAATCCGGTTTATGTTGAATGAATGATTATGCTTATTCGCGAATTTCTCTTTGTTGTTCGTCTAATTCGATTATCTGCAACGTCAGTTTTGAATTTTTTGGTTGGTTGGTAACTGACAAAGGGAGTGGAGTAGTTTATTCCTTTAATTCAGGGTTTTCCTCTTTTATTGGATTGGATACAATGACGTGTTTTGCACTTTTTTTAATATTAATATACATTAATATTCTGTTTCTATAATTATGTAGTTGATGCACTATTCTTGTAATTATTTTCTATATGTTGTATATTAATGTAAAGGACCCAAATATAAATAGGCCATGGCTTTGCGGATTTCTCACCATTGAAATATCCATGAAAATGGGATTTTAGTAATTTGTAATTTTTAAGTGATGAAGAGAGAAATAGGTTATTTTGACTCAATTTTAAGAATAATAATAGCAAACTCAGAATAATAATCTTACATTTTCTTTGTCAAATTATGCGTCTAATGCCTAAGTTGCCAACTCAATCTCAATGCCAGCCACTCTTCTTTTTTTTTTTTTTTTACAGCAGCGCTCAAGCAAATGTTTAAATTTAGCCACATCAATTTTTCATTACCTAAAATTTCTTTCATACCCGTCCAAGAAATTTCAACTCTTACTATAAATGTTCATTTTATTTACGTTATTATTACTGTTTATGTAAAGTTAGGGAGACGCTTAAAGACCATTTTATTAAATTCTTTTTTGTTGATGAGATAAGACCGCTAATTAAATATAGCGATCGCCGGCTAAATTTCAATAAAAACATCAATACTCGAATTCTTGATTAAACGAGTTTCAGCATGCTACAACCATAGTCCATAGAGAATATAATCAGCCTAGTTGGTGGTCTTCTAATTACCTCATTAGTTTTAAATAAATAGATACTGCAAGGTCCCTTAAATTTGTTGGACAAATATATTTAATGATCTTTTGTTCTTTTACATCAACCAGCTATATTTCATGCATGAATATTTCATGATGGTGTACTGGTGTTAAACATACAGTCATGAAAATGTCGGCCAGTGAACATATCTGCGGACTGCGGTCCACCGCAAGTCGGTTGGTACATCAAATCGTAAAACTTACATAAATCATTCAGTTAATTTAAAGAATGAAAATCATATTATTATTATTATTACTATTATTAGTAGTAGTAGTAGTATTACAATTATTATAATTTGTTATTATCAAGTATGTTGTTATGAATTAGCTACTTATTTCCAAATAAATTAATACATTAGTTTTTGCAAAATTCTTTATTCTGTTATAAGCCGCATAACGTGGCCAAAAATAGAGAATAGAAAATACGCATAACATGGCAGTATAATTTTACACTAGTATTATTGGCACACACTTTGTGTAATTAAAAAAAAATTACATAAATTTTGTGAAAATAAATGAGAAAATATTTGAGATAAAATAGGAATTAATAAAGAAGTAGGGAGAGAGAGAAAAAAAGAAGGTTTTTTGAATTTAAAAAATAACTACTCCTATTTCTTAAAAGATAAATTAAGAAGCGCAAAATTGTTTACCCTCCTCCCTTTATACAACAAGTCTAGGGGGACATGGAAAAAGGGACATGGAAATTGGACATTTCTAATTTCCCTTGTTTTTTTTTGTTTTTTTTTTTTGGGTTTAGTCCAAATATATTTATACTATGGATTTAAAAAAAAATAGAAAAAAACATAAAAAATTAGGTCCAAATAAAAAAATAAAAAACCAAGGGAAATTGAAAATGTCCAATTTTTATGTCATTTTTCCATGTCCGCGTAGGAGGACTCCCCTCTATATCTTAGACACAATTTGATGGCCGTTGAAGGCTTGAGGCTAAACTTCTTTTGTCCCGTGAAATTCTGTGTTGGGCCACTTTAGATTGAATTGGGCCTATGGGTTCTCATCCACTTATCCGATTTAGTATAACTGAACTAATTCATAGGTTACGACTTACAATGGAAATAACATAATAAATAATATTATGTGTACAAACTGTACATAAAAAATTATGCACAAAGATTTAGACCAATATATTACTTACCAATAAAAATGTGTAAAACATCTAATTGTATGTTCCGCCTCCTATTTTCACTCATTTTCATGATGTTTATGCATAATTTTTTATATATAATTTGTGTCTATAACATTAGTCTAATCTAATATATATGCTCCCTCTTCGGTAGCAATAGCATGATGGGGGGTAGTATTAGAAATTTTGAAATCATTGATTAGATTGATATAATTGCAAAGCTTTTTACTAAGCCCAAATTTTGATTGTTATAATTATTGTAATGGGCCACCATTGTTACACATTGATTGGTATACTCAAAGATCACAATCTATTGTGGCTCATTATGTTGGTTTTAGGTGGGTCCATATGTTCTTCATTAATTTGCATCATCATCACTAAGCTGTTCCCTTAATACATACTGTACGTACTTATTAAGCTTTCTAAGATTATCATAGCAAAGACAAAAATAACAGAAAGAAAGAAAAAAAACACTAACGTTGAAAAAGGCCTTATAAACATCATTTCAAAGCTTCGTTGTTTTCTGAACGCTGGTTCCAAAGTCTAATTAAATAGGATTGCAATATAATTTTAATATTTACTAAGTTGATTTAATAGTTCAAACGTTAGGACATGTATTATATCAGAGAGATTGCAAGCAATAATTATTTCTTTGATTTATGAGGAATTATATTAGCATTTTTTTTAAGAGTTTAGAGAGGTGAGAGACTTAGTCCGTAAAGAAACACGCTCAGTAAAAATAATTATGTCATTTTATCATCTCACTAAACTATTTTTATGGACTTAATGCATACCAAGTCCCTCACCTTTCTTTTTTTCTCTTATTTTTTATGTTGAGTTATAATTTTGAAATATAAGATTAAATTTGACTATTCAAAATAATTTAAAATATTTATTAAATTTAAAATTAGTATAATTTACATAACTTTTAAAAACAATTAATCTTGTATTTAGTAACACTATACTTATAAATTTGAAATTTAAAAACATTTTAAATTAATTTTAAAAAATTAATATTAATTTTATAATTTACAACGGAGGGATCGAGTACTTAACTAGGATGGTATAATACAGTAGTAATAGCTTAATAGTCTTGGTGGCAGTACTAATACGATTGGGCATATTGAAATGGTTAGCAAACTATAATCAAGTACACATGCAAATACGAAATGGATCAGAAACTATCGCATACAAAAATTATACTTGAGATAAAAGTATTAATTTTAAATGTTTTATTTGTTTTTAAATTTAGACTTGAAACTATAAATCCAGATATTATAAAAATGGCTTAATATGAAAAATTATTTAATATCATGTTCAATTACGTATTATAATTCCGGAATTATAATCATAAAATTAATAGTCTTGAAATTATAATCCTTGCAAACAAATATTACCCTACTCTCTTAATTGTTATGTACATATTCCAGACTGAAAATAAGTCTTATTTGATTTTTAAATTTCTCAGTGTTTTCATTTGCTTCATCTAAATTAAAGTCAGTTCAAAGGTCATAGTGACAAGGGTTGGTAAGGTCTCTCTCTTACCACTTATTAATTACGCCTTAATTTGGGTGGCTTTAGAAGAGAATTGCGTCACCATTCCAACCTCTACTTAAAATTTAGAACAAATTTTTGTTGAAGTCCGAGAGAATAAATAAAGTAGAATTTTAATGTAGGAATATTGAATTAAATAGCAAAATTTCAAACATATCATGTGATATATGAGATAATTTTCTCTGTATGTTATAGTTAGAATAATTTTTAGTGTCTGTGATTAGAATAGCTACCAAATTAAGTTGCTGTGATGGACATCACCCTTTTTCACACCCTTTATGTTTTTCACACTCTTCATTCATATGCCTACAAACAGGCTGAATTTGTGCATTAATTTCAGCATTTTATTTTGAAGAAATATATATTAATTGTGTTTAGACCTTAAGTTCTACTTTTGTAAAAAAAGATTTGTATCATAAAATTTAGTTATGTATATTAGAGGTCTCAAATTTTTGTTTTCAAATAATAAAGTTTTAAATATTTTAATTAATAATTTATAACATATATAACCAATCCCATAATATTTATTCAACACAAAAAAAATAAAAATTTAATACCTCTAACATTACCTTTGGTTACATATCCTTTGGTTACATAAACAATGACTTTTTCAGCACAACTGATATTTGGATGTTTCCTTACTCATTTGATATCAAAGTTAAGTATTTTATTGGAAGTGAATACTATTCTCATACTTCTAATTTCTTTTGATCCTTTAAGTAATTGGACCGACAACCTGCTAAGAAATTTATTGAAACTATTCTTATACTTTTAATTTCTTTTGATCCTTTAAATAATTGGACCGACAACCTGCGAAGAAATTTATTGAACTTATATTATCTTTTAGAATAAAAAAAAAACTAACATATTTCCGTTCCTATATTTCTTTAGGTAAATAAAAAAAATAAATATCAGTAGATAGATGATATCTAATTTTCCGGAGTTAGACCCCAAAAATTATTCTACACTATGTTTCCGAGAGTAAGAGTAGCGAAACGTAGTCTTAATAATATTTTTGGGAATCATTTTTCAACAAATATATTGCATATAAAGAACGTGTAAAGGACCGAAGAGGCAAAATATTATTGCAGCAATATTTTTTTTTTTCATCATGAGCGTTTGACCCACCCATTTGCATCACATTTCTTTGACCATGTTGACTTCTTAAGCTTTAAGTTTAACTTCGCCGACGGATCAAAGCAGCAAAAGTACTCACCAAGGATTAATGGTATTCCCTCAGTCCCAAATTAATTGCATTTCTAGGACTTTTTAAAGTCAAATTGACTATTTTTAAAACTAATCTTTTTACTATTTTTGCTAACATATAGGTGGAGATATTATAATCAAAAGAAAGTATATACAATTTATTACTAATTTCAATTTTTATAATTTTAGAAATATATTTATATATGCTTAATTATTAATTTTAAAAATAGTCAATTTGACTTAAAAAAGTCATAGAAAAACAATTAATTTGGAACGGAGGGAGTACTATTTATTTGCTTGTATATTTTACAAGGCCCTTAGCACTGGTATGATTACCAAATCAAAATAGTTCAAATTCAGAGTCCTCGTCATGAAATCACCATAATATTATTAATTATTCCTTTCTTGAATGCAAAATCGATCTCTTACAAAAGTAACCTCCATATATTAATTAATTAGACTTTAGTTAGATATACATATATACATATATATATATATATATATTATTTTATTTATAAAAAAAAGAAAAAGAAAAAGAAACATTGGAGCATACAATATATACGTACATAATATATAAGAAGAGCAACCATTAATCTTTGTCTATAGTTGGTAACCTTTAGGAGGGAATTAAAAGGCCGGGAAGGCAATGGAGATGAAGCAGCTGCAGCATTGCTTCCTTTTTCTCTCTCTTTTTGTGGGTGCTCGAGCTTTGGATTATGGAGATGCTCTTACCAAGTCACTCTTATACTTCGAAGCCCAGCGCTCCGGCCGGTTGCCGTACAACCAACGTGTCACGTGGCGCGACCATTCCGGCCTCATGGATGGCTTGGAACAAGGAGTAAGTTCAATTTTATGTTCCATGTATATACTAATTAAATTTTTGGTACGTAATTAATTAAGGGATATATTGCATTTCATTTTTTGTAGGTTGATTTAGTTGGAGGGTACTACGATGCTGGTGATCACGTCAAGTTTGGATTACCAATGGCATTCACGGTGACAATGTTGTCATGGGGTGTCATTGATTACCGCCAACAAATCGCCGACGCCGGAGAATTGGAGCATGCCCTCGAGGCAATCAAGTGGGGGACTGATTACTTCATTAAAGCCCACACTAGCCCAAATGTGTTATGGGCAGAGGTAATTTATGCAAATGTTATTTTCAACGCATGCATAAGCTATCAATTTAGTCTAAATATTGTACAATTTTTATGAATAATAAAAAAAAAAAAATTACACAATTATATTGTAATGCAACATTGTGCTAGAACAGATATGTCAGCCCCTTAATTTATATACTTGGTGTATTATTTATTTACTCTATACATAACATAAATAGGATGATTAATTAGTTTTAGTTAGGTAGTAGTTTGTTTAAGACGGAAATTTAAGATGTTTGAAATGATGATGTGCATGATTATAAATATATATATAAACAGGTGGGTGATGGAGACACGGATCACTACTGCTGGCAACGTCCGGAGGACATGACGACGTCGCGGCAAGCGTACAAGATTGATGAGAAAAATCCCGGGTCGGATCTGGCCGGAGAGACGGCCGCTGCAATGGCAGCTGCCTCCATTGTGTTTAAGGAAACAAACACACATTATTCTCACCTACTACTGCACCATGCCCAACAGGTGAACTTACTTTACTTTTGATCTAAATTAATTAATGAAAAATGATATATTGATTTAATTGTACTGGGAATAAATGTGTGGTTTTTTTTTCTTAATATAATATTTGGTTTTGTAGTTGTTTGAGTTTGGAGACAAGTATAGAGGAAAATATGACAGTAGTGTGGGAGCAGTGAAAAGTTACTATGCATCAGTGAGTGGGTATATGGATGAGTTGTTGTGGGGGGCTTTGTGGCTATACAAGGCCACCGCCAATGAGGACTACTTGAATTATGTCATTGACAACGCTCATCATTTTGGTGGTATCGACTGGTCTATTTCTGAATTCAGCTGGGATGTTAAATATGCTGGAATTCAAATTATGGCTTCAATGGTAAACTTATCAATCCTCTCTCTCTCTCTCTCTCTCTAGTAGCTCAGCTAGATTGATGGTACATGAGATTTTATAATCCGAGAACTTCATTAATTTTCAAACTTTGGAATTTGCTTAAATCTCTTTTTGAAATTTTGGGTTTTCCTTGATTTAATATGGAATTTGTAGTTACTTTATGTTACAGTACTTTTACTTTATGATCAAATTGGTTGATTGATGAAGTCAGCTGGAATTAAGGTATACATTCTTCTTCTTTTTTAAAAAAATAAAAATAAAAATAAAAATTGTGAGTAAGTAAGGTATCTCATTCACTGACACTGCAACGGGGTAATTAAGAATGTGCATCAACTGGTGTATTTGCTTTAAAATGGAAATGGAAGATGCATGATATGCTGCTGTTTCTAACAAGTACGTAATGGTAAATCATACACATGGCTGAATTTGATTGGTGTCTCGTCGCTGGAATTAATTGGTGTTGGGTGTCTGGATATTTGGAGTTTGTGTGTCCCCACTTTATAAGCCCAGCCCAATTTCGTGGATCAAAATTGGTTAATGAGGGAGTGAAGCAGACCATGAAAAGAGGGGTGAGATTTCCTTTAATTGCCCAGCTAGTGGTGAGATATTGAATTAATTATGAAAAATAGATGGACATCAGCACATGTTACTCACATGCAAGGGTCCGGACCTCAATTCGGAAGGGGAAGGGGGGTTGGCTATATGGTCCTACTAAATTGAGTCGTATGTGACAACCCAACATAGACACTTCTTGGACTAGTATACATAATCAAGCAACACCAGTCTTCTCATTTGTTTGATACCTATGATTGCGTTGTAGTATCAATTCTTTTTCTTTGATACATCACTGCTCGTTTTTGTAGCTATGTGCGTTGCGTGCTATATTTTGAATCCTAAAATGTAACGCAATAAATTAAACATAGTGGTGCCAGAAGACAAAATTAAAAAAATGACACTGATTCAACTTTTTCTTACCATATAATAAAAAAAAGTTGCATCTATTGAATAGATGCAACATAAAAAATTAATGTGAGCATTGGTGTACCTCATTACACGAACCCTCATCAAGTTCTTTTCTTTCCAGTATCCTGAGATAATACTCCTCTGTGCAGCTACTCCCTGAAGAAAAGCACAGGAGACACAAAGGCATACTTGAACAGTACAGATCAAAAGCCGAATTCTATATTTGCTCATGCCTAAGCAAAAACAACGGCAGCAACATTGACCGTACCCCGAGAGGCCTCTTATTCATACGCCAGTGGAATAACATGCAATACGTTTCATCCGCAGCATTTCTCCTAACAGTTTATTCAGATTTCCTCTTGAATTCAAACCAAAACCTCAGTTGCCATGCAGGAATAGTGACTCCTGAGGAACTTTTCAGATTAGCCAAATCTCAAGTTGACTATATATTGGGCTTGAACCCAATGAAAATGAGCTATTTAGTGGGCTATGGGCCGAAATATCCCACCAGGGTGCACCATAGAGGGGCATCAGTTGTGTCACGTAGGGAGAACAAAGGGTTCATTGGGTGCACCCAAGGGTACGATAACTGGTACGCTCGAGTCGGCCCAAACCCGAACATCGTAGTTGGGGCATTGGTTGGAGGGCCCGGCAGAGATGATAATTTCAGTGATGATAGAGGAAATTATATGCAGACTGAGGCCTGTACATATAATACAGCACCCCTGGTTGGAGTTTTTGCCAAGTTGAATCAGTTGGATGATTCACGGGTAATTGCTTCTTATTAGGTAGGGTAAAATACATAAAGGGTGTAATATAGATTGTTTTACAGGGTCTAATTTTATTGTTCAAGCCCAATTTGAATCTTGGATTTTGGGTTATGTTTGTCACACCATATGATAGGATATAGTTTGTTTCTGGCTGACAATACAGAAAAGAGAGTGAATTTTATTTTGTACGTTTGGTTTGTATTGCTCAAGTTTTCCCCAAATAAATACTTACTCTCTCATCCAAACAAAGTCTATTTCGATTTGCATATGATATATTTTTTGATTTTTTTTTTCTGTTGACTTTTCAGCTGAGTAGATATATTAAAAAGTAAATATTGCTCTTAAAAATTACATGTATTTATTAAGCATGTCACTGTACTTTATCGGTTGAAAAGTCAGCTGAGAATGTGGAGGAAGTAACAGAGACTATTTCGAGTTTTATTTTTGAAGTGAAAATGATTGCAAAAGTAGCTCAAAATGAGTTTTTATTTTTGAAGTGAAAATAATTTTTAAACTTAAAATTGACATGAATTCTTTTAATTTTAGTGAATACAATGATAAATATTGTAAACTATTTAAAAAGTACTACTCAATGTAAGATTTATTGTTACATAATTTTTAATGAATCATCTTTTTGGAGATGTTTCAAAAGTCAATAATGTTCTTATAATTTGGAACGGATAAAATATTGCTCAATAATTACTAACAAATTCATCTCTCAAATTGACATTCAAAAATAAATAATAATTTTATAATTTATTATGGAGCGATTATATTTTAAAAAGTAAAAGTTTTTTCTTAAAAATAATCATGTTTTTAAAATAATTTTGGAAGAGAGGGAGTAGTTGCTTCGGAACATCAATAACAATAATTGGGCAATTAAGTGAAGAGAAATAGTGAGAGTAACATGGATGCAGCTGACAGAATAATCATTGATCTAATCATAAGATTCCAAGTATGTCAGTTCATTACTTCATTTACAATGGTAAAAGGTTTCATAGTGATCCAAGAGTAGATTTGCAGAATCATACAATAGTATATCGTATCCAAGAGTATCACTTCATTTAACATAAGAGAGTAAATACATACATACATACATATATATATATATACACACACACACACACATATATACACACACATACACATACACACACACACACACATATATATATATATATATGTGGTAAAATAATATCTAATCTGACGCACGATATAGTTTCATAACACAATAACACAAGTTCTTTTTCCCAAAGAAATTAAATGTTTTCTGAAAACATTTTTTGTATAACAGATGGAGCCTTGTAGAAAAAGATGAATTAACAAGAATGCAATCAGAAGCTGAGATTACACGCCTTATGTTGTACTAGTAGTAGTATTAGGTGCAAAGTCCAAAATCAACAGTTTGATGCAAAATTCGAGAAATTAAAAGCAGAGTGAATGATTAATTGGTCCCATAAAAGAGATAAGAACCAAATCCGGGACTGTAGAGATGTCATTTTCCAATATATATACTCGGCAGTAGTAATGGCTGTAAGCATTATGACCACAAAACAATACTACTGCCTTGCCTGCCTACTTACAAATTGCTATGCATAATACTAACAAAAATAATCACACTTCTCCCCTCCCTCCAAAATATAAATATGTGGAGATGAAGCATTTGTGCTGTTTCCAACCCAATCCTATCAATACTCTCAATCATTCACTTAAATTCCCATTTTTTCAATTCCTTGATTTAAAAATACCGGTTGGAACTCAAACAGCTCTCTCTCTCTATCTCTCCCTCTTCCTCAGTTATGGTTAGTCTTTATTTGAACTAGAACTTAACTGCATGCATATTAATTCTGTTTTGGACACGTCTTTGATTCTTGCCATATATTCTTGTAATTAACAGGTTTTGATTGATAGTAGTGGTGAAAAAGACGGTACAACTCTAGTAGACTGGCGAGGGAATCCGGTGGACAACTCGCGAACTGGTGGATGGCTTGCTGCAGGACTCATTTTAGGTGAGGTGGTACGCGGAATGGCAGATAGATGACTTGCAACTACAACATATCAATTCAATATAATTCATTTGTCATTAGTTATTACTACTGCTGGCTAAGAATTATTTTGATGATCTGTTTGTTTGCATATATACTAAGAAGAAACTTTTGGTTTATGGTTTATGGTTTAGGAACGGAACTTTCGGAGAGGATATGTGTGATGGGAATATCGATGAACATGGTGACCTATTTAGTGGGACAAATGCATCTTTCCTCCTCGCAATCTGCAAATATTGTGACAAACTTTATGGGCACTCTCAATCTCCTTGCCCTCCTTGGTGGATTTTTGGCAGATGCTAAGCTTGGCCGTTATTTGACCGTTACAATCTTTGCATCTATAACTGCTTTGGTAAGAGGTTTTCAAACCAAATACTCCTCCTACATATAACATACATATATATATATATATATATATATATATATATAGGTACTATCCAAGTTTTTCATCAAAAAATTGAATTGCTTTTCTTGAATGAGATAACCTTATATAATGTTATTAAATGATACTTTAGTATCGCCTTAGGCCTAAAGGTCCTAAACAGATAAACCCTTAAAATTTAGGGTCTTAATATTTTGCATCACACACATTTAAACATAATTCATTCAACAATTTATTTCCAGTGACAAAATTTAGTATTAATTGAAATAAACTCAAATAAAAATAAAAATAATAACAATAATATATGTGTAGGTCAAAAATACTTAGTATTAACATAAATATCCTTCAAATAATTCTCTATTTAAAAATATAAAATCAATTTTAACTTTTTAAAATTAATTTAAGATAAATTTTTTGTTTCCAATTTCAAAGCCGATCTAAATTAGAAATCAAGCGTTGGTCCGTGTTGGCCAACCACCCAGGCCTTTGGACATGGGTTCAAATCCTACTCTCACCTTCCCATAATAATAATATACTGTAATGTTATAATTCAATGATACCAACAAAAAAGAAAAAAAAAAGAGTTTATCTGAATTTATTTAATTTTAGTAGATATTAAATTGCAAAATTTATAAACTATCTTACAAACTACTAATTACAAGATTTAATATTTTCAAAACTTAAATGAATCTGAAAATAACTTTTAAAAGTAAAAAATCATCTTATAGGATGGAGCAGTTATTAATTTTAGTTGGTGAACCAGAGGGGTACCAGCGCCAGTCCGATTATACTCTCGTGATACCAATAGGACGTTCAGCTATTTCATGACAACCCCATAGTATTTTGGAGTCCAAAATTAGCAAGCAAGACGGCACATTTGTTGCCTTCGCTGTAAACATGTCTACTTGTTTCACCGGGTTTCTTTATGCATATCCCGAAACCCCTGAGGAGCACAAAGGAGAAATCAAATCCAATTATTACATCTACTAAATGCTTGCTAAATCAGTTTAAAACTTCTAATCCTGAAGCTGATAATCCTATTATGTTGCATCAGGGGGTAACATTGTTGACGCTGTCCACAAGCATCCACAGCATGAGACCCCCTCCATGCGCCGATTCAAGAAAACATCAGTGCATTGAGGCAAACGGTCGCCAACTAGCGATGCTTTACGTTGCCCTCTACACAATAGCACTGGGAGGCGGCGGAATTAAATCAAATGTCTCAGGTTTTGGGTCCGATCAGTTTGATGCATCAAATCCAAAGGAGCAAAAGGCCATGATTTACTTCTTCAACAGGTTTTATTTCTGCATCAGCCTCGGATCTCTGTTCGCCGTGACTGTTCTGGTGTATATACAAGACAATGTGGGAAGAGGATGGGGGTATGGAATATCAGCAGGGACAATGATTATAGCAGTTGCTATTTTGCTAGGTGGAACATCATTGTATCGATTCAGGAAACCACAAGGGAGTCCTTTAACTGTTATATGGAGAGTGGTTTTTTTGGCTTGGAGGAAGAGGAATCTTCCTTTCCCTTCTCATGCTAGCTTGTTGAATGAGTACAACAGTGCAAATGTTCCACAGACCCGGAGGCTCAGGTAAATAAGCTTTTATGCTGAAAATTATTCAAATAAAGCAATGACAGTCTTCCTTGCAATCAATTATCTAGGAAACTAAGTCACTCCATTGACAGTCTCCCTTGCAATCAATCAACATCTTTAGAAAAACTAACAAAGGCTACTATTTCTCTGTGCTTTTGGATTGAGTAGGTGTCTCGACAGGGCAGCAATCCTCGATGATCATGACGTTTCAAATGGACATACAAACAATTCTTGGATAGTTTCAACAGTTACCCAAGTTGAAGAAGTAAAAATGGTGCTACAACTCATCCCCATATGGTCGACATGTATCCTCTTTTGGACGATATACTCTCAAATGAACACTTTCACCGTTGAGCAGGCCACCTTCATGAACCGAAAAGTTGGCTCCTTTCTAGTCCCTTCGGGTTCTTTCTCCTTTTTTCTCTTCATCACAATTCTTCTCTTTACTTCCCTAAATGAAAGGGTCTTTGTCCCTATTGCTCGAAAAATCACTCATGACCCCCAAGGGATCAGAAGTCTTCAGCGGATAGGAATAGGACTTGTTTTCTCAGTGGCTGGTATGGTAGCCTCTGCTATCATTGAAAAGAGAAGAAGAGAAATGGTAGTCCAAGAGAACACCCGAATTAGTGCTTTCTGGCTAGTCCCTCAGTTTTTCCTTGTCGGTGCTGGGGAAGCTTTTGCTTATGTTGGTCAGCTCGAGTTTTTCATCAGAGAGGCACCAGAACGGATGAAATCCATGAGCACAGGGCTATTCCTAAGCAGTTTGGCAATGGGGTACTTTGTGAGTAGTTTGTTAGTGACTTTAGTAGTCGCGGTAACTAAGAAAAGCTGGATTAGGAATAATTTGAATAAAGGTAAGTTGGAGAATTTCTATTGGATGCTTGCACTGCTGGGAGTGATAAATTTCTTTGTTTTTCTTGCTTTTGCAATGAGACATCAGTACAAGGTCCACCAATATAAAAGTCCTGCCAATGGTCAGGAAAAGGAACTTGAGAATTGGAAGGGAGAGATGATTGATGATAATGAGAAGAAAGCAGGTGCCGAGGGAAAGGAAGAACCCTAGTACACGTCCTTTGAGAGATTTGCTAGTATTGTTTTAGAACGTAGTTTGATTCTTTATTTCTTATAGTATTTATTTAAAAGAAAGAACTTTATGCTTGTAATCATTTTTAAATGCACATTATACAGTATATACATTCCTCTTATAATCTATAGTGGTGTAGAAGAAAATTCCACCATGTATATGAATAAGAAACCTAAATGCACTATGCTACATCAGAAATCTAAGCAGCAATTTTAAGTGACCGATTCCTAATTTGGGCTCAGCTAGTCATCTCAAAAAGTTAGATGCTATATTGGGGGATTTGGTTGCATAATTATTGCCCAACAAACAAGAATGGTGATATCTATCTTAAGCAAAAATGCACATCATTTCAATATAATGTGGATGGCTAGATATGTGTATGAATCTAAAACTTTTGTTTAGCGTACAGAAAATGTGCCAACAACTATAGGTTACAGTGCTTTTCGCCCAAAGTGCAGATCTTGTCAAAATAAGTCCAGAGCCCAAGCAAACAATCACCAAGAATATGATTAACTATTAAGTTAAAGCTGTGAAAATTACAGCATGAAACGTATATAAATCTTTAAAAGTAATTTTCAGTGGCATTGTGCATAAACACAAGTAAGTTTGATTCCAAACACATGATTCTCGTCAACTATAAATGAAATTGCTCAGTGGAGAAAAGGATCTAGAAACCTTTAGCTACATCAGCTCTACACATATCTGTAATGATAATAATAATAATAATAATATGGTAAAGAATATTTGCTATCAGCGTATGAAAATAGTTTTATGAAAAATGTTAACATGCTCAAAGAAACTTAAAAAAGCTCTCCTTAAGGCAATTATAAAACAAAAAGCCTTGAGCTTTCCAACGCCATGACCAACTTCTGATTGGGAATTATCCGAAGAAAACGAGTACGGTTGCATAGAAACGGTATCCATAATCAGTTACATTGCCTATGTCTTCAAGACATCTTTACTTGCCTCACATCTTCAAGTTTCTTAAAATACAACTAATAAGATGTAGTAGATTGATTCCATGAGAATCTGGAGGGGCATAACCTTATTTTATTGCAAGAGAATATGTTAAGCATAGAATTCTAAAAATGGCATTTGCTGCCATAGTACCAATTTTTAAAACATAAAACTTTTCCCAAATATTTCTCTCCCCTCCCCGTTCTTTTTCCTAGAGGAGTTTGAGTTTCATAAAATTTGAGCATGCCACACTAAGGAACGGATTTAAGAACACTCAGCTAATTAGGCAGACGTCTACTCCAAGATTTAGTTACTTTGGTTCCTTGAAACAGCGCAAAAATGAGACAGAGCTACAATATTACAGCTCACTGTAATTATCCAACTTCAAAAAATACAAAGTTGTGAAAACAGTTATGGGTACATAAGGCACCATCCATCCAGCAACAAAAAGACCTTTTTTTTCACTAAAAGCACTTATATTCGAGCAGAGAGCTTACTTCAGAAGAATTATATAGGTTGCTGGGAAGAATCACTTGCATGGGAAGGGAGATGGTTTACAACCAGTGGTGGACAAAGAGCTTGGTGGTTTGCATCCTTTTGTTTACGTGCGTTGTACATTTCTTCTGTCTCAATCACAACCAATCTCTTAACCTAAGTAAGAATCAGAAAAACTAAAGTTACTAAACTAAGTAAATTAGATAAGGTATCTCATGTAATTGATTGCAAGCTTCAACTAAAACCTGTTGCAGCATTCCTCTGACAGTAGGAGTGTTCCATCTCATCACAGTTCGATTGCACTTCCGCAGGCGCAATGCTTCTAAGGTACGCCTATGAAGTCTCCTAGTTCCTGGAATGCCCCTCACCAAGGTTATGTATAGGTTAGGACTCCACAAAATTGGGGTACAAGCTTTGTAAGCCTTGAAAGCGTTCATGTTCTTGCTACTTTCACTCCTACAAATTCCAATGAAACATCTTAGCACAATCTCTCCGGTGCTTAGGAGTTACAGGCTTACAGCACTCACAGCCACAACATTGGATACATACATATTGCGGAAGGAAGAGGAAGAGAATGGAAATCAAAATCAAACAAACATACCATCTTTCAGACATGCGCATAAAGAAGTACATGAAAAATAAAATAAGTTTCAAAATTTTGATTTGTTGAGCTCAACTACAAAAGGGTCCTTACTAACATTCAACTGTAAGTCCATATTTTTCAAGAGCCAAGACAGTACCAAATAAAAAAGTATACTCCCTCTATCTCAAAATGAATACTTTCCGATTAGGGCTGTCACAAAATATTTGTAAGTTTTAGAATTCAACACTTAATAATTAATAAACTATATTAACCTTCTTCACATTAAAGAAAAAGATTATGGACCCAACCATTTAATTTGATTTGAAAATTAAAGGGAATGCATTAAAGTAATAAGGAGATCACCTTCTTCTCTCCTTAAACACAGTGCGAGGTTAGGTTGTTAACTATGACACGGATTTTGGAATTGAGGGACTAAACTCAAGAAATATGACAATAGAAGCCAACTAGTCAAAAAACAACCGCCCCCGCCGCCCCCCCCCTCCCCCCCGCGCCCCCCCCCCCCCCCCCCAAAAAAAAAAAAAAAAAAACAATTATTCAAAAACTTTCCCCACAAAACAACACTGGAATGAGAATTCATGTTGTCTTGTTCTTAACCAAATAATATTCTATTATTCTTATTTTCTCGGTTGAAAAAATAAAGAAACATATATTCACTTTGATGTTGAACTCAAATACCACTAAAACAGGAAATCACAAATTAAGTAGCTTCATAAATATTTGTTCCGCATCCTTAGCACATAAATCCATGAAACTTTGGGTTTTGAATTGGTGAACTCCTCTTATAGTTCAGCTTAATAAAACAGGATCTGACATTTTTCATCTAGGCTAGAATCATCAGATTTAGCAACCCCCGGCGTCAAGTCTAAGAAGTCAAATGAGTGACAGCTATTATTTGACCATGCCAAGAGTTAAGCATTTGACATAAAGAAGAAAGAAATGGAGTAGGTTATACGGATTGTTTGCAACAGGTAATTTACAACTAAACAACAAAAATTTCAATTTTGAATTGAAGTATACCAAATACAAAATTACACACTCATGGTATTGAGATATGAGAGACAATATCAACAACGGACAACCTATTGAAATGAAAGACCCAAATCTTCACAGAACAGAATGCCCTTCAGGTCTTCACACATTTATACACAATATCTTACATAAATTAAGGTGCTTTTGTTAACTTGCACTGGAGGCAGATCTAAGAACAAAAATTCTTAACTCAACCCCAGAAATAAAATTAAGAGATTGAAAAACATATGGTTTTCGTATGTGTCTGTGTATGGAGAGACGGGGGAGGGGAAGTGGCTTACCTCCGCTTAAACCCAGCAACCAAATTTGTATAAATAGCCTGATTGCTGTGAAAATAGCAGAAGCCGTTCGGAACGACTTATTTTAAAATGACTTAAGTTGATTTATATATTATTTGAAGTTGTGATTTTATAAATAAAAGTGTTAGGCATCGATTTAATTTATATATCAAAAATAAGTTAAAATAAGTTATAAATGTATTTGACTCGTAATGACTTATAAGTTAAAATCAAATATAAAGATTATTAAAAAGATAATTAATAAAAAGAGGAGCAAAATAGATATTATATTTGGTCAAATTAATTTATTTTAAAATGACTTATAAGTTATTTTAAAATAAGTTACAAATAGTTGCTTATTTTTTTACTTAAAATTTAACTTATAAGTAAAAAAATAAGTCGTTGTCAAATAGAGGAACAGTGACAAATGACTTATAAATTGGTTTTATAAGTCACTAACAAACAAGCTCTTAGCCTCAGGCGTCTTTTGTGGAAACTAAAAATCGAAAACTTTATGGTAAGTCTATTCGGCCATAGCTTATAAGTTAGTCAAACTAATTTATAAGTTGGTCATAACAACTTATTGGTTGTAAGCCTCTAACTTATAAATTGACTTATAAGTAGTTTCTCAAAAAATGATTATTCACAGTGTTTGTGAGTTTTTAAAACTAAAGAAATAATAGGAAAGTTAAGGAAAATTATTTTTCCTTTTACATTCATGTTTGTGAGTTTTTTAAGTCAAAAAAAGTAAGAAGAGTTAAGGAAAATTGAACCTAAATTTTTAAAATATCTTTTTGACGAAAATAGTAGGAAAGCTAAGGAAATGAAAATAGGTTTAGTAAAATTTATTTCTATTCAGTAATTGCCCTTACTTGTACACATAAAATAAATTTTAGATATTTATATTTTGATTTCCTTACTAAACTCACAAACATAATTAAGGAAGTCACTTTTCTATGTTAAAAATCTTCAGGAATTTTATGTAAGAAAACTCACAAACAAAATTGAAGTAAGTTTAACCAAATGTAAAGACCATTTTATTCTTATTTTAGTAGTTTTTATATCTAAGTTTAACTTATAAATCATTTTAGTCAAACACCTTCACATTTAATTTTAATTTAATTTATGACTTATAAGTCAAAATCATGTCAAACAATTTTATTTATAAGTTACCACTTAAAATGACTTATAAATTATTTTAAATTTTAATTTATAAATCATTTAAAAATAAATAATCTGGGACATGCCCTAAGTAGGGCCATATAACATGAATACATGATCCAAAAATAAAATTTTGATTTTTGATTTTCGAGTCAAATAATAGTATTTCAAAAAAACACTTTGTCCGTTTAAAATTATAAAATTAATATTAAGTTTTTAAAAGTCAATTTTAAATATTTTAAAAATTAGAATTAACATGAATTTATTTTATTTATACTAATATAATTATGAATATTATAAATTATCTAAAAAGTACTATTAATTATAAAATTTATTGTTTTCAAAACTTAAATAAATTATGTCACTTTTAAATTTGAAAATATATCTCAAATTGACTTTTAGAAAGTCAATATTGGTCTTATAATTTGAAATAAAGAGAGTATTAAGTAAATGTTAAAAACTTATTTATATATGTAATTGTGGTCTCAAAATTACAAGGTCATATTTTTTGGGACTGTAAACCGATCTAAATTGTGTAAATAAATTTTTTTGTCAAAAAAAAGGTTTTCCATAAAAGGTCTATTTCGTTTAATATTAATATAAAATAGTATAATATTTTTAAATTAAGCACTACAATTGGATTATCATATTATTATTATTATTACTATTAAAATGATTTTTCTCGGTTGTTATATTCTTAGATTTTTATTCCTATCTTTATTTTTTGTTCTTGAAAATATTTTAGTTTAGCCTTTTCTGTTGCACTTTTTACATGTATGTTGAAATTTTGGGTGCTCTAATCGATAAATACACAATATGGCTCAAGTTCATAAGTGTCCAGCCCAACTTTGACTACTTGGGCCTACTTATAAATTTCTGTTGGGCTTGGGAGGCAGCATTACTACTACTTCGACTAGGCCTTTGCCTTTTTTTTGTAAACGTACGGCGTTGGCAAACCAAACCAAACCACAGTAGAAGTAGTGAAGGAAGGAACGAATAAGTATTTATCCAGGAAACGAAAGGGAGAAAATAAATAGCGTGCGGAGAGAGAGAAGGAAAATCAGAAAGTGGTAACAATGGAAAACCAAGCACCAGCAGCAGAAGCCCTAAATAGTAATCACAGCGATCTGATCAATACATTCACAGAGATCACGTCATCTTCCAAAGAAGAAGCTTTATTCTTCCTCGAAAGCCACAATTTCGACCTTGACTCCGCCGTCTCCACCTTCCTCGAAACCACCGTAGCCACTGCCGATGCCGACGCCGACGCCGTCGCCGTATCCGCAGGCCGTAATCACTCTCCTTCTCCCTCTCTGTCTCCGGCGTCGTCTCCTTCTCGCTCTAGATCGCCTTCCCCGCCCCCTCCGCTTCGTCCCCAGCCCAGCAGTCTTTACAATCTGCGCTCGAGGCGGCAGAATCAGCCATCCGCCGACAAGAGGCCCTCCGGTAGTAGGTCTGGGAGAATTCACACGTTCTCAGATCTGAATCGTACGGCTGGAGGTGATTCTGGTAGTGATTCGGATGAGCCTCAGGAGTACTATACCGGTGGCGAGAAAAGGTATCCATTTATTACTTTCTCCTCTTATTTTATTTCCTTTTCCCTATCTCCCCCTATTTTTCTTGCTCCTTACGTGACTGTACATGGAAGCCAAAGATATGGATTTATTGTTTGGGTTGATCTCGTAGTTAGTTCCAATATGCGAAACTTGGGGTAAAATTATTACTGATAATCATGACTGCCGATAATGGCCGTTGGGTTATAGAATTTTTAAGAAATATTAAGTCTGGTAATCTGAACATGTTCTTACAAGTTCCTGTCTTCATACTTTCAACCTCTCTGTATTAATAGTTGTGTTCGAACTGTGACAATTGATATGATGGATATATACTAAGTTTGTTCATGTAAATTTTACTTTGGCTTTGTGATCATGATGATCCACATTTAAGATTTAGGGTTGTTGGCTATCAATTATAGCCGGTGTCTACCTAATTGTTTTAAAACAACCACATAAGCTGATAATTAGGTGTGGGATAAAATTGTTGTTTTCATATTTTATTTTTTTGGCTAGGTAAGGTTGCAGCCAATTATGGGATTGGAACCAGCAACCTTGAGGTTATTCCTTGTCACAAACTGAGCTTGAAGTGTAAAAGTGAAGAGCACAAAATTTTGATATTCATTATTAACTCTAACTGTTACAGGAAACTTGTATTTATACAAACTGAATTGAACTGAATTCAGAGAGAACCTGATGAATTGAAATTAGAAATTATAGATGCCGAAAAAATTGGATGGGCATGAGAAAATGAAGATGATCACGAGAAATCCTAATCGTGAAGCTCTGGTACCATGTCACAAACTGAGCTTGAAGTGTAAAAAAATGAAGAGCACAAAATTCTGATATTCATTATTAACTCTTAACTGTTACAGGAAACTTGTATTTATGCTAGAGATAGTAGCTTACAAATAAAGCATACGAGATATTTACCTAAACTGCCACGCAACTAACTTTAACTTACTATTAACCAAGTAATTTCCCTTCCATATGTACTGGTATATTGCTCCTGATGATGTGGAGTACTTTCCTCAGCAATATTCCTCAAGCCCTCTGCCATTTCTCCCATCCCTTGTGATAGGTGTAATGTGTGATGAAACTATGCATAGCCCCAAAATATTTTCTAACAGGTTTTCAGACTGAATCTTTTAAATTTTGTTTTGATTGATGATTTCTTAGAATAAAAAATTGTTCATAAGGTGCCTTGATGCTAGCTAAAGAAATGGAGTATGCTTCTGTAATTTTTTTAAATTATTATTTGAAGTTTTCATGTTCGATCCTGAAATTTAAAACAGGCAGTTATAACAAGTCCACTTGTGTTCTCAAGAAAGAATCCCAGACTATAGAGTTATTGTTTACAATATATTGCATAGGTTGAGGCGTTTAACATCTGCTACTTCTTAAGAACACCTGTTCTAATATACACTTGATATAATTCTAAGAAGTAACTTTTAATACATGTCTGATGCATATTTAACTGTGATATAGGTCCTAGGTCCATTATAAGAAGTAATTTCAAAGTGGTAGTTCATACTGTCCGACTAAAATCTTCAAACTTGCACCATTAATAAGATTTGGGGATCTTCTTAGCTCTATTTGTTGAAGGAAATAACTATTTGTGATTTAGAGTATTATTAGCTTGCATGGGGTTTGATTTTATAATCGATTATCAGCAATCAGTTGCCTCATTGCACACACATATAACATGTTATGTAGGACCAAGTGTTTATCCATATGTCCACCCAATTGTGAAGTACATAATGTTTGTGAATATTGAGCCGAGAATGCCTGCAACAAAGCTTGTAAACAATCAAATTGACTCCAATTATGTATTTATTATGTTGCTAGGTGATGTCTTTCCTTGACATATTATAAAGCTGTTTTCAACCCTAGATGAGAATCATCTTTTGGGGAAAATTCTTCTGTTTAGCTATAAGCAAGCAATAGGCTGATCTTGTTCATCCTTTGCAGTGGAATGCTTGTCCAGGATCCGTCAAAAGCCAATGATGTAGATGCTTTATTTAATCAAGCTAGACAGGCAGGAGCTGTGGAAGGACAGACGGATCACCATCGGCCATCTTCAAGTTCAAGAAGCTTTAGTGGAACAGCAAGACTTCTATCTGGAGAAACATTATCATCTGCTCCTTTGCATCCTGAAGCTGTCACTCACAATATCACTTTCTGGAGCAATGGTTTCACAATAGATGATGGTCCTTTGCGGCGGTTGGATGATCCTGAAAATGCATCCTTCCTAGAGGTACATATTAAGGGGTGGTTATAAGCTACGTTAGGAGAGACCCCCAGAACAAGTGGGGGAGCGAGAGAATCATAATTCCAATAATTACCACTGGCCTTGTACTGTAAGTGTTATCTTGAAGGAAGAAACAAATGTCGGGGTTTTAGGTCCTACGTATGGTTGTTTCCTTGAAAATATATGGTCTAAAGATGTTCCTAAAGTATACACCAAAAGAAGTCCAATAAGTGATCATAATATCAATTTGGATATTTGGGAAGTTATGCTAAGGCATCACATTCACCATTTCTTCTATGCAATCATAATGGGACTCAAACCCTTGACGTTGGACTTTACAAGCCTTTCAGGGATACCACTTGGGCTTATACAAGGCCTGTGGTTATGTTTGGTTTTTTGGTATAAAATTGTTTAATCTTGGGAGTAAAACTTGGGCTATGCACCTTCCACCTAATGGAAGGTTTGATATTATTTATTCATTGGTATTTTTCTGCTAGTGGGGATGTGATGTTACCATTTAATCACATTGCAATGCAGAGTATCAGGAAGTCCGAGTGTCCAAAAGAACTGGAGCCAGCTGATAGGAAGACTGCTGTCCATGTTAATCTCATGAGGAAAGAAGAAGACTGTCCTGTGCGTTTACATCTCTCAGCAATTCCCCCCCCCCCCCCACCCCCCCCCCCCCCCCCCCTCCCCCCCCCCCCCCCCCCCCCCCCCCCCCCCCCCCCCCTCCACCAGCAATTCAGTCATTCTTATAATTCCATTTAATTTCCCTTGTGCAGGCACCACAGAAGCGGCAAGTTTCATTTCAGGGCCTGGGGAGAACATTAGGTAGCACCAACAGTGCCATACCACCAGTGGAGTCAACTGTTGCTGCAAGCAACCTCCATACTGCCCCACCGCCGTCCATGGGTCTAGTCGTGGATCAGGCATTACCTTCTACCTCGATTCAGCTCAGGTTGGCAGATGGTACACGTATGGTTTCGCGCTTCAATTACCATCATACAATCAGAGATATCCGTGGCTTCATTGATGCATCGAGGCCGGCTGCACCAAGGACTTACCAACTGCAGACAGTGGGATTCCCTCCCAAACAGCTTACTAATCTGGACCAGACTATAGAGCAGGCGGGCTTAGCCAATTCTGTTGTAATCCAGAAGCTCTAGAAATCTTGGATTATATTTTTTGGCAAAAACTTATGCAACAGTTTTGCATATTTTAAATATTTTAAACTCATTTCCAAATATTTTAACGAGTGTCTTGTTATTAAATTATTTTAACAAGTCTTTTGTGGTGGTGTGGTATCGATTTTCTAACTAACTAACTAACTAACTATATATATATATATATATATATATATATAATATAATATAATATAAGTTTCTTCTGGGATATGACCATTTAGTAATTTTTCACCAATTTATATTTATTTAAACACTCTCTCATCATTATCATTATTTGGAACTGGCTATTTGTTTGTCTACTTACTTTTGTGGCGTTTGGTTCGTTTAAATATTTAACGCATTTAAAATTTTTATTCTCTTAAAAATAGATAATTTCAAATATTATAAGTTAAAACATATGCTGTTATTTTTTTGTGCCTTGTGTTTTAACACCATAACGTATCAAACATAAACATAATAAAAATATAAGAGGTTTGTTATGTATTGTCAAAATTTTTTATTAATTTATTGTCAAAAATTTTCATTAATTTATTATTGTGACGAATATCTTTATATAAAATCAAATAAAATTATAAGATTAACCCAATATAGATTAAAAGAGTTATTATTAATAATTACGAGAATTGATATTTCTACAAATAAAAATGTTAATTTCACAAAGTCTTTCTCACATGAATAAAATAATAAATGAGATCTACTTTCATATGAAATTTTTTTTTATGAAACTAATATTTTCACAATTCTCATAATTATTTATGTAATTTATAACTAAAACATCAATAAATAATGTTACAAGATATATTAGTATTTTTTTAAACAGAAACATGACTTTAAATAGATAATTTATTAGAACCGAGGGAGTGGTCAGAATTCAGATAATATAAATTTAATTTTTAAATGTACAAATACGTGGCGGTCTTTTTGTGGGAAAACCCGTTTTCCCCAGCGGATCATCATGGCTTGAACTTGAAGGACTGACTGACTATCTGATGATCGTTGAAGCCATAAACAAGTCTTTTATTTTCATTCATTAATTATTTTTGGTATTGAATAAATGAATCAAATTTCCATTTAGTTAATTGATAGGCTAATTATTACTTACTACTTCTACTAGTAATAATAAGGATTAAACATTAAATGGACTAATAAAGTGGATTAAGTTTAAATCATTTAATACGATCTGATTGGGTCATTAAACTGAGTGTTTTGTTAAGGTCAAATCGTTAACGGTACTGTACTCGTTGGTAGCTCCGATTCCATTCCATTACTCACTCACTCACGCCTGACGCGTGAAAGTCAATAGTCGAAACTAAAGTGATCCTCTTCTCTTGTCCACACCCAAACAAAACCTCGCCCGTGCTGTTCCTCACTCTCTCTTCACTTTCTCTCTCCCACCATCTAGGGTTCTGCACTGCTTCCGTCGGACCACCATTTTACTTTAATTCCACCTCTTAATCTTCTCATTCCTCAGATTCTCTTACTAAATTAAGCTCCGATTCACCTCCCTTCTCGCTCTCTACAAAATCTACTGCTTTCTCTCTCTCTCTCTCTCTCTTCATATATATTTATATCGTTTTCTCTATCTAATTCTAAAATCAAAATCTCTACTTCCAACTCGCTCAATTCGTTGATTTATGGCGAAGACCAAACCCGGCAAAAAAGACCTCGATACTTACACCATCAAAGGAACCAACAAAGTCGTCAGACGTAAACCCTCTCCCCCTCTCCCTCTCTTAACTCCCAAATTTTTTATTTTGTAAAATTTCTTATGGTTGTGATTCGCAGCTGGAGATTGCGTGTTGATGCGACCGTCGGATTCCGATAAGCCCCCGTACGTGGCCCGGGTGGAGAAGATCGAGGCCGATCACCGGAGCAATGTCAAGGTTAGGGTCCGCTGGTATTATCGGCCCGAGGAGTCCATGGGAGGCCGGAGGCAGTTCCATGGAGCAAAGGAGCTGTTTTTATCAGACCACTATGATGTGCAGAGTGCTCACACTATAGAGGGAAAGTGTATCGTGCACTCTTTCAAGAATTATACTAAGCTTGAGAATGTTGGTGTGGAGGATTACTTTTGTCGATTCGAGTACAAGGCTTCCACCGGAGGGTTCACCCCTGACCGTGTTGCTGTGTGAGTGCTTTCAGATTAAAATTTTACTTTTAATGTGTGATCTATGATTTATTTCTTTTGGACTAATTTTTGGCTTTCTTTGAAGGTATTGCAAGTGCGAAATGCCTTATAACCCTGATGACCTCATGGTGCAATGTGAAGGATGCAAAGATTGGTATACATTTTCATATCTGTATTTTGTGTGATTTAAATGTCGTGGCATAGAACGCATTACCTGCATGATGTGTTTAGGAATCAGGAGTGTACCTCCATGTGTTATCTTTCCTTTTCTAATATAGGTGGCTTTGTACTTAAGGTATCGTAGAAATTATCATCTCTCTTGCTGTATCTGGTTGAGTCTTCCTCGGCTTGATTGTGTTTTCTCCCATAGTTGTATATGTGATTGGTCAAATTTCTGTAGAATCATTGGAAATCTAGATATTCTGGTGACTTTGAGTTCTATATATAAAGAAATCATGCTACACTAGTCAATTTTATTAAAAAGAAAAAAGAAAAAAAAAGAAGCTAAACAATAAACGCTGCCATAATGGAAATTGATTAAAGATGGGTGTTAAAGTGGATTTTGATTACTCCATTCTGGGAACATACTCAATTTTTCTCCTTTTTGGTTTTGTTGTGATGGTATATGCCCATTTAGTTCATGTTAATATGATAATTTTTGGTGAAATATGTATTGAACGTTGTTGTGTGAGCTGGTACTATGATATCTAAATTGATTAATTGATGTGTACTTGCAGCTCTCTCTCTCTCTATTTCTCTCTCCCCCTCTCCCCCCTCTTTTCCTTTATCTCTCCAAGTCAAAAATTCGGTCTTGTTTTCAGGTCTCTTCCCCTTAGTCTTTTTCTCAGGAAAACTCTTTGTGTTTTAATATAAATTCTCAGCTTAGTTTTGAGTTCTGTGATTGCCTTGTCTATCTCAGATTTTTCCTATAGTGGCTGTCCCCAACTTAAGTGCTTTTTTTGAAGTAAATTTTTTTTAAAGGTAAATTTTGTCCCCTCTGAGGTTTAGGACTATATAAAGCTTTAAGTAACACGATTTATGTGTCCAACGTTAAGAAGTTGGAATTAGCCTTTGAGCTGAGTTAGGCCTTTTATGTTTATGAAACAATTTTAATTCTTCTTTCTCCTTCCTCCTTAAAACAGTGTGTGTGCCTGTGCGGCATAGATGGGTATTTTGCCTTGGTAATCTAAACTTCTAAAAATTTCAAATGAGCAAACGGAAATGTAGTTGGAGAACTTACAACTGGAGGTAGTACCAACGGGGGCAAAGAACTCAAACTGCCATCTGCATATTGTGTGTGCGAGTACTAGTAATAGACTGATCACTGTTGCTAGAGCGGTATGGGGAAAAAAGTCTAAAAGAGGCTTTATTTTGAAGAGGAATATGGTTCAAAACTCCTTATGGTGGTGATGACCCTGCTCATTTTTGTTCCTACAAAAGTCAATGGGGCAAGAAGGTTTGAATTGAAAAATGCTTGAATCCTGATATGAACATGGGTTGAGATGATGAAATTATTTTGGAGTTTCTTCTAATTTTCTCTTTGGAAAATAGTTGGCTTGAACATGTTTATATACAAAGTGGTTGGCCGAATATTTTCTGTGTTTCTCCTTAGTTTGTGTGAAGCCTAAAGGATATATATCTGCATTATGTAGCTTTCATTTTCTCCTCACTTTAAATGAGATGTTCATGTCTGCTTAACTATCTGGAAGTTGGTTCCTTAGGCATATGCTAAATTTGCAGGTTCCATCCTTCTTGTATGGGTATGACTATTGAAGAAGCAAAGAAGCTAGAAAAGTTTTTATGTTCTGATTGTGCATCTGATGAAGATACCAAAAGATCCTTGAACTCATTCCCAGTGTCGCCATCTGTTGAGGCTAAGGTGAGAATGCCTTGTACTTTCAAGTTTGACTTGAATGGAGTTGCCCATTTGTTGTTATTGATACTGTAATAAATATTTGTGCAGTTATCTGTGCAATGCGGCATCTCATATAAAATGGTGGGTTTTGCTAATTCATTCTTAGACTTAGTAACAAGAAATTGAATGTAAAAAATGGAGGAAAACGAATTATACGCATCTATTATTTGACAAATTCATTATATGCATCTAAATTACACTCATAATCTTTGCGCAAGCGATTATGTACTTGCTTGTCTGACGTGACTAATTAGATTCACGTTCGATACATTTGGGAGATTCTTTGCCAACTGTAGCATACAACAACGAAGGATTATCAAATACTTAGTTACTTACCTAATTAAAAATATGGTCCTATGCTGCATGGATTTTCTTAAAGATAAGAAGAACTATACTGCGTGGATATGCCTAAGCACCAGTGCCTAACATATGGTCCTTTGTGTTACACAATTATCTAAAGCAAGAGTTTTTGCTAATGTATGTGATTATTAAGAGGGATGGGTTCTGTAAATAAATGTTTTTACTGCCTAAGTTTGGATTGGGTTTTCAACATATGCTACTCATTCCTTCTTAAAAATTTGGGGTTTTGACTGGTTGCTGTAGTGTTTGGAGCAAGTTTTAATCTGATGACCGTTTTGCACTTGTACTTAATGTCTTAATCTGTAAAACTTATCACCACATTAAGGAGTTAAGCGTAATATGCTCAAAAAGTAATATAAGATAAGATAACTTTTTATACTGATCACCGTATTAGATTGTTGATTCCAGATGAAACTCAGTTTAAAAAAGGATTCATAACATCATTTATACCATGCTTATATACCAGTATTTTTTCTCCTTTAAATCTTGTCTGTTTTGTATTGTAATGTTATCATGAGGATAATGAAAGACTGAAGATTAAAAATTGATGGAGTAATATTTAACATATTGTTGGCTTATTTGTATCCTACTATCCCATTTTTACGCATTTTCTTGAAAATATGGGTTATCAACATATCCAGGTTCGTATATGTGTTTTGTGTAACTCATCAATATGTTGATGATTATATCATCTCATTTTATTGTGGTGTCCCCCTCTAATGGAATATACTGTCTAATGCCAATACTAGGTGGAGCCAAAGCGTAGAAAGAGATGACCTACCATGATGCATTAATGAGGAGGTACTCATTTTCTTGCTGTATTAACTCCAGTATTGTTGTTTTGTTGTGGAATGGTACAGTGCAGCGAAGATACCTTGCTCGCACAAGCCAGAGGCTTTTCGTAAATTACTGTGTTAACTTAACTATTCGCAGGTGTCTGTGTGTGTTCTAGACTAGGATATGACTCTGTGATCTTCATTTCCTTACCAGTAAATTTGTACCAAAACAAGAGGGATAAAATCGGTGTCTTTATCCAAGTGCAGATTGCATTCAGCACATCAAACTAAATAATTGAGAAACAATGTAGAACCTGTTGTGATGTGCCTCCTTGCTGGTTTGAGAATTGTGCTTTTCACATAATAGTTTCACTTTTATTTTCCAGTTTTTACTTTTTTTTGAAAGTGAGGAGGAAGAGAATAAGGAAAGAAGAGGGGTGGGCAGGTATTCTTGACTTCTTGAGTGAGATTTGTAGTTTGACTAATGTGATTCATTATTTCGACTTTGATTGGGATTTTGGATTCTTGGTGCAATGATATATCAGCCTGAAGGGGGTTTACTCGAAGCAACCTGAACTGTCCAGCAGCTGATGCCCAAAGGATTCACTTATTTTACAAATTTGAGTTTGGTTTAGGTGGAATAAGTTGTGTTGGGAATTTCTGGTGCACTGGCTCAACCATCGGCAAGATTATGTTTATAAAGTTGTATTATGCTCTGTTAGCTGGTAGTCTTATATTTCAAATTCCAGATATATGCAAATGCCAGCAATAGCATGCTCCTTGCTAGGGGTATTCCTAAATTTTTGTTCTGAATCTCTGCCGCAGCTTTTAAATTTTTAGCATTTTTTGCACTTTTTCAACATAATGTTTGAAGTTCTCATTTTTTTTTCTCTTTCCAACAGAATGGTTATGATCTTGGGGCCTATTTGGGGTTCTTCCCAGAACCTATATTCAGGTTCTAAATGGAGTTGGCTCATACGGTTATATGTTATATGTGGGTGAAAAAGTATAATCTTTGGCACTGATGAACATGACATGAGCTATTTTGTGGGAATCATATATGCCTTGGAAGTGGTAAGAGTTCTATTGGATGATAGATGCATGTGGGGATCATATATGCATTTGATGCATGCAGTTTGAACTTTGAAGTTTACAGGGTGGGTGCCAAAGAAATCCAAAATAAAAAGGTTTAAGATATAAGTGGAGACGTCTTCTTTTGTAATCATAATCAAGTAGTCCGTCAAAGTAATCCTCAACTCCACCAATCAGTCATACTAAATCACGGTTTGCATTTGATTTCCATAAAGAGGGTGACTATTTTCAGAAGTCTTGTTTTATGGTGAGTCCCACCTCACAATCACATGAGGAGGGAATTTGTGGAAAACAAGAAAGAAAATATTTGCAAAATAGTAAATTAGCAAATTCCTTTTTGTATGGAGACGATAATTTCAACACTGGAATTACAAATTCAGTGCGTATGTATATCTAGTTGTGCTCAATGTACAATTATGTAGTGCTGCAATTGCGCTAGATTGGTAATGTTGCCCATTCTTCACCCTTGTATGGATAACAATGTTAAAATTTTGTGTTATAGATGGTTAAGAGTGTTTTTTTTTTTTTTTTTTTTTTTTAATACATTTTCGGATTCCAGACTTTTAAAAAGTCGTTGAAGACTTCGGACTCGGGATTGGAAATTTCCTTTAGAAAGGTGTTGCTTTTCCTTTAAATTTCCTAACGTACTCTTAACACTAAAATGGGAGAAAAGAGCTGAAATAACACACACCCCAACAATATGGTGGGGGTTTGGCGGCAGAATTCTCTATATACTTTACACATTGGGATTATAAAGAAAGATAATTTGGAAAGTGGTATTTACGTACAAAGATATGATCATTTCACGTAAGTACTTATAAAATAAATGTGGGATCAGTTCAAGACTCATATAACTTATAAGAGGAATCATGTGAATATGTATCCTATTTTAAAATATGTGAAAATATTATTTTTTTTAAATTACATCCGTAATTAATCTCACCAATTATATTATCAATTTACTTTCTGATTAGAGTCAAATTCAAACACTCTTTAAATGGGTAGCACTCTTTCGTTTCACAAAAAAAGTCTAATTTATTTATTTATTTATATTTCTTTCATCAAAAAGTCTTCTTTTTACCGATGGTAATATAAATACACAATGTTTTCAAATTTACCAAAAAATATTTTAATGTTGTGCCACCACTACTATATAAAACACACTATCAATTGAAAATATTATGATTTTCAAAATATAAATTAATCACATCAATATTAAAAATTAAATTTAAAAGATGCCTTATGTTTTGGAATGAAAGGGTTGCTTATTATTTTTAACTATAAAAATATCACTTTTCAAATTAACTATCAATTGGAATAGGTTTTTAAATTGAATGATGTTAAGAGTCTCAATTAATGCGTATTATTATGTTGGTAGAAAAAATCACTTGTAATTGATAAAATAAACATAATACTAAGAGTATTAAATTTTGGAATCTTAAATATACATGTCATTAATACATAAATTATTTAACATTATATTGGGTCTTAAGTAATTACATATATATATTTATGTATTAATAACGTGTGTAATTTACAAACAATTGAAATCCCAAATTTAGGGCCTAGATTCATCTATTATTTATTGAGTCCTATTATGTATTATGATAAATTTTTGTATAATTACAATTACGAAGTTTATGATAAAAATTATAGGATAGTCTTATTTATTACATATATCTTTAAAATAGATTACGACTAATATCTATACACGTAACAAAAAAACCGATTTATAACATTCGTAATATACTATTATTTATTTAAAAGATGACTTGCAAAAATATTAACTTTTTAATGAAATTATTAATTTATTAAACAAATAATTATTTAAATATTTAATGCGACATTTGAGACACTTTAGAGATTTTGTTTGACACCTATTACTCTTTACTCTCGCAGTATAGGGTAATTACAGTGACTAACCCCCCTGGTAAAAAAGGGCAAGAAGACGTAATTAGTTCCAAGCTTACAGTCCGATCTTGTGATTTAATTAAATCAGTAGTATAAACTTTAATTCCTAATTAGTTACGCAGTTCACTTTATTATTTAAAACCAATGACAGGTATAGACAGACAGCAGGGGAAGACTCTGGCAACGCGACACAATTCTATTTTCATTATTTTTAGCTCCACTTTTCATTAATTTAGATTTCTTTCTCTCTCTAGATTGAATCGGATATTTGAATTAGGGTTTGTATTACCCGACTTCTGTTTCCCTGAGAATCTTTTGTTGCTCTCTTTTATACAGATCTTTAGTCACGCCATCAATGTAAGTTCTACCATTTTACTATATCTCTTATGCCCCCTTCAATCTCTTAAAAAAAAATTGGATTTTGAATTAATTCTCAAAAAATTGGCGACTCCAAAGTCCAAAGGTGAAATATTTGATTCCGACGACTTTCAATTGTTGATATTTGTGTTCAGGGTATGAGTTTCTGATTAGGGTTTTCCTTGTTTTCACCTTCCATGGTTTATCTTTCTTTTATCTTGAGAATGTATGTATTTAAATTCACTTTAAGGTGGAAACTTTGAATTGTTTTACTCTTGAAAGGGAATTCCATTTGGGGCTAGGTTAGGGTTTAGTGGATATGATTAAGCAGATATTGGGTAAGCTTCCGCGGAAGACCTCGTCTAAATCTTCCCATAATGACTCGAACAATGAGGGTGGATTTTCATCTATAAATTCATTGAATTCAGTTGGTGGGGGTGTTGGTAGCAATTCTAAGAGCAATTCTGCATCTGGGAAAGCTCCGAATCCTGGCTCGGGAGCTTCTCGTTCCAGTAATGGAATTTATGCTCCACAATCATCGAACACCACCCTTAAGTCAAATCAAGGAAAGAAGTCAGGTCCCATGGCTGGCCAAGCAGGCCAGGTGCTTAATTATGCTGCCTATGAAGCTTTGCCTAGCTTCCGGGAGGTTCCAAGCTCCGAAAAGCACAACCTTTTTATCAGGAAGTTGAATATGTGCTGCATGGTGTTTGATTTTAGTGATGCTTCAAAGAGTCTCAAAGAGAAGGATATAAAGCGTCAGACCTTGCTTGAGCTTGTTGATTACATTTCGTCGGTTACTTCCAAGTTCAATGAGGTCACAATGGAAGAAATCACGAAAATGATAGCTGCAAATCTGTTCCGAGCCTTTCCATCTAATCATGATAACAAACTACCGGATATGTTTGACCCAGAGGATGATGAACCAACTATGGAACCATCATGGCCTCATCTTCAAATTGTGTACGAATTTCTTCTGAGATTTGTGGCTTCATCAGAGACAGATGCAAAACTTGCTAAAAGATACATTGACCATTCTTTTGTGTTGAGATTACTTGACCTCTTTGACTCAGATGATCAACGAGAGAGGGAGTACTTGAAGACAATCCTTCACCGCATTTATGGTAAGTTCATGGTGCATCGGCCGTTTATCAGGAAAGCCATCAACAACATCTTCTACCATTTTATTTTTGAGACGCAGCGTCACAATGGGATTGCAGAATTGCTTGAAATCTTGGGTAGTATAATTAATGGGTTTGCGCTGCCTTTAAAAGAAGAGCACAAACTTTTCCTTGTGCGTGCACTGATTCCCCTTCACAAACCCAAAAGTGTGTCAATGTACCATCAACAACTTTCATATTGTATTACCCAGTTTGTGGAGAAAGACTTCAAGCTGGCTGACACAGTGATCCGAGGTCTGTTGAAGTACTGGCCAATAACTAATAGCTCAAAAGAGGTCATGTTCCTTGGTGAATTGGAGGAAGTTCTGGAAGCTACCCAGGCTGCAGAATTTCAAAGGTGCATGGTCCCTTTGTTTGGTCAGATTGGTCGCTGCCTCAACAGCTCACACTTTCAGGTACAGTGTTAGTCTATCAGATTGTTTCTCTTCATGTTTGTAGATACAATCTTCAACCACGTTCTAGGTTCTCTGCCTTCATTGGTAACTATTACTTTGTAATCCATGTGTTCTTTCACTTGTTATGTCTGTTGAAATTTGAGTGGATACTTGCCTTTCTCTTATGTGTTTTGACTGTGGTTTTCTTATGCACGTGTGATCGCTATGTTTTCTGTTGTGGTACTGAGTTCTAGTATTTTGTTCTTGGTGGGGTTCCTTTTACAATCATATGATGACTTTTTTTTCAGTCTGAGTGAGGTCCTTTTGCATAACAAATGCAAATCATTAATGCCTAGATGCTGCAAAGGATTATGTCTAAGAACTTTGCAGATAGATAGTTTGTTATACTCTCTGTAGCATATTGCATTATTAGTCAAGCTGTTTCTCCAATAAATCAGTCCTCCCTTTTTTTTTCCTTTTAATTTTTGTGCAAACCCTGGTCATGGATCACCAATACCTTTATTCGAAAAGCATTTACAGTTTAAGTTTGTAAATAAATTGGGATGATATTTCCACTAACGTGGTCTTTCTCTCTAAGCTGTCTCCTCAAGAATCTTGCATCTAAGACTTACCACAAGTTCAACCATTTTTCATCTTTTCATGAATTAACTTGAAACAAATTTAGTTTTGATTTCAAATTTATATACATGATTATAGAATTAATACATCTGGTCTCTGGACTTTTCACTGGGAAGGGCGCTAAATAGATGATTGGGAGGGATGGACTTTAAGGCCTGGAACTGGAAGGGCCTTTGCCCCACCAGTTTGTTTGAAAATTTTAACATGCTATTTTCTTAAAGACCTATATATTTCTTTGGTTGGGCCCACCCTTATTCAGGTATTTCATTCTAAAATATTGGCAAGTCATTCTCTTTTTGTATTTTTTTTCTTCAATTTTTATTATATCTACTCTCTCTCTCTTCTCAATTGATAAACATGCTTGTGACATACTATTATTCTAATTTCCTTACAAATGACAGTCCAAGCAAGTCTGAGGTAGGCTTTCTATCTCACTCAATTATTATAAAAGTTTTCTCATTCTATTAGCTTGTCCAATCCTAAATCATATTTTAATTTTGACATTATTTGAAACCCTTCTTTTTTTTCTTTTTTTCTTCCCTGAAATGATCTTTCCATAATAGAAATCTGTAATTCTTAATAGGCTGTCTTGGAAAGCATCTGAGTTGTGCTCCATTTGTAAATTTATTACCTCTTTATAGACATAGGCAATTGTAGAATTTACCTTCCATCATCGCATGCATATTTTTCAAACCTTGTGACTTTGTTACTATATTAGAATATGAGTAGCACTTTGGGTAACACATAAGAAAATTCAGTTATGCAGAAGCAAAGATTAATATAAAAACATCTTAATTGTAATTATATTTTTAATCTTTCAAAATCCCAAAAATGAAATTTACAAAAAGAACATTGTTTTTACAACAAGAGTAACTGAGCAAATATATGCATTTATGATTAACAAAATTGAGAGAAACATAGAAGTTAAATTTCATTCCAATTTCCAATCCTTGATTATATAGAATACATCATTTTTTTCTCAAAATGTTAACTAGTCTGAGTCGAATGTAATATTTTTCTCCAGATTGCCTGAGGTCTTATGCTGCTGTTCAGCCCGTTCTTAGCTAATACTATTGTGCAAATATGATATTTATCTATTTAGGCTTCTAAATGAAAACTACATGATTTTTCTGCCACGTTTTGTTGATCTGATGCTGCATAAAGATGGCTATAGATCAATAGAGACAATGGACTTTTGATGTTGCCCATATGGGAGGGACAAATTTTGATAGGAGTCCATATTTCACCAAATTTATTCTCCAAGATCATCCTGTGCAGTCACGCTGTATATTATGCAGTGTTAACTATCTCTCTTGCACATCGAAGGCTTTCATTTTGATTGCAAGGGCTGATATTAACGAGCCATGGTTTAAAGTTATATATGGTTGCAAGATAGTGAGAGCTTGAGAGGATCAAGTTAAGAGTTTATGAATTATGATACTGTCGCCAGAGGTTATACTGACCCAAGAATTTAGAGGATTGGAAATTGTGATGAATATAGTGGATTGATATGGATTTTTTTGTTTGTCTTCCCTTGAATCAAAAGCAAGAACCATTCAATAAGACTTTGTTTGTGATTTTGATTTCCTCTATGATTATACTGAATAAACCTTTGTTTTTAATGTTTTTATTGATTTTTTATTTTTTTTTTGTTTCTATGACATCTGTTTTCTTTTTTGCAGGTAGCTGAACGTGCATTGTTCCTATGGAATAATGATCATATAAGGAATCTGATTACTCAGAATCGCAAGGTTATACTGCCCATAATCTTCCCAGCCTTGGAGAAAAACACTCGGAGTCACTGGAACCAAGCTGTTCAGAGCTTGACGCTGAATGTGAGGAAAATATTTTCAGATTCAGATCAAGCACTTTTTGATGAGTGCCTAGCTAAGTTCCAAGAAGATGAAACCAAAGAAAAAGAAATACTAGAGAAGCGGGAATCAATCTGGAAACGCTTAGAAGATGTGGCAGCGTCCAAGGCGGTAAGCAATGAGGCGGTGCTTGTCTCAAGGTTTGCTTCTGTTACCATTGCTACCGGCACAAATTCGCGAGCAGCCACTGGTAGTTGAAGATAACCTCTCGTGAAATATGAGACATCATCACTTCAGCCTATTGGTGACCATACAAGGTGGTCTGCAAGGGGTGAAGTTCAGGGACTTGTTAGTCCCCCACTTACCTAAGAAACTTGTATAATCACTCTGCCAGCTGAGCATGAAAAATGAAGGTGGGGGTTATGTGGATACTAAGTTGATTCTGTTTTTTGTTCTTTACTTGGGTTCTTGGCTCATTCCCTTTTTGTTGTGTCAGCCATGGAGGTGTGTGTATTATAAGAAAACTGGTTCATAGAGGTAGCATCTCTTTGAATTTCCTACCGTATAATGTTATTTTGTGTAATGATGCAATGGGATTTGCCCCTTTGTACTTCAGCATTGTGCTTTCTCTTTCTTTCCATTTATGATGGTTACAGGGTAATCTAAAGCATAAAGTATGTATCATTTAACCCATATTTTAATTATATTAAAGTTCTGCCTTGTAGTTGGCAGCAGCTGATTGATTGTCATATTGTAACTGATCTCATGGATGCTGGTAGGGATACCTTTTTTTTTTTTCTTTTTTTTTCCCTTAGGTTGGATGCTATGGTACTACCATTGTTCGACCCCTCATTTTCCAATTGTCATCTCCTCTCCTGTGTGGCTATATCAATTTTCTTTTGCAGATGAGGTTCAAGCTTAGAAGAAAAGATTATCACTATTTTAAAACACTAGTTTTAGACCCACATTTCTTGTCCTTGATAGAGACGAGGTGTTGAAATTGTTTGGAAATAGATTTACCATATACAGTAGCAGCTATAGTGGTTGTTGAGTGATTTTGTGATTCTAAAATGGGCCATCCATCGTCTAAAAGAATGTGCTAGTTTGCTTTTTTTTTTTTAAATGAAAGAAATTGAATGCATTTAGTTTCTTGCAAGTGATCCTCTTACGTGGTTGGCATCTGGGGGCAGCAATTAAATTCTTTAATTTACTAATTTTCACACGGTTGCAAAATATGATTGTCTTATGGAATTAGCATCTCAGTTGATTTTCCTCTCTTTTTCTCAATGCGAGGTTGGATTGTTGACTTCGCAAGAGTCTTTCTTCCTTCCCACTTCGAGGGGAATTAAGAAAAATCAAGCATCAAGAAAATCCTAATTAAGTGTTTGAATGGCACTTCAGAACTCAAATGGAGCTAATTAACATCTATGTGAGAACAATTCTGACTTCTTTACCTACCATAACCATTGGATTGACAAGTTTACAACAAACTACAAAAGTCTGAAGGGTAAATTGTCCAAAAGCAAACAGGATATATCTCAAATGTAAAACAGAGAGCACAATTACTAGTCCTCACCATATGCTCGAAAGCTGTATCTCTCTTGGTAGAAACCATTGAAGAAGAGATCAGCCTCAAACCATTTAGGGTATCGAACCAAGTCACCGGCCACGAAACTCATGAATCGCTCACTTCCTTCAGGCACCACCCTCACCTCCCCTTCCTCAATGTAAACCAGCTGGTCTACATGCCAGTCCCAGGGCAACTTGCACTTTCCAGTCTTCCACATTGACCAGCGTGAAACCCCAAGTTCAGCTAGTCGCTTTTGTGACACATTTCTTTCTACCCGTACATGGTACAGTTCCTCTAGTGGTTTCTCCGTTCGCATTGCTTTTATTCTGTGACACTGCCCAACAGTAGTATACGATCTACACTCTCTACTGCCTCTTTTTGCGGAGAAGGAGCTCAATAGTGGTGCCATGAACACACTTGCCATAGCTAGATGCAATTCCTTTCCTTTATATCACCAGCCCAAGACTATCTACAAAATTAACTTTGACAATTTCAACTAAGTTCACAAGAAATAACTACGATCATCATACCAAGATGAGAGCCGCTTGGGAAAGAGAATGAACGTGTGATGTGCATGAACTGTTAGTCCCACAAATCAACATGATCTCTCACAACTTGCAGATGAATTTCTATCAGCATGATAAGATAGTAAGCAATGCAACAATGTGATATGGTTTTCAAAATTCAATCCCATTTTTTATTTTAATTTTAACAAAGGCTTAAATCTGAGCTACATTGCTTCCTAAATGAATCCCTGCTCTCCATTCAATTTAATGTGGAAACATATTTTTGAATAAAATTTCTTTTAATTATTAATATTAAAACATTTTCTATGTAGCAGTGCATCTTATGCTCCTCATACTGCTGTGATCAAACATAAAAAGTAGGTTTCAGATATGTTTCTCTGGGAGAAAAGAAAAAGGAAAGTCGTTTGTGTAGTCTCCTATCACACAAGGAAAATGCTATACGTTACAAAACTCAGTACATAATGTTGTAATGATGTGGTAACTATTAGAGTCAATATGTCCTACTCCTACCATATTCTATGCTTTGTCTCCCTTGTGCGACATCTCTCTCATCTTCACATCATTTTATTGAGATCTGTTAGTGAAATCTGTGAGTTATATAACTCTTTTCAGTAGGATGCCTAGAAGTTTAGACTTTTGTTAAGATAGAAGTGCATGAGTTTGCAACTTACAGGCCGTAGATATGTATATAATTATATGTTAGTGTTAGATATATTGTCTAAGGTGGTGTATGATAAAATTGGTTGTTAAGATCTGAATAGTCTAGACATCTGAATAATATAGAGTATCTGAATAATATTGTATCTGAATGAAAAAATGTTGTTTGATAATTATTTTTTTAAAATGTCTGAATAAAATGATTTTACTATTTTAACCCTATAATAAAAAAATAAAAAAAAAGACAAAACACCATCTTCTTCCTTCTTCCCTGTTCCCTTTTCCCTCTCTCCTCCCCCATCTCCTCCCGCCCCACCCCCTCCCCCTCCTCCCGCCCATCCCCGCGCCCCGCTGTCCCCCTCCTCCCGCCTCTCTCCTCCTCCCCTCCTTTCTTCTAAATGGTGTTTGTTGGTGGTAGATCTAGTAGTGGTGGTGGTAGATCTGGTGTTGGTGTTGGTAGATTTGATAGTGGTGGCGGTAGATTTGGTGGTGGCGGCAGTGGCGCTGGTGGTGGTGGCGATGTTAGTGGATAGGAAAAGAAAATAATAATATTGAAGAGGGTATTTTTGTCTAAAAATAGTCAATCTCATTCAGACATGCCTCTATATGGTTCAGCTTCATATTTGTGTCTAACCGATTAAGAGGCATTAAGAGGAAGAAAAAATTTTGCCAAACAAGTTTTGCCTCTTACCGATTCAGAGGCATATCCATTAAGAGCTGTTCAGATCTAAACAAACACAACCTAAAACCTAGTAATAGCACATAAGATGAAAGTTTAGCAGATTTTTTAAATAAATAAATAAACGAGAAAATAAACCAACTCAGCTACTCCAACATGTCTATAGAACAACATTAAAGTAAGGAGCTGCTTTGGATTTCATTTATTAGAAAATGCAACATAAATAACTTTTCATTTCAAATGGCTGGGTTGCCTTCTTAGTTTTTTTTGCTAAATAGTTGCCTTCTTAGTTGTTTGTGAACTGACTACATATTCAGGTAAATTAGCTTCCTGTTACATACAACTAGGAAGAAAAAGAGAGAGTATAATTTCCTAAAGTTCAGATACTGGAATCCTATAAACCCTCACATAAAAATATAGCAAAAGAAGAGCTCATATATGTTTACAAATTGCTCCAGTACAAGAAATCTTAAAGCAGGAGTACGATACTCAAAGTGTATACAAGTAAAAACAAGAAAAGATAAAGCTTACCCTTTTGTATTGTTGTAATGGTTTTGATTTCGTTCCCAGAGTCTAATCCTGATATACAGATTGGCAAAACCCTAGAATAGAGAGGTTTATCATAGCTTTATCCAAGTCCAAACGGTATATTTTGGAGCTGATAATTTTTCTACTTAATCCAAATAAAAAGGATAAGTCACGTGCCTCACGTGACTTACAACCCTCGAAAAACATGGACCGTTTGGTTCGTTGGTTAACGTGTCCAATATTTGTACGCAAGTTCCTATTCTCTTTCCGATTGGTTCATCTAAAAATTATAAGCACAGAGGCATCCCATTGCTGGGATTGCCCAAAAAAAACAAACCTTTTTTTTCCAATTTTCTTGAATCATGTTGTCGAATCATCTTCAGCTTCAACAATACCCAATTATCTCTAATTGCGTTATTTCTCAGTACCCATTTGCCAATTCACCTCTTCAGAGACCAAGAAGCCTTTCCTTGCAAGCACAAGCACAAGCACAGGCACTTCCTTCCAAGACCCAAGTACCCACTTTTTCAGATCCTTAGTGTCTTTTGAGTGTGTGTATTTGTGCATATTCAATGTATGTCTAGTTATGCAGTAGTTATATCTTTCCCAATTCAGCATGCATACCAGATGTTTGTAGTTTGTTCTATATGTTTCAGCTTCCTGTTATACTCACTGAACTGATGATGGTTGCATTCAATGGCATAGAGGATAATGGAGAGTATACCAGTTAGTGGTGAAGTTGGCGGCGCTGGTGGGGCATACTCATATAATGCTTTGAAGAGATTGGACCAACTATGGTCTAGCATTTGCTCTGCTCAAACAGGTGATCTCTCTTTTTGGAATTTCATCTCCAGAATTTGTAATATATGGTTGTCTCTTAGTAGTGCTTAAAAATGCTCGAATTTATTTAAATTCTATGTGTGTTGCAGTTGTTCAAGAACCCCAACAAGTAGTTTCAAGTTTTCCTGGCCTGTTTAGCCAATCTGATTTGGCTTCCAAAGAAGTTGATACATTTGATGTGTTAGTTTGTGGTGGAACGTTGGGAATTTTTATTGCCACAGCATTGAGTTCCAAAGGTCTTCGAGTAGGCATTGTGGAGAAGAATTTACTGAAAGGGGTATACTGTAGTGAGATATTGTGACATATTACAATAATTGGATGTGATGTTAGATGGTTGATTATTTCATACTTAATGACCAGAGGGAACAAGAATGGAATATATCGAGGAAAGAGCTGTTGGAACTTGTTGAAGTTGGCATTCTCAAAGAGGAGGATATTGAACAGGCTACAACTGCAACATTTAATCCTGTACGTTTTTTAACTTCAAAAAACTGTTGAACGTGCTTCTAACTTTAGCCAATTTCAAGTTGGGTCCCAGAATCATCTTTTCTGAAGTCTATGTCAATTAACAGGGCCGTTTTTCCATGATAGAAGCGTCTAAAAGGGTGTATGGAAGAACTTGAAATGACATCTGCCACTGGGTGGGATGGAGGGGGTTTAAGGCTGTCAGTGATATTTTTTGTATGGCTTATACGTTATTCATCAAGAGACTTTACTAATAAATAGCAAGTTTATCGCAGTATACATCAAATTTTCAGTCATCATACATGTAGCACACAATTTCTCTTGTAAAATTATCTTGTGCTAAAGTCTGTCTGGGCCGAATTATTAATCACGCTAAGTATGTATTATGTTTTGGAGTTAATCTATCCCTCTTCCCCCAATCTCATAGATCTTGAAGCTTTCTGCTAATTATTAGTGTTATAATCACTTGTTTATTTTGGTTGATTTTGCAGAACAGATGCGGATTTGAGGGGAAGGGTGAGATTTGGGTCGAAAACATTCTTAACCTTGGTGTTTCGTAAGTTGACTATATCTTTTTATCTTATTGTGTTGTTATAGTGTATTATATAGTACTAGGCGTAGCATAAAGTAAAGGTAAGCAATTACTCTGCCATCCTAATTTAGAGGTTACCCAAAACATTGTCACCATGGCTTTTAAACTTATAGGAGCATTACGTCTTTGTCCTTGTCTTAGGTTGGAGTCCAAGGAAGGTAGTTTTAGAACTCTACATCACTTCTACGCCCGTCATGATTTCTTCTTAAAGTGCCTGTATTGGTGATAATAATGATACATTTGAAGCGAGATTTTGTTGGCTGAGCCAAAAGGGTGTGATGCAGGCCAACCTTGGTTGCTCACTGTTCTGAAATTAGCTTACTATTAGGTAGGATATCTCACTTTGGGGGCAATTAGTCATTATATATTCTATATTCTGGAATTGGGTTTGGGTAGGTATTTGGATATTTATCGAGATCATTAACTTTTTTAAGTTTGAACCTAGAATAATTGTTGTGGGAAACATGTCGTCTTTTTTGTTTGTTTGTTTTTTTTGAATAAGTAAATATATATTAATATCAACTAAGACGCCAAAAGGGGGGTGACCCCCAGTACACCCAAGTATACAGAAGGCAGGCAGATCAAGAAAAAAAACAGAACCTGTACCAAAAGCCCTCACCCCCTATACCGTAGTTAAAGTAGTCGAAAAGTATAAAATTATACCTCTTTTCTTGGATTTTCCCCTGTATCAGCCTTTCAGTAAAATGCGCGCTGAATTTTGTTCAAATTTATTTATTTTTCTTCTCAAATTATGAAGGAGTTTTTACTCGTAAATAATTTTGTAATGACACTTTCTTATATATTTTGTAATTACACTTTCTTATATATGTGTTTATATGACTGGAAATGATGTGTCCTTGATTAAATTCATCACCTTATTGTCCGTCTCTCTGTCATTGTAGGCCTTTAAAGCTTATAGAGATTATGAAAACTCGTTTTAATTCTTTCGGCGGAGTTATCTTCGAGGGTTATGGCGTATCTAGCATATGGGTATATGATGATGCAGCTGTAAGTTACTTTTACTGAAAGCTGTAATATGTCATTTTGTTTGTTTGTTCCACTTGAAAAAGAATAAATACCTTTTCTTGGTTTTCTCATCATTCATCAGCAAAAATTAGTACTTGGCATGAGGTTGATATCTAATTTTAGGCTAAAACTACCATACATAAAAAAATTCTGGAGTAAAGATGAAGAATTTCAGATGAATGATTTGGAAAACAAGGAGTGCCGAGTTAGAGAATGAAATACGGAAAAACAAACTTTAATATTATGAGTGAATCTATGGAAGCATCAGTTGAGATGTCGAACAGAGGTGAAAAAAAGCCTATGAAAATATTTAGGACAGTATCTTGTTTAGACCAATTGAAAGGTGTTTCATGCAATATCTCTTCCCAAATGGTTTAAAGCATTGTTCAATGGAAGGTTCGGATATTATTAACCATTCTAAACAAGTTGGTCAGTAAATAAAATGTCGTGAAAACAAAGGAAACAAAAATAACTCAGTATAATGTTGATACATTTTCCAGTGTCTTATCTTTCTTTGAACACACTGTATACACTTTCTTCCATAGGTATTGCAACTAGACGAAGGGAAGATGTTGTCATCGCGGCTCATTATTGATGCAATGGGAAATTTTTCACCAGTCGTTAAGCAGGTTAGTTTTGTTCAATTTTGCATACTTATTGTTTTCGTACTTTGTATTAGTGATATGGACTGCCTATATTGAATATGCATATATGTGTTTCATCATTGTCTTTGAAGTTAAAAAACAAATATTCTGATACTTTTGTTTAGAAGATTATCAGAGGCTACATATTGAACTATACTCTATAATATTTCAGTGGAACTCCCTGCAGTTGATTGGGTGTGAAAATAGTGGAAATACCTTTAATCTACTGAGATTTGAGGATCTCCATTTCATCTGTAACAGATTATCATCGTGTAATCCCACGTGCATAAAATCAACATCATACATATTCCCACCAGAAGTAGGAGTGCATGTTAGAGAAAACAAATGTTAAAACACATGACAAGCGATGGAGTAGCCTATAATCCATGTAGATTAGCTTCGGAGGCCTTACTTTATGTGGAATAAGTGATATCAAACCCTTCCTCATGTATAACCTAGCTCACACATATAGTGCTAATGAAGATGGGAAGACGCTGCATATGCAGGGACACACATCTGAAATTATTGACCAACGTGTCCCTGTTGTGCCCTGTTCTCTAATTCAAATCCATATGGCAATGTGTGGAGTAGCTCACAACCCATGTATGTTACTTTTCGAGGCTTAACTAATGTGAAACGATTACCCCAGTGCATACTTACGATCTGGTACAGTTGCTCATGTTATATAATTTTCACAGATACGAGGCGGAAGGAAGCCGGACGGTGTTTGCCTTGTTGTTGGTTCTTGTTGTCGTGGTTTCAAGGATAACACTACAAGTGATGTCATATTTACTAGTGCTGAAGTTATGCAGGTTGGAGAGTCAGAAGTACAATATTTCTGGGAGGTAATATGATATTTTAGTCTTGTCTTTGGTCATGGCTGTACTCTGTTGGCACATTTAGTTTGTAATGATTTTCAATCAGAGAACTCTTTATTTCCAAGGATTGAATTCTCTGAATGATTTCCAGGCCTTCCCTGCTGGCTCAGGTCTCATGGATCGAACTACTTATATGTTCACCTATGTTGATCCTCAGCCTGGATCTCCAAAGTTGGAAGAATTACTAGAAGACTATTGGAATCTGATGCCAAATTATCAGGTCATATTTAATCTTGTCCTCCACATTGATATTGTGATTCTTTTAGTATCATTCTCTGTTTAATAGGTATTTAGTGTTGAAAACTTGTGTCTTCATATCTAACTAAAATTCATTTAAAAAAAAAAAAAACAAGACGCTCCAACCTGTATCTGACACACTCTTATCTTGGTCTTTACACTTGACATTTGGGAGAGCTATTCCTGTTTTTTAATTAGTGCCACTGTATAATCTATTTGAATAGAACCTTCATCAAAGCATAGAAGTTAACCAGTTATGAAATCAAAGTCTCTTATGCATCTGTTCTCACAAAAGCCTAGTTTCATCTAAACATCAAAGTTAAATGTAAAAACTTAATGCATTCACTCGAACATGTATTTGTTGGATATGGGCCTCAGCATGTTAGTTTAATCCATTAGTGTTTCAAGAGAAGTTGCAGTCTGGTATTAAGTTATGCTGACTTAGTTATTGTGGAACTTGACTTGCTGTCAACTCAATCTGTAAATTAGAAGAAATGCTCTCATTAGATCATCTCATTAGTATGTATTCAGTTCTTTCCCCTTCATTCCTTTCCTCTTGATACACCTGTAAAGTTTTCTCTTTTATTTGAAGGAATTTTTATCCATCGGTCATGCAATATGAAATATAAAAACCTTTTAGTAAACTTCTAGTTAGAGTCATTTCTCCTTCCCCCACCCCAAAAAATAAATAATAAAATTAAAAATTCAGACAGTCATTTCGATACACAATGTGTGGCTCGTACTTTACAGGGGGCGTCTCTTGATGATCTGGAGATTCTGAGAGTCATATACGGCATCTTCCCAACATATCGTGACAGGTAAAGATGCAGTTTCTGATAGCTACATAAAAACTCTTTTTACTGCTGTTATTTGACTCAGCTATCTAGATTATGTTTCTGGACTAGCAATAATATAATTCCTTCAGATTTCCCTTGCGATATTAATAATCATGTTTTTTCTTCAACAAAGTAAAAACCATTTTTTTTCAGATATGCTCAAATATACTTGGTTTAAATATTTGAACTTCAAAGTTTTGTTTTTGACTACAACAATTAGTGATGAGCACTCTAGTCACCCTGTTGTTTATACTCACTTGGCATTAGGTATCTCTCAGGCATATAAACTCATCTAATCTGACACCTTTCTATTTTCTCGTTGGGGAGGATTGCCTTGCAGCCCATTGCTGGCAGCTTTCGATCGTATTCTACAGGTGTTTTACACTACACACTCTGAAGCCTCTGATTCAATAAGGTCACCATATGGAACGCGAGTCTTACAACATACTTTCTGCAGTTTGGTGATGCTAGCGGCATACAATCCCCAGTTTCCTTTGGCGGTTTTGGCAGCTTGACCCGGCACCTTGATAGATTAACAACTGGTATGCAGTTTTACTATAGTAATTAATAAATTCATGTTGTTTTGTAAACTGATGTGTGCCGTTTCCAATTATTATGGATTAATGGCACAAAGTTCCATTGATTTTTGCAATAGCACTAGAATATAGATCTTTAACACTAACAATCATACTTTTGCTAAGTTTCTTATCCGCTGCTTATTGGATCTACTACTCAGGATTCCGATATTAAAAATTAATTGGTGTATACTTCTTCGATTGCCATGGATTCACCTAAAATAATGGACATAATATTGAAATGTGATAATTAACAGCCATTGTAGTTTCATGTCAAATGCTATTCAAGCAGTCTTTAAACTTACCTTGCTTGAAATTTCTACAAAGAGGCCTAAGAGTAATTCGAGTTATCTTCTTTATGCGAGAATGAAGGGATATATGAAGCAATCAGTGACAATCTTCTGGACTCGGACAGTCTGTCCCTGTTAAATCCATATATGGTTGGTGTTTACTAGATATTTTAATAATTATGTGGATTCTTCTGGTTATGCCTTCAAGTAAAATTTGATATGCAGCCCAACTTGAGTGCATCCTGGTTGTTTCAAAGGGCAATGTCAGCAAAGAAACAGTCTGATGTTTCACCTGATTTCATCAATCAGCTTCTCTGTGTCACCTTCCAGAGTATGGAGGTAACTAATGTTGCTGAAAACATCATTTGTGCAGAAAGTATAAAATATCTTCCTTCCCAACTGATTATATTCCTTTTCCCTTTCTATTTGCTGGGTTTCTTAAAATATTGTATTTCACCAGAGGCTAGGGGATCCGGTGCTTAAACCATTTCTTCAGGTAACTTCTTTATCTTGGCTTTTCACTTGCGTTGAAGGACTTCTGTTTGCTTCTTAAAGTGGTTTATTTAAAAATATATCACGTTGACCCTTTGGTAATATCTTTTCCATCATTAAAAATAAATTTATAATGTTCTTGTATCGCTATACTGAAACAGGATGTTATACAGTTTGGCCCTCTTGTGAAGACCTTAGGCCTAGTCATGCTGACTAAACCTCAAATTCTTCCTTCAATATTTAAGCAGGTAACTTGTCAGTAAATCTCCTCCCTCCCAATTCAATTTGTTTGCCTATTTCACCCATATATTCTTAATGAAAATACACTTCTTTTATACTAAATCATTGTTAATGCTTTGAGAAACCATTATCAATTTTATATATAGGAAAGAAGAAACCATGCTTGCATCCTAACAAAATAAGACCTGTTATGTAATTAGCATTAAGAGAAAATTTGAATAAGAGATTATCTTATTAGCAGCATAAACTAGGTAAGGAAAAAAAATGATGAAGGATCAAGATGCACGGAAATATAAATTACTATTAGCGAAGATCATTTTTGGCTGTTTGCTTATGCGACTCTTCTGCTGGTTGCTGAGTGGGGCTGGACTGCAGTCTGCAGATCCTAGTACTGAATAATAGATGAGCGACAATTTAGGGCCAAGTAATGATAAAAATAACAGAAATTTCCAAGAACCTCAGTATTGTATCCAGGTTTCTTTCACTCAAGGATCATACTATATATGCAAGGAGATGGTTACTTATGACTTGTGCACTTGTTTAAGATTCAATATTCCTCTTAACTAGAAGTATGGTCTAAACCAGTTTTATCCTTTGCTTAAGAAGGTTTCTGAATATGTTTATCTATATTACAGGTGGGTGTCCCCGTGCTTCTTGACTGGTCTGGGCATTTTGCTATGTTGGGTTACTACACATTTCTTTCTACCTTCATTGATCCTATAATCCGGTAATTATCTTCATCCGTTGCTGCTTCTTCTCTGAGTTACATTAAAGGAAGAAGTGAACATCACATATTTATTTTGCGTTATAACATATGCATATATCTCAACCCTCCCCAACCAACCCACTTGCAACCCCAGAAGAAAACAGGTGTGCTCATAAATTAATAGATTTACCATTTCCTAGACTTTTGATCGTTCTCATGTTATGCCAGGCCATCGATCAATTCATTTCCGGCAAAGATGAAGTACAAATGGAAGCGCCAACTTGAGGCTTGGAGATATGGAGCTGGTTTAGACTACACAATGAGTGAACGAAAGAGTGAACCTGGAGCTGGAACCAGACGGATCTACTAATTTTATAGCAACTTTTGAAACGTTAATACCATGTATATTATTCAAATTAAAATTAAAATTTTGAAAATGAATAATATAATATAAATTACACAAACAATGTGGACCAGCAAATATGTGTGTGTATATATATACTGAGTCATAATAGTCAAACCAATCGAGGATGAATTTGATGTAAGAAGTCGAGTGCAGGATATATATATATATATATATAAAAGCCATGCTTACTTGTTTAACATGGTGTACGTAGCTCACAAGAACTGTATATGCATCAGAGTCAAAAGGGGATTCATATTTTACAAAGAGATTTAAGAAACTCATTCACAATAAGATAATAATTTATAGAGGGTAATGATATATATTGCGAATGTTTATGTCGAATTTTTGATTATCAATTACATGAATAAGTATTAGTGATAATTTTTTTGGATAAATGTATAATAAGTGAGACCCTCCTACAATTTATATCAATCTTATATGTTAATAAATTTAACAATTGTAATTCGATGTAAATTTATCGACTAATTTATGAAAGTCTCTCTGATCTACATATTCATACAATGCATATATATTCAGGTGTATAATTGTTGTTATAAGATGTGCAGAAAAATGGCTATTTTCTTCTAGAAATCTTGAGCGAAAGTAGTAGTATTAAAACTTGAGGTCCCATATGCATAAAACTTTATCACAATTTACACTTGGAAGTAAACAGTGAAATACTTCATCCGTTTCATTCGTTTCAAAATTAAAGATATAATTTAATTTTTGATTAAAAATAGAATTTAATTTTTGAGGTCAAATAACGACATATTAAACTTTAAATTGATAATATAAATTTATTTAATTTTAATTGACACAATTATTATAATTTTATCGTATATAATAAAAACTATTAATCACAAAATTTATTTTATTCTAAACTTTTATAAGTTATACAAATTTTGAAGTTCAATATATTGTCGTTTGACCTCAAAAATCAAATTGTATTTCTAATTTTGGAACGGATGAAGAATCTTGCTATATGTAACGACAAATAAATATCGATTATACATAACGATATATGTGGATACACGAGATATATGCGTAAGAATTAAGAATGGTCGCATCCTAATTAATTTTATGTTATTACTTAGAGTTCCATTTCGTTATAAATTTATGAACGTATAAATTATTTTTCATATTTATTTGCCATTATTACATATAAATTGTATAGAAAACTTTGTCATGGACCAACGCGTTAGATTGAATATTTGTAATAATGAGAGAGATTTTATTCAACCTGGTAATAATTTGTTATACTCCATTAAGTTGAAAATTCGTACACAAATTCATTAAAGAAAAAGAAAGGGAAGGAAGGAAGGAAGGGGAAAAAACGACATAATTATAAAGGCGCGCACATAATAATAGCAAGTGGGGTTACAAGCACGCATAATGTGCACTGACACTAATACGTTGACTTCACCCACTAGATTATAATCACCATCAAATCCTCAATTCTTTGTCACTCTCTGAGGCTGGCCGGCCGGCCGGCTGGCCGGCTTATATATTAAGTGCATGGTGCATGGCTGTATGACATAATATGAGTATTAATTTACACTTCCGGCGTCTTTAATGTTGGGTCCTTGCTGACTCAGTTCCCAGTTGACTCGGGTAATGCCCTCACAAACTCAGGAGAAAAAGGAAAAAATTAATGAAGGGCAAACATTGGGTGGTTGATCATGATTGTACGTATAGGTTGATGCAGTTGCAATGATTAAATCTAGCTATAATAATGTCTTTATTTAGTAATTAATTTCTATTAGCTGTTTGACGATAACTTTCAACTGATGACACAATGAATGAATGTTAAATTATCATATCATCAGAGAAAAAGCAAAATCAAGAAGATCAAATATATATTAATTATATATAATATAATTAATGTGCTTTTTTCTTCATCCTTTTTCCAACAAACCAAACAACTACTGGCTAGAAATTAAAAACCATATTCTTGAACGTATGGAACTCAAGTTGTGGATCAAAAAAATCTGAGAATAGTACCATTCATAGTACAGATCATATTATTCTACAATCTTCCGAGGGTTTTTGCACTCGAAGAAAAAAAAAAAACTACTTCTGTGATGTATTTTATATAGCAACTAATCCTCTCTATAGCCTAAGAAGCTTAGAATTGTCATAAATAATACAACCATATGATCAAACAGAATCAAAAGCTTTAAAGAAGAAAAAAAAATAAAATCCTTAAAAACAATATTATCTGTACTTAATTTCTACATCTATCTCTATATGTATTACCTTACCTTCTATACAAAATTGTCTATATCTTCCCATATATATATATATATATATATATGTTCCGATTAAAGCTATCGCTTGTTGTGTAGTGGATTGGATCCGGTGGGAACTCTTCGCTTCTCGGACTCGAAAGCTCTAGCATCCGGACCAATATTTACAGCATGAAAAACTTGTAATTCCTCTCTGCTAGCTGGGCTTGGAAAGTGCCCCGCCCCAATCCTGCTCGAAGTACCACTAAGAAAGAGCAGAGATAGAATGAATACGACGAGATGGAAGCGATTCATATTTTAATTAAGAAAAATGAGAATTTGTTGAAGGAGGAGATGATTGTGAGATAACAAACAGAGAAGGTGGTGCAAATAGCTTACTAGCTTGCTGGATATATCTTTACTCTCTCTCTCTATATATATATATGTATATATATATATATATGGGCATAGAGATATATGGCTTATATAGTTAAGTCAAAATTGATTTTCAATGGTTTTTTATGATAAATGATAGTTGGTGTCCGGCTATCGTCGGATCTTGATCATTAGTAGTATGATTTAAAATTTGGTATGATCAGTCGGGTCAAACGTGGGATTATTAGGTAAAGGGGAGGGAGGCAATTCAATTTGGGACGGTGACCCTTAAGCTTTCATACCTCATATCCAAATTTTGCTAATCTGAAACCATAAACTAAAGGCGGTGACACCTATATATGGCTGGGGCATTTTGGGTGTTAAAAGATCAAAGTAAAATGCCCACGTATATACTCCATTTGTTTCGTTGAAACTAGATGATATAATATTAATCATAAGGACGTATATGTTCCATTAATTAATTGGCTAACTGAACATGTACTGAACATATACATACATACATACATACATACTCCATTAGTTTCGTTGAAACTAGATGACATAATATTAATTATAAGGACGTATATGGTTCCATTAATTAATTGGCTAATTGACATTGAACATGTACTAATACGAGTTCACAGCTTTTATATATATATATATATATATATAGTCTTCTTTGTAATAATTAGTCCCGCGCGCACCACATAATAAAATTAATTGTAGCATGCATCAATAGTGGTATACTGGTATATATGAATTTCATATAAAATAGTAATTCTTTTAGTTTCTATAGTCAGCCTCCGATCAATTATTAGTCTATATCATACACAACATGCTCTTCATTGTCCACCCCAAGGCTATTGTAATTATAATTTTGTAGTACAATGTATGTTTATTAAACATTCATTCACCAAATTTACAGTTACCATGATGTTGTGATTAAATTGAGTCATCATAAAGCAGCAGATGATGGTAATTAACAAAAAAAAAATCAAATGTTTTCTACGTAATCCTTACGAAAATATTAGGATATCATCTCTTGGTAAAACTAATTTAATTTCTAGCTTCTAAAAGTAACACATAATTCACCATATATAGAGAGAGAGCAAGTGTGAAACTAACGTCAAAAGAATCACTTTAATTAACTACAAATCGTACATGTGGAAAGTCAGCATGCACATGAGCACAATGGAAGGGTTATTTTCATGAACTCAATAATATACCATTTGGGTCTCTCTTGGAGATGGATCATAGATTGGATTAGTAGGGATGAAGCCTTGCATTAATAGGGTGGTTTTAAGATGTTAGAAATTCACTTAACCTACGTTGACAATTTAATTTCAAGTTTTAAAATTTTAATCGAAAGAACATTTATAATATCACAAAATAAAAATAAAAATAAAAATTTAATGTTCAATTTTAAAATTTTAAACCGAGTTTTCAAACATAACGTGAATCCGAAGGACATGTGATGGTAAAATGAAAAATAATGGCATGTTGAATCGCGATCATTATAGCAGCAGAGTGGTTAAAATGATATATATGGATTAGACCCTTAACTTCCCTGCACGATACATCAAGCTTTGACAATATTACTAGCACTCGTGTAACCCACCACCCCCACCCTACATAATCCTAGTGTGCCCTTAATTCTACCTTTTATGCCATATCTTTTATCAATTCAAAAATATAAATCAATATTAGTCTTTTAACACTAAATTGAAATATTTTAAATTTAAAAATAATATAAATCAATTTAACTTTTGCCGATATATTTTGAATATAATAAATTATTTAAAATTAACTACTCACTCCATTCCATAATTAAAAATATATTTGAAAAACAAGACTTTTAAGCTGTGTTATAAAGTTTGTTTTGCAGGAAGGGAAATAAGAGTTTTTCTTTCCATTTTTTTTGAAAAAAACTTTCTTTTCCCATCCCCTTTCCCAAAAATAAAACTCATTGATAGGGGTTGCAGACGTATTTACATTTTCAAACTTATTTGTAATAACCTTGGCCAGAGAAACCTAATATATGTGCAATGACATACTACGCATTTGAGTTTCATGTTAACAAATAGGGAATCTTCCAACACTTGGCCTAATTTATACTTGGCCCTACAACACGTCTATTAAATTTTGTTGTATTTAAAAGTAGGCGATATAATTGAAATTATAAAAAAAAAATTATGTTATTTAGATTTTCGTTTAAATTCATCTATTTTCCAACAAAATTTTTTGACAAGGCAAGTGACAAAAAACTAAAATTTTCCATGTTATCTTCCTTTTTTTTCCATGCATATTTAAATCCAGAAACAGTGTGCTAATATTTAGAAGTACTTTAAGCAGGCAATGTAAGTTCAGGCTTTAGGCTTTAGAACTAATTGACTTTTACATTGAGATATATAGGATCTCCATTGTTGTTTTTACTTCTTTTTTTTCTTTTTCTTTTTCATTTATACCCTCCTGTGATCTACACATAGTCGCTGAGTTTTGCGTATAATTTTGTTCACGTGCTTGCCAGCCATTCAATACATAACAAGTAGCTGCCTGCGCCTGCACATGGTGACAACTTGTTTGTTGGCAGCTGAATATTTTCTATTCCCACTTCTTCTTTTCTTTTGGTGTTTTTAAAATGGTAGCAACGCCAAACTGACGTTTTACAAGAATAACAATTAATAGCAATACCTCCCAATATTCCCTTCGTTCCCAAAATAAATAAATAAATCTTATTTAATTTATTTTTTTTAGCCATACATTTTGCGAAATTCTAAACATTAAAATTGATGTGAATTTAGTACAATAATCATATATATTATAAATTACTTAAAAAATATTACTAAATATAAATTTATTATTTTAAAATATAAAATAAAATAAAATGATATTATAATTTAAATTTTAAGATTCCGTAAATTAACGGAGGATCAAAGTTTTTTTTTTTTTTTTTTTGTAGAATGGAGGGAGTATTATATTATATACTCTAATATATCAATCTAATGTTTGTTTTTAAGTCCATAAGGGGTTGTGTCAATGTTAAAATTGTATACATCGTTGATTATTTATCACTGATATTAAGACAAAATGTAATTTTCCCATGGCCCACCATTCAAAATGTGAGTCTTCATTGGCTTCTTTGAATTATTTTTTTCATGCATAGTGCTATGAAACTTTTAAAGCTAATGACTATAGAAAACTGAAAAGAGTTGCGTTTAGGATAATAATTTTCAAAAATGTATATTTTGTCGGGACATATTTAAACATATATCTTTTAAATAGTTTATTTTAATAAAGAAAAAAAATTAATCTTAAAATTTAATGCTAGAAAAAATTCTTCCTAAAATATCAATTATACAATTCAGGCTAATGATTCCAAAAACGGGTTTTCATTTTTTTCCCCCATAAACAAGTACCTAGAAACTAGATTATTTACCTTACCTTTCTGCTATTAGTAGATGTTGAGGCTGAAATGGTCTAACGGGGGGATATGATGTAACAGCCTACAGTTGAGAACAATATTTACCGTAGACTATTAACTAATTTTGGCTTTTAGACTTGTTCAACCTTATAATTTGGATAATTAAATGAATCACATCATAAGATTAGTCCAAAGTAAAGAAAGCAAATCTATTTAACCAAAGCCTATTTTTACCAAAGAATATGATGCGAGTATAACGCAAAAAATACAGTGTTTTTCGCTGGTCAACTTTTGTGATTGAGGTAGCCACTAGTCTAGTATCAACCATTTGGTCGATTCTCAATTAAATAATAAATATAACAGCAATATCACGTTATTATGTTGACATGATATCTTACACTCACATAAAAACAAGAGAATAACGTGTGAATTATTAAATCAATTACGAGAGACGAGAGGAAATATAAATATAAATATATAAGTTATGACCATACACATTTCCCTCTTTTATTTTATATAAAATATACATTAATTATTATTTCATGATACAAATACAAACTATGCAACCAAATCTGCAAGGTGACACACTAAATGGAGGTTCAATATAGAAAAGTTGGAACTAGTCAAATTTTCAATATCTCGACTCAACATGAATCACAAGACTTAACTTTTATGTTTAGCGTGTTCATAAGGTAATATATTAGGAAATAAATAACATAAATTTGTGTAACACCAAATAACTGAATAGTTACCCATTACTACTACCCAACACAATCTCATTAAGCTATAAGATTGTATAATTTTTACTCTTAGTTTTGGACTAAAGAACAAATAAAGTAAAAGAAGGCAAAGCTCTTACTGTACAGTGTGCAGTGACTAGACAAGTTATGGCGGCAATTTTCAGTTGGCTCGTCTTCCACAAAACAAATACGCCTGTAACAACACAACAGACGATCAAACCACTGATTAACAAAATGGAATCTTTTAAACAATAATCAATTCAATCATTTCTCATCAACCCCATTTTTCTATATTTTTCAAATAATCCAACCAGTCAACGGTCCAATTCTTCCCGACTGTTTCATCATTAACCCATTCTTCTTTCTTAATTCTTCAATTCTAAATAATTCACACGAATTCTAGGCTTTCATCTTCCCCAGAAAACATGTTCGTACAATCCAAGTTAGGGTTGGGGTTCTTGCTGCTGACTTCAGTCTGTTTAACGGTCCAATCAAAGTGTAGCAAAGGGTGTGGCTTAGCTTTGGGCTCCTACTACGTTTGGCCCGAAACAAATCTCACGTTCATAGCTGAAGTTTCAAACGGCTCAATCAATGAAATTCTGAGCTACAACAAACAGCAAATCCCAAATCAAGACAGCGTTCAGTCCGATATCAGAATTAACATACCCTTCTCCTGTGACTGTATCAACGGCGAATTTTTGGGTCGTGTCTTTACTTACAATGTTCGGAGCGGCGATACTTATGATATGGTTGCAAATATATATTATGCGAATTTAACTACAACTTCGTGGTTGCAGAGATTTAATAGTTATGATCCCAATAATATTCCTGATAATGCCAGGCTCAATGTGACTGTGAATTGTTCTTGTGGGGATAGTAAGGTTTCTAAGGACTACGGGTTGTTTGTGACCTATCCGCTCCGGCCAGGGGATGGTTTGGAGTCGGTTGTGACTCAAACAAATCTCAGTTTGGAGACGAATCTAGGTTCCAATTTGCTGCAGAGTTATAATCCGAATGCGAATTTTAGTGCAGGGAGAGGACTAGTTTATATTCCAGGCAGAGGTGATACTTTAGTCCATGTTTTTGTTGTGTTCTGTTTAGAGTAAATAAAATTAAATTACTAGATGTGAATTACTTGGATCTTCATGTTTCAATTTATGGCACTATGTCTGTTTTAGTAAGTGATTGAAAGATTCAAGAAATTTGCTGTATTTATGATTAGAACCTTGCTTTTTTGCTTGTGATTTAACCAAACGGCATAATGGTTGTGTTCGTATGGATTCAAAGTGTGGTTTTGGAGGAGGTTGGGTTGTTGGGAATTATGATCTGTTTTTAGGTTCTTTCTGCCCAAAAAAGGTATGCTTGGTAGTTGGCTTGCTGTTTTTGATGAACTGTATTAATCTTTTAAATGAACTTGAAAGCATTAGGTATCTATAAGTTCATAACTCTGAGAATAAGTAGAGTGTTGATTCAAAGTTTACAATCAGCATAGTTTCTGAAACTTGTGCTTCTTGTTTTCCGCAGCATGTGCATGAGTCCAACTTTTTCCCTTAAAACTTATTTAAAGTAGGGTTATCGTTGGATATGAATGAAGGAAATCTAGTCCCACCATCTAGTACACTCATTATACAATGAAATGGTCTTTATATGTACAATCTATCTAGAGAATTGATTCGTTGGCCTCTCGATCTTTGGCATGACAACTTTAAATGTTGTGACTTTAGGGCTTCAATCTCTTTCCTAATTTACTTATGAGGTAGTAAAGCCATTACAATTAGTGATCATTTCATGGAATTCTCAAAGAGTGCAATTGAATATTAGATATGTTTATTCTCATGCGTTAAGAACTGCTAGGAAATGTCTTACTAAAGTTGTCCCCTTCTTGTGCAGATAAAGACGGAAATTTTCCGCCCTTAAAAACCAGGTTTTATGCTACTAAACTATAGTAATTGCTATTGTCTTCATTATTGCACCTTTTGTATATTATGTAACATCTGATTCGATTTATTTATTTTCCCTTTTTGCAGCACAGGTGGTCTAGCCTTCTCTTTGTATTGGCTGATGTTGACTATCCATTCCCTATTCTCAAGTGAATATTTGAGATAATAGGGCAGAGACTTCATGCTACTTGAGCTTATGTTTTGCTTTTATGAAACCAGGATTATCAAGTGGAGGCATAGCTGGCATATCTGTAGCAGCAGTAGCAGGGTTACTGTTGATAGCAGGTTGCTTATATGTTGGAGTTTACAGAAAGAAGAAGGTTGAGAGGATTACACTCTCAACAACTGAAGATCAATCTATTCGAGGTAGCTCTCATTTATTGTATTTTTTCCCATTTTATTATTTGTTAAACACCTGAACATCTCTATCAAGTTATTACTTATACTAGAGTATAGCAGTTTGTTTTGTATTATACTGAATTATGAACTAAACCATATTTTGTTTCTTCTGATTTTACTGAAGTTATCAATGATGTTACTAACCCTCCACCCCTCCCTTCCCCCTATCCACACACATACCATAAAGTGAAAATGTCTGGTTATGCTTGATATAGATGGTGTTGAAGTGGCCTTTATTCATCCTTTATTTCAGAAGCCTTCACTGAGATTAGAATCCTGCCCCTAGGATTAGGCTTCAACGAAAACAGAATAACCATAGTGTATTTGTTCCTTATCATGAGTGTATTTGTATTCCTTAGAAATACATGAGTATTTGTTCCTTATCTCTATGACATAATGTATCTGATTGATTTTTACCAATCTTTTGACTTGTTTTTGTTGAGTTCTTAAATCTGTTTAGGATAGCAATTTAGTTTAATCGGAGAGACCAAGCTGTGTGTAAATTCCCATTTATTTTCCTCTTGCACATGATGAAAGAAATTGTCATAAAAAATCTCTTTGTTTTTTTTCTTTGCACACAAGTGCAACTTATTTTATAGGTAGCTACAGACTGATTTCTCCCTTCTCTTCCGAGTGTAGGTCCTGATGGTACTTTGCTTAAAGCTGCAGAATCCACTGTAGTGGCTTCTCCACGCCTTACTGGCATAACTGTGGACAAATCTGTGGAGTTTTCATATGAAGAGCTAGCAAAGGCTACTAATGATTTCAATATTTCTTATAAGATAGGTCAAGGTGGCTTTGGTGCTGTTTACTATGCTGAGCTCAGAGGCGAGGTTTGTAATATTTTCAATATTTAGCATTACAAGCAGCATGCTGCTCCTTTGAGTTTTATTATAACTTGTAATTGTCATAGCTAAGTTCTTATTACAGCAAACCTATATGCATTCTTACCAAATAGTCTGCTACTTTTATTACATGTGGCCTTTCGAATAAGGAAGAAGATACGTCAAAGGAATGATATCAAATATTCATTTTTTTTGGTGATCTCCCAAGACTGATGAAGATGCAGAGCATTATTGTAACCTGACTTAAAACCTATAGAATCATGTCTAAGGGGTCATGTTCTAACCTGATGGCCAAATGCATTATATACAATGCTATGTAATTTCCTGTGTTAGGCAATTTATGATACTCAAATTTTGGAAATTAAAATATTATTATCTTGCAAAGGCTTTTACGTTTTTACCTGGCTCAAGCTGGATCTGAGCAAGGAAACAAGATTTTTATTGTCAACCCTAAATAGTACCGATAATGCATGGTCACACTAACTTGCTCATTGATTACGTTTTACGCGTTGTTTCTGTCAATTTCATTTCTTGACAGATTTACAAACATATGTCGGTGTTTTTTGGTAGATCTGTATATTCTTATGTTAAGTATCATAGTATTTTGTTTAACTTTCCTAGTGCATAATTATGCAGAAAGCTGCTATTAAAAAGATGGATATGCAAGCATCAAGAGAATTTCTTGCTGAATTAAAGGTTTTAACGCATGTTCATCACCTGAACCTGGTATGACCCTCTATATTCTTTACCAATGATGGTGGCTTTTCACTTTTGATTTTTTAGTTTCTTCTATGGTTATATTTATGAATTATGTTGTCTGTGATATGTATAGCCATGATGATGCTAATGATGATGATACACATCTCTAAATTATAGCACCTGCATAGTGTTCGGGATAAACCTAACTGTAAGTTATGAGTGAGGCATTAGCCAATATGAAGCTGACATCTAATCAAGTAAGACTATCAGACAGAAAATATATTAATCTAGCACAGTGCAACAAAAATCTTTTATGTAACATAAATTAGATGTGTGCATCTGCATCCGCTTTTATGTGTGGGAGGGAGGGAGGACTGGGAAGGGGGGATAACACATGAAGATTAAAATGTTCTCTCTTACTCAGGTTTGTGGAGGCCTGAAAGTTAGCCAGAATATTAGTTTTCGGATGTGTGGATAGTGAAGGATTGGCTTGACTACTAAATGGCATTTTAATAGTTTTTGTCTCATGCTTTACTAATTACTAGAGACAAACATTCACCCACTTTCTACCATGTATATTAGTATAGTGACAAATGTAGTCGAGATAATAAGCCGCTAAAGATTAGTACATTGACTTGACTGGAACTGGATCAACATTCAGAGACAACTATATATGAATGAATGGAAGAGTTGAAGTACTTTTTACATACTTGTCATGTAGTCCTTTGCTTCACACTGTACTATTTAATTAGCCGCTTATAGTTTGGGGACCACAACAACTATGTCACCCCGTCATACACCATTTATCTATTAATTTTATAAGGTCTATAAGATCGAAGGTATTTTGCTAATACATGCTCATTTAACAAGCCTTAAACCCAACTTTTGTCTAGTTTGCTGCGTAAGGCTAAATATACCATATCGTCATATTCTTTGCAGCTATCTTTTAAATTTTTGATCTTTAGTAGATGTGGTTGCTATAAATAGTTTAGACATCTTAATTTTTTGCTTTGATATCTAATGCAGGTACGCTTGATTGGGTATTGTGTTGAGGGTTCTCTTTTCCTAGTATATGAATTCATTGAGAATGGCAACTTAAGCGAACATCTGCGAGGCTCAGGTGAAATGAGTTGTTTATGGAAAGGAACTCGTGAAATATTACTCTCTCCAAACTAATGTTATTTATTTATTTATTTCCTATTTTTACAGAGAGGGAACCGCTGTCGTGGACTACTAGGGTGCAAATTGCTTTGGATTCAGCTAGGGGTCTTGAATATATCCATGAGCATACTGTACCCGTCTATATCCATCGGGATATTAAATCAGCAAATATTCTGATAGACAAAAACTTCCATGGAAAGGTTGTAAATACCCTTAATTTAATTTTCTTATTGATACATATAAGAACGTCACTGCAAGGAAGTCAACTTGAGAACCATCAATTTTACTGATAAAAGAAATTAAGACCATTCAATCGAACCACCTGACCTAGTGGTTGCCCTTGTCACTGTCTTTGTGATGGATCATGTGATGTTCATGGTGGTGAATATTTACTTTGTAGGTCGCAGATTTTGGTTTAACAAAACTAACTGAAGTTGGAAGTGCCTCGATGCCCACACGTCTTGTCGGTACATTTGGATACATGCCGCCAGAGTAAGATATCCTTTTTATTATCTCAATGCATATTAAAGAAATATCAATTTCAGGGTTGGGGGTGCTCTTGGGTATGCGAGCTGTTAAGAAAAGGACTGACTGTAAGTTCAGTTATCAGGCTATGTGGATTTCCAATGAATTTTTCTCTGTCGATAAATTTATGAGCAATATTTCCGTTGAAATGGAAGACTTTGATTAAGAATTAAATCTGACCTTAATTATATGTCTCACATGATCTCTGGCCTGGTGATGAGCTGAACTAGTGGATATGTCATTGTTGGCACCAGCCAGAAAAAGGAGTAGAAGTCATAATGCACTTTTTCGTTGCCATAAACGATGTTATATGTAGAGTTACATACATAAATATGATTCAGAATAATTGATGTTGAATGGCATATAGCCTAAGTACTTTAATTCACCTATTTACAGTTTCACACCTATCTTCATTATCTTGGGATATGATTTTCTTTAATATTATATTGATAAGAATATTGATAATTTTTTTATCCAAGGTCAAATCCTTCTTGACGTTTCCACTTTGTCAGACCAAACTTGACCTGTTACCTCAACAAATTTTCTTTGATGTTGTCCTCGTCCTTTCAATTATTCGAACACAAAAATGCCCCTCCTTACATCTCCAGTTTTGTTTTAAGATAATCAAAGCCTCTTAGTGGTCATCTACTGTTTTCTCTCGAGTTAGATTATTCCCATTTTTGCTCAATAATTTATTTCTTCCATCTTTTCTTGATATACGAATCCAGCAGGATAAAGCAAATAGTCACAGTGCTCGACACACCAAAGCACTCCCATCTTGTTAAACAACAATTGTGGTTTTAGCCTTCTATGTTTGTTGGTACAGAACACAATGGTCATATTTGACAATGCTTGGGTGCAGGTATGCTCAATACGGTGATGTTTCTCCTAAAATTGATGTCTATGCTTTTGGGGTTGTTCTCTATGAACTTATTTCAGCCAAGGAAGCCATAGTGAAGGCAAATGGTACTAATGCTGACTCAAAAGGGCTTGTTGCGTTGGTAAGTTGTCTTTCTTCTCTTAATCATATAAACAGTGATGATTAGATACGCTTAGCCTCCCATGCACATTGAGTATCATAAAAGTGAATCAATTCAGTTGAAAATGTCTATTTGTCTGTTTACTTGCAGCATCTCTGTTAATTCTCCAGTTTTTGGTGACCCTACTTCTTTGACATCTCATGAACTAATCTTTATTGTGCCTCTGATAATTACAGTTTGAGGAAGTTCTTAATCAGCCGGATACAAGAGTAGACCTTAGCAAACTGATTGACACTAGGCTTGGAACTGACTACCCTCTAGACTCTGTCCGCAAGGTGAACATTGTTGTTTGATGACCGTATAACCTCTGTTCTTTCAATTGATTCGTTAGTCTCATAGAGCTTTGTCATGGTGCATATTTGGTGACAGATGGCTCAGCTTGCCAAAGCATGCACACAAGAAAATCCTCAACTGCGGCCAAGCATGAGATCGATAGTTGTGGCACTGATGACTCTCTCATCCACAACAGAGGATTGGGATATTGGTTCTTTTTATGAAAACCATGCTCTTGCCAACCTAGTGTCCGGAAGGTAGTAATAGGAAAGTGCCATCTTACCGGCGTTGTCAATTGGGAGCCTGCTAGGGAAAGTTACCAATATTGAGTTGTTCAAATTCTAGATCTGTATATCATTTGTAAATGCAAGTTTTGTATGTATATACATTTATTTGATGAGTGAATGAGAGAGAGATGGAGTCGACCTTTTACTTTTCTCAATCTTTTCCATGTAAGAGTTGATTTGAGATACAAATCTGTATACATTGCAACCCAAGATTAGTCATGTATGATTGTATTCTATGGAGGTAAAGAACTTGATTACAGTGTCACCATAATTTATAACTATACTTGTAATTTATATGTATTAAATTTTGATAAGCTGGTAATTAATTGGCACAAAGGATGGAGATTTTCTTGTAATAAACTACTGACTTCAGGATATTTAATAGGGGTTCTGGTCTGTTGATCAGTTAGTCTAATGACATGCTATAAACTGTTTCCAAACTGGTGAATAGCAAGTGTTTCCTAGTTCTTGGTCAAAAAAAATTAGAGATTTATTTTTCTTGACTTTTCGTTAACCCATATTTCAGTGTATTATTACTGTGGGTCTTAATATGTGGAAAAAATAGTGTCATAATATCAACAAAAATATCTCATTCAAAATCATCCAAATATGAATGAGAATATATGAGTCAAGAGAAACACTAATTGAAAGAAACTCAGTTTTTTTAAATAAAATAAAATAAAAAAGAGAGGTGGTATCACCGAGACAGCATCGGAAAATCCAAATTTAAAATCCTTGTTCTACCAACAACATCGGAAATCTTGCGACTCGAGAAAAATTGTCCTAAAGGTCAAAACTAACTCCAAAAATCCCATGAAAGTGGGCTCTCAATATATTCCGTCCTTTCCTGTTTTATCGGTTATTAAATTTAGGTGAACTAGCTAGCTTGTCATTCGATTTTCTATATATATATATATATGTCAATCTCATATATAGTTGTATGTATGTATGTATGTGTTTATTAAGTTGTATAGCAAAACAGTTGTAATGATATAATGTTTTAATTAAAAAAAACAAATGAAGAATGAAAAATTAATGGAATTCAAAGGGAACAATATTTGCAGTAGCCATAAAAAGTCAAAAACCCCCACTAGGCATGTTATTGAACAATACTATAATATGTGAGTGAGGATATTCCTTTTCTTGTTCTGCAAGAAGCCGCCCAGGTGTCGAGTAAGCTAAGTTCGGTGGTCGGTGCAATAGAAAAATATATATGTGATGGATATTCATTCCCTTTCTTGTTCAGCAAGAAGTGAACCCACCAGTTCGTTGGTCGGTGCAATAGAAAAGTATTGGGTAAAAAAACAAAGGTAGGTCGACCATAAGTAGAAGAAGGAAAATTAAACCAACATAATAAGATATATATTAGTGTGTGTGTGTATATATATATATATCCAGATGAAAATTTCGAATTATGTATACAAATCGAGCACAAAAAAGAAAAAATATATATAAATTATATAATTGAAAATTAATATAGTGCTTCTTACTAAAATATTAGTATATGATTTGAAATATATATATATATATACATGGGGAGAGAGAGCTAGAGAGAAATAAAAGATTGTAGAAGATATATATGCAATAAATATTAAATACCCAATTAAAAGTGTTTTAAATATAGGAGAGGAAAGAAAAAGAGAGCAGGTATATATATAAATTATAATTAGGAGTTGGACTAGAGTAGGACTAGGACTAGGACTCCGTCTATATATTATATACTACTATATCTTAATTATCAACTCTTTAAAGTTCCATAATTTAATCACAAAATCAATATCATTTATATAATTAATTTGTTAATTTGTATATCCCCTAGGCCCTAGCCTATATATACACACATACACAAAACTTCACCCTCTCAGATTAATTAAGAGGAAATTAAAGGCATGGAAAAAATTGCAGAGCAACATGAGGTGGTTTCATTAACCGGAGGAGGAGGAGAGGAGGTGACCGAGTTGAGGCCGAGTTTGGAAGGAGTTGAGAAGATAATTGGGTACAGTTTTAAAGACAGAGCGTTATTAGAAGAGGCATTCAGGGATCCTTCGGAGCCGGTTAGAATTAAGAAGGGGTTAACATCGTATGAGAGACTGGAGTACGTGGGTGACTCGGTGCTTAATTTTGTGATTTCGACGGAGCATTTTAGGGAGTATCCCTATCTGGCGCAAGGTATGTTGACTCGGTTACGCGCGGCTAATGTTGACACGGAGAAGCTCGCCCGCGTGGCTGTCCAACACGGTTTGCACAAGTTTTTGCGTCACCAGAGACCCAATCTTGACGCCCAGGTTAGTAAAGAGATTTAAAGTCATTGAAGAGCAAAAGAATAGGAAACAAATCACACTAAGTAACTATCTAAGAATCAAAAAGAATTGTAGATAATTACAGAATATATAAATGAGTATGAAAACCCCTTGATTTTAATTGATTTAGTGTTATCTTTTTATATCTTTATCGGTTAGTTATGCCTAGCTATACTTACTACTGATCGATCTACTATAATATTCCCTCCGTCCCAAATTAATTGTATTTTTAAAATTTTTTAAAGTCAAATTGACTATTTTTAAAACTAATCTTTTTACTATTTTTGCTAACATATAGGTGAAGATATTATAACCAAAAGAAAGTATATACAATTTATTACTAATTTTAATTTTTATAATTTTAGAAATATATTTATATATGCTTAATTATTAATTTTAAAAATAGTCAATTTGACTTAAAAAAATCCTAGAAAAGCAATTAATTTGGGACGAAGGGAGTATATATAAAATAATAGTAACAATATCAATGGATCAAACGAAGAGTTTCAATATAATAAGTATAATAGTAACAAGTGATCAAAAATATATCAATCTGGTACAGTGTTTCTTAACTAAAATTAAAGGCCCTAGACTCTATATATACAGACTAATTAAGAAACATTGCAAAATTCTATTAATTGAGGCTCGCCTCACGTGAATTAATTATCTGCCGCCCACCCAAATTACTAATAACTGAGCATCACATTCATATAAAAGAGTCCAGCTAAATAAAGAGGCCTCTAGCTAGCTATCTCCAAAGATATTAAATTTTCCTATTAGTTTAAAACAGTAACAATTTCCAATAACATTATTTGTGTGCATGGAAGCACTTGAACCGAGCGGATGAATGAATATATATCCAAAGATTTCTAATTATATTTATTTTCTTTTTGAATGATGATTTTGATTTTTCCTAACCATTAATTTTAAACGTGAGGTGCAGATTCAAGAATTCGTGGATGTGATACCCGATTATCCTCTCCACTCCATGGGGCTGATTGATGCACCAAAGGTTCTTGCTGACATTGTTGAATCCACAATCGGGGCGGTTTTCATTGACAGCAATTCCTCCACCCAAACTATATCCAAGGTTTTTCATTTTCGCACTCATGATGCATAATTAGCTCCATCTCATTGGTTACTTAATTTATACTCTCTCCGTCCCATAATAATAATAATAAAAACGATGAAAACGTTTATATATATAAAACTCATATATACGACTATATATATATATATCGCGCACATATGTCAAAAGTTTTCACTATAGTACTAGATCTCTCTCATGCATGAGAAATGAGAGCTCTCATTTGATTTGACCTTAGTTTTCTTTTGTCCATACATATAATTAAAGCTTGTGATTTAGAGCTATATATTCAGCTCAGCTCATATTGCGAATGATATTGTTGTTTTCTCGGTACTTTCAACTTTTGATTGTATTGTCAGACGACCTAGGCGTTTGTATATACTACTATCATTTTGCATAATACAATAGTTTAATTTTCAACTCGGTTTTTTTGTCAAAAATTTGATTTATTTTATAATCCCGTACGTACGTACGTACGTACGTGTAGGTGATTAAGAAATTGTTACGACCTATGATCACCCCAGAAACACTTCCAACAAATTCGATGACAAAGCTGACCGAATTATGCCAGAAGAACAGGTTCAAAGTGCGAGTTGTTGATTTATGGGAGGAAACGGGTGCATTTGAAATTTATGTAGCGACCGAGTTTGTGGGAAGAGGAGAATACAGTCCTAAGAAGATAATTGCACTGAATAGGGCAGCAGAGGATGCATATAATGAAATTCTAAGAAAGAAAGCTCAGCTTGGACGTGCTTTTTGATTCACAAGTTTAAATGTTTTATATATATATGTATGTATTTGCTTTTAATTGGAAGAAATAAGGTATTATTATGTATTAATAATGTGTTTGGTAATTGGGAACTACCAATCATCTTCAAATTCTTGAAAGAGTAGACCATTATTAATTGCACAAATGACTCACAATGTTGTAGCTTAATTTTCAACTAAAATTTCTTCTTCATAAAAAGTTTTAGTTAGTATTTATTTTGTTTTGCATTCTCCTTACTTTTTTACTGCCCTTTATATAAATAAAAAATAAGCTCCTTTTGTTATATATTGAACTTAATAAGTAAAAAGATTTTACAATTCGCATCCAAAAAAAACAGAGCTCGAATGCTACATATGTTTTCAAGTATTAGACAATTTAATTAGTTCTTTAATAAATATAATTTCATTCGTTTTATACTTAATTTGTACGTGAGAACTAATCAGTAACACCTAAAATGAGAATCAATTAATAACACCTCTTTAATTATGTAGTTTTTTATTTTTATGAGACTTGTACCATTTGTATGAGGTTAATGATTACGGTAAATTTTTCATCCATAATGTGAGTTTATTGTAAAATATCTTGATTAATTAAGATTACTAATCTTCACCTATATTAAATTAAAATTCCATGAAAATAATCCTTCTAAGAAAACATAACCTAAATTAATAAATTATAAATAAAATAAAATAACAACAGCCAAATTTTCTCGATTAAGATTTAAGAGGAGACTTTAGTATTATACATCATCAACCTTCAATCCTTATGTCACAGATAAGAATTTTCTTCTTTTTTTTTTTTTGTCCGTGTCAGTAGTGATGAGGTTTAGTTTCAAATTTCAACTCATAAGAACTAATGCACGTAATTTATCGCTATAATATGTGTAATAAAATATATGTACAGATATTATTGTATTTTTTACCAGTGAAATTTTCATATGAGGTAAATAAGTGACCGGTTCTCAGTTAAATTAATTAGCACACATGTAAATCAGAATCATAAGAATTTTTTTTTTATCTTGCCCTCGAAAAACATATTGACCAAACCCTAATTTTGTTAATGGTCAGATTTTCCATATCGTTGATAGCTACAGGGGTCCATTGACTATTCGTATAAAAGACTCGTTTAAAGATATAAGGCCCAGATCCTTCTGGAATTCTAAGACCAAAGTTAGGTGGAAACAATAAACATGTACTTCATCTCTCTCCAAAGAAGCCCATTCTTTTTCAACAAGACATCGGAGAGGAAAACGTCATCGCTGAAACCTTAATCAACCGACCATCAATCAATTGAATTCCGATATATATATATATATATATATATACACGCATATTACTGTGGTAGAGAGAGATTGAAGATTGAGATATTCGCGCTGATTCAATTTATATATACGCATATTACTGTTGTAGAGAGAGAGAGATTGAAGATTGAGATATTCGCTCTGGGATAATTTTGAAATTAGAAAGAGAGAGATGGATTTTGAACTGAGAAGAGCGAGAGAGAAGCTAGAGAAAGAACAGAAGGACAGGAAAGAGAAGGCGAGATTGAAAATGGAAAGAGAGAGAAAAGCTAAGCAAGAGGCTATTCGACAGCGGGAGGCCATTGAAGCTGCTCAGAGATCTCGTAGGATCGATGCTATGGAAGCCCAACTGAAGGTCCCTTCCTTTTTCCCAATCTTTGCACTTTTATTCTATTAACTGATGTGTGCTTCATAGAAACTGATAGCTAATTAACTACACCTATGACAAAAAGTTAGTAACTTTTTTTTTTTTTTGTTTTGGGTTTCAATTAGGACATATATTACTTGTGCAATTCAAAAATGTTATAATTCATTTGATGTTAAGTCAATTCGGTGGTGAATATTGTAAACTAAAGTAGGGGTAATTGCAAAATTTGTTGTTTTCAAAACATAAAATGAATTCACGTCAAATCAAATTTCTTTTTAGGTTTACGGATAAATTATATCCATTGTCTTTGAATGGCTGACTATCTCTTTCTTTCTATAATTTTGTTCCATCAAGCAAGTGAGCCACCCCCCCCCCCCCCCCCCCCCAACCAACACAACAAAAAAGAAAAAGAAAAAAAAGAGAGGCAAACATAGCATTGTACCTTGTAATGCTTATTTGAATGGCATTGACTGCCAACATGTTATGCTATGATAGCCTGATGGCTAACTGCCACTGATACATGTATTTTGGCTTAGAATTTGTCAATATTGATATGCGTCTTGGTGACTATGACAGTCTACTTGTACTGTTGAATGTCTTTTTCTTTTTTTTTGTCACCTGGATTCTAAACAAAGGTGGCCACTTGAGCATTGCTCTTGTAGGTTCTTGGTCCATGCACTGATGAACCTAGAGTATGGATTTCTTGTGCATAGCTTTTCACATGCGATCATATTACAGTGCAAAAAATTATGATTTGAGTGATCAGATTAGTTAATTAAAGGTTAGTGACCTTATGATTTCTCAGCAATGAATATCCCAATTGATTCTGAACAAAAAGAAAAAAAATATTTAAAGCATCAACCTGGCAAAGTCGCCACTCTATGAGTTCTTAACTTGATGATGTGGTGGTATTTTATAGATGTTGGGTTGTTAGAAGTTGTAGGTGGAAAAAAAATAAAATTTGTCTCATATGGTGATTACATGGACTTTGTAGGAGGCTGAATATTGACTGAAAACAGCTATCTTTCTTTTTCCTAATTGTGTTTCATGTGCCTTACTCTGCTCGTGACTAGATGTCACCTGTTGATATTATTTACATGTATTTTTAATGTCATCTCAGGCAGATCAGCAAATGGAAGAAAATCTACTTGCTGGAAGAGGAATCGTGTTTAATCGTGTCTTAGAAGCCGTATCCTATCAGGGTTTTGGAGATAAGATCAAATTACCACCATCCTGCTTCACGGAGTTGTCCGAGCAAGGTTCGTTTGACAAAGGGCCTTTACACTTCCAGTTGTCTGTAATGCATCATGAGGATCTTTCAGATGCGGAAGGTGCTGAAAGTCAGCATCATGGAACAACTCATGCAGGGGTCCTGGAATTTACTGCAGAAGAGGGTTCCGTTGGGCTTCCTCATCATATATGGAGTAATTTATTCTCCACGAACCCTCCAAGGATTTCCTTGGTTGAGGTGCGCTATGTGTGGCTGCCGAAAGGAACGTATGCAAAACTTCAACCAGTTGAATTTGGCTTTTCAGATATACCCAATCACAAAGCGGTCCTTGAAACAAGCCTTCGCCAGCATGCAACTCTTTCTCAAAATGATGTGCTCACAGTCAATCATGGTGTACTTGAATATCATTTACGTGTTCTTGAGTTAAAACCCTCTTCCAGCGTATCTGTCCTGGAAACAGATATTGAGGTTGATATTGTGGGTCCTGATTCAGCTCCAGAGAGGACAAATCAGCATGTACTGAGTCCCCTCATGTTTGGGAAGTCAGAATCTGGAGTAGTTGATGAAGGGAACTACATGTATTACAAGTTCTCGATTGACAATGGCACTTGGGGGAGGATTTCTTCTGGGAGTGCCGAAATTGAGGTAAAGATAGATATGGAGGCACAAGATGGAGATACTGATCTGTACATTTCCAAGCATCCTCTCTTATTCCCAACTCGTCACCAACATGGATGGTCTTCCCATGATGTGGGCTCGAAGGTTTTGGTCCTCAGCTCTAAGGACCAGAGCTTGGCTGAAGGAACTTACAGCGTTGGTGTATATGGCTTCAAGGGAAAAACAAAATACCAGGTGTCAGTAACGATTCAAGATAACAGCCAGCGCAAGGTAGGTCAGCAGGCTGTGTCTTCCTCATCATCTGTGGAGGCGGATACTGTGGAGTGCAGGAATTGCAAGCACTATATACCTTCTAGAACCATAGCACTGCATGAGGCCTACTGTAGGAGACATAATTTCATCTGTCAGCATGCTGGTTGTGGTGTTGTTCTTAGGATCGGTGAAGCCAAGAACCATGTTCACTGTGAGAAATGCGGACTAGCTTTTCAAGGAGGAGAAATCGGGAAGCACATGAAAGTGTTTCACGAGCCTCTTCTCTGCCCCTGCGGAGTTGTGCTGGAGAAGGAACAAATGGTAAGTATGCAATCCCTGCATTATTGTTTCTACTTATAGTGCTGCCTTTGGTAGCACTGGAATCTGTGTTTCCTGCTCTCTTGTTACTTCGATTCTAATGAGTCAGATTTGGACATTAGTCAGTAAACTGTTTATTTAGTGTTTTAAGTTTCCCGCTTAGGCCGCTTAAGCCCCGCCTAGGTGCTAGGCAGTCTCTACCGCCTCGATTTGGCTGCCTGCTCTGGCCCTTGCCTAGGTTGAATCAGTCCTCTGCCATCGATTTAATAAATGCTTTGAAGCTCTACAATGCTTGGAATGGATTTCCCAAGACTTTTAAGATTTTATTTAATTTAATTTTGGTGGTAATTTTCCATGTAAATTGAGAATCTTTACATCTACTATATGCTTTATAGTTTTAGAGAGTGATGAATAAACGAGACTGCCAAAGTGGCCTAGACTCCCCCTCCGCTGCCTAGGTCCGCCTAGCAATTTTTAGAACATGTGTTAAAGTTGAATGATAGTTGTAGATATCGTGATAATGAATAACCATAGATTCTCTAGTATGCCTTCTAAGATCAACGTTAAGTTATTGACTTGAAAGAAATTTTATTTGACTTGGAACCTTGAACATTAGCTTCTGTCAATTCTCAAATGTGGTAACATATCCATTGGGATGTGAAGATTTATAGTTAGGGGCTTGATTTCATCAGTTCCTAATAGAATCCAATACATAAAATTTCACACAGTTCTTTCTTTTGTACTGCAAATTTACAAATATGTTTACGTATCAAAAAATTATGTCATGGAAAATTGTTGCGCATCTACCTCGTTTTATGTCTTCCTCTCATACCAATTACTTTCTATTTCTTTCTCTAGGTGCAACACCAATCCGCAGACTGCCCACTACGCCTAGTTACGTGCCAGTTCTGTGGGGACATGGTTTCAGCTGGGACTTCTGCTGCGGATGTACGAGATCGATTAAGAGGACTTTCAGAGCATGAGAGTGTCTGTGGTTCCAGAACTGCCCCATGTGATTCTTGTGGGCGTGCAGTTATGTTAAAAGATATGGACATTCATCAAATTGCTGTTCATCAAAGGAGCTGATCCTAGAACCAAGTAATATGGAAATGAGTTTTTCAGCTTACATCTTCAGTGTATTGGCGGCTGTAATCTGATTGCTAGGAAATCTAGCTCTGGAGTTAGAAAATTTCCTGGTTTGTGGAAGTTATAATATCTTTTGATTTCTAATTGATCACTGTTGTGATTTTGAAAATGTGCAATTACGTTAACTGTTTACTTGCTTTTTGTGCGTTAGTTGATAAGATTACCAAACATACAATTTTAACTTCCCTGGTAGTTGGCATTAAATATATACACACAAATCATATGCTTTTTTCCAGCATATGCCCCTATACAATGCTCCACTCAAATATGTAATCCAGTAGTCTTGGGATTTGCCAACCTACTAATCTTTCAAATTTTTCTGTCTTTTTCTAATTTTGGTTGTCAAGAATCGTCCACTTGATTAGCCAAATCTTACTTGGTTGAAATATGGGGAAAACTAGTGTGAATTGATTCCCCTGGTGGGGTTATGCCTGCCTTGAAAGAAAAATAAGGATTGGTAATTCATGTGATCACCGACAGGACAGTGTGCGTAGACCTTTTAAATATTTATTAACGTGATTAATGGGCTGATTTCCTTATCATGGAAGACAAAGTGGTTCATAAATCTCACTTTCTTACAAAATTTGACAAATCCCCCTCCCTTACCTTACTTTTTATGGCCGCTTCTTTTCGTTACTTTTAGTTTCCATTTGATTAAAAAAGATAAGGAAAAAAAAAAAAACATCTCAAGTTGAACAAGATCTTCCAACTTTATTTTTTTGTTTAATTGTAAGATCTTCATACTTGGATCTTATTTGTCAGAATAATACTCCTACAGATGATATGTATTTAATAAGCATGTTAGGCATCACATTAACATATCTACTGCCCAAACTCTATACGTAGATCCTGGTACCTTTTATTTGTTTGTAGCACTCAAGTATGGATTGGAATTGGAGCAACACCTATGATGGACCCTTTTCTTTAGGAAATTGATATTTCCACATCACATTTTGATATTTCCACACATATGGCCCACATATTAGCCAATAAAGTTTTGACACGTCAGCTAATATGTGGGCCATATGTGTGGAAATATCAAAATATTATGTGGAAATAGCAATTTCCTTTCTTTATTATTTGACGTCTCTATCGTCAACAAAAAGAGTCACTTTTACGAAATTCAACCGATGAGATATCCGACACCCAGACAGAGTCTACTCTAGACTATTATTTTCCATGTTATGTCTATCTCTAATTAACCATATATATATATATATATATATATATATATATATATATATATATATATATATATATATCCTCATTAAGGTTATATTAAACTGCTACTATCAATTTTTATCATTTAAATTTTAAGTGATACGTGGTTGGTGTGATGTGGTGTACAAATTATCAGTAATTTGGATCCACTTGTTACAGCCCGATGGTTTGACTAATTATCGCGTGTCATGGTATTTACGCGTGCCTAAAATCAAATTACTTCTGTATTTTAAATTAAGATAACTAGATGTGACATGTTTATGTCATCATATGTGATTTTATATGCTCTATTTGGCATACTCTTTGTCTGTAAGAAAACACACGACTTCCAAATGTTTATTTCTTAAACTATACCACGTTTGCAAGTTAGCTGTTAAATTAAATTGTAGTGGCTTGTCTCATTCTTAAGTTCCTTCTTTTGTTGAAATCTCAATATCAATTTTGATCTTTAAATTAAATTTTAGTGATTTATTTCGTTTTTTGTTGTTTCCTTCATATCACATCAAAAAGTTGACTGTGATTTATTTTATAATTTAAAATAGGAAAGAAGTAACATTATATGTTGTGAGATTTTTATATTGATTTATATTGGTGAATTACATAAATACATGATATTGATTATAATAATAAATAATTACACATCTATTTAAAATATTTACCAATTTTAACTAGCCATGAAAATGGCAATAAAAAAACGTGATCTTTTAGTCGATGTATATATTATTTTTCTAATCAAAATTTTATAGTAATTATAAATTAACGTCATCATTTAATAAGATAGTAATAAATACTCTAAAAGTTACACAAATATGTATATTTAAAAATATAATTTCAAGATTTAACGTCCAATTTTAATTTTATAAAATTACAAATTTGTTCGTATTTTACTTTTAAAATTTAAAATTAGGTTGTGGAAAATATTTATAATCTGCAACCTAATTGTTATCGTATAAATATGATATAAATTAAATTGAATAGTCTAATTATTAAAATCTGTATGATGAACTGGATATGCAACACGTGGGTGGAAGATACATCGGTGAGTGAGTACGAGTGTAAAGACGTAAGCCACTCTCATTAGAGTTGTAAAAGTAGCCGTTACCAGATTCTAAGAGAGAGAGAAACACACGTCACGTTCATCCCCACTTATGCCCACCCGATTGGATGGGGAGAGCAAGAGAGTTCCAAACGTTGTCGTGTTGCTGCACCCAAGTCTCTTCATATACTGACTCATCTGTCACTCACTCTTTCTTTTTCCTTAAGAATTCACCAAAAAACGCGGATTTTTTTTTTCAAAAGGGTTTTGAACAGTAGTCAAGTTCTGGACAGATTCCGAGCTTACAGCCCAAAAAGTATGTCTCTCTCAATTTCATCTCACATAATTGTCTGTCTGTTGTTTTCAGTTTCTGGGAGTTCAATTCTCAGTATTTGCGCACATTCAAGTTGCAAAGTTTTTCGATTAAAGGTTTTCACATGATTAAATTTTAGTTTCACTGATTTGGTTTACACACACATTTGTATCTATGTTTATGTATGTATGTATGTATAAATAAGGTAATGTAGGTGTATGGATGTTGAATTTGAGAGGATTACACATGATTTGGTGACGAACAGATAATTCGGGTTAACCAGCGTGGAATCTATCCTGTGGTTTAGCTTGAATTTGGGCTTGTCGATCGATTAAGTGCAGATACAAACATATACATAAACATGCTCTGATTATCATGGAGTAGATATTTAATTTGCTTATTTATGCCATTAAAACAAATCTCGGATTCTGTAAAAACTTGGGTATTGTTGACACACTTTTCGAAATTTTAAGGTTTAAAGGATTATTTTGTTGATCAGGTATTTTTCTTTATTTTTTTCATTTTCTGGGTTTAGGTTGCAAAAAATGGCCACTAAAAATCCACAAGAGTGGATTTAAAGTGCCTCTCCCCAACATTTTATCTTGCCAGTGCTTTTGAAACTATAGAACCCAATGCATCTAGAATAACCATCTCTTACATTTTGGTTAGTTGTAATTGTTCATGTAAGTTGGTAGAATTTGAGAGATTTAGAGAAAATGACAAAAGTGATTACAATCTCATCATAATATCAGATAAATGCTTCAGAATCACAAGAGATATATATCTATTTAGAGATGATGGGTCTTCGAAGATTATTTCACTTTATTTGATGGGTCTTTGGTGGTTATAAAAAGATAAAATCTTGAAGACATGTTGAAAATAATGAATTTGCTATTATATACATTTTTTTTTCGCAGTTTAATATAATTTTAGAAATATATTTTCTGGTCCATATTTGGTAACTTGTAACCTATTGACATCAAATAGGAAATAGTTTTATTATATTATATTAACCTGACATAAATGTCATTAATGATCAAGCTCTTTCGAGCATTATGTCACATATTATTTCAGATGGTTTTTTTAAGTGCTATCTTTTGGCAGGGGAATAGACATATTTCTGGAGTGGAGATATGGCCACGCTTTCCGATATAGGGGTTGCCGCAGCTATCAATATCCTCACTGCGTTAGCTTTCTTTGTCGCATTTGCCATTCTTCGGATTCAGCCGTTTAATGATAGGGTTTACTTCCCAAAATGGTATTTAAAGGGTTTAAGGGGCAATCCCTTGCAGTCAGGCACACTTGTTCAGAAGTTTGTTAATTTGGACTGGAGATCATACTTGCGGTTTCTGAATTGGATGCCTGCTGCATTGCAAATGCCAGAGCCTGAACTTATTGACCACGCAGGATTGGATTCTGTTGTTTACTTGAGGATATACCGGACAGGGTAATGTTTTGTTATATTGAATCCTGCAATTTTTTGTACTTATAACAAGTTAGCAAACTTATTTGTCAAAAGTGTGAAATTTCTATTTTCTTTTTACAACAGATAACAGAATGAGGATTCTGCTGTTTACTTTTTTATATTTAAAAGTTAACAGAACACTGAATGTTAGTCAATCACCTGAAATTTATATTTTCTTTTTATTATTTTTAGATTGCATTTGTTCTTTTATTTTTCAGTAACATTCTTTTACCTATGCAGACTTAAAATCTTTGTTCCTATCGCAATGGCTGCCTTTTCAATTATGGTTCCAGTGAATTGGACAAATCACACTCTAGAGCATTCTAATTTAACTTACAGTGACATAGACAAACTATCTATTTCAAATATTCCAAATGGATCAAGCAGGTATGTTAGGCTTTCAGTGCCAACCTTAGGTAGATATTGCTTTCTGTTTCTAGTTTTCTTCTCTAATACAATCTTTCTTCCCCAGTTCTATTGTTTTTTCTCTTTAAAAAAAATATCTTTCCCAGTGAATGATAATATGATACTCTCTTTATGCATGTCCCGAACATTTTTTTTTGTCTTGTGACACATTATCTTTTTCTTTTGCCATGCCTCTACTTATTATTAGGGGCAGTCTAATTTTTTTTTATTTTTTTATTGCGGTCGATACCACCTTATGCTGCAAATTTCTCTATTTGACAGATTCTGGACCCATTTGGTGATGGCGTATGTCTTCACCCTCTGGACATGCTATGTGCTGAAAAAGGAGTATGAGATAATTGCATCAATGAGGTTGCATTTCCTCGCATCAGAACAGCGACGGCCAGATCAATTTACAGTAAGATGGGTTTTCTGACGCATTAATGTAATAGTTGAGAATGACATATTTTAGTTTTTCTCTAGTGTAACTACTGCAATTCCCGTAGGAGTTTTTTGTATATATAATTAATCTAAACATAAATCTTAAGATATTGGAGTTAGGGAGGAAAGTTATCGACAATTAGAGAAATTTGGACCAGTCAAAATTGTATAATCTTTTCTCTATTTAAATTAGTTGTGAATTGGGCTTGAAATATGAAAAGTTTGGCACTGCATTACCTGGTTTTATACCACTTAATTATTATTCTCGCAATTTTTTTCATGCTGTAGAAGTTTCTCTCTCTGACTCATGTCAATATCTGGTTCTTATTGGGCCTCAATAAAATGTTTTGATGTGTGTAAATATATCTACATATGGCATATTACAACAATTAATATAAAACACTGTAGGGTCATAATCAATTTTCATAATTTATGGCTATTCATAGTTACTTTTAAGAAACAAAGTCAGAATTGAGTATACTTGCTAAAGAAACTTGAGTAACAAATTTCCCATAACTATATAAACCTTAAAAGTTAAAATCTTGACTTCTGTTTTACCTTATTTTGTAGATTTTAGAACATAAAACATTGTTTAATTAATTATAGGGTCTGTTTTTTAATGTGCATATACTATGAGTCTTTCAAGGTTCTCAGCATGTAGAACATTACAGTGATTTGTCTGCAAGCTAGGTCCTGTATTGGAGGAGTTAAAGATAATTCAAACCTTGACTTCTGCCTTTCTCTTTGGAACCAACAATCATGTGTTACGGTTTGGATGGTAATTTTACATTTTTTTCTATTGTGTGAGCAGTTTGAAGTATTTGCGCTAATTATGTATATTTCCCCCTAAACATGGTTGCTAGTTTCAAATGTTGTAGTAAGTGTACTTGAAGGTGCATATTGACTCTTCGTCAGTTTTAATGCGTCTTATTATTGACGTGTGAAGATTTATATAATTCTGAATAGGTACTTGTTAGAAATGTGCCGCCAGACCCTGACGAATCAGTCGGTCAGCTTGTGGAGCACTTTTTCTTGGTCAACCATCCAGATCATTATCTCACTAGTCAGGTTTGTACTGCTACAGATCCATCAATATTTGAAAACTCTGTTCTGATGTTGGGATTCTCAAATATAAATACATATTCTCATTTTTTTTTTAACATCAATCTTCATCCTTGCATGTATATTTTGAGCTGACAAGCACACTGCATGTCTATGCATACATGCACAGAGTCGGGTTCATACTGCTAACAGTTCCATTTATATTTGAATGCTCTGTTCTGAGATTAATTCTCATATATAAATTCATATTCTCATTCTCATTAACACCATTCTTCATCATTATGTGTATATTTGAGCTGACAAGTATGCTGCATGTCTACACATATATACGTGCACAGGCCACAGAATGACTGATTGAGTGAGAGTGAATGAAAGAGAAGAGAGGAGAGAGAGAGAATGATGTTAATGCAAACAAATAGTAATATTTTTGGTTGGTAAAGACAAATGATAGCCTAGAAAGCCCTTAATTTCAGTGTCAGGGTTAAAGATTAATGTCGGAAAGAGTGAGCTGATTCCCGTGGGGGTGATGGAGAACCGACTTCTTTGGCGTCAAATTTGGGGTGCCATCTGGTTCATTGCCCACATCTTATTTGGGATTACCACTGGGGGCCAAATATAAAACCAAGGTGAGTTGGATCCAGTAGTGAGAGGTTTGAAAGGAGACTTTTGCAGAGTGGAAGGGGAATTATTTGTCTAAAGGTGGACGGAAAACATACAGGGGGTGCGAGTTTCTAAGAGGAGTTGTGCTCTTTGCGATATCCCCTTTGTTTGTGGTGAGTTTTGTGAAGGGAACATAATTGGCAATAAAGGAGAGGGATAGAGAGGCCTATTGGACAGAATAAATACTTACTTTTATGCCTGTTGTTTTTTTGGCGGAAGGAGATTTATACTGGTTCTACAGTCGCTTCTTTTTTATTTGTTGTTGTTTTTTTGTCAGAATTTAGTCTTCGGTCATTGACATGCTTTATACATGGATGGATGGCACCATATACTTTTCTAATAAAATTATTTTACTTATTAAAAAAAAGCCCTTATAAGTGAATAATGTTTCCCAATCTGAGTGGCAGGTTTACTATTTGTCCAATATAGAAATTTCTGTATGAATGCACATTCTATTGGACTGATGTAGAGGCGCTTATCAAATATGACATATAGGGATTAAGATCCTATTATGTTTTTTTATTTTTTATTTTTAATCTCTATAATCTCTGTAGGACATACAGTTTACATTTGTTCTCTCTTTGTTATGCTAACTCTGGAACTGCAAGAACCAAATAAATTAAGCCACTTGACTAGCCAGTATCCTCCTAAATGGTGTGTTCTGCACTTTTTTGACTTGATGACTGGTGTGCAGGTTGTATACAATGCCAACAAACTGTCGGAACTTGTCAGTGAAAAGAAAAAAAAGCAGAATTGGCTCGACTATTATCAACTGAAGTATACTAGAAATCAATCAAAAAAACCAACAATCAAGGTAAAACATAACTTTAATAAAATGAAAAATTTAAAAATGTGAATTTATTATGACACGTCTGGAATAATTTATATTATTTCTATTCTCACCTCTCACTGCTAATATGCTATAAAAAAATTATTTTAACTAAGCAGACTGGATTGCTTGGCCTTTGGGGGAAGAATGTGGATGCTATTGAATTTTATACATCAAAGATTGAAAAACTATCCGAAGAAGTAAGAACTAAACTTGGACTTCTTGTGTTTTATTATATATTGTTTTTTATCTAACATTTATCTGTATTTATCCTTGTTACAAAAGCTGCCTAGATGCTCTGCCTATTTTCAATTATTACTAGTATATAGGAATAATTAATGGTGTTAAAGATTTCATCGAAAACCTACAGCAGCTTACCAAACAAAGGCTAAGAGAAAAAAGGTACGACTGACATAAGATCTACAATTGGATTCAAAAAAGTGTAGGCCTCTGGTAATTTGGAGAAGAAAAGTCTCACATATTTTGAGTCTAACAAGGGAAAGTAATGAGTATATACAATTCTCTGGCATGGATGGCTTAGAACTTCTAAATTTTTGTTTAAATGTTAGTGGTAATAGGGAGGATCAGGGTAGGAGAGTGTTAAGTAAATATTTGACTTTGCTTTTTGGCTCAGTTAAACTTGAAGAATTAGGACTATAACTCAAATGTGTGGTTTTAAATCACCTTTAAATTTCGTATCCACATTATATCTTAGATCAGTTTGACTTTGAATTTCTAAAGTATTCAATGAACTATTATGCTTGGAATAATGCATAAAGTTGAGTAAAAGCTTGGCAGGCCATGCTACTTAGACTTTGCTGAAGATACTCCATTTTTTCTTTCCAATTGGAAAAGAAGGGGTTGTGTTAGGCACAATACAAGAAAGTAAGCTTATTGCTCTCTTCCTTAGGCTTGGAAGACCTCATATGAATCCATAGATTTTACTGAAAAGCTGAAACACCTCACTTAAAACTCCATGAAATATAGCCAAACTTGAGTTTATATATTGCTCAGGTATGCTTTAATACCTGAAACTTAAGTTTGGCTGTATTTCATACTCTGTAGATTGAATAAGTCTTTCCGCTAAGTCACATCTCAGCAAAATTAGGCAAATTGTTAAAAACACCTATTCTGTAGTGTAAGAAATACCTATTCTCTAAAGTTAGTGACAGCTACATGATTTACAATAGTTTGATTGTTTATAGAATACATTCTAATTCTACTTTTCCTAGTTGAAATTTCACATATTCAGGTTTATATGAACAATTTAATAATCTATAATAGTCACAAGTCAGTTTGGGTTAGAACTCCAGTATAAGTTAACTTTAAGGTTATTTTTTGGCTCCATAAAATTCAAATAGGACTCTTTCAAACAAAATTGTCTGAATATCAAAAGTATTAGAATGCAGACTATTTTGAGACTATACAAGAAAAAGTTTGTGACTCACTGACATCTTTACGTAGTTTTACACGAAAACGCCTCAAAATTATCATTTTAAAGATCAACAAGATAGTTTTCTATTACTCAAGTCACCTCACCGCATTGAATGAAGTAATTAATAAATTATGTTTTGCTATAATTATTTTGATTTGTACCTAGAGTTCTTGGCTCACTCCAGTTGCTTCAAACGGATACTGTATAGATATCTGCAGAGAGAGTGAAGATGACCAAGGATCCTAAATTCATCATGCCAGCTGCATTTGTTTCCTTCAAAACACGATGGGGAGCTGCTGTTTGTGCACAAACTCAACAATCTAGGAATCCAACAGTATGGTTAACTGAATGGGCCCCGGAACCCCGCGATGTGTATTGGGATAACCTGGCAATTCCATACGTATCTCTAACAATAAGAAGGCTTGTTATTGCTGTTGCTTTCTTCTTTCTTACCTTCTTCTTCATGATTCCAATCGCATTTGTACAATCCCTTGCAAACATTGAGGGAATAGAGAAAGCAGTTCCTTTCTTAAAGCCTATAATTGAAATGTGAGTTTCATTTTCTTAAGTGCATCAGAATATCTAAGTCATAATTTTTCTGGAGAATTAGTAGGTTTCCTTTTCAAAAATACTACGCTGCCCGGGACTTGGGGACCGGCCAAAATTTTATTTTTTATTTTTTTGCTTTCACTCCCAAATAATTTTTATGATTTATTGGAACTGAAATTTTAAAAAAAAAAATGATTTAGGTGTGTTTTTGATATGTATCCAAAACACACCTAAATCACTTTTTTTTTATTTTTAAATTTCAGTTCCAATAAATCATAAAAATTATTTGGGAGTGAAAGCAAAAAAAAAAAAAAAAATTTGGCAGGTCGCCACCCCGGTCTCCAAGTGCCGGGCAGCGTAGAAGGGCTCTTTCCTTTTACTATATATGTATATATATGTATGTATATGTATAAATATATGACTGCTAGTATGTATATTTATATGTGCATTTGTGTTGCTTTACTTTGAACTTGTAAAATTGCTTCCACCGTCTCACAAAGATCATGGACCGTGCTACAGCTCTCGGAATATCTGAACTATATTCATCTTTCCACTGAAGTGTATCCATTTTAAGTGCCAGGCATTTTTCACTTTTTGGTTTATACATCCGTCAAGTATATGTGAATGTATATGCATGTGTATGTATATGGATATGTATATAGGTATATGTGCATGTACATGTATACGTACATGTACATATGTACATGTATACATATAGGTATATGTATATGTGCATGTATATGTATATGTACATTTATGTTGCTTTACTTTGAACTTGCAAAATTGCTTCCACTGTCTTGCGAAGAACATGGACCATGCTACACAGCTCTTGGAATATCTGAACGATTTATCTTTTAAGTGCCAGGCATTTTTCACTTCTTTGTTCATATGTAATTAAAGTAAGGCTTTTTAGTGCTTATATTTTATAATTATGGCATGATATGGTTAGTTTTTACCAAAAATGTTGAGGCAGTACAGGGTCCCATGTAAGGGCATGGTGATTTTTATAACATAGTCCCTTGACTCGGATATGATCTTGAAAGTGTTTTCTTTTGTTTTATTTTTTCCCAATAGTCTCACTGTCATATCAAGCTTTTTTGAATTATCATAATATATTGGTTCTCCCTACTTTTTGTGTATTATATTTTTGTTTTTATTTTGGCTTTGTTTTTAATTTTCTCGAGAGTTTTGCCAGTGAATTATGCAAATCAGTCAGACTACTGCAGGTGCACCCAGGTTTCATATATGTATAGGTTGTACCCAAGTTCATACTCTACCAGTCCGAAGTATCATCTTAGGGTTAGGTGTGTACTAGCAGTTCCAAGTCATCATACTAACTAAATTAGTGTAAACTGAAAAGAGATTAAATGAAAACCCTAGTATATGCAATAATTTGAACTCATTTCAATAATTCTTTTAGTTGCGTAATGGAGGTTCACTGAGAACCTTATTGTACTTTTTCTTCATTTTGTTGTCTTTCAGTGATCAACATTGAACAGATCAAGTATCAACTTTCACTTTTACTTATTTTACCTTCAACTTTCTCTAAAAGGTTGATGCTGTTATATGATCTTTGCAAGGTTCATGTGCTTTATTTCCTTTTATTTTGAGTTATTCAGCATAACTACTCAATTATTGGTTTATGAGTATGGGAAAAACAGATACATGGTTTGCTTGCAAAAAGATAATCTTCTTCTTTGGATGATAAATGTGACTGGACGTTAATATTCGGTGGAAGAATTCTACACTATTCCAAATGTTTGCTTGATATGTGTACTCGTATAACATTTTCTTATCACTAAATCATATATTTCTTGCAGGAAAGTAGTAAAGTCATTCATCCAAGGTTTTCTTCCGGGAATTGCTTTGAAGATTTTTCTTATTTTTCTGCCCTCAATATTGATGCTGATGTCTAAATTCGAAGGCTTCAGCTCCCTATCAAGACTAGATAGGAGATCTGCTAGTAGATATTATGTTTTTCAATTTGTCAATGTGTTTCTTGGGAGCATAATCACAGGAACTGCATTTCAACAGCTAAATAATTTTATCCACCAGTCAGCGAATGAGTAAGTTCTTCTCATATATAGTCGTGTCACAAATAATTCTTTTGTAATTTATTGCAAGTTATTGAAACTATATCTTTCTTATGATTCTTATGGATCCACTGAATTTCTTGTCTGTAGCTTGTTGATTTGTAGTAGTCTGTAAAATCATCTCTAAAAATCTTCTTTTAGCTATATCTTAAGATGCAGATAGTAGTTTCAAACAATTTATAAAGCACTACTGATTCTCTGATAAGTGATAACTATTTCTTTGGGGTTGGTTACTCTTTTTCCATGTATCTATAAAATAATTAATGTTTTCCCCGTAACAAAAACTGTGTATCTCTACTAGTGCGGTACTAGCTGTCTGATAAAGGTTTTTATTTAACTGAAATCTCTGCATCTCCACGAATAGTCAAATACATAAACTGTCGTCTATGTGGCTTTGTCAGACATCAACAGGATTGGGAAGGTTCTCTACTTTTTTCTCTTCTGCTGTGGCTTGTAATCTCTTTGTTGAAGGACGCCATTTTCTCCTAAGCTGTACGCTCTTTGTTCTTCTATTAAATTCACTTTTCTTATCCAAAAATTATGTTAAAAGTTGAACTGAAGAAATAAAATATACTATGGAAGACATAACTAGTTTCAGGGTGTATGTGCAATCATTGTACAAAGTTATTTCGAAGATAATACAGGATTAATGGATTGCTATAAATATATATTCATGATATGTTATCTATAAATAGGTTTTAACAGTTTGACCTGCATGAATTATTGATAATTTTTACGGATCATCTTCGTTCAGCACTGCTTTTTTTTCTTTCTTTTTGTGAATGTAGTCTTTCCCAACTGATACATACAAGAGACTAAGACTCTTCACATGCATGCATATCAAGGTGCATCATATGAGTTGTAATATCCTTTGTTGTGAAATGTTTGACCTCCAAGGTGATGGGCTATATTGTGCAGTATCCCCAAAACTATTGGAGTCTCTATCCCCATGAAGGCAACCTTCTTTATAACTTACATAATGGTGGATGGATGGGCCGGAGTTGCGGGTGAAATTCTGAGGTTGAAGCCATTGATAATGTACCACTTGAAAATTTTCTTTTTGGTGAAAACTGAAAAAGATAGGAAAGAAGCAATGGATCCGGGAAGCCTTGAATTTAACACAGGAGAACCTCAAATACAGCTTTATTTCTTACTTGGTCTTGTTTATGCTGTTGTGAGCCCGATTCTACTTCCCTTCATAATAGTATTCTTTGCCCTGGCATTTGTTGTATATCGCCATCAGGTACCTATTACTTCATATCCTTTTGCCTGTATACACATTTCTAGTTCATGTTGTGAGAGTTAATGGTAGAAAATGGTTTTGTATATAGTCCGTTTATTTCTTTATGTATAGTCAAGTCAGGGAGGACATATGATGTCCTGCTCGTAGATTTCTTTTGAATACTGGTGAATTTAGTTTTTATGTAGCATGTGTTTCAAATTGAGATAGTAGTTATTATAGTTTGATAAAGCACTTATACATAAGCGCATGTATATAAACATTCGTTTATTTTACTGTACAATCATAGCGTATAAAAACATTTCCTCTCATGTTGTATGTGTAACGTGTTTGTAGGAACTAATGCATGCTCTTGTCTGCACTAAAATTATACTGTTTCCGACATTATGCAAACAAAATAATTAATTAACAATGCCCATTAGAAATTCGCTTATAGTCTGTTTGGTTACAACATTGGAATGAGAATGGGAATGGAATAGAATGGGCATTCTTATTCCTATTTTTGGTTAGAACAAGAAGGTACATGATTTTGATCGATTGAGGTTTTTTTTTTTTTTTTTTTTTTAAGTTTGTCGATTGGAATGGAATAGTCAATCTTTACCCATCCTGATGGAATATGCATTCCTTTAAACAAATGATTAGGCATTCCATTGGAATGCTCATTCCCTCCCCTTTTAAGTAACCAAACATAAGAATGAGCATTCCTTTCCATTCCCCCGAAACCAAACAGCCCATTAGTGTATTTGGAATTGTCTTAAAAATACTAGAAAGTTCACGTTTTGTAATTAATATTGCTGACAATCAGGAGTAAGGAAAATTGCTCTTCTTGACTTAACTATTTGTGTTCCGTTGAACTGTACTAACATTTTTATGAACTTGCAGATTATAAATGTCTACAACCAGCAGTATGAGAGTGCTGCAGCATTCTGGCCTGATGTCCATCGGCGCATTATAGTGGCATTGATTGTCTCACAGTTACTTCTTATGGGATTGTTAAGTACAAAAGAAGCTGCTCAGTCTACTCCATTGCTCATAACACTCCCTGTACTGACGATATGTTTTCATATATTCTGCAAAGGTCGTTATGGACCAGCTTTTGTTAGATTTCCATTACAGGTAGGGATGCTGTTTCGTTTTTATTCCATCTTATTTGATCAACATCCATTTTTGGCTTGTTTGGTGTAATATCTCTTCCTGTAACAAGTGGCTTCCCTTGAGATGTTCCTGCACGAGAAATAGATACCATATATTTAGTTTTGAAAAACTACCTTCCGTACATAACTGCATATAATTTATTAAGCATACAAGTACTAATTTGCAACAAATACTTTTACCTAGCTTCCCAAATTTTTCCTTAATACTACCAGTTGCTTCCTGTTTATGGAAATTTCAGGCAACGAATTTTTTTCCAATATGTGTACGCTGCTTTCTTAACCGTACTTTTTCTTCTCCTTGAATATTATTGTAATACCAATATAGGTTGGATATTAGTTTCATTCATTCTTTTTCTTTTCAGGAAGCGAAGATGAAAGATACTCTGGAACGAACGAGGGAACCAAACCTGAACTTGAAAGAATACCTTCAAAATGCTTACATCCACCCAGTCTTCAAGGGTGGGGATGATAGTGATAGTGATGGAGATACTGCCCAAGAGTGGGAGTTGGAACCAACTCTTGTTCCCACAAAACGTACTTCGCGAAGAAATACGCCAGCGCCTAGCAAAATGAGTAGTACTGGTTCAACTCCACCCTTATTGTCTGATGTTCAAGGAATTACAAATATATAAAACACTGTCGTCCCCCATTAGGTTTTAGAGTACAAGGGTGAGGCGACAATTCTAATGAATCACATTATGTAGATTTTAGCAAGTCGACTATGTAGATAGTTAGCAACATGATAAAATTGCTGTTTCTTCTTTTGGCAAGTTGCGGTTTGCTCTTTTTGACAGCCATGAAAATTGCAGGAGCAAAATTTTGAACATAATTAACCTGAGCTGCCTTTTTCCACACATTGTGGAGAATTTCTGTTTATAGTTTGCTGGCTTGTGTTTTTATTTTTTATGTCTTCATTTGAAAATGTGTTGATCACTTGTTCTCCTAAAAGTTACTTTGAGAATGAATGACGTAAGCTATAATTTGAAGAAATGATTAGAAGAGTGGAATTCTCCAATATGGAACTTTATGCCGAACATGTTAACCTGTCTGAAAAATGAAATACAATACAATAACATCCAAAATGCAAAGATACAAGAATGTGTGTTATTTTATACTCTCCCTGTCCCAAATTAATTGCTCAGTTTTGATTTTTTAAAATTAAATTGATCATTTTTAAAATTAATTTTTTTACTATTTTTGCTAAAATATAGGTGAAGAGATTATAACCAAAAGAAAGTATATACAATTTATTACTAACCCCAATTTTTATAATTTTAAAAATATATTTATATATGTTTAACTATTAATTTTAAAAATAGACAATTTGACTTAAAAAAAATCAAAACTGAGCAATTAATTTGAGACGGAAGGAATATCATAAAGTACAAATATACTAAACACGGTGGAAAAAATAAAGATTTTAGTCGAATAAAATAAAAAACGATCACCAAAACATGCATTATTCATGAAATAGATTGAATTGGTATTTAGTCTGGATACGAAAAAAAATAAAATAAAAAAAAAAACAGAGAATAGCAAAATCCGTTTTACTCCAACTACAAGTATTATTTCTTTTCTTTTTACTCCAAGTACAAGTATTATTCCTGGAGGCGTATAATATTATTATATTAGAATGACCACAAAATTCTGACTTTACACCCAAATAGCACAGCACGCATATCAAGAATTCCTTGTTCGTTTCTTTCCTCCACAACCAACTGATTCTTCTCCTTCTACTGATTTTCTCGTCTGTAATTTTGGATCAGTGATCGTAACGAATTCGATTGGATCAATTTGAATTAGAGTTTGATCATGGACGAGGTGATGACTGTGTCCGATGCGACGTCGTCCGGCTCCCATTTCACGTCACCGCCGTCATCTCCAGCTTCTCTCCTCCCGGTGAACATCCCTCTTCTCTCTGCCTTCCTCGCCTGCGCAATCGCCCAATTCCTCAAGCTCTTCACCACCTGGTCCGTCCAATCCCTCTTCTCTCTATTCCAATTTATCCAGTTTTTGATCTTAATGTTTTTGTTCTTAGATTCTGTACTGGTGAAAAATGAACCTTGCTATGTTTGTGGTATTGAAATTGTAGCTCATTTTAATAGGTTTTCTGCTAGATGCTCAGGTATAAGGAGAAGAGATGGGATTCTAAAAGGATGCTTGATTCTGGTGGAATGCCATCATCACATTCGGCAACTGTGATGGCGCTGGTAGTAGCTGTTGGGTTACAAGATGGGACTGGTGGACCAAATTTTGCAATCGCAGTGGTTTTGGCTTGTGTTGTAAGTGATTCATATAGTTTTGTTGTCTATATATGGGTGTTTGTGTTGATTTTTACCCATTTCTATGGCTGCTGGATAATATAAATATTTCATACAGAAGAGAAATTGGTTGCTTTTCTTTATAAGAATCCTAAGAGGAAGATTAGGGTCAGCAAATATTGGCTTTGAAGTTGAGCCAACTTTCCAACTTATTGAAAACTTCTCCCCCTTTATAGTTTGCCTACTAGTATTCATAGGCATCAACATTAGTGGCTTTGAAATGAACTTACTTTTGAAGTTAAATATATAATTGGGGCCCAATGGGCAGTCACATCCACCCACTTATTAAGCGGGTGAATGTGGGCGGGGGACCATTTATACCTTTCATTTCATACCTATCAACCCAAACCCATTTAATATGGGTGGATATAGATCACCCATTGGGTACCCATTTTGCCGGGTCCACTCTAGATAAATATCAGTTTCTTTTTAAGAAATAATTTATTACTTTGTCATTCTCTTAAAATTGTTAACAGGTGATCTATGATTTGAAATGTATGCAGGTTATGTATGATGCCACTGGTGTTAGACTTCATGCTGGTCGACAAGCTGAAGTAAGACTGCCTGTCACAAGCAGAGGACCTAGGTCTTATTGTTTCTTTTGTGCATTTTCTTTCTTCCATGCTTTTGATATTTTGCTAGAACACCTGGTTTGATCTACTTAAAAATATAAGTTGTGAAAATAATATATGAAGTAAGGTCACAAATAAATCCAAGTACTATTTTGTAACTCTTTTTTTGCATCTCTTTTCAGTTTAAGGTTCTTTAGCCTCTATTCCTGTTTTTGGTTTTAGTTCATGAAAAAAGTTCTATTATTTTCTGTGGGTAAGATAAATGTACTGGGGACATGTGGAGAGTAATACGGAAAATAAATCTATTATATAAGTGAATAATTTGCATAGCAAAGTTACACTACTTCCTTCTGGAAAAAGTTACTCACCTTTTTTTTAGGTGTTTTTGGTCCTGATATTGGGACGTCCCAAAATTATATTTATACCTTATATTTTTTATTATCTCCAGTATAATTAAAATTATAACAAGCAAAATATATTGAAATATCTCTAGTATAGTCCTCAACCTCATGTCTTTTTCTTCTCAAGGCTTGTTAAATCTTGAAAAGTTGGAAACTATACATCTCGTGCTGGGTAAATTAAAATATCAAAATTCACATAAGATAACAAATGCTAGAATGCAAATCTGCAACTTGTCTTTGGAGGAAAAAGAATTGATGGAAATCTTACTTTACCAGGCATTAGTATATTAGAACTGCTTCAAAACTCTCATTCTTATAATCTTATCATATCTTGGTTTTACATGCACTTGGAGATGGGAGAGTGATTTCTTGAAGTTCTTGCCAACCCTTTTGCGTCAATAAACCTCTCCCCTCGCCCTCTCTCTCTCTGTTTTTCTAGTTGATCTTCATAGTTTGTCTTTAGAGCTTTCTGTTTTTCTCTCTTTTACTTTTTTAATTTTTTATTAATCATTTCTGGAGGATTTCAAGGATTCTGACTTAACAGTAGTACTCCCTCTGATAGACTCCACGGCACGCTTGCGTGAGGTGGTCGTCGCCCGGATCGTTTCTAACAAGTTGATAGGATGGATAGCTTGCAACACCTTAACCCCTCGCCTATATGTAGACGGTAATCTTGGTACAATTGCTTGCTTAGGAAATTTGCGTAGGGTGAACACCAACGACACCTCGACCCCTCGCTTATATTGAAGCGGTAACCTCGGTACAATCGACGATTGATGCGGTAGAAGACGCCACACACAACTATGATTGGTTGTATGATAAGTCAATTATGAATCTCAAAGAAGAACTAAGGAACACTTAGGAATTCTCAAAGAACCACAAGTAGAGAAACAAACTCACAATAATATTGATAATGCTGGAAATTGGTATGAAGTTGGTTGTACAAGTCTAGCATCACTTGGTATTTATAGGAACTCATGGTGTGCTAACCCATCACCATAAGTCAAGATCTAACAACTAATCACATCACATGCATCAGCCATCCAAAGAGTTTATCACCCCAAAAACATGTCCATGTGATGTGCTAAAAAGTCCAAATCTGACAACTAATGATCAGCACATTGCAAGCTATTTTTGCATTTGAAAACCACCAAATTTGGACTTGGGCAAAGCATGAAAGTTGTAGCCCTAGAAGTGTAGGCAAATTTAGGCTTTTGAATCACCTCATTTGGAGTTTGGAAACTCAAGTTATGGCCAAAATATGAACTGATGTCAAAACTAGTCCAAAAGTGCGGAAATGCTGATTCTTTTGTGTCGGTTCGGGTATGCTTGCTTCCAATGTGTTTATGAACTTCGCGTGCTTGTAACCCGTCTCTATAACCTCTATGCTCGATCCAACCTCGGTCCATAATTTATGAATCATCCCGTTAAGTCCTTCTTTGAAGCGTTTAGCTCGTGTTCTCGTAATGGGTCCAAGTGGCATATGCAATGGATCCACTTGTGTTTTGTCAAGGGCTTGTGAGCTAAGGATGTCCTCATCATACCTCTCCTCTTGAAAATGATTTGTCCTCAAATCTTCACCTACGTCAAACGGGCTTAGATCAGAAACATTGAAAGTTGCACTAACATTATACTCACCGGGTAAGTCCAATTTGTAAGCATTGTTGTTAATGCGTTCAAGCACTTGAAATGGTCCATCTCCTCTTGGAAGTAATTTCGAACGCCTTTGAGCAGGAAATCTTTCCTTACGCATGTGTAGCCATACCCAATCCCCGGGTTCGAAGATTACTTGACGCCGACCCTTGTTGGCCTGTTTGGCATATTGATCCGTCCTCTTCTCAATGTTGAGTCTTGTCTTCTCATGTATCTGCTTAACAAAATCAGCTTTGTTTTTGCCATCCATGTTAGTATACTCGGAAACAGGTAATGGTGGACAAATCCAAGGGTGTTAAAGGATTAAAGCCATACACAATTTCAAAAGGTGAGAATTTAGTAGCAGAATGAACAGACCTATTATAAGCAAACTCAACATGTGGTAGACACTCTTCCCAAAGCTTAATATTCTTTTTAATGATAGCCCTCAATAAAGCAGATAGAGTTCTATTAACTACTTCCGTTTGGCCGTCAGTTTGTGGATGACAAGTAGTTGAAAACAGCAGTTTAGTTCCTAGTTTACACCACAAAGTTTTCCAAAAATAGCTTAAGAACTTAGCATCTCTATCCGAAACAATTGTTCGGGGCATGCCATGCAAACGTACAATGTCTCTAAAGAATAAATCAGCAACATGGGATGCATCATCAGCTTTGTGGCATGGGATAAAATGTGCCATTTTTGAAAATCTATCCACGACCACAAATATAGAATCATGACCATGCTTAGATCTAGGTAAACCCAACACAAAGTCCATAGACAAATCAATCCAAGGTTCACTCGAAATAGGCAATGGTGTGTATAACCCATGGGGTTGAACACGAGATTTAGCCTGACGACATGTAATGCATCTATCACAAATTCTTTCCACATCTCGTTTCATATGGGGCCAATAGAAATGTTCTTTTATCACAGATAAGGTCTTATCAACACCAAAATGTCCCATCAAACCACCTCCATGTGACTCTCGAACCAATAACTCACGCAAAGAACATGCAGGTATACATAATCGATTCTCACGAAACAAGAATCCATCCATCTTGAAGTATTTACCTACAACATTCTTTCCACAATTTTTAAACTCTTCACAGAAATCATGGTCATTATCATATAATTCTTTGATTTGTTCAAAACCAAGTAATTTTGTGTCAAAAGTATTTAACAACACATACCTTCGCGAAAGAGCATCGGCCACGACATTTTCCTTACCTTGCTTATAGCGAATGACGTATGGAAATGTCTCGATGAACTCCATCCATCGTGCATGTCTCTTGTTCAACTTGTGTTGGCCTTTCAAATATTTCAATGATTCATGATCCGTGTGAATCACAAATTCCTTAGGCCACAGGTAATGTTGCCAAGTCTCCAATGATCGAACTAAGGCATATAACTCCTTGTCATAGGTAGGATAGTTCAAAGCTGCTCCACTCAATTTTTCACTGAAATATGCCACTGGCTTTCCTTCTTGCATCAACACAGCTCCAATGCCTAAACCTGAAGCATCACATTCAATTTCAAAGGTTTTAGTGAAATTAGGCAATACAAGTAAAGGAGCGTTAGTTAATTTTTCTTTAATCAATTGAAACGCCTTTTCCTGTGCATCACCCCACTTGAATCCTACACTTTTTTTGATTACTTCGGTGAGTGGTGCTGTGACTTCGCTGAAATTTCTTACAAACCGCCTATAGAAACTTGCGAGCCCATGAAAACTACGAACTTGACTGACATTCGTAGGAGTTGGCCATTCTCGGATTGCTCGTATCTTCTCATCGTCAACCTGTACTCCCTGTGCACTGACAACAAAGCCAAGAAACACAACTCGATCCGTACAAAATGTGCATTTGTCCATATTAGCATACAATTTTTCTTTTCGAAGCACATCTAGGACAGATTTTATATGCAATGCATGCTCAAACTAAATCCTTGCTGTAGATCAAAATATCATCAAAGTAGACAACTACAAATTTCCCAATGAAGGGACGCAAAACATGGTTCATTAATCTCATGAACGTGCTAGGAGCATTAGTTAAACCAAAAGGTAAAACTAACCACTCATATAACCCATATTTTGTTTTAAAAGCAGTTTTCCATTCATCTCCCTCATGCATTCTAATCTGATGATAACCACTTTTCAAATCAATTTTAGAAAACACATAAGATCCATGCAATTCATCTAACATATCATCTAACCTCGGAATGGGATGTCGATATTTTACCGTGATGTTATTTACCGCTCGACAATCAATGCACATACGCCACTTCCCATCCTTTTTAGGTACTAAGATAACTGGAACCGCACATGGACTCATGCTTTCCCTCACGAACCCCTTGTCCATTAGCTCGTCAACTTGCCTTTGCAATTCTTTTGTTTCCTCGGGATTGCTTCGGTATGCCGGATGGTTTGGGATGGTCGCGCCAGGGACGAAATCAATTTGATGCTCAATTCCTCGAATGGGTGGTAATCCCTGTGGAAGTTCCTCGGGAAATATATCTTGATAATCCTGTAGAAGAGCAGAAACAACACTAGGCAAAGAAGATCTATTAGTGTTAGTATTTAAAAGTGCCTCCTTATACCGAAGTATAATCATTGGCTTTTTAGAATCCAAAGCTCGCCTCACATCACTCCTTTTTGCAAAAATGTTTGTTTTTCTCTCTTCACCTTTCTTTTTCTCTCTCTCTTTTGTTTTTTTTCTCATGATCTCTCTGTAAGTGCATTTGATCCTCATGCACCTGTTTTGGTGACATAGGACACAAGGTAACTTTTCTTTGATTGTGAACAAAAGAATACTCATTAGTAAAACCATCATGCTTTACTCGCCGATCGAACTGCCAAGGTCTCCCAAGTAGTAAGTGACCTGCCTGCATAGGAACTACATCACATAGAATCTCATCGACATATTTCCCAATTGTAAATGGCACTGATACTTGCTTGGTAACTTTGATGTCGCCGCTGTCATTGAGCCACTGCAATCGGTATGGATGGGGATGTTTGGATGTTGTAAGTCCCAATTTCTCCACCATAGTGATGCTTGCCACATTTGTACAGCTCCCACCATCAATTACAACACAACAGATCTTACCATTTACCATGCATCTAGTATGAAATAGATTCTCTCTTTGCTCGCTGCTTTCTTCCTTTACCTGTGTACTAAGCATTCTCCGTGTAACTAACACTTCGCCATGCATAGCAACCTCTCTATCTTCCTCCAACGGTGGCATAGAGTCATTGTCACTATCTTCTTCCTCGGTCTCCAAATCCCCATTATCAAGCAATAACATAGTTCTTTGATTTGGGCATTGATTTGCAATATGTCCCCTGCCTTGACATTTAAAGCATACAATATCTCGATTACGACTAGTAGAAGGTGTATTAGTTTTACCTTGCACCACTTGATTAGCCGCTCCCTGCTTGATTTCTGGCTTTGGTTTGAAGACAGTTGGCTTTTCCTCACGCTTCACATTATTGGATTTCCATGATGAACCTGTGGTAGTGTTTATTCGCTGGCCACCTCTCCTCTTAAGTTGCTTCTCTATTTTGATAGCCATGTGCACCATGTCTTCCAATACCACATAATGTTGACGCTCCACCAAATCTGCAATATCCCAATTTAACCCTGCTGAAAATCGGGCCATGGTGGCCTCATTATCCTCGTCGATTTCAGCCCTAGACATTAATATCTCCATTTCCTTGAAGTAGTCCTCCACACTCTTATTTCCCTGTTTCAAGTTTTGTAAATTTCGAAACAGATCTCGATAATAGTGGCTTGGTACAAACCTCTTTTTCATCACAGCTTTCATTTCTGCCCAAGTTTCTATTGGACGTTCTCTGCACCTCCTTCGGCTGGTCATCAATTGATCCCACCAAGTAACGGCATAATCTGAAAATTCGGTAGCTGCAATTCTAACCTTCTTGAGATCCGAGTAGTTGTGACAATCAAATATCCACTCCATTTTCTTCTCCCACTCTAAGTATGCCTCGGGATCACTCCTGCCTTGGAATGTGGGAATTTTCATTTTGATGCTATCGAGATTGTTGTCATCTCGATTTCGGCCGCCTCTATCCTTTGCAAAATGTCTCCTAGGGATAAGGTCAATTTCCCGATCCTCTTCCTCGCTAAACCTTTCATCATAGTAATTTGTCTCCGCTAGCCTTGCTTCCGTTTGTTGGGTCTTTCCTTTTGGGCGCCCACCCGGAGGGATTTGAGTTTGTTCCCCTCGAGTGACACTCAATTGATCGATGCGATCATGCACTTGTTCAATAGCCATCCCCAATTGTCTAGAAAATTCTTTCATCATAGCCTCCATCATGAGTTTTGGGTCAAAATTCGATGTAGAAGGTTCATTTTCAATTGTCTTATCTCTTGTGTTAGACATATTTCCTGCAAAATAAAGATTAGTAGAAAACAAGTTCCTCACCACTCCCTTGCGTGTTTCACTCAAACAATATACCACATAAGTAGGAAACGCTCGTGTATCACACAATTAGGCTTTTACCCTCAATTAAACTTACTACTCTTGCCTTTTTCCGCTCGTAGTTCTCTCTAATAGGTTCTTTTTGAATTCTCACAAATATTACCTCAATTCTCTAATTACAATCCAATAATAACTTATCAAGAAACAATATAGAAGGTACGACTCTCCACAAGACTTTCAAACGCCAAATATGATTCTTGCAAATGAAAATCCCGATGATAGCAATTCAACAATACAAATTTTCTGCTATATATTTTATGCATTTTTTTTTTTTTTTTTTTTTTTTTTTTGACTATATTTCAACAATAAAAGTAAAGATAAGTAACTTGATAAGAAACTTAGCTTTGATACCAAATGATAGACTCCACGGCACGCTTGCGTGAGGTGGTCGTCGCCCGGATCGTTTCTAACAAGTTGATAGGATGGATAGCTTGCAACACCTTAACCCCTCGCCTATATGTAGACGGTAATCTTGGTACAATTGCTTGCTTAGGAAATTTGCGTAGGGTGAACACCAACGACACCTCGACCCCTCGCTTATATTGAAGCGGTAACCTCGGTACAATCGACGATTGATGCGGTAGAAGACGCCACACACAACTATGATTGGTTGTATGATAAGTCAATTATGAATCTCAAAGAAGAACTAAGGAACACTTAGGAATTCTCAAAGAACCACAAGTAGAGAAACAAACTCACAATAATATTGATAATGCTGGAAATTGGTATGAAGTTGGTTGTACAAGTCTAGCATCACTTGGTATTTATAGGAACTCATGGTGTGCTAACCCATCACCATAAGTCAAGATCTAACAACTAATCACATCACATGCATTAGCCATCCAAAGAGTTTATCACCCCAAAAACATGTCCATGTGATGTGCTAAAAAGTCCAAATCTGACAACTAATGATCAGCACATTGCAAGCTATTTTTGCATTTGAAAACCACCAAATTTGGACTTGGGCAAAGCATGAAAGTTGTAGCCCTAGAAGTGTAGGCAAATTTAGGCTTTTGAATCACCTCATTTGGAGTTTGGAAACTCAAGTTATGGCCAAAATATGAACTGATGTCAAACTAGTCCAAAAGTGCGGAAATGCTGATTCTTTTGTGTCGGTTCGGGTATGCTTGCTTCCAATGTGTTTATGAACTTCGCGTGCTTGTAACCCGTCTCTATAACCTCTATGCTCGATCCAACCTCGGTCCATAATTTATGAATCATCCCGTTAAGTCCTTCTTTGAAGCGTTTAGCTCGTGTTCTCGTAATGGGTCCAAGTGGCATATGCAATGGATCCACTTGTGTTTTGTCAAGGGCTTGTGAGCTAAGGATGTCCTCATCACCCTCCATCTCAGGATAAATGTCCACATTACTATATTAGTCCGTCTCATGTTAAATGTCTACTTTCTTTTATTAACCTATCTTTTACCAAAATTTTCCATTATTGTCCCTTATTTATTAATATCACTCACTCTCTTCACATTATTATTGTTAATCCATTGAAATATTAAAAATGTATAGAAAGTCCTTATTTATTAATATCACACACTCTTTCTTCACACTATTATATCTATATTGCGAGTTTAAACTTTAGAAGTTTAATTCTCTAACTCCTTTACTCGCATAATTAAGAAATGACAGAATAGGGAAATTAGGAGTACTTAACATACGAGATATGGATTAGATGAAATGGGAGAAAGGAAAGAGAAACTGGTAGACATCAAGTATATTGATTCTAAGTTAATTATAACATCTAATAAAAGAAAGTCTTAAATCATTAGAAGGATACCTTAGTAATTTTATACCCTCTTTTAATATGTTTGAAAAAGTCAAAGGACATATATCCTGAGACGAAGGGAGTATTTTATTTCGACCGTCTGTGTGAGCTAAACTTTCTGTGCTTCTCGGTGTGGTTGTATCCAAACCATATAACTCTTGTACACTATCTTTTCATTTTTCCCTGTAACAATTGTTTACTATCTATTTATTTGATACTATCTGCAGTTGCTGAACCAAATTGTATGTGAATTTCCTCCTGAACACCCTTTATCAACTGCCAGACCACTGCGTGATTCGCTTGGGCATACACCACTTCAGGTCTGTTGTATTATAATAAATTAGATATATATGAAAAAATTTCTACCGCAGGTATGCAACTTTTAATAGCTAAAGGTTGGAGTTGTGATGTAGAATTACACTAATTTAGTACTTATAAAAAAAAAGAAAAAGAAAGAATTACACTGTTTTAATAGCAGAAAGGTTGTTCTATAATCTTCTTCTATTTCTTAACTTCAGATGGTGGACCATTCTAAAAATAACTCATTGATTTTTCCTTAATATTTGGTTCTATTTGATGCAGGTTTTTGCCGGTGCCATTTTAGGATGCATAGTGGCATATCTGATGCAGAGCTCCAATTAGGACATAGTACCAATTCTAGCGGTTCTCTAACCTTGTATTTGGCTGTTGGCTGTTGTAAGTATACAGCAGTATTGTCAAGAAGAAGAATATGCTGAAAAATACAAGGATTCATTTTAGTAATTGTTAAGGTGTAAAAGTAGTCCGAGGGGTTTCGGATGCTGGGCCACAATTGTATAATTGTATGAACACCACTTGTTTTCTCATGGATGCTTGCATATAGAGGATACTTTAGTTGGTCCAATTTCTTCTTAATTATCATCTATGTAATGTATTTGTATTGAGCTTCTAAATGTCATTGCAACATTGAAGCAGTCGTGTTTTGATTTCTTGATCTCCATCAACTAAGACTGTTCTTCATTAGCAAAAGATAGCTTGAACTATCGACCACGATATCTTTATTTTTCTTATACTGTATCACCCTATTAGGACCCCCGTTACTTCTTTTTTCTTGATTGATTGATTGATTGATAGTAAAATTTGTTCTCAATAATACTTTTGGGGCTTACAAGAAGCATTTTCTTATGCATTCTCTTCAAAATTTATTTATTATATTAGTCTTCCATATGTGGTCACTGCGGTTTCTGAGTAACTAATTCCATATGGTGGGAATTCAGCTGCCAACGTTTCTCTGTCTGAAAGCTTATACTTTGGAACGAATTGTAATATCTATATAAATGTGACTTGCAAGATTATCAGATCTTCTTTAAATCAACAGGAGAAGAAGGGTGGGGGGAAATAAAGACCAGCTCCAGGCATCATTTTTTTTTTATAAATATTTATTTTTGATTTTTAGTACTTTGTAGGAACCAACTCGTTTCAATTATTATAATTAAACAATCCAAATGCTTCATAATCATTAATATACAATTTGTATTTGTTTCCTTTTTATTATAAAATAAGATTTCATATATTTATGTTTGACTTTTAAAAGACCGTATTTCTGTTGCTCCAAATATAAAAATCAATTATGACCTTTTGAAATCAATTGAGACTTTTCAAATATAAAATTGATATGCATTAATTTGAATTTAATCAACATTTTGAATATTGTAAACTATAATATATATATATATATATATATATATATATATTATTTCTGGATATTAAACGAATTACATTAATTTTAAATTTTAAAATATCTTAGATGGACTTTATAAGTCAAAATTATTGTTTTATTTTTAAAAGTGATTTTACATATTACATCAATAATATGTCAATTTATGTTACTAGCAATAGCAGATATAATGACATAGTTTATAAATGCATTAAATATTAAATATTGATTGACATACGTAACAAATTTTTGTCGAACAAATACTACAGACTTATCGACCGCAAGCCCAAGACCAAGCCCAAGCCCATCATCTTACTAGTGCGCAAGACTCGCCATAATATTCACCCCAAAATCTATTCAAATCAAAAGGAGGGAAAAACCAAAAAAATCTGTCTCTCTGTGCTTAGAACCTGACTCATCCTAATCTTCGTTCCTCCAATTCTCCGATCTCCATTCCTCAAAAGTCAAAACCCTCTCTTCTTCCTTTTTCCCCATATTTACACACATATATACAAATATATATTTATTTACATAGCTTGTGAAATTTGAAGAAGGTGTGGTAGAATTGTTGTAAGATATGACTGAATCGCTGAGCCCCAATCCCACAGTTCAGAAGCAGAGACCCCCAATTCTCTCTCCTGTCAGTCCATTCTTCCTAGGCTCTAACGATGATAAACTTGAACGCGCTCAGGCACGCGCCGCCGCCCGTGCCGCCGCAATTCGCCGCAAAACAACCGCTGCGTCCGCCGCTCCTCCTCCCACCGATTCGTGTCTCGACAAAGAACATATTCTCGAGTTGTTCCATAATTGCATCAAACTCGCCAGCGAAAATGTCCTTAACCCTATTTATCTATTACTCTAGGTATATATAAGCATTAGATTATTTGATTGTTGATTTAAAATCTTTTGGGGATGCAGAAAATCAACCAGAAGAATACGTGGGAACTGAATTTAATTGACCATCTATTTGACATTATAAAGGTTGATGAAGAAGATGATGTCGAGACTAATTTTCAGAAGGTATTCATTCCTCCAACTTTGTAGGATGAAATTGGGAATTCTAGTTTAGTTACTATTTGATACCTTGTTTGGTTGAGAACTCGATATTGTTAAAGACACTTAATTTGGTAGTATCATTTTACTGATATGGAATTAGACACTTAATTTGGCAGTGTGATTTTACTTGATATAGTTAAAGACACTTCATTTGGAAGTTTCTTTGAACTTGGCATTCCAGCTTCTCCAGAGCACGCATAGACATGCTTATTTTCACTGTTGAAAACCTGTATGTATGTTATTTGCATTGCCTGCAGGCAAGTTGCACTCTTGAAGCTGGAGTTAAGATCTACTCAATGAGGGTGGATTCAGTGCATTCAGAGGCATATAAGGTCCTTGGAGGGATTAATCGAGTGGGGCAAGAAAATGAAGAAGGTTGGTTCTTGAGAAATCACTAAATCTCGGTTTGTGTGACATTTCCCCCCTTAGTTATCTTGTTTATTACCTACTAAAGTTTCACCATTCTTGAAATTTCATGGTGTGCTTTTGATGTTTAGCTCAAAGTAATATCTTTTACGTTACAAACGGGATTAAATTGTTAGTCAGTTTAATCATTGCAAGCTGCAGAAAAGGTTATGTCAAGCGGAGCGGCTAATGAGATTTGTTGGATACAAATATTACAAAGAGCAGAGGAAATGCATGCCTTGGACGTTCAGTTATAAAAGTTTTAATGTTTCTTTCTACTTGTATTTGGATAATGCCTAATGTTTTAAACCAATTTTTCACTGGCATAAACTTCAATAAGTGAAACAGATAAACTACTCCGTAAATTTGTCAAAAGTAAACTCTATCAGAAACTTCTGCCCTAGTTATGCCTTACGCAAACTAGGAAAGCATTGAAGAGAAGAATAAGAAATTGGAGTATGTCAAAATCTTTATCCTCCATACACCCCATTGCTCAACTTTTCACTTACTTAGTTACTCTAGAGGATTCATATATTTTCTAATTCAAATAATGATGTACATGTGGTGGAAAAATGCTTAGTCATTGAGTCTTGACTCCCTTGCATCTTGTTCATTTTCTTTCTTGATGCTCGTGTCAGGGGAGGTTAATAATAACAAAATGAAAACTGGCCATATCCTGATTGTTTTTTAATGCTCAGTTCAAGCCACATAGAAGTGTTATAATTTTAATCGGCTTTCACAAATTTCGACTTTGATATCAAATTTAGTAAGCTGCTTTGTGTAATAATTTTGCTTCATTCAAATATCTACGTAGTTACTTACTAAAAAAAGCAATGCAAAGAGAATGTCTCATAATTGAACCTATATTCATTAGTGCAGTGGTAGTTTTTTTTTTTTGGGTTGCTAAATTTTAAAAACCTGTAATTATCATAGTGGTAGTTCTATGTACTTTATTTGTATATTAATAATAGGATACATTTTACTTAACCACCTGAGGTTTAAAAACCTACATTTCATCCAATTTAACAGTGCGTGTGTGCCACTTGCCAAAAATGCATGAAAACTCGCTAAAATTGTAAAAATTTAAAAGTGAGACCCAAAATACCCCACCCAAACTCACTCTCTCTCATCATCTTCTCCCTACCTAGTCACCACCACCTCCATCATAAATACTCCATAGCCACCAACTTCAATTGGAAATAAAGCATACCCATATAAAAGAAAACATATTTTTTTCAACAACAATTCTTGATACATTTTCTTGAGAAAAAAATGGGTTAAATTTTAGGGCTTAATCATCTCTGTCCATCATCTTCTCGATTACAAACCTGCTTCATATGTATCACCGCGCCTCTATCCGTGTTGCTTGCTCCATCGTTTCCCATCTCTATCTCTATCTCCATCTCCATCTTCTTTCCTTCATCTTTTCTCCTTACCCAATTGAAACCCTAAATTAAAACTCCAAACCCCAAATCTACCATCTTCTTCACCCACCACCACCACCATCATTGCCCCTTCCATCTCCACCATCGTCGCACATGCACAACTCATCCATTTGATATTCTCACCAATAGAAACCCCAATTTGATTCCCTTTGCTCTTAAAATCATCAAATTAAAGTTAAACTTAGACATCATCACTCACCCACCCATCATGATGCTGTTTAAGTTTGAGAATTTTCAAAGTTAGAGATGAGAGAGTGTATGTGGATAGTATTGAAGGTGGTGTATATGTGCAACAGAGAAATTAGAATATTGAAGCTAAATCAAGAAGTGAGTTTTATAAGCGATAATAAAAATAAGGGTTAAGGCCTAGGGTTTGGGGGCAAAAATGCCCAAACACATTTTAGTTAACGTTGTTATGATAGAAATCAATTTTTCACTTCACCTCAAAACTTTAGATGTTTAAATGTAGGTTTTTAACCACATGTGGTTAAGTGAGAAATCGCATAAGCCTCAAGTGGGTAAATGAAATTTACCCTTAATAATAAACCAACTCATGTATGTTTTTATCTTATCTCTCTTTCATTTTGATATAGATAAAAGAAGAAATTTAATTAGAACAGAAAGGGTGTAAAAAGGAAAAAGAGGATGAGAAATCCTCCAACACTGGAGAAGTGGAAAACTACAAATCCCTTAAAAGAAGGGCAGCCTGCAAATCCTTCATTTTGAAATTTTCTTTTATTATTTTAGTCTGGGTACCTGTTTGAAATGTGATTGTTGGAAACATACTGGATTGCAGCATCTTGTTACACATTGGGTCACTTCATTTTTTTGATGTTGTGCCATTATGGCAGATGGTACTGTGGAGGATTCCAATGTCAGCGGTGGGCAAGAGGAAGGCAATTCCAAGAAAGAGAAGGATAGAAAGGTCGGTAGTAATAAGATTGTATAGATCTGATCAATTAATTGGCTCAGAACTAATGTTAATACATAATTGCAGTGGTCACCTTTATCAACACTTGAATCATCATTTGAGGCGCTTAATGTGAAGAAGTTTGATGGTAGTATTCTATCTATATTCTCTGTTAATGACTACAAGGCTTTGACTAATGGGTTTGTTTCTCTTTTCTTTCTTTCTTTTTCACTCCTTTTAGCTGCGTTTGCTGTTGATCCTCTCTATCATCAAACATCCGCTCAGTTTGATGAAGGTGGAGCCAAGGGTCTCTTGTTGAATAATCTTGGAGTATATGGTGGCTGCCGGGTACTTTTTGATTCACTGGAAGTACCAGGAAAGTGTTCTTCATGCTCGATTCAGCATGATAAAGCAGAGGCAATTGATATTTCTTTTGCCAGAGGTTTGTTGCTTTTCTTACTACCTAGCCATTCTGGTTTCCGGTTTAGCATTTTCTAGAAGTTATTCCCATTCCCTTTTTTTCTTCATAGAATGCAGTGAACAGATGGTGTTTAACATGCCAAAAATGGGGGAGATCTCACCTAGTCTTATGGACATAGTCAATCACTTTGATGACGATAATAAAAGACCTTCAGATACATTTTCTTCTGGAACAAAACCAGCAGAACAAATTGATGAAGCTTACAGCAATGACACCGAGTTCAATGGTGATGCATTTGACAATGGTGGGACATGGGACTTCGATCATGATGACCAACCAAGTGTGGTTGACGAGGGAACTTATGGTGTGGACCCCATTTTACCGAGTCTTTATGAGGTGCTGGATATATACTATTAATAGAATTGTTTTTATATTTAATATCATGTACAATCTTTGGTAATCTTCCAAGAACAGAATGAAGCTACCTAATATACTGCAATTGATTTTTTCAGGAAAATGAACCAGTTAATTTTCACGACCCTGATATGGATGACAAATTTGCTGAGGTTGATGGATATTTGTTTTTGAGTCTTGGATTTACGCCTAAACTAAATGCCTGGGCAGGTCCTGATCACTGGAAGTATCGGAAGGCTAAAGGTAAGCTTCCATGGGTTGGTTGCAGGTGAATATGCAGTCTCATTAATTTGTGCTCCTTTTGCAAGAACTAATTCTTTTGTTATGTGATACATAATCAAATTTTCAGGTTCAGAGGATGTTGTAAAAGAAAATGGATCACCAGTAACGACTAAGAAGACAAAAAATAAGAAACAAGCGGCAGTTGATATAGATTTTACGAAAGCCTTGGACAAAGATCTGTCAGATGTTTTCTCACCTCCTAAGAATCCTAAGTCCCTATTGTTGCCTACCAATAGAGAACCTTGTAATACAACTCTTCCAGAAGATTGTCACTATCAACCAGAGAATCTTGTCAAGTTATTTCTTCTACCTAATGTTATGGTAATGTTGTGCTTCTTGTGCATCTAGATAAAGAATCTTGCTTTTGTAGTTTATCTTTACAAATGTTATCTTACAATGATTTTGTGTCGGTCGTAGTGCCTTGGGAGGAGAGGAAGAAAATCCTCAGGTGAGATAATTACTCTGACTGATCATTTGTGATATACTTTTCTTTGATGTATAAAATTTCTCCTGTCAATTCACTAAATTTCTTCTTAATTCTTATGCCATCCCATAGTCACAACTCACATATTTACCTGCTGTTACGTTATGAGTATCAGAGATGGTTGCTTCTTCTATAAAGTCTGCAGCATATTTAAAATATTTGCGGTTATTTTTCCTCAATTGAAACATTACAATTGATTGGTTTTGTTTACTTGCATTACAAGCTTTGGGTGCTTGGGATTCTCTGTTCTTAAATTTATTGTTTCTGGAGTTATAAAAAAAAGGTACTCCCTGCATTCCATAATAATAGTTGTTTTAGCTTCATGCACATGGATTAAGAAATTCATTTAATACTATTATTTAATAATTAAAATTTGTGTAAAATTTCATCACTACCCCTTTATGAGAAGTTGAAACTACTAATACAAGAGAGAATTTCTTGGGACAATGAGAAAAGCTAGGGATGATATAGGAAAGTAAATAATTTATTCTCCAAGAAAGTTGTAAATGACAAATAAATTGGAACAAATTTTTTTCTCTAGAAAGTCTATTATTATGGAATGGAGGGAGTATATCTTATCTTCTTTTTGTGATGAGCATGTGTATGTATCATTCTGTCTCAAGAGTCTGAGAATGCCTCACCAATTCAAATGAAAAATCTGCATTTGCTGTATTGAATAAATGTAATTATCTGGATCACCAAGCATGATGTGTTTTCAGCTACACCAAGTCAACAAAGGGATGACAATGAACCATTGCCGTCTTGGGATGATGAAACTGTGTTTGGTGATCAATTTGATGATGGAAATGGTTTTAGTGATGTGGAGGAATTTAACACACTTGTCTCTCAGCCCCGTCAGGTTGGTTTTTTGTGATGTACCAGTATATTCTTGCTTGAGCTGTTTTGATCTATTGTCACAAGTTTCAACCCCCCACCCCCCCAAAAAAAATTTAAAAAATATCTAACTATTCAATAGGGGTTATATATCCACATATTTTTATGGTTTCTGAGAAATGAGGAGACAAAAGAAATGGATGTAGTTACTCTTGCCTTTTCTAGACACACTGCTTCTGAAAGGATAATATTAAGGCAATAGTTACATTTACTCACTTTGAGCATTTAAATAATTTTCAATTCACAATAGTTATTTGATAATAAATTTAGGTTCCAGATATATTAGCATCTAGTTCTCTCCTACAATTCTTTCTAAAACCAAGATTTGCATTAAACGATACAATGAAATTACCTATATATATCCAATGTGTCTGATAGTATCAGGCAAATGGCAATAGTTCTTTTTACTGATAACATATTTCTTACCTAAATGACACAGGTAAATAAGATTGAAGTCCAGTATGACAGAACGTCCAAACAAGTTGATGTTCAGGCACTGAAAGAAACTCTTTGGGAGTCTCTGCAAGAATCACAACTGAATTCTGTTCAAGTAAGTTAAGATTTCCAATTATTGACAAATATATATGCAGTATCGGAATTTTCTCATACTAGTATAAGTTCCCTTGAAGTGAAGAATTTCCTTTCCATTGTTATGCTGTGTAATATTTAGACTAAACTGAAAGAGAATAATTCTTGTCTTCAAAATGGCTGTGTTTGTTGCTCTTCCCAGCATCTGGTTCGGTGTGCTTACTCTGTCGAGTAATTAATCATGACTTGGGATTTAGTTCACAGTGATTTCCAACTTCCATTTAGTTGCTACAATCCATATTATGAGAGAAGCTATACACTGGTACACTGTAGTTCTAATTAAGAAGATAAACGATTGTTTTTTGTACCAACTACTAGAACAATCCTTTAATTGGTGTCTGCGACTCTGCAAATTGGCGAACATCATAGGATACTAATGACCCAAAAAACTTAGAAGGATACATGGAAAGTTCCATATAGTTTCAGGTTGCTGATGTTGCCTTTAGGGTCTTCTCTTTTTATTGAAGTGGCTGAAAAGAATTCGTTATTTCAGGATGTTGATGTGGCTGTCTGTCTTCTTTTTTTGTTGAAGTGGCTGAAAGGGGTGTCTGAGTACTTGAGTGTAATATTACATAATAACCTAAAAGGGCTTAAATGCATAAATTTGACAACACGGGTTTAAGCAATTTTCCTATGGATTTTGATAACTTTATGGAAACCAAGGTGCTGCTCATGGACATAAATTATTGAAGTAGAGGTATCAAGTCATTGCATGCAAGTATGATGTTCAAGCAGTTATATCTGTCTTTTATAATTTTATCTTCACTTAACTAGAGAAAGTATCCAATGCTAATGCTACGGTTCCGTCCCTTGCCTTTTCAATTCTTCCCAAGTTTATCTGGATTATAAGCGGAGATATCAATGTTTTTGCTTCCGATATCTTGATGCTGTATGTCAACAATATCTTCTATTTAACAGTGTGTTGTTTGTCGTCTTTTTTCCTTTTCTTAGATGAAAATATAAATTTATGTTCTGAGAGTATTTTGCTTGTAAAAAGGCGCAGGGAGAAACAATATCTTTCAAGCATGCCTTGGCTGCCTTTCCAAATGACTGCAGGGCGGCTGCATCACTTGAGGATATCTCCCCGCACTTGTGTTTTATATGTTTGCTGCATCTAGCAAATGAGCACGGGTTGAGCATCCATGGCAGTGCAAATTTGGAAGATCTCAGTATACACCTTCCAGCCGCACAATGACGTGTTACTAAGTGCAGCTAATTAAAGTTTCATAGCAGTCCTATAATGTGATTTTGCTATGATGTGCATCAAATTGTAGCTTACTGCAACAATAATTTGTTAAGCTGCGTAATCATAAACGTAATGGTGTTATAGGCTAACTTTAATATCTGTATTGTCTATATGACGTGATCAAGATGTGCTGATTTTTGTGCCAGCATTCTGTTAATACATGATTTATCTTGCAACAAATGATTGAAAAGGGCACCATGTATTTTTATAAACAGTGTAGTTCTAGTGCTACTGCTAATTATGAATATGCATGAGAATAGAAGATTTAATAGATTTGGTATGTTGTCAGTTTCTCCTTAACTTTATAGAGATGTTTTATATGCCAAGTTGGCCTCTACCAGATACAAAATATAAATTTTGAAATTGATGATAATTACCGCCTGCCATTTGGGGAACGACATTTTTTGTCAAAATGTAGAGGACACATCGTTTGTTTTACTACCAAGTGAGACAAGTCAGTCGCATTAATGTAACAATATTGAAGAAGAAAAGGTAAAATAAAAAAATTCCGAATTACGTGTTTGAATTTGGGAAGAACCGTTCATAAGTTTGATGGAGCCATACCGCCATTCGTGTGAGAAATTATCTCAATGCTGCTATCTGAAACGTATTCTATAATTTTCTTGTCAAAATCATTTAACTTGTGAGAAATTATCTCAATGCTGCTATCTGAAACGTATTTTATAATTTTCATGTCAAAGTCATTTAACTTATGCCCAGCAACGAGACGGATATGGTCCAAAAGACCCCTCTCCATACCTCTCCTCCTTTGCCCAAGTTAAGTTTTTTTATTTTTTTAATTCAAAATCAAATAACATGCAACATTTCTATTACTAACAACATACTATATTACAAATGTTATGAATTTATAATGAAATAACCTAAATAAGTACATATATATATATATATATATATATATATATATATACACACACACACAAAATGCTAGTTTTAAATAAATTATGTATATGCATATAATCGGGTCGGGAGTGGAGGTGAAAGGGTTATCACATACTCGACCCTAACGTTATAGAGTTTAAAAAATCAAGTCCATTAAGGTCAAGATCAAACGTACTCATCGAGTTCAGGAGAAATTACCAAGCCTGGGTCATTTTATTTGATTTTAACACAAACAATTATAACTATAATAAATTAATCAAAAGACTATTAATTATCACATTTGTTTATTTCAAAAAACTAAAGTGGGTTATATCTATGAATTCATATTAATTTGAATTTTAAAATTATGAAAATTGGCTTCAAAACTGTCAAAAATTGAGACTTATATTTTTTGGGTCGGTGTAATGGAGTATATATAGATAATCCAATAATAGGTTGCATAATCTAGTCAAACAAATGTGACAGTATTCTCCTTTTGGAGAAGGGCAATCTTTTAATCACGATCTCAATTCCGGAAGAGCATTTTGCATGCGTAACCTTTAAGCTAAAACAACCTAAAATGCAAAACTAGCAGAAACCTGTGCTGCTTTTGCATAGACAGCTGCATTAGAAAGCCATACAAGTAGAGAGGAGGCTACTATGCTAACAGCGATAAGATTCTGATCTCTTGCTCCATTCTACATGATCAATAGCATAAAAGACCATGCCTACTCTCTGATGAGAAACTGATTACAATGAACATTACCTAATTCAGGTCTATACGAGGTCACTAGCATTTCACACAGCCTGTACATTTCCTTGAGACTGAGTATGAGACTTGGCAACTCCTTTCCAGCCTCTTTGACGAGCCCTAAGCTCCCACATTGCTGTCAGTTTCTTTTGTGCTGATAATGACGCTTCAGATTTTTCCCTGGCCTCTTCGCACGTTTCCATTCCTGAATTGCACTTGTCTGCCTCCTTTTGATATTGGGATGTCATCTTTTTGGCCTCGAGTAGGGCCATGTCAGCACGCTGCAGACTTTCTGTAGATTCTGCTTCCCGTAGCTTTAATTCCTCGGATAAAAGTTCTGCAAAATTCTTTTCTGTGTCTTCACTCACCTCTGGATCATGCTTTGCACAATCTGAAGGACATAACAACATAAAGAAAGGTACAAGCTATAAGAAGTGCATCATTACGGCTGTTCAAACCAGTGTTAATACAACCTTTGTGCCTTTACATCACAGGCAAGTGTTTATTTCATTTGCTATACGTAATTTAGGCCAGGCAGTTTATAAGACAAATTTTACACACAAACTTTGAATCATATCAAGTGGATCTTGGATTCTTTGTAGACTTCTGATGAGCATTACAAGTGCTGTAGTTGCTGGTGTGTGTACATAAAAATCAAATGAAGACGGGTGAATAATAAAAACCCGTGATTTAATTCATTGGCAGGTATATTTTGAATAGCTGCAGCTTTTAAAAAAGCTTGCATCCAAAAACACTGGAAATCAGCAGAAAGAGGTCCCAAAGGAGTCGCAATTACCAACGGAAAAAACAAAGAGGAGAAATGATTAAAAAAGAGTATTTCAATGTGTTTGTTTTAACACAAAATGATAGCATGAAACAATAAAGGATGCTGCTGCATCACAAAGAAAACCATGTGCATGTGAAACCAACTACCAAACAAACATAATACACAATTCGATCTCTGAAAAACTAACCTGCAAAGGAACTGTTGCTCAACCCTGCAATTAATGTAGACAACAAATAAAAATGAGTAAAGCACTCGTATAATTAACAAGTTAGTTGACAGAGATAATCAGGATATTAATAACAAGATTGATGGGGATCACAAGTCAAGACCAAAATAAAAAAAAAAATTATATTTGTTATTTAGAGTTTTTATCATATTTAATGTAAGATTAATTGATGTAATTTATTTATTAGTGGGGATTTAGGAATTTAATAATGATTTAAGATTTTAATAGTTAGTAAGGGTATTTTAGTCTTTAGTACTTTTATTATTCTCCAAGTAATATTAGGGTTATGAGTCTCTCTATATAGTGATGTAATCCCCAAAAGTCATTTAGACTACAAATTATTGATATTGAAGTTGATTACTATTGTTCATACCGTAGAGATATTTTATCTTAGTGTTGATTTGTGGAATTAATACACTTAAGAGACCCTATTGATTTAAATGTGGAGTTTAAATTCTAGTTTATTTTTCCATTAGTTCTTTATCTTAAATCCGTCCTGCATCATTTTTGGTATTACAGCTTAAGGTGTCTCCATTAATTTCTCCGACAGACCTAATATTCCAAAAGAAATGATCACATGCAGATAGAAACCACCGACAGAGCTAGTCTTTCCATAATGAATAGATATAAAATTCAAATAGAAACCCTGATACTCCTCTAGTTTGCAACATATCAAAGATTTTACTACTATATCTACTCTTCCAAAGCTCTTGTCAGATTACAGATCACTAAAGGTAGTATATTAGGTTCATGTATCACACCTAAAACAGAATGGCTCTTGAAAAACTACGTAAATGAAAGTTAGGAGTTTGAACAAATGCATAGTGTGTCATAAATGATATACTTTGTTTAATAAATTATTATAGGAGATTTATGCCTAAGTGAGGTGAAGAGGGTACAGGATATAGTCAAAAAATATATATGGAGCAATCTTCCAATTATTCAAAAGTTACTTGACAACCATTCTCAAAGCATATTACTACCAATAAGCATGGCAGCTAATGGAGTATAATCAGACTACAGATGTCAAAAGAGTAACATCACTGTTTCCAGAAATATTAAGGGACGGTGCCAATCCATCCTGCGCAGTATAATTCCCACAAAGTTCACCTTCAATTTATCATCTTGAGAAGGAAACTTATATTTCCAGTACGAATACATCTTGGCTAAGGCTACTTAATAAAACGATGCAGTTTTATCCATTATACTTAAGTTTTCAATTTTAGAGTTTTATAAAAAAAATTAATTATAAATTTTATACAAAGCTACTTCCTTTTATTAAGTACCCTTAGCCAAGCTTGGCTAAGGGACATGCCTTAGATTACCTTTCCCTGTACGTGTACGTGTACATATATATATATATATATATATATATATATATATATTGAGCTAATCCATATAGCAACAATGAAAGGAAACTCCAAAATTCCACTTCCTATCCTCAGCAAAAAGTGCAAGTAACATCTTCAGGTTTAAACGGTTTGGTATGGTGAGATTTTGCTAAACCCGAAACCAAATGGTTCCCAATCATATTTGTAAATAACAAAACTATTGGATGCACAAATTGGACCCAGTCCTAGTCGGTTTGGTTCAGCGCGACTTTTGGTATCATATTCCCACTGGTTTCTTTCTCGACTTTTGGTATCATATTCCTATTTGTCTCTATCAGTAGTAGATTGTGCAGTGCAGAGTTCTCTCTCTCTCTTCCAACAGTAATTCTTTTCATGTCAATCTCTTGTTTATCGGTAATTCATTTGTTTACTTTTATAAAAGAAGTTCATATGGTTTCACATTTATCCTGTCATAGTTCATGAAATTTCCAAAACAATTGTCTTTGATATTTTCTTATCCTTATCTACTTTTTATAGGTTTTTGTGAATGTAATGAGGAAAGTTTTCCCTATTATCGCAACCTTTCCTTTAACTATGGAACTGAATATTTTTATGACATCTATTGACTATATACTACTTGAAACCCTAAAAAAATATATCCTCCAGCCCCAGCTCCACCTCTCAACTTATTAAAAAAAATGAAAGGAAAAGGATATACCATATTAGATGCTTCAAATAAAGGTAGCATCTAAAGCCAGACCGAGTAACAGTTCCTTAATTCTGATGATGCCTCCTAATTCCCAGCCTCATAAGCAACAAGTATAGTTCGAGAGATCTATCAGTTTACAACGCATTCCTATTTCGTCCATACCATATCACTACATTTGCTTGGATATATAAAATTGGTCGACCTAAATAAGAGGGAGCATAGACAGACTAGTATTATACATAGGTGGCCACATTATGGGGTTAAAGGAGGACAGTATAGGAACAGAAAATGGGATCAACAATATGGAAGGCTGGGAGTATTAAAGTACAAGAAGCAAGATTCTCAAAAAATGGAATAGTGATATAGTCATTGGGGGCTTAAAAAGCCTAAAACCCAAGTTAATCATTATGATCTTGGATCTCGACACCAAATCCACCTAATTGAATGAATCAAGATACAGGATTCTTAGTTAGAAGATGTCCATATATTTCTATTGGATTTCCTGATTCAATATGCGGGATTGCGGGTGACTTAATTTAGCAAGATCCGACCGGCGACCAAGTCAATCCTAAATACTGATACCCAGATGATTCGATTGTATGATATAAATAGCAATTGAACAAATTAAGTACGTTCCAGTTGAAATTAATAACAAACGGGTGATGAGAAAGTGGAAATCAGATCTGGAGAGAGAAAGAGCAGACCTTGGGGAATGGAAAGGAGAGGCTGAGAAGAGCAATCACAGAGGCAGGGAGGGCAGGCAGAAGGAGAGGCGGCTAAACCCTCCATCAAATGCCAGTACAAAGGTGGACCCACTATGTATCCGGCTAAGCACAGCGCTAATATCCCCAAAGCCACCTTCAACACCACTGCTCGATGCTGATTCAGTGCCATTACTCTCTCCCTCTCTCTCTAGAATTATCTTTTTCTCTCTCTAGAATTACCCCTTTCAATCAAATTGACACTATCAAGTGAAGATGAACAAAATTGCCAGAAGAGACCTGTTTCTTCAGCACTTCTTTCTCTCTCTATATCTCCCTATATATACTCTTTAAGGCACCGACGGACGGCCGGCCGTAATATGGGGGTGTGGGGATTTGTTATCATCATGCTACTCGTTTTGTTCACCGACTTTGTGACTCAGGAGAGAGAACGTAGGGGCGTAGGGCCAGGGGTAATTTAATAAGAGGAAAGAATCGTAAAAGGGTGAAACTTTGTGCTAAAACTGTCAATAATAACTAATTTTGGTGTTTATTAATAGTTTAGTTGACATAAATTGGCACTACCACTTGTGTTTATTTTTTAAATAGTAAATTAAAAGTAATGAAATAAAAATTAATTAGTGAGAGAAACTTGAGACAGCATGAAGAAAAAACATGGTGATAATGATGATGACGGGCAAGGGAAAGAGAAAAAAAAAATTAAAAAATAGGGGAGAATAATTTTTAATAAACATCACATGACTGTGAGCTATTCAAGTTTATTACCTTCTTTATAGGATATATATTTGGATAACACTATTTTGTTCAAAATATTATTTTTATTTTAAAAAAATAAGTTATAAATGATTTTCAAGTGTGTTTATTTAAAAATCATTAGACAACTAAGCAGTTAATGTATCATAATTCTTATATTTGATATAGATAAAATTTGAATTAAGTTTGTTTTTGGTCTGGGTCAAATTTAATTTGTTTGACACATATAACGCATAATATCTATTTTTCCAATCCAATTAATTAAAATCATTTAACTAGTATGTAGTACTCTCTTTGTCCCAAATTAATTGCTCAGTTTTGACTTTTTTAAGTCGAATTGACTATTTTTAGAATTAATAATTAAGCATATATAAGTATATTTCTAAAATTATAAAAATTGGGGTTAGTAATAAATTGTATATACTTTCTTTTGGTTATAATCTCTTCACCTATATTTTAGCAAAAATAGTAAAAAGATTAATTTTAAAAATGGTTAATTTGATTTTAAAAAGTTAAAATTGAACAATTAATTTGAGACGGAAGGAGTAGTATTTATTTTTCCAGTAATTCTCTTACAACTGCACATGTTATCAATATTTTATAAAGAACAAACACTCTAGCATAAATCACGCACCCATGCACATGGCGGTGATTACTTGACAATAATATAAAATAGAATACTCAAATTCTTTAAAAAAAACTGCCCAGCTAACATAGGAATATTATGTGACATACTTTTATAAGCAGCTTCAAGATTAGTCAAAAAATAAATTTCTATAATATAAGTTCAGACTAGTTACCATGCTTTAATTTTTTTTAGTTTTAATATAAATAACTAAATAACAATACTAAATAAATTATAAAGTATTACTACTACCTTTTTTAAAAAAAAAATAAACAAAATTATTTAAAATTTCACAAGTTAAGTTCAAAAATTCAAAAAGTATTAAATATCACATCCTAAGTTTTTGAATTTCTGGCCGTAAAAATAAGTAGAAACTTATATCGACAAAAGAAAATAAAAAATGATATATATATTACGAAAGTTTATGTTAATTTTTTGAATAAATATTAATAGTAATTTTTATATAGGGATGTATAATAAATAGAGTCTTTTATAATCCTATCAATTCCATATAATAACTATTTTTGTAATTATAATTTAGTATAAATTTACCCTAATATATAATAATAATAAATTTCGTAATTATAATTTAATATAAATTTATCTTAATACATAATGGAACTAAAAAAAAATTAAAAAACATATTTTCAGTCCACATATATTCCCAATATATTTTATTTTAGTACTCGCATCAACTGTAAAAAGTTAAAAACGGACCCAACTGTACTATTCACTACCACTTGAAACATAGCAAAAGAGGGTGAAACCAAACCCTAATTCATTCCCCTGAATCTTGAATCAACAATTCGAAAATGGCATTCGAACTCCCAACGGATCTGATCCAGCAAGTCCAGATCGCACTCCGAAATGACGCCGGACTCTCCACCTACGACCCTCACGACCCGTCACTCCCGTCCCTCCCCTCTCTCGGCGCATCGATCGCCGGGATCGACCCGTCTACACCGGCGTACCTAAGGTGCAAAAATTGCAAAGGTAAGCTTCTGAGAGGAATTCAGTCTCTGATTTGCATATACTGCGGCAAGCAACTGCAAAATAAAGACCTTCCTCCTGACCCTATCTCCTTCACTTCCACCTTCGGTTTTCAGTGGTTGCTTCAATCTTTGGAACTAGATGAATCTGTAAGCCTTATTTTTATTTATGTGTAATATGTACATTTATGTTGGTTTTGTGTGGTAAAAAAAATTAGTTACTTATGGCCAAAGGTTGCATTTCCGGCTTATATGAGTAAAATAGCGAATTCGATCCGTACCAAGAATTTGATTGCGTGAGATTTTGTGAAATTGATTGGAAGAATTGGTGCATTATTGCTATTTCAGTTCAGTTACTGTTATCTTTCTAGATTTTAGCTTAGTGTTTAGTTTTCAGGCTTAAGGTGAACGTTTCTAGAATGAGCTTTTCTGAGTTGGGGTATTTTTGTGTGGCTCTACCTGATGCCATAGTCATCGTTTATTTAAGTTTTTGACATCAGTTGTACTGCATCAACATATGTGAGTGAGTTCAATGGATAAAAGTGGATGTTTAAAATTAAAATGTAATCTATCTTCCATATATAAATGTATATCATCATGGAGCTGTAATGATGCCAACAAGACTACGTTTTTATTTTTATCTTCTTGTTTTTTTAGGGGACGGATTTTTCTGTCATCAAGTAATACAGTTTGAAGTTAAATTTTACAGACCTTGGTGAATTGCTGTGTCTCACAAATTTGTTATAATGTTTTGCAGGAAACTGTTGAACCTTCCACTCAAGAATCTGAATCAAACAGAGGGCAGAGTACACCAAAGCAAGAAATTTCTTTGGGTGATCTCTTAGATTTACAAATCACATGGCCGGATGAACCAGAAAGGCCTGAAACAATTGTTACAAACAATACCTTGGAACAAAGCAGCGGCTCTGTGAATTTAAATGGAGCTGATCTGGACAATATATTTTCAGGTTCAAGTATGTATCTCGGCACGCCTGCTGAACCAGTTACAGCAAAACAGATAGAGAGTACTGAAACTAAAGCCTCTGTAGGTCAAGAGAACCTTAGTTTCTTTTCAAGTTTTCCCTCTGCTGAGTCAGCTGTCACATCTTCTGAAGATAACAGTGGCGACTCATTTTCTGGATGGGCGGCAGACTTTCAATCTGCCAATAAGCATGAGGGTTCGAAATCCTTAGACCCATTCATAGGTTCCACTGTTGATCTTTCTTCCCACATGGACTCAGTCTTCGGATCAGGAAAAGACCATAAAGCTGGAGAGCTAGAGGATGATTCAAGACCTGCTCCATCTATGTCTTATGACTGGATGCAAGATGAGCTGTGGAAAAATGTGAACTCCAAGGTGTCTCAAAAGGCTGAGCACTTTGGTTCAAGTGTTGAAGCTAAAGATAGTCCACTTCATAATATAGAAAATCCGTCTTCTGAGGGTCTTGATTGGTTTGAAGATAATCAGTGGCAGACTAACATTACAAGTGCACCTAGAAGTAACACCATCGATGAACCTGATGATTCTTTTGATGAATGGAATGATTTTACAAGCTCAACTAATGCTCTAGATCCTTCGGGAATTGCTTGGAAAGAAAATGCTGCTGTTAATGACCACACGTCAGAAATAAATTTGTTTAGCTCCGGTAACTTGCGAGACAATGAATTTGGTAGCTTCTCGCAGTCGAATCTCTTTTCCGACTCACCTGGTATTCAAAATGATGCTGCATTAACTAACAATATCCTTTACAAAGATCCTGCTTCAGACAGGTGTGTACTCTTTTCTTGTAAAAATGCTACTTCCTCGTTCAAGTTTCCCATTAGTCAATTGTAATTGGTCTTTCAATATTGATTACAGCGCCGTCCATATTACGAAACTTGTTAGTCTGATAACTTTTTATTCTGATGCCTGACTGCTAGGGCTTCAGGCTATCATTTGGAACTGTTTACAACCAGTATTATTAAAAAACATTATTTTACAGCAGTCTTGACCTAAGGTGTAAATAACGTTGCATTTCTGAATAATTTGAACTTTTTTCTTTACCATGTTTTTAGAAAAATTGTGGTTCTGATTGTTAAAAGATTGACTATCTGTCTAGCATCAAACCCTTTGTAACCTTCTTGACTTTTAAAGCCTGATGCCTCTAGAATTCTAATTTTAGATGTTAATAATGAACTGTGAGATTAAAAGTGAGTTTGCAGTCAATGAGAAATTTAACCAAAAGAGAGAAATAAATGCCATTAAGATTTGAGCAAAAGGGTGATATGGCTTGACTGGCTTTAAGCAATATGAGTAAATATGGCCTGTGATCTTCAACAGCTATGTCATCTTTCCTTGTGCACCTTCAACTTATGACATATTCAAGGCTTTTCCTTTGACCTTTTGTGCGCATAATCAACTCAAAATTGTCTTTTGCACTGCATAACGTATCATTCTATGCTGTTTATGCAATAATTACGGGTTCTTCTAAGACACCCTAATATTGGTGTTTTGTGAGTTTTTGGGACTGGTTTAGCTTTCCTAGCAAAATTTGACATAGAAATGGTTCACAGCCTCCCTCCCCACCCCCACTCCCACTCAACTTTATGATGAATCACATAATCGAGCTTAATACATAGAAAGTGTAGATTACTATGCCTATATAAATATTAATAGTGATTATATCAAGTTCGATACTATTTTATATCATATGCATGCACTTTAGATGATTCAGTCATGGAATGGTTTATATTTCATTATGGATGATCTTTCTTATATATTAGATTACTAAGTGAAAAAGAGTTAGTGTTTGGCATTGATGATGAACATTGTTAATCATTTCATATAGTCGAACAATAACCGGGAAAGAAGTAATCTGATCTAACTATTTTACAGAAAGTTCAAATTTTACTTTTGATTTCCTTTCAGTTTGCAGTGGCATCAACCTTACATCTATTTGCCTTTTTGTAGGATTGACAATGCACAAAGCAAAGTTGAAGAAACACCGGAGAATTTAGATGTTTTCATTCCAACCACACAGTCAAATGATGATGTAGGGATGTTAATGTCACAGATGCATGATCTCTCTTTCATGCTTGAGAGCAATCTCTCGGTACCCTCAAAATTAGAGGGTCCTAGTTCAACTCCTAAAGATTGAGACTTGAGTTTGTTGTTCACATGCATTTATTTATTGGGATAATAGATTTTACCATAAACAGTCTCTGATGGCTGATGACGGTTTGGATGAGGTTGGGACTTTGACGCAAAGAGTTGATTAGTTTAGTGGAAGTGGCAGGAAAGTGGAAAAAGTTCCTGTTCTTATTATCAGTGTTTGGGGTGGAATGATTGATCGTTTCCTTGGCAGAGTTTATGGTGCTCCTGAGGTCTTGTGGTGGCTTCTTTATTCTCATGGAGGGCTGCATGGGGGGCCATGTTGACTCCGAATAATCTGTTGAATAGGGGAAAAAATCGGTTGTGGTTGCCATGACTGGGAATCGCAGGAACACCTGCTACTCCATTGTGAGCTTGTGAGAAATATTTGGAGCCTTGTGGCTTGTCTTGTAGGCATTTGTGTGGGTGATGCCAAGGCTTGGAACTGTTGAACTTTTACTTGTCAACAAAAAAAGATCTATTCAGTATATATATGTGTTTTGGTAGTTCCATTTTTATTTTATTTTTAATTCAAATTCTTCATCAATTTGAGTAGCCATACATACATATATGATTCATGACTTCAAAGTGCAAGTTGATTCCATGTACCGAGTGGTCTTGTTAGATTATATTAATCGACACACATATCACACGAACCAGGCAACAAAAACGTAAATGTGTGCTACAGGAGCAAAATCCTCAAGACATTGATTTATTTACAGCAATGAGTCTGCATAAAAATAGCCAGTTAGACCACACAGTACAGTACCTGCTTGCTAATTGAGTAACTTTCTAGTTTCTACCCTAGATTCCTTCTGGCTTGAAAATGTATTTGATAATAATATATAGGGGATGGTTAACATTGTTACAAATAATAGTATAACTATGTAAACACTGTTATATAAATGATGAGAACAAGTGTCATAAAGACGTATGTTTACCAAAAACATTGTTATAAAGATGTATACCGAAAAATATTTTTATAAAATATGTTTAGCAAAACACGGTTATAAAGACGATCCTTTTCTCAGCCGCATTTTATTTTTTCCTTATATGGATTATGATCCTAATCATCACATAATTAAACACTTTCCTCATCGTAGAAGTTTTACTAGAAATACTCGTGGTATGCTGCCAAGTGCCAATAGCAAATAAGGAATTTCTCCCCAAAAAGAAAAGAGAAAAAAAAGGAATAGGAGAACCCGGAAAGTCAAAACAATTACTCCAATAAGCAGGCAAAACAAAAGAGAAAATAATAAAACACAAAATCCAGTTCTTAGAAGTTTTACCACTGCCCTTCTCTTATCTATACGAAGAAAAGAAAGGAGCTAGTTGGATCACATGCATGTTTATTTAACATAATAGTTTACCATTATTATACATGAACAAGGAGAGAGTTTATAGTGGATTAGTTCTGCTGGTTGTCTATTCTTAGATTCTGGATAGCGTTGATTACATCCCCAATTGGTTCTGTAGTTGCCCAGTGTCCTGTTGTCACATTGTAGAATAATTGTTTCAGCTTTTGCAAGGTTCCTGTGTCGTCCTGCAAATTCCATAAAGGCCACACCAAATCCTAAAAATATGTCTTTCTATCTAAAGAATGGCAATCAAAGAGAGATTTTACCGTGTGCGTTTACAACCCTTACTCTTGGTGTTTTCACGTTTTTGCTGCTAAAACTGGTTTTGCTTCCACTTTTTCAAAGCAAGAACAATTTGCAAATAACATTTTTTGTAACTAATTTGAAAATAAAGTGGAAGTAGAAAACAAATATTGGAGTAGAAACAGTCAAGAAAAAGGGCCCTTACAGTTGAACAAGAAACTTGTGCCCTTTTGAGCTGTGATTACAAGTTATTGAAGATAGTGGACTTACACGAATGGCATTGATGAAGGCAGTACTCCTCAACTGTGGCGGAAGAACGCGTCTTAACGCATCACAGGCCCTGCATTTCACAACCACAAATCACACCAACTTATGCTTGACCAGTACATGTGCATATAATAACAAAGCAACATGCCCCAAGAGGGCAGCTTGGTGGTCACAAAGCCATGCTTGACACCATTGGTGTTTTGATTGAGCTTTTCCCATCCCGTGTTCTTCATATGTAACCAAAGGAAAAATATAACAAACTGGCATCATCACAAAAACATTAAAGCAGTGTCAACGAAAAATTCCAACTGACCTTGGCGCTTCAGACATCCTAAGGTAGCACTGAATTATATTTTTCAGTAGTCGCGGTGCCGGTGTATCACCCATTTTTTCAAGCATCATGGTAAAAACACGATTCACTGCAAAGAAGCGGTCCGGAAAACCACAGCAGTATAGTAGCCCCTCTTGTTCCGTCAGTATTTTTGACAGTATCATGGTTGCAACCTGTGTAGCCAAAATTGTTTACCATAGTCCATTATAAGATCTTAACATGTTTTGTGAGTGATCCAAGCTAAGTAATATTTGATGGCATGGGCATTTTGGTAAGAATATTTGAGTGTTTAATTCTTTCAAGGCAAGTCAAATCCTTGATATTTAATAATCTTATACCTGCCCTAGGTAATAGGGGATAATGCTTTCTGATCGAGTTGAATTTCCTTTAAGACCAATTAGACAGCCAAATAATATATTTTCTCCATTCTAAAATTAGGGATATAATTTGACTTTTGATGTCAAACGACGACATATTAAACTTTAAAATTAGTATGACTCATAAAAGTTTAGAATGAAATAAATTTTGTGATTAATAGTTTTTATTATATACTATACAACTATAATAATTGTATCAACTAAAATCAAATAAATTCACATCAATTTGAAGTTTAATATGCCGTCGTTTGACCTCAAAAGTCAAATTGTATCTCTAATTTTGGAACGGAGGGAGTATTTCTATTTTCTACATAACATCAGTTAAATTTAAAGTAGGAGCTTCCTAAAAGAGAACCAACATGTTATCAAGATATGGATCACTTTGCAGGGACCAAATGTTCCCGGCTTACAAATTAAAATATCTAGTTCGGTAATTAAATTTTAGATAACAGTTTTGCAGCAGAAAACAGGTTAAGAGTAAAATATGGTAACGCTTGCATAATAAGATCAAGTTATTATGGACACTTACTGATTGTGAAAGTATATCACCCAATTCTATACAGCGTAAGCACATAGGTACCATTTCTGTTTCAAGGAAAAAATGAACCGCCTTTGGCACAATGGCATCATCATTCTGCATAACAATGAAGATTCAGAATCTAACTTCATCGGACAAAACTTATAGGCAAAATGGAACGATTTAAATCTGCTCATGGAAATTATCAAATATTATACAAAAGATATCAGAACCGTTGCAAAATAAAAATAAATAAATATGCTGATGGAAATTATCAACATTATACAAAAGATATCTGAATTGTTACAAAATAAAATTAAATAAAATAGTGTTGCGTGTATATAATGTAGTACTAATATCAATGTTTGTGATTTTGAAAATCTAAACATATATGACAAATTATTAATTAATAAATGGTCTATCTGACCAATCTCAATGTTTGTGATTTTGAAAGTCTAAACATATATGCCGAATTATTATTAATAAATGGTCTATTTGACCATAAAAGTATATTTATCCGGGAACAAAGGGAATAATAATTTTAAGGAGTACAAGCACACATTCAATGAACGAAACAAGATGGGGGATATATTATATGGGATATAGATATACGGAAAATCACCTTCACTAGAGCAGCAATAGCCCCCAAGCTGGTAAGCCTTAGATATTGAAAAGGTCTTCCGGTCTCTGTGGTCTTGAGAAAAGGGTACTGATAATGTGGTGTCTTAACTGCAAAGGATGACATCCAGTTACAAGTGGATCAACAATGTCTGTGCGCCAACAGGCCATATATAATTCTTCAATGATAACTCATTGAAGATCAGCTAGAAAATGAAAGTTGCAACAGTTTCGAGAACTCTCATATAGAATTTTATTTAGCAAAAATAAGAAACCAAAATGATTTCCAAAGGAGAATACCATTGAGGAATTCCATCTTTGTATCTGGGTGAGACGCCAGGCACTGCGTTCAAGAAGAAGGCAGAATCCGATTTCAGATCAGTGGCACATAATAAATTATTTTAAATCTCTTTATATGTACTTGGTAACAATTTTAAATTTAGATTCTGTTTACCGTGTTTAATAGATTGAGAGTTATTGAAAGAATTAAGAATCTTACTCAGCATGGGTATTTTTGAACTTAAGTTGTCTGCTTCAGTACTTTAGCATGGATTATCAGTAGTTATCAAAAATACAAGGCCTCAAAGAAACAAAATTGAGGAAGTTCAATAAAGGAAAACACATTATTAAAATTGCTACTAGGAGCTAATGCTTTTGCAGAGTTCATCTGAAAAGAGAAAGGTTCGTTCTATGTTCTAATATATTATCTTGTTTGTTTTTGGGGAATTCTATAAAAGCAAATAATTTCTCCATGATGAGCTACTGATGCAATAAGCAGCTGAAATAGAAGAAATCAGAAATTAGGGACAACTTAAATCAGAATTTAGAGTGGAGAAAGAGAAAAATTACCTCCATTGCTACAAAAAAGTTGGACAGCAGGAGGGAATCTAAAAGAAAGTATTTCCTTTATCTTTATGTAACTTAAGTAAGCAAATGTTTCTCTGAAACGAGTTGAGACTAATAGAAAATAAATAAGTAATAATACGTCGAGCATGACAGTTAAATTTGAAAACGACAAGGAACCATAAAATTCCGGAAAGCCTTACTGAAATTGAAATGAATAATATAAAGGATCTGTAGGTAATTGCTCAACAGTCAAAGCAAAAACATGTATGTGATCGCTTGCATAGAAAGTGCAAAGTTCACTGTTATGAAAATTAGTGGATCCGATAATCCTTTGGATAAAATTAAGGATCATATAAGTACTGGTTGATTAAGCATGACTTAAATTCTTAAGGATTATTAATTAATCAGAAGAATTAATTTAGCAATTTAATACTTCTAAGAGGAAACACAAGGAGAAGAGATGACCTGAAGTAAAGCAATAGCGTTACAAACTCTAGTAGAATCTCTGGTTGTAAGCTTGTCAGGTGTTAACAGATGGTAATTAAATTGATGTTACTTCCTGAAATAGAGAAGATGTATATGTGGTTGACTGATAAACATGCATTTTCAAATACTAATTTGAATGAAATGCACAAAACAATAGGTGGAACTAATTAATGGAATTCTCCGACCACGATTTTGATGCATTATTGGAAATCATAAATCAATTCTAAACGCAAAAGCCATATATTTTCAAAAACATAAATTAAACTATTTAATGCCAGAACATTTCCCATATTTCAAGACTCCAGTTTCCGATTATCTCACAGTTAACAGAAGTAGGATATTATCAACTACAGGACTATATATTAACACCTACATATGATTAACCAGATTAAATTAAGCATCATTTCAATGGTGAAGCATTTTGGATGGGCATACTGATATGAGTAGATAAATTGTATTGAAAGAATTCCATAGTGAGAGAGCCAGTTCTTCTTCTGTCTCTCTTTTCTGTATTAACAAAAATGCATAGGTTAGAACTGCTAGAATATATCACAAGCAGCAGAATAAATGTGAGGTACAAACATTAAGATCTTGACTTATGCACATTAATTAAGAATAAGCAGGCTTCTAAACAAAATCAGAGAGAGGAATTATGATGATTAACTTTAGATATGCTTTAAAGTAAATTACAGATTCCTTCTTATAACTTCTTGTTCAATTAAACAAACTTAGTTTGATTAAAATTTAAAATATAGCTGAAACGATATGGACATAAATAAATTTTCACTTCTAATTTTTTTTTTTTGAAGCAACTGTCAAAATAGTAACTACAAGAATTATTTAAACGCCATTGACTTCATAAATAATGTCCAATAAATTACGAATCGAATAACAAAAAATATATGGAGCTTGATGTTTGAATATGATAGTTTGCTAGGGCGGCATAAATAGCACATTCAAGAAAGTTTATTAGTATAGAATTTTTTTTAATCAAGAACTTTTGTTTAGTACTATACCTAGCTTAAATGACGAATGGATCATATATAGTACAACTCCTTAGAAATACATTTTTTACTCTTTGAGGTTAATTTGTGAAATTCTAAATTTAAAGTAACATTTTTAAATTAATAAGATTTATAAAAATTATGAAATAATAAATCTTATATGTAGTTGTACTTTTAAATAGTTTAAAATAGAGAATTGATATTTTCACATAAAAAAATTTGATGTTACCACAAAATCTCTCTCACATAAAGAAGGTGTGGAACATATCAATTCTCTCAAAATATTCATCATTATATATATATATATATATATATATATATATATATATATATTTACTAAAATTAAATGAATCTAATTATCAAAAATAAATAAATTCAAATAAATTTTGAGTTTAAAAATATTTTAAATTAAATAATAATCTTATATTTCATAATGGAGGAAGTATTGACTTTAACCCCATAGATTTTGTGAGAAAAATTGAGTGGAGGTGATTCGACACACTACTGTTAATTCTTTCTTAACAATTTATCTAGAGTTAACTAATTATAATATGAGTCCATGACGATTCCCAAAACGGGTGATGTAAAAGATTTCATCTTTCACTAAAATGAGCAAAAAATTGATCAGCTATATCGAATTTCGAATCCAGAAGAAAAACCTACATACAAGAAGATCAACAAAACTTTATCAGCCCAAAACTGAATAATTTCATCATCATCAACCAAATCAAGCAACGTAATATATATATATATATATATATATATATATATATATATATATGGATAGATAGATAGAGATAGTACATTGAGAAATATACATACATGCATGTATAGATATTATACCTTGCTGAGAAAGGAGAGAGCCTGCTCTCGGAAGTGAGGCTCATGGAGTAACTGAAGTAACTCTTCCACGGTGGCCGACTGCCAATTAATCGGCGATTTCCTAACCGAGCTGGTACTAGTACTAGGAAAAGCACCACCCATTGTGGAGTCCGCAAAGAAGGAATATTCCGACATATCGGCGGGTTACCGTCGACCGACCCAAAAAACTAATCAAGTAGTAATTAATGCAGAAGAAAGAGAAAATAAGCAGAAATTAAGAAGCACACTGAAATGAGAAATCTTACTTGGAGTCTACGCACCGAGTATTTTGTCTCTTATTTATAGTGGATACTGTATAGGAATAAACATGGTTCTAGCGTCACCGGAGGAGGGATAGAAGTTTGGTGCTACTGGTTGTCGGTGTTGCAGACGTCACGCACGCGCGGCTTCGTAATGGCAATATTCGAAACAGATTAAAATTAAGGTGTCAGTTTTTCAGACAGTAGCTAATTATATTATTACACGTGGGTGAGGACCTTCCTAACGTTTGACACACAAGCAAAGAGACTGCTACGTAAGATTTGGGCGCTCTGATGTTTCTCGTGCTTTTCTTTTACTTCGTTACTCCCGAGGAAACGCAATTGTACACGAATGGAGAACTGGAGGTGTGATCAGATGCGAGAATACCTGTGTTAAGGTATACATACATTTACTTAATTCTAGAACTAGAATAAGCGGAAATATTGCTCTAAACGCATGGTGGTGAGTTTTTATTTTGGAGGAATAAAAATAAAAATTAGAGCCCTTAATTTTTTCTTAAAATTTTTAAGACAAGTTTTAGCTTATCCTTCCATCCCTTTTCAGATTTTCCTCAAAATAAAATTCACACACACACACACATATATGTGGTAAATAATTAACTCAAAAACTCAATAAATGATGAAATTAAGAAACATGGTATTCGATGAAACTCTAACTTATACAACATTATTTAACATTGACAAAACTATTAACTTATCAATAATTCAGTTAATTTAGTGACATATTACTTGAGCAATGTTAACTTATTCGTCATTGTTTAATAACCACCAAAATCGTTATAACTTAACTATAATTCGGTAGGTTCATTTGATGGTGTATTGCGTAATGTATTTTATATTATTTAATAACGAACAAAACTGTTCACGTAATTTAGTTAATTTAATAATACTACACGTGAGTCCTGTTAACATATTACATACCTGTGAACTTTTTGACTCACAATTAGAATTTTAGCTTGCGAATACATTCTGAATTTGACAACTCATGTTTTTGAATGTTGGCTGAGTTTAAACTTAGGCTAAACTTATTTTAGTCTCCTCTCTCTCCTCTCCTTTTCTCTCTCCTCTCTCTTATTTCCTCCGTTTAAAGAAAAAAAATAAAAAAACAAAAAAATAATCTTTTTTTTTTATTTTTGCTCCTCTTTTTCTCTCTCATCTCTCCTCTCTCCTTGTTACATGACAATTTCCGTCGAAAAATTGGTCAGTCTGGCTAAAAGTGATACATTTGTTATTTTAAAATACTTAAAGGTATTGATTGAAGATTCTTAAACATTGAGTATTAAATTGATTTTCATTCAAACTTAGGGAGACAATTTTGTCATTAGTCCTTAAAATTATCTCATAATGAACAAACGTAATCATTATCAAAAGAATTATAGATCTAACTATCACCATGTCGTTTTCTTGTCCGAACCCACGTTATTTAACTCGAACAACTATCGCCATGTCGTTTTCTTGTCCGAACCCGCGTTGTTATTTAACTCGAATAAATGTTCGGATAGTGTATTTTGTAGTCAAAAGAAAACTTGAAATGCATTAAATTGAAAGATTAGTTTGGGGTGCAAACTGAAATATAGTCATAATTTTATTTTTGCTAATCTTAAGGGTCTAGATGATATGAGATCATAATATTAATTTAGTGCACTTCTTGTGATTAACTATATATGTCATAAATTATCATTTATTTTATTAAATATTGCATTACTTAAAACACATTTAGAGCAAAAAAAAAATTAAAAATCCCTATACCATTTAAATTGGTGGATAAACCATGATAAGTTAAGGAGCTCAAAATGGAATAACCTACACAGTCCCAAGCCCCTACAACGGAGATGTGTATTCGAGCTTAATCTAACAATAAATGATATTCTTAATTACTATTTAATATAATTAAGAAACAACTTGAATAACTTAACTCACTCCGGGCGCATTCATTAATAATACGAGTCTGGCGCCGATCGAGTTACTTCCTCTCTTCTCTTCAACCTTCAACTACTTAATCTGTTTCAGTTTAATAGAATATTAAATAGAAGTGCTGAATTTATAACTTAAGTATATACTTAAATGTGTATAGGTGATGCTGTCTCATTCAGTTGGGTGTAATAATTACCCTAAAGTGACCTTATTTTAGCCCCCATTTGTGAGAGCTATATAACATTACAATGAGATTCACAATCAAGTTCACAATTACAATACTAGAAAAATACACATTAACAACGAGAAAATTACAATAACTAATTATGAACACTACACGAAGGAGGAAGTTAAAAGAAAATAAAATCACAAATAGGTGTAAATCGAATATGAAAAAATCGATTGTTTGTTGTGTGTGTGTGTATATATATATATATATATATATATATATATATATATATATATATATATATATGAGAGTATGTGTCTTAGACATACAAGTTTGTTTGTATCCTGCACCTAATACGACATATTTTTAATTAACAAATTGATAAAATATCAAACATACTATTAATAAAATATTTTAAAATAACAAGACGTACATAAGGTTGTGTTTGTCTAAGAGACACACTCCTTTTTTCATATATATATATATATATATATATATATGTATGTAGGTATATATGTATATTGTTAAAGTGAGGCTTCAAAAAAATATATACTATTAAACTGAAGTTGTTGAACATATAAAAAAGAGAGAAAAGAAAATAAATAAACCACTGTAACCAGATCTCAATAAATGATTAACACAACAAACAGAGATTTTTTTCTTGTTCTTTAATTTAATGAAGATACCTCTGCACCTCCACTTTTTCTTTCAAACTAGATAAATTGAAAAAGTAGCTAAAAGTCATACGTCGAACAAGCCCCATAAATTAAATATTTGCATATTCATTTATTTTGAAGCAATAGCTATACTTCATATTTCTATATATTGTGTAGACCAATGAGGTAAAATATCAAGTGTATACACTTTTACTAATAATAACGTACCCACATTAATGTACGTAATTTTATAACAATTTATGCCTCAAGCCTTCAAAGTCCATTTGTTATAGTTGACAAACAGCAATGCCAATACTCCTGATTTAAAAATAGTAGAGGATGGAATTCCATATTTCCCTTTCCCAAACAGCCCTTTGAAAAATGCCCAGAAGCATAGCACCACCCATGAACTACATATAATCTCCCCTATTCCCACTCCGTTATTCCCACCGTTAATGATCACCCCTACCACTCCAATGACTAACGCCGTTAAGTTAACTAGCAAAATAGCGGTACCCGGCAAGAAAACTGGTGACTTGTCGAATGTGAATTTTCCAGCATTACTATTGGTGTCACCATTATCATCTTTGTGTTGTTCCTTTTGTGTGACTTCAAAAGCGGTTTGGGATAAGCCTAAGAGCTTAAGAACAACGCTCAAAAATCCAAATAACCATGACGACATGCTATTTACTCTCGCCATCCGCTGGTTGTTCCACCATGCACGAATCGATAGACCAGTTCTAAGATACTCAGATAGTGTATAAAGATTATAAATTATGAAAAGCGCCACCGGAATGAGAAATGCCGGATCCTGCACCTGCATGCATGCATGCGCGCATGGACAATTATAAGATATACTTACGTATAAATAATATATATTTTATATGTCAAGTTAGTCAGCATAACATACGGCTTAGTTGGCTGGGTGTATGCTTACGTCATGTACTACAACCCTATAGTTGGTTTTTATCAAGATATATATATATATATATATATATATATATATATATATATGTGTGTGTGTGTGTGTGTGTGTGTGTGTGTGTGTTTGTGTGTGTGTGTGTGTGTGTGTGTGTGTGTGTGTGTGTGTGTGTGTGTGTGTCCAATTGTGTTACCGAAAATTGGCATAATATTGACATAAATACTTAAGTTAAAGCAAGATTTTCATTTTTATTTGGAGATATACATGTTAATTTGCAACTAAATAAATAGAGTCGCATGATCGAAATTCATCGACCCACACATATAAATGCCTCTGTATTTTTTATTAGTGAATCACAAAAATGTTTTTAATAGTCCTCAAACAGTTAGATATAAACTGGATAGTTGTGATAATTTGTCCTTACCTTGGGCAGAAAGTGTGAATTGGTGATGATACAATAGGCGGGTAGAGCAGCATAAATTATCTCAGGAATAGATCGTAAAGCCCAAATCAAAATCCACATGTAGGCTAGGCATTGCCTAAACTGGAGCCTCCCATTAAAAGTGGCAAAAATTGGGCTTTTAGAGCTGAATAGAATTTCAAGAAGCCCAGTGGACCATCTCTTCATTTGGGTCATTGAGGCAGGCCCACCAGAAGGTGCACACCCGAGAAACGAGGGTGGGTTGGTCAAACAACACATGGACCTCCATCCCTTTCCATGGATTCCATGTCCCGTGAGGATATCTTCTGTTGCAGACCCATACATCCAACCAACCTAAAATAATCAAATTGCCAAAAAAAAAAATAATAAAAAAATGGTTCAAAAATATTGCAGCAAGCACAAACCAAAAATGGAAAGTTAAGTCAACCTTATGGACCTTATTTAATTTCAAATAAAGCCTTGAAATGAATTATCACATGTCATGTTTTGTAATTTTGTGAGATCTAGAAAATGATCAGATCTTCAAAAATGTATGTTGTGACATGTGTTGTTCCGTCCTTGTGTTTGATTACTATATATAGATCACGAACGAATTGAAAAGACGATATTGTTTTTGTTTTCCGTGCCACTTGATTTGAGAAAGAAGGCTGGCTTATCGTTTTAAAAATCAAGATATGTGGGCAAGAAACTTTATGAAAATTTGTCTCATATATATATATATATATATATCTCACCTCCGTGCCCCAGCCGGTACCATGTTCATAGCTACAGGCTGCAACTTGGTTTGCAGCCTCAATAGAGCCAAAAAGCCCCCCCACCTTATTACACGTCGAGGATCCTGATAAAATTTGAGCAGCTGCTTCGATGAATTTCTTCGACTTTCCAAACTTTTTATGCAAATCTTCAACATCAAGTTTTTCTAACAAATAAAAGATAAGAAAATAAATATACTAAAAATTATAGATATACATGCATGCAAACAAAAAAGTCCATCTCAATATATATATATATATATATATATATATATATATAGCACTGAAAATTATTACTAAGATTAAGTTTTCACGTGCATACCATTGGTAGGTTTGTCATCTGGTGATAACCCGTAAATAACTTTTCTTCTATGAAAACAATTAGTTCCTCCGTAAAAAGGTCCTTGAATCCCAGTTATTCCATTCCCCATATACTGTATATAATTTAAAAATAGATGTATAAGCAAGTTAATTAATTAGAATGAATGATTATAAAGTAGATGAAATAATTTAAAAACTTGTTTTTTGAATATTACTGAAAAAGTAGAATATATATATATATATATATATATATATATATATACACACACACACGTGTGTGTGTGTGTGTGTGATGTACGCACTTCAAGCAAGACCACCATTTGATTTCCAAAAGGGTCATCTTTTAGTCCATCATAGAAGTACTGAGGAAACTGAGTGAATGCGCAATCCCTTTCGTCCTCGACACCGAGCAGCATACACATTGCATGGAGAATAACTTGTGGATTGTTCACGTGCATATCACAGTCTACGTTCAACATGAAAGGTGCATTTGTCATCATTCCCGATACTCTCGTCTGTTCATCCATCACATTTAATTAACACTTTAATTAGTTGTTATAAAACTATTAAAAGTACATAATTTTATTATAACGCTATGTAATACCATTCTTAATTGAGTGCTTCTACATGAACATGTTTTTTGGACATGGAAATTGGACATTTTCATGTTTCCTTGTTTTTTTTTTTAATTTTTTTTTTTGGTATATATCCAAACATATTTATACTATGGATTTATAAAAAATAAAAATAAAAAAAACAAAAAAAATTAGGTGTAATTTGGATATATATCAAAAAAATGGTTGTATGGGCCCATACAACCATTTTTTTGATATATATCCAAATTACACCTAATTTTTTTTGTTTTTTTTTATTTTTATTTTTATAAATCCATAGTATAAATATGTTTGGATATATACCAAAAAAAAAATTAAAAAAAAAACAAGGGAATATGGGTAAACTAGGGGACCGGTCCAATTTTCCGGTCCAATTGGCCGGTCCGCCTAGACATACTGTTCTTAATTATCATTACCGTATCTCTCTGATTTTACATAAAATAGAAAACATAATTACGTTTCACTGAATACATGTGTGCGTATAATCCAAATATTTGTTATGGAATTTGGAAGTTGGTTTAAAATATATATATATACCAGAACATTCATAGCTCCAGCTTTAAAATGATGCGGATGCTTTGGACGCTTCTCTCTTGAGATGTAGACTAGGTGGGGCAGCCCGTTTGGAAGAGCTTCCTCGTTCTCCATTATTACCTGCAAACATATATATATATACACACACACACACTCCAAAATTAATTAATTAATTATTCATTTTTAAATAATATGTTTATCTTATATATAACCAATTAATTATATATACGTACCTTCACTATTGTTGGATGGTTCCGTTTGTCGATCTTTGAGAAAACTTCGAACTTTCCGGTGAGTTCACATGGGACAAACGATTTTGACGCATTTTCAATCTTTTGGCATAGCTCTTCATATTTATCCTACAAAATAATATATGCGAACGAAAATGGTTTTTATATTTTCAGAAGGTAACGTAAAGCCTTTCAAGTATCTTTCTTTTGTAGTACACATAAAATAAAAAAAAACTCAAAGATTAGAAATATATTTTGACGATTCATTAGCGAATTTTGTACGAATTTATCTAGTTTTAATACAAACACTAAAAAGTACTAAAATTCGTTCTAAAATTAGAGATAAATTTAAATTAAAAACAATTTGTAAAATTTTAAAATATTCAATATATGAAACTGTTTAAAATTTGAAAATAATAAATATGACAATTTCTAGTACACTTTTTAGTCCGTTATGATAAATTGTTTATATTCGAATTGAAAATTTTTGTATTATTTTTGAATTTTAAAATTTTATAAATTAACTTAATTAAAAAGTTAATATTATAAATCTCTAACTTTAAAATAGTTCAACGTATTGTTAATGATTATATTTGTTATTTTTAAAAATTAAATAAATTCATATTAATCTAGAATAGTATGAATAAAGAATAAATAAGTAACAAGTCAAAGTTAATTGATTTATTAGTTACGTACCTTGACTCTTTTCCATTCTCGTTGGAACTCCAAGGGATCATTTTGGGTTGGTTTGGAGTTGCTAGTAAAATATCGAAAAGGGGCTCTAAGACTAATTTCATACTTCCGACAGAAAGGAACCCAAAGCTTAGCGAAGTTGGAGGTTTCAATGAGAGAGTAGTATGTAAGTAAGGAAGCACCATCATCGGACAAATAGCAAGCCAACTTGTCAGCTGGATAATCAACTGCTAACAAGGATAATACGGTGTTCATGGTCAGGATAGGCGGTTCTAGGACGGCGTCTGCAGTCGTAACAAACATGTCCACAGCTGGCAGCTCAGATTTCCTATAATTAACAAAAGAAAAGGAACGAAGACTAAATCTTTTTAAATGAAAAAACTATAGTATATTTCAGCATGCGCATATGGTTTAGAAATTAAAAGACACAAATTAAGTAATATGATATATTTTGCGACGACTGGTGTTACAAGTGAACACGTCAATCGATTATTTTTGTATCAATACTTATTTATTGTGTTTATTTGTAACAAAAATTGTAATTTTTTATTACAGGATATAATAGGAGTCAAAAATGAAAGTAGAAAAGGTTGATTCAATTTGAAACCTTTGCAAGAGGCGTCGGGGATATGATATGCATTTGACTTGATTCCATTTCAAGCTTACAACGAGAATCCAATTGAAAGTGAAGAAGCACTCACAAAAGAAGGCGAGGAGCCAAGGGAGTCCATGGTGTTTTAGAGAGAGAAGACGATAGGCGAGGAGAGAGAAGAGAAGGAAGAGGACCGCCAGTTCGATTACTCGTGGTATGGTGTTTTTGCAGTGGATTTTTTCATAAAGAGGGAGGGAGATTGGGTTGGCCATTGTGAAGGAGCTAGAGCTAGAGCTGCTGACTTATATATATATATATATATGAGTAACAATCTATAGTAACCGATTGTCAGGTTACTATTTCGCAATCATGATCTACACTTTTGATTTTTACAATGAACCTCATGAATTAAAAAAAATTCGATATTAGCGGCAAGTGTGAAATTCGTATGATAGATATTTATAATGAAAATATGTGTGTATGAATGCATATGTGTGTGTGCGTATGGAATTCGTATGATGGATATTTATAATGAAATTTGCATTAACTGAAGTTCACTTCACTTCATGGAATACGTACATATCTAAAGGCCAGTCGTTAACATGCGGTAGACAAGTACCCCTCCAATTTACAGCTGTTGCGACCGACTAAGAAATCATTTCCACTATTGTAATGGAAGGTAATTTCTTTAGTACTCCTTACTTTTTGAATTAAGATTCTTTCTATTTTAAATGAAATGGAGAGTTTTCATTTTATGGTTCGTATTTAAAATGTGTTGAAATATGGCATAATGATAATGAGAGAGATGATGATGATGGAGAATGTACAAAAAAATAAAGACTCTCTATTTCATTTGAAGATATTTTTGAATTAATTTAAATGAATATAAATAATTTTAAATAACGCAATTCTAAATATTATAAACTATTCTATGAAAAGTACTACCCTTGTGAGATTTAAAGTATTTAAAATTTAAACAAGCCATATCAATTTAAAATTTATATAATATTTGCACATTAACTTCAAAGTTAAAATAATAAAAAAAATTTACACTTATTTATTTGGGACGGAGGGAGTATATTTTTTCACTACACTCACCGCAGGTCAATTTTAAATCATTTTGGGTTGGGAGATATATAACACCAGTTAGTTCATTTTAGCCGGACTAAAATAAAATTATTTTTAGTTAAAAAAGGAGATATCTTCTTGGGTCAATTTTAAGATTTTTTAATAATAAATTCAACCGTACAAATATAAAAAACATACAATAATATTTAAACATTTGAACATTTGAATCTGTCAAAAATATACAAAAATTTATAATGTCTCATATTTTTATATGATTTTTTCATCTGAACGATTAAATTTTATTTAAAAATCAGGATAAATTTTTTTATAAAATTAGAGTATATAACGTATATACTTTAGAGTTAAATTTTATTTAAAAATCAAGATAAAACATTTGATAAAATTAGAGTATATAATGATTAACGTATATACCTCAGAGTTTAGAGGATATCTCTCGCGAAACCTTATTTAAAATAAAATAATATTCAAACCATCTTTATAAGTTCATACGTAAGAGGCAGAGGGTATCGAAAATGTCGCTGGTAGACAAGAAACACGTGCCGTGAGTCCTTATTTGTTTTTTAAATGCTAAATGAAGTTTATCATATACTATAGGTTTTAAAGAATTGTCCAAGAAATGACTATAAATATGAATTTAAAAGAATGACTAATAATAATATTTAATAAAAATTTGGAAGCTTTATAATGCTTAAATAAATTTATTATGATTAGATTATTTTTGATAATTTTTTATGTAAAATTTGAAACATTTATATCTAATATATATTTATATAACATACACAAATATATATACAACAAATATGAAAATCCAATCAGAGTATTATAACGGAATTTCAACGCGTAGACACAACGCCAAGTTCCAGTTGACCCAGTCCTTATACAGTAATACTACTATACAAGGAAAAAAGACAATATATCAAATAATTTTTTTTTCAATTTTTTGCTTACTAAAAGATATATACGGCTAGATATAGATAATTACATAATATTAAAAAAATAAAACCAAATGTGTAATGCATAAATCTTACTAGTATATCAAAAAAGAAATCAACGAATAAAATTACAAAGTAGACCCTCATCTAGATCAAGAGGTGGTAATTTTTGAAAGAAATAAAGTAGATATATAATTAGGTTTTGAAGGGTGCGCATTCAAGAAGGAGAGGTTGGTCACGAACATTAACTTCCGTGGAATTGGGATTTATTTTTTATTTTTTAATTGGACATGATTTGATTTGGTTGAACAAAATTTTCTCACTTTCTCTGTGCTTCACTCGTCCTTGCTCATTAAACTTCCAAATTCATTAACCCTAATCATGCACGTTGCTAATACATTCATTCGTTCCTCACTCTTTTCCTTCAAAAGGTAAATATATATATATATATATATATATATATATATATACACACACACACACACACACATATGAAGAAGAAGCAGCTTTTATTTCTCGAGCCAACTTGTTTCCTCCTGGAAATTAATGAAAAAGATACCAAACTAATGTTAGGTTCAGGTTGGCAGCCTCAATGAGTTTCAACATTACAGTTTAGTTGGAAACTTGTTTAAGCACCTAATAAATGCTTGTGCAGTTGAACCGAACTGAGGGAATATAAAAAGAAAATTGATATTTTTATAAGTTAAAAGTGATAGTTTCACAAGATCTCTAACACGAAAAGTAAACGAGTCTCACACTCACGTGAGAGAATTTATGAAAATATAAAATTTTACCTGCAAAAATATTAATTTTTAGAAAGAAAATATGCAAAAAGTTAAACAATAGTATTTAACAAAACTCTCTCACACCGTTTAAAATTTCTCTATAACATTATTTACAAATATTATTTATTAGATTTTAAACATTATGTCAATTTATTTATTTTTAGACAACACATTAGTAAATATGTGGATAAGTTTTTCTTTATTTTTTTTTTGTTTGGTTATATCGTTTTCAATTTATTTTAGTTACGTATTCATTCGTTGTATACAAGATTTCAAATTTTGTGATATATATAAAAAAAAATTGTCTATTCTACCTTGTAATCCTAAATCTGTCCTTAATGACATATTAAGAATATCATGTCATTTTACGGTCTTAAAATATAAATATATTTTTAAATTTAAAACAAATTAAAAATAAAAAATATATCTAATTTTGAAATGGATGAAATATTATTTTTAGAAACAAATATGAAACAAAATCAACCTTATATTTACAAAGATCGCAAATAAAATTATTTTTGTGAAACGAAAAAAAGTTGATTGGGCAATTGAGAGTAGAGAAAACAATGACAGCCCGGCATCTAGAAGCTGCAGGATTCAAATTATTTAGAGGCAATCAAGACACTATGTTAATGGACCACTATAGACGTGTGTGGCCGAAGAGGGAGCTTAACTAAGATGCATCTTCAAAGATGGGGGAGATTGAGAAATCAAGGAAATCTTTCCTGGGTTTAATTTCTGAAGCTAAGATCTGATATGATATTTACGCATGAATAAAATTATGAAGATGATGTAAGGGATGATGTCCAACTTTCTTGGACAATATCTTACAAAATTACCTGATGACTTGTTCTAAATCCTCTGCACTCCCCAGCAGGGTTGGTTACAGGATTTTTCTTAATTTCTCTTCATCCTTGCATCAGAACTGAACAAGTCATCACTTCCTATCCTCATATAAAAAAAAATTAAAAAATAGAGTATATAAAATTATATTCAAATCCAAGTGAATATAATGTTTTATGGCTAAAGAAACTGATAACAGAACAAAAGAATTGTAACAAATATAACAACCGAATACGTACACAGCAAAGAATTGCCAAAAATATAAGAACCAAATACGTACACAACTCGTGAACTGGATCTGTTTTCTTCTCCAATGAGATTTTAGTAATTGGCCTAAACAGCATTCATTAAAATGTAGGCTCTAGACACACAGTCACACCCTGCAGAGAGACAGAGAACACATGAATTAAGCAGGTCCAGAACTTGGTGAGGAATCTAGCTAGGGCCATTTTCTAGAAGCTCATGGTACAAACAGAACGATTCGTAAGTTTTGGAAAAAGACAAGTGACATTGATCGGAGCGTTCATGAGATTTTAGTGGCTCAAGACAAAAAATAAGAACGAGAACTTTTTCGAAATATTATCTTTACAAAAAATAATAAATAAATAAAAAATACAAGTTTCATCCCAAAAAGTATTTTTCCGAAACTTAAAACATAACCGTTCGACTACAATACAATATATGAGAATTTCAACTACATCAAAATATATGAGAATACATTTGTTGAAAGATTCTTCTTTTAATATTTTTAAAGATAAAATTTTCGGTCAAATGTTCACACACACATATATATAAATATATATATATAACACATTTGAGGCCCCTAATCAGGGGCCAGAGCGGTCGAACTTGCTCAGAAACGACCTTTGACGACATTGATTGCGATATATACATTTCAAATTGCATAGTCTTAATCAAGACAACACCGGGAGTTGATACAAGATGTGCCACTCTTTTTAATTCACTCATGCTCAATCAACTGATATGTAATAGTAGTACTAGTACATAGCATTGTTCAATATTTTAATATATATTTACAATATGTGATATATAGCAGAACAAACTAAATAATTTTCAGAACTTCTGGTAGATATACGTAATGACGCATGATTTAGAATCAAGAAATTTAAAAAATATACACGTACATGATATGCATAACATAAAAAGGTTGTGTGGACGCAAATGTTTGTCCCTTAGCTAGCAAGTATAGACATCATGATAATAAATTAATTACTTCATTTATTTATATAATTATATCAGCATCAAATAAAGTTAAAAGACAAGTTGATGGTCATCAAATGCAACAAAAATCAAGAACATATATAATCCCCATAAATTAGTTTTAATTAAGATGAAGCTGCTAGAATTTGGAAACGAAAAGGAAATCCGGAATTTTCTGGATTCCAGCGCTGGTTCACTATGGGTTTTCGAATCTTTCCGCTTCAACATACGTTCGACAGTAGTAGTAGTAGTAGTACATATCGTCCGCTTGCTTTGCACTTCAAGGCCATTAATTCCTTTTAATTATTACTACCATTTACCGCTGCATTTCCAGGCCACCCTATTAATTAATAGAACTCCCCATGGCCCCATATATGTCCCCGTTTCCCATTTCCCCGTTCTCATTGCACGGTTCAGCTATATATATATATATATATTTCTTCAGACACTTTATGCTCATAACTAAAGAGTACCAAGTTAAATTCACACAATCCAAAAGTAGCCACATCAGCTTTACATTTTTATTCAATAGTCTTCAAAATTGTGTGTGTAGAATTCAGTAAATTAATAATAATAATAATAATAATAATAATAGAAGCCCATAAAGTTTTTAAAGATTTTCTAATATCAAAAATTGGTAGTAAAACCTTTTGGTATTTTTATATATATAATATATACAAGAAAAATACTCATATGAAGAATCATATGATACGTGGAATCTAAGGAAGTAGTACGACGTCGTTAATGGGCTGGGTTGGTGCCATTTTTGTTCTAGTCGGGAAACGAGTAGCCTAGGCATCGGTAAGCAATGGTGGCCTGTTTTTCTAGAATCTTGACAACTAAAACCCTTATCGCCAAGTCCGCTGCATCCAGCTCCGTTCGGACTCTCGCTCCTCTCTCTGGTTCTAAGCGGTTTCAAGCTCGTTCAATGGCGGACTCTGCCTCCTCCTCACAGTTTCAGAAAGTTCAGATTCAACGAGATGACACTGTAATCTAAGCTTCGCTCTTCAGTATTCTTTTCTCCTCATTTCTGCCCTACATTTTGCTTATGTATATGTTGTTTTCTAAATATAAATCTTTACATGTTTTGAGAATTTGATGGCAAGTTTGTTCCGATATTCACAGCTCACACAGAGAGAAAATATTGTGTATTTCCCCGGAATTAGGCTGATTTCAATAAACAGAGTAGGTTTTAGGCAAATATAAGATTCAATTAATTAACCCTAATTTTCAAATGCTGATCAGCCTATCAGCTTGATTAATACTAATAATAGTATCAAAAATTATCCTTATTTATGTATAGCTCTGTCTTAGTAAAATTTTATCATTAGGTAAAAAGATTGTTTTTTTTTTTTTTTGCTAAATGGTAAAAAGATTGTTTGGTTGTGGAGCGGTGGTAATGGGTTGATATTCTAGGTGCACTGTATTAAGTGCATGAGTTAATGGAACCTAATTAACTTAGTAAATTTTAACGCTTTTTTTTTTGGGAACTGTCAAGCAGACATTTGATGCATATGTTGTTGGCAAGGAAAATGCTCCTGGGATAGTTGTTCTTCAGGAGTGGTGGGGCGTTGATTTTGAGATTAAGAACCATGCTCTTGCAATTTCCCAATTCAGTCCTGGCTATAGAGCACTTATTCCAGAGTAAGATATTATTGGTCCTGCATATATATAACTTTGTAATATGTTTCCAATTATGATGTTTGGATGTAAAGATTTGTGCCTCCTTTCTTAGTGCTTAAATATTATCTTGTGGAACTTCAGTTTGTATCGAGGAAAGGTTGGATTAGATGTTGCAGAAGCACAACATTTGATGGATGGTCTTGACTGGCAAGGTGCTGTGAAGGATATCCAAGCTTCAGTACAATGGCTCAAGGCAAATGGTTCTCAGATGGTGTGCTGTTTCTCATTTGCTATTTGCTCTAAAAAAATAAATAAATTATGCATATATTTTTTTTATAGTTGGCAAGTAAATTATGCATATGAGTTATGAAACTATAGTTTGGAATAGTAGATGGTTTTAGTCACTCCATGTAGAGTCTATCTCAACCGTAGCTTCTAATTGTTAACAAATTGATTTTTTGTTTGAACATTTATTATATTTTCAAACTGGTTGGTTCAGAGTTAAGTCTGTGTAAATGTGGGTTTCAGTATAACTTGGATGGAAAGGTAACAGCTTCTTTGCAAGCTATAAGTATTGTTGAATTTAAAATTTTCATAAAGCCGATCAATTTATTGGATATATGTATGCAGTTATTGAACCCAAACCCTAACTGAGCCCATTGGGATCACCTGGGCTGAGATACTTCTCTCAGACCACTGTGTTGGTTCAATCGATGACTCCAGAGTTTTTCCTTAAAGGGGTCACAAAATTAGATGTCGAATTACATCCCTCTATAAAGTATAAGGTGGTCAAATTTAAACACTTAAATTTTCTCTAATTCCTTATTTTAGAGTTCAAGAATCCAATATTAAGAAAATGGCTCTGATTAAGATTAGTCTTTTATTATATTTTTCAAAGCATAGGAGGTCACTTGACCACATTGCTTAACATGTGGATTTGCTCCTGGTTGGGCCGAAATTATGTTCCCCTTGTCAGTTTCTGGATGGACTGAACTTGCATTCACGTGCAAGTAATCTGGATTTCTCGAGTTGCACCTCTACAATATAGTCATGGTTTTTATTAAATTCAATTTTAATTTTCTCTCATGTTAATGTCCAGAAACAGTACTATTTCAAAGTCATTACTCTATTAAAGCTTCTTAGCCTATAGTTAGTTAGTTACACTTATAATATAAAGTTGTTTTATGATATGACAACAACTTAAATTGAATACTCTGACTAGCATTTCCCCTCCCCCTCCCTCTTCCTATTTTTGACACCTCCATTTTATGTGATCCTAAAGCTTATTATATCACCTCCATTTTTCTATCCCCATCACTGACATCATACAGGGCACATCCTTATGGATTAACTTACCTATGGGGCATGCCTCAAGCTCCTACTCAAAACTCCTCGTGTTTCAATACATGTTTCCAAATAAATATGCATCTCGTAGGCTAACCTGTTAAAGGGTACTTCCTGCTTGTGTTTATCCATTTTATCTTTTCGTGCTCAATTAGCAGCTGATTAATGTGCACATATACTTCCAAGGGAGAGTGAAGTCTTTGTTCGGTTCCAAAACATCTCCTATTCTTTTAGACACACATGAAACACATTGTTGTACATCATGTGTATCTAGATCATACTTATATGTAAATGTCGAAGTAAGCATCTTACTTGTGCCATCTTGTCCTCCATATGTCTTTCTAAATGTCATTGGGGTTATGAATATACAAGTTACAATTTGTGTTAAGATCTCTGTATTATTTGTCATATTTATCATAAAGTGTGTGCTATACACAAATAGCTTTTGTTTTTCATAAGAAATTATTTCTTACTAACTTACTATTGCCTTGAAAGAAGAACTAGGTTTTTGTAGATAATTAATGGGAAAAAGTTATAGAAAGTAATGGAGCTTTCACTTTAATATTTTATGTGTTTCACTTACTTATTATTTAGCAATATATATATATATATATATATATATATTATGTTTTTGCATTTATGTTAGAGGGCATGGGAAGTGAGAGACCACAAGTTTCTGCATGAGTTGTCCCTCAAAATATCATTCTTCCGAAAAATTACGAAACACCCTTTTGTACACAAACATGGGAGGGAGTGTATTTTTTATATATTCAATTACACAAAACAAAGTCGTTTTTGTGCAATAACTCACTCAATTATATGCGGTATCCTTCACCTCCCTTTTTGCCTTTATGTTATAGGCAAATCTTTTGTAAAACACAACCATGACTTAGAAAAGAATTGCTGAGTAAACCCTTGATTTGAAATTGTAAATGACAACAATAAACATTTGATGGTAAACTGGTTGCTACTAAAATTTCTTTTTCCCCATTTTCAATATGGAACTGAGGTCTCACTATGAATGTCGTTAATTGAAGCCCAGGATAATGTCTACAATGACAAATTGATCAAATGAAATCAAAATGTTGATTCTTGATCCTTCACTCAATTTCCTCAACTGGTAATCATTTTGGATCCTTTCTAACTTTTGATCTCACTTCCTCCCTACCTTGATTTACTTAGTTTTATTACAGCAAACTCATTCCCTCATCTTTACAAGATGCATAACCGAGACATTTCTTACCTCTCTATTTAAAATTAATGAAATAGATGTTACGTGGATTTTCAAAAAGCTCGACAGTTTAAATGCTGCTGCTTAAACATTTTTGTTACCTTTCTTTAACTGAAATTTTTGGATGTGTTGAAATAGGTTGGTGTAACAGGATTCTGTATGGGTGGTGCTCTCACTATTGCAAGTTCTGTTTTGTCCCATGGGGTTGATGCTGCTGTAGCCTTCTATGGAGTTCCGCCACCAGAGCTTGCAGATCCTGCCCAATCTAAGGCTCCTCTGCAGGCTCATTTTGGGGAGGTTGATAGTTTTGTTGGGTTTTCAGATGTGAAGGTATGGTTGAGCATTCCATCTGAAGAAACTTTTGATGATGCTTTACATTATATATCTGTTTTTCAAAAAAGAAATTTTCAACCACATACGGATTGGAAACTGAGCATGCTTTGTGAAAAAAAGATATGATTCAGGGACGAATCATTCAAAATCAGAAACGAAACAAGAATCACATTCTATCCAATATCACGCCTTTAAGCAGTACGTTATTTAAAAAAGCGTTATTTAAAAAAGCAACCTTTACTCTGATAGAATGGTAAATATAATGAACTATGCTAAACTTTCTTAGAATTGATTTTCCTTAGTGATTTTGAGAATTTTTATATCTGTCTATGATATCATTAAGTCATCACTGCAAGATGTCGTCCGGATTTTATCAAGTCGTTATCACATGTTGTCATGCATATGTGACATTTATGTCCTGCACTTGCAGTAGTATTTAAATTTGGAGTGACTTAAACATCTTTGAACCTCAGAGTAAAGAATGTTTATATTTATTTTTTGCTATTTATTATTTTGGTTTTCAGACTGGCAAAGTTTTAGAGGAAAATCTGAAGGCATCAGGAGTTCCGCATGAGGTACATTTTTATCCGGGTGTTGCACATGCCTTCATGAACAGGTCTCCTGATGGTGTGAAGAGGAGGAAAAGTATGGGAATGACCGATGATAATGAAGCTGCTGCTGAGCTAGCATGGTCTCGCTTCCAGTCATGGATGTCTCGATACTTATCTCCCTAGACGTCTTTTATAGCCGTTGCAGACTGTTACCTCAATATAATAATCTGGTAATGTTACGTTTAGATACTAGGAGGCAATTGTTCTGCCGATGGTACTTTTGAAATCTTAATTAAGGACTCTGCCCGGGATGTAGCTCTTCAGCCAGTAACTTTTAACGGTTTTGTCCTTTAGGATTTTACTTCTGTGCGCTATATGTTGATGCCATCTACAAATCCTACTAGTAGATACTCCTTCCATGATAAACTTGGTTGTTCCATTTTCAGTTAGTATTTTAGTTGTGTCCTACAGAAACCTTATTATGTTTAAAATAAAATCAAAATGTGAATTTAATTTTGGGACGGAGGGAGTATTTGCTGGTTGGATTTTCATACGTTTCGGATCGAAAATAGAGTTGTGCTAAATCAAAAATCCCAAGGCTTTTCAAGACCAAGGGGAGAGACTTCAGAATAATGGTTCTTTTGGATTTGTATCAGTTGTCTCATGTTCGTTGGACAAGCTGATTAGTGTATTTGAACAAGGGTCCTTCTGATGTGTGTCTTAAGGGCACACACTATACACAGAAATCCAGAGAATATTCTCTTGATTACTGTGCATATTCCTTTGATTTTTGCATGTACACACAGATCAAGGGAATATGCACAGGAATCAAGAGAATATTCTCTCAATTCTTGTGTATAGTGTGTGTCTATAGGCCACACATTAAGAAAATCCTTTTGAGTAATAGGTCCTTTGTCTCATGATTTAAGACTTTCATAGGACTGGTGATTGGTTGACTGGTTTCTGCTTTTGATTCCCACAAAGTGAAATTTAAATGGGTCCAGAATATTAGGCAAATATAAAGAGTAGTACTCGGCGGAACACCACTTATTTCAATATTGGCTCGTGGTGACGCATGCTAATAATCGGTTCAAACATACAAATTACTACTAATAATCAATTTTAAATGATTTAATGTGCAAACTAATTCTAAATCTCTGTTTACATTGGGCGGCCCCGTGGAGCATTCTCACAAAAGCTGTGTGTTGACTATAAAATTCCGTTTGGAACTTCAAAACGTGGAGTAAAAAGGAAAACAAAAATATATGTAAAAATAAAATAAAAAATTATTTAAAGGAAGATAAACTAAATATTCTCTCCGTCCCAAATTAATTGCATTTCTAGGACTTTTTAAAGTCAAATTGACTATTTTTAAAACTATTTTTTTTTACTATTTTTGCTAACATATATGTAAAGATATTATAACCAAAAGAAAGTATATACAATTTATTACTAATTTCAATTTTTATAATTTTAGAAATATATTTATATATTTATAATTATTAATTTTAAAAATAGTCAATTTAACTTTAAAAAGTCCTAGAAAAGCAATTAATTTGGGACGGAGGGAGTAATATATAATAGTCTAATATAGGAACAATAATGCTATAAAATGTTTCAATAAAATAGTAGTAAAGTTTGTTACCTATTCTTTTTCCTTCTACCCTCAAAAATTCCAAGTTCTAAATGCATAAACCCTCCCGCATGTCAAACGTTTACTTATCTTATCCTAATATCGATCAGGGATCCCCAAAAATGAAATAAAAAATGAAATAAAAATGAGGGGAGCAATGACAAAAGCTGGGTCGTTTGAGTGTCTATCACTCACAGATAGATAGGTACATTTTTTGTCTGATTTTCTATAAATTTATTGGGAAACATATATGGATGGCTGACATGGCTGTATGAATAATTGAATTAGCTGATCTATGAACCTCAATAATACAGTGGTGGCGTCCTTATCTGTGCTTGAAAAAATAAAAATTACACCAAGAAAGACTTGGAATAGTTCCAATTCTGGATAGCATTAATTACTTTGTTAAGACTATTAATGAGCTGAGTTAATCTTTTTTTTTTTCCTCCCCCGGTCAATTGGAGTTAATAACACTAGTGACGGATTATAATTTTTTTTTTTTGTAGGCCATTATGGAGTCACCGAAAATAAGAAATATTAAAGACTAGGTAGGGGCTGATGGCCATTCACACTCTCAAGTTATAAATGACTGACTAATTGTCGCCCCCCTCGTGTGCCCCTAAGCCCTAGCTAGCAATTAATCTAGTGGGACTAAACACATGACATATTCTTACCTAATGTGAATGCAAGAGGCCACGACTATAAAAACCAACTGATTAATTTCGGACTGGTTGCTGAAGTTTTAATGCTACTCCATTTTTTTGGTCACGTTTACTTCTTTTCTTTTTTTAATTTCCAATCCAATTCAAATGCCGAAGTTTTAATGCTACTTTTTTTGAACTTTCTACGGACCTTTTTCTTCATCAGTAAACAATGACAAAAGTTGACTTGAATATTTGATTATAAGAATTAATGGAGGTGAAAGATATATATATATATATATATATATATATATATACACACACACACATATACACACACCCCTATATACAGTACTACTCCACCAGTATTATTCACCAATTAATTACAATGGAACCAAATGGATACGAAACGTAAACACATACGAAATTATAGGCACTGCAGATGTAGAAATGCGGCTTGGAAATTACCATGGATCGATAGTCTCTCTCTCTTATTTATTTGCAAATATTAAGATATCTATGTCTGGATATAATTTGTTTTTCGACATATTGTACTTAATATATTTATTATTAAAATATTGATTTTTTTTATTGAAGTTTGTCATGTCAACTTATTTTTTTTTTTAAAAATAAATTAACTAAAAAGTAAAGACTATCGTTTTCAGAGGAAAAGAGTATATAAGAATTTATATAAACGTATGCACTATGTACTATCTTACTTTCAACTTCATTTCCCTGCCTTTGATGGCAGTATAGGATGTGGGCTGATAAGATCCAAATCTTCTTGGAAATTAGAGATTACATGGGGCTAATTAAATTTATTTTCTATATGATTTGTTGAAATTATTCTTTTCATACATATTTTAACAAATCCATTCTGATATATATAAACTAATTACCTAGATGACAAATATATATATATATATATATATAGAGAGAGAGAGAGAGAGAGAGAGAGAGAGTGAGAGTTGCGTTGAATCGGTGGAATAGATTATTTAAAATTTTCTACGAATTCTGTACTAACTTGTCACATTTGTATATTGAAAATGATACGTTTGATCAACAACTCCCCATATACTGAGTATATATTGAGGTCGTTCAGGACTAATAATTAATATGTGGAGTAATGTGACTGGTTTTTCCATCATCTTAAGGTCAATCTATCAAGCAATCACCTCCACTTAATTAATCTTTTCTTGCAAATATTTCAAATTTTATGACAGAAATTTAAAGGTTTTACATTTAGTGCTAAGAATATATATATATATATATATATATATATATATATATATATATATACACACACACACGTACACATCCAGTTTCACAATAAAAAATACACACAAATGTAAAAATATTACTATAAAAAAAGGAGATGAAAAGTGTTGTAGAGGGATCTAGATGAGAGATAAATACTTTAACTACTAAATATTAATTTCAAAACTTTTTATTTTTCATTTTTTTTTTGTTGATCCACTTACTTTATAATATTAATCTTTGGGTGATTGCCATCTGATCTCTAAATTTTCAACATTCTTGTGTAATTTAATCATATTATAGATCGTCACCGATATCCCAGTCTTCTTCAAACTATTCGTGCGTGGTTGTGAGCATGTGTATTAAATTATTTTCTTCATTTCCATCCAAACTGTTTAAGCTATTTCAGTTAGGGGATATATATATATATATATATATATATATATATATATATATATATATATATATTACACCCTAGCTCTAACTCGTACGAAAACGATGGGATTTGATTAACTAGCTAGGCCAACTCTCACATCCGCCCTAACGTGCAGAGAATGGCCACTCTCACTATATATTTAATGAATTTTATTCGTTTATTAAATTTTTTTAAAAAAAAAAGTAGGTAGGGGGCCTGGGGGCAAATGAGAATGTGTTCTCATTTATATGTATATGAATTGCCCAACTTGTATAATTTATACACCAAGCACAAGTATTAGTTTGTCAATTGTCCAACCATGTTCATTCCTAATCAGGGTTGTCACCCTAGCATTTTAATTGCAGAGGTTTTCGAAAAATATTTTTTTTGAAATTGTTTGAATGGACTTTAAGAAAAAAATTTAAGAAAGGCAAGTAACCAATTAACTTATCTACGAGTCTTACACTTCTTGTTGATTCTATGCATATTAGTAAGGTTTACATATGTACAACTTTTTGACTGAATTTTTTTGTGTCTACATATATATTATGTTTTTCTATCAGGCAGTAGTTCATTCTTTTTTATTATTTTTTTTAATAATAACCGACCAGTAGTTCATTTTAAATTCTACGTACTTCATGACTAGCAACTTGCAACTTCCCCGGCCATCTTTATAAGTTAATTACACAATATATATTCAATTCCCTCAATGCAGAATGAGTGTTTTCAATTAATCTTTTCTTTCGAATAATAAAAGTTGCATTAGAAACAAGGATAATGTGCCTCCACGTACGGTTTAGTTAATTACCCTATTATGAATAAAAAAAATATTGACGTTGTCGTGTGTGTGTGTGTGAGAGAGAGAGAGAGAGAGAGAGAGAGAGCCAGAGGATGGTGCGTGAGAAATGCATGACTTTAATGAATGAGAGGGTTAAAGGGATAAGAAAAGAGTGATGAGTAGCTAGTTAGTGCATGCAGACGTTAATGAAGTAATACCCCAAGAAAAAGTTGTCCTACCTAATTGAATATTTGACGTTTGCTTATGTATTTGTATGTGTTCGTGTACAAGAAATTTGTTACCATTAGCATGATTCAAATCTTCATCACTTCTTTGTAGACTTCATATATTGGGGTCCTACTTGTTGGAACTTAATAACTTGATGTTCTAATTTCAATCTAACAAACTTTAATTATTTGGTGGGATCCAAAATTATTATTATTTATTTTTATTAAAAGACTCAGATATAAGAAAGTAATAACAGTATTATTGAACAATTTTTTTTTTTAATTTTTCATTAATTTTTTTAAATTTTTGTTGATATTTTAAAACTCAGAAGCATAGTGTTACTGATAATAGTTCAAATCATCTAAATGGGACAATATTTATGACGTCTGATTAATATATTCAAACAAAATATATTTATTTAAAATTTTACATTAAATACTAAAATGAAACTTAGGAATATACAGTACAAAATATTATTTGTAGAAGTGGGTTTCTTTAAACTTGAAACACGTGCCATAAACTTGATTTTAACATGACACCCAACAAAGGCGGGTACCCCGAGAAATCAAAGGTCATTTTATTTTATTTCATCTAAAGAAAGAAAACCACTGTTTTATACTCTTTATGTACAAAATTAGAGATATTATTTTAATATTTTTTGAAATTATAAATATATTTATATTTTAAATTACATAATAACTTGAAACTTTAATTTATTATTATTTTTATATTTTTATATCTAGCAACACACAACTACAATACAAATTACTCTTAAAACTAATCATTTTTAATTACAATAAGACTCAGTCATTTACAATTTTAAAATAGATTATTTAAAATTTGTTACTACTACTACTAATGCATTAGTAGAAAGTTGACAATACAACACACTATGAGTTTAAATTTGATAAATTAAATTAATTTACATTATGTACACAAATAATACCAGGAACATGATGTATTATTAAAAAATAAAAAAATAAAAATTGTACAGCGTAAGTATGTCATTAACTTTTAATTCATACATTATTTAAATTTTTTTAGTCCTAGGCCAAGCTTAGGTTTAGCGATGAGCCCGGTTATGTGACTGGTTAGGCAGAATCCTACGTGGCAGAGTCCGGGGCGAAAAAGAAGAATATGGAGGCCAGCAATCGGAATTTTTATTAGGAGGTCCAGGTCTTCCTAGGACCTTTCATTACATTTTTGACACGTGTAATGATCATACATAATTAATATAAATTGGCCCCCACATGTTATGGGCTATTGGTTAAAAAAGTAATTATTGTACATGTGTCAAAAATATATAAGAAGGTCCTTTTCCTAGTTGGAAGACCTGAAACTCCTAATAAAAACTCAATCGATCGTCATCGAGTGGGCCGGATCCCTGACATTCGTTGACTCGGGCTAGGCGCCTACTGAGCTTTAGTAGTAGTATTAAGTCGGGCGTCACAGGAGGAAGTGCCGGGCTAATTGGGGCGGTGAATTTTTTGGGAACGCGTCAATCTCATATTTGACATATCCCAGACGCAATCAATGTCAATGCTTGTGGCCCTATTTTGGACCCCACTACCAGTTGTCAGTCTAAGGACCAGCCTCATTTTTCCACCTTATTATTTAATTTCATTATTACATATTAATTGTGAGATGTGTATTTATTCATCTCTAAAATAAATAACTTTAAAACATGATTTAAAGGTATAATTTTTTTTTCTCAAATGCATGATTAAAGTAAAGGTCATATTTATCATTTAGTGAAATTTATTAGTATATAAAAAAGAAAATTTTATTATTTTATATAATTTTGTAGAGTTATTGAGAATAAATTTAAAAAAAATTATACTCTTTTTTTTCTCTATTTTGTTTTTCTTAATTTATATGCAAAAAGAGGAAGTACATTTTAAAAATTATACATTTAAGATCTCTATTATTGTTTATTTTATTTTTGTTTTTCTGGCGGGCAAAGGTAAAAGGAGTGATGACAAGGCAAGTCGTAGTTATAGACTTGAAGGTGTAAAATAGACCACAACAAATAGAAGATAAAGGGAAAGGGCGGGGCGATCAAATCCCATGTATTTCTCTTGAAACAAATCTAAACACACACCTTGTATTTGGTCTTCCCTTCTCCTTAGTCTCCACCCTCATCCCCGGCCCTTCATATTTGCCGAGTCCATTGCACCGTTTCAAGACTCCATTTTCTCCTCTTTCTCTCTTCTCCATCGATCTTCATATAAATTATATGGCCAACGGGAGTGGACTCTCCATTGATCCTCCACATCCCCTCACATTATTTCTTCCCAACAACCCAACATCAACGTCTGTCATCATCAATTCTTTTCCATCCCAAGACCACCGCCACCACCACAAGTGGAAGCTTGAACAACCGTCACCACCACCACCACCCCCCATGGATTCATCACCACCAAGCACTGTCCAATTCCCAGTCAACCTTAACTGCATCACCCATGATCATGATCAAGACCATTCATTGCCGTCCGATGACAAGCGTCCGATCATCGATGAGATGGATTTCTTCGCCGATAAAAATGATCATCACTCCAAAGCAGATAACGACATTAGTGATTCTAATGATCATAAAGTTTTTTGTGGACCCTCTGACTTGGATTTCAATGTAAATGTAAGTTAGCTATACATATTAATTTCCACTTGAACCATTATTATTTATTTTTCTTGAGCAATTTATTTATATTTACATATTTATCCGTTTTAAAATATAAGATCATTTATTTTTGATATTACTATCACAGATAAGTTTACAGCTTCTCACAGCAAACACTAGTAGTGATCATTCAATAGTGGATGATGGATTATCTCCAAACTCTGAAGAGAAAAGAGTTAAAAGTGAGGTAATTATATAGTAACACATTATTTATACCTCATGTAACTCAACCTAGCTACCTTTTAATTTCTGTATAGTATGAAGTAATATTATATCATTGTAGTTAGCTGTTCTTCAAGCTGAATTGGAACGTATGAACACGGAGAATCAGCGATTAAGAGACTTGCTAAATCAAATGACCAACAATTACAACACTCTCCAGATGCATCTAGTCACACTTATGCAACAACAACATCAAAAAGCAGCTGATCATCATGAATTAGAACAAGGTGATGGTAGTAATAATATGGTTGAATTAGGTAGACAACAGAGTAGCAACAATATAGTACCCAGACAGTTCATTGATCTTGGACTAGGAGGTCAAATTAATGGTGATGATCCGGATCATCGCGAGCCTTCGTTGTCTTCGTCGGAGGGACAAAGTGGCCTTCACCGTTCACAATCTCCGATCAATAACAACAACAACAACAACAACAACAACAACAACAACAACAACAACAACAACAACAACAACAACAACAACAACAACAACAACAACAACAACAACGTGGATGATGAAGATAGTCCAGATCAAGGGTCTCAAGTTTGGATGGGTCCCAACAAAGTCTCGAGATTGAACCCTTCTAACAAAAGTGTTGAGCAAACCACTGAGGCCACCATTAGAAAAGCCCGAGTCTCCGTTAGAGCTCGGTCAGAAGCACCCATGGTATGTTTTTTATTATTTAATTTAATTCATTTATATTGACCATTGAACTAATATTAATATTATTATTAATAGTTGTAGTAGAATATTCATTGGATATTTTGTTGGTATCAGATTACAGATGGATGTCAATGGAGAAAATATGGACAAAAAATTGCTAAAGGAAATCCATGTCCTCGAGCCTATTATCGTTGCACCATGGCTGCTGGCTGCTCAGTTCGGAAACAGGTACTTTTTTCACTTCAAATCTAAGGTCATAAAATATTTTAGCACCAACTAACATAGTTATCTTTGCTACGAGTGTTAAATACTCCCTACTTTTCATTATATAAATCTTTTTAGAAAAAAAAATTATAATATAAGACGAGTTATATATATTTAGGAAAAAAATTAATTATTTCCTGTTTTGCCTCTAAAAAATAGAGTAATTGACAGAGAGGATGAAGAGTAATTAATTAGTGCATAAATAGTAATAAATTTTCAAATTAATATTAATTACTTAACATTAGAATTAATGAGATTTCTTAATATATATGTGTGATTATGTCTTAAATAACATATATAATGGAAATGAGGGAGTATATTTTTATAACAAAGTACTTATGTGTGCAGTAACTCTGTATTAATTGAGAGAAAAGGCATGCATTTTCAAAAGATAGAATCCATTTATAATTATCAGTGCACATAAAATTATTTTTATAATTACATTATTTTGTAGGGGGGGAAAATTAGGTAAGACGTATAATAAATATATCTACAGTTCAATGTAGTGCACCCCTTACCAAACTTTTCTTTTTCCACTTATATAATATCACTATATATATGATTATTATTTGCTATATCTAAGTAATTGCCATGACAATATAATTAATGCCATCTTTCTTTTTCCGCAAGGAACTATATATTAGATACATCAAGGATATATATTGCTAGATTCTAAACGTGTTACATAAAATTCACAAATGTACTTCATTTTCTATAAACATGATCCTCTAAGTAAATATTAATGGTACAATTAACATCAGGTCCAAAGATGTGCAGAAGATAGAACCATCCTCATTACAACATACGAAGGCAATCACAACCACCCTTTGCCACCTGCCGCCATGGCCATGGCATCCACAACATCCTCAGCCGCCCGAATGCTACTCTCCGGTTCAATGCCAAGCGCAGACGGAATAATGAACTCCAATTTGCTAGCCAGAACTCTCCTCCCTTGCTCTAGTAGCATGGCCACCATTTCCGCCTCCGCGCCATTTCCTACTGTTACATTGGATTTAACTCAATCTCCAAATCCATTACAACTGATCCAAAGGCCACAAAACCAGTTCCATGCACCTTTCCCTTATACACAACAAAACTTAGGTGGTGCCTCACCGGCTGCTCTCCTGCCTCAGATTTTTGGACAGGCACTATATAATCAGTCAAAATTCTCTGGCCTTCAAATGTCTCAGGGTATGGAAGCTGCTGCACAATTAGGTCACCAGCCGCCACCACACCACCAAGCGCAGCCGGGCTCATTGGCTGACACCGTGTCTGCTCTCACCGCTGATCCGAGTTTTACTGCAGCCCTAGCAGCGGCCATCTCATCTATTATTAGTGGCGGTTCTCATCCAAATAACAGCCCTAATAATAACGCGAATGTCACAACGACCACCAGCAACAACAATGGGAGCGTAACTACTAGCAACAATAATAGCAATGGGAATAAAAAGTTGAGCAATTCTAGTTTTCCAGGGAATTGAGAGTGAAACTTGATTTCTTGTATGGGTTTCTCCTTTTTTGTTATTATTTTAGTCATAAATTGGAGAGATGGAAAATGAGATTATACGTGTTCATGTTTTTTGAGGGGTGGAGTGGGGTTAAAGATAAACATAGGTTTTTTTTTTTTTTTTTCATTCTTTGTTAGTTTGAATAATGAGATCCGAATTGTCGGTCAACATACAAAATAATGTAAAAGCAAAAATATATAGGATATTAAATTATTAGTTTTGTACGGATTCGGAAATTTGAGTGAAGGGTATAGCATCTATTCCATATTCTTATGATTTTTGTCAATGTTCACTGCATTTTCTCTATATCAAGCCAAAAGAGTTGGAAAGTAAGTGCCAAAGTAGATATCAAAAGAAAGTAGAGAGGTATTGAAATTTTCTTTCCCTTGTAGTGTACGTTACTTCGTAGTTGGAGCTAGCCTAAACAAGTTCTGTTCCTGTTGCAGACTTGCAGTCAGGAATGGAGTCAACAAAACCGTCTCTAATATTTGTTAGAAGTTGAGGTTATGATTTATTTTAAGATCTGTAAAGGAACTAGTAAACTTGGTGCATGGAGTGAGATATCCATGTGGCATAATTATATTAAATGCCTTTATTTTTCTGTCTTGCGTAGATCTGTACGTGAAAGACCAGAAAAGGCCTTGCGACGTCTATGGGTTCAAAATCTTTAATTTGACTTCAACCTGTGCAAATGGCAAAGTAGAGTTAGAACTTAGAAGCTTTAATTCCAAACTGATCAACAGACAACATATTTATGTTCTAAAACGTTCCGTCAACTGAATGCAAATATATGATAAAATCCCATGAAGAATTGCAGGAGTGCCATTTTGGGGAAGGCAATATCTTGCAGTAAACAAGGATGACAATACTTGAAAATATAGATAAACATTAATTTGTGGCACTCATGATTGTATAGCATTAACTATAGTATTAATTGTCTATAATACTCTTTATTAGTATATATTTGTCTCATTCTCTCTCTCTTTTCTCTTTTTTGTAACATTTTCCAATGAGAAATAATTTTGGAAAGAATATGGTTAATTCTCCTAAATTATATAAAACATCAAATAATTTAGAAAAAATAAAATCATCTAAAACGTCATATATTATAGGACGAAGGAGTATGTTAATAGAGCATTGGAATTGGATAGAATTAAAATCGACATATTATTGTACGTCAACCTAAATAAAAAAACGTCCAACATAGTTCTTACTGATTGTGGCATAATTCATGCGGGTGCACTATCGTGCGTTTTATGCATCTATAACTACACAAACAGTATTTCTTATCCATTTTGGTATCTACATCAACTCCATGTTGAAATCAGTGAGATGAGTCAGTTGGCAGAGAGTTGAGAACCTGTTGACTCGTGTGGGGTCTTCAGTATGATGCCATATAACCGTTGCAACTTCTTGGAACCTACCCAACTAGATAGCTATAATTGTATTCAAAATCCAATCTGATATATGGATCGATTCAATGTACAGATCGATACGGGGTACTTTGTAAAGACTTAACAAATAATATATTTACAGTTTTTCCAAGTCTTGTAGAATTACTGAAAAAGTTGGTGGAGTCAACTATATAATTAAGCTTATTTTTATTACTAATTTGCAATGCGAGGATCTTCGATCTTTGTGTTTATGTGAATATATAGTTAATTTTAGAGTTTCCAGTACTTGCGGTGAAATTAATTTTTATTTTTTTGCTGTGCAATCTCCAATAAAGATTGCCCATTGATGCCAATCTTGCATGTGCGCATGAGTATCAGGTACGTCAAAGAGAAATCCAGATGTGGGGAGAGTTTCTTTTCTCTTTTGAAGAGATCTTCGCTAGATCTTTTGGTTATCATTAGTCATGTATTTGATTCGTATTTTTTTCTTTCGTAAAGTATATTTTTTTTTTTTGTGAATTTTATTTTTTTCTAGTTTCAGGTTATATCTCTTATTCTTTCTCCACTCTTGTGAGAGTTTTCTTTTCTCATTTTGAGAGTTTGATTTCTCTTTATATAGAGAGTTGATTTCGTCTACAGTGATGGATAGGTAATTCCATATATGCTAAATTAGATACACGATGCGAGAAACGTATGACGGTTGTTCCTTGATTATTATTTTATTTCTAGTTAGATCATGAAAATTTATAATTCAGATTTTATTTTGGATATGGTAGGTATCCCTTCAATTTTATCATATATGTAATTCGTATCTTCTATTGAATGAATGAATTTTTCCTGATATTGTTATTTGGGTTTGTCAAAAAAAATACTTAAAAGAAGAAGAGAAGTACGATATCTTAATTTGAATTATTATCATGGCACACATATTAGGTGTGTATAAAATAAATTAGAAAATATTAGAAAGAAAATAAAAATTAATAAATGAGTGGGAGAGAGAAAATAGAAGTTTTTGAATTTAAGAAGTAATTGTTCTTATCTTTTAAAGGGTAAAATAATTAAATAAAAAAGTTTCATTAAATTATTTATACTAAATTAACTGTCAAGTTTCTCATCTCATTTTATAATATAAATAGATAAATAGAAGATATAGGTATTCTGATTTGTGTGTGTGTGTGTGTGTGTATATATATATATATATATATATATATATATATATATATAGAGAGAGAGAGAGAGAGAGAGAGAGAGAGAGAGAGAGAGAATATGCATGCATATATCCAATTAATTGAGCAGCTAATTATCTTTATCTTTTCAAAGCATGTACAACCATTATCACCCGCGTGTTGTTGAGCAGCAATATGTAGGAAAGGCCCAGTAACATACCAACAAACATACTCACAAGCATCATACAAGGCCCTAGCTACAATCCCAAGGCCAAGGCCAATCCCAAGCGCTACTGCAAACAAGAGTTCCAGCCCATTAATTATGTGCACAAAACACATTTAACGTTACTCTCTCCTTTTTATTATGTTACTCGTTTAAAACATAATTATACATATTAAGAAATTTTATTAATTTTAGTGTTAAGTAATTAATGTTGGTTTGAAATTTTATTACTACCTATGTAGTAATTAATTACTCTTCATCCTCGCTCTCAATTACTCTATTTTTTAGGAACAAAATAAGAAAGATTAATTTTTTTTTCCTAAATATATGTAAAACGTCTTATATTATGAATTTTTTTTTTCTAAAACGACTTATATAATGAAAAGGAAAAAGTATATGATACTCCCAAGAGTTTCATTTGATTTGATTTAGGTAGTATTGAACGTTATAAATTATTGAAAAAAATATTAATTATTAAGTATAATGTTATTTTGAAAATTAAAATAAATTTAATTTGAATTTTAAAATTTCACAAATTAACTAGTATCATAGTCAAATGAGACTCATTTTGTTAGAATATTGTGATAAAATATAAAAAAAATTCAAAATTATAATTTTAGACACACTATTTTTAATATTTTCACACGTATTCTTCATATCTAAAACTAAATCATACTTACAAAAGTCTACCTCATATTGTGGTAAGACTAAAACACATTAAGGATTATAATAAATTTTTATTTGGCTGGTGAAATTGAAATTTTGCCAATTAAAACGGACTTAATATATAGTAGACTTTATTCGGAATCAACTTTCCCCAGTCATTAAATTACGAGAATGCCCAATCACAAGAACTTCAATGGTTTCACGCATATTTAAATCTTATTAATTTTAACTCTGGTCAAAGTTTTAAACGCTGACACACAAACACGTGTGTGCTTGTTAGAATTTTTATCAAAAAACTACTGGGTCTCTTCTTTTAAAGAGTAATTATTATTTCGGGACAAATTATAAAACTCAACTGCTACCATATTTGTGAATAATTTATTTTCACAAATAATTTAGTATCTTATAAGATCTTTATCTTATTATCAACGTTGACCTAAATGTTATTCGCGTGTCCTAACTTGATCAAGAAAATTATTGAAGCAAAAGAAAATACAAAACGGGGGAATTAAGTTTAGATACATTAGCAAAGATGTTAATATTTGTGTAAATAAACTAGTTAATTTGGGACATTTTAATGATTATGTTGTAATTATTTATGAAGATTCTCTTATGAAACTCTAAACTATTCTTGTTAATGAATTTAAGAATTATGTATTGCTTATTCTAGACTAGACTTGGGGCCTCATTTGCACTCCAAAAAATAAAAATAAAACAGGACAACTTGCTTAAAGTGGTCGATATCCATCGTTTGCCATTTGCCAAGTTGTATAAACTTAAAACCATCCATACCACGTAGGCATGTAAAACGTTTTGTAAAACGTTTTGTTTTTTTATATATATATATAAATATATATATATAAATATATATATATATATATATATTCTTGTATCTGTCGTTTGTTGTGGATTTTAATATGAGCCAAGTCATTCATATGTACTTTGGCCGAGTAAAATGTAAAAATAACCCTTATATTATAGGAGTATTTAGATATTGTCTCCCTTTTTTTTAGTCAATGCAAAACGAATCATTAATATCTAAAAATTTAGATTGTGACCTCTTTTATGTCATGTGGTGTTGACTTGTACAAATGGCACGTTGATATGTCAATTTAATATATTTATGCTAAATATATATATATATATATTCTCTTAAGATTTAAACCTAAAACATCGTACTCTCAAAACTAACAAAATATTTAATTACCAACTAAGTGAAGAATATTAATGTTATCTCTTAGAAAATTATTACTAACAGTAATAGTATTAATACAACTTATTAGTTATTAGTAATATTATCAATAAGTTGTTAATAATTACTTATTAGTTATTAGTAATTCTTTTTAACATGATTTTACTTCTTAACTAAATATAAAATATATTATCTTAATAATATTACTTATTAGATATTAGGATATATTAATGTTATTAATAATATCAATATACTTACAATATTATTGTTATTAATATACATTAATGTTAAAAAAAATAAGATAATTTTGACAAAAGGAAGAGATAAATTCAATTTTTCTTTCTTTCTGTCTAGTTTTTCCTGTAGGAACTTGTGAGAAAGTCAAGACTATGAATAAGAGTCATCTTAGGGTTTTATTATTTGTTTATTTATTTGTTATTCTATTAATTCTACTTCTCCAACTTCACTGTAGTTACTTATTGCTAAAGATGAAATCTAAAAAATCATTTAAATATATTGAGTAAATAAAGTACTTATTATTTTTACAAAATATGTTGTCACAAGATTAAATTATTTATTTATTATAACTATTGTATTATTGTTATTATCATAAAGTATTCTTATTAGCATACATTACTTCAATTATTATTTTTGTTAATAAGATAATAAAATAAAAAATATTATATAATAAGGTTCATTTTTTTAACATTAATGTAGACTATAAAAATAATGCTATTAGAATATTAATGTTACTAATACCATTAATATATACTAATATCTAATAAGTAATGGTATTAAGATAATTTATCCAAGTAAGCAACACATTTTAAAGAGAATTATTAATAACTAATAAGTAATTACTAACAACTTATTAATAATATTACTAGTAACTAATAAAGTTGTACTAATACTATTAGTGTTAGTAATAATTTTCTAAAAAATAATATTAATTCTTAGCTTAGTTGGTAATTAATGTTTTGTTAGTATTAAAAGTATGAGGTGTTAAGTTTAAATATTAGGAGAATAGATATTTTCAGTCCAAAAGTGTTAAATTGACATATCAACTTATCATGTGTACAAGTCAACGCCACATGACACAATAGAATTCACAATTCAAAATTTTCAAATAATAAAATGTTCGTTTTGAATTGACTAAAAAAAAGACGCAATTTCAAATATTTATATAATACAAGAGTCACTTTTGCATTTTACTCTGCTTTAGCTTTGAGCTGTCTAGTCTAGTCTAGTGATTATTGATCGATGACTTAATTTGGTACGTACGTGACCAACTAAATATATAGGTGGCCAAAAAAACAGAAAGAGAGACCAAAAAAAGGAAAAGACAAGAAAAGGTCCTTCATCACCTAACCAATATAAATAGTACTCGATATTCTCTACCGGAACACAGAATACACATGCCAAGATTAGCTAGCTTGGCCTTTTAGGCCCTGCCCCCACCCCAGCACACACTCGATATTCTCTACCGGAACGTGGAAGCAAACCAAAAATTAGATAGCTTTTTGGGATTCAATTCTATTATCATACCAAATCAACGCTGTCACTCAAACTCAGCAAAAAAGTGAAATGAAAAATGTTTTGAAAGAGAACAATTTGAACTTAGTATCTCCTTGTGGAAAAGGATTCTTATAATAAACTCATTGTTATTATGAAAACCGATTTTGTGGTTAATATTTACAAACGATTTATCAATATTATATTAAGTAACATTAATATCAGCGACGCAATTATTCGTTTTGAATATTATTATGTTATTAAAAGTAATATTTTTTATTACTGAATGTGTACTAAGAGAAGAATATATAATACAAGGGAGGCTGGATTGGTATTTATAATCATACACGCATTTATTCAATAATAATCGTACTTGCATATAGAACATGATATTAATTATTAGAGTAAGAGCAAATCGTAGAGATATGCTACAAAAAATATTTATTCTAGCTCCATCATCAAATATGCATTTAAATCTAAGAGAAATTCTAGAAAATATTTGTTATCTTAAAATATTTTTGTTTTTTCTGATTGATAAGGAGAAGAAAAAAAAAAGAATTAAAAGAAATTGCCGTTTTAGAGTTTTGCTAACAATTTGCTTGCCACTAAGTCTAATTTTTTTTTTATCACTAAATTAAATAAGTATGAAGAGAGTAATTGAAATGAAAATGTAATGCACGGGATCAGGTCCACTAGAAGAATCAATTGTGGGTTTTACGTAATTAATAATATTGTGATCAAATTAGAAAAAACTCGATTATTTTTTAACCACGGCTACTATAGAGATTGACAATTTGATGTACAATATAATACACATGTGTCAGTCCCATAATGGATGGTTGAATTATATCGTTCCCATGAAGAAGCAAATAATTAAAGAAAGTTGATTACGTTAAATAGAAGGGCCAGGGATATATAGGACACGTGAGTTAAGTGTGACAAAAGCCTCTTCGTGATGATTAGCCACCTTAACAGCCACGCATCAGATACTGTACATGCACATACATACATACATACATACATACATACATACATACATACATACATACATATATATATATATATATATATATATATATTTATATTTAAAATTAACTTTATATAATTTAATTAGGTCACTTCAAATACATTATTATAGATTAAAATGCTAGCTTTACGTCCGTCCAACTAACCAACTAACTTGAGGGAAAGAAGACAGATCGATAATAATAGACCATAGATAGAGAAATATTTAAACAACGTGATTTGTGAAAAATGGTAGCTAGCTAGGGTTAAGGTTAGTGAGAGAGGTGGTATATATGTAGTGGTCCTTTATTTTTATTTGCCTTATACTTTACAACTAAACTCTACCTATCATTATTCGTTTGGTGGTTGATTACACTAACAACTGTTAATGTGAACTACTGTGTGAAGTGACTTAATTACTTTCAGTTGCAACTTCTTTGGTATAGTACGCCTCTGATCTAGCTCTTTAAGTTATCTAACAAACCTACTATACTCCTTTTCTGTTTGGCCTTCAATTCCAAAACAAAAGTCTCACTTTAAAAAAGAGTTATCAACTTCTGTTAGACCTACTATCTCAATTCAAGTAGAAAATAAAGAATAAAATTGACATGAAATAAGTTTAACTACGTTTTATCAAGGGTAAATTTTGAAACTTCATCTTTCTTCTTCTTCTTTTTTTCTTAAAAAAAATTGGACTCTCATTTTCGGGAAAAAGAGAGAATAAAATATAACTCTTGTTTTTGAAGCAGAGGAGTATATCATTGTGTGCTGCATGAATTATTAGGGCAGCTGTCTATATATAGGAGTATATATGTATGTATGTACTAGCTAGGGTATGTTGTGATAGTGTGTGTTATCATTATGTTATCGAATGATCCACCGAAAATGATGTGTTCCGCAACTAAATTAGACTCCTTATAAATTACTCCGACCAAACTTCTGGTTGATGGATGTTAGAGATGAGTACTCTAACATCTTATACAGCCACCAATTAAAGGAGGTTTAGGAATTTATGGCATGGCGCTTGCAATCCTTTTTCAATTGTTTTTGTGCAAGTATATATCTTCTGAAAATGGGGGTGGGGGGGGGGGATATTGTGGGTTGTTAATTTGGAAATTACCCTATATATTATTCAGTGTTACTCAATTAAAGAAATTAAAATTTATTTATATTTAATAGGATTCTTAATATGGACTATGAATACTGCATTATTAGCTCTTTCAAAAAAGTAATTTTTATTTTATCTTTTGACCTTAATATGCTTGAGGAGAGATTTTGCTCTCAAAGGATAGTACTCTGGTCCATGAAATTAACCACCCTGTATTGAAAAATAATAACTTTGTCCTAAAATGTGTTTTGTTCTGTCAATAAGTATAAATTAATTTCTCATTACTCCATAATAGATACTTTCTCTTTTTAATAATATATCAAGTATATATTTTAGTGAACACACACACACACATATATATATATATATATAATATATTAAGCTACAGCTAATTGTTTTAGGATGTCATTCCACCTCCAAAAGCAACATTATTCCTAATGTGTTGACTTTTTGCCATTAATTGGTGCTAGTTTTCCATGATAAGCTACGCTAACCTCCCAAAAATTATAACACAAGGAAAGAAAGAAAGAATGGGGTGGTCACACAAATATATATTTCCCTTTTTTCTGGCCGAGGGTCACACAAAGCATGTAATGGAGGAGCAGCAGCTAGCAAGCTATTGGAACATATATTTCCCTAAATCTTCATGCTTTCATTTCACCTTAATTTATCACTTAATTTGCAATCTTTATTTAGAAGTCACGAACCACCATCAACGGTAGATTATTTATTCATTCCTTCCTTTTTATTTCAACACTAAAAACTCAGGGGATTGATTTGGCCACCAAATTAGAAATGCAAAAATAACTAATCTTCCTACAGATTTTAATTGACTTTGTTACAAAAATAAAATACGTAGATGCTCTGTATTTACCTTTACGTGGTAGACTTGATGCATCTCCAACTGCAAGACCTCAATTTTGGTGTGAACGACTCTGTGTAACATTATATTCACACTATATTTAATATCTACCAAAAACAGGAATATTCAAAGTTAACCAATATAGTGGTTTAACCCACCTCACTCCTACTCCATATTTAATTTTCAAAGTCCATATTTATATTTATTATTAATATTATTATCGTTATAACACTCTATACGAAACAAAGAATCCAAGTTGAAGAATTTTGGATTATCCATCCAATGTCCAATCTAATCTACCGTATCCAACCTCCTTACACCAAACCAAATCTAAAACATACAAGTGTTGCCAATTGCCCACACCCTTCAATCTTCATTCATTAATTTCATGTTACCACGTGTGCAAGTTCCATTTTGCCAAGTAATCCCAGATCCCAGCCTAGAATTTTCAACTTTCCAACCGCATTTTGCCACGTTGTCAAACTCCCGTTAAAGGAATCGTCAAATAGAGAAAGTGATAGAAAAGAGAGGCCACCTATAGAGTTCCTACCCAACTAAGTAACAAATACCTTTCAAAAATACCGACTTATATAAACCCCCAATAACCAACTAAAACAGAACACATTCAATTTTTCTTAATTCATTTCACATACCCAAGAAAAAAACACAGAAAAAATGGACTGGAACAGAGGTCACACTATTGGTCGTGGATCCTCAGCCACCGTCTCAATCGCTACTTCTTGCCAGTCCGGTGAGCATTTTGCCGTGAAATCCGTGGAGTTATCTCAATCTGAGTTTTTACAAAGAGAGCAAAAGTTTTTATCCTCTCTTAGCAGTCCACAGATTGTTAGCTACAAAGGGTGTGACATTACTAGTGAAAACAATAAGTTCATGTACAACATTAAGATGGAGTATGCCTCGGCCGGCACGCTTACCGATGCAATTCAGAAACGAAATGGCCGGCTCGAGGAGTCTATGATCCGGTTTTACACGCACCAAATTGTAAAAGGGCTAGAGTACCTCCATTCAAGTGGCATAGTGCATTGTGACATCAAGGGCCGGAACATTTTAATATGTGAAAGTGGTGCTAAAATTGCTGACTTGGGTTGTGCCAAGTGGGTCAATCCAGTGGCTTCTGCCACCATGCCAATTGGTGGCACGCCGATGTTCATGGCCCCTGAAGTGGCACGTGGGGAAGAGCAGGGGTTTCAGGCTGATATTTGGGCACTTGGGTGTACAATTATTGAAATGGCCACTGGGGGTTCACCGTGGCCTAATGTCAATGACCCGATGTCAATACTTTACCAAATTGCATATTCTGGGAAATTGCCAGAATTCCCAGATTTTCTCTCTCATCAAGTGAAGGATTTCCTTAGCAAGTGTTTAAGACTAGATCCAGAAGAGCGGTGGACGGCCAAACAACTTGCCAAACACCCATTTCTTGATGAATTCAATTCCGATTGTAAGCAAATTCAAGAATCCAATACAAGTTCTCCAACTAGTATTCTTGATCAACATATTTGGAGCTCAATTGAAGAATCAGAAACTCTGGGTGATTTTGCCCAAACAGCGCATCTGAGTTTTCCTCCGGGACAGAGAATCGGACGGTTGTCGTTAAATTCAAGAGTGCCAAACTGGACATGGGAGGAAACTTGGATAACAATTAGGGAAAATAAAGATGAAAAGGCTGATGGGGAAAGTAAGGCAGCTTGTGGGTCAGTGGCAGCTATGATTGGTGATGATATGGAGCTGGAAAACAGTTGCACTACTGTTAGTGGTGAGGAGTTGATATTAAATTTCTTAGGTGAAAATGTTAGTTGTAGGAATAGTTTTAGTAAAATCTTGATGGCCTGCACATGTACAAAACATGGCAGGTCTGTAATGAGTACTAGTATTAGCATTTGTTTTGATAGACACAAAGATATGTTGTTATTTAATCGATCTCAAATTTTTTAAATTTCTCTCATGAGATGGCAAAGTTCTCAATTTTAACACAGAAATATCATCCAAACATCTAACTAAATATAGAGGGAAAATGAGAGGAAAAAAAGATTGACACAAGAAAAATAGAAAAATGATATATCTTGCGACAAAAAATTGTGACTTTTGTTACAATTTGCGAGAAAACAGTTCACAAATTATTCATGTATCTATAACTATATACATAATATGTCATTCTATTTAGTCGTAATAAAACTTGTCATGTATTGTCGTAAGATATAGTAGATCTCTAGAAAATTTGCACTATAGTTAAATCATGTACTTAGTATGATTAGAATCTTCTCCATTATACATATCTTCTTATTTTCCTCAATACATATTCAACGACATAAATATGACACTTGTCAATAAAACAAAATTCGTCCCAGACAGTTAGCAACAAAAAACCGATAAAAGTATTTGAGGGATCTAATCCGGCACTTCGGCTCGGGGTTGAAAGTCGATCTATTGATGAAATGGAATACGCATAAAGGATATTCCCTTCAGAAATTGAAGGTATGTACTATGTTGCACCCGCCTAACCGTTTTCAGCTTTATAATTACTTTCTTACTGGAGAGGAAAAAAGTCACATGAGAACCGAAGATTTAGCATATTGCTTTTAGTGTTTGTATTACAAATTTTAGGATGTTCTGGAATCCGTTTCAAAAAAAATGACAAAATTTTAAAATGATTTTTTCTTAAAAAGATTATATTTTAAACGTATCCCTAATAAAATCTATAAATGTAATAATAGTGGTATAATTATGTTCAATCAATTAAAAATAAAAATAATGACATATAAGAAATTTCATGTCATTATAATTCTTAAAATGAAAATGTATATCTAATTCTGTAATCGATTATAGACGTAGCTTTTAATTTTAGAATGGAGGAGTAATTATATAATGTAATGTCAACAATATAATCAACATTATCTCTTCATTGAAAATTGAAAACTATATAAATATTAATTATTATAATATGACACAATTATTATTTATTTTTTTGGGTTAATTAGTTTTAAAATAAGGATGCGGCCAACTAAGCCCTAATACATTACCCACATTTGTAACAGTGGACAGTAAAATGCTCCCGTATAAGTTAAAATCCACTGCCCATCCAGCAATAGTAGCTGTGGGCTATAAACTTTTTCCGACATAATGTACTAGCATAGAACGGACTAACTTATGTAACATAAACTTTATGTATAAAAAAGGAAGGATGTTAATTTATCTTATGCCCAAATAGACAAAGTCTAAACTCGTGATTAGCTTAAAGCAGAATAAAGAAGAAAAAAACAGAAGACAAAGACGGAGAGAAAAGGTGACCCACTTTATTTCTCGTATCCAAAATAATCTTGGGCTTGAAATGGGCAATAAATAGCCCACCAAGGAAAATAATTCTATCAAAAATATAACACTTCCTTTCTAAAATAGAAAAAGAGATTACGCACAAATACAACATAGATGATGAAATAATAACAAGACTGTAAACCACATAAAAATAGTCTCATAACAATAAACGTCGTAAGACAAAACCATAATGATTACCAAACTAGCTAGAATCGTTGTCAAAAATATTTATTACAACTCCAAATAACTAATGTATCGTAGCCTAACAAAATATCTAAACTATTTAAATAAAAGGGAACTCTCATCACACTTGCCCTTGATTCCCCTAATTACCTGTCAAAAAAAGAAAACAGCGTGAGTCAATTGACCAGTACGAATATAAAATGCACATGTATATAACAATATATAATGTACCCAAAAGAGCTGAATGAACAAATAAATACAAACTACAAACTAATTATGAATATATTGAAATTTGTGAGACAAGGTACAAATGAATAACACAATTGAACGGACAACTATAGTCAAAAGGATCCCAAACAAAATATAACTGAATCAAATGTTTATAAGGTAACAATTTCATACTGAGTTCAAATACAAATAGTCAAAGGCTAACAAAATACATCGGTACCATGATGTATGCAAATCAAACCGGATAGTACGCACGACACATACGTCAGTAATCCGCCAAACAAATCAAATCAAATTAAATATTGGGTCGACCCATACGTATCCTGAACAAATATATCAAATGGCCAAAGTTCACACCAGAACAACATACAAAATAAAAGGATATGTGGTGGACTGATCACACCGCCACGGAAGGTGTCATGCCCCGGTGTCAAGAGGACATGCATGTGGTACCCTACAGGTAGTTAACTCATGTATACCCTAAGGATTGAACTACAAAATGTAAGTCAAAAGGGGTTCAAATCACAAGACTTGCATGACCATCTTTAAATGACATCGAATTATTTTAAATACGAACATACTTCACTATCACAAGATATCAACGATCAAAATAACTCTCGAATGTGAACGACAATATTTGAAGAATGATACAAACGAATAAAGTCTCCAAAATATATTGACATGTTTAACTAGTTCAAAGAGTACAAATGCGAGTTCTAAGTGTTAATACCACGACAAATTATCATATGAATTTGAGAAGGAACAATCAGGTGAAATAATAACTAACTTTTAAACGAAGTGTAAAACGAACAAATCAAAATTAAAAGAATGGTCGTTAAAGGAGTACGGAATTCGTACCTAAATAAAATATCAAGGAATTCACCGAAATCAAAATATTACGCCGCTAGACCTCTTCAATCCGATCTATATAATCACCAAATCAATACGAGTTCTAAGTGTCAATACTAAGACAAAACTATCACATGAATTTGAGAAGGAACAATCAAGTGAAACAATAACTAACTTCTAAACGAAGAGCAAAATGAACAAATCAAAATTAAAAGGATGATCGCTAAACAAGTACGAAATTCATACCTAAATAAAATATCAAGCAATTCATCGAAACCAAAATATCACGCCGATAGACCTCTTCAATCTGATATATATAATTACTAAATCAATACAAAACCATTAATTAAATTACTAAATTGTAAATTTTTATATTTTTTTATAAATTTTAACAACTTTAATATTAACACATGAACATTCTATAAATTAAATAATTATATTTTGATATATATATATATATATATATATAATATTACCTATTCATGTATTAATAATAAAATATGAATGAATATTATCACTTTCTTATTTCGGTGGGACTCCTGATGCATATTTTCAAGTTATCATTCAAACTTATTAAAATATATGAACTCACTGACTATGACTACTATGATATAACATATATATATATATATATATATATATATATATAGAGAGAGAGAGAGAGAGAGAGAGAGAGATGAAAATTATTTTATAAAATTAAATTAATCATCTGAATTGCCTATGGACCATAAGTATCAGGGAGTTATCCACTTCACTTATTCACAATTGCAATGCCGACACTATACCATACATATACATATAAGCCGTTTACGAACCAAACTCACATTAGTAAATTTATTTCTTATCTAATATATATACAAATCTCATACTGTCAGTTTCAATTTAAAATTATAGCAACACGTTGGATGATTAATCAGGCGGCACAACAAATTGCTAGAATACCTATTGAAATCAAAATAATAAAAAAATATATTTTGTATTCAAAAACAAATGCAATAATTACCTTTTTAGAAGAAAAATATGATGAATAAAATCTTAATAATCTTGTTCTCAAACCCTTTTTAATTTCAGTCTCGTTCTATCTCTCTCCTTCCACTTCTTCTTTCTTCGTTTACTGCGATACTAATCTTAGAGAAACCCTAACTTAATATATTAAAATTATGCTTATTATAATTTGGTCTTTAAACTCAACAATTAAAATTGGGCTCAATTAGTTTGCAAGCCCAAACTTAAATACTTAGAAATTAGTTTGACCCAATTAGTTAAAAGTCTCAAATTAATGTAATCACATACTTATTATAGTCCACTTAAATTAAATACAATTCGACCCAAATATAAGAAAAATTCAATTAAAATATTTAAAATATAAATTTAAATGTCATTTATTATTATTTTTTTTGGGTATTACACAAAAGTTATGTACTACTCCCTTTGTTCCAAATTATATGATTATTTTGAAAATTAATTTGAGACATTATTAAATTGACTTTAAAAAATTAATAATGATCAAATAATATGAAAAGAAAGAGATATATGATAATTAATAAAATATTTACAAAATTTCAAGCCGCTTGCAAATTTTAATCTTTGAGGTTTAATATTAAAAATGTTATTAAAAATACATAACGTACAATTTTAAAATTCTAACACAAAAAAGACCCAAAAAATAAACTAGTCTTCCTTTATTTAAGACGGAGGGAGTATACAGCAACTTAGTTCTAAAAATTTTACCATGTTTTATAAAAGCTAACTCTATCATTCGGCTTTTAATGGCCATCTTTGTTGCATATATTACATAATATTCATAATACACATTTATATATTATAAAAAACTACCAGCTGACCAGCATATAATTTTGTGCAAAAGTATCTTTACTTCGACTAAAACTACAATTAAATAAGAATAATTTTGTCAAAAACAAGTTGTTAAGATTGATATAGTATGATCGAAGCCCAATTTGAGGATCCATACCCAACTTGAATCCAATACAGGCGTCCAAACAAATAATTAATTAATAGGTGTGTATATTCCTAAAATTGTAAGAGATGTCACATCAAATATTTATTTTTAAAATACGCATTGATTTTGTTATCAAATTCTATCTTATAATCAAGCTAGAATATCATTTGAAGATGAGAATGGGAGACATGAAAAGATATCTAGACGATACTTTTTTATTCTACTTTTTTTGTCCGGCTGGTTCTAACTATCCACGTAACCGATTGGCATCGAGACGAATTAATGAGTAGTAGCTTAATGTAATATATATAAACTTTTTGGATAAAACTGTCATTACATATAGTTTACATGAAAAAATTGAACATTAACTAGTAAATGGTACTTGGTATATATAATTAACAAATAAATTAATGGTAATCGTCACAACACCAAGTCACAAACACTTAATAATACTCCAATTATTTAAAATCCTAAATTTGATATACCTAATATTATCCTAAAAAACAAAGACATTGTTTAAAATAAATTTGGCGTTATGCCAAATATGTACGACATTTGTGGCAGACAGGATGGTCAGTACTTTGCGCAGAATCTTTTAGACTTTTATTTCTCAACTTGTAATAATACTATCGAATTTTACCGACTAATTAACAATACAACTCTTCAACTAGATCTACACAAATTTTGTAGCTAATAGTTGTAGTGTTCCACAGTAACATTACAACGGGAAACAACATGGGACTTTCCGACACGAAAGGCCTCAAAGGTAGCATACCCCCTCGCAAAGCGGAATTTCCCGGTGCCGCCGACCACCGCCACTTCTCTCCGATTTTCAAACTGATGATCAGCCCCTTGAAGCTGCAGGGTGCTGCCATTATATTCCTTATTTGTGAACACAATTGATAACAACAGGGTTAGGCTAGACCCATCCTTTGCCGTGGTCACCATAATGCCTTGCCCCCTTCCAATTTGGGCCGAACTCTTATCCAACCCTTCCGTCATTGACGCATCCGTGGAAAATGCAGTTCCAAAGTTTCCAAACCCCCAGGCCTGGCCGGGGATTCCGGCTATTGCAACGGCTGTGGCCTTGGGCCCGGACGGCCGGTTTTGGAAATAGACGGTCAATTTGGTTTGTGTAAGGCCGTCAGCATGGTTGGATTGTGAAGGTAAAATAAAGATTGCTAGAAGAAGAGATAGTAATAGGGATAGTTTGAGTTTGGTGTTAGAGAGTAGATAATTTGTTTTCGGGTAGAGGGCCATTGAAAGTTTGGAGAAATACTACAACTTAACCAGGGGAGAGTGAAGGGGATGCGGTGGGTTGGGGTGTAATATATGGATAAATGTGGCTGGCTGCTATTTATAAAATGGACACAGAAAGGAGTATTGTCAACATGGTGGGCCCAAAAATCTTACAGGATCAAATGGCGGCTTAAAACTCTAATAATGAAATGAAATATTAGGGAACGTGCATCATGCTGCTCATCCTAAATATAATAATACTCCCTATCTAACGGGTGCACATCATCTTTGAATAATTAATATAATGTTGCCTGCCCAGTAACACTCTAGTGGACAACATCATACAAGGTTCTAAAATATAAAAGCTTCAAATCTCATAGCTTAACTACTACTCCATTTAATAATCTAATGTCCCATCTTATATATTATTATAAATGTTACTATTTTTTAAAAGCTAATTTTGTAAATTGGTAGTGTAGTGAATGAAACCTGAAATAAAATAGCATGTTTAATTTTGTCCCCAATTAATGAAGGTTGCATATCTTAATTCTAGCGAAGAAGATTAATCTTAATTCCTCATGCACATGCACTGTCACTTTTCTGAAATTCTCAAAGTGATGGAGCCTGCGGCTTGAATTTTTAGGATGCGGACATTAATTGTAATATTGTACTTATTCTACTATACATAATCGACGCATCTGTTATTGGCAAGGTCACCAAGACGTTTTCTCCTCGTCTAAGTTCACAAAAATGCATTGGCGTGAGTTCGACTTTCAGTGATTGGCACAAAATAATGACGAGGCCTAATTGCGGCTGGCCGACGATGCCTGTGGGCTGTGGCATTCACATTGGGCAGGTTGGCTTTATTTGTCTTCACGGTTTCTTTAAGCTCGCCAACTTTGAATTGTGTAGTTTATTTATTTCTTTATATATATATATATATATATACACACACACACACGATGAGAGCATGGTTAGACAAAAATAGAAGGCACAATTTGAGTGGATTTATTTTTCTATTCCGGTCGGTGCCATTTGGAAGTTTGGGGCTATATCCCAATAATTATAACTAAAAAATTATATATAGTAGGTGAGAATGAAGAAACTTAGAATGTTTTTGCCTATTGATGCGGCTGCCAAGGCCCAAGAGTTATAAAACGTGGATAAACAGATAAATTTATAGTGTAGCTTAATTAATTACTACGTAGCATAACCCTTCTACTAAATAATTAGCTAGGTTGAATAATGATATATGCATGCAACAATGAAATCCACTGAAGGCACCAAATTAAAAGGTGCGTACAAATAATCAATCACGTGAAAGTGAAAGAGAACCAACCACGTTTCACTCGCTGCTTTTTCTTTTTTTTAAAAAAAATTTTCTTTAGCGCAGCTGCCTATTTGCCTTTGACTGATCAGTGGTTGGTACTTTGACCATTTTTAGCAAATTTTAAAAGGAGATTTTCTTGGTAAAGGTAATTTTGCCAGTTCCATCCAACAAGACTCATCTAATATAAAGTGGGATGGGAACAAATTCCATATGAGAGGGATAAAGAACTTCATAAAATCACTTTTCGAGATTTGGTTAGGGTGATATTGAAAGTAAATTATATATTTTTTCATTATTAATACAATTATACGATTTATTAATATAATTTTAATGTAATAAAAAAGTATATAGCTTACTATGGTGTCCGATCCCCACTTTTGGGATCAGGGTGGGTGCGTGTAATTAGTAGAAAGTGAAAAGTAGGGAGCAGTCGGTGCGTGCACAAGTGCCTACGCTCAAAAATATAAAAATACGGCTTGCGAGCGGGACCAGATGAGCATAGGGATTTGAATAAAGGCCCAGTTTCCTGGAAATCTGACCTCATTGGGTAAGCCGGTTTGAATACGTAGTTGGACTTGGTTTTAAAAACTATGGGCTGGGCCATCTATGGTATGGCTGCAATGTGCAGGGCAAACCGGACTTGGCAAAAAGACTCATTTCTGGCGGATGTTTAATAGAAGGCTTAAAGCCCACAATTTTGGCGGACTTGGACTGTAATTTTTACCAGGTATTATGAACAAAAAGTATAAAGTATCTAATTATAAGTCTCATTTTCTTTTTTTCTCTCTTTTTTTTTTAAAATTATTTGTACACAATTTTTGTGTATAATTTGTGTCTCTAACATTACTCATAAAAATGTGTAAAATATTTAATAGTAAGTCTTGATTCCTATTTTCTTTCTCTTTTTATACTGTTTGTGCACAATTTTTATTTATAATTTGTGTGTCTATCAAACAAGAAGTCAAATTAAATTTCACAACGGTCTTCAAAACAGCGTTATTAGGATATTGCGACAAGTATACATGCAATAGGATGAACGTTAATTTCCTTCCTTTCATTAATTAGTTTTTATAATAAAAAAAAAAGTTGATAAGAGTTACATTATATCTAAGGCTGTAAAATGATCAAACAGTTCGGGTTCGATTTGTACTCACTCGACTAAAAGTTCGATTCGAGTTCGACTCGAAATATAAATGATTCAAATATGAGCAAATTTTAAAGTTTGATAAATTACTCAAACCTTCTCAAATTTCAATTTTCTATTTATACTCGGATCATATTCGTTAGAAAAGTTCAAACTGTTCGGGCTCGATTCGAGATCGTGTTCGACTCGGTAGCTAAACAAGCCCTAAACCAAACCTTATTTTAGACTCGATAAATTTTGTGAACCAAATCTGAGCAACTCAATACTCAGCTCGACTCGACTCGGTTCATTTACACTCTTAATTATACATTCTCATTGATTAACTATCGACTACGACGACTAGTAATGTTGAACAATAACGTTACACCAGAAAACATCATAGAACCTCCCAATATGAAAGGTCTCGAATGTGGCATACCGCCTCGCAAACCGGAATTTTCCGGTGCCGTCGACCATCGCCACTTCCCTCGGACTCTTAGATTGATGATCAACCCCTTTAATCTGAATGCTGCTACCACTGTATTCCTTAGTAAACACGAATCACGATTGATAACAAAAGAGTTAGACTAGACCCATCCGTAGCCGTGATTACAAGAATAGCTTACCCCCTTCCAATTTGGGTCGAGCTCTTATCGAAGCCTTGGGTCATTATATCATCAATGCACAATACAACTCCATAGCTGTCGTACGTCCAATTCTTGTCCGCAATTCCGGTAATGGAGAGGGTCGTGGCATTCGGGCCGGACAATCGGTCTTGGAAATAGAATGACAATCTGGTTTCTACTTAGTAATAAGAATGTGGTGTTAAAAGGTTCATTTTTTTAGCGTCATTGATATAGTTGGGACACAATAACTCAGTAGACAAAAAAAATAGAGCGAACTAGGAATCAGGCGTGTGCTGATCCATTGCTGTGTATGGTTTCTATTTATAGCCATTTTTATTAAGAAAACTTAATATTTCCACCTGACATAAATTACATGAATTTGAGATTATGTGGGGAATTTTGAAGAATTATTGAATTCCCTTGTAATAATATTCATTCTGAAATGTGGAGAGACGCGAATTATTAACATGGTCTGCAGTAGTTGGGTGCACAAAATTAGTAGTAGGCCACAGGTTTCAATGCATAGCAATTTCTTAAGGGAATGACAACAGACTGAAATGGGGCATATGACCATAAGGTGGCCGGCAACGTTATTAGGTACAGAAGTCAATTTGAGAACCCTAGATGAAATTTATATAAAGTCAATAAACGCGATCCTTTTTAGAAACTTTTTAAAGGGGAGAGTGTCAGATGATTTGGCTTCAAGAAGAACGTCAAGACGTCATTAGGATGCGAGGCCAGCAAAGCTTATTGCAGAGGAGATAGCAAAGTCTTATCTGCCCCACCAGAGATTCGTATTAGGACAAATTAACTAAAAAATCGTGAAAGATTTGTGTTTATACTGTATATTTTTTTAATCAAAAAATAAAAAAAAAACGTTGAAAATAGTTGTTGTCAATATCTCTTACTAGATTTTACTTCTTTTCTAGAATCAAAGTTTTTTTAGTCATCAAAAAGCTAATTTGAATGAAAAATCAACGAACATAAGATATGTCTCATTTGCGCTAGTAATTTGGTTGATGTCTCTGGGACAGTACTATTGCTTGCTCATGTTTCTCCTAACCTTGAATGTACGCTCTCCTTTTAAAAAATAAAAAATCTTAGTTGTAAAATTTATAAATATTAATTATGTAATTTTGGTCCATGTTTACCTCTTAAAATAATAAATTTGTTAATAAATTAGATCTATAAGAACCTCAAAATCCTAGCTTCTTTTTTTTCAATTAAAAAAAGAATTATTTCAAGGGAAAGGTCACTACTTAGAGAAACGGTTCAGTTGCCAATGAACTTCATTTTCTTGCCTCCTTCCTACTTTGCTCCCTTTGAACTCAATCGTAAAATTATAATGATAATTTAAAGACATTGTAACATTTTATAATACCATCATTTTTTAGAAAATAAAAGTTCGATGAATGAGTTTCCATAAATCATCTGTGGATAGCCCAACCCAAGTCTGATTAAAAGGATAGACCCCAAGTTTTATGTTTTTACCCGATCAGGTTTCCGGAAGGTGTATAATTTCATCATATTCAATGTACATGCCAAATTGCCAATTACCAAGAGCCGGTAAATCCCAAATTAAAATCTCCAAAATTATTGTACAATCTTCCGTCAAAATTTTTTATCGTTTTTACAGAAATCTTCCATCCAAATATACAGGTATGAGGTAACTAAGAATTAATGACAGGTCTGGCCAAAATTTTCATGGTGGAACAGAATAAAAGCATGCTTCTCTTTGTATTTTGTAACAACTTGTTTTCTTATGCTTCATAAAACGTAGAATGTAAGTTCTTTTTCTTCGAGAGGCCACTTCCAATATATGGATAATGGAGTAACAAGAAAATCTGTGTCATTTCCAAATCAAAGAGGGTGAGCATGTTTGGACCTCAATTCTCAGAGGGAGCGAACCACTGGCTTGTTACCTCCTCAAAGATATGTAAAATAACAACCACCTTATTATTACTCTTTTTTTATTTTATTTTTTTTTGTTGAACAATAACCTTGGGCTCGTTTACGCGTCAATCGAAACTAAATCTCTGTTGACTATTTTAAAAACGCAGCTCCCACATCGGCCTTTGATACATTCAAAATATTTTCTCTTAAATATTAACCCCAAAGTTTAAACTCAAAAAGTCAAGATAAGGAACATACTTTCTTTACTACCCAGCCAACCCCTTGGAGTTAACCTTATTATTACTCATTATTATTTTTTTATTGCTTTCTTTTTCACTTTCTTTTCTGTTTGGCTATCATTATCAGACCCAACAGGTCAACATCTTATGATACTTGGGTTAATTTTGTAGTCACCATTTACCCACTTAAAAGTTTTTCACAGGACGAAGGCCCAAAAGGCCGAAAGGTATCACCATAATTTTCTTTTTTGCAATCTAAATAACATAGATTAAGAACAGGTGCCAGTTTCACCCTATATGCAAGACAAAGTACAGTTAACCATTGGAACCACGAAGAAGTATCCTGAGGCTAATACTTCTGTAAGAAAAATTAAAAATTGTTATCCTGACAACGCATTGCACTCATCGATTTTAGGACCAACTTTTGATGTGCTGGGCGAATGCAATTAATTAAGTGCCCATCTATACAAGGAGAGAATCTCATTTATACATTAAGCGAATCCACAATATATTCCAAGACAGAGCACACTCATTTGTAGTAGGCACTTCCATTTTCACTTAAATCCCAAATGCATTTAAGCATTTCACAACTATAGTGACAACTATGTTTCCAGTGAAACAGAGATAGAATAAAGAACATAGGAAGTATCTTATAATCAAACCAACTTCCAATCCAGAATGCACCACCTTAAGCCGAAGTACGAGTTTCTGAATTTAAGTAAGTCTAGTTTCTGGTACTGAAAAATTATTGCAATGTTTCCTGGTTTTTAACATTAGACATTAATCATGCATTAATTACGCCGACTGGTTTATGTCACTTAAAAATTGACCACCAACTTAAGAAAAAATTGGTTCTTCTTTCACTAGCATACTTTTTACATAAATACATATCTTACTGTAAAGTAAGTTCCGTCACCCCAGTAAAAGGCCCAAAATCCAAAATCTTAAATTCTCTCATACTGATATAGGAAAGTGACTTGTTTGCCACCAGGTATTACATACCTTACATGTTCTTCTTGCCATCGGAATGGGACAAACTTTGGTCAATGGACTGCAACTGGTTTCGGAGGTTTTGATTTTCTTCCTCCAACCGACCATGTTCTAGGAGGAACCCTTCAGATTGACTTTTAAGAGCCACTGAATTGGTTTCTGCAGCCTTTACTTCTTTGTCTTTTGTCTCGCATTCAGATTCCAGCTTCTTGATCTTTGTCCTCAATCTAGAAACCTCCTCACCTAAGCCTTTGAGCTCCTCTGCACCGCCATTCTTGCTATCCTCAAAACCACGATTCTGTTTCTTTGAAGCCTCCATGGCCTTTCTAAGTAAGTTAAGTTCCCTTATGTAATGGTGTAGCTTATCTATCATAAAAGATAGGAATAGCAAGAATCCTGCATGAAAGAATTCTTCTGAATAAAAAAGGGGAAGCACATTTAATCAAACACACAATCAATAAACCTGTTTTCAAGTAGTTTCATATTAGTCATCCTCAGCATTGAACAATCGCACTAAAATTATCATGGACGTTGCTATATTCTGACTCCAATTCTTGAATTTGATAGATGACCATGAATATTATATTGTACACTGCTAAAGGAGTCTACGAAAAACATGCGAAGTAGAAAATTTTGATCATAGTTCCCAGGCCTAATGGGATTTGACATTAACAGACTATGTAATGAGGTTTGTATTTTAATATCCAAAAAGAGTCTGCATGATAATGTAGAATTGAATAATAGTAAGCATTTCGAAGAAAGTGGTAGCAGATTCTTCAGATTATGGGGAGCAAGTCACTATAAGGAAAATACTCCGACTACCAAGTTCTGTTACAGAGGTCCAACAATAAAGAAATAAGATAATAGTTGTCTGATCTACAAAATAGTCCTCATGTTTACTAACTTATGCAATGTACTACATTATGTTTCAATTTTTACGATGTCCTCCATTCCCTCTCCAATTTTTACAAATCTATCACTCTTTAATTTGGGGAAAATCAGCCCATGTGACACAATTTAAGGGATCTTATTCTTTCAACTGCACGATTAACTCGCATGCTTCCCTCAAATTAGAGGGGGAAATTGGGTCACATTGTGGACAAAAATATCCTTAAATTGGGTCATATTTTCGTCTCATGGGCTGATTTCTCCAAATTTAGGCAACAGATTTGGAAAATTGGAGAGATGATAGATGACATAGTAAAAACTGAAACATCAATAAGCACACTGCAAAAGAAGGTAAACATGAGGGGATATTTTCCAGATTGCTTAAAATAGTATCTTCAGATATTATTCACAGCCACTATGAGGTAATCAAGGTCACAGCTTCATTAAAGTTTTTACTAACAATCTTAACAAGCGAACCAAGTTCATAAGAATTTTAACTGAAACTCCAGCAAAAACTAAAGGAGAAACTTAGGTTGTGTTTGCTAAAACTGAATGTTAAGATCTGAACAGTTTAGACATCTGAATAATCTAGATCATCTGTCTAGAATTGTATCTAAATGAAGAAATGTTGTTTGATAATTAATTTTTTCAAAATGTCTGAATAATTGTATTTTACCATTTTAACCCTCTGATTCACAAACCCATTTTCGCACAATGATAGTGTCTCGTTCATCAGCCTAGTCTTATGCTTATCACCATCAAACCCATTATTAGTACACAAAACCCCAAACCCACTCCTCAAACTTTCAGTTTCAACAAATTTGGAAACATCATTATCTTTTTTGAGTAAATTATCATCGTTTGGACAGGTTTGAAAGGTGCCGTTAAAGCTGCAGATGAGCTTGATTTTGGGTTTTCTGCGACGAGAAAGAGAAGGGTCTTTCATGGCGATGATGAAAGAGAAATCTTTCATCCTCTCTTTCTCTGATTCTTTTCTAATTTCTCATCTTCTCTTTCTATTATTTCACTCTTTACTTGAAAAATCCTTGCCAATTTCTTACAGAGATAGTATAGATCTGGAGTGAGAAATCAAGATCAACCGATTGGTGGGTTTTTGGTTTTAATTCTCCATCACTTGAGTGATATTGGGGATTGGTTTTGAAACCAATTAATTGGAAAATTGAAGCAGTAGAATAAACTTGCTTTCAATTGAAGGTGAAAATTTAAAGATTTATGTTGTAATTATGAAATTTGAGATAAAATTAGTTAGAGTTTAGGGAAGAAAGGGGTGGGTGTTTGATGATGGTGATGGAGGAGTTGAAGATGATGATGGTAATGGTGATGGGTGATGGTGTCGTGGTGGTGGTCTGGCTATGGTGTGCAGCGGTGGTGGTGGAGAGGGACAACGGCGATGGTGGTGATTTTTTGTGTTTGAGTGTTGGTAACAATAATTAGGGCTACAAAATGAATTTTGTAATATTAAAGAGATTATTTTTGTCCAAAAAATAGTCAATTTGAACCATCCTCTAAATAGTTTAGATTTAATTTTCTATCTTAAGGATTTAGAGAGGAAAAAAAAATTTACTAAACAACTTCATGCCTCTTAGCGAATAAGAGGTGGACTGTTAAGATGCAATCAACGCCACCTTAGAAAAGTTAAGTTAATAAAATTAACATGAGCACTAGATTCAAGTATCCAATGATAAGGATGGGGCATCCACCAAAAAAAGTGAGAGATAGAGATAAGCTCTGAGCATCATTATATGAGAATCTGGAAAAATTACCCAATAAGGATTCTAAAACCATCATTGCCTTCCATATAAGAAGTTAAAGAGATAGAAATATGCAACTCTTAAATAGTTTGACAACAAATGAAGATGCAAACTAGATACCGACCTCACCTTTTTATAAATAAAAGTGTTTCATATAAAAATTAAGGATACAAATCAAATAATTAGTAGAGCCATATAAAATTAAGCAATAAAACAGACATTAACGGTGAAAAAACTAACTTCAAGCAAAATATATCATATATCACAATTTCGAACTTAAATCGCCTCCAATTAAAGACCAAGTAAAACTTTCAGGTGTATATAGGAGAGATGAAATATCGTGCAATTGTACCCATGAGAGAGGCTTGGAGCATGTTATTAGCCAAGAGGACTTGATCAGTAGGGTTGAGGGCTTCGATCGGACGGCTCTGGATTTCTCTAACGGTGTAAACGGTGTACATCATGATGACGAAGACGGTGGTGGCGACGGATTTGACGACGAGCGGTGCCCTTCCTCGTTTAACGCGATCCAAACCCATAATCAGAAGCTTTCGAAGAGGGGTTCTGAATAACAGTAGCAGAATCCCCGCCATTTCGGCAAACATCAACATGAACAATAGCTGTATCATTGTCCCCTCTCGCTACAAAGTTACAAACCCTAGCCAGAGAGAGGAGAGAGAATTAGAAAAGTGTTTTTATTTATCAATTATTAATAATAGAACACAGGACGGAATGAAATATGAAATATACGAGTGGGATTGTGGGAATGGATTTATGGATCGTCAACGTCGATCTGCTGGTCTTTCCACTGCCCTCTCGCTTTTTGTTCTGCCGACATACTCGATACTTGTTTGGCTAGAGGGTTTCACTATTCTTATTCTGTAAAAGTTAACACGTGCTGAAACGCAACAATTTGATTGGATTTTTTTATTTTTTTATTTTTGTTTGCGAATATAGCTGACTTGGTTCGTGAGCTAAAACACAACTCAAATATTCTCAATTTCTTTTGGAGAGGAGTGTCTTGCTTTTATTGTTAACTATTTATTTTTTGAATGGATACAATTTTTCAGATAATCTTAAATGTAGTATTTAGAAAAGAACTCGATAACATCAAAAATATGTTGAAAGCCTCGTTACCATCAATAGGGGAGCGAAAATTATTCATGTGCAATAATATTACACGATTATATAGTTTGACCAAGCCTAGTTATTTTCTGGCGCTCTGGCCTGCCTCGGCTGTCCCAGCCCATTATGTACCAATTTTTCAATACATCATTCTTCCCTCTCTGTTTTACCATAACCTCTTTCACTCTTACAGCAACAGTAATCTGCACATATCTACAGTAGCTGTCTAACACACCCCTTAATATCCATTGCCCGTACAATAAAATGTCGTCATTATGTAATCAGTCCTGATAGATGGGTCTCCGATGTCTTGGTGAAGATGGTGCAGGACTGCCAGAAAGTAAAAGCTTATGATACTGGTTAGTCGTTACCACCTCATTATCGGAACATACTTCTGCTCTATTCTTGTTGGCTTCCTGGATGTCCCATGGAATTAGATTTAGTCCGTCACGCATTATGCTGGCTTTAAAGCCAGTCCATCCTGTTTCTTCTTCATCCTTCAACAATATCTGATCAATTGACTGCAACTGGTTCCGAAGGGTTTGATTGTACTCGAGCAAGCGGTCATACTCAAGGTTGAATCCTTCAGACTGCTTCTTCAGGGCCAACACAATAGCTTCTTTGGCATTAGCCTCGTATGTTTTTCTCTGGCATTCAGATTCCAGCCTCTTGATCCTTGCTCTCAGTCTAGCAACCTCATTCTCTAACTCATGAACTTGTACTGTGACGAAATGTCTCCTGACCTCAAGTTGTTTTTCTTCAGCCTTGATGATCTTCTTGAGTGAACCGCTCTCTCTCATAAGATGGTGGAATTTGTATATAATAATTGAAAGGAATAGCAAGAATCCTGCAATTTTAATAAAACAAATTTATTTCAAGTTTGGAGAAAATTACAAGTAATCTGACATAGAGGCTTAGACAACTCTACAAAGGATACTTTTATTTTTGTTTTTAGATGTCTCACAGTACACAACAACTCCATAAGTGAAGTGGTACAACTGTAGAACAAGAAATGTCTAAGGCCTCAAACTTGACCGAACTACTACTTTTATCAAGCAATATATTTTCTACCACGATCATCCTAATATGCTGCTTTAGAAAACATCTTCCTCTATCCTTTTATTTCTCCTGTTTGACGTAGGTAGCACTTAGCAGATCTACCATCATTTGTTCCTGGGAATGTTTAACTTTCATAATGAGATTAGTTGATTATTATGACAAAGTTGATTATCATGAGGTAAGCTCATCAAACAAACACCCTTTGGTCCAGAGAAAATCAAGCGCAGAGCATCTCATACCAACATACGCTTCAGAGCTTTCATTTAGAAGCTATTCTGCATATTAATGAAGCCAGAAAAGGTACACCAGGTTCCACTAATTAATGATGCCAAATTCTCAAGAGACCTATAAATTGGAAGTAAAAAGGGAAAACTGAATTATAAATGTACACCTATCAAACAAATCCACAATATAAAACTTAAATGATAACTGGTGCCTGCAGCTAATGGTCTGTATAGAAGTTCCTTTCCCAAAAAGCTCCAAGGATTCACTGGATCTTTAGTAAATTGGTTCATTGGCGTTGCACTCACTCTAATAGCATCCCTAAATGCTCCTTTACTCTATGCTCTTGCTGATGACTCCTTCACTCTAAGCACTTTGAGGTCAGAGGTTTACCAAGTGCACACCCAAAGTAGTGGCTGTTGGTGCCTCCAGGGAAAGAGAAATCTATGAATCACATATACTCAAAACCAAATATGCACAAGTAACAAGTCTCTACCTATTTAACTGAGGATTACTCCTCAAAAATACCCAGGATTATAGAGTTCCGTTACAGGCTACTTATCAAATCAAATAAAATTACACTAAGTCTAAAGCCTAATGTAGATAGAACACTAACTTCAGTGTTCATTGGAGAAATATGGTTTTCAACAAAAGGCAATATCTCTTCCAAGAAATGATTATAAAAGGATTTAGTAGCAACCCCTGCATCCAAAATAATTAGAAAAAGATTTACTTTCTGTGTTAGGCTTGCACTACAAATTAACTATTTGATCTTAAGACAACTGAGCAAAGCCTCAAGACTGCTTTTAAAAAATATTGACATCACAGTTGGGGACTGTTGATAACATATATGTTGCTAAGAGTATATAAGTCTTCCCCTTTACTCTTTCTGAAAATCACAACAACTATTAGCAAAAAAAAAAACATCCATTATCCCTAATATTCCTCCTTCCAGCTCTATATATGTTAACCCTAATCTTGTTTTGGTCCTAATAACTAATTAAAATTAAGACAAAGACTTGCCAAATATGCCAAAAGAAAATTTAAATTAGTTAAGCATATAACACAAGTTTTCAGATTTTATAATCTCAACAAAAAAAATAAATGCATGAATTTTCGATCTCCTTTCCTCAACTTCCGTAAATCCAAACAAATGCACTCACATAACAAATAGTAATAAATCAGTCTAAAAAAGTAGGGAAGAGAAGATAGAACATAAAGGAGATGGAGAATTACCGGTAAGAGAAGCTTGGAGCAATTTATGAGGCAAAAGAAGCTGGTCGGCGGGATTAATTGAACCGGCACGGATTGAACGGAGATGAATTTGAAGAATAATGTAAAGAGTGGAAATTAAATGAGCTAGAAATATCAGCCCGATGGATAAGACGATTATGGGAGCTTCACCTTGTTTCACCACGCAATCCATGGCTTTCTTTGCAGGCTTTCGGAGAAACGTTTTAAATGAAAGGGCAATTAACACAACTGCCTCCATCAATATCAACTTAGCTAATAGCTCAATCATTGAATTGAATTGAATTGAATTATAATTTATAACTATATGCTGTATGTGTATATATAGTGAGAAAGAGGGAAGAGGTGGTGGTATGACTGTCGGGATTTCCAGTTAGGGCTAATGTTTAAGGGCTCTTTTTCAGGGGTAAAGGGTCATCTATTTGAGGAGTAATAATTTTGGGATCTGTTTGACTGGAAAATTCTTCTGCGATTCAAGTCTGTAATATGTTGCTACGGAATCTGGCACCATTTTTTTTTTATATTTTTTTTATTTAAATCCCAGTTGCAGTATCGTAGTTTAATCAGAGACATCTTATTGTAAAAAGAGCTCTATTATGGCCTCCATATTTTCTCTCTTAAAAAAAAACTCAACCCACATATTTTCAGATATGAGGAGAATTTTTGATCTACGCTAAAGAGATTATTCCTGAAGTTTTTTCTTATATTTTTCAGTTCAATTATTTTTATTTTCTCCTTTTTATGGAGCTTTATTTCTCCTAGTTAATTTTTTTTTTCAATCTATGGAGCGAGTCTTTTTATACATTACAAAAATTTTCAGTCGAATTATTATTGCAATGTATATGGATAAGTAAGAATTAAGAAGGGTTTCACTTTAATTTATTCTTCCTTATTGCATATACTTCCACATTAGTCGTAATCTAACTTCGTCAAATATTTTTATCGACATGTATATCATTTTTTCTATAGAGTCTTTCTTCTTTTAGTTTGAAATTTTCTCATTTTACGGAACTTTTTTTTTATGATCTCTCTGTGGAGGAGGTTTGATTGACATTAATTGGTGAAGACATGTCCATTCAGACGACCTCTTTTTCGTTACTCGTGTTGAAAAATTACGTAAGTTTGTATATTTTTGTCTATTTTTAAAAAATTATATGTTCTTAGTTTCGAGTTTCATGGGACGGGAGGAAATATCACCTCGACTCTAGTATTTTTGTAATTTAATTTACTTATTAATGAGAATTTATCATGTTCTTATTTCAGGATTTTGTCAAAAAAAACATCTTATTATTAGATTTATGGTTTGATTAATGTGTGCAAGTACTATAGTTCCCAAGGGTGCATGACTTATGACTACCATTGATACGAAAGATTAAAATTATGTCACAAATTAGGGCTTAATGTAGGTGCACAGTTGTGCACTACACAGTAGGGCTATGGCGACGGTTTTTTGGGATATGGCGACGGTACTACCGTCGCCATAGGTCTATGCCGACGGTACTACCGTCGCTATAGGTCAAAAAACCGTCGGCATAGACCTACTGTGTGGTGCACAAACATTTTTTCTCACAAATTATATAGAGAAAGTTGTGCACCAAAATAAAAATTATATATTGCTTATTACTTCCTCTTTTTTATTATATAAGTCTTTTTAGAAGTTTTTTTTTCACAACATAAAACGTTTTACATATATTTAGAAAAAAAATTTAATTATTTCTTACTTTGCCCCAAAAAATAGAGTAATTGAAAGAGAGGAGGAAGAGTAATTAATTAGTGCATGAGTAGTAATGAAATTTCAAACCAACATTAATTACCTAACATTAGAATTAATGAGATTTTTTAATATGTGTGATTATGTCTTAAATGACTTATATAATGAAAATGAGAAAGTAATAAAAATATATAAAATATTTGTATAGTATAATTTGTCTTCGTAGCATTACTCAGTAGAAAAATCTTCTTGTTCGATGTTTGCTACTTGACCATTCTTTCTTCTTAGTATTACAAAAATAAAAATAAAGTAAATCAAAAAATTCATTCATAGCATGAATTCTCTAGCTTGAAATATGTCGTATCCTGAAAAGATTATTGGGGTTTGGACATAATACAACGTTATTTTAATTTTTATCTTTTGTGAAGTTTAACTTAACCAAGAGTGCCCACTTTTTATTTTATTTTATTTTTTTAATTATTTTTTTTGTCAAAGTAATAACTATAAATAGTCCTTGATTTCTGAGAAGAAAAGTTCTTTTAGATAAGAGACCCTAACATTAGTTATATGGAAAAGCATGTCTGTAACTTGGTAGCGTCCCAAGATAACATCGGTTTAATTAATTAGATGATACAAATATTATTTGTGAAATTAATGAATTGATAAAATTACCCTTAAAATATATAGTTACCATAGGGAAGATGGCTATGGTGATATGTATTGAGAGAGATTTTATAAACTTTACTTTTTCCTTATTTTTAGAAACTAATCTTGATAATTTGTCAATCACAATTTACTGATTCTTTAACAAGCAAGGTTTTGTGTGAAGTTGTTATGGCAGATCCTGGTAATATCTGGAGTTGACTATATGATAGGTTGAAAGAGTTTTAAGATCTTTTATGCGGACATGATAATTAAACATGAGTTCTTTATAATTTTATTTATTTGTATTTTATCATATCCGCGTAGAGTTTTTAAAGAATTTTATAATCATTTAAGGTAGACAAATTGCAGTTGCAAAAATAAATAAAGCAGGAAAATACAAATGCATATTTTCCGTTATAATTAATCTCAAAGGTTCAGTAAAACGAAGGATATTTATGTCTATATATAATTAAGTTCAAATTAATCGATAAATCTTGGGGTCGATAAATGTTATCCTAAATGATATTCAATTACTTTCATAGCTTTCTTTTTCTTTTCTTTTTCTTTTTTTTTTGTGTGTTGTAAACTTGTGGGTGTCTTTGACAAGTGATTGAAGTGTAAATGTAAATTAAAAATAGGGTTGTACGTGAAATAAGCACCAACTCCAACAGAGGTAATTACAATTTACCCTTTCAATTAATGATATCCTTTTGACTACCATGTTATTAGTTTTAGGTAACTAGAAACCTTAATTAACTAATTAGAGCATTCCATCTCATGTTCATAGCCAGCCTAACTTTAGCATAAACATTACTAAACTAACTTCTACAACCCAAAACTATCCTGCACCAAACTAAGTGGTTACATATTTTCTTAACATGCGAAAAAGCTAGAATCTCTCCATGTCAAGTGTCGACTGGAGTCTGGAGAGGTCCAAAAATAACACTTTCATAAATAACTATTGTTGTTTGTATTATAAAAACAACACAATTCAAAAATGTTTATCTTGGTACCACATTTGGGCAAATATGCAAGCTACATTTTAAGTTGAAGCATCCCTCAAGTTACAAACAGGAATTTCATGTCGGCCTCTGTTAACTTTCCCAAAGCCTCAGCCGAGCCGCCAACAGTCCTGTAAAAAAGTAGGGCCAAAGGGGTTAGAAGATTCACACCGTGCAGTGAACCTAAATTTGGAAACAGAATAAAGATTTATACGAAAATAGATGTTACCCTTCAAATACTAGTTCCTTTTTCTCTTGCAACTTCAAAATTCTCTCCTCAATTGTATTCTGAATAACAAATCTCACAATCCTACAAAATTCCACAAGATAACAAATTTCAGGGAGTTGCGCAACATGATACTCGAAGGCATCTGTAACATAAAACTAGTGACACTTACCTGATCGGTTTATACTGCCCTATTCGATGTATTCTATCTTGGGCTTGTCGCTCAACGGCTGGATTCCACCATGGGTCCATCAAGAATACCTGCAGGGTCACACAAAACACCCACAAATCAATCAGTGCGGCGAGGCAGAAAAATACTAAATCAACAATTCACTATAGGGCCCATGAGACCAATCTGTCTGAATTCATGAGTGTGTTTTGAAATGAGCGTATTGCATCAACATCTGAGCATTGGGCTTTCCTTTCAGTAGAATACAGGAAACCCTTAAAATTCTAGTTTCCACAAAGTTGTACTTGACTTAAGCATAACAGTGTCCCTTACATGTGATGCAACAGTGAGATTGAGGGCAACCCCTCCCGCTTTCAAGCTCATGAGGAATATTTTACAATCTGCATCCTCAGTAAATCTTGTAATTGCAGCATCTCTTGCACCCATGGACATTGATCCGTCTAACTGAACACAACCAACTCCGGACTGCAAAACATTTCAAAATAGAACCATGAGTCCATGACTACAATACTAGATGAAGAAGCAGATAGTTAATACAATATTCTGAGCATATGATTCACCTTCTGTAGAGAGTAATGTATCAAATCCAAGAATGATGTGAATTGGCTGAAAACAATTCCTTTTGCTGAACCATCCCTCTCAACCATAAATCTAATTTCTTCCCTCTGGAATTAATCAAATTAGATAGGAGTTAGTAAAAATATAACCAAGATGTAATAAATACTCCTTCCAACCTGCAAAGATACGCCTTTTTGTTATCAGGTGTTTGGAGTTTAAACTTATTATAAGATGTGCCGAAACCATATTTATATATTTTATATTTTCAAATATTCATGCCATTATACTCCAAAACAAAAGGACCCCCATCTTTGGAGGATAGATGATGTATGTACTTAGATTAGACAACCAACAAAATATCAAAGTATTTTTTCAAAAAATCTAGTTTGTTAACTGACATGTAAAGTAATTTGTCTATTTCTATTTCTATTTGACACCTACCTTACCAAAGATTTTCCGACCACTGAAATGAGGAATCAGTTTAACGCATGGTCCAAAGTATCGGCATATCGGTTAGGTATCAGTGCGAACCGCAACCTTGACACGAATAGCAAAATTTTCGTGTAAAGGGTACTTTTTGGCGAAATTTCGGCAACTCGACGTAACGTAACGGTTTTGGACCAAAATCACAGCGTAAAGGAGAGAAACGCCACCAAAAAAAAAAAATCAAATATACTAAAAGCTATAAAAGGAAGACAACAAAATAGAACGAATCTTTCTTTGTAAGTTATACTTAAATTGTAGTACCTAGTTAAGTATACATTAAAAAACTGAAAAAATATTGTACTTAAAAAATACTTAGTTAAGTTAAATTGTACTTAAATTTTACCTATATGCACCAAGTTAAGTATAACTTAAGAAAATATAAAAAAATGTACTTAATATATAATTAGTTAAGTTAAATTGTACTTAAATTATAGTTAAATTGTACCTATATAGTACCTAGTTGAGTACTAAATTGTACTTTAATTCTACAGATCATGTGTGTTCAACCATTTGAGTAAAGAGAACATCAATATCAACTTTATTCAAATGTAAAATTAATTAAACATATCTACGAGATGTCTATTTTATCATCTGGGCAATGCTATGTGCACTAAATAGTGTTTTTTGTGAACTTAATTGATCCATCTTGTTCTTATTATTTAGAATTTTTCCATAATTTTTTTACTTTCTTTGAAACTCTTAACTAGCTAACGGTGTGTAATGCCCGATACCGTTACCGAAACTGATACCGAGTCAAAAAATGACCTTCTGAAACATAGGCCACGTTTAATGCCTTTGACTATCACTAGGGTAAATATTTCCATATACAACTTGTGTTTCCAGAATCTGATGCAAGGTTAAGGAAACACCTCAACACAACTGAAAGATAATTCAACATACAACCTAAAATTTATTTATTTTCCTCATTCCCCAGGGAAAAGGTTGTGTTTCAATATTATCTATAAAGCATCTAGACACTCTTGCAACTTAATATGAAAGCTTTATTATGAAATAGGACATTATGATGGACTAAATACATTTTAGTAACTCAGAAGCTTCTTTCAATGCAAGAAGGAATTAATGACCAAAATCTAAAACTACAATATACAAGTTATAACTTATAAACAACGAGCAACAATGAAAATGCTCAAAAAGAAAATTTTAATCATATACCAGAGCGTCTATTTTGGTGCTTGTCTGGAAATCATCAAGCCGAACTCTGTTTAGAATACTTGAGCGCTTAAAACCTTTAATAGTTGTTCTAGTATTCTGGTCTCCATGATCTTTATTCGTACTGAAGTCCACAGTAAGTGGTTTTGAACATGTAGGACATGAAACTTGTCCCACACTAGCAGAGAATTCAATCAAACAAGATTTACAGAAGACATGTGCACATGAAGTAACCTGGAACAATTAATACAAATGCTTATATAAGAAGAGAAAAATAAAGATCCACTCAAAGATATTCAAGATATGTGCACATGAAGTAACAAAACAAGGATCAACTCAAAGATTTTCAAGAGAGTCCTGATACATGTTACTTGTCATTATTTTAATTGAAAAGTAGCTCTGCTTGAAGTAATTTCATTCCTGATCTGTAGAATAATTTATCAGTTAAATGTGATTATTGTCTTTGTCATCAAAACTAAAGACGAGGAAAAAGAGTAACTTTAAACAGGGACAAAAAGATTAAAACATATAGATTTTTTTTCTTATTTTTTTTAGTGTGTTTTGCCTAAACTAGAAGCCCCCCTCTTTATAATTTGCAGTTTACCGAAACAAACACATCCACATATGAGAAAATATTAATTAAAAAAGAAAGAAAAGAAATTAACAACTCACCACAGGATCTTCTACTGTATCATGACATAGGCCACATTCTTGTTCACCATTATTAGCATCCACCATGTTTGCACTTTTCCCCATAGCAGATTTAGAGTAAACCACAAGGTAAGGATGATCAACTGCCTGTGATTTTAATCAAGGAGCTTATCAGACGATGCAGACCTTAGAACAAAAATAAATACAATCTCATCATCCACTAAGCATGTTTTCAATTTAACATCAAAAAATAAACACATCATAATTAATAGTAGAAAGGCATACTATGAAACAAAAAACATAGCACCATCACCTATCTAGTAGACAGTGAGCATTGAAATCCTATCCTCGGGCAAAAACTTCTTGTTGATATGTAATGAGAACACAACAGTCTTCAATTCAACTACTTATTCTGTAGATTTTTTAAATGAGTAGAAATCGATGTAATTAGGGTTTTTATTTTGATACTTGGGGATTTGCAGTAGTCTAGGTATTTTAGGTACTTAGGGTATTTAACTTTTTTTTAATTTGTCAGGGTAATTTGGTACTTTATTACTTTCTTGTACCACTAGGGTTTTGTTTCCCGAATGTGCGTTGTAATGCCCAAGGTCGGATGTAACAACCCGGGTCAAATCCCGAGTCCGGAACAAATATTGGGTTAAATTCCAATTCCGAATCGAATCAAATCCATCTAAACAAGGCCTTAAACCACTAGCACAATAGCATCTTCTTGAGTCATCTTAGCCCACCACAGACTCACCCAAAAGGTCATGACTGAAGGTATTATTGTTAGTAGCTTAATTCCTTATATACAAACAATTTTTTTCAATATCTTTTGATGTGGGACTGAGGTGTTATATTGGACATACTATTACTACAAATATTGAGAGTTCATAAAGTTGAAATTCAACATCATCCTATCAGCAAACAAAACTATCTGCAAGAGAGTGTTTAGGTTCGGAATCTAAAATCTACTTACTTTTCTATTGTTCTAGTTTAATTTCAGCAGCTTTATCCTTCTCCAGTTACATCAATATCCACCCCCCCCCCTCTCTTTTTCTTTACCCCTTCCCTTTCTCCTCAACCAGGGGAAAAAAGGTAAAGTGCTTAGTCTAAATCAACTTGGACATGATTTATAAACTCAAGACCTTTCTAAAATAATAGATTTAACTGTTAAAGAGCAAAATCATGGCCAGCTCTGGTTTGTCATGTACAACTTCAATAAAAGGCAATTAGCAATTACTTTGCCTTCCTATAAAACTACCAAGTATCTACAAAAGCCAGAAACACAACCAAGTTATTAAAGTACATCTATGATCTAACTTCACCTCATCATTCTTTAGGCAAGTCATACTCAGTCACAATTTTATTCTAGAAATCGACATCAAGTATAACCACCCTTAAAGTAAGGGTATTATGGTAAAGTGTGACTAACCTTAAAAAAAATAGAAATAGAATAACAAACAGAAATAAACGCCTAATAAACTTCCTCAATCCGATTCTACTCAAGAGTAGGTAAATGACGACATAGAGGTATCTGATACCATTGCAAATGAGGTGATTGTGAAAAAATTTCAAGAAATTTGACTTCAAAAAATAATTATTTTAATATATTTTAAATGAACTCTATATTTGGTGACTTGTATTAAGTATTAATTATTATTTTTACCTGTCAATTTTTTTTAATTATCTCAAGCTAAGAGTTGGTAGATGATAGAATACCCAAAATAGGTGACACAAAACAACATCAAATGACCCATGTCAACTGTAATAAGCTAACACAAAACACGGTAGAATGAAATGCATAAATCATATTCCACGTGATATAGCAAAATGAAACAAATAACAAGTGAAATTATATTCACATAAAAGTCAAATTATAGTAATTTTATTCCTCCACTTGGTAATTAAGAACTTCATACTTTTAGATTTCTTTATTCAAAGCAGAACAAATGGCTACTAAAGAAATAGTGTCTGTAAGTCAGGGACTCAGGTATCAAATTTATATGTAAAAGTATTTAAAGTTAAAAAAATCCTTCACCTGACGAAGGCGTGTGAGGAGATCAAATATATGAGCATAGTTATTCATCACTGTTCCTTCTGTGACGTATCTGCACATGACAAATCTTGTTACATAATGATATCTTGTTACATAATGATATGGCTGAAGGAGAAGTTAACATGACACCAAAAATCTTATAATTTTTAGAATTTTTTTTTGAATCTATTAACCATCAATTTGAAGTACAAACTCCAACCATTGGTACAAACATACTCTCAACAGAAACCCCATAAATCTATGGAAGATTTGAAAAGAGCGAAACTTAAAAAAAAACAAAAACAAAAACAAAAAATAAAAAATAAAAAAATAATTCCCAGACCCAGATAAAGTAACCAACCAACTTAATAAACATTCTGGCAGGCAAATCCACCGACAGGCCTCACAAATGACCAAAGTATAGTGGAGATGAGGGGATATATACAATTAAAAAGGACAAATAGACTCATAACAGGCCTTTCTAAGGGTATTCTTTTTCCTTCTTATTTAATCATCTGAAGGACCCTTGCTGGCTACTCAACATACATTTATAAAAAAACGTAAATCCAAAGCCCTATAAAAATATGTGTCCAATCAGCCAATCAGTGACACTCCGCCATCCAAACAAGCCATGTGTTTAGTGAAGGTGAAAATAAAGGGCCTACAAACACACCCTATTAAGCCTGACTAAATTGATATTTTCTGTCCATCACTCGCACAAACCACCCTTAGACCTGCAACGGGCTGTGATTCAGATCCAAAGACAATCCAAGAATAAAAGGAAATCATGCAATCTCATTGAGATATTGGTTCAAAACATGCCCCAATTAAACAAGAGAAACACTTCTCCAATGAGATGATGATAAGGCCAAGAATCCCCAATAAGAACTTTCTTGCATAAAACAGGATGACCAAAATTAAGAGATTGCTCCAAGATTCAATGGACATTTACCATTTGACCGCTACCTTAATAATCCCTATCATTACCTGGAAGATTATGTGATTGATCAGTAAAGATGATTCAGATCATTTACCTAGAACTAGTGCCTGACTATTTGCTCTGAACCAACAGATGATTGTTTGGGAACGGAAAATATAAAATGTGACTCTAGATCCTACCAGGTTGCATTTAACATTTACTATCAGAATTCAGAATCAGCAAAAGGTAGGTAGATTATAAAAATGAAACATACAAGCATGCTTACATTATCATCTTAGAGTAATATGTGCCACATTTGGACCAATCATGACCTTCCAAACTTTAATATGTCAAGCTTCTCAACGATCAGATGATATTCTAAGAGAAAAACCCATAATAGGGAAACGTTAAACATAAGGTAAGAACTATAGATACCTATGAATGTACGTGTACATACAGCACAAGCATGCAAGGTCAGTCAATAACTTCTATATATGGTGAGCACATTTGATGTCATAAAATTCGAATGAGATGCAACCAATGCCACGTATAACAAAACTTGTAAAAAAGAAACAGAAACTGAAAAGAGTTCCCTGAATCCTGATAAACCACTGAAGCTAAAAAGAGGATCACTAAGGTGCTCACGTGTTAAATTGTGCCTGACTTTCATTGTACAATGAGGTGTAGTAATCTTCCTCCTTAATATCCAAAGAGTCCCGTCTTAATAAGAGCTGACAAATAAGAGAAAATAGTCAGTAGCTCATAGAGATGCATGCCCTGGTGACATGTAGCATAAGAAACTTACCATTCGAGGAGGAAGAGCAAGATCAGCAGCTCGGCCCTTTTTAGTACGCCTCAGAAGTACGCTTTTCAATATTTTGTGCTTCAGCAAAATCATGGAGTTTCTACCGATCCCGTAATTTCCTTGTGCTTGTATTGGTGTGGCAACAAACTTTATGCAATTTACATAAAGGTAGCATGAAAACATTTTAGTACACCTCATATAGATTACAAAGTCACAATGCAAGAAATATGATTTGTACAACTCACTTTATTCCACCAGCAAAAGTGCCTCACAGATTTGTGAGGGCAATTTGGACATGCAGTATTGGAACTGCAAAGTTACAAAAGAGAAGCTTTTCAACATTGATATCAAGAACAGTCCACAAAAAAGATATGAAATAGAAATTCCATACATAACATTACAAGAAGCACGAAACTTACTGTTCCTTCTTAATTTAAGACTTGAACATCATACGTTAGCTGATTTGACAGCTAGGCATTCTCAATTATTCATATAAACATGTAGAAACTGAGTAACAAAATAGAAACCAAAAACACAAGATACAACAGCCAGCTATGTCTTCTGAGTTGACTCAATCTTGTGCAGAGGAAAGCTTAAAAGGAAGTTTCTTTTATCTGGAGTTCTTGACACAAAGATCCATAAAGCATAAAACAAGATCACTTTCGGAACTTGTGCAATAGTGCCTGCATCAACACAGTATTCTACAACCCTTCCTAAATTCTGCGGAATGTAACTACCAAAAACTTTAAATGGATGCACATTACTTTTAATCCAATGAAAAGCAAAGATAAAACACCCCCTCTCTCCAACCTGTGCCATCAATTCGTACAACAAGGGTGCAAATGAACTTAATCTGAAAATGCAAACCTTTGAGAGCATTACAAGACCGCAAATTTATATATATATATATATATATATATATATAATGAAAATAAATAAATATCCATTTTAGTAAAGTTTACAAGTGATTATATGCATATGAATATAGTTCACATATTTTGTAAAAAAAATTAAACATTTTTCATACAAAATTTTAATTGAATGTTCAACTGACATGTCATTAATTATATTTGCAAACATGATAGACACAAATAATATTGGCCCACTGACTGGAATTCCACATAGGTAGTTAATGGTCCGACGTCCCACTAACTTTTATCTATTATTGCACTATTTAATAACTAACTGATTTGAAAACACACGAGCACGGATTTGAAAAGACTTGAGTGCGGATTTGAATTGGTCAATTCAAATTCACTCTCGACTCGGTAAACCTCAAATCAAGAGCAGGAGTGCACACATAGGTTTACGAATTTGGTGACTAAGTTCCAATTCACAACAAAATCAACAAAAAGAGAATGGATTACAAACATAATAGATAGCTTGCAAGAAAAGAAAAAGTTCAAGCTTGAACCATACCTATAATCGAGTGTTCTGCAATCACAATCCTTACAAAAGTAATAAGAGTAAGGAGTAATCTGGAGGAAGCGAATCTGTGGCGGAGGATACAGAAAATAATTTTATATATACACAAAGTGATAGTAGAAACTGCATATTAGTATCAAACTAACTGCATGCAGAAAACTTACAAGCGAGTAAAGTTCTCCAACACGATTTTGAAGGGGAGTGCCACTTAAGGCCCATTTGTAGGAAGATTGTAAGGCAAGAACAGCTTTTGTAGTGTTACAGCGTCTATCTTTTATATAGTGAGCCTATAATAGAAATAACAATAATGTAATGAAAGAATTAACTAGCAAGTTCAAGCAGAACTCTTAATAAGATATGGGAGGGAGTATGTATTTCATTACAAACTTTGACATAGTCCATTATTTATAAATAATCAAGTTCCACTTATCACACAACAAAGTTTATCATTAAACAGAGTTATTTTTATCCAGACAACTCTCATGTCCTCACCTGTCCAAATTGGAGTTGCTAATAAAGATTAACATTAATCTTGCTCGTGTACAAACTGATTAAGTTATAGCTCATGGTGAGCATCATCAAATAAAAGTTTAAAAGTCATGATATCTGGTAATCTCATAACAAATTAGTCAGATCTAACCACTGTAGCACTGCATGACAAGCTTTTAAGGTGGATAATGGGTTCACACAACATGCATTACAGCAGAATCTCCCAATGCATATAACAATTACCATACATTTATTGGCCACACACACACACACACATTTATTGCTAGTTTTTACTGGTCATAGATTATTGACAATATTCTAAGACAATCTAATAAGGAGCTTGAAGCTTGTTACACTTGAAGGCAGATTCCATAAGCTACTCAATTACATTGAAATCGTGTCACCAAAATAGCTAACCCTCACCTTTTCATGAGCAGGTTCATACTCTTTTTCTTTTTCATTTTTTTTATAGGTAAATTTGGCTCCAGGTTCATAATCATAACACTTCGGATGTAGGTTTTCAGTTTTCAATTCAATTTCCAAGGCTGCTATATAATTAAAAGGCATTTATTGTCTACTGTTCGAAAAATATCAACAAAATCAATGATCATTGATCATGGATTTTTCTTTTATAATTCCTCAACAATAATTTGGTAAAATGTATGTCACATGAGCATTATAATAAAAATGTATCTGACAGCTGAAATCTAGATCAACAAATGATTGAAAGTAGCTCAATATTTCATTCCTCAAAAACTTATTTTCCGGGGTTGGGGGCAGGGGCAGGAGCAGGGGCAGGGAGGAGGCCAGATGGGGAAAGCGTTAATGAGAAAGGAAATCCAATAATTGATCCATAAAAAATGCCAGTGAAAGAAGCCAAGTACAAAAGATTATGTAATAGTATATTTCATCAAAAACTTACCTCATCCAATATGACACGGTTCCATTTCACAGAGTGCAAAGAAGATTTACTTGTACACAATCCATTTTCAACACCTACCAAACCCTCAGTAGAAGAACCAGCTCCGAAATCCTTCTCCTTATTGTAATGCTTCCCTTTTTTCTTGGTAGCTTCCCTCTTTTTATCATCCACTGACTCACTGGATTTGCCTTGTTCAGATATGTCGTGCTTTGACATATTTAGTCCAACATTCTTCCCTTTCCTCCTCTGTTTCGACTGCTTAGAAGTTCTAATAGCATCAGGCCCACAAAAATATTTCAAGTGAATAGCCATCTTATGTTCATAATATAACTTTCCACACCACTGGCATTTCTGTTTAGGTGGCATCACATTTTTCCTGTATTCAGCCTCGACAATAGAGTACGTAGTTATGATAAAATCATATTCTGAAAATTCATGCAGTGTCTTTCCCCTGTTTGCTCCATGATATACCAGCACCTTGTTGCTACCTTTTGAGGTAAACCGATCAATCTCATTTACCCATTGGATCACAGCAACCAAGGGACATATTACAAGGGTAGCTTTAATTTCTGGCAACCCTGTGGATGAACTGGGTGAGGATAAAACTCCATTGGATTCACCAATTGCTCGGTTAAATTCCCTTTTAGCGAGTACAAGTGCAATAGCTTGAACAGTCTTCCCCATTCCCATCTCATCTGCAAGAATACCTCCTCTTGCGGCAGATTCTTCTTGCTTCAATGCCCAAGCTAACCATTCCTTCTGATACCTAAGCAGAGGCATAATCAAATCAGACGGTGCTTCAGCAGTTTCAGCTACCACATCATTCTGATTATCTAAATCTGTATCTATCATCATATTTGCCGCAACCCATCTGTCATGCTCTTCTTCCCATATTTCCCACAACAATATCGGCTTATCATAACCCTTCCTCTTCCTCTTCTTTCTAATATTCACTTCTACATGATAATCAATTGCAAGTTCAGGAGCTTCAAGAACATCCTGATTGCTTCTACCCACCATATTCTCTTGTACTTCTTCCTCTCTCAATACTTCTTCCTCTTTCAATACTTCTCCCTTGCAACCCTTTCGCCCCTTTTTCTTCTTCACATCCACTTTTCTATTTTTTGGAGCCTCATCTTCAAGATCAGAATCACAAACATAGCCTTCCCCACCGCTAAACTCAAATGCAGTTGCTGGTTCATGATTTAAGTCCATACCCCTCTCCTCAATCATACTAAAAGAACCTTCACCTACATTTGTGTACAATCTTATATAGTTAGATGCTACATAAACCAATAGTTCATTTCAAACTAAGTGGTTCACCTTCACACATTCACATGATACAGCACTTTATCACACTTATATAGTATAAGGCAAAATATATTGCTAAGTAAATAAGGGAGGTGCGGAATTGGGCAAGTGCTCAGTCAGCCATTAAAAAAATTACGTAGTTTTTATTAATGAAATGGTGAAACGACAAAAGTCCTTCTGTGAATTAGTTGTTCCACCTCCCTGAATACCTATTTACTAAAATCACAAAATTCTGTAAGAAGAGTCCTATAAGGAGACAGAGAAACACTGAAGGAGAGAAAGAGAGAGAGAGAGAGAGAGAGAGAGAGAGAAATATATACCTTCATTACTAACGCCATCATAAGCAGAATCTGAAGAATCCATATAATCATCATCTTCGTCTGAGTTTTCCGAATATTGGATATTACCACCTGCTTTGACATTGTAGATAAAAATACTTGAAAAAATGAAAACCAAAAAAAAAAACTTGCATTTTGTTTCCAAGATAAATAACAGTATACTACCTCTTATCCTAATTAATTTTTCCTAAAATTCAAATTGTGATGTGAAACTTTTTCTTCTTTTTTTTGAAATAACAATTTTGTACTTAGTAACACTTTTTTTAAGAAGTTTATACTTTATAATATTAACTCTTGCATTAATCAAAGTCAAATGAATTAATATCAATTTATATTTTAGGATATCACAAATTAATTAGGAAAAAAAAATCAAAGGGGCTCTTTTTGTGGGGCGGAGAGAGTATAATAATTTAAAGCTTTTGCATCTTCACTGAGTTTAGTTCAACGGGTGTTTTTTGTTTTTGCCTTTCTTTTGTGCGAGTAAATTGTCAATTTATTAAAAAAAAATCCAAATTAACAACAGTCTATTTTCTTTCTCCATTTCCACATTTTCGCGGTCAAAAGCAGTAAGATTACTTGATTAGGAAAAAAAATGCAACCATCTGACAAAACAAATATGAAATAACTAATCGGAGATAATGTAAAGGAGCATCGGGGGAGAGAATATTTGTTACCTTTCAACGAAGGCCCAGAACCACGAGAACGGAGATTCATCGATTCGAACCTTACTGAAAGAGTAAAAGATGAAGAAATTAGGGTTCTCTAATAAGATTTTGAAGGGACAAAAAAGGGCAAGAGTCGTGTCTTTATTTTCTACTATGGAGAGAGAGAAAGCGAGTGAGACGACGGGAAAAGTACAGGAATTACTTAACTGAAGCGTAGTGAGTACGAGTGGCATAATAAAATACTCCCTCCGTCGCACAGTATTAAATTAACACTCCCTCCATCCCGCAAAATGAGAGTTGTTAATTTTTTTTATTTCATAAAAAAAAGTTTTATGCGTTAGTTTTAATTTTACAAAAAAAATAATAATGAAAATATAAAATAACATAATTTTAAATAGTTATAATTTTATTATATCACATTAATAAAATAATAAGTTATTATTTTGGAGTATACACATAATAAAAATATATATTTAATCTTCATAAATTTAACAAATAAATTTATTTTGTAAAATTGAAGAAGTATTAATTTTTAAAGTTAATATAAAATATTTAAATTAAATTCTAAACCAGTATTCTATTTGATTTTTAAAAAATATAATTATATAAATGATAGACTACCTAAAAAAAATAATTATAAAATTTATTATTCTAAAAAAATAAATGAATCACATTAAGTTTGAATTTAAAAATATTTTGTATTGACTTTTAAAAGTCAAGTTTAATCTTATATTTTCTAAACAAATTAATGGAGTATATGAATAACAATAAATATATATATATATATATATATATATATATATATGTTACGTATTAATCCATCCTTTTCTTAATTGTAAATTTAATTATTTTTCCATTCTAAACTTAAACTTTTCCTGATTTTAAGTTGAATTTTTTTACCAATTATTAAATAAATACTTCTTCTTTTTTTTTTTCTTTTTTTTAAGTTGATTGATAGTTCTAAGTTAAAAATGGTTTTGTACGCGGACTACGCGAATAGTTTTGTAGTCTATGCCTATATCTAATTAAGCATAGTTCGAGAATTAGGATGGTAGAGTTGGCAAAGATATTCCTCTCACACTAGCAGCCGGAGTTCAATTCCCCCTTTTCCCATATATATAAAGTGTGTATTATCTTCTTAATGATATCAAAAAAAAAAATAGGGGACTGTAGTTTTATGAATACACACTTCCTCTCCTCGGTTCTTTTTCTCTAGTTAGCTAGTATTTTTCGTGAATTTATACTATCATGCACTTGAAATTTTTGGCTTTCTATTTTAAAGCAGAACTGTGCAATTTTTATATTTGAATTCATACATACTGTACAGCAGATTACTATATGATTCATTCCAAAATTAGGATGCAACTTAATTATAAAACTTTTATATATATATATATATATATATATATATATATATATATATATATATATATATATATATATATATATTCCCTCTATGAGTTATTAATAGTAAAATTCGTGAATGTAAATTAGGATAAAGTTAACTACATTCGAAGTCAATTCCAAGGGGTTGGTCGGAATGGTCAAGGAGGTTTACTCCATTTTTTCATTTTTTGAGTTCGAACCTCGAGATCAGATTTTAAAAGTTTTTTCCTAAATGCACCATACCGGTATGAATTAGGATCCTCTCCATTTCAAATGAAACGGAGAGTCTCCATTTCATGGTTCACGTTTAAAATGTGTTGAAATGTGACATCGTGATGATGGATAATGTACAAAGAATGGAGACTCTCCATTTCATTTGAAATGGAGAGGATCCTAATCCGACCGGTATGAGAAGTGCACCCTTTATAAGATAGTTCAAAGAGACATTAAATATTAATTAACGCATAAATTTATGCCCGAGAATATTCTTATCATTTCAAATTGAAAAAAAGAAAACTATATTTGTAGTTAGTTGAAGAGCGCAAGAATGTAGTAACGTTATGGCTTCGTGTATACAGCTGGGTTGGAAGTTTGTGTACTAATCAACAAAGTGTTGAGAACTTGCATGAGGTGTACTAATCAACATGCACTGCATTCTGGTCGAACAGGAGTGGGTTCAAAACATAAATAAATTAACATACTCTTTTGATGATCTTTTAAATACTATTAAATTTAATTAAGAGATTAAAATTTATTACGATAAATAATATTACTAAATATATATTATTATTTTCTCCACTCCACTTATAGTGAGCTCAAGACTATTTTGTATAAGGATTTTATATGGTACATATATCATCATGCTGATCAAATTAACTAAAGTTTTGAGCAATCTTTCTCGCATGACATCAACCGAAAGTTGAGAAAATAAATAGGTTTTGAAATACAATCTACAAGCCAACTTTGGAGGATTAGGCATGCAATTGTTTGGAGAGTCTAATTAAGTTCAGATTTTTGATATATTAATTATTTTTATTTTTTAAAAAAAGAAGGAATATATACTGGGACTCTAATATATGTTTTGCTGGGGAATTGCTTATAGGGTAGTAAGATTTTAGCATTATGGATAAGTAAATAATTAATGGTTCATCACAAAATCCATGCTTGCTTTCTGAAGCATATATAGAGTTAATTTTATCACTCCACAACTTTTCGTAGAACAAATTAATGACTAGCTCATTTCATTTACTTGTGTTTCAGAGCTCACGTGAGCAACTCTCTACGTATGAAAAGATACATTCATTCTTTAAATTTTTGAAATTACTAATTTCCCAACTCTAAGGGAAAGTTTGCTCAACAATCAAGGTGATTTTACCGTCCACCACCGCCGCTACCAGATCCGGTACCGGTTCCATAGCCAGCACCACCACCAATTCCGATTCCTACACCTATCCCAATACCTATACCAAATCCTCCTCCTCCACCTCCAATTCCACGCCCACCGCCAGCCCCTAACCCTCCACCACCGCCAGCACCGAAGCCACCCCCATTGCCTGATCCACCATCTACACCACCCCCACCTCCTCCACCGCCTCCTCCGCCACCTCCTGCACCGCCTCCCACACCACCTCCAGCTCCAAATCCTCCACCATGTCCTGAACCACCCCCTACACCTACACCTCCTCCTCCACCAGCACCACCTCCTGCACCACCTCCTACACTTCCCCCTGCTCCAAATCCTTCACCATGACCTGACCCACCTCCGACACCGCCTCCTCCGCCTGAACCTCCCCCGCCGCCGCCGCCAACTCCACCTCCTGCTCCACTACCTACACCTCCCCCAGCTCCAAACCCTCCACCTTGTCCTGACCCACCTCCGACACCACCTCCTCCCCCAGCACCTCCGCCACCTCCGCCACCTCCGCCACCAATACCACCTCCTGCACCACCACCTACACCTCCCCCAGCTCCAAATCCACCACCTTGTCCTGATCCACCTCCGCCACCAATACCACCTCCTGCACCACCACCTACACCTCCCCCAGCTCCAAAACCACCACCTTGCCCTGACCCACCTCCTCCACCAGCACCTCCACCGCTTCCGCCACCAATACCACCACCTGCACCTCCCCCAGCTTCAAATCCACCACCCTGACCTGACCCGCCTCCAATTCCACCTCCACCGCCATCTGCGCCACTCCCTCCGCCTAAGCCTCCTCCTCCACCATCTAAACCTCCTCCGGCACCTCCACTACCTCCTGCTCCACCACTTAAACCTCCTCCAGCGCCTCTACCAAGACCTCCACCACCTAAACCTCCACCGCCTCCAAGTCCTCCTCCTCCACCAAGACCGCCGCCGCGCCCAAGTCCTCCACGGCCACCACCACCAAAGCGACCACCGCAACCTCTGCGGCCACCAAATCGACAGTCATCATCACGCCATCGAGTTTTATCAAGTTTATCATCTCCAAGAGTGACTGAACTCAATATGCTCAAGAGAAGAATAATAGCACAAACCCATTTATGAGAAAAATCCATGCCTGAATATCCTAATTAAACAAGTAACACTACGCTTCTGATCAGTCTGGGTCGGTTTGATTTACTCGATCAAAATTAAAGCTCATACTTATATAGGGATTAATGGGTCGTCCACTAGACAATTTGAACTAGTCTCAACCCAACTACGTACATTATAGCCATTAATATGCATGGGTGCATGCTGTAATTTGACGCGTTGGAACAGTTGGGCAAATGGCGGGAACAATAAGTACGTACTCATTATTCGATATTTGTAGTCTAATTGGTAGATGACGACTTTCTTATTTGGTCAACGTTATCCATATATATATGTGTATATATATATATACACACACGTCACCCACATGCATGATGGTAATACCTTATGAGACAGCCCATGATATGCTGACTTACTACAATTAATAATGCTTCATTAATTACTACTCCATTGCATGATTTATATGAAAATCTAAATTTGAGAGTAAGCATTATTTATATGAAAATCTAAACATAAAAACAAAATCAACACAGAACATTTTTATGTGCATTTCCCATAATTTCTGTTGGTTATATCATTTTGTGTGGCTAAAAACTCTCTTGAACCAGATGAGTTTTAGAACGGAAAGTTGCTCTATTGTATGGCCGTACAATTATATACTCGGAGATAATAAATACTTTATGAATTATGTGTAAGTGCAGAATATAGCTATTTAAAATGCATAAATGGATTTCCATTAATTCTGTATTACAATTATACGAGTACTTATCTACAGATCCCCTAAAATAATTTAGCTCTTTTGGAGATCCGGTAAGCATGTTTATTTATGTTTAATAAGTTTTACTTGAATATTTAATTATTTATGTATGTGAGGATAAGGAGCATTCGATTAATTCATTTTACAACAAAAGGCTGATCAATATATGAACATCTTTTATATATATATATATGGGTACTCACTATTTCAGCAATCATAATCTACACTGTTGATCTCGACATTGGATGGGTAGGATTTAATGAATTTTTTTCCTGCCGCTACAGGCTGTAGCGGCAGTAACAAACTTTGTAGCGGCACGAGAAATTACTCATTTGCCCCTCATTTGCCCATGTGTTGCACTGCCTGCCGCTACAAGCTCTAGCGACAGTGAAGAAAATCAATTAATTAGAATGGCGCAGCGGTAGTGCGGTTGTCCAATGACTCATAGGTCCTGAGATCAAATCCTTGCCTTGAGATAAAAGTTTTGAAACAGGTGCTATATTTTTTGTGTATTAGATAAATCCTAATAAATATAAATATATAAATATTCATATAAAGTAACTATTTATATAAATTTTTATATATATATTTTTATAAATATAAACATATTTATATATTTATAGGATAAGGATCAGGTGCGGGATCCCGCATTTTGTTAAAATGCGGGACTCTTTTTTTTTTTTTTTGCTTTTTTTTTAAAACAACTAAAAATAAATAAATAAATAATTATGAAACTGAAATTTTTACATAATACAATGTTTTGAGCGTGATTTGGATACATATAACAAAACATGTATGTACAGTCTGTGCAAAAAAGTCCCGCATTTTGTTAAAATGTGGACTCCCGGACTGGATCCTCATTGTATATTTATATATGTAAATATTTGTTTATATGAATATTTATATATTTATATTTATAAATATTTATCTAACACACAAAATATAGCACATGTTTCAAAAATTTTATGTCAAAGCAAGGATTTGATCTCGAGACCTATGGGTCATTGGGCAACCACACTACCGCTGCACCATTCGAATTTATTGATTTTGTTCACTGCCGCTAGAACTTGTAGCGGCAGGCAGTGCAACACATGGACAAATGAGGGGCAAATGAGTAATTTCTCGTGTCGTTACAAAGTTAGTTATTGCCGCTATAGCCTGTAGCGGGAGGGAAAAAATGCATTTGAATCCTACCCATCCAATGTCGAGATCAACAGTGTAGATTATGGTTGCTGAAATAGTATCCGTGGCAACCGGTTGCCACAGATGAGTACCCTATATATATATATCTTACTTGATAGCTAAATAAATAAAAGTATTTTGTAATAAGACATACGCATATAATTTAATTTTTCAAAAAAGAATTTGAAGTACTATATCTTGTTGAAATCTCTAATATAGCGAGGACAAAGCAACTGAATTACAATTAGTAAGCTGTGAGCATATTGTGCTAGACTATGTACAAACATATCTACATTGCCTTGGCCGAAATGCCCGAAAAAGTTTCCAAGGTGTTGTGACCCGAAATGCCCGGACTACATATTATGATCATATTCTTCCGTTCTTGAATGGTTCACATGATATTATACTCTTTTTACTCGGAATTCCAGATCTTTTTTATTTTTTTACTTTCCACAACCAATACTGTTTGTACAAGACGCACTTATGCAATTCTTTTTGCGTACTTGAATTGTAATATTAACTTAACATATTAAAGTTTATTATTAAATATTATGTCTAAACATGTGCATTAAACCTAATATTCAGAATGAAAAACTCAACATAAGAATAGAACTTTTATTTTTAGACGGAGGCCAGTAATATTCCTCAACAACTTAAATAAAAGTAACTCCGATTCTAAAGCATAAACATATTAAGCTATCCGAGTATCACTTTTTTAACTGACGGTGGTGTTTAATTGCATCTTAATGCATTTTAATGTTTAAAATTGAGATCATCTAAATAGTTTAGATTTAATCTTGTATCTTAATAATTTAGAGGCATTCAGAGAAAAAAAAAATTATCCCAATTTTAAACATGAAGATACATTAAAAGGTAATTGTTAAAATATATTAAGATGAAATCAAACACAAATATTCTCAATGACAAGTACTTTGAAATTTGACCATCTTCCCCTTAAACTCCATTGTCCATACTTCAGTGTTGACTTCTCTTTCCGCCGGACAAAAAAGCAAAAAGGCCATATACACGCGCACAAAAACAAATATATCAAGGCCCTAGCTGGGGGAACTAGCTCAACTGAACAACATTATATTTGTCTCCTTTGGCAAAGAGATGAAGATAATTAATAAAAATAAGAAACGAGATTAATTAGATGTCTCTATAGATTTTAATTCACATGCAAGGTTTATGTACCACATTTCAATTACTTTTACTTCCATTTTATCTCAAAAACAAATCACTTTTATTATAGAATTAAGAATTACAACTTTCAATAATACATTGGGAACAACTCGTTCTCTAGTACAGATTATATGTTTTAGAGCTCAATTAAGTAGCTTCGAATGAAAAGATACATTAATTCTTCAATTTGTTGGAAATTCACCTAGCTAGCAAAAGCTAGCTAGTTAGGCCAAGTCTAATGACTAGGGCGATTTTATCGTCCACCACCTACACCCCCACCAGCACCGAATCCACCTCCATGACCTGATCCACCACCTATACCACCCCCACCTCCTCCTCCTCCTCCTCCTCCACCACCTCCCGCACCTCCACCAAGACCACCACCTACACCACCTCCAACTCCAAATCCTCCACCATGACCCGAACCACCGCCAACACCACCACCACCGCCTCCTCCGCCTCCGCCGCCTCCGCCGCCTCCGCCAGAACCAACACCTCCTGCACCACCAGCACCTACCCCGGCTCCAAACCCTCCACCATGACCAGAACCACCTCCAACACCGCCTCCTCCTCCAGAACCTCCCCCGCCTCCCCCACCAACACCAACTCCGCCCCCTGCTCCACCACCTATACCTCCCCCAGCTCCAAAACCACCACCATGGCCTGACCCACCTCCAATACCACCTCCTCCACCAGAACCTCCACCGCCACCAACTCCACCTCCACCTCCTGCTCCACCACCTATACCACCTCCAGCCCCAAATCCTCCACCTTGACCTGATCCACCTCCAATACCACCTCCCCCACCAGCACCACCACCGCCTCCTCCGCCAGCACCAACACCTCCTGCACCACCAACACCTACCCCAGCTCCAAACCCTCCACCATGACCAGAACCACCTCCAACACCGCCTCCTCCTCCAGAACCTCCACCACCTCCCCCACCAACACCAACTCCGCCCCCTGCTCCACCACCTATACCTCCCCCAGCTCCAAAACCACCACCATGGCCTGACCCACCTCCAATACCACCTCCTCCACCAGAACCTCCACCGCCACCAACTCCACCTCCACCTCCTGCTCCACCACCTATACCACCCCCAGCCCCAAACCCTCCACCTTGACCTGATCCACCTCCAATACCACCTCCCCCACCAGCACCACCACCGCCTCCACCTCCAACACCAACACCACCTCCAAGACCCCCTCCACCACCTAAGCCTCCACCTCCACCAAGACCTCCACCGCCTCCCAGTCCACCACCAAGGCGCCTAGCGCCGCACCCTCCACCATATCGGCAATTATCTTTACCCCAGCTAGTTTTATCAAGCTTGTCATCTCCAAGAGTCACTTGACTCAAATGGAAGACAATGCTCAAGAGAAGAAGAAACACACAAACCCATCTTTCAGAAAAGCCCATTTTGCTGGCTGATTAATCAAGTAATTAAGTACTTGGTTCTCGGCTTTAACAGTTTGTATTGCTCTGATGCCTTGGAAAGTTCATACTTATATATAGCTAGCTGGGGTTGGACGTTCATCCACTAGGCGCGCAGGCAAGTTGATGAACAAATTACAGTACGTCCCAACTATATATTATTTGCAATCAATTAATGTGGTGCATGGTTATGCATGTGACGAGTTGGAACCGTTGGGGAAATGGCGGGAACAATATTAATAACTTGAAAGATGATTAAGTCAAAATTAACAGGAGTAGGATTTTTTAAATTATTTGGATTCGGTCAAGGTTACCGACACTTGAATTCATGAAAGCATGGCCCCGCCCGGCCTACTGCCTTCTTAAACTGAACCCAACACTACTCCTACATGCACATGCATGCACCATCGGCTGCCCATACCAGTATTGATCCAATCATGCATCCATCTCTTCATATTGGTGTATGATTTTCATTTTCCATGCTCTATATATAACACTACATTTCTCCCTTTTCCGGAGTTTCATTTGATTTTTCTATAGTTTACAAAAAAATATTTTACTTAATTCCGTTGTTCCACAAAAACAATTCGGTATAAAAAGAATATTTTTTTTATTTAATAATAATATAAAATGACACAATATTCTCAGATTTGCCGTCATAATTTCGTTATCATGCTGTTACTATTAAATTAATGTTTAATTAATTTATTATTTTTATGAGTAAGCATGCATGAAAATAAATACATTCGTGATACTTATAAACTTTACGAATAAGACTATTTTTGTGAAACTATATAACTTACTCGAGACACATTTATATGTACATGCATGTGTTAATTTGAAAAATTTTGTCTTCAGTACATATTTAAATTTACATGTTATAAAAAGTGAACAATTGTGTCTAATTATGTCTTAGGTAAGATGCAAAGAGAGAGAGAGAGTAAAAAAAAAAGAAGAAGACTTTCATTTTTAAGCAGGAAGATTACAATTAAATTAGACTAGTTCAGAATTGCATTCAAGAAGATGTCGGCGATTGAAACTTTTGACATTTGACATTTGATGACAACAAAAGGAGACAAAAGCTTAAACGTTCATAATTACATTCAAGAAGTTGTTGGGGATTGCCATCAAGTACATATATCCTTTGCATACATTTTCAACGTACTTGTCAAATGTAGCAGCTTGGTAATTCGTAATAACTTTTTTTAATAGTCCAACTCATTGAATAAACTGCTAGTAAAAGAGCTGCCACATAGACGCGTGCAGGACAAATTAATGATTTCATACGGCAACATTTTGCCTTGCGCACTATGCCATCTAAAGTATACTCGACAACATTCATTACCCATTTCAAGTACATTTCTCTTTGAAGATGAGTATCATAAGAGTAATCGCATATATTGAGAAAAAGAATCACAAACCAGGATTGATGAATTTTAATTTGGTACAACAAATTCCTAGCTATCTATCCAGCAAGAAGAATAAAAACACATCAACTAGGACTAGAGTAGTGTAAATATATTCTGCAATGAAATTTTCTCATAATTTCGTCTTAAAAATCTCGTCACCCCTCGTTACAGCTTGCAGATGGTTTAATCCGTGGTATAGTAGTGAATAACCTAGTGGGCTACTGCCCGACCACATCGAAGAGCATTGGTAGGGATTGGATACTCATCTCTCCATGAATTTGCAGGGGAATAAACACGTAGATAGAACTGCTGACCCAAGTATTGGCGAGCCCAGTTCTCAGACCTTATGTTCCACATTCCCACATTGTCTAAAGGCATGTATAGTGCAGTCCATGACTTGGGATAAACCTGCAGTGCACAATAACAAACACGAAAGTTAGGTATATTTAGAAATTTTACAATTGAGGAGGGGTATGAACTAACCAATGGAAGTTGGAAAAGGAGCTTAAATAACTAGGAGACTTGGGTATGATAGTGAAATAATTCACAATTTGGTAATGGTGCATTTTGATGCCCTTCCAAAATCTTTTTATTTTCCAAAATTCGAGATAAGAGTTCATGTTGTGTACAAGTTTTATGTCACCTCAGATAATTGACAAGTGAACTAATCATCTAATAAAGATCTGCAGTAGCAAAGAGAATCAGGAAAAACAGCATTTTAAGGGATGTCCAGATACAACCTGAATAAATACGTCATAAATATTTGGAAATTTTGGTTTTATAAAGAAGTTGAATATCATTTAGTGAGTTCTCAATATTTGGATTATAGTATATTTTTAATATTTAATGTACCTGAACTGTGCAACGAGCAACCGTGTCTCTTAGATTGTAACTTAGTCTGCTTTCAGGCGACCACTGGCCTCCATTCAACCTACTCATTCCATAATGTTGAAAAAGGTATGTTTAATGCCAGATTCAAACATAAAGCTTATCTTGCGATAGAGAATGAAACTGGCCATAGAATCTTGTAACCTTACAGTTGAATATATCAATCGACAACCATGAAGAGCTGTTCATTTGGAGGGTAAAGAAAAGTGAGCATTTTAAATATAGGTTGCCTGTTAAGAGCGAACTTACCCTACAACGAAGAAGTGATGGCCATCAATGTGCCATGACTGCACATTGTCTTCTGAGTTTTCAAACACAACCTCGACATATCCTCTGAAATCGGCAGCCATGACAGAAGTCTGGAGATAACCACCACTACCAGAGTTGTTGTCTGGGATACTTCCAAGGGTGAAGACCCCAGGAATCTTGAAGTAGTCTGCGAGTTTAAGGGGTGTGTCTGCAGGAATGAATGACACGCCATTGACAGCATATCTCTGTTTGCCATTGATGACTGGAGCAGAATTTGCAAGTCTAATAGTACGGGTTGTGTTTATTAATCCATAATGATAAGATCCTTGAGGATTGGGCCTTGGTCCACTTGCCGTCAGGTTCCTCCTGGTATAATGCATAGCATCACAAAAGTGAATCAGATTTCAGGTACATAAGCAAACATTTTATGAAGACAAGGTAAAAAACCATGATCCTGTTATTTGAATTAGAACAAAACAGAACATGAAGTGCAGTTCTATATTACATTCATTTTGGGCAAAATTAGTCAACTTTGTTTCTTTACTCATTTTGCACTTTCTGTATCTTATCTCAATTATGTGTATGCAAGATGAAGCTACTCTTTTTCCGAGACAAGATGCTATTCCAAAGGCAGAATGCTAAATTACCTGACAGATCGTGCCTGGTTAAGAGACCAATCAACCTCGGTTGTTGGCCCACCAGGGGGAGGACCAGAAACACTGCCTGCTGAATTACTGTAATGAAATATGGATGTAGCTGTGAGAACTTGGGATGTAAATCGCGTCGAAGCAACAATGTAGTAATCTTGTGCAGGCTGATCAGCAGTGACCAATACAGAGTAGGATTGCCCCAAATGGATGTCAAGGGAATCGTATATGTTCTGCAGAGTATGAGTCCCTTCTACCTCAACCAGAGTCATCTTGTGCCCCTGGATTCTGAAATTGATGGAGGTTGTAAGGCCAACATTTGATATCCGGAACCTATAAGTCTTGCCTGTACAATTGGTTTCACAAACCACAAGCTACAATAAAAAAGTGCACAATACATTGACAAGTTTCGACTTAAGATATGCTGATTTTATGTAATTACCTTGTTCAACTGTATATGTATACGCGTTTGATGCTCGCCCATTAATAAGAAGCCCATCGGGGAAAGGAAGATTATTCCCACTGTCCAAAATTGCTTTTAAATCCTACAAGAAATTCAAGAATAGCCTATAAGTACAAATATAGGCTAACTGAAAGTTCAGCTAGGCATATATCAAACAGTATAGACCATATGAAGTACTGAGTTTCTTAAAACAAGCTACTCACAGTGTGGTTTTGCTTGAACCAGTCACCGGCTAATACCGTAAAATCTCCAGCAGGTGGAGGGAAAGGTACTGGGATTACAGAGCGGCTAGAAATTTTGATTCCACCAAAACCTCCTGCAGCCTTGTGGAACGCAAGGGAGGGAAAATAGAAGAAGCTACCAATCTGATCCTTGACTTGAAGGATGTAAGTGAAGTTCTGTCCTGGTGGAATGGGGCAATTGGTGCCGTAGACCCCATCCTGCCATGAATTCCTCCTCTGCTGCACACCATTCCTGCTCAGGAATCACATACTTCAAAAATCTTATTGAAAAGTCATGCAATACCAAGTTTAAAAACTGACAAACCCTAAAAGAACACCGATCATGATCTTCTCAATTTTTCACTTCTAGTCTAGTCACAAATCATTTAAATTTGTCTTAAGGACAGCTGTAAGACAAGAGGAGCATAGGAATAACAAGTTGTTATGACTACTAATTACAGATGAAGAATTTAGGAAAAGAATGAGTTGCAGAACAGAAACAAAAGAATAGAATTAGAAAATAAGGAAAATTGATGGAAGATTTGGATTGATTGTAAGAAAGGTAGTTACAGATAAGAATGGAAATTTAGAAGATTACAATACTCAGCTCCCTTTCCTAATTCTCTTCTTAGCTATTTATACAACTCTGCCTTTCACCTAACTAATTCTAACAGCTGACTACTTTAAGTAACTTTCCCTCCCAATTTACATTTTAGCCTGATTGATAGCCATTGGAACTCCTTGCCAACTGTCCTCTTGCCAACTGTCCTCAATCTGTTATGGTTCATGGTTCATTCCTCCTTCTCTTTGTTACTGCCCATAATATTGCTGCTACTTATAACAGTACCCCACCCTTCAAAGTGTCCTTGTCCTCAAGGATTGAAAGTAAAATCTGGAAATTGTTGAACCATTTGTTGAGCATCCTCCCAAGAAGCATCCTCTGGACTGCTATTAGCCCATTGAATAAGATATTCTATTTTTGGTCGATTCTGAAACTTGACCACTCTTCTATCCAGAACAGCAACAGGAACTACCTTTAATCTACCATCAACAGCTATGGGAGGCAATGTTGGAGATATCTTTGCTTGTTGTCCAATCTGTTTCTTTAATTGAGAAACATGGAATACATTGTGTATTTGAGCATAGCTAGGCAAATCTAATCTATAAGCCACTGATCCCAATTTCTCAATCACTCGGTAAGGACCATAATACCTGGGTGCCAGTTTGAAAGAAGACCTCTGAGCCAAACTAGATTGCCTGTAAGGTTGCAACTTAAGAAAGACTGAGTCTCCAATGTCAAAGCTTCTTTCAGTTCGGTGCTGGTCTGCATAATTTTTCATCCTGACCTGGGCTTGCAACAGTTTATTCCTCAAATCTGCTAAGACTTCAGTTCTATTTCGTATAAAAACATCCACAGCTGGTACCTTAGAACTCTCAATCTGATGAAAATTGAGATGAGGGGGAGGAATTCCAAATAAAACTTGAAAAGGTGTGCATTGTAATGCTGTGTGGTAATTGGTGTTATACCACCATTGAGCCAAACTTAACCATGACCACCATTTTTTTGGGTGATCACTACACATACACCTCAAGTAACACTCCAAGCATCTATTTAAAACCGTTCAGTTTGGCCATCAGATTGAGGGTGATAGGCTGAGCTCAAACATAATTTGACCCCCAACTGTTTAAACAGGGTTTGCCAAAATGTACTGATAAAGACTTTATCTCTGTCCCGTAACTATAGTCTGAGGCAACCCATGAAGTCCATAGATGTGGTCAATAAAATGTTTTAGCTACTGAACTTGCTGTATAAGGGTGATGTAACCCAATGAAATGAGCAAACTTAGAAAACCTATCAACAATGACTAGTATCACTGATCTACCTTCAGAAATTGGCAACCCTTCAATGAAATCCATTGATATATCAGTCCAAGGCTTATATGGAATCTCCAAAGGCTGTAATAATCCCGGATAAGAAGTACTTTCAGTTTTATGTCGTTGACAAAACTTCACACTCCTTAACCCAACTTTTAATATCTGAATTGAAAGTATCCCATACAAAGTATGCGCCTAACTTTTTGGTAGTAGCTTGAATACCAGAATGTCCTCCTAATGGCTATCATGAAAAACAGAGAATAGAGTTTTTTCTGAGATTAGTTTGGGAACCAATATATATCAAACCTTTGTACCTTAACACATTATTGTGGAAGGTAAAATGGGGCACAGAGTCCTGTTGAATACTGAGCTGCTGTACAATGGATTGAACCTTGTCATCTCCCTCATAAGAAGATATAATTTCCTGTATCCAAGAAGGAATCACCCCAGTTAGTGCCATGGAGTGAACAGAATTGTCTTCACAATCTCTTCTAGATAGTGCATCTGCTACAACATTTTCTGAACCTTTCTTGTAAGTTATCTCATAATCATACCCTAACATCTTGCTCAACCACTTTTGTTGCAAGAAAGTAGAAAGTCTTTGTTCCATAAAGAATTTAAGACTCTGATGGTCAGTCTTGATTATGAAATGAGTTCCAATCAAATAAGATCTCCACTTGGTGATAGCTTGCAAGATAGCCAAGAGCTCTTTCTCATAAACAGATAATCCCAAATGTTTTGGTGCCAAAGCCTTGCTCAAGAATGCTAACGGTCGTCCACCTTGCATTAGAACAGCACCAATCCCTTAGAACTAGCATCAGTCTCAATTGTAAATGGCTGAGTAAAATCTGGTAAAGCCAAAACTGTAGTTGAACTCATAGCTTCTCCTTCAATTGTTTAAAAGCTACACTTGCTTCTAAAGTCCAATTGAACTGATCCTTTTGTAAGAGTCTAGTCAGTGGTCTAGCAATCTCCCCATAGTTCCGGATAAACCTTCTATAATAACCAGTCAACCCAAGGAACCCTCTAAGTAGCCTTAACTGTCTTTTGGTTCTGGCCATTGTACCATGCAAGCAATTTTGTTTGGATCTGCAGAAACACCCTCAGCAGAAATTATGTGACCCAAATATTCCACTTGGATTTGAGCAAATGAACACTTAGACATTTTTGCATACAAAGTGTTTTCTCTGAGCAATGTTAGTGTAGTAGTCAGATGGTCCACATGTGAAGACAAGTCAGGGCTATAGACCAATATATCATCAAAGAAAACGAGTATAAATTTCCTTAAATGTTCAGCAAACACTTGGTTCATGAGAGCTTGAAAAGAGGCAGGTGCATTTGTCAAACCAAAAGGCATAACCAGAAATTCATAATGGCCTATGTGTGTTCGAAAAGCTGTTTTAGGAACATCAGGTGGATACATTCTTATTTGATGATAACCAGCCCTTAAATCCAACTTGGAATAAATCTTTGAACCTCCTAGTTCATCCAATAGTTCCTCAATTATAGGAATAGGAAACTTGTCCTTAACTGTAATTTTATTTAGCTCCCTGAAATCGACACAAAATCTCCAAGTACCATCCTTCTTTTTAACCAATAGAACTGGTGAAGCAAAAGGACTTTGACTTGGCTGTATGATTCCTGCTGCAAGCATTTCCTTAACAATCTTCTCAATTTCTGTTTTTTGTATGTGAGGGTATCGGTAGGGCCTAATGGTGAAAGGATCAGATCCCCTTTTTAATGGAATGTGATGGTCATGTTGTCTTCGAGGAGGTAATTTTTTTGGTTCCTTGAACACATCTTCAAAAGATTGTAAAACTTGCTGAATCTGAAATGGAATTGATTCTTTTGCTTCATTAGCTTGAATTGCACATACATATGCTAATAATGATAACTGATCTTTTTTCCAAGCCTCCTGCAAACTGACAGCAGTAATCATGGATACAGATGATGGTTGTTTGTCATTACTGCCCCTTAATATGATTTTCTTTTTTCCCATAGAAAAACTTAAAGTTAGGGTATTAAAATTGAACATACAATCTCCCACAGTCTTTAACCATTGAACCCCTAACACAGCATCACAACCTTTCAAGGGAATAAGCCTCATGTCAGTGCAGAACTTATGGCCTTGAGATGTCCATTCAAATTTTCTACACCTTTCTGTACACAACATCTTGTAACCATCTGCTACACACACTTGCATAGGTTTGTCTTCCTCCTTGGTACACTGCAGTTTTTTCAGCTGTCTTGATGTTCAAAAAATTGTGTGTACTTCCAGTGTCACTAAGGATGATAATCTCCCGTCCCTTCACATTTGCCTTAATTCTTAGTGTAGTTTCTGTTGTGTTCCCATTTAAAGCATGTAGTGAAATAGCCAATTCTGGTCCTTGATCCACACAATCTCCATCCATCCATCATAGCAAACTGTCTCCTCAATGCATTCATCCTATAACTCATCATCTCCAATGATCATATAAATTTGTTTAGATTTGCACCAAATGCCTGTTTTATAAACTACATCACAATTAAAGCATAATACAATCTCCTTCCTAGCATGCATCTCACTATAAGTAAGTTTCTTGACTGTCCTCCCATATTTCCTTTTAAACTGCTTCCTGGAACAGTAGAATTACTCCCTTGGAACTGTTGTTTAGCTATCTTATTGTTTGACCCCAAGGAACTGTTTTCCTTCATTATTTCCCACAGGTTTATGGAAATTTGTAGTAGTTTTATTCCTTTTGTAAATAGCTTCAACAGTACTTTCTTGTACCCTGGCTGCTGCAATAGCCTCAGTCAACTTCTGAGGTTTTAGAAGTCCTACAAACCCTGCTATTTCCTCTTTCAATCCACCCACAAAGCATTTAACAAAATAAGTTTCATCCAATAACCTGGATTTTCAGCCTCCACCAATGCTCTAAGGAATTCAAATCTTTTTTGATATTGGCTTACTGTAAGTAATTTGTTGTAACCTATTGAACTCAGCCAACGCACTACTGTTAAAGATTTCCCCAAATCTGATTTCTACATCCTCTACAAACTGCTTCCATGACACATTGGGATTAGACTTGAAGTATGCTAGAAACCAAGAACCAGCCTCTCCTTCTAAATGAAGAGCTACACTTCTTAATCTTTGAGCATCATTCATGGTATAGAATTGGAAGAAATATTCACATTTCATTACCCAATTCTTGACATCCAATCCATTGAAAATTGGAAAATCAAAGCGGGGATGAAAATTTTTTTTGAATCATATTTCCCATTCCAGAGCTAAAAAGCAGTGTTATGTTCCCCATTTTCCCATAACATTTTGAGTTAAATCTACAAAAGGTTTCAGCAAACAGCAGATTTTTCAGGAGGAGCAGTTTTCCTTACCTTTAATACTGCGCTGGAACTCAGCCATCATAAGCTCCATTGTACTCTGCATATTCTTGAAACCATCTCCCATTTTCCTCCAACTGTTCGTTTGCAACTGATGATGACTATTCATTAGTAGTTCTTGCATTCTGAAGTCAGTATTTCGAAGCCCTTCCTCAATTGCTTCTTTCGATCTAGTTCCAGCCGCCATGAATGAATTTTAGGGCCAAGGATTGATGGCTCTGATACCAAAATTGTTATGACTACTAATTACAGATGAAGAATTTAGGAAAAGAATGAGTTGCAGAACAGAAACAAAAGAATAGAATTAGAAAATAAGGAAAATTGATGGAAGATTTGGATTGATTGTAAGAAAGGTAGTTACAGATAAGAATGGAAATTTAGAAGATTACAATACTCAGCTCCCTTTCCTAATTCTCTTCTTAGCTATTTATACAACTCTGCCTTTCACCTAACTAATTCTAACAGCTGACTACTTTAAGTAACTTTCCCTCCCAATTTACATTTTAGCCTGATTGATAGCCATTGGAACTCCTTGCCAACTGTCCTCTTGCCAACTGTCCTCAATCTGTTATGGTTCATGGTTCATTCCTCCTTCTCTTTGTTACTGCCCATAATATTGCTGCTACTTATAACACAAGTAATCAAATTAGATTGCGCCGTCATCGTATTTGATGATTATAGGTACAAATTATTGAGTAGCTAACATTTTAAGAGTTTGCATAAAACATAGAGGATCTAAATTCTAAAGAATGCATGGGGCAATAAATCATTAGGGACACTGAAATATAAGTTATATAGAAGCTAAGAGAGTAAAACAAATAGTTCAACTTAAAAACCATTCAAAGTGACATTTGTAGTAACACTTCTACCAATTATCCCTCCTCTGGCTCTAAACACACCAAGTATAGTTACACCCAAAATCCACAATTCAAAAAAAAAAATAAAAAATGGAGAGAGAACTAACCAAGAGAGGAGGAAGGGTTCCTCCAGACTGTTGAAAACATTGATAATTAAGTTGTCATTTGTCACGGAATCAATTGGTGGTCCAGGAAACTGCCCATTTATCAGTATACCCTACAAATATTTTTCACAATTAAACCATATTCATACATTCTTCTACCACCCTATCACTGTTATTAAAACCTTGATATAATTAAATACATCAAACAACGGTAATACTCGAAAAAAAGAATAAAGAAGACAAAACCCAACAATATGAAAGATTGAATTAAAAAAAAAAATACATCAAAATTAGTACCTGTTGTTTGACACCAAGAGGGTAGATATCACCATAAGTCACATTCCATGTATAAAACCTATATGGGTCTTCTCCATTAATACACTCCACAATTACCAACAAGAACACCATCAAACACCACACCCAACTCCTTTCCATTCCCATATTTCTTTCCAAATTCTCTCTTCAAAAAACTGAAGAAAAAAATGTTAAGGGGAGATCTAAGAATTGAACACTCTGTTTTTGCTTTGCTTTTGTTTCTGTCTTTTTTGGCTTTTGCAGAGAGTAGCTTTGGCCTTTGAGGTCGGTGGAGGACTGGAGAAGAGTCGCTGTAAGAGAGCGGGAGGTGTAATTAATAAAAGCAGTGAAGAAATACTATTATTGCTTAGAATTTATATTAATCATGTCTTTTGATTTCCGCGTAAGCTTTTTGTAAACAGAGCCATTGATTTCTCCATTCGCATTTATTTATTTATGAGCTGTCATATCTTTTTTGGGTAAGCAGCTGTACTATCTTTCTTCACTCAGAAGATTGCAATTGTGGCGCGCTTTTAAATTTTATGCGATACGCGTATCTATCCATCATTCGAGTAAGGTAGTACTCATAGTCTAGTCGGGGTTGCACAATAAGTCCGTATATGTGACGTTTGATTGTATTTTAATGGATGTTAATCGCTTATTTTTTAATATATTTTAATAATTTATATTTTTATATTAAGAGGTTATCTCAATAATTTAGATTCATATTTGTATTTTAACGATTTAGAGTCATTCAGAGAAATTTTTTTTATTTCAATTTCAAACATTAAGATGCATTAAGAGGTGGACTGTTAAAAATAAATTAAGATGCAATCAAATACCACCTAATCTGTCTCGGCCTGAATCGATTAGACTTTGGACTTTGATCAAGTTAAGCCATATTATTAATTTTGATCTATCGGGTTAGGTCAGACTAGACCTTGGCCTCTAAAATTTAGTCTGATTAAGTCTATAGGTCAGGCTCAAGGCCAGACTTAGACCAATCTGATTCAGCCCTCTTTTTTTTTCTTTTTTTTAATATTAAATATTAAAAATAAAAATTATAAAATATAAACTAATAAAATTTTGTAAATATAAAATTTTTAATGAAGAAGTAAAATATTTGCAAGAAACTAACTTATTATTAATGTTTAACATTAAAAGTTAATTTATTGATATATTAATTAATGTTAATATTTAACATTAAAAATAACAAAGAACGTTAATTAAATTTTAATATTAAATATTAGTATTTAGAAGAAACTAACTTATTATTAATATTTAATCAACTAACTTTTAATATTAAATATTAAATAAACTAACTAGTATATTAGTTAAATGTATTTAAAAGAAATCAAGAATTAATAATTAAAACTTTAAACTTTATTGATATATTAATTAAAATTAATATATTATACTTTACAAATAAAAACTAATGGCTTGGGTTGCTTATTTATTTATTTTTTTTCTTAATTGGATTAGGTCAGACTTAGACTCTTATATAATTAATTAATTAGTTTGAAGCTAGGTTAAACTTTGGACTCATGAAAATGGTCAAGTGGGGTAGTGTAGTGGGTTATGAGAAGGGTCATGCCTAGGCCAAATTGACAGACCAAGCCTCAAGCCCGATCAGGCCCCAGGCCGGACCAAGGCAGCCTCTTTGCCAGGACTGGACAGGTATAACTTTAAGTGAAAAAGGTGGCATCTTTACAACCTTACAAGCTCGACCCAACCAAGGTAGGGTTTGACTAGATGGGGCCCAACCGGACCAAAGCCAGGCTGCAACCCGTTTGTGCATCTCTACTCCTAGTCATATTTAAGCACTGCATAATTGGAGTAATAATTATCACTTTTGATCTAAAAATAAATACCTATTTTTAATGTAATTGAAAGTTATTAATAGCTACTATCTTATTTGGATTAAAAAAGAGTCTTGCTATACATTGTGAAAGTTTTCGACCGAATTATAATTGTGACATAGGATAGGTAGGAATTAAGAATGATCCCACTTTAATTTATTATATCTTATTGCATACACTTTCACGTTAATCGCGATCTAACTTCGTCAAATATTTGTCGATATATATATATATATATATATATATATATATTATTTTGTTATTAAAAAATATTACTCTAAAATTAGTAATAAAAGTCTCTCTCTCTTTTTTACCATGTTGCCATGTCAATAGGCAAGACAGATAAGCCTTTGAGGCTCTTTTTTATTTTACCAAAAATCTTAAGTTATTAATAGCCAATATTTTACTTCAAGAACGAAAGTGGAATTGCATATCATACGACTGAAATATAGAGCAATAACGCATTGTAATAATTTGTGCAAATATTTTTTAAAATTTTTCTGTTATTTGCGTAAGACAAGAATATAAGATTACCAATTAAATATAAAAAAAAAACATTTCTTACGATCTGACTCTTGCTTCTCTGGTCTCGTTTTCTTTATATTGGGTTTTTGAAATCTTGAAGATCTGAATAAGGTTTTGAGCATTATACTGTTATATTATTGATTGAGCTGTCAATGCGATGGGAGAGTCCCGTAAATCAAGAGGATGTTTTGGTTGGTTAATTGTACTGATAGTTTTGGGTGTTATTGCCTTTGCCATTTGGATCGTCATTCATAAGAAAAATCAAGATTCTGACTCGGGGTCCGCGGCTCCTGTTCCGGGCCCTCCTGGCGCCATTAATAAGAAATATTCTGATGCTCTCAAAGTCGCTATCCAGTTTTTTGATGTACAAAAATGTAACTTCCCTCTCTCTCTCTCTCTATATCTCTCACTTGATCGAGTAATTGTTGATTTAATCATATATCATTTGCACTGCGGTCTTGATTCACATGGGATCTGTATTTATTGATCTTATTTTAGTGCTTGATGTTGTTTATGCATTAACTTCATTTGTTTAAAACGGTAATCATATGCATTATGTCAAAGTGTTGAAGAAATGCAATAACTTTGTTTTTCCAAATTTAGAATTGAGCTCAGGCCACTTATTGCTTTGTTTTTATGTGTTATTTATGTATCTACTTAATTATATACATTCTTGATATCTCAAGGGACATAAAAGGACATAAAAAACATTTCTTACGATCTGACTCTTGCTTCTCTGGTCTCGTTCCTGCATAAAAGTCAAAAAATGTAACGTGATTTACATAAGTAATTCCTCATATCAATCCGACTCTCCAGCGAATTGCTAGGAGCGAATCAAAAAATTAGTGACATTTTCTTTAAAAAAAATTATGTTGTCAACCGTTAACAAATTTCTTAAATTCGTCACAGCTTATCCCAATCCCAATTATATATCCTCAATTCCTCATTCTTAAATGCACGAGCACCGACACAATTCCAGGTTTTATCTTGCACAAAAATTTAGAGTTTGACCATAACATTTTATTTTTGATAGACAAAAATAATCCCCATGACATAATGTTCTAGGATTTACGGTATGATATTTATATCTATCTATCTTATAAAACCTTCATGAAAATTTTAATAATTTTGTGTCATGTTTATCGTCTTTTTTTATTTTTTTCTTCTTCTTTTTATTTATTCTTTTGCTCTTATAACTTTAAATATATTACTAATTAATCTTTTTTAATTTAATTTTTGTATTTAATGCTCTAAAATTTACAAAATTTTAATTTATTTTACATAATTTATACTTGCAAAATGTTATACCGGGTGCTGGCCTAAATTAAAGGAGCATAAAGACGGGAGTAATAAATAAGGAGAGCGTGTTTATATAAGGCCCATGTATGAACGTAGGACCCAAAAAAGAAAAAGAAAGTCGACCATAGGGCCCATGAGTTAATTGATGTGTGATGCAGTGGCATGATCATAATATGATGCGATAGATTCCAAACCCTTTGGCCTTTGCTTTTTTTATAAATATAAATTTATAAAAGTGATGTTCAATACCTAAAAAATAAATAAAGAGAAGTTATGCCGGAAAGCATACATCTTTTAATCAATTTTCTTTATGCTGTTTTAAAATTTTAAAATATGATTCTATCTTGCTCCCTTTGAATCCAAAATCAATGGGCTAGTTAACTTAAAAGAAACTTGTTTTAGAATAAGAACTAAGGAAGAACGCATCATCCCATTTACTATAAGTTTTTTTTCTTTCCCTTACTCAGCATTTACTGCAGGTTAGAGTTTTATTTGAATGGTTAAATGGGGTGTGAAAAGAAAATATATCTGGGGATAGAGATAACTGTGGTCACCAAAGTCATCTCATGTGCTCATTTTAAATTTTAAGACCAATTTTGTCATTTTACTATTTTCATTAATAGTATTATTGTCATTTTATTAGGTTATTAATACTGTATTAAGGTAGCCACCACAGTCAAACCAACTCTCATTTTTCCTCTCTTTCTCTTCCTATATATATATATATATATATATATATATATATATATAGCCAGGATCAGGTCCGGACTCCCGGACCTGATCAAAATAAGGACCTCAAAATTTTATTTTATTTTTTTGCACTTTTTTTTTTCAAAACAACTAAAAAAAATATATAAGTATTTTTGGTACTGAAAAAATTTGTTAAGACACTGTTTTAGGTATGATTTGGATACATATAACAAAAAGTGTTGTACCGACTGTATAACACTGTTTGTGATATGTATCTAAATCATACCCAAAACATTGTATCAACAAATTTTTTCAGTACCAAAAATAACTATACATTTTTTATTAGTTGTTTTAAAAAAAAAGTGCAAAAATAAAAATAAAAATTGGGGCCCGGATTTTATCAGATCCAGGAGTCCGGACCTGATCCGCCTATATATATATATATATGTTAAGGCAAAATGATATTTGCTCTTCAAGAGTAAATTTTTTTCCTTTTCACTTTTGATCCATTCATTTGAGTTAAGTATGCAATGACTAAAAAATAATTCCTCATTCTGAATTTAATAGAAAAATGCAAAGGTTTCTTTTTTGAATTTATGACTAAATAATACTCTCTATTTTATAATAATAGTCTTTTTAATTTTATACACATGAATTAAGAAAGTCATTTAATATTAGTATCATTTAACAATTAAAATTTGTGTAAAATTTCATTACTATTCTTTTATGAAAAATTAAAAATTACTAATATAAGAGAGAATTTTTTAGAACAGTGATACAAGTTAGGGGTGATACAGTAAAATAAATAATTTATTCTTCTAAAAAGTTATAAACAATAAATAAATTGAAATAATTTTTTTTTTTTAAAAGTCTATTATTACGAGAGTGAGAGTAGTAGTCAAACATATCGGTGTTACTTCATTGGACCAAATTCCAACCGCCCATAGAACAAAGGGACAATAACGATATATGCAATTGGACTGGGTTTTAGCATCACTCCAACAAAATCTGATTCAAGCCATTATCATTAGTCAAAATCTTAGAACAACAATTTCTCCAAGGGGAAAAAGTAGGTGTCAATGTGTAATTTATGTTCCAAGTCCTGTAAATCGCCCATAGAGGTAAAACTGCGTCCCTCCCTCCCTCTTTAGAGCTTGTTTTAATTATTATCGAAGCAATAATAATCACAACCTGATGAACGCTAACAAGGTAACACAGGGAAATTTGAAACAGTTCCTGCAATTTAATAGTGATCATAAAAATAAAAATAAAAAGGAGTGGAAACCACACCAAAAGAAGAATGGTTGCCAAAAAAGAGAGGAAAAAAAAAAAAAAAGCTGCTCAAGTAGAGGTTTGGAGCTGCTGCTGCAGTCCTCTCTTCTTTTTTTTTCCCCTAGCTGACATCATAAACCAGTCGGTCACCCTTTCGTGACCGCCAAATGGAATACTTCTTTCGACGTGTTTCTCTTTCTACAGAGGCCTAGTCTTGCGTCCTGATGCCCGACCACAGACAAGAGCATTCTTTGGGATGGGATATTCATCTCTCCATGAATTTACAGGTGAATAAACGCGAAGATAGAACTGCTGACCCAAGTATTGGCGAGCCCAGTTCTCAGACCTTATGTTCCACATTCCCACGTTGTCCAAAGGCATGTATAGTGCAGTCCATGACTTAGGATATACCTATAAATAAATGCAACAAACATGCAAACTTTTTAGGTTTGGTAGGAGAACTTGTTGAAATTATATAACTAAAAATTGGAGTTTATATAAATGGATATCTAAGATATTTGAGCCTGACAATGATTTGGTTATGATTATTCGTGTATCTAAATTCAAGCAATTATTAATAAGTTGTCAGGAAGCTCTGGAAATCCGATAAATATTTTGTAATGTACCTGGACAGTGCAGCGAGAGATTGTGTCCCTTAAGTTGTAACTTGCTCTGCTTGAAGCTGACCACTGCCCTCCATCCATCCTATACATGCCACAATGTTCATAAATTCTTATAAAAATTTCGCTCCCAATGAAAATGGGAATTCGTATTTCCACAGTTGATTTGGCAGTCCCTTTCAGAAAATTTGTTTTGTATATAATCATCGCAATAAAGAACAGTGATATATAAGGCAGAATGTAATTGGTAATTTATAAATGTCGGGGCAAAGGAACTTACCCCACAACAAAGAAGAAGTGCCCATCAATGTGCCATGATTGCACGGTGTCCTCTGAATTCTCAAACACAACCTCAGCAAAACCTCTAAAATCTGCATGCATGACAGAAGTCTGAAGGTAACCACCACCACCAGTGGGATTATCGGAAATGGTTCCAATGCTAAAAACTCCAGAAATCTTGAAGTAATCAGCAAGCTTAAGTGGTGTGTCTGCAGGGATGAATGATACGCTATTCACAGCGTATCTCTGTTTACCATTGATGATTGGAGCAGAATTCGCTAGTCTTATAGTACGCGTAGTATTAACCAATCCATAGTGATAAGAGCCTTGTGGATTAGGCCTTGGTCCACTTGCTGTCAAGTTTTGCCTAATAGATCGAGCCTGGTTAAGGGACCAATCAATCTGAATTGTCGGTCCACCTGGGGGAGGACCAGACACACTTCCAGCAGAGTTACTGTAACGAAGAATAGATGTTGCTGTGAGCACTTGAGAGGTGAAACGCGTTGACACAACAATGTAGTAATCCTGGCTGGGTTGATCAGCTGTGACCAATACAGAATAGGACTGCCCCAAATGGATGTCGAGGGAGGAGTAAGTGTTTTGGAGAGTATGAGTCCCTTCTGCTTCAACCAGAAGCATCTTGTGCCCCTGGATTCTGAAATTGATAGAAGTGGTAAGCCCCACATTCGATATCCTGAACCTGTAAGTCTTGCCTGGCCAACAAAATCAGATTCCATGAGATGACAAGAACATCATAGGGTACTTGTTGATCCCAATTATGATAACTGTATTTATTTACCTTGATCAACTGTGAATGTGAATCCATTTGATCCGCGACCATTGATAAGAAGTCCATCAGGGAAGGGAAGATCATGTCCACCATCTAAAATTGCTTTTAAATCCTATCAAATTCAAGGAAGTATTCTTTAGGAAATACGAAATAGAATACACATGATAAGAATAATTTGTACTGGGGCCTTAGGAGAATGTAACAAATAATTCTTACAGTGTGATTTTGCTTGAACCAATCACCAGCGAGTATGGTAAAATCTCCCGCAGGAGGAGGGAAAGGAACAGGAATCCCAGGGCGACTAAAGATTTTGATGCCACCAAACCCGCCTGCAGCCTTGTGGAAGGCAAGGGAGGGGAAGTAAAAGAAGCTACCGATTTGATCTTTGACCTGAAGGATGTAAGTGAAGTTTTGGCCTGGTGGGATGGGGCAGTTGGTGCCATAGACTCCATCCTGCCACGAGTTTCTTCTCTGTTGTATTCCGTTCCTGCTCAAGAGTCAGGTATCATAAACTAATTAGTTTTATTGGTAGATAATTAAAAAAGTGTTCTTAACTATCACATTACAGATTCTTGTGTGTTTGGTGTTGAATCCTCTTTATTCCGTATTCCTTCCAGTTCTTCCCAACAACTCATTCACTGCGCATTGGTGAGTGATCTGCTAGATTAATGTCCTATGAATACACCTAAATCATACTTTAATTATGATTGCTTTAAAAAGAAGGAGAGAGGAGCCATGCCTCACAAGGCTCGGGACCTAGTTTTTAAGATCTTAGCAATTCAGTACTTTTAGTTCATTAATCGCCAATGCACCAATTATTAGGTGGAGATAAGAATTGAATGGAACCTAGCTATTAGTGGAAAGCAATGAGGTTGTGAACTAACGAAAGTCAATTACTTGGTAGAATATACATGTGATGTGAACTAACTAATGTCAATAACTTGGTAGAATATACATATGATGTGAACTCAACTACTCAATAATGTCAATAACTTGGTAGAATATACATGTGATGTGATTTATAGGCACAATGAGTGTGGCTAGCTAAATGACAGCGTGCTAATGATAGATGCCTCTTGGGCTGTAAGTACTGAAAGCTACATAGTACAAAATGTTAAATAAGTGATTAGTTAATGAAAATATAGTATATATAGGCACCAAGAAGTCTATAGCACTTGATTAAAAACTAAATTAATCTAAAATTACGGTTGCAAACGAATTGAGACTTAACTGGCTCGGATCGCTTAAGCTCAACTTGGCTCGAGTTTGCTCAAGAAGTTGAGCTTGAATAGATAGTTTGTCAGTTAAATAAACAAGCTAAGCTCGAGATTTGCCATCGCTATATAGCCCCACCTCATTTAAGTCTAGCTCGCTCAGAGGTCAATCAAGTTGAATCCAGACAAACTTGTCTAAGTCCGAATACATATTAAGGTAGTCCGAATACATATTAAGGTAATACATATCATACTACCTCCGTCCCCAAAATGATAATAAAAGGACAATTTTTACACAAATTAAGCTAGCCAAAAAAGTGAGAGAGAGTATAAATTTTCTTTCCAATCTATCCTTAGGTTTGGAGAGAGAATTAATGTGAATCACTCATTTGTGATGTAAGTGATGTGTAGTCAAAGCTAAATTAGTTCATGCAAAAATTTATATAGTTGATTTGTTGACTTTGCTCGTACTTTTGATGACAAATTTTTTTATCAACTTAACCATTCTTTTGGGACGGAGGGAGTAGTAGAGTATAATATTCAATTGTTTGTACTACGATAAATATGATGCTCAAACGAGCTGGGCTAAAGCTATAGGAAATTTGAGCTCGGACTCGCCTTGTTATTAAAACGAATAACTGGTTCCATTAAATCTAGACCAGTTATTGAATTCGAGCTCCGGGAGTCAAAGCATCGGCTTGGCTCATTTATATTCCTAATTTCCTATTGCTAAAATAAAACACAGTTGCCAATATAGCGCATAAATAAAAAAAATAGAAAAAGAGTAGATAGGGTAGGCAGAGAAGTGAACTGACCAAGAGAGTAGAAAGGGTTCGTCCAAATTGTTAGTAACACTGACAATCAAGTTGTCATTGGTCACGGACTCAATCAATGGTCCTGGAAACTGCCCATTTATCAATATCCCCTGCAAATTCAAGTTCCCATCTCAATAAATTATTATCGTGTATGGAGGGGATTAATGCCTCCATTCTTCTTGATAAGAATATTATACAACTAAACCAACACCAAAACTTGAAATCCTTATATACAAAACAAAGAGTAGATTTGCAATGCCTGGCGAATAAATTAAGAAATGGGGAAAAAGAGTAGTAGTAGTACCTGTTGTTTAACACCCAGAGGATAAATATCACCATAAGTGACATTCCATGTGAAGAATTTGTATGGGTCTTCCCCATTTATGGACTTCATTGCTAATAATACTGTTGTTAACAATACCACCACTATACACCATACCCTCCTACTCCTTATCTCTCCCATTTCTCTCAATACAACTTTTCAATAACACAGATTGAGATGGAAGACCCTTCAATACTCCTTTACTCTCTCTCTCTCTTTTGGGTTATCTCCTATGAGATGAGGAGAGAGAGTAGACTAGAGAGAAAAATAAGAAAATAAAAAGGATGCTTAGATCTGAGTTTGTATGAAGATGTGACCCATTTCCTTTTTTAAAGGAGGAAAGTCCGAGCTCTCATCCCCATATGTACATGAGCTGTAATAACTCAGCAGCAACTGTGACCACCTTCAATGTCCCGCGGACTCTCTGAGCAGAGTGATTGATTGAGTGTACAATTCATTAATAAATCATTACTATATGAGTATATTCCACCACCCTTTTCATCTCCCTGTATATTTTACTACATATTTGTTATTCTTGGATTCTACACATGAACTCATCCACCAATAGTAATTTTTTGGGCTATACTTTACCGTGTCCTTGGACCAAAACAGAAATAAACTTTTCATCCAAGTAGTTAATTTATGTGGCAAGTTTACTTTTACTTTTAGCAGGATTTCTTTTCTCATATTTAGGGATCACAATTTGAACCGAAATCGATCCGAAATCGGTCGAACCGATCAATTTTTATCCGAACCGTTGGCCTTGTTGGTATAGTTTTGGTGCAAAAAAATTTAAACCGAAGGCGGTGCGATTTTGATATTTGCCTCTAGCCGCTGATGCACTGCACTGTTTTTTGAACCAATGGTGCACCGGTCCTTTGCTGCATGTAAAGTGGAAGATTAGATGAAAGTTGTATCACGTTGATGTCACGCAAGATGATGGAATTGAAGTTAACAAACAATTATTGAAGATTGCATGTTTTTTTCCCTCTTGCTGTGACTTTCTCATGTAATGTGTAATTGTTTAGAAACACTATGAGTTGTACCTTATTTTTTTTCAATGTTGTGTTAGATGTTGATGAAATTGCAATTATGTTGTTATAAGACTTAACTAGTCCACTATTAATGTCATTATTCATGTTTAATTTTTATTTTTAATTACTAATGTTTGACCGATAGAAACAGTGCGGTTCAAAATACAAACTGGTTAGTGCGCTTTTGGTATAGAAAATTTTGAACCGGTACCGGTGCAATGCGATTTCAGTGCAAGATTTTTTAATACCGGTATAGTTTCAAATCACTGAATATCCGAAACTGCAATGCACCGCACCGCACCGCACCAAAACATGATTTGTTATATCCACATAATCTTTGTGTGTTATTCTTTTTAGGTGTGTAATGAGTAAATTACTGAATTCGCACGTAATACCTTACAAACTGTATATATAGACATAATTATGCTTTGTAAGCTCATACAGTAATCATAGTAATCATGTTTAAGTGGTTCAAACTTCGAAGGAGATCATTGTCCTTGCATAGTATTGAGTCCATGAAAGACATGCTCACTGCCGCAAAATTTCAAACTATACGAAGAAATTACTAATCTCTTTATATAATTCTATATCAAATATGTAAATGTATGCATAAGTTCTGTTAAGTGACAACAAGTTGACCCTGCCTGATCGACCGACAATGATATATATTACTGCTTCTCTGTTGTCATTGTTAGATGCGACTCCAAACAGACAAGAGTTATATCCTCTTGACTTGCAGTCACGAAGATTTTCTCAAGGGAAATGCCTGCTCACAGTTAGATTTTATCAATTACAAGTGGAAATTATTTAATTAATACCTTCTTATAAATTGATCCTCACATGCACATACCAAAACAAAATATAATTTTCCTAGGGGCAGATCACGTGCACTATGACATAGATCTGGACATGTATTTCTTTAGAATTATTTAAAATTGCTTCATAATTTGAGTCTTATTCACCAATACAAGTGATGACAGATTTAAAATGAAGAAAATACAATCAACACTAACAAGGAGCTTAGATTTATGCAAATTACTAGTACAAAATTCCACTAATAAACCCCCTTTTACAGGAAAAATAAAGAACAGACAAAAGACATTAAACTTGATAGCCGTAGTTTATGGAGCAAGTGAAGTGGAAGTTTAAGACTGCTGAATTCAAACCGGAGTGTTTAAAATTGCACGTTGAAGATGGAATCTGCCTGCCATGGTGGCAGATGCTGGTTTTGATGTAAAACATAAACTTGTATGGAGGGAAATGAATCAATGTATATATTATTGTTGAATTAGCGGGAGAATATTTCTTTTTGAAAATGCATATTTATTAGGAAATTAGGAGTCCAAGCTCAACAAATGCAGTAATTATTTGTTGCTACTGTTAACAAATCCTTAAATGTAATGATGTGTTTCTCTCTCTTATCACTTGTGTTTTCTTCTCTCTCATCACCTCATCACAGATATATCCAGTTCAGTTAACATGCAACGAATGAACGAAGGTATTGAATACTTATTTGAATTAAATGAGAGTGGATCAATTTGCGCATTGCTATTATCACAAAGAATAATATTATGTGCATAAATTATACACAAAAAATAAAACCCATATATTACTTACCAATGAAAATATATAAAACATCAAATCGTAAGTCTCACTTCTTATTTTCTCTCCGTTTTTTATACTGTTTGTGCACAGTTTTTATGTATACTTTGTGTTTCTAGCATTACTCTTATCATAAATTACAACTTTGGTTTATAAATAGAGTATTGATGCTGATAATTAATGGGATAGCCAATCACATGATCTACCCAACTAATGTAATTATGATACATCAATTGAGACACTTTTTGAGACCCCCAACATTACTTATAAGGCTTAAATATGGATTAATACCCTGAACTTTTAATGTTTTTCCACTTTGGAGATTGTCTTTTCAATTTTTTCAATTAGGGGATTAAACTTTTAATTTTTTTCCACTTTGGGGATTGTATTCTCAATTTTTTCAATTAGGGGATTAAACTTTTATTTTTTTTCCATTTTGAGGATTGTCTTCTCAATTTTTTTCATTAGAGAATTAAACTCTTAAAATTTTCTGATTACGTATAAATTGATAGTGTAACATTAAAAAATTGATGACATGACATCGAAATGTGAATAAAAAATACTTGTGTAATATTGAGTCTCATTTTAATATTTATTTGATTAATTTTTTGTACCAAAAATGATAAATATAAGATCATTATTAATTTTACTTTAAAAAATTGTCATTAAATTTACTTTAAAACATTAAATTTACCAAAAAAATTAAAATTAAAAATTAATAATTTACCAAAAGAGTAAAATTATCATTAAATTTACTTAAAAAATTAATAATGGTTTTATATTAAAATTATAATAATAATAATTTACTTTAAAATTAATAATGGTCTTATATTTACCCTTTTTGGTATAAAAAATTAATTGAATAAATATTAAAATGAGACTCAATATTACACATAAGTATTTTTTTAGTCACGTGTCGCTGCCATGTCGAAAAAAATTAAAAGTTTAATCCTCTAATTGAAAAAATTGAGAAGACAATCCCCAAAATAGAAAAAAAATAAAAGTTTAATCCCCTAATTGAAAAAATTGAGAAAACAATCCCCAAAGTGGAAAAAAATTAAAAATTTAATCCCCTAATTGAAAAAAATGAAAATACAATCCCCAAAGTGAAAAAATATTAAAAGTTCAGGGTATTATTCCATATTTAAGCCTACTTATAAATATCCAAGTCCAGACTCAGAGAAAAAAGTGTATCAACAAAAAAAGTTTTAAAATTACGGTGCTACATGGAACAAACATGCAACTAGTCTATATGAGACTTAACTCGGTAGCATTTCATGCAGACCAAATTTACACATCCAGTTGCAAAAGGTTTCCCATTACCTAATAAGGGAAATGAGAAGAGGATTAAAGATCTTCCAGTTTCGATGCATGAAGAAAGCAGCTTCTGCAATACCCCCACAGGTTTATCAGGAACTCAATTTGGTGACAGAATGATCAGCACTTGTGATAATTATATTAGAAGTGAGCATTTTCTGAACAAATGATTGGCCAGCAGTGAAATCTTTCTGAAACTGTGCCTCTTGAACGTGTCCATAATTATCATGAGGTTGCATCTACAGTGCACAACTAATGTCTAAAATATGCAGTCCTGTGAATTCCTGATTGCCTCCGAAACCAGTCATCAACAGTCACCAAACGGATAGTTTCTTATGAGTTATATCAACTGACTCACATATAGTGGATTGCATATCTTTAAACCAAAGCATGTCATTAAGCAATGCGGTGTATCAAAGCTCAAAAGCCCTAAAGAACATTTGCCTTCAATGAAACTGTGCATAAACGTCCTTTTACCATCTTCAATTGACAAATTTATGATGGTGGGAATGTTGAGAAGGACCAATATCTATAAAACTGAATCCAGCGGGTAGCAACCAAGTACACGAAGAAATGTTGCAAACTCCTGAAAGAAACAGAAGTATAATAATTTGAAAGGCTTGGAAAGAAGTTAATTAAACCACCATAATGAGTGATTATGCTAAAAAAAATTGGATACAAGAGCTCATAAGAATATTATCTTATGCTCTAAAAGGAGTGGCCACGATGACAGAGAATTGAACAAGATTCAAGTAAGATGGAGTAACCACCCTGAGACACCAGTAGACCGGAAAAATTAACTGCTCCAAGGGACAAAAGTTTCCTTAGCGGAACGGATAATCATAATGCTTTAAAGTTGCATATTCTATAATTTTTTGGGATATGTTCTTGTATTGCTCTTAGTAAGGTGAGAAGATAAGAGAACTGGGAGGCATATCAACCCATGGTACTGAATCAGAAAAACAAACCTGCAAATGTCCCAAAGCACATTGTGCACTCGATTCTGCCATAGAAGCCTCAAAATCAATGTAAAAAAGATAATCAAAATACCTGCAACAATAAATTAGCCAATTAATTTGCAGAATTGAAATGAACTTATATAGAAAGATCCCCACATCTAGATCCAAGTACAATACTATCTCAAGAAAGATTCTGGAGGCAACACAGTAATTTCTTGACAAGAACAGTATTTTAAAAAGGTAATAGAGGTTCAAAAGGAGTAGGTACATATTAGAATGCCGTGGTCAACCTTCTAGCCAGTGATAAAGAAACATGGAAAAAGATTGTACCACCTATATATTTCCAAACTACATGCAGTAATTCGTATGCATGAAACATCACAGTATGAGAGTCTCAGAATTGTTGATCTCCCTTGAGGTCTCTAAGAAATCCACTAAAGTTTTTGAAGATATTGTACACTTCATAAACTGTGGGGACAGCATTAACATGTTTGGAAACTTCTCAGATGAACTAAAATTATTGCATAGCCTGATTATGAAAGCAGAAAAGTATGTGAAAGCACAACTCAATCTTGATTATGGTTAAATTAAGGGAATTGTTAAATACACAACACTTTTTGTTATTTCCACAACAAAAGTGTTGCTATAGATGTATAGCGACGGTTTTACTTTTTGTTATTTCCACAACAAAAGTGTCGCTATAGATGTATAGCGACGGTTTTAACCGTCGCTATACACCTACAGCAACACTTTTGTTGTGGAAATAACATTTTTTGTTGTGGATTTAACAATTCCTTAAATTAACTAAATGAATAACTTGTTTTTGTTAGGAAGATTGGCATTACATGTCTTATAGAGCCTTTCTGATTACGAGAGTCACAGCAATCTATTGCCTGTGTGCTACACTTTCTTAGGTTCTATTCCCTTGCCTATCAGCTATCAAAAACCTCTTTTAAAAAGATTCAAAGAAAAAGAAAAAAAGAAAACTCACTTGGCAGTCCCAGTATTGGAGTCATTAACCACCCTTAGTGGTTTCTTTCTTTGTGGCCGACTTTCAATCTATAGTTACAAGGAAGGAAAACTGTTTATAAGCAGTAACCAGAACGTCAAAGAACTTTTTTTTATAAATAAAATACCTTTGTCACATTAATGTCTCTCAATGCAAACACTGACAGGGCTTTGAACAACATTCCAGGGCCATCTTCTAAAGTAAATACAATGCTTGTCTGAAAGGACAACAATATTTTCTGAAAAGAACTTTAAGCAATCATATAAGCAAATACAATGTGTAAAAATTACTACCTTAAAGGGCTTATCCGTTCTCGGAATTATAGGATCCTTTGCAAGTACCAAAAAACGAGTAATATTAGCAGTGTCATCCTGCAGAGAAGCAATTGATGCAACAAAGATATCAGCTTGTGTGAAGTGTAATGCATGTATAAAGGAAAAAAGCACTCAACAATTTGCCAAGAAAAAGAAAAAAGCACTCCCCAATCACGACTGTCAATGACAACTAGGCAGAGTCAATGGAGATTGGCTTAAAAGTTAGTGAATTCCTGAAGCTAAGAAACATTATTGGTTGCCATGACCTGCCAATATAGTTGAGCCTCACTGAAAACAAATCTCATGAATATACTTCCACTAAACAGCCTTCTAGTCATCTCTCATATGGTTGTAGCTCAATACCTGTTATTGGTTCCACTATGTTACTGAGCAATGGTGATTTATTTTTCTCTGTGGTACTCATTATATAGGGCAGCAATGACAGCTGGAAGTGGCAGACACTAGATAGTGCTTTAATGGTGGTTGAGTTTTCCATGTTTTCTTGTAGATAGGAAGCTTCATGGAGTTATCTAAAACAATACAAAAATAGAGTGCAAGGAGAAAGTAGCAAAAGAGCAAACCTTCAGAGTTTCAGGGTGAGCAGATCATGAAACTCAGATTAAACAAGACTTTTAAGAAGTTTCAATAACAGACAAATATACATAAGATTACACAGTTCAATTCATTAAGAGTTAATCCATTACTTGTTTTGACTAAACAATACTGCCCAACTTCAGCCTACAACATGTAACACAACATAATTGACTGAAAAGGAGGGAAGAAAAGGATTAAACTTCTTTTTCACTTTTGTGCATGGTTTATCTATAAAGGACACATTCTCTCTGTGTATAATTTTTTATTCAACAGAGGTAGCGAAAATAAAAGAAAAAGTGAAAAGAATAATGCCACATCTGCAATATTATTAACACATTTCCTCTGTCCCCAAGCAATGCCGACACTTCTGCAACATTATTAACACATTTCCTCTGGTCCAAAACACTAACTACACTTAATTGTCATCCTAGCAAATAGGTTGGATGAAAGCTCCAACCCCCCGCGGCCAAAAAAAAAAGGGACAACACAAGTTCCAGGAATTTTTCCCCTAACGATATTGAGCAAATGAAACGTATACAGAAAAAGTAGAGGATTTAAGGAGACAATACCTGTATTCTCTCTACAAGTATGTTAAGCCCATACATCTCTGCGGCTCTAGCACTTGCAATAACACCCACATCCTCCAGTCCATTTGAGCCTACAAACTGGAAAGAATGTAGTATCGTAGAGGAACATAGCTGACATATAAAGGCTGAAACAATACAATAAACAGACAACCAATGATCACCTGAGCAGAACAAGCTTCATCATCTACATTTTCTCTAGCAATACCCAACTTAGTCAGGAAAATATCACTTTCAGCAAGTGCCTGCAAAAGAGAACTTCTCAACTTGTACAACTAAGACAATTTTATGAACCATGGGACCCCTAACTTGTCCACACTATAAAATTCCTGTTATTTGAAATATATTTTGTATAATTATATTTGCCAAAGAGTAAGATATACATCTACATCATCCTACAAATTCAGAAAAAGAGCTATTGATGAAACACACAAACTGACTTTAGGCTTCACCTCAAAGTTTTGCTTATGATTTAACTATCCAATGAACAATGTTTGACGCAAACTAGATATTCCTCAATAATATTTTAACTAGGTATACAATTTCTAATTACTCAAGAATCATATTTTTAAAACTCAATCTCCATGTCAAAGTCACTCAAAGTTACTGAAACTTGCGTAAAGAATCAAGAGAAGTCCAGCATGATGTGATCCAGAGTACTTTAAGATATTGCCCCTGAAGCAAAGGAGAACGATTTGGACTCCCAACTCTACGAAGCTACGATATGTAATAAAAAGCCTCACAATGTCTATAACGTTGTTCTATTCAGTCACTGAAATGCAGGAAATCTTAGTCCACTCTCACAAATGAAGATAAATAAATGGAAACCTTACCTCAGGGCGGCTTAGAACACGTTTTAACTGCTCAGCGCTGACACCTGGTAGTGCTAGAAGGCAGAGGTTCGTGGCTACCTGAACCTCACCAACGATGTGGAGCTTGTGATTAAGAAGTAAATCATAGTTTCCATGGATGCTTCCACCTAAAGAATTCTCTATTGGAAGAATTGCTTTATCAGCCATCCACAATTCAACAGCCTGAAAGACATATTTAACAACGGGGTAGCAGGGATAAGTATATTAATTGAAACTAGAGTTTACTTCTATTAACATGAGAAATTTTGCACAATTTGGTTGCCATAACTTGAGAAAAAAATTCCAACTTCTGCAATAAAGTATTCATATTGAAGTTATTACCGAATTAAGAAATACTTAAGCATGTCTATAATATTAAGTAGAAGAACAGAGGTTCTGGAGAACAATACTGTAGCTCTTTAAATTTTGGGTAAGACAAAACATATTATTACAATTGGTAGTTAAAATAAAATCACACTGAACCTTGAATGCGTCTTCAAATTTGTGACAAGGAACAGTTTCACACTGAGGATAGACTTTGAGGGCAGCATCCTCACTGTATGCACCTGGTAAGCCCTGCACCAGCAATCGAACTAAAATCCAAGTGACTTGCAAGAACTTTGCAGCAGCAGAAAACTTTTCTTATTTTGCTGTTTCTATGCATTAACAAAAGCATCATGCAAAGATTACATAACAGAAGTGCACAATACCTTAAAAGATATTCTAACCTTCAAACCATCCCTTGGAGTAGCAGATGAATCATTTACAGACAATGGTCCTGCAATTGGTGATGATTTACAAAATGAAGTTAGAAACGTCGGTAATGGGAAGGCGAACATGTAAAAAAAGATATTTAAGTTGTGATATCACACTGTAAGATACATAGAAGCAACTAGAGAGAATTTTTGTATAGTACATGAATTTACAACCAGACTCCAACCTTTATGCACTAAGGGTACTTATATTATTATTAACCTCTTAGTGTAAGTACACTTTACAAATTTGATAGTAGGAGGGGCCAATAACCCCATGACCTACCTTAGCAATCATATCAATCAGTATTTGATAATATGGAGAGCACTTTCAGCTGCATTAAAAGGAATTGACATTGTAATGGAAAAACTTACTGATAGCTCTCCCAACTCTTTTCACTTTGTCATCAAACATGTCCTTCAATGTCTTTTGTCCTGATTTCTTGCCTTGGACAATATAAGAATTTACTTTTGCTGGACTTTGACCTCCTTCCTTCACACTGTCGCTACGTGAAGGTCTTCTAGCCCTAGTAAGATTTGATCTTGATGAGGTGCCTGTTTCTGCATCTGAAATAGAATGGTTGCCATGCTGCTCTTCTTCGTCAACAGCCGTTTCTGTGCTTTCTTTAGTTACTATTTTTACTGTCCTTTCATAAGATGTCAAGTCATCACCGTTGTGACCACCACCATTATCATCACTATCAACATTTATACTGATTTTATGTTCATATTTGGAGTCATCCTCATCACACAAACTTTTTACAAGCATTCTTTTATTCTTCCTTGCTACAACCCTATGTGTAGAACATTCTATAAGACTTTGTCGAATCAGATTGGACACTTCTTTAGGTGAAGATGGACACGGTTCCACATTTCCAGGTATATTGGCTACATGTTGTTTTAATCTTGTTATTCCACCGCTTACTATTTTTGAACAATAATTGCACATCACTTTTCTCTTATCCCCATCAATAGCTTTTCCATGCTCCCACCCAATGTCAGTCACTTTCCTCTTTGAAACCATTCTGTACAGTGATGATGAATACAAGGAATTATCATTGAAAATAAATTACTTTTTCTCTAATAACATCTCCATATATATCAAATTACATGTACTAAATATATACACGTATTAAGCTCGTGGGTGTTGGAGAAGTTCATGGTAGGAAATAATAAAACTATAAATATAGGGGGAAACTCATGGCTTAGGGCTTACCCGATGAGAACAAGAGCCGGCAAGGATGTTGAGAACAGATAAGAACAATCAGTTGCAGCTCCGGCCAATCCCTTATATCGGAAGATCTAATGATAGGGACGACACAAACAGAGCACAAGGTGAATCATAATATCGGCCGAGAATTTGCTTCATCTGGCCGAGATCATGCGATACGCTGGAAAAGAATCTGAGAGAGACTATGGCCCTATCGCGTCCAGGTAGAGTATCGGCTGTTCACGAGTCACGACCCCGGGTTAAAAACTTATAACTTTAGACTCCGTATCGCCCGTCTTTGAAGTTTGATATACCTACTCAGGACCCATTTTTATTTGTTTATTTATTTATTTTTATTTTTATTATTTTATATATCATGAATTCATGATCTACATCTACTTGGATTCGGATGTGCGAGCGAAATATGTCCGGAGGCACGGAACTGTAATGGGTGGTTTGGTTCGAAGGAATGGAAGGCGAAAAAGAATGATGTATTTTAAATTTAGTTGAAATGATTATTTTGACGAAATTTTGTGTTTTTTTTATACATTAGAATTGTTATTTTGATATAATTTTTAAGTAAACGTAAGAATAAAATGTTCGATTCCGATTCTATTTTAATCTAATTCTGATACCAATCATCATTCTATTTCATCTTAACACGATTTCGTCCAACAAAATGGGCGATATAAGTGGCCAATGATTTTTACAGTGGGGTTGATAAATAAAAATTAAAGATATATTTTAACTTTATAAAATTAAATTGTAAAATTTTAAATTTGTTGTGATTGTTACAATTATTTGTATTAAAATTAAATAATTTTCGGTTGAATTTAAAATTTTATGAATAAATTTTAAAAAATTAAAATATATATTTAATTTTGCCGGATATAATAACATTCATTTGTTAAAATGAGGATATCACATTATTTTTTTTAATTTTATTGAATCTTTTTTCTTTTATTAGGAGATTCATATCAGGGAAAACCTTTTTTTTTTTTTTTGTAACATTAAGAACCCCATACATTTATAGAACCCTACCCCACCTCACCTCACCTCACCTCACCTCACCTCTACCCTTGACACCCCACCCCACCCCCAGAAAAAAAAAAAAAAAAAAAAAAAACCTATACTTGCACGGTTGCACCCCCGTCTAAGACAAATCAAATGACTTGTCAAAGGCTCACCCGTGCCAACCTCGGAGGATTTAATCCCCCAACTTCATAGATGCCGTGGGTTGGGTGGTACGATGGTAGACGATCACAGACATTAAGGTCCTTCACAATGTTGACCCCGGTTGGGCTGCTTGTGGGCTATATATATTATGGCATGTAATTCTTGGAAATGCAACTTTTGGATCAAATCAAATTCATGCTCAAGTTCTTGTCAAGGTTTGCCTAATGGATAAGGACATTGTGAATCATATTCAATCCAAATTATATTCTAGAGCAGTAAACAAATTCTCCTCTTTTTCAGTATTAGATTTTTTCTTTGGAGAAAATAGTATGTAATATGTCCCACTAGATAATTTATCTAGAGATAACTCAAAACGATATAATAATTTAAATTAATGAGTAGCATATTTGTGAATATAAATGTATTAAATTTCATATATGTTGGATGCTATTTGTTGGACGCAACTACATATATATATATATATATATATTACTCATTAATTAATGACGTATTACTTATAATTAAAACTACGTCGTTATTGTACCATACTAGATGTTATATCTTTGTTTCTGAGCATTGGACGAAAAAGAACATAACATATAACTTAAATTAGGATACAAAAAAATGAATAGAAAATATTGTTACTCAATTTATAAAGGAAAAAAAAGAAAAACTTAAATTTAATATTTAGATTATTAACTAGTACTTCATCGTTATATTAATTGTGGTATACTAGTATGTAGAGGGTATAATATGAATTGTAAAATAGTTTGTTTATGTTATTTCGTTTTGAGTAATGCTAGTGGTCTCAATTTTTGGGTCTCAAATGATATGACATTGACTATTTTAATGATAATTTATAATATAACCAATCACATGAGATCTACTCAATCAATATTATGATGATACATTATTTGGGACACTTTTTAAAATAAAAAATTTCAGACCCCTAACATCACTTATTTTATTTTAATAAAATCCGTCTAGTTTTGGACGTATAAATTTGACAAGAAAATTGACTATTTTTTTCGTATTTTCGTTTTCTATTCATTAAAAACTCATACAAAAAGAGAAGTGGACAAAAAATTAAATTTAAATTTTCCGTATTTTTTTCTGCCCAATTCAAATTAGAGATATATTTTAAATTGAGATCATTCACGAAGTTTTTAGCATTGTCATTACTCATATTTTAAGTGTATCGATCATCAAGATAATATTTATAGTTAACATTAAAAATATGTTTGAGAAAATAAGTTTTTCATTATAAATCATCGTTTTAAAAATGTGTGAAACAATGAGAGTAACAAGAAGCATACTTTTTAAACTAGTAACAGCTGATGGATTTCCCAATATCACCCAGTGTTCTATTTCGATTTAGTTTGTTGAACTTTTACCAAACTAAGTTGTAATGACATGATCATCTTTAGGAAATCATCTAAATAATTTAAAAGAGTTTAAGAAGATTATTTATAACAAGTTGAAGTTTGATTAACTAATTTTGACTTTTTTTTAAATTAATTTTTTATATACATCATATCACACAATTACAAAATTATAAACCATCTAAATTACTAATCAATACCTTATATATAAAAACATAAAAAGAGATAGATCAATTTGACCATCCGAATTAATTCATCAATTAAAATAAGTTGACTCGAATAATCTCTAAGTTAACTCGATTTAAAAAAAATAAATTAGTTAAGACTTTAAACCTTTTATATTCAACCATGCAAAACCTTTTTGAAATTATAAGTACATGCATGTAATCACTTAAAATTAATAGTTACTCTTTAATTGTTCACATAAATGCAACGTATATACACAATAGGAAGAATATCAAAAGCCTGCTATGCTTTGTATAAATATGTCTCTATTCCCTCATTTTTTCTTCACCATATCCTTCAATTACTTTTACTTTTACTTTTATTTTCTGAATATCCTTTGGATAAGAAAAATTAAGAAAATAGAGTGGAAGTGATGTTGTTTGTAAGTATATGTGTTTCAACAACTCCAATGGAGGTTACGCCGATGAAATTATATGCACTTACTATTTTTATCTACCGTAAAAAATATTTTTATATGTTGTTCATTTTATTTAGCCACATAAATACTTTGATCAAATATTATTATTTTCAATATAAACAATTGTTAATAAATAAAGCATGTGCCTCGCACAAGTTATTACACTAATAGTTATAAGTTTTATGTTTTAAAAGTCAAATTAATTATATCAATTTTAAAATTCTAAATTAACTTTAAAATCAAAATTAATATTATATTTTGAAACAAGTCAATACAATCAGTTAATTTTCATACTCATGTTCTTATAGTTTTTTAAAAAATTTGAAAATTATCTTATAAAGGTTGTAGATGGACGGTGAACCCTCACGTCAAACTAAAAAGCTTGTTAAGAGATTGAATTTATGTGTTTTAGATCTCTCTCTCTCTCTATATATATATATATATATATTGCAATTGACAACAATTAAAACCAAGCAACAATCCAGTGAAATATATTTGAGATAAAATGATCTCACACAAGTGACAGAACGTGTCAATTCCATCTGTATATTGATGAAACTGCAGATACCCAACGCTCCCCGGGGCCCCATTAATGCCGTCTGCATCAGGTAATTAATATATAGACATGAATCTATGTTGACATATTATATATATATATATATTTCACATCTAACATTGGTTATTATTGTCTGTGGAATAGTAAATACGGAGACTACGTTTATAATTATCGTCTGTCTAACTATTTGACTGATCCACTAAATAATTGGCTGGACGCACAATTAATGTTTGACAAATTGTTAGATTACGATCCTACCCATATATATATATATATATGTATGTATAAAGACATACTTCTTCTTCCCATATATAAAAGAGTATAGATAACGAGAATTGAAGCAGTTACTTTATGTGTGGTTTATATATGTGCTGTGTATGCTTCCCTCAAGGCAGCACAGAAATGGTGAGGAAAAGGGAAAAACACATCCAATTAAGGCAGTTTCTTAATTGGTAAAACTCATGGATCAGTTTCTACGAGTGACTTAATGGAAGATATTAAGAATAAATGTATGCTTTCTTTTTCTATATATCTCTCTCAGAATTTCCAAGGAAGATGGAGGAATTATTTAACGAACTTATATATGCCAGTTGCAGAATTAAGGGGATACCGGAGTAGGTTAGACGAAATATATGGAGGTATTGGTGCGCCTCAATTTGAATACATGGTTAAATAAGCTATATATACATAGCCATGTGATTTTGATTGAGCCGCGTCAATATCTCCTCTTTTCTTCCTTCCTTCTCTCTCTCTTTTGCTTCCATGTTCTTGGTAAGTTATTTATATATACAAACTCAATCATCACTTCAATTCAGTCTTTTATTTCATGATTTTTCTTTTTTATTCTTTTTCATTTGTTCCCTTTTATTTTAAGTCCTATCTATCTATCTATCTATCTATCTATCTATCTATCCATGGACTAGTTCTATAGCTAGGTTTAGATGATCTTATAATTAAACTCAAGAAATAAGTGCTCTGATCCATGATTTCATTAATTGCCGCTTGAGTGGTAAATTATTTTCTCGATCTCAATGTATACATATATACATATATACATATATATATATACATACATACATACATATATATATATATATATATATATATAAGAATTTGTAGTATTGACGCAATATAGAATTTGCTAAGATTTAAAATGGGGGCAAATTTCAAGATTCATCGAATTTGTAATATAAACGCTAAAATTTTAATTTTTACAATGTTCTAGTCAAAATTGCTATTTTTTTGTAAGTCTATCCCTTTTAAGTTTTAACCATTTTTTGTTAAAATAAGCCATTATTTTGCGTATTATGTGAGTGTTTAAGGGAAAAATATATTCCAATTTTGAATTTATTTTAGTTGCAATTTTAATATATAAACTAACTATTTTAACCCTAAATCGTAGCAATTTTACAGTTTACCTTCCTTTCTTTCTTTCTTTCTTTCTTTCTTTTTTTTTTTTATTGTTTTTTTTTTGAGAAAGCAGTTTGCCTTTAAATGTATGGGCAGTTGATGAAAACAAGAATGAGAACTGGGCTAGAGCTAAAAGAACCAATACATGAATTGATGCCCCCCTCTTAGTGGTAATTTAATTTGTGGTGTCCCTCCTCAAATATACAACTCCATGTCGGAATTGACTCCCCTTCATTATACATTTTTTTTATTTTATTCAATACATCATATTTAATCTTAATAATTTTATTAATAATGATCAAAATATGTTAATAGATAGTTGATTATATTAAGATCAATTCTACTAAAATTATTTTTAGAATCATAAAAAATATTTTTACTCATAAAAAATATTTTTACCGTTAAAAGTTTAGAAGAATATTCATCAATTGAAATTTGGATGTAAAATTCACATGCTCATCAAATGATAAAAAAATATCGAATTTTATTTTTAGAACAATTATACTATTTAATATAATAAATTAATTGACCCGTATCAATTTTAATTATACTAATTAAAAGTGTACAAATATAATATATTAGATTGAAGTAAAAAAAATATGTAATAAAGGAAGCCAAATCTCCCCATGTCTATAATGTGGGTTATTGTTATCCCTCCACATATCCACTTATATATATATTAAATGTGACACATATATAATATTATTTATGCAATCCATTTCTGCTATGAGGGCCCTGATGGCTTCGTTTGCCATTTAAGATCTCTAACTTCACACTTATATAGCTTATATATGCCATTTAAATACATCTATATCTTGTTGACCAGCCTCTTTTTTCTTTTCTTTTTTAATTTTTTAATTTTTTTTTATATATATTTAGATACCTTCGATAAGGATGTAAAGAGGAAGAGGATACAGACAAAAGGGATTGATGAAAGCATCTCCATCTTTAGCGTCCTGGAAACCAAGTACATATGAAAGCACGTGATTTCTTAGTCAAAATTTGAACCAAATTATTTTTAATTTTCAATGTTTTTTTTCAAATGATATTAATTTTTTACAAAGTTAATCACATTATTGATTGGTAACAACAAAAATACCATTATAAATCGATAATGGAGAGTAGTTGACTGTCAAAATCCTGCAAATCGATAAGCTGGTATGAGAAAAAAATGACACGTTTGAATAGTAGAACACCATTACACCACTATATGAATGGACTAACACAAAGTGTGAACATAATTCTAGCGAGTTTAAAATTCTTGATACGTTTTTCCCCATTATACTCGATGCAATGACATCGGCCGGCTAACTTAAATATCATAAACTCATCATGCTGATCGATTTATATAACAAATAAACAATTCTTAGACGATTTAAAATTTACTTCATTTAGCAATGCACGATATATGTTTGTATAGATCACGCCAACATTCTCGCCACTCAAAACATTATAACAAAATCACAATTTGGAGACCTATGTATTGCGATAAATTTACATCGAATTGTAATTGCGAAACTTATCAATACATGAGATTGGTAAGAATTATAGGTGAGACTCACTTATTACACATCTCTCTAAAAAAAATTACCATTAATATTTATTCATGTAATTGATAATAAAAAATTAATGTAAACAAATGTAATATATATCATTTTTCTTACTTTTTTTGCTTAAGGGAGGAATACACACAACATTGGCTTTTCGGGAAAATTTGATTTAATATATTTAGAATCTTGTCCAAACAAAATAGTTTTGTCTGGTTATTCACTAAGCACGCAGTTAAATCAATCTCTAATATTAAAATAAAGGGTTTTCTTAACATGGTTACATATTAAGCGTTAATATTGAGACGTTATATTATTTATTTATGCATTGATATCAACAATGCACAAATAAAAATGCATTAGGATCAGCAATGTTATTTTCAATGTATTTGTATTTGTGCATTATTGATACCAATACATAAATAAATAATATAACGCCTCGATGTTGACGCTTAACATGTGCCCTTAGGGCATATGTAAAGAGGACCCTAAAATAAATAATGAGCTGAAGAAGTCATTCAAAAAATAATGTGATATGACATAACCCAACTTGAATCACTACATAAGTCGTACCAACTTTGCTTAGAAGGTAATTAAGTCATCAAGTTGGTGACTAACGTTTATGCTACAAAACGTTGGTTTTTGATTTTTTTTTTTTCTCCTTAAAATCAAAATATAGTTTCAGTCATGTATAAATAATATTCCCTCCGTTTAATTTGCAATTAAGGATACATTTTAAAATTCTAAAATTCTAAACTAGTATGAGCTTATTCAGTTTTAACATAAACAAATATAATTATTGTATATTAATTAAAAGATACTATTCATTATAATATTTATTACTTGTAATACTTGCATAAAATCATATCAAACTATAACTCTTCTCTTCTTATTAAGTCCGGTTCAAGTTTTTCTTAGCCTTGTTGGGCCTGATCGTAGTCATCATCCTGCTCCTGTGATAACTAACCCCATTTAAATATTATTTACCAATAAAAATATCATTCCTCACTCAACTGAGTCTTTATAAATTGGGCCTTACTGTTTCGGATCACTCTGAAAATCTCAAATACCAAATCACGAAAACTAAATTGATTTGTGGGAGTCTAGGAGGGGATGTAACATCTCACTCACTTACCTCCACATACCAAAAATATGAATTATCCAACAAATCCCTCTCTCTTCTTCCCCTCCTCCCTTTCTTCCTCAATTGTATAACAATTTCCTCCTTAATCTTTCTTTCCAAAAAGAGATTCAACAAATTAACCCTCATGATTATATCCTCTCCTCCAGCTTCTTCATTCTCTCTATCCAGAGTAATCAATTCAAGGTTACCCATCTCAGAATCCTTTCTGAAACCTCCTAAGACTTGCTTCTCAAAAACTTTATCTTCTTCAGTTTACTACTCATTTTCTTCTTCAAATTCTAGTTTTCATTGCAAGAATCAATTTTTCCGTGACAAGAACAGACACCCACATGGGAAAAGGAAAATTATCAGGACTTGGGCTTTACCCGGATTTGATTTTAGTGGGTTTGAGAGTGCTCAGTCAGTTTTGGAGGCAGCTGCAGTGCTAACTGCTATCATTGTTGTTCATGAAAGTGGTCATTTCTTGGCAGCTTATCTTCAGGGAATCCGTGTAAGTAAATTTGCAGTTGGGTTTGGTCCAATTTTAGCTAAATTTAATGCAGACAATGTAGAGTATTCAATTAGAGCATTCCCACTTGGTGGGTTTGTGGGTTTTCCTGATAACGATCCTGATAGTGATATTCCTGTAGATGATGTGGATTTACTTAAAAATAGACCCATGTTTGATAGGGTTCTTGTAATTTCAGCTGGTGTAATTGCCAATATTGTGTTTGCTTATGTGATAATCTTTGTACAAATATTATCTGTTGGTTTGCCTGTGCAAGATGGCTTTCCAGGGGTGCTTGTGCCAGAGGTTCGGCCCTTGTCGGCTGCATCTCGAGCTGGGTTGCTCCCTGGAGACGTAATTCTTGGGGTTAATGGGACTGAATTGCCAAAACAAGGACCTAATTTGGTTTCTGAGGTTGTTGATATCATTAAGAAAAATCCCAAAGCAGATGTGGTGCTCAAGGTTGAGAGAGCAAAGCAGGATATTGAGATTATTGTTTCCCCTGATGAGAACTCTGATGGTACAGGTCGAATTGGGGTTCAGTTATCACCCAATGTGAAGTTCTCGAACATTAAGCCGAAGAATCTCATGGAAGCTTTCAATTTCTCAGGACGCGAATTCTGGGGTTTGACCTCCAATGTTTTGGACGGCTTAAAACAGACTTTTTTTAATTTCTCCCAAACTGCCAGCAAGGTTTCAGGTCCTGTCGCTATTATAGCTGTTGGTGCAGAAGTTGCTAAATCAAACACGGACGGGCTTTACCAATTTGCAGCAATTCTAAATCTTAACCTTGCAGTGATAAATCTTCTTCCTTTGCCTGCATTAGATGGAGGGTCTTTGGCCTTGATACTCGTAGAGGCAGCCAGAGGTGGGAGAAAACTCCCTTCAGAAATAGAGCAAGGGATAATGTCATCAGGAATCATGCTTGTTATAGTTCTTGGGCTGTTCCTTATCGTCAGGGACACACTAAACCTTGATTTCATCAAAGATTTGTTGTGATCAGGTGGCATAGTCTGTGCAATTTGAATATGAAACTTCATGGCATACTGGTGCTGAAGTAGGCATGATTGCCAATGATGTTGCATGAAAGAGATAAATGGAGGTCTTATTGCTGCTTCACGTGATCTCTTGCTTCTCCCAAGAATTTATGAGGCAAGTAGCATTTTCGGTTGACATGGATCTTCTTTGTTTTCTATAAGATTAATCATTTGTGATATTTTTAGCACTTAGACGGGTTATGGACTAAATGTGATCTCTATGATACTTTTGTGGATATGCATAGAATTTTCCTGTAATCCATGATTGTTTAGTTCCAAAAGCCTTTAAAGGAGACGCATAGTACTGCTGTTGCTACTAAAAATTGTCAAAACAATGTTGCTCGTTATTTTTTCATTTCTTTTAAAGATACTGTATAATATGATAAAATGATATTGACTTTCCCAATTCTTTTTGTCCACTATAAGTGGAATTTGAGCATCAAAAATTTTGAATATACATATACATCTGTTAAGGTGGTTGTTCACTCAGTTCTTAAAATGAAAACTTGAATGTTCTGAAGCCTTCTGCAGGAACTACTTCCATTGTCGTGTTTCCCGCATCTCACAAATTTTTTTGCAACACAGGATGTTTTGAGAAAGTTTGTAAGTTGAATTTCACAGCTCATAGCTGTATTTGTCTTCTTAATTTGGCATCTGCTTTGTGTGTCTAGGATTGTATAGCTCATAACTTCATTCTTCTTTGACATTGTGTTTTTGCTTATCTGCTTGCATTAGCTGGAACATATCTATTTGATAGTGAAGACATTGGAGTTCTTGCCACTTCTTAGTTCCTTGTTAGTTCTCTATTTTCCACTCTAATATTTATTTCACTGAGATGTTCTATTTCATCTGGCATAGAGGATTATATAATACTTTAATCCTCCTAGGACCATGCAAGTATTGGTTTGTTAATCAGAAGAAGTACGAGTCCATTTATATATATATATATATATATATATATTATTACACGAAATCAGTTACAATGATGTAGTTCAGTCTATTTAGGGTAGCAGTATATATCTCTAACCTTATGGGGTAGAGGTATGAGCTCTTTGTGGAGTTTATTATGAAGGTTTCTATATATAGAGTTTACCTCTTGCTGGAAATTTTGAAATGACTGCGAAGAGGTGATATGTGGCACCATTCTATTGGTGGTTAATTTTTTTGGTGTTAACAATCTTGATGTCACATAAGAATTTATCCTCGCCAGCTAAACTGCTAAAGCATGCGAGAAAGAGAATAATCAGCCAAAATAGGTACTCTATCTGTTTTATAGATTGAGTTTCTGACTTTAAATTTAATGTCAAATTTTAAATCTTAAATTGATGTGATTTATGTAAGTTTTGACTATAATTTTCAAATTTTAGTTATGTAATCTTTAAATTTTTAACTGGGATTTCGATGGTCATTAAAATCAGTAATCTCTAACCATATGGTATAAAACTATACAGTAGTTATATACATTTTCTCTAATTGTCATTGACATCTATTGCTTTTTAGATCACGACATAATACTATAATAGATGGATGCGACCACAATCAGTGGTGGAACCAGAACGTTTGTCGAGGGGGGTCAAAATACATTAGTAAAAAAAATTTATTTATTGATGCTTGGAGTACTTCTACATAACTGCCGTTCACAATTATGAATATTCTGCAGATTTTCTTGATTTTCACTACAATCTTGGTGATTTTTAATATTTATTCTACAACTCGAATTGCTACCATTTTTGGATACTAACTAGACCTTACTTCCTAGTATTTTATTCCAACAATAGCTTGCTAAAAACATTACATTAAGACTCGGTTACCAAGCTTTGAACTGGCCTGCACATCACAGTTCACCAACATAGACTGTTTTGAGTTTTGAAAATTCAAAACACTAATTCAGGTTCCTGATTTGTTTTCAATCACTTAATACATCTTAGAAAACTCATAATGATCATTAATTGACCTAAGGATCATAGAAACAACATATTCCCACTAATTTTGTTTTACAAGTAACATGATGAAACTAGGATTTCTAGTTTTTATAAGACTTTGATTCTTTCTTGAATTTTGGCATACATGGCATGTATTATAACCTTATAATAATGCTCATAACATCCATGGATTTCTAACAGTTTAACAAAAGCATTTTGCTTAACAACAAACACTTAATAATTTGGGTCTTCAAAATGCGTTCTACATATGACCTGTACATAGTCCTCATGAATCTTTGGAAACATGAACTACACGGATTCACCACCAACTATGAACCATATATTTTACAACTTATAACTCATAGAAACTTCTTTGGTCTAAAGATAATACTCTACAACTCAAAGTTCACTGATTTGTTTCATTTAAGACTTTTAACAAACATGTAGCATGCATTCCTTATTTTATCAGATTATACATAATACATAAACATAGAATCCACATAACTCCTTCCCATATCCTGCCTTATATCATCTTTGGATCCTTCATGATCCTCAATCACAACAAAGATAACCTCCCACAACAAGCAAATACACAATACATAGAAAGTAACTAATACATACATAGCTATGAGTTTTAATGAAAAAAAACTTATAAAACTTACGAGCTTAGAAGAATCCTCACCTATAATAATCTGATGATTTCTGTGCTACTAGAATGAACGTTAATCTGTTGGGCTTATTCCTTCTTCTCCTTCTTGCCGGTCACTCTCTTTCTCTCTATATGCTCTCAGCCTATGCTGCCCAGCCTACTGGGGTCATATGCCCCCCTCAACCCCCCTAGTTCCGCCTCTGACCACAATAACTTTAGGTTATGATTAAAGACAGTTCGACCCTTTTTTTTATTTTTTATTTTTATACTACATTGACAGATGTTAACTACTAGTCTTTTAGGTTATTTCAAATGAGTTCGATATAAATGTTGGTTATTATTTTACTAATAAGATTATGAAAATTGTTATGCATGTCAATTACTTGTCCAAGCTTTACTATTAAATGAGTCGGATTAAATGTGTTATAACCTAGTAAAAAAAATTTCTCTTTACAAGATTATCATAAGTTTTGAGTCATCTCTTAGCAAATCAAAACCTAAAAAAAGCTATCGAGTGTCAAATTATAAACATTGACTATTATCATTTAAAGTGGATTATGTCAAACGAATTTGTGAATATATATTCTTTAGGAATGTTGTTTAGTTTATAAATTTAGTTATGTCAAATAATTCTATTTTATATCCCAAATTTCCAATCATCTAAATTTTTAAAGGATGACATTCATGATTAGTCAAAGACTAGATTTCTTAAGTAAAAATGGGAGAGGTAACTATTTTGAATCTCATGATTACTGAATGACTGATTTCTCAAAACAAATTGAGAGAACTATTTTGAGATTTTGGAGTGAAGTCATTAGAGCAGTGTTAAATTAAGTCGATATTTTTTTATTCTATTTTTTATAATCATTTTAATTTTGTATTGGGCGAGAGAGACTAGCCATCGAACGATTGTAGATGCAACAAATAGGGGGTAGGGCAAATTCTTTTGGGAGTATTTAAATTTGGAACCCGTGCGAGATACGATTTATCTTTGTTATATATTTTTTGTATATCAAAACAATTCAATTGTAAGTTTCTCTTTTAGATTTTATATATATATATATATATATATATATATATATATATATATATATATATATATATATATATATATATATAGGGTCCTCTTAACATGTGCCCTAAGGGCACATGTTAAGAAATTCCATATATATATATATGACATTAATGTTTTTTTATAATTTTTCTTTTATTTTATTGTGAGATTTATACATACATGTATATATCAAACTATAATTATATTCGTTGAATTTGAACATGTATTATATAATTTGTATTTGAGAATTATAAGTTAATTTTTAAATTATTATTATTACTATATATATGACATTAATGCTTTTTATGAATTTTTATTTTATTGTGATATTCATGCATGTATGTGTATATATCAAATTATAATTATATATATTATATATATTCATTGAATTTGAACATGTATTGTTATAATTATGTAATTTATATTTAAGAATTACATTGATATCTAAATTATCTTGATTAACTAAATTAATTTAAATAAAATTTCCTTTTAACTTGTTATATAGTTGTATTCATCGTGGTCATCACCACCCGGCAAGCTGAGATTACTGAAATGAAAGAAAATAAAGAGATTTCCAATTTGCTATATCTATACTTATTTCGAAAGTTCCACCAACATTCGATTCTTAGATTAATATTTTCATAAGCTTTATTACATATTACCAATTTACCAGATAATTGGTTTTATGGCCAATTAATTTAATAATGCGCAACTTTGAAAATTTTTATTGACTTTTCAAAAGTCAAATTAAAACATATTGAAGCTCACAATTGATGTAAATTTATTTAATTTTAACTTATTTAATTAAAGAATATTATAATATTTATCATTTATAATTAAAATTTCATCCGATCAGAATTCAAAGATAAAGTATATAAAGCAAAATATTGTTAGATGAAATAACTCTGAATATATTGTAAGCTTGTACATATAAAAATGGTATGAGTTTTAGATTTGGAGGGGTTTTATGGTGGTTCCCCTCCATTCACACTACCTCTAATTCTATTCAATACACCAATTATTTTATCTTAATAATTTTTATAAATAATGATCAAAATATGTTAATAAATAATTGATACTATCAAGATTATTCCTACAAAAATTAGAATCCTTAAAAATAATTCTATCATTAAAAGTATAAAAGAATTCTCAATTCCACGTGTTCATCAAATGGTAAAAAATATCGAATTACTTTTATTTTTGAAACAACATACTACTCAACATTATACGTTAATTGATCGGTGTTGATTTCAATTATACTATCTAAAATTATAAAAATATGATGTATTTGATAGAATTAAAAGAAATATTTAATGGAGGGTGGCCAAATCCGATTTTAATTATGGATAATTGCTCATGAAATAATATATTTCTTCTCAAAAGTAAAGGGAAAAAAAAAATCTTTCTGCCAAAGCATGGCATTTGGCGCTTAGGTTGACACCTAGATCAAGTATTGAACATTGGTTAAAATTACACGAAAACAAAGTGTTCATTTATCTTGTTGTCACTAATAAGGTTTTAACATAATAGTTAAAAATTAAGACCGAGTTGTATTGTGACTTTAAGTTCTTTAGTGAAGTTTGATTAATTATTAATGATGTACTTAATTATAAAATTATATTGTATTCTCTAAAAAGTTGGACTTAAAATAAATATCTTGTTGTCCCCAAATGTCATAAATGAAATTCTCATTTTCTAATTTTGTAATTCCAAGTAATTAAAAAAAATCATTTCAAAAAAATTACAATAAACGTTGCATTAGTTATCCCATATTATAAAATAAAATGCGATTATATATAAATTCATTTAGTGCAATGAATAATTCAAGAAAAGTTAAATTTAAAAATTGGTAAGATGTGAGTGATAAAAAAGTAAAAAAACCGAAGTGTCCATGTGAAATTAGGGATTATTTGTTTATTTCTAAATTAGTCTGAATGACTCAAAATCTAAACGAATAAAACATTCAAATTATTTGTTTTATAATTTTCAAAATTTGAATTCGTCTGAACGTGTTTAACCGATTTTATTAGAAAATTTTGACCGACTCGCTCAGTTAATACACTAAATGAAATATTTACTTAAATACCCTCGCATAATAGGAAAAATTACTTAAAGATCTGCTCCTTCCTTTCTTCTTCATCACCATTTTCTTTCTTCAACCTGGTTCTTTTGCATCTCTTTCTTTCTTTGATCTTTTGCATCTCTTTCTGCTGTACTATAACTTATTTTACCAATAAAGAAGGGAAGAAGTTAAGATCTTATCCAAACTAAGATATGAAATTGGTGCTCTACTACCTGCCGAAAAACAAAGAAAACGTTTGGGCAAGATCAAAAATTCATAAAAGATAAACATATAATTCAATTACCATTCAATCTATATTTATTTTAGGAGACTAAATTGATTCGTAAACCGATCATTGATCTGTTCTCAAAGTCGCCACAATGGGTATACTGTTTCTGATATTTTAGACATAAAATATGTTAATTTTGTTTGAGAGTTCTATACTTCTATTCAATATATATTCCTTTGTTTCACAAAATAATACAACTTCACTTTGATCTTTCGATGTATTTTTTATATTATTATATTTAAATAATAATATATTTTAATTAATAAAATGAAATTTATCATTACATATTTTCAAATGAAAAAATATATTCAGACATTGAGATATTTCATAAGATAATTATCAAATAGTTTATTCATTCAATTTTTAAGTTTTAATCAATTTTTCTATTTCATTCGGGATGTGCTTAATTATTCAGTTTATTTCATTCAAAAGAAGACGGGGTTGAAACATACGTAGCATGCAGCACACAAGCCGGGCCGAAATACAAGCTTACGCCTATAAATTCTTACAATTCGCTCTGGGGTCTTTCATCTCTCTTTCTCATCTCCCCATTTCTCAACTTCATTCATTTCCTTTCTCTCTCCTCTCTCCTTTCTGTCTCTTCTCCATACCGGCTAATTCCCCAATTCATCCCTCTCTCTCCTGCTACCCAACAAAACAGAAAACAGAAACTAATTAATTAAACTACTAATCTTCAATTGTCTTAATTAATTTCTCTATCATCGATCATCACCATCAGGAGAGGAATTAAGATGGTGACGACGACGGAGGGCGGATCAAGCAACGGGGGGCGGCAGGTGCTTAAGAAGGGGCCGTGGACGGCGGCGGAGGATTCGGTGTTGTTGGAATACGTGAAGAGGCACGGGGAAGGGAATTGGAATGCTGTCCAGAGGAATTCAGGGCTTCAGAGATGCGGCAAGAGTTGCCGCTTGAGATGGGCCAACCATCTCAGGCCTAATCTTAGAAAGGGCGCTTTTACACCCGACGAGGAAAAGACCATCATCGACCTCCATTCTAAGCTCGGTAACAAATGGGCTCGCATGGCCGCTCAGGTAAATTCATTCATTTTTGAGGCGTCCCTACCTAGCTTGTTTATTCATGAATTTTATATTCTTCTACTTCTTTCCTCTTTTGGTAAATTAATTTTCAAACGGTCCCTTTCTTATATATTCTTTTTGGTAATTAAATTAATGTTGACTTATCTAATCTCTGATTGTTATTTTATTTTATTTTTCCCTGAATATTATTCTTCTTTCTACGCAGCTTCCCGGAAGGACCGACAACGAGATAAAAAACTACTGGAATACAAGGGTTAAGAGACGTCAGCGAGCTGGTTTACCAGTTTACCCTCTTGAAATACTCCAACAACAACAAATAAGACACCAACCGTCCATCCCCATTTCCCCATCATCTTCCCTGGCCTCCATTTTATCTGCTGCAGCCTCATCATCTCATCAAAACGCTGCCAACTACATTAACAATCCCTCCTCCCTTTCTCTCCTAAATTATCCTTCCTTTCGTAACAACATTAACCCTAATATTAACATCTCCTCTCCGTTCCCCCCAATGCCTTTCTTTCATCAATCATCCCTTTCGAGTAATTCTCTGCCGTTTGATGCTCTCGGTTTTAACCTGGCTGCCCCTCCGATGACTGATCTGGTAAGTTTTTTCCAAATAGGCAAGGCTGCTGCCAACGAGCTCTCTTCAATCCAATCACAAACACCGGCTCCGGCAGGGACGCCGCCTACTCAAACTTCTTCGGGGAGTGATTGTATGATCGAAGGTGGTTCATCAAGCGGAGGTGCTGCCGATCTTTCACGGGGAAATAGTGGATTACTAGGTGATTTACTGGAGGAATCTCAAGCTATCAGACGCAGTGAGAGATCGAATCAAAACAAAATTCCAAAAGATGATGGGTTGATGGAGAATTCTTTGCAAGTTTTTAGGGTTGGCCATGCCCATGATAACCCTATCCCTGAAGAATATAGAGGGAATTCCATATCCACTCCTTCTAACAGTGGTGAGTACTTGTATTCCTTTAAAAATAGTATTGTTATATATTTGATCATGCATCATGAGTTGACGAGTACGTAGTATTAATTTTACACCCCACCAATGTTTAATTGTTCAAATATATATATATATATATATATATATATATATATATATATCTAAACAACTTTTTGTCTGGATTTCTAACGTTTTCCATCTCTATTTGCCCATTGTGTTTAACGGTCTTCCATTTTTTTTATAAAAAAAAGTTTTGAACTTTGTACTAGCTAACTAGGTTTTAGTTTAGCTGAGATTTACAAAATACAAAATGGAAACATTTCTCAACTCACATGCAATGTCAAACTGGAGATAATCACAATCAACACCTGGCATCTAAAGACTGCAAAATAAAGTAAGCTGTACGTATAATATATAGAGCTAGACAATGAAATTTGGATCGGTCTAACCTAATATTTATTGGTTTGAAGCCAATATAACCAAATATATGGAGTATTTAGGTTTGTCTTTGCGTACACTTGTTTTGCAGAGGTGACAAGGAAATCCTATCCTGGGCCATGGAATAAAATTATTTACTTACTAATTGCTATCAGTTTAGTAATAAATCTAGTTGATTACCAATTATCATCAGTTTGTAATACTAAACATTCAAATCAACTTTTACTAATCAATGACGTTGAAATAATTAGCACTATGTTAATTCTTCGTATCATTATATGTTGAGCAGGGATTAATGAAAGGAAAGAGGTAACAGAGGAGATCCATGTAATGGACGAGGATCTGTTGCGCTTGCTTGACTGCCCTTCGCCCGTGCCTATCTCTGACTGGTATGATGTAGATAGCACCAATGTTTCAAACGCACAGCCTTCAAACGTGACTGATTATGATAGAAATGTGGAAACAGATTATAATGATCAAAGAGAAGGCCAGTCGTGCTCTCCGGCTGTCACCACTACTTCAGATCTGACGATGAACCATAACTGGGACGAGGGTTCTTGTTGTTGGAATAACATGCCTGGAGTCCTTTACTAGCTACCTAGTTAACTAGCTGCAACTTTTAGTTTAGAGTGGTTAAATTAATTCAATGGTATTTTGTTTTGTAGTACCTATTAATTATATCATGTCATTGACTTAGATTACAATCTCTTGTTTAATTAGGCCGAATTAGACCTTTATTGCATTGGTTGAGTTGGTTCAATAGATGTTAGTTAGGTCTTAAATTGTGTAGCCTTTAAATTCCCAACATTTTAGATTGTGGTTCACTGGTCATGAGAACCAGTAATTTTAGTTTGTAAGTGTTTACATAATTTGGAAACTTATTCTCCTTACATTCTAAAATTGCTTGTTTACTCATGATTCCTCAAAGCAGGTTTGGTGTTGTTGTGCGGTACTGAGTACTGACGTTAAAATACATATATTTTGAGAACTTAATTGCTTGCATGCAAGAATGTTTGGTATTATCATGAAAATGCTTTTGACAATATAATACTTTTACGAATTAAATTTTGGGAAAGAATAAAATTTGGTGATTTATAAATTGTTTATACGAATATGAAGGAACGTTAATTAGCCCTTAAGCTAGCAAAACTCTTTTCATTGCTAATCCAGTATTTGTGCAATTCCTTTTTATCTTTAATTAATTCTCTTGTAAGTTGTTGCTCAACTTCAAGTTAATTTTACGGTAAAATAAATGAATTTCTCCCCTTATCAAGCATTTATTGCTTATTTGCTTTTGTATATCATGACATAATGGATTGACTACAAGATTTATTTACCGTGATCTAAGATAGTTGAATATATAGATGTCAATTACTATTTTAGGTTTTGTCAAAATGAGTTTGTTATGAATGTCAATTATTATTTTATGGAGTATGTTAATTTCAAATGAAGTCGTCCTGGACATGTCAATTACTTATGAGTGTTGCTACGGTGACAAAAATAAAAGTTTACAAAAATTAATTTACAAAATGATATGGCAAAGTGTAATTACTGAATCATCAAAGTATTATTGATTACTTATTCAGAAATTAGGTTGTGTTAAATTGCTTTATTAACTATGGATTTCGATCATGATTTCAAAAATTAGGTTATGTCAAAGAAGTTCATTATGCATGTTAGCTGCTGCATTGTGTTTCATTATAAATTAAGTAATGTAAAAGGAGTTTGCAATGGAATATGATTATTGTTTCATTAATTATATATGTTATGTGAAATGACTTCTTTTTCGTTGTCCATCAATTATCACGAATAATGACTATTATGGCTAAATTTCATTTTGATTGTCTAAAACCACTTCATAAATTAAGTAATATATAAAATTGATAGATTATGCATGCCTTCATTTCATTAAAATTGAAAAAAAGAAAAGAAAAAGAAGAGAATTATGCTATATCATTAAAATTCTAATGGTTGGATATATGACTAGCGTATGACCCACGAAAAGGAGGGAATTGGTTGGTAACACGTCTATATAAGAAGTGTGGACTCGAGTACAAATTGTGGTTGGATGCGCGAACTTGCAACCTGTCCAAATTCTTGTGAAGGACTAAATTGTAAATGCATGCAAAAGTTAGTGGTCATAGGTTAATAACTAAATTTAGAAAGCCAGATCCTTTGCTTTACTTTTGGATAGACCCCTCATCGTTCCATTCAAAAGAGTCAGAACTGCCTATTTTGGGAAGTAATAATAATAAACTTAATTGGGCCATACCATACTTTATCCGGAATCTCGCAAAATTTTAGCACAACTTGCTGACTTCGGAGGCTTTTTCCCCCGACAACCTTTTAAACAAAGACAATGTTTTCAATCTCTGTCCACTTGATTCAAGGTCTAGTAAAACTGTTAAAAAAAGAGTCACTCATTTACAGGTAAGGATCCCCTCCCCTTCTATTTTTCATCAGTTCTATCCAACTTAATCATACCCTACTCATCCATGCATGATGGATCTATACACCAAACTTGTTGAGAAAGCTTCTTTAGAAGCTTTATAATATAGATGTGCGGATCCGTCACGTTAATACATCAATAGCACCTACTCCATATATTGATTTCTTCCAAAAAAATAAAAAATTATTTTAATTATTTTATTATTTCACAAACATAATCATTTTCTAATTGATAATAGTATATTAGTATAACATGACAATATGAGTTTTAATTTTAATTTTCTTGTTATGTCATCAAAATAAACTAACAATTATTATTTTTATGGATGAACATGAAATAATAATACATTCTTAATTTATATAAATTTCACAAATACAATTCTCTTTTATTTTTGGATAGTTATTAATTTTTTTGTGATTTTTGAATTAAAGTGTCATCCTTTCGTCTTTATGTAAAAACCCTAGATTAATTAATATTGATAGATATACTAGTAAAATGGAAAGTTGATATATATATATATATATATATATATATAAGAGGGAATCGTCAATAGTACATACTTGTTATGGATCATAAATAGGCATACATCATTATTACCGTACAAAACAGGATCCAACGGATAAGATTAGAAATAAGAAATTACTCGTCGTCCGTTACTAATAATAGCGAATGTAATATTATTTTTAATCTCCGTTCGTTACTAATAATAGCCAACGACGGATTACGTTTGCTATTAATAGTAGCGGACGAGTGATTTTTTATTTTTAATATCGGTAATTGATTTTTACAGTGAACGATAAAGATAATGTGTGTCTATTTTTGATTCATAATAAGTACGTGATATAAATCATTATATATATATACATATATATATATATACATATATATATATATATATATATGAGGTGCGCTATTTTGTGAAGTAAGGTGAGTCAGGAAGCATGTCCCCAGTCCCACGTAACATCCACTAATATTTTGTGCACTTTACATTCATTCGATTTATTTCATACAGAGTGACGCACGTATCTCATTATTATGCTATTAATATTAATGTCTTCAGCCAGTGGATTGTGTGCCATGCTTAAACACGCAATACCTGTAAGGCAAAAAGATAGCATTGCTTTTTATCAAATAATTCTGGCGGATGGAGCTAGCTAGCTACCTCAATTTTGGATTTCATTGTCCAAAGGATATATAGCGCATAATACCCACAACTTTTCAAGTATTCCTATCCCATCTCTTTTATTCTACTCTGTGTGCCATCACTTTGTAAAACCAACTGCTCTCATCAGTTATAAATGCTCCTCACTGTCTTGTATATATTTTTGAGAATTGGTTACCCTTAAAATCGGCAGTAGATGTTTTCATAAAAAAATAACCCGATAGAATAATAAGTATGGCTTAAGTTATTCAATATATCTGAACAAGGTAAAAATATCATTAAATATATATTTATTTTGCGAGACAGCATTATTATTTTTTCTAATAACATTAATAGCCATAAATTATGCTTATTTAGTAAATGGCAATTGCATCAGGGCTTTTGATGGAGCACATATATTGCATGAGTAAAAAAATGGTAGTGGCGTTTGTACCATGCATTTCATGCAGTGTCCTCACCACCCCATTTTAAGCCACTCGATCTCCTCTCACCAACATTGTGTGTTTCCTCAACTCTCCTCGTCTTCGGTTCTTTTTATTTATTTTTTTCCTTTATATTTTTTCGACGTACGTCAAATTCAGTAGTTATATATATATTTAGAATCAATTTGTGTACTACTATCTTCAATGTGAAGCCCAATGGCGAAATGGGGCAGAAAGATATATCTTTGATGTCACGTTGTGGAATTATTAGAACCTCTAAATATAGTATGCATGCACTTGCATATGCATATGTTTGTGAAATAATTGTACAAATATGAACAAAGTACCCTGAGAATGATGAGTGAAATAATTATTGGAGCAAGAGAAAGAGGATTGCGTGAATGTGATGACTGCTTGCAGGTTCGGACTACTTGCAGGAAGTCTTATCCATCAATTTTGGCTGATGGCTAATCTTTTAATATACTTTTTTTTTATATTCTTTTGAGTTACAATTTATGAATTGAAGACGTTAATTAAATTAAAAGTCAATAAATAAATAAAGCATAAACAAATTAAAGTTCACTCTTTCAGTTAGGATTATAATGTTTTGATTTTATTTAAATCGATCTTCACCCTCGATCTATTTCTTTTGCAGGAAGTGAAAAAGTCGTTCTCATTGGCAGAACAAAGTACAAAAAAATTGATGGAATTAATTTTCTGGTTTTATCCCGTGAAATGGAAAAATCAAGACATTTTATACGTACGTAATTAACAATCAATATAATTGTTAAATTTGTTTTTCAGCACCAAATGCAGGAAAGCTTTTTCATTCTTATTTTCAGTTTACTTAATTTGGAGAGGAGTCTTGACGAAACTATTCCCCAAAACAGCTGATCAGGTTGAACAAAATCTTTGTCCCTTGTCAATTAATATATATATATATATATATATCTTCTTTTTAAATAAAAAGGTTGTAATGAAACTAAGCAAGATCCAAAAAATAGAGGAAACAATCATTGTTTCGTTATACTCTCCCTTTTTAAAAATATAAGATTAAACTATATATTTGACCTTTTAAAATTAATATAAGATATTTTTAAATTGATCAAAATTAATTTGATTCTTTTAAAAATAATAAATATTGTAATTAGTAGTACTTTTTACATAACTTATAAATTTTATAATTGTATTGTCTAAAATTAAAATATTATTTTAAATTTAAATTTAAAAATATTTCAAGCTGACTTTTATAAGTCAATTTTGGTTATATATTTTTTGAAATTGAGGGAGTATATCGTTCAGAGGTCCATTTAAAAGAACTATATATATATAAGTGTCTTTTTAACTAGCATTTCATCCCAAAGTTCACTTCACTTTACAAACTATATACACTCCAAGTTCACAATTAAACCATGTTTCTGTTCATTAATCCTCAAAATTTTCCAATAATTTTAGAAGCTAAGAGAACTGACTGTTACTTTCCACCATTATCACTTAACACTGTACACAAATTTAGCTGAAGTGAAGTTAAAAAGATGGTCCTATTAAGAAGGTGGACAGGCACAATTACAAACATTAAATATTCAAGCAGAAAATTTTCAAAAACTGAAAAGCGGTTACTTTATTAAATTTGCCCCCGCGGCCCAATCCGCTGTTTGAGTCCTGTGTAATTAGACCCCTTCGTTCAAATATAAGCCCAATTCAAGAATCGGTGAGGGGAGTGGTAATTTATTTCATTTAGACAAATTTGCATTGAACACGCTTTAACATTGTTCAATGCAAATTCAATACTCCCTCCGTCCCAAATTAATTGCTTTTCTAGGACTTTTTTAAGTCAAATTGACTATTTTTAAAATTAATAATTAAGCATATATAAATATATTTCTAAAATTATAAAAATTGAAATTAGTAATAAATTGTATATACTTTCTTTTGGTTATAATATCTTCACCTATATGTTAGCAAAAATAGTAAAAAGATTAGTTTTAAAAATAGTCAATTTGACTTTAAAAAGTCTTAGAAATGCAATTAATTTGGGACGGAGTGATATCTTATATAATATTGTTTTATTAACGAAAGCAGCATTAATAACAGAATGAAAAATAGGTGGTGCTTGGGCTTTTGAAACCTGGGCTTATAGGATCCGCCCATGAATTGCACCGCCCACGAAGCAATCAAAAATGGAAAAATACACTTTTCGCTTCCCGCTTCTTATTTCTTCAACAATCCAACTTCAAACCAGAAAGCATTACAAAACCAGAAAAATCAGTCTAAAACCTAAAAATGGAAAACAAAGAAAAGATCAAAATCGCATTCACATTAGCTTGCTTCGCAGCAGCAATCTCAATTTTCTTCACAGCAAAATACCGAAAAAATCGAAAACAAAAACAACAATCTCCAAACTCTTCTAATTGCTACCTAAAAACTGAACCAAAACCACAACATTCTTTCAAGCGCGTTTTGGCCTACAACTCGTACTCTCCATTCAAGCATCTCAAACTCAATGATTCTATGAACGGTACATTTTTTTTTTCTTCAACTTATAAATTTGAATCTCTCATTTCTTTTTGGTCTCAAGGATTTATCTAAAACCCTAGTTATGGCAGATATTTCTTCGAGCTTGCATCCGTATAAATCGGAGATAACAGCTCTGTTGAAGAATCCTCGACTCGAATTCGAGTTTATTGTTGATGGAAATACGATATTTGAAATGAAAGATTCTTATGTTTGGGTTGAAACTGAGTCCAAGTTAAAGGAGCTTGCGGAGGTGTTGAGTAGAGAGAGAGAGTGTTTGCTGTTGATACTGAACAGCATAGTTTACGTTCCTTTTTAGGTTTCACAGCTCTTATACAGGTAGGTAGTAACCACTCTAATCACCTCCTTATAAATTGACAATGTATACATGTACTCTGTCCATTCCGAAATTATATATACTTCTTCTTGTTTAGTCTGTAGCCAATGATCCCCTTTTATTTATTTTTCTATAGATATCTACTCAAACCGAAGATTATTTGGTGGACACGATAGCTCTGCATGATGTAATGCCAATTCTTTGCTCGGTTTTTGCTAACCCTGGTATTTGCAAGGTAAATTTTTAGTATATGTCATAATCATTGACCTTTTTTGTTTCCTCTGGTATGTAGTGAAGGTTAAACGATGAAATGTGAGTATGAGAGACTGTAGATATTTTAGGTAGTTTGGCTGCCTAACGAGATGACTTGTGATAGTCAATTGACTGAAAGAATTTTTCTGGTGTAGGTTTTCCACGGAGCTGATAATGATGTTCTCTGGCTGCAAAGAGATTTCCATATATATGTTGTAAATCTATTTGATACTGCAAAGGTGAGATTTAGTATCATACCTGCTTTTTTTCTTACTTTTGGGGTTAGAGATTTGGGGGCTGGGGACATGATTTGTGTTTTGTAATACCAAAGTAATTGCTAGGGAATGGAGGAGATGTTTATATAGTTTTAACTTGAGTTTTCCAGTGGGTAAATGTAATTTGTGTGGCTTCTTATTTTTCTTTCATGCTTTAATATTACAGGCATGTGAAGTGTTGTCAAAACCACAGAAATCATTAGCCTACTTACTTGAAACATATTGTGGTGTCGCCACGAACAAACTGCTACAGGTTTGGATTTCATTCTTTCTATTATGCACAGTTTTGGAATGCGTAATTATCATTTGCATAACATCCTCTTCATAGGCATGTCACTTCTATTGTGTATATGTTCTTCATACCTTAAATTCCAATTTATGGTTATGTGACACCCCAAACCACAACTTACTCTAAAGTGTAACCAAACTGAATTCCGTCATTAGAACTTATAAAACGAGCTCACTACATTATAGGGACTACTGTTAGCCTAGCGATTTTATGGGAAGTTTTGGTAGCCTCAGTGAGTATATAACCCTTTTTCTTTTCAATTGGCACCTATAAGCAATTCCTTCCTTTTTACCTAAGTCATGACTGTCTTTAGTGCATCGTGGGTTCTGTATTCTAAAGAAATGGTGGAGAATGACTTGTTGTGCAGATGGTAAATATGTCAAATAAATCCCCATATCAATGCCATTTTGTGCTCATTTAGCTGCCATTTTTACACATCAGATACCACAAATACGCCATGTCAGCACTAGTTTACACATCAGCTGTTGCCACTTCATCCTTGATTAACTACGGTTGGAGCCTTTGTTAAATTTTGGGTACTTCTGACAATAGTTTGAAAGTTCAATGGTATTAGTGCAAAAAAAATTAGTTGGTATATTTTTTTCATAGCTTCACAAGAGTTCAGTTGTTCTTTTGGTCATTAAGTATTTCGTATTAATCAGGATCTGAAAAAAAATAAAAATTAATGCTAGTTAACTAGTATTTTTTACTTATTGTTCACGGTCTGATTTGTAGCGTGAAGACTGGAGACAGCGTCCACTTCCAATGGAGATGGTGAAATATGCTCGAACAGATGCACACTATTTGTTATATATTGCAAATTGTCTTGCTTTTGAGCTTAGGGAATTGGACAGTGGTATGCTCTCTCTCTCTCTCTCTCCTCTCTCTCTCTCTGTCACACTCGTGCACTTATCTTCTTCTTAAATCTAAAATTGAAGCTAGACTCTTATATTTATTGTCTTTGCACGCACACAGGAGAATGGAAGAAGAGTTGTAAATTGTGTCATATTAGTAACCATAGTCATCCGGATTCAGTATGTCATGCCTTTAACTTGGGAAAGTGTAGTTCTGGTGAGAATTTAGAAAACATCAAGGGTAAAGTCAAATGTTGGAATGAGATAGAAAATGTGAAAAGATCACGTTAATTTCCTTTAAGAGACACAATTAACTGTTTTGAACTGATACTATGAATTATCTTTCTTTAGAGCCACCCATTCATATGCACTCTAGTGGCCATAAATGGTCAAACTTACTGGGGGTAGACAATCAATATGAAAAAGCGTTAATCTTCTCTTTGGTAGGAAGAGATAGATGGTTAATTAATAAATGTTGATACATGAGCAGGCCATAATACAGTACTGTCTACGCACAATAAAATGACCAGAACAATTTTTGTAAAACTGAGCTTTATTCACATATAAGGAAAAAAAACAATATATATATATATATATATCACATTTATTGAACAAACAACACTCGCAATCTAATTGGCTTAGTATTATATATGATTGGCACCTAGAGATACACTAGTAAACGTATGAGTTTGTATCAGCTGTTAGATATTGGAGCCGGAGTACTGGAGGTGAACCTCATATAGTTCAGTGTCATTTATTGAAAATATAATATTGGAAATAAAGTATCTATCTTTGGAGAAGTTGTGGATATATTATATAGGTTAGAAGCCTCGGCAGTGGTTCTATATTTGATTAATAAATGGTTAACATGTTGATTTCTGTTGGATATATAAAGTCCCAATTCCCAAATCAGGACAATTTAATCCTTGTGTTCGTAATATATAACCCCTCTGGGATATTCCACTCGATGCCTATTTCCTATTGGTTATCTGTTTAATTACTTCAACATTTGCTTATATATTTCAACGCTTTTGAACTCTTAGTATGATCTTTACGAACAACTTATTTGTTGAGTAGTATTAGGTGAATTTGAGATACATCTGTGGACATAGGTTGAGGTTTCAAAACGTGGAACAGGGCTTCTTTATAATTCAGCTCCGAATGGAAATTGGAATATTGATTCCCCTTGGCTCTCTTTGTGGTTTGAAGTCTACATACGAGCATGCTCAGCTCAGCTCAACCCTCCCCCAGCCTCTCCCCAACACACACACACACACACACACACACACAAAAGTCTGCTCTAGCTTCACCACAATATGTTTGTCGTCGCTCTTTCTTTCTTTCTTTTCATACATATTGAAGCTTAATATCATTTATAGATCTGCACCAATGTATAAGGTGGTGTGGGGTGTTTTGTCTTGAATATAGTTTCTTTCTGGTTTTATTTTGTTGGGTTGGTGGGGGGGCTGGGATCACCAAAAAAAAAAAAAATTAACCTAGTTTTTTGCTTAGTATTTCTAACTCATAATCAAAATAACATATATTATTTTCTCGTGTAGGATTCCTTTTTCAAATTTCGAATGACATGATTTAGGAACTAGAAAATATTTAATTGAATAGGGTTGTTTCTTTACTAAAATCAATGTAGACTCAGATGCATAATTGGTATGACTTAGGGATATGGACAGAATCAAATACCAACTGATGCAAGAACAAGCAAATATGAAATGGAACATGGTTATTATACTAAAATCAATAACGACGCATATGCATTTTTTGCTGTTAACTTGGGCATAAACAGAAGGCCAACTTGTAACCTTTTAATTTTTTATCAAGTCCTCTTAGTATTAGAATCCTAAATATATAAGTGTATCAGAAAATTCAGCTTGTCTCGATGACAAATTCCATTTTGTTCTCGAGGCCAGTCGGCGTTCCCATTCTACTTGTCTTCAGCTTTTTGCAAAAGAAATTGAAGCTTCTCCAGGAGAGTCTGCTGCATCTTCAATAATCAACCGTCATTTGAATGATAAAGGAAGTGCTTCATCCACTATTTGTGGCCCTAAGGTGTGCTACTGTCTGTTCATTATCTTTTAGGTGTCTAAAAAGGCTGTCTAATTTAGTAAGTAATAACCTTCTGTGATTTTTTCCTTTCAGTTTCAGGATTTTGTGAGACAATTGTGCGCTTGGAGGGATTTGATGGTTAGGCTTAAACTATTTAATTGCTTGTTTCCAGCTTCTTATCTTGGTCCAAGCTCTGTGATGGGGGAAACACAAATTTAGTTTTGTATTTTCACTTGCTTATGGAGAAGTTTGTCATTTGAAATATATCTTTCTGTGGTTTTTTACATTGAGTTTGAAGATCTTGCTAGTGTTGGAGCTAGTTAAATTATGCCTTTAAAGTGTAGATATTCTTTTTCTTTTGTACCTTGTTATAACTTATAAGATTGGGCTTATAGTCTTGTACACTAAACCTTTACTTGATTTAGGGTCTAGGGTTATGATAATAATATCATATAGTCTCTTAAGTTGACAACAAATGACTAGAAAAGAGAGTGTGATAACGTGAGGAGAGCTTGGAAGGAAAATTGGAAGGGCACTTTACTTTTCTATGACAGCAAGTTTATGGGTGCATAAATCTAGATTACTGCTATTGCATACATAGTCCAAAACTCACATCACTCTGAAGTGCCATTAATTTGTCACAAGGTTAGGAAAGTCCAAAGAGAAAAGGAAACTACTTCTTTAATTTTCTCATTCTAGTGCTTTGCTATAATAAATGTTTGTCTATTTTTCAATACAAGAGGTGATCGCTTGCTCTTCTGCATGTAAGTATTTCCTTAATTCAGCGCCGCACTTCATGCCATGTCTGATGAAAAGTAACTGCATATTGAATTTATTCCTTCACTATACTTTCCTGATTTGCATGTCCTGTAGGCCCGCATGCACGATGAAAGCTTAAAATATGTATTATCAGACCATGCTATTGTTGCTCTTGCGGATGATGCTCCAGCAATTGAAACAGATATATATGACAGCATCTTGCAAGCAGATATAAATGCTGACTCTCTGAATCTTAATTCTTCCCTTCAGTCTCCTTCTGCTGTTGTTTGCAGTCATTTCGAAGACGTGACTTATTTCTTCAACAACGATATAGGCAAGCCTGATGATATCTTTCTACTGATTCTTCAAAAGCATCTGGGTCCAAAAGGAAGTTGTCCTCTTTCTATTTATAATTACTCTTTATTGTCCAGGAGTAACCTGAAATTAACGAATAGATTAGTTTCCAAAGGAAATGGATTTAAAAATTCAAAACAAATTGCACGGAAGACTTCTCGCGAGCTTTTTGTTCAAAAATTTTCTTGCAAATCTCCAGTTTATCACAATTGTAGAATATATGCAAATGATGGGCGATTACTATGTTATTGTGATCGGAGAAAGCTTGACTGGTTAGTGGATACCTTTTCGTCTCTATTTGGTTTATGAATTTTGATTTTCCTTGACTTCTCAAATATAAATGAAATTGTTATTCTGTTATTTATCTCTCCCCTTTCTCGTTCTTTCTTTTGTATTTCTGTGTGTTTTCTATTATGATCACTTGGAATTATACTTGTTACAGGTATCTACGTAGAGATCTGGCAAAACTTGTTGATGACAATCCACCTGCCATAATGCTTCTTTTTGAACCCAAAGGTCGTCCAGAAGATGAGGACAATGATTTCTATATTCAAAGTAAGAAAAACATATGTGTTGGCTGTGGTGAAGGGAATCATTATTTACGCTATCGGGTTATACCGTCATGCTACAGAATGCACTTCCCAGAACATTTGAAAAGCCACCGTTCTCACGATATTGTCTTACTCTGTGTGGACTGTCATGAAATTGCACACAGTGCTGCTGAGAGGTACAAAAGAACAGTAGCTGTGGAATTTGGAATACCACTTTTTATTTGTAAAGTAGTTGATTCTAGTCAAGCACAAGTTACATCTGGGTCGTCTGCATCTGTTGGCCATCTTCCGAATGCAGGTGTTTCTCCTTTAGAGTTGAGAACAGCAGCTATAGCTCTTTTGCGGCATGGACCAAGAATGCCATCTAAGCGCCATGAAGAATTGACACAGGTGTGAAAGCATTTTACAGTCATCGAGTGTTTAGTAATTTCATTATTATTATTATTAATTATTTAGGTTTGCACATATTTTCATTAACCTAAAAGCTTCCTGTCACACACACATACACATAAACACATGTATATATAAATATTTAGGTACAAACCAAGACAATACATATAATTTTCAACTATATTGTCATCTACTATACATTTATTGAGTAACATGCCTAAGAAACTTCTATATTTTCAGCTACAATCACATCCTCTTTTCTAAAGCAGTGCTTGTTATTTATTGATTTTGCAGAAGATAATGTTACTAACTTTCAGAGCTTTTTTTCTTTATTCACTTTGCAGATTGTCATGAAATATTATGGAGGCAGAAAAATATCAGATGAAGACTTGGAAAGAGCTCTACTGGTTGGAATGAGTCCTCATGAGAGAAGACGAGTTGAGAAAAAGAGAGGGTTCTCACTTAAGCATGTAACAGCGAGCATCACTCGGGACAATGAACCAGAGAATAATGGTAGTGGGCCATCCTCTGCCCCTGAAAATACGTTAAGCACTAATAATGTGGATGGTTCACATTCACTTGGTGGAGAGACAAGTTGCAGCGATGGTGGAATAATACCAACAGATATGGATGCAAGTTGGCCAGAGATATCTTCTAAACCTGAGGCTTGTGGGGAAGCCTCTGTCACTTATAGCAAGTGTCTGAACTCAGACCATATAGAGGCTTCTGACACTAGTGCAGAAAGTAAAGGTGTTGCTATGTTTGATTCTGATGCTAGTTCAGAACGTAAAGATCGATCAGATGGAATTGTCTCTTCTAAAAGTAATTCGAAGTTGTCATTACTAGGACATGGACCACATGGGAACCAAGTCGTGGATCATCTGCTGAAGGAATACGGAGATGATGGGATTCGTGAATTTTGCCAGAGATGGAGACAAGTTTTTGTTGATGCCGTGCATCCACGTTTCTTACCTGCTGGCTGGGATGTGACACACAGGTATGGCGATTCCCGATTAAGCTTTTTTTGCCTTCATTTTTATTTTCGATCTGTGTGCATCGAATAGTGTACAACTAAAATTTTAGGTAGATGGCTCCAAGATTTTACTCTTCCACGCTTGGGCTCTTCGAACTTTACTCCTAAGCTTCTAGACCATGTTTGTTTACAAAAAATATGCTTGGGATTTGACTATTTGTCTTAATTTAACACTATTTCAGATTATTTAATCTTTTGAAAAGGGACTATTAGTCCCTTAATGTGGGACTATTAATCTCATAAAGTCATTTGATAGCTTAAAATGGGAGACTATTAATTCCACGTTCGTAATGAGATTATATAGTCCATCATAAGTAGCCTTAGAAATAAAAAAAAAATAGTCTATAGGACTATTTAAAGGATTATTAATCCCCATCATAGAATAAAATAGTTCAAATAGTGTTAAATTAAAACAAATAGTTCAATCTCAAGCATATTTTTTGCAAACAAACATAGTCTCAGATAAATGTGTAATTATGTTTAACAACTGAATCTTGTTCCTTTGTGCAAATGAGTTGATATTGGACTCTTTTCTTTCTAGTGGTAGGAGAGACTTTGGGGAGTTCAGCGTGTATAATCGGACAAAGAAAAGTTCTGACACCACTAAGATTTCTTGAACAAAATCAAGGTATTGGGAACACTGTATTGGGAAACACTGATCATGGAACTTCATATGCATATATGAAGAATGATTATGTAATACATGTAAAATACAACTTTTACTTTTGGGCTGCTTGTTTATTGAACCCGAAGGACTCTCAATTTACTATGTTCCGTATTTTTTGGTTCTTTTTAAATTTTCTTAAACTACATAAATATTTATTTCATCCACTTTTGATTATCCACCTTGGTTGGTAATATGTTTAAGTGAGGAAGTTGTCAATGGAACAATAGGTATTTTCAGTTCAGCGGTGGGGATGAAAGTTGACGTGATAATGTTTAGTGTGAATTATCGTAGTGGAGCCAGATATTGGCTGAAATATACCGTACAAGTATAATCGAAAAGAAATAAATGGGATAGCCCCATAGGGGGTAAGTTCACATAATTTAACTATAATTTATCATTAATAATATTTTTACTTACTAGTATGATTTAACCAATAAGTAAATAAATGGCTGGATTGGGAGATGCTCAACAACGGTTATGGTTTGTATCTTTAAATTTAATAATTAAATAGAGCATCTCAATGTAAATCTTTTTGAATTATTTTTGCTTGAGGTTGAGGCTAACACATAACAGATGAGTGAGTTTTGTGAGCAAGCTTATGTTAGCATAATAAAGTTGCCAGACTGAAAGTATTTTCCAAAAGAATTTAAATAATTTCATACTCTAATTTATTGATTAAATTATTAAGTTTAAGACATATACAAGTGATTTATTTATTTCTCATTGATTCTGCAATTTAAAAAAAGAGAGACTATATACTTGGAAAAATAAGACATAATAACCATTGTTGCATATTTAAAGAAAAAAATAATTACGTTTGGCAAATCAATTCCAAAACTTAGAATTAAAATTGAGAGCGAAATTTTAACTAATTTCAATTTCATGGAATTTCTAATGTGCTGCCAATTCCAAATTTTGAGTTACCAAGCATAATGTATTGCAAAGGATAACATATTTTTCATTTCAAACACATCCATATAATACCGGTATGCCTTAACAATTTTAATATGTATATTTAGCAATTATGTCATTTCTTTTCGATTTTTTATCATCTTTATGTTGTTATATGTTTTAAACTCACACTTATTTATCAAAATTTCGTTTTATATTTTACTGACTATGATATTATTGCTGAAAATTCAAATAGCCACTAAATTTTCCCGGAGTGTTTCTAAAGCCCAGACCAAACTCAAGCCCAAGCCCATCATCAGGACCGACGTTCGAGTCGCTTGAGTTGAAGATTAATAACTAGAAGTCTAGAACTAGAAGGATCCCCTCTTTTATTTGTAGCCCAAGACCATCATCAGGGCCGACCGAAAGTGAGGCCGACGTTCGACTCGCTTGAGTTGAAGATTAATAACTAGAAGTCTAGAACTAGAAGGATCCCCTCTTTTATTTGTAGCCTGGGATTACTTTAGCGAACACTCCTCGAGCCCTTGGACTCTCACCGAGTCTAATCCGTTGGTTTCTGACTGCTTCTGCCTGCCAGGTACAATTTGGATATTTGTGTGTATTGTCGTTAGGGTTTTGGTAGAATTGTATTTAGGATTTTATTTTGATTCAATCATATGATATATGAAACGAACCCTAGAAGAATTCCTAGACGATTAATGTGTTTGCTAATGAACCTGAATCTTTTTGACATGTATAGATTGACGCATTCAAGCTACAAAAATGTCTTCAGCTCAGGATCCATTTTACATTGTAAAGGAGGAGATTCAAGATTCTGTAAGTTCATTCCAAGTTCCTACTTGTTTTACACATTAACTTTTGTATTGAAGCTTTAATCTATGATTTATATGTTATCATACCATAAATTATTCTTTTGCCCACTGTCATCCTAACATTTCGATGGTTACTTGCTTGGTAAGATTGATAAATTGCAGTCTACTTTTCATCAATGGGAGAGCATGTTGGCGGATAGTAAAGAGCAATCTCATCTCACAAAAGAACTTCTTACCGGTTGTGAGAGCATTCAGTGGCAGGTATGCTACTGAATTTGTTAAGTAATTCACTTAAGTAAGTTTCACCAATTTCTTTTAATTCTTAGAGATCAATCATGTGGTTCTACTTTGTAGTGGAATACTGTTAGAGATATGATTTAGATATTGCTGGATCATTTGTGTATTGAATTAAGGCATTAAGCTTTAAAAAGTTGAATGCTTAAGATAGTATCAAATCTATGCTTTTCCAAGGTCTTCAGATCAAATTTCTCACTTGCTTTTTTCATCTCCTGTTATGTCTATACAGTTCTGCTATATTCTATTCTGTATTTTGATGCACCACTGTTTGTATCTTTGCATGTGAGTGGTTTCCATTACTAGTTCTAATAGTGCCAGTGTTAGAGTAGTAATTAATGACATAACAAATACGAAAGCGGTAACGAGTTCTATTACACTTTATTTAGATGCAAATACTATTTACCTTTCTCACATGCATATTCATCGCCTATAAAAGATTGTCTTTTCTAACTCAATTGGCTTGTGCACCTATGTAACTTCTCGCATTTTATCCCGTATGTAAGTTCTGAAACCTATATTTCTGATAGGAAGGTGGATGAATTGGAGAAGACGATTTCTGTAGCAGCTAGAGATCCTTCTTGGTATGGAATCACTGAAGTGGAGCTTGAAAAACGAAGGAGATGGACCAGTACTGCTCGGACTCAGGTAGTCAAATGTCATTTTGCTGTTCTTGCTAAAAATTTATTTAACATGTTTACTTGGACGAGTACTGGTAGTGAAATCTGTTAAAAACTTTAAAGATCATTTAATGTCTTCATTTATATTCATATTTCTTGAATGACAACTGCGTGATTCAGGTGGGAAATGTTAAGAAAGCAGTAGTGGCTAGAATGGAGATGAGCGGCACAAGCACTTCTAATGCAAGTGGGATGCGCCGTGAACTAATGAGGATGGCAAACTCTCATCAGAAAGATATATCCAATCAGTACATTGCTAAAGATAATGATGATTTCATATCATCGGAGTCAGACAGACAGTTGCTTCTCATAAAGTAGGCTTTTTACTTCTGCTTCTTTTCTTGTTTCTTTTAGCCAGTATTTGCTTTTGTTTCCCAGCTTCGAAGTTTTGGTTACCTTCTTTTTTCAAACTTGAGAGAAATATATCTCTTAATTATTTTGCTTATATTTTTCGAGGAACACTTACTTTTTAAAAAGATAGTATCTTTGAGTTACTTTTGATGAGATTGCTGAATCCCTTTCTTGGTTGCTAGAATTTGCATGAACTTGTAGTATACATAATATCAGTGGTCTTTAATGAGTATATGTGCCAACACCGTCCTTTGTGACCTTTAGTGGCCATATAGGAATGTTTGGTAATAGACGTTTTAGCAATCATATTACTCTTATGACTAAATCAACTGAAGAAATGAAAAAGGTGTTTCTATGTATGTCTCTTACCACTATCAGTATTATCTCATGCATAATTATAACTACTAACTTGATGGTTAATAATAATCTTATAGATTAATAATTTTTATGATTTATGATATTTGTCATGACGGACCTATGCTTTTAATTAGAGATTAGTCATATCACCAAAGACATCACAAACAGTAAGCAGAAAACTACTGAGAATGCAATCTATCACTAGGAACTATATACTGGTCAATTTGATATTGACACTTCAAAAACATGAGGGTAGTTTGGATTATTCAACATAGCATCCAATTGTAGTGCTCTTTTGACATTATGTTGTTTCCTAATTTATGGTCTTTCTAATTGTGGATGTGTTTCAATTGGTGCTTATAGGCAACAGGATGAAGAGTTGGATGAGCTCAGTGCAAATGTGGAAAGAATCGGAGGTGTTGGGCTTACTATACACGAAGAACTACTCGCACAGGTGACCTATTGTTTAGGCTGATTTTTCATTCTTCAATTTTGCAAACCGAAGTTACATGGGTGTTTGTTTTATCCTCGACCACCAATGTATCGGACCTTCCCGTTACACGGGCGGATCCACTATACAGTCAGTGTAGGCAATTGCTTACACTGACTTTTTGATGGAGTTTTTTTAGTAGGTAGCAGGACCATATGCTTTACTTCACTAATTAGCAACTAGGCAATTGACTTGTAAAATATACATCAGTTTAGTTAGTATACTAGGCATTGTACAAATATATAATCCCTCTTTCCAAAATATAAAATCATTATTATCTTTTTTTAACTCAATTTGGGACATTTCAAACTCAAAATTGTTATAAATTCTTTTAATTTTAGTCAATGCAATAATTTATTGTAAACTATGTAAAAAGTATTACTTATTATAAGATTTATTATTTCATAATTTTTAGTGAATCATCTCAATTTTGAATTGAAAATTTATCAAATTGATTTTTCATAGTCAATAATAATATTATAATTTGAAACGAAGGAAGTGGGATTTAAGAAAACTCTCTCACAATTTAAAATTTCTCTATAAAATTATTTACAAATATTATATGTTAGGTTTAAAGATAATGTGAATTTGTTGATGTATAGTCAACACAACATATACTAAATATGCGGATTATTTTTTCTTAATTATTTTTACTTTTTTTTTAATTTCTTTTACTTGTGCATTCAAATGCTGTATACAAGATTTCAAATTTTATGATATATAATATATTATTTATTTATTTTTGAAAAAAATTGCCTACGCTGACCTGTAATCCAAGATCCGCCCCTGCCGTTACACTTCTGGAACCTATGTTATCACTCATCATTACTGTATAAAGTTAAATGTAAACTTCTGTGATGCTTCAGGAGAAAATTATAGATGAATTGGGTTCTGAGATGGACAGTACATCAAATCGTCTTGATTTTGTTCAGGTAAACTACACGTGTAGTAGGTAACTGTGTACTAAATGACAGGCTTCATCAATTTTTAGCCACAGCAAACTAAGGGTTCGTTTGGTAACTGCTTCTGCTTTTATGTGTGTGCTTCTTATATTTTTTTTCCCTTACGTTTCTGCTTCTACTTGATTTAACTAGTGAAATCAAAATTCAAACATTGTTTGATGACTATGTTTGTAAGTTTTGTTTTATTTTATTAAGAAGTAAATTTTGGAAGCAAAATCAGTTAGACGGACCCTAAGCTGTTCAAAATGTAAGGTTGCTGAAAATTGATTCAGTTGCAATTCTTACGCATCTAATATATGTTATTATTTTTCTAATTGAATATTTTTTTTCCCTTCTAAAATATCTACTGCAGAAAAAAGTGGCTATGGTTATGAAGAAGGCTAGTGCCAAGGGACAGCTCATGATGATACTATTCTTAATTGTTTTGTTTATTATTTTGTTTGTTCTGGTATTTTTAACCTAGGTTAGAGTGGAAGACTACACACGGCCATTAGTATATTGATGAGAGTAAAATTGGATGTCATATGGATTGTTATGAATTGTTGATCATAGGTTTTGTTTGAAACTTTGTGAATTGGAACAAAATTATGAAACTCTAATTTTTGAAGTTCTTTAACGTGCAGCAGGGTTGTTTACATATGGTATTTTGGGATAACAAATGGCTGACACACTGTTGTCCGTGTTGAAACTGGTAATGATCTAATGATAAGGACAACGATCATTAGCTCATTGCCTTTGTTGTCCGTGTTGAAACTGGTAATGATCCAATGATAAGTCGTTTTAGAGTTATGCATATTAAGGAAATGATCGTATAGTATTAAATATAATTTTAATTGTTTATATTGTTTTTGTATTGAAAAAAAAGTGTTATTTATTGAGCAAAAAATAATGAAAGAATCAAAATTATATTTAATATTTAGAATAATATTAGAAATTAAGTAATTAATGTTTACTTGAAATTTTTGAACGTCATATATTAAGAAACAAAAATACTTCTTTAAACCAATCTATATTAACGGACGGAGGGAGTATTTGCTAAGAATGGTAACAGATTATCATGATAAATTTATCCGGTTATATAACTGCTGATGTGAATAAAGTTTGCAAGAATGCTAGCAAATGCCCAATAGCTTGTTGACATGCTTAAAATAATACTCCCTCCGTATAGAAAATGAATAAATAAATTATAATTTTACTTTTACTTTTTCAAATTAATTGGTAAATCTTATAAATTAAAACTAATACTCATCTTGTTTAACAAAAAGAGTCTTATTTGTAAACGTTACACGATAGAAAAATTATGTTATTATATTTGAGAACATTGTTATTATATATAATTATCAATAAAAAGAGCACCTTTGTTTTTTGGAACGTAGGGGGTACAACTTATATAAGTTTTTAAAACATGGAGTAATAATACTTCTATTAACTAATATTAAAGAAATTTATATTACTTTTGAATTTTATAATTTAACAAATTACTTTGTAAAGTATAATATTTAATAAATGTATAGAGCAAGTCTAATTTAAATCCCATGTTCGACGGAAAATGAACACATAAAAAAAATTTCCAATTAATTGTACCTAGACTTAAATTCCAGTGACAAAATGCACCTCAATTTTTTTCGGGTCATTCATTTGTTCGAGACATATTAATATAAGCTAAATAAAATATAAAAAGGCCAAAACATTGAAAAAAAACTAACCAGTTAACTTATTTGTCACGTATGCTTTTCCGGCTTCTGATCTGAATTACAACAATGCTCATCTCAAATTCCAAGTTGATTCAAGCCAAGCTGCTTAAGCTCAGTTTGTCAATGTATTAATAAATCTATCCAAATCAATCTGAGCATTGCTAGAGTTTTTGAGGTTGGCGCATCTTATATTGCTTGGAGCCTTAGATGATAGTAGGAAAGTAGGCCAAAACAGCTAAACTTGAAAATTCGCTTATAACCAGTACTGTACAACAGCAGATAAATATACAAAAAAATGATTTGGATGCACTAAATATTTAAACTTTGTACACCATATAGGAGTTATGATATTGTTTGCAGACTGCAGTTATGCCTTATACTCTATGAACAACTTCCAATCTTTTCATTAGAAACTAGTAGCATAAGGACATACAGCTTCCTTCATGAGCTTGATGAGAACACATCCAATTTTTTCAAATGCATTTCACTCATTAAGCATTTTCAACTTCTGCAGACGCATGCCATCGATTGGATGGGAATAATTGCTGTTGAAGAACTTCATTAAACTTACTTGTTGCCTTCAAAAAGGGAAATGATATTTCCAGTTCTGGAATCACCATTACCGGCAAATTGTCATCCAATATACATGCTACGATTGCATGCATCGCACTGAAATGATAATTCCAGAGCTGGAAATTGCATTCACTTGAAAATATATCTAGCAGAATCCCAAACATTATTCTACAAATATTGTATTGGTAAAAGCAAACCAAGAATAGTGAGCATTATTGAAGATCAAAATATTATACCTATCTATAAACGACAACCTCAGAGACATGACAATCATGGTACATAAAAACTATTCACAGCCATTTACTTGCAATTAACATTCATGATGAAAAGCAAAGCATATCAAACAGAGAGGAAAATGAGCCTTAGATTACCATGGAATTATTAAATAATTTAAGTCTCTGCTGGAAAGAAAGGATACTTCTACTTCAAAGGGTCACTTCGCAAAAAAAGAAAAGAAAAAGAGTTTGGTAAATGATTTGTGCTCCGGAGGCATTCCAAAGCAATCCGGCTGTGCAACACATTCTGTCACATAGTTCATATTCTACTCACCTTTGTAAGAGTATCTCTTCAGAACCTAAAACAGATAATACTCTCAGAAACTCTTCCTAAATTTGAAGTTGTCACTTGCAGTTATTAGTGCTGAGCAGAACTTAACAAAAGTTTGCCCTTTTAACAGCTACAAAACTATTTTGCAAATAATGAAAAGATGCTTGTTTGGTCTTTTGATATGTAGAGTTAGGGAGCTAGATGCAAGTTCAAATCCATCCTAATCAGCATGACAGAACATGAGATACAAAACCAATCAACTTAGATTTAGCATTGCATCAAGTTTCACACTGGTATATACTATATGCATTGTCAAATCAAGCTTTACTTCAGAATCTAAGCCCTAATAGAATTGAAAAGTGATGTTAACGGATTGAAACTAAATTGGAATACAAACGGGCACTAAATAGAATACCTATAACTTTTCAAAGTGTCAGTCCTTTTGAGTCTTCAAAGAGAGTACTTCAAAGCAAACTTAAAGCCAACGCAAAGAAAGAAATAAAACATATGGAATATAACTTCTCGTGAACATCGTCCTATACACACCGAAGTGCCTACATGATAAAACATCAGGATTCCAACCCTTCATAAGAAGACTATCTTTATACACTCTCAGATAAAGTAGTAACTAGTGGAACAACAACATGGAGGAAGTGAAACAAAAGTGAGAATAAAATAAATGTAAGATTCAGCAAACTAGAATTCAAGTTAAGAAAATAATGAATGGAAAGCAAGAAGATGACAAACAGATGGCTTTAATTAAACAACCAAGGCATAACATTTAAAAAGGCTTTATTTAAACAACCAAGGCATAACATTTAAAAAGATTACGAAGTAATATCAATGCCATTTCTATTCCGACATCATAAATACTATAAGCAATCATCACACAAAATGAGTCAATGATTAATAACACCTGCAGAAGCTCAGATAACATTAATTAACAAGCTCAATGTGATGTAAAGTTACCTTAGCAAATATAACAAAAGATAAACCTACTTGCAAATTGCATTAATCTTGTCATATCATCATACTAAAAATACCTAGCAAAGTTAATGAATGAATAAAAGCATAAGTTCGTGAGATTATTGATTACTTATTTATAGAAAATAACTTGACAATTATAGGGTGTTTACAATGAATAATCAACACAGAAACATATAATATGTAACCACAGACCAGCAATTAAACAATTAATGATTTTATTATTATCTAAGTTATAACCCTAGGTACCAACATCTATTTCACATAATCCTTAAAGGAACGCCAAAATTGCTCGCCACTACAAATAGAAAATAAAAATCTATAATAGAAAAATTGAAATTAAACGAAGTTCCTTCACAGATCTAACTAGTTGATTCAATGTGCAAGTAGGAAGTCAGTACTGAACAGATCGATAATCGGATCTGGTGAGTCCGAAACTGGACTTGCCGGAGGCAGAAAGAAAGACTTAGCAGCGACGAGCTTTTTCCTCTGGGGGCATCGAGGGCCGTAGATTCTCCCGGCAAAGCAAGGGAAGCTGTCGGATGTGATCTGAGCAGGTTGTGGGAACCGTACGGGCGAGGAAGAAGGGGATTGTGTGCGGTGAAGAGAGATCTGGGATTGTGAGTCAATTCGGTGAGATCTAGCGTTGATTCGGGAGTCTCTGAGTTGAGCGAGAGCGCCTGGCTTTAGGTATTTTAGATAGGAGGCTTCGTCGGTCTTGGTGGTTGGCCTTCGGATACGGCGGTTCATGGTGGTGGATTGAGAGGTAGATAGAGAAGGAAGTTGGTGGAGAGGGAGTGAGAGGAAAGGTAGAGTGGGGGGCGGGATTTAAGAGAGAGAGAATGGAGCATGTAGGCGGGAAGATAATGGAGGGAAGAAGCGGGGGTATTAGAGAGACAAATAAAATAGTGTGTTTCAAAATGGTTAGGCGCGCCGCGCGGGATTTTTGTTTAGCGTAGTTGCTAATTGCTATAGGGTTTTGACCTCAGAATCTTCAATTGTGAATTTCTATTTTCCTTTGAATAGTTCTAACTATACACGTTCACAGTTATTTTTTTTATTTTTACATAAGATTAATAAAAATGATAAAAGAAGAGCCTATAATATAATTATTTGGTTAAATTGTTTTATAAAATTTACTAGTAATAAAATAACACATGAATGACAATTCAATTTATCATATTTTCAATTGTTATATATGTCATTTTTGTTTTTCTTTTTATGTTACCGTTTAAATATTACTTCTTTTTCTCACAGAAGATTTTGATATATAAATCAAAAAAAAATTGTTATTGATTACGATAATTTTTTGTTAAATTATAATTATGAAATATATTAATACATAATATTTGATAAAATTATAAAAAAAAATTACTTATTATATATTTCTCTTAAAAATTTATTATTAATACTTATTTTACATGATTAAAAATTTAATAACAATTTATTTATTTTTTCGTAAAAAAAGATCGGCCGAAATACATTGGAATTTGGAAGTATACAGAGATTACCTTTAAACTTGCACTTATTTATAAGTTATACCCCTTGTTCAGTAGTTGTTCGGTTGTCATGTGCTTTCGATTTTTTTTTCCTCTTATTTTTCTTTGAGTTGGTGCTTTTTTGACTATTTGATGTAGCATTACTCTGTTACAAAAAGAGTTATACTTTATAAATTTTAACAATATATTTTTGTTTGATATGTATCTTTAAATTTATTGAATACTCCTTCCGTCCCAAATTAATTACTTTTCTAGGACTTTTTTAAGTCAAATTGACTATTTTTAAAATTAATAATTAAACATATATAAATATATTTCTAAAATTATAAAAATTGAAATTAGTAATAAATTGTATATACTTTTTTTGGTTATAATATCTTCACCTATATGTTAGCAAAAATAGTAAAAAGATTAGTTTTAAAAATAGTCAATTTGACTTTAAAAAGTCTTAGAAATGCAATTAATTTGGGACGGAGGGAATATTAAGTTTTTAAGTGATGGCTTAATAATAAATAGAACAACATAAATTGTCAAATGAATTTTTTTCTTATAGATCAGTAGAACAACGAAATTGATGTTATGTGATACTCCAAATTCCAAAATATGAGAATGAAAGAATTTTAGTTATATCTCAAAATATAAGTCAAATGAAATTTATAAAGAGTAAGTGTTTGACTGTTAAAAAATATCGTTAAGCTAAATAATTAATACTCTGTAGTCTGTAAGCCTAGTATAAGAAAATACGAATATTATTAATTTCTAAAACTACAAAAGAAAATATTCATTTAACTCTGTATATTGTTTTAAAGATGTTTAAGAATAAAAATAACTCTAAAACGTTGTCAATAATTTATATATAGTGAGTTGTAATGACTTGTGGTTAAAGTGGATAAAACTATATTTAAATTTTAAATACTTTATAAAATACTTTTATATTTTGAAACCAATTGAGTAGTTTCTATTTTTAAAGCCATGTGTTGTGATGATCATTATATGTATTTATGTAAAGGTGCACAAAAGACCTGAGACCTTGACCTGGCTTTGACCGGCCTAACTTCGCCTAAAAAAATCTGGTATAGTCAAAACTTGTTCCGGTAAAAGCCTGATTTGAAGACCTTAAAGATACCTTATTTTTTAGCATGTGGATTGGCTTGACTTGGAAAAAGCCAGGCCCAGCCGGCCCTGGTCTGTGGCCTTGGACTGGGTTAGCCTATAGGCCTAGTCACCAGACCCAGCCTAGCCCAAGTTCAAAAAAACAACAAAAAAACTAGCAATCTGCCCTGCCCCAAACCCAGTACAAAAAAGAAGAAAATTGTAAAAGCTAGCCAACCCATTGACCCTGCAGCCCAGCCCATGAAAAAAATTTAAAGCTTAGCCCAATTCAATTTTTTGGATCAATATACTTTGTAACAGAATGAAAACTAAAGGAAACTTTTAACATGGTTTCTTAAATTTTGCTAAAGAATTAAAATTGAACTCATTAAACAAACTTTTGTTCTCTTCTTTCTCTACTGGAGGTTGAAGATAAAGATACCATGTTGAATTGATAGCTTCGGTATATATGCAAGAATATTTATATGTTTAAATAATGTATTAATTTTACTTAATTAATACATCAATGAAGTTTAAATTTTCACTATCACAATTTTATTATTGTAATTTTTATTAGTTTATAACTTTTAATTTTATATTTTTAATATTTAGTATTTCAAATTAAAAATTATAAAAAAAATAGAGAAAGGGTCCGGGCTAACTTGGACCAACCTGGGTCTGGCATAACTAATAGGCTTACACAGGCTAAACTTTTATCTCTTTTATCCGCCAGTCCGTCCTGGCTTAGTCTCGTTTATCTCTGGTTTGACCCTAATTTAGCCTCGTCGAAGCCCATTAGGCCTAGGCAAGATTAGGATAGATAGCGTGTCTGTGCACCACTAATATTTAGGCCCAATTGACAAAACTTGACGTCGTGATAAAAATACAAAATTAAAATTAAAAGGAATGAGAACCCGACATATAGTAAACTATATGGTATTTTAAGTACTATATAAAAATAGTATCATGCGTCTAATAAATATAAGTTTTTTATTTTTTATTGTGGTATCATAAATCGATATAATTCTTTAAAATTTATTATTATAATGTCGAAATTATTAATTAAATTTTTATTATTTTTAAGAGTAAACATGAAATAAATAAGACTTTGATGTGGAGATGGTAAATATCATAAAATTTTTCTTGAATTACTAAGGGTTTGTTCGGTTATCACATAATATTTTTGATAATAATATTTTTAATGGTAGCATTTGTAGTAATTGAACTTCTAAATACACCGTATTGATTTTAATGCGTTATTTTTAAACTCAAAACAATATATTTATAAATTAAATAAAACTACTGTTAAAATATATTAATTATAAATAAATAAAAATTTCAACTTCGTTTCAACTTTCAACCACTACAAATGCATTAAATTTATTACTGTTATGTAACCAAACAAACACGGGTTGTTTTCAAAGTTCAATTTGGGTGAATTAGCAAATCCAAGTCACATGCTCGAATTGTGTCCGTAGCTTAGATTTATCAGAGCTGCAAAATGTCAATTTGGGTGAATGAGCATATCCTGATATCCAAGTCACAAGCTCGAATTGCGTGCGTATTTTGATTTATTATAGATCCAAGACAAGATGTTGATTAACGTCAAATAACATGCAACAAACTAATAATCCGACACTCTTATCTCAAACAAAGCTTCCTCTTGATATTTATTTTACCAAAACAAGTAGTAAATTTGTCTCTTAATATAAATCGTTTAAAGTTATGTATAAATATTAAAAAATTAATTGTATAGTATTAAATATAATATCAATTATTTATATTGTTATTGTATTAAAAAAAGAGTATTATTTTTTGGGTAAAAAATAGTGAGAGAGCCAGAGTTATATTTAATATTTGGGGTAATATTAAAAACTAAGCAATTAATGTTTACTTAAAATTTTCAAATGACTTATATTAAGAAACAAAAATATTTCTTTAAAATGACTTATATTAAGGGACGAAGGGAGTACATATTAGATAAAAAAATAATATATATTGTGAATATTTATGTCAATTTTTTAATTGACAATTACATAAATAAATATTAATAATATTTTTTTTAAAAAGATGTGTAATAGATAAGACTTTCTTATAATAATTTCTATCGATCATATATATCGATAAATTTTATAATTATAAATCAACTTAAATTTATCGCACAACAGGATTTTAAGATATATTTGGGCATTCTACTTCGACCTATGCCCATCAATGAAGACACTCTAAAAGTACAAGAAAATTTAAATTTAAATCATAGTCTCCTATTTCCAGGAAACAGAAACTCAAAGGTTCTACAGTCGTGGGCCAAGATTAGGTCCAATTTCAACATTTCATGGTTCTGTTTGAAAATTATTCGGGGCGATGACACACCCGGCACGTCGCCAATTTGATTTGTAATACTCCATTAAGACCTTATTTGGTGGTCCCGTGGTGTGAACTAATCGTCCTTTTCGCATCGTGGCGCTGATCAATTGACCAATGGCGGAAAAGTAAAATAGAGGCATCATGACTGTGATGATTTTTATTATAATATTTTGTGAATTTAGTTAAAAGTATAAATATATTTTAGTTTTTAAAAAAATATATATATATTTCTCATTTTAAAGTTGAGGGAGTACTAATAATAGAGTAGTACAATCATAAGAATATTGACCCTTCAAAAGTTCAAATGGCTCATGCTTAACTGTTGGGTGGGGCTTTGGTTAGTTGGACGGTTCATAAATTAAATTTATTATTTATTATTGTATTCGTTTTAAATTATAATATAATTCTTGATTTTTTAAAAATTAATATAACTCATTAAATGTAAAAAATAGTAAAATTTATCATTTTTATAATTTTAATATTTATTATTATATTAAATAAAATTAAGTAAATTTAGATTAATATTAAGTTAAAAAATTTTACTAAAATATACCACACTGCTCTACCAAACAAACACTATATCAACATTAATATAAATAAATAATAGCACTAGTATTGTGTAAATAATTGTGTGACAGTATTGATACTACATGTCGAGCGTGCAAAGGGAATTCAAGACATTGAATGTAAGTTTTGAATAAATGAACATTAGTGAAGAAGAATATTGTTACAGATCGGTTATAAATATTGACATTAAATTTAAAATTTCATTAATATGATCATAAATCAGTAAAACAAGTCACAATAAATAAAACAAGTGAATTTATAATAAATCATAGAACACACATTATTAGTATAACAAAATTTAAACATCCTAATATTATCCTATTTAGAAGTCCATAACTAATTTATACTTTTAGAGGAAAGAATTACACAAAAAATAAAAAATAAAAAAATTGACCGGTATATTAGCCAGAGAAACGGAAAATAAAGGAAAAAGCCAAAAGTCCAAGTGGCCAACTTTCCTCTCCACCATTCCAGCTCACCGAATCACTACAACTATTCAACTACGAGTAGTTACAAAATACTCCCATTTCTAGAATCGGCACACAACCCTAGACTGCTCTCCACACGCCCTTTCTTCTCTCTCCTCAAAAGCATCATTTGCAGAGAGAAGACGACGACGCCATTAATCGGCACCTAACCTCACCTCCGTTTGTAACAAGCCTTATCTCTCTGCAATCAAAACCGAATCCTTATCATCATCTTAGTATCATTTATTGTTTGTTTGGATGCGTGATTGATCATCGTCATGTATAAAAAGTCATGCTCTTCAGCTACTTCTTCCCTTCTCAGGAGAGCTTACAATTCTTCTTCTTCTCCTCCTATAACTAAACCTCTCTCTTCTTCGGTTCATCCTCATTCCTCTATTCCCTCTGTATCCAACCAGTACCGATCTTTCAGCGTCTTTCGCTCTCTCCCCCGCTGGAGTCACGGTGTCGATTGGAAGTCGCCGGCGAGTCTTAGGTCTCAGATCAGGATCGCATCTCCTCTGCTTGAACGCCTCGAAAGAAAGTTCGCCACTATGGGTACTCTTTCCTCTCTTAAATTTTGAAGCTGGGAAATGAAATACCGATTGTTTTTGATTGAGGAAATTGTTATTTATGATGTTTCATCAATGTATAATTATTGTTGAAGGATATAGTTGGCTTTCTGGTTTGTTTATAAATATGGAGTAATACTCATTACATCTCTATGTACTAACTTTTATTTTTATGTCTCTGAAGATCTGTCCAATTTGAAATTGATCATTAGAATAAGGAGAATTATTTTGCCGTGACTGTCTGAATCAGAAATCTAATTTTTGTATCTGTATCCTTTCAGCCTCTGAGCATGCTTTCAAGGGAATCCTGACCAATCTTCCCAAACCTGGGGGTGGCGAGTTTGGAAAGTTTTATAGCCTCCCTGCTATGAATGATCCAAGAATTGGTAATTGTCTTTAACTCAAGTTAGAAATTTATAAAAATTTATACACTCGTACCTAAATTTCTGTAGAATAATTTGTTTATTTGGTTTCTCATGTATGCACAAACAGAGAAGTTGCCATACTCTATTAGAATACTTCTTGAGTCTGCAATCCGTAATTGTGACAACTTTCAAGTGACTAAGGAAGATGTTGAAAAAATTATTGATTGGGAAAATACATCTCCCAAGCTAGTTGAGATTCCATTCAAGCCTGCCCGTGTTCTCTTGCAAGTGAGTAGTGGCCAATAGTCCTTAATCGAGAAGTTATAATCAGTAAGCATGTGTCATCTAAAACTTTTGCTTTGGTGGCAGGATTTTACTGGTGTACCAGCTGTGGTTGACCTTGCATGTATGCGTGATGCCATGAATAAACTAGGCAGTGATTCTAACAAGATCAATCCTTTGGTAGGTCCTTTTCACAACATTTTATGTTTGAGTGAGTGATATATTATTGTTGTTTGAACCATGCGTTAGATTCATAGCAATGAATATTTGTCTATTTTATGTCTTCATTATTGTGTGTGTGTCCTGAATAAGTGAACACCATTTAGTTCTTTGTTACAACTACTAATTAGTTTGACCTGTCTCTCCTTCAAACTTGGAATTCTGGCTTTATAGTTTTCTCATGCTATTCTATATTGCACTATTGTGGTTGCAGGTTCCTGTAGATCTTGTCATTGATCATTCAGTTCAGGTTGATGTTACAAGGTCAGAAAATGCGGTGCAAGCAAATATGGAGCTGGAATTTCAGAGAAACAAAGAGAGATTTGCTTTTTTGAAGTGGGGATCCAATGCATTCCACAACATGCTTGTTGTTCCTCCGGGTTCTGGTATTGTGCATCAGGTATCAGAATTTGAGAACAAAATTGCTTGGTCTCTTGCGAGGATCTAACATATTGCGATACATAGATGTTTCTAGACAATATAAAAAGTAATACATATTACATGTGACCTCCCTTTGTATTTCTATTATATATTGAATGAAGCATTCTTTGCTAAGTTGCATTTTCGTTCTTACTTTATACTCAAGTAAGTTTATTTGGTATGGAGCAATCAAGAGTAATTCAGCCGGATACCATTTCAGGTTAATCTTGAATATCTTGGACGGGTTGTTTTCAACAATGACGGCATACTATACCCTGACAGTGTGGTTGGAACTGATTCCCATACCACTATGATTGATGGTTTAGGAGTTGCCGGGTGGGGAGTTGGAGGTATTGAAGCAGAGGCAGCAATGCTTGGGCAGGTAACTAATGCTGTAGAATTATTGAAAATTTTCCTACTGTACTATTACTGAAACTTGATTAATTTATGGTGTTCACCTATAACATCTTGTTTGTTCTTACATACTATGTTATGCCTTGATGGTTATAAGTCAATTACTTGTACATAATCAATACATCAACACCTTGTTTATTGCATCTATAATTGTGCTCCTTGGATATATATTCCTTCACCAAGTTAGAGAGAGGGAAACTAGAGAATTAGGTCTATTAAGTTTAGCAATTAGGCTGGTTATAAGGGGTTACTTTCTCCATGCTATCTCAAGGGAAGAGGCATTGGGGAATCACCTGGAATAATTTCCTGTTGTATGCAATTTTAAAATGTAATTTTGTACTCTATTTTTACAAGAGTCTGTAGAAACTTCAAGAGAACATGCACTGTACCCCATATTTCTTTTGTATAGGCACTTCCATGCATATTTATTCTGGAGTTTTTAAACAACTCCTTCCCTTCCCTTCCGCTTCAGTCTTTTCTTCCTTGATCGGCGTATGTCTTACAAGTTTTGAAATTCATGTAAACCTGGCACACACACATATATGTACATATATATATATATATGTATATATATATTCTTAAGTGTACTTTTTATTTGTCATCCACTCTTGCTTTTATGACTACTAGCTTTTTGTTCTAGTGATAAATTGGTACTATAAACTCCAAAAAGCGCAATGAACTGTCCTATAAAATTCTTGTTCACATGAAATTCTTCAATCAAATCATCGGTTTTCTTACCCTTGCTCTTGAAAATAATATGCTTAAAAGTTCTGCTGAAAATGTCGCCTAATGCTGTAATTCCCATATTGACAGCCAATGAGCATGGTTTTGCCTGGTGTTGTTGGGTTCAAGTTATCTGGAAAATTACGCAATGGTGTCACGGCTACTGACCTGGTTTTAACAGTGACACAAATGCTGAGGAAGCACGGTGTTGTTGGCAAATTTGTTGAGTTCTATGGTAATTAAAGCTGAAACTTGTGAACATCAATTTCCATGCTTCTGAACTGGAAAGACGAGAAGGTTTAATGTGTATTTGTGTGTAGGGGATGGAATGGGTGAGCTATCATTAGCTGACAGGGCAACCATAGCAAACATGTCTCCCGAGTATGGGGCAACAATGGGGTTCTTCCCTGTAGATCATGTCACTTTGCAGTATCTTAAATTAACTGGAAGGAGCGATGATACTGTAAGTTTTCTCATTTATATGCATTCCAGTGTTAGTATGATAATATATCTTTTTTTCCTTTCCTCTATGTCTCTATGCGTAAACCTTGTGGATATTCTTTGGTTAAATTCAGGTGGCAATGATAGAAGCTTACTTGCGTGCTAATAAAATGTTTGTGGATTATAACGAGGTAAGCTTACTTGCAATGATAGAAACTTACTTGTCCATCTAATCTGTAATAAGTTTTATTCCCAGTTGGTGCAATCTGATGAGATCTTCGCTTATCTTAAATGCAGCCTCAACAAGAAAGAGCATACTCATCTTACTTAAGTCTAGACCTTGAAGAAGTTGAACCCTGTGTTTCAGGGCCAAAGAGGTGTACATTTTTGTGCTCACTAAAAATTGCTGCCACTGATTGGTATTTTATATGTTTGAGCATATAACAGCCATTTACTTGCAATTCTTGACAGACCTCATGATCGGGTTCCTTTGAAGGAGATGAAGACTGATTGGCATTCTTGCCTTGATAACAAAGTTGGATTTAAAGTGAGTTTATTAATACTTCTTCAATGTTTTTAATCACCTCTTTTGAGCTATCTTAACAGCTATTTATTTTTAATATTCATCTATTATTGTCTTAATGAGCCTCAGTCATCTTCTTTTACTGTGTTGACGCCAAGCAGGAGTGCACTAAAACTATATTATCTTGTTGCCAAAAATTGTGAAATTACTTTAGATAAACTATCCGATCTTAAATATACTGTGTTATCTTTCAGTCATGTGTCTGTAAGGTATTTTATAGTTCCCATTGCTTCTAAAATTTTATACTGTGATGCAGGGCTTTGCTGTACCGAAGGAGGCACAAGAAAAAGTGACTAAGTTCTCATTCCATGGACAGCCAGCAGAGCTCAAGCACGGCAGTGTCGTGATTGCCGCTATTACAAGTTGCACAAATACATCAAATCCCAGTGTTATGCTTGGGGCAGCCCTTGTTGCAAAAAAGGCTTCCGAATTAGGTTTACAGGTCAGTTGTGGTTTAGTGAGTTATGTAATCTTATACTGGTATTCATGTGAATTCTCAAGTTTGTTTACTTATTTAATCAGCTTCAATTATGTTTTCCTTCTGCTATGACATAATGTTTCTTCACTATTTCTTCTTAAAGCTTAAGCTTGATAATTTGACAGGTCAAACCATGGGTAAAAACGAGCCTTGCTCCAGGCTCTGGAGTTGTTACAAAATATTTGCTCCAGAGGTAGTGCTTGTAATAACAAACGAAATAGTTCAATTGAACAACCAGTTATCCTGCAAAAGAATTGTTTCCCACTCAAGATTTTTTTTTTTTTTTTGGCAGTGGGCTGCAAAAATATTTGAATCAACAAGGCTTCCATATTGTTGGATACGGCTGCACAACATGTATCGGAAATTCTGGGGATTTAGATGAATCAGTTGCGTCTGCTATATCGGAAAATGGTATTGTTGCACCAAGATTCTTGTTCAATTGAGCACTGGCTCTATCTGGTTCCAAAGCATTATTTCAGGATTATGAAACTAATTGTTAATCTTATTCATTTTGGGATTCTTTTGTAGATATTGTCGCAGCTGCTGTTCTTTCTGGGAATCGGAACTTTGAGGGCCGTGTTCATGCTTTAACAAGAGCAAACTACCTTGCTTCGCCTCCTCTAGTTGTTGCCTATGCCCTTGCTGGCACGGTAATGAATCAGTAATGGTTGTACTTTTTTCTGTTTCTTGTTAGTTTTTTCCCTATTAAGAATGCTATGGTGGGAAACTGAGAAATGGAAAACATGCTTTATAGAAGAAAGGGATGAAACATGCGGTCATGCGGATAGTGTATAGACGACCTAAACTATTGTTACCGGATGTATGTATTAAAAGATTGAAAAAACTGACTAGGGGAAGATGCATCTAGTAATTAGTTGATGGGACTTAGAAACGGAAAAATATTTTGGATAAATGGTTAAATGAATGTCAAAAGAAAAACACTTTAAACTTTAAAGTAATAGTAGAAGATTGTCAAACCACACGTATGGGTGCCTGCCTGAATTTGCTAAACCATAGACTGCTAATTAAAAAAAAAAACTGATACAGATAATGACTTTATGTGGTTTGGATTGAAGAGACCCTTGTGCCTTGCACTCACTACATCAATGAAGAAGATGAAACAACTCTGCAAAAAGTAAAAACCCTCAGCTCGAGTATGTCTCCAGACTATTTCCGAACTGTAAGCTGAGATACTCTCATAAAACCTAACCCAGGCCTTTTATAAGTAGTCTAAAGCGATTGGGTCAGATCTTAGATATAAAATGGGTCAAAGTAGTTGGCCTTGCTGCACTGCAGATGAACCCTTGAAAGATCCCTGTCCATTTGCTTGAAGTTGGGTCTGTTGCCCCAACCCAACTATGGACTGTAGGCTTAATATTCCTGTTGGGCTGCAGATAATCTTGTGTTGGATCAGGTGCAGGTCAAATTGGGATACAAGATTAGCGTATGCATTGGGAGATGGAAGAAAAAGAAAAAACTATGTGGCGGTAGACATTTTAAGAATGTGAATTTATTTCCTGAAAAATAAAAACATGTATATCCTATAAAACGATGATGGAGAAACTGCCACATATACAACTATATAGGAATGGTGGAATTTTAGAGAGGTTATAAATAGTTCAGAATGAAAGCTGTAGAAGTGTGTTAATAGAATGTTAAGTTAATTAGAACTCTTTGTGATATTAGTTAATTATGAACAATGGAAGAAAGATACATGGGATGACCGATTAGGCTGTTTGCGAAAAGACAACAATGAGATAAGGATGTGTCACTAAATGATTTTGTAAGTGCATGCACCATATAGTCTCCATGGAAAGCTACTAGATGACAAGCTCTCTATCCAATTTCAGAGAACAAAATCCTTTTGTGCTTTAGTTTTGCTAGTTAATAGTAATGCTGTAGTATCACTGCCGACCATTGTTATTAAAGGTGCGCCTAGTCCCAATGCAGAGTGAAACACGCCTCTGGGTCCTTGTTTGGGCTAAGGCAAGGCACATTCAGTAAGGAGTGCACCTTTCGCCCTAGTGCCTAGGCGCAAGGCATGGCCTAGGCGTGCCTGGTGGGAGTTTTTCAAAAATAGCCTTGGGTAGTTCTTTTCTTCTCCTTTCTACCATCCTTTTCTTCTTAGTCTTTCGTCTGTGTTTCTTCCTTTGTTACAAGTCTATCCTATATTCTTCTTCTATTAAATTTTCTTCTAATTACTGTTTTCATCATCTTCTTCTGTCTCTGCATGTAGCTTCTAAAATCTGTACTGTAACATCAATATTATGGTTTCTGAATAGTGAATTCTGCATTATAGCCATCATATATGTATATATATATATATATTTTGTGAGTGTGTGTGTGCTAGGTGCTCAGTTAGACGACCTTTGCACCTTTTTGCCTTTAATAACAATGTCACTGACTACATTGAACAAAAACCTACTTTCTGTTAAGAGTTTTAAATATTCAGTCTTCACACTCGCATATTAAGGAGTGAATTTTTTGCCAAATCCTAGTACAACTATAAGGAGCAAATTTCTGCTAGTTGTAATAATATTTTTTTCCCATAAGAAGTGCTAGTAGTTATAAATTATTAAATTTGATGTTTATAAATTGGTTTAAAATATTAGGTCGGTTAACTTCATCTCGCTCTCTCGTAAATATACACAGAAAAAAAAAGAACAAAAAAAAGAGTATTGTTTGTACGTACTCTCAATTTAACTGTGCATTCCTCTCATTTGTAAGTTGTAACAACTTAACATTAGTTTTTGGTCCAAAGCCTTGGTCTAAGATATATTGAATTTGTTTTCCAGGTTGACATTGATTTTGAGAAAGATCCAATTGGAGTAGGTAAGGATGGTAAGAATGTCTATTTCAGGGATATCTGGCCCTCTACCGAAGAAGTTACAGAGGTACCAATTTGTAACCTTGCAGATCATTTGACAAAGATGTTATATTGTAAAAATAAATTAACTCAGAATACTGTACATTTTAGGCTGTTCAATCTAGTGTATTGCCCGAAATGTTCAAGAGTACTTATGAGGCTATCACAAAGGGTAATCCCATGTGGAATGAGCTATCAGTCCCTGCGTCCAAGTTGTACTCGTGGGATCCAAATTCTACTTACATTCACGAGCCACCATATTTCAAGAACATGACCATGGATCCTCCTGGACCCCATGGAGTGAAGGATGCCTATTGCCTGCTAAATTTTGGTGACAGCATAACAACAGATCATATCTCACCAGCAGGAAGCATTCACAAAGATAGTCCCGCTGCAAAGTTCCTGCTTGAACGTGGGGTTGAGCGCAAGGACTTCAATTCTTATGGCAGTCGTCGTGGTAATGATCAAATCATGGAAAGAGGAACTTTTGCCAACATTCGCATTGTTAACAAGCTATTAAATGGGGAAGTTGGCCCAAAGACGGTTCATATCCCCACAGGAGAGAAACTCTATGTGTTTGATGCAGCTGCTGTAAGTTCCTTACTAACACTTGGTGTATTTGGAGTCCTTCCTTTACTCCAATCTTTTTGATGTGTTAACATTTTCAGATGTTGATTTCTTATTTAACTTGTAAGAAAAATATTGGCTTCTTATTCATGATCAATCACACCTTTCAGAGGTACAAGGCTGCTGGTCAGGATACTGTTGTCTTGGCTGGTGCAGAATACGGAAGTGGGAGCTCTCGAGATTGGGCTGCCAAGGGCCCAATGTTGTTGGTGAGTATTTGTATATTGGGCTTAAAAAAGTTATCATGCACCATTTTGTTAACTTGGCTTAATTTTTTTAGTTAAAATAACGAGGTATTCATGTACAGGGAGTCAAAGCCGTCATTGCAAAAAGCTTTGAGAGGATCCATCGCAGTAATTTGGTAGGGATGGGTATTGTTCCACTTTGTTTCAAGGCCGGCGAAGATGCGGATACACTTGGACTCACCGGTCATGAGCGTTATACAATTGATCTACCAACTAAACTTAATGATATCCGGCCCGGCCAAGATGTTACTGTTCGTACTGATACAGGAAAATCTTTCACTTGCACTGTCCGCTTTGACACGGAGGTACATCTCACGTCTGTTCTGCTTGAAAAGTGTTTGTTTTTGATCTAGTGGAAGTGTTGCGCGCATGAGATCATGTTTTAAATTAACACTAAATTTTATATGCTTTTGCAGGTGGAACTGGCTTATTTCAATCATGGAGGCATTCTTCCATACGTTATTCGGCAATTAATTAAGCAGTAGGTGATCAGGTTGTTAGTTTGCGGCTTTCTCTATCCATGAGCCTTTTCAGTTGTAAAATGTGAGAAAATAAAAAAGTTTTGAACAATATAAATGTCCATTTAAAGGGTGGGAATTTCTAGGTGACTACCTAAATCAGAGCAAAGTTTAATTTAGTAGAAGAGCTAATTTTTGTAATAATTCTTATTGGGATCAAATCCTGTTTTCATCGGAGTGTTCGTGGGTGGAGTCGGAAGTGGGGTTGGTGTACGGGAAGGATTACCCCATTGTATATCCCGTGATTACGAAAAAGAGAGAAAATGAGTACCCCATTCTTCCTCGTTACTCCCACTTCCCTCCTATTGATTTTATGTAAGAAGAAGAAATTGATGGGTTCCAGAGCCAAGTTTAAATGTTATGTTAGCATAGCCCTTCCTGGTAACAATTTCTTTTGTTATAGTAAAGTCCTTTCTTACAACAAATTTCTTTTCTTATTTTCTTTTTTAAGAATTTTTTTATTTTATTATCATTGATGTTCCTTCTGCTTTGTTTTGAGTCGAGCTAAGGTAGCCCTCCCATTGAATTTCAAATTTACAATACAAGTCAAGTAATTGAGTAAAAGCTTACATAGAGTGAAAGTACTTTGGGGACACAATGAAATAGTGAGTTACATACACAAAACCTGTACTCGTCTTATAAAATAAATACATAAGGCAGGAATAAACCTGCACTTGTCTTTCTCGTTAACACATGGCAATAAGTTATGAGTCCTAACGTCAGTTGCCACTAATAATATTAAATTTGGTAGGTATCCTCTGTGTGTGTGTGTGTGTATATATATAGATATAGATATAGGTATAGGTATATAGAAATTTCTTAACATGTGTCTTAGGAGCATATGCTAAACATACAGTTCAAAGGTATATTCTATTAAATTGTGTGCATATTTTTTTAATTTCTGTATTTGCACCAAGTTCAAGGGAATATGCACACAGTTCAAGAGAATATACTCTTGAATTGTGTGTTTAGCATGTGCTCTTAAGACACATGTTAAGAGGACCCACGTGTGTGTATATATATATATATATCAATCATGTTGAACTTTGAGTTTCTCTTAAAAAAAAAATTTAGATTGCAATCGTCTGTAGAGAGTTGAGACAAATAGACTAGCCCCCATCGTAATATTATAGTCCAATACAGAGACCGCTTCATTTTTAAAATGTAATGATTTGTGTTGGCCATTTTGTAGGCAAGTAATCTCAAACTGCATGGATACAAAAATTCCTCTTTCCTAATGCCTGTGGTAGCAGAGAAAACTAATTACTCCATCAAAGACCACTTTCGGCGGTAACATCAATCACCAAACTTTCAAAAAAATTTGGAATTATCTCTCACATATGCATGCAAATATATATATATATATATATATATCATATATATATATATATATTTCAGATCTAGTCATGAATATTTTGTGAAAAAATACTCGTCATCATATTCATTTAAAACAAAACCATCTTTATACTATGTCAAAAACAAAAATTATTTAACACATCCGCCACTCAAATACTCCAAACACTGCCCGCTGCATGTGGAATTTGATCACACCTACAATATATTTTTGTTTTTGTCTGATTTACTAATTGAAATGGATCCCCATTTTGAATCGTTAAATTATGCAATCAATATATACAATCTATAACAACGAGTTGCACTTAAATTGTATTAAATTAGATATCAAAATGATTTTTCTTATACAAAGATTAGACAATTACAAATTCTTTCCTATGTAAATATAATTAATTTATATAGAATTGCCAAACAGACTTTCCAATTTAAACCGTCTGCAATCCAAATACACATGAAATGTGCGAGTCGAGCCAAAAAACAATTATGTGACCATTTTCCTCTCATGTGATCATTATCATTAAAGTATGGAGAGTATACTGTATATGGACTAAAGTGATAGCCGCCATCATTTATTTTTGCAGATTAAATCACATATATACCTAGCTTAAATTTGTCCATGAGCTAGTTAATTAATTCAGAGCTCTTTAATCTTCACCACCGCTGCACAGCCGGCTGCTACCCACCCCACGGTGGCAACTAAGTACCGGTTAGGCCAATTAAGATGGAGACTAGCGAAAATGGTACGTATAAGCTCATGCCATCAAGTGATCAAGCAACAGCACTATTAACACCAAATTCATCGGAAAAACACGAGGAATCCAGCAGTGAACTAGAACGTATATTATCGGACGGAGATGTAGCTTTATTCCGGCGACTCCTGCCGGCTACATGGATAGAACTAAGGCTACTGTTCCGGCTAGCCGCTCCAACGGTGATTTGCTACATGATAAACTACCTCATGTCCATGTCCACCCAAGTCTTTGCCGGTCACCTCGGCAATCTTGAGCTTGCTGCCTCCTCCCTTGGCAACAACGGCATTCAAACCTTCGCCTATGGTCTCTTGGTAATGTATTCATATTCATTCTCTCTCTTCACATCTATGCAAAATATAGTAAAGCATATTAATTACAAGAAAGTAGTGTCTTGTGATGATGGATGCAGATAACTTTCATACATAGATTTAATGATTAAAATTTTACAAGGAATGAAAGGCATAATTACTAATTCTGAATAAAAATTAACTACTGACAAATTTACATAATTAATGCAATAAATTGTTGATCTCATTCTTACAGAATTACATACTTCTTCGAGTACATGGATGGGTAAATCCAAACATGTTCTCCAAGTGGATACGTTTTGGAATCAATAATGCTCGCAATTATTTTTTTATTTTTTTTATTATCAAATATTGTCTCATATAATGTGTCATGACTGTATTGATTAAGTATATATGTTGTGATTGGTTATATCATATAGCACAATTTGTATTATTCAATGAAAATATATTTGAGGCAAAAAATTTGAAACCCCAATAACTATTACTCTTTTGAAATTGTTCAAGAAGTGATCGAAATACTTAAGAAATCCTCACCCTTATTTTACTTCCAACCATAACTTCGCAAAGGCTAGCTAAATAGTAGTAATGCATAAATAAAATTGGGAAACCTGGTTAAAAAAACAGAGTTGTATGTAGCTAGCTACACAAATCACAACTATTGTGGTTAAATTTTCATATAGACATGCAGTCATTCATAATTATATCTCTCGCGAAAAATTAGATCGATTAATAATAGTAATTATAACTCACTATTCTTCATCACTTCATGTATGTGATAACCTCTAATGACGTACATGAGCATGTAAATGCACATTTATTTACATGTGAACTGGCACACAACGACCATCACACTGAATAATTTATTCTTAATTTCCTTCCTTTTATGCAACTATATAATTAGTAATTATATGTGATATTGATAGATAGGAATGGGCAGCGCGGTTGAAACTCTCTGTGGACAAGCATATGGAGCACACAAGTATGAAATGCTAGGCATCTATCTTCAAAGATCAGTTATCCTCCTCAGTGCAACTAGTCTCCTTCTCACTTTGGTCTACATTTTCTCCAAGCCCTTCCTTATGGTACTTGGCGAATCGCCGCAAATCGCATCCGCAGCTGCAGTGTTCATCTACGGCCTTATTCCTCAAATCTTTGCATATGCCCTAAACTTCCCTATACAAAAATTTCTACAAGCTCAGAGCATAGTCACTCCAAGTGCATACATAGCGGCAGCTTCACTAGTTCTACATCTCATTTTGAGTTGGGTTACAACTTATAAGCTTGGGCTTGGATTGTTGGGGTCGTCACTGGTACTGAGCTTTTCTTGGTGGGTAGTTGTGGTGGCCCAGATTATTTACGTAATGAAGAGTCCATTGTGTAAGGATACGTGGGCTGGGCTTAGCCTAGAGGCATTTCATGGGCTCTGGGACTTCTTTAAGTTATCGGCTGCATCGGCTGTGATGCTGTGCTTAGAGGTATGGTACTTTCAGATTCTTGTTCTGTTGGCTGGCCTGCTTGATCATCCTGAATTAGCATTGGATTCTCTTGCTATTTGGTAAGGAAAAAAAAATGCCCTTCTCTTTTTGTGCGTCTTAATTATTTTTAAGGAGAAAAAACCTTATCATAAAGTAATTAATTTCAAAGAAAAATTAAATAAATTAATATAATCAACTGAAATGTTTGACCGGTGCCAATGGCAGCACTACAATATGCGGATCGGTTTTTACAATCTCATGTGGGTTCAATGCAGCAGCAAGGTCAGTCGCTCCCTCTCCATGAAAATTAGGAGAATGGCCTTTGAATTTCAATTCTAAAATTTGAGATTGAGTTACCAAACATAACTTCAAAAAATAAAATAGATCGAATTACGAGAATTATATATGTTGATATGATATGATCATGTCATGTACATGCATGCATGCAGCGTGAGAGTGGGGAATGAGCTTGGAGGAGGAAATCCAAAGTCGGCGGCATTTTCAGTAGTAGTAGTAAACTTGGTCTCTTTCTTCATCTCAGTCATAGCAGCCATAGTGGTGCTACTACTCCGGGATGTCATCAGCTATGCCTTCACTGATGGTGAACAAGTTGCTAATGCTGTCTCAGAACTTTGCCCACTTCTGGCCGCTAGCCTCATACTTAACGGAATCCAACCCGTCTTGTCTGGTAATCCAACATAATTAATTAATTACTCTTATTTTCAAAATTAGAGATTTATTCTAAATCAACCATTTTTTTAATGAGAAATTTATTTTTCAAAGATATCCATGACATTAATTATTAATGATTTAATGTAGTAGTAGACAACATAATAATAATACTCAATCTACTACCCAACCAAGATATAAGTAAGGACATATTATGAATTGAATTTGAAGGTGTGGCTGTTGGGTGTGGATGGCAAGCTTTTGTTGCTTACGTGAATGTGGGATGTTATTACGTGGTTGGAATCCCGCTAGGTGTTTTGCTCGGTTTTTACTTCAATCTGGGTGCTAAGGTACATACCACTTACCAAATTATCATTATTTTTATTTTTATTTTCATTCCCATAATCCCATCCATCGCTAATTCCATACAAATAAAGTAAATGAATATAGAAGATTATACTTAAAATTAATTTGATTGTATGGTAAAAATTAATTGTAGGGCATATGGTCAGGGATGATTGGTGGGACAACTATGCAAACCATCATATTAATATGGGCCACATATCAGACGGATTGGAATAAAGAGGTTGGTAAATTGTATATCAGTCCCTTTTATATAATCAGTTAATCTTCATCTTAATTAGTTTCCTACTACATTAATGTTTTCACCTTTTGATGTTATTGAATTTTATTAATTGATTGTAGGTGGATCTAGCTATGAAGAGGCTTGATAAGTGGGAGGATAGGAATAATAAGGAACCACTTTTGATCAAGAATTAGAATTAAAAGATGCATAAACATGCGACTGTATCTTTTCTACTCAATTAAGCTTGAGGATGAGTACTGAGACCATGCAGTATTGTTCGAACTAGTCAATTTGTGTTGTAAAGCCACCGAGAATAACAATTTGAATAACCATAAATTGATTATGATTGAAGAATACTAACGGATTTATAATTTAAGATTATATATTGTCCAATCATGAGTATATGATTTGTAATTTGATACATCAATAGTGTTGGGATTTTCTCATGAATTTTTAAAGACGTTGATGACTTGCTAAAATAAGGTCATTTAACGTGTTTGTTGGCCCATTAATCACGAACAAAATATTGGATCATCACAAATTTGAAATCCATGCAAGGTACGAACTATCTATTTTATTTATTAAAATAATTTAATTATAAATTTCTCTTTTAAATTATATATATAAGACAGTAATATTTTATATGATTTATTTTATTTTATTACGAGATTCATGCATGTATATATTCATTGAATTTGAAAATATATTATTATAATTATGTAATTTATATTTAAAAATTAATATTTAAATTATTCTTAAAATAATTAATTAAACTAATTTAAATAAAATCTGCTCAGTAATTATATATTTGTATCGATTGATAAGGGATTAGGATCACGAACCTAATATGGGCAAGATGAATGGGCCTATCCACCGCATTGGAGTGTACTAACAAAACAACTACATTAAAATATTTAAATAAATAAAATATAAAAATATCTCAAAATTAGCAATCGAAATAAATTTTCAACATTTTCACTTTCTTTCATCAATTTTAATTGTTTTTACTAGCAGTCTACTAGTCTAGGAGTGTAATGCAATTATTGCATAGCACTCATATATTCATGTTGCTGAGATGGCAAGGTATTATTGGTTATAGAGCATAGGTGTAGTGAGAAGTGGTCATGATATGCAGCACAGTAGCTGACTAGCTGTATTTATTCCCTTCACGTCATCACCTCATGACGCAAACGGAACCATTACCGTCACGGAATCTCAGTCGGTTTATCCAGAGAGCCTACACAAACACCTCCATTAGCTTACTCCCTCACCACTTCCACGTCATCAACATAAGAAATTTGACTTAAGTTACCATAATACCACTGGTCAACAGCTGTCCGTTTTTCTCAGCGAGTATCTTATCCATTTCTACCCACTGCGAGTGTGGATTGTTTCCACCCTCCCTTCTGCACTTACCACGTCCTCTGTACCCCCTTCCCGCCAAAACGAACGAGAAGAGCTTCAATTCCATTTTCTGTTCGAGATCATTCTTTTCTATAAATACCCCTTACCAACTCTTAATTACTTTCACATTTCATCTCTCTCCGTTTTTCGAAAATCGGAACTCTCTTTTCCTGAAGAATCATAGTTTGAAAAGAGGCACCATGAGAGGACCTAAGACTGTGACGATTGCACGCAAGAAGCTCGATGAAGAGTACTCCTGATTACTTTTGTGTTTTTGAACACTGAACAGTTTAACTATTCGTCTTTTGTTCTTGTTCTTCCGATTTGATTTTACTTTGTGATTTGAAGTTTGACGAAGAAATGCAAAGCTGCTGCGTCTGATTCGAAATCGAAGAAGGAGAAGGCGAGCAAGAAGAATTCTGGTGCTCCGAAGCGTCCTCCCACTGCTTTCTTCGTCTTCATGTGAGATTTATATGCATAGTGCTTCGTTGTTTTGATGTTCAGTTTTCACTAATTTTAGCTTTCTGATGGTAATGATTTTACAGGGAGGAGTTTAGGAATTCATTCAAGGAGAATTTTCCAGAGAACAAATCAGTTGCAGCCGTGCGTTGTTTTACGCTACCTTTCTCAGTATTTGGATGTTATTCGATTTCATTCCTAAAATTTCAGTTACATTCAGTTTTGGTTTTTGAGAATGCGAAGAATCAACTTATCTCCATTGCTCTGAGCTTTAGTTAGTTTCTATTCTACACTGTTTACTTTCTTTGAATTTAAAGAGTTAGTACTGTGTAAATTCTTAGTAACCGTAACGAACAGAGTGCTTGTGTATTCTAAATTGTTTTCTGAGATCTGCGAGTTTCAGGTTGGAAAAGCTGGTGGTGAGAAATGGAAATCACTGTCTGATGCTGTAAGATCTTATACTTTCAAAGGCAATTAAAGTAAAATTATTATTACGATTGTTAATCACATGAGGAAATCAAATAATCTGATATAGATTATATTGGTTAGTTTTTAAAATCATGTTATCTTTAGCAGAAGTTCATCCTAATTTATGCTATGTTTTGGAGAAAGCTTCTTACGTGGCTAAGTCTGCTAAGAAGAAGGCAGACTACGAGAAAGCTATGGAAGAGTTCAACAACAATACTGTAATAATACTCTTCCTTTTTTTTTGGCATTCTTTAATTAAATCCTGGTTGTTTTAATACTGACTTCATATATTTTGATGAGTTCTGTTTAGTTTCTTCAGGATGAGTTGATTATCATGATCTTTGATTTTTCTTGTCTTTTGATTATCTATAGAATGGTAATGGAAGCACTGGCACTACTTCTGATAAGTCCTCTACTGAGGTCCATGATAAGGCTGAGCAGGAAGTGAGCTCTTAGGTATACTTTTTATTCATTTAAACTATTTGAATTACTTCAGATCTTCTTTTATATTGATAGTGCTTGTCAAATTGTGTGCAATTATAGATAATGTTACATCACTTGTATGATAATTGCATGTGAAATTGGTTTATATGTTGTCTAAATCTCAATGACTGCAAGCTCTGATTCTTCTAACCAAAAATTGTTCTATTTTGCTGAGGTGTTGTCAAAACTTGAAATTGCATTGTTCACGGCGTTGGTGGTGTTTTTTTCTCTTGTTTTAGGTCTTAATTTACTTTTTTGCTCTGTTTATTGTTGCAGAGGCACACAGGAAGATGAAGCTTGCTATATAGGGATGGATTTGATAGTACTTAGTAGGATAAATAAAGATAAAAATCTGGATAGTTTTTCTGACTTCGGGTTGTATCCAGTGTTTGACTGTGTAGCTTGCTTAGTGACTACGAAGTGCTGTTTCTAGGATGGTGTTGAATTTGATAACTGTTACTAGTAGTTCTACCTACTCTGTTATCCGCATTTCTTTTTTTTTTTTAAAAACTGTTATCCGTATGTTCTTTTGTAATATCCCCTTATGCGTTTTTGTGGTTGTTTTTTCTTTTGGACCTTGCCGTTCCGAGCAAATTCTAGTTAAGAGAGTTAATCCGTGGAGATTTGGTCTATTGAAAGTTTTAAACTGATCTACGTGAATATGGGAATACATTAGATGAAGAAACTTTTGGAGTTTGTTTTTTTGGGGGTGGGGTGGGGTGGGGTGGGGTTGGGGGTTTAATTTTGGGATTTGACTATTGTTGGAATACTCATGTAGTAAGTTGTATTCTGAACATGCATTAACTTGTTATAGGTGAATTTGAGAAGAAAAGGTTTTGATTGACCAGTTGAAGTTGTTGACCTGAAATGCGGGAGAAGTTCTGGAAAAAACTTTGTCCCAACCTCATTACAACAAATGCAAGAAGCTCAATTTCTCTTGCCTCTGTTTCTCTAGTTAATCTTAACTTACGAATATAAATTAATTACTTTGTCCTTATATTAAATCTCTCTGTTTATAAACAGATGGTAATATAGAAAATATAAAAGATTTACGTAAGTCTTTTTTTCCCTCCCAAATCCGTTCATATATAGGCAGAAAATTTTGATCCCCAACATTTCAAGTGTGGATTACAACTTTACCCTTCTATTAAATTTCAAGTATGGATTACAACTTTACCCTTCTATTAAACCTTTTTTATGTTTACAAAGAGAGGGTAATATACTATTAAGCTCTCATATTTTTGAGTTGTTTTTAATGGATAAAAAAGTAAAGAAAAGGATTGAAAACATGTTCAATTTTTTTGTCAAAAAATTTCATTTAAAAATGGATGAATTTGCGTTAAAACTATATATTATAAGCAAAGTTTTTATAGTACCTATTATATCCTTTACTTCCAAAACACAACGGTATATATAATACGAGGATAGAATAATAATCTAAACATAAAATTTATGTTTTAACCATGATAAAGATAAGTCAACTCAAAAAACAATGCTCAGTATAAAAATAAGTTATTCGTTTTTTTTAATTAAATTATGTTGATAGTAGATATTAGATATTGACTGATGTGGATATATGAAATATGAATGAGTTAAGAAAAGATTCACACATTATTATCTTATGAGTCTTGTTATATATTGCAATAAATTTAGACCAAATTATAATTACAAAACTTATTAATATATGAGATTGGTGGGAATTATAAAAGTGCATACACATCTCTCCAAAAAAATTATCATTATTACTTAATCGTGTAACTGATAATCAAAAAGTCGACATAAGCATATGCATTTGCAATTACCATTATCTTATCTTATGGCTTAGATTTCATATCGTTCACAATCCAACTTTGTAATCATATTTATCCTACACACACACATATCACACACACACACACACACACATATATATATATATATATATATGTGTGGAAAGTGATCCATAACAATTATTTGTTATGGCCACTATTCGAGCAACTTTATCTCTAGCCTTTCATTTGTAGATTTAACGAGGAATAATTGATTGGACAAATAGCTTGTCGCTACTTAGTAGCGGAAGTGAAAAACTTAGAAGCCGTTTGGGAAATTACCAAAATAACTCCCATAAAAAATTTTAAAAAATAACTTTTGCATCCCTATATTATAGCCGCTAGAAGTGATTCAAAATATTTGTAGCCATTTATTAATGCATGAAATATATTTATTATAAATTATGCCATAGTAATTTATTATTATTTTTAAAAATGTTATTCAACAAATTCTTATCATTTATTAATTATTTTTAAAACAGGTATTATTATTTAAATTAGAACTAAAGGCCTTATATATTATTAATTTATAATCTTAATTTGAAACAAAATGATTGTTATTAAGTTGTTCCCTCAATTTACTTCATCAAAAATTGTAAGATCCCCCATTCAGTATACATGAATATTATCATGTTATTATTAGGACCAAAATGCCTTATATATTATTAATTTATTATCTCAATTTATAATAAATGATTATTATTAAGTTATTAACTTAATCAAATCTTGTTAATAAAGTTAGTTGAACAATAACATAATAACAATCGTTTATTATAAATTGAGATAATAAATTAATAATATATAAGGCTTTTGGTCTTAATAATAAATATACTTCATGCATTAGTTTTGACTTCAAATATTTTGAATCACTCCACTGCCGCCGGTCAGCGAGTGTAAAAGTGATTTTTTTTATATTCTTTATGAGGGTTGTTTTGGTAAGTTTTTTACTCTCGCTATTAAGAGTAGCAACATACTATTTATCTAATCAATTATTTTTTGTTAGATTTATAAATGAAAGACTAGAAATAATATTATTAAAATAATATTTATAACAAACAATTGGATCACTTCTTTATGTGTATATATATATATATATATTATTCTTCATAAATTATTTTCAATTCTAAATTACAGATTCAGTCCTAGAAGGCAACAATTCAAAAAGTCTCGTTTTAAAGTGGCGCTGACATCCCAAAAGGGTTTTAGTTTTTACACAAAAATGGGAGAATAATCAGGGAGGGTTTAAGGGCTATTGGACAAATAATAATTTAGTACTTATTTAAAAATAACTTATAAGTCATTAATAAGTTGATTCGTCTGTTTTGCTAAAAAAACACAACTTATTCCTTCAACCTAAAAAACCTGATCTAACGTAAACACAGCCCTCTGCAATACTCTGCTCTCTTTCTCTCTGCGCTCGATCGTCACTCTCCTGCGCTCGATCTGCTCCAGTCTCTCTATTGGCCTTCAATTCCTAGCAGATCCAGGTACCTTTCCTCTTTGTTTCTCCTTTTTGCTGAAACAAGTAATTTCTTGTTTTCCTGTGATGGAATTGCTTGTTTGTGATTTTGAATGTCGGAATAATTATTTGTAACGTCCTGGTGATTTTTCTCTCTACTTTTTCGATCTAGGTAGTTCCTCTGATTATTGCAAAAACCCTAGTTTTGGGACCTGGTAAGATAGCTAGGTTGGTATTAAATATTTTTAGATTGAGCTGGATCAGGTAAGATTGCTGGGTTGGTATTAAATATTTTTAGATTGAGCTGGATTAGGGTATGGAGTAGCTTCATTTCAGAGTGTTTAGATGTTGAGACCTTCATATGGGATGGGTTACTTCTTAATCTTTGTTTGGATTGAAGTTTTTAGGTTATTAGTAAAAACAACTATGGAAGTATGACTTCCTTTTGCTTATCAACTACATTGTCCTTCATGCATTTGTGTCTCCTTGTTGATCGGTGTATGGACTTCAATGTTTGTATAGTAAGTGGAAGTATGACTTCCTTTTGTTTATCTAAAAAATATGTGTTGTTTTTAATTACTTGATCTTCCTCACAAACAAACTGCAATTACCTAAAAGGGTTATTAACGGGGATTGGTTTTGGTTTAGAATTATGGTTTAAAGGTGGGAAAACAATTGAGAAGAAATGGAGAGAAAAAGAAGAAAGATGCAATAAAGTTTTTAATCTATAATAATCATATAATCAATCTCAATGTCTAAGTGACTGAAGTTCTTGGCTTTAGTAGATCTAGTAATGCTAATGAACGAATATGTTGAAGTTCCAGAACTGCTCATTTTGGTAGCTCAATATCTATGTATATATATATATATATTTATCTCTCTTATATTTCTTTTTGTATTTTCCAGATGATATTTATCCGCCCAACCATTTATAACAACTATTTCCTTCCAAAAAATCAATATTTTCTTAACGTGTGATTCCCTTTCCATGTGTCTGTACATATATAATCTTATCTGGATTTGGTGATGGAATGAAGCCCAGGGCCATGCCTGCAATTTTCGTAGAAATTTGAAGTGGTATATTTACTACTATTTTTATTTTTTAATTTCTAGTTGTTTTTGTAATCTGAGCTCTTTGTAGATATCGTTATTGACTATATATGGTTTTTAAAACACAATTTAACTAATTTGGTCCTGTTTACATTAGCAGGTGTGCCATGTGGATAATTATTATCACTCATTTCTTTATGTTGTTGTCTCAGTAAGGCTTCTAAATTACAGCTTAAGCACAGGAGTAAATAAAGAAGAAAAATGAAAAGTGTAAAGATGACTTGTATATTGGCATTTGTCTTTCCTTTTATTGTTACTCTGTTTCTTCTTTTATTTTCTCTTTAAATCTTTTCCTTTCTGTTGTGGGTTTGGTTGTTGGGAGTGGAGGTAGTTTATGTGGAGTTTATGTTATTGAACGTACATTTGGAGTGTGGAAGGCAAGATGGACTATTTTGCGTGATATGCCATTTTTCTCAATTGAGACACAAAAACATTGTTATTGCATCAATGGCCATCCACAACTACATAAAAAAAAAGTCTAGCTCAGACAAAGCATTTCAAGTAGTTGAGAAGGAGGGATATCGTCCAAAAGATGTTATTAGTGGTGGTGATGACAATGTTGTACATTGGGGTGGATCTACTTTAATTAATAATGCTTTAATTATGCAAACAATGAGAAATAATATTGCATTAAAAAATCTCTAACTTGAAATAAGATTGTAGTTAATCTATTTAGAGAATTTGTTTAGTGTTTTATTTAATGAAGTTGTGGATGATTGTTATGATATGATATTGAATCAATGTATCTTCTTATTATTGTCCTGTTTAGTAATATTTACATTTGATATTAACTTGTAAGTCATTATCAGCCAAACACCTTCATAATTTGTTTTAACTTAATTTCTAACTTATAAGTCAAATTGGTACCGAACGCTTTTACTTATAAGTCGCAACTTAAAATAATTTATAAGTCGACTTATATTTTAACTTTTAAGTCATTTTAAAATAAGTCATTGCCGAACGGGTTCTAAAAGCCATAATCTTCGTCTTCATTCTTACCTATTTTGAAGGACAGGGATATAAAAAATGGTGGGTCGAAAGGGAACATGTTACGAGGAACGGCGCAAGAAGACATTAGAAGAGAACAAGAAAAGGATGGAACAACTCAATATCAATAAACTTTCTCAATCTCTCTGCAAACCGGTGACTCACCTAATCCTTATAGATCTTATTTGTATAAATTGAAAGGGTAGTATCAAATATTGATTTCTTGGTTATTCTTTGATCTTAATTATTGATTATTACAGAAGAAGGTCCAGCCTCGACCAACTCGCCAACCAGTTAATCTTTCTTTAGTCCGGAGGTCTACTCGTGTTGCAGACATTAGAGAAGTCACTCTCTCTCTCCCTCACACTTCCAATTGATTGAAAAATTATGCCCCATAAGTTACAATTATGCCCACAAAAAAAGTCTCATTTGTAAAATTTGTGAACTTTATGGATATATATTTTCCCCCATATATTTATGCTAGATATAACGATATATTTTTCTTTCATTTAGTTTAGTAGTAATATGATAGAGATTTGGGATGTTAAACTTAACAACAATATATCACTTTATAGTTTATAGCATTAATTTATTTTTATTTTTAACAAATAAGGCCCTTTTTTGTGGGACGAAGGGAGAATTAAAAAATATATTACATTTTTAATTCTACTTCTAAGGGGAGGGGGTGATAAGGTTCGGTTCTCTACTCTCTTGTTTAGCCGTCCTTACCACCGGGTTAAACTCTCAAACCTTCCATAAGGTGCAACTTGAAGAAGATTGTTTACGACGACTTTTTGATCGCCACGTACGTACAAGTATAAGTAAGTATTAATGGTAAATCTGTTGGAGATATGTGTAATAAGTGAGATTCTCTTATAATTTTATCGGGTCTCATCTATTGATATGTTTCGCAGTTGTAATTCGGTACTAATTTGTTGTAACATATAACAAGACTCTTAGGTAAATTCTCCAAATCCCTTTATATGGAGTTTTGATTACACTTATAAAAATGCTAACTATCACCTGATCAAGTAGATAAAATTATATTTAAGTTGAAATATATACAACTTATATTCCCCCATGTTCATAACTTAATTGTGCTATTTCTTCGTTGATTCATTGTGATATATATTCCAAAATTTGTGAATCTATTTTCAAATATATATAACTATCAACAACTATAAAATTAGTCAATCAATATTATTCAAATAAACCAAAATAAAAAGCCAATCACTAGATAAAAGTATCATCAGTGCCCCTCATCAACATAAAGGTTTTGACCAGAATCATAGATTCAAGAAAGCATACGTAGAAGAGAGAGAAACCCAATAATCTATAGATTGCATATGAATTTATTACATTGTGAATTGGAAAGAAATCCTATTTATACAATGGAAAACACAACTGCTATTCTAACCTGCACCTAACTAACCAACAGAATACTATGATCCGCCTACTGTTATTGTGCTACATAACTAACCAACTACCATACCTACTACTATACATCAAGTCCATGTATATTCCCTAAACCAACTGTGGCTGCACAAGTGACTCTAATGCACTGAGCAATTCATGTCTTCAACTGAGAATCTGTATTAGCTTGTACACAATTACTGGCAGCTCGAACATCGTTTGTGGAGTGTAGAACTTGACTTCTTTTTGTATCTTCAATAGATTTCAGTCCTAATTTACTAAAATTCCACTGCACAACAGCTGTCCACTGTTCTCAGCAAGTACATTATCAACTTTTACCCATTGCGAGTGTGTTTTCTACCTTGTGTTACCATGTCCATTTGTGACTTCTTCCCGCCAAAGCAAACCAGATATTGCTTCAACTACATTTTTCTGTTGGAGTTTTTATAAAAAAAATAGCTCCCTACTAACACGCATTTCATTTGTCTGTGTTTCTCTCTCTCTCTCTCTCTCACATACACACACACACACAGAAATACGCGGAGACAATTGCACAAAAGAAGCTCAATGAAGAGTAAGCTTTCAGATTTCGTGTTTTTTACTTCTCAAAATGTTTTGAACAGTTTATACATGTTTTGTTGATCTTCCATTGATTTAATTTGATTTTTACTTTGTGATGTGAAGTTTGACGAACTCAGGTGCTCTGAGGCGTCCTCCCAGTGCTTTCTTCATCTTCATGTGAGATCTACTTTTGAATTCTACATATATAGTGATTCTTTGTTTTGATCTATAGCAATTCTTTGCAGTAATTTTTGTTTTTTGTTTCTATCTTAATGATTTGACAGGGAGGCGTTTAGGAAGAAGTTATTCAAGAAGTATTTTCCTGAAAACAAATCAGTGGCAGCTGTATGTTGTTTTAGGCGTCATTTCTAAGCATTTTGATGCTCTTCAATCAAATTTTCTGCAATTTCACTTACATTCTTTTTGGTTCTATACATATGAATTCCTCAACTTAACTTCATTGCTATGAGCCTTAGTTTCTACTGTTACAAAATCCAATATTAGAGATACATTTTTGACCTTTAGAAGTCAATCTGTGAAATCCTAAAATTTTAATATAAATATGTATTTATTTGATTCTAGTACAAACAACTATAATTATTTTAAACCAACTTTTTCCATATATGTTGCTTTCACAACTTAAATGAATTCATATCAATTTCGTATTTTAGGATTCGTAAATTGACTTCCAAAAAGTTAACATGTATATCTAATTTTGGTGTTTTACAGTGATTGCTAGCTTAAACATTAAGAATTAGTTATATATATTTTCTAAGCAACCGCACTGAACTTAGTAATTGTGTATTCTAAATTGTTTTCTGAGATATGTGAGTTTAGGTTGGAAAAGCTGCTGGCAAGGAATGGAGATCAATGTCTGATTCTGTGAGATCTCCTACTTCTCAATCTTCATTCAATTAAAGTGAAATTATTTTGCAACTGTAACAGTGGTCATGGAAATGGTCGATTGCTAATTACACGAGGAAAATCAATTTTTGTTGCAGCTTGCAAAATTGGATCTATATTAGTGGTTTAATGTTTATTAAAATCACCTTATCAGAAACACGCCAACTGATCCTAATTTGTGTTATGTTTAGGATAAAGCTCCTTACGTGGCTAAGGCTGCTAAGAAGAAGGCAGACTATGAGAAAGCTAAGGTAGAGTTCAAGAATAAAACTGTAATAATACTCTTTTCATTTGTTTATAGTGCTACTGTTATTGTGCTACATAACTAACCAACTACCATACCTACTACTATACATCAAGTCCATGTATATTCCCTAAACCAACTGTGGCTGCACAAGTGACTCTAATGCACTGAGCAATTCATGTCTTCAACTGAGAATCTGTATTAGCTTGTACACAATTACTGGCAGCTCGAACATCGTTTGTGGAGTGTAGAACTTGACTTCTTTTTGTATCTTCAATAGATTTCAGTCCTAATTTACTAAAATTCCACTGCACAACAGCTGTCCGCTGTTCTCAGCTAGTACATTATCAACTTCTACCCATTGCGAGTGTGTTGTCTACCTTGTGTTACCATGTCCATTTGTGACTTCTTCCCGCCAAAACAAACCAGATATTGCTTCAACTACATTTTTCTGTTGGAGTTTTTATAAAAAAAAATAGCTCCCTACTAACATGCATTTCATTTGTCTGTGTTTCTCTCTCTCTCTCTCACATATACACACACACAGAAACACGCAGAGACAATTGCACAAAAGAAGCTCAATGAAGAGTAAGCTTGCTGATTTTGTGTTTTTTACTTCTCAAAATGTTTTGAACAGTTTATACGTGTTTTGTTGATCTTCCATTACGATTTAATTTGATTTTTACTTTGTGATGTGAAGTTTGACAAAAGATGATTCATCTGATGATTCTGATTCCCAAGTGAAGAACTCAGGTTCTCTGAGGCGTCCTCCCAGTGCTTTCTTCGTCTTCATGTGAGATCTGCATATGAATTCTACATATATAGCGATTCTTTGTTTTGATCTATAGCAATTCTTTGCAGTAATTTTCGTTTTTTGTTTTTTCTTAATGATTTGACAGGGAGGAGTTTAGGAATTTATTCAAGCAGCGTTTTCCTGAAAACAAATCAGTGGCAGCTGTATGTTGTTTTAGGCGTCCTTTCTAAGCATTTTGATACTCTTCAATCAAATTTTCTGCAATTTCACTTACAAGTCTTTTTGGTTCTATACATATGAATTCCTCAACTTAACTTCATTGCTATTAGCCTTAGTTTCTACTATTTCAAAATCCAAAATTAGAGATACATTTTTGACCTTTAGAAGTCAATTTGTGAAATCCTAAAAATTTAATATAAATATGTATTTATTTGATTCTAGTACAAACAACTATAATTATTTTAAACTAACCGTTTCCATATATGTTGCTTTCACAACTTAATTGAATTCATATCAGTTTCGTATTGTAGGATTCGTAAATTGACTTCCAAAAAGTTAACATGTATATCTAATTTTGGTGTTTTACAGTGATTGCTAGCTTTAAACATTAAGAATTAATTATGTATATTTTCTTAGCAACCGCACTGAACTTAGTGATTGTGTATTCTCTAAATTGTTTTCTGAGATATGTGAGTTTAGGTTGGAAAAGCTGCTGGCGAGGAATGGAGATCAATGTCTGATTCTGTGAGATCTCCTACTTCCTCAATCTTCATGCAATTAAAGTGAAATTATTTTACGATTGTTAATTACACAGAGGAAAATCAATTTTTGTTGCAGCTTGCAAAATTGGATCTATATTAGTGGTTTAATGTTTACTAAACTCACATTATCAGAAACACATCAACTGATCCTAATTTGTGTTATGTTTAGGATAAAGCTCCTTACGTGGCTAGGGCTGCTAAGAAGAAGGCAGACTATGAGAAAGCTAAGGAAGAGTTGAAGAATAAAACTGTAATAATACTCTTTTCATTTGTTTATATAACACTGGTTCTTTGAGTTTATTGTGTGATTACTTCTGTTTAGTTTCTTCAGATTGTGTTGATTCATGATCTCTGATTTTTATTGCCTTCTGATTATGCATAGAATGGAAATGGAAGCACTAGCACTGTTTTTGAAAAGTCTTCTTCTGAGGTCCATGATGAGGCTGAGCATGAACGACCTCTTAGGTATAATGATTTTTCATTTTAATTGTTGGAATTACTTTAGGTTTTCGTTCTATTGATAGGGCTTGACAAATTGTTTGAAATTATAGATAATTTTATGTGAAAATTGTATCTGAATTTGATTTATACATTGTCCAAGTCTCAGTCTCAGTGGCCACAAGTCTCTGAATTTTCTCACCAAAATTTGTTTTATTTAGCTCGGCCATTAGCCTAAAACTTGAAATTACAGTTTTCACGTTGCATTTTCAGACTTTGACTTTGTTTCTCTGTTGATTATTGTTGCAGTGGCATGTAGGAAGATGTTGCTTGCTATATAGGGATGGGTTTGACGGCAGTTAGTAGTATAAATTAAGATAAAAATTTGGACAGTTGTGATTTTGGGATGTATCCAGTTTATGTCTCTGTAGCTTGCTTAATGACTATATTGGTGGTGTTTATAGGATGTTGTTTAATTTGTTAATTATTACTTGTAGTTTACTCTCTCTCATCTATATTTTCCTAACATACCATGCTATCCACATTTTCTTTTGGAAACATCCCTTCTTCATTTTTGTGGCTGTTTTTGCATCTGATGTGAATCTACTCCTCGTGTAGAATGTTGACAATGGGGACCTTGTGAAACAATTATATTTCCTTTTTAAGTGCGATCACCTGAACTAAGCTACATGTGGAGCTCAGCACCCTTTTTTTTGTTCTTTTTTTCTCAGTGATCAGAGGGCAATTCTGGCAGAAAGAAATATGTTTGAAATGGAACGTTAGGAGATTTGATGTCTTGTTTCTGCTCCACGTGAATATGGCACAAATATCATGTTGATGGAGAAGTAGCTCTCTGAAAATTTTTGTGCATTAAATTACTGTTCATTGTTGGTCTGTTCATGCATTTGGAGTTTGAATTGGCTCTCCTAATGTATTATCTTGGGTTGTAACCCAGTCCCAGCTGACTAAGAATTCAAAGGCAACAGACAAAGAATGGCTTGCGGTAGCACTAGATAAAAAGCCTTTTTGGATGATTAGATTTAAAAATTCCCAATAGACTAAGATCCTTAAATGTTTTACGAATAATTTGAACACAAAAATACCCAACTCAGCAATTTTTTTTGGGGGGGTTGGTTTTACAACTTAATTCGATTACAGAACCAACAGCGTTGCAACATGGACTTTTGATTAAAGGTCAAATGTATGCGTTCTTGTCTCAATTAAAGATGGGTTATTTTCGGGACTTCAACCATGTTACTCGCAAAGGGGGAGAAAGAGTCATCCCATCAACTTGAGCCCACTTCAACAAAAACATTTAATTCAGTAATTTATGGCCTAGTAAAATAAAAAGGTCTTTTTATAAAATAAGTGGTTTCATTTTGGCCATGAATTACTGAATTTGGTCATCTATGGCCGTTCATAATTTTCACGTCTTTAGAGAAAACAAAAGGTCTTTTTCTGCAATAAAATATACCAAATTCAAAGCCACTTATTTTATGTCATGAAGTTTTAAGGCAGTTGAATCTATAGAAAATGTATATACAGCGTGGGGTGGGGTGGGGTGGGGTAAGAACAATCTCTACAAATGGTTGTCGGGTCTACGTAACAACACAAAGTTACCTGGTCTGGTCTGCCATTCTTCTCGAAAAATAGGATTATATTGCCTTTTGAGTATCTTAGTAGCATTCTGTGGGAGCATCAACACCATTTTATACCCTCTTGGCCCCTCTTCAGGTATGAAGTCAACCTCTCATCTTCATGATCCTTCTATTGTTATTTTCGTGATCCTTATATTGTTATTCTGTTTGCTCAAGTTGGTTAGTTTACAATCTTGACTTTTTGTAATTGTACATAAATATTTTAAGCTGGTGGGGATGAGTTGAGATTCATCGACTGAGATCAAGTATACGAAACTTCCCTCTTTTGGGATTTAGATTTCATATTTCCTTTGAAATATCTTAGTTTGTCGATAGTGTATCTAGCGACTCTTAAAACTGATTTGTTATTGAATTGAATCTGCTGTTCAGCCTCTTCTGTTTTATGGCCTTTTGATGGTTTGACTCGTGGAATCTCAGGGACTAAAACTGGTTAACGGCCTCTGGTTAAACATCTTTAAGTCAAATGTATTACCGAAAGTGTTGTTATGTTAAACTATACTAATATTTTTCTTCTCACAACATTAATTGGTTCCCATGCCTGATTTGTCTAATACAACTCTGCTTTGAACAGAAAACCTAGAGCAGCACTTTTATAGCTGTCGAGATTTCGTGGTGAGAAAAATCTATGAACGGAGAGTATTGAAACAGCAGAGGAATATGGGTCACAAACCGGATGATATCAAAGGTGGTGAAGGCTCCATCAAGGTAGGGGCTACTGGCAGGGTGAGCGCTTTGATGATACGTGAACTAGAAGACTGCAATTCTGTATCTCGTAAAAGGAACCCCAAGAGTGTCCCAGTTTCAGTCTGTTGCGGTGCGTCTGCTTCATCTAATAAAGCAGGCAGTAGGAGTAATAATACTGTCCAAAGGACGCAGGGAAACATACAAGGGAAAATGCACAGCTATCACATTCCTATGCTCGCTTCGCAAGACATTTCTGTAGATAAGTCTCCTCCTGTAAGAGGTAAACTTGAAAATAAAAGGTCTAAACTTGTTGAGATTGTGGACTTAAAATGTGGGAGAAAGCCCGGAAAAGTTTGTTCCAGCCCCATTAGCAAAAAGCTCAATTTCTCGAGGCTTCCTGTATCTCATTAAAATCTTCCCACCAATTTCGGATTCTGGTTTTTAAGCTACAGATATGAATAGGTCCATACATTAATATTGGATGGAAGGAGATCGAATTAAACACTTTGCTCCTGTTTGATTATTCAATTCGATATAAAGCTAATTGTTGTTGTTGTTGTTATTATTATTAATTTTTTTTTTCGTGGGTGCGAAACTTCCGTGCATCCCTGGGTCACTTGGCTCTGTGCGTGTAAGGTTTTTTTTTTTTTTTTTTTTAATCTGCTGGTTCATCTAGAGACGGTAGGTTTTTGAACCAGGTAGCAGTAAACGGTACCATAGTTTGCTTAATATAATTAGGGTGATGCTAAGAGTCTCAAATTTTGTCTCAAAAAGTATCTCAAACGAACGATGTGTCATCATAATATTGGTTGAATAGATCTTATTAACTATGCCATTAATTATGACAATGTCATGTAATTTGAGATCAAAAATTTGAAACCCCTAACCAGCAATCATACATCCACCAACTATCTAATCGTTATAAGATTTGACTTTGCAGTACATTATTTTCATTCTTCAACGCCTAGCGGCTAGCAGGCATCATCCATAGATAAAAATCACATGGACGGTGCTAGGCTAATTTAAGGCAGTCGACTTTCCACAACCATAATATGTCATTAGTAATAAGATAGCTAACTTAAGATCAAGCAGAAGAATTACATCATCAAAATGGATGCTAATAAATGGACAAATCCCATCTGCAAATCTCGGCTCTAAAACCATAGTTTTCAAAGCATTATTTAGCGCAATAAGAAAGAAATAGAAAGAGAATGCACTAACAGAAACAAACTTCTAATTTAAGAGAAAAATAAAATAAATTAAACTTTCTTCAGAATTAAATATATTGCCTTAATCTTCCAATTGACAATTATCCTATATAAGTACAAGTTAGGGAGCTCATAATAAACATTAACCACAAAAATTGTTTGTTAATTGACAAAACTCAACAACCCATAATAAGATAAAACATAGTATAAGATTAAGGAAAAAGATAGTTGATATTGTCAGATCAAAAATGTTATTATTAGAGCAATAAGTATTGTTTAAAGGGTTAAGTTTTGGTAATACATTGTAAAAGTGTCGCTAATACATTGTAAAGCGTCGTTAAACATATATTTACTCTAGCAATATCAATAACCAGAAAAAATCATATAAAACAAAATTGAAAACACCCACAAACAGAAACCTGCACACACACACACGTTTAAAGCCAAAATATAAACAAAGAGAAAAAGGGGGAGTGAAATGATAGAAACAGAAAACAAAAACCCACTCCGCATCCGATTGTTCACACACGGTTTGAAAAAATGAACTACATGTTACACATTGAAATGCCTAGTTGTCTAGTCAGTACAACAATACAGCCGAATGCAATTTGGCAAACAAGAAAGTGGATACCGAAAATCATAGCAAGTACAATATAAAACGTATTACTTCTTTTTCCCAGCTTTACCTTCCTTTCTTCTTATCACTTCATCAGCATATTTCACTCCTTTACCTTTGTATGGCTCTGGTGGTCTCCATTTCCTAATTGAAGCGGCAAATTGACCAACCTCCGATTTATCATATCCACTTACAATGATTCTAGTATTTTCTTCCACTTTCACCTGCAAGCCTGCAGGAATGGTCATTCTGACCGGATGAGAAAATCCAAGACTTAATACCAAGTCCTTTCCTTCTAACGTTGCACGATACCCTACACCAATCAGTTGAAGTCTTTTATCAAATCCTTTAGATACACCCACTACCATGTTGTTGGTAAGAGTCCTGAAAAGAATACGGCAAGAATCCTGAAAATGAGCAAGTACAGCTAATACTAAATAATGCTAGGGAAAAAGGTACAAAAATACTATGATAAGGCTCTGTATCATTCAATGTTAAAATTCAACTCTTAACAGCATTTACCATGACCACATTTAGTGAAGACTCCACAGTTTTTGAGTTTAGCAAAAAATTAGGGAATTGATATTTCCGCAATGCTCCTCTCACATGAATAGTAAATGGGATCCACATGAATGTGAGTGAAACCTTGTCGAAATATCAATTTTCACTTAAGGAAATAACAGTTCCCAATGGATATCTAAAGGGGAGATACCATTGATAACCTCAAGATGGCGTTAATAACCTCAAGATGCCATTAATTCCCCAGTGCATTTCTGAAGGAGAGATTGAAGGGAAGGATTAGTTGGTCTCCAGAAGACCTGGATACCTACTCTGCTAACAAATTTCTCAAAGATATTGGGAGAACTATGGATATAGTTTTCCCATCCAAATTGTTGCATTTAGCTTTTCCAAGTATCCATTGTTAATAGTAACACTAATGCACCATAATGAAACCTAGGGCCTCCACTTCACCAACTAACAAGAATAACAAGTTTTTTACCTTCAATCTTTCTTTTGTTTTCACTCTCATGGAATTATGTATCTCTTACATTCAAGCAACATGAAGTATCAAGGTAGAAGCATAATTGGAAGTCAGCCCACAATGTTCACATTTTACAAAAATTTACTAGCATTCAGCTATTACTTTAAATTTCTCAAACTCAACTAGCAATCCTAGCTATGTATCCATTACTTTTGACATAAAAAAAGGAACTACTGTCCTATCAAACCATCTTATGTAGCAATTGTTAAGCTCAATTCAACAAGTTTTGATACTGACTGTTTTGGATTGACAACATGAATTTGAACTCTTCCAGGGTTCTTTGTGAACACAAGAATCCTCAATAAAGCATCTCAACTGAAAACTCATTGGACACATGTACATAAGATGTCATCATAGTTCTTGAATTACAGAAAAAGGAAAAAAATGTATTCTTGAATTATAGAAAAAGAAAAAAATTGTATGGCAGTACCTGAATAAACCATGCATTTGGTTCGCCCTTCTAGTCTCCACTGCCTTGTTGACTTTAAATAACCCTGACTCCTGTTTATCAAGTTTTACTTCTCGTGGATAAGTCAGTGCAAGCTCTCCTAGAGGACCTTTTACTTTAAGATCTTGGCCCTCTAATATGAGTGTCACATTAGATGGCACTTCAATTGGTTGCTTCCCAATTCTGGATTCTTTACATTCTACAGTCTTCCTCGTGAAACCGACATGAGTGACGGGAAAACTAGAAACATAGATTCCGTTTCTCTTCCCCAAGAAGGCAGATCTCAAGTTGCTGACATGAAGGAAGAGGAATACGAATTAGGTTTACGAAGGTGATAAAAGCACTAACAATGACATGAGAGACCCTTTTGCACAACTAGACCAGCTGTTCCGCTCTAGTTTCAAATATACAAGGTCCTTATTAGAGGGTCAGACACCAACTAACTGGAATTATCATTTTTCAACTTTTGATGAAAAAAGTTGATTCAAAGCAACAAGAAACTTCTTTCATTAAAAATCCACATGGCTAAAACATGAACAAAACCTTAAAAGATGCATAACCACCCGAGGATGTCATATCTCTAGTTAATTTTGCAATTTCATAACTAAAGTCCATATGTATACAACTATACATCATTGACAATTGCAATATTTGATGTGTCTAATTCAAACTGTTTAAACTCTAGAAAGTACAAAAGCGGATAGTATAATAAACTTCAATTTAGGATATCCCAAACTCTAGCCACCAAATTTCTTATTGATTACATTTAAGACAAACTTTTTGGGGAAAAAAAACTCCCATAACAATTAAAATCATCACAATTTTGCTAAACAAATTCCCTTTACACCAGAAAATTAGTAACTTATATACTTGCATAGTAATAATCTTACACAACTTCAAAAACCTAATGCTCATTGAGTACCTCCTTTTTCTTGTGTGGTAATTAAGTTTAGTAACAAAAAATGAAAGATAAAACATACATCCTAAAGGGCCATTCCCCTGGAAGTTTGAAGGATAAACCCCTCAGATAAATATTTAAATGCATCACCTGATTCGCCCATATAAACATGCCCAACATATTATTATCAATGATAATGATGAACAAATAATCCATTGTTTCCATATTGTTGACAATATTTATAAACACACACTACAAAGTTCCATCTTTTATCCACAATAATAGTATTTACAAGCAGGTCCAGAACACATAAAATTCCTCTACTCTAACTCAACAATCAAGAGAAGTAATTCCCCAAATTCAAACACCATTCACCAATACCCGTTATTAGTTTCACCCAAATTCACTATTAAACATAAAATTCCCCATACCCATATCAAGAACAAGCCATAAAAGACCATATTCAGCGGTAAACAGTCATACTCATTGGATATAGATAGATACGCAATGTTGAGGAAGAAGTGCTGAAATCAATAATAACAACAATATAAAATGCTTTGAAATATTACATGTTCACGTATAAGTAGAAGGATGATTAGAGTGCAGACCTGGTTTGGTAAGAAGCAGTGACCGAAGAAGCCATCGTCAATTGTGAGCATCAGATAAGAGTTAAGCCAAGGCTTTTCGACTTGTTATCCGCCATGAGCCTCACGTCTAATGACTTAATCGCCCCTCTTGTAGGATGACAATCTCGACTGTACCCTTTTATATTCTACTGTCCTTTAACACAATTCGTTTGTGTGTGTGTGTGTGTGTGTGTGTGTGTGTGTGATGTTTAAATTACATGTTTTGTGGTCTAAATTTATAATTTATAATTTTTCTGCTATAATTAATGACGATAAATTTTTTCTTAAAATAACCGAAGTATCGTGATTTTAATTTTAATGAATGTGTGAGAGAGGATAGAAGAGGAGTGAAAACCAATGTTTTAAAAACATACTCCCTCCGTCCCATAATAAATGTCCTAATTTGACTTTCATGGTCAAATTGACCATTTTTAAAATTAATAAATCTTTAAAAAAATCAAAATATACGCCAAGTAATTATAACAATAATAAACTATGGAGAATTTACTACAAGTGTCAAGTTTCGGAATTTGAAAATTCTATATAAATATTTTTAATTAATAATTCAAAAAATGGTCAATTTGACCATGAAAGTCAAATTAGGACGTTTATTATGGGACGGAGGGAGTAATTTCTAATAAGTATTCATGTGTTATGGCATATAAGTATACTTATTTTTAACAATTCCTTATTAAAATTCACATTAGTAATCAAAATTACAGTTTGATTAAAATTTGAATATTTTTGTATTTCTCCATTCTTAAATTTGATATTTTGAAGTCTACTCAAAATATTTTCGAAGTTATTATTGATATGAATTTATTTAATTTTAAACAATAATACTCTTATACAAATTATAAGTTATCCAAACAAAGCATTAACAAGTTTTTTTTTTAAATGTTAAATGAATCACAATAAATTTCAATTTTAAAAATATTTGTATTAACTTTAAAAAATTAAATTTGATCATTTTATTTTGGAATGAAATAATTATTTTCTAAAAAAAGTTAATACTATAGCTGAAATTTCAGAATCATATTATTTAAGTTGGTAAAGCAATAAAGTTCATGATTTTTTTTCTTTTTGCCTAAAATATAAGTTTTAAGTCTTAAACATTACTCCTATATATGTAGCAGTAAAATACTGTATAATCTTACATATCACGTGGTACACATTCAGAATCTACATTTATGATCTATCAAATCTGCAAATGGGCCTGCATAAACCATTCCGACCAATCACGTTGGAGTTCTAACTATTCCTCTCTTGACGTCGACTGGTCAAATGCCATTACATCTCTCCTATTTTTTCAATTTGTGTACTATAAAGCATATTAAAGCTAAATGTTCTGGTATTAGAACTGGAAGAAGAGTGATTCTTTACTGCATTAGCAAGACTAGTCTATCTTTTGCTGTCTATATTTGGGAGAGAATAGTTGTATCAAGCACTCAAAAATTCCTTCTTTGGAATTTTATTAGTAGCTTGCTTCAGGTAATCTCACTTCACTCCCCTTCTCTCTCTATCTTATTACATTCACTTCAGGTAATCTATTTTATTACTCACTTTCCATTTATTTTAAATTATTCATCCATGTGGGTTCTTAGTTCCATTTATTTAATATAAACTAATGGCTTCTTGGAATTTGGGGACTTATTATTGTTTATGTATGCGGAACTAACTATTGGTGGTTTCCTATGTGGGTATCAATATCTAAATACCCAAGTTGATTATTCTGGATTTTAGGTTCAGGGAATTGTATATTGTCGTCTTTAAACTCAGTGTTATACTATAATTAGCTTCATTTTAATTAATTCCAACTTTGGTAAACAAAACAGGTGCTTAGATAATTTCTTGAATGCAATGCTAATCTGAGCTGAGGAATCAATTATTCAAAAATGGAAGGCCGTGTACTTATGAGGACAGCAGTATATACATTGATTCTTTGTATGTGGGAGCCCGTGGAAGTTATGGGTAGCAATGGAAAAACCAATGTTTCTTCTTCTTCTTCTTCTTCTTCAAGGCCAACTGTCGTGAATTTCGGAGCTCTGTTCACACTAAATTCAGTAATTGGGAGATCGGCGAAGCCGGCAATTGCAGCTGCTGTAAATGATGTCAACTCTGACTCAAGCATTCTACAAGGAACACGGCTGAACATGATTTTGCGTGACACGAATTGCAGCGGATTTATTGGCACTGTAGAAGGTAAACTACTTTGTATCAAACTGTTTTCAATAAACAATTCTATTCAACTATGCTTTTAGCTTCTATTGCTATTACTATTGATATTGGCTACCCTCTTAGGGTAAGGAATTGATTTATTAGGTTGATAGCATATTACTTAAGTTATTCAGATCAGCCACTGCACCAAAGTTGCTCTTAGTGTCAAATACCGTAGTCCTATTAGTTGGAATGGAGTTACTAGACCCTCATGGTTGGTATTAATTACTTGCCATGCACTAGACCTTGGAACATGTTATGACAACTGTATCATGTACTTCTAATCAGCAATATATTCATTGCCATGAAGAAAAATGAAAGTTGGATCATAAATGATCCACTAATTCTCTTGCTCTTTCTTATTAAAAATAAAATAATAGAGAAGAGGAAATTTGACAGGGCATCCTTGCTCATGTAGCTTTGCAGGTTATGGAGAATGATGTAGTTGCTGCAATTGGCCCCCAGTCCTCTGGAATAGCTCATGTTATCTCCCATGTTGTGAATGAACTTCATGTGCCTCTCCTGTCATTTGGAGCAACAGACCCCACTCTCTCTGCTTTGCAGTTCCCGTATTTCCTCCGTACCACACAGAGTGATTATTTTCAGATGTATGCAATAGCTGATCTGATCGAATACTATAGATGGAGCGAAGTAATAGCCATCTTTGTCGATGATGAATATGGTCGGAGTGGAATTTCTGCATTGGGTGATGCACTTGCAAAGAAACGTGCCAAGATTTCATATAAGGCTGCCATTACTCCCGGAGCCCCAACAACTGACATCAACGATTTGTTAGTTGAAATAAACCTGATGGAGTCTCGGGTTTATGTTTTACATGTAAATCCTGATTCCGGTCTCACAATATTCTCTCTAGCGAAGCATCATGAGATGATGAACGCTGGTTATGTTTGGATTGCTACAGATTGGCTTCCTTCTGTTTTGGATTCATCAGAATCAGTTGATCCTGAGACAATGAATCTCTTACAGGGAGTTGTTGCACTTCGCCATCACACCCCAGATACTTATTTAAAGAAAAATTTTTCAACTCGGTGGAAACACATAAAAGATAAGGAAACACCAAGCTTCAATTCTTATGCACTCTATGCTTACGATTCTGTGTGGTTACTTGCCCGTGCTCTTGATGTTCTTTTCAATGAAGGTGGACAAATATCCTTCTCATATGATCCCAAGTTGCAAGACAAAAAAAATACTACACTACATTTATCAGCGCTTCGTAGCTTTGATCAAGGCCATAAATTACTTCAGATACTCTCTGCAATAAACTTCACAGGTCTAACCGGTCAGATTCAATTTGATCAACAGAGGAATTTGATTCACCCAGCATATGAGATTCTAAACATAGGCGTAACAGGGTTACGCAGAATAGGTTATTGGTCAAATTATTCAGGTCTCTCTGTCAACACTCCTGAAATTTTATATATGAAGCCTTTAAACACATCTCCCAGGGAACAACAGCTTCACAGTGCATTATGGCCTGGGGAAACTACCACAACTCCTCGGGGATGGGTGTTTCCCAACAATGGGAAGCCATTGCGGATTGCAGTGCCTTATCGAGTAAGTTACAAAGAATATGTAAGTAAAGACAAGAGCCCTACAGGGGTGAGAGGATACTGTATTGATGTCTTTGAAGCTGCAGTGCAACTCTTGCCTTACGCTGTCCCTCGCAAATACATACTCTATGGAGATGGTCTGAGAAACCCTAGCTACAGCAATCTTGTGTATGAGGTAGCTGAAAATGTGAGTGTCTAACTACAAATTTAAAATTTCAATAAATGTGAAAATGAAGCTTTGGTGAGTTATGTGTTGATGGTCGGGTATTGTAAGTTACCCTATCAATCGTCTGATGAAATCTACCAAGGACTGCAGAACCCAGCCCCTGAAAAAAGAAGAAGAGGAAAGATAAAAAGTGGACAAGTATATAAGACCTTGAGCATTTATACAAATATTGGATAGAATCTTTGTTCAGTCATTCCATCTACTACATTTACATATATGTGTATAAAATTCTGCAAGGCTAGTTAGGACAGACTTTAGTATATTTTGCTATAATTGCTTCAAAGTTTATGGTTCATGCTGATGTATTTGTTATGGTAATTATCTTAATTTGCTTCATTTCTTCAGAATTATGATGCAGCTGTTGGGGACATTACCATTGTCACAAATAGGACAAGGATTGTGGACTTTACACAGCCTTACAGGGAATCTGGACTTGTTGTAGTTGCTCCAGTCAAAAGAATTAAATCTACTGCTTGGGCTTTCCTCAAACCATTTACTTGGGAAATGTGGGGCGTCACTGGTGTTTTCTTTCTTTTAGTGGGAGTCGTTGTTTGGATTCTTGAGCATCGTCTGAATCATGAATTCCGTGGTCCACCAAGTCAACAACTTATTACAGTCTTCTGGTAAGTGGTCTGTCCTGATATGATATCAGTTGTTGTAGTCAGACACTGGATGTCACATAGGAAGATGATTACAAAGGATATCAGTAAAGGATCCGAATGTCGCTAGCCATGCACATCACTTAGAAAAACAGCATTCTTATCTAATTATAATCATATATATATATATACACACACACACACACGCACACACATTAAAACAATTTTGTCCAAGTCTGTTGCTAGCAAACCTTGACATGCATAAAAATGTCAAATGGGACTACAAGTTTTGAATGGAGGGATTATTATAACTTTTGTATTAATGACATCAAGCTTAAGGTACTTACGTAATTTAGCTAATTTTACAATACGATTGGCTAGTCTACAAAAGAATTGCATGATAAAACTTTGTACAATTCTATTTGAGCTACTCTGGCCTGGTCTCTTGAGTTTAAGTACACCTACTTTGCTTTGGGGTGTAAAATATACTTTTACACATTTACTAATATGGCATTCAAATTGCAGGTTTAGTTTCTCAACAATGTTCTTTTCACACAGTACGTAGCTCATGCTCAATCCGTTAAGCTTTCTTTCCATCATTTCCTTTATTTCCAATTTTATCTCATGAGTTTTCCAGTGAATATCTGTGGTATTGGAGAAATCCATGCTTGAAGTTCCTAAGTCTCTTCCTTGTTTGGAATCAACGCAGGAGAGAACACCGTTAGCACTCTGGGACGCTTGTTGCTGATCTTATGGCTCTTTGTAGTGTTGATAATCAACTCAAGCTACACGGCTAGTTTGACATCAATGCTCACGGTGCAGCAGCTGTCATCGCAGATTGAAGGTATAGACAGCTTGATCTCAAGTAACGTACCAATTGGAATTCAGGACGGATCATTTGCATATAATTATCTGATAAATGAACTCAACATAGCTGAGTCGAGAATCAGAATTTTGAAAACCCAGGATGATTATGTTAATGCCCTTCATAAAGGTCCCAAAGGTGGTGGTGTAGCTGCAATTGTTGACGAGCTTCCTTATATTGAGCTCTTCTTGGCCAACATCAACTGTGAATTTAGGACTGTCGGACGGGAGTTCACAAGGAGTGGATGGGGATTCGTAAGTACCTTCACTCTACAAGCCTAGGAATTAAGGCAAATCAAGCTTTTCAATATAAAGATTGCAGATAGATACATGTACATATATAAATGAAACTTTCTAAATGCAGACAATATTTTTTTAGGTTTAACAGGATACTTGATTAAGTTTAGTAATTTTCTCTTTTTTTACCCTCTTCTTTTTTCTGTTTTCTAGAATAAGTATAGTAAAATCTCTAATTCATATAGCAACAATGGCTGGCCAGAAGGAGAAATACTTCCAAGTATTTTTTAAATTAGTTGCAAGTTCTGAACTGACATTTCCCTTCCTCAACTCAGGCATTCCAGAGGGACTCTCCCCTTGCAATTGACTTATCAACTGCCATTCTTCAACTTTCCGAGAGGGGAGATCTACAGAAAATTCATGACAAATGGCTTTCGAATAATGTGTGCTCTGGACAAAGCAACGAAGTTGATGTTAGCCAGCTGTCTCTCAAGAGCTTCTGGGGTTTATTCCTTATCTGTGGCACTGCATGCTTCATTGCTCTTGCTCTGTTTTTCTGTAGGGTTTACTTCCAATACCGCAGATTTAGCCCAGAGATCGAGGAAGATACGATTGAGAACCCTGAACCTGCAAGGTCTGCTAGACGTTCCACTAGTTTCAGGGATTTTGTTGATAAGAAAGAAACCGAGATTATGGAGATGCTCAAGTGGAAGACTAGTAGTAGTAGTCATAGCAAGCCACAAGCCACCCAAATCTCAGATGGCCATCTCAGTCCACCTTCCTAAGGATCTTTATTTTTTAATATTTTGTATTACGAGATAGTGTTACTCGCAAGTTCTGTATTATTCGATAAATTTAAGCCGAATTATAAATACAAAATTTATCAATATATGATATTAATAAAAATTATAGGAGAACCCTAGTTATTACGTGTCTCTTAATGAGAATATTTATCATTACCGTTAACAAGAAGAATGTCAATGATATATTAGGGTTTTTTTTTTTTTTTTGATTCTTACCTGCTGTTGTCGGAATTCGCGTATCTTGTGACCCAACAAGCTTTTTGTGTTGTATAAGCTATAGGATATTCCGAACGCTCAGCCGAATTGTGATTGGGCCTTGGACCACAACCCAGTCTGTTCTTACGAGCGTTTTCTCAAAATTAATATATTCTATTTAACTTCTAAAAACAATAAATCTTATAGCCAGTAATGTTATTTAAATGGACTTCAAACAATCAAATTTGAGATACCTGTTATATATTTCAATTACGTTTTCTTTGCTTTTATTAATTTGTTTTTGTTCAATATAGAATTCAAATAGACGAGCCGTTCTCATTCATATCCAATAGTAAGCAACCAAAATACATTTACACTTTAACCAGACCATCCATATTCCAATGGATTGAAGTCTATTATATGTTCACATAAATATGGAGGAATGCAAATCTTGAACATGGTGATTGGAATTTTAACTCATCGCTGCACAAAGTTTAGAATTGTAAACTTGGAACTCAAGAGAAGCTCTAAGTTGATGAATTAGATCTATTAGTAGTAACATTTATTCAAAATCAGCAAGGCAAAATATTAGCGATGGTTCCACTTGAAACTTTTATTATCCATAAAAATTCAAAGAAAGTAAGAACCGAACTAGAAATAAGGAGATCTTTTATATCAAAATATCAGTTGAAAAAAGAATTAGGCAGGTGAAAGGGAATTTTCTTGGACACGGCTTTACTCAAGTTTTACTTCTCTCTTTGGGGGATCCAATTGCAAATAAGAGAATGGCTCAGTTGGCTCTTCCCTGCAATCCAAACACAGGTTTCACTTATCAGTAAAAACAAATGCTTAATAATGTAAATGACGCGTTTCAAAAGACATTGCAGCAAATGTTTAGCCTATATATAAGACAAGTAGAAGTCTACTGTTTAGCCTATAAGACAAGTAGAAGTCTTCTGCTTAGCCTATAAGACAAGTAGAGTATACTTCAATTCGAGGGGTCACCAACTCACCATGCCACATCTTTAAGATATCTTAGAATAAAAAGAATTGGATATGCTTGAATGTAATACTATTGAAGGGTGGTCATCATACCATGCTTTCTTTCAAATTACTATATTCAAAATTTAGATACTTTCCACGTATGAATGAAGGGTCATCACACCATGCATTATTACAAATTGCAGTGAACAAAATCCAAATATATTCGAGGAAAACACAAACAAAGATTAATTCAAGAATGGCTTTAAATAATATGCAAAGGAATGACACGTACCCAGGTTTAGAGCGCATGCACTGCCAAAAGAGCTTAAAAGGGCCTGGGACTGTCTTAAACGGGTTACCTTCAAAAAATGCCTACAGAGAGTACATATGAACTAAACTCAGATAATACAACAAAGATCATAATTCAAATTGAAACTCCACTTGCGATCCGAGGTGAGATAAGGAAAATATAGATGATATCTGTTCTGAAATAAACATACTGATGACATCAGATACACCTAACCCAACACTGGCAGGGAAGTAATTAGCAATATAACACCTGTATTTGCTTTTACAACCACTTGAGGGCAAATCATTTGTGCTATGTTGCATCTAAATGGATATGTTGTTCTCTTAACACCATTTGCTGAATCACTTCTGATTGTTCATATAATTTTTTCCCCAATTGACAAAACAGGTTGGAATTATGATACCAGCTTTAAATAATACCCAATTGCTACCAATACTTTTTAAAGAAGAGACTTATTAGGAATTTGACAATGGAGGAATTTATTTATTATGTAGGCAATTCAGATGAATACTTCACTATGTGCTACAAGTGGTTTTAAATTAAATGACAAGATGCGTTCAAGTTCAAGAACGCAGAACCATAACTCAAATAGAATGCTAAACTATATTGACCAAAGAAGTATACAACATATCTCTCAAAGACGGCATCTCTAATAATATATTTGGGTGTGTATTGAGCAATCAATTCGTAATCTTCATCAAAGTCTAGAAACTCCACATTTTAACCAAAAATAGTTCTTTCAAGTCTTATTCTTTCCCTTTACTCTCCCATAAGTTTCATCTCACCTTAGCAAAGCAACAACTCTCCTAATTCTTGGATCTTAATAGTTACTCCCTCCATTCCAAAAAAATTGTCTTGTTTACAAAATTTGTGAATATTAATGATATATTTATGTTCCCCTAAGAATAATAAGTTGCTAGTTAGTAATGTGAAATTATGATAACAAACTTAAGGGCATTTTTTATTTTATACTCTTCTTGTATAACAGAGGGATAATACATAAAGGGTAGCTTAATGTTTTTATCAAGCAAAAAGGAGCAAATTTAGTTCTGAAAATTACATAGAAAAAAGAAGAAAAAGAAGGGGAAAATAACAGTTCACAAAGCCCTGATTAACAAGTATAATGGGTAAATCTGACGCAACTAGTAATAAAAAGGCATTCGAACTAATTACTGAAACTAACATACAAACTGCTTGCTGGAACCAAATTACCCACAAATATTTAAGGAATTAGCACATATCAAAGGAGGAGAAGTGGAGAAATAAATGGATTTATATCCCAATTAGGTACTTGAATGACATCTTCAGCTCGATCATTGCAACGGTGAGCTTTAGGTTGACGGTGGTCACCCTCTGGCGTCCCCCATGGACTCTCTCTCCTCGGCACTTCTCTCTCACTCATCCCTTTCTTCTGTTCCCTTTTTTTAAAAAAAAAAAAAAAAATTCCTTATGTTTTGTTGCATTTGCTGGACTGAAATATAAAGATGGGCTGTAAATTTGGTTCATGGGGTGAGCCCAAAATTATATAGATAATCTAGTCTTCTTCGTGAGAGGCCCACCAAGAACATATCGAATAATCGACAATTTGAAGAGATATTATCATAACTTCATTCAAATGTTGAGGTTTTGTGTTGCATACTTAAATAATTTATGACATGAGTTACTAGGTATTTTCTAACGCCACTAGCATCATTAAAATGTCTAAAGGTATATAGTCTCATGTCCGACAAATAAAATATACAGATTCAACATTTAATTTTGATAGAATACTCCACTTATTATTAATTAATTTTAAATTAAATATTAATATGATATCAATATAATATAAAATCAGACATTTATATATGTGAGACTCAACATATCACAATCGGGTCATCCAATTAAAATTATACTCCATATTATGGAGTAATTGAATCAGATCATGTTTAAAAAAGGGTTTCCTTCCTACCATATGTTTAATATGCCCATTTTAGTTAATAAGGCCCAGTTTTCGGTCCATATTTATATTTCAATTAATGAAGAAAAATACATTTAAAATTAAAAGGTAAGAATATTACATTCCTGTATCCATAGTTTAGAATTTTCTATACACCCATTTAACAATTTTTAGATAACATTGATTTGATTACAACTCTATGAATTACTGAAAGAGTCAAAATAATTTGAATATTTGATAGTATGTTGATGTTGCCGGCAAACACCATCTACATATCTAACAATACAAATGAGAAACGGTTAATTATATGGTCGCGTTTGGATGATTCAAAAATTTCGATACTTGTCTGCATAACATATGAATTATTTGGAAAATGTAACTTTTGGTGATTAAAATCAACAAGAAAAGAAATTAAATTAAAAAGGGGAAGTCTGATCAACATCAAGGACGCAATACTTTCCATTTACTTATTGATTTTCGTTGTTGCTCCGGTCACGGATTCACAACCTTGCCTACCTCTCAACCTTTTTCATGAGTTTCTGGTGGATTATAAGAACTGTCACGTCCAAGTATGTCCACTACAAGAAAAAAGAATTAGTCTTATTTTGTCGGAATAAAGATTATTTTTGACGAAATTTTTTGTCGGAAATTCAGTCAAATATACATCTGTCGGGATAAGTCCATCGAAAATCCTGTCCGAAATAATTATCCTCGACGGAATTATACCCAACGAAATTTCCGTCGACAATACAATAATTTTGACAGAAACTAATTAGATGGAATTTTCGTCAAAAATATCTTATCACGTGTTGGTTTTTAATTGAATCTGGAAAGATTATTCGACGGAATTTCCGTCGGAATTAACTTATTTTGTCAAAAATAGTGTTTTATTTATATAATTTTTTTTCGTTTTTACAATTTTTAAACCACAATTTGTACATGTACCTGTTTTTAGCCAATTTTTCCCAACAATAACACATACATATAAATTGCAACGACCAACATACACGTCAAAATGGCTAATCCTTTAAACAATTCTCAACAATAACACATACATATAAATGTAACTACCTTTTACACCTCACAATGTCTAATCCTCCAAACAACACACAAATACATATTTCAGCAACAATAGCTAAGCTAAGAAAGAAAACAAATATAAACTCAATTATGATGCATAACAAATATATGTTAAACTAAAATCGCAATCAAAAATGATGTACAACGTAAAGTAAGTCTAACTACAATTGATAATATAAATAAGTATAGTTACAACTATGTATCGATATTATTGAGCGGGGGTCGACAGTACTGCTCCGGTGTCTGAAAATCATCGCCATCATCTCGCTCGGTATTGTCACCCCGCTCGACATCACTACCCTGTTAATATAATTAAAAATCTATACTATTAGTAAACAGAAACACCTTGATGATAATTAAGTAACATACAAAATATATAACTTAAAACGAATAAAATATATGAGGAGTAGTCGAGGGCTGACTCAGCATTAAACCAAAAGCCTCCAACAGTAGGATAACCACCGTCCGTATCACTTCGTCGCGTATCGCGGCGAATTCCGAAGGGGTACTTGTACTATCGACGGTAACCCTTGCCGCAATGTCCTTAGCAATCTAATGCAGGCGAGCACGGCCAGACAAGTCCTACAGACGGAATATCGGATCTGTACCAAACATCTCTGACACCTGCGACATAACCCTCTGGAATAACTCGTGACTCGTCGTCCAAGCCTTCAGAAATAAAAATAATCTTACTAATAATTTATGAAGTGATATAAATTACGAAATAACGAGAAACATAATAAAATGAACACCTCTAAGTAATGTATATACTGGTACCCTCAGTTGACTCAACATTTGATACCTGTTGGTAGTGTTGTTGGGGGATCATGAGATGCGACCCAAAGAACTATCTTCTCAGTAGTCCATAACTTAGCTACACGCTGGTCCTAGATCTTCTGAAATCAGTCATGTAATTTATTATGTATATGTTAGTTAATTAAATTATTTTATTAACTACCTAGTATTTAAAATTATTTATGACAATAACAACTGTTACCCGTATAGTTAATGTTGCAGGAGACATAGTAGAGTCTTTCGGCGTATGTGCTCTATCTCAAAACTCGAGCATGGTAGGAGGTCGACCCAATCCGTTTGCATGACCTAATAAATGCATTAATATAACATTTATTTAGTCTGCTTATGACAATATTAAACTAAACACACATAAATACCGACTTCAATTCTTCAAATAACTGCAAGTCAGTAATATGCACTACTCGGAGCTTGCTACGAATCTTCTTCATCTGCTCGGCCTTTTTGAAATCATCAGCATCATAGTACGTACACATAGCCTCCCATGCTGCATCAGATACAATCTGAGACTAATGATTGTGTATAGTACTACTGGGCTAGTCCTCTCTGTTTGATCTCGTACAACCAGTCGACATAATTCTTCGCGACATGAGCTGTAATAACAAAGTCGTCGGCCGGCTGAGATACACCATCCTCATATCTATAATAAGTCTATACAAAAATAATAATATATTAAAAAAAGTAGAATATTGTGTAACTACTATTTACGTATACGATTTAACTTATGTAAATTTAACTTACGTGAAATTCGCGCAACACATTCTTTATAAGAACACATTCTTCATAAAAGGAGACATTATATTACACATACTGACTATAGCGCATGCAGCCAGTAAAAAGGTATGTCAAGTAGATGGCGTAGAGAGTCGACTTAGCCACATGGTCTAATATACTATAATAAAAATAAAATTCTTGTGTTATATATTGTGCCATCAAATAAATTAACAAATTTAATATTATATTAATGACATACTGAATAGAGCCGACATCTATAGGACAAGTGTGTAAAATTATCGACCGACAACCAAATAAATAGATTGAGTCTTTGAAGTTAAGATTGAGTCTAAATTCCGTTGTGTCAAAAATTTCTACACATGCAGTAGTCACTCCAATGTTTTGTGGTTGGCATAGCAAGTTCAGAACATTTTTACTCGTGTTAATTATGAAAAAACTAGTATAATTGTGTTCCCTTAATTTCTTCTGTGAAAAAAAATGTGAAAACACCAGTCTAATCAAGCTCTTACATTGACCTCATGGAAGAGCGAACCCCTAATTTTGTTGTATTATATCATATTTACATAAAGAAAAACGATTCAATATTAAGTCAATTTTGTTTGCCAAAATTTACAAACTTTAAAATTATATTCTTTCTACCGTATATAAAAATGGAATTCTTTTTTCAAAACAAAAAAAATAATAAATAAGACTCTTTTTCAGAAACAAAAATGGTATCAATTTAATTTTGATTAAATTTTAAAAATGTCATTCATGTCACAATACGGTCTCAATTTAATTAGGCCCGTAGATATAGATTTAAGTTATTAGTTGTAGAATGACAACATGACTACTACTTTATACTAAAAAAAAGGAAAAAAAAATCTAAATTCTCTTTATGATTTTATTTGGAAAAATTGAATTCGACACGCAACCATTTCTAAAAGTAAGTAAAAGTGAGGAAGTAAAAATAGGTTTGTTACATATATGACAACATATACTGTCATTATAACTCTTACCTTTGTAATGGTCGTTAAGTTTTTTATTCGGAAAAGCTCAATTTTTACATATCTAAAGGCAATTGTCTCTAGGTAGATTTAAATTAAGGAGTCAATCCAATTAATACGAAATTAAATTTGTGAAATAAAAATAAAATATAAAATAACAAATACGAACTATCTATACAACTCCAATTTCTGTGATTTTTTGTTGTTGAAAACTCGATTAATTTAGTTAGAATAACAAAATTTCCTTTTTTCCTTTTAAGAGTGGCTAGTATTAAGTCATAGAATTAGTGTTTCTTCAGGACAATATTTTTTTATTTATATAGATCCGATTGGAGATCCAAAATTAATGTCAAAGGCACACAAAACAATTAAACAATAAATCTAGGCCATATCAACGTGTACAGTCTATAGGCAGAAAGAGATAGAGAGAGAGGAAGAGAAAGAGAAAGAGAAAGAGAGAGAGAGAGAGAGAGAGAGAAGAGAAGAAGCTAGGAAATAATTAAGAATGGGGGCCGTGATGAAGGTGATAGATGCAATAGTATTGGGGTTGTTGGTGGTAATAGCTTTGGCAGTTCCGCTGTTTGATGCCCAGCTAATCCTCCCTCCACATCTTTTTCCAGAGTTTCTTATAAAATTCAAGGACTGGTTGACTCTCCAGTTGGATCATTATTTGCTTGTTGAGAAGCCCTACTTTTACGTTGGATTTGCGTGGCTCCAGCTTCTCTTTAACTGGCCCCTCTCCATCGCGGCACTCTACTCCTTTGCTGCCGGGAAGACCACCTGGTTCACCACCACCTGCTTGCCTCTTGCTGTCTCTCTTTTCACTTGCCTGGTACGTACGTGTGTGTGTGTGTGTATATATATATATATATATATATATATATATATATATATTCATTTCTTAATTCATCGTTTGTGTATATATATACAGGCCTTCAGTAACATTTCAAAAAATAAGTTGAAAAAGTAATGTTTCTTTGGGCTCATTTAAATTGCTTTTATATTTTTACATGTTCTTTGCAATTTTACAAATAGATTGTAAAGTAAATATCAAAAGTACTTCGCATTTGGAGTAATCTTAGATTAGTTATTTGAGGCAATTTCAAAAAAAAATTTGCTATTAAAAAATTAAAATGACATATACCGAATAAAAAAAATGTGTCTAGCTAGTTCAAAGTACCAATACGTAATTAAGCCTAGTTCAGTGCGCACCGTTGAATTATCTTTTCTAACCAAGTTTAAATATTGTTCATTTAAGGTTGCAATTTTAGGAGAACTGTTGGGATCGGGTAGGGCATCAGACAAGTTGCTGCTATTTTACTTCACTTTTCTGAGTTGTGCAGTGTTAGCTATTTTACGTGGTCTATTGCCACTGTATTCTTCTGGCCAGACAACCTCAAGTGCCAAAAGGCTTGCTTTGAATAAGAAAAAGAGGGCATAACTGCGCCGTTATGTTATGTGATTATGATCAGTTATGATATGATATGATAGTCTTTTTTAATTCTTAATTGTTTTGATTCAATAATTTTTCATGTACTCTTCATAATCATAATTAGGTGCATATTCAACTTGGCAACCCAAATTTAGTTGCAGTTGAGTCGCAATTAATAGGCATGTCATAATACATTCCATTAAAATATTCGCACAAACATTAAATTTATTATAATGCATATAAGTTGTACGTAATATTACAAGTTGAATACTAGTTGTTAAAATTAAATAATACTAGCATCCTATTCCTTCTGCAAAGTGCAAATGATATACTAAAAGTTGATGGAATTCAAATTCTACAGTAAGAATGCCTTGGATATATTTATATATGAAAGTAAAAAGAGCAAGAGAGTAAAATCCTTCCATTTGCAGAAGTTTCTCGATCCTTATCACCAGCAGTTTCTTGCTTTAATGCATGCAATCCTCAAATATAATAGTGTACTAGTACTCCGTATTTTAAGAAAGAAATGACTATATTTTAGTTCCGATGTTACGTGCCTTGTTGCGGGGATAAGCTCCTACACCTAATCAATTTAAAAGTCTTCCACATGCTACACATTTATACATAATACAATAATTATTACACGACAAATAAGATTTAAAATTAGTATATTTAACTCAAAATATAGCTGTACATCATGTGACCGAAATGCACGTTATGATATTATATATATATAGGGTAAAATATATATATATATATATATATATATATATGAGTGGTAGTTGGGGGCTGACTCAGCATTAAACCAAAAGCCTCCAACAGTAGGATAACTACCATTCGTATCACTTCGTGACGTATCAGTCCGTTTCAAATTATATTAGGAATATATTTTTACTATAAAATAACATTAACGCTCTGTTTCTGAGTTTTAAAATGGCCAGAAAAGAAAAAAAATTGACGGAAAATTTAAGTTTTCTCTCCAATTCCTATGTTTCTGAGTTTTTTAATAAACGGAAAAGAAAAGAAATGGATAGAAAACTTGGTCACTTTTCTTGCCAAAGTTTTCCGTCCAAAATTGACATGATTTGGACGGAAAAGAAATTGGAATAAGCAATATTTTTATAATTCTCATATTATCCTCAACTTTCAATATAATAAATTTTAAATTATAACTCATGTCCCCAGTTTGTTTTTATCTATTAAACCTAACGTCTTTCTTTCTCTCTCTTCCCTATGGAAGCAAATCAGATTCATTAGTGGATCAATTAACTTTATCTTTTCTAGTAAAAAAACTAAGTACTTTACATGCAACTATGTAAGAGTTCTTCACAACAGTGGAATATAGATTTTAATTTTTTTCATTAGTGAATCTTCGTTAAAAAAAATTTGGCAAACTACTACTGTGAAAAGAAATGAGATTTTATTGGAATTTTTTTCCCTAGTAAATGAGATTCTTCAGAGAATATTATTTTAGGCCCTGTTACATACTAATTCTAAAATAGTAAACTTTTTTATTTTATTTTATTTGTTAATTGTCAAATAAGATACTAAAGAATCATTTCTTCCAAATTTTTCTAATAAAATAGCTGCAATTTATTCCTTGCTAGCATGAAAACTTTAAAGTCTTGTTCAATCAACTCAGATATTTTCTTCGATCTCTAAACTCTAAAATTTATTAGTCAAATTTCAAATTGTAAATTGTTATTGATCGATGTTTAAGCAAGTAAATCACATGTTTTCTCTTTTAGCTTTAGTTAATAGTATCTCTTCCATTTTTTATATAAAAAAGTCTTATTTTCATAATTTAGAAAATTTAATAATATATATTTTTTAATTTTATGTTCGTTGATAAATGTGAATGAATTGTTATTTTATATTTTTATAAAAATAAATAAAACTCTTTTTCTCTCGAAACAAAGAAAAAGAAATTAAATTAAATTCTCTTTATGGAACAAAGGTGGTATCTTCTTTCTCATTTAATAAAGATTATGTTTGATGACTTTTGGATATGGTATGACAATGACTTTCTAAAAGTAGTTTTTGTTTAACATTTATTTGGATATTTGTGTTTGATTATGGAATTTTTTTTCTTTGGTTAAATTTATCTTGCATATTTTTATTCATGGTTCAATGGTTATAATTGATAGAAGGGTAAATTTATAAAAGTGATATTTTCCTTTTCTTTTCATTGGAACTCAAAAACGCAATTTTTTTTTTAAATTTTCTATTCTTTTCTATTAAAAACTCAGAAACAACACAAAGGAAAACTTCAAGTTTTCTATTCTTTTCTTTTCTGTTATAATTTAAGTTTTCTTTTCTTTTCTTTTCCGTCCAAAACTCAAAAACAGAGTGTAAATTCCTTATATGTTATTATTTATACTTTAACAAGTAAATTGAATATTATCATAACAAATATTAGGGAGATGTTGTAATAAATATATTTTTATTAAAAATTGTGTACGAAATGTATTTTTAATTTTTGAAGAGATAAAATAAAATAATGATATACCTGTTACATGTGCACATGGTATTGATTTTCAACTCGTCCGAACTTTCAATACTGATTGAGAGAGGGAGAGAGGGAGGGAGAGAGAGAGAGCAACAAATTAATTAAGACCGGGGCCGGGTCTGAATCTGATGATGAAGCTAATAGACGGAGTAGTGGTGTTGTTTTTGTTGGAAATAAGTTTGGCAGCTCCTCTCATTGGTGCCCAAGTCATCCTTCCCAGCCACCTCTACCCTGACTTGTTAATCGATTTCAAGAACTGGTTCATCGGGCGGTTCGATCACTACTTATTGGTTGAGAAGCCCAATTTTTACTTGGGCCTGGCGTGGGTCCACCTCCTCTTCAACTGGCCACTCTCCATCGCATCTCTCTACGCCTTTGCAGCTGGGAAATCATGGTTCAGCACCACCTGCTTACTTCTTGGTGTCAACATGTCAACTTTGCAGGTATATTTTCTTGGGCAAACTGTAAACTGTCTCCTCAAGTTTCATTTGATTTGCAATATACAACTAAAATTTCAATTTTTGCTATATCACGGTCAAAGTTGTAATTGTCTACAAATCTATCCCTTCTCTAACCAATTTTGATCAAAATTAAGAAATCAGTACTTTGCATATCGTGTGGGTGTTTAAGGGGCAAAATAGTTAGTTTGTACACTAAAATATATTCTTGTTTTTGCTAGTTGCTTTAGTTGCAATTTTTTGTGTACAAACTTGACTACTTTGCCCTTTAAACACCCATATAATATGCACCTAACTTATTTTGACCAAAATTGGTCAAAAAGGATAAATTTGTAAAAAATTATAGTTTTGACTATGACATTGCAAAATTTAAAATTTTAATGTCTATATTGCAAATCCGATAAAACTTTAGGGGACAATTTTATAATTAACTCTATTTCGGTTCCCAGATTCCTTTTTGTTTTATAGGATGAATACTCCAATGTTATATATACTGCATCCCGCATGAATGTTAGGACTTCGGATCAATTTCTTGAGTGCCGGAGCTCACCTCACACCTAGCTCCCATTTAATTTCCCAATTGAGTCCCACCCAAGAGCATAACATTGACATAATTAATAGCATAAGTATAACTAGACACATGATCATTGCACGGTTCTAGTAAGAGTAATGCTTGGTTCTATTAAAAATATTCAATCTGCCTTCATATTTTAACTTGTTACACGGTTTAAATTAGTGGTCTTAATTTGTTTGGTTATTGAATAGGCCTTTTTCCAATTATGTTTCATTTTCAATATTAATTTCAGGCTGCCATTTTAGGAGAATTTTTGGGGTCCGGTAGGGCATCGACCGAGGTTCTGATACTTTACTTTGTTTTCTTGGGTTTGGCCTGTGTAGTCGTTGTACGCGGTCTGCTACCACAATATTCTTCCACCACTAGAGAAGTTGGCCCTATGCATGCATTGAAGAGCGAAAAGAGTAGTTGAGATAATAACTCACACTACGTAGCCAAGAACTTGCATGTACTTCTTGTTTAGTTACGTACGTTGCACCTCCACCATGAAAGGCATATATGTATGTATTATTTACTGAAATTTTCTATCCATGAATTCTTATTTGTATTTGGATAGTGCCATGGTGTCTGAGAGATAAATGCACGGATATGGACCCCAAAGCACAACAGTGAACCCATTATTGAGAGTGTTGTGGGTGCTCCGGACGGACGGACGTTCATCTCCTGAACGTACGTACGTAGTTATGAAACTCATTATGATTCATAATGAAATTAGTATATCATCAAAATTGGGAGTTTAATTGACTGACCTCTACCCGATCAACTATGAACACACGCAATTGATTATTAAAATATAAATTTGACTAAGTCTTTTGGAGAACGAATCTAGTTTCTTGATATAACATTGGCTGGCAATTAGTTTACTTTAGACAAATATGCTATTAAATTATTATTAAACTACAAAATTACAATATGAATTATTTACGATATATATGTTGGTCAAAGTGAAGAAAAAAATAACCATGTCTTCATAAGTTTTGTCCTATTAATATTAATATTATCTCCCTATTAACAGTATACTTAATAGTATTATTAGCTAGGTTAGCACTCGAAAATGCCAGAGCTTTCTATTAATTATTATCATAAAAGATCTATGAAAATTAGCATTATACTATATTCAAGAAAATCATCTAAAATTAAAAGAAGAAAGAGAGAGAGGGGGACCAAGATTGATTTGAGTAGTAGTTAATTAAAAGGGTTGGTCTCATTTTTCTTTTTAGCAGCATGCATGACAAAAAAAAGTGTAGTAGTTAAAAGGGTCTCATAATAAATCGATTTGAAATTAAAGAATAGTACTATATTTGTAAGAAAATCAATCAACTAAATATAAAAGGAGAAAGAATGAGCTAGAAATCATTCATGATTAATCAATCAACTATATAATTAAAGAAACAAATTACTTTGGTTTATATCCGGCCAGTCTTGATTTATTGAAGGTAAGTTTAGTTTTTCTTTCCTTCATATATATTAATTATATGGAGTTCCCTCTTTCGATATGGAAGCTAGGTCAATGAGTAACAAGTAAAAAATTTCACACTGAATACATGCAGGAAAACGCGTAATAAAAATTCAAAAGTACGACCTTAATAGTTGAATTAATTGCCTCCCCTGTGTGAACTTGTATTGTTTTTCAACTACTATTTATCATAATATAATAAGGCTTATATATTACGTACGTACATACATATATACGGGTAAGCAGTGTGTGTGTGTATATATATATATATATATATTGTTTCTCCATTCCTCCAAAGTATAAAAATTCATTGCATTGACAAATTAAAACACATACACACAGAGATAGCGTAGAGTAGAGCAGAGATCCAGAGAGAGAAAAAAAATGGGGATTTTGATAAAGATAGTAGATGCAATCAACTTTGTGTTTTTGGTGATTATAGCACTTGGTAGTCCGCTATTGGATGCGCAGATGATCCTGCCTACCCACTTCTACCCTGACTTCCTCATCAAATATAATCAAAACTTCATCAGTGAAAACAAAAATTATTTACAAGTTGAGAAGCCCCATTTCTACGCAGCTCTTATATGGTACCATCTCCTCGTTAACTGGCCACTTGCCCTAGCCTCTATCTACGGCTTCATCGCCCGCAAGTCCTGGTTCAGCACCACCTGTTTGGTTCTTGCCGTCTCCTTTGCCACCAACATGGTAAGTAAGATATATACACCACATCCGATCCGTCCTAAACATATTTGATCACTTATTTTTCAAAAATTATTCCCAAATATAAGATCAACATGCAGCTTTTGTAAAAATACAAAGATAAGCAAGCAATCTTCTATTTTGGTATTAATTTCCTTCTCATTCTTTTCTAGATTTTCAGTAAATCATGTTTGTGATACTCCCTCCCTCTGGCTTACAAAAACAGTCTTATTTTTATTTTTTTATTTTTATAATCAACTTGAGAAATTCTAAATTTTAAATTTGATGTAAATCCATTTGATTTTTATTAATGTAATAGCTAATATTTTAAACTACTTAAAAAGTAATACTGGGCACAAAATTATTATTTCAAAAATTAAAATAAATTTCCATCATAATATTGAATTTTAAGATTTGACAAATTAATTAGAATTAAAGTCAAAATACGAATCTTTTCATAGGACTGAGGAAGTATTGTGGGGATTCGCAGAAACTCAACTAAAATATAAATTATTACATTAAGGCCAAGTTCTTGGTCTCTTACTTGTTTAGGAGATCAAGTGTAAGATTGGTTGATGATGAACCAATAGACACGTAATTTTGATATAATTTTTTTTATTAATTTTCTGCAGGTACCCATTTTAGGAGAAGTGTTGGGGTCTGGTAGGGGATCGGATCAGCTGGTGAAACTATACTTGGCTCTCCTGAGTATTGCTATTTTTGTCATATTACGTTGTTTTCTTTCATCTGCAACTGCCAAAACTACTGATGCTCTGAAAAAGACGGCTTAATTTAAGGAAGGTTTCGTTTAATTCCAGTGTTGCTGATTGTGGTGAATCAAATAAGTTTAAAACAAGCGTATATGTTTCATTTTCCTTCTTCTTTTATTTTAGTTAATACTAGTTGTTAAATGAACCAAATGGGGGTTTCTATATGGTTGTTTACCTTGTATGGAGGACCCCCATGCATGATTTTGAGGTTGAAATTAATGCTGGATGTTGATTTCCATTTTGTCCCATCATTTTGGTTAGTATTGACTTTTCTGCTATTGTGGCCCTAACGAAATATACTTTAAACTTTAATTTGGTTTCTTCCATAGGTTGAAGCGGAAAATTGAAGTTTGAGTATGGAAGAAGTACATATATTTAATACTCCATATTTATATATTTAAGAAATAATTTTCTTTTAAAAAAATGTGTCACTAGTTGAACAGAATGAGTATTAAAACCAAAATTTGAAATTTAGACAATTTTTCTATCCCTATTTTTTAGGTCAACAGTTTTGTCGTCAGATTAGACACGTAAAAGACTTTTCCAAGCCAACGGTTTTTTCCATGGACTTGCCAGTAGTTGGCCCTTGGCAGCCGCCTGACGTGACTTTTTTCTTTATTTATTTAAAGTTAATTTACGATAATTAAAGTTAATTTACAATATTTTTAAATTTAAAATTAGTGTAAATTTATTTTATTTAATTATTTAATCATTAATTTTTTTAAAAATATGAGATTTATTATTTTTAAATTTATAATAACTTTAATATCTAAAAACTTATAACAATTTGTATTGATGATATTGGTAAAAGATAAATTTGAAGTCTTGAACTATAACCTTACACGGTAAATTTACCGCTATTTTTTTTATATTAAATTACCTATTACACCTTTCTGATATAATAAATGAATGAAGAAATAAATAATTATATTCCACGAAGAGTTCGTGATACTAGTTATTGACTTCATATATATATATATATATATATATATATTGTTCAATTCAATTTATACTGTTGCTTATATTTTACACAAAATTTAGAGAAAACTATTGCATTATAAATATTTTAAAAATTATAATCCCTAGTCATAAAAAATAAATAAATTCTTCACAAGTTATAATCATCATAGAGGAGAATCACTAAGAAATCATCCAAAATCACACAACTGTATAATTACTGTAATCTCACATGTGAATCAAATAAAGTAGATCAACTCCGTTTCTTTTGAAATTATAGATGTAATTTATTTTGATAACAGATATACTTATTAAAATTCTCCTTTTGGAATTCGGTTAACTTTGGGCTGGTTTGGCCAACAAAGCCCATTTAAAAAATTAAGCAATAAGATCATTCCTATAGGCCCGTCGTCCTGGATTTGTCCCTTACAAAAGCTTGGGGTGGCAGATACTTTTGGGCTTAACGAACGGTCCCCATAATAAGTCGGAGCACACTTGGTTTTCCATATAAATGTTGAAACTTATGTTACGGTACCAATTTTTTCTTCTGAAATTTGATTCGTTAATTTACATGAAAAATGTACTTGTAACGATTAGAACCGAACTAACAAACGTAAAAAAATGGGAAGCTTAGCTTAGGTAACTAGATTCGATTTTTACTTAAATGAATTTATTTCTTCTATTGAAAACTTGATTAGTTGACATATATTACAATACTTATGTTGTGTTTGGTTGGTGGGAATGGAATGGAATGGAATGAGCTGGGAATAGAATGACCATTCCTTTTGGAATGACTAAAATTATGTTTGGTTAGTCAGTTGGAATGAACATTCCATTCCTTTAGTTATTTCATCCTTATCTGAAATATTATTTTTCATTCCTTTCTAAATAGATAGGTTTATTTCATTCCCTTCCACTTCGTTTATTTTTCACCTGACTTTGGGCCTATTCGGGAATGACTTATTTTAAAATGACTTATAAGTTAAAATATAAGTTGAATTATTATTCAACAGCTTATTGGTAAACAACTTATTTAAACAACTTATTATTGGTAAACAGCTTATTATTGGTAAACAACTTATTATTTAAACAGCTTATTAGTAAATAACTTATTATTGGTAAACAACTTATTAATAGTAAATAACTTATTATTTAAATAACTTATTGGTAAATAGCTTATTATTGATAAACAACTTATTATTTAAACAGCTTATTATTGGTAAATAACTTATTATTTAAACAGTTTATTGGTAAACAACTTATTAGTTAAATAGCTTATTATTGATAAACAACTTATTATTGGTAAACAGCTTATTAATAGCAAACAACTTATTATTTAAATAACTTATTGGTAAATAGCTTATTATTGGTAAACAACTTATTATTTAAACAGATTATTATTGATAAACAACTTATTAATAGTAAACAGCTTATTATTTAAACAGCTTATTGGTAAACACTTTATTATTTAAACAACTTATTATTTGAACAGTTTATTGGTAAACGGCTTATTTAAACAGCTTATTGGTAAACAGCTTATTGTTCATCATTGGGCATAAAAGCCAATAATCTTAGTTTACTACTGCATTGAATAAACTATTATGAGATGTTCAGGAATATTGTTTTTTGTTTAATTCTGTTTCAAAGTTTTTTTAAAAAAAATCATGAAGGTGTTTATTTGAATTTTAAATGCATAAAAATATAAAATAAAAAAATTCTAGTGAAGATGTTCTTTTAATTCTATTTAATCTATTTTTTCATTCATTTTTATAAGTTAGTAGTATATAAAAAACGAAAAAAATTATTTCTCATTTCATTCATAATGTAATTCATGTAAATCAAATACCTAAAGTAGAATGGTGATTCTATTCCTGACGGAATGAATGAACAAACAAAACATAAAAATGGGAATGACCATTCCATTTTCATTTCCATTCCATTCCTTAAGTCATTCCATTCCTTAAGTCATTCCATTCCATACATGCCAAGGAATGGGAACCAAACATAGTATTAGTTTTTTTTTTATTAACTATTCTTGAGAATTTAAAGTGTAATTCTAAACAGAATTCAGAAAATATTTTATCTAAATATATCAAATGGTACATTTTAAATTCTGTCACAAACATTTCATCATATTTTACAGTTAATTATATAGTTATAAATTTGTTTTAAAAAGAGATTGACGTTCCAAGTTAAATGCGAATCACATTTTTTGGTTTTTATATTTTCTTTTCTTGTGAGATCAACGTGATTCCTAAATATCCCAGGCAAGAGTTTGATCGGGACACAGTCGTCATGGACCCTCTTAACTCTAGCCGTCGTCTGGCATATATAAGTCTAACCATGGATGCATGCCTTTGACGACACAAACATGTGACAATTTGTCACGCCACATGCATATTTGATTTAGTCGCCTATTCACTCCCTCACTCCCTCACTCCCTTCCAATTTTATTTTATTTTTAAATTTTAATTTTAATTTTAATTTTTTATTTTTTTTGGGACATGCACTCCCTTCCAGAATTAAACATATATTCTTAAAATGAATATCCTTTACTTTTTTTCTTTCAATAAAGTATATCCCTAATATTTGTCAAACATATAATAATAGTGACGTGATAGTATACAATAGCATGTTAAGAAATTTCATGTGACATTATAATTTAAAAATTAAAATATATTTTTAATTTTAAAACGGAATAACAAAAAATATATTTTTAATTTTGAAATTCAAGGAGTAGTTTATTTGGTCAAAACTAACGAAAAGTCACAATATAAAAATAATAATAAAAGAAGTTTTGTGCTGTTTTAATTTGAACCATCGCAATGTAGAGAGTAGTCATATTCAGTACTTTCACATACAATTGTACTGAAGATATCAAACACTCTGGCCGTCACCAGGCTCGTGAACATTTCAGCGGCACAAATTGAACGGTTGTTTTCGAGTGATGCCAAAAGGAAAAGTAACTATCAAAAGTTTGATCAGCACAAATTATGAATCATCTTGGTACTATTTGTATATTCCAATAATTATATACCCTGCTAATGTGCTATAATAATTAAATGTTTTGACATATACTTATTGACGTGACATGCAAATTAATCATGCGCTACATCTTTCTTGGGGAAAAAGGAAAAAGTAGGTTCAAAATGACTCAACGATCTATATGCAATGTTGGTATTTCACTGGGACCTCGATGTCGGTATTTGCGGGGGGTGGGGGATTCTACTAGGAAGGCAGTAATATTAATTAGGGGGGGGGGGGGATTCTACTAGGAAGGCAGTAATATTAATTATTTGTACATTTAGCTGCAAACTCAATTTGATTTCTCCTCGTTCATGGCCGTTGAAAATCTGTAAACTTGAACGTTCAGTAAAGCTTAAATTTTTTGTTATCAAGGAAACAAAAAAGCAAAAAAAGTCTGACCCAAAAATTCATGCATGTTTAAAATACATTTCTAGGTCGCTTTTTGGCAATTACAAACTCAACCATTATTTATGCACGAGGCCAAAGCTAAACATTAATTAGTGTGTGTGTGTGTGTGTGTATATATATATATATATATATATGTGTGTGTGTGTGTGTGTGTGTGTGTGTGTTATGTATATTAAGAATTTGGACAAGCTTGAATAATTGATCTTGCTTGGTTGGTAGCTAGTTCGTGAAGCATGTGATGTTCAAATAAGCAATAAGTGCTCTTAACAAATGTATTTGGTATGCGGTATATGCATGTGATGGCATTTGTATCATCACACCACCTGACTCGCAAAACAAGGGACTGAAAATGACACAAGTAAGAATTCAGAGGCAGCAAGGTTCTGCTGAATAATTAGAAACTTACAGGAAATTCCCATCATCTTGGTAAGATACTTATTCAAAAATTCAAAGTTTCAAGGCGGTCACACGTACCAAGAATCCATCGAAATGGGCTTGATATATGTCCTAATAGCCATCAACAACTAGCATCATATTGCTTTCCGTACTGTTCTTCCAATTTTAATCTACGGTTAATGACGAGGGTATGGGATTGGTGGTACTCCTTATTTATATTCTTCATTCACGTGCAGCTTGCCAATTAGGTTGATGATTTGAGTCTGACCGATTGCAAACTATTATTGTTAGGTAGTTTGTAGACTATTCAATTTAAGCGACTCTTAAATGAGTCACTTAATGAAGACACTATTATTAATTTCTTTCCATTATACCCTTGAAGTTTTTTTTTTAAATTTTTTTTATCAAACAATCCAATCGATTAAAATATATTAAAATTGTAAACTGTTATAAACAATAAAAAGATTACAATATAATGAATTGAAATGGTACTCCTTTCAAACAAAATAACAGATAATTAAAAAAGAGTCAATTGTAGCAATAATTAGTGGACACCGTATTTACTCTTGAAAAAAAGTCATATTCTAAAAGTAATAATAGAATAGGCAGATTCGAGAGTTGTTCAATACGAGTAAAAGAATAAACAGCCGTCATGATAACGCCACATCCAGATCTGAACAATTTATCTTCAACAATCCACGCACCGAAAAAATTCTCAAGAACAAATAAAAATAATCTCCCAAACCAGAGAAAACAAAGTCTCATAAGAAATAATAATGAAATCATCTCACAAAAGAAAAAGAAATCAGTCATATCCTGAGGAAAATAAGTCTCACAAATTAAAAGGGAAAAAACAAACTCAAGAATAAATTATTAGAGCACAAGAAAAGAGATCTTGGGGAGGGTCTCCCCAAAATTAAGAGAGCCCTTCCAAAATCTAAGATGGAAGCTAGAGTTTTTGTCTAAATAAAATAGAAAGAAAAGAGAAAAGGAGAATCTCCTTGCTATAAAGTATTTTGATGTACATTAATTCAAGTTATTTAAGCATATACTCATAAAAAAATCAAATGTAAGGGTAATTTAATCAAATGCATTCCTATAAAATAAAAGGGAATGGGAAAGTATTTGAGATAATTATAGAACATTCTGAAGCCAATTTGTAACTAATTAAGAAAACCTTAAAATTTATGTGGAAAACGTGCAAGGAGAAAAATAATGTTTTTCTTCGAGCCTCCCATGACTTAATGGTAAAACAACTACTCATAAGACTTGGATGCATGAGGTCTTGGGATCCAGGCAAGAATGGTAAATTCCCTTCAAATTAGCCAAAAAAATAAAAAACAAAAAAAACATGGGGTTTATTGATAATTCATCTAAATATTATTCTTACAATTTATTTATTTAAGTCTCTTTTCAAAATTGTACGGTGTGAAAATTCTTGTGAATATTCCAATAACTTTGAAGTGTAATACAAAGAAAGATTGTTGTTAAGTTGCCTTTTGAGACCTATTGACAGAGGCTCTGTGCTATATAAATAATAGATGCTCATGTGCCAGACTTGTATCAATTTCATTCCCAAGGTTTTAGCTCACTATTACTTCATTCAATATTCACTCTCTACCAGCATTACAACTTCACAACATGGCTTGCTTTGTTAAGCAATCCCTCACAATTTCTAATCACTCGCAACATAAATTCTTGGCCTCCAAACCTCATTTCTCACCTTTACCCTCCAATCTTTCTTTAGAAAAATCAAAAAAAACAAACTTTTTAACCCGAAAGCCGCTTTACATTTCATCTGTCAGAGGATTTGGATACTTATACAATTCACAGGATTCGGACCCTGCTCGGGAAAATTCGATAAAGTGCAATGCCTATGAAGCCCATAGAAGCCAACCGATGCCCATCAATATCGAAATTGATGAAAAAACTCCAGAAGCGGCGGCCCAGAAGGTTAAAATTGGTGTATATTTTGCAACCTGGTGGGCTTTGAATGTGGTGTTCAATATATACAACAAGAAAGTCCTGAATGCCTTTCCATTCCCTTGGCTTACTTCAACTCTGTCTTTAGCTGCCGGGTCCCTAATTATGTTGCTTTCTTGGGCTTTAAGGCTTGCTGAAGCACCAAAGACTGATTTTGAGTTCTGGAAAACTCTGTTTCCTGTAAGTAGATCAGAAGTTTTTTTTCCTTTATTATAATTATTATTATTTTTTTTAAAAAAGAGAGGCTCAAATGCTTAATGTTTTGTGTTTCTGGGGTCATTGTTTAGGTGGCGCTGGCACATACAATTGGGCATGTGGCTGCAACAGTGAGCATGTCAAAAGTTGCAGTTTCATTTACTCACATTATCAAGAGCGGTGAGCCTGCTTTTAGCGTGTTGGTTTCAAGATTCCTATTAGGTGAGACTTTCCCGATGCCGGTTTACCTTTCACTTGCGCCAATTATTGGAGGCTGTGCTCTGGCTGCGGTCACCGAGCTCAACTTCAACGCTACAGGTAAGCAAGAAAAAAAAAAGGGTCCTTTTTTTTCTTGGTTTTTTGAATTGTATTCAAAACTTGAATAGTTGTTGTTTTGGCTGCAGGGTTTATGGGGGCAATGATATCGAATTTGGCATTTGTGTTTCGGAACATATTCTCCAAAAGAGGGATGAATAAGGGGAAGTCTGTGGGTGGGATGAACTATTATGCTTGTCTGTCTTTGTTGTCCCTTTTGATCCTCACCCCATTTGCAATTGCTGTAGAGGGTCCCCAAGTGTGGGCAATTGGCTGGAAAAATGCAGTCTCTCAAATTGGACCACATTTCGTATGGTAAATACCAACTGATATTCATTTATTGTTTAAAACATTTTTTTTATAACTTTTTTGGCATTATATACTTGAAAAGTAGTTGAATCTTTTTTTTTTCTTTTCTGAATTATATATAATAGGTGGGTGGTGGCTCAGAGTGTATTCTATCACCTGTACAATCAAGTTTCATACATGTCCTTAAATGAGATCTCACCATTGACATTTAGTGTTGGGAATACGATGAAGAGGGTTTCTGTCATTGTATCCTCGATTATCATCTTCCACACTCCGGTTCGACCAGTTAATGCCCTTGGAGCTGCCATTGCAATTCTTGGAACTTTCCTCTACTCGCAGGTAATTTAAACTTTCCCTGCGTCAAACAGGATTGCTTGTATTGTACAATGAGACAAATAAATAGAGGTAGTTTATCTAATGAGTATATACCACTCTATCTTATGCAGGCAAAACAGTAAACAATTCTCTAGCTTGAAGAATTGAAGGGAACAGGATGGAGAAGCAAAACTGATAATTCTCTAGCTTGAAGAATTGATTGAAAAGGCTCTAGGACTATAAACCAAAGTACAATTCTAAAAGCATAGGGTTCTTATAAATGGAGTATTTTGTAAGATATACTAGGAGTAGGAGAGCAGTGGTACGTATAATATATTTGTGTCTATCAATAACTCCATGCGACAACTGAAAACTTCGGATGATCTAAGCCTATGTCAAGAGGAGTCTACAAAATTGGAGGCTCCTATTGGAATGGTGCCTTTTTTACCAATTAATTATCTAGTCACTGCTCAGAATTTTGTATGATATTTATGAGAGACTTTGTAATAAAATAGTTGTAGATATACTTGAATAATTCTTTATTTTACTGCCTTGTCTCTTAAATTTGAAAATCTTATAATTTGTAGTTGTATTGCATCTTAGCATCTTTAACATCTTTGTTAGTATCCCTTACTATTGTTTATAGATATATCCCATGCCATCCCGTGCAGCTCCATCAACTACTGCTCAGAGTTTTCAATATGTTCAAAATAAAGTCGTAACCAGTAAACAAGACTCTTGGTAAGAAATATTACCTTTTTCGAGATGGCCACAATAATAATAGATGATCACAATAAATTAATAATAGTGAGTGAATGAATTCTTTCGGTTTAAATTGAATAGGAAGAATTAGAAGATATAATTGCATTTGTTTTCTGCAATACTGTCCGCAATATCCTCTGTTTAACCTTGGTTTTAGCATAATTGAGATATAAATTCAGGGAGAGAGTTTGTTAATATTTATATGTGCAATACCCATGTATTGTGAAATTAAGTTTAATAGAATTTTTTTAATAGTTTTCGTAATACATGACATCTATTTTTATAATTGAGTCAATCAAGTAAGAAAGGTTACAAGTTTATACGGTTTATGGAGGTTTGGATTACGATATTAAATTTAAAATTTATTTATTTTATACTTCATTTGTTTTATTTTAATTTTCACGATGATTGTGACCTCACTTGTTAAAAGTTCTGAGTTAACTGAGTTAACCTAGTTCAATTCAACAGAAATTTGAACGTTCTCCAGTTTTATTTATAAAATCAAGCCAACAATTTTATCTTCTCATGACAGATTCGATGCATGTTTCATAGTCTCATTTATTATCTTGAATTTATGTAGTTGGTGCTTAGAATTCTAGGTGCATGAAATTAATTCAGTTAAAAAAAATTCCCCCAAATATGAATATATACAGGATGAACTCATCTTATCTTTCTTCTTCACTCCATAGCCTTTCTGCAATTCAATTTCTTATTACTCTCCAAAATCGGGTCTTCTTCATAGTTCATGTTCAGTTCAAGTTATAATAGAACAGGACTATCATCAAAGCTTCATAATCAGAATAAAATATCCCAATGATATTCTTTCACACCCTCGATAACACCTAATAGCAGATTTAATCAAATCCATAAAAAAAAGAAAGGGGAGGAAGAATTGAAGATCCCCTTCACTTATCTTGCTTTCTTTTGGTCTTGATAGAAAACGTAGATCCACTTTTGGTCTTAGCTTATTTACTGTATTAATTTATTTACTCCCCTCTTCTTTTAGTAAGCGGGTTGATTTCATCCTAGAAGGAGAGTCATTGAGCAAATAGCAAACCATGACTAAAAGGGCCGACAATTCACAACTGAATAAACGAGGCCACAGAAAGAAGTCATTGAATGAAGGCCCAACCCATACCAAATTTACAGCAAATCCAAATGCATTTTGGTGAGAGTACTATTTTTGTTCAAGTTAATTTTGTCTGTTTGTCTTTTTTTTCCCAATTTTTTTTTTCTGTTTTGATTTTATGTTAGATTCAAATTGTATAGGACGAACAGTTTCTTCAAATATTATTTAATTTATTTTATTAAAGGTTTAGTTTAGTAGTGATTCTATGCTAATGAAATTATGATAAACTATTTTTGTGGAGTAGAAGAATTATAATTTAGTGTGTATAATTTAATTTTAATGCAATTTATTGTTATATAATTTATTTAAAAAAATTATTTTTTAATAGATAATTATTTTACTTTTAAATGGTGTATGTAAAATAAACGATCGAGTCATCATGCGTATCTGTAGACTATGGAGTACGTAAGACTCAACCAGTACTATACCTGTGATGGAAAATGATAAAAATGCACGAAGGCGAATATAATATAGACTACTGATTTTTGCTTTCTTAAACCGCGGTTCATCCAAAGATCCAGTTAATGCTTATATTTTGTTGTCTTGATTTGTAAATTTGTAATATGTGTGCTTTACGAGTTATATCTCATTCAATCACATATTTTCCATTGCAATTTTGATAATATTTTAGTCTCACTCTTGAGGTTTATGACCTGGAACTTAAGAAAAGAAATACCTCATTCAATCACATATTCTCCATTGCAATTTTGATAATATTTTAGTCTCACTCTTGAGGTTTATGACCTGAAACTTAAGAAAAGAAATACCCAAAAAAATAACAAAATTGGAGCAATCTGCTAAACAAGATCGACAAGACAAGGAGATAAAATGGTTCTAATTACTGAAAATCAAAACAAAAGCTAAAAATAGTTTGTCGAAGTCCGGAGAATACCTATATTACATCGCCGATGTTCAAAAAAAAAAAAGATGAAAGAAGGTATCAAACACTCAGATCTAGATCTACAATTAATAATTAAATTTAACCATGAATAGGGTGATTAAAAATATATAAAAAATAAATAAATTTGAGGCTTTCTTTTTCTTGCTGTAATTATCCATGCCAACGAAGCTTTTTCCTAAAAAAAATTTCATGTGTAGATGTGAATTTCAAAAAGCATTATATTGTGGATATACTTGCAATAATTAAGAGAGAATGAATTCATTGATTTGGTGACTTTGGTGCCATAACTTTTTCGTTTTTCTTTTTATACCTTAAACGTATTGTTATTTATTATTTATATATTATATTATTAGTTGAGTCACTCGACACATTACATAGCTAATTAATTTCATTAATTTATTATTTGTACAAATTTATAATTAATAACTACACTATATAAATTAATATTTGCTTTTGTATCTTATATGAATAAACATAGACACTACGCAATAATAAATAATTATCTTAAACAAATAATATTATATATTGATTGTTTAACTAAAGTTATTGTATTTATATATTATTTATAAAAGTTGTTAAAATATAAGTTTGGAAATAAAATATGGGATTATCAGTTTGATATGTAATTGTTATTAATGTTTACTAATTTCATGATTTTTTTCTCTAATATTTTATACTTCACTTTTTTTCTTCTTCTTTTTTTTGCGTTAAATAAACTTGTATATTCATGTTGTAATGCATGTAATGATAATATTATAACTTCTACAAATGTTATCACAATTTGGTAGATTAATATTATTAAAATTGATATCACAAAGAAGTGAAGAAAATTTTGAAAGAAAAACTTTTAAACTAGCTGTACCGGCTATCAAACTTATATATATATATATATATATATATATATATATAGATATATATATATATGTATGTATATATATATTACGAAGGTGATATAGTATATGATGAACAAATAAGTAGAATTCTGATGGATCAACCATGAATGAAGTTATACTTCTCAATGCCAACGACATTTTGATCGAAATCTATGTATAACAAGTTGTGATTGGTGAATAAGATCAAACTATTTAGCAAGACCGATTAATGGCTACTGGGTAACTTTCAGGACTCGAAGGGGGAAAATAGGGATCTTCTAAACCTTAAAGCTTTTTTTTTGTTGTTGTTGCAATTCTAAACCCTAAATTCTTTAAACGGCAAAAAATGACAATTCTCCAGCAGTCAATACTATATGCAGTTACATATGTTACGTTTCTATATATTTATTTATTCTGAAAATGTATTACATATATATATTTGCAAATCACAGCTAATTTCTTAAACAAACTAGGATATATAAATGATCAGAAGGTAACGTACAATTAATATCTATCATATTGTTCTTTTAATTTGACATTGCACTTGGCTTGGAATTATTTCATAATCACACCTCAAAATAAAGCAAATTACGCTCAACATAATTTAATTGAAACGTCCAAAAGGGATACATGATCACATATATAAGCAAATCAAAACTTTATTGCATCAGCCACGAGATTATTTCGTAAATTGAACCTTAAAGGAAACCAAATAAACCAAAATCCGCTCATACTAAACTAAAATCATTTCAAAATATATTAAATTTGGGGGAAAAAGCTCAAGCCTGCTACAAGTTTAAATTAAACCATTCTTAGAAACAAAACAAACAAGAAGAGAAGTTGGAAAGGATAACCCAATTTAATTATCAAAACCCTACTCATCCAAAAACCTAGTCTTAAGCCAATAAGGAAATTAGCAATATATATATATATATATATATATATATATATATATATATATATATATATTATGATCTTAATTAGTGCATATATATTAAGTTCTTCAACCTCCTTTAAGAAGTCAATGCCCGAACCTCTTCCCTTTGCAGAAACTTTGTCTTGTGCTTAATTAGGTTGCCTTTATTTGCTCCAAAAGAACACCATATATAGTCAAAGGAACAATGAGGGTGCGATCTTGACTTCATTCTAACTTCTACGCTTAGATTTTTCACCACCAATCTTTCTCCTCTTTATTATATCACCTCCAGAACTACAAGCACAAACGAAAGTTTAATAAAATCTCACTATTTTTATAATTATGAAAACTTATCCAATAAATTAAAAGTTAATTAAGACGGTGTACATATTAATCAACTCACCACAAATCATTCATAGGCTTGTGGCTCTGGCACTGCTGCCAGCCACTGCATCTTCAATCCTTTCTACTGTGCAGGCGATGAGATTGTTTACAGTGGCAACTGATCCAAGTGAAATCTTTGCAGTAGGAACCGAATCAACCAAAATCTGAAATGCGACAGTCAAGAGTGATCCAGCAGAGCGAGGTTCACAGCCTTCCCCATCTTGCAAAGGTGGTCCATCCGGGAGTATAGCAAATCCTGAGGGAAGAAGAGCCACATAGTCCGGATCTCCCCCATTTATGACCACGTTCATAGACATGATATCCACAGGGGCATAAACGATAAAGGAAGCCGTTGGGTCACTGAAACTTTCTTGTAATATCAGCATTGTACTTTGGCTTGAATTCGCACTCTATCAAAATTTGTCAAGGTTAATTAGTTGGTGTGTGTGTATATATATATATATATATATATATATATATATATATATATATATGGATGATTCTGATAACAAAGTTAGTGGAAACTTAATTACATGTACTCGAAGTAGAGAAACACAGTTGCCAGTTTCACGGCCGTTAGCAAAGTGTGCCATTTCCTGAGTAACACCCCCATTTGAAAGAATGTCCCACTGTTGATAATTAATTAATGTAAGTAATCAAAGTGTACTGTGAGATCTATATATAATCACATAACCTAAAATTTGTAATGCTTCAAAACTTTAGGTAATTAAGTACCTGACTCCTCGAGTTCTCATCACGAAGAAAATCAAAAACAGTCTTTGGGGAAACCGGAAGCCAAAATGAAGTGGCAGCACTTAGTACAATACCAGGGGGTCTGCCAGGATCATCTATGCTCTTTCGCGTCATGATCCTCACATTGTCAGCTAAATTTCCAGACAATGTAGTCCATTTATGCGCAGTAGACCCGCTCACTCCTGCACTAAAGCTTATCACCATTCTCTCAGCCAGCTTCAACATACTCTTTCTTCCTTCTGGATTTGTCATCACTATATATATATATATATATGAATTGTAACCAATAAAGAGTAATTAATAAGGACTTCCTTCCTTCAGGTTTTGATGTACATAAGATATATAAGAAATATAGAGATTAATAGCAATGTAAGATTACCAATATTGTTAAAAGAATTAGTCGGAACATTTGTTGCCATGGTACTTGCAAGACGTTCACACTGTCGATCTAGCGTGGCAACCCATCTCTTTGCCCCAAATCCCAGTCCGGCATCAATTAGAGGCTTGTAGAGATTGTGAACGCCTCTGTCGTCCACCTCAACATGCTCGATCCATGTAACCTAGAGTATAAGGTGGACAAAATTAGGTGAAGATTAGAGTTTAATACTCCCTCCATTTTAAAATATAAGAGCAAATGAGTTCTGATTTTGTTAAAAAACAAATCAGCAAAATAAATTACGAAAGGAGCAAATGCTTGATGGTTAAAAAAAATAAAATATTAACACAAACACTTTCTTAGGCTAAGGATAAAATAAAATATAAAAAAAACATGAGTTTTATAAAGTAATTTTTTAGGTTAATTAAGTATACATATTATTTTAAATTTTGGTAAATAATTTTAGAAAATGCAAATGAATGAAAACCCTTGTAGATAATGTAGCTCTTAATTCTTCCTACAGAAGTTTAAATGAATGTAAACCCTTAAGCTATATATATATATATATATATATATATATACACAGAGAGAGAGAAAGAGAGAGAGAGTTGTACTCTTGTAGTGATTTATGATAAAGTTAATAAAAACTGTTCTTAATATTTAAGTTTATTGCAAAATACTCGTATGTTTAGAATTGTATTGGATTGATTACAAGAAATAATTAATATATAGTTTTATGTGTTGATTACCTGTGAGTATCCATTTGGCATCTCTTGAATCAAACATCCAGATGGCCTTCTCCGGCATCTCACTGCGGGACTTGGGCGCAAATTGTCCAAGGAAACATCAACCACTGCCCAAGTCCCATCAGAATGTTGTTTACAGTACCTCACAAAATAGCTCTCACGAGTCGGAACTAGAGGTGAAGGAACTTGAAATTCTGCAGTCATCTAAATTTAAAAAGCACAATTTGATATTTGTTAAGAATCCTTTTTTACATAGCAGAATATACAAATCTAGTTAGGTAGATTCTAAGAAAATTTCTAATTACCACTTGTAGGGCTCCATTATAGTTCCCAGCTACTCCAGTCGATAAGACTTCCAATGTAATTGCTCTCGAAACAATGCCAGAAAACATAGTTGACCATTGATTCTGGTTAACACAAGTAAATTCAGTTAAGAATTATTTATCCCATCATAACTTAGAAACTCAGAATTATCCTATTTCAAAAATAAAATTAAAATTAGTCTTATATTTTGAATTAGATGGGGTACGTAGACGATACCACGTTCATCAAAATCTCAACAAGGTTAATGTGGTTCATTATGACAACGGCAGTTTCACGCGAGGCTTCAGATTGAAAGCCTGCCGGTCTGGGGCCAAGGCCTCGGGGAAATGCCCTAATGTAGTCCTCCTCACTTAGCATACTAGTTGCACCATTAAGCCCTGGCACCCACAACGGTTCACCCGCCCGAGCCATTCTCGTTAGCTCTTCCATTGCCGCAACAGCAAGCTCGATGATCATGGGCTTAATTTCCTCGGTAGGTGGTCCATTGATTGACCTTAATATGTCTCCTGCCGCATACATCTCCCCTCCAATACCACCTGGCTGTTGCGGCCCAAAACTATTATTTCCAAACCCTAGATCAAGTGGAGGGGGAGCTATTAGGTCCGGATGAGAGAGCATGGGGTAGTTTGGTGTGACCTTACTGCCAACGTACTTTGCAGCTATAGATGAAAGCCTATCAATCTGAAATAAAAATTCAACCAAAACGTTAAAAAAAATTACAAGCACGAAGATTGTTAAAGCCCGTAAAAGGATTAAAATTGTTTTAATAGTATTGATTAGGAGTACCTCTTCTCTTAGATGAGCATTTTCCAACCTCACATGATGTTCATCGTATGATATTTCACCTATAGCAGTTGGACCGCCACAATTAGGGCATGATGTATTGCTAAGAGCTTCTCTAAACCTAACATTTTCAGCTCGAAGCCTTTCATTCTCAGCTCGGAGATTGGTATTCTCATGGCGCTCATTTTGTGTCTGAGAGAACAAAAATTTGTTTATTAATTGTACATATCCATATACACTAGTATATGTAACGGATTAATGACAAGTTGATCATATATAAGCTTGAACGCCCATTACATATGTCTTCAGCAGCTAAGAAAATGTTACGGTCCCTAGTATTCATTTAATGCAAGACATTTAAATGTATTGATTTTTTTAAATGAATTTAATTAGTACCTTCATTTGGGTGCGCTTGTTTTGGAACCAAAACTTTACTTGAAGAGGCACTAACCCTAATCTCTTGCCAAGTTCCTTTCTTTGCTTGTCATCGGGGTGTGGGCACTCCTTAAAGAACCTAATGAGTCAAAATCAAATTAGTACATTATAACCATCTTAATGTAAATTAAATAACTAAATTAATGGATTAAATATTTTAATTATGAGAATTGATATTTCTACAAGTAAAAGTGATATTTCTACCATATCTCTCTCACATGAATAGTAATAGATTCTATACTTATTGTGAGAGAAATCTTGTTAAAATATCAATTTTTACTTGTGAAAATAACAATTCTCTTTAATTATATGCCAATTTAATTAACATAAGTTCACATACGCTTCCATTTGTTGGATCTGTTCTTGAGTGTGGCGATGGTAGCGCTTTCTCTTGCCTTTGCCCGGCTGACTGGCAGTAGCATCTTGATCCTCACCGGAGGCGCCACCTCCGTCTTGGTCTTGGTTTTCACTGCCGCCGCCAGATCTGCTTTCGTCTAATTCGTCCATATCTCCTCCGGCTCTGATTCTACCCATTGTATCTCCTTCGGAGTTGCTTTGCGCCATTTCTGCTAGTGGCAAAATTAGCTGACCCTCCATCAGCATATTATTAGGCTGCTGCTGGAATTGAAGGGACAACTAAAATAATTAATTTATACCCAAAGTTATAAAATTAATGTACAACAATAATATTATGCTTATATATAACTACTCTGATTGATCATTTTCAGTCCGGCACACTCAAATTAGTTTCTCTTTGTGTTTGTATGTGTGAGAGAGAGAGTCTAGTAATAAAGACAGTGGAGTGAAGTAGAGAAAAGGTAATGAATGATCAAAATTATTTTAATTTATTATTTGAAGTTGACTGAGTACCAAAATGAGTAAGACACAGTTGACCAGAAATTTATAGGAACACGAAAAAAGTCTCTCTCTCTATATATATACGCGTTTTTCAAAGTTCGAGATGGATTTACTTGAAAAGGCCAAAGACTTTTGTTAAGAGGAGCTCATTACTCTAAGCAACCACTTAATTTTAAGCCTTTTCCGATATAAGAAGACAGATGCTAACAATTTTTCATGACAAGAAGACAATAAAATAAATAAGAAAAGAAAAAGGAAAGAGGGGTACTGGTGTAAGGATATGATGTCATAAAATTAATTAATAGAGAGATATCGAGATAAAGCGTATATAATAAGTTAACTGGAGAAGTTTTAAATTAAGTGGTTGACCTAGCTAGCTAGCTGCTCACCTGAATAAGGGAATTAAACCCAGTAGCAGAAGAAGAAGATGTTCCATTGTATCCACTGCCGAGGGTTTGTCTCGCCGGAGTCAGCATTCCGGCAGGCATCTTTCACACCGCTACACAAACCCTAAAAAAATTACTAGCTAGTGGAGCTTTTGTTGAACCACTCTAAGAAGACGTATAAGTGTATCTATCTATCTACATATATATATATATATATATATATATATAATCGAGAAGAGGTTCAGATCTGTAAACCGACTCTCCTTCTCTGGGTCTTTGGCATCGGAGAATGCAAATGTGGTGGTCGGTAAGTTGAAATTTATATATAGGACGGTAGCTAGCTAGCTAGCTAGGCCACTAGGGTACTGAGACAACTGAAAGTTGGTCAAATATGAGAGAGATGATAGAGATGAAGAGATAAGAAGAAGAAGAGCAAGAGCTAGCAGGTGAACATAGCTAGGAAGGAAAAAAGAAAATTAGGAGGAATGGAGAAGAAAGAAAAATGTGGCAGCTAATATGAGGAAGGAGTTATTGCAATAAGTAGAGAAATTGCATTGCATTTATTAGAGAAGAGCTAGATAGCTGTAATTAATTGCTACCCAGAGGGGAGAGAAATATATGTAGAGAGAAAAGGAGTTATTATGGTTTACTCTATTTTCTCATCATCTTTGTACGTATGGGGTTGTTGACGGCTAGCAAGCACCTTAGTTGGATATATATGAATATATATTTATATATATATATATATATATATATATATATATAAAAGATAATGATCCATATCCGCTATCGAACATCCATCATAAGAGTTTGGAGTTAATAAACCCTAAATTTAGTAAAACTCTTATTTTGATCGACGTCCACTACTATTAATAGCGGATAGTATGTGTTTTTTTACCGAATGTCGATTTTCAATTTTTAATTTTGTTCGTTCCTTTTTTTTTAATAGTATATATATATACTCCTATATAGACACTCTAATAGTTTGCATTTGGATTTTCTAGTGTTACTTCACAGTTAGTCACTTGCTCATGCATTAGTAAACAAATAGTGTTAATTAGCACATTCTACTTAGTGGGGCGTGGATATGGAGTAGCATATAGAGATTGGTACGCTGTGAAACTAATGAAGTAATTAAGTAGATCATTAATTAATTTGTATATACATGTGTGGAGTGTGTGTGTGTGTATATATATATGCAGACAGAGTTAGACACTCTCCCATTGCAGTATGTCATTAAATGAGAGGCAGCCCAGTCTGAAATTGAAAATGAATGCATGCATGATACCCCAAAACTCCATTAACTGCATTCATGCCTCTCACGATATATACCTATCTGGCTATATCTCCTCTCTCCCGCCACCTGCTCCCTCCTTCATCTTCTTAGCTTTCACATTATTTACCATACCAAATCATCACTTGTACTCGTCCAAGTTTACTCTTTAAAGTTAATTTAAAACATTTTCATATATAAAATTAACATATATAATTCATTTAATTTTTGAAAATAAAAATTCTTGTAACTTATCGTACGCGCATTAATTTTAGATAATTAATTTTAATTTATATATTATTTAATTAACTTTTTATCCCAGATTTTTGAAAGGGGAAGTATAAAATATATATATATATATATATATATATATATATGTACTGCCTCCTTGACAAATTAAAGACCTCTTTTTTCCTTGTAAATTAAGTCAAATTAGACTTTGAGATAATTTTATTCCAAAAGTTTTTCGTAATAATAATTCTAGTTTCTAATCAACAAAGTTATTTTTGCACAAAATGTCTATTCTACAAATCTTCATTATGAGTAGAGTTGCTCATTAGAATTGTATATTAGTAAGCCTCTACGTGTTAGTTGCCCATTTACATCTCAACAAATTAAGAGATGTACTACTACCTTGATAATCTAGAGGTTGACTTGGTATCAATTGGTATGAATACTTTATCTTTGTGAAGTCAATTCAAAAGTCATGCATGGAACTTGTTTGAGTCCATAAAATTCAAATAAGGGTGTGATGGTACCGGCCGGTATCTATCAGGTCACCTCAAAACTTCGCAACTAACCGTTGTTTGACAACGTTTTGCATTAATGTTCAGAAGGAGAAAAAGAAAATGACAACGTTCAAGTTAAGGGAAATCAAATTTCTCTTTGTAGCCAAAGAGTCTTCGACTTAACTGGCACACCTTTGAATTATTCTAATTAAACTGCAGTCTCTTTTTTTATTCAATGCAGAAATAGCTCCATAAAATTATTATTCTTGTACGTGATTTTAATATTTTGAAGAAAGATATTCTTTTCTTGTGCCTATTCTCACGCATTTCTCTCCACCGGCCCACACCACTCAATTAATATACCAGAAGAGATGGAGGGAGAAAATTTAAGCGGGATCCACAAAACATTATTTTGTCTTTTTCTTGTGAAGAAGGATGACATAATTATATATATAAATAGAAAACAAACATCAAACCATATCAGAGTTAGACAAATTAAAATACCCATGCTTAATTACAGGCACGTCGCAAATTAAAGTGTAAGTTAAGAAATTTGAAGTGTAAATATCACTTGTCGAATAATACTAATCTATATATTATAAAGTGCCTAGCTATGGTGCTAACTTTTGATAAATTTGTGTCACACTTGCTTTCCTTTTTTTTCTTTTCTTTTTTTTCCCCTCTTTTGTTCATACAACTTTAGATAAATCACTCTTTTATTCTTCTTGATTTATTTTTTTTATTTATCTACGTAATCCTTCAAATTTTATAAAATTTTAATTATAACATCTTATATAATTTATATACGCAACGCGTGTATTACTGAATATTAGTAACAATAATATTTATGTAGTGAAATCTTAATTTTTGGGTGACATGAATGAAATCCAACAAATGTCCTCTTTTCAGCTTTTCTAGAAACCTTCAAACCAAGCGTCCATCCATGAAATCCTGAGTCATACACAGAGATAAATGTGGGGTGACTGCAGGTCTTGTGGGTCAAATTTGGTATGTATGTGGTTCGGTTTGGACTTCATAATTAACTTGGACGCTTTCTTCAACTTTTTAGTACTCCTATTATTCCCCATTAATAAGCAGTCCAGTCAAGTACTGTGGAATTAGTCAAATCCTAAGTAAATCAGTCTTTCTCATTCACGAGATATTGCATTTTATGAAGAAGAAGAAAAATAAAAGAGAAAAAGTCGTGACTTGTGGGAGTGCTGTTGATATCATGAATAGTAAATAATACTCCTCCAGTTCCAAACTTCCAATATATAAGAATAAGTTTGACTTTTTTATACCAAATATTTTAAAATTTTAAAATTAATATAATTTATTTTAATTTTTGAAAATAACGTAATTGTATTGTTCAACATTTAAAAAATTCATATTAATTTTGAATTTAAATTAAGTTTAAAAAGTCAAAATTCATACTTGGAGTGAGGAAATATTTAAATCTATCTATTCATGACAATTTGTAAAAATTTTAATAGTTGCTTGAAAAATTGAAACTAATTAGTTTGGACCATGTGACGTGATAAAAGGTTTTGAAGCATTCAAATTAAAGTCTTTATTTTTGTAATAAAATAAATACATCTTGAAACTGACAATTAACAAATTTCATTAAAAATGAGACTGGTTATTCATGTGATAATTTGGCTGATATATTCACTAAGTCACTACCAACTGCGACTTTTAAGAAGATGGTGCACAACATTGGCATGCGTTGACTTAAGGATATTTTTACCATGAACAGTGGTACTCATGAGAGGGAGTAATTTTTTTGAAGGATATGTGCTGATTGTACTCTTTTTCCTTCGCTAAGGTTTTTTTCCACTGGGTTTTCCTTTGCAAGGTTTTAATGAGGCAATCCTAAGGCACTAGAAGGTATACAAGAATATTGTACTCTTTTCCTTAGCCAAAATTTTTTCCACAGAGTTTTTATTTGGTAAGGTTTTTAACGAGGTATATTCTTAGAAAGTGGTCATCCAAGGGGGAGTGTTAGAAAACCTTTGGTTTTCATGTCTCTTCCTCTTCCTATCTCTTCATCTTTCACTTTCTCTCACTCCATGCCTATATATATATATATATATAGGGTCCTCATCCGTGGCAACCGGTTGCCACGGACACTATTCCAGCAACCATGATCTTAACCCTTGATCGTGATAATAAATGGTCGAGATTGAAAGTATTTTTCCCCTGCCGCTACACCTTGTAGCGGCAATTACATTCCTTCTAGCGGCAGCCGCAATTACTAAACTGCCCTCACCCCACTTAAATCATCCTTGCCGCTAGAGGCTCTAGCGGCAGCCCCTTTTAATTCACAAATTCTAAACTTAAACTTACTGTCGCCCGCCGCCACTATCACCACTCCCACACACTGCTCCAGATGAACAACCAGGAAAAATTCACCAAAATCATATTAAATCCAACCAAGAATTATCATCATCAAATTAAAATTTGATAGAACAATTAAATATTCGACAGTGACAAATGAAGAAAAAGAAAATTGTGAAATCAAACCCAGTCAATCTATCAAACACACCATCCTCAAAATAAAAATCAATTGATTCTCCCAATCACAAAATCATAATCGTTTACAATAAAATCAAACCCAAAAGGTTAGGGTTTGTACATATACACATTTACAGACATATATAGAGGAGAAAAATAGGATGTGGATGTGTTTGCTGGTTTTAAGATTCGTCATCGTCGCGGAAGATCGTGTTAACCAAATTAAGAAAAACAAAGGAAGAGAAGCATAACAACAGTCGAGTGTAGCCTTCTTTGTTTGAATGAATATGGAGAAGAACAGAGTGGTTGTCGGCTATGGTTGGGGATGTGATGGGTGGTGAGAATTAAATCCCTAGACCAAGAAGAAGATCTGTAATTTCGATTTTCCGAGATGATGTGCTAATGTTGGGTTATTGCAGGTGAGGTTGCTCCGTGTATTTGTTGGAGAAAAAGATGGGCTGATGTCTTAATTTCACGATGGGCGGTAGTAAGTTTAAGTTTAGAAATTGTGAATCAAAAGGGGCTGCCGCTAAAGCCTCTAGCGGCAAGGATAATTTAAGTGGGGTGAGGGTAGTTTAGTAATTGCGGCTGCCGCTAGAAGGAATGTAATTGCCGCTAGGGGAAAAATACTTTCAATCTCGACCATTTATTATCACGATCAAGGGTTAAGATTAAGATCATGGTTGCTGGAATAGTGTCTGTGGCAACCGGTTGCCGCGGATGGGGACCCATATATATATATATATATATATATATATATATATATATGTATGTATCAAATTGATATCATATGAGATATATTTGTATTAACCATTAAGTTCATAGTTGCTTGTATATTGAAAGAAATAAGAATATCATAATGAAAGAGAAGTGTGGATGACCACTTAAATACAAGAGTTTATCAATATATATTTTTGTTGATATACATTTTGTTTTATCTATCATTTCACAATACAAATTTCATTAAAAATGAGACTGGTTATTGTTTCTAACAAAGGTAAGACGACATTTATGTGATAGGCACTTATCAAAATTTCCTTGTCTTTCTATTCTAGCCGCGGCCATTTATTTTCAAAGTATAGCAGTAGTGGCCCACGATAATATTAGCAATAGATGGCCCAATTACTTGAAAAGTTCCATCCTAATTCAGAAAGAAATAGCTTGCGAACTTGGATTAAATTTGTTTATTATGGACGCGCGCCACAAACTTTAGAATTGGCCTAATTAACCGGGTATAGTTTAAATACTTTACAGAAATATACAACAATTAATAAAATATTACAAGAATAGTGCACTAACAAAATAATTACAAAAATAATAGTGCACTAACAAAATAATTACAAAAAGAGTGCAACAAGATAAACTCATTAAATCATTCAGTTTCCTAAAAATAAAAAATTCCTTAAATTAAGGGAAGTAACTTCCATATTCGGTATGACAGTTACCATTTAGCCACCTCTAGTACACCTTGCAGCCGCCGTCTCCGACGTGAACAGTTGGTTGTTTCGTCGAGAAGTTGAACTGAAATCATCTTGCCTTTAAATTTGATCTAATGAATATCACCGGCAAAAAACTAAAATTAAACAAATCCAAACCAAAATTAAAACATAATCGACCAACAATCTGCTCACCGTTGGCGTCATCGAACTCCTCATCATCGTCATCCCCGTCAGATCGATCGTCACCGCTAGGGCGGTAGTTGGCGTTCCAGTGGTCGGCGTGGACGGGAGAGGCGTAGATGGGAGAGGCGTAGATGGGACGGCAGCTGTGTCGTCGTGATGGAAAAATAAGTTGAGGAGGAGGAGGGTAACCAACCCTTAATACAACCTTTAATATAAAGGTAACTAAACCTTAATACAGAGATAACCAACCCTTAATACACAGGTAACCAAAACTTAATACAAAAAGTATCCAACCTTAAAACAAAGGTAACCAACATTTAATACAAAAGTAATCAAACCTTAATACCAAAGTAACCAACTCTTAATACAAAGATAACCAAAAATTAATACAAAAAATATCTAACTGTAATACCAAGGTAACCAACTTTTAATACAAAGGTAACCAAACCTTAATACTAAGGTAACTAACCCTTAATATAAAGGTAACCAAACATTAATACAGAGGTAACCAACTTTTAATACAAAAGGTAACCAACCCTAAATACAATGATAACCAAAAATTAATACAAAATGTATCCAACCTTAAAACAGAGGTAACCAACTTTTAATATAAAGATAACCAACTTTTAATACAAAGGTAACCAAACTTTAATACAGAAGTAACCAACCTTAATACAAAGGTAACCAAAACTAGTCATTACACTTTCAGAAATTAATTACCTCCATACTAGTGTTTAATTACCCTCATACTAGTGTTTGGTTACAGCAGATAGGAAAATGAATATGACTTGTTTCTCATTGGGTCTTTTACGGGGAGAAGCAGTGAAATTGGAGAGTAGAAGAGTTGTGTGAGACGGGGTGGGTGAAGAAGATGGGTATATCAGATTTATCAAAGAAACAGAAGAAGTTGCTACAACTGAGATTGCCATTAACAGAGAGAAATGAGAGTTTTGTAGATGGAGAAGATATTGGATTATGAGGGGAAGGAGGAGAAGAGAGGAGAGGAAAAAATTGGGGATATGTTATCTTGAGTGTTGTGTTATCTATTTGGGACCTCATATGATTCTTCTATCTGCTTTTTGCCTACACGGATAACAAAGAAGGGGTATAGGGGGAGGGAGGTGTTGTGTGATCTACAACTTTTCACTCATTATTTTATCAATTTTACCATGTTCGTCCACATGAGTAATATTTTATGTGTGCCCTGGAATAATGTCATTAATTTAATGGTGGTGTAATGATAAAAATTTTGAAGTCCTAAATTAAAGGGATCATGGCCACGTGAGAGCTCTTATTAATTTAAACTAAAATTAACTGCATTAATTATGTAATAAAAAATTACATGTGCACTAAATCTGTAAATATTTTTTTAGTGCACTTTTTTTATAATATTTTTTAAAAAAGTACTAATAAATGTAATTCTCCCTGGTTTAAATTCTAAACAGGGCCTTCCTATCTACTAGGCCATTACTTTGCCGCCCAGCCCAGTCCTGCTATAGAATCAAGCCTCGCATAGCTGGAGTATTTGGGTTGAAAGCAACTCATGTACTCCACCTAAAAACACTGTTTATCATCAGTAATATATACTCAATATGTCCCAAAAGGATGACAATTTTCACATAAATTAAAAAAATCAAAAATTAGAAGGATATAATTTTTTTTCCCAATCTATCCTTGGGTTTTGGGTTTGGAGAGAGAAAGAATTAATGTGAATTACTCATTTGTAATGTATAATCAATAGTAAATTAGTCTATGCGAGAATTTATGTAGTCGATTTGTTTATTTTGCTCATTCTTTTAAGGATAAATTTTTTATCATTTAAGTCATTCTTTTAAGGACGGACAACGGAGTATAACACTGTCACATTATTTATAGTTTGAAATCTAATACTGTATTTAGGACCCTAACTTTATAATTATTCTTGGTTGGATCTTTCAAATATGCGCCATCGGAAGGGCGAACACGAATGTTTCCGCATTGTACTCTATTACGTACTTTGTTCAGAAACTCTCAGGGTCAAGCGAAAAACTTGTATAGATATTAAATCATAGCATTAGCATATAGCTGAACCTATAAGATGTAATTTAAGTACTGTATCATCAGTTTAATTCTTCTGTCTTTCGTGCTTGATTGAGGTAACACCATTAATTTCCCACCATTATCTCTCTAATGCAATAACTCACAATGTGAGAACCATAGAAGACTGCTTGTGTGCTCGCAGAGAAGTGTACACTTCTTGGGACTTACTGCCAGAGACCATATGCCCAATAACCCTCCATATAATACTCCCTCCTCTATACCCAAAAGATGAATAAAGGTATAAAGTTTTTGGTCTCCAAAAGAATGAGATAAAATATATAAAATGAATGATAATTAAGTCATTTAGTGAGGTCTATTAGTGTAAAAAATATAAAATATATACTAATCAATTTAAATAATCTTGTGTGCCCACTAAAAATATATTTAATTTTTTTTAATTCTCTTTCATTTATTTTTATTTTTTTAATATGTGTGTAAATTATACTTTGTTAATCGTTTAGAGTTGGAGGGAGTAATTACTACTATTACTTTCTCTCTCTCTCTCTATATATATATATATATATATCAAATTTGAAGGTATCAATCTGAATTCAATTTGGTGCTTGTTTGACAGAACAGTGAGTCAACTAAAATATTTGTAGAGTAGTAAGAAATGAAAAGACGGAGGGAGTAATTACTACTGCATGTTACTTTCTATATATATCAAATTTGAAGGTACTACCAATCCGAATTCAATTTAGTGCTCGTTTGACAGAACAGTGAGTCAACTAAAATATTTTGTAGAGTAGTAAGAAATGAAGCAAAAAGAAAGGTTAATGTAAAAGTCAAATATTCTTTGTTCAATAAAATGTTAAAATATGAAAAAGATATTTTAATAAATTCAATTAAGTGATCAATGGATGAAAAATTTATAGAGTTGTAAGAAAAACTATTACCTCCGTTCCAAAATTAGAGATATAATTTGACTTTTGAAGTTAAACGACGACATATTAAATTTTAAAATAATGTGAATTTATTTAATTTTAATTGATACAATTAATATAATTATATATTCATAATAAAAATTATTAATCATAAAATATATTTTATTATAAATTTTTACGAGTCATACCAATTTTAAAATTTAATATATTATCGTTTAACCTTAAAAATCAAATTATATATTGTTGATGTAAATGTCAAATTAAGATGCTCACAATTATATAAATAAAACGTAAGCTTTTAGTCCACCTCACCGCACAGAAAATGAAATATTTAAAATTGTTGAAGGCCCTATGGACACTATTAGCGGTTCATGCATGCACTTTTTAGCCCATGAATCAATGCTTCTTTCCGAAATTTGATTGACACATACTTGTATTTGATTGAAAACATGAAAGCTAAGTGGTAGCAAATAAAAAGATGCCAAGAGCTTGAAAATTCCATTTGAACTAATTAACAAAGGTCAACAGCACACAACCCTTTCAATTCCTCGAATTTATTATCTTTTCTGCACGTTCTCACTCTCACTCTCTCTCTCTCTCTCTCTTCTATTTCCTGTTGCAAGTTGCAAACTGCTATTTTTAACTTGTTCAACTCCTCCTTCCCCACACCAAGATTCAACATTATATGAACCCCTTTTCTCCCTAGCTCCCCCTTTTTCAGCTATATATATAAATGATCAGTTTCTACAAAAGCTAGCATCATAAATTATAAATCTACTACCCACTGCTTTCTTTCTTTCACATAAATCCTTAATTTCGCCTCTAATTTATAGATGGATGAGGATGATTTGATAAATTCACATGCGAACAAATCTGTTGATTCCAAAGAAACTTCTCCTATATCAGATGATGATCAAAATTCTGAAGAAAGTGGTTGGACGGGTTACTTTGAAGATTTTTTTTCCAAGCAAAGAGAAGAACAATATTCCGATGATCGTAATATTACTTACGGTACTGGCGCTACTGCTTGTTTGGCTTCTGATGCTGCTTCTTTTGTGGTTGAATATAAAAAAGCCTCGAAAACTGATCATCAAGTTTTCGCATGTTCTTCAACCGATAGCTTTCCAAAGTTCTCTAAGAAACTGAATTTCAAGAAAACAAGAACAAAAGAAATTTCGTACGACGAGTCTTTGGAAGACACTGCTAGTTCTCCTGTCAATAGCCCCAAGCTCATGCAGGTGAACCCATTAACTAAATGTGTTCATCTTTCTTTCTTTTTTTTTAATAGAAAATTATATATATAGTATGCTTATATATGATCTATCTTTATGCTTGTAGGTTGAACTGTTCAATTAATTTTGCAATAAGGTTTTTGTTCTTTCCTTTAATTTTCGGGGTGTATATGATAAATATAATGATTAATTTGTGTAGGGAAAAGAAGGTAGCACCGGTCATGGTTTGGACCCGCAGACAGATACAAGAAGTAATACTAAATTGGTTTTGGAAGGGAAAAATGACTTTACAGACCTAAGAAAGAAAGGACTGTGCTTGGTTCCTATGTCCATGTTAGTGAACTTTTTTGGTTAAATCTCTTTTATCTTTCTCTATCCCCCATGTAAAAATTAAACTCGTTAATTTTTGTGTACTAGTACAGTTAATTATTACAATGATATTTGTATATATAATCTCTTATCATCCTCCCTTGTCTAAATCTTTTGAAAAATAATATTTAATTCTAGCGCTTGATTTCCTTTTTCGGTGCAAAAGTACGACATCTAATATACAGAGTACAACTCTAATGGTGTAACAATTGCGTTAGAATAAAAGAGCATTGAAAATATTAGCTCCAACATTTTTCTCTAATTAAGCAACCTCAATGAGAAATTCAGATATATATATATATATATATATATATATATATATATTATAATATGGGTGGATCTGATTAACAATAGTATGTTAAGACCTTTTCAAGAATAAATTAGAGCATAAACTCAAATTAAGGGATCTAGTGAGGAATATTAAGGTAGATGAGTCATATGGATAATTAGAGTTTGGACTTCTGACAAAGTAAGTGCATAAATTTAATTATTTCCGTGACTTTTGAGCAAGTTAAGGGACACAATTATTTTAATCCCAGTACATGTAATTAGCTAACAAGGGTGATTAAGCTAAAAAGTTCATTGATTAAGCTAGCAGCTAAAAAGGACAAATGATCGAAACAACGTCTTTTTAAATAGGTTAATTCATAGGAACACCAATATATATATATATATATATATATATATATATATATATATATATAACACAGTTCATGCACTTCTCAAATTAGTAGTATTTCTTCCTTGAGTTGCTTCCAACGGTAACCCTAAGCAAACATTAATAATAAAAAGCATTTGCAATTCAAATTATCACAAAATAGGAATTACTGATTTTCTCATCTTATCAGTTCTCTTTCTTTAATGAATTAAATTAAGCACATTCTAAGTGAAGGTCATGGTGTAATTTAAAGAATTAACAAGAACAGTTTTAATTTAATGATACCGTTGTGACGACGTCGACATGGTGCTAATTCTTGGCTTTGCTACGAAACTCTTCCGCTTTCGAGGAAGATTAGATTTTACCATTATAGTAAAATATGCACTGTTTTTCATGAGTTTATATGGTGTCCACTAACTGTTGTTACGATTAATTTTTTTTCTGATTATATGTTATTTTGTTTGAAAGGATTACCTTTTAAATTAATTTATATTGTAGTCTTTTCATCGTTGTAATAATTTACAGTATCAATATATTTTAGTCGATTTAACTGTTTGATAAAAAAAATTATACATTTTGGGCATGGAAAACTAAAAGAAAAAAGTTATAAGGCTTATTTCAATACCAGCTGATTTATGGATAAGGAAAAAGTTCCCGTATAAATTATGTTCATTTGCTAATTAAAAGATAATAAATCATTAATTCTACCTCAGTCAATGAGGTTTTAGTTTAATGATTAAAATTTAGACTCTCAAACTATTATATCCCAAATTTTAATATTTTAAATATAATTTATTTAACTTGTACCAGTATCACTCCAAAATTAGAGCGTTAAAATAAAGAAAACAAATTCCAGCTCAAAAGCAAAATTTAGTCTCGTTTTAAAACCAAGATTAATTATATATAGTTATATACACACACGTGAGTTCAGTGGTTAACCTCTTGATCAATACTTTATTTAATTGGGTAAGAGAGTTATATTCCACAAAAGAATCTAAACGGATATAGGTTTCATGTACCCACAAAATAAACAACGGAAAATAACAAAATTACTCTATCTCTTCCAAATTAATTGCTCAATTTTGACTTTTTAAAGTTAAATTGACCATTTTTAAAACTAATCTTTTTACTATTTTTGCTAAAATATAGGTGAAGAGATTATAAACAAAAGAAAGTTTATACAATTTATTACTAATCCCAATTTTTATAATTTTAAAAATATATTTATATATACTTAATTATTAATTCTAAAAATAGTCAATTTGACTTTAAAAAGTTAAAACTGAGCAATTAATTTGGAACAGAGGGAGTATTAATAATGAAAGAGGAAAAGTAGATTAATTAATAAGACTGATACTTTTAAAAATTAATAATTCACCTCTCCAACCGCTTTCAGGCTCCATTTAAATTATTCGGAGCGGTTCTACAATGGACGAACGCTCCATGTGCATTGTATTAAAGGCAGGTGATCGGCAAACAGATATTATGACTTAGGTTTGTTTAGGATATCCAGCAGGAAATCCCACAATTAATTCCTCTGCCCGACTCTCTACCTATAATTACCATTTTTAGGTTTCCTCTCCCTACTTTTTTTACAAATATATACACACACACACACACACATATATATATATATATATTCTTTTTTTCTTTCTTTCTATATTATTTTTAAAAAAAATAATCATGATTACGATGACGTCAACACTAGTTGATGGTTTATAAATGCAAGAAAATAAATGAACAAAAAAAAATACTATAAAGTGATCGACGTCAACGAATCAAATACTCATGGCTAACCAGATCCAATAGATAAGAGAGGAGACATTTGATAGTCTACATTTGCAACAAAAATCATATCCGTAAAAGTTAAGTTTTACCCTCTAGTTTAATAATAACATGACACCTAGAAAATTTAGAAAAAAAATTAAAGGATTTGAATTTTAATATGATTAGTAAAATAATTTTATCATGATAAATAATAAATATAAAATGTGTCCAAATTTCTTGATTTTTTCTTGAATTTTTTAGGTGTCATGTTGTTATTAGAAGATGTAAAACTCAAGTTTTACAGGTCATCTGTATATAATTTATTCTCATCTATATTATAGAGCATGAGAAAGGAATGATAGTTTTTTGGTGTAAACAAAATAGTGAAACTTTTTTGACTATTCAGTTGTAGATCGCGCTCTTTGTTTTCTCTTTTTTTTATATTGTAAATGTATAACTTTTTTGTATATAATTGATGTCTCTAACATTACTCTTTCTATTATACCCTTTAAACTTTTTTATTCACTTTTTTTTCTCTCCCCTATTTTGTAGTATTCTATTTCTTTTTTTTAACACACTCATAGTGTGTGCGCCATTTAAACTAGGGTTCATAAATCGTAGCCGAATAAATTAGGAAAAACAAAATGCCAGTACAATGTCCTGTGATGTCATTAAGAACAACATGCATGATTTCCTGCTTTCAAGTCGGCCTACCACTCTTTGATTGGTCAACATCATATGCTTGTAGGCAGTGACGAGTTTTTAACGAACGGAGTCACAATGGTCGTAAAATTAATTTAAAATAAATAAAATTTAAATTTAATATTCTCATTCAAGCCTCCACAAATAGTATAAAAGTGTAAACTTGTCCTACTTAATTGACTAAATTATAAAGAAATATGTTATATAAATAATTTAATTTCACGCATAAATAGTTCATAGTGGGGGGACTACATTTAAGATTTTAGTACCTCTTGTATTATTAAAATCATTTTAAATTAAAATTTGATGCTATTAAGTGAGTTTCAAGAATTTAAATTTTTATAATTACTAATATTTATTATATAATTTGTAATAATTATGATTACATTAACTAATTAAAATAACTTTTCTAATTTTAAAGTTTAAAACTTTTACAATTAACTTCAGGAAAATTAAAAAGTTCTTTGCTTTGAACCCAGCATTAATTACCCAAAAGATGAATCGCAAATAATCATCTAATTTTATTCCTTCAAGTTGTCAAGTTGCCATAATATATTATATAAAATTAAATTATACAATATATAAGATTAAATGATACGACATGTAAGAGATATGAACGGACTCCTTAGCTTGTTGACGTGTGTGTATATATAGCCTAATACATATCCAACCATAAAATAACTATCTAAAGTCTAACCATAGTTGTACTGTAGCAGTGAGCAAAAGTAGGAAGGAAAAAAAATAAAATAAATAAGTGATTGCACTTGCCGTCACTGGCACATATGTAGGTCCACCACTACTTGTAGGTATACCAGCACAATTTTCTTACACGATTAAACGCGTAATTATTAATTATTAGGATTATTTGATTCGATTTTGATTTGATTTGTGGATAAACTCTATAAATATGTCATATTTTTCAACTTAGTCATGAATTATTTGATATGAAAGAAGAAAATTTGTAGGTGAACCATAAACTGTGGCTGGAGTACGCCAACCATATGAACCAGCCATCTTGGTTGGATAGGATTTTTTTTTCTTGGATAGAATTGTATTATTGTAATTTTTGATTTAGATAGATTAGCAAATCAATATGGTGATCAATCAAATTATACTACAGTAATTTGGATTTAAATAGGTGAGCAAATCAATACGGTGATCAATCAATTTTATATTATTGTAATTTTAGATTTAAATAGACAAGGGAATCAATATGGTGATCAATCAAGTCATATTATTGTAATTTTGGATTTAATTGATAATTAGCAAATCAATATGGTGATCAATCTATTTATATTATTGGCTAATGAAGTCTTAGTCTAGTAATTAAAATGAGGTCTTATGGAATTTTTATTAGAAGGTCCAAATCTTCCAAGGACCTTCTTATACATTTTCGACACATGTAATGAATCATACATAATTAATACAAACTGGTCCCCACATGTTATGGGCTATTGGTTAAAAAAATAATTATTGTACACGTGTCGAAAATGTATAAGAAGGTTTTTTTCCTAGTTGAAAGACCTAGACCTCCTAATAAAAACTCGGTCCTATGACCTTTAGTTTTCAAATTTGATTTTCACTTGTGTGAGTTTGTTTCTTCTTTTTATTGTGAAATGAAATTGTAAAGAGCTCATGTCCGCATAAAGTTTTTGTTTTGTTTATTTAGTTTTGTTTTTTTATCAAACAGTCCAAAAGACAATAACACATAATCAGTATAAAGGATCAATCGTAGCAACAGTGGTAGTCGACACCATATAAACTTTTAAAATACAGTCATATTCTCGAAATATTTATCCCTCCTTTATATAAAGTATATTTCCTCCTTTATGTGAAATTTGATTGTCGATGAGGTCTTAACCTAGTAGTTAAGATTGAGGTATTGTAACTTTTAGGTCTCATGTTTAATTTTCACTTAGGTGAGTTTATTTCTTCATTTATGTGAGATTGGTTTGGTTTGTGAATTTATTTCTCTCTTCTACTCTTCTAGTGAGGTTTGATTGATTCTTTATTTTTTTTCCTTTAGGTGAAGTTTGTTTCTTCCTTTATGTGAGGTTTGTTTAGTTTGTGAATTTATTTCCCTCTTTTACTCTTCTAGTGAAGTTTGATTAATTCTTGATATTATAATAGTGATATTGTAATAGTTGTGATGTAATTGATTATGAGATTATTATATTGTACTCCTCAAATTATTATATATATAATTGTAATTGGGGATCTAAATATATAAGCAAATCAATATGGTGATCTATCAAATTATATTATTGTAAATTTGGATTTAATTGATAATTAGCAAATCAAAATGGTGATCAATCATGTAAACAACCTCTTAGATTGTTTTTTTATAATAAAGATGTGGCTTAGATTAATTCAGGAGCATGCAAAGTAATGACTAGGCTAACAACCCCTAGTAGTCCTCTTGTTTAGTCGAATTAATGTCTCCCAAACAAGTTTGAGTTCAGGAGATGGCATCAAACCAAGTTTGAAGTTTGAACCATCTGTTTCACTGTATATGGAACATGCCATTTATATCATCACCTTGTCCTCACTCATTTTCTTTCAAATTTTGTTTAGTTCGTATTCGAGCAAGTGTATATAATTAACAAAGATGATAGAAGAATTAAAAAGGAAAGAAAATGCTTCAATACCGGTTCTTGTAATAGGATATGCTCATCTATCAAGAACAACAGTCTCATTTGATTTTGCTTATCCTTATGTATATTAATGAATTAGATCATTTTTGGAATGATTTTATATATATATATAAAATGATCCATATAACATGTATTTGTTAGAGATTTTTATAAGTAAGCCTGACAAAATATATATTTAGTTGGTTATGATTTTTACAATATGAATTATGGATCCATTAAGAACTAAAACCACATTATCCATTTTAAATATAGATAAGGGTTGGTTTGGGCCCATATGGTTATGGTTCTAATTCAGCTCAATCCATATTTTCTTCCTTCTTAGCTAAGCACTACTTCATAATCTATATAGCCAACCAAGCCACCAAGCCTTAATTCTCCTTCAAAAATGCTTATACATAATAACGTGAGTATCATTTATTATTCATGTGAGAGGTTTGTAAAAATATTAAATTTATATTGATTTAAAATTTAAAAATGTTCCTGACTATTAAAAAAGTAATAGTAATTTTATAATAATCTAATAATTACAATCATCTTCTCAAAATCCTAAATAATATTTATCTATTTAATAATATATTTGTCTATTCAAATGTTTAACTTAATAATTGATCGAAATAACTTATAAAATATAATTCAGTATTTATTATTTAAATAAATATTTAATAATCTAATAATTACGAATATCTTTTCAAAATCCTAATTAATATTTATCTATTTAATAATATATTTCTCAAAGTCCATTCGTCACAAAATAACTTTTTTTTCTTTTCTTTAATTACCAAATATTATGTATAAGCATTTTTATAGTTGCATTCTACCTTGTACTCTTAAAAAGAGTCCAATTTGTATTTTTTTTAGAAAAAAATATTGTCTTCGTTTTAAAATTAGAGAAACATTTTGACTTTTTAAAATCAATTCGTAAAATTCTAAAACTCAAAATTGATATAATTTCGTTCAAGTTTTGGAAACAACAAAAATGATAATTAGTAGTTTACAATTATTATATTTGTTTGTATTAAAACTAAATAACTTCATATCAATTTTGAATTTTAAGATTTCGGAAATTGACTCATAAAAAGTCAAAATATATCTCTAAGTTTGGAACGGAAGGAGTAATATTTTTATTAATCTTGGTATGTAATGACATAATCTCATAATAATTTTATTATTATATTATTATTTTTAAATTAACAATTTTTTTAATTGAACATAAAATAAGTATAAAATCCATTCAATCAAAGTAGTAACACCCACCTTGATAGACAACGGACTGTACATGAAAAAAAAACAGGAAAAAAGAGAGAGAGAGAAATCAAAACAAGACGATTCAGGTATATTTGAATTCACATCTCATAAATCTCCTTCCTTTACATATTCCAAATACCTTGCGAATTCTGGAATACCTTTACAGATTCAGAAATCAAGTAGGCGAAGCTAACCGAAAACTTTTGAATCTAATTATAAATTATAAATATTCATACACACTAGAGTATTACTCTATATACATAAAATGGACATCTACTTATTAATAAGTAAGACATTCATTTTGAAATTTAGAATTTCAAAAATGGTAAAAACTTATTTAAATTGTAATTTAGAACATTGATTATTGTATTTAACTATTTATTAAAAATAAATAAATTAACATTCATTCGTTAATAAACTATACTTTAAAACTCATTTTTTTTCTTATTCTATTTATAGTTAGGACTGTAAATGGTAACCGAAAAATTCGTATTCGTCCGCATCCGTATTCGAGAAAAAAACGGATATTATCCGTATTCGGTTTAAAGGTATCCGCAAATAAACGGATCTGGATACTACTGTATCCGGATCCGTATATATCCGTTTACACCTCTAGCATATGGTATGTGTTTTTTTTATCGTCCACTACTAATAATAGCGGACGTCGATTTTCAGTTTATAATCCTGACCGTTCTTTCTTATTTCAATGGTATAGATGTTGTATGCCTCATAAAGATTCATTACAAATACATGTTATGAATCGTTACCATATATATATATATATATATATATATGTATATGTTCCATAAAAAGTCTTGTTAAATTTTTTTAATCTAAAAAGAATTTTATTTGTTTCGAAGATAGTATAAAATGATACAATATACTTAAATTTATCATTATAATTATATTAGCTTGACATCACTATTGAATCAAACACACAACAAATTTAGGGCAAAACTTAGAAAAAAAAATAAATTTTTAAAGTTTGTAAATGAAACTCGATCTTTATTGTGAAAGAGAGTGTGTACTCCTTCTATCTATAATTAAAAATACATTCATAAAACTACAATTTTCAAATAAGATGAGCATAAAATCTCTAACTGCACTTCCAATTTTTTTTTCCCGTAATTGGCGGAGTCACAGAAATTAATGGCGTAAGAACGCTCAATCATTGACCTAATGGTGGTTGAATACAATTAGATTATGAAAAAAAATAACAAAAATGATTGAATGTCATGAGTTCTAGTGCAGATGAAGCCACAAGTATGGTTCTTGACACAACAGATTATAATGGTTAGTTTAACCTATTATCTATTAATATAAAGGTTGATAAAGTCTTGCGCACAAGGAAGATAAAAATTCTCTAAGAAAAAATACAATATAATTGATAATAATTGTTCAAAAGATTCTCTCTCATAAAATCCTAGAATAACATATTTATACTTTCCTACGATTAATTGAAAAAAAAAATTAAATCCTAAACTAACTAAAATTAAAAAAGCTAAAGCCCAATACATAAACGAGCTAAAAATAAATTAAACTACTGAATTTTTTTAAATACTAAATAAAAATATATCAAATAAAATAAAAATTCATAAATAACAAAATATATAAAAATCTTAATTTTCATTGTTATTTTACCCTACATCAGTTCTTCGGTAAATATTTTCTTATTTATTAATGTGCTACTTTGTCAAACTTTATCTACATAATAAACAATAAATAAACCTAAAGAATGTAAACGTTATATTAAAATCCTTTTATTAAACACTTCTGAAGAGTGTAAGACCAACACGGGTGAATTTTCAACTTCCTTGAGGCCTTGGGCTTTAAGACCGTGAGAAAAAGAGGAAAGAAAGACCATACAGCAAACTTTGAGACCCTTCCTAGGACCACTTTTCGAGGTGGGCATACTTTCTGAATGCCGAGTTCAAGATGATGAAAATAAGGTGACCAGTTAATCTTTCTTGTTTTTGGGATTAAAACAGTTGCTCAATAAGTTTACTGTTCAAGTGATTTTCAATAAGGTGGAGAAAAGTTTACGCGGGTTTTACTTTGGTTTCTCGTATTAACAGACCAGAAATAGCTGGTGTCAATAACGAGAATCTGTTTCTTGTTTCTTCATATGTGATAAAGTCGCATTGAAAATAGTCTGTTTGATTGGCATTTAATTTTTTGTTGATGCACCAGAAAGACCTATACAAGCAAGCAACAAAGACACTACTGTATTCTGTATTTTAGAAATTTGGAGAGATCAATCTTTCATTTTCACGTAAGTGAAATCAATAACTTACTCTGATGGTTGCTTCTAGCCTTTTACGATGACCTGACTGAGAGAAATCTGACATACTATTCATCAAAGAAGGCCTGTAGACAAGTGAAATTCTATCACAAAATTTTTACCTTCTGCAATTGCTCGATAGATCAACAAGGTACCTCCCAATCCTTTAACCTTTTGCTCCCTTTAGGTCTTTCTATAGTAGCTGCTTTCATTCCAGCCAACTTTGCATTGTACTTGGCTCTAAGGCCGTCATTATAGTTCCATGGACTATTCCAATCAGTGGTGTCTTCATTAGCAAGATGAGTCCATTTTGTTCTTCCACTTGGACCAAAGTGCTTCACCTGCATAACCTTTGGTAATATGCTCTCAATTCATCTTATCCTCCCTTGTTGGGGCAGAGAAATTGCGATCAAAAACACCATTATCTGACTGGAAAAAAGCACCCGTGGTAATATTTTTGCATGAACTTCCACTTGTGCCTAGGAGGGTGATTTGGTTTCGGATTTTCCCTACCCCACTCCCTCCTCTCTTCCTCTGTCATTCTTCTTACCCTCTGAATTTCCTCCTCTTCCTTCAACTCTGCCTCCAACTCCTCCCTATTCCTCTTGATTCTCTCCGTATTTCTTGCCTTACCAGCTTCAATTTCCTCTGCCTAATTTGATTCATCATCTGTATCGATTATATCAGGAAAAAAGGCCTCATTTTCGAAATTCTTACGAATTTGGTCATCCTTTTGAATCTCATCAATCAGTATTTGCTTTGTCTCTGCATTCCTCTCTTCCATCTTATTCTTTATTGATTCCTTAATTGCACGTTCCTCTGCTTCAACCTCTGGCGCTCAGCTATGGTTTCTCTCTCCGTCTTCAAAACAAATACCGGCTTCTCCATTGCTATAATTACTTCTTCTTCAAATTCTGAGGCAGTCTCATACTCATGAGATTCTTCTTCATCGTTTCTTTTTCTTCCTTTTTTTCTTCTGGAACAAGTGCAGCCTCTTCTTTTTGCCTCATAAAAAAATTAACCCTAATCTTTTTCCTCCTTTCCTCTAAATTATCATCATCGTTTCCCTCCAAATTCAACCCTTTTTCCAAATTAAACCCTACTTGTTGTTTGTTATCGTCATCTATTCCAAAAACAAATTCTGATTGTTCGCATGAGCATGTGATCAAGTCTTACTTGATCAAGATTATCAATCAACTCTTTGCCAAACGACGAAGCCTGGGATCATCCTTATACACAATAATATTTAAATCTTCCGGCCTACTGAATGTATTTGTTGGCAAATGGTAGTGGAACCATTATTGATTTTGGCACCCATGTGGGTGACTAACATGGCCAACATCTTTAAAAAGCTTGTCTCCTCTCCATTATTTTGAGATTGATGTATTTCCTATTGGACCCGTGAGTCCATTAGCTCTCCTCACTAGCAACTCTCCTTAATATATCCAGCATATGTTATTTTCTAAGAGATCGGATATTATTCTGACAAAGGAAGTGAGAGAGAAAATTGCATGAAGCAGTTATAATACTCTGCAAATATTGAGCTCCCAATATTCGGTAAAATCTAGTTGAACGGATCGTGGAATCGAGCTCCGTTTTCATCCCACAAGATTGTAATTCGGAGACGCCGCTGGTTCGTGGATTGGTTCGTGGAGTTGTTCGAGATCTTCCGCACCAAAAGATTTAATACGCTTCAAGAGGTATTTTAATTTTGGTTCTCGAATTTGTAAACTTATGCTAGCGTACATGGTATTAAATCCCTTCATTGGTATCAGAGCATGCGTATTTCGATCTCATGTATGCCATGTATGTAGTTTACATAAAGCTCCATTGATGAATGTTTAAAAAGCTTGAAAACATTATCAATCCGAACACTTTGAGTAGCTATAACTTTCTGTATATTTATTCGTTTAGTATTTTTGTTAATATGTATGCGTAGTACGTGTTGTAAGCTTTCCAACGACATATTATACGCATTAAACGGATAAATATTGAAAGAGATATGATTTTTCAAAGTTTGGATCGTGTAATGGCATTTCTGTAATTAATGGTTGGCTGGAGGTTGAAGATGAAGTGGAATCCCACTCTCAGTGAGATTCATGTTCATCCCACACGCTATATGGAAGCTCCCAAAATGGGTTTTGAGCATACCAATAGACTCCTATCATCCATTCGATCATGACAGAAACATCGGGGTCGCGAAATAATGCAGGGAAGGCGGCGCGTGTGTTACACGCGCTTAGTACCGCCGCAAGTCACACGCGCGCGCGCGCATGGCGCGGCTGCTGCTTAAGCTTGGCGCGTGGGCTTCACGCGCCCGCGCGGTTCTGGCCCGTCCTGCCGACCCGTTGCCCGACCCGAGATCCGGCCCACCTGTTTTGACCCGCGAGCTGTTTTGAACCGGAGCTGACCCGCGGTTTTTGTTCCGACCCGCGTGTCCAACCCGGATCCGATTCTTTATTTTATTTTTGTTTTTATTTTCAGAAATGATTTATTTAATTGTTTTATTAATGAAAATTCATTATAAAATAGTTTTAATTATCAGAAAATTCTGAAAAAATTACAGAAATTTATTTATGGGTTATTATTAATATTTCCATTAAAATTTTTGGAATATTAATTTAATTGGATGTTTTTGTTAATTTCTAATTGTATTATGCTATGGTTTATTAATTGTAATAATTAGCATAATTATCAGAAAATTCCAGAAAAATTACAGTAATGTTTTATTGTTATAATATACTGTTAGAAATTTTTTGGAAGTTTTCTCATGTGTTTATAGCATACTTGGTATATTAATTGAGTAATATTGCCTATAATTTAATTCCTTTTGTTAATATTTTTGGAATATTAATTGTTGGAACTTGGGATTAAATTATCATGCTATTATATACACATGTACACTTGTTCCTAGTGGGAGTAATTTAGATGGTAGTAATTTAATTAAATTATTCTCTAAATTACACGTCTAATGCGCTGAAAAATTAAATTTAAATAATTGGGCATTTATGTGGATTGTGATTCCAAAGCCTGGCGAAGTCTCCCTTCTATATTTATGTCATATTATTTTTATGTTAATTTAGATCATGCGGCAAGGATGTTTTTAATATACTGTGGTGAACAATAAATATCTCTTATTAATTCTCATATTTTTTAGTTCAACAGAAATGGCTTCAAAACATATTATCGCAGATCTTAATCAGGGTAACAAATTAGACGGAGATAACTACGACGTGTGGCACAGGAAAGTCAGAATGGTTTTGGAGGAGCAAGAGGTTGAAGAAACCCTGCTGTCCAAAATGGTAAAACCAGAGGGTGATAATGCAGATGATCCTATCAAGGTTGCAGCCTTCGAAAGTTGGCGCAAAAAGGATCGTATAGCTCGCATAACGTTGTTGAGCTGCATGAACAATGACTTTCTATTTGAGTATGAACAGTACTCTACTGCACACGAGATGTGGGAAGTTCTCAAAGATAAATTTGGTGGCACTTCGCTGACAAGGTTGAGGGAATTAGCCATTAGATTCGATGGTTACAAAAAACGTGATAATAACACTATGAAACAACACCTTCGAATTATGGCCAATATGATCCGGGAATTAAAAACCGGTGGGACTCAATTGTCAGACGAGCAACAGATTTCTGCAGTGGTTCGCTCTCTTCCCGATAATTGGGAACATATGCGGGTGAATATGACCCATAATGAGAATATCAAGAATTTTGATGATATTCGTCGTCACCTGGAACTTGAGGCTGAGCGCCTTGAGATTGTCAAATCCTCCAGGGCATATGTAGCTGAATCAAACCCTCATTGGAGGCCCAAACCCAAGAAGGGGAACAAGAAATCTGTTAATCCCACTGCGCCTAAAGGGGCTGCAAGTGGAGGTGTCAACAAACGGAAAAGAGGCAAACGAGGTTCTGGTAAGAAGGACAAAGCCAAAATGGCATGCTACAATTGTGGCAAGGCGGGACACTTCGCTCGTGAATGCACTGAGCCGAAGAAGGTAATTCCTAGTCCTAATCTATCTATGTGTTTAGTATCAAGTACTGTTTTTGTTGCTCATTCTCTCCATATGTGGATTGTAGACTCCGGAGCAACGGACCACATAGCTAGAGATCGAAGTGGATTTGTGGAATATCGCCGCATTCCGGCTGGCAGAAAAGTATACATGGGGAACGATTCCAGTGTGGACGTGCTAGGCACTGGCACTTACAAACTGGAAATGCGAGGATGCTCAGCATTGACCCTGTGTGATGTACTTTATGCGCCGGATGTCCGGCAGAATTTATTTTCTGTATTATCAGTACTACGTTTGGGATATTCTGTTATGTTTGAGAATAATTCTGTAATAATTTCATTTGGGACGAATATTGTTGGATATGGTTTTGTATCAAATGGTTTTATGGTGTTGAATACTATTGATTCTAGTATTAATAGTGATGATTCTTATTCATTACTTGTTGAAAATGATCATGATAGTTCAATTCAATGGCATGCTAGATTAGGCCATATTGGACAGGAAAGAATGGCTAGGTTAGCTCGAGCAGGTCTTTTAGGCCCACTCGCTAAGGTCAATCTACCCACATGTGAACATTGTTTAGCAGGTAAATCAACTAGAAAACCATTTGGTAAAGCTACTAGGGCAGAAACACCTTTGCAACTCATTCATTCAGACATCTGTGGCCCTATGAATGTGAAAGAAAGGCATGGACGTTCCTACTTTCTCACAATGATAGATGACTATACGCGCTTCGGGTACACTTTCTTGATCTCTCATAAGTCTGAGGCATTAGAATGTTTTAGACGTTATTTGATTGAGGTTGAGAAACAGTTAGACAAAAGTGTTAAGGCACTAAGAACTGACCGAGGCCGCGAGTATCTATCTGATCAGTTTAAAGCACTATGTGAAGAAAGAGGGATAATCAGGCAACTGACAATCCCTAGGACTCCGCAACAAAATGGTGTGGCGGAGAGGAGGAACCGGACATTATTAGACATGGTTAGATCTATGATGGCGCAAGCAAATTTGCCTATCTCTTATTGGGGTGATGCATTGTTGACTGCGACGTATATACTTAATCGTGTGCCTTCAAAATCAGTAAAGTCCACCCCATATGAAATGTGGACCGGCAGAAAGCCCGAATTGGGCCATATGCGGCCATGGGGATCAGCAGCTTTTGTACACAACACTTCTCATCAACATGGAAAGTTGGGCCCAAGGGGTAAGAAGTGTATCTTTGTGAGATATTCTGAACACTCCAAAGGCTATGTGTTTGTTGGAGAGCAGCCTGATGGGACTATATCCGAGATAGAGTCACGAGATGCAGATTTCCTTGAGATGGATTTCCCTAACAGAGGTGATGTGAGCAAGGAGATGAACCTTTATGAGATGGAGGAAGATTTAGGCACCCCAAATCGTACAGTAGAGACCGAAGAGGATATTCCTCAAGCTCCTGTAGATAGTGGGAGTGACATACCTTCGAGTAGTTCTTTTCCATCAAATGAGGAGTCTCTTGTTCCTCAAATACGTAGAAGTCAAAGAGGTAACATTCCACGTCGTCTCTTTGAGATTGAGGGGAATGCTTTTGTGGCTGATACACGGGAAGAGGAGGAACCTCGATCTTATCGAGATGCTCTATCATCTGTTGTTAGCGATAAATGGATGATTGCAATGGAAGATGAAATGGAGTCCATGAGGACTAATCAAGTCTGGGATTTGGTTGACCTTCCACCAGGGCGAAAGGCTATTGGGAACAAATGGGTTCTTAAAGTCAAACGCAAGGCGGATGGTTCCATTGAAAGGTACAAAGCTCGTCTTGTAGCCAAGGGCTACACCCAACAAGAGGGAATTGATTATGAGGAAACTTTCTCACCAGTTGTAAGGTTTGCTTCAATTCGCCTTATTTTAGCAATTGTCGCACATTTGGATTTAGAGTTGTATCAAATGGACATGAAGACAGCTTTTCTCAATGGAGATTTAGCTGAGGAAATATACATGGATCAGCCAGAGGGTTTCATCGTACAAGGACAAGAGCGCAAAGTATGCAAGCTCAAACGTTCTATATATGGTTTGAAACAGGCTTCCAGACAATGGTATCTCAGATTCCATCGAGCCGTCATTAATGATGGGTTTACGATGATCGAGGAAGACCATTGTGTGTATATCAAACGGTCCAAAGATAAATTCCTTATCCTATCGATGTATGTCGACGACATTCTACTAGTTGGGAACGATAAGGAGATAATTGTCGCTACCAAAGGGTGGCTGTCCTCTAATTTTGAGATGAAGGACATGGGAGAAGCAGCTTATGTTCTTGGAGTTAAGATCTATAGAGATCGCTCAAGAAAGCTTCTTGGTTTGTCTCAAGAGATTTACCTTAAGAAGGTTCTGGAGCAATTCCAGATGAGCAACTGCAAACCCATAGACACTCCTATCGCTAAAAGCGACGCCATTGGACCCGAACAATGCCCTACTTCTCCCGAAGAAATTAAGAAGATGTCCCATTACCCGTATGCCAATGCTATAGGAAAGCTAATGTATGCAGTTGTGTGTACTCGACCTGATATAGCATATGCGGTTGGTTATCTCGGTCGTTATCAGTCAAACCCTGGAATTGCTCATTGGAAGGCAATCAAAAGAATCTTGCGATATTTGAAGGGTACTTTGGACTACATGTTGTGCTATGGAGGACCGGACCTGCGATTGATTGGTTACTCCGATGCCAGTTGGGGAGGTAACCAGGGAATACGCAAGTCGACCTCAGGATATGCATTCTTGCTACATGGTGGCGCCATCACTTGGTGTAGCAAGAAACAGACTTGCGTTGCTCTTTCGACAATGGAGTCAGAGTTTGTAGCATGTACGTCAGCTGTTCAGGAAGCTATGTGGCTGAGGAGATTCTTCGAGGATCTTGGAGTCATCCCTAATGCTTCGGACCCCGTTACTGTTTTCTGTGATAGCACAGCGGCCCTAGATTACACTAAGGACCCTAAGTATCACGGTAGAACGAAGCACATTGACCTGAGGATGAACTTTATTAGAGAGAATATAGCAAATAATGAGGTGATATTGAAGTACATGCCCACTGACCTTATGGTAGCGGATCCCTTGACGAAGCCTATTCCGAAAGATGCCTTCTGTAGGCATGTTAGTTCGTTAGGTCTTCGTAGGGTTTGATGTACTTTCTTTGTTACTGGGATATCACTCATTGTTTGGCTTGTATTTGAGATATTCACTATTGTTTTTGAGACATTTATCATATATGCGAGATTCATTTGTTCCCACTTATGATTGTGATAGCGCACATGATAAATATTATTAGTTCACACAGTTATTATGCATATTGGATATGCACACACTAAATATATGTCAACAGGTTGATTGGCTCACTCACATGAGCAATCACCCTTGGCGCTTTGAGTAGCGAGCAAGGTTGAGACAGTTCATTTAATTGGCGCTTTGAGTAGCGAGCTATTGATGCTTTGGATAAGCAATCAATTGGCGCTTAGTAGCGAGCAATATGAACATAATGTCGCCTTGGCATGTGCCAAGATGAGGTTAATTTAGTTAACCAAATATAAGATGTCCCACCATCTATATAAACCTGTACTGATAGCCGGATGCGAAGTTCAGAGTTGGCGCTTGGGAAAGCGAGCAATCTGGAATTTCGAGTTAGGCGCTTGTAGAGCGACTGAACTAAGATCCGTACGGCATGACTAGAAGACATATGCTCATGTAGATGAGATTGTCTGTCGTAACATGATAACCGGACACGAAATTTTAAATGTGGCGCTTTGATAAGCGAGCAATTTAAAATGTTCGGGTTAGCCACTCTGGGAGTGACTAGACTAAGGTCCGCACAACAAAGCTATAGAATAGTATGTTGTGAGAGGGTTACATGAGCAAAGCGATCAAGCAATGGAGGTGAGAGAATGAATCCCTGTTTCCTCACCATGTGAGTCCAGTAGGACAGGATTGTTAGTCCTACATCTAGTGCTCTTTGTGATCTTTGACTTTACTACAAAGAGATGGATTGATGTTGCTACTTTGGTTTCGATTCCTACGGTCAGGATTGATGAGACAATAAGGACCGATTCTGGGAAAGCAGTTGATTCATATCTGAGTAGTATTAGGGCAAAGGGAAGACAATTTGATTTCACCTCGTTCTGCACTTATTGTCGACAACTATGGCGCTTTGATAGCGATATAGTAATAAGTGAGATACGAAATGGACATGGGCCCAAAGGTGGTTAAGTATGGCTCTCTGAGGGATTAGAGATGCTTGACCTTGTGAAAATCAAATGTGTCTGGAGTACTCTGAGTTTATGGGTTGTAGGATCTACGTGAACTAATTGAGTTTGGCGTGAGAGCTCCCACACTGTTTTCTTTAAAAGGGTAGATGTCTCTATTTTGGCCTTAACGGGTTTGATATAGAGCTCCCGCATTGCAGGTGAACTCAGCGGTCGCACGGTCCGGCAACTGAAGATTTGCGATTTTTGGTTTGAGCTATATTTTTGCAGAAATGAGGATTATATCGTCCCCACCATGGGTGAGTGGGAGATGTTGGCAAATGGTAGTGGAACCATTATTGATTTTGGCACCCATGTGGGTGACTAACATGGCCAACATCTTTAAAAAAGCTTGTCTCCTCTCCATTATTTTGAGATTGATGTATTTCCTATTGGACCCGTGAGTCCATTAGCTCTCCTCACCAGCAACTCTCCTTAATATATCCAGCATATGTTATTTTCTAAGAGATCGGATATTATTCTGACAAAGGAAGTGAGAGAGAAAATTGCATGAAGCAGTTATAATACTCTGCAAATATTGAGCTCCCAATATTCGGTAAAATCTAGTTGAACGGATCGTGGAATCGAGCTCCGTTTTCATCCCACAAGATTGTAATTCGGAGACGCCGCTGGTTCGTGGATTGGTTCGTGGAGTTGTTCGAGATCTTCCGCACCAAAAGATTTAATACGCTTCAAGAGGTATTTTAATTTTGGTTCTCGAATTTGTAAACTTATGCTAGCGTACATGGTATTAAATCCCTTCAGTATTAATCTCATCTTCATAGACGTGATATTCATCTGCTGCCCATTCTGGAGCTTTCCGGGCCAATACCTTCCGACTTTTGATTGCCCAATTTTATTACTAATCACGGTACTATTAGCACCTGCCATAGAATTAAGAAACAAGCCTAACCCAAAGAAACCAGGAAAATTCAATTGTTGGCAACGCCGCCGATCTCACAAGCAGACAAACTCGAAACCTGGAACCTCGTGGGCGGGCAAACAATATTGTCAATATATATTGAACCGTGCAATCACCGACACAAATCTTATTCCAACTTTGATTTGGAAACGAGAATGGAGATTCCTAAACGCGATAATCTAGTATTCGCTGCTTGTTCGGGTAACGCAACAACGCCAGAATTTCTTCAAGTTGTGTATTTTTCCCTCAAACGCAGTAAAAGAAACATCAAGCCATCCACAATTGCCCCTGCTACGTAACGATCATCTCTTCCACAGTCATGATCTGTGTTTCAATTATTATATAATTAGAAGTCTAAATCGGTATGCATGTTTAGAAAATTTGTCAATGGGCATGTGAATAAAAAAGATCTGAGCGATGAAGGATAGTAGAAGGAGAAGAGAAAAGTGTTCTGCGACCCAAACACAAAACTAGATGTGCGATAGAGAATTGCTAATCGATTTAATTTGGGGAAGGAAGGAAGCACAAATTAAATTTAATTTAATTATGAAACTGGGGAGGGAAGTAGGGAACTGATGTAAGGAGAACGGTGAAGGGAAACTTTTAAATAGTTTTATTATAACTTAAATCAACTACTATATAATTAAAAATACAAATCTGATTTGGTTCAGTTTTACAAGTACTATTCGATTTGTAACGATTAAATACTATTTAAATTTAAAAATATTCTTATTTTTAATATAAATACAAAAAGCAAAGATCTTTTTCTTTCTTATTCAAATAAGCATAAGTACTATATAAATTTATAATAATTAAACATAATCATCCAAATTTGTAAAGTATACAAAAGAAACTCAACTAATTTTTAATAGAAAAAGTAACTTTTAAAAGAATTTTTAGTTTTGATTTTACCAATTTTATTACAAAAAAGTTTTATCACAATTTTATGTAATTAACTAAGGCAATAATTTTTATTTTTAATTTTAACAATTTTGTATCAAACTTTTTTTATCACATTTTTATGTAATTAATTAAGGCAATATAACACATTATAGTACGCCATATATTCCAATTTTATGTTAGGTTTAGTCCAATCGAAGTATAAGAGAATATATGGTTTAGTTACGTGTTTCATGGTTACATGTTTATTAAGATATTAAGATATCAAAAAAATCTCTTTAACATATCTCCTGATCTATTATATAAATAGCATTAATCATGTATTTCATTATTAAATTAATATCCTAACTAAATTAAATTTATTAAAACATGAAATTTTACCAAATTTCATGATTAATTGTATTAATAATATGTTATTTTTTATAAAAAAAAACATAATAATTGTAAAATTAGTTAAAAATTATAGTAAATTCATTAAGAACTAATTGTCATAACTAAATCAAAACTTATTAAATCTTGAATTTCATACTTCTATTCAAATTAGAATTTAAAAAAAAAAATAGTCAGTATAAATACTAATATAAAATTTCACTACAAACTTAAATAAAATTAAAATAATTATTTTTCATAATCATAACTAAATAAATATGCACTCATTCAAATGTTTAGCTTAATAATTGATCGAATAAACCTATAAAATATAATTCAAATATTTATTATTTAAATAAATATTTAATAATTTAATAACTACAATTATCTTTTCAAAATTCTAATTTAATAATTTTATTTAATAATATAATAAACAATTATTCATATTGTCCGTACTGCACACGTGACATATGATAATATTAATAAAGAAGCAAATAAGACCCCGTGTTTTACATGGAGTGTACATACTAGTATAAATTAATAAGTAAGAATAGATTCACAAATATTTTTTATTTATTGTTTATCATTATTATTGGACTATTTATTATAATTCTTATTATTTCGATTAACAATTATTATCTTTTATAATAAAAAAAATATATTACATATTAATTCATGCACCATGTGTTGTCATTTTGCAATATTTCAGCTATAATAGCCACAACTCTAACCAAACGTCAGTTATATTCTTAGCTACATAAGCTACTAGTAAGATTATAATTTTCAAAGATTGTTTCAGTAAGGTACTTTCAACTGCATTTGTATAACGCACTAGTCGAACAAACCCTTAAGAGTGATTTGATGCATTAGATAAAACACTTGTAAATTAGAGCAAAAAATATTTTTATAAGAAAGTTAAATTTGTTTGACTGAAATGTGTGTAAAATTTTAAAATTTGAACGTAATACCTTTATTTTGAGTTAAAATTTGATACATTTAATAGTGTATGAGTGATATTAAGATCATAACATGTCATTAAAGTAAAAATAATAATATCTAAGATAAATACTTGATTAATAAGGTGTTATCATCCTAACACCATCATTTGTATATACACTGTCATACAATGCGTATCACTTTATTTCTTATTTTGATGAAGTCACCAAGAAATATTAAGGGAGTGCATTTTGTAGCCTAAAGTAAAGTTAAGGTGCATTTAATTGAAAAACTAATTTAGAGTGCAAATTGAATTTTTCTACAAATGTTAGTGCATAAATTGCACTTTAGTGGTCAAGGTATTTATGATAATTTTCAAAGTAACTTAATCAACCGCAAATATTAAAATTAATCATATATATTAAATTCGGTAACTATAGGACAAATCTGATTATAATAAAATTGTCACTAATTTCACCATAATCAGTTTTTATAATTTTTTACTGCATTAGTTATAACAAATGTTACGTTAATAATTGCAATAAATTTTTTTTAAAACTTATCAATAACTTGTACTTAAAATTAATTATAACTTGTAAGATAAAAAGTTAATAGTATAAAGTAAATAACAACTTCAACATAACCCAATTAAAGGACATTGCAAAATAGGTGGGAAAAGTGGGGGAGAAATTGAGAAAAGTAGAGAAGGGCTTAGGCTCAATTCAAGAGTCAAGACCGGTTACCAGCGGGACCAACGGAAAGAAAGTAGAATTATTGGGGGAGAAAAGAGTAATTTAAAGTTCTGTTTTTGTAGGTAACGCCTTGCAGTCTTGCAGCTACAGCGTGTGTGTTGATGTTGTTGAAGTTGTCTCTCCTCGTTTACAGTTCTCTATTGTCGCCGGCCAAACACGACAATTATATAAACTCATAGTACAGTACAATATAATAAAAAATAAATTTAAGTATACCCCTGTAATGAGATGTTATAGAGGATCCCATTATTTCTAAGCTTCTACTCTCCTTACCTTTACTCTCTCTCTCTCTCTCTCTCTCTCTACAGGTGATCTGGTCAAGATGAACGACCTTCTTACGGTGAGTTTATTCTAACTCCCAATTCTTCCCAGTCTTTTATCTACAATTCAATTGTGTAATTCATGTATTTTTTTTTAACTTATTGAAATACTGCTTGTTTAATATTAATTGAATCTCGAATTCATCTGAATCTGTTGGCTCTTAGATCCTAATTTTAATTGGAATTTGTAACCTTTATCCGCGAATTCGGTTTCCGTGGTGTTTGGAAGCAGAAGTGGTTTTTCAGCTTGATTATGATTTCGATTTTTGCGTGTCAGTGATTTTGATGTAATAATTTGTGGGAAGTCAGGGTAATTGAACTTTTCACCCAAAACCATTACCGATCACAAGTAAATTGAAGATGTAACCTCTGTGGCTCTGTTTGATAGTTAATATAACTGGGAAAGGAAAAGGCAAAACAAAACTAAGCGAAAGCAGACTGGGGATACCTTTTATATTTTACACCAATCACTTAAATTTAGGTTCTTTGAATTTACATTTTTATTCTAAACCTAACAAGAAATTAAAGGCCAGATTGTGTCATTACTTTTGATTCTGTTAAGATTGCTTAAGTAATTTCATCTATTCCTTTGGGTTGTGTAATTTTTCTGTTGTGTTCTAACAGCTCACTTCTTACAAGTACCAGCTGTTTGGTGCTTCCCAGCCCATTTTGGTTTTTAAGGTTGTTCAGTTTGTGACTTTTAATTTATGTTGTCGTGTACTGTTTTAGGACTCATTTGTCAGCGATGTCAAAGATCATCCTCCTAGAGAACCCGATATTGAGATGGGCACCCGACTTCCAAGGAGTAACTCAGACATGGGAATGGAAGCTTTTAACAAGCAGGTCTGTATCCCAAGTTCTTTTAGGTTTAAATTCCTTAACAGTTTAACTAGCTCAACCAGTTGAGTGCACTTTGATACTATGGAACAATGTTACACAATAGGAGGATTGTGTTGGTGAATTGGGGAAGAGGAAATGAATTGACTGGAAGAACCTCCAGAGAAGATGAAAACTGCATTTAGAGAATAGAATTGATTATGCAAATTCTTCTTTTCCCTTTAAGCTTGTATTGTTGTACTGCTCTCTGTTTTTTGCCTGTTTCTTAATGACTCTTGTTCTTTCTTGTTACAGATACAGGAGGTGGATAAACAAGTGGATAAGCTTTCGGAATTACTTCAGAAACTTAAGGTACAGTTGCATGTCCATGACTATGTCTTTTTATATTGCACAAAAACATATTGAACCAATTTTTGAGACAAAGTACATGACTTGGGAGTTATATTGGTAGCCTTAATCTGATTTAATGGATCACATATACTATGGTCTTGAGAAACAATACAACAGAACTAGATTTAATCAATATATACTTTTGGTAATGGACATGATACTGAAGTAGATGTCAAACATTAGAGTATGGGAACTTGGGAAGAAGACTAGATTATGGGCTCATGATCCCTGTATTTTCGTTAGGCAACTATATTTGAAATGTTATTAGTTAACTATCTGGCTGAAGGAGAATAACTGAATAAAGTGCCTCTATCAGCATATCAAGTTGTTCCCACTATAATTTTATCTATAAAAGAAATAGTTTCACTATTATAAGGAGTTATCATCCAATGTCAGGCTTCCTTGTAACAAATCCTAATAGTCTATTCATGGGATCCTGCACAATTGCTTTTTGCTTCCATTGCTATGGGCAGCACAGTAGTAATAAATTGAAAGAATTTATTATAATATTATGTTTCTCTGAAGAACTCCTTTTTAATTGAGGGCTTCAATTTTTTCAAAGTTTTACTTTTTGCAACTGAATTCTAGAAAATCTAACTCCCTTTCAATTTTTAATCTCTCTTTGGGTGATTTTCTTTTGCTTATTTAGGTAAATATTGTGGGGCTGACAAGTTATAGGTTGACGACGTGTAGTTATTTCTGTCTTCCTGATCCTATTTATACTCTCTCTATCTTTTCTTTCTCCCCTTGCTCCTGTTTATACACTATGAGTGCATGTCTTGGGCCCACTTGGTGCTTTAAGTGGGGTTTTATTTGTATGAACAAAACTAAAAACAAGAACTCTTGGCTGCCAGTTAACCTTAAATTACATTGTATTTCAATCTGTAGTGCTCGATATTGGAGGCACCTAATGGCTTAAAAACTCCTATAGTGAAATGCTTATGCCACTCAAGCCTGTTTTCTCTCTTCTATTTATTTATGAGTCTACAGCAATGATATGCTAGAAATTTAAAGTATTCTGTTGTTTTCTGGTATTTTTAGTTTGACTATATACACTCAAACTATGTGCACTTGTCTCCATAATATCAGGATGCGAATGAGGAGTCGAAGTCTGTTACAAAAGCATCTTCCATGAAAGGTGATATTCTATATTTTTTCCACAATATCAATGTAGAGAATATTTGTAATATTCCGAACTTCTAAGAATTTGTAATCCAACTTTATATGAATACTAAATATTGAATTATGATTCAAAGAATGTGTTATGTGGTTTCATGTGTATGATTGTTTGTTTTGGTACATGTATTCAACCTTAACACTTATTTTTATTTTAGAAATGAAACCTAAACCCTAAGGGTTATAAACTAGAAAACACTATTCATAAATACGCTTATAATACAGAAATTATACGATGATAATACGAAAATTATACCGTATGAATAGTAAAAGTCAACAAATACGGTCATCTTAGTTACATTTGCTAACTAGTAAACCAATCCATGTGAAAGGTGATTAACCAATCAAAGCCAAGGATCTAACCAATCCATGTGATCCTAAATCAACCAATCATAGGAGAGATGATACAAGCATGATATCACCTTAAAAGAAGACCAAAATGGTCAGCCATTTGGTTGAGGAAGCAAAGTTTGTTTACTTCATTGTTAGATATTTTGTGGCCTAAAAGACTACTATGCCCTAACCTTGCCTAGCCTATAAATACAAGCCTTCTCCTTCATTAAATTCTTACCATTTCACCAAGTAATTTTCTGCAACAAAGATATTGAGAGAAGATATTGAGAGTTATTGTGAGAATAGTCTTATACTCAAGTATTGAAGCCTTGCACTAATTTTCTGCAACAAAGATATTGAGAGAAGATATTGAGAGTTATTGTGAGAATAGTCTTATACTCAAGTATTGAAGCCTTGCACTAATTTTCTGCATCAAAGATATTGAGAGAAGATATTGGGAATAGTCTTATACTCAAGTATTGAAGTCTTGAACAACTGTGGTTAAAGCTTGCACTCCAAGAGGTAGAGTCCCAGTTGTTATTATGCTTAATTTCGATTAATAACTAAAGTAGAAATATGCATAATCATAGTAGTTACCATGCTCAATTCAATTTATGTTTAGAGTAGAAGTATGATAATCCTTAGTTGTTATCATACTCAACTCAAAACAAGTATAGAGTAGAAAAGATCAAAAACACTAGTTGTTACTATGTTTAAATTATTTTAAATATTCTTGAGTAAAATCATGGATTTATGCATAAATAGTTTTATGATAGGTTTATGATTTTGTTATTTGATGTTATAAAGTGGTAGAACATGGTAGCCTAGCTAATTAATGCTTGTGGCATCAAGTTTTACCAATTAGATCAAAGATTTATAAAACAATGTTTGTGCAGTCCACTGTTTAGTGATTTCTGTACAGTTCTGTTGGGAATCAGCTTTGGGTTCCTAAATGGAAGTTGTAGAGGGGGAAATTCTGATAAGAATGGACTCAAGAATCACACAAAAATGTTTTTTTATAAAAGAGTTATGACTGTTTTAGTGATGTTGGGTCAGACTGCCAAATAATCTGCCACCATTCAGGATTTAAGCCTAAGAATAAGGATTTTGTTAGAGAATTTTGGTGCTTATGCCACCTATAAAAATAGTCATACCATGCATTTATAAGACTTATAACTAATCCGCGTATACACTTAAAATTGTGTAGGATTTACGAAACAAGTTAAGCTTATTGTTTAAATACGCATCGAGGCAAGTCTTCTATCCTAAGTTTGATATCTACTTGCTTTAAACTTGATTTATGCACTTTGTGCAACAACGTGTTATAAAATCTTTGATATGAAAGTTATTGCTATTTGTTTCGGCATAACTTGAGAAATGAATGTTTATTCGTGAAATATTGAACTGTGTTCTTTATTTAAGCTTTTGGTCAAACCAAATTGTTTTGGGGCGATTTCAGTATGATAAAGTAAATTGAGATGAACAAACCCTTACTCATTGGGGAAAATATGATGTGTCGGGTAACCGATTTAAACACTGTCATTGAATTGTTGGTGTTGTATGATATGCATAACATAGGATGTCGTTAGGCTGATCCCCTATAGATATCCACGGTATGGTTCTAAAATCGAAAGACAGACGAACAGTTCTTGGTTTAATTACCACTCAGCCTTACTATGTCAATACAATTGTTATATCTTCTATTGAGCTTTAAAGCTTTTAAATTCTTTATCGGTGTGAGTGCACTTATATGCCAATTGTTTAGACTTGTTGAGCAACTTTGCTCACTCTTGCAAATAAATCCCCATTTGCAGCTAAAGAGGATAGACCCGAGAGCTCTGGCTCTAAGAAGAAGGGAAAGAAGAAATGCGTAGACTAGTTTACATGTTTTTCGCTTGTCTTTTGTTGTAGTCATAACGACTTCTGTAATATGAATAAGTAAACCTTGTAATCGAATCTTATATCAATAATATCATGTTATCATCAAACGTTGTTAAATTCACTTTGATAGAATTTGGAATAATCAAACATTAATACAATATTGATACAGAACTATACATCTGAATGAGGATATTAAATAACATTGTGAGTTCTGTACGCACAGAGATTTAGCACCGGTAAAGAGAAATCTTTATCGTAAGGTTCCTCTGTTTCCAAGAACAAGCTTGTTATTAATATTGTGAATGTCAGATATATAGTAAATATCAATATAAAGAGGTATCTCTATAAAGATATGTATCTAGTGAGGGTATTGAATATTATGGGGAGTCCTATTCCAAGAACAATCCTATTATTAATACTCTGAACCTTGGATATATATAGTAGTATAGAATATCTAAAACTTAAGGTTAAAAATAGTAAAGTGAGCACCAGATTCATTGTAGCAAGTACAGGGATTTGGGGGCGTCACAAGTTGGTATCAAAGCTGTAGATTATAGCTCTAAGGTAACGAATACCTTAGGATATAATCGGAGGAAGTAGGGATAAATGGACTTGTGAAGAGTCCATAGATAATTAAAAGATATAAAAGAAAAATAATCTTAAAACATAAAATTATTATGTGAAAGAAATATACTAAGTTAAAGCTATATTCTTTTGTAGAAATGGCTGGAGAACCGGAATGGAAAGACATTAACGAAGAGGGAATTGAACCAGATTACACACCTGCTAGTGATTCGGAAAGTGATGATCCTAGTGAAGATCCAATGGAGGATCCTATTGATTATCACCCAAGAATAAACTTTACCAACATATTAAATGACGATGATCTCTATGAGCACCAGCATGACATGGAGCTCCTAGATGCAGTGGATGATCAAGAGGAAGCTCCCGGCGTGGAGCAGATTATCCAAGAAATGGAAGAGAAAGAGGCGGAACATGAAGAGTTAATAGAAACTCTAATGGAAGAGGCAAGGGCAAACATGCAGGTTGCCACTGCCAGGATTGTAGTCTTGGAGAAAAGATGGTTAGACGAGAAAGCTAAAAGTTCTCATCTAGAAGTCTTGTTAGCCATCAAAGAAGCGGAAAAGATTCAGCTACAGGCGGATCTTGACGAAGAGAAGGACGAGCGTTGCCTGTCATACTGGAAGCTACATAAAAAGGTGGAAGGACACCCAGTAGCAGATGACGAGTCAGGCTACGACATAAACCGATCAGTGGTAACTAGCATGTTGAACAAGGCATTCAAAGATGCTAGAAACCGTTAAAAAAAAAAAAAAAAAACTGTAACTTTTAAATATTAGTGGTAATTTTGTTTATGTGTTATAACATTCCCATTTTTATAAGGGATGTTAAAATAGTAAGGTGATTTTATCACTCGGATAATGTAATATGAAAACCTATTATAATAAAGTTTGTTTACGAAATATGTCTTGAAATATATAATTTTATTCTCTTTCATATTTATATATGGTTTTCTTTTAATTATAGATAAATGACATCACCGAGAAGTGCGCAAGCATCTGCAAGTAATGATAATATAGATCAAATACCGATTGGGGGTCAAGCTCCTGAGAATCCTATGCAACAATTCGTCAATATGTTATTAGGAGCCCTAGAGAATCGACCTTTAAACCATGTACCCCAACCACATGAAGTTACTTTTAAAGACTTTAAAAATGTAGGACCACCGGAATTCAAAGGAACCTTGGAGCCAATAGAAGCTCAAGGTTGGATTAAGGAAATGGAGAAAGCATTCACCATAGTTGGGGTTGGTGAGGATCAGAAAACGATTTTTGCCACTTATCTAATGAAAGAAGAGGCTAACTTTTGGTGGGAGGCCAACCAAAATAGAGTCGGAGAAGGAGTTATGACTTGGGAAAAGTTCAAGGAGATATTCTTCGAGAACTATTTTCCCAAGAGTATGCAGAATCGAATGGAAATCCGGTTCCTAGAATTAAAACAAGGGAACATGACTGTACCCCAATATGTTGCTAAGTTTAATGAGTTAGCCCGATTCGCTCCGCATCAAGTGGATACGGAGGAAAGGAAGGCTAGAAGGTTCGAAGAAGGGTTGAACCCCTGGTTAAGTACTAAAGTGACCTTATTCCAACTAGAAACCTTCACTCAAGTCCTAGAAAAAGCTATAATAGCAGAAGGAGGAAGTGAAGCGTTGTCCAATTTCAAGAAGAACAAAACAGAGGGTGGAAACTCTAAGGGAGAAAATAATCCAGGAGGGAATAAGAATAAAAGAAAATGGAGTGGCACTAATAGTGGAACCACTAAGGAAAGTGAAAATAAAAAGAAAGAGGCATGTAAAACATGTGGCAAGGGCCATGTGGGGGAATGCCTTAAGGGAAAGAATGTTTGTTATAATTGTGGTCAAGGAGGGCATATGGCAACAAACTGCCCAACTCCAAAGAAAAGTGGATGCTTCAATTGTGGGGAGCAGGGACATCTTGCTAGAATGTGCCCAAAGAAAGGAAGAGAAGTCGGAGGAGGGAGCAAGGCGAGTAACTCCGCCCAGACAGCTACACCCGGAGGCCCAGGTCGTCCAACGGCAAGGACCTTTAATATGACGGTGAGAGATGCTGTTGCATCTCAAGACGTAGTGTCAGGTATCATTCCGATCAACACCATAAATGCTTATGTGTTATTTGACTCGGGTGCTACTTGCTCTTTTATTTCATATGAATTTGCTAAGAAATTAAATATACCTAGTGAAAACTTAGATTTTCCCCTAAATATAGAAATTGCTAATAGAGAAATAATACATGTTAAGCACGTACTTAGGGAATGTTGCATAGTGATTAAAGGGCATGAGTTGAGAGTAGATCTTATTCCTATTCAGTTGGGGGAATTCGATGTCATTTTGGGAATGGATTGGTTAACCAATTATAATGCGATAATTGATTGTCAATCAAAGTGCGTAAACCTTTTGACAACATCAAAGTCAAAGGTTGTGTTTAACGGAAACCAGTTACCAAGGAAATCTCGTTGTTTATCAGCAATGCAAGCAAAAAGACTACTTGATAAAGGATGTCAAGGTTATTTGGCTCATATCATAGATACCCAAAGGAAAGGGTTAGAGATGGACCAAATACCGATTGTAAGGGAATTTGCAGATGTGTTTCCTGATGACTTACCTGGTCTTCCACCAGATAGGGAGATCGAGTTCGTTATCGACTTGGCACCTGGGACGACGCCAGTTTCAAAGGCTCCGTATAGAATGGCCCCTGTAGAGATGAAAGAGTTGATGGTACAACTGCAAGAATTGTTGGATAAGAAGTACATTCAACCTAGTGTTTTCTCCTTGGGGAGCACCAGTGTTGTTTGTCAAAAAGAAGGATGGAACTTTGAGATTATGTGTTGATTATCGTGAACTGAATAAGTTGACCATAAAGAATAAGTATCCATTACCTAGGATAGACGACTTGTTTGATCAATTAAAAGGAGCGGAACATTTTTCGAAGATTGATCTACGGTCGGGTTATCATCAACTAAAAGTAAGAAGCGAAGATGTGTCGAAGACTGCGTTTCGAACACGTTATGGACATTATGAATTCTTGGTAATGTCCTTTGGATTAACAAATGCACCAGCGGCATTCATGGATTTAATGAATAGGGTTTTTAGATCATGCTTAGACAAGTATGTAGTAGTGTTCATCGATGACATCTTGATATATTCGAAAACACTAGAGGAACATGCTGATCACTTGAGAAGTGTACTAGAAACCCTAAGGAAGGAACAACTCTACGCTAAATTTTCAAAATGTGAATTCTGGTTAGAGAAAGTTCAGTTCTTAGGTCACGTGATTGACAAAAATGGAATTGCGGTGGATCCATCAAAGATTGAAGCAGTGGTGAATTGGGAGCAACCAAAGTCACCAACTGAAGTAAGAAGTTTCTTGGGTTTAGCGGGGTATTACAGACGGTTCATTCAAGATTTTTCGAAGATAGCGACTCCGTTAACCAACTTAACAAGGAAGACAGTGAAGTATGTCTGGTCAGACAAGTGTGAAGAGAGCTTTCAAGAGCTAAAGAAAAGATTAAGCATGGCGCCAGTGTTATCCTTACCAGATAATAGTGGAGGCCTCGTAGTCTATAGTGATGCTTCACATAAAGGTTTAGGTTGTGTTTTGATGCAACACGGTAAAGTAATTGCTTATGCTTCGCGGCAATTAAAGGATTATGAAATAAGGTATCCTACTCATGATCTGGAATTAGCAGCGGTAGTATTTGCTTTGAAGATATGGAGGCATTACTTATATGGAGAGAAGTGTGAAATTTATACTGATCACAAAAGTTTGAAGTATATTTTCACACAACGGGAGTTAAACATGAGACAAAGACGGTGGCTAGAATTGATAAAAGATTATGACTGCGAAATCTTATATCATCCAGGAAAAGCCAACGTCGTTGCAGATGCATTAAGCAGGAAAAATCAGGAGAAACTGATGGTATTAACAACTCAGGATGAGTTGCTTAAAGAATTTTCTAGACTTGAAATTGAGGTGAGAGTTCCTTCTGTTTCAACTAGAAAATTGTTTGTAATAGAAGATAATTCAACTTTATTAGGAAAAATAAAGGAGATACAAGAGAGAGATGAAGAATATGATAAACTGAAAAATAAGATAACCGAGAATGTGGACAACAAATTTAAGATAGACAATGATGGAATCTTAAGATTTGAATCAAGAATATGGGTACCTTCGGTACAAGAGTTGAAAGAAGAAATTATGTCAGAAGCACATAGTACTAAATTTTCAGTTCACCCAGGTAGCACCAAAATGTACAAAGACGTAAGTCAACATTTTTGGTGGCCAAACATGAAGAGAGAGGTGGCTGAATTCGTTAGTAGGTGTTTGACGTGTCAACGAGTTAAGGCAGAGCATCAAAGGCCAAGCGGGTTGTTACAACCATTAGAAATTCCAGAATGGAAATGGGAGCATATTACAATGGATTTTGTAGTAGGACTTCCAACTACACCGAAGGGTCATGATGCAATATGGGTAATAGTGGATCGACTAACCAAGTCTGCTCACTTTCTACCAATCAAGGTTAAGTTCACTCTAGACCGATTAGCCAAACTATACATTAAAGAGGTAGTATCTAGGCATGGGGTTCCGATTTCAATTGTGTCCGATCGAGATCCACGGTTCACATCGAACTTCTGGAAAAGTCTACAAGAGCATCTGGGGACACAATTGAGATTGAGTACAGCTTATCATCCACAAACCGATGGACAAAGTGAAAGGACAATTCAAACACTGGAAGATATGCTGAGAGCATGCATGATGGACTTTGAAGGAAGTTGGGAAGATCACTTACCTTTGGTGGAATTCGCATACAAACAATAGCTACCACGCTAGTATTGGAATGCCACCTTACGAAGCCTTATACGGGAGGAAGTGTAGAAACACCTTTGTGTTGGGACGAAGTCGGGGAACGACAAATGCTAGGGCCGGAACTGGTTCAGCAAACAGCGGAAGTAGTTCGAACGATACAACTAAGGTTACGAGCTGCTCAGGAACGACAAAAGAGATATGCAGACTTGCATAGACAGAAAAGAGACTTTGAAGTCGGGAGTCATGTCTTCTTGAAAGTATCCCCCTGGAAAGGGAAGATTCGTTTTGGGAAGAAAGGAAAATTAAGTCCGAGGTTTATAGGGCCGTTTGAGATTTTAAGGAGAATAGGTGAGGTGGCTTATGAAATAGCCTTACCTCCAGAACTGGAACATATACATAAAGTATTTCATGTTTCAGTATTGCGTCCCTATAAACCAGACTATAAACATGTCATTAATTATGAACCAATTCAGGTCGAGAAGGACCTAAGTTATGAAGAGATTCCTATTCAACTTATTGCTAGGAAAGAGCAAGTATTAAGAAATAAAATAATACCTTCCGTTAAGGTGTTATGGGGAAATCAGTCCATAGAAGAAGCTACATGGGAGCTTGAAGATAAAATGAAACAAAACTACCCACAATTGTTTAATCAGTACTGTACTGTAATTTCGGGGACGAAATTCTTTTAAGGAGGGGTGAATGTAATATTCCGAACTTCTAAGAATTTGTAATCCAACTTTATATGAATACTAAATATTGAATTATGATTCAAAGAATGTGTTATGTGGTTTCATGTGTATGATTGTTTGTTTTGGTACATGTATTCAACCTTAACACTTATTTTTATTTTAGAAATGAAACCTAAACCCTAAGGGTTATAAACTAGAAAACACTATTCATAAATACGCTTATAATACAGAAATTATACGATGATAATACGAAAATTATACCGTATGAATAGTAAAAGTCAACAAATAACGGTCATCTTAGTTACATTTGCTAACTAGTAAACCAATCCATGTGAAAGGTGATTAACCAATCAAAGCCAAGGATCTAACCAATCCATGTGATCCTAAATCAACCAATCATAGGAGAGATGATACAAGCATGATATCACCTTAAAAGAAGACCAAAATGGTCAGCCATTTGGTTGAGGAAGCAAAGTTTGTTACTTCATTGTTAGATATTTTGTGGCCTAAAAGACTACTATGCCCTAACCTTGCCTAGCCTATAAATACAAGCCTTCTCCTTCATTAAATTCTTACCATTTCACCAAGTAATTTTCTGCAACAAAGATATTGAGAGAAGATATTGAGAGTTATTGTGAGAATAGTCTTATACTCAAGTATTGAAGCCTTGCACTAATTTTCTGCAACAAAAGATATTGAGAGAAGATATTGAGAGTTATTGTGAGAATAGTCTTATACTCAAGTATTGAAGCCTTGCACTAATTTTCTGCATCAAAGATATTGAGAGAAGATATTGGGAATAGTCTTATACTCAAGTATTGAAGTCTTGAACAACTGTGGTTAAAGCTTGCACTCCAAGAGGTAGAGTCCCAGTTGTTATTATGCTTAATTTCGATTAATAACTAAAGTAGAAATATGCATAATCATAGTAGTTACCATGCTCAATTCAATTTATGTTTAGAGTAGAAGTATGATAATCCTTAGTTGTTATCATACTCAACTCAAAACAAGTATAGAGTAGAAAAGATCAAAAACACTAGTTGTTACTATGTTTAAATTATTTTAAATATTCTTGAGTAAAATCATGGATTTATGCATAAATAGTTTTATGATAGGTTTATGATTTTGTTATTTGATGTTATAAAGTGGTAGAACATGGTAGCCTAGCTAATTAATGCTTGTGGCATCAAGTTTTACCAATTAGATCAAAGATTTATAAAACAATGTTTGTGCAGTCCACTGTTTAGTGATTTCTGTACAGTTCTGTTGGGAATCAGCTTTGGGTTCCTAAATGGAAGTTGTAGAGGGGGAAATTCTGATAAGAATGGACTCAAGAATCACACAAAAATGTTTTTTTATAAAAGAGTTATGACTGTTTTAGTGATGTTGGGTCAGACTGCCAAATAATCTGCCACCATTCAGGATTTAAGCCTAAGAATAAGGATTTTGTTAGAGAATTTTGGTGCTTATGCCACCTATAAAAATAGTCATACCATGCATTTATAAGACTTATAACTAATCCGCGTATACACTTAAAATTGTGTAGGATTTACGAAACAAGTTAAGCTTATTGTTTAAATACGCATCGAGGCAAGTCTTCTATCCTAAGTTGATATCTACTTGCTTTAAACTTGATTTATGCACTTTGTGCAACAACGTGTTATAAATCTTTGATATGAAAGTTATTGCTATTTGTTTCGGCATAACTTGAGAAATGAATGTTTATTCGTGAAATATTGAACTGTGTTCTTTATTTAAGCTTTTGGTCAAACCAAATTGTTTTGGGGCGATTTCAGTATGATAAAGTAAATTGAGATGAACAAACCCTTACTCATTGGGGAAAATATGATGTGTCGGGTAACCGATTTAAACACTGTCATTGAATTGTTGGTGTTGTATGATATGCATAACATAGGATGTCGTTAGGCTGATCCCCTATAGATATCCACGGTATGGTTCTAAATCGAAAGACAGACGAACAGTTCTTGGTTTAATTACCACTCAGCCTTACTATGTCAATACAATTGTTATATCTTCTATTGAGCTTTAAAGCTTTTAAATTCTTTATCGGTGTGAGTGCACTTATATGCCAATTGTTTAGACTTGTTGAGCAACTTTGCTCACTCTTGCAAATAAATCCCCATTTGCAGCTAAAGAGGATAGACCCGAGAGCTCTGGCTCTAAGAAGAAGGGAAAGAAGAAATGCGTAGACTAGTTTACATGTTTTTCGCTTGTCTTTTGTTGTAGTCATAACGACTTCTGTAATATGAATAAGTAAACCTTGTAATCGAATCTTATATCAATAATATCATGTTATCATCAAACGTTGTTAAATTCACTTTGATAGAATTTGGAATAATCAAACATTAATACAATATTGATACAGAACTATACATCTGAATGAGGATATTAAATAACATTGTGAGTTCTGTACGCACAGAGATTTAGCACCGGTAAAGAGAAATCTTTATCGTAAGGTTCCTCTGTTCCAAGAACAAGCTTGTTATTAATATTGTGAATGTCAGATATATAGTAAATATCAATATAAAGAGGTATCTCTATAAAGATATGTATCTAGTGAGGGTATTGAATATTATGGGGAGTCCTATTCCAAGAACAATCCTATTATTAATACTCTGAACCTTGGATATATATAGTAGTATAGAATATCTAAAACTTAAGGTTAAAAATAGTAAAGTGAGCACCAGATTCATTGTAGCAAGTACAGGGATTTGGGGGCGTCACAATATTCACGTCATAAATGGGTCCTTCCCAGTTTTCTTATAAAATACATGCAATGGCAACATGATTAATTGAGGACTTTTAAGCTATTTATAGATGTTTTAGCACATCTCCATCACTACTCAATATATTAAAGCCTTAGCACCCATCAATTAATTGATAGCTTGGTGCACCATAGCAACTACTCATGTTTATTATATTCCCGCATCAATAACTGCTAACAAGTGTATCTACTTGATTACAGCAATCAGGAAGCGGATGGACAAAGATGTTGACGAAGTGGGAAAGATTGCACGTAATGTAAAAGCAAAAATAGAAGCACTAAATAAAGAGGTTATATTCTATTCATATGATTTTGGATGTCCTGCACAATTTTAGAGAGCTGTGAGCATCTAATGTTGAAGTGATTCAAATATCTCTCTCTAGAACTTAGCCAATCGGCAGAAGCCTGGTTGTGGAAAGGGTACCGGTGTTGACCGGTCAAGGACGAATATGACAAAGTATGTTTGCAAGTTCATTTTAATCTCATTTCAAAGCATTACGTACTACTCGTTTAGCATCAATTGTTATTTTTTTTCTTCTTGAATTTTGCAGTGCTTTAACCAAGAAGTTCAGGGATCTAATGATCGAGTTTCAGGTTATATCAACGTGCCTGGTTATTATGATAGTTAATTGCTTCTACATATTCTTATCAATTTTTTTTTGTATCAGACTTTGAGACAAAAGATTGATGATGAATATCGTGAGGTCGTGGAGAGAAGAGTAATTACAGGTTTGATTATTTTGGCCTGCGGGGCTGCCAAAATTAAAAGAAAAAATTAAAATATAATGGCACTTATTAAGTGAAATTATCCTTCTTTCATCAATGGTTGTTCATATCTACATTTCATATCTTTTTTGTTTGAATTTATGATTTTTCAGTTACGGGAACCAGGCCAGATGAAGAGGTGAGCCCGAATCTGAAATAAATATTTGGTTATTTAAATGTATTACATGCTTCCTAATCAGCCATAACTTATGTTTCTTCAGACAATTAGCCACCTCATAGAAACTGGAAATAGTGAACAAATTTTCCAGAATGCTATGCAGGAAATGGGACGAGGACAGGTACAATGTTGATTCATTTTCCAACTCCTAGATTTGAAATTGTTACCTATTTTGAAATATTATGGCTGGTGATAAAATCTGTGGCATCTCCTTAATATGGGCTGTTTAGCTTTATGTTTGTATACTGAATCTTCAGAATGCACTTTATTGCATATAATCTCAAAAAAGACACCGTTAGGTTTTGGAACTGTGGTAGCTCATAGACTATCGAATCATTAAGTTATCCTTGTGGATGCATTGCTGCAGTTCCTCATTATTCACAAGGGGAGGAGAATCTATGTACCAACATTTAGCTTATTTGGGATTAGAAAGTTCTCATCTTTTGAGAGCTTAAAGTATTGCAGACGCGCGCATATATGTTGTCTCTTACTTTTTATCTAAGGAAATGGGAAATATAGGTTATTTTATGGTAGGTGAGATCTTTTGGGATCTCTAAGTATTACCTTTGATAACTCTACAATTTCTGGCATCACCATTGAAAATTCAGGACTGTGTTAGGGGTTTTCCTTTCTTTTCCTGTCCATCTTCTGTTGTTTTTTCTCTCAGAGTTGGCCTGGGAGCGTGGTTTCAGGTACTAAATACGTTGGAAGAAATCCAAGAGAGACATGATGCTGTGAGGGAAATTGAGAAAAAGCTTCTTGACCTGCACCAGGTATATTTGCATCCACTTCTAATCCTACATTTCCAAAATATCCAGAAATAAATAAATAAAATAAATCCATTTAGTTGTTTAATATAATTTTGTTTATGTCAGATTTACCTTGATATGGCGGTCCTGGTTGAGGCTCAAGGGGACCTGTTGGATAACATTGAAAGCCAGGTTTGCTTCTATCAATTATTTTTACATGTGAACCTGATTGTAGCAAAGCAACATGTCTTGCTTTGGGTCGTGTGTTAATAGGAATCTTGTTCAGGTTTCGAATGCAGTCGATCATGTCCAATCAGGGACAACTGCACTTCAGAAAGCAAAGAAACTTCAGAAGAACTCTCGAAAATGGATGTGCATTGCCATTATTATTCTTTTAGTTATAGTGGCTATTATAGTTGGGTCCATCCAACCCTGGAAAAAGAGCTAGGGTGCTCGAGTCCTTCCCTTTAGTCACCCTGCCTCTCGTCTGTCTACCTGTGTACTAGTCATATATAACCTTCCTTGAATGGGAATTTAATTAGGATCCACTATTTGCACGTGTGCCACAACTTTTCTCTTTGCTGCAGCATTTTTCATTGCACTGCTTTAATTTTTCTGCGTGTAAAGTTTGATTGATATAGTGGGGCTTTTTGTGGTTGAGGATTTGAAAACAAAAACATTATTGTTTATAGTTATGAGAGTTTATATGAAGCATTTGTATTTTATATTTTGATTCGCACACATCTTGATATGGTATAATATTTTTAGCTACTCTACTATTAATTACGCCTTTGGTTCTCTGATCTAAATAAGAATCTTAATAATTAATTTATCTTTTAAATTTTCTTTCCGCGATCGTATTTTGAATATTAGAAATCTATCCGTTTATAAATATACCTGATTGAATTGTAGGGAGAGAAGAGTTATTCATTTTATTTTTAGAATAAATATTTTTACATTACATGAATGGAGTATTACAAAATGGTAGCTGACCTCTATATGTATTTTTTATTTACCTTTTTTTTCTTTTTGTGCTTGATTTTCTTGTAAAAAGGGAAGGGACAATTCATTTTTATTTCTTTTATTTTACATATATTTTTTATGTTTTCTTTTCCTTTTTTAAACAATTTTTTCTGGTCTTTTGTTTCTTGCACTTGAACATGGGATTCATTTTTTAACATATCTCAACTAGGTGGATTTAGGTGGTGTTTGTTTGTGTCTGAATGCTTCTTAATTCACCTGCCTCTGATTCGGTCAGAGGTAAACTTTGTTTGGTAAATTTTTTTTGAATCTTAATGCCTCTTAATTGTTAAGATAGAAATTCAAATCTTAATAGTTTATTTAAAATTTATGGACAAAAATAACTTTAATAAATATTGTACTTCTTTAATTTTAAATTTTAAGATTATTTAAATAAAATTTTTAAATAACTCAGAGGTTAAACTAGTAAAATAATGTCATTCAAATATTTTATATTTTTTAATTATTAAACAGTTTTTTAGATTTAGATGTTATTTTATTCAGATGATCATTCAGATTTTAATTACTAAATTTTATAAACACCACCTTAAAAAGGTTATTAAGTTGAGTTGAACATAAGACCAAAACTCCTAAAGTGCGGAGTTTCTAACAAGTTACGCCGGCCCAACTTTGATTAAATAGGTTCTATAATAATAATAATAATAATAATAATAATAATAATAATAATAATAATAATAATAATAATAATAATAATAATAATAATAATAATAATAATAATAATAATAATGACCTTTGATTAAATAGTTGTACTAAAAATTTTCTACTGCCATACATGTATTTTCGAGGGAACTATAATTTAACCTTCTTTTCTTTCTTTCTCCTTGTCATTTTAAACTGAGAACACTGTTATCATTTTAAACTGAGAACACTATTATCATTTATAAAACTTGCTTTGTTTTGAACAGTAAATAAAAAACAAAAAAAAAAACAAAAACAAGGCGGCAACTGGAAAATTAGTTGTATACAACTCTTTTCTTCCCTTGGAGTCTTGGACTGTGTTGTGCGTTGGTTTGAATATTGAAATAATAGATTGGTCTGCAAATAAATCAAGCTATTTTTAAGGCACTTGATGCAATTATTATCCTCCTTTCCTGATGATCTGTCTAGGGATGGCAATGGGGGTCGGGCGGGGCACATCCCACCCCTATCTCCGGCTTTATAAAAAATTCACATACCTGTCTTATTTTTCACGGGATTAAATTTTAATAACCATTCTCAACTCTACAGGGAATTTTTATATCATCGCGGGAATGAATATTTTGTGAATTTTTTAAATAAAAAAAATTAATTTTAATTATATTTACAATAATACATATATGAAAATCAATCATATTTTACTGCATACATGATAAAATTAAAAACAAATCAAATAATCATAATATATATACGCACAATGACATATATTTTAATTATATAATATATAATAGTACAAATATTAATTTAATTAGTATATAATTATTTGGGGGCTGGTATGGGGGATTGGGGTGGGGAAGTAAATATCATCCCCTCCTCATTCTAATAAATAATACTCTCTCCGTCTTAGGATAAAAGTCTTTATTATTATTTTGGGTAGTTTCATGTTAAATGTCCACTTTCCTTTAATAACCAAACTTTTACACAATTTTTCCTATTATACACTTAGCATTAAATATCTCATATTTTTTTTATTCTAATTCTCTCTCCATATTCAATAAATATAATTAATTATGTGCTGTAAATATTTTTAATTGAAAAGCTAGAAAGTCACTCTCTCACCTACATTGGAAATCTCTCATGCACTTAATTTGTTTCATTGATTTTTTATTTCCACCACATTAAAAACTCTTTTGTTCTCCTATAAAACTATAACTTCTACATGCATATATGGAATAAAACAAAACATAGTACGCTTTGCATACTTGAATGGGATTTGCATGTTTACATGCAGGAATACCAATTTGAAGACTGTTAACAAGTTTTGCTGAAATTTTACATGCATATATGAAATTTGAATTTTGCATATTTGATTTACTTCAATTTAATTTTTTTGTGCGAGATTTTAGTGGAGCATACAATCCATGCAAGTTTTATGAAAAATATGATTACATTGAGTGTGAATTTGCTTCAATTTGGTTTTTCATTCAAAATTTATGCGTTAGATTTTATTTGTATTCATGCACGGATTATTAGAAGAAGTTTTATGAGAATTAAATGTGGAGTTTCTCTATGAAAAATTGATTATGCCAACTTTTTATGGAAACACGACAATATTTATTGAGCACTTGGGCTGAATTTTAAAGAGTAGTATATATATATATAAACACTATTAAATGATTAGTGACATATTATTATGGACAATTTTGTCATTTCATTCCTCTTCTTCATATGTGTAAAAAGTCTACTAGAACTTTTATTCTTGGACGGAGGGAGTATTAAGTAATTCCCCATCTTATATCACATCTCCAATTAGAGTTAAAATTATCGTCCCCGTTCAAAATAGAGTTTGAGAATCACCGTGACAAATTGTCATCCCTATATCAGTCTACTGTTTTACCCCATTATTAGTGACAGTGTTCATCTAAGTTCTCTTTTTAGGGATATTTTGTAATATCATCAAACTTTCTAGGGTTTTTGTTGCGCCGGCTCATAGCCTTGTTGTGACGTCTAGGATGTCTCGTTGTATTTCTATGTTATACTAATTTATTTCTTAATATTACCAACAAAAATTAACTACTTGCTCCCCCCCTCCTCTCTCTCTCTCTCTCTCTCTCTATATATATATATATATATATATATATATATATATGGTTATAACGGCGGTTTGTCTGTCGCCATAAATATTCTGTCTATAACGACGGACAAATCGTCGCTATAGCTCTGAAAAACCGTCACTATAGTCTACTGTGCACTACACAGCTGTGTGCCTACATTTTTTCCTATATATATAATATACACATACACTCGCACATATTTTCAAAATTAGAAATATATTTTCTTTATTATCAATTTTAAAATTATAAATACATTTTTATTTTTAAGCAATAAAAATGACATAAAAATTTTAAACCGTTACTACTCTTGTGTTTTTTAATTGATCGAGTATTATCACACCATTACTATATATTTACCAAGTATTCAGGATTAGCTACGAGGGAAAAGTCGTTTTACAAACATGCGTCTATAATTCTAAACTTTTAGAATTGGTTTCCAAAAATGAGAGCTTTTTCAATTGTTATTTGTCTTCATCTCTCTCTTCTTCTTCCTTTTTTTTCACTTTACTAAAAATACATAATATTAATTCACTTTTTCATGTGATTGTTTTTCATTTAGTTAGGCTATCTGACTCAATTTTCTAATTTTTTATACTCCTTTGTTTCACCAAAAAAATCTTATTTGCAAATTTTGTGAATATAAAATTTATGTTTTCGTTCCATATTCACCGTTCTAAAATTAGAAATACAATTTAACTTTTAAAGTCAAACGACAACATATTAAACTTCAAAATTAATACGACTCATATAAGTTTAGAATGAAATAAATTTTGTGATTAATATTTTTTTATATATTATACAATTATAATAATTATATCAATTAAAATTAAATAAATTCATATTAATTTAAAATTTAATATGCCGTCGTTTGACCTCAAAAGTCAAATTGTATTTTTAATTTTAAAACGAATCAGTTATTATTCTAATAGCGTAATATAATAAAGAGACTGTGATGACAAGTTTGAAAACATATATTTTATTTTATACAGCTATCACTGCTATCACTAAAAAGTGAATTTCATTTTGTCAAACGAAAAAATTGACCAATAAGACAATTTTTGTGAATAGTAGGATTATCGTCTAATGCAAATGAATATATTATTGTGAAAGGAGATGAGAACATGACACATATAGAATAACTATTTAGGCATATTATGTACTCCATTTTTCAGGATTAGAGATATATTTTCTATTCTAAAATTAAAGAAATATTTTTATTTTTAGTCTTAAAATGATGTGAAGTATGCCATTACTTTATAGCTTAGTTGAGTACTATCATGTCATAGTAATACTACATATACAAAAGACTCGTACAAAAAATAACTAAAATGATGTCAAATTGTAACTAGTTGATAATCCTTCGTACATGGAATGATCCGGTGATTATAACCAACTACGAGCGTATGCATCATTTAGTTTTCACTTTTAATATCCATTTTATAATCACCAAAACAGTATTGTTTATCTTGTGAGTACCACCCTTCAACTCACAAAGCACATTGCCAGTAAGATGGGGAATGTTCGCCTGAGACTTTAGGTAGATATAAATTTCTGCAAGCAAGCTTGACAATGAGTTTACCTTAAAACTGAATGATGATTGTGACCTAGTTCCAGCTGGTCGGGAATTCCCTGATGATGTTCTTGAACATCATTCCAGCTGATGAACTTCACCAGCTGTATATTTCCCTCTTTCCTCACAATTATAGTAGAGTTGACTGAGTAGAGTTGACTGATTATTGTACACAAAAAGAAAACAGAAAAACATATGCTAAGCTTTTCAACAACCCTTGGTAGCTTGCAAGGTGTCTATGCAGCTGCTTTATGTCATTGTACCGACTGTTGTTTAAACTAGAGTTGGTTGATAAGGTCATATTTCAGTTGAGCTGATTATTAAGGTTCTGATGTGATGCTCAAGTATCCAAAAAGGGGAAAGGAAAAAAAAGAAGTTAAAACTAAATACCCATCTTAGGGTTTCACCCTCTCTTTTTTTTCTTTTTTCTTTTTTCTTTTTTTTATGATTCTTTCGGTTATTATGGAAACAATATCATAACTGATTTTCTAATCTGTTGCAGCAGATTCAATCAAATGAATCACCAGAGTTTATGAAAGCATAACAATATCATAACTGATTTTCTAATCTGTTGCAGCAGATTCAATCAAATGAATCACCAGAGTTTTATGAAACTTGTTTTACGCATTTCATCCTCTAACTACACAATATACTACTAATTGCATTACTTTTAGGACATTACCTCAGATCTCAGATATTTCTTGCCCTGGACTGCAGGTGGCAAATGCCGTGGACCATGTGCAATGGGGAACAGATGCTCTCCAAACTGCAAAGAGCTTGCAGAAGAAATCGAGAAAATGCATGATGATAGCCATAATCTTGGTCCTGGTCATCGCCCTCATCATTGTGCTTTCTATACTGAAACCATGGAAGAAATGATCAACAGGGAATGCAGAGCAATGACGATATCTAACCTGGTTTATGACTACTTTTATAAGCATACGTCTTTACTATACGAACAAGTGATCCATACTTGTAGCAATAATGGCTTACCTATAGGGTTTGATCCTTTCTATTTCCTGTTCAATTCTTTATACTTGCAATTTTTTGGCTCACTGTATTTTGTTCTACTGATAGTCATTATTTACAGAAAACAAAAAATCTACATTGCATGCATTCGCAGTTTGATCATTGATTTGCAATTTACATTTTTGTGGAAATAACATATAGTGATATTATAGGCAACAAGATCAACGCTAAGCAGTGTGATGCGCAGATAAATTTCAAGGTAAGGTCTAGAATCTTCTTGATAGCTACAATTATACAAACCAACAGATCAGGACACCTCTGAATGTGTTCGAATCTCAAACTGTAACAAGTCTCTCTCCGAAGTGTACTCCACTTTATGCTGTGCTGGCTTAAACATGTAGTAAGATGCACGTATTCCCAAAGCATCGCATCTCTAATAGATGAAGACTAGCTAACACACACACACACACTCTTATACATCTCTAATGCGTGTGTAACTTTTTGAAGTCAATTCGAGATAATCTCAAATTCAAAATTGATATGGATTAATTTAGTTTAGACAATACATTTATAGTAATTGCAAACTATCTAAATAGTACTACTGATTACAAGTTTTGATGCTTTCAAAAGTTAAATGAATTACATCAATTTTAAATTTCAAAATACGTCAAATTGACTTAGAAAAGTCAAATTTGATCCTATATTTTGGAATTGAGGGAGTATATTAGATTGGGAAATAGCATGTAACTCGCGAGTTTAATTACTTTTGAAGTTCTTCAGTTTTCTAGATTGTGTTAATTACTTTTAGAACTCTCTATTTATCCAAATATAACGGATTGAATGCTTGTGTATAACTCATGAGTCAACTCAAGATTAAACAAAAACTTGACCGAGTTGGATAGTACTATAAAATACTTTGGTTGTCCCTTTATATATTTATAAAGATGCAGGTACTATGTTGCATTGGCATTGGCATTGCCATTTTTAATTCTTTTTGGTTGAATAAAAAAAATAGGTCAGGTTAACCAAATTATAGCAATCCTACTTACTAATAGTGTTAACATAGTAGCGTCTAACCTGCTGGGTGCCTGATTTGAGGAGCTCAGATGGGTCTGAATTCGCCGGAGAACGGCAGGTGTTTCTTCGTATCAAGCTTGACAATAACTTGATCCCAACCCCACCTAGGGTATAGAAGACGAAGCTGACAGATAAACAAGAACAAGCCTGGTTTCCATAAGAGCTTAAACTCATGATCTCACCGTCTCTAAACTTTGTTGTGGGAATGAGCCCAGACCGCTATCACCCTTCTGTGGTGTATATAATGCCATTTGAGCTCTTTGGGCAATCTGGCTTATAAGAAAGCACAATAGCAGTTGAATCAAGATTGAGGTCCTCTACTTTTCAGATCAGTTTTCTGAAAATGACCCAATTTTCAGCTCCGGGATTACCTTCAAGTTTCATAATAGTACTTTGAAGTGATCCTGAAGTTTCTCAGTGCAATTCTTTCCATCAAACCTACAAAAGCTGTTGAAGCAGAGCTGTAGAATATTAGGGAATGTAAGGTTCGTTATTGCAATAGAAGCATAGTGCTAGATGTTCAATTTGTTTTTTGGTCCTAATAAACTTCGCTAGACAAATGTGTCCATATGAACTTCGTACAACTACAAGTTCCATATTCAGAAAAATCACATATACAAGAGCTAGATGCACAAACATGTAATTTGTTTGTCAAAAACCTAAATGCATGTGCTCCTTTGACTACATTGATGCATCATTCTCACATAAAAGAAAAGTTGGTACTCGATTTAATGAGATGAACTAAGCAAAATTTCAAACCCCTTTAAGATGTTGCAACAGTTAGTTCTTGATTGATTTTACAATGCACGAGCATATTATAATATTAAAAAAAGATGCACATTCTAGCACAAGTACTCTCGTAGTGTCATCCAAGACAGACTGCAAGTAAATACACTGAATGAATAAGCTATTTAATCTCAAGGTGCCACCATGTCAGGAAAGGGTAACTGAAAGTAGTACTCCCATTGACCCAATTAAGTGTCAGAATTCAAAATTATGTGTGACCGACAGCACACGAAGATATAATATTTTTCATATTTTCTTTTTTAATAATTGCAATTTAGATTATGAAGAATGATTTAATACAGATTATGGAGTAGCAAAAAATATTATTTTAACTATCTAGCTTGAATGCCTTAAAATCCATGGCGAAATCAAAATTTTATAGATGGCACTCAAATTAGTTTAGAGATTTTTTTTTTAATTTTTGATAAATTAGTTCAGGGGAAGTATTTGGGAGGTGATGTCCTAGATATTCAGAGATAGAAAGTTTACCATCTCCATAATCAATTATCTTGTCCGAGATATGGGAAGATCAGCAAAACACATCAGAATGTACTAATAGGAAGAGAACAGCAATATACCTACACAATATTGTACTCTTTTCAAACCAATACAGTAAATTAATCAAAGTCCTTAAGTTAGGGAGAAACAGAGTCTGCTGGATCCCATAATTAAGTCTATTAGTCAACTATCCACAGTACAGGGATAGTAATCCGCTTATCTGAAAGTATAGAGGTTATGCATAATTATGGACGACTCTCTCCTTTACAAATATTAGTGACCTGCCTTCATATAATTTTAATGAAAAATTGATATCTTGGAATCCAACTCTCTATACATCTACATAGGTAGAGACAAACGTATACACACACACACACACACACACACACCCCTATATATATTCCATGAACTGACTATATTTGTAATTTAGTTTGCCTTAGTTTGAGGCCAAATAAATCATTTTTAAACATTCCGATAAGTGCATAATTGTTTATATATAGAATTAGAAGTAATTCTATCATTTTTAAACATTCCCATAAGTGCATAATTGTTTACATATAAAATTAGAAGCAATTCTTAATAAGTTTTATTACTCATACCATGATGGTTGCATTCCGTCAAGGTAAAGTAAGTATCCATTATGGAAACAAATTGACAATGGTGGCAGGTATGAAATTTTAACAAGATGATATATTACCCAATAGAAACAATTTTGGACATCAATATTTGAAACCCTACATTACAGCACCAAAACCCAGTAAAGTATATTCAGATCCACACTAGAGATACCAAGAACCATTACTAAACAAAGTTTGTGATAAGCTACATCCTTCTTCAAATCATAATCCTCCCTTTATTTTGCAGAGTTTTAATACTATTAGCTAATATCTTTATACCTTGTGAGGTTGCAGATGTGGTGTTGCCCCTTTTTATAGGTCTTCCCCTTACAATAAACTGACTATACTTGTTTTACCCGTAGCTAAGCTAGCAAATAGTTCTTTGAATATAATCTACCATTCTTTTATAAAGTACTATATGGATGTTTAGCTCTAAATATTTACATGTACTGTAAATTTTAATAAATCTTATCTAGCATTTAGAAATGGCAGTTTCATCCCTTCCCGCAACAACTTGATCTGCTCCAACCCGAGCTGGATTGGATTTTGACCTTTAACAAGAACTGAAATGGAGATGGGGAGAACCCAAAATTAATAAACTGAATAGGCTTATCCATCACCGCCAATGCAATTACTGAATTGGCAATATATTTTTTTGAGGGCTTCCTAAAGTCAGCAGCTCGTTGAATAAAAAACATGTTTTCCTTGCTGCATATACTTGATCGGAGAAGAACATATAAAAGCAAACAGGAAACAATTAAAGATCAGATACATTGAATCAAAACACTGATATTCAGGTATTTCCGTATCAACAGATCATGCAATATATGCCTTTCTACATAACCAATATAACAATTAATATATAATAAGAAGCAGATCCGTTCGATAAAATATTGTAAGTTGAATTTTCTATCCGAATTATAATGAAAGAATATGTTTTTAGTAGTAAAGTAGAAAGAGAGAAAAATAATAATAATAATAATAATAATAATAATAATAATAATAATCTACCTTCAAAAGATTACGCGGAGGAGCAACGGTATAAATGTTGGCAGCCAATTCAAGTGTTTACCAAACCCTAATTTGCTTAGAATTTGGTCCAATTCTGTTTCAGCGCCACCGATATTGAAGAAGGAACCAAGAGACAGGAAAGCGATAGCTAATCTTAGTTGTCCCAGCACCAGACAACAGATTATAAATAAAGGTGAGTTACATTTACCTCCTTCGAGGTTAGAACTTATTACACATAGGACCCTTCTTCTTTGTATAAACGTACTAGACGTCCTCAAACAAACATTATAATTAATGACTAAATTAGCTTTCTCAATTTTATTAACAACTGATGGTGTGTGACTCGAAGGCGCCTATCCTTAGCAGCCCAATCAGAGTAAAAGGACTAAATGTTTTAGGGAACCCAATTTAAAAAAATGGCCTAGTGTTAATAATGGGACATTGAGATCTGTGGTCTTTTAGGCCCAATAACGTGGGCCCAATATCATAGGTCCAAATTATAGGCATCTAGCTTCATAATTACGATAACTTAGAGGGCGACTTTTGCAGGTAATATGGGATGCATTACCGCCCTTATCACGTGGGCCTACTCCCCACTTCCTATATGATGATTAAATAGGCCAAAGGGATGTTTTCCAATAAGAGGTAAGTATAAAAGGAGCGCAAGGCGGTAAAAACAGAGGTTAGAATTTAGATATTATTTTCACACACATCATTTATAGTTGATACTATATCTTCCCGTCGATGATTAATATTATACACGGGAGACATTCTACGGCGGAACCGTTCGGAGATATCAAAAGAAAAAAGGAGGGATTTTTTTCTTCTGTTCAAAAAAAGTGGAGAGTGTGTATTTGCTTGAAACAGTTTCCAAATAAGAGTTTTACGCCTTTGAGCACGCACATCTAGCGTGAGAGCGTATTTTACCGGGTTAGAGCTTAATGTAGAACTCAGAAGACCCATTAAAAGACTAGAACATCATCATTAAATACAACTTCAATTTTAATAGATCGGCTCACGTACTCTATTCAAACATGTGCAAACTCATATGCTAAGGTGAGTAAGCCAAAGTAGCAATTATTTGACACACACACACACTTATATATATATATATGTGTATATATATTTATATATATGCAAATAAAGAATTTTGAAAGAATAGGATGGTAGTTCAATATCACAGCGAATTATAGGTGTGCCAAAAATATAATATTGGTATCTTTAGATATTTTCGTAGAACACAACGGCATACAGCGGATAAAACAAGCATGTTATTCCAATAATTTCTATAATATAATGTGCGACAATTGGGAGTTATAACGTAACTAAAAAAACTTAAGTTTGCAATCTTGCTTTCATATCTTGAATGTCAGTCATTTTCTGTGAAAATTTTGTGCAACTTGAAGCCATTAAATTTCAATAGAACAATGTAATTAACTATCTTACTCAATCTTTTAGGCATAAAGAAAAAGGCAAAATTGTGTGGCTTTTGAATGGCTGATCGTAGAGTAGAGTAATAATTGCTCTCGCTATTACAATCACTGTTGTTGTTTTTTGAATTTGGAGCACCAGGCTTAAAGATGAACAATTCATGGTTAGACCCTGGAAGATCACAAAATAACCAAGCGTGCACGTGTCAAAAAACTTGAATTAATTGCTTATTAACTAACACCGTCTGATTTCCTCTGAATTTTCACCGTAAATTCTTATTATTGATCAACACAATCCCATCTATGCTAATCCACATTTCTGGGTCTTTAGGCCCGGATGTCAAACTTTTTACAACAATTTCAAGTTCTTTCTTTCTGTTGTCTAAATTTGTTTGTGTAGAAAAACTTTTCTTCCCAAAAATATGTTCCTTCTTATAAAACAGAACAACATCAATTAAGGCCTATCTCGCTTTTGTTCTTTTATAGGCATTTTTACAATAATCCCCTAACAATAACACCACCCCTTCGTCACAAACTAGAGCAACATAAAATTCTGCACATGTCTCAGGACTTTTTGAATATTTAGCATATAGTGGGTCCAGTAGGCCTCAATTTGGTTTCTATCGACGTCGAAGATTTTGTATCCTTTCTTGGCCCAGAAATGTTGGGTTTGATGTCCTCACCTACATTGGAAGGTTTTGTCCTTGTTGGTTTTTCTTTTAGTAATCAAAATAGACAGCTTGTTTGGTTGTTTACGTGGCAGAAAGAAAGGACTATTTGTCCTTCAATGCTTGGCGACTCACGGCAGAATTATGAGAAAAGGAAATGACTTTGTCCTTTGGTTCATGTAAGTGATCTTAGGAGAATGAAAAAGGCAATATCAAATGTCACGTGCCTTTTGTTTTGGTAGACTTGGTGAGAAAATCTTATCCGAGAGAAAAGGGTGGAAGAGAGAGCGAGAGAAAAATCAAAAGAGAGATGATAGAAAAATAGATAGAAAAAAGATTAAATAGTTGGGTGTGTTGTTTAAATTTTATCATAGAGTTATAGTAGTAAGATAATTTGAGTATTTATTTAAATTAAGATATATTTATATTCTCACAGTTTATTATAGCGAAATTTTTGGAGATCGTCTCGTGATTTTTACCTCTTAGTTTTAGAGAGTTTTTCACATAAAAATCTTGGTGTCTTGAGCTTGGTTATTTTCATCTTATTATTTCTACAGTGACTATGGAGGGGAATATTAAGACTAAAAGTCTATATTTGCCTTCTATATTATAACAATTAATTCTCGACAACATAATAACGAGTGGTCAAAGAGGTTTGCTCTTTTCTTTGACTTCTCGTTTTTAAACTTTGGGGTCAGCACTTAGGAGAAAATCTCCTGAATGCACCAGACCAATATAGGCGATAAGATCGTCCAACGAGAGATTTAGTTTCGGTTGACGCGTAAGTTAACCCGGTGATACTTGTACTGTTCAACCAAAAACATAAATAAATAAAATAAGATAAAAAAATAAATGGCTTCTTCCTTCAAGAAGTTGCACTATTACTACTTTGAAAGGAAAACGTCCTAAAGGATTCATGCACTATGTAGAGCCAAATTGATGATTGCAAAAAACTCCCAAGGATTCATGCACTATGTAGAGCCAAAATTGATGATTGCAACGACCAAAAGAATGCCAACACAGGAATGATATGATCACCAGAATTTGCATGCGTTGAACAGTGTGAGTATGCCTCCAAAAGAATGCCGACATATGATAGAAAAAATTCTCAAGCTTGAGGTTCTGGGTTATCATCAACGACCAAAAGAATGCCAACACAGGAATGATATGATCACCAGAATTTGCATGCGTTGAACAGTGTGAGTATGCCTCCAAAAGAATGCCGACATATGATAGAAAAAATTCTCAAGCTTGAGGTTCTGGGTTGGAGGTTCTCGTAATACACGGATCAATAGCTAGTTAGTAGAAAAAAAATGTTCACACGTTGTAACCAAATTCTTGATATACATTCCCACTATGAGTCCTATTTAACTTGCTATTTTGTTTTTAAATAAAACTAAAACTCAATAATAGAAAACTGAAAATTAAAAAAAAACATTTAAAAAAAAAGGCTTCGCTTGTAAGTCTAAAACTAAAAACAAGGAAAAAAAAAAAGAAAGGAAAAAAATGGCACGATGAGAAGATTCGCATCAGCAACCTAGCAGCCCGATTTTTATTCCGACATTCTGAATTCCTAGGAGACGGCCTGCCCAGTATTGGCTGGGCAAACGTGGGATGTTTTAGAGGCTTGGGCCGCTTGGCTTAGTTGGGCCTTATCATTCTTAATTATACATAATTGGTTGAGATGGACATAATAAGCCCAGGTGTACCAGGAAACATGAGCCCTTATATAATAATAGACAAACTAAGGCCTTGTGAAAAACTGCATGCAGAATCGTATTTCTAGTTTATCAAATTTTCACCGAACGACAAAAGAAAAGAAAAACTCATTTATTGTGTACCTAAATTCATCACTGGCTACGTGTAGTTGTCGATAAAGATTAAAGAGTCGGTAGTAGGTATCCTATTCTTTACTCGTGAGTTGTTAAATAAAATTTTAATCTCCTGCAAGCAATAAAAGAATATGTTAAAATGGATTTAATATTTTATTTTCTACAAATATATTGATTGGTTTTTAAATTTTACGATTTTCTAATTTCAAAAATAAAATTTTAATCTCCTGCAAGCAATAAGAGGGAGAAGATACTAACCCCACGTATAGCTAGAGGATCCAGTTGAAGAATGGTTATGGAGGGATGGATCACGCACCTTTAATTAATTATATTTTAAAGAAAATAAGTGGTGTTATTTAAAAATAAAAATGAGTACGTAAATCTTGTCAAAAACAAAATTAAAAATGGAGCATAAATTTTGTAGTATTTTCACTACAAGTCAAGAATGGATAAAGTGAAATCCAAACATCAACCCATAAGTTATACAATTAATAATACTACCCTATAACATATAGTCATATAGAGTTATCTTTCATTGATAAGTAAAGACTAAAGAAAACTGACAAATTGCGGAGGGCCAGCTTCTACTAAAAGATAAGGGAACTAAACATTAATTGGACATCCAAAATTTTATTATACGAAGAAATCGATCTGGGATTTCATTGGTTATTGGAATATGTAGAAGTCCAATACTTCTCAATTTCCACCGCAGTTCTTCCAGGAATTCTTCCAGCAATTAAGGACCACCTGCAGATCATCAAGATCAATAAGTTACAGTTAGTTAATTAACAATTCGTTATTCACTAGTTAATCATATATTCATCAATATATATATATATATATATATATATATATGAAGAATTGATCATGTATATATATAGGAATTAATGAACCCACCTCTCTCCAACCAATTTATACATCCTAGTGATAAGGTTTTTCTCATCTTCTGAGAATTCAAGCTTTGAATCTAGATGACTCTCTGTGACAAAAATAAAATTAAAAAATAAAAAATCCCATCAAAGGTAGAGATTAATGAAGATTTTGGCCATTTCTAAAGTTGCACCAACCATATAATACTAAAAGAGGAAGCAATCAGAAGAGAAATCATTATGAAAATTAATATATATACATATATATATATATGTGTGTATATATATACATATATATATATATACAGTAATTAATGACCTAATATATATACTGTGAAGAACACAGCTAGCCGTTTGTTTGGGATGAGGAGTACCTTTAGAGTCCCCTGAAGCATCATTAGAAGTAGAGTACTGATCCAAGTCAGCCATTAAAGTTGAGAAAAGGAGCTAATAAATTCTCTGTTGAAGCTAATTAAGGAAGTAAACAACACCTGAGAAGTTAAATTAATTATAAGGTTTTGTGATGGAAATGGATTGGAGGGTCCAAGCTAGGGTAGAGTATTATATAGATAGGAAATGAAGAGTTTTTAAGATAGAGTCCTTCTAGGGAGTCCGGGACTTGGTGACCGGTCTAAATTAATTTATTTATTTTTTGATTTCACTCCTAAATAATTTATATGATTTATTAGAACTAAAATTTTAAAAAAATAGTGATTTAGGTGTGATTTGGATACATATGTGTAACCCTGTTCTTGATATGTATCCAAATCACACCTAAATCACTGTTTTTAAAAAAAAATTCAATTCTAATAAATCATATAAATTATTTGGGAGTGAAAGCAAAAAAAAAAAAAAAAAATTGGACCGGTCACCAAGTCCCGAGCTTCCTAGAGATTTTGTTTAAGATAAGGGCTTTGATCTAGACAAGAATGGGAGCTGGGAAATATATGTAAAACAAAAGACGAAGAAGAAGGGTAGTTGCCAGAGGTAGTTGGAGTTGGACATTAACTATATACTGGCTTTTTTTTTGTTTAAAAAAATTTCTTTTTGCTTAAATAATTGAAATATTTGTCACACAGAGATTACAATTTTCCAATTTCAACAACAAGCATAATATATGTGAAGGGCGTGCGCCCACCATGCATGTTTTTTATTTGTATTTGCGTAAAATACATTGACATCCTCTTCTAGATAATCATAATAATAGTTATTATTTGTTTAATTTTTCAAGTAACACTTAGTACTCTTTTAGTCTACAATATATAACATTCACTACTCCTAGTGTGGTTGATCAACTAATATCCAAAAATATTTTTAATATAATGTCTAATACACCCTTCAAGTTATATTATTTATTATATCCACTAAATATAAATTTGTATATTATAATTTTTTTATATATTATAATTTTTATTTAACTTGATCTAATTAATTAAATTATGAATTTGTGCAATAAATAACATAAATGTCAAAAAATAATAAATATTCATTTTATCGGGAAAATAAAATTATACACTTTTTTAATTAAATTTCTCAAAGATTAAAATTTACGTAATATACATTCAAATATATTTTTTTTATAATTAAAAAGTAAAATTTTAATACCCATAAAAAGTACAAATTAACACAAAAAAAATTATAATTATTTTTCCCAAATATTAAAATTACGTAAAACAAACTTATTATCACAGAACGAATATCATTATTCATATAAAAAATATTAAAAATTATATTAATTTTTTCCTCAAATATTAAACAAAACATAAGTCATACTTAAGCATAATTATTTACAGTAAAAATGACAAATGTTGTTATTCAAAAAAGAAAAAATATATTAAAAGAAAAATCTGTTTACAAGAGAGAGGTAATAATAAATATTATTATATTTTCTTTTATTCAACATTGCACAAAAACAACACTAACTATATATTAAAAAATATAATCAAAATCATAAACATCCCAAATTTTGACATATACTCAAGAAAATTTAACATATAAAAATCATAATATGAAACTAAGAATTTAAATAATAATTTTTGTTTTTAAGCACAAAAACTAAACTATCAACATACTCGATCACTGTAATTAGAACAACTCAATTAATAATTTAATTTAAAATTCTTAATATTAGTATCTCTTATCCAAAAATATGTGATAATTAAACTAAATTAAGTTACCAATAATTTGAATGAGATAGTCTTAATTACAAATAAAACTATAATTAAAATATATTGTATCAAAAAAGGATAATTAAACACACACACACACACACACACACACACATATATATATATATTATTTAGAAATTAAAATTTAATAACATACAACAATAAATATGTAATTTTATCTATTTAGTTAACTCTAAAAATTTGTAGAAGTATTAACTGTTATTTATAAAATTAGAGAGGAGGTGAATATTACTATAATTATTTAGAAGAGGTATTATTGTATTTTAGTCATAAACCCACCATTTGAATCGGTTCAAATCTTCAGTTTTTACTTTTTCTATGGTACGAGTCACTGCACGATTAAAGCATGTCTTTGCGCCCCCCCCCCCCCCCCCCCCCCTCTAAAGGGCTGTAAACTTGCAAGACAACCTCTTTGTTTCAATTTATATTTTATTTGGTATAAGAAATATTTGGGATGTTTTATTTCAATTTTTGAAGTAAACTTACGTGGATTTGAGCCTAAAGATCAAATTAGAGGTTGCTTTTCTGATTATTTCATAACCACTATATATTTTGAGTTCATATATTTAGAATCTTCTACCATCAGAAATTAATTAAAAAAAATATTAAAAGCATCCAAAAAACTGTTAATACCATTATTTTTGTCATATGTTTAAGTGATGAAAATAATTTTTCAAAATTACTTCATTGTTTATTTTAACTAAGCAAACAGGCCTTCATCATTATTTCTACCACTTATAACTAAATTACTCCTTCTGCTTCAAAATTAAATATATAATTTGACTTTTGATGTCAAATGATGATATATTAAACTTTAAATTGATGTAAATTTATTTAATTTTAAGTGATACAATAATTATAATTGTATAATATATAACAAAAAATATTATTCACAAAATTTATTTTATTCTAAATTTGTATAAGTCTTACCAATTTTAAAGTTTAATATGTCTTCGTTTGACCTCAAAAGTCAAATTGTATCTCTAATTTTGGAACACAGCAAGTATAAATTAAGAAAAATCTGATTTATTTATTTTTAAAATGAAACAAACAGGTACATAGTTAACTTTGTTTCATTTTTTTTTAATTTGTAAAAATTATCGGAATAGTGAATTTGGCACTTCCACTTTTTTCTTCTTATATAGTATTAACATATTAATTTACCTCTCCTTGTTGCAAATGAAAAATCAGGCTATTACATATATACCAAATGAATTATTTTTGTAATGCATCGTTATCAATTTAAGCAAACATGAAATTAGAAATATTCAACCATATTCTTCTTTTTTATTGATGAAGGAAAGAGCATATATACCACACAGACCATTTATTTCTAATAGAACTAACATTTTCGTATTGAAGTCACAAAATTAATGATCATATAATTTTAATTGTAATATATAAACTTGAATTACATAACTTTTAATTAAATGTAGAGGTTTGCAAATTAAACATTTATACAGAAAACCTTTTTTTGCTTGGGGAACATTTATGCCAAAGGTTGATATGATGACAATATATATTTTTACAAACAAGTATTCAAATTTCAAATAGAAGTCATTTAAAACTTAATAAAGTTATATATTTACGACCTTAATATTATAGCTAACCTAGTGCATGTAAATCCCATATATATTACGTGTTTAATTTATTACACCTTAAACGTGGACGATGCTAGCTAGCTCAACTCGTTTAAATAAAGCTTATAAGTTTATATAGAAACTAACTCTCAAGTTTCACCTTTCCTTTATGTAATTTATTTATTTATTTAATCAGAAATAACATGGCGTTAAGAAAGAGCCTAGAAAGTATATATGAATAAAGATGTAACATTGAAAGGCCTTCCAAAATAATAAGTTTCATCTAAGCATAATGTAGTTATGCATTTTACATCTTCAAGTTAAAAATTAAACAATTAAAAAGTTACCAAAAATGCAGATTTAATTACTTATATTGTATGAATAAGATTTAAAATGCAACGCATTTAAGATAATCTCCCTAAACATACAAATTTTAAAGAATGATTATCGACCAAATCAATGCATTAATTTGTGTCTGTCAATGTTGTTAGAGGTAGATAACTATTTACTATTTGCTATATGCTAATTCACAAAATCTCCAAACTCTTCATATTTTTCCTGATTTGAAATAAAACCAAGTAAGAAGATGAAGATATATTTAATTTGAGTGCTTATATATACACATCCTAAAATAAGAAAGTGACTAATTTATTCTTAATAAATGAGACATCAATTCACTTAATTACTACTTCCGTTCCAAAATTAGATATACAATTTGACTTTTGAAGATAAAATTAGAATAAAATAAATTTTGTAGTTAATAGTTTTGGTTATATACTGTATAAATATAATAATTGTATCAGCTAAAATTAAATAAGTTCACATCAATTTGAAATTTAATATATCGTCATTTGACCTCAAATTATATCTCTAATTTTAGAATGAAGGGAGTATAATTTATCCATTTTACCCTCAAACCTATTACAGATAATAAGTACGGGATATATATATATATATATATATATATATATATATATAACATAATTTGATTTTACAAATATTAATTGTTTATCATTTTTTTCTATAAATAATACACAATTGCTATTTTTATTTCATATAAAAATAATCTTATCTTGATGGCAGATAAATATAAAAAAAATCAGCAAACACCTTGCCCTGAATCATTTCTAAGGCTTAGACCAGAGTCTTTAAATTATTAAGTTTTATTTTTGTATTTGTATCCTGCCTGTATGATACAGACATACAGTGGTTAATTATATTGCAAATTTACGATGTTCATTTATCAGTTGATTGTCAAAAAATTTCTTATTACAATAATATTTCTTTCTTTGATTACAATTTCTTAAAATATTTGTTTACATTAATTTTAAATAATATTATTTATTTTGTAAAATCAAATTTTAATTATAAAATACTTTTTCGTCGCATGCACGTGTGTGCCAAGTTGTTAGAATTTAAACTAAAGAAATTACCAATTGCCTTTAATTTTTAAAAAAAATTAAACAAATTATAAAATAAAATTTCGTTTTATCTTGTAATTAATGTGTGTAAGAGGCTCAAGGATAACATGAGTACGTATATAGTAAATATGTAAATTAGAATCTCAAATTAATAAAAATAAATTAGTTATTTGAATGTGTAACTATTAATATAAAGTGTGCATATATCACCACCCAATAACTTTCATTAATTAGGCCTCTTATATATGGTTGGTCTACCCCAGCATCTAAGCTTGCACTTACTTTATAAAATCTTATTATTTAAACTATAACAAAGAGAGAGTTTAATCTGAACACACTTAATTAAGTCAAACCAATTTTACTTTCACAATAAGCGTTAAAAATATCGTAGTGGTATTTTGAAATTATATTAAAAGAAAGGAATGATATTAGGGATTATATTAATTCTTATGTTTAACTAATTAACCAAAATATGATTTTGAATAAAGAAAAGTATTACGGGAAAATGAATGGACTCAATCATCCCTCCTCAATCATGTGTCGGAATAAAAGTTTAAACTCCATGAAAGTAGGTGTCATTAATATGAGATTTCAAAAATAGTAATAACCCAAAAATATTTTTATGGAATTATTGCATGTAACTCTTGCATGTCAACCTACATAATCAAGTAATCTTTCACATTTCAAAATTAAATTGCTTTCCATCTGTATGAGATTGAGCATTAAACTCCCTCTATATTTAAAGAACAATGTTCTTCCTTCGGACTTCACCCCCATCTCATTTTTATTCTTCAAACCCTACTATAAACACCGAGATATTTTTAGCCATATGGAGCCACATAGCTCCGAACCCTGTCCTTCTGAGGCTTCTAGTATCTCGGCCGCCTCTCAAACATCTCATTCTCAAGATGAGAAGAGGATGAAAATGAAAGAAAAAGTTGTAGAACTGGAAGATTATAAATCCCAATTTCCAAAGCCACCCGAATTATCATTATCCAGCCTTCAACTCAATCTGAAACCCCCAACCCTTGAACTCAACTTGTTTAACCCGCCAAACATGGGTTCTTCCTCGATCGCGAGCGAGTCTTCCAATGAGAAAAAACCTGACTCCTCGTCGTCATCGAGGTCTTTCTCGTGTAATTATTGCGTGAGAAAGTTCTCAACTTCTCAAGCGCTGGGAGGGCACCAGAATGCGCACAAACAAGAGCGCACTCGGGCCAAAAGGCGTCAGGGCATAGACCTTGCGCCTTTTGAACATCCACCGTATCTTACTTACTATCCATATCCTCAAATCTCTTTGTATGGATCCGCTCTCAACCGATCACTCGGTGTGAGAATGGATTCCCTAATCCACAAGCCAACGTATCGATGGTCGTCTACGTCATCATCCTCTTCCCCTTACCGTTTTGGGCACCCTAGCAACACCTGGTCCGGCTCGTCTATAATCAACTCCCAGGCGCAAGCATCCTATGATAGGCTAAGAATGGAAAGTTTGCAGCCACAAAATGTGGGCCGGCTCGATTCACCACCGCCTGCGGCGGGCTCGTCTTTGTTTGATAAAGGTAGTGGAGTGCGTGAGCTCTTTGGAGTTTCTTCAGCCACAACAAATCTCAATTCTGCAATCAACAAGGATGATCAACAGGAAGATGCATCGGGACTTGATTTAAATCTCAAGCTTTAGCTTGATGATGAATGCTTTTTTTTAATTGTTCAAGTTTTGTTGCTAGATTATTTTCATATGCTTGTGTCTAGGGTATTATGTTTGTGAAGAGTTTAATTTGATTTAACAATACCGATGATGTTATATTTTTTATGTGTTATATTTATTTCATGAGATATGATTTTAATTTAATTTAATAAATATAGATTTAGAGAATTGATATTTTCACAAAAGAATTTGATAATTTTATAAGATTTCTCTCACATGAATAGTAAATGAGATTCACATTTATGTACGTGAATAAGGCATTGTAAAAATATCAAATTTCTCTTAAAAAATAACAATTTCCTAGTTATTTAATGAAATTTAAGCGGATGTTCCCATTCAAAATTCAAAGCACGATATGATTTTATTAAGTTATTGTGATTTAATATTAGTTAATCAGGAACATATATACTGGCGTGGAAGAAATTCTAAAGCTAGACCAGTATTTCAGCTTTAATGTTGATAATTAACTACTCCTCCAGAGTCGAGAGAACAAAGGAAAGAACATTAAGATCCTCTTGGCCATTGAAAAAATAAATGTATAAAATGACACATCATGGCATGATAAACTTATAGGCATTGATATATGAAAAATAATTCTGTTTATGAGTCGGCGTAAACACATATAACTCTTCGAAAATCAAATTATTTATTGTTCTCATTTGTAGGATTTTATGATTTAATTAAAGGTACTAAAAATGGTGATATAGTACATAATATTATGCAAAATTTAGAAGATCAAAAAGAATGAAATGGAAGTGTAATATATGGAGCTAAAAGTAAATCCGTATATAGCTTACTCTGCATTATATTACTTCCTTCAATCTAAAATATAATATCATTATTAATTTTTAAAATTAATTTAAAAATATGTAATTCATACTTAAAATTGATGGAATTATTTTAATTTTAATTAATACAATATAAATATCGTAAACTATTTAAAAATTATTATTTATTATAAAATTTATTTTTAATCAATCATCTCAATTTTATATTTAAAAATATTTTAAATAAATTTTTAAAAATTAACAATTATCTTGTAATTTAGACAAGATAGACTGTAAAATTTATTTATTCATAATTTTAATAAATTGTCTCAATTTTGTATTTAAAAATATTTTAAATTAATTTTTAAAAATTAACAACAATCTTATAATTTAGAAATGATAAAGTATTATCTAATTAGAGATAGGATTTTGACACCTATTAAACTAATGCATTTTGTCTAAATATAATTTATAATGGGCTAGCAGATGATACAACTCCAGCTGAAGCCTACAATTACGACGACATTTCGGTATAAAAGAACTAAAAATCATTACCTCCCAAAACAAACCCCGAATATCAGCTCTAACAAGGCCGCTAAATCCACCGCCTTCACCACCAAACCATAAATTTATGGCCTCCATCGCCACCGTGAAAATCCACAGCCTCCCACCAATTAAAAATTAAAACCCTAATCCCAGACGATTGATAATTACCTAACATCTATCGTCGTTTCTCATCTGGGCGGATTTGACATCATCAACGGCGTCGCCGTTTGTCATCTGCCTCCTTCATGGTCTCTGTCATTGTTGCTTCGGTTGCCGAAGGAGGTAGATATTGAGTGACTGAAGAGAAATAGAGGCAAAACGAGAGCGAAGAAAAATAGAGATTAATGTTTTACAAACTTTTATTAATATATAGAGAGAGAGAGAGGGGTATAGTGTTTTTGTTTTGTTTGTTTTTCTTTGGTACCATATAAGTATAGTCTCCGTATTATTATTATTAACTAGTCTCCGTATTATTATTAACTAGTTTTCATAATACACGCGCTTTAATTATTGTCTTTTTTTGCTCTGCGATTAGATGAGTAACGTAAAGTAATCTTTTCAGCGCGCCTCGCCCGCACGCGCCTCGACAAGCACTGCGGCCAGAACGTATGTAATAACTGTTAAAATATAATAATAATTTTATTGTTTTATTAAATTTAGAGGATAACATTAAAAAATATATAGAGATTAATGTTTTACAAAATTGTACTAATATATATATACGTGTTAATAATAATAATAATAATAATAATAATAATAATTCGTCCTAAATAAAATGCACACAATTTTGACTATTATAAGTCAAATTAACTATTTTTAAAATTAATTTTTATATTAATTTTATTAAAATATAGATATTTTTATTGTAACTAAAAGAATCACTAAATTTACTAATCGACCTGTTGTCACAATATATAGAATTACTTTTTAAAAAATTGCCGTCATTTTGCCAAAAAAACAGAAAGATGAAAAGAGCTGAATTGGAGTTTGGTTTCGTTATATTAAGACTTATGAGTTTGAGGGTGCCTTTCATCGAACTGATTTGTGTTTAGTCTGGGCTACTTGATAAATTTATTGTCTTAATAAAAATTTATTTTATATTTAATTTTTTCATTTCAATATTATAAGATATATACTAATGTAATACTATTAGTTACAAGAATCATGTTTACACTACAAACTCATAATTTGGATGTAATTTGAAATATTAGTATTAAGTTTCACTAACAGCCCATCCTCAATTGGTGTCCGAATGGAAGAGTTACAAGTTCAAGTTGGGCCTAACTTACTGGCTCAATATCTTAAGTATGGGTTTGGTATATGGATACATCACAGAACATTTACTATGATTCAATAACAACAGAAAACTTAGTTTTGGGCTGGCCTATAAGTCCCCTTCAACATATTACAAAAGCCCAAAATAAGATTAACTTCAAAATATCTCGAGGCAATTCGATAAAAAGTTGCGTTAATCGGAAGCTCAATTTACAAGCAATAGGCATAAATGGTTCAACCTTTTTTTTTTATTCACATTCCACAAACCTGAACATAAAAATACTATGTGTATGCTAAAAATAAATAAATTAAACCCTAGGTAGGCCGAAGGCTATTCATTAAGTTGGAGGTTTGCTTAACAACTGATTTTAATTTTTAAAATTTAGAGTGCGTTGGCACGTTGCTGCTAGAAGTTGTTATAATAATTAAATAGACTGTCGGTCGGGTCCAATGCATGCATATATTGTCGTCTAATTAAAGCATGATGAGTTACGTTGGTGGTAGAAATATTGACAGGGAAAGGAAAATCCGTCTACATTCAAGTTAAGTTGAGAAAAATGATACGCAAGCTAGCTAGCAGACCTAAGACTGAAATTGGAGCGACTAAATTATATACATAACATACATACATACATACATTCTTCTTTTATTTTTGAGGGTTTGTATTAACTAAAACTTAACTGTATTTTTTTTTGGGTGTGTTTCTGAGTGAAAGTCACCAATTTTAAGCATTTCCTTTGAATATCGTACTCTAAATTCTAAAGCTTAATTATTTAGCACTATATATATAGAATTAAGATTCAATTAATACTGTACCACATATTATAATTATGATCATAATGCTTAATAACTTGTAAACTAGCAAGACTAATTTTAAGTCCTAGCATATCAGTTATATCCACCACGGCTAACGGTCCCTTTGAACACGTAGAGGCTATCCCCATTTTCTACGCCATGCCAACGGAGGCTACAATTCTCACGCATGATCCTTTGTTTGTGAATAAATATATAATCATCTGCGGGAAGGATTTTTCTGGCAATTAACGATTGCTTCAATTCGTTAACAGTGCTCGAGTCCTTCATTTCCACAGGAATCCTAGCCCCATTAAGCAAACTAGAAGAAGTCTGCACCACCATACTAAGCCCTCTGGAAGGAGGCTCAGCCACCAAACGACTCATAGTTTTGAGGAACACAATAATTTCCGAAAATTCACAAATCCCGTACTCGCTCAAATTGCGAAAGTCCTCATCCATCTCTCTCCCGGAAAAGAAAAGTGACATTCTTTTGATTGGAGTGCCCTCGATTATATGGATCTTTTCTTTTAGGCTTCCAACAGTTTCTGTGGTGTCGATTTCTACATTTATCTTTCTTGCAGAAAATTTAACAATTATTTGAATCTTACTACGATAATCCAAAGGGGGTGGCTGCATGGACTTGATTGTGAGATTGACTTCTGTACCTTCTTTGACGATTGGATAATCTTCCAAATCTAGTCCGTCTATTAATTCCCACCCCAGAACACTAAGGATTTGTAAAGCCACTGGGACACCAAGAAAGTGCTGAATTTTCTGTTTGATCTCCAGAACGGTTTCTTTGACCGCAACTTCTATAGCCAATTCACATGCTCGTGTTACAATTAGGACCTTCATATTGTTAATATATTGATTTACTGTCCTAGAATTATCTATCTATGGCAAACAAACAAAAAAAAAAGAAAAAGACTGGAATTTATTTAGTTGTCTGTAGGTTGGCTCAGTGCAGGAGATCGATGGATCAATTTTTCAGGAGGCTAGCTGATCATTATTTTATTTGTTATGTTTTTCAGATGAATGATGAAACATAAAACTGAAAATCATGCATATTGGAAGAATGAGTATTTTCATTTGTTTGTTGTGTTCAAACTGCATAAATAGTTTGCTTTCTTAATTTGCTTCACACAAGTTTCACTTGCAAATGAATACGATCGAGAGTACTGTATGTTGCTAGTCTAATAAGAGGGGGTCAATCCAAACAATAGGGGACTAGAATAATCACGCGCCCTTGTAATTAGCTCAAGGGTTGTGGTTGACACGTACATTTAATTAATTATATATTAATATTGATCATTTCAACAATTTTCATATATTACTCAACATGTATATATTATTAATTTGTTTTCTTATCTATCAATTAATCCTAGCCAATATAGTTAGGGAAAACGCTGACAAGTGTGCCCACCTGACAACTTTAATTCAGAAGGATTTTTTGTGTCATATATAGAAATTTATTTTAAGCTTTTAATTACCAAACCATTACAAAATTATTTAGCTTTAAAGCTTCTTCTCTGCATAATTATATAACTACATAATCTCCACTAAATAATATATACTATGTCATATGACTCGGACATATATACGTTTTTGTAGAAACATTCAAACTTTAAAGTAGAAAATTACTAATAATGTTTAATCGGTACGTTTGAATTAGTCTATAAAACAACATTTCATCTTTCACCAGCTCTGATATATAGTTAGATCAAATCTTCACGCGTTACGTACAACCTTGCTATTTAAACTGAATAATATATTAATTGACATCTTCTTACACTAAACTAATTAAAAAAAACAAAAAAAATCATTCCGCCGGGATTAGTACTTAAATTGGCTAGGTAGTCGTCCACGAGTTCATTGACCACCAATAAGATTAAGGCAAGTTGTGTTCATGACATACCATGTTAGAATAAAATACCACATCTTAAATTATGCATGTTAATTAGTTGCACCACTGCTATGCAAGTCAACCTATTTAAGTTATTTAACCCTGTTAACGCTTGATTTTGTCCGCGCGTCCAATCCACTCTCCGCGCGTGTACCTGCACAAAAGTCTCAACGGCTTGGGCCGTATGGAGACTCCTCGGGTGTAAGAGTAAGTAACAAGCTCAAGGTACGCTAACAATGGAGGTCAAATATTTAGTAGGGTAAAAGTGTTGTACCTGGCCTTCATTGTTACTTGAGTATTTATAAGGATTCACTTGACTACTTTCTACTCCTATTAGGAGTGTTCTGCCCAGAATCCTTATTAGACCCGGATTCAACTACCTTGATCCGATAGAAGTATTATCCAGTAAGGAACCACAAGGGCCTTGGATACTGGCCCAAACCTTTTCGGACTGGAGAGTCCTCATATAATCCGCTAGGTGTGATTGGCCTTTGGGCCGAGCCCAACATAAGAAGCCTAATCCAGCCTGTTAGGATTTATATCCGAACATTGCCCCCTACTCCCTTAGTATATGATATGTACTGAGGGAGTGAGCTAGAGGTTTTAATCAGTCGGAAACTTATAATAAGAAAGGAGAATCGATGCTCTCGGGAACCCGGAGGCGTCAGACCGAGGATATCTCCTCTTCATGTGTCTTCAAGTGTTAGCCCGAAGATATATACTCATAGGGACTCTCGAGGGCGTCAGACCAAGGGTAAAGCTCCTCGGGTGCTCGAAAGCATAAGAACCGAAGGAGGAGGCTCTTTGGGATCCCTAGAGGTATCGTCCCGAGGTCTATAAACCTCTCTCAACCTTAGGCCTCTTGAAGGCGTCAGACCAAGGGTATTCCCTCTTCAAGTGTTTTTTTGTATTTGAGCCGAAGAGGGATGTTCCTTGGGATCCTTGAGGGTATCTTCGTTGTGATTGTGAAGTCACCATGTGAATTATTTTGATTAAAAACAGAGATTACTACTAAAAGTGCCCTCCTTCTAGCGCCAATGTTAACACTTGATTTTGTCCGCGCGTCCAATCCACTCTCCGCGCGTGTACCTGCACAAAAGTCCCAACGGCTTGGGCCGTATGGAGACTCCTCGGGTGTAAGAGTAAGTAACAAGCTCAAGGTACGCTAACAATGGAGGTCAAATATTTAGTAGGGTAAAAGTGTTGTACCTGACCTTCATTGTTACTTGGGTATTTATAAGGATTCACTTGGCTACTTTCTACTCCTATTAGGAGTGTTCTGCTCAGAATCCTTATTAGACCCGGATTCAACTACCTTGATCCGATAGAAGTATTATCCAGTAAGGAACCACAAGGGCCTTGGATACTGGCCCAAACCTTTTCGGACTGGAGAGTCCTCATATAATCCGCTAGGTGTGATTGGCCTTTGGGCCGAGCCCAACATAAGAAGCCTAATCCAGCCTGTTAGGATTTATATCCGAACAAACCCTATTCACAATTAAACCAATTACTCTTAGGCCTCAGTATTTCCTGATAATTAACTCTAATCTTCATTATAACCTAGGGTTCTAGTAATCAAAACTTCTAATCAAAGAGCACATCTAATGAATACATTCTCTTCCTATAATTAAGATATAATTATAACTTCAATTGTGTACTACCTACAATTTCTCTTATTATTAATCTTGTTATATACATTACTCATTGTCTAAAAAATGAGAGTTTTATTAATTTATTTTTTTCCCGAATATAAAGGTGTGCAGCTGATCACACACTACTTGAAAATAATTTTTGATTAATTTAATTTCTTAATACAAAACTTTTTTTTTCAAAGTTTAATATTCAAAAATAATAAAATAAAAAATTTCATCTAATTAGTATATATACGTTTTGAGGAAACTTTATATTTGAAAACAATAAACAAAATATGTAAAATTATCTTTTTTTAATTATGTATAAAGATAAGAAAATATAATGAAGCTGGCAAGCTTCATCAGCCTGGAACCCTATATAATTCAAGTCAAAAGATTATAATAGAAGAACGAAAACACAGAGAACCCACATCCATGCACATGTAAGCTTCATATATACATACATAGATGAATGCATAGAGTCATGTAGGTAGCTAGATGTAGTTAACCCTACTATTTTAACTCAATTGGGGTTTTAGTATCTTACCATCACCTGCAGATTTTGCAAGACAAAGTCAAAGGCCTCCGCTAATTAATTATAAATACGAGATGCATGTTTCATATTCCATATCAAAAACTCATAATTAATCATATCCATTGAAATTCTCTCGAAGGAAAATGGCTTTTCAAAAGCAGCTTCTTTCAGTTTTCATTCAACTGATGTTTGTTTGTTTAGCGTTAGACCTTGCTAATGCACAAGGCCTGAAACTTGGATTCTACCAAAAGAAATGCCCAAAGGCTGAGTCTATCATCAAGCAAACCACTGCTAAATTCATTTCTCGCGATCCTACTCTTGCCGCTCCTATACTCAGAATGCACTTTCATGATTGTTTTGTTAGGGTATGTTGTTCCATATGGCACTCCTAGTTAGTATTAATTTACGCAGTCAATAATTTTTTATATTTGTACTCTTTTTTTTTTCTTTTTCTTTTGCATGGTTTTTTAATTAACATATGAAGTACTTTTGTTGCAGGGTTGTGATGGTTCCTTGCTACTAAACTCTACAAAAAGTAACCTAGCGGAGAAAGATGCATTTCCCAATCAATCCCTAAGAGGATTCCAAGTTATTGATGCTGCAAAAACTGCAGTGGAAAAGAAATGCCCCGGTGTGGTTTCTTGTGCCGATATCCTAGCCTTAGTAGCTCGTGATGCAATTTCAATGGTAACTAAATCACAAAAATATATACGAACATACTTTTAATTGAATGATGGTCATAGTTAAATTGTCTTACAGAATTGAACACATGATTGCCTTGCAGCTCAAAGGACCGGTACCGTACTGGAAGGTTCCCCTCGGACGAAGAGATGGAAAAGTGTCGATATTGTCAGAGGCCTTAACAGATTTACCACCTGCTTTCTCCAACATCGCTCAACTAAAAGCATTATTTGCTTCAAAGGGTTTGAGTGTGAAGGATTTGGTAGTTCTATCAGGTAATTTACAGTTGCATGATGTGTAATTAATTAGGGCTGCAAATTAAATGAACCGTGTTACTCATGAACATGATCAGATTTGGTGAAGTTAGTCTTCACTCAATTCATAACAAACAAACGGTTGCATTAATTGTACAACACATAATTGTATTTTATAATTGGCTTTCTATGACCTTCGATAACTTACGTACAACGAAACTACATTCGTGTATTTTTTTCGGTTCAATTTATCAAAGCTTATATATATAACATTTCTGGAAAGAAGAATTAAATAAATTAATGCAACTCTTTGTTATACAAACGCAACACTCTCATGAATCGACCAAAGGCTAACGTCATTCATAAACAAGCTAAACTTGATCAAGAAAATTAAATGCTCTTCTCACCTAACTAAGTTGATTCATTTGCATGCAGCCCTACTCATAATTTTTTCCTGGAAGCCTAATTTATTTATTTTTTAATAACCTTACATTTCTACAGGATCACACACCGTAGGGACTTCTCACTGTTCTAGCTTCAGCAATCGGCTATACAATTTTACGGGCAAAGGTGACACTGACCCTGCATTAGATCCTAAATACATAGTTCAACTGAAGAAGAAGTGTAAGCCAACAGACGTGAATACACTGGTTGAAATGGATCCAGGAAGCTTCAAATCGTTCGACGAAGATTATTACACCCTTGTAGCTAAAAAGAGAGGCCTATTCGAATCTGATGCTGCCCTTCTCAATGACAAGGAAACCAATAATTACGTCAAGCTTCAGGCTGGCCCCTATGAATCTACTTTTTTGGAAGATTTTGAGGCATCTATGCTAAAGATGGGTAAGATTGGAGTCCTTACGGGTAGTGCTGGTGAAATCCGAAAACGGTGTGCTTGTGTTAATTGAAAATTTTTATTTTTATTTTTAAGTTTATTTGTAATAATATTGTTGAGTGAAGCAGATTTCTGCTAATTGTTACTTTCACATCATGTTAATTGTGTATATATGTGAACACTTTTTCCATATTTCAAAGTATTAAATAAATATAATGTTTAACCATTTCTATTTGAACTGATCAACTTCTGTCAGAACAGAAAGATCATCTTGTGCCAATATATTGGATCATTTCATTCTCTGCAAAATAAATTTACATATATTAATAGGAGGGAATATGGAAGAGGAACTGACAACTCTCCCTCATCCAGAAAAAGAAAAAAAAAAAGGAGTCTTAATTTCTTTGTTCTCCCTCTGTACCAAAATAGGATTTCGAGTCAGTTGATATATATATTTCATTATAGTATGATCATATCATTTCGTGAAGCTTGTCACATACATTCATCCGACTTACGAGCTGTAACATTAAGTGCTGTTTTAATTGAAGCCCCCAGTACTCTACCAAGAGATGGTTATTTTTCTCGATGATTGAAATATTAAGTAACTGAGTATTTGACAATGCTCTACCATCAGTTTCGGAACCAGAACGTTTTTAGAGTGAGGTCAAAATTCATTTGTAAATTAATTGTCAAATTCAGAATAGCTACCATTGTAGGTCCGCACCTTGAGGACATGCTATCATTATATACTATTATCACAAAAAAAGTGGAATCTTTTGTGAAATTTTTTAATGGCATTTCCTTTTAAGTGGAACAAATTAATTAATTTGTACCTTAATCCCCTTCACTTTGTGCTATTTTTGCTACAATATTTTTTTTCCCTTATGGAAATAGTTAATTAAAGTAGGCTAAAATCCTTCATAAAGCTGATATATTGCTAGCTAGAAAGCTGCTAAATATGTTTGCCTTTTCTGATCGAAGGGCAAAGACAACAAATATAAAATTCGAAAGAAAAGGTTAGGGCCACTCAATATAATTATAACACCACATGATTAATTTGGAGAACATGCATGTAAGAAAATTGTAACCTCTAATCAAGTAATTAAGCTCCAGGCCATGCGTGTGTGGTTTGAGTGTGATCATATACTAGGGTCATATGACCCCCCTCTCTCTGTCCACCACCAAAAGAATCAAAATGTACTAAGGTTGTGTTTAATAAAATTGAATAACTAAAATCTGAATTGTTAGTATATCTTAATAATTTATATCATTTGAAATTAAAAAGCTATTTGGTAAATAAAAAAGTATAAAACATCTGAATGGCTTTTAAATTTAAAAATATTAATTTTAAATTTAAAAATATCTCAAATTGATTTTTCAAAAATCAATAACGATCTTAAAATTTAGAATGAAGGGAGTACAATATTTATAAAGGCTCCATAGATTTAAATTGTTCATTAAGAGACAGCTCTTAATGATTTAGATTTATATCTTCCTCTTACCGATTAAGAAACGATAAGAGGCAAAATAAAATTTTACCTAACAACTTTATCCTCTTATCGAATCAGACTTAAAGTTGTTAAGAGGCATTAAAAAGTAAACAAACACCACATTTAAAATAATGAAATATATCCATTCAAATATGATAATTTTAACTATAGTATCTTCTCTCTCCTCAAACGGGATAAAAAAAGCATCACTAATTTGCTAAAAATATTAAACCAGTTAGCATATTTTTTTCATCGAAAAATTAAAATTATAAATCATCAACTCCTTTTTTATTTATTTTTTAGTACTACATTTGTTTCAAAATATAGGATACTTTTTAAGTCAATTTAAAATATTTTTAAATTTAGAATTAATATGAATCTATTTAATTTATAGAATATAATTATAAATTAGTACTATTATAAGATTTATTATATTTAAAAGTTAAATTTGATCGTATATTACAGTATTACACAGCCATTATATACGGTCTCATAGTATTGTTTTATATAGAAGGAAATGTGTAGCTAGGAAGATATGGTCTCTTTTGACTGGAGGGAGTCTTGATGGAGATGAATTCATGACGTCTTGTAGAATACGGAAAAGGAAAGATAATACAGAAAATGACTGCCTTCAACTAGAATTAAAATTTTGACAGAGTATATATAGATTATACACAGTCAAATATATAAACCTTTGGGTTGAATATTTCTTGGATGGAGCAGGTTTAATCTTTGTGTATAAAAATAGATGAAGTTGTCGACATTATACATATGTACCTGCCTCTCTTTGATTCCTTACTTCTGTCTTAAGACCATGGACGAAGCTAGCATAGGACTGGAGGGGGCCACGGCCCCCAAGGTTTGAAAATTTTGTAAGTCTTACCCCAAAGTTTCAAAAAAATTATTTTTGGCCTCCCTCAAGAAAAATGTAATGCTTTAGAGGAAAATAAATTTCTTTACTACCAAACTAACGACCACAACACATTATTTGTAACAAGATATAAGTTTACACATCGGTCTCATTCTGATCTTAACTAGCCAAATTCATACACTTATAAATAGATTATAGACCTGCACTTCTTGCTTATAACCTGCCCCATAAAATTCCCAAATAAAAAATAGTAACTCCTACCTCCATACTAAATGAAAAAGAAAATGGAAGCTCACTATAAACACTTGGATAGTACTGCACTAAAAACAATAATTACTTTATAATGTAAGGTAAATTTTTAAAAAATTAAGTATTATATATAAATTGACTCCACTAAAATTTTATAAATTTTTTATTATACGGGGTCAAATTAAAAATTTATAATTTTGTCAGTCAAATTTTAACCACATATGACTCATATTCTCTCAATATATGTATATCTCCCTATAATATTATATATATATGTGTGTGTGTGTGTGCGTGTGTGACCTGAAAGTACAAAAGTATTAAAAAAAATTGGCTCGGGGGCGCTGCCCCCGAACCCCCGTCAAATTATTTATGACTTGCTAAAAATTTTGACCCCCCCAAGATTAAATCCTGGCTTCGTCCCTGCTTAAGACAATTAGAAAATTAAGGGGTTTTTTTTTTTTTTTTGTGGCTCAGTAAGTAGAAAATATTACGTCGGTGAAAGAAAGTACGTCTAAGCCATTTTAGCTAATTAATCGCCCTTTATTTAACATTTTGACAACACAGTTTCATTATTTATATACTTTTTGTTTGGCAAAAAGAAATTTTTATTAAAAACTTGAAAGATTACTGTTTCATTACATTATTACAAACCCCAATTTCGGACGTACCTACCATCTTTCATTGTATTATTCTGTGCGTACGTGCATGCATGTACAAGTTGAGAATTCAAGCTCATGGTAAAAACAAATTTCTTAAATTCCCATGAAACTGTTAATTAGGTGCTGAAGTGCATGTTCGCGAATTATAATGAATCATGAAAAACTCTCATGCATGAATAGAATTGCTCCTTAGTTGCACCTTTATTTTTTTGAACACCTCTCTTTGCCGTTTGAAATTAGGATATTAGTACATGCATGTAAAACTGAATTTCATAATCAACATCGAGAAACCTCCGGCCAATTACATCATCATTGAATTTCACGCTTTATTAGTAAAAATAAAAGTCTTATAATATGGAGAATAAAGTCTCACAATAAAAGGAAAATTCAAACTCATACAACTGATGAAAATCGAACATGGGACTTAATGATCCCATGTCCTTAATGTTAAGACTCTTGACATTGATTAATTACTAATAAGAAAGCATATTTAACCAATTGATCGCATGCTTTAGAGTTAAGAAAACTGTTACTGGAAGATTCCTAGCTAGCTTTTCTTTTCTCTATTTGCTTTACATTTATTTAGTTAATCTTTTTTTAATATTCCCTCCGTGCTATATTATTTGATCATTGCTGACTATTTAAAGTCAATTTGAGAGATTTAATTTTAAACTTATAATTGACACTGATTATTTTAATTTTAGTCAATACAATAATGAATATTATAAACTATCTAAAAATTATTACTCATTGTAAGTTTGAGTCATCTTAATTTTAAATTTAAAAATATCTTAAATTAACTTTTAAAAATCAATAATGATCAAATAATTTTGAACGAACAGAATACTTCAAAGTAAATTCTTTCCTTTTCTATGAATAAAGGGCCATTAACATGGTCCGCATGATTCGTTAGGCCTTTCCGGTTGGCAAAGTCTATTAAGAGTCTACATAATAGGCCAAACAAAATTACATTTAACCCAGAAAAAGAGAGAGCATAATTAAACTGGAGTGGGAACTTCTTATTATATGTCGGTGCAACCAGTTTAATTAATACCCACAGTGACCTTTACCATCCTCCAAATTAATTAATTAAATCATGTCCATGTTACTTTTCTGCATGGAGGCCTCTCTGCATTTAAATAATGATATGATTGTGTGTTTAAGAATCATTTGAAACAGATAGTTTAAATGAAATATCATTTGTAGTACTGTTAATTAGGACAATAGGCTGCTGACTTTATGCACCACTGCAAGCATAATAGCAACCTGTTTCGCAATTTATTATTCTTCGTAAATTTAATTTTTTTTTTGTTATTGTTCAACTGCATGTCATTAACTCCCATAATTTTATTTTATTTTTTGATCGGCAAAAGTACTTGCAAATGGAGTTGTACTTTTCCATAGTACATTCTTATTAGAAGAGTCCAACAAGTGGTTGGTTTATATAGTGCATAATTAATATGTTCTTAGACTGTGACAAATGAACTAATTACCTGCCAAATTCTGGCCATGCTTGAAGGGTATATGAAGAACAGACATGATACCAATAATTAGCTACCACAAGTGCATATGTTGGATGAGCTTGACCTTTATGTAAATATTTGTTCTTTATATTTTTCTTACTGAAAATATGTAAATAATATTTTTGTCGTCTGTCTTTTTCACTATGATTTTTATGTTCCTGTTTTGTTTATAATTCATAATCAGAAAAAGAAAAAAAAAATTGCATAAGAGTCCTTATCTGATAATTGATATATGCATCAAAAACATAGTGTTCCAATTCAAAGAGGTACCCACATACGTTTTGTCTTTTGCTTTATAAATTAATATCACTTCCTCCTCCAAAAAAAAAAGTTATAAATAAATAAATTGTCCTCAAAAGAATAAATTAACTCTCAACAAAAAAAGAAGAAGAAGAAATTATAGTAGTTTAGAAAATAGACTATTTACCAATTACCATGTATTTGTGTCTTAATTTTATGGGGATGAAATGAGTATTTATAAAATAAAAACTTGAACAAAAATTATTGATACTAATCTAATCTTACACGGCTACTGTGTCAAGGCTTGCTTGATACCTGCATCTTGATTCTGTTGGATATACCATATATATGCTAGATTTTTTTACTCTTAAATAACTGACCAACTCCTGCTTCCTTTTGATTCCTTCCTTATTGTCTACTCTTTCCAGGAACAAAAATAGAGAGAAAAAACCAAGTCAATCTGACAAACATGTGAGTCTAGTTGCAAGGCTGACAGCTTTATCTAATATTATTACACTTTTTTATGTTCTATTTGTTTAAAAATATAAAATTAATATTAATTTTTTAAAATTAATTTAAAATAATTTTAAACTTAAAATTGATGTGATTCATTTAAATTTTAAAAATAATAAAATTTATAATTAATTCTATTTTTTTAAAATAAATTATAATTTTCATAATTTTACTGCTTAAAAACCCTAAACGATATAGTATATAATTCATATTAATTTTGTATTTGAAATTATTTTAAAAGAGACGTGGGAGTAATTTATATATTAACACTCTCTTGCATGCATCATGCAGCTGAATCTCATCGTTCATATCCTCTGATCTCATTAAGGATAAATATCAGTCAGACACAATATATACATATATAATCAATTGCTCAGAGTTGTCTACCCAGAGTCCACGTGGCACGAAGCAGGTACCAATTATTGGACGCCTGAGCTGTATTATAGCATTCTTCTATTAGGAGCAGGTGACCCGAAAATTAATTAATTTATATTTTCACTTTTTCCTTAATTTAAATTAATATTCCAATTTTAATGCAGTAAAGACTTACTCGCCATGCAAACAAATTAACACATGGTTCTTCTATAAGATGCTGATTAGTTTTACAGCACCGGTGGATTCATCTGTACAACTTCCATAGATATATTTTATTTTATTTTATTTTTTTCCAATCAAAAAACCTTAATTTTCAAAAATTGGTACAAAATTTTAGTACAAACAATTATAATTACTATAAACTAATTAATTAAAAGAATACTACTAATTGTTAACTTATTTTCAAAACTTAAACGGATATATCAAATTTAAATTTCAAGATATCACAAATTAACTTTAAAAGGTTATATATATAGAAAATAGATCTAAAATATACCTCTTAAATAGCATTTCTTTATTAAAATTACGTCGTTTTAGAGATTCTTTTAAAAAACAAGCGGGACCGCGGGCGACATTTTTGCAAATAAAAAAAAACAAGTTGGACCACTCTTTTTTAATATTATTTTATTTTTAAAAAAAAATCTTCAAAACAACGTAGTTTTAATAAAAGTACGCTATTTAAGATAGATATGTTATTTAAGCGGTATTTTATATATATATATATATATATATATATATATATATATAATTTGAAATGGAGATATTAGGTCAAAAAGGAGTGGTGCGAATCTGTCTACATGCGTATGCATTAGACGAGGTCGGTCAATAAGACAATGATATCTCACGTATATAAAACAATTAATATCATCAACCACCCTAACTAATCATTTCTCTGGTCTTATTTTATTTTTATTAATTAAAATTTTTGATAAAGTCCCCGGAAAAAGCACATGTCAGTAATCCAAGGCCAAGAATTTACGTTTTTGTTTTTATCTTTTGACTCTACTCCGCCAAATACATGTCTATAAATATGTTCTCATATTTGTAGAATTGGAAGCAACATCCATCGTATCCTTACAAATTAATATTCAGAATCGTGCTTCCAAAATATTAATTAATTAATTCCAATCAAATAAAATGAGCGCAGTGGGCTACTTTTGTATTGTAATTGTAGGTGTGTACTTACTAGGATCTGCTAATGCGGATCTAAAGTTGGGTTTTTACTCAAAGAGCTGCCCAAAAGCTGAGAAGATTGTGCAAGACTATGTCAATAAGCACATTCCAAATGCTCCCTCACTTGCTGCAGCCTTAATTAGGATGCATTTCCATGATTGCTTTGTCAGGGTACGTAATTAGTATTAATTAATTTTTCTTTATTTCCTTCGATCTCTAATTACAGTATATATAGTAGCTATATATGTGATCGATGTCTAAACTTAATTAATTGTTGTCTTAATTAATTGGTCTTCTTTATTAGGGTTGTGATGCGTCTATTTTACTCAATTTTACTTCCAGTTCGGGCAACCAAACTGAGAAGCTTGCGCCACCGAATCAAACCGTTAGAGGATTCGGGTTTATTGATGGGATAAAGAGCTTACTTGAAGCCGAATGCCCTGGCGTAGTCTCTTGTGCAGATACTATTGCTTTGGCTGCAAGAGACTCCATTGTTGCTACTGTAAGAATTAAGTTATCACGTACTTTTAATATTTTATTTTTTTATATATAATCGACAATTAAATTTATAGAAATTTTTGTATTTTTGGCATTGATAGGGAGGTCCTTTTTGGAAAGTACCGACTGGTCGAAGAGATGGGCTGATCTCAAATGTCTCAGAAGCCAGAGCTAACATCCCAGCTCCAACTTTCAACTTTTCCTCCTTACAAACATCTTTTGCTAACCAGGGACTTGACTTAAAAGATCTAGTCCTGTTATCTGGTAGCTAAACTTTTCCTCCTTACATTATATATATATGATCCATTTATATATGTGCCAGAAATTGAAAATGTTTTACAAAAAGTGTTTTTTAAAATTTATATTGGTTGATGTGTCGCATATGGAATGTTGAGACTTGTAGCTAAATGAGTTAGTTTAATTACGTATTCAAAAAGTACTGAAGCATACAACTCAAAATCAATTGACAATTAAACTGTCGGTGTGACTAAGTTTTGTATCTCAATAAATACTAAAAACGTGGTCATAAATATATATATATATATATATATCTAATTTAATTATGGTTGACTATATATATATATATTGTTTTAGGTGCTCACACAATTGGTGTCTCCCACTGTTCATCGTTCTCAAAGCGGCTATACAACTTCACCGGAGTAGGAGATCAAGACCCGGCTTTAGACAGCGAATATGCTACAAATCTCAAGGCCAATAAGTGCAAATCAATCAACGACAATACTACGATAGTTGAGATGGATCCAGGAAGTTTTAGGACATTTGATCTTAGCTACTACACGCTTGTACTCAAGAGAAGAGGCCTATTTCAGTCTGATTCAGCTTTGACAACAAACTCAACCACAAATACGCTCATCATTCAACTTCTTCAGGGATCACTTCAGAATTTCTACGCTGAATTTGCAAAGTCCATGGAGAAAATGGGTCAGATTGGTGTTAAGACTGGATCTACCGGCGAAATTCGGAAACACTGTGCCGTTGTGAATAGTTAATTAGATTCTTGGTTAGTTTTGAATTTCATTTCATCATTTATGATATGCATGCTATGCTTGCTTGGAATAATTTAACTTTTCCTTTCTTTTCTTTTCTTTTTTTTTTTTTTTTTTTGTATTTACTCAATTCTGTCTTTTGAACTTTTTGTTTTTGTAAGTTAAACAAGAGTCAAGAAACATATGGAACCTTGTACGTACTCTTGCTATACTTTTCACTAAAAAATTATTCTTTCAGAATGTTTAGTACCCCCATTCACGTTAATTATCCATAATCTTTTAATTTTATACTCGAAAGGAGCAAAGTACTATCTATATATATATATATATATATATATATATATATATATATATATATATATCGATCCAAAGCAAAGTGTTACTCTAGGCACACGTTAGAACGAGAGCACGACAAGGATCCTCTCCATTTGGGATCCTCTCCATTTCGATCAAGTTCACCAATTTGGGTTAATAAAGATTTTGTTAGTAATGATCCAAATATGTTAATAGATAGTTAAAGATATTAACTACGATCCTAAAAAAAAAAATTAGGATTTCGACACTTTTTCACCGTTAAATATCTAAAACAATTTTCACCGTTCATTTCAACGGTGAAAATTGTTTTAGACTTTTAACGGTGAAAAAGTGTCGGAATATTCCTAATTTTTTTTTAGGATTGATCTTAATATCATTAACTATCTATTAACATATTTGGATCATTACTAACAAAATTTTTATCAACCCAAATTGGTGAACTTGACCGAAATGGAGGGAGAATGAAATGGAGGGGATCCATTTCCATAATATTATACCTCAAGTTATTTTATTTTTTTATTATGTGGGAGAAACGTAATAGAAAATGATTTATAGCCTATAGGCACGGTTACACAAAGGTGTTAACGCCGCCGTGTCTAAATAAATGGTAACCAATACAAAAACACAACCCTTAAAACTTGAATAATGATAGTGGATTTTTAGTAAATTATTATAAAATTACATTAATTCTGCTTGATAAAATTTTAATAATATAATAATTATTTTTTCAAATTTAATAATATAAGAATTATATAATTACATTAAACTGTCTTACCTTACTAATGGACTTTTTTTTTAAAAAAATTACAATGTATAATTCAATTAATTACCACAACAAAAATCTAATAATTTAATAATTATCTTTTCAAAACCCTAAATAAATACATTCTCACTACATCGAATTGATTATCTAGATAACTAACCGAATAACTTATATATACATAAAGTTCGTGTTTCATGCAAAATTGATGAGCTTGTCTATTATAAATTGCACCAAGAAAGTAGCGGGGGAGTAGTTAGGCTCTGCTACATTTTTGTCCCTCAAAGGCTCAAACAACACATACATTTTGTTGCATTGAAAAAAAGCTAAATTTACATACATTTAAAGCTACCTAGGTTGATTTTATATTCAACTTTGGTTTGCTTACATTTTCATTTGGTTCTTTTTTCCGATTGTTTGCTAGCTGTCACGATGGATATTCATTTAAACAAAAATTATTGGATATCCGATTATTGATAATAAAAAATGGTCATATTATATCATTTATGTTTGGTAGAAGATATGTGATTACCAGTAATTGTTATTGTGAGTATTTGGTATGAATTCAAAATTATTAGGTATTTTTTTTTCTAATATTGATATTTTATTAAAATATCTTTATACTAATTTTAGTTAAATAATTCACCCACATGGTTATTGCTAAATGGAATCAACAATCATCAAGATATTATCGAACTAATTAATTAAGTATTGCTTAGTAAATCGTATTAAAATTTTTAATATGTTTATAAAACAATTTATGATTTATTCAATTATTAAGCGCAAATTTTTTAAGTATGTCGTTAATAATAAATTAAACTTATAACACCACACACTTTGTATGCATAATGAGTTATTTTAGTTAAACTAAACATGTCGAGAAAAAAAACCAAAAAATTAAAAAAGAAATGTAAATTATGTGACTAATAAAAATATTTATGTCTCAATTCTTAAATATAAAGGATATTTTGTCTAAATAAAATTTTCAAGATGACTACTATGTGGTAATATCAGATTACCATCTATTTTTTTGTCATCTGATTACTGAAAATCTTGACACTTTATCAAGTATCTGATTATCGAAAATATAAGATTATTAGTATAATAAACACAATCTATAAAGATAACCAACTCACATTATCACTTTAGATGACATATAACAAATTAGAATTACTTTCTCGGTCTTTTTGAATTTTGAACTTTTCCCTTTTGTTTTATGTAGGCCCATTTGAAAGCGTTGAGAATGGATAATACCCAATAATAGCCCAGAGTCGAGCCTACTTACAAAGCCCATAAATATTCCAATTCTCTCCTCCATTTATCGGCTCAAACCCCAACTAAAACCCTAGATATACACATTCCAGATCTTTCCAGTAGAATGTGATCTGCCTATATAAACCTCCTCTCTCTCTCTCTCTCTCTCCATCTATTTTACTATGCTGTTACCCAGCGGCCATATTTGACTGAAATGAATCTTAGGTTTTATTATTGTTTTTGTCATTCGTTTGTATTAGTGCTGTTTATGTTTTCGCTTAATTAATGCGGTGATGAAGCTTATATGGTTTAGGGTTCTGATCTGGTTTAATCCCCAGAATTTGAAGACAACCCCTTTTGGGCTTTTTGAGCACGCCCCTTTTCTTTCTAACATCCATCATTCGTTTGTATGGTTTGTAGTAGTGTTGTTTATGTTTTCGCTTAATTAATGCGGTGACGAAGCTTATATGGTTTAGGGTTTCTGATCTGGTTTAATCCCCGGAATTTGAAGACAACCCCATTGGGCTTTCTGAGCACGTCCCTCTTTTAACGTCAGTCATTTTTTTAGTTTAATTTTCTCCCTCTAGGTTTTGGGTTGAATCTGATGCCTCTAATGTGAAAGGGTATTTTTCAGTTTTTGTTTTCTTTTCATTTTTGCCAATTCTTGATTGACCCATTTTGGGAAAAAATATTAGGGCTTATGATGATAATTTTAAATTATCTTAGCGGATTTCAGTGAGATTACTTTATCGATGATCTGATTGTTACACACACTGAAGCCCTTGATTAGCTCATGATTTAGCTCATTAGCTTTTTTTTATCAATCAAATATATAATTACATAATTTGTTTAATTTTTTTATGTCGCTTGATGCTGTGATGAGGTTAGGCACCAATTGGTGTTTTAGGGCAGTGGACAAGGCTGAACAAGTCTTGCCGTGATCCCATCTTATTAACGACTTCTCCTTCCACTGAGCATTTTATTTAATTAATTATTTACTTGTGTTTCTGTTGTTTTAAGTTTTTACAGATGATTATTGACTTCTGATTTAAGGAGTGAAAAAATGAAAGAATAAAATAGCCTCTCTATTTTTAGCGTCCATTACCAATTCTGGTGGAGAAATTGGTTCCTCTAGGCATAATGGCTTGGACGCCATAGTTTGCGTGGCTATCCTGATAAATGGCTATTGAATGTCATTTGATCCTGGAAACACCACCAAAATATTTCACTATCACATAACTAATGCCATCTAACTTGTATTTGCAAAACACCAGAAGTTAAATCGTATTTATTCAAAGCTAATTATATAGTATATAATATAATTATAATTATATATAGAAACTATTAGTATCCTTTGTTTTTATTAAAGTGGCGAGTTTTATGGGACTGATTGTGATACCGAGGCAATTAGAGAGATTACAGAATGCATATAATAGTGCATTCGGCTCCTTTAGTTGCCAATATGTTGTTGAGAGATATATGCTTGCATGTGCTGTTTCTGTACAGCTTGTGCACTAATATACTCATATATTTTGAGATGTACCAAATATGTATCAAGCATAATTCAAATGAAGTGAAATGGAAATTAAACAAATTAGATGGGCCACTTTAGGCTTTTGAACAAACTAAGCTCACTGAACTTTAGGAACGTTGACAGGTTGTAGCAAATAGAAGAAAATTACAAATAAAAATATAAATATGAAATTGGCTGCTGAAAATAAACACAGAAAATGGAGAAAAATTCAGGTATTTCCACTAAATATGACTAAGATGAAACCCATCTACAAAGTAGCAAACGAAATATTTGGCAAAATATAAAAATAAAAGTAGCAAATGAAAGATATCAGAAGCTCAAGCAACCGCCCAAAAATATCTATCGACCAAGGCTCGAGCAATTACTGGTTATTATAAGGGTAACAAAAGAATCTTAGAGAATGATATACAAAGACATCTATGGTACAAGTCTCACATAGTTATTGGTTATCACATTCACAGGAAACAAAAATAATTTAAGAAAATTGGGGGAACTCATTCGGTCACTGACTGAGACAGCTAGGAAGAGACTATCGAGACTATTTCTCCTTAATTTATATTATTTATATCTTGTTTTTTTTTATTAATTTAAATTGAAATTTAAACACACTAACACATGTTTTTGACATGCTTATCTCAGTCTATTACCCTTAAAAGTAAAACGCACAAATTATAAGAATTTATCGAAACTTCCATATTGCTAAAACCGATATCACATGAAAGTTGTTTAATCTGGAATATCCTACATGTCCTTAATTCCCTTAAATTACTGGGGTAAAAATTAGCATCGAGATAATCTTATGATAGTGAGAAAAATATCATTGCTTAGATTGCATTAAGGGTGGGTAATTTTGTCAAAATCAGGTAGACCATGGTACCTCCTATCCTACAAGTTGCAACAACAGATGTGAATGTCAATTACCCGGGTACTAATGACCGAAATTGAAAAGACTAGGTTTCGTTGCTCAAAGCAACGGAACTTGTACAAGTCTATTGGAGAGAAGGGAGTTTCAGCTTTCAATCACATTTTGTGTGTAATTTTTCAAAAAAAAAAATAGAGAATAAAAAATTCAAGTTTAGCAGCTCTTCTTTTGTTGGGCAAGTATTTTACATTCTGTCTAAAGAGGTGCTGGTGCTATTTCCTGCATGAATGATAGATGCAAGAGATAATGGCCACTCCAGTAAATGTAATTCCAAGAGTTTTGAGGATCTTTACTGCAGGAACCACAGGTTTTTTTGAAGGCATTTCCAAAAGTTTGTCCAACTGCAACACCAACATAGTTATGCAACAAGTCAGACATGCAATTTATCAGAACAAAATTGATGGGCATCAAAAAATATTAAATCACGGGTGCCCATACATTTTCAGACTTCTGGGAACGTAACGAGAACAAAAGATATGACAATGAAATTTTAAGAAAAAAAAATAAAAGCAAAAATATACTAACAAGTAACATATAATAATATTTACACTTAATATATAATATATCTATATAATATTATATTTGTTTTATATTATATTATAATTATATATAGAATATCTAATAAAATATATAATATTATGGTATTAGTACATATTATATTTATTTTTTATTATATCAAGTTATAGTAATATATAATATAATAATATCATATATGAATATATAATATTATTATATTATTATTAGTATAGTATTATAATATTAATATGTATTATATTTTGCATTATTATATATATTACTTAGTTAGTTAAGGATATTTTAGTCATTGCATTCTATTTCATTCCATTCTGATATAATTTCTATGTACCAAACGCATGAATCGGGAGTTTGATTCCGATTCCAACTATCATTTCATTCGGTCTTAAAACGATTCCACCCAACTAAATGGCCCGTTAGTTTTTTACATAATACTAGCTCCATCTCAAATTAGGAGTCCAACTTCTCTTTCTGAATGCCCAGGATAAGAGTCCATTGCCAAAATCAATGTACCATAATATAACAAAACTCATTATATTAAGTAAATTTTTATTTAGGCTTTTAATTATTTTAAACTCAATTTTTGACCTCAAAAAATAGAATTGCAATATACGGGTACATATACTATGTGGCACTATCATTATATTAAGTAAATTTTTATTTAGGATTTTAATTATTTTAAACTCAATATTGACCTCAAAAAATAGAATTGCATATGTACATATACTATGTGGCACTACAAACTTGTCTGAGCACATAACTAGACAAGCTTCTAGGTGCTTTGGCCGTTGCTAGAATATTTTACTAACCTCAACAGGCTGTTTCCAATGCTTTTTGATTCCTTGCAGATGCCCTTTCCCAACAACTGCAACAACTGAACGATGCTCACTGGCAACTTTTAGTAACTTCGATGACATGTACCTGAATATGTAAAACATTATAATCAAGTTATAGAAATTAACACCACATTTTTCAAAAGGACATACATCATAACACATCTTTTAGGACCAAGAAAGAATCAGAGTATTAGTTACACTAGAGCATAAAAAATCCAACAAGAAGCAATAGAAAATGGGAATCAATTTATAAACCCCGCCGATATAAGCAAACTAGGTATCCTATACATTAATTGACTTGTAAGGGGAATAATATTGTAAATATATTACTAATATTGCATTTGACTTTTTCTAGGTTATACATTAGTAGGGTAGCTCTTATTAATTAGAAGTTAGTTGGTTTAGAGTTTTGTTATATTTGGAATACTGGATGAGATGATGGTTATTTATGATCACTTGATCTCTATGGATGGCCAAGCTTATTTGTTATTTGGAGGACAAACTATTATTATTAAAATTGAATACAAAGTCTCGAGTTACCTTTTTGTGTGCGGACACATTCAATTCTCTGCAGAGGTGGGCAAATCTATCTTGGTTACAATGATAAGACCCTAGCTTTTAAGTGCTAAACCTAATCCTAGTTATTTTGATGTATGACCCTGCATCACATTATAACAGGTTTCAAATCCAGAACTTTTTGTATGACTACACAACATAAAAACCTTTGTGCAAGAAGTCTAACGTTCAGTGGTTCCTCACTTACATCGAATACATCACTGGATCCGCTTCTACAAAACTTCCATCTAGGCAAATTAATCCTTTCAATTATTTCCCTTGCATTGTGTGTGCGTGCATATTTGTAAGGAGGTTTTTCTTCTTTTTTTTTGGGAAGGGGGATAGGGTGGTGGGGGGTAGTTACTTCAACAGTAACTTTTACATCAAAACAGTGGCCTTTAATATCCAGGTTTATTGGTATGACTGCGAGTTATATAAACGTACTCTGCAAGAAGTCTAACAATCTGTTCCTTTGGTCATGTGCCTTCCAATGTATTATTGTTTAGGTTACTATATAGCGTCCATCGAGGGAGGGTTTTTTCCGTTCAATATTGTGAAATATTGTCTCTCGTGCATACGAAATTTTAAGCAGATACAAAACCCTCCGTTTGCCTAAACAGTCTATAAAAGTCCAATCAAACAAATGAGATTAAGCTTTCAGTAATCATCTCACAATAAATATTGGCTACCTTAGTATGACATATATCAAGGCAGTCCAATTACTGAAAGACAAGCTTTGATATCCATTTAAACTTAAAAGAAATCCTTTGGACAATTTTTCTAGACATTTTAAGACACAATAGAGGACGTTGTTACTATTTGGGTGATGTGGAGTGACGAATTTTCAATCTATTACATTAATTAAGAGTGAAATTCTTGCCAATACAAATGAAAAGAAGAAGTAAAACACTCGCTACCAAAACCGGGCCTCTGCAAGCAAAACTAGTAATGACTAATATAAGAGAAACCCCAGAGCAACCTCAGTGTGGGAAATGATCAGCATAATTTCCTTTGACATATCAAGTTTAAAGATGCTAGCAATAGAGAAAATTCCCCAGAAAAAGGACTAAAAGGGACCAAAAATAGGAACATAAAATCAAGGTCAAAAAAACAATTATACGATATGTATGTAAACAAGAGATACTAGAGATACTAACTTATCTCGCTCATGAACAAGGGTTTCCATTACAGTCGGGAACTCTTTGCTCATTTCTTGTATCACTAGGGTCAGCATGTCCACGTCATCCATGTCCTTCAGCTGCAAACCAAAATATGAAATATAATCACTTAGGTTTAACAGTATCTTTATTTATATTCAGATATGAGATTTAGTAATATCTTATAATTTAATTCCCCTCCCCCTCCCTCCATTGGCATCTAAATTTTGCTACATAGATGAGCCTGCCTTAATATAGGGAGTAATAAAGCTTACCATTTGAAGTTATCAAAAAATAAATATACATATAACGCTTACCATTTGATTGAGATGTTCAGGGCTTGGTAAAAAAAAAGCTTGAAATACTAAGGAGTATAGTAACTTTGTTTTATGCCAAAGCGGCATTTTTCCCCATGTGCGACGCAATGTTATCTGTTTAAGAAAATCAATTAAACCTAAGTTAGTAAATAGTAAAATTCAGTTATATCCATGCTTTTGCAAAAGCTTCAAGTTCAACGAAAGAGTCACAGTAGATGATGAAGCTGTAAAAAAATATTACTAAATATGTCAGAAACTAATCATCGAAACTTAGACATGCAAATTCATAAAGCAAAGCCTTGGCCAATTACATGATACCTTTTTCCCGCCAGTATCCTGTCTAGACAATTATATTTCTTCTTAACTACCTGAGTCCATTTTAATCATGTTCTACTCATTTCCTAATCATAAGGAGTCAAGGCAGATTTAAACTGGTTATTATCAACCCTGCAACCCTACTTTCTGACCAGAACCATTATATGAAGAAGACAAACCAACATACAAGATGGACAACACATAAAGGCATGTCACTGCTGAAGAAATGAAACCACAGATTTCGACATATTATGTGACAAGTTTTTGCGCCCATAAACGGGTGAAAATACTATTCCAACTAAAGTTACTGCCAATAAATGCAGGGATAAAATCCACATGCATCCTGTGGAATTGAATCTCACTACCACAGTATGAAGGCTTTAAACTAATCAACCCACCCAAGCAACCCCCTACATTACTAATCCCTTCCACTCCTCTCCTGACCAGCAATCCTGTTTATAATAAGAAGGCACTGTGTCATGCTAGTAATTGAAAATACACCTGGAAAGGCAATTTCGACTCCAGATGTAGACAAAAACATATAAGGTGTATTACTCTGTTATAGTGGAAAAGGATTTAACTGGCATCTGAAGGAAAGAACCTTAAAAGATGCAACTTTTCTTGCTTCCAAATGAGAAGCAAATTCAGAAAAAAGAAACTTACTTACATTTACCGGGCGATCACCAAGTATAACCTTGCCACCATATTTCATTGCTTCTTCATATGCCACACGAAACTCAGAACCAGGGAAAACCTCAAGCTTACTTGCAACCTAACAGAAAAAAGAAAAACAGAAAATGTGTTGGAGGAAAAGTTAAGGTGCAAAATAAAAAATAAGACTGAGTTCATTATTACGTTTCTTGTAACTAAATATAGATTAAACAAATTCAATGTACTTATAGATGTCGTATTTACACCTTAGCAAGAAACCAGCTGTAGAGTATCCCAAAGGCGTTATTCTTCTTCTTCCACTGTTCTATCATTTCTCCTGCGGTAGGTACCTGACGAACTAAACATGAGTAGATGTGAAAGTGAAAAGACTTGGAGAGAGAATACTAAAAGCCAGAAGTATTATGTGAATAGAAAGTTATATCAAATTTATGAAAATAAAACACTTTGCAAAGTCAGTAATTGTCTAATAACTACATGGTTAGCAACTCCGGCTAGAAATAAGATAGTCCAAAATTGAAAAAAAAACACTTACTAAAGTCATTATCAAGTGTAGGCATTTTAGATTACACTATTGTAAAATGTTAATTGAACCCATAGTGCGAAGAGAGAGATGGTCCAAATAAAAGCACAATCATCAGGTGTTATCTTATTTCTTCGTGAAAAGAAATGACATCTTTTAAGTTTTTTATGAGAATTTATGTAACCATACTATCACAACTTTATTCTGCGGAACCTACTTTACTTATTGGGGGGAAGAGAAAAAAAAAGTAATTGACAAGCCCTCAAGTGGAACAGTCCTATGATGGAGTGAGAAACTTTGTAATACGTGATGAGAACGCCCGAAAGTTCCTTTGCTCTGGGACAAATAGATTTTCCATCCCAATATCTTAACATGCTATTCCAGACTATGAGAAAAAATACGCACACAACTGAACGTGGAAAAAACAAAAAAAGAAGAAGAAGAAGAAGAAAGAAGAAGGAAACATCTTAAGAACAAGTACAAACCTTCAGATTCTGAGGGGTAAGTATAGCTATCCGACTTGCGCATAACTCCAAAAAAACAACCTGTAATCGATAAAATCATTTTGAAGTTTATGGTGGTATTCCAAGAAGAACAAGTAACTTAAAACAACATAAAGCAGGCTGCTAACCTGCTAAAGACCCATCCATGATTCATCAATAAAAAGTTAGTTTCTAAGAGAAGAACCTGTGGTTTTAAGAAATTGATTACGGCTTGAACTTCATGGCAGGATTCCTGCAACATCAAAAAAAAATAAAAGAAGAAGAAGAAAACTATTACTGTGCATGTATATACAAATATGTTACATATCAAACAGGGTAACTTCAAAAATATATAAAAAAAACAAAAAAAACAAAAAAGAAAAGCAGATTCACAGTCAATAGCATTTTGACCCTAATAAAAGTCTCCCTTTGTTGTTTTAACATGAGCAATTATTAATTATACAAGAATTGCACCAAACATAATTTCCCATAATATGAGCTTCACTGTGAAAACTCTTGCCTATGGTAGCATGAGGACAAGATATTAGTAACAATATATCTTTTGGAGTCACACAGTTGTTAAAAGGTATTGCAATATTTTGTTTCTAACAAACGGTAAAACGTAATGGAATTTGTTAATATTAGTGAAACCTGCTTCCACCTAATCTTCGGACAACAAAATAAAATGGCAACGTAACAATAAAGCAAATTAACTAATTCCTTGTCCCTCACTTTTCTCAGATGTCAACAAAATGGACTTCAAAGGTGCATTAGTATAGATGGTTGATCCCCTCGATTACGGCAAAAGATTGTAACTTTGCCCCTAGCTTACAAAAATTAACATTCAATCTTTTGTCCACCTTGAAAGTATGTTTTGTTTGCCCCTGAGAGAGGGAGATCAACATTCAGATTTTGAGTTGAGTTCTATTTTCCAGATATTTAAGTAAATGAACCTCAAAATAATTTATCCTGATCTACATATATACTCCACCTATATCAATTACAATTCTCCACAAGGAAAACAACATAACAGATTCAAAACAACAATTTCCATTTACTTAAGTTCTACATGTACCCAAAAAAGACTAGAGAAGAATATACAATGATATACCATAACAATTGAGAATTTATTTTAGTTATAACACGCAATCCGTTAGTTATACATATACAAAATGCTTCATTTCAATTCTCCAATAGCAAATTATGGTGACATTACAAACGCAAAAATCGAGTCAATTTCTTTAAATTTTGTCGGGAATAAACAGATGCGATAAGAAAATATGAATGACTGAATAAATTACCAGAGAGACATGAGCAGTTCCGACCAAATAAACATCACAATTCCCTCCTTCAGCCGAAGTCTCGCAAGTAAGCTTCATCACACTCTTCCATAACTTCTCCGGCAGGACTTCCCTCTCCTCACCGTCAACAATACCATTAGGGGAGCTTGCGTCTTCAACGCCTCTATTTTCATTCACGGACACAACGCTCTGATCCGAATCTTCGTCGTTCGAATTAGGGCTTGCAGCATCAGATTCCAGCCCATTCGCAGCGTCGGAATCCATCACCTTCAGGAAATAGTGGAGCTCGCGGAGTCGAGAAGTGACGGGGGAGGAGGAGTGGCAGCTAGGGTTTTTAAATGTTGCGAATTGTACAGGGTTGTGTTTTATGAGTAAAGATGCACCGGCACTAAATCTGGCCGTAAGGTGCGACGGTGCGGTGTGGGACAAAAGGTGCAAGCGTGGTTCGGTCGAGTTGATGAGGTAGAGTCGGCGAGTTAAGTTCTGCATAGCATAGATTATACTGTTGCTTTAGTTGCCTTACCCAATTAGTATATGTACACATCAAGTAAACTCTCCTTTTTCTTTTAATTAGTTGAATGTAAAGCAAGAAGTTATACCATAAAATATCAATTATGATTTGTTAAATTTGTAATTAGCCTTTTATAAATAAATATTAGATACGGTAAATATTTTTTATTTTAAATTTAATACTAATTGAATCATACAACTGCTAAATTTCTTATGTTTATTCTTATATTTTAAAAACAATAACACTTTAATATTAAGTAAGACAATTTTAATATAAAAAATGTTTGAAAAATTATATTATTAAATATTTTAAATATTTTAAGACATTAATATTTTTTTAAAAAAAATGTTAAAATATACTAGTATAAAAGATATTTATTAAAGTTGTAATAATTTTATGGAATTCATTTATTTCAATTTTACTTCTTTTTCCCTCAAAATTTTTAAATTACAAACATATCCTAAATAACTTTACAATAAAAGGACACACATAGAGTGGGTTCCTAATTGATTTTTAATTTTCATATTTTAAAAAATTAGAAAATATGAAAATAAGTTTATATTTTATAATAAAGTTTACATAAAAAGTTTTAACAAAACTTTGTTGAGAATTTAAGGTTCGCATAAGACATGCTTAAACATAATTTATAATAAAAATTCTAGTTTTATATTAAATTGTATTTATTTTAAAATTTAATTTGATATATTTTCAAATTTAAAATTAAAATAATTTATTAAAAATTATTAAACGATTAGTACAAATTGTTTTTTAATAGTGATAAAATATAAGACGTGAACTAAACCCATATTCAATGCCCTCGGGAATTGGGATTAGGGTTCGGATCGGAGTCGATAGACTCGACACAGTAGCTTTCCTAAAATTACAGTCGGAGGACTCCGTTCGAATTCTGATCAGCCAATATATTGCCAATAGCTGATTAATCTCTTACGCATTCTTAATGTATATTGGCCTACGCGGATTATACGTAAAAGCATCTCTTTGATCTATATCTCTTTATATTTCTACGATGGTTGAACGAAAGCTGTTTAAGACGAAGCCATGCGCATTGTTTAAGAAAGGTCACTGTCGGCGCCAGACTTGCTCGTTTGCCCATGGCCACGCTGAACTCCGCCGGTTTTCTAAATCCTTCAGTGGTAAATATACGCTTTTAATTTCTACTTGTTTATGCCCGAATTATAAGTAGTAGTTGTTTGTAATTTTCAGCACTCTGGTTAAACAAACAGAGCTTACTTAGTTATGTTCCTGGTTTGTTGTTAAGATGAGAAAATTAGTGTGATTGATTTTGTTACTATATCTACTGATTTTCACTTCAATAATCGATGTTGTAGTTACATATAATTCCAATGTATTTGTCATATCGGTGTTTATAAAGTTTTTTATGTAGTTAAAACTCTCTAATGTCATATAATTTTATAGTTTGAAGGTCTATTGGATTCACTATTTCAAATGTTAATTACTTTGTGGTTTTCTATGTTGTAAGAATCGAATCTTCTGTTTTATGTTCTGTTCGTTTTTTATATTATCCGGTCATGTTTGTTCGATGTCAATCATGTCTACAAGCTATTGCATTCTCTAAGAATTTTGTGTGCAATTTCTAATAAGCACTTATTTGCATTTTCATTTTAACGTAGATGTTTTTTCATGCCAGTATTGTCGATGATAAACTCATTTGAATGTTTTCTTTGATAATCTCCTACTATAAAAGTTAGGAGGTAAAAATTCCATGATGAAGAAGCAAATGGACTGTAAAATCATAATACTTAATTTTTCTTAAACCAGATATAGTTTTTTGTCAACAATCAAGCAAATGCACTTTTGTGTCCTATGCGACTTCTTTGCAATAAATTTTCTATATATTTCCCTGTCTTCGTCTCTGTCTTCAATCACCCTGATGTTAAATTGCCTTCCAAAATCACTTTTGATTTGGGTTCTGTATAGCTGTGATGTTATACCTCTCTGCACATCCAAATAAGTCGGAGCATAACACTGTCCATATACGTGGATATAACTGGGCCAAAGTGCTTGTTTGGGTCCTGGGGATATTGTCACACTCTGTTGAGGGATTTTACTTTTATTAGCACTTTGAGTTTATCAGTAATCAACACTCTGGGGATGTTTACTGACGATTTTAGTATATTTCTGTATCAGAATGGATTGTGCTGGTTGATTTATCTTAATGCTGCTTGTGCTATAGTTTATCGGCAAGGTTCATCTTGGTTTATCCTAATGCGTCTATGAAACAGCACTTGTTTGAGGAATCAAATTAGTTTTGTGGATCAATTTCTTGCTCATGTAGTTCACCAGCTGGATTGTACTTAAATTTTGATATGGCAACAAGGAGAAATCTCTACCAATCAGATTTTGTTGTGTTCTTATTGTTCTGGAAGAGAAGGATGTCTACTATCTTTTGTCAGTTGCTTCTATGATATGCAAAGCTTTTCTCAATGTTATAAGCTCAAACATGGGTGTATCTATTTCTATTCATTTTATGAGAGCTGTAATTTCTATGGCCTCTTTGGAACACGCAACAAGGCAATATAACTGTTCATTATTATGTTTCTCATGTTGTCCCATGTAATGGTAAGCTTAGCATCATTGTTAATTTATGGTTCTATACTTGTTTTCCTCTTTATGAATAAGTGGATGATGTTGTCCATTCTGCTAGAATCGTGTTCCTCATTGCAGGAAGGCATGACTATCGAGGTGGTGACTTGAGATATAATATTGGGAGAAGGCGTTCAGCAGTACATAGGTATTCACCTGGTAGAGATTCAAGAGTTCAACGCATATTTCAAGGTCAGAATTGCATCGTTGTTTTGCTTGTTCTTCTTATAGTGCAATTTTAGTTATTAATATAATTATAAGGTCATTAATATGTTATATATGTCATCATTCTCATATTAGCCGTATATGATATATTCTCACTTGGATTTGTAGATGATTGGTGTATATATTATGTTGTTCTAATATTTTTACTACTATGAACCAAAAGATGGGAAAATATTCTGGCTACTGACCTGAGCTCCTCTTCGTAATTGTTAAAAATATGTTACTAACATAAACCAATTGAGGATATTCAAAAATTGTTGTTAAAGTTGTCATACTACCTCCTTATCATATTGCTCTCTTTTCTTTTTGTTATTTTGTGTAAATTCTGGTCTTTTTTGTTTTCTTGTGTTAATTTATTTTTTCTCTTATTTACAGGATATAGTCCTTCCCGCTCTTTTGAGAAAAGAAGGTGATATAAAATAAATTATTTCTGGTTTATTGGTTATTTGCACTGTTATTATTTATTCTTTTTTTATTAAATTATATTTTTAAATTCATTTGACAAATTGGTTGCTATATGACCCATGTGCTGATTTAATTTTTGAGGTTCTTAAATGTCATTTATTTACACTATCATCACACAGCCTTGCTTTGCATGTCTTACTTTATGCATTTGTAATTTTACTTTTTTTTTATATTTCGTACAATTATGTATGCATGAAGTATAATTATGTATAATTTATTTATTTTTAATTATGTATGCTGAGTTCTTAGTTTCTAATACACACACTTATTGAGCGAGAGGAATAAGGTCCTGTTCCACATTTTTGAGAACTCCTGGCAATGGAGCTCTACATTAAACCCTCAAACTTAGAACTAATGATTAGGAACACAATTTTAGATTTAGCTATTTATTCATTAGATTTTTAATTGGGTATAAACTGATGTAATTAGATTGTTTATTAATAATTGGGGATTTAGGTAGTTTATAGTAACCAGGGAGTTTAATATTTACTTAGTATTTAAAAGTTCCTTGGCCATTAAACGTTTGGTTTTCCTATTCCAGTTTCCTAATTTACTAAGGTTTTGGTTTTGCTATTCCATCACTAATTAGTTTTCTCCCCTTTCCTATAGCTAGACATGTTAGGTTTTTCTATGTATATTATACACATATTTGAGATCATAATGTTATAAATGTTTCAGTGTCAGGAAACACAGGAAGAGACAGTTGGATGCCCACAGTGATATTTCTGGAAGTTTGAAAATCTCAGATGACACTGACGTTCAAGTCAAAGACAGGAAGGCCATATCTTCAGGATCTAAAGATTTTCTTGATAAGAAGGTTCACTCACTTTGGCATTTGGAATGAATTAAGTTTCTTATTAGTGGTGCGGGCTCTTCTACTGATAAATATACCCTGCTCACTTTTCACTTTTAAAACTATGTGCAGTTAAGGCATGTACAGTCTGAGATTGACTTGCTGGAGGACCACAAAACTCAACTGAAGGTTAGTTCCCATTACTGTTGCCATTGAGTTTGTATACTCAATTGAATCAGGATAATAATGAGTGGAAGTCATTACCACACTATCAACAGTGAGATATCTTCTAGATCATCCATTGATTTTTTTATTTGTTGAATGACTCATGCCTTTGTGGTGTACATATTTTGGACTTATTGCTTAAGTAAAAATTATATTCCCTTGTTTAAACAAAGAAGAATTAATTTTTATTCAAGTGTAGTTAGCATGTGGTGGCTTATTTAGGAACTTCTACAAATGGAGATAGGATTATGCTAAATCATGTATAATGAACAGCCTTGATCTTACCTACTTGAAATTGGGAGAAACTATGTTGGTGAAATCATATGGCAGATCACTTGGCTTTGGATAAAATTGGAGCAAGGGGTTCACACCATTTAGTATTTTACGTAAAATTAGAAGAGCACTTTAGGATTGGGTAGCCAATCCTTTCTATTCATGTTCTAATTAAGGATGAGTCATTATGATCATTTCTTCTCATCCATATTACTTTTATCTCTGTGATTGTTCAAAGATCTACCTGGAAGAGAGGCTTCAAGAAGCAGACACTCTAACTTTGAGAGTTGAAGACCTAGAGGTGCAACTTTGCAAAGAGAAAGAAGAAAGTAAAAGGTATCTTTTATAAATTATAGTGAAACCATTAGTTTTCAATGAGAGTAGCTTTATTTGTAACTTTACATCTATTTTATACATAATATTTTCTGTTGGAGAGTGTTTGCAAATTAACTATTCATCTGTCACAAGTTTTGGCTGTTTACTGATAATTAAGTATCAGGATTATATTGAAAACTAAAAGGTTCATCAAAGCACATAATCGCCACTCACGTATACAAGAAGAACTTTTGAGGCAAGTTTCTTTCATTTTTTTCTTAATATTATATCTCTCTCCCTCTAGCATGGTTCTTTCTTTTTGTTGTCTATATTTTTTGTAATTTTCTCAATATCAATTGAATATATAGGTCACAAGCTCGGCTGCATAAGCTGGGGGACCAACTTGGCTCAGATGCTGCTAAACCTGGCGCCAACGAAAAGGATGCAAGCATCAACCTTTTAAGTGATGGAGAGACCGTTGCTAATCATTCAATGAGGCCACAGCCTGAGCTGCATAAGATTGCTTCTCCAAGAAAAAAAAGGCAACGGATTCAGTTGGCTGAAGAGGGTGAACAATTAAAACATGGTAACATTAATAGATTATCTTGTTTTCCAAAGTCAGTACAAGGTAGATAGCGTTTGGAGAATGAAAATACACTTTTGTCAATAACTTGTCTTCATCCTTTCATAGGCACAAGATGTTAAAGTTTTCATTATAAAGTATAGGTCCTGCAGATTAGCTTTATCAATGCTTGTGGAAGAACAGGTGAATGAATGTATTGTCGACATTCTCAAATTTGTAACTTGAACTCAGAAGTTTGAAAGCTGGTGACTATATTGTTGGCGGAGTTGGACAAGGTCTTGACAGAGAGAATTGAATAGAGATACCAGAACCACTATTTAAGAATAAAGTAAATATTTAAGCTAAACCACAAACGAATCGGGAACTTTTTGAATGGAGTATATAATATCCTTGTTATATTGGTGAGATCCCCTGCCACTCCAATGAAAAGGATATGTATACTTAAATATATTGTGTTTCTTGTTTTGATTATTGTATCTTGATCAAAAAAAATACACGGGCTTAAATTGTATCTCCTTGAGTCAGTTTTTTACTTAATGTCTTGACAGACTTGTGTCAAGGTTCTAGTAAGCAACTTGGAAAACGCTATGACTGTTGGCACAAGGACCTCTTCCTGCAGTAGAAGGCAATGGAATAGTCTTGATGGGAATGGTTTAGGGTTTAGAATTAGGGTCAAGATTGGACAAGGAATTGAGAGAAGTAAGAAGAGATAAAAATGCACATATGCTTCAAAAATTAAACCAAAATAATAATAATCTACTATAGTTAATATGCTTGAAAAATCTCATTGTTAGACTACTTACTGATGTCTGTCCCTTGGCATGGGCTAAAGCCTCTTGTGTATCGGTCCAACCAAATTGGGTGGGCTTGTCTTGCATCAGATCCACCATGAAAATGAAGATGGTATTTATACATACATATACATACATACATACATACATATATATATATATATATATATATATATATATATATCCTATCCCTGCTGTGTGTGAGATCTTTGAATGTTCCTTGTATGCATGCATATTTTCTTTCATTTGCAATTCTCAATTTATGATACAAAATTTTTCTGAGAATGCCTTATCTGCCATATTGTTTTTCAAGAGCAGCCACATACCAGCCTTTTTATTTAATAAGTTTGTTCCAAGTATCCACTCCACCTTTATCTCCTTTTTCAATTCTGTTTATTCTCAAGCTTTGTAGCTAGTTGATCTGATGTGTCATACGCTTTTAACAATAGATAGTGCCTTTTTCAAATTTTCATGTAGGTGCTAGTTTTAAAATATCATTGTGTTGATGGTTTATAGTATGGCTTTTTTATCTTGTAAAATGCATTGACTATCGTGCCATTTTAAAGGCTTGGTTGGCCTCGTGGTTCTTCATCTTTTAGATCTGATTGTTTTTGCTGCACCAGCAATTCCAGCAGAAGGAGAAGGATCAATGCAGGAAACATTCATATCAGAGAAGCTTTTGGATTGGGCTGTGCATCATGCTGAACTTAAAAATTACAAGGAAGCTAATGTAAAGTTCCTACTGATATTCCTTCAAAGGATAATGTGTTTTTTTCTATTCCTCCACCCCCACCCCCCACCCCCCCCCCCCCAAAAAGGACCAAAACGCACACACTTCCCACTTGATTATTAATTACATTTTGCTGTATATAATGAGCAGCAGCATTACTTGGGGGTCACATTGATTAGAAACATGGGTAAATAATAACTTTTGCAGGAGTTGTAGAAATAGAGTAGAATAAAATAGAAATAATTTTCAATTTCCTTCTTAGAGAATATTGAAGTGCTTGCAGCTAGTTATGTGTTGATTGTTCATCCCAGTTCCTGAAAAACCCAAATCACGTCTATTGTGGAAAGGGTTTGGTTTACAAGATGCCTTAATGTAACACATTTCTTGTCAACTTAAACATCATTATAACATAGTGAGGTAGGCCGTAAGTTAATATTATAGTCTCATGTCAAGTGTACCAGGGTAGTGGTCCAACGGTGATAGACAGTTCTTAACTTTCATTACTGAGAAGATGTGATCTTTCCTACAAAACTACTTTATTTTGAGGTTCTGATTCTTAAAGATCCTTTATTTTTAGTGAATAAAAAGTTCTGTTCACCCTTATTATGGGTGATATTTGGAAAGTTTGTGCTTGTTTTATTTCTTTTCTTGCATTTATATGTGAAATAGCTCAGAGGTCTTTCTGCTAAAAATGTGCAGTTGAAGGTTTCTGAATCAGGCCTTCTATTGCCATCAACCAGCATGGCTGCTCATGTTGTGGATGAAGTCATTGAAGTTATTGAGATGGACGAAAAGTTCGAGGTGGTTGGAAACTCTTCTGCTAGAGTTGAGAAAGAAGTTGAATATGAAGTCCGCGGGTTGCCGTTTCCACTACCACCACCTCCTCCATTACCTCAAAATGCTTATTTGCAGGTTAGTTTTAATTTATAACTGTGCGAGGTAGATATGCTATTTCTGTAGGCAGCTTTCATCCACAATATTATAGGTTCAGCTTTTAATTATGAACATCTTTGCTCCTTGAAATTCGTAAATGGTAATTTGTATAGAACCAAGTATATCTGCTACTGTCAAGGAATTGCCTTCTTATGCGACATTGTTTCTTTGTTATCTGATCTGGTTCAAATGCTTATTATGTCAATGATTGCAGTATCAGGGAGATGACGAGAATGTAGACGTGAATGATCTCGAACAGGAGACGGTGGATGTAGATATTATTTGAAAAGGACGGTGGATTGATGTCCATATGTTTTGATGTTTGTAGTAGTTGTAACTTGTAGGTGCAGTAAATATAGTGCATCTCCTGATTGTGTTTCATACCTTTTTCTCCCAAACGGTTTGAACTGTTTCATACCCTGCTTCACATAGTAGTTGAGCAATCAACTTAATTTTGAAGAAGGATTATTGGTTACTTATTGCATGCTGGATTAGATAGTATGAAGTTGAATCACTATTGTGCTAGTTGCTCATACACCTTGGGAGCAAAAAATGGGCTTGCTATAGCGACGGACAGAACCGTCGCTATAGCATAAACCGTCGTCATAGATCTATGACGACGGTTAACTATGGCGACGAACCGTCATCATAGGGCTATAGCGACGGTTTTGTCGCCATAGCTAACCGTCGTCATAGACTTATGACGACGGTTTATGCTATAGCAACGGTTCTGTCCGTCGCCCGGTCCATCGCTAAAGGAGGTATGCATGGAATGTAAAAACAATGAGTATGCACTTGATCCTTTTCCTATATATATATATATATATATATATATAGTCTTTTCGATAGATCTCCAAATCACTTCAATGTTTAATGAGACCCTCCGCGCGCACATATATATAGAGAGAGATTTTTAAATCACTTCACTGGTATGGCTATCGTGAGCCACTCGATTATGAATCGTGTTCATGGTTTCATGTGAAAATAAGGGGCCTTTGAAATAAATTAAAATTTTAATTTTTTGTACAAGAATAAAATCTTATTGGAACTATTCATATCCGCTTTATTAATAATTGTTTAGTTAGAAAGAAAAATATTTAAAAGTACATATATATGGGAATTCATCAGTAATAACCGGTTGTTACGGATATTATTTTAGCAATCATATTTTACACTGTTTATCATGATATTTAAAGGCTGGGATTGAACTGTAGTTGAGCCTCTAGCTAGGGTTGTTCAAAATTTTTGGTCCAATCGGTTTTTTCGGTAAACCGAATCGGTCCGAACCGGTCGGTTCGGTACAAAAATTGCCGGTTCGGTATACCGATTCAATCGGTTCCGGTACCGGCTCGAGAATTTAGGCTTCGGTATATACCGGTTATACCGGTTTCCTATTTTTTTTTATTATTAATAATAAAAATAATACTAAAAATAAAAATAAAATAATAATAATAAGATTCAGTATAACCGGTAAAAATCGGTACCGAACGGGTACCGAACCGGTCCAACCGGTACCAGTTTCGGTATGGAGTTTTGCCTTCTTTCGGTACCAATTCGGTACGATACCGGTTCAGACCGATCCCGTTTTTACCGGTTGAACACCCCTAACTCTAACGGCAGATCACCTTGCTTTTTTCTCTTCCCACGCCTTATTAATTTCTCTGCTCTGTACTTTCTGATCTCCCACCTATATTTTTTTCCGCCAAGCCAAACCTTCCCTTCAATTCAAAGCAACACTAATTTAACCCTTCTCTCTCTTCCTCAATAATTCAAACCCTTCTCCATGATTTCATCTACTAGTACATAATACTAATACAAATGCATAATCAATAATATCCTTGCGTATATTCATCAATTTGAGCAAAGTTAATTTCAGTAATTATGAGATTTGAAGATCTTGAATTGGGTCAGCTTTTACCCTAAGAAGAAGACAATTAGTAGTAGAACAAGAAGACCACCGGCTTTCAAATTCAAGGACCTTGTTGCCGGCATATTTCAGATAAACACCGTCGTCACTTCATTCATATGCCTAGTTAATACCATCGGAACTCCCAAAGATACCCTTCACCTTCGACATAAGCTGTTAGCTCTTTTGATTTGATTATGTGTTTGGTCCTGGAGAAATTCGAGCATTTTTTTGGTCAATTTTCGATCCCACCTTTTCTAGCGAGATCTGGGATTGGATCTGTCGCTAGAGGCTCCAGCCGCACTGAATAATTAAATTGATGATACATTTGTAATTTCTTAAATTATTATAAAGAATATAGGCAGGGTCTAAGTCCAATTCAATTTTAACCTTTAGATATTATAATGAATGGTATAAAATTTGATTGCTGAAATAGTGTCTGTAGTAACCGGTTGTTACAAATGGATTTCATATATATATATGAAATCCATCTCTAGCGGACCAAATATGTGAACCAAGAACGGACCAAGCAAAAAAATCTCACGGGATGCTATATTGGGCGGGTCGGGTGTCAAATGAGTCAATGACTTAATCTGAATAACCCATATAAATTCAGATTATACAAAATCCTTCTTTCTCTAACTCTTCTCCATCTCTTTGGGAACCATCTGAGCTCCGGCCAAATCAACCCATCTCTGGCCAATCTCGTCGCGTTCTATCAGCTACTACGAAGGTAATGCTTCATACCTTGGTTAATTTTGTTCTTTTTGTTTGTACCGACTGTGTTGTTGGCGTTTGTGCCGTGACTTTCATCTAATGCTAACACCACCTGAGCTGGGTTCTGATAATTCATTCTTTGTACTTAGATATGTTTGTTGGCGTTTGTGCGTTTTTTTATTAATTCTATGTTGTTGTTAATCCTCATTCATGTGGGGTAGTGAGAATTCTAGGGTTTATTAGGTGGTATAGAACTTTACTTTCTACTGTCCCTTTGTCTGCTTCTTGGATGTGGATGGGATTTTCTCTAATTAAAACTAGTTGAACGCCATTAATTCACTTGTCAAATGATTCTCTTTAGTCACTGCGCTTGTGCTGTATTAAGAATTACAATGACAGAAAAGGCGTGGATGCTTGTTTATGAATTTCCCAATGTAACCGGTTAGATCTTATTAAGATTTGTTTGAGGGAATTTTTTTTCCGAGTTACATGTTATGCCTGTGGGAGTTTAGTTTCTTTGCTTAAATTCATTTGATATCGTTTTCACTCAAATTAAAAAAGACTTACAATAAAGTGCTCATCTAAAGTCTTTTCGGCTTCCTTAGACTCAATTGCTGTTAATAAGGAAATTCATAAACAGGTATCCACGCCTTTTCTGTCATTGTAATTCTTAATACAACACAAGCGCAGTAACTAAAGAGAATCATTTGACAAATGAATTAATGGTGTTCAACTAGTTTTAATTAGAGAAAATCTCATCCACATCCAAGAAGCAGACAAAGGGGCAGTAGAAAGTAAGGTTCTATACCACCTAATAAACCCTAGAATTCTCACAACCCCACATGAATGAGGATTAACAACAACATAGAATTAATAAAAAACGCACAAACGCCAACAAACATACCCAAGTACATAGAATGAATTATCAGAACCCAGCTCAGGTGGTTTTAGCATTAGATGAAAGTCACGGCATAAACGCCAACAACACAGTCGGTACAAACAAAAAGTACAAAATTAACCAAGGTATGAAGCATTACCTTCATAGTAGCTGACAGAACGCGACGAGATTGGCCGGAGATGGGTGGATTTAGCCGGAGCTCAGATGGTTCGCAGAGAGAGATGGAGAAGAGTTAGAGAAGGATTTTGTATAATCTGAATTTAGATGGGTTATTCAGATTAAGTCATTGACCCATTTGACACCCGACCCGTCCAATATTAGCAACTCGCGAGATTTTTTTGCTTGGTCCGTTCTTGGTTCACATATTTGGTCCACAGGAGAAGGATTTCGTGTGTGTGTGTATATATATATATATATACACACACACACATACACAGAGAGAACGGATCAAGAACATACCCCCTTATCTGACATACCAAGCATAACTCCTTTAGTGACGGACCAACGACGTTTTGGATATATATGCACACTTTTCGAGTGTAATACATCCCGTCATTTGGTGGGGCTAGTGAGACAGTTTAATCAAATGGCATTTTCAAGGGCTAAACAATCATTCTTTGTGCTCTATTCTTGGTTCAATTTTATTTTTGTACAATATTAATTTAATAAACTGAAATTTTATTTATGTACAATATTAATTTAATAAATTGTCTTTGTACACTATAGAAGAGCATTTTAGCACGTTCTATTTTGATCATGTTTACTTGATGGTTGGCTAAATTGAAACCAAATATGTAAAAGGAATAACCCATTTCTAAGTGTTAACTTTTTATATTCTTTTCAAATTTAACTTTGTCAACTTTAGAGTATTCGATTCAAATTCAAAGATAAGTTTCTTTAATTTTTCTCATAATTCCCCCTCCTAGCCCTTTTCCCGAGTTTCCTCTAGGTTCCTGAGGCAATGTATTTCTAAAATTAATTTGTAATAATATACTCTCTATTCCCATTTATTAGACATTTTAGGTAATTCATAATTTTCTTATATATTTGACGTTAATAAATTTCTAGGAAGCATTAATTACAAATTTTCATATATTGCCCTCAAATATTTTCTTTCATAATTTCTCTCATTTATCTAGGTAACTTCATATATATTTGCTTAATTCATGTGAGAATAGTTGTATTAATACATATCAATCTCAATGATAAAATTAAAGCAATAAATAACTTTCTTAATGTGTATCAATCTCAATGATAAAATTAAAGCAATAAATGACTTTCTTAATGTGTAACATTTTAAAACGTCAAATAAATAAGAATGGAGGGAGTGTTATAAAAAACATAAAAAAAATAAAAACATTTAGTGTAATTTTGTCATCATTTCCTGACATTAAAAAAAATGCCTTGTATACTGATTTTTTTGGCCATTAGTAGTATTACGGGCTTTTTAAACCTAAAAGCTATTAAACATTTATTATGATGTTACATCCTAAACAAAACATACCCACAAAAATAACCATGCAAAACATACCCACAAAAAAAACCATTGATACAAACTTTACCCAGGAAACCAACAAGAGTCCTGATACAAAGGGAGAACAAAACAAACTTAGAACAAATGCTACAGACACAAAACAAAGTTTGGTAGTATATAAATAGCAATAGCATCAAAATTATTGTACTTCAATGGTATATCCTTAACTAACATAAGCTACAGAGAGGTCTAACTATGAACTCATAAAAGTTCACAGTTCACAATGAGGCAAAATTGAACCAATCTATTGCACAAACATCCAACAGAGAACTGTTCTTTGCTTGAACTAGTGTAGCAAGTCATGCTGGGTCTCTCAATCTGAAAGTCAACAACTGCAGGGAGAGCAGCAGAGGACATCAACTGGAGATAAGAGTATGATGCACATTAAATAAGTCTAATACAAGTGAGAAAATGTTTGTCATTACGGATTTGCCGGTCAAACGCATCCAAAGAACTGTTCCAAGGACGGAGAGCTCAGAATGTTCGAGGCAGTTCGTTCAGGCTTCATTGATGAAATGTGAAGCTGATATCTTATAAACCTCTATAACCAATGAAAAGCAAAAGCCAAAAGTTAGACGCAATGCTGCAATAAGAGATGTACTTGATATCTAATTCATTATGCTTACTATTTTCTTACTCATATTTCCAGTTCATTTAGATAATAAGGGTGTAGCTAAATTATCATATTCAGTAAATAATTGGAGACCAATGTTACCAAACAGAAGAACTAGGACTATACCGCCAACTGTGAAACTATTTCAGGATTTGTGTCTATATGCCAATCTGGCTCTAGCTGTCGAACAAAAGATGTTCTCCCATTCTCTGTGCTACAAAAGAGAACCTGCAGGTTCATATCATGTGAATTAAGACTCGGATAAAAATATAACACTATTTAACATATAATCGACAAATGAAATTTAAAACATCATTGCATTGATTATATAGAAAAAGATAACAGAAGCTGGGAAAGGAGAACTAAAGCCTGTCCTCTCCAACAGTTTCACGGCAAGAATGTCATTTGTTGCATTTCAATACCAATAATCATGTAACATAAATCTCTTATTACCTTGTCCTTAACCAAGCCACCAGATGTGAAAACCCCAGCATCTTCTAAAGCAATGAGAACCTTTTTCTGCATTCAATTATATCCCATAAACAACAATAATAACAGACCATTGGCACAGCTCAATAACAGGATAGTCTGCTTTGAAAAAGTTCTTTCAAACAGTTAATGGTATAAGCAGCAACAGGAAATTTATAAATAACAACCCAGACATGCCGGTAAAGGTATAATAATTAAGGCGTTTAAAGTATTCAGTAATTATGATACAACTCAAATACATTCATATTGTCTAGTAAAAATGAATCCCTAGTAAATATACTCGTCAGCAAGAACATAGAACTCCAATTAAGTGGAAACCCCCGACTGGAAACCCATACATCAGGCTTCATGTATCTCCCTGAAGGGTTAAAAAAATTCAACAAAACATTGCTCAAAGTTTTGTTAGAACTACTCTAATATATATATATATATATATGAGTAAACGGCATCTTAGATCGACCTAAGATAAGTTATCTTAGGTCACTTCTAATACAATATCATTTGATCGTCAACTTAATAATCTAACCGTACGGATGTAATGAGCATGTAAAAATATGAGATTACGTAAAATTTTGTTTGATTTGAGGCATCGGAATATCATTTTTTTAATAGTGTAAATAATTTGTATATAAGTATATATTTCAACAACTCAATTTTTAGTAACTTATATTGTTATAAAGTTGCTAATGCATAGTCTCAAGTCAAACGAAATTTTACATATTCTCATATTTTTACATGTTTATTACATCTGTACGGTTAGATTATTAAATTAATGATCAATTGATGTTGTATTGGAAGTGGCCTAAGATAACGTATCTTAGGTCGATCCGAGATGCTTTTTACTCTCTCTCTCTCTCTCTATATATATATATATATATGCAACTCAACCGTATAGTAATTGGGTTAAATATAATTTTGCCCACTAAACTGTGGTCATTTTTACATTTACATCATTAAATGACTTTCTTTACCAGTTGAACTAGTCTTTAATTATAAAAATTTAGAAAACCGTCTAGCCCGTTGAAAACTAAATGATAAATTTACATGGCACCACATGATGTGCTAATAAGGAGTGCTTAGTTAAATAAATAATTAAATTAAATTAAGCCCATTATTAAATAGTTAAATTAAACAAGTTATATTAAACAAGTATGAAGGATGGAACAATTAAACATAAATAGTTAATAGACAAGTATGAAGGATGGAACAATCCCACAAATTGAGCACTGACCCGTGCATAGTAAGGCTAGACCAAACCAATCCCATACCCCCCCCACCCCACTCCACCCCACCCCACCCCAACCCAAAAAAAAGGGAAAAAGAAGAAAAGGGAGCACATAACTTTGTTGGTAAAAGACCAGTTGTCTTTTGAACTTGAGACTTCTTCATCAAGCACCACAAACCAGGAAATAATTTATATTGATCACAAATTAACGACACAAGCAATAAGGTTTGTGTGCACCTCACTCTCATCGTCGAGAACACTTTCCATGAGATAAAGGTCACAAAATTTTGTAATTTCAAGCAGTACTTCAAGCACAGATGATCTAACAGTTGCTTGTTTCTGCCAGAAAAAAACGAGAAAAGGCACAGAACAATGTCAATCATTTTGCATCGTGTTTTAACACACAATATGTCTTTGAAAGAGATACCTGAAGCTCTTCTGGACTACTTTCCTCAAGTATCACACCAAGCAACCTGCATGTTACCTTCAAATAAAAAGTAATGAAAGCCTGAGGACCATGATTTAATTGATAATTAAAGAATTCACAGGAGTTCCATGGAACAGGTTATGTTTTCTTCCTAATTCCAAAAAGAAACACTAATTCTTGTACATGTAAGGTTGTGAACAACCGACCTTACAGTGATCTAACCAAAATCAATCTTTAAGTATAAAAATAGTCATGCTAATGGTATTTGTCATTCTAGAATCCAAATAACGAGTCAAAGAGACGTTGCACAGATACTGTGTGTTTTACATTACAACATGCACCTGATGGTTAAAGATTATCCATTAAAAAGTACTCAACTCTAATTGTCTCATCATATTGACAAATAACTTATAAAAACCAACTTGATAAAAAATTTAGTTCTATCTGAAATGATAGGGAGATAGAAATCTAGAATTATCACACTTCTGTTCCATGAAGTGAACAATATAAGCAAAACCAATAAAATTGATATGCATAACAGTTCATGATATTGCATTAGCAATTACCTTCCTTCCTTCACTCAGTCTTTGCCTAACTATTTGCCCCAGAGTTGGCTGTAGCAGGAAAGGAACATTTCAAATAGAAAACAATCAAGATAAAGTAATCCACAATTTCCAAAAACAGCCAGAAGATTACGGCAATTACCTTAACAGGATGAAAGAACTCATCAATAACATTTTGTGCTCTAGAATCTTCTGAGGATACTCCAGAAGATATCAAATTTGCATTTGAATGATTACTGATGCCAGAATTACTAGGTGCGGGAGTTTGCCGTTTAGGTTGCCTTCTTTGAGGTACACTAGGTGATCTCAATAGTCTCCAAGTAAAAACTATTGCAACCGCCAGCCCTGCTATAGCCCCTACAGATCGTGAATCCTGCAACCACACCAGATTTGAAAACATCATAATGGAAGGGAGGCAAATAATTCATTCTTTTTATAAGCATGGTTAGTTTAATATCCAAACAAAAAACTTTTTTCTTTTTGCACGTGTATAGGTTTGCGGCTATGGAAAGCGGAGAGAAGAAAAAGAGGGAAAACATAATCATTGTAACATTTTTTTTCTGTCTCAATATAATTCTTACTGTCTCAATATAATTCTTACTCTAATACAGGAAAAAGTATTAGAAAAATTGACAGAAGTTATCGCTTTTCAGAATCAAAAATAGATTTGATACTTTTATATTGGCTCTTTTGGATCAAAATAATAATAAAAATTCAAAATCTGAAAAGCAAGGGGAGTTATTTTAGAACTAAGAAATCCAAAAAACCAATAATCAGAAGTTAATCCAGATAGGCTCAAATTCATTTTAGAGTAATTTCAAATAAAATCCAAGAGCTTCTCGAGACACTAATAACCTATAGAAATGGAGCAGCTATTTGATAGCTAAGTTAATGCATAACCAGCTATAAAGTCAGTGTTTGTTTGGTTTTCAAACTATATGGTCTCATAAAAAGCCAAAAAAATAAAGCACAGACTAGAATATGTCAGTGCACTTTTATTAACAATAACCCACTGCACTGATGAGCATAGTGAGCTATTTAACTAGACATACAAGGATTATGAGGGAGTAAAAATTAATGACAATGGTGATAATATCCTTAGTTATCCCATGCATTTATCTCTCATCACGTGATAGAGAATAAATGTCAGGCAATGAGAGACTTAGACAGATATTGATAACTAAGGATGTTATCACATTTCTTGAAGACAAGCCCATGATTAATTTAAAATGATCCCAAAAGAAAATTCCAATTTCAGGAATTGAGAATGACTTTCAGATATATCATACAAATCATGCCTCATAGTTATATGTATGTGTATAATATATATATATAGACACATTTTATATATATATAGACACATTTGTGACACTCTGTACACTACAACTACTTGGAGGTAAATTTAGAAATGTAAACCTTTTTTGTCAAAAGTCTGAAATTCAATGGGAACTCTTATTATGGGACAAAGATAGTTGAGCGAGAGAGGGGGGAAAGGTTCCAACTGCATGCCTCAAGTTGCCGAAATCAGACCTTTTATGTTAAGTATGACTAAGAAAATAATATGGACTACCAAAACAACTAAGCTAAACAATTAAGAATCAGAAATTAACTAATTACATAACATATAGATGAAGCATACCATGACTCCATGAGCAATTTAAAACTAATTTAAATACCAGATTATGATTCTTCATATAAACCCTATAACACCTGAATCCGATCATCTATAAATAAACAATCAAGGTTCGGTTTTTAGATGAATCACTTCTCAGATCGGAATAAACAGTGGATAAACATATATAACGGGAAAAAAAGGAGAAGAAGAGAAGATTGGAAAAAGAACCAGGCCATGGAAGAGATTGGAAATCTTGAGCGTGAGAAAAACCCTAAATTTCTTGATCAGCTGTAAAACATCATACTGGGAGTGATCAGCCATGGCCAGAAAACACACTAAAATACGTCGTCGTTGAGCTCCTGAAAAATCGTCAAGGCCTCCGCTCTTCCATCATTAAAAGATGTTGCCGTCGTGGAATCAGGTAGATTGAATTGTTCAATAGGTAATGAAGTTTCTTTCTCTTTTTCTTTCTCTTTTTCTTTCTCTTTCTCTCTTTTTATCTTTCTGATGGTCGGGTCGGGTCGGGTTACATCGAGGAGAAATATACTGTGCAAGAAAACTAGAAAAGTGCATACATGGAATATGAGAATTAATTACATATTATATTATTTGTTAATGCAATTGGGCACATATAAGTAAGTATATATCGTATTAAAATAAAGTCTGATTAATTAAAACGACATAGTATGAGACTCCTATTATTCTGGGCAATTGCAATTTGCTTTCTCCCGTCCCCCGTGCAACAAATCAATTCACGTGGGAAATTAATAGCTTGGGTGTCCAAATTTGACTTAGCCATAGAATTTAATTAAATTCACATTTATATAAATTTTAGAACTTTGTAAATTGATTAGGCAAAATAACCAAATAGGACGGTTTTGTAAAAAAAGTAATCTGTGCATCACCTTGATCCCGTTGGACTGTTGGAGTGAGTATGATATATTAGAAAAATAGCAGCAATAAAACCTGGTTCTTTTCTTGTTGTAGAAAATACCAGTCCAGTAGTAATGAAGAACTTTGCCACCTGATTTCCAAACAGGCTTATCTTACAGTGACATGACATTCAAGTTCTGCATAGTTTCAACTAAGGACTTTGTGCATGTTCACAAGATCATCATGATTCCTGAAATATTATCTATCATACACTGAACTGAAAGAATTTGTACTACTTTTCTACTTCTTTTCATTGCCAAAAATAAAAATAAAAATCAGAGTAAGTGCATTCTGCTAAATGGATTACATAGACAACACATGAACACTACAGTCAATAGTGGAACAACTACTCCGTGTAAATAAAACAAGTGCGATGAAGTGAAACAAAGGTCAGTCCACCAATTGAGGCGGTGAAGAACTCTGCATATCCTCCACAGATATTTCAGTCACGTCGTCAATAGCACTGCTTATCACGGGCCTTTCAATCTTCTGTGCGGTGCCATTCAGCAACATTTCCTTCTCCAATTGCTGGCAATAGCTCTCAAAAACTCGAGAGCTGACCGTCATTTCAAAACCCAACAAGAAAAGCAACTCCATTTCAAGCCTGTTCAGTTCAGCATTGGTCACTCCCCCAACCCGTGCATAGAATGCATTGTTATAGTGCCTTACATTGCCAACCAAACAACACAAGAATATCAGAATTCCAACAATGGGGATCTGTCTTTTTTAATGAAGATCGTAATATAGTGAAGCAAGAGATGCATTAATCACCATATTCTCTAACATGGACACAACCACATTTTATAGTGCCTCCAAAGATTATCAAAAATTCCACCCCCCATATTTCACCATCATATAAGTTTGCATAAATTGGTACAAATACCAACATTCCTCGTCTTTGTGAGTGTGGCAATGTCAGAATTATTACTGTAATAACAAGATGCATCAACTGCTGAAAACACAATGCAGTAAAGGAAAAGGAAGAAACACTCTAAGAAAGAGGCAAGTTCTAATCTATAAGCAAATCCTTTGCCAACTCAGGCACAGGTCCTAGGTAATTCAAGTACCCAATAAATCATGTTCGTGATCAAGAAAGTTAGCTAAAGTAAAGGCATTCAACTGACTCATCCAGCTCGTGTCTCGCAAGACTGAAGAGGGGATGCTTCGAACTCTAAGCATTTACTCCTCAAAGTGGAGTCATGGGCTCAACGCCATATCATATGCCTCTCCGAAGTCCGAACAAATATCTCAAGCAAAATTCTTCACAATCTTAACCCCAAAAAAAAATAATAAAGAAAAGAAAAAAAGAACAACTCAGTTTTCTTTCATATCCATCAAGAGCTAAGAAGCTTGATTGCCATATTTACATATATGGCAAAAGAAATCCGTTAACTCAAGTTTGAAATTAGCAGTGTCACTGTCACCCAAGGTAAAAAGCAACTTCTTAATTAGCCTTTTTGTTTAAATGAGCCTGCTTTATGCATGCTACATTTTTCCCGCATTAGGGTGTTGAATTAAAAGAGGAATATACAATAACTTAATTAACCCATAAAATTAAGTAATTTCACGTCTAGTTTAGTAGAGAAAAAAATTGTATTGTGGAAGTTGTTTGAAACAATGTAGTGCTGCTGCTAGAATTTTGAATTCCGTTAAGCAATTTTCAGAAATAAACATCTATTTAGTTTTTAAGCTGAATAGTCAAATTAATTGTCACATCCTTCCCTCTAGTGTATAGTTTGTATGTAGAAAGAAGTCCTGGTGAAACTTCAAACTTAAATATTACTCCCTCCTTTCCAAAAAAAAAAAGGGTTCCATTTGTAAAATCTACAAATTCTAAGGATATACTCCAATTTTGTTCTAAAATTGTTGAGTATTTAGTTTAAATGTTTAATAGTGATGGCGGAAATTGTTATGATAAATTCGAGGACAATATGTCATTTTATACGACCATAAAAACAAATTGGATTCTTTTTTGGAACAAAATATTTTAGAAAATGGAAATCTTTTTGTAAGACAAACGGAGTAGCAACACCCCAAAAAAAACGACTAGGCAATCAAATGATCAATGAGATTATTATCTACAGCTTAATAAGGCAACAGTACAGCAGGACATTAAGGAAAGGAAACAAGAACTCCTGAAGATTTCAACAAATTTTCAACTTTCAACCAAACAACTGATACAAAGGATTTTAAATCAGTTCAACTAATTACTCCCTCCCATTTGCATAATCTTTTTATTCCACAAAAAGAGTCATGTTTTCATTTTCATGTATAAAATGACACAATGCCTCGAGTTTGTGGTCATAATTTCATGCCACCACTACTAAACTTTATATAGATAAACATAGAACAAAAATGCATCTTTAGTATTAGCAAAATATGCATAGGACTATTTTCGCATAACAGAGAGAGTATCATTTTAACAAACACCTTCTGTCCCCAAATTTCTTAATAACTTGGACCCGGTTCAAGAAATTAGAAACAAATACTCCATCGGTTCCATAATATTTGATCATTGTTGACTTTTTAAAGTCAACTTAATAGATATTTAAACTCAAAATTGACATAGATTCTTTTAATTTTAATTAATAGAATGATGAATATTATAATCTATCTAAGCAGTATTACTCGTTAGATATATTATTGTTTCATAATTTTTAATGTTCAATTTTGAGATTGAAAATGTCTCAAATTGATTTTTAAAAGTCAATAATGATTATATAATTTAGAACGGAGCGAGTATAAGGGGGTGTTTATTTAGAGCTGAATGGAGCCGAATGGCTGAATCGGTAAGTGCGTTTATTTTAGTCTGAATGGCTAAATCAGTTAGGTGGTTGAGCTGAATGGCTAAGTCAGATTTTTTTGGCTGAATGAGCAGCTGAATGAGTAAAAAAAAAATTTAAAATTAAAAAATTCAAAAAAAATATTAACTATTATATTAAATAATTTTACAACAATTTTGAATTTTTTTAGAGGGGTAAAATAATAAAATTCTGTCATTCAGATGTTTCAAACAAATCAATTATCAAACAACTTTTTTCATTCAAATTCAGATTCAGCTCATTCATATTCAGATTCATTCCGTTTTTATCAAACACTCCCGAGATACAATACATGAGTATAGATATAGAAAGAGAAAGACTTACACATCATCAAGCATCTTAGAGGCAACCATGACACTGGTGACGAGCAATCTATGAACATTGAGTGAAACCACAAGCGAATCGGGATATTTATGCAGCAGCCTGTCTATATACACATACCCCACCACGAAACAAGATGGGCTACAACTCGTATACTTGTATATTCTCTCCAGATACTTGGGGATACTAATACTCGGCGCCCTAACGCCATGAAAAACGTTCAAGATCTTCCCCAGCCGGGAAGCCGAGCCACAGCCCAACCCATCAGCTAGCCTGTCATTGCGAAGCACCAGCTTCTCCAGCACAAAGGATAGGATGGTTAGGACTCTCGGAGTACTGGTGGGCTCGGCGTCGCTCGGCTCCAGCCGGCGAGGTTGGGTGTCGTCGTCGCCGGCTAACATCTATAGCATTGTGTTCTGGGCGCAATTGGTGTGGAGTGTGAAACTCTAAATTTGGACACTATTGACTATTCTTGGTGGCTGCTCCCTGCTCCTGCTAGCATGTTATCTGATTTGGTGATGAGTGGGCTACTGTCTGCCAACTGTATTTGCCATCTAATCAGCAAATATAGACAAAGATACAAACCTTTTAACCCAAAAAATATACAGACAAAGATACAAATTGGATTAAAATGCAGTGTTTCGCCACTATTGCCAATTTATAGTTTGAATCAATTTTATTTTTTTTCATTTTTATAAGTTATACACATTCCAAATATTATAAATTTGTATTGGTCGAGTTAAATGACGATAAGTTCTCAACCTAGTGTTTTAAGAATGAAATGTTGTAATTTTTAAATCACAAGTTCAATGTGAAGTGTATATATTTATAGTTTGAATCAAAATTTTCTTCTTTTTTATAAGTCATGCACACACTCTAAATATTATAAATTTGTATTAGTTGAGTTAAATGACGACAAAGTCTTAGCCTAATATTTAAAAATAAGCTCTTGTAATCTTTAAATTTCAAGTTCGATGTGAAGTGTATATACTTAGTTACGGGATATATTGTATTCTCAAAAAAAGATATTTCAAAAAACAAAAAAGTTATCTCGTAAATTAAGATTTTCTCAAATTTTACAATGGGACACAACCCTGTGCACTTATCAATATTCAATTTTACTCCCTCAATCACTTTTAATATTAAAAAAATAATATACTCCCTCCGTCCCAAATTAATTGCTCAGTTATGACTTTTTTAAGTCAAATTGACTATTTTTAGAATTAATAATTAAGCATATATAAATATATTTCTAAAATTATAAAAATTGGGGTTAGTAATAAATTGTATATACTTTCTTTTGGTTATAATCTCTTCACCTATATTTTAGCAAAAATAGTAAAAAAATTAGTTTTAAAAATGGTCAATTTGACTTTAAAAAGTCAAAACTGAGCAATTAATTTGGGACCGGAGAGGTAATATTTTTAATTTTATCATCATAATTTATTATCATACACTCATTATGGAATTAAATTTTATAAAAAAAAAACTCTTTTTGAAAATGTAGTTAGCTGGTTACCAGATTTATTTGGTTTTGGACACTGAATGCAGCAGAACAGAACCACAATCTTTCCAATCTATCGAGTAACGACCATAAAATGATGGGCTGATCCAGCATTAGCAGCTCGGATAAAACTGAAACAATCAGGTAAGATAAGACTATGAATTGAAGTGCAGCCAACCTTAAATACTACGTAGTACTCCAGGGCCTACGTATGTGACAAGTCATATTAGATTTTGTCGATGACACATTTCAGCATAGTAATATTTTATAACAATTTATCTCAATAATAATTTCTAATTTTAAAAATCAAAAGAAACCAATTGTTTTTAATGCCCAAATGACCTTGAAAAATAAAGTTTGATATGTGTATACATCAAAATAGGGTTCTCAATTTTAAATGAACGAAATTAGTCTGTACAATTAAGAATATTCAAAGAATAATGGTATATTTGGTATTTTTTGTGTTAAATTTCGTTCATAAATCAAGAATTTGGCTCCCTTCCATTATATATTTCTTTCAATTTCATCAAGTACATCAATTATTTGAATTTGAATTTAATAATTTTGTTAGTAATGATTAAAATATGTTAATCGATACTTGATGATGATATTAAAATCAAACCTACAAAAAATTAGAATCATAAAAAATATTTTCACAGTTAAAAGACTTTTCATCCATTAAAATTTTGATAAAAAATTCACATGTTCATCAAATATTAAAAAAATATTGAATTATTTTCATTGTTAAAATAATTATGTTATTCAATATAATAAATTAATTAATCAATGTTGATACATGCATTTGATGAAATTGAAGGGGATTGATCGAGATACACTATGCCATGTTAGTAAGAGATATTTCAATCAAAATGGTCTTTTTTTTCCGTCATATTTTCATCTTGACCAAAAAGAAAAACAAAAAAAAAAAATTTGCCTCAATCCATCCCCTACTTTTTTCATTATCCATTCCTAATTTTCCCGTTCCTTCAAATTCCGGATCACGTCACATCTGGCTGACTTGATACCGGGCATTATATTCCAATTGGATTCGAACAAGCTTTCGCAAATATCTCCGTAATTTGTTGGTGACGTGGTAATTTAGTTGTGCCCATATTATATACTTACCAAGCCTAAACCTCGTAATTACCACAATTGCCACTTCTCTATCTGGAGAATAGAGAGCGAGTAAAAGGGAGCAACCGTGTCCGTGTGACCCTACCACCAGATCTTGTCAAACCCTTATCAGCCTACATCAGCAAACATATCACTTTCTCCCAAGCCACGTGGCAACAACCCAAGTGAATAAATATGTGAACAAGTCTCCCTCGACCCGATCTCCCGAACTTTTTCTTCTGTGTCACAAAAGAACACCACTTTTTTTTCCTTTTTTCTTTTTTTTTGTGAGCTACAGATCTTCCATATTTCAATCTGAAAAAAATCTGCTTATTGGGTTTATTCCAATTTGTTTCTTTTAGTCTCTTTCTATTAAACGTGGAGGGAATTCAGGCTATCGTTATAGACATTGGTAAATTTTGTTACATTCTTTGGTTTCGCATTATCATATAAATTTTGCAGTTTCTTGTTGAAATTTGATACCAATACATTTTACTTGTTGCTTTAGAGTGATAAAAGATTAGTGGGTTTTAGCCGAATTCCCACCTTAGAGTTTCAAGTGATTTTGAAAAATAAAAATTCACAAGTTTTTAAGTTAGGTATATTACAGTTAAGGAAACTAAAATGGAGCTTTTATGTGATTTTTGTGGGGTGGTGAGAGCATTGGTGTATTGTAAATCAGACTCTGCTAGGCTTTGCCTGCATTGTGATACTTGTGTGCATTCTGCTAATTCTTTATCGCGTAGACATCCGCGTTCGTTAATCTGTGACAAGTGCAATTCACAGCCTGCAATTGTCCGTTGTATGGATGATAAAATGTCTCTGTGTCAAGGTTGTGAATGGAATGGAAGTGGCTGTTCTGGGCCGGGCCATAGGCTTCAGAAATTGACTTGTTATACTGGATGTCCTTCTGTGGCTGATCTCTCAAAGATTTGGTCTGCTGTACTTGAGGTGCCTTATCCAAGCGCCTGCGATTCTTCTTTTACCCCAATGAGTGCATTGATTCTTAATGAAAATTCAATAAATAACTGCTTGGACCAATGTCAAAATGAGTGTTCATCAGAGTTGGTGGCTAATAGGTTGAACGAATTATCATCTTCAATGAAGTTTGAAAATTTTGCTGGTCCATCTCCTGCGGTTCCTCCCAAACCGAATTACATACCACCATTTAATAAGGATCAAACACCCTTCTTCCCCGAAGGACCAAACTTGCCACCGGTAATTTCTTTAACCTTTTCAGTAGTGTTTTTGCCATATTTGTTAATAATACATAACCTTGCTTAATGTATTTTCTTGTAAACTTTTTGATACAGTAATAATTCTCTTGTTGGTTTTGTTCATATTCAAGAATCACTTGTTACCTTTTAATGCTTGATATGGTTTTCTATAGCTGAATTTAATTCCTTTTTTGTCTGAATATTGCAGAACTCTTTATATTTAAAGGATCTTGATCTTGGTGAATGCGATGATCTCTGTGAAGGCGTTGATCTTGATGACGTTGCACTGAATTTTGAGAGTGGTTACGAAATGTTTGGATGTTCACAAGGGCAATCAAGATGTCAGTGTGAGGATGGAGGATTGGATTGCTTAGTAATGGAGAAAAACTTATCAGTTACTGAATCAAACTGTCATATAGAAAATGCTTTAGAGGTTCTCTTCCAACCTACTATTACATTTTGATTTTTGATTTTTATTTTTTTGCTACTAATGTATCAAATGATCCTTCTTTTCTGGCCTTTCTCTTCTCATAGAGGATCAAATTTTCACACGTAAGTTATTGCAGCTTATAGAAATTTTGTTGACACAGCATTTTACAAGTTTTAGATTATGTTATAGCATATGTTTAAGGCAAATTTTCTTTTTCATAGAAGAAAGAAAAAAGAACGAGAAAGCTCATGTATTCTACTTGTTTTGCCTAATTTTTTGAAGTTTATCGAAAATGACTAAAGGCATCTCTTATATATTATTGTAGGCAACATCAACAGGCCAACAAGAATGCATTACTTTTCAATCCTCACAAGTGAACGGATCAGCTAGTGTGATGCCAGCTATGAGCAGCAGTACTAATTGCATGCTTTTAAATCCCAGCTGCAACAGAAATATTGGCCTAGCATTTCCCACTGGATCACTTTCACTATCAAATATCACTGGAGAAAGCAGTGTTGCTGATTACCAAGATTGTGGACTATCGCCAGTTTTTCTGGCGGGTGAATCACCTTGGGAGTCAAGTCTGGAAACTAGTTCCCCACAGGCAAGGGACAAAGCCAAGATGAGATACAATGAAAAGAAGAAAACACGAACGTATGTTCTTTGGCCCCCTACTATGTTGTTCGGTCTATTTTTTTGAAAGAAAGACATGTCCTTTCTGATATAATTTGAAACTCCTTTACCCTGTGCTCAAAATTTGAGCAAAATAAGTAATAAAAATCAATCTGCTCAAGATAGGAAACCACTTTTTTTTTTCATCTTTAAATGCATACTGATATCTACAGTTTATCTTGAGCCTAAAGACTACTTTGTACCCATATAAATTGGTCAAGGCTGTTATTTCCATTACTTCAGTTTGGCTCTTAATATAGCTTTTGTGCTTCTGCTGTATAGGTTTGGTAAACAAATAAGATATGCTTCACGTAAAGCCAGGGCTGATACCAGAAAGCGTGTGAAAGGTAGATTTGTGAAGGCTGGTGAAGCATATGACTATGACCCTCTTGGAACAAGAAATTTTTAAATCAAATTGCTGGACTCCAGTTCCTTGCAGCACTGTACCTTGTTAGGTAAGATATCACATAAACTTCCTATAACACATGCAGAATGCAATATTTTAGGCGATAAGGAACACAAGTACATCTGCTGATCGGTAACTATTCAAAATAATAACAAAAGAAAGACGGGAGGCCTTATCTTCATTTTCCGTAAAAAATATTCAGTTATCGGCAAGATCTTCCAAGATGATGATAAGTATATAGCATTTTTGCATTGGCAGATGTATGTTGTTGCTGTAAAGGCATTGATATATTTCAATCGAGTTCCGGACACTGGAGCATCACATAAATCTTGCTACAGTAGTTACTGCCTCAACTATCATATGGTTAGTCTTGCTTGTGCGCCATTATGCAATATTTTTACTTAATTCATAGTATATTTTATCTACTCTGTTGAATTGATTCTTCTTTCGAATCTACTAACCAAGACTTCTCTGTTCTTTTCTCCTGTTCTTTTTCTACATTTAATTGCAGTTTTGAAGGATTAGTCGGGACATACAATTGGTGATAGACTTCATGGTGGAAATTTTGACAAACAATTTTTATCTTAGTTGCAATTATACCATATCGACTTTGTTACATGAAATAAGTTTCAACTATTTTTTGCAATACAAATAAAGACACAAAGCATATAATAATAGTGCACAAGAAACAGGGAAAATAAGTTCTACAACATAAGCTCCCCTTCGCGATGATGGGATCAACAGATCCTGAGTAATCTGCATTGGCTCTCTACGGGCATCATTTTGGGTTTAAATCGCTTTTTGCTTTAAAGAGAAGTTGATGAAGGTGCCTTTACAATTTTATTAAAGTTTCCAATAAGCTGGAGATAGATTGAAGAGGTAGCTTGGGCAAAAGATCAGTACTTTGTGTGATGAAACTTTGCCGCTTGGTATTTGGTGCTGTTTTGGGCAGCTAAAAAACTGGCTAGAATATTCAGCAGAGCCTCAATTCTTCAACTATCAGATAATAAAACTTGATTCATATTTTCTGTAATTTTCATTCTGATTTTTTTTTTTTAAATGAAACATTCAATTAATTCTATTTCTAATGTTCAGCACACTATTTGTTTTAGTCGTCTCCAAATTAAATGTTTCTTTGTTTCCACATATATAGCTAATGTTGCCTGTTGGCAGCAATTCCGGCACTAAGAATTTGAATCTATGAAATGTTAGTTGTCGATTAAATAATGTGTTTCTAGTTTTCAGAAAAATGCAAATTAAAAAGATGCTCCATACAACTCAACTGATTGTGAGGTAGTAAAAAAGAATAATATTTGAGAGAATGAAAGTCATGTGTTTTATGCTTGGACCACGAGATGAGGAAAATGTACTACAATTATTGACAAGGTTGGACAGACTAGCTCTATATACTGTCTGTCCATCTTTACATTTAATGCCCAACTCTATCAACATTAGCCATGTTGTTATTCACACCACATGCGCAGACTGCAGAACCTTGATACATAATCCCTGCTGTTTGGTTTATTTGGATGTTTCACTCGAATTTAGCGGCGCCCCATTGTCTTTTTTCTTATTTAACGTTTCGGAATTCTGAGTTTGAATCCACTCTTATGATATCTTTTGAAGCCACTATTATGTAGGCCAAGTATGATGATTTTTTTTATTTTTTTTTATTTATTTTTTTTTTAAAAAAATAAATTCTTATGACTGTGGAACTCGTATTGTTCGGCCAATCACCACCAGATACACTCAGTACACCTCACAAAGGATAAGCCCATAGAAAAAGCTATCATTTGAGGAGTAGAGTATTGAATCACGACCAATGCCTTTGCAACTCATAAATAGAGATTATGGCTGTAATTTTTTTGAATATAGAATTCTACAAATGTTGTTGTGATCAAAGGGTAAGGCACTCTGTGACTCTCACTATCTCCAAGCTTCCGGGAACATTTGGGGTAGAATCATGTTAACATTTAATAATTATCCTTTCGAATAATATACATGAATCTGTAGTGAAATAATTGATATTTTGATGCAGCACAAATATATTAAATGTGAGTTGTACATGATGGCTATAAGCAGCACTTGTGTTCATCCAAACATTGTAATATTATTCAGCTGCTCAGAATTAATAAATACTCGATTAATAATAATAATAATACATCAAACTGATTGATATAGATAAAAGGGCTACAATATTTGTAGCATAACATAAAAACTAAAACTAGTTGAGAATTAATTACAACAGCCGATGACTTGTTGAGTATTACATTAACAGTACACTGAATTAATAAATTACATGTACATGATCTCTCCCTGAATTTTATCAGCTATTAGTAGCCAGCATGAACCTGGAATGTAACAGAGTAAGAAGTAGTGATCCCTTTCAATATCACCATGCCACCCATTCTCTTGTCTAAACAACTTAGAAATAACAGACTATTATCAATGTGACTAAACTAGACAATCCCAGCCAGAACAAGAATACCACATAAGCAGCACTATCTTAAAATAAAAATAAAAAATAAAAACTAATCAAAGAAACAGGAAAGGCCTTTTGAGTTCAACATTTGAATCACACTGGTTTCTCTCCTTTTTACTAACAATGGTTGGAAGTCGCACCTCAACAGAAGCTCCGATGAGATATCGATGTGTGAGACTCTGACAAGTCCTGCAAAGTAAGCATCTTATATGCCTTTGGGCTAAGAAATTAGCAGCATGAACCTTTTTATCGCATTTTCGACATAAGAACGCGTCATCGGCTTGGCAGTATAATGAGGCCTCTGCATCACAAAGCTCACAAGACACTGAGCCTTGGGGGGCATGATCCCAAACACCCTCCTCTTTCAAGGCCTCAGACAACTCCTGCTTTCTCTCTTCTAATCTTCCTCTACACATTTTTTAGGAGCTAGGATATATATGAAAATTAATTAATGAAATGGCCTGGTTTCGATAAGAAGTGGAGAAAAGAGGGAGATAGAGAACATATATATATATATATATATACATACATATAGATGTAGCAAAACCATTTACAACAATACTAGCATGTATGTGGTTGCTTCCATGCAGTTCACCGGAAAGATTGCTGTCCTAGAATTTTAATGTAATGACAGGAATGCCACTTTATAAAACTAAACACGTAGTATATAATTTTATTTTCTTGTGTGGTGCTGCCTATAAATATATTACTCTGGTTAATTTATTTTCAGATGTACGTTTTTGTCAATTAACTAAAGAGAATAGATAAGAATTAATAGTTGACTGATTAATTAGCCTGAAGCTTTATGGGATGCCTGAAGGCAAATTCTGAGCCATGATTTTATTTTCTTGGTGAGTGGTTACCAAGTCAAGTCTGTTAACTAAAGAGGAAGGTAGTTGTATGGTCTAAAATTAAAGGCATGTGTTTTTTTCTTCTCTAGTGGGGCATAAATATCACATCTCTTACTCTTCTAGCAGTAGAAGAGTTCTCAAATTAAGGAGGACAACGTAAGGTGAGAAGTGGTTTGACTTTTTCTGCATCCATGGCTGCCAAATAATTATTTTGAGTGAAGTAGTTGTAAATGGAACGTGTAAACAGACGAGTGGCTGGCGGGTTGTCAAGTTAGTCCAGATGTGTGGTTAGACTTTACAGTCTTGAAGGCTTCTTTTACTTGTGCCGCTCAACTTCAGCCATCTTTATTTGATTTGTTGATGATCATAGATATTGTACAACTAGATTACTAGTACTTGGACAAAAACAAAGCTGCAGTTTCTGATATATATATATTGAATCCATACCGTCTCTTACTTTAATTTGCTTGTTGGAATTAGATTTTGACATTTCATTTTGATGGATGCACATTTGGCAATTAAAATTTAATTGGGCTAGTGTGCTCAAGTTTTGGACCAACCAGCTGCTTGGTCTTTAGATGTGTTTCTCTTGATCCCATTCCCTTTTAATTAATTAATAAAAATAAAAACATCTTGGACCAACCCTTGTAGGTTGGGATCTAGAACAGATTTTTACAAACGTGATCCACAATATAAAAAGGTTATGTAGAAAACTATTATAAGTTAGAGTATATAAGTTATAAGTTAGTATAAATCTAAAAAGTAATGCTACAAGTATAAAAGAATATATAAAAATAATATGTTAAATTATAATTAGTTGATGATTTAACCCAATGATTATATATACACTTTTGGGATCAAATTTTCAATCATTAAAACATTATTGATATATATATATATATATATATAGGAAAAAAGAAAAAAAAATGTTTATACCTGATAGTAGTATTATGGAGTATTATATGTACCGACATAAGTCACAGCTGTAATAAACTTGTGCGCTTCAAATTCAAGATTGAAATGTTAATAGGTAGTCAAGATTAGAATGACCTGCAAGAATCTTTGTGTGTGTCATAAGTTGCCAAGTGCACGACTTATAATGAATGGACATATGTTGGACGGTTTTGGTTAAATCATTGGTCGTTACTCGTTACACAAATCAACGGTTGGTGTAATGCTGCGACGGGTGACCATTACCAACCCCTCCTCTGTCTTTGGTACCCACTGGTTTAATACTTCCTCTCTTCCTCTCTCGAGTTTTATTTAATATTTTTAAATGTATCAACTTAATTATATTATAACCCTCGTCACTAAACTATCAATAATCATTTAATAAATTTTGAGGTAAAAAGAAATAAATATATATATTCTTAAAATCTCAAAATTACAAAATTTGCTTTTTCTTTTTTTTTTGGGCGTAAAAAGTAGAAAATATGGAAAAATTTTGTTATGTCAGTGAGATATTTTTTAACTTTAATGAATTTTGTTATGTCACATATGGTTTCCCATTTGCCACCATCTCAATGAGTTGTGATATTTGTTGGGTTTGTGGGGTCCAAACCCATGAGATTATCCTATTTAAATTAGGAGTATTTTAATTTTGGTATGTATGTTTTTCCAAAATTGAGAAGGATTTAATTTTTTGGGAATATTGATTCTTTTATTTTTCCGAAGTCAAATTGGAAATTGTTTCTGGGTAGATTCATTCCAAAATCAAGTCATGATATATTATATATGTTGAAAAGGATTAGGATTCCAAAACTAGCTTTGCTAAAGGAATCAGGGAGTAAGTATATATATGGGACTTGTGAGGCCTGAAGCATATACACGGAAAATTAAAAAAGCAACATCTGAAGGAATTCAATTAGAGTGTTGTTTTGGGATTAACACGCGGAACAGTGAGTGCAAGAAGAAAAAGTGCAGTAAATTGAGAGGTTTTCTTTGTGAAGGTTTATTCACGGCTTGTCATCATTTTTCGGATCAATTAATAGCTAGAAGTCTTTAATTAATTCGGAGGTTTTGGGTGGTGAGGTAATTTGAGTTCTCACTCAAATTGAGGTATTATTGTATTCTTTCAATTTCATAATATTTCAAGTTTTCTGTTATAAAACTTGGAAGGATTATTTGTACTCGCAGTTGATTATAGTGGAATTTTTCGGAGTTCGACCCGTGGTTTTTGACCTCTTAGTTTTAGAGGTTTTCCACGTAAAATTTGGTGTCTTGAGTTTGATTTATTTTTCGTACTAATATTTTCTGAGATTGTTATTTAATTTATCAAAGACAGTTACAATTTGAGGAGGTTTTCCTTACAAAGTGGTATCAAGAGCAAGGTTCTTTGCGCAGTTAATTTTTGATAAATTAAATGGAGGAATCAAGCGGCGCCATGATTAAATTGACCTCATCTAATTTTTCGATCTGGAAGCCTAGAATGGAAGACATCCTTTACTGTAAGGATTTGTATGACCCATTAGAGCTTAAGGGGAAAAAGCCCGCGGACAAGCCTGATGCTGATTGGAAAAAGATGAATAGGAAAACAATCGGTCACATTCGACAGTGGATCGATCAGAGTGTGTTCCACCATGTTTCGCAGGAAACAGATGCTTATACACTTTGGACTACATTAGAGTCCATGTACGAGAAAAAGAATGCACAGAATAAGACCTTTGTGATTCGAAAGATAGTGAACCTGAAGTATAAAGATGGTAGCAGTGTATCCGAGCATATGAGTGAGTTCCAGGGTTTGGTGAACCAGTTGTCTACCATGAAATTGAATCTTGAGGACGAGATTCAGGCGTTGTTGCTTCTCAGTTCGTTGCCTAACAGTTGGGAAACTTTGGTTGTGTCACTAAGCAATTCAGCTCCGGAAGGAAAGATAACCATGCAGATGGTCAAGGACAGCATACACAACGAGGAAACAAGGCGAAAGGAGCAGGGTTTGAATTTTGAGACACAAGCGCTTGTGGCGGAGAACAGGGGTAGAAGTAACTTCAGGGGATCTCACAAGGGAAACATGAATCGCGGCAAAAGCAAAAATTCCAGAAATCATAGGAGCAAGTCAAAGACCAGAGAAGGCAATACATACAGGTGTTTCCATTGCAACAAGGAGGGTCACTTTAAAAGAAATTGCAAGATCTGGTTAGACAAGCAGAAAACTGGTGAGCAAGGGAAGGCTGATGATAAGAATACTGCAGCTACAGCTACTGAGGATGTTGTGCTTCTTTCGTTCGGGGAAGAAGAATGCTTACATGTTGTTGATCAGAAAATTGATTGGGTTATTGATACAGGTGCTTCGTATCATGTTACTCCCAAGAGAGAATTCTTCACGTCGTACAAAGCTGGAGACTTTGGGTTTGTGAGGATGGGTAATACTGATCAGTCTAAGATTGTTGGAATTGGTGATGTTTGCATACAGACAGATGTAGGTTGCACTATTACTTTGAGGGATGTTAGACATGTCCCAGATTTGCGCCTTAACTTGATTTCTGGTATGGCCTTGGACAAGGAAGGCTATGAGAATCACTTCGGGAACGGAAAGTGGAAGCTTACCAAGGGTACGATGATAGTTGCTAGAGGTACTGCTTGTTGCTCGTTATACAAAACTCATGTGAAGGTGTGTTCTAGCGAGTTGAATGCAATTGAAGATGAATCTTCACCGAATCTGTGGCATAAAAGGCTTGGGCACATGAGTGAAAAAGGGTTGCAGATGTTAGCAAAAAGGTCTCTCATTCCTTTTGCTAAAGGTACTGTACTAAACCCTTGTGATTATTGTTTATTTGGTAAGCAAAATAGAGTTTCTTTTAGCAGCTCCTCTAAAAGAAAATCTAAGTTACTTGAGAGAGTATATTCTGATGTATGTGGTCCCATTGAGGTTGAGTCATTGGGTGGCAATAGATATTTTGTTACTTTTATTGATGATACTTCACGTAAGGTGTGGGTGTTTTTGTTGAAAACAAAAGATCAGGTATTCCAGTATTTTCAGAGTTTCCATGCTATGGTTGAAAGAGAGACTGGAAAATTATTGAAGTGCCTTCGCAGTGACAACGGAGGGGAATACACATCAAAGGTGTTTGCGGCATATTGTGATAAACACGGTATTCGACATGAGCAGACAGTTCCTGGCACCCCACAGCATAATGGTGTGGCTGAGAGAATGAACCGCACTATTATTGAGCGAGTACGATGCATGTTGAGAATGGCTAAGCTGCCTAAGTCATTCTGGAGTGAAGCTGTCCGTACCGCTTGTTACCTGATTAATAGATCTCCATCAGCACCGTTGGATTTTCAGATTCCAGAGAAGATTTGGAGTGGTAAAGATGTGTCCTATTCTTATTTGAGGGTATTTGGGTGCAAGGCTTTTGCACATATCCCCAAGGAACAAAGATTGAAGCTTGATGACAAATCTACTCCATGTGTGTTTGTTGGCTATGGAGATGCAGAGTTTGGGTACAGGTTATGGGATCCAGTTCAGAGAAAATTATTCAGAAGCAGAGATGTGGTGTTTCATGAGCACCAAAATTATGAGGATTTTGATAATGTTACACAGCCCAGAGATTATAGAGTTCCAGACCTTAGCGAAGTTCCTTCTCCATTACAGAATGCCACAGTTGGAGAAGGAGGTCAGAATGAAGATATGACTGATACAGATTTGCACGATGGTGATGGGTCAGATACAGAGAGTATTGAGCAGGGGGAGCAGCCTCCTCATCTTGATATTGAAGTACCTCAGCTAAGAAGATCCACGAGAGAACGTGTGCCATCAGTTAGGTATCCTTCATCTGAGTATCTTTTAGTTGCTGAGGAAGGGGAGCCAGAGAATTTTCAGGAAGTCAAAACTCATAAGGAGAAGAGCAATTGGCTGAGAGCTATGCGGGATGAGATGGATTCTTTGCACAAGAATCACACTTATGAGTTGACTACACTTCCGAAGGGCAGAAAAGCATTGAAGAATAAATGGGTGTTCAAGCTGAAAAAGGATGGTGAAAAACTAGTGAAGTACAAGGCTCGGTTGGTCGTCAAGGGTTTTGCTCAAAAGCAAGGTATTGACTTCGATGAGATTTTTTCTCCGGTTGTGAAGATGACTTCTATTCGAGCAGTGTTGGGGTTAGTAGCTAGCATGGATCTTGAGCTTGAGCAGCTTGATGTGAAAACTGCATTCCTTCATGGTGATTTGAAGGAGGAAATCTACATGGAGCAGCCAGAGGGATTTGAAGTTAAAGGGAAAGAACACTTGGTTTGCAAGTTGAAGAAAAGTTTGTACGGCCTGAAACAAGCCCCAAGGCAGTGGTACATGAAATTTGATTCATTCATGATGGATCAAGGATACAGTAGAACAGTTGCAGATCATTGTGTGTATGTCAAAAAATTCCCGGATGGTAATTTCGTTATTTTGTTGCTATATGTAGATGATATGTTGATAGTTGGGCAAGATGTTAACATGATTCGCAGGCTTAAGGGTGAGTTATTCAAATCCTTTGATATGAAGGACTTAGGCCCGGCTAAGCAGATTTTGGGCATGAAGATTGTTCGTGACAGGAAAGCTAAGAGGTTGTGGTTATCACAGGAAAAGTATGTTGAACGGGTGCTTGCAAGGTTCAACATGGGTGATGCTAAGCCAGTTAGCACACCATTGGCTAATCATATTAAGTTGACAAAGCGCATGTGTCCTTCTACTAAGGAAGGAAGAGATGATATGGCAGCAATTCCCTATTCCTCTGCTGTAGGGAGTCTTATGTATGCGATGGTTTGTACACGACCAGATATTGCTCATGCAGTTGGTGTTGTGAGCAGGTATTTGTCAAATCCTGGTAGAGAACATTGGGAAGCAGTTAAGTGGATTCTCAGATACTTGAAAGCTACTTCCAGTTTGTGTTTGGGTTTTGGTAGTTCGAGTCCAGTCTTGGAGGGTTTTACAGATGCAGACATGGCAGGTTCTGAAGAGAAGAAGTCTACTTCGGGGTATTTGTTTACTTTTGCAGGGGGAGCTGTATCATGGCAGTCCAAGTTGCAGAAGTGTGTTGCTTTGTCTACAACTGAGTCGGAATACATCGCCGCTACGGAAGCAGGCAAAGAGATGTTATGGTTGAAACGGTTTCTCCAAGAGTTGGGTTTGACACAGGATGAGTATGTGGTTTATTGTGATAGTCAAAGTGCAATTGACTTGACTAAGAACGCCACGTATCATAATCGTACCAAGCACATTGATGTTCGTTATCACTGGCTTCGAGAAGTGATGGAAAAGGAATTGATGAAAGTAAAGAAAGTTCATACCGATGAGAACCCCTCAGACATGTTGACAAAGGTTGTAACTCGCGACAAGTTGGAGTTTTGCAAGGAGTTGGTCGGGATGGACTTCAAGTGACAGGGTCACGGTGGAAGCCCCCTCTCATGGATTTGGAGGGGGAGATTGTTGGGTTTGTGGGGTCCAAACCCATGAGATTATCCTATTTAAATTAGGAGTATTTTAATTTTGGTATGTATGTTTTTCCAAAATTGAGAAGGATTTAATTTTTTGGGAATATTGATTCTTTTATTTTTCCGAAGTCAAATTGGAAATTGTTTCTGGGTAGATTCATTCCAAAATCAAGTCATGATATATTATATATGTTGAAAAGGATTAGGATTCCAAAACTAGCTTTGCTAAAGGAATCAGGGAGTAAGTATATATATGGGACTTGTGAGGCCTGAAGCATATACACGGAAAATTAAAAAAGCAACATCTGAAGGAATTCAATTAGAGTGTTGTTTTGGGATTAACACGCGGAACAGTGAGTGCAAGAAGAAAAAGTGCAGTAAATTGAGAGGTTTTCTTTGTGAAGGTTTATTCACGGCTTGTCATCATTTTTCGGATCAATTAATAGCTAGAAGTCTTTAATTAATTCGGAGGTTTTGGGTGGTGAGGTAATTTGAGTTCTCACTCAAATTGAGGTATTATTGCATTCTTTCAATTTCATAATATTTCAAGTTTTCTGTTATAAAACTTGGAAGGATTATTTGTACTCGCAGTTGATTATAGTGGAATTTTTCGGAGTTCGACCCGTGGTTTTTGACCTCTTAGTTTTAGAGGTTTTCCACGTAAAATTTGGTGTCTTGAGTTTGATTTATTTTTCGTACTAATATTTTCTGAGATTGTTATTTAATTTATCAAAGACAGTTACAATTTGAGGAGGTTTTCCTTACAATATTTTATCTCAGTTGGGACTAGGGAGTTAATTAGGAAAGAAAGTTGGAGAGTAAATGAAGTGGAGAAAATTCATTGGTGAAAATTGAAAAACTCGTCACCATTGCCGATTTGCTTAGGTGCTTATGTTTTTGGGTTAACGTTGTTTGGGTTTGCTTAGTAAAGTATTTGGGCCGGTTGTCATATGGGCTTTTAGATGATTTTTTTTCTTTCTTTTTGGTTTTGGTTTGTAGTATACTTGTTAGATCGATTTGGTGTCCTTTATAAATGGTGGGAGTCCAGTCCACTGTTTAAAATTTTTTACTTTTACAATTATTTATTGATTTTCCTATTCTTATCTTTTTGCCCTTTCTCAATGCAATAAAATTAAAAAATTTATCCTAGTACAACATAACGGTTTCTGTTTACGTGGAGCATATAGCAAATATAAGACTATATGAGGCTAATTAAATTAGTTACTACTATCTTAGGCCGACAATTTGACTTGTAGTGATAGAATCTAGTGAAGCATTAATCATTATTTACGTGTAACATGATTTCCTTAAGAAATGTTTAAATAATACTCCCTCCGTCCCAAATTAATTGCTTTTCTAGAACTTTTTAAAGTCAAACTGACTATTTTTAAAATTAATAATTAAGCATATATAAATATATTTCTAAAATTATAAAAATTGAAATTAGTAATAAATTGTATATACTTTCTTTTGGTTATAATATCTTCACCTATATGTTAGCAAAAATAGTAAAAAGATTAGTTTTAAAAATAGTCAATTTGACTTTAAAAAATCCTAGAAATGCAATTAATTTGGGACGGAGGGAATACTAATGTTTCTCAATTTCTTAAAACTTCTTAATGCTAATATTGAACGAAAAAATATTATGACTAAATTATAGTTGTGATACTGAGAAATAATATGTCTTGTAATTTTATATATTTAATTTTTTTTTCGATTTACATAAATAATTATGATTAATAATATTTTAATATAATAAATTAATTTCAATGACAGAAAAATTTTGTAGGAAAACTCAATATAAAAATGGTAAATACTGGTAAGTATAGTACTAAGTACAATGTACGAAAAAGGCCACTGAACACGTCTGACAAAATGGACAACCTTTGAGTCTGGAATGGGGCGAGAGGAGAGAGAAGAATATTTGAGAGGCAAGGACTTTTTTTATTTAAGTTGCATTGCATCTTTTGAAGTGCCTGTAGAGTAGAGTAGAGTAGAGTAGAGTAGAGTAGATAGATAGATATATATACTCATTACTCACTCGAAATGCCCATAAAATTCACCGGGGTACTCCCTGAATTTTTAAGGTTTAACGTGATAATAAAAAAAATTGAACCTTTTATGAATTGTTATTAAAATTTAATTTTTTTTTGTAAGTTTTTAAATTTAAATTGACGTGTACTGGACTATTTTGTTTGAATATATATATATATATATAACACAAATATCTCTTAGAATTTTAAAAATTTATCAATTTTAATGGGCCTAAAACTCAAACACCTTGGACAGGGCCGATACTGAAATTAACCAACCTAAACAAGAAAAAGAAAAAGAAAAAAATAGTGTTCCATAATTATGTCATTAATTAATTAGTTATTCCCCAAGAAAACACAAATTCCTTTTCAAGAGTCGTGATAATATCTCCGTAAACCATGTTCAGCCCACATCACATGTTTCGACACTCTCTGTTGAATCTCTCCTGAGTTTACATGCCGCCGTTCTAGCCTTCTGTTCTTGTTCCTTAATTATCCTGTTATACTCCTCTCTCTCTCTCTAAAAAAATGTCGAATTACAACCTCCTCAAAAGCCCAGCTCGAATCAAAGACATTCTCTTTATCGCCTCCGTTCTCCTCATATTCTTCCTCCTCCACCACAACCACCGCTACCCCAACATCCTGGTAGCAACAACCAACGGCGCCGCCGCAACCACCGCTCCCACCACCGTCCGCCACCTTCTCTTCTCGATCGCCACCTCCTCCACCTCCCTCCCCCAACGCATACCCTACCTCCGCCTCTGGTACAACTCAAAAACCACCCGCGCTTTCCTTTTCCTAGACCGCCCCGCACCCAATCCCGACCCATCTCTCCCCCCAGCCATAATTTCCGCCTCCACAAAATCTTTCCCCTACACCTTCCGCGGCGGCCTGCGATCCGCAATTCGCATCGCCCGCATTGTCAAAGAAGCCGTCGAGCTCAGTCAATCGGATGTCCGGTGGTTCGTATTCGGAGACGACGATACGGTATTTTTCGCCGATAATTTGGCAAAAACTCTTTCCAAGTATGATCACGAGAAATGGTATTATATCGGGAGTAGTTCGGAGAGTTATGAGCAGAATGAGGAGCACTCGTTTGATATGGGGTTTGGTGGTGGAGGGTTTGCGATCAGTCATGGTTTGGCTGTGGTTTTAGCTAGGGTTTTGGATTCTTGTCTTATGAGGTACCCTCATTTGTATGGGAGTGACGCAAGGATTTTCTCTTGCTTGGTGGAGCTCGGTGTTGAGTTAACTCACGAACCTGGCTTTCATCAGGTAATATAGTATTATCTATTTCTCTGTTTTCATTTTATTAATTACTTGTGTTAACTGCCCTTGATCATAATTCATAGGTAGCGTAGCTATACATATTTTTGTTTATCTACAGGTTATTAAATACATAAATGGTCTGTTGTTATGGATTCTTGATGGAAATTTCTTGATATTTCTGTTGTAGAATTGTTATATGGTAAATCTAGTTGGGATTATTTAATAAATGCTTCAATCATCAGTTTATTTGCATGTGTTATTCATTAAATCACTAATGGTGTACTACACATTTCCTTCAAATAATTCAGATTACCATTTGAAATTTATATAGTAAACTGTTAAAGGCAGCTTTGTGTAGAGCGGTTGCATTCGTTCTGCATCTTCTGATGGTGCCTGAACCACGCTGCTGGTCGTTGATTTTTAAAGTATCCTAAAAGTTGTCTATTTTGGTGAACTTCCTTTTATTATGCTCATGTCTAATGCATGTCAAGTGGTAGTTGTAGAGTTGGCATATGCAAATGAGTTGATGTTCCAAATAAAACTGGTACTTTTATTGAATAAAATTTACTCCTGTGGTATGCTGTGAGGTATTGCGATTATATCTCGGTCTGCAATTAGAGCCTGGAGTAATATTCAACATTTTACCTTTATATGTAGTATTTCACAATCAATGTGCTGCCTAATAATATCAAAGATCACCCACATGTAGTTTCCACAATGAACATGCAACTATGGACTTCTTTAACCAAAGTTGAATGCATTACATGCTTTCAGATTTAGAGTTGATACAAAGCTCCTTTATTAATTTTCTCTTTTTTCTTCTTCCTGTATTTGTTGTCACTTGAGACAACAAATGTTCACATGCTCTACTTGCTGTACTCGGGGTACTTTTGCATTAAAAACTAGTGTGTTTAGTATGTGAGTACCATATTATTGACTTAAGGATCTCTGAATTTGCAAACCAGGTGATACGGTAGCATTGGTAATTTAAATAGACTCTCACTTAAAAATGTGTCACTTTTTCCAGGTTGACGTGCGAGGAGATCTTCTTGGAATGCTTTCAGCACATCCATTATCACCGATCCTGTCACTCCATCACTTTGATGCTGTGGAGCCAATATTCCCTGGCATGAGCAGGACTCGAGCGCTAGAACATCTTTTCAAAGCTGTGAATGTTGATCCTGCCAGGATTTTGCAGCAAACTGTCTGCTATGACCATTCCAACTCATTTACTGTATCAGTTGCATGGGGTTATGCTGTTCAGGTGCTTGAAGGCAATCAACTCCTTCCAGACCTCCTTCCTCTGCAGAAAACTTTTAGGCCATGGAAGAGGAGTAAAGATGATTCCAAAAGCCGTTACATGTTCAACACAAGAGAGTATCCTAATGATCCATGCAAAAGACCTGTTGTTTATTTCCTGAAAAGTATTACTCCTGATATGAATGGGGCCTATACTGACTACACAAGACACAATAATGGGCATTGCTCAAAAAATAAAGCAATACAGAATTTGGAACTCATCAGAGTTTTCTCGCAGAAGCTATATTTAGATGTTGAACAGGTTATACTATGATGCCATGCTGGTGATCATATGCATGTTTCATATATTCTTTACTTAACATTATATGATACTATTATTCTATATTCTTCTTGTCATTGAGTGATGTTGTTCTCTCCATTACAGGTGAAGGCACCTCGTCGTCAGTGCTGTGACATTTTATCAATTTCCAGTAAAACGCTGGTCGTTGGCATAAGACAATGCCGCTCTGATGAACTGATATCAATGCTGAGTTAGAATACATATGGACTGATTTCTACGGTTAGAAGGGGACTTTGGGATTGTACAACGTGTTAGCAGGAGTCTGTCAAGTCAATCTCCTTTGTAATTGAAACCCAAATCCTGTTGTGCCTTGATAAGGTATTTCATATTATTATCTAGCTTGTCCCTTTATGTAATGGAACTTATTGCTTATCTGAATTCAAGATGCCTTTATGGTTCGTAGTTTTATTTATTTATTCTGGTGCCTTTTATGTACTAATATCCTGATACATATCCTACCGTGTCTGTTAATCCACATCATTGTGTCGCTTCTATTGTAGTAACATTTTATAGGGACTATGTGTCTATGTCTTCTGCACAGTGCTCTCATTTCTCTCTGTTACTATAACCTTACTGTGCCTTACTATCTTACTGGTTTTCAGACAATTTTTCTTCTGTTATTCAAGTGTTTTCCTGCTCTATTACACAGTATATTATAGATTAGTTATATTTAGATGGCATTATGGCATGAGGTTACATTGTATATAAAGGCTATTTGTATCATTCATGCTCTAATGGCACACTTCAAATATCTCTTTCATTAAGCGTCAGGTTTGCACTATGCTCTCCCTTATGTCTCATTCATGAATAATCCAGGATATCTGACAAACGAAGCCTCCACCATTCATTTATTGGTCAATATAATATCTTTCGCTTGTCATTGACTATTGAAATCCCTAGGAAAAGGGAAATGCTTCAAGAGACAATGGGAGACGAGATGGAAAAAAAGAAAAGAAAGTGCTTAGGCAGAATTTAGGAAGAATCTCTTAAACAATATATTCTGGTTATGTTGTTAGTCATTCTCCTTTGTCATCCCTGTGGCTTCAATCATGTTTTCTCAACCCCATTTTCTTTCGCTGCTGATCTTTAGTTGCAAAAGGGGGATTTCTTTTATAGTGTTATTTTGTGGGTATAAAGTATCAAATCTGACTTGTATGAACATGAAGCCTAGTCAATATTGCTTGGGAGTCTCCTGGTAGTCATGTATTTTACTGGCACCGGGTTAGTTAGTGAGCAAATGAATTTTGGTCCACGCACAACAGGCCTTACATTTAAGATCAATTTTCTCGCTCACTTTTTCCACAATTCCATATAAACTTTTATAAATATAAAAACTACCGCGGTAATCAAAACATTTTGTGAAACTCACATTGGTGATACTTGTGGATGGTTTATCTGTTTGTATCACCTATAATATAAAAAATCCTGAAATAGAAAGGTTCCATTTGTCCCGAGATAAATCACATATTTCTCTGTTCAATTTCACTTTTTATATTTCCTTTTTAATTTGTTTAATTGTATTTTTTGGGGGATGAGGCTTCATTTGTTGTTGCTGTTCTATAACTTGAGCTGTGAACTGCTTTCCATAAATGAAGTGAATAAGTAGTTGAGAATTACTATAAAACTAATAGAAGAGAATAAAAGTATGTTTTTCATCTGGTTGAAATATCTCTCTTTCTCCAATCAGAAATAAAATTAGTTTTTTCCACCTCCATGTTTTGTCTGCGTTTTCAGATTTTTTTTATTTTTTTATTTTTTGAAAAAACAGAGGCGTTTTCAGATTAAGTACCCTGAATTTGATTCTTGCATCTATTTCGATAAGCTCGATCCTCTGGAAAAGAAAGAGAAAGGAAACTGGTTAGGGCTAGAATTTTTGCTTGAACAAGACCTTTTGTGATGACTTGTCTATATGGTATTAGTTCAAATTGTTCGGAGTTGTGCTTGGAGAGTTGGGATTCAAGCCTCTGCTCTGCATAAGGATGATCTAACAAATTGTTGCTTTCATTTCAGGAGCAAGGGGACTGAATATGGGCTGTGATCGTCAAGATGAGCACAGGTAGCTGGACTGTGAGAGTCCAGACTGGAAAGAAACTCATCCCGCCTGCTATAGTTTCATTTGAAATTGATTGGCCATTCAAAGCAATATCTGGTCCTAGTTTATTGAGTGTACAAATGCCATTGGAGTTTCCATAAGAACTCTAGTGCAGTGCTTCATTTCTGTAATTGGAGAATGCATACGATACGCTAACCTGAGTCAAAATTGTACAGACAACTATTTGTAACAAAATTCAAAAAATTACGAGGATCTTGTAGTGTTTATAATGCATAGGTATGTGCCTTTTCCATTTGGAATGCACATCTGGAAATATTTATTGATCTAAAAAAGCTCAGGAAGTTGAGTTTTAAGGAATGTACGGATTCATTTTGCTGGGTTTTTGTACGGTGTCTGGAAACTGTGTTTGTATGTCTGGATTTCTGATATGGCTGAGGTAACAACTTTCTCTGTTCTCCACAGCCAAATGGTTCAAACAAGGGGCATGAGATAAGATAATTTAATACTTAAAAAGGGAAAGAAAGGAATGTATTATTTATTTATTTAATTTAAATTCTGGGTCAATATTAGAAATGTAACATTCCCTTTCCGGGATGTCATTTACAAAACACAATAAACTTTAAAATAAATAAATAGAACATTAATAACTTTAAAATATTTAGTAGTTGATAATTTATCAATGTCGAATTAAATACAATTCTTTAAAAATCGGCAGAATCAAAACCTAAAAGTGGGAATCAATTGACAAAATACTGAACAAAGCTTCAAGCATAAATACCGATGATAATATAATCTCCAAAGTCTAAATAGAATACATCTGAATCAACAGAATTAACGAAACAAACAGAAAGTTGAATCAAAGTGGCTAAGCGGTTATTTCATACCGAGCTCAAAACAAAACATAACCTTGCTACGCAGACAAGTCAAAATGCATGTAAATCGGAAGGTATATCTAGCACAAACATCACCAATTTGTAAAACAGAATAGAAACTAGAGCCAACCCATACGCATCAAGAACAAACATATCAAATGGCCAAAGCTCACACCTGAAGTAATACATACAAAATGATATGTTATCATACCGTCACGGAAATGTCATGCATATGGTACCTCCACGGCTCCACGGGTGGTTATAGTTAAGTTATACCATATCGCTTATTCTAAAAAGATATGATGTCGCAATACATACGGCATAATACCAACAAATGGTTCTAAACGTACATGTTGAATCAAATCAAATCATAAACACAGTCTTCAAAAGAAGGTAACAACATGTACCGCTCTATAAAAATCAATAAAGTTTTATGCATGAAGAATAAATTCAAAAGATTACAAACTATGAAGTTAGAACATCTAGACCAAACCAAAGCAAAATAAGGATTTGATTAAAAACGAAACAATTAAGCAAGTACCACATTTTGAATGATTAGCACAACAACTAAATCAATATAATGATAGTATCACTGAAAAAAATATGGAATATGTTTAAATTATAATAGAAGGAAAAGATTTCAAATTACATAATAAAGTCAATGTATTGAAGATCAAACTTCTATTCCAGAGTGTCAACAAAATTATAAGAAAAATGTAACGCATGACGAGATATCATGAGATATACAGAATACAACAAGAATCAAAGGAGTGGAGTACGAAATTCGTACTTGATAATGAAATCCACTTATAATACACTCCATAAAATCTTACCCTCAAATGTCAACGATATTAAATATGAAAAGTTATTCACCATATAAACATATTCACCTCTAATTAAATATAATCCAAACTAATAATTCTAAAATAATTTTAATCCATTCAAGATGTCTTTAATTATTGCCTTAGATAACTATTAATACTCCAAAACTTAAAAGTCAATAACAAACTTAAGAAATCTTAAAAGCTTAATATGACAAATTATTCTTAAGACGTCAGTCCACTATTCTGGTGTTATCACTATTAGTTAAAACTTATTTTTTAAATTAATTAATTTTAACAGAAACTAGACTTCAAATACATCAATTTAGCCTCAAGAATCACTCAAATCGGATTTAAGAATCACTCACTGTTGAAAATTTGCTACAAAAATTCTAGATCAGCCACTTTTTAAAATTCATAACAAATCATACGTTAATCTTTAACGGTTCAAAATTAGTGAACATATTTTCAACTTATATATATAGCATATCTAAAAATTATAACGATTCAACGACCGGATTAAAAGATTTAACCCACGTAATATACCTTAAAATATAAAAACTGATTTTCAGATTTTAACGTTTACATTCAATCAAATTATATTTGTTTATATAAATTTATCTCTTCTTTTCGATTATCATGATATCTAATTTTATGTCTCTATTTTATTTAAAAACAATCTCTAATTTATTTATTTTTTAAAAACCCTCATAACTAAATTTAAAATCAAAATATGAAATAATATTTATCTTCCTTGTTCGTTTTTTTTTCAATACACAATAGTAAAGAATCTGACTTTTGGGTCTTCTAGAGTCTTTAAAATCTTTTCATGTCTCAAGAAAATTGTAGTTCTCGAAAAAACTCGATTCAAAAATAATATGTCTGATTTATGAATTTTCAAAATTAGGGCTGAAAATAGTGACGGGAATCAAGACGGATTGTGATTTTCAACAATTTAAGGCATGAAAATAACATCAAATAACTTTTCTCCCTTCTTCACAATTGTAGAGGATGAAAAACTGAAGAAACAAGCTTTGAATTCACTCAATTCCAACATTGGATGAATTAATTATGATTTTTTAAAGAGCTGCAATTCGTATAAGTATTCTATTCGAGAATTCAACTAATTAAATTAGAATAAATTTAGGGTTACATCTTTGCTCTTTAAATATAAATAGAAAATAATATAGGAATTACCAAAACCCTAATGGACTCTTCAATTTTAATTAAATCAATTATTAAATTATCTACTAAAAGAATTTAATTTTTCAAACAAAACAAGGAGGGAAGAAAAAAATTAGTAACTTATCTTTTTAATTTAATTGTGCTTTTTAGGAAAAAAAATTAAATTAACATTTAATTATTAAAAAGAAAATTCAGATAATTTCATCAACATTTAATTAATTAAATTAAAAAAAATGGGATTATTACAAAGAAAGAAGTCAAAGAAGTAAATTCCACTGGTAGAACAATATGTTTGGTGTGGGAGAAGTTTACTATTATATGTTTGGCTTAGTAAATGCAAGTGTTTATGTTTACTACTAAGACTTAAAACTTTTAATTTCAGTGAACGTAATTATAATTTCTGTTATATTACGTGGAAGTCCATGCATCAGACAGTTGCAATGTTTTGGGAACAAGTTTCTACGTTAGGAAGATGGGTTCAGTGTTAGGCAACCTATAAAGCCCCACATTCTCCTTTTACGTAATTGTTTAACCAAAGTTACCGTCTTTCCTCAGAAATAACCTCATGCTTCTTCTTTTTTTCTCTTCGTCTCCATTATATCCCTTGACCAGATCTGTCCTTCAAAAAACTCTCTCTCTCTCTCTCTCTTTTGTGCTGACCTTAAAATTAACTTAACACTTGTCAGCTGATGAAAATTAGTAAAATTACGTTGTCTATGGAGATGCATAAAATTTTCCAACTTGGACTACGCCGCGAGTTGCGGTTCTAGACTAATGGCTACAGAACAATTTCTGTTATCAAAATCTGTAAATTCCTTCTGAACCCCTTCTGCTTTATCTCTCTCTTTCTCTCTCTCAGTGTCTTTTTTTATTCTCTTTCCCCTGGAAAAATGCAGTTTATCCAGGAACCCCCCAAGACCACCCAGACATTCCCAGGCCTTAAAACTGTAATTCTAATCTCAGCTTCTGTTTCTATAATTTACCTCATTGTATCATTAGTCCTAGTACCCAACTCCAAGCTCATACATTTCTCCGTTTCGTTACAGGACATTTCCTCCCCCACTTCTCTTGATCATATAGTTTTCGGAATTGCATCCAACGACAATTCATGGCCCGAACGGAAAGACTATGTTCGGCTCTGGTGGAGGCCGAACCGAATGCGAGGCTGCGTGTTCCTCGAAAGCCAGCCACCGCCCAATAAAACTACTTCAGATCAAGACGATGAAGATTCCCTTCCTCCCATTTGCATCTCCGGTGACACTTCTAATTTTCGGTACACCTACAGGGGCGGACTCCGGTCAGCAATCCGGGTGGCGCGAGTTGTCTCGGAGACGGTCGCCCTTAATCACACCAATGTCAGATGGTTTGTGTTTGGGGACGATGATACCGTCTTCTTCCCCGAAAATCTGGTGAAAGTTTTGTCCAAGTATGATCACGGGCTTTGGTACTATATTGGGAGCAATTCCGAAAGCTACACCCAAAACAAATTCTTCTCCTTTAATATGGCTTACGGAGGAGCAGGGTTCGCCATCAGTTATCCCCTGGCAAAAGTTTTAGCTAAAGTTTTCGATTCATGCATAGAAAGATATCCTCATCTTTATGGAAGTGATGGTAGGATTTCTTCTTGTGTAGCTGAGCTCGGAATTAGCTTGTCCCGAGAGCCTGGTTTCCATCAGGTATTATTTATTTAATTATTATGAATTATGAATTGGAAATTCATCACATATACATATTTTCTTCATTGATCTCTCATATTTATTTTTTTATTTTTGAAATTTGATTATATAGATGGATTTTACGGGAGATATGTTTGGTTTATTGGCCGCCCATCCAGTGACACCTTTAGTATCTCTCCACCACTTGGATCTAGTAGATCCAATATTCCCAAATATGTCGTCTATAGAGGCTTTGAAGCATTTATACGAGGCTACAAAATATGATCCCCATAGAATTGTGCAACAAACAGTCTGCTATGATGAATGGTTTTCTTGGACGGTGTCGGTGTCCTGGGGCTACGCTGTTCAGGTGTTCAGAAAGAATGTGCGTTTGCCATATACTCTTCGTGCTCTGGAGACATTTCAGCCATTTAGGAAGGGTAACTATTTGAACTCATTGTTTAATTTTGACACAAGGGAGTATCGCCCTGATAAATGCCGAAGACCGGCTGTGTTCTTCATGGATAAGGTGTTTTCCAGTGGAGATGGAATCAATAGCAGTTACAGGAAAATGATCCCAGATAATTGCACTCGAGACCTGGCTTCCCCCCGGAAACTTGAAGAGATTAGAGTTTTTTCACATAAGTTTGACCCCGACATTAAACAGGTAGGTATACTTTTTAACCTTCCAGGTAGGTAGGTAGGTAGATAGGTAAAATCCCTTTGACAAAATTAAAATTAAATAGGGTTTGGTCATATAATTGCAAACTGCATGAATGCCCATTTTTTTTATTTTTTATTTTTATTTTTTTTCATTTCTAGTTTTATAATCTTTAATCTTTGTTGATACCCAAGAAATTTAATTCAGATCTAAGGTGGTAGGTTTGATGTTGGTTCCAACATGGAACCCCACATCTTTATTTATTTTGGTAGGAAATCGGATACCATTTGACCACCAAACCTCTGTTACATGGAAATATCATGGCGGTCCTGTGTCAGAACTTAGTTTCTATTTTTTGGGTCTAAACTGCAGATAATATATTAGTTTCTATGACTAGTAGTTTAACTAACTTTTTATTGCATTTACATATGTCGTACAAGATTAATTAAAAACAAAACAAAAAAAGCTCAATTAATATTCAGCTCTAAAACCTAAAATTTGCAACCTACTAATTAATAAGATAACTGAATAACCTAATAATTTTGTACTTTTCCGTTAGTGACAACTCTTTTTAGAGTACGTACAAATGAAATATAGTTAAACCAACATAAGAAAGTCGTCCGGTTATTTATTTCTTACGAGATTTTTACTTTTAATAATTTTTGTTTGTATTCAGCTGCAAGCACCAAGACGGCAATGCTGCGATGTACTACCATCCACACGGGGTAAAGTGATGGAAATTGCCATTAGAGAATGCAAGGAAGAAGAATTGATTAACATGCATCCTTGGTAATTCTTCTATAGGTTTAGAGTATTAGTTACCAGTTACCACTACCGGTTGGTGCTTGTTCACTATTTGGTCTGATTCAGTTCACAGCCCAAGTTTATTTCGTCAAATGGGCACACGTTAAAGTTATGAGCCCAAACCAAAACCCAAATCCCAGTAGGCCTTCTTTAGTTGACATCACTGGGTTTCGTGCAGTTGATTTGACTTTTTCGTACACTGACCGAAGTAAGGCCCACGTTGAAAGCCCAGATCTTACATTCAACTTTTCCAATTTTAGCTGGAAGTACAAATTAGACAAGAATAGTTTAGGTCCAGAACCAGAAATGCTAGAAGAGGAGGATGGGAGAGGTGTATCATTTTGTAGTTGTTACATAAACTTTACTTCCATGGAATAAGTTGAACAAATCTTATCTAGAGAAAACTTGGAAACTTCTGAATGATCAGAAGAATTAATTTTTCTTTTTCTCTTTCCCTCGTCTTGTTTGTGTGCATAAAAGAAAAAAAAACAAAAATATTTGTCTGGTAATCAATCATATATCTCGAGCTTGAAATTGAATGGTGTTCAAGCGGGTACGTACGTACTCTTATCGGCAAAAGAAACTACTGCACTAAATTATGCTGATTCCTAAACCATACAATGTTCATATAATTTATGTGCAGAATATTACTCAAAATGTAAAAGAAACTCTGCACTAAATTATGTTCATTCCTAAACCATACATTGTTGATATAATTTATGTTACTCAAAATGTATACTGATTACAAAACTTTATTTTCTTTTGATTTTTGGAATACGGGGTTGGTTTATTTGGTTTAGGTTACCACCCTCCATGAAAAGGTTTCTTCCCCTCACCATGGCATCCATAACTAAACCACTCCGCTCTCCATTCATTAACCTTTCAGCTTTCTGGTCACACAAACAAATAAGGTACCTGTCACCTATATATATATATATATATGTATACAAAGATCCACATGCTGACATGCATATCATATATTACTGTATTAGTAGTAAATAATGCAGAAAAACAAAATAAAGGAAGATAAATAAATAATAAAAAAACAAGAATATGTTTGAGTGTTAAACTTAATTTGAGATTTAGAATGTATGTGATTGTGCTTCAGAAATAGTCAACTAGGGTGTTCCTTGGCCAGATTAAGATCACAGTACATAAACTAGTTTGCAATTGGGAAATCAATCTACCAAATGATATAAATTTTATTGGGTTGGTTGAGTCAGAATATGGAATTGCTAAAATACAATTATCTGTCAGAAGAAAGTTAATATAGTAGGCAATTCCTAAAACAACTAAACCATAACATAAATTAATATAATTACATACTAAGGGGGGGGGGGGGGGGGGGGGGGGGGGGGGGGGGGGAGAGAATAAACTCACCCTTTATTCCCTTGTGTTTATATATAAATAGGTGTTGCACCTTCTCTAAACCAAAAGCCAATACCATCTCTCAGAGCTAAAAAGACTAAAATTAGCTACCACTTCCATAATAGGAGCTGTTTCTTACCCACAAATGTCGATGCTGAGAACACTAATCAGCTTGGCTGCTGCAGCCATGCTCATCAACTTAGCCACGGCAACAAGTTTCACGGTTGGAGGTCCAACTGGTGGGTGGGATATAACCACTAACCTGCAAGCTTGGGCATCATCCCAAGCATTTTCGGTAGGAGACAATCTGAGTAAGTATACTGCATGCATTTAAATTGCAGAATTAAAGCATAACTTTGATCCACAGGTTGATATATAATGTGATATATTGATTAACAATATCTTTTCACTCAACAGTTTTCCAGACCACACCATACCATAATGTGATTGAAGTTTCGAAGACAGACTATGATTCCTGCCAAAACAGCAACCCAATTCAGATACATTCGGGTGGCACCACACCCATCCCTCTCATTTCTCCAGGGAGCCGACACTTCATTTGTGGAACAAGTGGACATTGCAGCCAAGGAATGAAGGTTGAAATTGTCACGCTCGCAGCTTCTGCCACACCACCTGCTCCTCCACTGGCAACTCCAACTCCTACACCTGAATCCCCACTCACCCCTCTCGCTTCCCCAACACCTACAGAATCGCCAACATTCTCTCCCGCTTCCTCAGAGCCTACAGAAATGCCAACATCCCAACCACTAGCAAGCCAGGGTCCTACATCATCACCCAGTGTTCCTCCAACTGAATCTTCTGCAAGCTATACTCTGCCCAGTGTTTTTTCAACACCGCCACCTCTCTCTTCAGCTGCTAAAGTAAAAGTGATGGCTGGTTCAATAATGGGGTTTGCTTGTGTTATGATGGTGCTAGTGTTCCTCTAAGCATTTGACATTCAGAATTTTTCTTCAGACTGCAATACTATATATTTGTATTTGTGAGCCTAACGTTTTTTTAATCTGCCTCTCTCTCTCTCTATATATATACACACACACACACACACATATATATACACACACACACACACACAGATATATATATATATATATATATATATATATATATATATTGATTCAGGCGCAATTGGCAGCTATCCCCATAATGAGAAATGTAACTGAAATAGGCAGATTGGCTGAAGCCACCAATCTTATACACAGAGAAACCTACTTTATAAGCAGCAGTTCAGCAAACCCAACTTCAGCTCAGAAAGCATAAATACTAAGAAGTACATTAATTTCCGCAAACAACTTTAATGCTGAACTCTGTTGTTGATGTTTCAAAAGGATAAATGTTATTGTATAAATATGAATGGTTTTCTCCAAATCTGAACTTTCAATAGGGAAATGAATGCACAGACGAACTAAATATGCCCATACTACGACAGGTGATAGAGATTATCAACAGATCATGCAAACTGACTATGAACTTCATTCCATCAGTTGTTAAATCAGGAAAACCATAGGTGACATGAAAGATTATGGAAATTTTAGTTAAAACACAAGTACACATCTCAAATCTAGCTTTTAAGATCAAGTCAACTTAGAGAAGGTCAACAGTAGAGAGAAGGGGGATGGGTAAATGACAGCATAAAATTAAATTGCATTCTAATTATCCTACAAAGAAATAGTCTATTGACTTTATTCACAGGGGAAAAAGAAACCATGTCTCTGTGTTCTAGTTTTTCAGATGCCTATTTCACACAGAACTCTATTCTGTGTTCTGGTGTGTGAGCTGATTACAAACAAGGTTAAATCAATAAACCAAGTACCCTATCAAAAAAACAAAGAGAAGAAAATATGATATTCAGAAGAATCACCTTGCTTAAGTACTTAACCCCAAAGCATAAAGTAACAAATTTTCTTATTGTATATCACATGCAATCATCAAAAACAGCAAATAAGTATCCATCACTTAATATTAATAGTTCGCCTAATCAAGTTTCTCCAACTTCAAACCCGACATATATAAGAACGAAGACATTTAATAATATAAATGAACAATTCCTTGGGGTGAGGGAGACCGAACCATCACTTAAGTCCTCCAACTTAAGCAACTGGTGGACGGAGCACGTGATCCTGCGATGTGTCAACCACGGCAGGTGGCATGAATTGCCACATTGCAACTCCAGGGTAGCCAACAAAAGGCATCAGCTTGTTTCCAGCTGCTTGCCCTTGAGCAGAATATGCAGCCCCTAATGCAGAGGGATGGGGCAGAATGCCTGGTTGGGCACTGAAGGCTTTGACTTGCTGCTCCAGCTTCTCTTTATCTGTTTTTATCCTCTGCTTCTCATCACGGAGCTCGTTCTTTTCAGCCTGAACATATAAGAAGATGAAAAAAAATATACCATTTTCTTAATAATATAAAAGTGAGATTCTAAGATCTACTTGGAATTACATCTGCCAAACAGAAAAAAGATGATTGACTTTTGAAGTAAAGTATGACTACAATCTCACCTTTAATTCTTTAATCTTCTCTTGCAATTCCTCATTTGACTCCTTAAGTTTCTTGGCTTCACTTCGTAGCTGTGTCACCATTCGAACAGCATCGCTCAGAATAGCAGTCTTGTCAGTTTTGGATGGTCTTCCAGGCTCAAGGATAGAACCCAATTCCAAAAACCTTGTAATAATGCCAAATATCAGTTAAGAGCACAAATAAGAATAAACAATACAAGGTAAGTGGATATAAAACTAGCATGCCTCTCATTCAGCCTATCCCTCCTCAATTTCTCCCGACATGCTTTGGAGCCAGATGTGTTGCATGATTCTGGCCTCATCCTGTATAAACAACTGCATTTGTTATGTTATAAATATGAAGATTATTCATTTTTGTATTGTTCGGTAAGTACAGATTTTTTCTTTTGGTAAGTACAGGTAGATACGTGGTAAAAAACCCTTTCTGCAACTTGTAACAAAGCTTTCTTTTAAACGCACACAACTGCAATTTATGTCCACCATAGCAATGTAATCTAACTAAACTTTTGCTGGAGATTCATACTTTCTTCCAAAAGTTTCAAAACTCCGTAGTTGATGTACTCTATCCAGACATCTCCAAAAAATTTATCATGCCCTGGCTGAAATTTCTAAATTCAGCATTACCTATTCAAGTTTAGAAAGTGGTTCACCAAATGCTAAGATTCCTAGTGGGCGACAATACATAATATAGATCAAGAAAATACGAGTAGATTTATAGTGTCAAACTCAAACAGCACGTACTAGCAAGAACACTATTACTTGCTAAATCTTAATTTTCTTTATTAACACTAGTAGGGGTAAAACAGAGTTTATACCTTTTTCGTGATTCTGCTTCCTTAAGTCCTTCAGAATCCAAAAGAGAGCAGTCAATTACCGTACTGGCAACAGATAGTATCAAGGCATTAACAAGAAAATGACGATAAGAAATACGTTTATAATTCTCTAGTATATGAGTAAGCAGACCAATGATAAAATGTTGCTAGTGGAATAAAATTATGAAGTAATCAATTCTTATTTCAGAAGCCTATAAAACCCTCCTAAAATTGAATACGTGAGGTCACACCGATTATTACTGAAATAGATAGACAATTTGTAGTTTGAAGTAAGAATTATCCCTTAAGCAATAGTCATCACTGAGACAATTGAAAAGTGAAAATTTGATACAACTACTATTCACATATGCAGTAAGTAGGAAAATTTGTATCCGGAAAGTCTATTTATAATACAGGTTCTTATTCCTAACTAAAATTAAGAACCCTGGTATAATTCAAGCTATAAATCTGGAAACTACGGAAAAAGTACTTACTTCCATATACAAAAACTCAACAAACATGTCGAGTAAAGCTAGGATTATAAGATAAATGGTTAAAGACTAATTTTTTTCCCCCCAAGTATATACAACAAGAGATAAACTCCTCAAACTTACAGAAAATGCAGTTAAATCAGTTTCCTTCAATTTTTCTAGGTAGCCAAAAGAGCGGTGGCATATAAGGACGCACCTTGCATTAGAAGAACAATTGAGAGCCGGTGACGGCCAGCTGAAACCAATTGTGGCGGGCGCCGGGGCGGGAAAGTCAACGCCAGAGACGGCGGAGATGTCTTCCATTAATCCATAATCGAAGAGCCAATTAGAGGTGTCTCTGGGATTAATATACATGGAGTTCATAAACGTGGTGGTGCGAGTGGTGTGTTTGGTTGAAAACAAAAGTGAATAAGAGGAATAATATTTGATTTGTTTTGGAGGAGAGAGAAACAAAATAATAATGTAATTGGAAGGGGTGGTAGTCAGGTCAGGTCAGGGAAGGAGCGACGATGGCAGCACTAGCAGCAGCAGCAGCAGCAGCAGCAGCAGCAGCAGCGTCGTTCTGAGTGTTGCATTTTTTTTTGTCATCAAAGTAAACGCCCCCTTGCCTTCGCTAGTTATCATATTTTTAACATCACGCTATTACTGGTGATTACTATTTAAATTCTTAATTAATAATTAATACTGTTAAATACATATTTAAAAACATAAAAATCATTATTTTATAATTATATATTTTTATTTTTAATTTTAAAACAAAGAAACAGTATTTTCATTTTCTAAATGTCTGTTTGGACAAGACAATTTCACATCCTCTCGGCTTGGGATATAACAACTCTTTTTTATCAACTTAATCCCTATGCTATCTTCAATAGTGGAGTAAGAATTGATTCTATTGTGTAATGGCGAACTAATGATATTGTAATAATAAGAGTGTTTAATTTTGGTATCAGGTCGATCTATTTGGATTACCTTTTTAAGTAAATTTTATTCTCAATAAAACTCAACAATTAAAATATGAAGCTCCTTTAATATTTATGTATATTTATTTGATAAACTCATATATTTGTACATATTATTTCATGTTTTTCATCCCTTTTTCTCCAAATAAAACTCAATGGGAAGATGTATGAATAAACTTTAGGACTCCAAAATTTCATGAACTGAGTAGCACACAATGAATTTAGTCTAGTCGAATATTGAGTTGTTTAAATTTGATTTATAAAATTTATCGAATATAAAATAAGATTTGATTGAGTCTCGTTTAGCTATCGAGTCGAACACTATCTCGAATCGAGCTCGAACAATTTGAACTTTTTGAACGAATATGATCCGAGTATTAATAAAAAATTACAATTTCAAGAGGTTCGAGTAATTTATTAAATTTTAAAATTTGTTCATATTTAAATTATTTATATTCTAAATCGAACGAATATCAATCAAATCTGAACTATTTAATTTATTTTACGGTCTTGTATACGTGTTGCTTTACTGCTATTGCTGAGCTCCTGGACTCCACTAAAGAGAAAGACATCGTTTCTCCTTTTTAATTATTTGTTTTGTATTAATTTGCTATATAAAATAGAATACATTATCATCCCAAATTCAATAACCCATGACGCCCTATCTACGTGGTGGTCATTGTTTTCTTCTTCTTCTTTATTTTTTTTTCTGCCACTTTCAGTGAAAATTATTTTTCCTTTTTTATTTATGTCAATGGTAGGAGAGAGAAAGCTGACCTCAAGCTATAAGACATTTTTCACAATGTTTTATTATATCAATGTTATACTCTAATATATTATATGAAATAATTGTCATGTCACGAGTCTTTACGATCTTTGTCATTGTCAACTAGTCATGACAATTACATACATGTTTATACATATATAAATAATTTGACTGTAATTGATATATCTAACAAATTATGATAAAAGGTTTAAAATTAATGTAATTTTAACAATTTTATTAATATTAAATTTTTATTTCACATATTTCATTAATAATCATTTTGACAATCTATCTCTATTTTATTACTGAAATTGTGTTATTTTAAATTCTTTTTAGGACCAACAAATTATGATAATCATTACCATGCTTTTTCTATACATATTTCAATTGACAATTATATTATTCATATATTCCTTAATTAAACATATCAACTATGTGTACTCGTATTACAATACTAGTAGCATATTTATTCTATCAATTACGTCGTATACCTCATGGAAAGTGCCACTATTGTGTTCACCTTTAGCAGGGAATTCCATGTAACATTTAATATGGATGGAGAAAAATAACCAATTCGCTGATCAAGTAGTGATGGACTGGAGGTACAGAGAGAGTTATTGTTCTCCTCAGGAACATGAAGCAATTAGATGATCCATCCGCGAGTCAAAATTTATTATAGTCTTTGTTGGTAGATCAATAATACATTTTTGTTAATAAGAGAGAGTTTTCTAGTACTCCATCCGTCTGATTCAAAATTAAAAATATTATTTTTACTCTTATTTTCAGTCCTATTGTAAAATTTAAAAATATTATAAAAATATTTTATTTTAATGTAAATAATTACAATTATTGTGGTCAATAATGTTTTCACATAATGATTTTGGCTGAGATACTACGTTCTAAGTTTAATTTATATTATGAGAATTTGTACTTTTCTTTTGTTGTAGGATTATTTACTTGGTATTTTACTTAAACGATTGTTGAGATTGCTTCCGTTATTCATTTGTACATGTATTGAGCATTTAAAAATAAATTATAAATTTTGTAAATTAATTTTAAACAATTAAAATGTATCTCTATTTTAAGAGATAGAAGAAGTAACAAATAAACTTTTGGGCGCTTATATTATAGATTGGGTCGCGACTAGGTGAGAATTGAGATTGGGCTTGTAAACCTTATACTGGAGTAATTCAGATTGGGCTTACAAGTATACCTTGGGCCTAAAAAGATATGCTAATTACATTCGGTTCCTCTTATAAGGAAACAATCCTTATACCATATTCGCCCCCCCACCCCCAAGTCCCAACCCCGCAAAAAGAAAAATTAAAAACTAGTGGTGTCGGCCAACATCGTTGGACCCAGTGTTAGTCCGCCAGCCATGGTGAAGAAGTGATTCACAATAAGTCGCGAGTCGTGATAATTCATTTGGTGCGTCTTTTGAATTTTATGTTGATTCATAAACTTCATGGTATTCAACATTTATAATTATTTTGAATTATTATTTTTACCTTTTTTAAATGCTCAACTTGTCGTTGCAGGTCTCTTTTGAGGTGGAACCAACTCATGAAAAGTTTTTTTTTTAAAAATAAAATAAAATAAAATAATTACTCCATTCGTTCCAAATTAATTGTTCAGTTTTGACTTTTTAAAGTCAAATTGACCATTTTTAAAACTAATCTTTTTACTATTTTTGCTAAAATATAGGTGAAGAGATTATAACCAAAAGAAAGTATATACAATTTATTACTAACCCCAATTTTTATAATTTTAGAAATATATTTATATATGCTTAATTATTAATTCTAAAAATAGTCAATTTGACTTTAAAAAATCAAAATTGAGCAATTAATTTGGGACAAAGGGAGTATTTATAGAGTTTTTGCTTCATTCCATGATATTTTAAATGTTTCACAAATCTATATATAAAACGGGAGGGGAGACTTGGTCTCTCATCCTATGTTGTTCTATTTTATGATAAAATTTAAAAATTATTATATTTTAGTTAAATTATATATTCACAATGGTAAACTTAAAAAAATCTCACTCCACTCACGACTTATCACCAATTTCTTTTTTTTCTTCTTATTTTTCTCTCATATCTTTTCTCATTCATGTTTTTCAAATTTAAATTTTTTTTTTAAATTGCATGTGTGCCACATAAGCTAGCTAGTAAGTAACTAGTAACCATAACTTGAGAGGAAAATTTCTAAATATATTTTTCAATAGCCTTGTTGAATTCCTATCCACATTATTTAGTCATCATATTATCCTTTGGAAAGGCCGATTCGCATAACAATGTGAATGCCAAACAATGGTATGTTCTTCAAAAGCATTACACTGATATGTGAATTACGGGTCATGCATGACTCAATGGGTCAATTTTCTGCATCATTTATTAACTGAATTTGAAATGTTATTTATGCATTAAGTCTGTGCCTCTCTCACAAATTACAACCCACCTTTACTGTCACTGATGTTTGGTTTTGTTTTATGAGTAACTTTTTTAAGTTTTATGCGCTAAATGGAGATTTATCACATTTAACTTTAAAATTAAAATTAAAATAAATTTAAATTTTATAAATAAAGTATTACTATCATACTTTAAAAGTATATTTGTTTCAAAATTACTAACTTTTGAATGTCAATTTTATATATTTTTAAACTCAAAATTGATATGATTCATTAACAATTACGAAACAATAAATTAGTATAGTTCATTACGATATTCATCAAAATTAAATAAGTTTATATTAATTTTAATTCTAAAAATATCTTAAATCAATTTTAAAAATTAACAATAATTTTATATTTTAAAACCGGTGGAATATTTATTATGGACTGCATCCAACATAACTCACCCAAGGTGCACATATCTAAAAATGTGTTAAGAGATTGCATTTGTAAGCAAGGCCCATATCTGGAGTTTAACAATGTGGCTGAAGGTGCTGGATGCATGGAATCGAAAACGTGGACGCATATTCTTTCGCATATTTATTTATTTATTTATTTTTATTTTTTCATATAATTGCCCTCTGATATTCTGCGGACGGGCCCAATATGATAAAATAATGGAGGCAACCGCTCAAATATTTTCACGTGGTATATATTCCCTCCGTTCCAAATTAATTGCATTTCTAGGATTTTTTAAAGTCAAATTGACTATTTTTAAAACTAATCTTTTTACTATTTTTGCTAACATATAAGTGAAGATATTATAACCAAAAGAAAGTATATACAATTTATTACTAATTTCAATTTTTATAATTTTAAAAATATATTTATATATGCTTAATTATTAATTTTAAAAATAGTCAATTTGACTTAAAAAAGTCCTAGAAAAGCAATTAATTTGGGACGGAGGGAGTACTATTTTCCACCAATAATTGATTTTTGTTTGCCTACCTGAAATGTCATTATAGCCGTCAATGAAATCTCCCCTCTAATTTGATTTGTTTCAACATAATTTATTAAATCAAAATTTTAATTTATTTATTCATTAATTTATGATAATTTAATCTAGAGACAAAAATTCTTTACGTCTTATACTCGAGTATAGGTTATTGTTCACTCATTTATAGAATCTAGTAAAATGTATCACATATACCCAGCTGGATTACAGATAATAGCAATTACATAAATCTTATATAACATAACATGAGATAAGGAGGAAGAAGAATAATAGAGAAGAAAAAAACATAACAGAGAAATAGTTAAGGAGGAAGAAGAATAATAGAGAAAAAAAAGGGTGATATTTTCGTTCATGTTATGTTCAAGGCAATTACGAGCTGTTCAGTGTAGATGTGTGGGGACTAAAACCACCCTTTAATACTTTGAAAGTACCCTTCCCTTCCCTTCTTTCTTTTTATTTTTTTCTAAATTTGTTTCAAATCATATTTGGTGGATTTTATTTAGTATTACTTCTATGTGATGTTAAAACTACCTTGGTGCCTGACATGTATTTTTTATATTGAAGCTGTGCAGTTAAAAAATGAAAATCAAAGAATCAGATATGCTCGCCCCCAAATTAGTGTTGTGAATTGTGAATAGTGATGATGAGAAATGAAATATTGAACTAGGAGCTGTTTGTACATCATCGGGGATACTATTACTGGGATAGGACAGGATAAGATAGGACAGGAGTAGATCCCCTATAGACATCACAATATATGATATTTGGCGCGACTCGTTAGTTTTTAGCAAAAAAAAAAACATTTGAGATTCTCTCTGTTCGGATATAAATCCTAACAGGCTGGATTGGGCTTCTTATGTTGGGCTCGGCCCAAAGGCCAATCACACCTAGCGGATTATATGAGGACTCTCCAGTCCGAAAAGGCTTGAGCCAGTATTCTAAGCCCTTGTGGTTCCTTATTGGATTATACTTCTATCGGATCAAGGTAGTTTAATCCGGGTCTAATAAGGATTCTGGGCAGCACACTCCTAATAGGAGTAGAAAGTAGCCAAGTGAATCCTTATAAATATCCAAGTAACAATGAGTACAAGGTACAACACTTTTACCCTACTAAATATTTGACCTCCATTGTTAGCGTACCTTGAGCTTGTTACTTACTCTTACACCCGAGGAGTCTCCACACGGCCCAAGCCGTTGGGACTTTTGTGCAGGTACACGCGCGGAGAGTGGATTGGACGCGCGGACAAAATCAAGCGTTAACATTGGCGCTAGAAGGAGGGCCTTTTAGTAGTAAATTGCTTTGGTGATCAAAACAAATCCACATGGAAAATTCACAGCAAAGCAACCATGGTTCACACGGACCGGTGCAATCTCGGCCACACCGGGAGACATCAGCCGAACGGGGACAACGCCTTCAGCAGATCCTTGATCGAAAGAAAGCTCTAGACATCCAGCAAGAAGAGCTTGACAGGCAGTACATAGAACTGAACGAAGCTGGGCAACAGTTGCTGAGCGAGAGAGGCTCGGCCTCCCGCTCTGCTCCCCGCCGACGAAGAGATGACCGACCCCAAAGACGGCATCGAGATAATAACCAGGCCCATTCTGAATCCATCTTTACAAGGGACTTGAGAAAGAGAGCCCGGTCACCATCCAGGCGAGAGCGTCGCGAGGGTTCCCGACGAAGCCTTGATAGAAGTCATACTGGGGAATCATCACCCCGAAGGGCCGAACCGTCAGGAACCAAAAAGCCTCGGGTCACTCCTTTCACCCGAGACTTGGCTAATGCGAAGATCGATAGGAAGAACAAGGTCCCCTCAAACCTGGAGATGTATGATGGAACTGGAGATCCCCATGATCATACCTTCACTTTCGAGCAGGCCATGCTCTTTCATGGTCATGATGAAGCAGCCATGTGCCATTTATTCTTATCCACCCTGAAGAAGACTGCTCGGGAGTGGGTTGTCTCCCTCCCATCTGCATCAGTACGCTCATGGGATGATCTGAAAGAACAATTCCACACCCGCTTCGGCAGCAACAAGAGGCGGGCTAAAATGATCACATCCCTTATGCAGGTCAAACAGAGACCGAATGAAACGCTTCGGCAGTACATAAAGAGATTTCGTGAGGCTGTATCTGAGGTCAACGATATAGATCCGAAGCAGGTGATCCACTTCTTAACCATGGGATTGAATGTGGATAAGTCCAGCAGGCTGATCGAGGAGATTATCTCAAAGGCGCCCGAATCTCTGCCCGAGGCGTATGATAAAGTCGATAAGTTCGTCGAGTTGGAAGAGGCGCTCGCTAATCTCCGGGGCACCTCGAAAAATACAGGTGATTTTCACCAGAGAGATCCCCGAGGAGAGCACGCCGATAAAAAGTACAACAACGACAAAGGGAACGGCAAGAAAGATTCCCACGATAATCGGCAGAAGAAGAGTAACGGTTCGACAGACCGAGGTAATAGGGATAATGAGAAGGACTACACTCCCTTAACCTTGAGTAGAGCTGTTATCATCAAGGAAATCAAAGACCAGCCTTTCTATGAAAAGCCCCCGAGGATCAGAGTCTTCGCCAGACAAAAGAATGGGGACAGATATTGTGATTACCATGAAGCCAAGGGGCATGATACTGAGGATTGTTATCAGTTGAAAGATTTTCTCGAAAGGCAAGTTCGGAGGGGTAACCTGGATTGTTATGTGTCCGATCAATACAAACCGAGTCCTTTTGATCGGATAGCTCCACCACCTCCATCTTCGGGAGCGGTAAAGGGAGTCGTGGATTGTATATCTGGTGGACCGATATCAGCACTATCCAATAGAAAGAGAAAAGCTTTCGGCAGGGAGATCCATCAGTTGTCTGGACAATCTAAAACTACCCCAACAGAACCTATAACCTTCTCCGATGAGGATTATCCCCCGGGAATAGTTACACCGCATCAGGACGCCCTGGTCATTACAGCTCAAGTCGGAACCATGGATTTAAGACGGATGCTGGTTGATAATGGGAGTTCGGTGGATGTACTCTACAGTCATGCCTACAATCGGCTGGATCTGGGGGGAAGGAAGCTGGAGATCTGCAATGAGTCCCCGCTATATGGCTTCGGGAACAACCCAGTCCGAATAGCAGGGACGATAGAGTTACCAGCGATCTTCGGCACGTCTCCCAAACAAGCCTCCATCATGATAAGGTTTTATGTGGTCCAAGTGGAAAGCAACTACAACGCCATCCTCGGGAGGACAACTCTTGCAGCTTTGAAGGCAGTCACCTCCATTCCACATCTGAAGATGAAATTCCCTACCGAGAATGGGATTGGGGAAGTGGCTGGCGATCAGGATTTATCTAGAAGGTGCTATCTCCAAACTATCCAGGCGACTTCTGTGGGGGTTAGTAAGCAAAAAACCACGATGAAGATCGAGCTAGAACCCTTTACAGAAGGAGGCTCCGAGCCGATAGCTACGCCTGCTGAAGAAACAGAAGAGATTCCATTGTTTCAGGAAGATAGCACAAAGACAATTCAGATTGGTACGGGGCTTCAGACGAATGTCAGATCCAAACTCATCGATCTAATCAAGGAATATTCAGACATCTTCGCATGGACACCATCCGATATGCCAGGGATTGACAGAAGTATAGCAGAACATAAACTGAGTGTTGATCCCAGTCACAAACCCGTCAAACAGAAAAGACGGAACATAGCACCCGAACGACAAAAGGTAATCGATGAAGAGATTGAAAAACTATTGGCTGCTAACTTCATTTATGAAATAACTTACCCAGAGTGGCTAGCCAACGTGGTACTGGCAAGGAAGCACAACGGGAAATGGAGGATGTGCGTGGACTATACAGATTTGAACAAGTCATGCCCGAAAGATTATTATCCTCTCCCGAACATCGATCAGCTAATCGATTCTACTTCGGGACACAATTTAATGAGCTTTCTGGATGCTTTCTCCGGGTATAATCAGATTGCCATGCACAAACCAGACATACCGAAGACATCCTTCATCACTCACCGAGCAATTTACGCCTATAAAGTCATGTCGTTCGGCCTGATCAACGCCGGAGCAACCTATCAGCGGATGATGAATAGGGTGTTCAGAGATCAGATTGGCAGGAATATGGAAGTTTATGTGGATGATATGATCGTCCGAAGCATGGGAGATGAAGACCATTTGTCGGATCTAGAAGAATGCTTTCGGAATGTTAGAATCCACAACATGAGACTTAATCCCACCAAATGCACTTTTGGCCTCGGGTCGGGCAAATTCTTGGGGTACATGGTAAGCCGAAGAGGGATAGAAGCTAACCCCGAAAAGATATCGGCTATCCTTGAAATGCAGTCCCCGAGGAATTTTAAAGATGTTCAAAGATTAACAGGAAGACTCGCCGCCCTTCGGAGGTTTGTGGCCCGATCAGCAGAGAAGTGTCTTCCATTCTTCAATACTCTGAAAGGGGCTCAGAACCAAAAGACATTCGTTTGGACGGAAGAGTGCCAGCTTGCCTTTGAACAGATCAAACATTATATTTCTTCTCCTCCGATCCTCAGTAAAGCTCTTCCCGACGAAGATCTACAGCTATATTTATCTGCAACACAGTGTGCGGTCGGGTCGACTTTGATAAGGGAGGATACACAGGGTCAGAAGCCAGTCTACTACGTAAGCCATGCTCTTCGAGATGCCGAAACTAGGTATCCAAACTTAGAGAAGTTGGCTTACGCGTTGATTATTTCTAGTCGAAAGCTACGGCACTACTTTCAAGGGAGGACCATCACAGTGTTTACCGATCAACCCCTTCGGAAAGTATTGTACCATCCCGAGTTTTCGGGGAGACTAGCAGCGTGGGCTGTGGAGCTAAGTCAGTTCAATATAGACTTTCGGCCTCGAACAGCAATTAAGGCGCAGGCTCTGGCGGATTTCATTGTTGAGTGTTCTTTTCCTGAGGAGAAGGAAGAAGAGACAGTTGAATTATCAAATCCGACCACAGACTCGGCATGGACATTATTTGTAGACGGATCTAGCGTCGGACCTCGCAGCGGGGCTGGGGTGATTCTTACATCCCCCGAAGGATTCAGGATCCAACAATCTATTCGCTTCGGGTTCACAGCTACCAACAACATTGCCGAATATGAAGCACTTATAGCAGGTCTAAGGTTGGCCCGAAGCCTGGAGGTAAAAAACCTGATGATATACAGCGACTCCCAACTCGTGGTAAAACAGGTATTGGGGGAATATGAAGCCAGGGAACCACATCTTCAGGCATATCTACAGCTGGTGCAGACGCTCCTCGAACACTTCCCTAAGTATCAAATTATTGGGGTGGTCAGAGCAGACAACACCATGGCTGACGCCCTCTCGAAGCTTGCTACAACTGACCAGGGAGAAATGGAAGGATCTGTCTACCTTGAAACCCTTCAGGAACCTAGTACAACGGTTCAGGCAGTAATGGATATTGAATCCGAGGATTCCTGGATGACCCCCATAGTCAAGTTTCTGAAAACCGATGAGCTGCCCGATGAACGAACATTGGCCCGACGGATCAAATTCAAAGCCACAAAGTACTGTCTCATTGAGGATACACTGTACAAGAGATCCTATTCGTCGCCCCTACTTCGATGTCTCGGTCCCAGAGAATCAGATTATGCTCTCCGAGAAGTCCATGAAGGGATATGTGGGGATCACGTTGGAGCAAAGACGTTGGCACATAAAATTTTGCGACAAGGATATTTCTGGCCGACCATTCTTCAGGACGCCAAAGACTTCGTCAAAAAATGCCACAAATGCCAACTGTTCGCTTCGGTACCACACCAACCGCCCGAAGAGCTAACTCCTATATTATCTCCCATCCCTTTCGCAGTTTGGGGAATAGATATTCTCGGGCCGCTTCCGCAGGGTAAGGGTCAGGTAAAATTTGTTATTGTGGCCATAGATTACTTCACCAAATGGGTCGAAGCCAAACCACTAGCACAAATCACGGAGAAGACATGTCTTCAATTCTTTAAAGAACAGGTGGTTTATCGGTTCGGGATCCCTAAAGTCCTAGTCTCTGATAATGGTCTTCAGTTCGTGGGGAAAGAGTTCGAAGGTTTTCTGACAGAACTGAATATTCAACACCGACGAACTTCTGTGGCCCATCCTCAAGCAAATGGACAGGTTGAGGTGACAAACAGGCTCTTGTTGAACGGTATCAAACGAAGACTCGAAGACGCCAAAGGAGCCTGGCCCAAAGAGCTTCTCCATGTCCTATGGGCCTACCGAACAACTCCTCGAACCACAACCGGAGAAACACCCTTCAAGCTTTCTTATGGGACCGAAGCCTTGATACCTATTGAGATTGGGATACCTTCTTCCCGAGTCCAAAACTTTGACGAAATTCTCAATAGCGAGGGGCTTAGGGAAAACCTAGACCTACTGGAAGAAGAACGTGATGCCGTGGTTCTCAGATTAGCCACCTATCAGCAACGAACGGCTCGGCATTTCAACAAGAATGTCAAGTCAAGAACATTCCAGGTAGGGGACTTGGTTCTTCGGCAGGCAGAAGCGTCTACACCTCGGGAAACGGGAAAATTGATGCCCACATGGGAAGGACCGTATAAAGTCATCGAAATATTAGGATCAGGAACCTATAAATTGCAACATATGGATGGAAAGGAAGTCCCGAACACATGGCATGCAGCTCGGCTCCGAAGATATCATCAGTGACACTATGTACTTAGTTTCTTTTTGAGGCTCAAATGTTGCTCAATATTGATTATCTTTTCGAGATTAATGAGAATTCTTCTGTTTTATCTTTGCCTGCTGTTTTTGCATACACTTTGATACATCGATTTAACATTATTAGCAATTTCCTAATAAAGTTAATGAGGAGAAGAGATGTAGAGCAGCTATGAACATTGATAAATAAGAATAACTCAGGAGAAGAGATAAGATAGAATATTTACACAACTCATCAAAAGAACTAACTTTCATTACAGAATATTCATATTACAAAGACTTTGTTGAAATTACATGGTAGGAAATTACAGAATCAGTCTTCGGGAATGACAATCCCCAGTGCATCAGGATCATGACCCTTTTCCCGCACTAGTTCTCGGGCAAACTCAAAGCCGTCATTGAACTCGTTCACCACAGCATCCTGGACATCTTCGTGGAATTGATCGGAGACCTTATAGTCCTCGATCACCTTTTGCCGAAGACTTGGGGCCAGAACACTCGGCAACGCGGGGTCAATAGGACCTTTCAGCCAATCTGCTTCCTTCGCAGCCCAACCGTCAACGATCATCTGAACATTGTCCTTCAGATTGCGCATCTGGTCGGTTTGTAAGCGGATCGCCTCGTCCGATTGGCTGATTTGTTCAGTTTGCCTCCGGAGAAGAGCTTCGAGCTCCCGGATCTTCCCCTCGGCAGCATCGGCTCGCTTTGTAGCAGCCTCAGTTTGTTTGGAAGCCCTCTCGGCCCGGGTCTCGGCATATTCTGCCCGATTCCTCAGATCGGCGAGCTCCTGATCAGTCTTCACCTTCTCCGACCGAATCACTTCATAATCAGCTTTCATGGCATGAAAGCTAGCGTGTTGTTGGTGGAGTTGGTCCCCGGATCTTCTGGTGTTTATCCTTCGCCGCACCACACTCCTCGGTGGATTTTTTCAGCTCGTGCTCCAAGCTCTTAACTTGGCCAGAAACTTCAAGCAGAAGATCGTTCCCCTGTATAGTAACGATTCAGGAGTTAGGATACGACATACAAAGCAATTAGGGGTAATACTTAAAAAACACTTGTGTACCTTGGTGTGGTGAGCGAACAACCTCTCCATCAAAACCTTCAGACCCCCCTGACTAGCCTCTGCTGCGTCAAGAAGGATCGGGACAGAGTCCAAGGCCCCGACAGAAGTTCCCACTCCTTCCCCCCCTAGTTGTTCAGTGGCAGGAGGGGGAGGAGTGGACTCTACTTGCTTCTTCTTCTTCCTCACCAGAACCCCTTCTTCGGGGTGAGGAGATTCGGCATCAAAAGAAGCTGTTGCGACCAGCTCCTTCGAGGCAGCACTGGCCGATCCCCCGGTAGTAGAAGAAGGCTCGATCGGGACCATTTGGATAGGTCCTTCTCTCACCTCAACTGAGGAGTGACGCACCAGCCTCCTCTTTTTGGGCTTGGGCTCAGCAGCTCTCGCTGACTCCGGGGTCGGGCCCGGTCCAGTTGCTCCCTCGGTAGCTCCCTCGGGCAAGGTTAACACTTGGCTGCCCGAGGATTTCTTCTGGCGTGCCAGCCTTAGCTTTTCAGCACCTGACAGCTTTGTCCTCGGCACACCAGCTGCCTCAAGAATAACCTCGTTATCAGCAGTCCTTCCGGAGTCAGCCACTGCACAAAAGATACAATCAATCAGTATGTTATCAATTCGATAATAATTTGCATTCGGGAAATTTAAATGGACTTACAGCCATGATCATGTAACCAGTCTTGGTCATTCAAAAGAAGCCGGTTCCACTTCACCGATGGTCGCTTGGAATACAAAACCTCGAACTCCTCCAACCTTCTTCGGGTAATCCGATTCGGGTTTAATTGGTCTCTGTTCGGGTTAGACCAAGGTCCTACCAACTCAGTGTCCGGCCCCTTGATGAGGAACCAATCCCCATGCCATCCCTTGTTACTGGATGGGGTATCCATTAGGGTATCTCTACCCGGATTCTTGATTATTTGATAAAAACCCTTCTCCTTACAGGCGGAGAGGGAAAAGAATTGAAAGAAGAAGTCAAGCTTCGGGGTTATGCTCTCGGACGAGCAGAAAGCTATGAAACTATTTAAGTGAATGAAAGAATTTGGGGATAATTGATTCAAACTAAGTCCTACTGTATGAAGAAGTTCTACGACGAAAGGGCGGAGTGGAAAACGCACCCCGAAGAGAAGCAACTGGCGGTGAATCGGAATCCACCCCCCTTCGGGTTGCCAGTATACCTTTTCTTCACCCTCGGGTCTCCTAATTTCATACGATTCTGGAATATAGAATTCCGTCATCAACAGGTCAAAAAAGGGATTCTTGATAGAAGAAGGAATGTTGGCTACTCTGTACTCTAAAGAAAGATACTTAGTCCTATTGTACTCTTCTATATCTCTCATGCGTTCTATTATTACCGGTTTCCATGGCTGACCTTCTGGAATTCCGGCCCTAGCAATAGTAATCTCATCTTCAACATGGGAAGATGAAGCCTGATTCCCATCACCCCCAGCCATCAAGAAGAGAAAAGAAAGAAAGTGATTAACTTACTTGAAGACGTTCGAGGAAGGGGATGGACGATCGATCCTAAAGCAGAAAAGCAAGAAGACGAGGTCTCTGGAAAGTTACTTTTCTCTCTCTGTGAAAACGAATGCGCTGGTAAGAAATGACGGCTAGGTTAACTTTCTCTATAAAAGTGGGTATCCAACGGCCGAAATTGATCCTATCCGACGGACGAGGTCAGAGGCGGGAGAAGTTATTGCTGATGAGCTATAGTGCCAAACAGCTGTAACACTTCGAATTTCAAAAAATGACTGTTAGGCTGCTTGCACTGGGCTATGACTGTTGGGCTTCGAAATACAAAGATTGGGCCCAAATACACATTTGTGAGCGGGGCTTACCCATCAGAGAAGCCCAATGTCGTGACCAGATTCTCCGTCCTCGGGACAACATTTCTAGGGATCCCAAAGAACTCCCCCCCTCGGTTCTTATGCTGTCGAGCACCCGAGGGGCATTATCCTTGGTTTGACGCCCTCGAGAGTCCCTATCTTCGGGCTAGCACTTGAAGACACTTGGAGGAGAGATATCCTCGGTCTGACACCTTCGGGTTCCCGAGAGCATTTATCCTATTTCCTTGTTATAAATTTCCGGATGATCAAATCCTCTGACTCACTCACTCCCCCAGTACATATCATATACTAAGGGAGTAGGGGGCAATGTTCGGATATAAATCCTAACAGGCTGGATTGGGCTTCTTATGTTGGGCTCGGCCCAAAGGCCAATCACACCTAGCGGATTATATGAGGACTCTCCAGTCCGAAAAGGCTTGAGCCAGTATTCTAAGCCCTTGTGGTTCCTTATTGGATTATACTTCTATCGGATCAAGGTAGTTTAATCCGGGTCTAATAAGGATTCTGGGCAGCACACTCCTAATAGGAGTAGAAAGTAGCCAAGTGAATCCTTATAAATATCCAAGTAACAATGAGTACAAGGTACAACACTTTTACCCTACTAAATATTTGACCTCCATTGTTAGCGTACCTTGAGCTTGTTACTTACTCTTACACCCGAGGAGTCTCCACACGGCCCAAGCCGTTGGGACTTTTGTGCAGGTACACGCGCGGAGAGTGGATTGGACGCGCGGACAAAATCAAGCGTTAACACTCTCCATTTCCATCAAGCTCGTGTATAATAATAATTTTATTAGTAATGATTCAAATATGTTAATAGATAGTTAATGATATTAACTACAATCTTAAAAAAAAAAAAATTAGGATTCCGACATTTTTTCACCGTTAAAAGTCTAAAACAATTTTCACCGTTCATTTCAACGGTGAAAATTGTTTTAGACTTTTAACGGTGAAAAAGTATCGGAATCTTAAATTTTTTTTTTAAGAATTGTAGTTAATATCATTAACTATCTATTAACATATTTGGATCATTACTAACAAAATCATTATTAGGCTAAAATGGTGAATCGGATGAAAATGGAGAGGATCCCAAATGGAGAGGTCAGCTATTTATCAGTGGTTTCTGTTTCTGTCCCAAAAAATTCAATTATTATTAGGACATTATTTAAATCATAGATCACGAGATGATTAAAGTCCTAACTCCTACGGACGGTATTGATGGACCCCATGTGGAAAAAAAACAAGCCCAGATTTTGGCTTCAAGATTCCCATTAAGTAGTGGGAATTAAGGAACAACTTTGCCTTATGCCATGGTATAATTCAACTAAGCATTTTTTTTATATATAAATGAATTATTAAGTCATGCATGTATTTCTGAGATTGACAATTGTGCCGCTGCATTGCAATCCCTGTAAAAGAGTAGGGTCCTCTATGGTTGGTTGTATGATCGCGACATCGTTCTTATTTTTTAGCACCACATGCCTGTACTTGGGGAGGCCCATAAAAAAAGTTTAACGTCCCCAAATCTACTTTATACAGTGCTTGCTATAGAAAAAACAAAAAAAGTCAGGACAAAAGATAGGTGTGAGCATGATCTCTCTAGAAGTGGTCCCGACTACAGATAGCGACATGAATTGTTTGCTTTATCGACTTAAAAGATAACCCCCGCGAGGTACTTGCCTCACTTTAATAGTACTCGCTCTCATTTTAAGTTATAAAATTATTATTAATTTTTAAAAGTCAATTTAATATTTTTTTAAAAATTGAGATAATTTATTAAAGATTATAAAAAAATAAATCTTATAATAATTAATACTTTTAAAATTATTTATAATATTTATTAATATTGCATTGACTAAAATTAAAAAAAATTATGTCAATTTTGAGTTTAAAAATAATTTTAGTTGAGTTTAAAAAGTTTGATTTTATATTTTGGATTGGAGGGAATACTATAACATTGCAACAAGACCATTGTACTACCCCATTTTCAAAATAAAAAGACAGGTTACGCACAAAATATAACAAAACTTACATAACACATCGCAAGCTCTATGTATCAAAATGAATATCTCTTATAACTAATCAATGCCACAAATTAAACTATAATAAATGTCTAACTGACTCAAATCACAATTTAAGATATTTATTAAAACTCCAAACAAACCAATGTATAACAACCTAACCAGAATATCTAAACCATTAGATAGAAAGACAATTCTCATCACACTTGCCCTTAATCTCCCTAATTACCTATCGAAAGAAAAACACAGTATGAACCAAATGACCAGTACGAATATAGAGTACATTAATAATGAGCTAAAATAATTAACTTAATTAACCTGAACTGAACTAAACGAATCAAAACTGTCACAACAAAATAGTAGGTTGAATCAAATAGCTGAGTATTATTTTATATCGAGCTCAAAACAAAATAGAAATATAGCTTGCCACATATGCAAGTCAAATAATGCCATACATGCAATCAAATAATGCCACAAACATTACCAATTCACATAACAGAATAAAACAGAAAACTAGGCTCGACCCATACGCCTCCTACAACAAAATCACCATATGACCAACTCTCATTGGAGCACAAAACGAAGACGTTGTGGACTGATCACACCACCACGGAAGGTGTTATGCCTTGGTACCAATAGGACATGCCTATGATACCTCACAGGTGGTTATAGCTCAGGTATACCCTACGATATATTTTAACAAAGATATCATATATGTCACAACATATGAGACACAATATCAACATAAAAAGGTTCTAATATGTATATGTCAAATCAAAACGAATTATCAATACAAGTCGTCAAAATATATTGACATGTACATTTTTACAAATATCAAAATAAATATTAGACATGATAACCTAATTCAAAGAGTACAAATACGAGTTCTATGTATCAACGCCAACATGAACTATCATATTAATTTCACAAGGAACAATTATGTGAAACAATAACCAATTTCAAAACGAGGAACAAAGCGAACAAATCAAATTTAATAAAAGTATCGCTGAAAGAGTACAAAATCCGTATTTGGAACAAGTAATGGAATACTCAAAATTTATATTCCAAATATGACCTGTTAAACTCCTTCCGTTTAAGCTAATTACACAAAATAATAATAAATGTAAGTATATTTGTAAAAATAATCCTTCTATCTTTAACCCGTTAAGTAACTCATTTTATTATTATTATTACTATAATTATTATTATTATTTTTTAAAATAAAATGTAGTTTCATGTTCCATATACACAGATTAGGCCAAATTATATATACGTTGCCTCCCGTTCCAAAATAATGAACATGAGGTTCATTCTTCATAATATTAAATTAATTAATTTTTCTCAATCCATTATTCTATATGCCGTCTACAATAGTTATCAAAATCAGAATAAAGCTTTTAGGGTTTTCATTACTTACATATTTTATTTATTTATTTATACTATTAACAATTCAATTGAGTCTCTAATTCCTATGATCACAACCATCATGAAGAATGTGCAATACGTAACTGGTGCCTATAGTGAAGTTGTATGGTTTGTGACAAATATAAAGATGTAACGGATGTCGTCCATCAAAATATAAAGATATAAGCTAAAAAGTTTGTGGTGTTAGAGGATTTAGAAATACATTAAAAACCTGCTTTACTTACACATTCTTTTAAAATTTTCGGTAGAAGAGATTTAATTAAAGGAATGACTTACCCGATCACTTTTCTTCGTTCTCCGTCCAACGGCTTTTTTTTTTTTTTTTTAATTTAATTTAATTTTATTTTTTTAAACTTTCCTTCGTTCTCCATCTAGCGGTTTTTTTCTTTCTCCTAAGTTCTTATTAAAACTAATGTCAGTAAGATTAGGTTTTACCTATTTATTTATTTAATATCTGATGAACTCACCTAATTTAAATAGGATTTAATATCACACAAATATAAATTAGATCTAGTTAGTTTTAAATCACAAATTAATATAATTCCTTACTTATTATAGTCCATATAAATTAAATACAATTTGACCTAAACATAAGAAAAGTCCAATTAATTATTTTAAAATAAAAATAATAATTATTATTATTATTATATTTTTTTTTATTGGGTATTACAACCATGCTCTCAGCTCTCTCTATAAAAGAATTGGCAAGACTCATATTGAACACCAGAACTTCCCTCCATTTCTTTCTTCAATAAGAAAATGCAGTCTCCAGATCCACTCGGGGATGACAAAAACCTGTTGGCAAACTATGTGCCAATTTATGTAATGCTCCCGGTAAGTAACTTAAGCAAAGGTTATCCTTATAAGCATACCATAAACAAACAAATATATATGTTCTAAAATATTTAATTTATTTCTCGATATCATTTTTGCACGCATGGTAACAACAGCTGGGTGTGATTTCAAGCGACAATGTCTTCGAAGATAAAGCCGGACTAGAGAAGCAGCTCAAGGAGCTGATCACAGCAGGCGTTGACGGGGTCATGGTGGATGTGTGGTGGGGGCTTGTGGAATCCAAAGGCCCTAAGCAGTATGATTGGAGTGCTTATAGGAACTTGTTTCAACTTGTTCAACAACTTGGCTTAAAATTACAAGTCGTTATGTCATTCCATCAATGCGGGGGGAATGTTGGAGATGTTGTTAACATCCCGCTTCCCAAATGGGTGCTTGAGGTTGGCGAAAAGGATCCTGACATCTTTTACACTAATCGGGCAGGTACCAGAGACAAAGAGTACCTCACGCTTGGTGTGGATAACCTACCTCTCCTTGCAGGTCGAACTGCAGTGCAGGTTTGAATTTTAGCCTCTTTTTCTTGATTCCCTTTCAACAGTAGATGCTAACTCATATATATGGCTTTACAATTCTACCTATGGCTATGTGATATTCTATGTGAAACGTATGCAGGAAGTCTTTTGAAATTGATATTAATGGCGATAATTTTATGTGATGCATGTAATTAGATCTACAGTGACTACATGAAGAGCTTCAGCACAAACATGGCGGACTTTTTGAAAGCTGAGCTCCTGACAGACGTTGAAGTAGGGCTAGGTCCTGCAGGGGAGCTCAGATATCCTTCTTATCCAGAAACTCAAGGATGGGTTTTTCCTGGTATAGGAGAATTTCAGGTAAAAGTTGAATTAACACATTGATGATACAATGCAACTGAATTGATGTTTCTAGTCTTTGATATCTGAAGTTTAATAAAATATAATGTACAAACATTGCAGTGCTATGACAAGTATCTTAAAGCAGATTTCAAAGAAGCAGCAACAAAGGCTGGGCACCCTGAATGGGATTTGCCAGATAATGCGGGAAAATACAATGACACACCTGAACAGACAGAGTTCTTTGGATCCAAAGGGTACTTAACTGAAAAGGGAAAGTTTTTCTTGACTTGGTATTCTAACAAGTTGCTGAGCCATGGCGATCAGATCCTTGAGGAAGCCAACAATGCTTTCTTCGGTTATAAAGTCAAGTTAGCAGCTAAGGTAAAAACCACAGAACATAGATGACAATTATTTAAATTAACAAATTAAAAACCAAAGCCTTTACCTTCCAATATGACTCAAAAAAACATACTTGTTACTTTTATTTTGAAACAGGTTTCTGGAATTCATTGGTGGTACAAAGATGAGAGTCATGCTGCAGAGCTAACTGCAGGATTCTACAACTTGAACGATAGAGATGGATATCGACCCATAGCAAGGATGCTCTCCAGGCACCATGGCGTTTTAAATTTCACATGTCTTGAGATGAGGGACTCCGAACAACCTGAAAATGCTAAAAGTGCACCTCAGGAACTTGTTCAACAGGTTATGCTACAAAATATAAAACAGAACACTTACCTAAAAAGAAGAAAATCGTTAAATACTAGGGGAACCCTAGTTTAGCCTGGAAAGTTGTTCTGTACGAGAAAAGATCTTTGCATAATCATTAAATTTTATTTATCTATTGAATAACAAAAATATAGAATTAAATTTAAAACAGGGGTGGCTGATGATGTTGTTGACATGTATATTATGTATGTATAGGTGTTGAGTGATGGCTGGACAGAGAAAATCGAAGTTGCCGGTGAAAATGCACTCTCAAGATATGACAGCACAGCCTACAATCAAATCCTTCTAAATGTTAGGCCAAATGGTGTGAACAAAAACGGCCCACCAATACTAAAGATGGCAGGTTTGACGTACCTTCGTTTATCAGATGATCTATTAGAAGAAGATAATTTCAAGATCTTCAAAATATTTGTGAAAAAACTGCATGCTGATCAGGTACGAAACCTTAATGTAAATACTCCATAATTGTTGATGGTGGAAGGATATTCTAAGACCCTCTTTCAAATAATAAATCTTACCACAGTATACATAGTAACATATATATTGTCTTCCAGAAATATTGTCCAGATCCTAAACTGTATAGCAAGGTCGTCCCTTTGGCACGGTCAAAACCAAAGATACCGATTGAGGAGCTTTTGGAAGCATCTGAACCCATCAAGCCATTCCCATTTGATGAAGAAACAGACATGAAAGTTGTTGATCCACCCGAACAATCTGCTTGATCAGATGAAGATCACTTATATATATATATATACACACACACGTTTCAGTGCTGAGCCACCCGAATAATGCCAATATAAATGCATGTTATGTGATGTTTTTTTTTTTTTTCAACTTATATTTAATAAAGGCGGCAGACTAGTGGGAGTATGTTTTGTCGCCGTGGGAATGTGGGATTTGAATTTGTGCTGCTATTTTGAAGTGTATGTTGTTTCATGGTTTCAGGAGTCGTGCATGTATAATTAGACGACTGAATAATGTAATGAGTTTCAGTTAATATCAGTAAATGGTTTGTCTTGAAAAAAATTGTTTTACTATTTGATTTAAATTCCCGTACTTCGTCCATGTGTGGGAATCCCGAATCCCCACATATTCTTGGCGATCCTAATTATTTTTTCAGTTTTAAAATTAAAGATATGATTTCTTTTTTATCTGTATTAAAATTAAAATTAAAAATAAAATTTTGTTATTTAAACAATAAAATTACATGAAAATTTTAAATCCTAACATTCCATTACTTTTATTCTCGTAATTTTTATTTTATTTTTAATATTAATCTCATATTTTAAACCAATGTAATGAAGAAATTGCAAAACTAGTTGGTAAGGTCAGGTTGTTTGGCAAATTAAAATGTCTAAATGGAAAATCATAATCACGTAGCAAATTAAAACAGAAACAAACTATAGGTAACATATTTGATAATTATAATGTAGTCCGTATGTAGAAAAAATATGGAGAGAAAGAGGAGTTGGTATATTAGTCTCTTTCCTTTAGGTACGTTAGCCCAAATTTAGTCGGCATTGACAGGTGACACGACACGGTCTTCGAAAGTAACGCCTACAATACCCTGGGCTTGGGGTAAAGAAAGAATAGAATATAAATTGCCCCCAAAGCCCAACTAATCCACCAGCCACCTCCATACCAAAAATTATACAATCAATCAGACCAAAAAATTGAAAATCTGGATAAAATCCTAACTAAGAATTCACTGGACCTGGAGTGACCAACAATGGGCTCGGAGGACCAAATGTCGGCGGCGGAGCAGTTATCACCTCCGTAGTAGGCGGCGGCGGCGGGGTGAAGCCTGGATTGAGTACAGTGGGGCTGGGGAAGTCGGAAGGGGATTGAGTTTGGTGGCAAGAATTATCAGAACATTTGTGGGATTTTCCATGCCGAAGAATCCCCAATCCCAAGACGATGCCAGTAACCAGGAGGAGTGTGATGATGAAAATGAAGATCTTGGTTGCTTTCCCCACATAACACATTCTCTTTTTGAGCCTCAGAAATGAAATGAAGGTGGTTTTAGGTTTAGGGGAGAGAAAATTAAATCAATTTAGGTTAGGTGCTTAGGTGGTCTGGTCTCTCTTTTAATATTTGTTCGTCTTGTGTTCATGTGAGGTTTTCTGAATTATGAGAAGAAGAGAAGCGGAGTGAGTTTGGATTTGGGGTCTGATTGTTTGGAAAAAGGAAAGGTAGAGTGTGACACGTGAAGCCAATTGAGGCTGATTGTGTGGCACATCTATACTATTATTAAGCACTTGACTTCTTGCTAACCTTTTTTTCTTTAGCTACCTATCCTAGGCTTGGCTTATTAGCTGTTCATTGTTACTATTAGTTTTTTTTTTTTTTTTTTTGAGTTAGCTGTTCCCCCCAGTCATCAAAAGGTTGGTTAAATAAATGCATAATTATTTTTATTCTAAAAGAATAAGATAAAAAATGTAATTATGTAGAGTTCACTAGTATACAAAAATTAAATTACTCATCATTTTATGAAATTTATTAGACCACTCAAGATAAATTTAAATTTTTTTTCTATTTTTATTTTGTTTCATATATATAAAATTTATACTTTATTCATTTTTTTGGGAATGGATGAAATATTTATTACTAATACTACTACTAATACGTGGAGTAGTAATTAGTAATTTTAGGACAATAGACTGCGGCTTATGCTAGCGTGACTTAAGTGGTAGTGCGTCAAAAATGATATGTCAAAATTTCGTTAGTTATCATTTACCAAAACATTACTATTAAATAATATTCCATTCGTCCCAAATTAATTATATTTTTAGGACTTTTAAAAGTTAAATTGACTATTTTTAAAACTAATCTTTTTACTATTTTTGCTAACATATAGGTGAAGATATTATAACCAAAAGAAAGTATATATAATTTATTACTAATTTTAATTTTTATAATTTTAGAGATATATTTATATATGTTTAATTATTAATTTTAAAAATAGTCAATTTGACTTTAAAAAATTCTAGAAAAATAATTAATTTGGGACGGAGGGAGTAGGAATCAAGTTACCCTGCAATTGAGTACTAGGTGCTAAACATAGTTAAAGGATAATTTCACCTTTTTATGATTGACAGGGAGGGAGATAAATGCGGCGGCAGTATATGTTGAGAGGAATCGCAGGGATATTTTAAGGAAACGAGCCTGCCTAGTAGAAACAATGTCTGCCATGGGGCTCTCAATGTTCCGACGTCGTTCCTTTGTCCTCGTATCGTAGTATACCCTCTTCTGTTGAATTTCTTATCATAACAAGACCACTTTTTGTTTTAAACTCTTCTAGAATAATAACCGAGTATTGATCTTTTTGTTAGAGAAAAATAACTATGATATAATACCACTTTTTTTTTAAAGTCCATTTCACAAACTTTTAGTTTTAAAATTAACATAAATCTATTTAATTAACTATTGTATATATACTAGCCAAAAATTATTACTCCCTCCATCCTATCCTATATTTAATGCTGACTTTTTAAATGACACACCGATTAAGGCAATTTTTTTCTTAATATACCCTTATTAAATTAATATCTCCAACTTACTTCTCTTTCATTTAGTATATACGCATATTTTAATTTTAAACGCTTTTCATTACTTATGTTCACATAAATTAATTAGGAACTTGATAAATTCACAGCAGAAAATAATATTTTTACAATAAAAGTGTCTCTATAGATCCTATAGCGACAGTGAAAACCGTCGTTATATATCTACAACAACACTTTTGCTGTGAAATTATCAAAAAGTGACGTGGATTTATCAATTTTCATTAATTATCACCGGCATTTAGAAATGTGCATGTATTCAGGTGTAATAAAGAGTAGAGAATTTTGCCTTTTGATCTAATTCAGGTGTAATACCCTTATTAGTGAGAGTTGATATTTTATATTTAAACATAGATACCACTTTCTCAATAACAAATTTAAGTGCTATGTAATAGATTTAATAAATAGTTTTTTTTTAAATTTATCTAAATGACCAAGTTGTTGTTAATGGTTTCACTTTTCAATAAATTATTGAGATTATCAGGAAATTGAAGAAGCGTATACTTGAAAAAAGTGAGTAAAAATAATATAAATTTAGAAATAGGGCAACTAATTTGGCACAAATAAAAAAGAAAAAAAAATAAAAGTTTAATATGGGACGGAGGGAGTATAATACTTAAGCCATTGAAAATGCTTCCGGTCTTGATTACTATAACAAAGCAAATTGAGTTTCTTTTTCTTCGTTTTCTTCTTTTTTAATTTTTAATTTTTAATTTTTTTGAAACGAGAAGAGTAATACTCCCTCTGTTCCTAAAAGATTGTCGTTTTAGGAAGTAATTTTTGTTTTAAAAAGATTGACGTTTTGAGTTTATCAATGCAAATGGAGTAATTTTTTCCAACTTTACTCTTATTTGAAGTTCTTCTACTTAATGATTTTTCTCAAAAAAATACAAAACTCTTCTTGGTTGTTGAAATGTCTTTACAAATTTCTTCCCTTCCCAATACTTCTTCTTCATAATCTCATGGTTGGTAGTATACTCCTTTTTGGAATCTACAAAGTTAATAATTAGTTGAGATAATTAAAACAAGGGTAATATAGTATTTTTTATAAGAAGTAGTTGCATTCCTTAATCTACGTGAATTAACCTTAAACAACAATCTTTTAGGAACATAGGGAATATTTTTTAATCTCACATCTACGATTTAATTTGATTAATTACATCAAGTTTCAAAAATTTATTTGTTTTCACTCCTTGTTTGAGTCCATGGTGCGTGGTTACATGCAAAAGTTCTCAATTCTATCACCAAGATCAAGAAGAATATAAGTGAAGTGTATATATACATATGCTGTGGCCTATATATATATATATATATATATATATATATATAGGACAATATGTAGGTGCACAGCTGTGCACTACACAGTAGGGCTATGGCGACGGTTTTTTAGGCTATGCCAACGGTACTACCGTCGCCATAGGTTTATGCCGACGGTAGTACCGTCGTCATAGCCCAAAAAACCGTCGCTATAGCCCTACTGTGTAATACACAGCTGTGCACAAATATTTTTTCCATATATATATATATATCGGCAGTTTATGCATGTCGCTTGCATGCATAAAATTTAATTAAGAAATGGACGCATAATCAAATCTTCTTTCATATAATTGGCTAGTTGTATTCTAACTGCTGCCCGGCCCCCAAACGACAAAATACAATGGGCACGCACGCACATACTCTTGACTATTTCGAATACTAACTCCATTCTTTCCATCAGTAAGTGTTCATTTATTGTATACCTGAAAGATCATGTCGTCTCCTTTGCTATATTTATATAGTTTCTTCTTTCAGACACCACTTACGTTAAAATTTAATAAAAAAAAAATTATAAAAAAAAAGGAAAAAAGAAAGAAAAGTAAAACAAGCATGAAAGTAACACATTCTCTACACTCCAAGCAAAGAACCGAGTACAAAGGTTCAAGGAAGGGGAAAAAAGAGGAGGACTAATAATAAGGACCAATATTGCTATTTGAAGTTTGCATATTTGAGAAATAATCACCAACCACTTGTTTTTCGTTTCATCTATTTTGATTATCTCTTCTACCACAATACTATTAAATGTTTTCACTCAAAAACTCCAAAACCACACAACATATGCATTGCATACAACCAGAAAAAAAATGCTACAACAATCACAATCAGAATCACAAACAACAAAACAGATTTTTCTCTTTCATGTGTTTGCCTCCTCCTTCCTTCCTCTTTTTCTACACTATATATTTCCATGGCGTCTTAATTCAAACGCATCAATAACAATTCTCCACTCAAGCTAGTAACAATAGTAAGCTGTCCCCATGGCAAGCGCCACCATTTACTCAAAACTGGGTGGCTTGCCACCAAAGATTGGACGGCACCATCCTAAATTTTCCCAATTAGCACTGACAAAAATTGAGCCACCAACGGCACAATTTAGGCCTAGTCTGACATTCACCGCCCACAGAATGGTTAGAAATCCTCAAGCTATGGTAACTGAGGTTTCTACCAGTGAACCAGAGGTAATTAGTCTTTCTCATTGTTACTAGTTACTACTCCTACCAATAGCATAATATGTGGCCCAGAGAGCCAAGTGAGGAGATAACAATTCTTCCGCATTGTATCTATAATTGTCTAGCATGTGTGGGACGGGTTCTAAACACACTCAGGATTAATGGCGTAACCGAGAGTCCAATATGATGCGTGCAAGGGCGGAGCCAGAATTTTTTTCCTGGGTGGGCTACCGCGCGGTACAAAATTTGTGATCTTATAAATAATTTGATTGGGGTTCGGGGGCTATGCCCCCGAGCCAATTTTTTTAGATAATTATATATTTTTCGGCCAGTTGCATATGTAAAACATGTATTTAATTACAATATTTTTCAATATTACAAGTAATAACACTATATTATATATATGCATACACTCCTTATTAATCCCTAATATTCCTTTCTAATCATAAATTTGTTACATATTTTCCCTTATCTTATACCTATAAAAAAAAAAAAAATTAGGGGGGGCTATAGCCCACCCTAGCCCAAACGTGGCTCCGCCACTGGACGCGTGGTTGGAGCGGGTCCTCATTAGTAAAAACATTAATAAATATAATCATAAAGCTAGTTCATTAAGGCTAATAACTCATTAAATATGATGTTATTCTGAGACCCCACAAAATTTATCACCCCTCTTTTGAATATCCCAGATCATTTGAGGGATTTATCTAAGGATAATACAATGCTTTTTGTAGGAAACCCTATACTAGAATGACAAAAGGTAAATGAGAGCATGATCTTATTAGAACCCAGAAGTGGTCCACAGAGTCACTGCACAAATCATTTGGTTTATAGTTAACAGATGACACCACATGGCAGTTGGCTCACATTACTATGCTGCCTTGTAAAGATGAGAATTGCATAAACCATGCTGAACTATCTATAAAAGAATTGGCAATACTCAAATAGAAAACTAAAACTTCCATCCCTTTATTTTTTGCACTCAGAAAATGCAGTCTCCAGCTCCACTCAGTGATGAGGAAAAGATGTTAGCAAACTATGTGCCCATCTATGTAATGCTCCAGGTAAGTAACTAAAAGATCTCTTTATAATCATGGATAAACAAAAACTTGTGTAGTACTAATCTAAATTTTGTTCTTCATTTCTCGTTTTGCATGGTGACAACAGTTGGGAGTCATTTCAAATGACAATGTTTTAGAAGATAAAGCTGGACTAGAGAAGCAGCTCAAGGAGCTGAGAGCAGCAGGAGTCGATGGGGTCATGGTTGATGTTTGGTGGGGGCTTGTGGAATCCAAAGGCCCTAAGCAGTATGATTGGAGTGCTTATAGAAGCTTGTTTCAACTTGTTCAACAACGTGGATTAAAATTACAAGTTGTTATGTCGTTCCACCAATGCGGTGGGAATATTGGAGATATTGTTAACATCCCGCTCCCCAAGTGGGTGCTTGAGGTTGGAGAAAAGGATCCTGACATCTTCTACACAAATCGGGCAGGTAACAGAGACGAAGAGTACCTCACACTTGGTGTGGATAACCTACCTCTCTTTGCAGGTCGAACTGCAGTGGAGGTTAGAATTTTGACCTCTTTTTTCCCCCTTTGAATAGTATATACCAACATCTTGTTCTAAAATTCTGCCTATGTGATATTATATTGTAAAACATATTGAAACAAAATCCATGTTTTCAGTACCCAGTCACTGCAGGAAGGCTTTCGAAACCGATAATGGTAATTTCTTGATGTATTTAGATCTACAGTGACTACATGAAGAGCTTTAGAGAGAGCATGGCGGACTTTTTGGAAGCTGAGCTCTTGACAGATATTGAAGTAGGGCTAGGTCCTGCAGGGGAGCTCAGATATCCCTCTTATCCAGAAACTCAAGGATGGGTTTTTCCTGGTATAGGAGAATTTCAGGTGAGACCAGATATTGATGATACAATGAACCATTTGTCCCCTGGCTCAGTCAATTGAATGTCTACTAGTCTTTAATTGATATAGGAAATTTAACAAATTATGCTATACAAATATTGCAGTGCTATGACAAATATCTTAGAGCAGATTTTAAAGAAGCAGCAACAATAGAAGGGCACCCTGAATGGGCTTTGCCAGATAATGCAGGAAAATATAATGACACACCTGGAGCGACAGAGTTCTTTGGATCGAAAGGGTACTTAACTGAAAAGGGAAAGTTTTTCTTGACTTGGTACTCTAACAAGTTGCTGGGCCATGGTGATCAGATCCTTGATGAAGCAAACAAAGCTTTCCTGGGTTGTAAAGTCAAGTTAGCAGCTAAGGTAAATCATGGAAAATGATAGTTATCTAACTTAACAAAAAATTAAAGCCCTTTACCATCCGATGTGACTCAACTATATCTTACTTCCATCCCAAAACAGGTTTCTGGAATCCATTGGTGGTATAAAGATGACAGTCATGCTGCAGAGCTAACTGCAGGTTTCTACAACTTGAACAATAGAGATGGGTATCGACCCATAGCAAGGATGCTCTCCAGGCATTATGGTGTTCTAAATTTCACATGTCTTGAGATGAGGAACTCTGAACAACCTGTAAATGCTAAAAGTGGACCGCAGGAACTTGTTCAACAGGTTAGGCTACTGTGGAAAAAGAAGAATTAAACTTGCTTAAGAATAGCTAGCGAGAAAAGAAAAACATTAAACATTAGTGAAAACTTAGCGTAGAATGCAAAAGTTGTCTTATTTATGCCTTCATACAACACCTGAAAAAGCTAGGCCGTTGGTCCTTTGCACAATCATTATGAGGGAATGATCTTTACATAAAAAGGCTTATTTTTTCCCTTTTTTTAAAAATAATACTGTAGAGTTAAAATATGCATTTTCATGTCATGAGTTCAAAACAGCGGTGACTGATATTCTAGACATGTATATGTAGGTCTTGAGTGGCGGCTGGACAGAGAATATTGAAGTTGCAGGTGAAAATGCACTCTCAAGATATGAACGTACAGCCTATAATCAAATCCTTCTGAATGCTAGGCCAAATGGTGTCAACAGAAATGGCCCACCTAAATTAAAGATGGTTGCTTTGACATACCTTCGCTTATCAGATAAACTATTGCAAAGGAAGAATTTCAAGATATTCAAAATCTTCGTGAAAAAATTGCATGCTGATCAGGTATATAATACCTTAACTGTACATTGACATAATTGTTCGTAGTGGAAGGAGTAAAACCCACTTTTAAATTATAAATCTTACCACAATATTGTCTTCCAGAATTACTGTTCAGATCCAAGAAAATACGGCAAGATTGTCCCTTTGGAGCGGTCAAAACCAAAGATACCAATTGAGGATCTTTTGAAAGCATCTGAACCCATCAAGCCATTCCTATTTGATGAAGAAACAGACATGAGTGTTGGCGGAACACTTGCTGATTACTGGGACAATCTTGTTGAGAAGATCACTTCTATATTTAACTGAGACAACAATGATGGCAAGATAATGCAAGTCTTAATTTTCAAGAACAGGTGCAAGTGTCATGAGACATATAACATGATATATAGGAATGCCAACTTCAGTCCAAGGGATGGAAATATGTCTCTCAATCGATCTTCTACTGTACAAAAGTCAAGTCTTGCCTTCAAGTTGAATGAAATTTCACAGATGTATGAAAAATAAAATTGATAAATGATGCTCAACCAATGGATTGATTTCCATTATATCACCAGCAATGCATAATTGTACCTTTTCTTTTACGGAAAGGACTGTTTTAACACTTCTTGAAACTCTTGTTCACCTCCAGTGAAAAACTTATATCAGCAAAAAGAGCTTAACCGAAATTGATCTGTAAATGTTGAAAAGAGTTCCGCACCACAGAACACAAACTAAATCACATGGTTAAACTAAAGAGAATCCCAGATGGGAATTTTCAATCACAAACGCATGTTATTGCTAATATCCCAACTCACAGCACACTAAAAGTGCATTACAGCAAAAGAGTTGCTCAAATTAAAATAAGTTTAGAAGCAAACAACAATAGTAAGGAATTCATTCTTAAACTCCCTTAGATCATCAAAGCACGTAACAAGATTTGTCGAAACAATGTCCACAAAACCGAATGATCAGAATGACCATCCACCAAATTATAAAGTTCATTCTGCAACAGATTGATAAACCTTAACTTTATCATAACTCAGTGTCAACGAAATATTAGTAATTGTTTTAACTATAGTCTATATATGTATATTATGAAAAAACATAATCATCTTGAGCATATTAAGAAGAAAATACAAATTAGATAAATGTATTTGAATAGTTAAATCTGCATTTTACACTTCTACCCCAAACATAGAATTGATTATTTAAATAATTAAATCACCAGTAATCGCCACAAGAACAAAATCCATCTTTGAAATGGTGAAATCTACGGATATCCCTCATTATAATCTCTCGAGAAGTGAGCTTAGAGATGAGTTTCGTCACTGTGTGGCAATCCCCACATACGCGAAGATTCTTGGTGATCCTAATTATGGTTCCTGGACTGGTGTTAATTAGAGCAAAAGCAACAGCTAATCTTTCACTATGATCCCAGAGCATCTTCTCTTTAACTTCGTCTTCAACATTATAAAACACAGAACTTAGATCAGGCTTATATCCATCCAACTTGAGTTGCTGAGAGAACTCTTTCAACTTTGCATAGATCTCTACAGTTTGCTGATGGGATTTGTCTCCAACCAAGAACCTATGAACCACCTTCTCTACCTCAACAAAGCTGCAGCCTGGTGCTTTCTTTAGTCTTTTTCCCCTTACCATGGCTCTCACCCTTTCAACATCATCCCATCTTTTCTCGGCAGCATATGTGTTTGCCAGACAAATATAGCTACCTACTTCCATTGGGTTCATCTCAATAACTTTCTGGGCTGAAATTTCGGCTAGCTGCACATTGTGATGGAGCCTACAAGCAGAAAGAAGTGCCACCCAGATATCACTGGTGGGTTCAACTTCCATCTTATTAATATATTCATATGCTTCTTCTAGATGCCCAGCTCGACCAAGAAGATCTATCAAACATGAATAATGAGCAAGTACGGGCTTGATATTATACCCCTTTGTCATGCCGTGGAAAATTTCTTTACCCTCGCTGACCAATCCTGCATGACTGCATGCTGACAAAACTGAAGTGAAAACGCCCTCATCCGGAATAATGTTTGCTTTCATTTCCTGAAAAGCAGAGATAGCCTCCCTTCCCCTTCCATAGAGCCCATATGCTGCAATCATAGCACTCCAAGAAACCAAATTTTTGTCAGGCATCTCCTCAAAAACAAATTGTGAACAAGCTAAACTCCCGCATTTAGAATACATGTCGATGAGTGCAGTACCCACCATTGCATTTGTACCAAACCCTTGCTTACTGATAAATGAGTGAATAGATAGCCCAAATTGCAAGGCTGTGACTTCAACACAAGCTCCAAGCACAGCCACAAGAGTTACTTGATCAGGAAAACCACGTTCTACTAACATTCGACAGAAAAGTCTAAGGCTTTCAAAAGCATCTCCATTTCTTGTATAACCTGAAATCGTCGAATTCCATGACACTGTATCTTTTTGTCTAACCTCATCAAAAAACCGCTTAGCCTCCACCATTGAATTGCAACTACAATACATTTCAATAAGAGAGTTCATTAAGAAAACATTATAGTCTACCAAATCATTACGTATGACATAAGCATGGATCGCCCTTCCCTGTTTCAGCGCTGCTAAGTCAGCACAAGCTGAGAGTATACCCAGAATAGTGGTGCAATCTGCAATGACCCCAGCATTTGTCATCATCTGAAAAACTACTAGAGCCTCTCTTGAGGCACCATTCTTCACACAACCCGAAATCACGGTATTCCAAGAAGTTAAATCTCTCTCAGGCATTCTATCAAACAGTACCCTCATCGGGTCCATATCCCCAAACTTAGCGTACATTGCAAGCAGGGAATTACTAACATAGATATCTGCCTCGAACCCATGAACAACTAACTCACAATGAACTTTCCTACCAATTTCATTAAGATGCAGATCACCACAAGCCTTTAGAACAAAAGGATACGTAAAATTATCTGGGTTTTGACCAAATATCATCATGTTGCGGTACAAAGCAAGGGTCATAATGGAATTACCATAGCAAGCATAGCCTCTAATCATGAAATTCCACAAGAATGAATTTTTCAACACAATTTGGTCGAAGATTAACTGGGCTTCGGCCATTTGGCCACAAATGGCGTAAAAGGCGGAGAGTTTGGTGCTGAGATAGGTGTTTTCTTTGAGAGTGCCACAAGTGAGCATGTGGGCATGGAGTTGTTGGCCTTCTTTCAAGGATTTGGCGTTGGTGAGTGACTGTAATAGGGTTCCACATTGTAGAGAAGTAAGTTTTTGCTTGAGAATTTTGGGAGTGTTTAGGAGGATTGGGTTTTGGGATTTGAGAATTTTGAGAGTGACAGAACCATTCATCAAGAGATGCAAGCTCTTGAAATTGGATTTGTGTAGAAGATGTTTTCACAAGAGTCTAGAGATAGTTAACATTTTCGCGAGCAACTTCACATTTGTGGCGGGCTTTTCCGTTTATGCCTCTTTTGCCTGTATTTCTTTTTCTTTGGAAGAAATAAAAAACCAAAAAGACTGGAATTATTGAAAAAACATCACCTAATTACTACTATAAGTTAACACTACTTGTTTATAGGGCGATCATACTGTCAAAGACAAATGATATTATTAGAATAAATAAATAATTAAACAACACTTAATATCTTAAATAATATTTATTATTTTAATAATATAATTTTTATTCCAACAACATCAACCTTTTTTTATAAAAAGAATTATTATTACACAATTTTTTTTTAATATTTAATAAGAATTTTTTGACTATCATGAGAGAGAGTCTAGTTAAAATATCAATTCTTCTTATAAATTATTTTTTTTAAAGAGTTTTTTTGTGAAATAAAATATTTTTTTACATGTATGATAATATTTATTTAAAAAATAGAATCCGTGTGTATTTATAATACTTAATACCTAATTCAATTTATATGTCAGTCATTTAGGTTGGGTTCCAACCTAAAAAAAATGATAATTTCTCTCTTACTCCCTCAAAATCTCCCTCTCTCTCACACATACATTGTTCTTTCCACGTCTCTCTCTTTCTCACTCCCCCCGAAAAACATGAAACATTCCAACGAACGAAATTCCCAACAGATAATCAGTAATTCCTTCCAATGAAACTTTTTTCAAATTTCAGAATTGAAGGTTCCTTCATCGTAACCATGCTTCACAAAAGAAATCAGGGTTTGTGTAGCTTTCATTATATCCGAGGTTAAAAAACAAAGGAGATTTTATATAAAATTTTCGTTGATCATATATAGCTTAGCTTTGTTTTAGCTTTGAATTGTTGGGATTTCTGGCAATGTTATTCTTTTCTGGGTTTTTGGTGGCATTGCATTGGAGCCGGGAAATTCATGAAAAATATTATTATAAGTTGTTTCTCCGTTATGTATATCCGATGAAATGAGAAGGACAACAATACGGAAATGAACGAGAGAAGGGTTCCTTCTTTTGTTCTTGTTGTTACATTTATTTGTGCATTGTTGGCTGGAACTTCTGAGGCTGGCCGAAGAATTGCAGAATCCTTTTTCGGAAAGAATATTCAAGAAATTGATGAAGATACGGTATGATAGGAGTTTCATCCTCTTTTTCTTATGTTACATATTTGCATAATTGCATGTATGAGTTGCTGCATAATGTGTGATTACAATGATTTTTTTAATAAATATTTTGATTTTTGAGAAAATTGGGATCTTTCATTTAATTTTGATAGCAAACAACGTGTTTGCTTCTGTTTCCATATGGTTTAATAAGCAATGTCATTTTTTGTTCCAGCTAATTTAATTGTTGAATGATGAGGGTTCAGATTGCCAACTTTGACCCTTTGGTGGAAATCAGCCAGACTAAAGTTTAATTGATGTTTGGATACAATCATAAAACTAGGAAGAATACGCAAAAGTTATACGATGGCCTATGAGCTGACAGAGTTCATTGTAGATGGCTGAAAAAGATACGGACAAACCATAAAGTTACTGATTTACATTTTTCAGTTTTTTATTTTGTTGCTCTCCATAGTTAAGTTGCAAGATTTTTCAATTTAATTTTTTTTTTAATGAGGATGTCTTTTCTTGATATATCCAAGAGCGCCAGGAGGGAGAGGGATAGAGAGCGAGGGTATAGTAGATACCATATTCGAGAGTTCCCACAAAGAAGCACGTGCGAGAGAGGAGAAACTGACTTGCTGTTCTGTTGAGTCTTGAGTTAAAAATGGAGAAGACATTGTTCATTATGCTGAATTTGAATCAGTTATTGCAATTTTATGTTGATATTGAACAGCCTTTCCTGATATGATACATTATGTTTACAGGCAGAGCAATTGTGGCTTCACTGCAGGGAAGAATTACTAGAAATTACGGATGATTTTAAATATATTGATTTGTATATACCACAGACAACAAGCAGCAGTGAGAATAAGGTTAATTCAGATATAGGATTGTTGACAAAGAGAATTATCCACAAGGCTATCATTGATCTGCCTCCCCAAGTAAAACATAATCTTCTGGATTGCCTAAACGAGGAAAGTTCTCCATCTATTTACTCTGAGAAAGAATCTGGGCTTATAAATTGGCTCGTCAATTGGCGCGAGCTGCTTTCTGACTGGTTTAGTGGCCCCAGAAGGTATCTTTTAAGAAAAAAAAGCCACCCAAAAAACCATAAACATAAACATAAACACACGCATAAACATAAACATAAACACAAACATACACGAGGAAAACATAAGGCAGCTCCACGTCGTGTTGTAGCTCCGCGTCCTGCTGAAGCTCCCACTCCTGCTTCAGCATCGCCAGCATTTGCTCCAGCACCACTTTATCTGGTTCCTGCCAGCTCCCCATATCCTGCTGAAGCTCCAGATTTCACTGCATCTCCCAATCCAGCTGAAGCTCCAGATTCCACTGCATCTCCCACTCCTGCTTTAGTATCACCAGCATTTACTCCAGCACCACTTTATCTGGTTCCTGCCAGTTCCCCAACTCCGACTGTGCACTCTCCTGTCAAGGTTCCAGAACCATCTTTGCCACCAGTTGTAAAGAAGTCACCTCCACCATTACCTGCCATGCGTCATCCACAGCCACATGCTGCTCCGCATAAACCATCAAAAAGTAAGGGCAACAGCAAGGAGTCCAATACTGCTGTTATTGCTGCAAGTTCCGTGGCGGCATTTGCCCTCATTGCACTTTTCTTTTGCTGCTGTCTTAGGCGTAGGAGGAATAGAATTGGCCCCAGAGATAGACAAAGAGATGATAAGCCTCTCCTTAACTGTTGCTCAAGCCATCATTCTGCTGGTATTTGTTTTGAGGTTTAGCTTTGCTATTAAAAAACTTCAATATTTATTGTATATCTGAGTAACCATTGATTTTACCTTTCAGGTTCTTCACAAACCTCCCATGATTTAGCAAATTCGAGTAAAAAAGATTTTAGTTCCTCATCTAATGTCAACAATTTGCCCATTAGGTCTGGTACCTCACTTGCTGAAGGGCAACTATCAGATGCTATGAAAGGTGCATCTGGTGACAGTCATGCACCATTACCACTCCCACCCGGAAGAACAGCTCCTCCACACGGATTATCAACTGCTCCACCCGTAAAATCAGCTCCTCCACCACCAAAACCTCCTCCTCCTCCAGCCCCTAAAGCTCCTGCACCTAGGGCTCCACCGCCTCCAAAGGTTGGTCGTCCTCCACCACCTAATCCACCAAAACCTGGTAGCTCTGGAAGGACTTCACTTCCTGGACCACATAGTCGAGGTCGTTCTTCTGTTGGCGAGAAAACTAACGAAACTAGTGAGTCTGACGGTCAAAAGGCAAAGTTAAAGCCGTTCTTTTGGGACAAGGTTCTTGCTAAACCTGATCAATCCATGGTTTGGCATGATTTAAAAGCAGGGTCATTCCAGTAAGGGTTTAGTTTGTGTCTCTTGTACATTAATCTTGCTAAAACAATTAATTTTATTAATCTCTAATGAACTGCTGAAATTTATTCTGAATTCACAGGTTCAATGAGGAGATGATGGAAAATCTGTTTGGTTATAACACTCCGGAGAAAAACAAAAATGACCGTAACTGTAAAAGAGACCCGTCAGCCTTTGAAGCTCCCCAATATATTCAAATTATTGATACTAGGAAAGCACAAAATTTGTCAATTCTATTAAGAGCATTGAATGTGACAACTGAAGAGGTCTGTGAAGCCGTCATGGAAGGTAGCTCTTCTATTTTTGATATTGTTCGATCATTAAGTTATATACATATGTATGTATGTGTGTATGTATTTGTATATAGTTGGTAGTCAAGGTCCGACATATTATATGTTGTACGGCTACTATAAAATACCGTTTGACATAAAATAGGTCGAATGTAGGCTACCAACTAACTGTGATTATGGATCATTCTTTTATATATATATATATATATATATATATATACACACACACACAGTCCCCTTCTCTAACGGACTGGTTCGCTGGCGAACCGGTCTATAGCGACAGACAGAACCGTCGCTATAGCATATGACGACACTTACAGGCCTAAGACGACGGTTTGCTATAGTGACAGATCTGTCGCTATATCTCTGTAAACCGTCGCCATATGCTATAGCGACGGTTCTGTCCGTCGCTATAGGCTAGTTCGTTTTTGGTTCGTTTTTTCCGGTTCGTTGGAGAATTTTTTCGTATATATATATATATATTATGTCATCAGCATTGCCAAATATACTTGCGTTTGAAATTCTTTTGGGCCTCCAGATTAGCTACGACTCTTTGTTTCCTTTTTCTTTTCCCCTTTTGAGGAAAATGGAAAGCGGTTGCTTCTGTAACTTATAGGTTTCCAAAGAATATTCATTTCAAGCTCTTCATCATGAATGTCATACTGCAGCAAAGGTATGTGGGGGGAGAATAGTAAATCAACGTTGTGCTCTTCCATAAATTGGCATGGTAAGGTGGTTTGAAGCAAAAGAAGGAGACACCGAAATATTAACTACAGATATCTATTAGGGCTTAGTTTTGGAGGCATGTCCTCAGTGTTGATTATTGTGGCAAATCTTTTAGTAATTAAAACATAATTCTTTTAATTAATGGTTTATAATTTTTTCATAGGAACTCTTTTTGTTGAATAACTAATCAATATCCTTGTAAAACTGGAGATTCATACATGTGGATCAATGAGATGTGTCTCTGTCTATTGCAGCCTCTTTATATTTTTTCCTTCTAAAACTTCTGCGATTCTGTTGTGCTAGGGCATACAAAAAAGAAATCTGTTAGTTTTATTCTTTATGGTTCTGTAGTTGCAACTTCGTAGTGGGATACTTGTTTCATTATTGGTCAACAGATTATGTAAATAATAGTGCTTATTGTCCTCTTATCATGCTCATTTATTTTTTCTACACTGACCAGAACTATACAAGGAAAACATAATTGATAATAGGCTCAATGTTTGGTATATGCATTGCTCATCACCAAAAGGTTATAATTATTATACTGGTGACTGTCAGTAGTTTCCTATTGTGATTTCTGGGTCAAATGCATTAATTTGCTTATTCCTTTTTTCATATAACCAGGTAACGAGCTTCCTACAGAGCTCATTCAGACTTTGTTGAAGATGGCACCGACAACAGAAGAAGAGTTAAAGCTTAGGCTATACAGCGGGGATCTTTCTCAACTTGGACCTGCTGAACGGTTCCTCAAAGTCCTGGTTGACATCCCCTTTGCCTTCAAGCGTCTGGAGTCATTGTTATTTATGTGTTCCATTCAGGAGGAAGCCTCAACCTTAAAAGAGTCCTTTGCAGTTTTAGAGGTATATATTCAACTTTTAAAAAATTGATGTCTTGCAAAAATATGTCTAACTAGCAGAATGCAAATGAGTATAGTATTTATTTTAGCAAGCCACTCAAAATTTTATGTGGCAGTTTTATATCTGTCAACACCTCTCCGTTATTATTCATATTTCCTTTAAGATTAATGGTGAGTTTCCACAGCTGGTGACACTATATATTAGATGGTGACATCCAGATTGGGAACAACAAAACAGTTCTTTTGAAGAGCACTATAAGTAATATTTGTTGGGGAGACCACATGCTCTATATATAATAGTAATGTTGCTTGAAGAAATAGTTTTGGTCATATAACCCCCTTCAAATCACAGGTAGCATGCAAGGAGCTTAAGAACAGCAGAGTTTTCCTGAAACTCCTAGAAGCAGTTCTCAAAACGGGCAATCGTATGAATGATGGTACTTACCGTGGTGGTGCACAAGCATTCAAGCTTGATACACTCTTAAAACTATCAGATGTTAAAGGAATTGATGGCAAAACCACACTCCTTCACTTTGTTGTTCTGGAGATTATTCGATCCGAAGGCATAAGAGCTGCACGTAGAGCAAGAGAGAACCATAGCATTACAAGCGTGAAAACAGAAGATCTGCTCGAGGATTCTACTCAGGAATCGTCAGAATACCATCGCTCCCTTGGTCTTGAGGTTGTCTCCAATTTAAGCAATGAACTTGCTAATGTAAAAAAGGCAGCAGTCATAGATGGCGATACGATAACGGCAACTGTTTCCAGACTTGGCCACTCACTAAAAATATCTAAAGACTTCCTAAACAATGAGATGAATAGCGTAGGGGATGAAAGCGAGTTCCGCGATACACTTGCTAGCTTTGTGCAGCAGGCAGAAGATGATATAATATGGATACTAGAAGAAGAAAAGAAGATAACTTCTCTGGTCAAGAGCACAGCTGATTACTTTCACGGGACTCAAGGAAAAGACGAGGGATTGCGTTTGTTTATGATTGTTCGTGATTTCTTAGTAATGGTAGATAAGGTATGTCAAGAGGTGAAAAACTCGGCAACAAATCCAATTAAGATTCCCAAAAAAGAAGCTCCAAGTGCATCACCTTCTGGTGAATCTCACCAGCCGCCTTCACCAAGTGTTCAACAACGCCTATTTCCCGCAATCAAGGAGGGGCGGAAGGATGATTCCAGTTCATCTCCATAAATTCCAGTTCAAACAGGTATGCAAGATTTTATTGCTTCGAAAAAACATACTGGATTTCCTTTTGGAGGAAATATATTAGTTGTAGTAGGTATAATAGGAGGAGGAATGTTAGTGTGCTGTGCTCCCAAGCAATTTCCAAGGAAAACTTGGGTTATAGTTGAAATTTACTACTACAATTAATGGAACTTCTCATTGAAGTTTGATGACATGGTACAGAGGGATCAGTACAAGAATATTCTTTTGTTTCTGGAAGAAAGCGGGGACCAATCTGTAGCACAAACTCTAGCTGTAGGAGGAGGAGGAGGAGGAGGAAAAAGACTAGTGTATAGTATGACCACACAACACGTACAACTAAATCTCAAGTCACTTGTAGTTAGTTATTGCTATGCTCCGCAATACCACTACCACTATTTGGATTCAGAATTCAGATCCATTGGTTAAAGCGACTTCCATTGTATATGAAAGATTCAATTTTTTTAATTCTTCTTCTTCTGTCTCGGGTATGTTTGGTTATGATTTGCTTGTTTTTAAGTGGGTAAACGGAAGGTGTATAAAATTGAGACCGTGCACCATTTTCTGTTGAGCAAAACAAATTTCAATCCCTATGCGGAGGATGCTAAATAAAAAAGTGTTTAAAATGAATATAAGGTCAACATTGAAACAATTATAACACTTAATTTTTGTTATGATAATGACAGCTTCATTTAATTTTCTTATGAAATTAAAATTTATTAGGGCATATTTTTAATATGTTTTTTTTAAAGATTTAAATTTCGTACTCTATACGTTCCAAAATATAAAATTATTATAATATTTTAAAGTTTTCAAACTCTAAACTGACATAAATTCATTTAATTTAAGTACGATGAACGTTGTGAATTATCTAAATAATACTGTTAATTATAAGATTTATTATTTTATAATTCTTAATAAATCTCATCAATTTTAAAATTATTAACTTTCAAAATCGATAATAATTTTAAAATTAAGGAAGTATTAAATTAAATACTAGAAATTACCATAAATGATATTATAATTTATTGTGATCGGTTATTATTACTAAACACACCTATGTATAATATAATGAATCAACAACTAATTACATATTTTAATACACTATTTTATAAATTAATTTTTATAAAATTATTTTATCTTCGTCGCAATACTCGAAACTTAATAGGTACAATACTTAATTCAAATTCCCGGCGGTAAGAAATCAGCAGATAAAATAACCACCAAGCAAAAAGAAAAAGATAAGCAAAAAATAACCGCGCCTCTTCAAGGCGGTTCAAGCTGGCCTATATATATACACGTAACAAGAGGGCAGAGAACCCAAAAACCCTTCCACTTCTTGCCGCTGTCAAAACATAAAACCCTACCCTGGAGAGACAATGGCACGAAAGCAATCCCCTCATCTGAATGACCTTCATGCTGCTTCATCTGATACTGATACTGAAATAGAGGAAGAAGTCTCAACCGATGACGAGGAAGAAGATCAGCAACAGGAATCCATGCACCAAAAGTCTGACGACGGAGAATCTGAAGAGTCTGAAGAAGAACCTGTTCAGAAAAAACCCTTATCAACCCCAGAACCCGAATCAAGTGATTCCGATTCTGATGAGACCCAAAACTCTCCTACCGCCTCTGCTTTTACCGTCAGACCCATTATCTCCAAGCCGATGGAAAACTCCCCCAAACTCAAGAAACCCACATCGAAATCCACCCAACTGAAGCCATCTGCTAAGCGCCCAGCTGGGACTGAGCAGAATGACAAGGATTTAGGGAAAAAGAAGAGTAAGGTCTCGAACGGGGATGGGGAGGATGGTCCAATCGAGGAGAAAAAGTCTGCAATTAATCGGCTATGGAGCGAGGACGATGAAATTGCGATACTAAAAGGGATGATTGATTACCAGTCCACGGAAGGGGCTGACCCGTATTCAGATATGGCTGCATTTCATGAGTTTGTTAAGGGATCGCTTCATGTTGATGTTTCGAAGAATCAGTTGTATGATAAGATTAGGAGGTTGAAGAAAAAATATCAAATCAATTCAGAGAAAGGGGAGAATGGTAAGGATCCTGTCTTTTCTAGGTCACATGAACAGAACTCATTTAAGCTTTCAAAAAAGATTTGGGGTGGTGGAGATGGTACCAATGTTAATGGAGTGGATGATAGTAAGGTTAAGAGCAGTAAGAGGAAATATAAGAAGGATGGTAAAGTGGTTAACAATTCTGTGGTGAAATTGATGGAAAACAAGGAGGTTGTGTTGCAAGAGGCAGTTAAGGATGAAAGTAAGGAGGAAGAGAGAAAGGATAATTGGCCGAAGGAGGTTGTGTTGCAAGGGTCAGTTAAGGATGAAATTAAGGAGGATGAGGGAGAGGATTTTTGGTCAATGTATCCTCGATTGAGAGAGTCGTTGGAGTCAGATACATCTATCTATTTATCATTGCCAAAGGATGCAAAAAATTTTGTGAAGGAAAGAATTAGCTTGATTGGGAGAGACAAGGCGAATCAGTTGGAGGAGAAATGGAAGGATATTCGTGTAATGGAATGTAAGTTGTATGCTAAGCGGTTAGAGTTGATTCATGAGCAAAGTCAACTGGTGGTGGACAAGATGTAGCCTTCAAACTCTTAATCGTGGCTGAGGTAATTGTTAGTTCAAGATTTAATGATGCATTATATTAAGGTAGTAAGTTTAATCTGCAAGGCCATTGTTTTGGTATGTTTCATGGCTTCAGAATTTTGGTTAGAGCTGTTAAATGCTTATGTTTAGCTCTAGAATCAGGCCATAACGGTTCTTTTCATGGTGAAGTTATATTTTGGTACTACTATTTGGTTTTCATTATGTCCCAAACTTAGTTTAATGTTTTAAAATATTAGATTTTGCAATTTAGCATGTGCTTGTGTTTTTGTGTTTGCTCTGTCCGTGGATGATCTGTTTTCGTTGTTCTCTCAGTCCTGCTAATAAGTGAGTCCTAGTAATAGGTTTTATTGTGTCCATTGTCACGTACATCTTTATCACCACAGGAAACAGAAGAAAATTTCTCAAGAATAATTCAATAAGAACAATGAGACAGAAGCAGCACAATTATCACTGCAGTCAAATTGTTAAGAAACTTGAGAGGTCTCCACACAATTGAATTTTGTGTGAGATATTGAATCTTGAAATTTTATAAACAAGTAAACTCTTGCTCATATTGTTTCTCAAACAATTATTCCATTAAAATTCCAGTGATGATACACATTTGAAATTTCCTGCTTCTCAATTTGAATTTCCCTTCTATCCGTCGTATACAAGACCCTTGCATTCTATCATGATTCATGAAACTAGGCCACTCAATGAATAGTTAAGTGAGTTTATGTCTTGTCTGCAACTTACTTGTGCAGTATTCCGAAAAGTATAAACTCAAAGGTGAAAAGTTTATAACTAATGCTGCATTTGAATTGTACAAATCAAAGTGAGAATGGAATGGCTCATTCCCATGAAATGAAAAAAAAATGTGTTTGATTGTTCCATTGAAATAGAATGAACCATTCTAATTCTTGCCAAATTGATGATTTTCATTCCTTGCAAGAGTCGTGATTCCATTCCCTTTTTTATTACATTCCTACATTAATTCTATTCCTAAAATCTAAACTTAGATAAACTTGGAATGATGATGATTAAATTTCCTTATATGCACCTTTTTGGGCAAACTCAATTGGACAAAGGGATGAGGAAATGCATGGATATTGTTGCGTGGCAAAATATAACTATTTATGGGTCAAAACTAAGACAACTTCATGTCTTCCAATGTCCGCTCCTTGAGCTTGTGACGTACAATAGTTAGTTCTTTCCCCTTCTCTGGTAATTGAGGAGCCTGTAAGGCTGTAACATACAATAGTTAATTCTTTCCCCTTCTCTGGTAATTGGTGAATTATAACGCTAATCAGGCCAGTCGTCACAGGGAGGAGATGTGGTTGAGAGTATCAGAGACAAGGGAAAGGGATTGTTTTGGAGCATTTGGTTTTCCAACAAATGGTATGCATTAAAGAAGAGAACTTGGTGCAAACCCAAGCACGTTGAGCCCAGTTTTCATGGATTCTCCTCGAGATTGGAGGATATTTGAGAATGTCATTTAACCAATTTGAGAGTTTATTTTCTGTCAATGTCAGCATGGATTTTGATCTCTGGGTTTATTTGGTAATGGATTCTTGAGGTGCATAATAAATTAAAAAACCACCGCCATTATGGGAAAATAAAATCTAATAGGTGGGTTTAACATGGCAAAATTAAAAAGGAGTTGGTTTAAGTATTGAGAATAAGAGATATTTGTATGGTTGAATGTAGTTTAATAGTTTGGACTTTCGACCTATATTTTTATTTTAGATGTAGGTCTAAATTATGTTAATTCGTGTTATAAAAAAGTTGGTGTCCAACCAAATAAGTTGAGATATGATTTAGAGCATCCTTTTTAGGGGGTGTTTGATAAAAATTGAATAAATTTGAATCTGAATGAGATGAATCTGAATCTGAATGAAAAAAGTTATTTGATAATTGACATGTTACAGAATTTTATTATTTTACCCCTTTAAAAAAATTTAAAATTGTTGTAAATTTATTTAATATTACTTAATATAATAGTATTTTTTTAAATTTTTTTAATTTTTAAAATATTTTTTTTACTTATTCAGCCATTTAGCTAAAAAAATCTGACTTAGTCATTTAGCTCAATTATCTGACTGATTCAGCCATTCAGACCAAATCAAACGCACTGACCAAAACAAACGCACTGTCCGATTCAGCCATTCAGCTCTAAACAAATACCTCCTTATTTGATCTTTTTGAATTCCATATTCAAAGTTTCGGATTTATTCAATAACAAGAATCGATTCAATACATCATTGCTTATGCACCTATTGGTGCTATATTGAATTTGAATCAGATTTGTAAGTTATTTAGCGGCACCCAATTGTTTGATAGCAAATTACCCATGGAGCAACATTCTATACGCCCTCTGTTTCACAAAAAAAATAAAAAAAATAGAAAAAAAAATTTATACATAAAATTTGTGAATATTAAGGATGTATTTTTACTCAGTTTAGTACGTTCTTAAACCAAATGCATGATTAGCAGATAACTTGACAATAATCAGTCACAGAAAGAGATGCGATTTAGCTGATTAATTTGTTCTCCTTACTAAAGTCGTCATAAATTGTACTAGTAGGTGGTAGTTCTTTTCATTACACGTGGATCTAAAGTCATTTTAGCTTGAAAAGGGATGGTTGAGTAAAGTAACATCACCAAGATTAAATAGACAAAAGAATAGCAAAAGGTAAAGCGAGAGATTAAATAATAAAGGAGTGAGAATAATTATAATAATTCTCCATTCCTTTATTTACTCGGTGAGGGCAGCAGTGGCAGTCACGTAATAGGCCACAGAAAGGAGGCCATGAACCATGCAAAGAATCCCTCCAATTGATAGAAAATGGTGATGTGTGAAACCACATGAAGCCCTTGACTTTCTGTTTGATGTCGTCCCAATTACTAGCATGGATAATCCGACGGCCAGTATAATCCTGATCAATCGTAGTATAGTTTAATCAGATATGAATTTCACATGAATTATTAAGATCAGTAAAGTCCATAATTATATATATCCAATATGTTCGTTCATACCCGGTGCACTTCAAATACTAGCAGAGTTGGAGAGTGTCCGATATACACCGTGCCTAACCTCTCTTTCCTAGAGACTATTTCCAAAAGGACCAAAACTTGAAACCATAACTACAACATTCAAAACCACAGCTCCAAGCAGTAATCCTTACTTTTGATTAGTGTTAGTTAACCCAATCAACTAACGGATACTCTTACTCTTTGTAACAATCCATAGTTAATGTGGGATTGGATTTTATATTAATTCGTCACACTCTAGACTGTATATACATATACATATATATATATATATATATATATATATATATATATAAACTTAATTCATTACCTTTTTATTGTATTTGTTATAATAAGTGTTATATTCGTTGTTTTTGTCATCTAACGTCCTTTTGTGGGTTAGTGTAGATGAAATATTCGTTATAATAAATTTAACAGAAACTATAAATTTACATAAAGTCAATGATGTGATAATTTCATGGAACCCAGATTCGTTAATGACAGTTGGAACTTTATTTTTTATTTTTATGTTAATGAATAAGAACTTCATTTGGTCATGAATACCAGTTATAAAAAGAATACAAAAGCAAAGACAGAGAAATAGAAAATATGTGGATAAGACATTGTACGTAGAACAAATGAAAGACATTATTAATTAATTAAACTGAAAAAAATGTGCATACATACCATGTAAAGAGGAGGCATGCTATTGATAATTGCCTATTAGGAGAAGCTTTTTCAAGATCTTCTCGAGTACAAACATTGCACCCACCAAGCAAGTTTGTAAGCACATGGGCTACACCTAGAAGAACGGCTGCAGCTAATCCTAACGTGAAGGCTTCATGACTTGGTTCTTTGCACTCAAATATCCATAGCCGTAAATGCTTCACCTGACGATATTATGCAGATAAATGTTTTAATTTTATAGATAAGAGAACAAGATAGATGTGTTGTTGTACAATTTTTTGGCCAGTAAAAGACTAATTAACCATAACCAAGTACCTGGTTTTGAGCCGCTTCGGCTTTAATCCCCAGAATTCCAGCAATTATATCTAGTGATATGATTAAAAGACACACAAAAACACCAACCATTTTGGCCATTTTACTGGAATATTATGAGGATCTCAAACAACAAGAAGAAGAAGAAACAGGGTTTAATACTTAGACAGGACGACTGGGCATATGTGAAGAGAGTGAAGTAAGAATATATATATATATATATTGTGTAGGTATGTATAAGTTAGCAAGTAAATATTTATAAAGAGATTAGGAGGTGGATGATGCAAGGAAAAGTTCCTTTTGTCAATAACATTTATAAGTGCCAACTTAACTTTATTTTGCTTTGGTATGTAGTATAGTGTGGTAGTGCTTCCTTTTATTTTTTCCCCTCATCTTTTAGATTCTTTTGGTGGGAGTGAGAAGGAAAGTAGGGTATAAACCAGCTAAGAAGGGGCGTGCATATAGATATAGGCATCTTGATGTTAAAAGGTGAATTGAAAATCGCTGGAAATAAAGGGGCCTTTTGTTTGACTCTTAATAGGGTTTTATATGCTGATTAATCAATTTAATTAGATGTAAAAATAATTAAATGAGACTAATAAAACCATATATTGAGATTATTAATACTCATAATTGAACATAAAGTATATTTGAAATGAAAAAAAAAATTAATATTTCAAGCTAACCTCATGCCATTTGAAAATTAACACTCCATGCCTGGATCTGGAGAAAAATGGCTACCAAGGAGTGGTGTTGGTATTGGTATGGACGAACTAGCTTTCGAAAGTTGGATATCAGGCCCAAACTCTTTTAGCAGTTAGTTCAGTTCACCTAATGGGCCTCAGGCACCGCCTAGTTTCCTGACTTCCTGCATAGAATGGACTAAATTGTCGTTTATTTTATGGGCTAGGCCCCTTCTATGTACCAAAAATAAATTCAAGAAGAGTGGAATTTGCATTGCACAACACATTATGCATATCTTCATTGGCTAGTGTCATAGTTGTATTGAATGAATTGATTAACTAGTCAATTATTCCGAAAATTTCTCGTGAAATTCAGAAAAGGAAATTATTATGAGACCTAAACCCGAAAGGCATTAATTAAAAATTAATAGTCCTTAGTATGGAGAAATACTAAAATTAGTCCATTTATCAGTCACCCCAATATGTTTTACTCCTACTACTAGCTGAGAATACGAGCGAGTATATAAATAAAATTTATTTCAAATTAGATTAAATCAAGAAAATTAATGATCACATATATATACATGTATATATATATATATGTACACTTAATATTAACCCCCCCCCCCACCCACACACACACGTGTTGTATTATTTTGAGCCACAATAATCGTCTGGAGTAGTACGGCAAAAAAGGAGTTTGGATAGGCGAATCAAAAAATTTGTGGGGAACGGAGAAATAAATAAGAAAGACGCAAGGAAGATTATCATATAGTATCATATATCAAAACAAATTCAATTATACTCATTGCCTTCACGTAACTAACAATACTACTTCCCTGAGTTCTGCTTAAGGCTCACGTCAGAAAGATCACCGGCCTAGCTATTCTTTTGAGCTAGATTAGACTGACCCTATGAAACCAACCCCCAAAATCATTAGCATAAGGACCTACCCTACCTTCCCCGTGGCAGTGAAACTACAAACTGAAAGACGCGCGTGGAATACACGTGTAACAAAAAGCAAGTAACAGAGAGAAGCTAGCTAGGCAGAGAATATCCATTAGAGAGAGAATCAATAAGCATTCTCTGTTGAGAAAAACCCAGCGATTATCTCCTTGAGTAAAGCCAACTGTTCGATCGAGAAAACGCACAAGCCCTGGGAATACATTATCGTCTGAGCCACCGGCGAGTTCACCAGAACCTGCAAAAGCTGGCTCCTGTTCAGCCTTCCCAATCCACCACCAAACACATCCACATTGCTAGGGTTTCGACTCAGAAAACTATTCGGAGATGAATAGTGAGGCATGGCCTTGAGGATGCTAACTTGCGCCTGGAGGAACTTGACGTACTTGTACGCCTCCTCAAGCATCGTCGCCATGTCCATCTTCTTGTCGCAGGGCAAAACCTTCTGCAAGCACCGAGTCTTCTCGCTGAGCTTCTGGCTTCGCTGACGAGCCATTGAAGTCCGCCGCACGGTTCCCGGATCATTAGTTGCTTGAACCTCCGGCGAGGCGAAGAACTTCGACATCTGGAAGTTTCTGATGAAAATTGATTCCAGAGAATACGGATCATCGCTCGGAGGCGAAAGCGATTTGACTCGCTTCCGAGATGACTCAGCGATAAGATCCGACTCGTTTTGAACAACATTTTCGAGAGAGCACAGCTCCCGTAACAGCTGGAAGCAGCTGCTCGAATATTCAGTGGGAGGATGTGAGATTTCCGAGAAGAAGTTAAAAGGTTCGGCGGACACCTGATTGAACTCAAAATCATTGTTCAACGACTCGTGTTTGGGCATTTTGAGCTTGTCGTCGGCCATGAAATCGATTGACTTGAGCTTCTGATCATCAAGATGAGGCAGCTTGTGATTATCCTGAATCGGCGTGAAATCATTGCCGAGGAAGCCGAAAGTTTCCGGTGAATCTGTAATGGGAGAGGAGGTTGTTCCGCAGGCGTAGTCGAGAAGTGGCAGCAGAGTTTTCTCCTCATTAATGCTCAGCAAGGACTGAAAACTCATACCAGAGTACATAGTATAAGGATCGTCGGCAGGGAAAGATACGTCGGTACTATTAAACACAGACTGAAAATCTCTATCCATATTGCTCAGATACAATTAGACAAATCTCTACAAAGGCAATGGTATATGTGTGTATGTATATAGAGGCAGGGAGTGGATATATATATATATATATGTATCTTGACGAATAGATAGATATATGTAATTGGTTGGGGAGGGCCGTTGGAGAGAGAGAGAGAGAGAGAGAGAATGCACGTGGCGTTTGGGGAGAGGGTTCTGTAAGTAATCGTACGTACAATCATTATCGGGGAGAGGGTGTGAGGCGGCTAAAAAAGAGACTGCACTAATCTGCTATACAAGGACCTCCGTATGTGCACTCCCTGCTGCAAAACCGACAAGTGCCGGTGGCTCTTGCCGTTTTCAGGTTAAAGCAACGTCCGTACTGATTTTGTTTAGCTGTGTCTCGTGAATATTATTCCAAGAAATTAATTTTCGCGGTTTTTGGAATTACCGTCCCGTCGGATGAGTATAAAGGAATTTGATCCAACGGGTGGAGGAAGGCGTGTGGCTGACTTGTGTGTCTGGCACTCTGAATTTTGTCACCAAGTAAATTTACGTGTATGACCCTAGTAACCGATAATGTACCCAAAACTGCTATACTTGATAGGGAATGGACCGAGTTGTTGAGCGTGGGGAAATTCAGGGCCTACTACTACCACTACTAGGCAGTAGCTGTTGGGTACCAATTTCATAAAATTATCATCAAACATTACTAGTTTGTAAGTAAATTTTTTTATAACATATGTATGTTGCATGCATTAGCTAACAAAAAGGAAATTAAATGAAAAAATAATTATGAGTGTATCGTTTATGAACTTATATTCAGTCAAGTGATTGACAACTTCATAAAATTCATAACCTCTACTTGAGTTAGTTTCGACTGTTTAAGAATGAGACTCGATAATCTAAACAAACTGCTACTACAGTAATCGTAACATATTAAACCAAGTTATGTAGAGACATCAAATTTCCAGACAACAAAGAAAAAAGAAGAGCATCCCAAATAAATTAATAAATAAACCAATCACGCCCATCCTCATTTAACTAATCATTAAGTTCAAGTATTACTTTGAACATGTCAATGCATTTAGAACTTTATAAATTTCTAGGGTGGAGGGGTGGGGAGTAGGGGGAATTATCTCGTAAAAATCCAGCAATTAAGGCGCCAGCCGGTTTACAGTGCTGTCAGTCCCTTCCATATAAGTATCAGCGCTACATTTTCAAACTTATATGCCTTGTTACACAAGCAGGCCAACCTGCTCGGCATGTTTTTATCTGTTAACCCAGACTGAAATACACCCAAGAGAAAAGGGTAAAATATAATATAAAAAAATACTAGTTTGCAAGCAAGTAGCAAGCAGAACTTTTAAGAAAAAATATTTTAGAAAAAAAGGAACACATTGAGTATGAGACCTCAAAAAGATAAAAGAGTCTACTGAACAAATTTTTTTTACTCCTTTCCATTTCTCGTTAGGTTATCATTATAAGATTAAAAATAAGAATGAAAATCACTGCAACTACCCAATAATGAATTACATATTACAAACCTAAAAATAACGAGGAAAAAGAACTGTACACAAGAATGAAAAGCAGCTGCGTAATGGAGGGGTGCTTTGGAATAATAGCCAAACCCCTAAAAAGAATGGGCCTGCGGTAACCAAATATCAAAAAACATCCCTGAAACAATAAGAAAAAAGATCCCTACTCGTCATATTGACAATGCGCAGCCTCTCAAATAGTCCCTGCTGAAACTACCTATCCCACATGGCCTGGAAAATTGGAGGTCTGTGCTTCAACCAATGCAACAACTCCTTGTCCAGTGGAGCATTATCTAAAACAGCATCCAGCATTGGGCTGCCAATAACCTTTGGAGTATTCTCAAATGACCAAATGCCGTCCTTCGGCCATGGTCTCTGCGACTGCTTCTCCTGCCAAAGCACACAACAATTATATAAGTTAATGCAAAAGCTACCCCTAGCCAGGATATAAATTAGACAACATAGATTCAGGTCAATCAAATATAAATAACTTTGAAGCAACTTCAACTTCCATACCAGCAATTATAGACTCGATATTTTCTACTGTTTCAAGTATAAGCTAACAAAAATTATAAATAATAATAAATATATTACAATTAATTGTTTAATTACTGCTCTTGCAATGCTCTCAGCTTTTTCTATTTTCAAAATTGGTACTTACTCCCTCTCCTACCTATAAACACACCAACTTCTTGAATTGGACCCTTGATTCCAGACACTTACTATAATCCTCTTATGAATTTTCCAACCACAGTAGAAAAGAATATATGAATCCAATTGACAGCTGACTGATTTACCAACCCGTCTACGTAGTTCCAGGAATAAATAAATAATAACGAACCAAAATGAAAAAACTAATAATCCCCCCTCCACAAAAACCCAAACCAAAAAAAAAAAAAACAATGTTATAGACATGCGACAATGAGGACCCCTCCACAAAAACCCAAACCAAAAAAAAAAAAAAAACAATGTTATAGACATGCGACAATGAGGACACCTTGACAACATATATTCCAGTATTTAAGTATGTAGAAATCAACAACTGCAACCCCCCCCCCCCCAAAAAGGGGCAAAATGACTCTTATAGTCCTTCTACTCTTCCCCTAGTTTCAGTTGTATCCTTAATACAATTTTTATTCCATAGTTGTCCCCTGTAAAAAAAATTAGGTGAAGAATGTTGTCCTTAGTAAGTGAGAGGAAAAGTCACGACTTTATCTACGGTCTACCAACCCGTCTAACGTATTTCCAGGAATAAATAAACAATAATGAACCAAATGAAAATAACTAATAATCCCCCCCCCCCAAACCCCCTCTTTCTCCACAAAAACCCAAACAAAGAAAAACCCCGAAGTTATAGACCGTGCAGCAATGAGGATGCCTTGACAACATATATTCCAGTATTTAAGTACATAGAAATCAACAACTGCCCCCCCTCTCCCCTTTCTTCCCCCACAAAAAAATAAAAAATATATGGGCAAAACGACTCTTCTAGTCCTTGTACTCTTTCACCAGTTTCAGTTGAATCCTTATACAATTTTTATTACATAATTGTCCCCTGTAAAAAATAAATTAGGTGATCAATGTTGTCCTAATTGGTAAGTGGGAGAGAAGACATGACTTTAGGGGTGAAAAATGCCAACGTAGATTTTCAGCTGGTCCAAGTGGTAAATGAAGGATAAACCTTTTTTTCATATCGAATTCGAAATGCGCCAAGTCTTTTCCTATTTCCCGTATCCCCAACGAATAAATCAGGCTAAAATTAATTTGGGTAAAATCAAAAGCCCTAATTTATCACTGCAGAAGCTTCAAAGTTCAAAGCAACTACCGTGGAGTCATAATTTAGCATAATCACAGTTAAATATTTGATTAAATATTATTTTGATCTTTTTTGGGATTTATTTTCATTTTTATTTTGAAATTAATTATGAAAAATTATGATCTTTATTGAAATCTGGTTTTGGAATGGTCTTAATTTATTTTATTTTGAAATTTTTTATGTAGAAATTGGATTCGTCATTACCTCTCACACCTACTAAGGACAACATGTTCACATAGAAAATCATATGCGGACATTCATGAAATAAAAATTATATTTAAGACTAAAATGGCCGTTTTACCCCCAAATTTGTGAACGTTCACCTGCAATGTGCTCTAATATTCTGAAAGACAGTGAATTACTGTTTATCAATCATTTCATATCTTTAATGCATATTATAACTTTGATTGGTATTTTGCAAAATATCCTCATATTTACATACTGGTTGCCGACCATTACATAATTAAGGCAAGGCTGGGTTCGGAACAAGACTCTTTGGGTTGAATCATGTGAAATTGATATCCATGTAACCTTTAACCTAACAAGAATCCACTTGAACTATTCTCCATCCACAATAATGTAATATAAGGTTTGTCATAGTCAAGGAGATTGGTTCAGCCAAAAGAATTGGTGTTCCATTGCACCACAATAATGAAAATAATGTTCAATTTAACAGCCCCTAAACACCACTATATCACCATTTAATATACCAACTCCTCCATAGTCAATAGAACTGACCAACCAAAACAAATTTTTTTACAATTATAAGGCAGGTCAAAAGACAAAAAGTAAACATTAAAACAATAGATGATTGCAGCATGGGTAGGCTAAGGTGATGTTGGGGACAATTCTAATCCTGAATCTGATTTTTATATTATCACAATTTCAAGGGGGTAGAGGGGTGTTTACTCATCCTTCAATTAAATAAGAAATGAAATATATAATGTACAAATATATAAATAAAGCTCACCATCCTTGCCAGCATAAGCTTCAGAGTTCTTGGGCCATAAATTCGATGTCTTGATGGCTTGTTGACCTTGGCATAAAAGGAACCAATATCGGGTAGAGATAAACAACCTCTGCTCGCTCCAGCTAGGCTACCATCTGGTTCCGCATTAGTTTGGTTATGCCAAAAGATCAGCTGCCCCAGGCAGTAATTTTCACCATAAGTCTTACAATACTCATGGAAACCTGACCCCAATTTATCACTGTACTTGGGGCCCAAGTCAAGAGGACTGATGTAAACAGGTGGTGAAGTTACAGCCTTGTATTCCTGGAAAGTTTGAAAAGGTTAATAAAGGGTACACAACCTCAAAAGTACTGTTTTGCCCAAAATTAGGTATAATAATAAGACTCACCCGTATTCTAAAAAAGCACTTTGTAAAAGCATATATGTGGATTAAGTCCGCAGCAGCATCATGCCGACACTTATACGAACATGGTAGATTTCGGACCTCATCCCTCAACCTGACAAAGTAAAAAGCTTAGCTGACTTGCAGTTTCTATAAATCTCACATAGAAAATGAAACGGAAGAGTTCAAGCTGTCTCACCATGTCAAAGATTCGCGAAGCTCCCTCTGGATGTCATCAGAACCAGATGGGTCGTGAGCATGAATACTTGACTTGAGATCATTCAGCAGGCCATCTTCCATATGAGGAGCCATGCACTGGAGAAGTTCGTCAACAAGTGATCCTTCTCCTTTCCAGATAAAGGACACTACTTGTTCTGGACTAAGCCTTTCCAGTGGAGGCGGAGCTTTCTTTGGGTCACCAAAAACACATCTCATCACATACCTCACCTGTAAAGAGAGTTCAAAAATAAAATAACCAGCGGACTCTGCTGTGTGCTTCTAGGTTGTAGTGAAATCAGAAGCCTGGCTTACCAAAACATTTTTAAGCATATGGTAGTACTGAAAGTGCGCGTACTCATTAGAACAGAATTAATAGAAAATCAATAAGAATGATCAAGAGAATCTATTAAAAGAATTTCAATTTAGATTCAAACTCAAGAAAATATCTAACGTCTCTAGTTCATGTTATGATGTTACTTCCCCCACCCCCCACCCCACCCCACTTTTTTTCCCTTTTGGCAATAAGTAATACTGATAGGAGGCTATATTTAGTCAAAACATGACAATGAGTTGAGAAGCAATGTGCTTCAGCACCCAGATTCAGAATATGAATGTTTTCTAGGATAGTGAACCTTATCTATAAAAGAAAAAGAAGAGAAGACAGAAGATAAGTTCTTTTTGAAAATGCAACTACCTTGTCCAGAGTAAGAGCCAAATTCTGAAGTCGTTGGTTGTAGACACCCTCAGCCTGTCATATTCAAGAAGAAAAAGTATAAAATGAGAAAGCCCATAATAACATGCATATGCTTGGAATTACAAAAAGAACGACGCGTGTTAATCCACAGCATGCAACAAGTAAGAGAGAAAAAGAGAGGTTGCAGATAACCATACTCACCTGCACTTCAGCATCACTCTTCTCAACATCCAAGCAAATCTCTGCAAAATATTTCCTCTTCTCTTCCAAATTATGCCTCAAAATCTCCTTTGGAAGCTTAACCCTTTCAGAATTGATAAATCTCACCTTCAACAAAAATGCTGTAGTGTCACAAAAAGACCCTGTATAATATTCAATCCTGTAACTCTCAAAAGTAGACAGAGCAAAGATATATACCAGACGAGCAGAATATGCTATCAGCCAATCAGGCAAGCCACCAAGCAAACAACTTCCAAGTCCAGCCCTACCCAAGTCAATGTAATCGTCCTCAGAAACTGAATTCAATTCACAAGCCTCTAACATCAACTGATGACGATCCAGAATTCCATGGCACTCTTTTAGTACCTGGTGGACATTACAATCAAGTAAAAAGATGATGTAGTGATACAACTCAAAAGGGGACAAATTCAATTAGGTGCACTAGGACTATGACAAAATACTAGATAAGTTAAGCATTGGTAACAAAGAAGGGTAATCAAGCAAGCCTTTATGCCATGCATGCGGAAGTCTTAACTTCTCAAAACTGCCCCAACTTTACCACTTTTCAATTTTTTTCATTTAAGAAAGGAAACCAGCAACTAAAAACCCCACCCAGATGTTAAATATAAGATCACTACATTCAGTCTGTACCTTCTGAAAAGCTCCTTCACCTGTAAGATTCAAATAGCTTCCACGACAAACTTGGCTGCCACAGAGGCAAACAGATGCTTCATATTCTTCTTTACTCTGTAGCATTATCAAGATATATCAATGTCAAAAACTACAGCCTATTGAAATGATATTGTCCGAAAATGGTTAGATAGGCTAAAGTCACTCGCCTCAGTAACAGAGTTATAATCAAATGTCACTTCTTCACCATGTCCAATAGGGCGTACGGTATATATTCCTATCTGGTATTGACCATCAACAGCAGTTACTCTGCAATCGTGGAAATGCGTGTAAATATGGTATTAGTAAGACAAACTAATCCTTGCAATCAGTCAAACGTATTTCACTCATTCGAGGGCAAAAACAATAATCAGAAACTAAACCTGAGAAGTAATATAACTCGGACAATATGCGACCAGAAAGGGGAGGAAAACTCGTTATGGGGACAATTCAACGATCTTATTATTAAAAAAGACCGAAATCGACTTGAGCAGCCTCAGCACTGAAAAATGTTCTTTCTACTATTTAGTTTATCAGAGCCATGTACTTGTTTATTATCCTTGACAACAGTGTCTTCAAACAACCCATTTTTATTTGAAGTCTCTTATTCTTTTGGCACTTTCAAGTCTTCATAGAACAGCTTTTTATAAGTGTAAAAAACTGGTCTTCCTTGCACAAGGCTAACCTGCCAAACATGACTTCTCCACTTGTCTTTAGTGGTGCAATGTCCAACAATTATTCTACTATGAAATGGAATGAGTAAGGTTAATGTAACTTGATAGTATTGTTGTAAAATCTTTGTCAAGATGCACATGGCACCAGGAGAACAAGTCTTAGATTTGAAATTTAAAGGCCACAAACCATATTGGGAAGAAGTGAAAACCACTAAAGTATCTTGTGCTTAGCATACCATGTGCATCATGGACATCCCACCGGTAGTCAAAAGTAAATTTACTTTAAAAAAAAATTGTGGTTCCACAAACGGTGAATTGAAGAATGTGTCCTAGAAGATTACTCATTACTGATACAACAAAATACTCTTCCAAATTATGAACTTAAAATTTTCTTTTTCCTACCAATTCAGAACTTAATAAAAGGTCATTTTTCACTGAAAGAAGTTCCACCCTAAGACTGACAATATGCTGATATGATAAGTTACACAATAAAAATAAAAAGAATGATAGTGATAGTTAACCTTAAGCCAGCAAAATAACTGATAAATAATAATGCCATGCTATGAAGAAATCTTCAGTTTAAGTTTACAACAATTGTAAACGCAAATGATGTAATAAACACCTGTTACAGTTTCAATCCATCAAAATTACTGAGTGTACAAAGTAAACAGGAGATCATGACTAACTGTATCTTTTTTTTTAAGATAGAAAAACTTTATTAAATAAAAACAGATAATACAAGCATGGGGGGACAAGGAGTCCACAAACTCTATAAATATATTCAAAAGAGGACAGCTCTCCAATCTCTACAAAGATAAACACAGAAATACCCCTATACACACCCACAGCAAAGAAATAGTTATCTGTAAAAAGTCGAGCATTAATCTCAGTCTAGAACCCCCAAAATAACACACAAAAGACTACAGCAATTGAGCATAATAGCAAAACACAAGTCTAATATGTAGCACCTGTCATGTATTATAGTAATTGCAAGCTAACGTGGCCGAGAATAATTACCATATATCTTCAAGATAAGTAATAAGAGTTTTTTTCAAAAAATGAGCACAGGAGTATTTATTTTCTGAGGTCGAGGATGGAGAAACTTACTTTGCTTCACAATTAGGTCTACACGAATGACAGATACGACTTGCATAGTTTGCCTTGTGCATTGCATCAACAACTACTAAATCATAACCATCAGCATCACCCTGCCCCATAAGAATGCATGATCAAGAGAATTTTTTTTTCTTCTAAAACAGCGAGTAAAGGTAAGTTTCAAGTAAATTAAGGATACCTTTGGCCTCTCAAGGTAAATATTGTAGAACTCCGGTGCTGGATCTTTACTATTTTTCTGCAATGAGCGAATCCCGTCTTGCTTCTCAAACCATTTCCAAGCAGGATAAACCTGTCATCAACAGAAAAGAAGGGGATCAAATAAAAATAAAGTTCAAGTATTAAGACCTTTAGGAATCAAAGCTGACATATAAGCTTGATTTAGTACTTTAAATACGGAAAAGAGATATCAGGATTATCCTTTGGCATCCTTACCTCTCCCAAAAACTCCACAACAAAATCATCCTCGCCAAAGCCACCTTCTTTGTTGCATACAACACCAAGCCCCTGATCAAGCATATCATAATACAAATGCAAAATAAAAGAATAAGCATAACAGAAGAAAAGGTTTGCCAACAACAATGATGATACGTAAGTAAAGTAATTAAAGATAAATGCATGGTACCTTTCTATAAGAAACATAATTGTCCTCGGGTCGATTTCTAATGGCATTCAGCATAAACTGGCATACTCTCACAGTTCGTGTATCATGGTCTTCCTCGGCAGATTTAAGGATATCTTTGATAACAGGTTCCAAAGGATACTTCATAGGAGTGTGTCCATTTCCTGTGAAACTTCTGACTTGCTTATTCAGCGTACGGAGAAGCACATCTTCAATAAACACATGCTTATCTAAAAGAGGCCAATCAGATTCCTCTGGCATGGAGTCAAGTAATAGATTATGAGTGTATGGATCAATGCCATAAACTTCTTGTTCTAAAACCTCATCTCCAAGCTGCTTCCTAGGCTTATAGTCTTTGACTTCAGGAATTTCCATATCCGACTCCTCAGTGCCATTTTTTTGGGCATCGAGCTTTGCTGCATAATCATCAGGTAAGGAGACCTGCATCTTTCTTTTCACTTCCTCCTGATCTGCTACAATGACATAGTGATCAATGACTTCATATTTCCTAGTAACAGGGGGAACAAGGCTTGCTTTCGTCATTCGAGCACCCCATTCACGGTCGTCCACAAAAGACTCTAATCCATCATCTACAGTAAAGTAATCATCCCCTCTTGACTCCCGTGCTCCACCTTTAGACTCAAATTCCAAATCACTTTCTGAGGCAGTACTCCCACTATCTGTCTCGGTTTCTTCAGACGACCCATCAGATGTTTCACTTCCCGAGTCCATTAATTTTTTATTTAACTTGGATAAACGTCGCTTAATTTCTCCATCAGAAACATAATCTTCATAATCAGACACACCATTGATGAAGGAGGAGCCACTAATCCTATTCATGTATTTCCTTTCAGCTACTTTATTGACCTTCTTGTACTTTGAGGAAGCAGAACAGAACCCTGGAGGTGATTCATCTCTCCAAATCTTCATCATCTCATCTCTCTCATGGGAAGATTTTGGACTGCCTTCCAAACTTGTAGCAAGCCGAATAAATAAGGTAATGATGTGATTCATATTTCTGGTATCGCCCCGATTTTTCACACTGCATTGACATAATATACAATAGATTGTAGTCAGATTGCTTAGAATTTTTTATAAACATTTTATTTAAATTATTTTGTGATTCATTTTTTTGCTTCGGTCCAGATTGCTTAAAAATAAATATATGCACATACAGGAAGGGGAAAGCTAGATGAGAAGATAACACTGAATTTTCCATACCAAATAACATGCAAGTATTTAGTAACAAACTACACTTTGCCGATATAATTTCTTAGCAGGGTCCTCACCTTCAAAGGTTTTCCCACAATAAATTGAAAACCTTAGCCCTTATACCCAATTACCAATTCTCAGCAAAAGCTCCAACTCTGACAAGTTATAATGTTTTGACCATCTACCATAACATTCTAACACACAAAACATCCATGAAAAAAAAACACAAAAAGCACAGCTTACTTTATTGCATCTCTGCACATCCGACTTATATCTTCTTTGACAGAGCTAAGACCACGCCCAGCATAATAACCATTCTTCATTCTATATTCAATCTCTGCAACCTGGTGAAGAATGTTAAACAGGAATAAGAACAGTCAAAATAACATTAGAAGGACATATTTGCATTTTGCTTACCAACAGTAGAAAGTAGGAATTATCATATTATGGTACCTTAGGCACAAAGAAATCAAAAGTATTCTCCTTCATGATACCCTTCAGACTTAAAGAAAGAAACTCCTCCAACCTCTTATACCCATTTTCTGATTTCTTGATAGCTAAACGCCTAAGATGGGCGCCCCTAGAGAGGATGGATGATGATCTCTTTGCATCAAATAGTTTTGAACGTTTGTACAAGCTTTTGCGGAATAACTGATTTGAACTATCTCTCTTACTCAAATTTTCAAAATAATCTCTCAGGCCACTAGAATCCTCATTATGACTATCCATACCATTAGAAGTCTTAAAAACTGATGAAGTTTTCTCGCTTATGTGTTTGAGACTCCTCATTCTTGAATGTGAAGCACGGCCATTTACCCAGTTGATATTTGGCAGTCTGGAAGTCAAATCTTCAAACTGGCCGCAACCTCTAATATCTACAGATGATATAGAAGGGAGCAACCGAAGAACTTCCTCAAGTGTGCCAGAAGTAATGTTTGTGCAATCACGTAGAACCAAGGAAGTAATTTTTTCTTTGTTATAACCATCCTGCAAGCAAATTTACACACCAAAGTTGAAAAAAATTGACAAATTTCTAATAACGAAAACAAACTCTCCTAACCCAAAAAAGAAAAAGATGAAAGCCAAACTTACCAATATGCTACAGATCATAGTATCCGTACAATTAGGACCAACAGAGGACAAGTCAGCCTGTCTGCAGATATCCTTGAAAAACTTGGACACAGATCTCCAGTGCTTACAAGTCAAAGCAGCATAAACTAGAGATTTTATATCAGCTCTAAGAAAGTGAAAAACTCGTGCCAATACAAGGCCGTCCAGTAGACCCCAGCACCCAATATCAACTTCGGAACCTGTGTTGTCTTCTTTGCAAAATGTAGCATCCCCACATAAATCGTCAAAAAGGTAATCATCATTCTGAGCTGTTGGTATGTCTTCTTCCATTTCATAATCTTCTTCACTTCCATCAACCAGAAATTTGGCTCTTTTGCTAGCACGAAATTGATCTGTATCCATGAATAATGCATTACCTTAGGTATTTTTGCCCAAAAATGACCAAGAAAAATAAAACAGTCATGCAAATCATAGGGCACAAATGGAGAGGACCAACCCTCTAAATGTTCTCCAATGGAACTTGACTAAAGAGTAAATATAGAAAACCTATAAAACAATGCACAAAACAATTTATTCTTAAACAATTAGCCAATATTTTCATCAACACCTTCTGACTGACGTGCAAAATACAGTAGGTCAAGTGCTTCAAGAGTGCATTAATGTCAAAGATTATCCATCTAGTTAATGGTAGGTGGTGGGGCTGCTAAAGTTTAAAACAGAAACCTTCAAATGGCTGATTAGAAGAACTAGATAAGAAAAACAACTATGATAAGAACTTTGTGTAGCAAATAATTAGTAGAACTGGTTTGACTTGACATTAACTACCAATATGAGATGTGAATGGAAGGACGATATACTGCATCACTGTGAAACATGTGTTCCTCTATTCCTACGTACAGAATCAGGAAAAATGTGAAAAATGCAGAAGACTTGACTATACCTGATCTTTGGAATTTATTATTAACAGATGGATTATATATGTATTTCTCTATCTCTTTCCTTGGTTGTCGCGCATTGATCCATGGATCTAGAACCTCATTGATAGCTGCAGCAAATTCCCGACTCTTGTACGACTTCATGATCAATTCATGGAGCCTGCCACGAGTATAACCAGTGAACTGAGGATGCAAACTATCAAATGAACAGGAAGAGATGGTTCCTTCAAGTGCATCACGCCTCAATTCTGAGAGAGACACTCCAGACGTATCACTAGAGATACAATTATTCTCCTGTTGGATCTTTCCAGCAGCTTGAGAAGCCTGTGCAACTGAGATAACTGGAACCCAAACTTTATCAACTTTTCTGAAAACACTGCTATACTTCTGGATGATTCCTTGATCTGCCAAGTCCAGAAGCTCTGAAGAAAATAACGGCCCTTGTTCACGCCCAGCACCATCAAGGTAGTACCAGTCACCCAAATGTAACTGTAGGTCATCAGCTGTGCAAAGACGGTCTTTTGGTATATTAATGGATGTGATGCTCTTCCAACAGCGCTGTGAGTCTTGTTCATGCATGTTTTTCATGCTGGTAACACCTTCTTCTGACGGTCTCTTTGAATCAGTTGTTGAAGAATAGTGCCGACTAGACCTCGAAGAATATCTATCTTTTCCTCTTGCTTTTATGCGGGGTTCAGATACAAAGGAACCATGGTCCTTAACCACACATGCGTTTATTCGAATCACTGGAAGCATGGTTCCCTTTACTCCCCTAGCAGCAATAGGTTTACTTTGACTTATTTTGCTGACACTAGTGGAATCATTCAATTCATCTGGCAAGGAAAATGCCCAAAGTGGGAGGTCAAGTCTTGTACTAGAAGGTTTATACAATTCATCTTTCTGATGCCACCGAGGGTCCTCATACCCAGACTTTGGCATTAGGCACAGGGGGTATCCATCATTGAGAACATATTTCTTTCTATGTGATCTATCTTCAGAAGCTTCATCGTTCCTCTTCCAATCTCCACCCTTGCATGACCATGTACCAGAGAACCAGTCACCAGAGTCGCCACAGGAAAACACACTATCATTGTCAGGGTAACTGGATGGCGGAGCACTTGAACTTGCTTCAGCAGTTTCTTGGGATGCAAAGTCAGGGTAACTGGGCAAGCATTCTCCTCCCCTTCGATCAAAATGTTCCTCTGTATGAGGTTGATGCCAAGTGAAACCTGTGCATGCGTATATATATCATTCTATCCAGAAATATATTTATGGATGTGTAAAATTAAAAAAAAAAAAAGAACTTATACTATCTTTGGAAGCAGTAAGATATACGATTCCGGTATAGAAGTAAAGTATAAGAAAATCTGGGTCATGTTCTGTCTTACTTTGCATGTCAATGATGTTGCAGATGATAAAATCTCTGTAATTGATACAAATGTGATATTACCACCACCGGCAAAAGAGGTTCCTACTTTCTTGTTAATGTTGTTTTTTTCAAATATTAAGGTTTCATATGACAATGGACACACTTATAAATGATTTCTTCCTATAACGTTTTTAATAATAAATTTTAGGCATTAAAGTTCCATTATAAAAAATTAATAAAAAAAAATTGTAAGAGTGTCTTATACAAACCTTAGTATTTTGGAATGAAGTAAACAAAAACAGTAGGACTCTCTTTTGCAGACGGAGTAATTTATAGTTCTAAGGTGGGCCCAAACATAAACCCAGCCCCACATGTGTCACAGAAGCAATTACTGGAAAGCCTGGAACAGAATGCAACACCATGAACGATACTACAATAGATATATGTCCTGAACTAGAAAATGGAAATGTCACATGAATCGATATGTTTATCACATACAATGCCCTAGTGCTAATACTAACTGAAAATATATACATATATTCTTTTATAGGTATATAATTTCATTAAAAGCGCCAAAAAGCGGGAGAACCCATGCTCATGCTCATGCACATGCACATGCACAGTGTATAAAGCATAGGGGTCATAAAAGGCACGCCTATGCCCCCACAAAAGAACTCACCCTATACAAGGAAACTACCAAAGAACTCACCCTACTTTAGGTCCTTTAACACAAACTAGACCAAAAAATCCACAAAATGTGCAATTGAATTATTGAACCCAGAAAAATCTCATGGAACCAAAACAACGGAAGGCTCAATAAAAGAAAGCGGATATGAGAACTGAGAAAGCTATCTCGCTCTTCCTTCCCAATACATACATATATATATATATGTATATATATACATATATAATATAATCATATATGTATATATGATGATACATACATATATATGTAGTATTGGGTATATATGATGATACATACATGTATATATAGTATTGTATAAAACTATATTGAATATAAACAAATGTGAAAAAACCAACAATTAGAATATGTCAATAACCCATATGTAGATTTTTAGAGACATCACCACATACATATAATAAGAAACCATGGCAGATCCTCAATATATATAGATGATTATAGGTAATTCTAGAAACAAGAAAGTACCTTCAAAATTTCCTATTCTCTCCCACTCCCCATGTTCAAATGTCATTTGAAGCACCTCTGCAAGACCATAATGTTACAAGGAAATGAAGAATAGACAAAATTAAGTGTTGAAAAGATGAAAAATCTAATTGTCAAATTACAGGAAAACTAGAGAAACAGTGAATTATCGTTGTAAAAGAGTTACCGCCAACTGTCTCGAGTTCCCTGCCAGGAATAATGGTACAACCCTCCAACAGAGCTCCAACTCGTTCATCGAGATGAAAATCAGCTAGTGTCTCTGATTCCGCTAAAGTGTCATCCTTTGGCTCTGAGAAAGTTGCCACCATTTCCTGACCTATCTGATTACCAGATTGCACCACATCTCCAATGTCTGCCAATAAATTACCTGGAGCCTCAGGGGGACTCACCAGCTGAGTGACGGTGTCTGAAATAATGGATGGGAAATTAGAAGTCACTAATGGGGAAACTGCATTTTCAACGGTCACCCACCTGTCACCATCTAAGTGCTTAATCAAATGATCCGAAAAAAGAATGCCTTCTTCCACAAGCATCTTCAGGTCACACAATCTAGAAGGGCCCCATTCCACACCAAAATGATCCAAGTAAAACCATTTCCCAGTGTTTGAATCTTCCAAAACAGGGACATGTGGTGGTGTATCACATATATCCATGTCTTCTTCCATAGAAAGCAGTTCATCAATATTTCCATTGATCTGAGGAGACTCCTTGCTACTCGAGCATGGACTGTAGGCCTGCTTTTCATCATGAGCTTGATGGTTCACTATTTTCTCAGTTGGTACATTACTATTATCCAGATTGCTTCTATTTTCAGACTCCTTGACTGAGAACTGTGAATCTCTTTCATCAATATTCTTCTGGTTGACCTTTACTTCAACTTTACTACCATACTGACTTTGCTGTTTCTCATTTGTTCCACATTTTCGATTTGTTTCCCTATAATTATTGGACTTTCCTGGATTAAGTGGGGAATGCTCCTGGAAGTTTGGAGTTCTATCCCTTCGATCATGATACCGAGCTTGATCTTGTGGTGATGGCTCTGAATAACTGGGACTTTGGTTTCTATTATCATTGTAACGGCTCCGATCATGTGGAGATCTATCATGGTGGGCTGGACTCCGATCCCGATGATCATGGTAGCGGGCCCGCTCACGTGGGGACCGCTCATAATGATGTGGACCACCATTATGCCTGTCATAAACTACTCTAGATGACAGAGAAGATTCATACTGCCTAGATGAGTACCTGTTAGAGGAAATATTCCGTGATGAGAAAGAATTTCTGTATGACCTCTCTTCAGAGGAGCATTGATAGTGTTCAGAGTACGCAATGCGATTGCCATCTTCAGAAATTCTCCGGCTTTTAGGAATTGTATAATCATCAAACTCAACGTAATGTCTGCGGTCACTGCTATCTGAATCAGCAGCATGCCGCTTTAATCTATTTCCTGATGAGTATTCTTTTTCATGACTCCTACCGTTGTTATATCCGTTCTTCAAGGACCCTTCCTCATCCACAATTTTTGAACTGATACGTGGATTCCTTTCCTGGTTAGTTTCCCACCTGGAAGACCTTTTAATAAGCTGGCTTCCACTTTTGATGAACTCTTTCTCACCTGAATACTTGGCAAAAGGTGGTGTCCGCTCAGGACCACATTTCCATACCTTGTCTTTTGAAGAATCATACCGCCGCGTTTTCAAGTAACCAGTATCATCCTTCACCACTTCGCTCTTATGCCATCTTTCCGGAATGAACTCTCCTTTCTCTACTTCATCTTTTGGCGCTCTCTTAGATCCAGATTCATTCTTCTCAAGCTCCCCCTTTCTGTACCTATCAGAACTCAGGTCTCCCTTCTCCACGTTCCCTTTACGCCATCCCCCAGGAACAAACTCACCCTTTTCCACGTCACCCTTCCGCCATTTCTCCACTACAAACTCTCCCCTCTGAATTTCACTTTTAATTTCCAATTTCCGTGGCTTTTCTGGGATGAACTCACCATTCTCAACCTCCTCTCCTGACCACTTCAATGAGCCCAATTCACCCTCTTCCACATCTTCTTTAACTTGTCCATTCTCAACATCTTTACCACTACTCTTACACTTAGCAAAAGACCCAAATTCACTCTTCCCGAACTCTGCTCGCTTTGCGGATTCCTCTCTCTTCAACTTCATCTTCATGTTACGCTCAGCAAGTTTGAGCAACTTGGGATTGAATTTACCATTTTTACCGCCTCCGCAAAACGTCTCTGGAATTGAAAATTGCTCCATAATATGCTGCGAAGGAACACATGCAACGCCTCCATCGCCCATGGAAGTCCGAACAAATCCTCAAAAGCGAAAAGAAACCCTAATTATCCCCTTCCCCGGGGCTATCGATGCTCATACTGCAGTCGCTTCAATCTTCGGAACGACCAAAACCCCTAGTTTCAAAAACAAAAACAAACAAACAAAAAAAAAACCACAAAACAGGAAGCAAATTATACAACGAAACAATGTAGGGTTTTGAAAGAAAAAAAGATAAATACAAACTCAAAACTTCAAAAAGAAAATTTCAGAAAAGCGTATAGATTAAAAAAAAAAAAAAAACCTAGGTCTTCAAATCTAATAATTACTGAAAACTTACGAGGATGAATTGAAGAGCTGAGCCAATGGATCGAGGAATGAATCTTCGGAGGTTTCGAATCGAACAGCGGAGGAAGAGAAGTCGTGGGAATAAGAAGACAGATCGATGAAAAGGGGTTAGAAAGAATAGCTGAAGAAGACGAATCTTCTGTAAATTTTTCTCTCTGTTTTCTTCTTCCTCTGTATCTTTATCGTTGTTGCTCTGTTGTGAGTTCGAGCTTGGGCCTGAGACGGAAGGAAGCCTTGGTCGAGTTATAACTTTTCTTGTTACCGTGGTTTCCTTTCCTTTCGATACTTTATATTTTTATTGAAGATAATGAAATACACAAAATATTTGTTGAGTCTAATTAGATAAGACTTTTTTTTTTTGATAATTAATTAGATAAGACTTTAAAGTCACCCGTCATATTCCTTATTTCTTTAAAATTAAAATTTTAAAATATGTAATTCAAAATCAAAGTATTATATGAAATTATTTTATCACTATATAATCTATTATTTTTAAGAATTGTACTTGCGTGAATTCATGTTGATAAAATTAACTCTTTTTTTGTCTAATTTGAAATTTATATAAAAATAAAAAGTATATTTAAATTATTGTTTATAGGACGAAACGAGTATACTTTTAATTATTGTTATTTTGTTAAAAAATACACAGAAAGCGAGGGAAGGACGTATTGTATTGTAATATAATATTTAGGGAGTTAAGTTTACTGGAATTGTGGTGTTTCATTTGGAGGTTAGAATTAAATGTATCTCAACTTCTTATTTGTATTGTAAATGTTATTATACAAATGTAATTATTTATCAATGAAATATTGATTAAAGATTGTGATATTGTATTTTTTAAATGTTAAATTTTAGAATATTATATTCTCAAAAATAAATTTTGAGAAAAAAAAATTAATCCATCAAACACTAACTTTTTTCGTAGAACAACCCTCCAATCACTTAGCAAAATAAATCATTAAATGAGCAAATATATTTTTGTCAATAATGAACAAAATTTGATCGGAGGTTACTCGATATAAAATTTGAGAAATTTTTTCCAATAACTCAGTTGAGCTTATGACTTTAGTTAAGTTGTACCAGCATATGTACATTTGAATATTATTTTTCAAAAATATTTTAAAACAATATTTAAATATATAATTTAGCACATCTTTTAAAAAAAAGTAATAATATAATAGTATAAAGTTAATACTCAAGTAAACATTCAAAAAAGTTAATAGTACTTAACTTCCGACAAAAGCCTTGTACTGAGAAGTGAGAACATGTAAAGATGGATATTGGCTCAAAGCTTTCCAGCTTTATCTCTTTCACTCTTTTGATTTTCATTTTATCCTTCTAACTAACATATACTACATTAATTATGATTGTGTATCCAAGAGTTAAGAAATTAGGGCAATGCCAAAGCTACAAGCGGTTCAACAATGTCGCGATGGGACTTCTATGGCAGTTCGACAATGTAAGGGTTAATTCAACTATTTTTCAAGTAATTTAATCTATGCCTATCTATCCATCTATCTTCATGTTTCAGGAAGAAATTGATTGAGAGATCCGTAGTTGATTAGTTAGGGTTGATATGCTCCAAGTTTGGTTGATAACTGGATAGTACAAACCTCAAGATTAGTATTCAGAGACTTGTTTGCTGTTCATTGATTGTGCCTTTGTTTGCAGTTAGCTCATTCACTTTTTCTAGGGTTTACTTTTGATCTTATTGATACAAAAGGTGTTAAAACTGAAAAATCTAATCTTTACTGATGTTGAATTCAATTGTTCCTCCTCATTTGAATTTGATTTTTATTAAAAACAAAACAAAACGAAAGTGTATATATGTCTTTTGAATATTAGGAGTTCCTTTTGTTGGGTTTACATTGGTTCAGCATGCTGATATCCAACTCCGACAGGCAGCTCTCTACTACTTGGGTAAACACAATTGAGGTCTGATTGACCTAAATCTTATTGTTTATCTTGTAACTGGAGTGACATTGTCAATTCTACCATCTCCTGCCATTATTGGTCAAAAATTTGATGACGATGAACACACATCTTTAGCAGGTTCATCAGCTTTTTACCCAAGTTTTAATGCGAATAGCATTCTTTTCATGTGTCAATTCATCAAGACATAAAATTGGATTATGTGTCATCAGTAATACACTCATAGACAGGTTACGAGTACGGTTTCACAATGCCCAAGTTTTACTTCGACTTTGTTTGGAGGGAAATGCATTGGATTATGAGGCCCCTTGGGGGTGATTCACGAATACCAAGTGGCTTTAATGGTTCACGAATACCACTTCATAAACATCTATTATATTTTTGTGGTGTAGTTTGCTAAACAGTTTACCAACAATGAGACATAAAGGGAAAAAGAACTACCAACCATCACCATAAGTAGTTCATTGGGTGAATGGTTCAGTTCATCTCTTTACATTAAATGACTTGTCATATCTCGGAATTTGGTTTACTTCACTTTTAACTTATACTCCCTTCGTCCTTAAAAGGATGGCTAAAGTGAAGAGTAATTATGTCATTTAGTGGGAACCATTAGTATAAAAAAATAAAATTACTCATCACTTTAAATTTGGAACTTTATTTACTCTCTTTCCTCTACTTTTGTTTTTCTTAATATGTGTAAAATTTGTACTTTGCTCATCCTTTTGAGGACGGAGGCTTTTGAGGACGAAGGGAGTATATTTTTTACCTGTCTAGATTTTTGTTGCTCGTCTTTGTCTTTCAAGCAGTACGTCATATCTCGTGTTAACTGAGATCAGCCTGGGTAAAGATTTAGGTACCAAACTTTTAAATTTGGAACCAATTTGGAAGAGGGTAATGATATTAAATAACATAATTTTGCTAGCTAACTCATTGCTAGGCTCTCTGCGCATCAGTTCTATTTATGAAAGTTATTATTTGATTCTGCGACGACATCTGGCATTTGGATTATGAAGTCACAAGTCAACCTGTATGGATGATTTTGGTTGCTGTTGCTGTTACATATATGCCACTCTTTCTTACTACATCCTGTCAGCATCTTTAGCACAAGCGTATAACTTTGATTTATGCATGCTCTTTGAGATGTGTAATCAGCAATAGTTGGCAGCTTGTACTTTAAATACCCACTCGTTTTTTATTTGTGGTACAGGACTAGTGTTTATAAACATTCTATACTTGCTTACATACATAAATCCATGTAAAGTTTTTGAAACGCAATATATATATAGCATCTCTTGCTAAGATTTGGTAGGACTATTATCTTGAAGTTCTTGTTATTGGGTTTTATTATGGAGGACTCTGTCTTTTAGGACTTATGGATGTAGAGTATGCATAAGTAGCGTGGGTTGTATAGTTTTATGGAAGTTACAGGAATACATTATACACTCTGTGTGAGTAATAGTTAAGTGATTTGGGGTGTTAGAGGTAGAGACATAATGTTCTTATGATGGTTTAAGACTGAAAATCAATAAAATTAAAATTCCTAAAATCAATGAAATTATAATTGAAATTATACTTGACAAAATCAATGAAATTAGTGGTTTGTTTGGAGGCTGTGAACAGTAAAATACATTGATGTAACCAACAGGCAACATAGCATCTTAACTTTCTGTGAACACGAAGCTTTTGTGGATATTATGTTGTCACTGCTAAGGTTTATAATCCAAAGAAGATTAATGTTCATGATTTTGAATGGGTCAAGGCCACAGCTAACTTTGAATGGTTGATCCCAGGACCCTTCCGTCATTGTTTTTGATCCTATTATCCAACAGATTGAGTGAGTCTATCTTTATTGACATACTAAGCAATTATGTGGCAAAAATGAACTTGTTATTGTATGTGGTTGTTCTGTGTTTCTTTCTAGCATGGTAGAAATTGGATAATGCAAAATAATGCTGGAGCAAGTTATTTAGTGGTGCCAGTCATTGGGAACTGGCATGTGTTAGACTTGTCTATTTAAGAATGGGAACCCATGATGTTGTAAATAATCTGCATTTTAAATTTCAGTCAGTGAGCGGTCCTTTAGCTATAATGACATCAAAGGTTTTCCATTACTTGATATTGGCAATTTATCAGCAAAATCTTTTCTTCCCCAATTAAGGGCCTTTGTTTGACCTGAGCTTCATAAATGGTAATGTTGTCTATAGTCATGCAGATTCTCATTTCTCAAGGAACGAGACGGTGAGAACATCAGTATCATTAAGCTTGACCTTTAGTCGACACCGAACGGGAGTAATTTTCTTTCTAGCTTTGTTTTTTTAAATAAAAAATATTTTTGAAAATATTTATTATCCTTTTATTCTATTTTTATGTTCTTTCTACTTTTTTGTTGTCATATGAGATTTTATTTGCAGCATTCCCCAATAAGGAGCCTGGCACGAACAAAAACAGATGCCCTTTTCATGTTTAACTGCAAAACCTGTGTTATCAGTATATCTAGCTCCAACTGCAAGGTCTTACATTAACGGGTTCTAAACTGTCTGGAACTTGTATATATGGACTCCCCAATTATAGAAGTTGGTAATTAGGTGATTGTTGGTTGATTATGCAGTCTAGGAAAAAGTATAAAAAACAATAATGTATGGGTTTCTAAAGGAGGATTTGACAGTTTTTAAGTATTGTGATGATCAATGAATACCATTTGACGGGAGACCTTATGTTCTATTTCTTTATTGTTTTCAGAGTACTGTCTAACATTGAAATTTTTTAACGAGAACAAATGCGATCTCACCAATTTGATTACTTGAGTATGGGTTGTGTTTCATTATCGAGTAATTTTATAATCTTAGGTACAATGAAGCTGATTTTTTTTTTATTAAAAAATAAATTATCTTCATCTATTTTTTTTCCCCGGGATTAGAGGCAGCTATGTTCAGCGGCAAAGGTTGAGTATTCCAGAAATTTATCAGTTTGAACTTGGACTAGATTGGATCAGCCAATAAGGTTTTATACTGGTGGTTAAGATTAAGGTATTGTACTTTTAAGTCTTAAATTTGATTTTCACTCAGATTAATTTATTTCTCTTATTATGGGAAACGTGTTTTACCTTTATTGATTGAATTTTTGATATTGTAATAGTGATAATACAGATATAACTAAATTATGAAATTATATTGTATTCCTCAGAAAGTGAAGCTTTCCAAAAAAAAAATAATAATTGGATCAAATTAAGAGGAAAATCAAGCCATTCACAATTTCAAATATACAAGACTTGTGCGAACAGAAAAGGGACCAACCTCTCAAAATAAAAATGGAGTTGGCGAGAATGCTGGAAGGGCCATCGGGTGGATTGATTTCCTGAAAGTTCAGCATATACAAAACATATGTATTAGTTCCAAAAATGGACGAACTTGAAAAATTATAGATATTATCATGTCATTAAAAATAAATTACTGTGCAAAAAAGTCAAGTGTGTGTATATATATATATATATATATATCCTTCAAATTTTACTCTTTTATCATGTCATAAAAAAGAAATTATTGTGCAAAAAATTCAAGAATAAATATTGAACAAGAATATATCCTTGAAATTTTAAATTACAAATGAACCCTAGTTAGGGTATATGTATAGGTTTATGAAACTCAAATTCTCCAACCATGGCAGTACCCCCAGCCATTTCCTTCTCTTATTTTTCTCATCAACTCTGAAACAAAGAGAAAGAAGATATATATATATATTTGTGCTTCATGAAAATTATTCAGACCTTTTCCACCTAGTACATCTCCGTAATATTTCAAATACAATTGATGGATCCGATTTAATTACGAATGCAAAACCCACAAAAATAATAATACTATTTCCGTTCCAAAATAAGATCATTATTCATTATTCATTTTTAAAGTCAACTAAATATATTTTTAAAATCAATATTGATATGATTTTTTTAATTTTAATCAATACAATAAAAATTTTAAACTATCTAATGGGGACGGGGTTTTAGGACGAAGGATAAATTTCACACAGATAATTTTATACAAAACTATATCAATTCTAATTATTTAATGTATCAAAATAATGAAGTACATCACTATTTATAATATTCCTATACAACTTTCCTAACCTAACTTGGACTCTAATAAGATAACTACAAATCAAATAAGATAACTGCAAATTAAAGAAACTAAACAACTTCTAATTCATGGGCTTCCAAAGCCTCTTATATTGTTCTAACCAACTTTTACGGACTTGTCCTACGTCAGTTCTCCGTTGAGAAAAACTCGACCCTGTTGAGTGAAAAACATTAACACAAGAATAAGCACGCTGGATCACCAAAGAATTCTTTGCAAGCTTGAATGTTGGCATGTCGATAGCACAAATAAGAGTGAACTTGGTATTGTCTTTTATAATCGAATAGATATTAGCACGAGCATCATGTTGCGTACGACGATTCCATAGTCATGTACGCCCTAAAATAATGTGACAAACCTTAAGAGGTTGAATATCACACATAACGGTATCCTTAAGCTTGCCTACGAAAAATGTAACCAAACACCTTTGGGTAACCCGCAACTTTGTATTAGTAACCCATGCAAACATCATACGGCTCCGGGTGAGGCTCAACTTTTAACCCAAATTTCTTAACTGCTTCCTCAGAGATAACATTCGTACAACTCCTAGTATCAATCACAAGAGAGCACATTTGTCCCGCACATATGACTCTTGTCTAAAAAATTCGCCCACGATGAATTTTAGGATCATCTTTATGTTTCTGGACAACAAGTAAAGGTCGAAGAATACCTAAACATCCTTCCAAATGAGCATCAACTTTTAAATCTTGCTCACCGGGCTCATATTCGTCGTCTATCGGCTTGCAAACCTCTTCGTTTAAATCAGTTTTTCCGCACTCTTTGTCAACAATAACAAGTTGCCTAGAGGAAGAAAAATGATACCAAAAATGATAGGGACAGGGTTTTGGGACGAAGGATAAATTTCACACAAAACTATATCAATTCTAATTATTCAATGTATCAAAATAATGAAGTACAACACTATTTATAATACTCCTAGACAACTTTCTTAACTTAATTTGAACTCTAATAAAATAACTATAAATCAAATAAGATAACTGCAAATTAAAGACACTAAACAACTTCTAATTCATGGGCTTCCATAGCCTCTTATATTGTTTGAACCAACTTTTACGCTCCTCCATCACTGTCTTTTAAGACTACTGTAAAATTTATTTTCTCATCATTTTTAAAAAATCATCTTAATTTTAAATTTAAAAATATATTAAAATGATTTTTAAAAATTAATAATAATCTTATAATTTATAATTTGAAATAGATGAAGAATTACATTTTTCACAAGGTAACATATTAATTGCAACTCCACAAAGAAAAATGAATTGATAAGATATGGGAGTCGGATGAAAAAATTTACCTGTAGTCATGACCGTAGGTGGAAGATGATTTGGGTTTGACCAACGATTTGTTATGGGATCTGACCGTCGGTTTACCGTTCTTTGCTGCTGCGTCTGAGACGACCGCGCTATTCTCCAAAATAACTGAAAGAATTGGCTTCCAATTTGCTCCAGCCGAGTTGTAGTGTAGTTTTTTGAAACGTCCGCGACTTGTACGGGAGGAAGTTCAAAGAGCTTGTTGCGCCAGTGGAGCGGTGGTTTCCTCCGCCGTAGTGACGGTGGCACCACCATAACATGATTTGATTTCGGAGGAGAAACTTCATTTGGGATTTCAATTTGCTTTTAGTATCTCAGTCTCAATACTATATAATAAGCGAAGGAGTTATCCTCCTATTAAATTAGATTAATTTGGTTGATTGAGTTAATTTAAATTAAATTAATAAATTATTATTTATTGAATTTGTATTAATAAATTATTCATTGAATTTTTATTTTTCATTTTATTTACTTTCTTTCATTATCATATTAATTATTTTTCTTCTTTCTCTTTGTAACAAAATTCAAAATTAATTCTAATAACTTTTAACTTCATTAATATTACCTTCACAACTTTAATAATATAAATTGAATAAAAAATATTTAATTATTCAAAATTTTAAATTTATGTACGTGCATATTTTTTCTATAATATTTATATATTTACTATAAAAAAAATATATATATATAATTAATATTATTTATCAACATACTCACACAAACACATTATATATATAATGGATAAAAGATATAAGTACTTCTTCACTTTACTTAATTTATTTTATTTCCATAAAATTAATTTGTCATTGCGGTGTAATTTAACACTATCACTTTGTATGTGTAAGATGAGATTTTGTAAAAATAATTAATATAAATTCTTCACTTTTTGTTTTAATTTTTTTTTTTGAATACTTACGAGTTTAATTTCTTTAATTTTTAAGAAATGTAGTTGATACATAACTTATAAGATTAATAAAAATACTTTTAAAATTTTGATATTTAATAAAAGTTTAATAGAACATAATATAAATAAAAAAAATTTAAATTATTTTAAAAATTAATTCGTGCCTCGCAAGGTGGTAAGGTTGTATATATAAATACATACACGAGTCTTTGGGCGAACGAAACGGAGTTTACGTGAGTACTTTCTTTTTGTGGCCTCAACGACGCTGCTCCACTATTTATTTATGGGTCCTTCTAATGTGTGCCCTAAGGGCACACACTATACACAGAAATTGAGAGAATATTCTCTTGATTACTGTGCATATTCCTTTGATTTCTGCGTTTACACACAGATCAAGGGAATATGCACAGAAATCAAGAGAATATTCTCTCAATTCTTGTGTATAGTGTGTACCCTATACACACTATAGACGAAGAAGAAGAGATTGGAGGTTAACTTCTTAACGTGGCTTTTCTATTGCTTTACAAATGTTAACATGTGCCATGCACATGGTTCTAGTCCCATATTGGTATACTAACTTCTCTCTCCCTTACGTAAATATCTATCTATTTCTTGTTAGTATTCGAAAACTGCGCATGAATTCTTTTTAATTTTTAAAATCACAACTTAATCGGTACACTGAGCTCTAAGCCTCTAATGTGGGAGTTTTATTTTATTTGAGCTTTTATATATTATGTAAATTTTATTAGTAAAAAGTTCATTTTTACTAATTTAAATTTTGAATAAGTGAAAAAAATTCAAGTGTTGTCTTATCGAAATTCATTTATTATGTTATGTCATGTGGTTAATTTATTGAGAATCTTACGAAAATAATAATTTTGTTATCGTCTTTAAACCGTTAAGACCATAAGAAAAAAATGAAATAAAATCTCTTCAAGCCAACATATAGAAAGTAGTATCATTTGTATTCAATTAAGCCACGTATCATGATTATATTAATTACTTGATCTTCAAAAATTATTACATTTACTACTCAAATCTGTATTGAGTGGAGTACATAGATTAGACGTTTACCGACTTCCCGTAACGCATGCATTCCTCCGTCTAACGGCTCCAAACTAATTAAGCATTTATGTTCATTATTGGAAAATATTTTGATTTAATGGAGTATCCCCCAAGGATGTATGTAGTATCATCTGGCGGCTAAACTAGAAAGGCCTCCCGCGGGCGGCGGCAAACGCATTTTTATTTTCTTTACTTCGTCAATGTCCTACCTTAATACTACTAGTATCAAAACAAAACATAATTAATTAACCAAAAACAACACATAATTAATTACCTTATATGCGCCCCTTTTTTTTCCCCTTGCATGAATGTTACCTCGTAAAATTGATTGGAATATACTTTCTTTTTTTTTATATTAAAATTAATTTTATTTTTATGAGTGATGTAATGAAATAAAATGAATTTTAATAAAAATGTCCTCATTCACATATATGTATATCTATAATTATATATAACCCGCTTTAAAATATATGTTCATGGAATCTTAATTTCATTACAAATTCAAGCTAATTTTGCCCCCAATCAACACTATTGCTTCAGGACCCTTCAATGTGACATTGTAACGTCCTTTCGATCAAAATAAATAAATAAATAATAAAATAGAATTGGAAGAGACATGAATAGGAAGATAAGTACTTCAAATTAAGTCTGAATGGATCATATCAAAACAAGTCATACTCTAATCCACTATGATTTATTAAGTGTGAATAAATCAATGATTTGATTCATTATGTAATGGTGCAAAATTCGATTTAATTTATCGTAATCGATTAGTTAACATGTTGGTTAACCGTATTATGAAACATGAAAAGATCATTGATTTGTCCCATGATACACTTGATCTAATAATACAAATCATGATTCAAATCGATGTTTTTAAAAAAATAAATAAATTTGTACATTTATATTAATTTATAAAATATTATTATTTATAAAGTTATATTAAATTGTGAAAGAATTTCATTTAATCTTTCTAAAATTTTTACTTTTTCACTTTAATTTTTTTTGAACTTTCTCCCATTAAAATTTGTCACTATCTATCTAAAAAAAATCATTTTTTTTACTTTCTCCCTCCATTTCTTTTATTATTAATTATCTTGTTAATTTTCATGTTAAAAAATATCTCGCTTATTTGGATCCAATGAGTTAATTTAAAATGTTAATTATAAACATTTTAAGTTTAAAAAGCAATAATTCAAAGATAATCATTTCCTTGGTCGGAATAAATACAACGAGTTTGGCCAATAGGAATAGAAGCTCAACCCAAATCCTATCCTACTGATAATTCAGGAGGTAACAACTAGAAGAATAGAAAGAGAGATATGACTTAAAGCATTTTTTTTTACCTGGAACACGAGGATGGAGCAGACAACTGAAGAGAGATATGGCGTCGGGATGAGAAATAATAGGGAACAAAGGAAGGTGCTATGAATTTTGGATGGACTTCAGCGAGTGTGTCTGAAAGTGAATTAGCCAATTGACAATTTACAATTTAACTAATTCCCAAATTTGATAGGGTAAATAGGGATATAAGGATTTTTTTATTTTTATTTTTATTTTTGTTTTGGTAGATTGGTGGAGCAAATCAAATCAGATTTATGATTTGATTCATTTGAAATATTGATCTAGTAAATTAAATTATCACATATCATTAAATAAATAAGTTAAAACTTTAATCCAATAAATTATAATGAAGCAAATCAAATTAAGGTCAACATTTGATTCATTAAAGGCCCTTCTTCAAATGAATGCCACAAGGCAGAGGGAAATGCCAATTCATCTCCACCACAATACATATATGTTGTTAGAATGCTGGTACAACTACTTCCACCCTTTTCCTTCACCTGCCACAAATTCTAGTTTTCAAATGTCGTTTTTGTAATTGTTGTTACTCCTTTATTGTCTTTTATATTAATTTCAAAGATACGTGACTATATAAAGATGCGAATCGAGGGCACTCTCAATCATCTTATTTAGTGAAAAAAAATACAAAAAAAGGAAAGAAAATCAAAAATTATCACCCAATTAACATATGAGTACTGCTACGATGACAAAATAATTTTATAAAAATTAACTTCCAAAATAATGTGACAAATTGTAATTAGTAGATTATCCACCGTACATAAATTGGTTTAATAATAATAACCAACCACAACTAGCGACATTATTTTGTATCTATTTTTTATAACTATTGTTTAGTCACGAAATTACTATTGCGAACATATATTGTAATGGTTTTCTTCTCCATTTCCCTCCAACCACCGAATTCCCCTTAATTTGGACACAACAAATATTGCAAAGGAACAGTACCAAAATGAAATCGAATGAAATATCCCTTGTTTGGTTGTTTTCAAGACTTTGAATTCTTTTGAGTTATTGATATGAATGGCACGTATCCATGATATATATATGACTTAATTGAAAATGGAATGATTTGGGATATGCCTAGTTTCATGCCAAACACTGTCCATTTATCAACAATGACTTGTCGCCTCATTCAAATTTCAACAAAAGAAATTTATGGAAAGAATATTAATGTTCCCAACTGCGATGTAAAATTCTAGAGCACCTGCTAAACCTAATGATTAAAAATGAAGGTTCATTTAATAAATAAATAAAACAAAGAGATAAAGATAAACTATTATTATTAAGAGCAATTATGTCATTACCGGGCTTACACGACATGACCCGTTTTGTTGGCACTTGTAATAAAAAAAATTAAGTTTTTGTATCTTTGATTCTTTTGTTATAAGTTCATATTTGTGGATTGAGATAAGTATATGGAACGGCAGAACAACACGTGAAAAGAGCTACTTAGAAGTCGAATCAAAATACTAATCGATGCAAAATTATGAAGTTAGTGTTGTTAGAGTGAATACGTCATATTCCCTTCATCCTAAATTAATTGCTTTTCTAGAACTTTTTAAAGTCAAATTGACTATTTTTAAAATTAATAATTAAACATATATAAATATATTTCTAAAATTATAAAAATTAAAATTAGTAATAAATTGTATATACTTTCTTTTGGTTATAATATCTTTACCTATATGTTAGCAAAAATAGTAAAAAAATTGGTTTTAAAAATAGTCAATTTGACTTTAAAAAGTCCTAGAAATGCAATTAATTTAGGACGGAGGGAATAATTAAATAGATGGGCCGACGATGCCGTCGATCGGCTTTTTAATGTAAATCAAAAGGTTAAAATTTATAAATTTATATCACTCTAAGTATGCTGAAAATGCTTGAAATTCAACAATAATTTGTTGGTAGTATTTAGAGCTAAGAAGGACTGATCTATTTAATATAATTGTCAACAAAATAGAGGGGCAATTGGGCTCCTAAACATTATCTTCATTTCATTTTCAACTTTAGTTTCATCCTCAAATTCATCATCTATCAAAATTTGGTGAACAATTTTCCCCATCTTTTCGGTGAACTAGCTATGAGTTAGCGAAATACCTTATACAAAAGATAATGTCTTCTTTATTGTATGTAAATTCATCTTAAGAATGTAAATTTTGGTTATTATTTAATTAACTGAAAATTTTATTAGAGTACTTGCTATTTTGTTCGATGTTATTATATATATATATATATATACAAGTAATACAATATTTTTTAAATCCTTAATTTTTAATAATAAAGTTTATTAATTAGAACACGTGAAATCCAGCCGCAAAAAGAAAATTCTCTTCTCAGAAAATGTAGGCTTCTAATAACGAGTTCATTAATTTGGGCCTCGAGAGCGCATAGTTTGCAGGATCGACTGAGGCCCAAAACTTGGGTTCCACAATGATTCTGAACTGAGAAAGGCCCGAAACCCAAAATAACTAAGTTTTGAATGCACTTAATAAATAATTCTTACTTGTTTGCATCCTTCCTTCAATTCTCTCCTAATAAACAATTACCATTAATGATGTTGTTTCTGCCCTGCCCTGCCCTTCCGGCATCTTCTTCTTGGGTAAGCGGCCATAATTAGAAATTCTTTCACTAAAAAGAAACTGATAATTATGCTTGTATACAAATAGCCTTTTATAGTACGTACTCTTTTGATATAAGAGTAGCAACACCAAATTTCTCCTCCTCTTCTTGTTTTTTTTTTTCAACATTTTTCACATGCATGCATATTTCATATATATATATATATATATACACACATGTATCATAGAGGTCAAAGAGTATATATATCACCGAACTTAATTTGGAGTGATTTGCAGTGGGGCCTATTTAATGTTTTTTTTCCCCTTCCATATTTCATCTATGTACGGCATCTCTCTTAATTGCAGCAGACCTTTGTATCTTTGCTTATTGATTTGTAATTAATACTCCCTCATTATCAAAATATAACATCATCAACTTACCAAAAATGTACATATTAAGGAATAGCTTATTTTCTTGATCGAGAAATGAAACATTCATGACTTGTATATATAATTTATACTTTCAAAAATCATTTTAATAATATCTGGAACAAAATTAAAAATAATGTTGATTTTATATTTTGGAGCAAGATTGAGTTTTTTCTTTTTGATTGCATGGTAAATGGGATGCATGAAAGCGCAGAAAAAAACTCGTGTTGATGGACGTTTATGTATATTGGCACGTGAGTTCAATGAGAAATATATGTGCGGTTAATCAATGCCCAAGTTTCTTAATTCTTGGGTATAATATAATTAAGTGAAACTTGTTACTCCCTCCGTCCCAAATTAATTGATTTTCTAGGACTTTTTTAAGTCAAATTGACTATTTTTAAAATTAATAATTAAGCATATATAAATATATTTTTAAAATTATAAAAATTGAAATTAGTAATAAATTGTATATACTTTCTTTTGGTTATAATATCTTCACCTATATGTTAGCAAAAATAGTAAAAAGATTAATTTTAAAAATAGTCAATTTGATTTTAAAAAGTTCTAGAAATGCAATTAATTTGGGACGGAGGGAATAATATGGAACTTTAATTAAAGTGCCTACCATAGAGTAGTTCATATTTCTGCTCAAAAGCCTGGGAATTAATTAACATGAAAATTTATACAAGTATATATTATTATCCAACCTTCCTAATTAATATCTTCACAATTACACAGGCCATGCAGAAAAAATCTAGAACATGTACATCTCCATTATGGCGATGGAGCGTCCGGTACGTAAATTTTAACGATTATAGATCAAAGTTTCGAGAGTGTTTTTGGAAGTAAGAGCGCCCTCTGATTCTGTGAGACGCATGTATGACAAAGAGAAGCGATTTGTTGATTGAAGTAGCAATCCGACCATCTCAAAAGAATTGTTTATAAGATGGAGTACTACTTTAATTCCGTTTATCTTTAACATCAAATATGAATGGAATAATTGTGACATGATAATACTCATCAACTAAGAATACTAGTAACTAATGACATGTAAGGAATTTTATATAATTTTAGTCTAAAATTAAATATATATATATATGTATTTAATTTTAGGGAAAAAATAAAAAGAAAAATGTATCTGTAATTTTAGAACAGAGGGAGTATGTAATTTACAGTTTGGAAGCTTATAACATTTTTTGATTTGACAAACATCAGTTGCTGATTAACGGAATTGTTATGCAAAATACTAGGTCTTCAAATGTTACCTTGCATGTAGGGATCTTTCTGATTGCAGCAACTAATTAAAAAAGAGTACTTTGTTTAACTCTAAGCTAATGGAGTAATGTATTTATGATGTGAAAGGTGCACACGTTATACGTTTGTTTTCTCCTAAGATTAGTACATATATATACTCCTTAAAGAAGGACAAATCAAAAGATGAAGATTGATATGATTTTGAACCAAAGATTTGGCGAAAACTACAACACGTTACATTATAAATGAAAAGGTTGTCGGATTTGGGTAGATGAAGTCAGTCATTCACGAATTGAATCATCTTTGAATTAAGGCTCATATATAAGTACGTACAACTAATAGATGATTCTCTTTCTTAATTATGTTCGTAATTAAATTACCATGATGAAAATAAAACAAAAGAGAGTTCAAAGGATTCGGATTTCGTTCTTCCTTTGTTTCCAATTTATTTGGAAAAGAGCATATTAAGAACTAAGTAAGAAGTTTAAGATCTTATTTATCTTCAATCTATAAGAAGACTTGAGTTTTATTATCATTCTTCCATAGTGTCCTCTCTCCTTAATTCATTAATTTAATTATCCCCGGAAATAATCGCGATAATTAAGTGCAATATTAATTCCATCTAATTAATAATGGACGTTAAATGAAGATTCTGAATCTGAATATTTTGCTAAAATTCTGTATCATGAATTGTAGAAATGACTAGGCATTTACAACAACAGAAATAGTAGTTGCTTTTTACTGTATAGGAATGTATAATCAAATTCACAGGATTTTGTTGGATTGTAGGTGGTAAAGTGACAAGGACTAGTCCTCCGGGGAAGCAAACATCAAGCTTTTGCAGTTGTATGTATGAGACAATTTTTATCGCGAACTTGGCGGTCTCATCACATCTGAAATAACTTTAGTTTCACAATTTTTTGACCATATTTTATACTCGTTGCCTTCCACAAAAAAAAAGCCACATTTGACTTTTTAAAATCCAAAGAGTCACATTTTAACCTTTTAAAATTAATTATAAAATCCTAAAATTCAAAACTAAATAATAGAAATTTATTTAACTTGAATTAATAAAATCATATATATTGTAAACTATTTTAAAAGTAATACTAATTAAAAAAACTTACATCACGCATAATTTTGCAAATTGACTTCGATAATTCAAAATAAAACTATTATTTTAACAGCCAAAAACCAAGCAACTTCATCATACTAATCAATCAAAAACGTTATACCTGTACCTAGCTTGAATGTAGAGTCAAGCTTAAAGAGAAAATTAAAGCTTAAGATACGCTTGGTAATTATGATCATCTTTGTTTTGTACGCAATTACCAAGATTAGTCAGCTGTAGACGAAAATTGAATGAACCCTTTTTGTACGTAGATTTAAAAGCAAAGCTATGGTTAGAATCTTTATCTTCTGTTGAGAAGGGCAATACGCCCTATTTACTATTTACATTACTGTTCTGATCACTAAAATTAATCTAGCTATACATTTGTGATTTCCTTTTACATTGAAGAAACAGACTTTCGAATTCAAATTTTGGTTGCTCCAACTTTTTACAAAAATGTCCGATTCCATGCATCCCCCTTACGGATGGTTTGAAAATTGTGAAGAATTTTTTGATGAAAAAAGAAACCAAATTTGGAAATTTTGTGCCAATATATATATAGGGTATTTTACCAGTTCATAAAGTACTTGATAATTTAGTGAAAGAACCTAATTTGTCCATTATGTATAGATAGATGGCTATTTGTCTTAAGCTATGGAAGTACATGGCACAACCAAATTGATGTTCTTAATTATATAACATGTATGTATATGTGGGATTGATGGAAATGAAGGGTATGCATCAATCACTAGAATGAATTACAAAAAATAAACTAATACTTAATTGAATTAAAAATAATATGTTTGTCTTAAATGTCATTCCTTTTGCTCAAATTCGACAAAAGAGTGGCCGGCTAAGACAGCTTCTTAACCCACTCTTTACACTTACTTCTTCAAATTAATTAATCTTTAAACGTTAGACATGCTGCCAAATTAAGTGGCTTGGAAAAGCTCTATTTGTTGTTAAATATATAGATAGATCTGTATTGAAGGATCAATCCAAACCATCCATAATAAAGATGCTAATCGCGTCGATCCATCGAATCCCCTTTAATTATTTCTTTTGTTATTATGATGTTAATTATTTATGGCTTAACTAATCAGCCTTTATAAAGTGTAAAGATCTCTAATCAACTTTTATATATGATAATATCAAATTATATATCGAACTTGGCTTGCAGAACAACTAACAAAGTATGTGGAATTAAGCGTGCGTTTGTGGGGGTGTATATAAATTTATATACACACACATATATATAATGATCCATAACATGTATTTGTTATGGATCCTTATAGGACGTACATTATCTATATCATTGAAACAAGAAAAAACAGTTAAGATTAGAAATTAAAAATACCGAACAATAAAAAAAATACATAACATCCGCTATTAATAGTAGCGGAGGCTAATCTAGTTAATAAAGTAGGCTAATCTAGTTAATAAAATTAAACCTTTATTCTGATTAACGTCCGCTATTAATAATAACGGACGATATGTGTTTAGATGATATATGCCTTATAAAAATTCATAACAAACATATGGATAATTTCTTTCTCTCTCTCTCTATATATATATATATATGAGCATCACCTAAATCATTCTATGTGGTCCAATCATTCTCATTGAACCTTGTGTAAAATAACATTCACTATAGTACTAAACTGAGAGATAGCAGATTCATTGGATAGCATGGAATAATTTTGTTTGAAAAACAAAAATCATAATTGTCTACTAATAAAAGCGCAACGAAATTAAATAATAATTTTTTATAGACAACGGGATACACCAGGTAGTCTTGTCATTTTAGTTTAGCTTAAAATTCATTATTCATTAATTTTGATAATTATCCAACAAGAACATTTTCTTAGTACGTGTGTGTGTGTGTATATATATATATATATATATATATATGTGCGTGTGTGTATATATATGGTCCCAGTTGGTAAAAGATAAACTGACCCTCTCTCTTTCCTCTCCATGTAAAGTTCTCATCAACATGGCCAGGACCTCATATTTCTTGATCATCCTGCGAATTGAATTCACATCTACAATCAGATAAACCCCTAGCCTTTTTCAATCCTACTCACCAATATCAATCATACGCGTGTCCAATTAACCAGAAACAAACTGACGACTAAACCTTTTTCCTCTTCTACCTTAATTCTTCCTTTGAAGCTCTCATCAAACCTTCCATGCACGTAAAAAACTCCACAAAACCCTAATTCTCAACCACAGAAATATATAGAAACTATGAAAACTGAGATCAGAGGAAGCACATCTTCCGTTTCTTTACAAAGCTCTACCCTTTTTAATTCCTCTCCGCAAAATTCTCTATCAGGTGCCCTACACGGTTGTCTAGGCAGCCTCGACGGAGCTTGTATAGAGAAGCTACTTCTTCATTGTGCAAGTGCCCTAGAAAACAATGACGTCACCTTGGCTCAACAAGTCATGTGGGTACTCAACAACGTCGCTTCCTCCTCCGGTGACCCTAACCAAAGGCTAACATCATGGTTTTTGAGAGCACTCATCTCGAGGGCTTCTAGGGTTTGCCCTACAACCATGAAGTTTAATGGCAGCACTAGTAGTATTCCAAGGCGGTTGATGTCCGTGACGGAGCTAGCTGAGTATGTTGATCTCATTCCTTGGCATAGATTTGGTTATTGTGCATCTAATAGTGTCATTTTTAAGGCCATCCAAGGGTACCCTAGGGTTCATATAATAGATTTTAGTATCACTCATTGTATGCAATGGCCTACTCTTATTGATGCCTTGGCTAAGCGGCCCGAAGGGCCACCTTCCCTTCGGATCTCAGTGGTGCCTTCTTGGAGGCCACCGGTCCCTCCGTTTCTAAATGTATCAACTGAAGAAGTTGGGCAGCGTCTTGCGAATTTTGCTAAATTTAAGGATGTTCCATTTGAGTTTAGTGTAATTGAAGACCTACCTAACTCCTCTAAAGATAATTGTTCTAGCTTTCACTATGATTTTCTCTTGAGCAAACTGAACCCCTCAACTTTAGACCTTAGGGAAGATGAGACTTTAGTGATTAATTGTCAAAATTGGCTTCGTTATTTGCCCGACGTCCAAAAGGGAAGTGCTCATGATCATCATATAAATGCTTCTTCTCGAGATGTTTTTCTTGATATTATTAAAGGTCTTAATCCTCGTATTATAACCGTTGTAGATGAAGATTCGGATTTGGGAGCATCGAGCCTCACATCAAGAATTACCACTTGTTTCAACTTTCTTTGGATCCCATTTGATGCGTTGGAAACTTTCTTGTCCAAGGATAATACGAAAAGGGTAGAGTATGAAGCTGATATTGGTCACAAAATTGAAAATATTATCGGATTTGAAGGTGGTCAGAGGATAGAGAGATTAGAGTCCGGGATTAAGTTGTCACAACGTATGAAAAAATTGGGGTTTTTTAGTATTCCATTTTGTGAAGAGACTGTTAGGGAAGTTAAAGAATTGTTAGATGAACATGCAAGTGGCTGGGGAATGAAGAATGAAGAAGACATGTTGGTGCTAACATGGAAGGGTCACAATTCAGTCTATGCCACAGCATGGGTCCCATGTGGATTTGAGGATATTTAATTGAATTAATATATGTGCATTGGCTAAATTGTTGTCCCAATTAAAAAGATTGTAGATATGTTTGTTTGATTTGTTAATTTGGCCTACCATGAGAGATGGGTTAAGTGGTCCAGGTTGAAGAGCTAGGTAGCAGTGACAAAACTATAGAGTTCCTCTTACTCTAAATTTTTATTTTTGGTTTCTCTGTCAGAAGGGTTTCTGCAAGAGACAAAAGACAAGGTGGAAAACAGCAGGACTTTTGACAATAATATTTCATAGCTGGAGGCTGGAGCTATGGTCACATGAAAGGAAAAGATGAGAGAAAGAAAGAGAGAAATGCACATATTGTCTTTGTATGAAGAGAAAGGTGATCACTTTTGTTTTCCAACCTTTTGCAGCCTTTGTTTTCACAGAGTTTTGAATTAATTAGTAGCTAATTAATGAAATAACTATCTTTCTTAATCATACTAGTACTCATCAGTCTCATTAATAACATTTGCTTCTTCAACATTATGTCCTATAATTAATTAGCTAGATTCTCCAAAGATATCTACTTTTGTTAATCATATCTTCCTGAACATTAGTTGATAGTTATAAGTGAAAACGAAAGAGACCATACATACATACATACATACATACATACATACATACATACGAGGAGCTAAATTTCCCATTTTGTACATTTATACTGCTACAATATATAACTTTTATTTTTTCAACCCTCTATAAACTCGGTGTTGAGATTATATAAGTCAATTAAGCCTTGAAACTTTTTTATTTTTATTTTTAGAAACTATACATAAAATTACAATTTTAATAATTCTAGCGATACATTTCAATTCTAGGGGGTCTAGGAGGAAACTGGAAACTCCCTTCATTCTGAAATATTCGAGTAAAATGATTTTAATTTTATTTTAAAAATATGAAAGAAAAAAGAAAAAAAAACTACTTTTGGATGTAGTGGCTATATATAAACTATTTCCTTAATTTTCACATTTTTAGTAAGTTAATCTTATATTTTGTAAGAGGAAGAGAGGACTATTATATAACCCTAGTCAACTAAACATGCATGTTTTTTAAAATAATACTGTCGCTATATATTTTTTTATTTTATTTTTTTTTGTGAAAAAAGGTTTAATGAGTGAGATTTTATTTAATTTATTGATAATTATTTTTTGGAACGGAATTAAGGAAGGAGTATTAAACTCTTAAAAAAGTAGCAACAATACCAAAATGAAGTGAGCAAAAGTTTAGTACGTACTTCCAGCAACTCGGGTCTTTTAATTTTCCAAAATTAGGAAAAACCTTAATTATGAATGAAGCGAACGATGGATGTTTGCATTAATTAATTAATTCAATCGTTATTGATCATCGAAGATTAACAACTTAGCTCAAAAGAACAAAGTAATTAGTATATATCTAGTTAAGTAACTAAAATTAAAGACTATGGATCGGGGGACCACCCATGCATGCATGCATGCATATATTTAATTTGATGGATCGTGTATTAAAATGAGCAGTCTTATTCATACCCAAATGTGTAGATGTAGGATCATCTACAGCTTATAGAATGTGGCAATACGAGGCGTACAACGTGATGAACGACCCCCACTATTTTATTTACGTTTTAATTTTAGTCAGAATCTTTGAGGACACATGAACCACTTAATTATCAGAAATTATATATAAGCCATGACCAAAATTTATTAACTATAGTCTCTCTCTATCTATCTATCTATATATATATTATATATATATATATATATATATATATAATGAGTTCGGATCTTAAACATACTCTCTTAAATGGCATACCAAACATCCCCCCTTTAGCGTCGGACCGGGCGACGGTTTGGTCCGTCGCCATAGGTCCAGTCCGTACCTAAAGCCTTTAGCGACGGGTCCGTTACTAAAAGTTGTCCGTCGCTAAAGGCTTTAGCGACGGACCGGACCTATGGCGACGGACCAAACCGTCGCTCAGTCCGTCACTAAAGGGGGTATGCTTGGTATGTCATTTAAGGGAGTATGTTTAAGATCCGTTATATATATATATATATATATATATATATATATATATATATATATATATATACACGGGTAAAATTGGACCGACCGACCCACCGACCTGCCTGCCTACATTTTTGAGGTTATAAAATGAAACAATTCTTGATGATAGATATCCTCTATGACTTCTAAGAACACACGACTAATATATATTCAGACAGTCAGTACTCAGTACTGTAGAAAAAATGTTGCTGAAATTCTTCTACATGCTGCTTGTAATTATCTGTACGTCAAGTGGTGGTAGTAGCAGGCATTTTTTTCCATCAAAAAGTATATATTCTTTTTATTATTAATAATAATATAAAAATCAAACAATATTTTTAAATTTATCATCATAATCTCATTATCTTGTCATCAATAATAAATAAATAAATAATTTATTATTTTAAAAGATAAACATGATATAGAAATAAATTTTTATTATTTATAAATTATGTAAATAGACTTGGCTTTTTGAAACGCAAGTGTTAATGATATTTTTTTTTTTTCTAATAAAAATGTCGTGTATGTTTCTAGCGTTTCTTTTGAACTTGATCCAAATTAGTGACGCGGTGCCGTATAATGTTGGGAACTTTCTGAACCTTTAAATTGGTAAACAACTTTTAGCCGTCCAATTAAAATCAATTAGGCCCAACTCAAACTGCTACTACTTCATATATGCACCACTGAGCCTGTTATTCAGTAGCCCAATGGGATATGCCCGTGTCAGTATCAATAATAGTATATTAATACGAGTTCCCACTTCACCAATGGAATATTGCAAAACTTCTTCCGCTCAACCCTATTGTTTACTTCAATGTTCCATAGTGAACCAAATATGAAAAAATGATTTTGCTTGGATTTTTCATCACAAGGAAAAAAAAGAATATATATACTTTTTTTTTATTACCGATTATGTGAATAATTATTAGTAATAATATTTCAGCGATATATGTAATATAATGAATTAATCTTATAATTTTATTTAATCTCATATACTAATGTAAGTCGTAGTTAAAAGTATTACAAAAATTTTGTAATATGTAGCCAAACTCATCTTGTAAATTAAGATCCATTGTATATCAGTATCATTACTTGACGTTGGTTTAGGGGTTGTGATGTACGTAATGGGTGATTATACAAGTTTTGAAGATGCAACTATTGACTCATTTGGAAATTGAAATAATATTTGTTAAATATCTTTAAAAGAACTAAGCCAATACTCAATTGCTCATAAAGTGTAGGCGTTCAAATCAATTAGCGTTAATCGAAATAAGTAAAATAGCTTTTGTACATGCAAGCTCGTTTTGTCATCTGTACAATACCCATTAACATCGACGCATGTTGCTTTGTCGAGGTTAAATGCAACATCAGGATCCCACTCATTAAATATTCATTATTCCATCCGTCCCAAATTAATTACATCTCTAAGACTTTTTAAAATCAAATTGACTATTTTTAAAACTAATTTTTTTACTATTTTTGCTAACATATAGGTAAAGATATTATAACCAAAAGAAAGTATATACAATTTATTACTAATTTTAATTTTTATAATTTTAGAAATATATTTATATATGTTTAATTATTAATTTTAAAAATAGTTAATTTGATTTTAAAAAGTCCTAGAAAAGCAATTAATTTGGGACGGAGGGAGTACAAGACAATCTCATTTAGATTACCACATTCCACGTCATCAACTTCTTTTGAATGATAATTTAAATTAAATGAGAGAAAATTCTTTTCAAGAGTCCTGTTATATATTGTGAAAATTTTTAACCAAATTATAATTACGACATACACACACACACACATATATATATATATATATATATATATAAAATATGTAAGAATTAAGAATGATTATACCCTAATATATTCTATTTTATTGCATAGATTTTTACGTTAATCGCAATATAACTTTGTCACATATTTGTCGGCATGTATATCATTGTTCATTCCTTTAATTGACAAATCTTACATATATTTCAAAATATAAGATTGCTTATATTTATATTTTACAAAGATAAATGATGAAAACTCAAATAATTCTAATTTTTGCTTGGCCTAGAATTTTCCCTTATGTTTCTTTTAAAGATTAAAGAAGAGATGATTGAGAAAAGATTAACAAGGATAACACACGGACATATTTGGTGAATCATAATGATCAAAATGAATGCAAATGTAGTTCACTTTCTTTAGTTCTGGATATACCCTTGTAGTTGCTATTATCATCAAAATTGCCACTGTCCTCTTCCCTCGAGTGTTATTAACTTCTTCAACCACTTGATCCGTCTTATCACAGCTTACCCAAAAAGTTGATAAGACAATCTCAGAAAGTTTCATATCTAAAGGGAAAGAAAAGTAAATACGAGGCATCATCTATGATTTCAAGTTTTGAATTTTGAAAGGAGTGAACTGTAAATATTTTTCCTGCCCAAGGTTAGAACTGGTACTGTGAAAAATCACGTGACTCCCGCTTTATATACCCGCACCGTGCATGATCCAAACAAATGTTCCTACATTTCCCGATATTTTTCCCTTGGAATAAAAAATTTACTAAGGCAGTCATATAACGTTTGGCAATTTTTTTTTTTTTAAATAAATAAATTAGGCAAGTATTTTCCACTAGGCTAAGAATCCAATGTCAATTGTCAACCATTGACTACTTAATGAGATCTAACAAAAAAATTAATAGTATTTGAGTTTTGTTCTTTGAATAATTACATAGATTTTTATACTTGCTTTCTTGTTAACAAATTTAAATTATCTAATATTTTATTTAGATATTATATACTCCCTCCGTCCCAAATTAATTGCTCAGTTTTGACTTTTTAAAGTCGAATTGACCATTTTTAAAACTAATCTTTTTACTATTTTTGCTAAAATATAGGTGAAGAGATTATAACCAAAAAATATATATATATAATTTATTACTAACCCCAATTTTTATAATTTTAGAAATATATTTATATATGCTTAATTATTAATTCTAAAACTAGTCAATTTGACTTAAAAAATCAAAATTAAGCAATTAATTTGGGACGGAGGGAGTAATAAAAAACAAGAGCTCAACAACATCTAACAAAATAGCCTTTATTTATAAGCATGCAAAATAGTATAAAAGGTATAGGCGCAAAGTGTATATATAATTCACAACCTACAAAGTAAGACTACTAAAATTATTTGATGATCATAGACTAAACTAAAATTATTTGTTGAACAGAGACTATTGAGCTCCCACTAACCTTTATCCAATCCAACAAAATTGATTCAATTCAATGGATTAAAGGAATAAAATTATTTGTGTACTTGCTCAATGTTATTACTAATTAATATTACCAGCCATCAATAATTTATGCACAATTGAAAGTTAATGATGGAGGAGTATGGATATAAAAAGAAGTACTCTTTCTATTTTAAAATTAGAGATATCTTTTTAACTTTTTAATGTTAATTTGTAAGACTTTAAAATTAAAAATCAGTACAAAATTGTTTAGCTTTAAAACTAATAATTGTAACATTTGTAAATTAACTATTCCATAAAGTACTATTAATGTATGTTGTTTATAAAATTTAAACAAAATCATAATTTATTTTTTTTGAAATTTAAGATTTTATAAATTAATTTTAAAAATTTTAAAAATATTTTTAATTTTAAAATAGAGAGAATAAAAAGAAAGAATGCATGCTTTTTAATGGAACCCGTGGTATCATCATCAGGATCCAAATATTACCCTACAAACCTACAAGAAAGCTCGAACCACTTTTCCATAAACTCAAAATAAACAAACAAAAGTTGCAAAATGCAAAGTGGCAGTTTGGTCATTCACTTAAAAAAAGAAAAAAAGAAAAAGAAAAAACTAATATAGTACCTATCTTGCTTCTACCACATGTACACTGCATAAAGATTAAAGAGAACAGAATGCTAAAAAATTAAATTAATTAATGGTGGCTGCTCAACTACAGAAACTTGCTAGTTGCTGTAATGAAGATGGAATAAGAGAGTTCATGAGGGATAAAGCAAATCCAGCTATAAAGCTTAAGGGTCTTCCCAAATTTCACAAAAATTGTATCTTTATTTATTTTCAAAATTTTATGTGGAAAGTCAGTTAGATTAGAGGGCACTCACTCAACAACTCTGTTTTTCTTGGTCTGTCGATACGTGGATACTTGTTTAAGTTTTGATCTCTCTGTTAGGATTTTGAGCCAAAAGTAATTATGGATTTCATTAAATAATTAATGAAATTCATATATCAATGTGTTCTACTCCATGAGTAGATTAAATTAAGTATTTGGAAGCTCAAATCCATGGAGTAATGAATGAGAAATTAACTCCTAAAGATCACCTTTGGAAATGATAATAAATACTTGTGGGAAGGAAAGTCCCACATCAGTTAAGAACTAAAATATTAATTGGTTTATATACAAGAAAGTTGCTCTTGGGTTTGGGCTCCAAGGGGCACCCCACTTTTGTGGAAGGGAGAGGACCTAGCCAAGACTTGGTTTGAACCCACACGCGCGCCGCCGACTGGTCAGGTCGGGCTCGTGGGTCTGAGTCCTTGTATATATTTTTTTTGGACAAAATTTATTTGAATTTTTGTTTATTTTATTTTAGTTTTATTATCAAAACAAAACTATGTCGTTTTGATAAATATTATTTATTATCAAAACTGTGTCGTTCTGAGACGAACAGACGCGGCGGGCTATCTGATCAAACGGATGTCACAAAACTACGTCGTTTTTGCCCAACAGACGCACCTTTTCTTGTCCGAACAGACATGCCCATTCTGCCATGGCCGAACAGATGCATTTCGTACCATTTCAAATGGTTGTGTCCCATCAGATGGGTTACGAATCCTTCCTATAAATAGAGTAGGAGGGGCGGCCATTTCATTTATTCAGTTTTACAAGCATTTAAGCATTATAAAGTCATAATTCATTTAGAGTCTTATTAGAGAGAAAGAGAGAGTCAGAGCATTCAATTTGGTTCGCTGAGTATACTATTTGTAGTGCTGCTATAGTATACGTTGTCATTGTATCCTGAGAGACAAGTGCTATCAACTCTAAGCACCGTACGGAGGGCATAATTGTCTTAAGGACATAGTACCGAATACTAGCCTTGACATACTGATTTTCTGCATTCCAAGTTTGGTATAATTAAGATAAATTTATATATATATATATAATATATTATCAATTTCATTTATTTCCCAAGTTGCAAATATATATTATTAAATATATATCTTCCCTATCACTCTCTTTGTTTTCTAGCCATATTAAATAACCCATTTATGTCTTTCTTCTCTGTCCTTATATATATATATCCCCTGTAGCTTCGCCCACACTCTTGTCCCTCAATTGCAGGTAACCACCACACAGATTCTGTACTAATTTACTAGCCATTTGCAAAACCAAGGTTAACTCTTTCTGTTTGTCCTCTTTTCCCTACTTTGAATATGGTACATTTCCGGTTCGCATTTCGTCTCTTCTCATCTCTGTGTCTATTGGAGTTTTAATCTATTCATATTTTGAGGCAAATTCCAAAAAGGACTCTCGTATTGAGGTGGGTTTGGGTTTTATTTATTTGGGTCATGGCTGTCTCTTGTGATCTTGAAGTAGATGTCAATGGAGAAGAGATTTTCATGGTTGATAAGGTAAATTCTCTGTTCTTAGCTTCACTGCCTTCTTTTTTGTCTTTGTAATTAAATAATTTTGTTCTTTTCTCTCGGTCCAAATTGCTAATTTTTTACATTAATTTCTCCAAATTGTGATTACTTTTTTGCTTGATAGGTGAGAAAAAGCAAGAACACAAGAAATCTTCTCAACTAGAGTCTAGAGCCTAATTTGCTTGTTGATTTGACTTTATCTTCTTCCTAACCAAGCTATAACAATTTCTTAACATCCCAACAACTATATCATATTGATTTTTCATGTTCATCTCTCAGATTCTATCTTTTGTTTCCTGAGCAATGTGTGTGTATTTCTTTGCTCGGCAATTATCTTCTTCTGTAAATACTCGTGATATTATCTAGTATTTTTTTTATATCACCTCCCCCTAACTAATTTTTTGAGACTTTTTGCATTTGTTTCCATGTACTGTGGGGCTCAGTTTCTAGAGGTTTTATTCCTCATATTAAACCACTTGTTTTAGTCAATTTCACTAATGGGTTGGCTACTCTTTTGTTTGTTCTTCTCTCATTTATTGCTGTTGTTATGAAGTCTAAATGTTTATACCTTTATTTTCCCCTTTCACTCCTTTTAAGAGTTGTTTTATGGGTTGCTGTCCTAGTGTGTACCACTGTTCCTTTCCCTTCTTTGCTGGGATCATAGCACACATCTTTTCCAGGTTTTTCATCTCTATTTATTGTGTATAACGACCTCTCAACTTTATTTAGCAGGAATTGGCCTAGAATCCCCCTTATATCCATATTTTTGTTTGCTATAATTCAATGCTTTTGCTTGGGCTTTTTATGCACTGAAAGGATCCACTCTGAAAGATATTGGGATTTATCCTTGTTATATTTTCTTCATTTTTTTATTTTTTTAAAATTACCTTCCACTTGCATTGCATTTCACAATCTAGTTTCTTGTTTCCACTAGTTGTTGAGCATATTGTTAACATTAAACTCAACTCCTTTCTTTAGTTACATTTGATTATACTTGATTTATGTTATAGTTTAATTTGGTTGTCTCATGAATATTTTCAGAAAATTTTATCTTCTTATTCGGGCAGAATAAGCAAGTTATTTGGTAAAACAAAAGGAGGTACAAAAAGAAACTTGAAGGTTATATTCCACGACTTTCCAGGAGGAGCAGAGGGTTTTGAGCTTATAACAAGGTTTTGCTATTGTAAAGGAAAAACTGAAATAAATCCTTTGAATGTTTCCCTTCTACATTGTGTTGCCAATTTCATGGAAATGAATAAGTCTATTTCTGGAATCCATAATTTATTTGAGCAAACTGAGAAATCACTTGAAGAGATCAAGTATTGGACATGGTCTGAACTTTTGGTAGCCTTAAAGCAGTGCCAAGATTTACATCTTGTTAGTTCTTCAGAAGTTCTGCATAAATGTTTGGATTCCCTCATTGGGAGGCTTGCATTCACCAGTGAAGCAAGCCCTTGTCCATCTACGTCATCCCCTGATAGTTCTGGATTGCGGCTATCAACTGACAGTAGAAGCACTGAGAGCTTGAAAAGCACCTCTCGAGCAACATGGTGGTTTGAAGATCTTGTATTTTTAAGCCCTTATTTGGTTGAAATGTTAACGAAATCAATGGTATTTCGAACATTTGACCATGGGATTATTCTTAGGTTCCTCTTTTATTACCAAAAATCGAGATTTGTTACTGCAACATCAGATGAGAAACGCGAAATCATTGAGACAGTTGTTGAGATGCTCTATTCTCTAGATCAGAGTGTTATTTCCTGCAAAAGTTTATTTGGCATTCTTCGAGTTGCTCTAAAATTAAACATTAGAAAATGCAGCAGGAATAAGTTGGAGAGCATGATTGGTTTACAGTTGGATCAAGCAACACTAGACAATCTGCTTGTTCCATCTCCAACAGGGACAGATTATCTCTACGATGTTAATCTAGTTCTTAGGTTTATAAGATCATTCCTTGGTACAGGATTCTGTCGTGTTCCATTGATTCGAGTGCAGAAAGTAGCTAATTTGATGGACTTGTATATAGCAGAAGTATCGCCGGATCCTTGTCTGAAATCATCTAAATTCTGCAGTCTCCTCAGGGCCGTGCCTGATTCAGCAAGGGACTCTTATGATGGAATCTACCATGCCATGGACATGTTTCTGGAGGTAATACTTTACAACCTAATCTCTCTTTAAACTTTCTAATGCATGTCATGATAAAATGTTGGGCAAAAAATTTGTTTTACTTCTGATTATCATGGATTACAAGGCCTAATTCGATATTCTGGTCCAGGCCCATGCAGGGTTATCTGAAGAAGAGAAGAAGAGAATCTGCTGTCTGTTGAATTATGAGAAGCTATCATCAGAATGTTGCAACCACCTTGCTCAAAACTCCAAATTTCCATCAAAGTCTGCTATGGAAGCTATCTCCTCTCAGCAGTGCAAGCTTAAAAGCTTGCTCCAAGACACCAACCAATCAAAACTCTTCATTGACTCACCATGCAGTTCAGTGGAAGCTGAAACTAAGGTTAAGAAAGAAGAGACCTGTGAACAAATTGTGCTTTATGCTGGGAGGCTTGATATTTCGAGTGAGAATGAGAAGGTCAGAGCAAATTTGCAAGGTATGCAATGGAGAGTGCTGGAATTGGAAAAAGTTTGCAAGAAAATGCAAAATCAGATGGCTAAGATGATGAAATCAAGATTATCAAGCCAAAGTAATGCTAGATCTTTACCAAGGCTATGTTCATGATAGACGATGTGCATAATTTTTTGCCCCATATTTTCCTGCATATTGATGTACATAGCTTTTATTTTATTTTGTTCTCGTTGAATTGGTATTTCTTAGCTTTTCTCTTTTCTGTATGATCAGTAAAGGTGCTGTGTGTATATGGATGCCCTTATTTCTTTCCAAGGTTTGGTCCCTTTCAATGTCCCTCTACTTGTTAAAAAGGCAATCACTTCTGCAGGTTTTATACTACTAGCAATTTGCATGAAGAAGAGAATGATATAAAAAGCTGACGATTCTTGCTGATTATTTTAATTGTCTCAAGTGTGCTCTCTAACCAAAAAATAACGATGTAGTGAAAAAAAATATTGAAAAAAGAACAATCACACATAGACACAAAAAGGTTATAAAGTTCGATTAAAAGTTGGGTTACTCCAAGGTCGGTGTCAAATAAGTCTCATTATTTTAAAAAATTATTGTGAAGTATTGAATTCATAATCTCTGTCATTTGTTAAGACGAACAGACACGCCAGACTCACTATCACTTAACTAAGTCCTTAAATCATACTTTGATATAATTATCAGAAATGCTGTCTGAAGCCAAAAAATGGATTAATCCCATACCAATGGATCATCAAGCAATTTACAAGAGGTGTTTGTTGAGAGGGACAGCACAAGGGTAGTTTGCAGGCCAAAATTCCTAAATTCTAATTGCAGATAATGATATAACAGAACTAGAGGTTGAGGCCATCGGTTGTATTGGTATCAGCTTCCTCGGTTACAGTGTAATTAACATTGCTTGAGTACTGGATTACTAACGAATATTCGTACCGGTAACGCAAACTACTGACACTGTTCCCAATTGAATGTACCAGCTAGCAACGCGGCAAAAGCCGTCAACAAAGGATGGTGATACAAAGTTATCTATGTGATGTCGGGAGGGGAAGGGCTCTTATTTATTTTATTTTTTTAAAAAATAATTTAAAATACTAAAGTATATTAAATTGATAAATCTGATATAATTCATAAAGAAATTACAAGTGATGAAAGAAGAAAAATATAACCGCTTCAAAATCAAATCAAGAAAATGGGTAGGAATCTACCTATTAATATATAATTTTTGCAGATACCGTCAAGTAATATTATAATTCTTATTGACTTACAATTGACTATAGCCTAATATATTTATGATATTTAATGGGTAGGGATCTTTTTTAGGAGGACAACGTTTTTCCTCAATATATAGGACAAACCTTTATATAGTGAAGTTGTAGCAAGCACCCTAATTTTATTTAGGGTCCGAATGTGCCCTAGAATAACTAATCTTTCTGCATTTGATCATTTTTGACGCAGGAGGGGTTTTCTAATCCTATTAAGGTATAGTACAAACTAGGTCTCTGATCAAAGTAAATTATGCTCTGATGTAATATGTTTCATTAAATGTGATAATGGATTGATCAATGATTTGATTCATCATGTAATGAATCATTGATCTGCATCCACTTGATCCAACAATATAGATTATGATCCAAATTGACCAATTTTAAAAAAAATTATTTGCACAGTTATATTAATTTATAAAATATTATTTCTTATAAAATTATATTATAGTATAAAAGAATGGGTCCTCTTAACATGTGCCCTAAGGGCACATGCTAAGCACACGATTCAAGAGAATATTCTCTTGAACTGTGTGCATATTCTCTTAATTTCTGCATTTGCACTAAGTTCAAGGGAATATGCACACAGTTCAAAAAAATATTCTCTTTAACCGTGTGTTTAGCATGTGCTCTAAGGACATATGTTAAGAAATTCCTAAAAGAATTTCACTTAATCTATCTAAAACATTTTTTTACTCTACCTTGACATTCTAAGGTTCGAACCCTCAACCTCATAGTTAACATGGGTTTGGTAATACAAGAAGATAGACGACGAGTATATTAGGAATATATAGGCTTAAATATAGTTTAATATCCTAAACTATTATCCTTTTTCTACTTCGATGATTCACCTTTTAATTTTGTCAATTAAATAAGTAAACTATTAATTTTTTTCACTTTTATCTAAATCATAAATTGATGGCGTGTCCTCCTGAGTGGAGCCATAAAAAACTGATGTGTATTTAAATAATAATATTTTTTCATTTTATTAATTAAAATTATTTGGGTAACGATAAATTTGGCAAATCATTTTTTATTCTCCATTCAAACAAAACAAAACAAATCTCAGACAAATCTCCTTCAATCGATCGGCAAAAAATTCAGTACCTGAATCACTATTTAAAACTGCACAGGATGACTTTATCTTCTTCATCTCTGACTTATTCTTTCTTCACTTCCTCTCTCCGACTCTCATCGATAAATCCTAAACCCTCATCATATTTATCTTTCCATTCTTCCGTTAAAACCTTTAGCTCCATCTCCAATCTTCTCGCTCATAGAGAAATTACGAGTTTTAACCGTCGTGGACTCTCAACAATCTCCTTCGTTGCCACCGATTCGTCGGAGACGGCCGTTGTTACCAAAGAAGATGTAATGATTGGAGCTATTAATAATTAGTAGTTATTAAGAGAATAACTGATTAGTTAGTCAATTAACAAGCTCAAGGACATTATTGTCATTACTTTGAATTAGTCTAGGTAAAGTTGTCTTTTTATCTTTTTATTAGCTGTTAGTTTGTTAGAAGAGGAGTGTGTGGCTTGTTGCTTAAGATGAGTGATCTGATGTAATTCAAGGATGTGATTTGTGAAATGAAATCTGAATTTCCCTCTCAATTTTTTTGCTCTTCTTATTCCCTCTCTTTCTGTGCATTTTTTCCATTTTTGAATCAATTCTTCTTCTTTTCTATTAAAATACTTGATCTAATTAGCTCCTGAAAGTCCAATAGCTTACAGAAGACAAGTAATCTGATGAGGTCTCAGAAGAGAAAATCGTCCTTCCAACTAACCAATCATCAGAAAAGCTTCTGAGAATCCGCCACACAGTAAATTCTTCTCTCTGTAACTATATTGGCATCCAAATAAAAAAGAAAATAGTTGGCCTAATTAATTATGTTGGTTAAAATATTTTGTAATTAGGGTTTTATTATATGGGTAGAAAGAAAAAGATTACAACTTTATCAAATGCTTAGGGAACTGTTAAATCCACATTTTTTTTTGTTATTTTCGCACTGTGGTCCCCACATATTTGCCAAACTTATTTTGTATGTCCAATTTACCGTGCTTGAATCAATCCCGAGTTGCCTAACTCAATCTCTTCCACAAGTAAAAGTTATAGTTCCACAAGATCTCTGTCTCACATGAATAGTAAATGTGTCCCACTTATATGAGAAGAAACTTGTGAAAATATAAAATTTTGTTTGTGCGCGCAAATATCAGTGCCCTAATTAAATGAGAAACATTATTAAAACGATAAAAGATGAGAACTTGGTACCTATGTATATACATTTATATCCAAGTATACAAATAAATGTACAACAAAATATAATTACAAGTTATCACTATGCCTTCTAAGAAGCTTGGACCCTCTCTCTCTCTCTCTATATATATATATATTGTCCCCTTCTAAATTTAACTCTTCTATTAGTCTGTTCCTTAAGTTTATTAATTTACATATCTGTCTTTACCCTTATACCTATAAAATAAAATAAAAAATTCAACAGAGACAGCTGCCTATGTTGTCCCTTAACAGATCCGCCCCTGCTTAGAGAGTATATTAGTATATATTAGTATATATCCTCCAAATAATAGTTAGGAATATTATGGTTCAGTTGACATAATAAATCTATATGATTCTTTGTATAATTGCATTAGATACTTTGAAACATTATGATAGATTATGGACATTGGACCAAGAGCATTATTAATGAGATGAGGAGACAACATACCTACCACCAACAAATCCTTAAACGCTACTCTTCTTCGTGATCTCCTCCCCAGCTAGGTCGGTCGGTCGGTCTATCTACAATTGTACATTACTGATTCGACTAAATTAATAATGTCTTAAAAGAAGTCGTCTATGTACGTACGTACATTACTGATTTGAGTAAATTAATTAAGGTAGTTAAAAGACAGCTGAAGTTTACATACATAGTAGTACATTGTAATGTAATCAATTGAATGATAAATGTTTTCATTGATACAAAGATACACTCTATTACACCCTTAAAAGTTAAAATCTTTGTATTTTAAATTCTAAATACAACCAAGGGCATTCTACTAATTATATTGTCAATTTCATTTGGTATTAGAATGCTTTTTTCACAAAAACACAAAGTCAAAGGAACATGTAACAGTTTCTGCTGCTTCAAATCAAAATAATCAAAATAAACGATGACCGTAAGGGGTTCAATTAAGACTCTTAATTTTGTAGTATAATTTAAATTAAAAAATAGTAGTAATTACTATATTTATTAGATGCAAAACTTAAAAAATAAATAATATCAATTTTAAAATTTAAAATTTCACAAATTAATTTAAGAAATTCAAAATGCAAATCTAATTTTAAAAAACAGGTAATAATAGGATAAACGATAACATGTTGCTTTCTAATCAAGGTTAGTTCCATTAGCTATCTAACCTTGGGTCCATCCTCATCATCATAAGCTACAGAACCCCCGGTATAAGGATCCATTTCCCCAAAAAGCCCATACTCATCAAAATATATGAAGTGCAAAAGAAAATAAAGAAGCAAAATTTGAAAATAAAATGATACAATTACCAAGTCACAGGCAAATCATAAGCATTTTAAGTCAGAAGTGTACAGTTGGGGATTACATTTTTAATTAGATGCACGTACAGGAAACATATAGCTTTTTCAAAGGAACCATGGAAGGCATATATATATGTACAAGGGCACAATAGGGCATTATAATATACCTTAAATAATAAAGACATTCAAAAGCATTGCTCCAAAAAATTTAGTTCCTTAAATTCTTTTACAATCGTAATAGTTTTACTTCTAATTAAATTCAAGCAGAGATTTTCCTTACAACATTCATCTTGAATTGTTCGTATAATTTAGTTCATCAGTGGATAACGGGCTTCAGAGCGTGAGCTCTCAATTTTGACAATTCCAGGCTTTCATCTAGTTCTATATCTACCTCCCCAACAATGCTTCTGCAATGGGGAAAGGGAAGAATAATTAAATGGAACAGCATGCAGCAAGTGTTTTAAGCAACTTAAAGCAAACTCAGATAAGAATATGGAATTAACAAAGCTTGGGAGTTTGAAACAGGAGAAATCATACATGTTATCACCCCTGATGATGTAAAGACCTAACACGAGTTGCTGGACACCTTCCTGAAAATCGAGTATAAAAAGACAGTTAACTGCTTAAAGAGTCATGGAGAAACTTCCAGGTTAGGATAGTAACTTAAAACAAGAATATTATGGTGGAATTTTTACACATTCAGGATAAACTCGGATAGGGAAGAGGAAGACAACTGTACTAACACTTGAACAGTCATTGTATTTACATCCAAAATAATTTAAATAACAATTCTTCCCTGCAGTTGCATAAAGTAAACTTCACTAAAAAAAAGGTATTTGAACATATTGGTATCCATTCGTTATTAAGTCTCAGTCCTCAAGGAAAATTTATAAGCTTGTTGCGGCACGGAGGTACACCAAGATAAAAGATGAAGCATCAAGAAAGTGTGGATCTCATAGGCATCTCTAGTTCTGTAGGAGTTTGAAGTCTACTTCCACTGCTTTCAATGCACTCACTCTAAACCTCACCATGTGTACAACCACTAAGATTTTTTAGATGTATGGTCAACAAAACTCACAACCCAAAATTTAACAAGACAGTAAAGATTCTTTAAACCGTAAGTACGCCAAAAGAAACTGTATTGGAAAATAATCCAAGTATAGTGATTAAATCATCAAATTACCCCAGAGCCAAAGAATCAAAAGTTTGTAACAATGGATTGGATAGCAGAAAGTTGACAGAAAAGAAGATGCACAATGAAAACACACCAGCAAATCTCTAGAGTAACAATGCTTAAATGACTACATTTACTATTGAACTCTAATAAAACTATCTAAAAGTTTCTCTAGTATCAATAATTTAAGACTGAAAAGAGAGAGCACTCATTCATGAGTATATTCTCCATAAACTAATTCATACCTTAGCGGAATAAACGCGTTCATGAGCTTCATCGAGAATTATATTTGTAGCCTGGTCAAAACCTTTTAAAACTCCCTGAAAACAAAACCATATTAATGTCTTATGTCTCAAACAGTAAACTTTCATACACAAGATTTTTACTACTGTAGTCCAAACTGAGTAACTCACCACTATATTGCGCCCATCATTTGTTATAACTGAAATTAATTCTGTAAAAACAAAATGATAAAATATGTTTCAGACTTTCAGTAACAAGTACAAGTACTTTCAGAAAATTCAGTAGTCCATTAAAGAACCTTGGAATTTCTGATATTCATCATAAAATATGATTTCAAGCTTTCAGCAAACAAAAATAAACGATTTTAGAAAATCCAGTAATAACTCCAAGAAACTTTGGATTAGCAGAAGCATGTCATCAACGAAGGCAAAAATAGTAACAAAAATCTATATTAAGAGGGTTTAAGGAATCATACGGTCTACAAGAGTTTCAAGCCCAGGTCCACCCGACATTCTGTGAAGACCACTAAAGCTCAGAAAGCTGATATACCTCGCTGATGCTAGACCTATTCAAAAACACATGAAATCAGATGGTCCCAACAAGTCCAAGCAAATTATGCAAAAAACCCAAGGTAGTAAATAAGAAAAATATGGAAGTACAAAATTGCAGTAAATGGTGAAGAATTATAAGTATACGTATCAGTATCTTTTAATCACTCTCTTTAAATGAGGAACTAAGTTGCCTGCAAAAAACAAAGACAAACAACTCATCCAGAAGACGACTAACTGAACTTTATTAATCTCAATTAGAGAAACACTCGTTAAGCCTTGTCTCATGCTGTGGTACATTGCCTTTGTTACTCCACCTGATAACATGGTTGTGGCAACCGAAGCCAACTGGCTGTTGCATAGGGATTTCATTAATGACAATTTAGTCATTTCACCATTTTCGATAATGGCAGTTTTGTCATTTCACCATTTTATTAATGGGAACTACATTGGTTAAGGCTATCTGTTTGCCAATTGCCATAGCCAAATATCTATGAGAACCACATTCATGTTTTTCCATATATATTGGGGAATGATCCATAGCCAACCATTAACCAACCAATCAATCTCCCACCGCCCAAGCTTAGATCTAACAACATAAAAACCCCTTCACTAAACTGCCCGCCATATTAAATGGAGGTAATAAAGTCTTTTCCCACCATCCTAGGAAAAGACTTTATTACCCCTTATTAGCTAATAACCCTTTTTTTCTTCACATTTGTATGGAAGATAGTGAGTAATTTATAGATTGCAGTCTATTTTTTGCCTAACAAATGCCAAAGAAGTTATGTTACGTTTAGATTGAAGAAATGGAATAGAGGAAGTAAGGAATGGAATGATTTTTAAGCATCTCGAGTGTATATTTGGTTGTTGTTGTTGGTGGTGGTTGGTATGATAGGATGACAAAACTGTCACATACATTCATTCCACTGGAATGAATCGCATTCCATCACCTCCCACATGGAATAAAAATCAAGGGAATGGAATGACTTTTCATTCCATTGGAATAGTTTATCCACTAAAATGATCACGAAATACACTTTTTCATTCCATTCTTTACTCAATTCCAGTTCTTCAATCTAAGTGTAGCATAAGGGTTTCTCATCTCTATAGTCGGCAAGCTTTCTTTGTAACATTCAATCTTTTAGATAGTAGTGATTATGTCAACTATCTAAAATATGCAGAATTACAACTCTAGTATGTCAACAGAAACAATAACCAATGGTTTTAAATACTACGGGAAACAAAATTATAATCAACCTTTTAGATAGTAGTGATTATGTCAAATATAAATTAATACGGCATCAGAAAGATTCCCATTGACAAATCATCATACTCCTAAGGAGTTTCTGATGTCCCTGTCTGTTTATCATCACGTGCACAAAATTATTTTCCAGAAAGAAAAAATAAATAAAATCATGAACACTTGGTCACTTACAGATTAAAAAACTCAATCAAACATGAACTGATGTCCCTGTCTTTTTATCATCACTTGCAACCTATTAAACCCCAATTTCACATTACCAAAGATCTAATTTTTATAACATCCAGAGCAATAAAACTAGCATTTTCAATCTTTCAAACATGGTTAGGGCAAAACAGACGTGCAATTCATATAACTCTACATATAAAAATTGCCCCAATGCCTCATATTAGGTACTTTTCAGAGTAAGTAAACTACTCTGGTCAATAGATAGGAGGAGTTCACAGGAGTTGACACAAAAATTAAATGTTGGATATGGCAAACAAAGCAAAATAACAAATGTTGGATATGTTCGAAACTAGGGCACCCACGAGGGACAACTTTAAAAAAATGTGAAAGTTAAGAATAAAGACTGAAGAATCATTACCAAGCTCTGTTTAGAACCTAGAAAGAGTGAAGAACTGAAGATGAAGAAAAAAAAAGTAACAAAATTTAATCCATTCACAAATTATGAACACAATAACAAAATATGTCCAATTACACATCTAAACAGCTAAATCCATAGGACCATAACGCCATAAGTCGCCATAATACCTAAAATAAATCATACATGTGAAAGCTTCTCATTAATTTGGGTAGTAGATGGAAGAATTTGAATTACCTGCTTGCGGCTTGTGTAGTTGTGTTAGGGCAGAGAGTGACAGAGCCAGAACTAGGGCGGGGCCGCGGAGGAGCGGAGGAGCGGAGGAGCGGAGGTGGAGACGCGGAGAGGTCGGAGGCGGAGTCGCGACTCGCGATTTGGGGACTGGGGTTTTGGGTTAGGGCAGAGAGTGAGAGATGAGAGATCAGAGAACGAGAGACTAGGGTATCGACTAGTGAGAGCCGAGAGATCAGAGAGTGAGATATTACTGTTTTAACTTTTAAGGCTTAAATTTTTTTTTTAATATTATTCGGTTAATCGAATAACAAAAATTTAAAAACTAAATCCGAACCAAAGCATAAAAATTAGATATTAAAATGAGTATAATTAAAATGTTGAAAAATAATGAAATAAAAAAAAATAGTTAAAAAAATTGATTCGACAAATGTAGAAAAATAATGAAATAAAAAAAAAATTGGTTAAAAAAATTGATTCGACTCGATTATTTAATTTTATCTGTTTTTTCTCAAAACTAAATCTAGGGATTAATGTAAGATTTAGACTTTGTGAGCGACGAGAAAAATATTATTGACAAGAATATTTTAATAATTGTAATTAAAAGATTATTTGATAAAATTAAATGAAAAAGTTATAAATGGTTGAATAAACTGAATGGTTGAATGAATTGATTGAAACTGAACATTGAATGAAAAAAATTATTTATTAATTGATTCATTTAAAATAACTGAATGACAATATTTCTCATTTTAACCTTATGAATTTTCTAAAATAAAATATTTTTGAGACACTTTTTAAGATAAAAAGTGACAACCAAAATTGATAATAAAAAAATATGTAAAAAAAAGCCTTTTTGTCTCTAATTTTTCATCTGTTCAATTTATAACAATACAAATCCATAAACAAGAAGGGTAATTAATTTAATTCCAAAACATACATATATTACATAATTTTATACACAGTTTTACATGATACTTTGGCCATCAATTTTCTCGTTCTCTCATATCTCAGATCCAAATCTCTTTCTCTCTCCGCCACAACATGCTTACCATACAAATGCCCATTTCTGTCATCTTCCAAATACTGCACCATTTGCTCCGACGATCTCTTGATCCACTTTGGGGTCTGGGCATGGGAGCCCTAGTTGCGCCTAAGGGTGCTTAATTATTGGACTTTTGCTTTGATTATGGAGCGGGCGTTGTCATCGGAGAGTCGATTTTTGGGGTTTTTGCCTTTTTGGACTTGGGTTTTGGTTTGTTGAGGTTGTTGCCGTCGCTGAGGGACCATAGGTCTGGTGAGACTGAGCATAATATGATGGCGCTTTTTGATTTGGGGGTTTTGGAGGGTTTTGAAGATGGGGAATTGAAGGGGTTCGTGGAGATGAATGAGGATTTTAGAGCTTCCATTGATTGAGATTTGTTGTTATTAGGTTGATGGTGCTTTTAGTTGAGGAGGGATTGGAGTTTTAGCATTTGCAGTTCGACAGTAGCCATTGGAAGGAAGAGGATAACATGAATGAGAGTGTGTGTAAGTTGATGTGGTGAAGAGTCAAAGAGCAATTGTCTTCTTGTCAATTTTGGGCTCAATCACGATCTTGTTGGTTTTTTGAGTCGTGGGTTTGGGGGCAACATCCGTAAAAATTCATTCAGACGACTTATCCTACTTTTTCGGCGCGAAAATAGTGGCTTATTCAGTCGATTGAAATTGGACCATTTAGATTTTAAAAAATGATAATCAGTCTGAATGGTTGGATCGTTCAGATTTAAAGCCATCAAACCTTATCCAGACCAAAATAAACATGCCCTAAATTATATAAATAATTGTAAGTTTCATTCACTATTAAATAGCTTAATAACCTATATTTTATGAAAAAAATAATATTATGTGCATATAATATTATTTATATAATAATGCTATGTTTGCTTAGAATTAAGTGTATTATAGTAACGCTCCTTTATTGAGTCTTATGCTATGTTTAATACTAAATGTGTACTCGTATTTATAAGTCCGAGATAATATAATATCCGAAAATATCTATAACCCCTTATAAATAAATACGTAATTAATGTTTTTTGTTTTCACAAATAAAACAGTACGTCAGATTATTGATCCTAAAATTATACAGGGCTACAAGGGTAATTGTCACCCAGAAAAGGTTTAAGTGCAAGAAAACTTAATAAAATACTATAGCAAGGATATTTTCTATCATTTTTATTTTTTGAGTCTAAATTAATTAAAAGAAACACTAATTGTCTCAATTAGGAATACTATGAATGGGAGTTATGCTTCTATATATTTTATAAACTACACGTGATTCGTTTTCCATTGAGGCAAACCCTGGAACTAAATGCCATTATTGCAACGGTGCATGGTGATCATTCGTTCTTATATTTATGAGTATGTGTTATTCACACTTTAATATGTATAAAAAGTTTGGTAGAAAGTAATTTGACGTTGATAAAATCATTATTTATAACACACTTATTAAATATACTGGAGATCTAGAAATCGTGTCATATATTTTGTAATCTTATTATGATTGATCAAGTAATAACCACCACAAGAACGAATCTAGTTGGTAGCTAATTGGGGCTGCTTACCCTCATATGAAGAGTAATATTATGAATACAAATTATATACAAAAATTATGCACACGTAATATAAAAAAGAGAGAAAATCGAAAGTGAATTAGTATGTAATACATAAGTCTTACTCATTCTACACAACTTTTTATATATAATTATGCGGGTTCTCTTAACATGTGTCCTAAGGGTACATGCTAAACACACAGTTCAAGTGTATATTTTCTTGAACTATGTGCATATTACCTTGAACTTAGTGCAAATGTAGAAATCAAGAGAATATGCACACAGTTCAAGAGAATATACTCTTTAACTGTGTGCTTAGCATGCACCTTAAGGCCACATGTTAAGAAATTCCATATTTGAATACTAGTACTCTATTGGTTTCTTTTTATTTATCTTTTTAAAGAGTAAAATTTATTTGTTTTTATTTATTATTTATAAATTTTAATGAATCCATAATAATTTATTTTTTTATATTATTTCTACATTAAATATTAATTTGTTTCTTTTTCATCTTTTCTGATAAATTTTAGAAATGTAATATTGAGATTTTATAATCATTTTGCTCAATTAGACGAAGCGTTAATTAATTGCATTTCTTAATATAAGTATTTTCTCTTAAAACATCTACTTGTCAAAAAAAGAATTTGAATCCTCTCCATTACACTTTTTCTAGCTCCAATTCCATCCAAAGCGTTATATTTTTGTAGTTGTGAATAATATAATTAAAAGCGATACCGGTCAACTAGTTTATTATATTGAATAGCATAATTGTTTCGAAAATAATAGTAATCCGATATTTTTTCACCATTTAATGAATATGTGAATTTTTCATCAAAATTTCAATGGATAAAAATTCTTTTAGACTTTTAACGTTGAAAATATTTTTTACGATTCTAATTTTTTGTATGATTAATTTTAATACCATCAACTATCAATTAACATATTTTAATTATTACTAACAAAATTATTAAAATCAAATAATCGGGTATTGGATGAAATTGAAAACAAACGTGTAATAAAAGGAAATCAAATCCATTAAAAAAGAATGGAGGGAGTAGTATTTATTTGGCTTAAATATGGATTAATACCCTGAACTTTTAATGTTTTTTCACTTTAGGGATTGTCTTCTCAATTTTTTCAATTAGGGGATTAAACTTTAAATTTTTTTTACTTTGGGGATTGTTTTCTCAATTTTTTTAATTAGGGAATTAAACTTTTAGTTTTTTTTTTCATTTTGGGGATTGTCTTCTCAATTTTTTCCATTAGAGAATTAAACTTTTAAATTTTTCTGATTACGTCTAAATTGACAGTGTAACATTAGAAAATTGATGACATGACATCAACACGTGAATAAAAAATACTTGTGTAATATTGAGTCTCATTTTAATATTTATTCAATTAATTTTTTGTACCAAAAATGATAAATATAAGACCATTATTAATTTTACTTTAAAAAATTATCATTAAATTTACTTTAAAACATTAAATTTATCAAAAAATTAAATTTAAAAAATTAATAATTTACCAAAAGGGTAAAATTATCATTCAATTTACTTTAAAAAATTAATAATGGTTTTATATTAAAATAATAATAATAATTTATTTTAAAATTAATAATGGTCTTATATATACCCTTTTGGTATAAAAAATTGAATAAATATTAAAATGAGACTCAATATTACACATTAAGTATTTTTTTAATCACGTGTCGTTGTCATGTCATCAATTTTCTGATGTGGCACTATCAATTTTGACATAATCAGAAAATTTTAAAAGTTTAATCCCCTAATAAAAAATTGAGAAGACAATTTTTAAAGTGAAAAAAAATTAAAAGTTTAATCCTCTAATTGAAAAAATTGAGAAGATAATCCCCAAAGTGAAAAAAAATAATGTTTAATCCCTTAATTAAAAAAATTGAGAAGATAATCCTTAAAGTGAAAAAATATTAAAAGTTTAAGGTATTAATTCATATTTAGGCCTATTTATTTTGTCTATCTTGCTTGAAGTTTTGTTTGCAACTAGACTTAGATTTCACTTCACAAAAAAATAAATTCCGGTAAAGAGTATATGGTTAAAAGTTATACAGCAGGAGAGCAGCTGAAGACGTAAGGGTTTCAAATCATTAAAAGAGTTAATAATACTTTCTCATTTCTAAATTATAAAATTATTATTGATTTTTTAAAATTAATTTAAAATATTTTTAAATATAAAATTAAAATAATTCATTAAAAATTATGAAACGATAAATTTTATAACTAATGAACAGTACTTTATAGATAGTATACAATATTTATCATTGAATTAAATAAAATTATAATTAATTTTAGGTTTTCATATAAATTTTGAATTTTAAAATGAATTAAGTTACTTCAAAATCTCCATATATCCAAAAATTAAAACAGTAATATAGATACGTATTCTTATTTCAGCAATCCGGAACGGTTAATGGAAGCTGCCCTCCTTGGGTAAATCAATATTAACACAAGCACATTTGTTCTAATTAATGGTATTACATAACATAAAAGCCAAATACATTTTCATTTTGATAAATAAATACTTAAAATTTAATAGTCTAATACATATAAACCCTTATTAAAATCCATAAATGCCGCAGACTCTCCCTATTGAAATCCATATTGGCGATGAAGTAATTATGAAAGAGTTTCCAGACAGGAATCAATAGAAAAATGATATAATAAACATTAGTAGTATATTATTTAGTATGTATTTATTGTAATTTTATATTTTATTTACTTATTCATTATTGTCTATAATATCCTTTTCAGATATCCTGGTGCGCCATTGCCCACTGACTAGGTTCATTTTTCATTTCTCAACTTCTTCAATTTTCGCTCACCAATGAAATGAAATTGACGCTCTCCTACTAGGTATTAGTAGAATACGCTAAACAGTGAAGATAAAAATGTAGCTGAAAACTCTGAAATTGGCTTGGCGGGAGAATATTTGCATGCAATGCATGCACTGATCAATAACTGTTCTATTTAATTTGTTTTCATATATGTGCATATATATGTGTGTATATACACATATATATATATATACACACACATATATATACAAACACATATATATATATATACACACACACGAAAGTCGCAAAGGGAAACCAGTTTAACCAATGCAATCCAGTCGAACGAACTCGAAGTTATAACTCGAAAGTAGGCACTATTATTGTCTACTGATAATGAGCCTGTAATGGTGTGTACTGATTATGGGCCTGTATTTGGATTTAATGCTGGAGTAGGAGTTAGGAGTCGGCTCTAATCTGTATAGACAAATTAAAAATATGAAAGGAAACAGGCAAACGAAAGGTTTCAACCCAATATTATTTTGCACATTCAAAATTTTGATACCATCTAATATCTATATTAACTTACAAACACTTAAAAGTTCAAAACAATAAAGAGCACCCATGACAATATATATCATTATTAACAGCTTATGTTACATTTTATTCTTTTCTTGGAAGATGATATCTTTGCAGACTTTTTTGCGTATTTTTCAGATAATTGGATAAGGAAAATTTCTTAAACCTTCAAATATTTTGGGTATTGCTATCTACACACCATAAATTTATATCGATAATTGTACATCCAAATATGTCAAAAATACTAAATTACGTACACAATTAAAGTCCAAATTTTGATATTGAAAAAAAAACAGAGAAAACTGGTGCCAAAAGGTACTTAAATAGCCAACTATAACGAAACTTTACTTGATTTTGTAACAAGTTTCCAACATCTCAACATTTTCATGTAATGATTCGAAATCTTGCACAATTTGGAGCTTTATTTGATTACATGAAAGCAAAAATTAAAAGGCATTAATTAACTGAAACTTAACTAATCATGCGCCAACTCAGAAGTTTTTAAATTTTGTCGATATCTCGTCTAGTTAAGAGTAAAGGGTTGAACCAGTAACGAGATGAGATGATCCTTTGTCCAACAGTTTTGTGTTCCATGTCCATCTCCATACTGGTAGAAGAAATACGCCGTTCTTGCACCATCTAAATTGGAACTCAAAAATGGCTCTGAGAAGAAAGAATTATAACTTTTATGCGTAATGTCTCTATTTAAAATCTTCCAGTTCTCATGGATTACACTCTTTATATATTCTCTAGCCACTTCTTCAGTTGCACCAGTATCCTTCATGTAACACTGGATTGCCTTTGGAGCGTCTCCTCGCTCCGACTCATCCTGCACATACATAACTCAACTTGTATAATTTTAATTTGCTGAACTTACACAATTTTCTTTACTTCTTTATTTTTTTGTTTTTTTGGTGTGATATAACATTACCGATGATGTTCCCAAATCGTTGATTAGTCGAGAAATCATACAAGGGGACTTCATGATACTTGGAAACTGGTCTATGTAATTTAATGCTTCCACGGTTATTTTATCTGTAGTGAGGAAGTAACTACAGAACAAAATGATTAGCCCTCCTATTGAAACCACTGCATTGTCAAAATATTCGTCCAATGTTGGCTTGTATCCTTCATGAAACATCTTTGCTTCCCGAAAATATGATTTACATAGATATGCCCACTATAGAAAAGAAAAAAACACACGTAATCCAAGTTTTAAAAGAATATACAACGAATTAACAAATGTAGTTGAAATGTTAAAATGGCATGTTACCTGTTTACTTAAATAAGGAATGATGTTAAAGCCGCGCTCTTTCAATGTCCAGTAGCCAATCTCATTTGACATATTAAACATTGCAATAAGAACCATTCTTATATTGTAAGGGAGCTTATCAATTTCAGTGATATCCCATCTGAGCATGCATGCATTTACAAAATTTAAGATTAAAAAAAGAAGAGAAAAGGAAATAATTAATTTCGAATTAATCGAAACATAAAATTCATCTAAAATGCAATTAAGAATATCACTTTACAAACCTGTCAACAAAATCTGTGAAGAGTTCTAGTTCTTCTATCGTGCCATAAACATCATAAATATCATCGATGGTAGTTAATAAAGATATTACTTTGGTTGTCATTTCCCGAAAAGCTCCGTATTGTGGTTCCCAAACAACTCCGTTGCACCAAGAGTAGTGTTCCACCAACCTGTCTCTAGCAAAACTCGTCTTATAATGTAAACCCAGGTCCATCCACCACCTGAAATTATATAACATCATTTATATATTCGTCATCCCAATTGTAATTTATTATATCACAATTATATATATTGGATATGAAACATGAAGCTAGAACGTTGTATGTCCAAATTTACGATTGTAACTAATTACCTTGCTAGTTTGCTAACCTCTTTCTGATAAATTGTTTGCACTATATTGTAGTCCAACTTAGCCAGCCGAAGCAAATTGGGATCCATGTTTTGTTCTTGCTCGTATGTATCAATGAACCATTTAGCCTCCACTCTTGGCAATGTCCAATGCAATGGCTTATCTAAAGCATGCTTCACTTTTCTTTTCATGTCGGACGATATTTCTCCTTTTACGCTCTTCAAATGTGTAGTTGTGAAGGTCTTGGCCTCATCAAGAATGTCTTCACCTTGAAAACCGAAGAAAGAGGCTTCGTATAAACTGAGCAGTCCTTTAAGTTCCTTACAGAGGCATGGCTTGAAATTACCCGTCTCATCCTTAAACCTTTTGAACACATCTGTCGCTCCAAATAAAAAAGTAAAAGAAAATATTATTTATTTCTTTTAAAGAAAAATATTGGCTTTCGATGAAATAATAATTTAAGACATGAAGCATACCTATTATTCAATTATCTAGTTGTACCACTAGGTAGCAGCGCTTGCCTATATCATAAACATAGGAACCATATCTTGACAAAATGATGATAAACTCACGTAATAATTTTGCATTTTAGTCTTGTTTTGTTTGGAAGTATATTTTAGTAAATTTTTAAGTTACAGTTTGCTCTTTAATTTACTCTACCAGACACTATTAATCTTGCAAAGTTTACACTTGGTTGATGTTTTCCTTGTATCTGGATTCTTGCTGCGGCAAATCTAACACTAGGGTTTGGTCTTTGATATAACAGCAGAAGTACCATAAAATTAAGTGACACATACATTCTACACCTTTTAAAATTATAATTGACACAATACTGAAGGGGACAAGAAGAGCATAATAGATAGCTCATCATGTGGCCCAATTTGACTATCCTACATATGGTATATATGGGCAAACTGGTCCCTTGCGGCAGATACATACATTCTATATGTTGTTACATATTCAAGTTGGGGACCATTGTTCCCCCTTCAAAAACTTTTAAAAACCATTGTATGTCTTTGATATGGTACCCATCAGTGTCTCTACTTTATGAAACAGTCAAATAGGTATATCAATTCTTTAAAAGAATTAGTTATATAGAATATTTTGTATATTTTTGTCAAAAAATTAAAGAAGATTCTCTCATTTTGAAAAGTTTAGCTCCGCCACCGGTTATCTGTTTGCTTATACATAATTGATGTGTAAAAGAGACAAACCTTGGGATACCTCGTACCCATGTTGTCGATAGAGCCTAAATCGGAGGGCTGTAGCATAGAGATCGCTATTTAACCATGCATCATCATTGGCATTGCTATCACTATAAATAGTATCAAACGCTTTTTTTATCTCCTTCTCGAAATGATACTTCAACCCTAGCCTTTGAACTGAATCAATCAACTCCAGCCTCGCCAATGGGACATCCGTATCGCGGCTATCGCCATTAATCAGATTCTTCACGTACTCCTTCAACTCATCCACCTGGTTTCTATATTTCTCTTCCTACATAATATAAACAGTACGTTATATAAGTAACCATTCATGAAAAAACCATAGCTAGCTAGGGGAAAAAAACATTAGCATAGGTTAGTTTAAGTACAGTGTAATCACTGGCGAGTGACTGGACAAAATTATAATCCCAAGAACTTGGTGGATAGTTTGCGGATCGTCGGTTAATATCTTGATCATGGGCAGTTGTTGTTGTTGTGGGAGTAGCACTGGATTTAGCAGTACTATTTGTGGAAGGGGCTTTTAATGTTGAAAGAAGAGAGGGATGGAGGGATGGAGAGCTTAGGAAAGGTGAAAACAGACCTTGACGAGCCATTTCCTAATCTCTTGTTTTTATGGATTCTGTAGAATGTATACATATAGTAGTCATATATATATAGATAGATTGATTGGCAAACAGATAGCTAAAGGGTGGTTGAGTATATTTTCAATTTAAAATTTTGATTGGTGCTAACATATTTCATAATCATTCGAGCTACTTCGAGAACTGCAACTTGTGTTTTGCAAAAAAAATGAACGGAGCCTCCTTTTCTGAATAAGTGGGCATTAGTTTATTAGTCTATCTTTCGGCATTAATTATTCTTTTAATAATTATACTTTAAATACTCAAATTTTATTATTAAAACATTATGTTTAAGTGTTTGTCCTATAAATATTAATATTAGTAAGTAAAAATAAAATTCTAGAAAAATATAATACTTTATCCTGTAATAATAATACTCTATTTTTTATAATAAGAGTCTTATTTGTTAATATTTTATTTTAGAAATGATAGTTAAAATTGTTAGATCTATAAAGAAAATATTTTTTTATGACTTTGGCGCAGCGGCAGCAGCAAAATCAATAAATTAAAAAGTAGGTTGTTTCGATTGGGAGATGCTTATCATCATAAAATATTTTGACTTTCTTTCTTTCTTTCGACTCACATCTCAGTTCGCCTTTATTTTAGCGGTTTCTTTTTCTTTTCTTATTTTTTACTTTATATATATATATATATATAACCATGTGTAACTTGCATGATTAACCAAGTTTGCTTCAAATTTTAGCTCCAATGTCTAAACGCTTAACTCAAATATACTAGAAATTGGAAGAAATATATTTTAAGTAGACAAAAAAATATTTATTTTACTTGGACAAAATATTAATGAGTTATAGCTTACAATCCATAAATGTTTAGTTTAATTAAATAAATAATTTTTGTACATGGACTCAACTATTAATTATGAATACTCGGAGAGATGTATCTCTTGAAATGTTTCTTGTGAATTCTCTGGTGTTTCTGGCGAGACACCTTGTATGTTTTTGACAAATACATTCAAAAGGGGTATGACGATCAGATACCCATAGCCATCATCAAATTCCCGAACGTCAAACATCACTTAATTAAGTAGCATTTTAGGTTATGCTTTGAAGTATGGGTGTAAACGAGTTGAATTGAACAGAATAGAGAGTTGCTTGAATTTAATTCAAAAAGTTAAATGACACTCAAATTCGACTTAAATTCGAATTGTATTTGAAAAAACTCTGTTCAGATTCGACTCGGTTCGAATATTCATTATTCGAATTCGATGCGACTCGACTCGAATCTAATTATATTCAAATTACTTGTGAGTTTCAAATTCAAGTTCAAATTCGAGTTTCAACATAATGACTAGTTTTATAATACATATAATTATAAATTGAACTTATTATTTTACTTATAAATGATAAAATAAATTTACAATTACACTTTACAAATATAAAATCACAATAAAAATTAAAATTTAAATATAATATAATAACTAATTACCCTACTTTTATTTAACTGTGTACATATTATAAGAGAATATTGTATCGAGTATCTACTTGAACATGTATCAATCGAGTATGTATTAAATCATAATCAAGAATTTGAGTAGTTTGACTCTTAAACGAGATGAGTATAATCTTATTCAGATTCTACTCGTATTTTTATTCAAACTATTTTTTGTGCTTATATTTGGATCATACTATTAACGAATCTGAGTTTCGCTCGCATTTTTTCGAGTCGAGCCTGAATCAAACCCAACCCATTTAGTTCAATTTACAACCTTAGTTTGGAGTACATATTTAGCCTCGACATGACTCATAATCAATGGAGTATACTTATACAGTATATATAATTCCTCCAAATAAATCCCGTAAGCAAATATGCCTTATTATATACTCTTTTTCATTACAAAATTAGAAACAAATTTAACTTTTTAGTTCATTCTAACTTTTAAATACATTATTAATTTTAAATTCTAAAATGTCTTGAAATTTTTAATATGTCTAGTTATTAATCATGTAAATTTAATATTATCATGCCACTAGAACTAACATTTGTAGTCGACGTTATAAATATGTTTGGAATTTTTTTTTAAAAAAAATTTAATTTAAAATTATATTTTTAATTCTGAAACAAAATATTGATGGGATTTGACTCATTTATAAGTGGGTCGTTTATTCAGGAGATTTGAGCCATTTATAAGTGGGTTGTTTCTTAATTATTGAGCATAGGAGCTAGCGTCCTCTCCCAGCGCAATGTTTGTATATGTAAGGCATGGCTTGACTACATTTTTCCGCAAAACACTCCAACATTATATTTTAAAAGGTTATCTTTCATATCCACCTTCATAGATGATGAAAATAAAAGAAAAAAAGACTTGTTAATTTTCATATAATTCTATGAAGTAAAAACTCCTTGATTTATGTGTTAAATTTTCAAAAAATAATTCCAATTGCGTAGATTTACTAATTTTCTTGAATTTTTTTAAAGAACGTATATTATATAATTCAAGAATTTTATGAATAAATTTCAATCCTAGCTAGGGATAGGATGATAATTAAGAGAGAATCTAGACAAATTTATCTTTATTATTATATAGTGATTGTGAATTTGTTGAGTGTAGACTCAAATTTATGAAGTTACACATAAAAGAAGATACACAAGTTCTTACAAGTTGACAGAATTATTATCCTCTTTATTTTTCTAAATTAGAGATACAACTATAACTTTAATTTCTTAAAATTTATTGTTTAGCATTGGCTAGAAATATATTAGTAATTTATGAATTTGGCTCCCCTATATTACACCTTTCCTTCAATTCCATCCAATTCACCAATTGTTTGTTCTTAATAATTTTGTTAATAATGATCAAAATATGTTAATAGATAGTTAATGATATTAAAATCAATCTTACAAAAAATTAGAATCATAAAAAATATTTTCATTATTAAAAGTTTAAAAGAATTTTTAACCATTAAAATTTTAATAAAAAATTCATATTTTTATCAAATGATGAAAAAATATCGGATTACTTTCATTTTTGAAATAATTATGTTTCTCTATATAATAAATTAGTTGACCAGTATTAATTTTAATTATATTATTTATAATTATAAAAATATAATATATTAAATAAAATTTAAAAACATATGTAATAAAGGGGATTCAAATCAGTAATTTATAGCTTTGTAGTTTAAAAAGAAGATTATATATCTAAATTCTATATCGGTGGGTTATCTGCCTGCCTGTTTCTGGTTGGACTACAGGAGGGTCTTATTACGCCAACCAAATTGTGGATGGTGTTGGTTGGGGTATGGGGGATGCACAACTTACAAGGCTAAATACCGCTTGCCTTTGCCATACACCAAAATAAAAGGTTTATGTTTAATTTTGCCTTATTCACGTGATCGTGGAGAGTCGCGTTTCTATCCTTTAGCTAGTTATATTTAAATATACTCCTTCCAAGTCAAAATCTTCCCCTCTAATTTATTAGAATTATTTTAAATTTAAACTTTTTAAAAATAATTAAATTGATAGATTTTATTTAATTTTATTCATTACAACTATGAATACTATAAATTATTTAAATATTAACATTAAATATTCTTTTCATTTTTAATATTAATTTTAACTTTTTAAAATCAATTTGTTCCATTTCCAAATTAAAAATGGTTATGAAATCAATGCAATTTTGCAATTTTACAATTTTACAAATATTATATAATATCAAAAACGTACAATAAATTCCAAATTTTATTATTTTCAAAAAATATAAATAAATTCTCAATTTAAATTTAAAAATATTTTAAATTGATTTAAAAAAATGATACTCCCTCTATCCTCAAAATAATGACTTAAGACACAATTTTTTTGCCCTTAAAAGGATTGCGATAAATATATAAAGACTAAAGTAAAGGGTAAGTATGTCATTTTTGGAGTTCACTAAAAAAAGGACTATTTACCTTATATAATCTTGTAGGAAATTAAAGATAACCTTAAAATTTTTATTTATTTTTTACCCTCTTTCCTTTTGTTTTATTTTTTTAAAATTTTGTGGAAAATATATTTTGAACGTTCTTTAGAGTACAGAGGAAATATTAATTTTATATTTGAAACGGATGGTGTAATATAAGATTTATAATTTTTAAATACAAATGAACAAGGTTAAATTCCAAGGTCAAAGATTTATTATTTCAAGATACAAATGAACCGCAGTAAATTTCAAGTTCAAAAGGTTTTAATTGGTCTTGTATATTGGAACTAGGGGAGTACTCCTTATTTAGAGTATCTCGCTTGAAGATTTGTCTGCAACTAGACTTAACTCTCACTTTATAAAAAGGTTTGCTGGTAAGAGCTAGGAGTTTGAAATACAGCACAAAAGCCGTTGAAAAGACGAGGAATTTTGATTCTTTTAGTATTATAGTAATTAGATTTAAAAAAATCATCTTCACGCACCCCAGGAGATAGAATATTATCAGAACTATGAACCCTAGGTTTGCTTTATTCTTCCGTCCACGGCATCCCCGATTTAATTATAACGGGTTATTTTTGGGTGGATCATGGATGGCAAAAAATTCTAAGGGCGTCATATTCTAGTCTATAAGTCCAAACTATGTGATTAAATAAATATTTGTGTATCTATTGTGGGTCGAGGGCTCCATAAACACCTAGCCAATTAAGTCAGTTATAAAAAGAGTTAAAAATCTTCTAAAAGTGAGTGAGCAAAATATAACTAGACAACGGATAAAGACAACACTTACAACTCACATCTTTTAATTCCATATCATCCCCCTTCTTCTTCCGCCTCCTTCGTTACGAGAAGTAAGCTGGGCAATCCTGGCCCACCAAACGAAACCAGTGGTTACTTGGTCACGACCATCTCTGCTCCTAAGCTGCTAAGCTATTTAGGATCCGAAATTCTTTTATATTAAATACCTCATATTTTTATATGAATTTTTGATATATTTTTATTTTTCTCACTTACGTGAAGATAATTTTTTTTTATATATATATAAGAGGAAATCATATGAAAATATCAAAAATACATATGAAAATATCAGTTTTTTAATTTTATTTGCTATGGTTGATGTTTTATTAAAAAAAATAGTTGAAATATATAGTTAAAAATATAAATTATCTTTAAAGTTAAATGAAAATCATTAAAAAAGAATTTTCATTTATAATTATCTAATACTTAATGATATAAAATACATATTTTTAATGTACATTCACTTACCCAAAATGGAGGGGCAAAGTGGATTACATTCACTTACCCAAAATGGAGGGGCAAAGTGGAGTACTATAAATTTGAAAATGTAATTAACAAATATTGCAGACAGAATGATTGTCTAATTATTTAGTTTTCTTATCATTAATTCTCACCACGTGGAATAAAAGTTTCAGATGTCTGGATTCGACATAATCTGATGGATCCATGAGCACATGTAATGATTAAAGTAAAAGGAGTGTTCTAGTGACGTAGCGTAATTGCTGTGAAACAATTAGCAAGTAATTAGTAAAAGGATTGGGTTTCTAAAGTACTAAAATTTATTGTTTAGCATTGCTTACAAATATATCAGTAATTTATGAATTTGACTACCTTTTATTACACTCTTTATTTAATTTTATTCAATACATTAATTATTTATTTTTATAATTTTATTAATAATAATCAAAATATATTAATAAATAGTTAATAATATTAAGATTAATTAGTAAAAATATACTCACTCAATTCAGAACCCCTCTCTCTCTCTCCCCTCTTCCTTTGTCAGCAATTTTTCATCCCTCTCCTTATTATTCGTCATTCCTTCCAATTTTTCCCCATCGAACTTTTGTTTCTCCGTCCCTTACGGGATCACAGCCAATTAACAAAGATTCACAAGGTTGTTGTATGAACTTCTTATTTATATAGTCATTATTTATTTTATTTTATTTTTACTTTAATAACAAAGTTATCAATAAATGTTTGTTGGAGGGAGTAATTACCTATTTAACTTCCTTTTAAATGTGTTTAACATAACGAGTTAAATTTTTTTACACCGTCAACTGTGTTAGTTAGAATTATGACACGTTATTAAAATAAAAATAATTTTATTTAATATATGTATTTCATTAATAGTGTGTCATGATATACACCGTTAATACATCAAATTTTAATTCTAACATAAAATGATTGTAATGGGTAAATATGACTGTATTTTATTCAACTGTACATATTTTGTTCCAAACACACACCCGCACACTGCAGATTGTACCCAAAGTTATGTTTGAATATTAAACTCCAGTTTAATAAGGATAAAGTTGGTAAGATGTTTTTTTTAATACTTGGCATGCTATTTAATATTTATAGTTTAAAATTAGAAATGCGTGTCTAATTAGAGAATGTACTAAAAAAGAAAATTAATTAGGACGAAAATTTTAAAAGAAATAACCCAAAATAAATTTGACACAAATTTACCTATTCAAAGAGAGAGAGATGTGTTAATATGCTATATATATGGTGGAAGAACGAAAATGACCACACATGCCTTGGAGAATTTAATTATACTTGGTGTTAGCTAGCTAGTCTTTTATCGATGGAAGCTAGGCCTGAGATTAATCCAACCACATATACGGAAGTATATATTGCATGAAAACTCATGTAGTTGTTATATATATATATATATATGGTCTAGTCGCTGTCACTAATCAGATGATAGTAAGGTTCCTTTATATGATCTACTCCCATTCGCATGAAGTGATTCACTAATCCAATAATAGTAATATTAGTGCATATTACCAAACATAGAAAGTCTTGGACAAGTACGAGTTTTGATCACCATCCGGATCTACTTTAATTTTATATGTTGGATTTTTGAGTGATATGTTTCCGTACAAACAAGTCCTTATCATCATCATCATATCTCAACTTCTTCGTGATAATTAATATATACCTAATTAAACTAATGGAGTATACCTTGCATGAACTTGGTAGTTGTAACTCGAAAATGGGTAATGTCTTTTCCAAGGATTAAGGGTATGGTGTCCAAATTTTTATGCCTAAATTGTCCGAAAAATCTTTAAATCTTGTACTTCCTCTGTCCCTTAATATAAGTCGTTTTAGAGTTGTGCACAAGTATTGAGAAAATGATTATATAGTATTAAATATAATATCAATTGTCCATATTGTCTTTATATTGAAAAAAGAGAGTGTTATTTATTGAGCAAAAAATAGTGAGAGAATCAAAGTTATATTTAATACTTAGGTTAATATTGGAAACTAAACAATTAATACTTACTTAAAATTTTCAAACGTCATATATTAAGAGACAAAAATACTTCTCTAAAACAACTTATATTAAGGGAGGGAGGGAGTACATAATAACATTTATAGACAATTCAGGCATAAACTTTTGGGCACTACAGATTTTTCCTAGTGCCCTGCCACTATATGGATTAAATGCTCTATAAATCAGCCGAAATCAACTTCATTAGCTGGAGGACAAGGGTTCATGGTATGTTATATTTACAAGGACTGGTCTAATCTAACGGCCTCTAAACTGGGTTACTTTTGCTCCTTCACTTGGAGCGGCAAATAGGCCACAAAAGGAGAATTATAAAATATAAAAATAAAAATAAAAATAAATCTTTTTTTTTTGTTTATGATTGTATAAAATGACATAATATTCTCAAATATAAAATCACAATTTCATTATCATACCGCACTACTAATCTAAACATTCATTATATTTAAGAATATATATGGAAGAAAAATATATCCTTAGTACTCTTTAATTTAACAAATGAAACTATTTTTGTTGAACGTTAAGAAAGCATTCTAGATTTTTTTATTTTTTATTTTTTGGGTTCAATTGAAGATGAAGGTCATGTTTTTATCAGAGGTTAGTTGTGGCAAACGGTAACTCACTGTATGATTTCACTAGGGCAAAGAAGTGGTATTGAAGTAAAATAGGTAGCACAACTAATACATATTGTATTTGATGTCAAGGCGCTTCAAACCCAATGGGCTGGGCTGGCATCCGATTCATAGTATTTGTTTGTTATAAGAAAGGCTTCTAATGTGGATAAGCCCGTAAAAATAGAACTTGGGGCTATTTGTTGGTACTGGTGGTCCAACCATTTGCGCTTTAGTTATGCATATAAAAGCCTTTTAAGAAAAGTTTGGGGGGTGGCTGAGAATCGGAAGACCTGTCCCAGGTGACTCGTCTTACTAAACAGAATTAATCCTCTCCTTATAATAAAAAACATAAAAAGAAAAGAAGATTCTCAGTACAAAAGGTCAATTCATAAAATTTTAAAAATAAAATTTATGCAATTCTCATCTAAGAAGTCAGAAATTGACTTCAAAATATTAAAATTAAATTTAGAAAAGTTAAATATATATATATATATATATATATATATATTAAAATTAAAGTGGTTTAATTTGTGAAACAAATGTAGCATTAAAACGAGCTCTTTAAATCGTTTTCTCCCCCATTATATAAGGAATTTCTTAACATGTGCCCTAAGGGCACATGCTAAGCACACAGTTCAAAAGTATATTCCTTTGAATTGTGTGCATATTCACTTGATTTCTGTACTTGCACCAAGTTCAAGTGAATATGCACACAGTTCAAGAGAATATACTTTTGAATTGTGTGCTTAACATGTGACCTTAGGACACATGTTAAGAGGACCCATTATATAAAGGGAGGTAAGTGCGTGTAACATTTGGGTAGGTGAGCACAAGTTTGTGGTGTCTAATAGCCATAGGGGACAGAGGATGATCGTAGATAGTTTGGTTTGGTATCAATCAATAATTGTGTGTGTCATCACAAGACGAGTCTGGGATGAAATTGATACCAGGCTTGGGAGACAGGGGGCTGGCTGTTTGGAAAATAGAAGAAGTAGAGGCGAGCTTGTCTTTTTCCTATCTATCCCACATTTCAAACAATCCTTCCCTTCCCCCGCATGCAGATGAGATGACATCATATACTGTTTGGTCTCTCATTTACAAGTTTATTAATTATGAATATTTTTGTACTCTCCTTTCCGCAGAATAAGTCTATTTAATCTTAATTATTTCTAGCATTTATTTTCAAAGTTAAATTATAAATTTATGGTGAATATAAGTTTGACTTCTTTTCAACTATATAAGTTTTAAGCAATCAAGAAAAAGACTTAACATATTATTAATTCTCAATTATAATGTGATTATAAGCGGTACATACGTAGTAACATATGTTATGCTTTAAGGAAAAAAAATCAAAAATATATATATAGATCATATCATAGTCTAGTGGTTCAGCTTCAAATCATGTAAACTAAATCTTATTTAAGATTTAACCTAAAAAAAACAGAGAGAAGTCCAGCAGCATCCATCAATAATTTGGAATATTGGTTGTTAGAGATAATCTTCAAGTAAAATGGTTAATTTGGGGATGCCTTAGTTTATAGGATAGGATAGGAGTAGGATAGGTTGACGCGTAATCATTCAGTCCCTACTATTACTATTACTTGCACGAAACACTCATCGGTACCCACCCGTTAATGCACTTTGAATTTATATATCTAGTGCAAACTCCCAGGCCATGAGATGAGATGAGAACAATCGTCTCCCCACCCTTTGGGAGAGAGATTGGAGTGCTGCTTGCTTATCAGTGTACAAAAGACCCTTGGAACAAAATTGATAGTGGAGTATTATTTACTATCGGAAAGAAAGTATGTCTTATCACACTTGTTTTTGAGGTTTTGATCTCCCTCGTTACCTGTTGAACAAAAAAAACACAGTATAAACCAATTAAAGTACATAAATAATAAATTGAAATAATTAACTCAATCAAATGAACTAAATTGAAACAAACAAAACTAACACAACAAAATAATATGCTGAATCAAATGGGTAGGTGTTATTTCATACTCAGCTCAAAGCAAAAACAGAAATATACCTTGTCACACAGACAACTCACACATATTGGACCGCGAATTCAAAATGCATGTAAAATCAGAAGGCGTGTTTGGCATAAACATCACCAGGGCCGGTCCTAAGAATTTGGAGGCCCTGTGCGAGAAAAAAACAGGGGCCCTCTCCCTCTCGCATATAAAAATATTAATTTTTTTTATCAGCACCAATATATAAAGCACAATTTATATCAAAATTTATCATTAATTAAAATAATAAATGTCAACGTCAGGTAACAAAATTATTTTCTTTTTCCAACCATTTTCACACAGCACACAAAAACAATAAATTAATAATCACAGAAGTGCAGAACAGAAGAACCTGGAAGCAAAGAGCCGAAGATGGTTGCAGCAAGCTCTGTGAATTTTTCTTGCTTGACTTAGCTTGCTTGACCAATATCAATTTAAATGGCCTGTGGACTGTGGTGAAATAAAAAAAAATAATACTTATAAGGATTAAAATGCCACAAGATTACAAGAAATCGATAATCAATTGATTCAATTCATCACCAAAGGACCCAAAAAAATTAATAAAATCAGAAAACTTATTTTTGGGTAAAATAAATCAAACATGATATATACTAAATCATTGATACTGATACACATACCTGGTAATTGAATTAGGATTTAGGGATTTAGGGATTTCCTCCTTGGTCTCAATTGAATTAGGAATTTAGGATTTAGGGATTTTGCTTTTTGGTTGTGTTGTGGTAACTGGTAAGTGGTAAGGCATAGCCGCAGAGATTGAAGAGGAGTAGAGACTAGAGACCAAGGAGGAAGATGAGCCATGAGCAGACTGCGGTCTATTGAAGAGATTTAGGGATTGGGTTCTCCCTTCCTGTTTTAAAAAGAATTAACGCAAAGCAAAAAATAGCAAACAGGAGTTAAAGGGTTCTCCCTTCCTGTTTTAAAAAGAAATTAACGCAAAAAAAATAGCAAACAAGACTCGAACTCGTTATCAATAGTTTGAACTTAATAAGTCTTAGCCAGCGCCTCCAAGACAAGTTTTGTATATAAAAGCCACATTTTCAATATTTATATAAAGTATACATATACAAAAAAATAAATTTGGGGGCCCTCCGAATTTGGGGGCCCTGTGCGGTCGCCCCTTCTGCACCCCCTCAGGGCCGGCCCTGAACATCACAAATCCGAATAACATAACAGAAAACTAGAGTCGACCCATACGCCACCCACACACAAAATTACCAAATGACCAACTCCCACCGGAGCACAAAACGGAGATGTCGTGGACTGATCACACCGCCACGAAAGGTGACATATCTTGGTGCCAAGATGACATATCTGTGATACCCTCACAAGTGGTTATAGCTCAAGTATACCGTACGGTATATTCTAATAAAGATATAATGTCACAATACATGCGACACAATATCTACACAAGGGGTTCATACGTACATGTTAAATTGAAACGAAACATTAACACAAAGTCTTCAAAAATATATTAACATGTACATTACTACAAACATCAAAATAAATTCTAGACACGATGCACTAGTCTAAAGGGTATAAATATGAGTTCTAAATATCAACGCTAAAATGAAACTATCATAATAAATTTGACAATGAATAATCATGAGATGCAATACCAAATTTTTAAACGAGTAGCAAAACGAACGAATTAAAATTAAAAGAGTCTCGTTGAAAAAATACGGAATCCGTACTTGAATTAAGTAGTGTATATAATACCCAGAAATTATATTTCAAAAATGACTTGTTATACTCCTTCTATTCGAAATAATTAAATAAAATAATAATAAATATAAATACACTTATAAAAATATTCTTTTATCTTTAACCCGTTGATAAACTCATTTTATTATTATTATTATTATAATAATTTATTATTATTATTATTATTATGTTCTTGTAAACTTTTAATTTTAAATTTTTGAATACTCTTACATAATACCATATACCATAGCAATATTATAACAGTTAATTACTGAGTATAGCCTTATTCAAAATCTTTCCTTATATATATACATGTATAATATAATTTCCGTACCCTCCGTTTCCAAGTGCTTAATCAATTCTTATGTACGTATACACCTGATATCTACACATACACACGCATAATAATACATATGCAACCAGATTCTAGCACTGTTCCCATTCCAAAGAATTTATAAACATTTATATATATATATATATATTCTAATGGTTCCTTCACCAGAACATCAGTACATATATAATTTGATGTGCATGATCACTTAATCTCTCCGCATCAGTACATACTATTTAATAAACTAATAAATAAATCACTTATCTTGACCGGAAGAATTTTTTTTTCCTTTTCCTGTTTCTTTCCTTCTGTTCTCTCTCGCCGCCGCCTCCTCTAGTTCCTTTGTGTTATTCCCACAGTTCGTATTAAACGCAATGAGAAATAATTAGGTTTTAAATATTTATTTATTTATTAATTATATCTTTTAATTATAATATATCCACATATAAATTAAATTCAATTAATTTTAAGGTTCAATTTTATCAAATTAATTTATCCATCACTTATTAATAATTATTAGTCCACATAAATTAAATAACTAATTTAACCTAAATAAAAAAACAAAGTCCAAATAATATATTATAAAAATATATGATTTTATTTATTTATTTATTATTATTATTATTATTTTACCGGATCTTACAAATAATCATAATTGTAATAGAGGGAGAGTGCCAGTTGTTTCCATGAATTATAGGACTCCACTAGCACTGTCGTTTTTTCTTTTTGTTTTTTCCCTCAACATATATGAGAAAAACAGTAGTACTAGTAATTATGGGGTACTGTCTCTTCATTAATCATTAATATATATAAATATGACAGCTGGGTTTTCTTTACTAGTACTACTATAACATCTCGCTATCCTATTTAAAACAAGGTTGTCTCAATTTTCCCCTGCTCTGCTAGGTTTTTACCACAGCCACAAACATTGAATTCTTTCAAGTCCATTTTTGTCCCCCCCCCCCCCCCCTTCTTTCCGCATATATTTTGATTAATCTGTAATAAAAATTATTTTGGGTGATTCAGTTGAAATCCTTGCATTTACAGAGAGTATTGATTTGATTACTATTACACATTGAAAGTACATTTTTATACATTTTACTATTATTAAGTTTATTCTAAATTATGTTCAGGTAAATATATCCCGAAAGATCATTATATCTGTAGAGAACATAGAATCCATGAGTTGTGCACGTATCACTACTAAATGCACTTTTATTAAGCTAACTCTTTGAAATTAAATTATTATTTACGTAAAAATAATCTTGTAAAAAAAATACTAATAATAAAAATATCAATTTTTTAAAATAACTAAAAGAACGTAAAAGTCAAAACGAGTTTTTCAGTAATAGTATTAGTATTATGGACCATGGACCATGGACTATGGCCTATGGGAGAGTCTCTCTGTCTGTGTGTAAGGTCTACCACTGAATCTAAGCAACTCAACCCAACCACTCCACTCCTATTTTTAAATTCAAGTCCTATTAATTTAATTTAATTTAATTTAGGTAGAGCATTCATTTTTAGAAATATTTAAAATAATTCCAATTATACGGCAGGCACACATCCCGAGGTTCTACAATAATACTACTCCAATTCTGATACTGACCAATTATGATCGATACCGTCTTTAAAATACTACTCCTACTATTTTACTACTCCATTAAAGGAACAAACTTGAGTGCGCATCTTTGTAATCTTCCAGCCTGGCACTCTTCATCACTTAAAAAGCAAAAATAAATCTCACTTGTGCTTTCTTTCTACTCGCACCCTCAATAATTTTACTCTACAAATATTTAGTCTTCAGCGTGTCAGCCAGATCCGGCGAGTAAATATATTTTCTACGCGCAATTATATCTACTGCCAGTGACAACTGTACAGTGAACCACCAGCTGTGACGTGCCACGTGACGGAATCGTATTGGTTCGTTCGTACAAGTACTCACGCTTTACCAAAAGCAACTAATCGTACCGACTGTTTGTGCCCCCCTCTCCCCTCCCCGATACAGGACCAGCTCTGAGCCAGCTAGCTAACCCATATACGCAACGGCTATGATATTTAAATTGCTCATGATCTCGAGACTTGAGTCTGACGTGTTAACTCAGTGACGTGGAGACTGACATGGCATGTGGTTCCAGCATGGGCTTATAATAGAGTGGGGATTGATGCCTATAAAACCCACGTTTTGCTTGTATTCCTCTCGACTACGGACTACAGAGCATTCTACACTTTTTTGTTCTTTCTCTCTCTCTCTCTCTATCATTCATGGCTGGTTCTGTTTCATTGTTGTTGGGGGTGATATTTTGGGTTGCTCTGGTGTGGGTGGGTTCAGTTAGCTCATCATCCAAATTCGATGAGCTATTTCAGCCGGGTTGGGCATTGGACCATTTCGTCTATGAAGGGGACACGCTTAAGATGAAGCTCGATAATTACTCTGGTATATTAATTAATTGCTTCATTTTTTTCTTGGTTTCAATTGTTTCGCATTGATCTTCTGTTTTCTATATACCAGTGATAATAATACGCTAATTGATATAGTAATTAATTAATATGATATGTTGAATTTCAGGTGCTGGGTTTTCGTCAAAAAGTAAATACATGTTTGGGAAAGTCACCGTCCAGATCAAGCTTGTTGAGGGCGATTCTGCCGGAACAGTCACAGCTTTCTATGTAAGTTCATCCACTTTAACCCCAACTATATTTTTCATTGTCATTTTCTATATTTAATTGTGCATACTTGAGGGGTAAGTGCAGCTATGTTGAGTGTCCTGGTATGTTGCATAATTTAAAGTTGGACGTGATTTGAGTTGATGAATTGAATTGGGTCAATAAGCTGTTCATTTCAATGGCGTGAATTTAATTGAATTCCGTTTACTTGCTTATCACATTTATTATTACCTTGGTACCCCACTATTTCCTCCACAATTACCCCTCTAGCGGTGGATTTCACTCGTTTGCTTGTTATTTTAAGGCAAAACAATTATACAATCAAAAAGACCTTTTTACTTATCCGGTAACTACATGACCATAACGGTGAAAATATCTTTTACCCTATGATGATGATGCTTATTGATTGATACTGGTTTTTAATTTATAACCTATTTTTGGTGGGCAGATGTCATCGGACGGCCCAAAACACCACGAGTTCGATTTTGAGTTTCTTGGGAACACCACCGGGGAACCCTACCTGGTCCAGACCAATGTTTATGTCAATGGTGTGGGTAACAGAGAACAAAGGTTGAACCTCTGGTTCGACCCTACCAAGGACTTTCATTACTATTCCCTCCTCTGGAACCAACGGCAAGTTGTGTAAGTTCTCTCCTCCGACTCTCTCTTCCTCTCTCTCTCTCCCTCTATATATATATATGTATATATGTATGCATACAATTTTCCTTTTCAATTTCTATGTATGGTGGTGGCTCCAAAAGTTGGAACCATTGTCTGAAAAGCAGTGGGTAAAGTTTGGACCTTGTTTGGATTCAGTTTATACACTACCCCGGACTGAGGTATTATACGCCGGGCGTCACGCCTTCCCTGCTAGAGTTGTTGGATTGAAAAATGGCACACAAAATAAACACAGCAAAATGGGACGATAATCATGCATGATATGTCCCATTCAGATATTAAGATTACAAATAGTAATCGTCTGTATAGATTTGCAGTTAGCTCATTTAAATTGTCAATTATTTTATCAATTAAAACATTTACACGAATATTGTTTCCATGTGCATTTCATTTTCCAGTTTTTTGGTGGATGATACACCCATACGAGTTCACTCAAACTTGGAACACAAGGGGGTGCCATTCCCGAAGGACCAACCCATGGGTGTATATAGCTCAATATGGAATGCAGATGACTGGGCTACTCAGGGTGGTCGAGTCAAGACAGATTGGACCCATGCACCATTCATTGCTTCTTACCGAGGTTTTGAAATCGATGGGTGCGAGTGTCTGGCCACTGTTGCTGCAGCCGACAATTCAAGGCGGTGCAGCAGTAGTGCCGAGAAGCGGTTCTGGTGGGACGAACCCAGATTGTCTGAACTAAGCCTGCATCAAAGCCACCAACTCTTATGGGTACGTGCCAATCATATGATCTATGACTACTGCACAGACACGGCGAGGTTCCCGGTCACTCCGGTGGAATGCCTGCACCACCACCACCACTAGTGATCGATGTTTTTATTATGGTACTAAAAAGGGGTTCAATCACAATGTAAAATTTTTTAAAATCTTGAAGTCTATAGGGACATGAACTCCATGTGTTTACATGCTACTTTTGTTCACGTACTTTCACCTTGTAAAAATATGGCTTATGTTTAGATATTATGATTACTTTAAATTTCTCTCATTTGACTATCTTAGCATAAATTCTCCTCTTAAAAAGCATGTGGAACTTGCGACAGAATTACATCCTCTTTGTTAAATATATGTCCAAAAAATGGGTCCCTACCTATCCAAACTTTTCTCACCCCTACTCACGGGCTGGCTCACTGGGGGACCAGAAGAAGGAAAATGATTATTTAGTGGGCCCATCGTGATGAAGCCCAAAAGAAAAGTTAAAAGTTTTGGTGGCCCCAAGAATTCTAATGAAGAATACCGGAATAAAGATGTTCACTTCCTGTAACTTGTGGGCCACTCTTCGAGTGTCATGGTTAATGGGACAAATCAATGACAATTTACATAAAACTCTCAGAAGTCTCTAATGGCTAGATGGTGGGTAGGTGTTCTAATGGCTATTTGGGTAGGTGGATATAAAACAAATAACATTACTATGGACTAGATGAAAGTCACCGAGTGGGGACTATGGAGAAGGCAGGATGCATGCATATTTGAGTAGATGAACCTGGGCACATATCGGACAATGAATGGATTAAAAGGGAATCATTCAAAAAAATTTATAATCGAAAATAGGCATCAAGTTTAATAACACACGTTAATAAGAGGTAAATAAAGGCCACTGCCTAATTTCTTCTTTTCAAATGAACTCCTCCAAAAGCTTCATCTTCCACAAGCTCCGGTAAAAGCTTCATCTTCCACAAGTTTCAGACTTCAGACAGTCTTTCATTTGGTATAGGTCTCTATTATATTAAAATAGTATTCAATGTCCATTTCATATTTTTATGAGAGGAATTTCCCACAACAGATAGAGGAAGATCTACTTTCAAACTAAATATTTGTTCGTCTACAATCGTTCAGTATGTTTGATGCTTTTTAAAAGTTCTACACATCCTAAATGCATTTGAGAATTTACCACCGTCTTATTTCAAACATAACTTAGTATTTAACTAATAAATGTTATGTTCGGGCTCGAAGCAATGCATCAAAAGGAGTGCACTATATTTAGACCTCCAAACATATTAAACGTCATCAAAATACAACAAACACTAATAATCGAACAAAGTATTAGATTGTTGCAATCAATGGGCAAAAAGAAAACATGCAGTAGCAAAAACAATACATGGTTAAAAGTAACAAGAATCGCACGCATTGAGTAATAAGAGAAACTAGTTAATGAGATAACAGAGAATCGCTAGAAACATATACAGATATACTATCATATAAGAAAGTAATCAAGGTTTTCTCTACTAGCATAGATCAACATGAGGCCTGATTTTTACAGATCAATTTAAATTATTGCTAAAAAGTCCCTAACCTTAAAAAACCATCTTCACATAAAAAAACACACTGCTACTTTTTTATCCAAGTGGTTTGTATTAAGCTATTTCAATAAGAAAGTACCTATATTACTAGATGCTATTCCCAGAATCAACATATAATTATATGACGGCTAGTGTACTAATTAATGTATTTAATGGTTAGTGGTATACAACCAATATTACAGCATATATTCTAAAATAAATCAAGCAGTTAATGGGTTTTGCTGTATAAAGTATTACAAATCAATTGAATAGCCAGAAAATATTCACCTACTCCGTCAACTGGACCACTTATAAATCAATGCTAGCCAATTATACATATTACTAGTGTTTGACAGTCATACACAACATTGGTGTGCAATTATGCTATCTTAATCATATTCTAATACTTATATGCAGAGAACTGAAGACCTTTCACTAAGAAATTTGTCTACAACACTAATTAGTTCCTTGCTTTATACACGATTGAGTACGAGATCTCCATGTGGCATAACTAAGGCCCTATAGAAATGGTTGTTTATTTCCACTTATGCTTTTTTACCCCACATCGACACTTAGATCAAATAAGAATTAAGATAGACAAAAGAGCTTAGAGTGTCTAGTTATTAGGATACAAAGCTATTTAATATACATGTAATAAGGTTATCAATTGCCTATAATGTTTCTCGTTTTCCTTTTCTATAGTTCAAGGTAGCAAGATTCTTCATTTATATAATTGACTCAATTTCTTATTTTCTGTGGGGGGATGGGTTTTCCTTTATGGCATTAAATCATAACCACTTTGTTGCTATACCTATATAAGCAAGTGAAAGCAGTGCAGTGGTACTAATTACATAGAATTATTGATGAGCATGATTAGGTTGATGGAGCTGCCCATCATGGTGGACCCTAAAATTTAATGGTTTATGGAGTTCCCTTTGGTCTCATCCATTTGCAATGGGATAACCAATAGCTTTTAAATTTGCTTATTAACAGCAATAGCTGAAAGCATAGCACACTGGGAGGGTAACTAGGAGGAGATGGCTATCTTCTTCAAGGGATGCACATGGACCATATCAAATGATGTACAGCAGAAAAGTTATATAGAGGTCAATTCCAGAATCAAATGATACCTCAGGGGACCCTCCAATATACAAGTTCTAAAATACAGAGTAATTTTGGCAAGGAAAAACAACAACAGAATGTCTAACCACTTATATCACAAGCGCCCAATAAACATGCAGCCCCTACCTATTTTCTGGAGTATAAACTGGTACCATAGTTCTTAATCCTATCTGATTGATCATCCAACTGAAGCAAAGTAAAACAGAACTTGGGGGTTATTGAGCACAAAATGGTACAAGGGTTTTCTCGCATCTAGACCTACATTATGTTATGCTCTTCAACAGATTTTTAATCTTGGCACCAATTAGTTGTGGTCCTTCTTGCGTATTCTTCTACATACAACAGAGTATAAATATATTCAACCTTTTATGTAAGATAAGAAAAGATCTGGGGAAGAGAGAAAAAGTATAAACACAACAAAATGGACCACGACCAACCTACTTTCTATGACTAGAAGGCTAAATATCTATGATTTTCGTGTCCCAGCATTCAAAGGCTTTTAATTTGTAGAAAAACAAAAATACAAGTGAGGTATCAACATCCACACAAGATTAATGATTGCTATAGTGAAATTACTTAGCTGAGATGAGTTGAAGAAAGGGGACATAGTGGGGGATATAGAACCACTTCTACAATCTAAAAGAAGTTTAGAAATTGATTTATCAGAAGCTTGTATTCATGGTCACCAATTTGGAGAGCATATAGACTCATTAATATGGGGAAAAAATCTCAGCATTATAACAACTATACATAGAGTGGATTTTCAGGAAATGTGGCTTTTGCAGTCCGATGAATATGCTTTGAGAGGATCTTTTATCAAGTTCTCTTCCACTTTCTTTAAAGAAGTGGCTTTTCAGCTCGCCCCAGTGGACATTATCATGCGAAATAGAACTAATGTCAAGGATATCAAATGAGAAGGAAAACAACAAATTTACTCATTTATGTGGATAGTAGCAAAGTTAGAAACTACCATGTCTGCCAGTTTCTACTAACAGTGAGGGTGGGGTGAAGAAACCATACGTGTTGTCTTCTTAAAGATACTGCTTTAACCTTGGGAAAAAAAAATAGTTTTACCTTTTTTACGTAAAGCTACCTTTCATCTTCTTTCAAGAAAAAGCTCTCCACGAGATGGACCATAAGGCTCCTGCCACGTTTTCAAAATAAAAAACAAAAAAAAATTATAAAACATGAGCTAGATGGGATAAAGAAAAGTCTCAATCAAGATTTATAAACAGATAAAGCTTCTATAAAAAAAAATTACTAGTATGCTTAAGGCTACTTTGACTTTGAGTATTATAAGGGGAAACTTTTTGAACTTATAGGTGTCCGTGAATATTAGATATTTCAGATTGTATGTGAAATTTAGGAGAGAGAAACAGAGAGAGAGAGAGTTGAAAACTGAAATGAATACCTTCATGAACAGATGAATATATTACAATGATTATCAGAATCTTTGAGGTGTAGACATATCTGCACTCGCACCAGTTACATTAGAGTTATAGTGGAAACCAGAATCACAGAGTTTGGAGGAATGTCGAATCCAAAAGAAAGCAATGGATTTTCTTTTGATCATCTTACTTATGTAGCTTAATTATGATGATTTTAGTCTTGATACTGCCAACACAATCCATCAATTAGGCAAGGATTTGTATTACTTCTGGCTGAAAGTTGAAGATACCGTCAATAGCACGTATGTAATGAAACATGTGAGGTACCCTATTAATATTTTAAAGCCAGTATTCCCCTTTGATGTGCTACCTATTAAAGTAATCAACAGTTGAAGTTTAGACTTTAGTCGCAAAGCAATGTCAAAAAATAAAGGAGAAAATTAAAGATGCTACTAAATTTACAAGGATAATACAGATAAGGTTTAAACTGTCAGGAAGATAGTAGGCTTTGCATTTTGGGAACTGTATTTACACTTGAAAAGAAAAAAAAAAGAGCCTAAAGATATAATGGACTCCTGAAACAAAAAAATAAAAAGAAGAAGAAATACTGGACTCACAATTCTTTTCACGTGTTTATTCTTTTGACTTGTGACATAATGAAACTTATGAAAATACAGATAAAATGAAAATAACAACATTTAGCCATAATAAAATACATTAACAGCTCAATTTAGTGAACTTATGTCCCAAGCAGACCTAAAACCATTCCACGACTGACAATCAACACTCGGGCCCTGAGACTATCTTGCTGATACAATACACAGACCCCTGTGGCCGCTTCTATGGATTTTTATTGTACAGCACTTGTTCTACAGAAAGATAAGAACCCAATTGAATTCTTTTTTACCGAGAAACAAATTTTGCAGATTAACATAATTAAAGAATCCATTTACGATTCTTCACTTCTTCCTATGATCAAGGGAGGAACCAGGTTCCATAATTGAGCCATTACAAATTTCTCTTATGTGGCTAAAGTGGATTTCTTCACTTTTTTTTTTTTTGGCAATTATGATCTCATAGCAATAACAACATTCAAAGCAAAAAATTCTCTCGCACCTACCCCGTCCAAAAGAGGAGTCCTAATATATAGATGAAGAGTAATCAAACCTAAGGATGCTAATGAGGATGAGGAACATTGTCACCATTATGCTCCCCATAACTACACACTTTTAATTCTATCAATTTAAGCTCACATTTATTACATAAATTTTCAACCCTATATTCTAAAAGTATTAAATTTGTTTAGGAAGGTCTTTAAAATATAAATTAGGGCACCGAATTGGCTGGTGTTAAAGAATTGTAAAACATTATTAACGAGTTTAAGACAGAGAAAAATGAAAATTAAATTTTAAACACAATTTAATGGTTTACACTTACATCATCAGAAGAAAATCAAGCCGCCCATACGAAAGTCAGATGTGCTTCGCGCAGAGTTATTAATCGAGGTCCACACAGTAATGAGGAGGACGGGAATTTTGGCGGTAAAACGATGGCTTTCATGGTAGTTCAGTATCAAAGGCTTTTGGACTTTTAGGCCCAATTAGAGATCAATATAGCCCAGCTCCATCAGGTCCACATAAGAAAACAGCTAAGCGACTTGGAGTCCCAAAGCCTCATTTTTTAACCAAAGACCTGATTGACAAATAATTTTACTCAAATATAATATATATATATATATATGTATACGTATGAATGGCATAAAATTAATCATTTTATTGATAGATTAACTAAAAATTATATGAAAGTATTTTGCTAAGTGCGAAATGGAGCTTTCAAGAGTGTTATAGGTAAAAGTTTAAACTCATATTATGTATTTAGATTTTTTTTTTCCATTAAATAACTCATGTTTGGGTATAAGTTCTTTTTCGTTTATTTTCAAAAATAAATTATATGAATAAATATGTATATTTTATAAAAGATGGTAATAATAAATTTTATCAATTACTCCTCTGATCGAAAAAGGAGTCTTATATTTTTTTTTAAAAAAAAAGAAAACTATAAATGTTGATATTTTTGTATGAAAGTTTAAATATAATTTTTTTATATCATGTAATTCATCTAGCTGCTCTGCCAAAGAGGCACTAAATTGTTGAGCAAAATTGGAGAGAGGTTACATTCCACTACTTTCAGTCCTAACTAAATATTCACAACAATTAGAATTTTTAGTATTTGGTAGACATTCAAAGGTGGTTTTAGTAAATAAAGACTTGGACTAAAAAAATACTTTTGATAAAAGCAGAAAATTTATACTTTTGATAAAAGCACTTTTGGTCGAAACACAACGTAAAAAATTATTTTTAAATTATTGATGAACGGTCAAAAGTTATATATTACATGCACACTTTGTATAATTTTGTTTTTTATTTTTTAAAAGTACAATATTTACAATTGTGTAACTAAAAATTATTTTAACTTTCTTATCAAAACATTTTTGTTAAAAGCTTAAATTCAAAAGTGATTCACCTTACCTCAACGCACTGGACAGACTCATAAAACTAAAAAACTGGCTAGGACTAATAACTAAACTAGCTGTGTAAATTAAATAAAATAAAAAATCTACAAGGTGACACTTAACCAAAGATGCATGTGGAGAAGCAGATGACTAGGTTACCAAATTTGATGGAATAATGAAGATTAGGAGCTGTAAATTAAACTACGTTTTCTCCAAAAAATGGAAGCTGGACAACTATGAACTATCTATCTATCTATCTCTCTCTCTCTCTCTCTCTCTCTCTCTATATATATATATATATATATATGCAGCTGCCAGCTGCTACTTCCCAGGTCCCAGCTGTAGACGGATATGCCAACCGGTAACATTTAATCCCCGCCCCAAATTGGGCATCTGGTAATTTAAAACAAAACATTAATCGTTAGATGTTGAGAGATCAAATAAATAGGGAGTTGTGAACCAACAACCCTTCACCAAACGTAGTCTGATGTACTTTGAGCTTCTCAATCTCATGGCACCAACTCTACTACGTAGTACTACTACTTCTATAGCAGATTAATTGCCACCGGACCAGACCTATCCATAATAATGGAAATAGTACTCTATTTGCCAGTGTACTAGTAGCTAGTTCAATAAACGAGTCTGACTCATGCATCCGAGTGTTTATTGATTTTTTTATTCAAGACAACTTTGTTTTATTTTATAAGGGTTGACCGCAAAAGTTTCTCTTAAAGTTTTACAAAATTTTACTCTTAGAACTAAAGTATTAATTTTTTCAATTATGCTCTTTCAAATTAATTTTTTTAAAAAAATTTATTTACTTTTAACATGTTGGTGAAATTATAAGTCGAAACTCACGTTTTATATATTTCAATATACATTTCACTAATTCCAAATGTATGAATACAACAAATGATTACAACTGATTTTGAACATGTATGTGAAGGATTTTGACCTATAATTTTATCAATATATTAAAAAGGAACAATTTTGTACAAAATAGAAACTTAAAGGAACACAATTAAAAAAATTGATACTTTGAGGCTAAAAATAAAATTTTGTGAAACTTTGAGGAATACTTTTACAGTTAACCCTATCTCAAATGTTGAAGACCATTCCCATTTGCTTTAAGAAAATTTTGATCAATTTAAGAAATTTTAAATTTTATTTTATTTTATCTTGATTAATGCAATAGTTAATATTGTAAAACTAAGAAAAAAATTTAATATTGAATACAACTTTTATATTTTGAAAATAAAAATAAATTCACATCACAATTTAATTTGGAATTGAGCAAATTAACTACGACTAAATTCAAATTAGATTCTTTATGTAAAGAGTAAAAAGTGACAATAATAATTAACCGTCTCATCTTAATCAGGATGTCGTATTAAAGTTTCCATTTAGGAGAACAAAAACTCTATATGGATATGAAAATTGGACATTAGTGTATTTAAATTTTATTTATTTGTATTTTGACCCACAATGATGAGTAAAAATATAAATAGGTGAAATTCAAATACACTAGTGTTTAATTTTTATGTTTAATTTTCATATCCTCCTGGAAGAGATTTTGGAAATTGAGTTTGTCAGGGCTTATGGCTACTCCAGTTTAATTTTCCGAAGGTAAAACCTGTGCGTGCAATATGCAAGCTAAAAAAGCAAGCAAGATTTTTAAGTACTTATGATCATATTTCAAATATATATAGAGAGAGAGATATATGATTATGCTAAGTCGGCCAGTTAGCAATTAGCTATTAGCTATGTGAAGGCATTATCAAAACCAAACAGCATTAATTACTGTGATTAAGATGAATCAGATGCATACATGGTAGGTAAAAGATGTTCATCTTTATAATTGAATTGGCCATTTGACATGCCAGCCACCCCAACCATGCATGCATTTGAATATTTTATCACTGATTTAGACTAATTATAATCCGGCCAACCCTACACGGCCACACCATCATGCATGATATTAATAAAAAAAGAAATGAAAGAGTAATTATTAAATTATGGGGGTAATTGACATTGTTTAAAAAATAATTTCCGTGTAGTCACTGCAAAGAAGATCCTGAATCCAAAAAGTTTAAAATAAATAGTTAATTTGGACATTATATAAAAAAAAGTTATATACATTGTATTTTGATAATTATATAATAAAAAATATTTAAAATATAACTATTTAATATATTAATGTAACTCATTTTTATAAATTGTCTTAATTAATAGACAGCCTATTTTGGATTACCTAGAATCAAGATTTATGCTGAAAATATTAAAGCAGAGTTTTGAATACAACAGGGACCCATAATCCTTGGACTCCTCATCTAACACTTTCCAAACCACAAGAACTTCACAAGAATCTGACCCAAGTGACCATATACTCTCTCTCTCTCTCCCTATATATATATATATATATATATATATTAAGTGAATATATTGTTTTAATAGTACAGTATATACATACATAGATGCATGTAAAGCAGATCTCCCATTCGTGTAAACATAGAGAGATTGACATAACATAAATTCTCTGAAGTAGCTAGAAGAAGAAAAAAAGAAGTGAATATATAATCTTAATTTAAATGGGTGGGTTTGCGTTGGCTTGTTTGGTGGTAGCAGAGATGTTGATGATCCAAGCAATGGGTGGCAGTGGCAGATCTGAATACGTTTCAGGCTCAGAACCATTAAACCGAACTGGGGTTGAGGAGGAGTCAGATGGAGCAAAGCCACCCATCATTTCAACTAGTACTACTAAAACAGATTCTTCTTCTTCTTCGGCAGAAGAGAGGGGTGAGAAAGAGTGGTCATCAGGATCAGGTGATGATGAAGCTACTGCAGCAGCTCCGGAGATCAGACGGCTGGGAAAGCAGCATCATCATCATCATCACTCCTCTGATAAGTCGGTGGCAGGTGGAGGAGTGATCATTGGTGGGCTTGTCACTGCAGCTTTTGCAGCTGTTTATTGCTACATTCGAGTCACTAGAAGAAAGGATGCTGCTGCTGCACCTACCTCATCATCATCAACCCTCAGCTCGTCTAAACTTTGATTTTATATATATATAGTTAGTTAGTTAGTTAGTTACTTAGAAATGTCTGTCTCAACCTGCTCAATCTATCAACCTACTTGATCTCTGAGTTTTGGTTTCTTCTCTAGCTACTTTTTCTTCTCGGGGAAAAACAAAAGAAGAAGAAGAAATCATCTTGTGAATGCTAGTTGAAAATTGTAGAACTATATGGTACTTATATATCAATCTTTTGGTTTTGATTTTAGTCATGTAATGTAGTATTATTAGTTAGTTAGGAGTAGTATAATTTATAAAAGATTATGCTACAAATATAAATCTTCAAAACTAGTTGATAAATTTTTATAAGGTCTTTTGATTTGATCCATATATAGCTAGGAAAATAATTTCTTGGTGCTACCATAAATAATTGATGTATTTCATCATGCTTCAAGACATATATATATATATATGTATATATAGTCCGGTTCTTCAACGGACCAAAAAATACGGGTCCAAAAAACGGACCAGCTATAGCGTCGGACTCTGTCCGTCGTTATAGCATAAACCGTCGTCATAGGTCTATGACGACAGTTAGCTATGACGACAGTTAGCTATGACGACAGAACCGTCGTTAAAACCCTATGACGATAGTTATGTCGCCATAGCTAACCATCGTTATATACCTATGACGACGGTTTATGCTATAGCGACGGTTCTGTCCGTCGCTATAGCCGGTCCGTTTTTTAAACCATTTTTTAAGTCCGTTAGAGAACGATTCTGTCCATTATTTAGGTCCCAAACTTGTGGGATGGGGTGAAATTAGTGGTGGCTTTACATTATGCTTCAAAATGAAGTGAGCCCGCATAGCATTTGGTCACGGTCTCCTGGCTTCTTTCCGGTTTAAAGATTTCTTTTTCTTTTGGGCTTTGATAAAGTAGGGTTGAAAAGGAAATAAAAGGTGGTAGCGTCCATTTCTAGTGCTTATTTTTCTTTGCATTTCCTTTGATATTTTGAATTCACTTCTCTCTTTATTACAAGACAAGACAAGATGAAACAGTGATCTAGTAGATTTTTAACTTTTGACTAGTCTAGTTGGTGTTTTCTCGATCTTTGGGCCTTTGAACTACTACACGATCATAACTGATCATAAGATAGGATATATAATTTTTTTTTAAGGGGAATACTATTTTTACATATATTTTTAATATTTTATATAGTTCTTTTTTACATAAAGGTGAGACTCTATATATATTCATGTGAGAGAAAATTATATAAAAATATCAGTTCTCTTTTCACAATCTTTGGACCTTTTTCCCTATATAATTGAGTGAGGCTCAATGATTGTAATTACCGCCAAGTTGTAAAGATGAAGCATTCATAATTCCGAAAACATCAATTTTATTGTGACCAATATTTGAAGAAGCTCATCTATACCTCTCGGGTCGTCCTTTAAAATGTTCCAACATTCAAAAACAAATTCATATTCCTAACTTCACTTTCTTAGCGAGGTAGGGGGAGACTTTGACGCCTTTCTAATGTAAACGAATTTGAAGTCATTTCTACCAAACATGATTTCCAGTCAATCTTGTGAACCCACTGGAAACAATTATCAAAACCACTCGAGTTTCTTGGACCTACTTTTTCTTATTGGATGGTCTGGCCACAAGGAGCCACTCATTCTTTGGGCTGCTTTAGGCTTGGCCCAATTTATATGATGAATGATATTATGAAAATTAAAAGCCAGGTTCACTTTTTTATTTTTTATTTTTTATTTTTTGTGCGTAACCAAAAGAGTAGCGAACAGATCAGATCCGATAAACTTTTACTGTATATTATAAATTCCACAAAACGCCAATAGCAAACAAGGAGGGAGGGATGAATCATTGAACATAGGAGGTTTTGGTGATTAAATATGAGTAGTACTAGTAGTACTTCACTTATGTTAGATTTTATTCCATGAATGCTCTGAATTTCAGTCAATTACTGTACCGTACGAACTATCTATATAACAAAACACAAATGATTTTGAATTTAAAATTTTTTCCGCTCAACCTCTTAAATCATTCGGACCGTCCAAAGTTTCGGATAAATCTAACCCTTCATTTCTATTTCTACCCTCCTTCCCCTTTCTTCTTCACTCCTTCCCCTTTCTTCTTCGCCTCTCTCTTTTCCTCCTCCGTTCCCTTTCTTCTTCCCCGCTCTTCGCAGTGCCGGAGGCACGGGCGAAGTGCTAGTATATATATATATATATATATTGGGAGGGAAAAAAGGGGGCTAAAAAAATTCTATAATTATTTTCTCAAACAAAGATTGCAGCGGCCACCGGGGAATGGTATAGCATTGATGTTGCCCTTCAGTAGGCACTCTGGAATTGCATGGCTCTAATTTTCTCTTTCCCCAAAACAAACCCAAGCCTCTCTCTCCTTTCTCTCTTTTCTCGAAAATTACATCTTCCACCGTTTCAATTTCCCGATTCAACAACCTTCAAATTTCTCCGTTTTTACGCTTCATTTCCTCTCCATCTGGATAACTACTTGTTCGACCAAAACAATCTTTACAACAGCTTCAATCCCGAGTCTTATTACACTTCCCTCCTTGATAAATTAACCCACAAAACACTTCTCAATCAAATTCATGCTCACCTACTTGTCTCTGGACTTCAGTACAATGGTTTCATAATCACCAAATTTCTCAACGTGAGTTCAAATCTTGGAGAAATTTTCTATGCCCGTGATGTGTTTGATGAATTTCCTGAACCTTATGTGTTTTTATGGAATGCCATTATTCGTGGGTACTCTATGCACAATATGTTCTGTGAAGCTATTGAAATCTATACCAGAATGCAGGAGTTGGGTGTCCGTCCGGATAGTTTCACTCTTCCTCACGTGCTCAAAGCTTGTGGCGACTTACCAGCAGTTGAAATTGGTCGTGCGGTTCATGGACAGATATTTAGACACGGGTTTGAATGGGATGTGTTTGTGCAGAACGGGCTTGTGTCTTTGTATGCAAAATGTAGTCGAATTGAGATTGCTCGGATTGTCTTTGATGGGTTAGATGATAGGACGGTTGTTTCGTGGACTTCAATTATTTCTGGGTATGCTCAGAATGGTCAGCCTTTGGAAGCCTTGAGAATTTTCAGTCAAATGAGAAGATTGAGTGAGGAACTGGATTGGATTGCTCTTGTGAGTGTTCTAAGGGCTTACACAGACGTAGAAGATTTGGTACAAGGAAAATCTATTCATGGTTGTATAATTAAAATGGGTCTTGAATTTGAACCCGACTTGCGGATAGCCCTCACGACACTCTATGCAAAATGTGGAGAGGTGACTGTTGCGAAATCATTGTTCAATCAAATGGAGGTATCAAATGTGATTCTGTGGAACGCCATGATCTCAGGATATGCAAAAAATGGTTGTGCTGAAGAAGCCATACAGCTTTTCCGGGAGATGATATCCAAAAATATTAGACCAGATTCTATCACAGTACGATCCACAATTTTAGCTTGTGCCCGCGTGGGATCATTGGGACAAGCAAGATGGATGGATGAGTACATCAATAACAGTGAGTACAGAGATGATGTTTTTGTCAACACAGCCCTGATTGACATGTATGCGAAATGCGGAAGTGTAGAGCTGGCTCACGGGGTTTTTAACCGAATACTAAATAAGGATGTTGTTGTATGGAGTGCTTTGATTGTGAGTTATGGGTTACATGGCCAGGGTCGTGAGGCTATTGACCTTTTCTATGCAATGAAGCAAGCTGGGGTGGCCCCTAATGATGTCACCTTCGTTGGCATCCTTACAGCATGTAATCATTCGGGTCTTGTAGAAGAGGGATGGAATTTTTTTCACACTATGAGACACTATGGGATTGAGCCTCGCCATCAACATTATGCTTGTGTGGTTGATCTTCTTGGACGTGCAGGATATTTGGAACAGGCGTATCATTTTATCATGAAAATGCCAATTGAACCACATATTACTGTATGGGGAGCTCTATTGGGTGCATGCAAGATTTACCGCCATGTGACACTTGGGGAATATGCCGCAGAGCGGCTTTTCTCATTGGACCCGTTTAATACAGGGCACTATGTGCAGCTTTCAAATCTTTATGCTTCAGTCCGCTTGTGGAGCGGTGTAGCGAAGGTCAGGGTACTGATGAAAGAGAGAGGACTAAGTAAAGACCTGGGGTATAGTATGATCGAGATTAATGGCAAGCTTCAACCCTTTCGTATGGCTGATAAGTCACATCCAAGATCAAAGGAATTATTTAAGGAGCTTGAGAGATTGGAGAGGAGGTTGAAAGCCGCTGGGTTTATCCCGGATACAGAATCTGTTCTGCATGACTTGAGTTATGAAGACAAGGAAGAAAGTCTTTGTAACCACAGTGAGAGGCTGGCAATTGCTTTTGGGCTCATAAGCACTCCGTGTGGAACTACACTCCGGATAACTAAAAATCTGCGGGCATGTGTGAACTGTCATTCGGCAACGAAGCTAATATCAAAGCTTGTTAATAGGGAGATAGTCGTAAGGGATGCAAATAGATTCCATCATTTCAAGGATGGACTGTGTTCTTGTGGGGATTACTGGTGAGAAGGACGACTAATTCTTGACGTTCATCATCAGTTATCTGGTTAGGTTCTGATACAATGGCTCCAGGAAACATTGATATGTCCATCATTACAGCCAAAAGAAGGTATGCTTTTGGAAGCACCAGAATTCCTTTTGATCAAAAAATTCCATATTCTGTGGCAGCTCACCCACAAATAACTAACCAATAATAATGTCCAGACTCCATGGATATAGGGTGTTAGCTGGCTACTGGCTGATAATGTTGTATATGTTCCTTTCTGGTTTAATTATCTTCATGAAATTCAGTAAGAAAAAAAAAAGGAAAAAAAAAAGAGATACAGATACTAGTGCACATGTTGTAGTTTAATTTATAATGTCCTAACATAACAGGTATTTTTTGTTGTAATTTTTGTTAACATATATGTTAATGTACAAGGTCATTGGCTGCAAGAGACCTGTTTCGCAAGATCTGCTTGTTATGGATGCATTATTCAACAATCACCCAAATATAACTTGGATTGTAATCTCCTTAGAACTGCATTCAATTAGCTGGTTGCACTGTCAAATGTTTCTAACAGAGACGTGTTAGTTCTTTTTTGGGAGGTACAAACTTAAGCTCAAATTATTTTATTAGTATTTTATTAGGTTTTTTTTTTTTTTTTTGCTTTAAATTGGCAGACTACTAATGAGTGATTAGCTGGTACCGGAATAGTTCAGTAAAATCTATTTGGCTGGTTCCAATCCATACTTAGGGACCAAAAGGTCTAAACTTATCAAAAAGTAAAAAAAAGTCTCCTACTACAACTATTAGGGTGTGGATGAAGTATCGTATGATATAAAAATTTGTATTTGTCCCTGGAGTCTTAGGAAAAGAGTTTTGTTTCCTCTATTACTACTGAATCTGAATGAGAGAGTTGATAAGATTGAGATTCGTCCAACAGTGAAAGATTTTATGTTATGTCTCACTTAATTGCTGTTTTGGGTATGCCTATTGCCTATCGCCTATCGCCTATTGCCTATTGCCTATTGCCTATTGGGGTATCAATCTTTATCTTGTAATGGCTGGCTATATGCCGATCTGGATTGGGTCTCCTTTTCCCGGCATCCCTACTATTAAAGTTTTTAGCTTCATAGTTCGTGTTAAATAAATATTAAAAATTTAAAAAGCTGGCATGACCAAATATATTATTATTATTATTATTATTATTATTATTATTATTATTATTATTATTATTATTATTCTACTCTTACTTTATTTGATATATTAATTGACCAAATATATTATTACTTTAGACACTTTTTATTTTAAATTTTGTTGTGTTTGTAAAAGTAAGGTATGATAAAATAAAACAAAAAAATTATTAAAAAATTTGTTTATATTATGTGATCAAATTCACCCATTTTTATTTTTAAACAGAAGATTTAGATTTAGAGAGGGGGAGACTCATAAGAAAGAGAACTCTAAAAAATGAAAAATCATTTATTTCATTTCAAAATATAAGATTATTATTTATTAAAATAACATTAAATTTTTATTTTTGATAAATTTTTTTAATTGACTTCAATTTTTTTTTTAAAAGTACTATTAATCGTAAATTTTATTATTTTATAATTAAAATAATGTTATTTTAGTTCTCATAAACACATCGTAAGCGAATTATACTGATGAAGGATAAGGGTAGTGGACGTCTCATCACTGCAACTTTAATCAACGATGGCAGAGGACGACGACTCATCCTCATCCTCCACCACCGTTATCGACGTTCTACCGGCAAAACTCCTACTTAGCATCCTCTCTTTCCTCCCAACTTTAGACGCTATCCAAACAACTGTCCTCTCCCGGAAATGGCAAAACCTATGGACTCACCTCCCTTCTCTCTCCTTTGACCACACTCTCTTCTCCGAATTCTACCCCTTCTATTCCTCCCTCCAGTTCTTCTCCGATTTCATCAGCCGAGCCCTAATCCTCCGCTCCAATTCCAACCTCCAAACCCTCCAACTCAAATTCCCTTCCGACCCAGAAATTCTCCTTCTCAAATTCCACATTGATTCATACATTCGCTACGCCGTCGATCACAATCTCAACTGCCTCCACCTCACCTTCTCCTCCAAATGCATTCGCCAGTTCAACAACCCCCAAAACGACATGGTTTACGACTTCCCTTTCGCGTCCTTGAGAAACAGCTCCGTCAAGTCTCTGCTCCTCAGCCGGTGCAATCTCACATTACCCGCGACGGTGATGAGCACGCAATTCGAGGCAATGAAGTCGTTGTTTCTTGAGCAGGTCTATTTGACCGATGAGATGATTTCGAATTTGATAACCGGGTGTGCTAATCTTGAGTATTTGGTGATAATGCACTGTTATGGAATGAAGGATATTAGGATATCTTCCTTAAACCTTAAGAATTTAGGACTTTGGAAGTTTCACTGTGATGAAGGTTCTTTGGAGATTTCTGCCCCCAATCTTTCAAAAATTGGATTTTATTTCTTTGAGGTGGGGAGGTATGTATTGGAAGTTACTTCAGCTCTGGTTGAAGCTGATATTTGTTTCGTTCATAAAGCAGTGAACTATGGATATTGCTGCAAGGCTATGAGATTTCTTGGCAATGTTGAGTGTCTTTCTATTCAAAACTGGGGGTATAAGGTATTTCTTCTCTCTATGGTCAACTAACATTTTATTGAAATTTAGTTATTATAGTCCTTATTGCAGAAAAATAAAATGAAAAATGCAATCTCTAATTGGAATATCTTTTTTAAAGATATATTTGGAAGCATTCTACACGTAGACATGTTCAAATGCATAACAATGTATTTTGAAGAACAGGAGTAAATAAAAAACTGGCAAGGAAGAACAGATATTGGATAATTTGGGGTTAGCTAAAACTGCTCATGAGTGTAGGCTTATGAGATTCATCAGAACAGTAATGAAAAGACATTAAGACTAGCATTCTCTCAAATTCTTTTACTGGTAGTCTTCATTTGTTTTGTGAATTAGTTGAGGACATGAAGAAAGTGGTATAAAAACATTGAAAAGGCAGCAGTGTCAACTTTCTTTGTGGCATCACTATGACAAATAGAAGACAAAGTTGAAAATAGTGGGGGAAAGTCATAGAGAATTATTAGTTCTACATGGCATTCATTTCAATTTTGTGGTTCATAATAACTTTAAGTTGCAAAATAAAAAATTTGCAGACATTACCTTCAAGCATAAAATTGGAATCTACTCCCTGTGGCTAGTGGTAGTTCGTATGCTGGGTAGCATAGATTTGATTGCCCTTATGAATGATGGTGTTTCCCTTATGGTTTACGATAGGTGCGGTGCCAGTCATTTGTTTGCACCAGACATGACACTAATAATGCGGACAAAACGCTTACATTCTCACTATATCAATGCATTTGGTATTGTAGACATGCTTCACACCACCATTGCTTCTCAAAACTACATTCTCTTATGTCACATCTGTGTATCACCTCCCAATGTCTTGTGATCAACTTACACATTTCATGGAGCATTGTTGTCATCTTTCTCATATCAACTTCAAATATGACAACCTTTGCCCATCATGATGCAGTGATAACACCTTTTTCAGTATCACAATTGATTATTGTGGTTTGTGACTGCATTTCCACTTTCCAGTGCGTCAATGTAGTGAATTTGTGGCTTAATATGAGTTGCATATGGACTAAGTACGGTTTATATTCTGAAGTTTGCTTGATGTTAGCCTTTAAACCCTATTTTTAGTTGTTACATATGACCTATAAAACAAAGATTTTTATTTATTTATTTATTTATTTGTGGTTACATATTGGAACCCAATGCTGAATAATATGTTTAATCAAAACTTCAAAAGTAATAATATGCCATTGGACACTTTTGATTAAACCTTACTCTTCGCATTGGTCACTTTGGAGTTTGGATAGAAACTTAGGGAATGTTGGGATTCAAAATGCTTAGGTTTAATTTTAGCCTGAGTATAAATTTAATTGACTGATTTATTCAACTCTAGGGTCCAAAGGTTCACCCAGAAAAAGGGTTGAAGGCTCAATTCGAGTAACTTTAATATTAAAATGCATCTAATCCCAATTACATATATATGGTGTGGATGATCTCCAATCGGTCCATGTTATTATCCCTGCAAACTGGAATGTTTATAGATCGTTTTTCATTCACCTAATAAGGAGCTTGTAATGTATTTTTGGAGGTAGTCACTCAGCTTTTTTAGTCCGTCTTTGATATAGATAAAATCTCCTAATATTAACTTGCAAAATATGAAGCACAGTAAATTGATATTGGATGACTTTGTATAATAATAAAATTTCCGTCTAATTTATAATGCATAGACGTGCTAGTTACTGACAATTTTGATACTTGAACAGGTAATCAATCACTAACACGCAGCATATTATCTCTTGTTATTTAAGATAAAATACACGGAAATATTCAAGAAAAGCAGTACGCACATTTGTTTGTTTCTATTTTCCTGACAGGTGTTTCAGATTTTCTGATCACCGCTAAATATATATGCAATTGTACAAGGTTGTGGCGGCGAAAGACTTGTTTTCTGGGAACTTCTATTTATACAATCTCAATCATTTGGAGTTACAGACGGATTATTCGAGGTCGGACCTGCTTGGTATGGCTGCGCTATTTAAACATTCTCCCAAACTGGAAACAGTAATCTTAGACCGCAATCTCAAACTAGATGAGGAGGTGAGTTTTTTTTTTTTTGGGGGGGGGACATTTGAGTAGGTGAGTTAAATATGCTACTTGTAGAACTGAATGTTTCTTCTTGCCATGCTGTGTTCCCTAATCCCCCTATAAACAACCTTGATCTCACCATTTCATGTTTCAATCATCAGAATTTTGAAGACTTGGTATCAGAAGATTTCAGTAAAATCTATTTCAGCCTGCCAAGTCTGAAGAAACTCAAGTTCAACTGCTATTGGGGTGTGGAGGAAGATTTATGTTTTCTGAAGCTTGTCCTCAGGAACGAAGTGGTCTTAGAAAGGATTGTATTGTGTCCTATACGACTGGATGGGGTCGAGGTTCCTCAAGTAGTTCTGTTAAAAGAGGGTCAAAGATTTCATGTTCTTCATGGGTCTTTCCCGGATGTTGAAATTTTATACACTTGAATGGTTAATCAATCTTTATCTTGAAGAATCTTAACGACCATTTAAGTTTCAGGCATGTCTTAAAATTTTGTATAGGAATGTGAACTGTTGGAGGATGATTTTTGTTCAATAATAATTATTCCCTAAAATATAATAAATTAATAATTGTTGTTTTTCCCTGAAAGTTAGTAGTTGTTTCTTGTGTACAGGGTTGGGTAGAGAAATTGCTCGGGTTGTACTTTAGCTAAACAGGGCATGAGGCAGTAAAAAAGCAAGTTCACCTACCATGGAAAAGAAAAGAGAGATAAGACGACTGTTAATAGTATTTGGAACTTGCCAAGTTATACCCAGAAATCTGATTGTTAGGCTATATATATATAGTAGCAAAATTTTCTTTTTCGGATGGATTGTCGTATCTGTAAATGAACAATATAAGATGACTTGTCTACTAAATGTTGTATAACCAATTATGATTATGAATCACTGATCTATGTAGACAAGTTTGAGCAGACGGTAATATATAAAGTCAGAGACGGACTATGGTGTAAATAATTTTTCAAACTTTTTGACTTACTCTTCAACTTTTAAGTTAATTTTTATTTTGTTTTTTTATATTAATTTTTAAAAAAACTTTTATTTAATCCTTTAAATTTTATATAATTTTTATTTTATCTTACATAATTTAAACACAATACATACTTGGGTGCTAGTTATTTATATAGGAATTAATATACTCTCTCGTTATAAAATCAGTGTTAACCTGCACATTATCAAGAAAAATTATGACGCGTAACTTTTTTAAAGACAATTAACCGTAAAATTTAATAAAAATTTTATGTGAATATAAAAATTGAGAAATAAAAATATAAATAGATAAAATTTAAATACATTCGTATCTAATTTTAACGTAGAAATGAAATAGTGAAAGGGTTATAATAAGCAGTGCAAGAACCCTGCTGAATAAGTCAAAAAGTTAAAGGAACGAAATGATCGACTTTCCCTTCCTATTTAAATGGAGCAGAAAATTTGAAAATCATTTTCACTTCACGCATCTTCTTTATCTTCATGGCTGATCCTGAACCTGATCCAAACGGTTCTGAAACAATCAGCCTCAACGACTTACCAGATCACCTCCTCCTCCACATCATCTCTTTCCTCCACACTCTCGATGCCGTACGCACCACCACTATCTCCCGCCGATGGCGAAACCTCTGGACTTCAATCCATTGTCTCAACTTCGATTTCGATCTCTTCCCTCCCTCCAATTCTCCCTCCTTTACCTGCCGGCGTTTCGCCGAATTCGTAGATCGGACCCTAATTCGCCGTCCTCACTCTCCCCTCACCGAATTCCGTCTCCAATTTGACTTCTCCGAATATCAATACTGCTCTCACATCGATTCATGGATTCAATACGCCATCAATCACAAAGCAACTGAGCTCGATATCGACTTCTTCATCGACCGTAGATACCACAACGCTGAGGACGCCCGGATTTCCTACGATTTCCAGTTTCATTTCCTGAAAGATAGTCGTGTTAGGGTTTTTAGATTGTGTTCCGCAGATCTCGTTTTGCCTTATAATATATCTTCGATGAAATTCCTGTCCATTACTTCTATATTCCTCGACGGAATCTTTTTTCCGGATGTGATAGCTTCGGATTTGATTTCGGCTTGTGTTAATCTCGAGTCTCTTTGGCTTGAGGATTGTCACGGGATGAATAATTTTAGAATTTGTTCTCCAAAGCTCAAGGATTTGGTACTTAAATGTTTGTATACTCAAAACGTACAAGAAGGAGAATCGTTTGAGATATGTGCGCCCAATCTCAGTTCTATAAGCATTTGTTGTTTCAAGAATGAAAAATACTCGATCAAGGATTCTTCGTCTTTAGTTGAGGCTTGTGTGAGTTTTCCTCACAAATTAGAGTATCACAAGTATTGGAGTAAGGTTGTTAGACTATTCAGTGGTGTCAAGCGTCTCTTTGTGCAAAATTGGTGGTTTAAGGTATCTTGCTACTCTACTACAACTATTTATACTTTGTATTTTTTGTGGGCGTTAAACCTAGTTTTATCATTGAAGATGAAACATTATTAGAATGTAATTAATTAGTATAGTAATGTGCCACGTGATAAGTTTAAATTGAGTTTTGTTAAATTGAGTTGAACTTTTATATCTGCAATTGAGTTTAGCATGGTGAACAATGAAGCTACCTATGGAATTTGAGCTTCTGAGGTAATTGACCTAGACCATGTTGCCAATTAGTAATGCCTTGTAGCAGGGGAAATTTTTTATTTCTTTTGTTGCCGATAAGCTTTCGGCTGAAGATTTTGATAAGCATAACTATATATGTATGGTGAGATAGTTAATACTTTGTTTGTAGGCATTTGAGTTTGTCCTGACTACTTGCTTTAGACTTTGAATAACAATTAAGCTATGTTTGGCAACTCAATTCCAAGTTTTGAATTAGGAATTGGTCGCCAAATTTTAACTAGAACTTTAAAACTTAAATGCCATGGAATTGCAAATGTGCTTAGAATTCCGATCCCGAAGCTTGGTATTGAGTTGCCACACAGCGTTAGTGTTATGATTGTTTGTCAGAGTAAACTTTGCCTATAGCAGGGTACTATTTGTCATGGTCATTAATCTCCAGTTGATTTTGTTTATACAAAATCATACCTTGCTTCTGGGTGGACTTTAAGGTTTATTTGACTGCTGTCCTAACGCGTGGAACATTTGTAATATTTATCTTAAGAGTAAAAATGGTTCTATATTTTTATTACCTTGCTCATTCAGTTGGTTTGTGATTCATATTTTAATTTTCTTGTTTATGTCAAAGCTTCTGGGGCAAAAGGATGTTTCCTTGGAACGGTATGCACTAAACAATCTCAATCATTTGGAGCTACCAACGGGGTATACAAAATATGATCTGCTTGGTATCGCTGCATTGCTTTACATTGCTCCAAGCCTCAGCACAATGATCCTAGATTATCTTCCCAAGATAGACGAGGATGTGGGTATCTTGACATGGTTCTAGCAGTTCCATCTACTGCTATGGTAGCCTTGTACTCTATCTTGCTAGAACCTGATATTGTTATTTGTTTTCAGGAAAACTTATCAGAGGAACTTTTGAACCAACCTATAAATTTAAGCATGCCAAATCTCAAGCAAGTTGAGATGAAAAATTACGAGGGATCGGAGAATGAATTGCAATTTCTGAAGCTTTTGACAGAGCAAGGAGTTGTCTTGCAGAAGATTGTAGTTATTCATACACAAGTTGGTGAGGTCTTGTTTCCTCCAGTAGTTTTAACTAGGCGAGTTCAAGCAGGTGAAATTCTACAAGGACCTCCACATTTTGAAGTTTTAGTAAATAGATTGGAGAATCAGCATTTACTTTGACGTTATTTCTTGTTTGGATTATTTTCAAGGATATTGCACACCTTCCAAGAAGCAGGTTTTTGTAAAATGTGATTTTATGCTTGTTTACATATTTTCTGCAAAGTAATCAGTGCATCAGTCATTGTTTTTTTTGGTCATGGAGCCAATTATCTTGTTATGGGTGTATCGCTGCATTATTTGAACATTCAGCCAAACTTAAAGCAACCTTGACCCCTCTAATCTGTATGCTTCTTTAAATAGCTAGAATTTTGAAGAGTTGGTATTAGAAGATTTCAGTAAAATCTATTTCAGCCTGCCAATTCTAACCAACTTATTAAGTCCAGCTGCTGCTATAGCCTATAGGGGTATGGAGGAAGTTCTGTTTACTAAGCTTGTCCAAAAAAAAATGAAGTGTTTTAGAAAGGATTGTATTGTGTTTTTAGAGTGGTTTGTAGTTCTGTTCAGACATGGCTTACGATTTCATGTTTTTAAATGATCATTTCAAACGATAAATTTTGTATATACTTGAATGGGAATCAACCTTTATCTATCATCCAGAAGTTGATTACGAACAACTTTGATAGGCTGAAGCTCGCTTAAGATTTCAAGATCAAGGCATATGAAGGAATGATCAGGGATTTGTCATGGCCCTATTATTTTTAATTTATTTATTTATTTATTTTAACATGAGTCGGATAACATGAATTCATCATTTGATATAATAATAATTGTGCCATATATCCATCCTTACTGGTTAGTAATTGTAAGGACAACTACCAGAGTGGTGGCTCTACTATTCCAGAAAGGGAAGTAGAAGCATGAAATACAGGAAGTCGAATCATACTGCTGTTCAGGTAACTGTGTATCTAAGGAAACCAGTCGGTAACAAAGCCAATCATATTTAAACCCTGCTACATTTGGATGTTTTTATATGTTGTATCGATAGTTATGACTTCAAAACAGTTTTTTTTTTTGTTTTTTTAAGGCAGTTTTAAGCCCTTCACCGATCAAGGTCTTTCATCTGTCAACAAGTTTTACCATCATATCGCCTCAATTTAGGCCATAGTGGGGTGGAAGAAAACAAGGGATAGGGATGGGATCTATTTATCTTTGGCCGGGAGTTTATGTTAAAAGGGGAAGAAAAAGTGAGTTTCGGGGTATAGGAAGGAAAGGAAAGGAAAGAATTTTGGAAAAGCTTTTATTTTGAATTATAGTCCTAAAGTTATATGAAATTACAAATAACCAAGGAATTTCTGTAAAATGATTTATAGCTCTTCGTTTTTGTTCCTTTTCTTTCAAACTCTCAATTTGAAGCAAGGAATCCCAAAAAAAGAAGAAGAAAATACGGAAGGAGATAGTGACTTAAGACCTTACGGACTTGGTCCATGTTTTTTAGTTTCATGTTCCTTTATTTTGGTTAGAAGATGCCTATCTTAGCTTTCTTCCTCAGTTATTTATGATATTTTGGAGTAATAAAATATTTCCGGTCTTTGTATAAAAAAAGTTTTACTTTCTTCTCCATTCCAGGAGAAAATCAAGGGTTTAAAATTTAAGGTGATTAATTAAATGTGGTAAATAGTAATTATCATGAATAATTACCATGTTTAAAAGAAAAGAATAATAATTTAAGAGAAAATCAAGGAATTAGGACACGACTAATTAGGAGACAATTAAGAAAAAAAAACAAGGAAATTAGTTTATTTTTTCTTGCTAGCCAAAATTTAGGACACCATTGTTCAGGTAAATTACCCAATTATGTAATTTAGTTGAAAATTATGAAATTTAAAATTTTTAAATATGATAAATTATAATAACACAATTTCTTATTTCAATTTAAATCCCTTAATTTACTCTTAAATTAATTATTTATCATGTTGTTATTAAATGATGTAAAATACTAATTTTAAAAATCATCCTAATATAATTTATTTTGGGAAGGTAAATACATCTTTTGCCCCTATCCTTATACTTTCTTTCCTTTTTTTTAATAATTTTTTGTTGGTATTAATTTTATTTAATTTTTTGATTTATTATTAGTTGCACACAGACGATCAGTATAAATTGCAGCCCTCAGCCCTCTCCCTTTGAGGTGTAGTAAGAATATTTTCTCCCTTTTCTTTAGTTTGTTTCTTGTTCAAAACTTCAAAGTTGTATGAATCTATGGCTGAGGCTGCGCCAGAATCTGAATCAGAACCGAAAAGGGGAAACATAACAAGGAGTCTGAACGATTTCACAGACGACCTCCTCATTTATATCATCTCCTTCCTCCCTACTCTCGACGCCGTACAAACCTCAGCCGTCTGCCGTAAATGGCGATACCTCTGGACCTCCAATTCCTATCTCAACTTCGACTTCTCTATCTTCCCTCCATCATGCAACTCTCCCTCCGATACCCTCCGTCGCTTCGCCCTCTTCGTTGATCGTGTCCTAATTTTTCGCTCTCACTCTCCCCTCCTCCAGTTTCGCCTTTTATTTGATATCTCCGCCCCGGAATCCCTATACCTCTCTCATGTCGATTCGTGGATCCGGTACGCTATTCAACACCAAGCCATCGACCTCGAAATCGACTTCTGTGTGGGTGACACCGACGATGATGTTGAGTTCGAATATGATTTCCGACTTTGCACACTCAAAGATAGCTGCGTTAGGTTTTTGACACTCTCTCGCTGTGATCTCATTTTGACTTCTAATATGAAGTGTCCATCTATTCACTGTGTGTATCTTGCTTACATTTATTTGACCGATGAAATGGTGTCTGATTTGATTTCTGCTTGTGTTAATCTTGAAACGTTTTCTCTTGATCATTGTTTCGGAATTATCAAATTGAGAATTTTTTCCTCCAAGCTGAAAGAGTTACGACTCGAGTATAGTTACAGTTACGGATGCGAAAAAGAAGAAGAAGAGCAGTTCGTTGAGATACGTACTCCTAATCTTCGGTTCATCAGTATCGTTTGTTTTGAAACGGGGAAGTATTCACTTACGGAATCATCGAATTTAGTTGAGGCTCAAGTAAAATTTCATCATAGATTAGCAAATTATGATTATTGGAGTAAAGTTGTGAGGCTATTCAGTGGTGTCAGACGTCTTACTGTCCAAAATTGGTGGTTTAAGGTATCTTCCTTTATGTCTTCCTATATTTGCTATTTAATTGCTTCATAAAGTTTGGGGGTGACTTGGTTGAACAGTGAGATGTTGTGTCTAAATGCTTACAGGACCATGATTTTGATCTACTTGCTATAATTATGTGCAACATGTTATGTGAATATACTTGGTTGAAAATTAAAGTTCAATTCTTTTTTAACATAAAGTTGGGTTAAGCCCAATGAAACTTTTTAAGTATTTTGAATCTTATGAGCAAATGCTGCTTAATATTTTTGTTTGGCGGTTTTGAAGAATTTTAAATTGAATAGTTTCCTTGAGTTTTTCTGGCAACACAATTGACTAAGGTGATGTTTGATAAAACTGAGTAATTAAGATCTGAATGGTTAGTTTATAGATCATCTAAGTGAAATAGTATCTGAACTTAAAAAGTTATTTGGTAACTAAAAAGTATAAAACATCTGAATGACTTTTAAATTTAAAAATATCAATTGTAAATTTAAAAATATCTCAAATTGACTTTTCGAAAATCAATAATGATCTTAAAATTTAGAATGAATGGAGTATAATATTTATAGAGGTTTCATAGATTTAAATTTTTCATTAAGAGACAGCTTTTAATGATTTAGATTTATATTTTCCTTTTACCGATTAAGAGACGATAAGAGGCAAACAAAATTTTACCAAACAACTTTACCCTCTTATCGAATCAGATGTGGGGATGTTAAGAGGTAGTAAGAGGTAATCAAACATCACCTAGATCAGCCTTATTTTCCATTGTTTGATATCAATAATATATGTATATATGTATGTGTAACAGCTGCCTACTAATCCTCAGATATATTACTTTTTGCTACTAGTTGAATATGCATCTCCATACATACACGGGCACACACACACACATACTAGTATAACATATTATTTTGTCACAACTGATACATAATCTTGTAGGAATTTTAGTTAGTAGTCATAATTATGTACACGGTATTAGTTGATCTGACTGTTGTTGTCGATGAGATCTGCGACTTGGCCTCTCAGTGAGGCACCACTATCATGGTCCTTGATACCTACGGAGTAATTGATTATCTTTGTCCAGATCATATTTTGTTTCTGGGCTGAATTTAAGGTTTGTTTTACTCTTCTCTTATCTTGGAGCATGAATAGTTACCATCATGGAGTAAATGTTCCATGTCATTATTGGTCCAGTTGCTTTCATGGTTCTTCTTTTAGACATCATTGATTTCTTCTCGTTACCTTTGTATATTTGAAGTTTCTTAGACAAAATGATGGTTCATCTGAGCGCTATGCACTAAACAACCTCAATCACTTGAAACTACAAACGGGTCATACAAAATACGACCTTCTTGGTATGGCTGCATTGCTTGATATTGCTCCAAATCTTAGCACCATGATCCTCGATTATCTTCCGAAGATGGATAAAGATGTGAGTATCTTGACATGATTCTAGTCTTTTCACTGTTGCTATGTTGGCCATGTTACCCTTACCAAGGATTTTGGTATTGGTTTTCCAGGAGAACTTATCGGAGGAGCTTTTGAACAAACCTATACAGTTAGGCATCCCTAATCTCAAGAAAGTCAAGTTTATAAATTTCAGGGTAGCGGAGTATGAAACAGATTTTGTGATGCTTTTCCAAAAACAAGGAGTGGTCTTGGAAGAGATTGAAGTCATTCCCGACCAAAGTAATCTTTCTCCAATAGTTTTGGTCAAACAATCTGAAGGAGGTGAAGTTCTCCGAAGCCCTTCTTTTTCTCCTAATTCATCAGGAGATGCAGAAAGCTGAACGGTAAGTAATAATGTTAAGGAAATCTTATTGTTAAATTGGGCCTTTCTTTTGAGGTATTTTGTGCACTTACATGAATTAGCAGACAGAGTCCAGGCCTATCTGTTGTATTGTGCAGTAGTTGAATGCAATTGGTGATCAAGGAACCAGTGATTCCACATTTCTACTGCTCCCCGTTACAATATTGTTTATTGTATTTGGTCTGAATTTAGTTATTGACCTTACCACCTATGGGGCTTTAGTCCCCATGACTCCTCACACTCATTTCAAATTTACTGGCCATATTAATGAGCTTAGTTTCCTTATTTTTTGATAAGTAGCCTACTTTTTGTGATGTGGTCTAATTTGCAGTCAAAGTCAGATTTTGTTTTGCAACTCCAACCACGCGATACATAAATACATATACATATAAAAATATATATGTATATAGTATTCTTTCTTTGCTAAATACATGGTACATATAGGAATGGCAATTTAAACCGAAACCGATCCGAAATCGGTCAAATCGCATCGAACTGTTGGTCTCGAAGGTGCAGTTTTGGTGCAAAAAAAAATTAAATGGAGAGCGGTGCGATTTTGGTCTTTGCTTCTGAACCGACGGTGCACCGCACCGCTTCTTGAACCGGTGGTACACCGGTCATTGAACCGCTCTATATATACTTGTATTTTAATTATATCTCCATATTTCATATTATTATATATAATCATAGAGTTAGTCAAACATATATTTTTACTATTTTTTACTTTTGTATATCATAAGTTAATTTATGATTTTTTTTTATATTTTGTTGATATATATTATAACTATAATTATGTTAAAATTTTAATGATGCTATCTTAATTTTAATTGAACATATATTCTTATATTACTTGTTAATATATTTTGAGCTATTTTTTTCAATGTTATTATAATATGTGTTGTAAAAGTATTAAACTAATTTAGTAAAAATCAAGTAAAAAATATTATTAGTTTTTAACCGGTGCAAGTCAGTGCGGTGCGGTTCAAAATATAAATTGGCCGGTGCTGTTTTGGTATAAAAAAATTTTGAACCGGTGCAAGTGCGGTGCGGTTCTGGTTTAAGATTTTTTATGATTGGTGCGGTTCCTAATCACTGAAAAACCGGAACCGCATCGCACCATTACCATTCCTAGGTACATATTACTTCCCGTGTTGCCCATCTGACACGTGTTGATACGTTGCTGACTACTACTCCATCGGATGCTATGTCAGGTCTTCTAACCAAAGGCCACATTGATGTTTGCTTTGCTACTTTCAGTGACTAAATTTTATCATTCTCTTTCCCCTTTCTTTTTCAGTCACTAATAGTGTATGTTTATTTTGATCTTTATTTATTATTATTTTTTTTGGGTTTGGGGGGTGTGGGGGGAGGGGGGTGGTTAACAGAATGTTTATCTTGAATGTCTTGTTCTCGAGTGAAATATTTATGTACAACCTGAAAATAAACCTATACTACTATATCCTAATAATTGAGATTTGACTGAGTTCAACTTGTTTAAATATTAATTAAGCCTAAGATATATTGCTGAGCTTGGCTAATAGTAATATACGAGCTACTTATGCTCATCTAAAATTCAATAAATAACAATCATAACATATACATAATAAGCAAGAATTCAGCCTTGTCTGCACTAGAATTTGTGACAGAGGAATTGGGAGAAGAGAATACAGACTTACAGAGTGACAATATCTTTCCTTTTTTGTTGCTCAAGTTGTTATTCTTTTTTGTCCTAATAATATAATAATTTATAGGAATTTCTATTTCCACAAGGAAATATGCTAGTTTAGTTCCACAAGAACCTTGGATGAATAGTTAATGGATACCACGGTCATGACTCATGAGGGGACCTTATGGATTTAGCATAATTAATTTGTGCAAATAGTCCTCCCCTGGGATATAGAGACGAATTTGTATACACAAGTTATAATTCACTTGAGTTAATGAGTTGAGTCGAGTCAAGCTCGAACAAGTTGATTTGAGTTCTAGTAGCTATTCGAGTACTCCTAGGCTGAAGGACTGATCAGATGTCTAATGCTGTGTTTTTTCCAAGTCTTCCCTCGACTTTGATCAGATTCTCCCTTTAAATAATGAAATAATCAGTGGGGTGGGGCATGTCAAATAAGGTGAAACCAATTTTATTGTTAATCTTGTTGCTAATGGTAACAATTTATCCTCTCTGTTTTTTTTCAGTGTGGAGTTTGAGATCCCAAGATTCGAGACCCCTCTGAAGGAAAAAGCCACAGTTGCAGCTTGGAAGAAGCTTCAGTTTAGGAGTGGTAGCAAATTAGACTAAATTCAGTGTAGCACATATCGACTTATTTTATCCCTCTTTGTTAATTCCATTTTTGAGATCTTATTGTTAATTCCATTTTTGAGATCGTATTGTTAACTCCATTTGGGCCATTCTTTTGAGGTATTTCTTGCACTTGCCATGAAGTAGCACTGTGTGTCCTGGACTCTGTTGTATATTGCATAGTAGTTGAAGATCAATTTTGAATTAATCCATTGGAAATATATTATGCCTTTTACATGGAAATTCTCACATTTTAGAATAACTCCTACAATCCCAAATAGGTATTTTTGGGATTTGACTTCCCTTTATTACACATTCCCTCTAATTCCATCCAATACATCAATTATTTCATCTTAGTAATTTTGTTAGCAATAATAAAAATGTGTTAGTAAATAGTAGATGCTATTAAGATCTTTCATACAAAAAATTAGAATTATTAAAAATAATTTTACTTTTAAAAATTTTATAAAAAAGTTTAATCATTGAATTTTTGATGAAATATTTGCATGATAGAATTGGTGAGAACGGATAATAAAGCGGAGCCAAATTCATATTTTGGAATGTAATGTAAGTTCTGTGTTTGATTTCTTTCACCAAAGTTTGGCGGATGTACTCCTCCGTATATACTTGGTCCATTTGAATCAAAGTTGGTAAGAAAAGTTTGATTTTATGACAATCAGTCTCAGCTTAGATAAAATATTATGAGATTTCATACTTTGAAAAATCCCATTTTTGGATGTCCCAATATTGGAAAAAAGTTTAATCACAATTTGGGAGAACGGACTAGTGCTCAAATGTGGATATACACTACAAATGAAAAAGCAATGTCTGGTACACCACCGATATCAATAGCTAACATGTGAAAAAAAAATTAAAAAATCAGACGAAGGTTATCCATAGTTCATTGTTCTCGAAAGTGTAGGAACGCGAGAAGTTCAGTTTGGGTAGAAAAAAAAAAGAGAAAACCGTATCTTCCTTTTAAAATTAGTGATATATATATATATATATATTTTATTTTGTCTAAAATTATAAATTTATTTATATTTTGGATATAAAATATCATAATAAAATACTTAATGTGTCCTTTTCTATAAAATAGTTGAAATGAGCCAAGGTGGTGCCACCCTGGCTTCATTGTGATCACCGCACTAATTTATGAGTTCTTTCATGCGGACATGATAATTAGACATAAACTTTTTACAATTTTACCTGTTTATATTTTTACTCCCCATTTTTTAAAATAAGGATTAAAATACAAATAAATAAAATTATAAAAAAATTATGTCTAATTATTATGTTTGCGCAGAGTTTTTGTTAATTTATAGTTATACTAGGGTGGGTAGCCTCCGAGAAGAGAAGACGGGGGAGGCATAAAATTCACCATAAATGATAAAATCAATGGGCACACTTACTTCAACTTGGTCCTGATCACAAATGTTGGAGGTGCTGGTGACGTGGAGGCTGTTTGTATAAAAGGGTCAGGCACTGATTGATTGGCAACCAAACCAAACCAATGTCAAGGAACTGGGGACAAAATTGGCAAAGCAATAGTTTGGTGGACGGGCAGGGGCAGCCTTTTTATTGTCCCCCTAATGCTATTATTGGGTTTGGAAGGGGATAAAAGAGAGGTCTAAATTTGACTTTGATACGGTACAACTGTGACATTATTTATTGAGTAAATTCTGTGATCTGTCTATCCTATCTAGAGAGCCCGGACCCGGCCCACCATAAATTGGGAAAGATTTTCATTGGATGCTGCTTATAAGTAATACTCCCTCCGTTCCTAAAAAATTGTCGTTTTAGGAAGTAATTTTTGTTCCAAAAAGATTGACGTTTTGAGTTTATCAATGCAGATAGAGTAATTTTTTCCAACTTTACCCTTATTTAAAGTTCTCCTACTTAATGATTTTTCTCAAAAAAATACAAAACCCTTCTTGGTTGTTGAAATGTCTTTACAAATCTCTTCCTTTCCCAATACTTCTTCTTCATAATCTCATAGTTGGTAGTATACTCTTTTTTGGAATCTACAAAGTTAATAATTAGTTGAGATAATTAAAACAAAGGTAATATAGTATTTTTCATCAGGAGTAGTTGCATTTCTTAATCTACGTGAATTAACCTTAAACGACAATCTTTTAAGAAGTAGCTTTTAAGGGGTCACAATGTTTAAGAGTGCATGCACTACGGTAACAACTTGGCCAGCGTCAGCCATGAGCGGTACATATTTATTTATTTATTTCCATTCAAATTCAAGTTAGACAATTACCCAGCGTAAGGCCCATGGCCATTAGTGACTCCGCCCTGCCCTACCCTTCTATCGCTTTCATTGACGTCTTAGGCGATAAATAACACTATGCAAAGGATGGATGGAGTCGAACTATTTAATATGCACACCCTTGGCTTGTATTAGTATTAGTATTAGTATCAATCACATTGTATTAAAATGTGTACAACACGTATTTAAGCATAAATTTTAAAATAATATGTTTATAATTTTAAATTTCATTATAATAAAAGATCATAATTTATAAACTTAATATTGCTTAAATAAATCGTTAAAAAGTTCATTTCTGCGGGTTAAAAACAAGTCAAAGTTCATGACAAAATTTCTTTTTCTGGAGTGAGTAGTTAACAAACTTCGAATTTTATTTAATTTTTCCTGTTCAATGCCAATTATAGTTAAACTATATGTTTCATATAAAGCCGCCATGACTAAATATAATTGTGGTACCCATCTATTTTGTTATACCCGTCATTCGTCGGACAATACTTGGTTTGTTCCATAACAAGACCGAGTGGATTGACTTTGTGCCTGGTGGTTAGAAAAGGAAGATTAAAAGAAGAAGAAGAAAAAATTGAGATACAAACCAAATGGAAATGCAACTTTGGAAGATTATCACTTTCTCCTCAATTAATTAATTAATAATGCTTGGTTCATCTGGGGCTTGTTCAAAGTCAAGTTGCAAGAAAAATAAGAAGAAGCTCCCACACATTTTGAAACTCTCAAATTTGTCAAACTCCACTCTAAATCGATCAGTTTGTAATCAAGTTTGTATCTGGTGCTTTCTTTGATAGCTCATATTTATGGGTTGACGGAAGAACACGTGAAAAAAAGGCTATTTAGAGAGGTCGAATTAAAATACTGATAGTTGCAAATGTACAATGAGTGTCGGATCAGTGTTATTAGATTAGACTGTCATAACTGGATAAATGTAACGTCGAGAATTTCAATTTGCAATTTGTGTATTCATACAAACTCAAAATTGAATTATAAGGGACAATTTTGCATCAATTGCAAATTGAATTGGTGAGTTATGTTATATAGGTTTTGCACTTTCCCCTTGAGGAGTTAACTTTTCAAGTTGAGTAAAGAGTATTCAAATTTGTATCATCGTAGTATTATTCGTGATTTTGTTCTGCACACGATTATATGCCTTCTCCCCTACCTTAAGAAAAATATATAACAAAATATCACAACAATTTACACAAAAGGGTCATTAATCCTTTTCTACTGTGAATCCGAAGCCTAATTAAATTACATTCCTGTTGGTTCGACCTGTGAGTGACTAAAATCCCTCAACTAAACCATTGGATAAATCAATCCATCAGATTACAATTTCAAAAGATCAAACATCCATCAATTACGGATCTATGTTCCCATCTTACATTTAATTCTTTGCATTATCCATCCCCCGCAATCATTATTCTAAACATGTCTATTAAGGGAAGAGAGAACATCATCCAAACTGAAACATGAACAGACAACACTTCTTAAAAAGTTATTAATAAAAATAAAAAATGACCCAAAAGAGAAGAAGCCTAATCAATAGCACAGCGATCTCGCAGATACTTGGGTAACCAAATCAAAGATACCCAATTCTCAATTCATATTTTATTCATATATTTTCATTTGTTTTGTCAACATGAACAAACTTACAAGAAGATAAAAACTGGTATAATTTCCAAATCAGAAACAGAATGAAACATTATGATTTATTTTCCAAAGTCAGAACAGTTAAATCAACCAGATTGTCAATATTACTCCTACAATTGTTTTCCATCAAAACAAGAAGCGTTGAATTCTTGTTGCAGGGCTTGTTCAAGTCAATCCTCAGAATGTTGCATCAACTCTGGGCTTAATCTGAACATCAAAACACAAAACTCCATCTCGTCAAGGGCCCCATCGCCATTGATATCACCTTCTCTCATCATGCTCAACAGCTCATCATCTCTCAAATCTTGCAACCCAAGCAGAGCGGAGTTGTTCTTCAAGCTCTCAAAAGTGATCACCCCTTTGTTCCTGTCCATCAGCAATTTAAACCCATTACATAATTCCTTTATTAAACCATCCCCTCCCAACTTATCCGCCATAATCGGCAACATATCTTGAAAATCATTAGCAACTTTCCTACCAGCCATTCTTGAAAACTCTGTTCACAATTTCGGGGAGAGAGAGAGAGAGAGAGAGAGAGAGAGAAAGAGTATGGGGAGAATTGAGGAGACATGAGGGTTTAATATAAGGGGGGAAAGGGGAAGGAGTTCGAGGAAAGAGAGTGGGGTCAGCAATGGATGACAACCCAGAGTACAGGCAACAGACAGTTAATTGTTCTGGTCGGCTTTGGTTCTTGCACACTGAAATTGCCCCTGTGTTTCTCAGAAGAAGCCTGTCAGGGGTATAATTGGCATTTGGGTGAATTTTATATTTATCATATTCTCTGTCCCTCTGACTTTTTCTAGCTTGGCCGGATGAATTTTATTTTTTGTTTCTTTATGATAAAATACAAAAATATTCCCTTCTTTTTGTGATATTATTGGTGTTACTTGGTAACCTCCCCTCACCCGGTCACCCCTGCCAAGCCAACAATTTGCATGATGATATGACTGAATACCTTTTCTATACTTTTTGAGTTCATGAAATCACCATAGTTTGATAGAGTCGTACCTAATTTTCCTCGAGGGACAAAAAGTCATGGCATGGGTATTTATTTGTATAGTGGAAAATTGGGAACATGGACAAGCATGAGGCGAATTGTGGTTTATTTGCATATTTTTCTTCTTTTAGAAGGGTCATGAATTTTAGTCTTTAAGTTCTTCGGTTTCTGCGTTCTATCTACTCATAAAAAATAAAAAAGAGAGAGAAAGAAATAAAACTTTAGTTTTTCAACTATGGTTTGGGCCTTTCAGGACAGTCAATCAGGGAAATAGTAGCAAGCAAATTCAAGACACTGTTTTAAGTAGTGAAAATGTGAATGAATACCAGCAATTCAAATGCGTATTGGTTCAATATACTCCCTCCGTCACTTAACATGAGTCACGTTTGAGAATTTTAAATAAACATTAATTACTTAGTTTCTAATATTACCCTAAGTATTAAATATAACTTTGATTTTCTCACTATTTTTTATCCAATAAATAATACTCTCTTTTTTTTAATACAAAGACAATATAGACAATTGATATTATATTTAATGCTATACAATCATTTTTTTAATATACTTGTGCACAACTCTAAAACGATTTATATTAAGAGACGGAGAGTACAAAAGAAGAATATTTCAAAAAACAATATAAATAAATCATGATAGATTTTTCAGTTGAGAAATTAATGCTTTTAGACTGCATTGATCCATCAATAACAGACAGACAGACAGATGCCGTGCCATGCCATGCCATGCCCAATATGCGGGCAAAATGCATCAATATTGGACGTGGAATAACATGAGACAAATACTTCTTATGTAGTCTCTACTAAATGATAATCTTCTTCCCTTTATTGGTGAAAGGTTAAACAATTTAACAAAACTTACAACAAGAACCATAAGGGATGATAGATGCACCATTATGGAGTGCACAATAAAGCAGATCTAGAAATACCTAATTACCAAAAAAATGTCATGTTTGAGGTCCCAGTTTTTTACCAGAAGACAATATATGTAGATCAAAGAAAACTTTTGATAGCCTTGAGGACCATACTTCATAACTTGCTCTGGTTTATGAAAAATGCACTTCCTTACCGGCCTTCTTCAATGGAAAATGTTAGTTCGTTTTTGGAATGTGATTCTGGTTTAGTGGAGGATGAAGAAGTTGTTCCAGAGAGGTGTTTCCTTGAAAAGAAAGCTGGTTCTTTTGGATTTGGAAGGGTTGCAGTTTCACTGCCGAGCATGAAAAGTACCTTGGACATGGTGGGACGATCACCAGGGTCTTCCTGAACACACAAAAGTCCGATGATTATACACTTCAAAACTTCACTTCCATTGCACGATTCTTCTAATGTTTGATCCAATAAAGCAAATGCCTTCTCTTCTTTCCACAAACTCCAGGCCTATGATAACCTTAGAATTAATCATGACGTAGTAAAATGACTAATTTGAATATTGAAATCTAAAAAAAATTAACTTTTCACTCACATAACCTAAAAGGTTCCAGGCAAGTTGAGATTTATAAAAGCCAGAGTTTTTTTTCCCGCTGATAATCTCGAGTACAACAACTCCAAAGCTAAAGACGTCAGACTTAACTGAGAATTGCCCATCTAAGGCATACTCTGGAGACATATAGCCACTGCGCAATGCCAAATAATGAAAAGTATTAGGGCATCAATAAACACAAGGGGGCATTTAAGATTAGTGCCGCCACAAGATCCTTGCAGTTTTAGCTTATATGGTACTGCCAATGATGTACTTACTAGGTACCCACAACTCTGTTGGTATTGGCTTCTGTTTCTCTGCCACCAACAATCCTTGCCAAACCAAAGTCAGAAATTTTGGGATTCATCTCCTCGTCTAATAGAATGTTGCTTGCCTTCAGATCTCTATGAATAACCCTTAACCTAGAATCTTGATGAAGATAAAGAAGCCCTCGAGCAACTCCCCAAATGATGTCAAAGCGTTTCTCCCAGTCTAATAGTATGCATAGTGTTCGATCTTGCAAAGTTTTAATTCCAAAACAGAACGTTAGCGACTATGCTTAATGTTTTACGAGTAAGTATTGTACATGCATATATACATATAGATATGCATAGAGTTCAAATATTTGGCTTAAGAAGCTAACCAAATATGAAAGCATCTAGACTTTTGTTTGGCATGTATTCATAGAGTAAAATCTTTTCATTTCCCTCTGTGCAATAGCCCAAAAGTCTGACAAGATTACGGTGTTGAAGTTTCGCAATCAACACCACCTCATTTTTGAATTCCTCCAAGCCTTGTCCTGAATGGCTTGACAGCCTCTTGACAGCAATTTCCTCTCCATGAAACTTAGCCTGATAAAAGATTTCCATACACTTACCTTATTATATACGAAACACTATGTTAGAATAAATTTAAATAAGTACCAAGAATAATGGATCATCACCTTGTACACAGAGCCAAATCCCCCTTGTCCAAGTTTATTTGCCTCTGAGAAGTTGTCTGTGGCAGCTAGTATGCTTCCCAAGTCGAAGAATGGTACATCAAGTCCTTCCTCGTCATCTTCTCTAAACTGACCTTGATATATCACGTCTTCAACTGGCCTTCTGCTATCAAACAAAATTGCTGACTTCGCATTGATGCTCACTGAAAGTTGAAACACAGCATAAAGCTTAATAATGTGCATGGTATGAAACAATTTCCTAAAACTATCATTACATATTATTCACTCAACATAGACACGAGAGTGGTTGAGAAAATATTTAGTGTTCATATGATTACTTGTTAGTTGTTACCTCGTCTTGGGGTCACCATTCTTCTATAAGACATATAGTTCATGCTGCAAAATATCGCAATCCCAACAATCACAATGGTGCAAACAGGAACAAGAATCAGTAATAATGATGTCTTGTTTTTCCGGTGAGACCCTTCTGAAACAAAGGAAAAGAGAAATTTCAGTAATAGTACAATTTGATCTGTTTCCTATCCACTTGCCTGTCACATCAAACATCTAATTCAGGACATCCTGAATTCTGTGCTAGTCACACATTTCATGCATTAATCCAAGCACCGGAGCTTGGGAACTTAGGCCCGTTCTGTAAGTCTTCCCCAATCCGTTAGTCTAAAATTCAATGGATTCCAGTAAGTCCTTGTTATCCTGCTCTATATTTACTTCTAGGGGATGTGCTTATAGGTGGGCCGTTAATTAATTAACTCTATTTTCAGCCTCAGTATCGAATTAGTCACATACTGCTTTACTGATAAAACATACCTTTCGTGTTTTCGTTGGGCTTCTTATCAAGACTAGCATTATATGCAACTGCAGAAAAGAAGTACTATTCAATAATAAGTTCATAATCATGAAAGGGAAATGTTTGCACCAGCAGCAAAAAGTAACTAAAGAACAAGTCCAGCATGTGATGAGCCATATTTGTTGTTTAAAGGGAAATGTGAGAAACATAAACAAAGATACCTCCCGCTTGTCGTATGAAGAGGTTATATGATGCATTATGGATGTTGCCCTCCTGAATATCGGTGACATTTACCGTCCAAATCCAGCACAAGTGTCTACGGTCCCGGTCACCCCTTAGACTATCATTCATATACAAGTAGGCTTGGCACTGGCAATTGTCTAGGCACTTCACTCTGCATGCCTGTTCGCTTTCAGCCTTAAAAGACGGCAAGTTTGGATTTCCCACTTTGATCGCCTTCAAATTCAAGAATTCGTCGTTCTCCGGTTGCTTATTACATATATTAGACTTCCTAATGCACCCACTAAAAACGAAATCTGTGGATTTCCAATAATCCGGCGAACGAGGCTCAAACCCAGGTAAACAGTTGCAGGAATATGAGCTATCAGTCAAATTACAGCTACCAAAATCCCCACAAATATTATAAGGATCACATTTCCCTTTTGGTCCTGACCATTTTAGATCCCATGCCTTCCTATAAGCATCCCATCTTAAGTATTTAATCACCCCGGTATAATCCATAATCAGCCTCGAATTATTAAAGTCATCCAAACCAGATAACAAGTGGACTGCATATTTATACATTTTGTTTGGGTTGAAGCTACTAGCTGAATCGCCTCCACTTTTCCAATACTCCATTGCTCTTTTCACAGTTCTGCCCTCTTGGTCTAGCTGGAAACTTTTCAGAATTACGTAACCATTATCGCGCTCTTGATCTTTCTGGAACCTGAATTTTCCATTTGCTGGGTTTTCACTACTCGTCCACGAAATCAACGTTAAATTCTCGTCCATCTTCATACCAGGAAGGAATGTATCGGTTGGATTGTCAAAGCTTTGCCACAATGTATTCCCTGTTTGATCATCAATCAAAACCAAGTTACCAGAATCCAGGAGTCTAGCTGTCCTGGTAAAAGGCTGTGAAGGCCCCAAGCTAGTAAGATCAGTAGTGAAGTAATTAGAAGATCGACTGCTGTCCAGCACCTTAAGGTTACCATCTTTTTCAAGGGAAAAAATTCCAGCAGTAGGGGCATGGTGTCGATTTGCCACCCAAACTACTGTTAATGTATCCATGGAATACCATATTCCGATGTATAGGTTTTGGCCACCATTAGGCGTGAAGAACCCCAGTTGAAATTTGTTCCTGGCAGACGAGATGTTTCCACCAGTGGCACTCATCAAAGGGGTTGTTGCTGTTATGGTATCTCTTGCAGCACAATAATTGTATTGAAGACAAAAACAAAACAAACATGTGCAAAAAATAGTAGATATCTTCATTATGATCTATCTAATTAACAGCCCAAGAGCTACTGAGAATTGTTTTCTGGTTTTTGTTTTGCGGACGAAAGGAATGCGTGTAAAAAGAAGAAGTAACGTATTTAGAGTATTTTGAGAATTTGGACAACTTGCCATGTGAATTCTGAATTATTTGTTTAGTCTTTCATTTATTCTGGTGGCTAAATTAAAATATATATTTTAATGAGACTCACTCAGCTCGACTTTGACGACAACAGCTTTAGAATTGGACTCAAATTTCTATATTTTTGACTTGGAGTCGTGTAAAACACGCAAATGAGTAGCTGTAGGGGAATTATTTCCACGAGAAGAAGATCAAGGGAATCCACTCCCTTGTAATTTCTTCTCATATGAAATGTGGATGTTATTGAACGTCTTTATATCTCATGAAAAGATGAATTGCCTAACAGGGTGGTGAATAGAGATAGAGCGAGCGAGCCCCTAATGAATAAAGAAACAGTTGAACGGTGGTTTCTTCAGAGAACCCACACAAATAACTACAGAAGACTGACGTGGAAAGCTGAGCCTCCCACCTTCCCTTCTCTTTCCCTTTCCCTTCCATCCCCACCAATTATCTAGCTAGCTAGGTAGATTATTATAACGTAACCATTAAGGTAATTAGGTTGATTAACGCAGTTCCTATTACTTCCAGCCTATTTACTTGACCTAGCTACCAAGGGCTGCCTGCCTTTGAACTCTAGGGAGAATTTTATTTCGTTTGACTTTCTTTCTAGAATCACTTATTTTTAATAGACTTGGAGAGCATGTTCGGCAGTAGTGACGTATAAGTTGGTTTGACACCAACACCAGGGGAGTACAAAAAACTTCAACACCTTTTCCTAGTTATTGCTAAATATCAATCATAACATTTTGCAAAAGTAGTTGAAACAAACATCACACAAACAGTTGTACACAGTTCATAGAACTCAAGAAATATAAATGTTAATACAGAGAAAAATATACTCAAGTTAGACTAATGTTTTGAGTAGTTGCAAGTTTTACGAGTTCTTTACACTATTATTTATACCAGCGCTCACCTAGAATATTAAAGATACTGCCCCTCTTAAGTACAAAATGCTTATATCAACAGTAACTGAATCTCACATATGTACATTTAAAAGAAATTATGTGAATTTAATCATTTTTATTTAGTGAAGACTGTACATTCCTAATGCTATAATTTATGAAACTAGAAAGTTGAGGAGAGCAACTACTTTTTTCTTTATTTTCTTTTCTTTCACTTCAAATGTTTTTTTTTTCTCACTTTCCCTCTGGGATAAATGTGGAAATATGGGCATATGGGTAGGATAAGAAACTATGATTCCAATGCTCTTTCGTATATAGATGAAGTTATAAGAGTAAACTATACTTTTGTCCCCACAACTCGTATGCTAATTTAAATTTCACGTTGCACAATCCAGTCAATACTCCTTACGATGACTTTCCAACAAATTTGAGTCCGGTGCAAACTAACTGCGTAAATTCTTTCTATTTCAGACCCACAAAGAAAGAGCATTCGTTGTTGACAAAGTCAGTTTGATTAATGACAACCACAACCAGAACTAGAGTTTGAGATCAAGTTAAGAAGAATAACTGGAGTTTTACACACCAAGGAAGGACAGAAGTGAAAAGGTATTTTGTGTTGATTAACAGTGAGAAACCAAAAGAAGACTTCCTCAACAACGGATTCACTCACTCAACCAATTCATCATACACCTTCAATGCAATTTTCAGTTCTTCACGATTAGTTGAATTTGAAGGGAAAAAGTATGGAGGACAATACCAACTTCATTAATTCTAATGGGCAAAATAAGGATAAGTCTACATACACTACTCCAAACACTACATTGCACACCCAACCATTAAAAAGTGGGACCTGACGTGGATTTCCGTGTCAGGTCCCACTTTTTAATGATTGAATGTGCAATGTAGTGTTTGGAGTAGTGTACGTAAACTTATCCCAAAATAAAGATCCATTTTAGGTTAATAAAAAGTATTCAACTCATTGGAAATTATTACTTTGGGGAAAAGAGGAAGAAAGTGCATACTCATACTGGTGGTGGGGATCATGGGTTTGGCGTAATAAGACCGGGAGGGGTGGAAATATGAAGCCATCGCCCATCAAGTTGTCGGTGGTGGTGCAGTGTCTCATATTCCTCCAAAATGCATACGCAATTGAGCTATTTTTTATATGAAAAATAATTTAATCCTCACATATACTACTACTACTATCAAAATAAAATTAATTACCCACTCTGGTACTCTGGTAATTGAGCTATTGTTGTTCACCGTCTATTACTCCACCCGTATTATAAATCACTTTATATTATGCTTTTCTTAGCACAAATGTAAGATGTGCTGAAATAACAATTAAACATTATATTTCTACAAATTTTTATTCGCATGTTTTATGTTAATTATCATATGTGTATGTATATAATGTATAAATTTGTTTTGCATCTTAAAAATCATGCAAAAACACACAACAACAAAAACCCAGCTCTTTTTCGTAATTGAATTATTGTCACAATATATAACAACCATTAATATGCGTGCAAGCTCATACAAGATTTTTTTTCCGACCCCTTTTATTTATTCTTAATCATGTTTATTTATTCTTAATCATGAAAAAATAATTTGGTGGATCAAAAACTTTGGAAAAATGGGGACTTAATTGAAATTTTCTTAACTTTGTCCTCGTGGTGATGGTAGGAAAGAATTGCATTAGTTCCATCACCCGGTGCGCCACTATGGTGAGACCAATAAATCCACCATGCTACCAGGTGATCGGGCTCTGCATCCTTAAAAGATTAAAGACAGATGACAGAATGTTAGTGTTTATTATTAGTAAGATTTTGATTATTGAGTAGGTATACGCATGGTTTTTTAGTGGTACGCTTCCTTTCAAGTGTACTGAATGTGTTAACATGCATGAATGCACGTCGTCGATATGTCCGAGTGGTTAAGGAGACAGACTTGAAATCTGTTGGGCTAGCCCGCGCAGGTTCGAACCCTGCTGTCGACGTTATAGCAACATATTTTGGCTGCAATTGGATATGAACTCAGCCCAATTTTTAGATGCTTTATTATGGGCCACTCCACCACTTATCCCCGTTGGGTTATGTGTAAATCTATTGCAGGCTTTCGTTGCGCTGATACTTGGTGGATTTTATTGGGCTTAAAACCATGCATTTAAGAAGTTGTCTCATTAGACAAGACAATTGAGACTAACAAAGGAAGAGAAGGTTGTGACAAAACATTATGAAATCTAAAAGCACGTGAATTTGTTTTATGTTTATATTTATGATATTGAGTATTTAGTTTATCAGTGCAGTATAATAATAAAATTGCGTTGTTATGTTTGAAAGAATTATATCATTCTCATTCAATACTATCATTAATAGAATAACAAAAACAATTTTGGAAAATAAGTTTAGAATAGGAGTATTTTTCTTTGTAAGAAAATATGAATAATTGTTTGTTCACAATTATAATGGTATGCCAAGTTTCTTCATTCGAATGGAGATCCTTCAATCCTGATAGAACGGGGAGAATCCGAGCTCTTACAATGACTATGCCCAAATCAAATCTCAGACGCATAAATAACCACTAATTTAATGAAATAATTGACAAATATATGTTAACGTAGTGAATATACTAGTGAGTCGATGTTGTTGTTGAGAAAACATCTTCGACGTAAGAGTAAATACTTGCACAAATAATAATGTTAACAATGGAGGTTATAAGAGTTAGACAAAGAAAAAGTGAGTACTTTCTGTCTTGTGTAAAAAATTATTTATAAAAAAAATTTGACACCAAGCTGTTTGACATTAAGGAAAGATCTTTCTTTGATTTTTATTTTGATGAAAATTTATCTATTTTGATAGTTAGAATTGATTGGTCGTCCCTATCCAATAATCTAATATAAATGTCTCGCTATTCACTCGGTTTTTGGGTCATAATCATTATATAGGAGAGATGGTCGAGTGGTTGAAGGCGTAGCATTAGAACTGCTATGTAGGCTTTTGTTTAACGAGGGTTCGAATCCCTCTCTTTCCGTCACATATTATTTGGTTGGGAAAGAAATCTTCACCAACCTCTGATGCCAACCATAATCATGTGCAATAGGTGCTTTATATCAAATATTTTACATGTTGTTGATGGATCACTTGAGTTTATATTTTGATGAAACATGTAGTCGTAGTCAGAGAGCCGAAAGTTGAAGACCATAAAGTACGAATTATGCCAAAGTATGAAGATATTACTTCCTCGGTTCCATATTAGTCGTTTTAGTTTTATGCACATGAATTAAGAAAGTCATTTAATACTATTATTTAATAATTAAAATTTGTATGAAATTCTATCACTATCCCTTTATGGGAAGTTGAAAACTATTAATACAAGGGAAAAAAATTCTTGGGACAATGAGAGAAGTTAAGGGTGATATGGGAAAGTAAATAATTTACTCTCCTATAAAGTCGTAAACGACAAATAAATTGGAACAAATTTTTTTCTTCTAAAAAGTCACTTATTATGGAATGGAGGTAGTATATAAAATACTAACAAAATCGAAGTTGAGTCACAACAGTTTTAATTTCAAGCAATTGTTTCTTAAAAGGGTCATCTTAACATGTGTCAGCACATGTTAAGCACACAGTTCAAGGGTATATTCCTTTGAACTATGTGCAGATTCCCTTGAACTTGGTGGAAACGCAGAAATCAAAGAAATATACGCACAGTTCAAAAAAATATTCTCTTGATTTGTGTGTTTAGCATGTGCCCTTAGCACACATGTTAAGAAATTCCATCTTAAAATTCCTTTTTCGAATAAAAAATAAAAAATAAAAAATCATATTTCTATAGATAACAGTGGTTTTTATTTTCTTTCCGATATTTGCTCAAAACATTGATGAGCAAGTAAGGCTAATATAGACTAATTAGTTTACATGGGTTCTCCTTGGCTTGTTATCTCACGTGCTTTACAAATGGCCCGAAGATATCCAGAAATGCAAGCGCGTGTTGGAAACTACAGTAATTCTATCCTAATCTTCTCAAAAGATTGAGGTACATCTTTCAATGCCAAGATAAGAATATTAGTACATCTTTACACCGGCCCATTTCACACGTCAACTAGGCTGCTGAGTTTCACGTGACTCGCCGCTGCCAACGAGGACGAAATCACGCCCGTAAGCGATTAGCGAATCAGAATCTGTCAAACACTAATCCACGTGGAAGACATGTCACCACTAAAGAAAAAATATCCGGCACGAACCATAGGTAACTGGGCGTGAACCGCAGTCCACAGAACCTGTTGTTCCCTCACCAGCCTACACGTGTCACCCTTTCTTACCATTAACACAGGTTCGGACGGTATGTTGTTGACACGAGTCTTAAGTCTGGACAATTCGAATTCTCAATTTTCAATTGACGGTTTAGTCCTTCACCTCAGCCTAAGGCCTGAAGGTAATTTCGTAGATAAAGTGGACAATTACGGTTGATTACACAACCATCTTGACCTCTTCTTTATTTATGTTTCCTTGAAGCCATTGTTCGTTTCTTCTATCTTTTCTTTTCAGGGCGTTGCAGAGGAGAGAGAGGTTTATAATTTCCCGAAATGAAGAGCTGTGAGCTATGCAAGTGTACGGCTAGGATCTACTGCGAGTCGGATCAGGCGAGCTTGTGCTGGACCTGCGACGCTAAGGTGCACTCTGCAAACTTTCTAGTGGCCAGGCATTTGAGGAGTCTTCTCTGCCATTCGTGCCAATCACCGACTCCGTGGAGTGCTTCCGGTGAGAAACTTGGTCGGACGGTTACGCTGTGCATAGGATGTGTTGACGGTTGCGATAGACTCAAGGAGGGAGAAAGAGAAAGGACAGATGAAAGTCGAGGAGGTAATGATGATGATTTTGAATCAGAAAGTGAATATGATAGCGATGAAGATGATGACGATGACGAGGATCGGTTGGACGAGGAAGACGACGGTGAAAATCAGGTGGTGCCATGGTCATCTACGTCGCCTCCACCGGCTGCTAGTTCATCGGAAAGTGAAGAGTTCTCTACCGGCGATATTGACGTCTCCTCAAAGCGATCGCGTGAGAATGATGCAGATCTTTCCTCAAAGGTATGATTTATTTCATTTCGTAATGAGCCATTAGATCAGATTATTATTTGAATGATTTTAGGTTTTATTTATTTGATAGAGATTGTGTCTTAAAGGCTTAAATGTCCATATGGTTGTCCACGTCTAGTCATCGCAGTTTCAACTTTTCTTCAACCGACTTTGTTTTGAAACAACTCCTTCTCAAAGCCTGTCTTAGCCTAAATCGCGCTAAGAGGCTAACCGGTACTAATTTTCTGTTTGTATTGCAGGATGATTTCAGTTGTTCAACTTGTCGACGAAACAACCAATTGATCACGTCGGAGACGGCGGCTGCTAGGTGTATTAGAGGTGGCGAAGACGCATTTGTTGACTCACTTTATTTGAGGCCTTTGAAAATGCGAATATTTGATGCAAACCGGCGGGCCGGCGTTCAGCACACGTTGGGCACCGAGACGATCGTTGAGGCACTCGAGAGATTCCATGAGCAAGACATGACCTCCTCTGGCAAAAAAGCGTCTGAAGCCGTTGATTTGGATCTGTCCGAGTGTCCTTAGCTCTCGGATCTGATGTTGGTCTGTCTGATTCCTGAGTAGCCTTCCTGCCTGCCTCCTATTGCTAACAACACGTAGCACTCACCACAAACAGTATTTTGATTAGAGATTGTCACTACTCCACCATTTCATTTGCTTTTGCCAGCTGCCTGCGCTTGTTGATTGATTGCATTGGCTTCTTGATTGAAGGTAGAGTATTTTGTTAATTGATTTCTCTATAGTTTAGTTTGTAAACTTATTAGTACTATTTTTGTTCGATATGATATACATTAATTAATTTTGTTATTGTGAGAAACGGTCTGATGCCAGATTTTAAACTCTTGGACCTTTAAAGGCTCTGCTGCTCTGCTTATATCTGCTAGTAATTCTTATTATATAGGTTGAACACTTAAATATTTTAAAGTTATTAAATTATAAAATAAAAGAAGAAAATTTTAAATTTATATTAAAGCCTAAATGACTAAATTGGAAAGTCCTTTATTTATGATTCTTGAAAATTAAAAGTCTTAAGGATGTGATGGATAATCAGAGGTGAGGGGAGGGAAGAGGTGTTTGCGCGGTACAACTAAAGAGCTTCTGGTATGAAATCGAGTTTGTGATGTTAAAAACTGGACGGATAATGTCCATGCTTCTACTTAAATGGGGCATGTATGGTGGGCCACAGTGTGGTTCATTCTCTGACTCAGAACGTCAAAAGGAGGTGGTGCGTATCACACGCAATAACCTCACAACCAAAGCGTGTAGCCTCTTCTACTCCTGTTTTGCAGAAGCTGTTGGAGGGGGGAGCTCATGGATTGTCACGCACTAAATTTAAGCGGTTCGCTGGCAAAATAAACTATATGCAGCAGAATATGTCTCTCTTGATACAAGTACTTTTAGGGTTGTGTACAAATATTAAAGAAATAATTGCATAGTATTAAATATAATATTAATTGTTTATATTGTTTTTGTATTAAAAAAAGAGTATTATTTATTGGGGCAAAAAATAATAAAAAAATTAAGGAGTATTTAATACTTGGAGTAATATTGAAAATTAGGCGATTAATGTTTACTTGAAATTTTTAAACGGCATATATTAAAAGACAAAAATATTTTTTTAAAACGATTTATATTAAGAGACGGAGGGAGGAATATACAAAATCTCATTTAGTCATTTTATGTTAAATAAATAAATTGTGCGGGAACGAGTTTATCTAGTAGAAGTGCAAATCCGCACCTTGTGTTAGATATTTTTATTGTAAGAAAAGTGACTGCAAGAAATGGGCACTAACTAAAAACCATCCAATATCATCTTTTTTCCTATAAATTTTTTAAGCCTGCCAACATAATTGAAAAAAGAATCAACAATATTTGTATCATTGTGCATGTAATCAACCCGCAATATATTCTCTCTCCAACTTCAGAAGATTGTCTAAAAGTTTAAAGATACACATGATAGATTAAAGGTTGACAAATTAGACGAACCGGTATAAATTTTGCTTCAGTTATACTTTTTGTTTGAACCCACACAGATACCATAATTAGTTTTAGAGTAGAATAGAGTATTTGTATAAAAATATATACATTTTTTTTAAGGTAAATTAATATTTATCACGTAGTATTTTGTATCTACTTTGTGTGCTTTTAAATATTTCTTTAAGAATAAAATTTTAATATACTTTGAACCTTTGTTGGGGAAAAACGGAGTAAAACGAATTATTTAGGGTGTGAGAAACTCCCAACTGGTGTTGAGAACGAGTTAGTGGTTCGAGTTTGAGCCCAAATCTCCTGGTAGCAAACAAATGGACCATATTAGCTATTAGCTATAAGCCAAGGTGAGTGGCACTAGTCTGTTTCAGTTTACTTGTGATAGTAGTTTTAAATATCAGCCGCACATAAGGTTAGGTTGACTTCAACTACCAAAACCTATTTTGTTCTTTTGCCTCAACATTATTTATTTATTTATTTATTTTATGGAGTTGATATCAACGGGGATTATTTTATTGGCATAAATTGAGAAGATATTTTAGTATTTTATTACTTTCCTCTCGCAAATATCTAGGTAATGGATGAACAATGACCAGTCTGTCTGATTTAAGCCACATTTTACGGCCGGCCATCACATCATTTTATTTTATGTGGGGTGCGGGGAAAGAAGCTTTATAGTTTATACGTGGGACTCCAACTTTACCGAAGACAAGAAAAACACCGACATTATTATAATCATAGGCTATGGATATTTTCACAATAATTTTTGATATTTTCACAACAAAAATGTCGTTATAGATCGTATAGCGACGGTTTTTACCGTCGCTATACATCTATAGCGACACTTTTGTTGTGGAAATATCAAAAAATGTTGTAAAAATATCAGTTCTCTGATTATAATGTTAATCAAGATTATGAAAACTACTCGATCTTCTTTCTAGTTTTCTTATAATCCCTTCCTTATATTTTTAAAAACGACTTGCTTTTAATGAAGGTTAATTATATTGTTAAATATTCCAAATATTAACCGATAATTAGGTTGTGTCATACAAAAATAATAGAAAAAAAATCATGACAAATAAAAGAATCATGTAATGTTATGATATTAAAATAAAATAAAATAGATTAAAAATTAAAATGTATCTCTAATAATTTTATAATAAAGAGAGTAATAACTAGAGATTGTGGTGGAGCTCAAGTATTACATTACATTACATATATTTTATTATATGTAGTCCATAATTAAGGGGGTTGTTGGAGTGTAATAATGAAGGAGCGGTGGTTGAAAGAATAGTAAACAAGTAGAGTATTGGTAAAGAAAGAGAGGATATAATCATAGATAGAGAAGAAGGGAGCGGGGTCGGTCTTTCTTTCTTTTCCTTTTCCTTTTCCTTTTCCTTTTCCTTTTCTTTCTCTGTGGAGGAGAATTGTTTTGATATTTTTGGAGAGAGAGAGAGGGAGGGAGGGGAGAAATAATGGAAGGGGGTTTGTGGCTATTGTTGTGTTGGAAATGGATTGTTAGATTTGATCTTAATATATTAGTACTAGTACTATTATTTTGTCGAGTTGGGGTAGCAGCCAGGAAACAGGAGTATTCTTTTGTGTGGACTCTGACCATTCCATGAATTTTAAAAGAATTTTATGATCATCAATCATCATGTCATGTGTGAAAGAGACTAAAGAATTCAATGCGGCTTTCCATTCCATTTCATCCATCTACTACTGCAGTCTGCAGGCTGCCGCATAGTATAACACGCCTAAGTAAATATCGGTTAATACCATAAACTTTTAACTTTGGATATTGTTTTTGCAATTTTTTTAATTAGGAAATTAAATTTTTAATTAATAGTATCACATTAAAAAATTGATGACATGACAACAACACGTAATTAAAAAAATACTTATATGTAATATTGAGACTCATTTTAATATTTATTCAATTAATTTTTGTACTAAAAAAGATTAATATAAGACCATTATTAATTCTTATAGTAAATTTAATGATAATTTTACCCTTTTTAGTATAAAAAATTAATTATATTGATTATTGATGATTATGAAATAAACTTTAAATTCAAGGTATTAATCTATATTTAGGCCTTAATTTTTTATACCAAAAAGGGTACAATTATCATAATATTGATTATTGATCATTATGAAATAACAAGATTTTAATTAGTAGTACATTTATACATTTTAAAATATTTATCATTATGTTGATTATTGATGATTTTTTTTAAACTCAGTTTGTAATGTATTAAATTTACTTTAAAAAATTAATAATGGTCTTATATTTATTTTTTTTGGTATAAAAAATTAATGGAATAAATATTAAAATGAGACTTAATATTATACATAAATATTTTTTAGCCGCATATTGCTATCATGCCATCAATTTTTAATATAATTAGACGTAAACAAAAAAATTAAAAATTTAATCTTTTAATCACTAGTAAAAATTCAGAGTTTTAATTTATAGTTAAGCCATTATAATATGTTTCCTATTCAACTATACGTTCAAACGTACACTTGCGTCTCTCTCTCTCTCTCTCTACATAAATAAAACAAACTACTAGAAAGATAGGAATAAGAGCGAGCAACAAAGGTTTATTTTCCGCCGACTTGTCTGCTCCTGCATCACTCACATATTCACATACATGGCATGCGTCTTCTTCTCCTACTTTAATTAATATTATTATGTTATTCTATGCTCTGTATTAATTCATCTCCACAAATTTCTTCATGGGTTTGAGCAATCAAGTCATACAAGTCTGTATAATATATTATGCCCACAGATTTGAATATTTGCAGTTACCATTTTCGGATTTATTTTGGAATTAAACTACAAACTACTAAAATTTCTTATATTATATGCTGCAATATATTGTATACGCCAGTTTGTATTGTGCATAGTTGAAGCCTAATTTTGTTATCTTACTAAATTTTTATTAATCGGCGTTATTCATGGCTGAGAAAAGGATGATTAAAGATTGTACAGCTGAGCTGGTTGTCTGTAGGAGGAGTACCACAAATTAGAAAGATCCTTTCAATTTGTATCCACTTCTCTTCCTTTCTTACAGCTGTGATATCTTTAAGACTTTCTATTCACCCAAAGACAGAGACAGACAACAAATGATATGTGGGGTTCTTGGGTTTCAATCCTTCTAGCTTCTAGGCTATTATTAAACGGCCATTTGGGTGATTTTACCAACATAGTACTAGATTCTAGCTAGCCAAAAATAACATGTCTAGGGTTTTAAGTTTCTCATCTCAATGAAATAAACAACTGATTTTCTTTTTCTTTTTCTTTTTTCATAGAAATGCCTCCAATTCAAACATTTTCCCTACAGCAACAAGTCAAAAACCTAAAATTGAACGGTAAATATGTATTGCTTTCTGGCATCGACTAATAGTACCTCCTTGTTGGAAGAAAAAAGGGGATTTAACTCTCCTCTTTTATCTTTGGGAAACTATTTCTAACATTAAAAGTGATAATCCAACGTAATGTATGCAGTGCATGATTGCATTGTACACATCAAAAGTTGTATATTTGGTTGCATTTAACGCTAAAAATATCATTGCCCCTCTTTTTTTTGGCATATAAATATTTTCTTATGGGACACTTGGAACATAGTTTTTCTCAATAGTTTTTCTGCATAAAATTTTTGTCTTGCAAAATTTAAATACTAAAAGACAACTAAATTCTAAATATTTCCAAATTAATGAGCACAAAATCCACAAATAACAAACCAGAAATCATTAAACAAGAGGCGCTTCTCACACGACAGAATTTCATCTCATCTTGGTAGGAATGCGTGTTCTTGATAACTTTCCATAAATATAATGCTGAAAAGAGGAATTCATGATCCAATGCTTGAAAATCACACAGCTTATCACTACCAACACGCATTCTCAAAATGAGACTCATCAAAACGTGTGCAACATTTCAAGAAAGACTAATGGGTTTACCACACAGCTGCTCCAACTCACTTTCCAAAGTTTTCAATAGATACTCTTTATTACGCCTGTAAATCCAAGCATGAGCATTTTGATCCCAATCAAACCTTGATGGACCACTGCATGCAAATCACAAAACATGTTGCAATGAGCCAAATAAAAAATAAAAAAATGTGCAAAACTAGAAAAATGCATATCCCAGATCATACGGCCTTCACCTACTTTGAGTGTGCATCGATTTTGAATGGGCTCAAGTTTGACAGTAGCAGAAAAGTGACAAATTAAGAATTCAATCCAAGGTCCTATGCTGCATCCTTTCGTGGTGGTTGTTTGCTTAGAGCATAAAGCTAGTACAAACAACACAACTTGCTGTCTGTGACAATCCTGGCAAAACTACTTTCGAACTTGAGTAAATGTTGGCGCTTCATAGTTTACTGCCTCTTAGAGAAAATGTTTCTCTAAATTCAAGGCCTGGCAGTGTTTTATATGACAATATCCAGAAAGATGCATGCGTTTTATTATGTTGTCTTGCATTTTGATCAAAAGCTCAAAGAGTTTGAGCTACTAAAATTACACCACAGGCTTTTACCTCGGACCGTGCTTATTGCATTAGCCTGAAATACATTTCAAAGCGATGCGACCAACATATTTTTTTCAACCAAAAAGAGTACAGATATAATGTCACAGCGTAGACTATTGAGAACTTCAACTAGGCCTGTGTGCTGGATTTGTAGCGATAAAAATGTAAGCTTTCTAAGTGATGCTACTATTGTGACTTCATAGGTACTCTTAGGCTATGTCTAATGACATCACACATCTTAATCATCTGCAATATCTTTCTAATGAATTATTTTTCCAACTTAATAGCAAGGAGAATGTTGCCCCATGATGTACATGGGCCGCACCCCCTTGGTGCTTCTTTGATTTATATTTCTTTACTTATCAAATAAAATAGCAAGGAGGAGTATTTAGACATCATCAGTGATTCACATCTTCAAAGAATCTGTGAAGTACTTACATAGCACTTATTAAAAACAATAAATAAATAAATAATCTGTTAAAATAACTCTTCATAAGTAGGAGTTTTAAAACAACATCAGCTATCAAAAACTTCAAAGTATATGTGAAACACTTGGATATCCATTTGACACATTTGACATAGGTTGTATCAAAATGGATAGCTTTACAGAGTAAATGGAAGTTACTTTTTCATTATGCTTTGTTTCTCATGATTTTACCAAGGCATTTCCCTCGGCCCCCCACACATATTTAAGCTAACAATACGACAAAACTTCAGGAAGGCCCTAATCAAATTGAACTGTGTCATTGGTTCACCTAAAGCAATTTTTCATGAAATTTTTAATATGAAACAAGAACATAATTTTATAATCCAACAATTCTTTGATGGCTCCATCTACATTTACTAATGAAAAAAAAAAGAAAAAAAAAAGCCAACAACAACAAGAACTACTGATGCAGGTTCTAGCTTAACGAAGTTGTTCCATATTAGACTGCATCTAATAACTCTACCTCTAGATTTTGACATCCCTCCACAAATATTTGTCAGTGATAAAAACTCCGTCCTATAGAAAAAGTTAGTGGAAACATACTGCTAACACTTACATTTGTCTCATCAAATAATGTGAAACCTGTTGGAGCCCATACAGAAATAACAACACTATGAATATATACACAGATTAAGCTAGTACAACACTAGAATAGAAATGGTGAATTTTATTCATTAGCAATGAAGAAATGCAGCAGCTGAGAGCAAGGTTCAAAGTGATTTTCTGTAACAATTTTTTTCTTTTCTTTTTTAAAATATTACGTGATCTCCAGTAACGTATACAGATACATAATAACCTAAGCCTAACAAATCTGAATTGCGGAACACATGCATTCCAATGTGTGTTTACAGGAATATTAACAACTCGTTCTGTAAGGACTTCCTACCTCACAGGGGAAGACATCCAAATTTGTCTATTTGGCGTTTGTTTGTTCAACACATAAGTTCCTAAATTCCCAAGCTTTACAGTTAAAACCTGGTTCTGAGAAATGCAAACAAGAATCTGAGTTAGAAAAAGAAAAACTCAATATCCTTCAAAGACCTAGCCACAACAAATACTACACAATAATTTCTCACCCCATAGTCAATGTCAAAACCATCAATATCCACAGAATCTCCATATTCCTGTCAAGAAAACAAAACAAAACCCGGTTTTCAGAACCATGTTAATATTTTATTGCCGGACTTTGCCATTAGAAAAGCATAACAATTTAAAAACATATGATGCTCCAAGACTTTTTCTTTTCTTAATATGGTACTTATTGAAAGTCCCAAGGTGGTGGATCCCAGAAGTAATAAAGGCTCAACAGCTAAAACTCCCAACAAACTTGGGAAACTATAATTATACAGTGCACAACACCCAAAAAAAACCTCCTACAACTCCTACAAAAATCTATACCTCCCACCAGGCACTAGGGGCACAAAAACAGCCAAAAGACGACTCATTTAAAAACTCAGGAAAGGAAAAAAGCCTTGCATAAGTTACTTGAAAGCCAAAAGAACAGCTGGTTTACACTAAAGCATCAAGGTCCACACTATACAAACTGAGAGCTCAACTCCCTTGAATTATCTCCTATTGAGCACCCTCCAAATTGACCACATAACACTTGAGTGGAGAACATACTCCTGTTTTTAAGAAAAAAAAAGTCTTGAACGATAGCGAAGCCGAGCTATCTCAATACTGACAGGTTGATGCGGTCATGTAGTTAGCCCCTGGGGTCACCCCGAGGAGACGACGGAGGTGCCTGGTAAAACTAGAGTTATATAACCTACGTCAGCTCCTTATCACATCAATGACAAAAGCTTCACAATCTCCCATATTTTCCTCGGTGCTTCCACTCACCCTCAGATCTCAACAAACAGTCATGAAATCTCTCAACTGTTCTGGGTAACACCCTACACGCCAAAACTAATACATGTATTCTTCCTAAGATGTCCATCACCTTAAATTATGATAAAATATTATAAAATTAACATGTCAAATTCTTTTTAAGTAAATTTTGCATAAAACCAGTTGAAAAAGAGAGGTAAAAGTAATGCTAAATAAGGTGGGTCGGTCCAAGGATGGATCAAAACATAAAGTATGGAGTACTAAGGGTGAACCACCTGCCAAAGTCCCTAGTATCTCAAGGCTAAATCCGAGCCGGCTTGCAGAATGCATAAATTTATACTACAAAACATGATTAAGTTTATACAACCGGTATCCAACTATCTAATTAAAACTCTGAATACAGGATTGTCTAACAAGTCAAAACATTCAGAACTGACAAACATGGCAATTTCATTAGCAATTATTACCTCTATCTTCTCTAGGAGGTCATGAATTGTGGAATCAGCCAGCCTGTGAAATTCATCCTCCTGCAGCAGAGAACTGTATCCACATTAATTGTTAGAAAATTCACTTCACACCCCTCGAACTTACAAAAAAATAATGTCATCATTTCTAAATATGCTAACATTACTGTTCAAAATTGCAGTACCAAAAAATCATATCCCTAACAATCTGAGCTTTGAAGCCTTCATTGATTGATGAATTATGATTATTTGGGGGTGGGGGGAATGGAAGTACGCTTTAATAATCAAAATTGTCCCTTAATTCAATAGAGATATCATTAAAAAATAGATGGAGAGATCAGATACCTGTAATCGACAGCCACTGGGCCTTGAGAAACGTCGTCTATGACACTAGAAGGGCGAGAGCAAAAGCTTCTAGGAAGGGAAGAAAGCGATGTCCTTGATTTTGAATAGTTGGAAGCTTCCAGAAGATACAGAGGACAGAGTAACGACCTTGAAGTTGAATAAGAAGAAGAGGCAGGAGATTTTAGAGTCGTTGTTAATATCCTTCTCAGTACAATTAGTTTCGAGGAAGAATTCATTTTCGCCTACGCGCAGATAAAGCTTCTTCGTCTTCGATTATTTTGGACGAACTGAGAAAAAAAAAATACCAAATAAAATCAAAATTTAGCAAGTGGGCTATCATCCATCTTAGGTTTGACATTAGCCCAACATTCTGGATTGTTATTAATGGGCTGGGCTAGGTTAGGGTTGAGGATATCTTGATTTTAGTGGGCTTAAAACCTCTTTTCCATGCAAAAATAGTATTCCATCGTTCCAATTTTATTTGTTCTAATTAGTTGACTTTTTATGATCAAATTGACTATATTTAGAATCAAATTTTATTCTTAAGTTTATTAGATACAGACACAAAATTATTATCATAAAAATATACTATCAAAGTCAACTTATTTGATTTCAAAATTTCTAATACATATATTTAATTATTAATCTTAAAATTAGCCAATTTGATCATAAAAAATTAATTAGGACAAAATAAGTCGAACAAAGAGAGTACTATTATGTTTAGTCATTTCAATTTACTATATTACCCAATACAAATAAACATAAAATTTGATATTAATTGATACAACTGTAAATATGTAGATTATTTAAAATAAAGTACTCCCTCTATAAGATATAGTATATTTTTAAGGTGAAATTGATAATTTTTAAAATTAATAATTAAAGATATATAATAAATTTCTAAAATTGCAAACCTTTAAACCAATATGAAATTACATATAATTTATCATTCATTATATTCTTTTTTGTTAGCATTCCAGAAGAGAGACTTCTCTTCCAAACACGAACAAGAGAAGGGAGAGAAGAGAGGTGAATTGCGCATATTTAAAATAATTATATATTTATTAATTTAAAAAATGTTTAATTTAACTATAAAAATAAATATAAGATATTTATTATACGACTCTAAGTACTTACTTAAAAATTTTGTGGCTTTCAATTTCATGAATATTTTTGAACACTAGTACTAATCAATATGCCTTTATTTTTTTGATTTCTGTTATTTTTTAATAGACGATATTGAGAAAGTTCTCTTTATTTTTAACACATTTTCAACTAGCTTTAGTACGCATGTTTCAATTTTTTAACAAATTTATTATGTTGAAAATATCATTAAACTAAAATAGGTCCTATGTAATTAGTGAAAATATTGATCAACATTTATAATAATGATACATGTACTTAAGACTTAAAATTAATTTAGAAATTAAGCATTTAAAGTTTCTTTATATAATAAGCATGTATACATAGTACATACTTTTATTAAGGATCCAAGAATTAGAATATATATATATATATATATATATATATATATATATATATATATACACATAGAGCCGATCCTGGGTTTTTAAGGTCCGAGGCGAAATTTTTCGAGCGTGCCTAGTAGCGGGGGTTTGAGGGCAGCGCCCCCGAGCCAATTTTTTTTAATACTTATATATATTTTTTAATTTGATGGAGTTCGTAGTGTGTCGAGATGAAACATTTTTTTAATATAAAGGTTTGACAAAAGGTTTTTTCACAACATAATTGAAACAGTGTTTTTATATCAACAATTGTAAAAGTGTTTTTTAAAAAAATAGTAAGATTGACTTTGTAGTCAATATTGTGCAACATTTAAGGTCGTTGTGTGAGGGTTGGTCATTGTTTTTTAAGGTCATTGAAAAATATGTCAATAAAGTAGAGTAATGTTGGAGTTTCATGTACACTTGAAATAAGTGACTGCACAAATAATAATTTGATATTTGAAGGCTTTTTTTGGACTGTTAGTGAGCGCGGCTGCCAAGAATTGAACCCAAATCTATTATATTGCAAGGAATTATTTTAGGAACAATTACATTTTCTATTACATTTTTAAAAATAATTACAAGAATAGTGCACTCATTAAATATTTACACAATTAATGTATGCAATTTTTTATTTACAAAATTAGTACATTCGTATCCTTTAATTTAGTTGAGTGTTTTAATAGGTTACAATTCATCACTTTCTCTCTCCTCCCTTCTACCCCAACGCCTCATACCCTTCTCCTTCTCCTTCTTCCTATCTCTGATATTTTTTCTCTCTCCTGTAATATTCCAAAGTTCAACAACCTGCTCTCTGCCCACTTATATCTATCAGCCCATTCCTCTCTCCATCTTTTCACAACCTTCTTTTTTCTTTTCATGGGTTGGCTCCTAGATAAATCCTGATCATCGCTGGGAACATGTGAGACACCAATAACATCTGCTTGCTCTCATCATGCTCATCTGCGGAAGATTCCCGTAGTGGAACAACACCAATAAGTGGGGTGTGCGCAAATGAAGGGTCATCGTCACCCGGCCCAATTTTCAAATCAATCTATTCTCCTAGCTCCCTAACCACTAAATGATGATGTCTTTGTGCCTGATGATGTCTTTGTCCCTAAACATTCTTTACTTACAACTTTCCCTTTCCTTATAATGCCCCCAATAAGTAACCCAAAAAATTAGAAAAAGAAAGAAGATAGAAAATGTACTCTACCAATGTTTGTTTTGGTGCATCTGGAAAGTGCGTTTGGTCGTATTTTTTAAGCCTCAAACTTACTGTTCCGTGCACCCCAACCCCCACGCCTCATACCCTTCCATGCACCTCGTTCCGTTGACCAGTTTTTTCATAGTACAGTTAGTAACCAAACATTCATACCAAGGTAGCCAAACCTTCATACCAAAGTAACCAATCTACTTCCACACCTGCAGTTTTTTCATAGTGCAGTTGGTAACCAAACCTACATACCAAGGTAACCAAACACTCATACTAAGGTAACCAAATTTTCATACCAAGTTAACCAATACACACCCACACTTGCAGTTTTTCATAATGCAGTTGGTAACCAAACCTTCATGCCAAGGTAACCAAATAGTCATACCAAGGTAACCAATCCACCTCTACACCTGCAGTTTTTTCATAGTGCAGTTGGTAACCAAACATTCATGCCAAAGTAACCAATCGACCTATACACCTGCAGTTTTTTCATAGTGCAGTTGGTAGTAACCAAATCTGCATCCTCTTAGAGCGACATTAGAGAGAGAACGAGTTTGTAGATGCGACCATTGTTGCCTGTGACACCTTAGAGGTAGTAGGTGAAGCCCGGACAAGGGGTGACGAAGGTTGATTTAGTCCATAAATCAAAAGGAGAAGAAGAGAAATTTCAGTGCAGTTGGTAGCCAAACCTTCATATAAAGGTAACCATTTTAGTTTTTGTGGGTAACCAAATTTCGTCGGACAGCAGAATCCAACCTATAATGTTTATTGCTCAGACATGTTATGTTTGTTGCTGTTGTTTGTTGGAGCTATTGTGAAACATAGCAGCCTTGTGTTGTTAATTTTGGCCGAAAAATATAGAGTTTTTGGTCGGTGATGCTTGACCGGAAAATATGGCGATGGTAGGCGATGGTTGGTGACGGCCGGCGATGGTTGGGCAGACAATATGGAGTCACGTCGGAAAATATGGAGTCACGGTCGGTGATGGTTAGCTTTTTGAAATTTGAATTTTGAAAAATATTTGAATTTGAATTATTATTAATTATGATAGTTACTTGTCCTTGATTTAAGGAATTTTTTATTTTTAGGAAACTAAATGATTTAATGAGTTTATCTTGTTGCACTTTTTTTGTAATTATTTTGTTAGTGCACTATTCTTTTTGTAATTATTTTGTTAGTGCACTATTCTTGTAATATTTACTAATTGTTGTATATTTCTGTAAAGGATCCATTATTTTACCGCTGGAGCACCGGAACTTTAGACATATGTTCACACATATACATATATATACATAAGTTTAAAATAAATTTTGGGCCCCCTTCAACTTTGGGCCTTGGACGATTGCCCTGGTTGCCCTGGCCCAGGGCCGGCCCTATATATATATAATGCTCCAAATTAAACAAAATAAGAAGTATAGAGAGTAGGAGGAGAAATAATTGATCAAAGTAATAGAAGATGATGAGATGCATGATGGTAAACAAAATTGCAATAATGGGCGCGCATGTGTTGCGTGTAAGTGTTCTCGTCACTCACCACGCAACATGACTACTACTGCTTAATTAATTAGCATTAGCTACTACAGCATTATTAAATAAATAAGATTAATGCATCTATCATTTCATTCGGTCAACCTGCAGTTAACATGTACAAAAACAATTGTTGATTAAAAATTGTTGTTTTAGTTACTAATTACTTTTGATTCTGTTATTATTTATTAATTTTTGCTTTTGGTTTATAATTAGTTACGTTTTTGTTTTTATTTCTTACCATTTTTCCCTTTTAACTATTTAAAATATTAAAATTTAAATTTAAAATTTTGATTTTTAATGACACATATGTACTGTTTGTCAGGTAAGCTTGTCACATAATTATAAATTTTAATCTCTCCGTTCCAAATTAATTGCTCAATTTTGACATTTTAAAGTCAAATTGACCATTTTTAAAATTGATTTTTTTTTACTATTGTTGCTAAAATATAGGTGAAGAGATTATAACCAAAAGAAAGTATATACAATTTATTACTAACCTCAATTTTTATAATTTTAAAAATACATTTATATATGCTTAATTATTAATTATAAAAATAGTTAAGTTGACTTAAAAAAGTCAAAACTGAACAATTAATTTGGGACGGAAGGAGTATAACGTAACAAGTTCAATTAAATAAAAAAATTAAAAATTCAATCACCTTGTTAAAAAAAAATTAAAAGACAAGTTCAATTGAATAAAAAAAATTAAAAATCCAATCATCTTGTTAAAAAAATAATATTGAAAGACCGATCACACCGCAATGCTTTAATAACTGCTTATAGTTATATCAGTAAATTAATAACATACAATCACTCGTAAAGACAAAGGGAATCAAAATCTCACAACTCACAACCCTATTGTAATTTACAACTAAAGCCTTGGGTGGCGAAAATATCAAGCTAACCGCTACTGCTCTCCACAATTTACCTGCCATAATTTCAGTACTGCCCTTTACTTTTCATGGACACCGGATAACAACTGCAACAAAGGTACATTATATTCCAAATCTTTTGCAATAATTTTTATAATCTGATGAACAATCTTCCTGATTCTGAAATATCTATCTATCTATCTATCTATCTATCTATATATTAGTTAATAAATATAATAAGTATTGGTGCCGTTGAATTTGTTTATAAATCACAGCCGACCGCCTCCATTCTTCCTTTAGGGTTAGATTCAAAGTTTTTTCCTGTATTCCAAAAGAGGCTGTTTTTGTATTAATTGTATTCTGTATTTCCCCGTTAACTTTCAGCTTTCAAACCGGAAGACTACCTCAATCGTCATTACGATCTGGCTAAAAAGAGGTTGGATCTCTAATTCAACAGATGTATTGTTTTTATGTGATTGATTTCCTATAACAATTTTGCTTGAATGTAGAGATTTTGCTCTGAATGGCTTTAGCTCCTTTATCCATTGAAACTGAATTCACTATCTTAATATACAGGGCATGTTTTTACCAGCTATTTGAATTGTTCAATCATTATGTCATTTATGTTGTGATAGTTATATGAGGTCCCTTTGTATCATATGGATTGATGTTACTGATTGATTGAAATATTGGCTTCTTGTACCAAGTACCATCTTGGGATATTGAAGTGAATGCTTCAAGATGCCATGTTATTCAGGCCCTGGATCATTTCCGTCCGTGTAACAGATACATGAATGCGGTACTCTAGATAGGTTAAAACATGGTATGTTAGGGGTAGCTTTGTATGGATGCTTATAGTTAAGGAGTTCAATTAGAATGCATATATTTCAGAGAAGATTTTTAGTTGCATAAACAAACTGATTCTTCTAGAAATAATTTATTTCAAATATAATGTTTGATCATCCAAATACTAAATTAAAATATTGATATTTTTGCAATTAGTGGTGGAAAACAAAAAATAAAAATACTTGAGTTGCTGAATTTAGATTTCTGGAATGTAAGAGTACTATATTTTGGAGCAAAAGTACCAAAACGCATTTCACTAATTCTATAAGAGTCTTTGATACCATTTACTATTTTCCAGTACTTTTTACAATGATTTATAGGAACTCAAACTAGCATTCTGACCTCTTTTTGGTTTTTGTTTTTAAATTCAAAAATGGGAACATTAAACTGCGACTTTGTGGATATACTTACGGTAGATATTTTAGTATTCATTACACTAACTGCAAATTCCTTAATTTATTTACTGTAGATATTCATTACACTAATTCCTATTTGGTATGTTATGTGAAGCTTTTTTAACAAAGGAGATTGAAGATTAATTTTCTAATACTATTTGAGTAGAAACAGTGAAAACAGTCGAAAGCTAATTTCGTATTTGTCTCATCAGTATTATGTTGCTAAAGTTCCTATGCATAGAAAATCAGGAAAATCCATTTTGTGCATTCTATTGTAGTACTTTGTAAATTAACTACCTGCCTATCAGGTTCCATATAAAAAGGACACGATCATATATGACTTGTTCTTAGAAATGTTTACCCTTAGCATAATCTGAAATTTACCGATAATGTTTTTCTTGCTGCCTGCTAATCTAGTATTCTTGTTTTATTTTCTCTCGTGTATCAGGCAGTGGTCTCTTACGCATGTTAAAGGTTGGGATTTTATAGTTGCCAAGGATCCTCTTTCAGTCTGGCAGCTGCAACAAAGTTAAACTGTTCTCACACCTCTAAGTGGGTGTGGGGTGATAATGAGAGGGTGATATTACTTTGTGTTTTGAGGAGATCTAGATCATCATACATTTGGAGATTGTGTCGTGTCTCAGAGGGTTTGTCCCTTGACTATGGCTAAGGTCAGCATTAGCTAGTTCCCGAAGCTTCCAGTAATATGCATTTCCATTTTGGAGAAAGTGGATCTTTTTTTCAGGCTTCTGGGTGTATTGTACATTATATTTCTTAATCAAAAGATTTTAACGTAACAAGTAGTCCTCATGTGATATCAAACTTTGTTCAGTTCTACAGAGATGGTTAGGTTTTCATGCTTTAATGCTAACATTCATTCCTCCAAACCAAAGGTGAGCTTAGAAGCTTTCTATTGTTCAAAACTTATTCTTTAATAGTTAGAACTTGGGGGATTGCAACAGGTAACGCTGATTATGTGTGTCTCTCTCAAACCAGAAAACAGTGCAATTATCTGCTGAAGCGATGCGTAAGGCATTGGTAGATCAATCTGACAATCAGGGCTCAAAGGACTTTACCGATTCTTCAGGCGCAAGTCCATTACTCTTGAAGGCACATGACGATATTATGTGTACTACTGTTAATAAGGTTACAAGTTCATCTTCTGTTGAGCATAACTGGAAATCGGATATCAAGATGAAATATAATACTGAAAGTGATGTTGAGGTTAATAAGACTCGTATGAAGAAGAGCCAGTCTTTAGGAAGCGGACTGGAGGGAAGAGTCTCTGGTGGCAATGACTCAGAGGATGAGACAGAACAAGGATTTTCTGGTGATGGATCCCATGATCAAAGTGGTTCTGTAATTTCAGTTGGCGATAAGGAATCTGAAGTTAACCCCTTTGGTCAGTCACCAGAAGCTCTGCTTTCTGTCTCTCTTCAAGTGAGTTCTGATATGGTGAATAATGAATCAATCTTTTCAATTGGAGATCTGCAACAACCTGAAAAAGGAGGTTGTGAAAACTCTGGTACCCAGTTTTCTGGTGAGTGTACTGGTGAGTCTAGTAACCATACTCCACGAACTACACATACTCCACATGTTATTTCAAAATCATTTTCTTTGCCCAACATAGTTTCTTTTGGTGGACGTTTAACTTCTGTAAACATAGTGCCTCGTGCTACATCTTGTGAGGACCTGAATGTCTTAGATTTAAAGAGGAAAGAGATGTTAGTTCACAAGGTTGGCAGACTGGTAAATCTAGATGAGGGAAGAGATGATAGTGTAAAAAATAATGAGAAAACTTGTATGGAAAACCCTGCTGATGATGGTTGCGATAGTTATAAATATGTTGCTTCAGTGAAAGACTGGATAATACCTGTGATGGATGAGGTAAACACAGTGAAAATCCCTCAGGCAGAATCTGCTGCTCGCCATTGGGATGAATTGCCTAGTAAGGATTTCAGGATAAAACGTACTGAGGAGTGGGTTATGGATCTTCAGCATTGCAGCCCATTGGAAGAAAAATATGTACTATCTACATCGAATGATCACAAGGCAGATGCGGGGGCCACTGTCATAGATGGTTTGACTACTGCTAGACAGGATGGCAAGATCACTCCTGGCATGGAAGCTGCAAAAAAATATATTTCTTCATTGAGTGCTACAGCCACGGCTGCGCAGCTGGCTAACCATGGATTGGTTGTGATCCCATTCCTCAGCGCTTTTGTGAGCCTGAAAGCACTTAATTTATCTGGAAATTCTATAGGTTCAAATCTCTAATATCACTTGCCTTTTCCTTTTGTTCGCCTTTGCTTGGTCTAGTATTATTGATTTTGGAGCAAGATATTCGATACTCTATCTTTCCATCCTTGTGATGATTAATCTCTCCATTTTTTTTAGTGAGGATAACTGCTGGTGCTCTCCCTCGAGGACTCCATATTTTGAATCTGTCAAAAAACAATATTTCCACCATTGAAGGATTACGGGAACTTACACGACTTCGTGTTCTTCACCTAAGCTACAATCAGATTCTCAGAATTGGACACGGTATGGCCTTCATTGCCTTCATTGTAAAGCATGAATATGTTAATGTTGTGCAGTGAACCAAGTCATTCATGATAAATTTAGGGTTCAATAGTGTAAGAAGTTCATCAATCAAATAGCCCAATCGATATCTCGAGCTCAATTTGTAGAAACCAACTTAAAAGAACTAAAGCTCAACTCTTTCAGGGTTCTGAGAACTTATTCAACAAGCTGATTTAGCTTAACTATGAGCTTGTGTCTCTCATGAACTTGACTGATTCTAGAAGACAATATTGAGAATACCGTGCTTGAGTTGTTCACTTGAACCCCTCGTTGTTGATTCTCTTATTTTTTTGTTTCAAATGATTCTCTTGTTTGTGTCTCCTGTTTTTACTTGTTAGGCCTAGCATCGTGTTCCTCCCTGAAAGAGTTATACCTAGCTGGAAACAAAATTAGCGAAGTTGAGGGTCTTCACCGCCTCCTGAAGCTGAATGTTCTTGATCTCCGATTTAACAAAATTTCAACAACGAAATGTCTTGGGCAACTTGCAGCTAACTACAATTCCTTACAAGCTATCAGCCTGGAAGGAAATCCTGCTCAGAAGAATGTTGGGGATGAGCAACTAAAGAAATATCTGCAAAGTCTTCTTCCACATCTAGCTTACTTCAACAGGCAATCCATTAAATCTGGTCCTTTGAAGGATTCAGCAGATCGTTCTGCTCGATTAGGCATTTCTACCCATCAGAATGACCGCGGCCTTAGATCAGAACTTAAAACTATGCGGAAGGGAAACCATGGAGTGACTGCTCACAAGAGGCCATCATCATCAATTCACAGTCCTAGAAGTCAACAAGCAGCTGCCTCACCAAAACCATCCAGGGACATACATGGACGCTTGCCTCCAAGTGGAATCAAGACCACTGTTCAACCTAGTTTTGACGATGTTGGAAGCAAATTGCTGAGCTTCAGGCCAGATCTTGGTGTGCATAGGAAGTCGCAGTGAGGGAACACTTGGGAGGTCTTTGAGATGATGATTGAAACTTATTTAGAATACGATTTGAATTGTGTCGATTTCTTTTTGAATTGTTATTGCTTTGAATTTCACATGTTTATGTTCATTTTAGTAAACAGTTCTTTCTGATATGCTTGTGGATATTTTCAAATGCTCTGCACAATACCTTATATAAGTTTTTGCTCTCGTGTTCTCCAGAAACACCATCTTAATGGTTCAGATACTCGGTCACTAGTCTGAGTCAACCCGCAAGTGGAAATTACCCAACTAATTTAAGGAGAAAGAATAATTGATGTAGCGAGTTTGTTTTCATTTCCTGAAAACGGAAAGCAATTTAGCAAGATCTCACGGTGTAAGCATCATTAGAACTTCATATACATAATAAACTTAATTGCTAGGCATATATGCTGGTTTTTCTGTTGAACGCTGTTTTGATTAGCCAATCAGTCTTCTATTATGACTAGTTCAAAGGCAATTTTACAATTAGTTTTGTATATTCTAGAAAAAATATTTCCACTTCTATTTTATGATGTTTCATGTTGAGAAATCAGTGTTGGTCTGAATTTTTGATCAACATCTCTTTCTACCTTGTACATAGCTACATGCCAATGGGGATTCTTTAATGTGTCCTTTCCCCTCCACCCTTCCCAAGGAAGTGTGATTGAATCATTAAGATAATCAACTGTGCTGGAAATTCACAAAGAGTGAAAATCTAATGGGACAACTGTGGACTGAAAAGCTTGCATGATCAATCAAAAAAAAAAAAAGAGAGTTTATTGTTTGGAACAAGTAAAAACGTCTTCAAACAGTAATCAAATTTGCAATTAAAAAGCAGCAATTTATTGTTTTGGAACGGAAAAACTGCAAAGCATCCAAACAGATGCACCAAGTCATTCAACACAACTTCTAATATGTGCAAAAGAAAGGTCTGTTAAAAACTTAAAAAGCAGAGTAATAACAAGGCAATCAGTGTATCACTGTACAATTTTACATGCCATAAACTCCTAGCCATGACTAGGCAAACGACGATGAAACAAAAAGGAAAGAGAATCAATATCTTTCAACAGATCTCCATCCTTCGCCCTTCTTATATCCACCTGGAACAAGACCATTAATTCCTTCAAATATCGTTGCTCTCATACCCGCAGGGGTTTCTGGTTGTCGTCATCAATTTCTGCAGTAAGATGCATGTTGTATCAATCCACTAATCCATTGTACAAGATTCAGTTTATTTATCTATATGAGACTGAAATTTTAACTTTCATTGATTTAATTTTACTGTACGAAGTATTTGGAACCAATGAGAAAGATAAGAAGAAAAAATGCTTCTGGTTATAATATCTTTAGTTCATGCTTCACGCACTCAAACTTATATATATATATATATATATATAGGGAGAGGCTCTCCAGCAAACCGGTTCGCTGACGAACCGGCTTTAGCGACGGTTCTTACCGTCGCTAAAGGCTAAGACGACAGGTCGCATATAAACAAACCGTCGTCTTAGCCTTTAGCGACGATAAGAACCGTCGCTAAAGCCGGTTCGTCAGCGAACCGGTTCGCTTTAGAGCATCTCCGTATATATATATAACATATTATACACAAACAACATATATACATATAATTATATAAACCGAGAGAGATACATGAATGAAACTACATCTGTTAAGAATATATACTTTTTCTTACTTTCATACTATAGCTAAGATTCAACTAATGCCTGATGATCAAGAACTTACAAAATAGCAATTTTCTGCAATTTTCTGAACTGTCTAATTCTTTTGTATTTATTCGATTGGCTCTAATGTCAGGTACAAGGCAGAATGGACTTCGGGAATTTTCAGACTAAACATGTTGTCGTTCTTACAAGGTGTAGGGTAATTTGACGAGCCCCATTTTTAGGAGTAGATAAGCAAATTTGGGAGCTGAAATAGCCACTCTCTCCAATAAGATATATATACACACACACACTCTCCCTCCATCCTCAAAAGGATGACTTAAGTTATAATTTTCTTTATTCTCAAAAGGATGTCTTAAGGTACAAAAAGTAAGGGGTAAATATGTCATTTAGTGGGGTTCATTAGTATAAAAGAATAAAAAGATACATCATTTATGTAATATTGTGAGGCCACTAAGGATAAATATGGAATTTTTTTTACTCTCTTTCCTCTTACTTTTCTTAATTTATGTGAAAAATGTACCTATGACATCCTTTTGAGGATGGAGGAAGTATATATATATGGGGACCATGGGGTTCCATGCAATGGACTATGGCTCTCTTTCCTCTTCTATCTTTCTTCTTCTCGACAACCAAAGGAAACAAACTATTCCAGCAACCGGTTGCTACCCGTCGATCAAACTATTTTAACCTGCAACTAGAGTCTCTAGCAGCATGGCAAAACGGCAACGTTTTGTCCATGCAGTTATGAATTTTAAATTGAAGGGCACTGCAGTAATTTCTCGAGCCGCCAGAAATAATAGTTCTGCCACTACTCCTTCTAGCGACAGGGTCCAAGCCCTATTTAATCTCATTCCTTAGATATCATGATGAACGGTATTAAATGTGATTGTTGGAATAGTACTTCCAGCAACCGGTTGCTATGGATAAAACACCTCTCTCTCTCTATATATATATATAAGACTTACAAATTTTAACATTGATCAACGTAGGTTTACGGTATATGTACAACTACCCTTAGGGTGTGTACCGGAAAAACCACCGAGTGCACTCCCATCAACCACCCACACCAGACAATCTCATAGTAAACTATATTTAGATGGCTCCACGGAGATTATTGCCTTTTCAGAGTATTGAAGCCATGACCTATGCCTTCGAAAGGTAATTAATACTAGACTCACCTACATTCTCATGAAAATGAAGCCCCACGAAAATCTCATTGGAAAGTAAGCAATGACCACCTCCATACCTTCCTCCATCATTTACCCCAGAAATAAAATTTAAAAAATAGATAAATTACCACACCTGCATTCTCATGCTCATTTTTCTCTGGAGTTATAATTGAAAAATAAATTACAAATTCACACAAACCACCACAAATACCTGAACCACAATAGGAAATATACCGTGTTGTTGAATGCAAGGCAGCAAGAAAGCTTAGAAGTTTAGGAATACACCACTGCGACCTAGAAGTGGTAACTAGGTTCCTGGGAGGTACTCTAGTGCTGATATGTTATTTTAGCAGTCAGCATCACATGTTCTACCTTATGTATTATATATTGTACATTGGGACTCAAGGTACAACATGTGCTGCACAGAATTTCTGAGCTACAGTCGCTTCGAAATCATTGAACTAGATCTTTAATGATTTTCCAAGCCAAAACATTTATACCAAAAGTTATGTTAGTTAAAAGAAGAAAAGCCTTTACCAAACTTCTTCTTCCAAAGTGATAAATAGAGGAAAGTGTTGCCCTTGATTCAAGTGATACAAGGTTCTAGAACTTAAGCTCTTCTCTATCAAAAACAGTGATGAAAAATAATGATGAGTAGAGGAAGGAGGACTACAGCAATTAAACTAAATCAGCAGGTTTACCAGACATACACCCAATTACCTATGTCAAGGTATATACCAAGATTCTTATGGGGATCTTTTGAGCGTCACAAGTTGGATGGATAAGGGCATATCAAGCTAGAACAAATACCGGAGGCCACTATATGGACCTTCTAAGAGAGATTCCAATATGACTTTAAATAGCATTTAGAACCCTCTATTGCTCATCCTGAAGACACTAAAATATAATGTGGAAATTATTCCTTCAAGTTTCAGGTTCTTCGCTGTTGTAGGATGCCTTGCCAAAAATAAAGTAAAATAAATAAATCATCCCCTAATGATAGGAATTCACCAACTAATTACTCTGAACAGAACATTTCTTTTCCCAAAACTCCCACATTGACAAAAAAAACTGAGTAAAGCAATCAAATAGGTCTTCCTCCCCCAAACATAAAACATACACAAAAATGATGAGAGCAACCAACTTTTCCAGCTAACTGGAAAAACAGTTTCTAACCATGCCAAAGCAACATGGAAGCTATCGATAGCAGCTATATGAGATTGAATTAGAATGAACAAATTATTAAGGTGTAAAGAAAAGAAACATGACTGAAAAATACTACTAAAAATTAAATTTATGATCCAAATTGACGAAAAGATCACATTAATGCAAGAGAACCACAGGCACAATATGAAATTTACTAAAATCCAAGTGGTAAAGTCACCAGAAAGTTGGGACATTTTCTAACACCATCCAAACCATATTAATTTGTTGTAAAGCAACCATTCCCAAAAATCCCAATATCATAAAAGCCTTTTGTATATCATAATAAACATAGCAATAAGGTATGGTGTATGTAAAAGATGTTAGATTGACGTTATAAAGATGAAAAAGCCCAATACCTTTGTCTTCATCATCAGCATCATGATACTCCTGCTCCTCCTCTGGCACCGGATGCAATTGCACCTCCTCCGCCACCACCTTTGCCGCTTTGCCGCCACTAAAGGCAGCACCTCCGCCACCGTTAACACCACCGTCCTTCTCATCAGGATACCTAACAACGATCACCGGACAAACACAGTGATGCACACAGTAATCACTTACACTCCCCAGCCTTCCCTTCCCAGAACGTTTGGCGGCTCCAAACCCTCGGCTCCCCATTATAGCGGCGCTCAATCCGAGGCGCTCCACCTCGAGGCACAATCTTTCCTTCATGTCATGATCCTTGACGATATGAATTTTGAAAGGGATGTTGGCATCCACCAAGGGTTGAGCTAGATCAGAGGCTTTTGTGGTGGTGAAATTGTCGAATTCGTCCTCCAGCGTTTGTTGGGATTGTTCCGAGGGAGTGGTGGTGTCGGTGGCGCCCCAATCGGCGCCGTAGAGAACGGAGGTGGGGCGGACGTGTAGGAGGATGACGGCGTCGCCAGGACGGAGGTAATTTTGGACGGCCCATTTAACGGCAAAAGCACTCTCATCGCTGAGGTCGACGGCGATGGCGATGCGGCGGTGGGCAGTTAAGTTAGGGGTGGTGGAGAGAGACAAGCGTGGGGAGGAGTGGTTTTGGGTGTGAATAGTACTAGTAGGGAGTGGGGATTCCGGCTTGGTTTGTGGTTTCATGATTGTTGGTTGAAGGCTTGAAGTTGCTGCTGCTAATGTTGTACTAATAACTTGTAATGATGATGATGATGATTATAATAATTCGAGGATAAGTTAGGATATTCCTTATAACTATTTGACTTTTCGGCAGGAAGGAGGAGTTAGTTCTTGCCTTGAGTTTGAGATGAAGCCAAGCAAGTCGTCTTTATGAATGAGATTGAACGTAGGACTTCAAGGTTTTAATCACACGTTTACAACTAATAACTATCATACTATCATTTTATTAAGTCAGTATCATACTATCATTTTATTAAGCCAGTAATACTCATAGCTACAAGTTCAAACCTTATTTCTTGAGGTTTCTCTTAGATAAATACAAATAAATCTCATATCAATATGAGAGAGAGAGTCCTGTTATGTATGCGAAAATTTCAAAATATAATTGCAACATGCAAAAATTTTATACATACAAACAATACGTAGAAATTAAAAATGACTTCAACTTTATTTATTCTATTTTTCACGCTGATCTCAATTTAATCTTGTTACATATTTGTGAACATCTCTATATATCATTTTTTATCATAAAAAAATAAAACTAACATGATTTATTTAAAGTATCATATCTGTTTCACAAAACAAGCACATTTAAGAGAAATATTTTTATATATATAAAAAAAGAATTCACATTTGATTAATAATAGAATGGTACAATATTTTTAAGTATGCCTCGTAATTTTACTAGCTACCACTTCAGAAGCATCAGAACAACAATACTAACAAGTCATTAAGATAGAATAAAATACATGTTAATTTTACAAACTTTTTTGTAGAATGAAAAGAAGGTGGAGTAAAGTCAATAATATAAATTCAAGTTGTAGTCCAAACTCCAAAGTAACAAAAATAAGAAAGAGATGAATTCAATATATGGAGTGCATTTCAAGAGCATATCTCCCTAAATGACATATCAAGCATATTCTCTCTAGCGACGGATCGGGTGGCGGTCCGGTCCGTCGTCATAAGTCCAGTCCGTCACTATATGAGGGTCGTCGCTAAAAAATTTAGTGACGGACCGGACTTATGATGACGGACCAAATCGTCATCCGTCGCTAAAGGGTATTGTGTATAAAAGTCAAGATCAGGTGTGGTGGCATGCACATATTGTCCGTGTTGTGCAGATATATATATATATATATATATATATATATATATATATATATATATAGAGAGAGAGAGAGAGAGAGAGAGATATCATAGTAGCTTTTGACATCAACATGAAGTGAAATAATAATATTGCGATGCCAGGCTGCCAGTCTGCCAGCACTCCTCGTATGATTAATATATCTCGTCTGGGAGGGGAACTAGAAATAGAACTACTGAGTTTGACATTAACGGCTGGTATTGGGCTTTCTCGATTACGCGGGGCCGCCTCATTTTAATCATCTTCACCCACCATACCTAAAAATGGGCTATGGGCTATGGATTATGGACTTGTTTGCTGGTTTAGCTGTTACTAGCAACACCAGCACATGCAATGTGTGTACAATCAGATATTTTTATCAGAAAAAAAAATTATATATATAATTCTTTATTAAAAAATCAAGTAATTTATACTGCTATAATTTGATTAGTCTAATATAAAATTTAAATATATAAAATACTAAATAGAATTGATTTTTACCATACAACAAATATAAATACTGATTGAAACTAAGTTAAAACTTTTGTCACAACTAAACCTTAAAAACATTCTACAAAGTTTCATATCTATCTATTATATAATGGTAGATGGAGGGAGGGAGAAAGTACGTGTACATATATGAAGCACACTAATTTAGCATCGGAAATCTGCTAAAAAAAATTCTAGCACCACAACACGGGTCTTCTTCAAATCACTATCTAGGCAGGACAATACATTAATGATGCCTGCAATTGATGACGTCTAGTTGTAATTTTACAAATAGAAAATGATATACATGTTGATAAATATTTGACAAATTTATATTGCGACTAGCGTGAAAGTGTATGTGATAAGATAAAATAAATTAAAATAAGACTCTTTTTAATTTCTATCTATCTCATGTATACATATACGTCACAATCATAATTCGGTTGAAAACTTTCGTATTGTATAGCAAGACTCTTTACCGACTGACAATTAACTTCCTTGGTTAATATTTTTAGAAAATGCTTAAAAAGGGACTAGAATACATTTATGTAAATCTCAGTTATTTGGCTGGAAGAATACAACAAATCCTCCATACAAGAAATAAAAAGTAAATTCCATTTATTCGGTATAGTGGAAAATAATTTATATATCATCAAATGTATAATGAAGTTAAATTGCAAGAAACTCTAAGCGATAAAAATAGAATAAGTTCGGGTGTAATCATTGGTTTTGAATTAGAGACGTTAAAAATACTGAATCGACGTCGACTATAACCCCTAGCCTTCAAAGCTAATCTTTATTTATTTTAACTATATACATAGGCTGTTATTTATTATAGACATAAATTTATTATCATATATAGCAAGACTCTTATCTAATATGTACATATAAATAGAGATGTATATTTATATATCTATCTATATCTATATCTATATTATAATCTATATCTATATTATAAAGCCTTCATGAAAGTTTTGGTGAAATTAAGTTAATACTCTTTACTTTTCTCTTTTGCCTCTATAGCTTTAAGTATATTACTATTTTGTTTTTTTAGATTAAATTTTTTATATCTTTTCATTTAATTTTTCAAATTTTATAAAATTATTATTTTACTCCACGTAATTTACACATGCACGCGTGTGCCATTGGACACTAGTTATTATAAAGCCTCCAATTTTTTGTAACTGTTTTGTGGTGTAATTGGGTTACATTTTATCTTAAAAAAGTTTAACTAATTTAATTATTTTTATGCATGGAATGCAGTTATTATCTCGATCACTCATCCACTAATCCACGTTTGATTTTTAACTGTTTCTCATCTCTCTTTCATTACCCTTTAAATTCAAAATGAGTCATATTATATATTGCAATAGTTTTATACTGAATTACGATTGCGACGTATATTAATATATGAGATTGTGTACAATTATAAAATTGGCTCACTATATCAAATACATTGTTAAAATATTATCAACTATAATTATACACACAACTCATAATTAAAAAGTCACCATATATGATCGCAGGATATATCATTATCCATTCAAAATTACAGATAGACAAGTCTGTGATTTTAAATCAATTCGTTTATACTTTAAAAAATTTATATTGCACACACATGGTGCGGTAATTTATATTAAGATCATGTATTCATGTTATAAAACGAAAAAATGGAACGGAGGGAGTGATCCAGTAAGTATAGGTACATGGGACTAGGAGAACTGCGTCATCTTATTTGGCGTATCATGTTCCCCTTGCCCTTGTTGTAAATTGAAAGTTCCAAGTTCTAATCACAAAGAGTAGTCCTACGCGGACAGTTTTTTTGATATAGAATTGGACATTTTTATGTTGGCTTGTTTTTTTAGTATTGATTCCAAGTATATTTAGGTGTAATTTGGATATATATCAACAAAAAGATTGTATGAGTCCCATACAACCCTTTTGTTGATATATATCTAAATTACACCTAATTTTTTTAAATTTTTTATAAATTAATTTTAAAATCTATAAATTAAATATGTTTGAAATCAATACCAAAAAAACAAGTCAACATAAAAATATCTAATTTTCATGTCAAAAAAAACCTGTTCGCATAGACTTATTCAATTATAAAACTAAGAAATTCAAATAAAAATCCCCGCCAAACGAAGTCAATGGATTTTCCATTGTTTCAGTTTCTCTCTCATCTTACCCTCTCCGTCTGGACCGTCTATATATATGGAAGATACCAAATCCAGTTGGAAGCTGAAGATTTAGGGCAAATCTGAAGATGGAGAAAGGAATGATATCCGTGGACCGATGGTCGGAAGGCAGTCAGGTGTATTTCCTGACTCACCTCCACGCCGATCACACCAGCGGACTTTCTTCCACCTGGAAAAGAGGCCTATTATTCTGCTCTCGCATCACCGCTAAGCTTCTTCCCTTCAAATTCCCCGGTTTCAATCTTTCCTTGCTCCGAGTTGTTGATGCCGGCAACTGGCTTTCTCTCTCTTTGCTCTCGCCCTCCACTGACTCGGAAGTAACTGTGCAAGCCATGGCCATTGATGCTCATCATTGCCCCGGTAAAATTTGTGCTGTTCTTATAATTTGCTTATCAATTGTTTGATTTGGATTCCGAATGAATAAAATTAGTTTAAATTGTCATGATTTTAGATCTAGGTTTTGTATATTAGTAGGAGGACAATAAATTCACTAATTGGTTGACGGAAGTTGTTTACTTCAATTGTTGAATGTAATTGTTTTACAGTCTGTTTTAGTAAATATTTGTAATTATGCGATTGCTTGTATGATTAAGTGTTATCCAATTTTGTTTATGACTTCAATATTTAGATGTGGTTTTCTTTACTTTGTTTACAACTTCAAATTTGTATCTGTTTTTACCAATTAAAGGTTATAAACTTTTCTGAATGGAAAGAGTGATAATTTTTTTATAAATATTTTATTGGTTCTGATATGAAATAGGTTACTGTTTTTATATTTTCCCTACAGATTGAGCTTTATGAAGCATCATATTAACCCATAATAGATACTTTGATACATTGGAAACGTGTTATCAGGTTGCAGACTTGCAGTACCAATTACTTACATAACGGCTTAAAAGAAAAAAAACACCGGAAGGCCTATATGTCATTATTGACTTATTGTAGCTGGCAATTAATATTACTGTTACAAAAAACTCTTTTTAAAAGTGAGGACTTGTTGCTTCTGTTATGTGGTTGCATAAACTTTAGGTGTAAAGTTTCTCAGGTTAGCCACGTGTATAAAGTAGTTAGCTGGATGCTTGGCTATATTGTATTTGAAGTCTCACTGTGTTTAGTGGAAGTATCTCGTTTTGCAGCTTATATTGTGTGAGATATAAGTACGACACCACTACGACTTTAATCGGGGAGTGGGGGGTTATTTTGATGTACTCGTTGATTTGACGGGAAAACACTGCTTGGGTTTCTGCGGAAGTTTTTATAAAGTTTCCAATTTTTTGAAGCCAAATGAAGTCCAATGTGCTTGCCTGGTTGCTGATGATTTTGTCGGTGATTGATTAGTTATAATTGTGCTTCAGAATTATTTTTTCAGTGCTGTAATTTTTTTTCTCATCTGATAGGAGCTGTTATGTATCTGTTCCGCGGCGAGTTTGGCTTCATGCTTTACACTGGGGACTTTAGGTGGGAAAAAACAAGTAGGAGGGCTCAAATTGGAAAGACCATGCTACTTAATGCTCTGAAGAATGAGAAAATTGACAACCTTTACTTAGATAACACCTACTGTAATCCATCATATTCATTTCCTTCTCGTGAAGTTGCTGCTCAGCAGGTGCATGTTCTTTTGCCACAGTTTTTTTTTTTTAGTTTGTTGTTTCAGAACATCAATTTTCTGTTTGTTAATATTGCAATTCAACTGACTTTCAACTTTCAAGACATACGGTAAACAGTTTTAGTTCAACGTAGTTTCCTTGGGATGACAAATATGAAGCTCTCAGAGATAATTAACAGAATTGGTTAATTTCAGTTTGTTAATATCCCAAAAGAAGTTTTTGGATGACATGCGGAAGCAATCGGTAGTTCGGTACAAGTAAACTACTTCATATATGGATCATCTGTTATTGTTGTTCTCATCTATTTAATGTCTGTTTCTGTAAATGCAATAAAAGTGTCGTACTTTCTTTATATTTACAAAGAAAATGGTACTCATTTTTTGTACAGCGACTATACTGTTCTGAGAGGCCATTAACAGGAATTTCACAATATCTTTTTAGGTAAAGAAATATCAACTTAAGCAAATTTAAATGGAGCGCAATATGCAGATTTCCTGCCAAATAAGATTTGGAGATAGGTTAGTGAGAAGGCTAATGGGCCAAAGATATGATCAAAGTGTTCTAGACTTCTCCTTCCAGAGGAAAGCTACACAAAGACTTATTTAGGAAAGAATTGGGATGATGTGGGAAGTTGCTAACTGATTCCCTCGTTATTGGTTTATATGAGATGGACTGTGGTAGGAACTAATAGTATCGAACATCAACTTTCAGTCAAGGTCTCATAGAAAAGTTGAAGTTTGAGATGAAGATAGTTCTCAGGGTGTGGATCAGAAAAATCTCTGATGAACTTATGGTAGTTTGACTAGCAAATATGTTTATAATTTTGTTGCACTTATCTTTGGGGATATCAAATTCAACTTAAATAATAAATTATTTTCTGGCCGTAGAACCTGAAGATATCAGATGAACCTTGATTGTCTCTGGTGTTGAAGTTCTCCCCAGAACTTTGAATTCAGTAGTACATCTAACCATTTCATCACACTGGCTGCAATTTTGTTGCTGATTACAGGTTGTTAACATCATCACCTCTTATCCTGAACATGATATCATTATCGGGATTGACTCTTTGGGCAAAGAAGATCTTTTACTATACATTTCAAGTGTGCTCAAAACAAAGGTATATTAATGCCTACTTACTTGAAAGAGCATCTGAGTTACTATTGTGAAGGGTTTAATGTCAGCAGAATGTTACCCTGCATGCTACTACCATTAGAACTGATGTGCCTAACCTATATAGATAATATTCCAGACAATCAAGTTTGTTGCATTCTCTTGAAATCTAGAATTAAGTAAATGAATTCTTCCATAAACATGATCCTCAAGATCATATATGCTGGGCAGTATATATTTTGATATGGTGATTCTTAACGTTGTTAAACCTTATGTTACGATAAGACTTGTGATTGGTATTATCTATGCATGTGACATTAGCATAATTTGGCTCATAAATATATGCATGTGATTATCACAATCTTCTATGCTTATATTTCTTTTCCATGAGATGTGCTATCAGTTGTGAAATATTCCTGCTACACTTTCAGTCTAGAATCAATGTGGTTAAATTGAAAGTTTGAAGACATATATTCAGAGTTTATTTTATTTAATAGTGCTAGCAAACTAGTGATCCACTACTTCGCTATATATGTTTGAATGTTTCTCAACAGATTTGGGTGTGGCCAGAGCGCTTGCAAACAATGCATCTTCTGGGGTTTCATGACATCTTCACAACCAAAACCTCAGTAACTAGAGTGCGGGCTGTTCCTCGTTACAGTTTTAGCATCAACACTCTGGAGGGACTAAATTTAGTGCGACCAACCATAGGAATCATGCCATCTGGTCTTCCATGGGCATTGAAACTGGTTGGAGGAAATCGAAATCCTCTCAGGTCTTCATGTTCAGTTTTTTGCCATAACAGAAGCAACTGGAGAACAAATATTGGCGCCTGCCCCAACATAAATAAGCCAAATAGGAATCTAAAAACAGTTGAAAAATATCATCAGTACATATATGCAGTTCCATATTCTGACCATTCATGCTTTACTGAGATACAAGAATTTATCAAGCTTCTCCAGCCAAACACCATGAAAGGCATTGTGTCTTCATCCCCTGCTTATGTTGACCCTCTTTTCTATTTTGGTCACCTTTGCAGAGGGAATCAACCATCATGTATATATCAGAAGCTTGAAGGTCGAGAGGAAAGAAACAAGCTTGAAGCTGTCCAAACCAAGTATACTTTTGGAAGCAGTAATTTTGTTGAGGCAACAAGATAAAGAAGAAGCATTACACGACGTGTTTTAGGTGTTCGTGTCGGACGGGTGGGTTTTCTGAGAAGGATAAGGCCTGGTGCAAAGATACTTGAAATTGACAGCAATGCCTAATCGGAGATAATGGTTGGTAATGTATCTGTTGCCGTAAGTAGTAAGAGCAAGGTTCTAAATGCAACTTCTGTCCAAACAAGGAAAATAAAAAATATTACGTGATATGTTTACTTGGGTTGTACACGTGTATTTCCTCTGCAGTTTGCGTCGTATTGGAGATGCAAGCAACTTCATTTTCTGGTCAATACCCTGCAGTATCTGACCATGAGTACTGTAACAAATCATTAACAATACACAAGTGGGTTATGGAGATTGCCTCACATTTTCAATGATACTTAAAGATAATAGTGCTACACAACCTTCTTTATCTTAAGACAACAATGTATTAACTATGACCAAGAGGAAGGACATGGGGTCCCTTGTCTTAACCCTCTAGTGCCTGTAAATACCTAGTCAGTTCCCATAGATCAACTCCCCAAGTATTAGTACTAAAATTTATGACCACCAATCACTTTTTCTGCTTTCTCCTATATCTCATTTTCAATTAGCAATCAGCTATTGCCTGCTGCGTGAGGGTAAGGGAGGGTCTATTTTCTGATCAACCTCCAATAGAGAAGAGTACGTGGATGGTTTTGCTCCTGTAAACCACATATTACTCGGTAAACAGTTTCTTCTAAAAGTTTGATTGTTGAAGGACATTAAATTGTTCCATTTGTGCAATGTGTTGCCATGCAAATGCAACTCATTTCTATAGACTATTCAAATAGACTGTCCATTTTAGACTGTTTGGAATAAGGATACGATTGACATAAAATTCAGTTCAACTAGCATGGTTGCCTATAAAGACCTAGTCTTTCTTTGGCCTTTCTGTCATGAAGTCAGTGCCACATTTGAGGTCCATGAACTCAACTCCTTTCTTTAATTGATGGGAATGGGACCAATCTCTCTCTCGTCTCCCTATCTCCTTCATATGACATAAGTAATCCTCTTTCTCATCAAAATTTTCCACGCACAAACTCTTTCAAGCTATGGCCAAAGTTTGCTTTACGCTTGTTTTGTTCTTCCTTTGTTTCTTGATCAACATTTCTGTGTCTTTTGGAGCTGATACCATATCTGAAAATCAATCTATCTTTTGCGACCAAACAATTGTCTCTTCAGGTGGAAACTTTGAACTAGGTTTCTTCAGACCAAGTAATTCTTCAATGTACTACATAGGTATGGGTACAAGAAGGTTTCTGATCATACCATAGTTTGGGTAGCAAATAGAGAAATACCCATCTCTGGTAAGCATTCTTCCCAACTGAAAATAGTAGATAGGAACTTGGTGCTTGTCGATGAGTCCCAAACTGCAGTTTGGTCCACAGATACGAACTTCACCTCTTCTAATCTAGTAGCAGTGCTTCTTGACGAAGGAAATTTGGTTTTGAGAAATGGGATAAATTCAAAACTATGGCAAAGTTGGGATTACCCATCCCATACATGGTTTCCTGGTAGTAAAATTGCATACGATAAACGTACAAAAAGGAAGCAAGTTCTTACTTCCTGGAAGAATTCTGAAGATCCTGCACCAGGGCTGTACTCTCTGGAACTCGACCCAATTGGTAATCAGTATATTATATTGTGTAACAGGTCCATACAAATCTGGACTAGTGGAGCTTGGAATGCGCAGATATTTAGCTTAGTACCTGAAATGGGTAAAAATCATCTCTTTAATTTTAGCTATATTTCCAATGAAAATGAGACTTATTTTACATATTCTCTCTACAATACTTCCTCATTTATATCTAGATTTATCATGGATTATTCGGGGCAAGTTAAGCAACTCACGTGGTTGGATGATACCAAGAAGTGGAAGTTGTTTTGGTCTCAACCGAAACAACAATGCGAAGTTAATGCTTTTTGTGGGGCGTATGGTATCTGCAATCAACTTTCGTTGCCCTTGTGTAATTGTTTGATTGGTTTCAAGTGTAGGTCTGAGAAAAATTGGAGTTGAGTGATTATTCTGGTGGGTGTGTGAGGAAAACTGATTTGCAGTGTGGTAAAACGAAAACGGGCAGTAAGGAAGAAGACAGGTTTTGGTTGAATTCTCGAATGACATTGCCTGATAATTCTCAGTCTGTGTTAGTTGGGAGTGCTGCAGATTGCGAATCCACATGCTTGATTAATTGCTCTTGCACTGCTTATGCTTATGACGACAATGGGTGCTCAATTAGGAGTGGAGAACTTTTGAATCTGCAACAGCTCTCCGAAGATGATGGTAGTGGGAAAGTCATCTATATTAGACTCGCTTCATCTGAGTTCTCTGATGGTAAAAAGAATAAGGGTAAGTGGGTTGCTATGGGATGTGTTGCGGGGTTGGTTGCAGTTGTAACAATCCTTTTAGGTCTTATTTTGGGTGTAATTGGAAGACGGCAAAAGAGATTGACTGGGACTATCAAAGCAGTACAAGGTTCACTGATCACATTTTGTTTCAAAGATTTGCAAAATGCAACAAAGAATTTCTCAGAAAAGTTGGGGGGAGGAGGTTTTGGTTCTGTTTTCAAGGGTACATTGCTTGATTCAACTGTCATAGCGGTGAAGAAGCTGGAAGCCATCAGCCAAGGAGAGAAGCAATTTCGCACCGAAGTCAGCACAATTGGGACCATTCAACATGTAAATCTTTTAAGACTTCGTGGGTTTTGCTCTGAAGGTAATACGAAGTTGCTAGTTTACGATTACATGCCAAATGGCTGCTTGGATTCTCATATTTTCAATGAGAAGGATGAAAAGATGTCTTGGAAAACAAGATACCAAATTGCGCTAGGGATAGCCAGAGGGTTGGTTTATCTGCACAAGGAGGCAGGGACTGCATCATACACTATGATATAAAGCCAGGAAACATTCTTCTACATGCTGATTTGTGCCCAAAAGTGGCAGATTTCGGTCCGGCAAAACTTGTTGGACGTGATTTTAGTCGGGTTTTAACAACCATGAGAGGGACAAGAGGATACCTTGCACCAGAATGGATATCAGGAGTAGCCGTAACGGCCAAAGCAGATGTCTACAGATACGGAATGATGCTATTCGAAATTATTTCAGGCAGGCGAAACACGGAGCAAGCTGCGGAGGGGAGAGTCACATTCTTCCCTTCTTGGGCTGCAAGAGTGACAATAGATGGAGGTGACATCCTTAACCTATTGGACCCCAAGTTGAACAGGATCGCTGATATAGAAGAAGTGACAAACTTATGTAGAGTTGCTTGTTGGTGCATCCAAGATGATGAAAATGTTAGGCCATCAATGAGTCAGATAGTTCAGATCCTTGAAGGGGTTTTGGAGGTAACCTTGCCTCTAAACCCACGAGCTCTCCAACTCTTAATTGCAACGAGGAGGATATAGTTTTCTTCACCTAGTTATCCTCAATCCAGAGTTTCCAAGCGAAGAGCAACGCCTCATAAGGCTTCCTCTCAGTCCAGGAGTAGTACATCAGCAAAAAAGATATCCGAGTTTTGAAGAATTAGCAATGAGGATTTCCAATAATAAGTACTACTGGACGTGTAGTGCACACTACTGGAAGCGTAGTGCAAAATACCTTACAGACGTATCTCTGGAAGTTCGTTAGCATCTAACATTAGAAGTTGATCATTCTCATATATATGTGTGTGTGTGTGTGTGTGGGCGCGTATGTGATGTAAGTATGAAGTATTTATTCATAAAAAACTGAAGCCTTTATTAGAGAGTACAATATTTGCTTGTATCTATATTATGACGTTTATTACTTTCAAACGTAAAAGTTAACGACTCTAGACTCTAGAGTCTAGCCATATAAATTGATAGTAATGCAGTTTCTTACAGGATTTTCTTAGCTGTGTAGGAAAATGGTGAAAGTATACTGTACGTATGCTTCTTTAATGTTGGATGAAATCGGCAGAACCACTACTTTCACCCCCAGGCCCCAAATGAATGAAAAAGTTCCTGAAGTGTGCAGCAGGAAAACATGAAACCTTGTGCCTAATTGAATCCCTTTTAGCTTGGTTTTGCAATTAATTGAAGGTTTAGACCGAGCCTTTAAACCCCAACCCCAAAAAAGGTTAATCTGATATTCATTCTCCTTCAGCCTACTTACTACTCCATCAAGTTGAGTATAAAGAAATGATCCAACCTCCCCTTCAATTCTTCCTCTAATATTACCTTGAGCCTCGCAACTTCAACCTCCAACACAGCCTGATCCTGTGGCCTGATGAATCTATTATTTTGATTTTGTTTCACCCAGATGAATCCTACTTGTTGTATGAAAAGTTCAGCGTGTTCCAGCGCTCGTCTCATTTATATTCGGATTTAAAATTAAAAATATATTTTGTATTTTTCAGAAGTTATTACATAAATATTTACATCATCATTATTATTATTATTATTTTGTATTTATATTACTACTTTTAATATAAAAAACTATAATTATTTTAAAGTAATTATTAAATGATACTATTATCATATTTATTATTTTTAAACCTTAAATAAAATTATATTAAAATTTATAATTTGACTTCAAAAATTAAAATGTATATTTAATTAATTTTAGAACCAGGATGCAATAATCCATAAAGCAAACCGAAAATCGATTGCTATGGCTGGGCAATGGGTGGGAGAATAGTTTTTGATAACAATACTGTTTTTGTGAAAACATAATAATTAGAATTGGTATGATTTCACCAAAAACTATTCTCCTACCCGTTCGTTCAGCAATCGATTTCGCATTTCACGGTTGCAATTACCCACCACCTGTATTTCATACACTCTCCGATTATTAACTCATCCGCTTTCGTCTCGCCAGAAAACTCAGTAGCAGCAGCTTCACCGCCTTAGCGGCATTCACAGAATTCAACACAGGTTCTCTCTCGCATACACAAACCAGTTAACCAGGTACAATTCATATACATATATACATGCTCCATCATCCGATTAATTTTCCAATCAAATTTTATTTATATTAAAAATCGGAGCATGCTTTTGGTCTTATTATTATTATTATTATTTTTTTTTTTTTTAATAATTAAAATCTCCAAAATTTAAGCTGGATGAGGTTTAAAGAGGACTTCTAATCTTTTCAAGTGAGAGTTAATGACTATACTAATCTCAGTTTGGATACGTGCATTAGGTATTTAGGGTTATGTTTGCTTAATACCAAACTAACGTAACTGTTGCCACTCAAATCTTTGAATGGTATGGGAATTCCGGTCTAACTCATTTAGGTCGAGTCACTGAGTATTGCAAAAACAATAAAAGGAAAGAAAAAAACAGAAACACTCTTGACAAAAAATTCGCACGAACTAGTAGAATCAGTCCTATAAGATTAGGAATAGGAAAGATCAACTTTCCAAATGAAACTATAGGCAAATAAAGGGACAAGTTCACTAATTTGACTTATTAACAAAATTATTAGTAATGATCCAAATATGATAGTAGATAGTTAATGATATTAAGATCAATCCTAAAAGAAAATTAATAATCCGACACCTTTTCACCGTTAAAAATCTAAAAGAATTAGTAATTCAACGGTGAAAATTAGTAATTCAACAATGAAAATTCTTTTAGACTCTTAACGGTGAAAAAATGTCGGATTACTAATTTTTTTTTTAGGATTGATCTTAATATCATTAATTATCTACTAACATATTTGGATCATTACTAACAATTTTATTAGTAAGTCAAATTAGTGAACTTGACTGAAATGGAGGGAGAATGAAATGGAAGGAATGCCTGTCCCAAATAAAGATGGATCCCCAGTCCGTAAAAAAAGGATACTTTTGTAATTCACCAAGAACAAACAATAGAAAACAATCAAATCTATCCAATTAAGTAACCCTAATATAATATCTAATTCCCCTGACAAGGTTTGTGCATCTCTCCTGGGTTAATTATTTTTCCTTTCCCCAAGAAAATAAAAGGGAGAAAGAGGAAGTTAGTAACCATATCTGTCATAATTTACCCCACCCCAAAGAAAAGAAAAGGGTGAAAGTAGTAGTTAGTAACCATATCTGTCTTACCAACTTTTACATAAGCACACGCCTTTGAACCAGTAATAACACAACCAAACCATTTTCTCCTCACAAGAAAAGACATCAATTTTATGAATAATCTCACCTTTCTCATCATAAAAGGACCTACCACCTACCCCAAATACTAAAAAACGAATCCTATTTCCAATTAATCAAATGTAATGGTGGTGAAATTGAGGACTGAACAGAGGATTTTAATTAGCTGGAAAAATCTTCCTGCAACTCCAAGAGCATTTAAAAGGTATTAACATACTCCCTCCGTCCCTTAATAAGTCGTTTTAAAAAAGTGTTTTTGCCTGTTAATATATGACGTTTGAGAATTTTAAGTAAGCATTAATTGTTTAGTTTCCAATATTAGCCCAAGTATTAAATATAACTTTGGTTCTCTCACTATTTTTTGCCCAATAAATAACACTCTCTTTTTTTAATACAAAGACAATATAAACAATTAATATTATATTTAATACTATACAATTATTTCCTTAATACTTGTACACAATTCTAAAACGATTTATATTAAAGGACGGAGGGAATACTAAAAAACAAGATCAGGAGTTGGCCCAGTGATTTTGGTGCCCAATTCACCTTTTTTGCTATATATGGCAGAGGTACAAATCTCACCCTCTCCTCTATGATTTAATTTAAGGCTTAATATTTATAATATAGAAAACATCCCAAAAACTCCAGTCATTCTATATTTCAGTATGAATTAATTCAAAGAGATTCCTTATTAATGAATAAGTAAACACTAAAAACCGTGGATAAGGGCCCTATGATCTGTTCACCCAAATTCTTAGGGTGTGTTTGTGAGTTTTAATTTGGAGGGAAGGGAAGGGATGAACAAGGAAAGTTATTTCTTCCAATTTTTTTTTGGAAAGAAGAACTTGCCCCTTCCCTTCCCCCAAATCAAAACTCACAAACAAGCCACTAATACCTAGTCCCCCTTCTTTCTTGTACTTAGTGATCAAGCCACTTTAGCTTCTTTCCTTTTTTCCAGCTCAAACATCAATCATTTCACAAGATAATGTTATGAACTTAATTAATAGTATGCATGCTAAGGATAAGGTAACTGGCCCAATATACTTGCGTAATGTTAAGCATTGAGTTGACAAGTTATAGTTGCCCAGCATATGATAACCACTTAGTGATCCAACCCCTATCTATAGCATTTAGTTGTTCAATCAAAATAGTACAATGACAGCTGAAGTAAACCTAGCCGTGACGAGAGAAACACCAAAGTACCTCACAGATTAGTTACCCAGCTCTATACTCAAGGTCTATTATTTTTTATTTTTTATTTGGTTTGTGGGAACCAACTAATACTCAAGTTAGAAAACATAAGATTAACATCTAGGTTCTCCAACCCACAAAAAAGTAAATTTATTTTTCAAAGGATTAACATACAAACCAGAGACTACTAAAACTATTACTATTAAAGGCATGCAGATTTAAAAATCATAACAAGTGTCAAAATTATCATAGGTAAAGAGCAACAAATCATTAGTACACACATGTGGGTTATGGAGGTAATCTCACATTTTTCATATTTACAGACAGAAGAATGCGACACGACCTCTTTAATAAACAATTCCATAATTACGACAAAGACGTGGGGGGATGCATGGAGTCCCATTGTCTTAACCTCTAGAATCATGAAAATAGCCCATTGACAGAAAACACTTATTATTAATCATTTTACTACATATTTTCATTTCATATGTTTTCTTCTATTATATATTAGAACAACACAGCATATCTGCATAATCTTTTGACCCTTGGAGTTACAATATCATTTCTTGATATTGCACACAAGACAACGGCTTCATCTCCTTTCAATCTTCAAACTCAAATATCTTATTTTTCAACCATTTCTTTTCATTCAAGTTTGTAAAGTCTTTTTTCCAATCTTTACTCAAACTGCTATCCTATTACATGGGTTACTTGTGTAGGTGTTGAAGGGTCCAAATCCAAATAAATCTGACATTTTCAGGTTCTGATAATTCATTTTATTTTGAGAAACACAAATGACAATCTTGTTATAAAAAATCATTATAATAATACTAATACTTGAATTTGTTGTGTTCATTTTATGTTCAAATTTTTTTCACTACTATTTTAGCCCACCTTAATTGAAATTTTTGCGCCGCCACCTTGATTGAAATTGGTGCAAATGTAGATATATTTGATGACAGGGAAAAATGTGTATGAAAGATGTTGATAAATGTAAGTTTAATATGGTAGGACTCATAGTAGGGTAGAGAAATTATTGGATTCAGCATGCAGGTTGGTGGCTTGCATTTATTTTTGTTGAAGTTAGTTGTTCGAACTTTTCCAGAAGGGCAAGTAACCTGTTATCAGTTACGTACTAAATTAATTTTATGATCACCATTAAGTTTTTCTGCTTCACCCTGTAATCCATTTTCAACCAGAAAATATAAGGAAAAATAAAATAAAGTATAGAACTATAACCCCAATGATATTTAAGTATTGACCTAAGCCTGGTGATAGACAATCAGCTATTGCCTTTTCAGACTTCCCATTCAATTATTTATATTTTGTATCAAACCTGCATTGGAATATTCTCAAGAAGGATTTTTCTGTCTTAATATTAGAGAGTGCGTGTATGTCTTTGCACCTGTAAACCCAATACTTCCATGGTTCTACAATAATAAAACCCTTTTATTAATAACAGTAGTAATACAAAATGTTACATTGTTTTCATCAAATTTATATCATAATTTTATTTTTATGTCATTATTTTACACAACATTGTATTTAGAGATAAATACGGGATAAAATTATACCGATAAAGTTTATAAATTTTGTAAATGAGATTTTTTTTTTTTGGTAATACGAAAAAAATATTATTAAGTATTACTGTATCCTCGTACATATATGTACTGTAACCTTCTTGACTATAAAGAAGACCAAGTCTTTTTTTTTTTCCTATATTTTTTTTCTGTCATTAACTTTGTCGCATTTGATGTCCATGACTCCCCCTCTTTAATTGATGAGACCAATGTTTTCTTTCTTTCTATCTCTCTCTCTCCTCTCTCCTCTCTCCTCTCTCCTTATTTCTTCAAATAATCTGAGCAACCCTCTTTCTCATAAAATATTCCATGCACAAATTATTTCAAGCCATGGGTACGGAAAACAATTCTTGCTTTATGCTTGCTGTGCTCTCCCTCTATTTCCTTATTAATATTTCTCTCTCTTTCGGAGCTGACACCATATCTTCAAATCAATCCATCTCTGGAGACCAAACCATTGTCTCTTCAGGTGGAAACTTTGAACTGGGCTTCTTCAAACCAGGTAATTCTTCCAACTACTATATTGGTATATGGTACAAAAAAGTTTCCGATCATACCGTAGTTTGGGTAGCAAACAGAGAAAGGCCCATCTCTGATAAGTATTCTACACAACTGAAAATTGTAAATGGCAACTTAGTGCTTCTCGATGTGGCCCAAACGGCAGTTTGGTCCACGGCTACAAATTTTACCTCCTCTGATATAATAGCAGTGCTTCTTGATGAAGGAAATTTGGTTTTGAGAAATGGGTCAAATTCGAAACTATGGCAAAGTTTGGATTACCCAGCCCACACATGGTTGCCTGGTGGTAAGATTGCATACGACAAGCGTACAAACAGGAAGCAACTTCTTACTTCATGGAAGAATTCAGAAGATCCTGCACCAGGGCTGTACACTCTGGAACTAGACCCAATTGGTAATCAGTATCTTATTCGGTGGAACAGGTCCAAACAGTACTGGACTAGTGGACCTTGGAATGGGGAGATATTTAGCTTAGTACCTGAAATGGGCAAAAATAATGTCTACAATTTTAGCTATGTTTCAAATGAAAACGAGAGTTATTTTACGTATTCTCTCTACAATACATCATCAATTGTATCTAGATTTGTCATGGATTATTCTGGGCAAATTAAGCAACTCACGTGGTTGGATAATATCAAGGAATGGAATTTATTTTGGTCTCAACCGCGACAACAATGCGAAGTTAATGCTTTTTGTGGGGATTATGGTGCCTGTAATGAGAATTCCTTGCCCTTCTGTAATTGTTTGAATGGTTTCAAGCGTAGGTCCGAGAAAAATTGGAGTTTGGGTGATTATTCCAGTGGGTGTGTGAGGAAAATTGAATTGCAGTGTCGTGAAACGAACACGGCCAATAAGGAAGAAGACAGGTTTTGGTTGAATTCTCACATGGGATTGCCTGATAATTCTCAATCTGTTTCAATTGGGAATTCTGCAGAGTGTGAATCCACCTGCCTGAGTGACTGTTCTTGCACTGCTTATGCTTATGACAAACATGGGTGTTCAATTTGGAGTGGAGAACTCTCGAATCTGAAACAGCTCTCTGAAGATGATGGTAATGGGAAAATCATCTATATTAGACTAGCTGCATCCGAATTCTCTAATGGTAAAAATAAAAAAGGTAATTGGGTTGTTATTGGTTCTGTTGTGGGGTTAGTTGCGGTTGTAATAATCCTTTTAGGTCTTATTTTGGTTGTAATTAGGAGGAGGCGAAGGAGATTGAGTGGGACTACCAAAGCAGTGGAAGGTTCACTGATTGCATTCTGTTACAAAGATTTGCAAAATGCAACAAAGAATTTCTCGGAAAAGTTAGGGGGAGGAGGTTTTGGTTCTGTTTTCAAGGGTACATTGCCTGATTCAACTGTCATAGCGGTGAAAAAGCTGGAAGGCTTCAGCCAAGGGGAGAAGCAATTTCGAACAGAAGTCAGCACAATTGGGACCATTCAACATGTAAATCTTGTAAGACTTCGCGGGTTTTGCTCTGAAGGTAAGAACAAGTTGCTAGTGTATGATTACATGCCAAATGGATCCTTGAATTCCCATATTTTCAATAAGGATGGAAAGATGTCCTGGAAAACTAGATATCAAATTGTTCTCGGGACGGCCAGAGGGTTGGTTTATCTCCATGAGAAGTGCAGAGACTGTATCATACACTGTGATATAAAGCCAGAGAACATTCTTCTGGATTCTGAGTTGTGTTCGAAAGTGGCAGATTTTGGCCTGGCAAAGCTTGTTGGGCGAGATTTTAGTCGGGTTTTGACCACAATGAGAGGGACAAGAGGATACCTTGCACCAGAATGGTTATCAGGAATAGCAGTAACAGCCAAAGCAGATGTCTACAGCTTCGGAATGATGCTCTTTGAGATTATATCAGGCAGGCGAAACACGGAACAAACTTCAGACGGGAGAATCACATTCTTCCCTACTTGGGCTGCAAGCGTGACAATAAATGGAGGCGACATCCTTAGCCTATTGGATCCTGGGTTGAATAAGAATGCTGATATAGAGCAGGTAACAAAATTGTGTAGAGTTGCTTGTTGGTGCATCCAAGATGATGAAAATGTGAGGCCATCAATGAGTCATATAGTTCAGATTCTTGAAGGGGTTATGGATGTGAACTTGCCTCCAAACCCACGAGCCCTCCAAGTCTTTCTGGACAACGAGGACGATATAGTTTTCTTCACCGAGTCATCCTCAAGCCAGAGTACTTCCCAAGCAAAGAGCAATCTTTCATGGGCTTCCTCTCAGTCCGAGATCACTGCTTCAGCAGAAAGTTCCAAGGTCTGAAGACTTAGAAATGAGCATGTCTTTGAGCATTTCACACGTCGTGTAAATACCTATAATGTTATAAATAAGTATGCAGCACTTATTCATAAAAATATGAAGCCTAGATTAGAGAGAGCTGCTTCTCTGTCTGCTAATATTGCTTTGTGTATATTCATCAGAATCTTGAGTCTGATTTATGTTCATGTAATTCCTTGTGCTAGCTCTTTGTATGTAGGATGTGGAAGTAACTTATGTCCTGAGAATTTGTAAAATTTTGTGGATTTCTGATCTTGAGTCTGATTTCTTTGCATGTAATTTTCTTTTTTTGGTAGTGGTGGATAAAAGTTGCACAACCTCAAGTTTGAATAAAACAGTTATTGAAGTTAGCTGCACAATAAGAAACCATTCAGAAAATTGAACCTTTTCTATGTTTTGCAAAGGAGTTTTAGATCCATTAAAACTCAAAAAAATTTAGATTGATCTTCGCGTTCCTCTTTATTTGCTACACATGCTCATTATGCTACATATACTTTTCTTAAAAGCACTTGGAGACACCACCAATCAAGTTGTTGAATTTCATTCATACTGTTTTTTTATGTTGTCTTTGGTATAGTTTCGATTGCGTCTGTACTGGAATTTAGAGGTAGTTTTGTTGGTCCATCCCTTCGAAAATGAATATCATAATTTAGAGGGTATAAAGATTATGAAAATTATTTTCGAAAAAATTTGTTTACGAAAACTAAAAACTCATCTTCTATTTTGAACCGAAAGAAGTATAAAAGGTTCTTAATTCAGCTAGCCAATAGGTAGACCTCTAAAAAATTGGCCGAAAGAACAAAACATATTAGGATCAATAAAATCTTTTTTTAAATTTGTTTCCTTTATGAGTCATACTTGTTTGGCTGATATGCAACAATCCTACCAACACATTTGACTTGCACATACTCTTACCAACGCATTATTCAGCAGCAAGTCTCAGGTACAACTAAGTTGAATGTATTGAGTTGAGCTCGAACTTGACATTAAGGCCAACAAATGGACCCGTTGTAGCCTCGTATGGGTCAGATCCAGTACATACTATTCGCGAGCGTGTGTTGACATTGGCCCAGGGCCAACATATTTGACTTGCACATACTCTTGGCAAGATTGTGCTTGAAGCTATAAACGACTTGAGTCAAGTAGGTTCAATTGAGCTTAAAAATGAATAAATATTTTGTGCAATTTCATGCCGTCTTAAAAAGTAAATATGTTATATAAACCAAATATCTAATAAGTATAGAAATTATTGTACAAAAAATCTTAAATACGACCAAAATTAAATATCTTTCTTAATCTTTCATGCACAATATAAATATAAACAAATATATACTATTAGAAACCGTAAAAAAGATCAGTACTAGGAGAAATAAAACTAAATAATACTTAATATAAAAAATAAAGTGTAAAAAAAAGGAGAGAGGGGGAGTAGCAGTATTGTCGATCCCGAGATTTTTTCTTTATGATATTTATTACAGATTATGGATTTTAAGTGTGATTTTTAGAAAAAATCGTCATAAATGTCGATAGAGTTTGAAAGTTTGATTTTAATGGACGCCACTTAGACAGAGTCGCTAGTTAGTAAAGATTTAAAAGGATCTACCAACTCATTTAGATTTTTAACTTTTAATAATCGAGATGACCCATCATGATTTCGTAAAATTAGTCTACAACTGAGATTTATAGAATTCGGAGGTTTGCTTAAGCGAGGGGAAGGTGTTAGGCATCCCCAACTTCTGTGAAACACGGTTATTGCTTTCATAATATTTTTCTTAAAAGATTAAAATGAAATGTCTTGAGAAACGTGAAGTGTATGTTTGTGTTTTGTGCAAATGTGAATTATGTCATTTGAGGAACATCTAGGGTATCGTCTCCTAGAGCCAATTCGATTTTGTAATTTTGAAGTTGAAATCTAGGGTGTCGCCTCCTATAATCAAGTTGTAAAATGTAAATAACCTGAGGGTCGTCACCTGAGGTCAAGTCGTGGAATATAGGGTGTCGTCTCCTAGCTAGAATCAAGTCGTAAGATGTAAATAACCTAGAGGTCGTTTTTTAAGGTCGTCAAAGTTTTGGTGGGTGCATTATCTTAAAAGAAACTTTTGAGACTCTTTGAACCTATGCAAGAAGGATTTGATTCGAAAAAGAAGTTTTGTTTTAGCTTTCATTCGACGAGAAATTTAAAGTGTCGTTTAGGGAAAACATTGTTTTCAAACTCTTCGTCAAATAGGAATCGATACTCTCTATTACTTCCAATTTTAGCCTAGAATTGATCTAATAACCTAGTTTGATTCAATTTTAAAAGATCTTTGCAATTTCGTTCAAAATTCGTTTTCGCAGGTCAAAAGATAAAACGAAGCATTGAAATAGGGTTGGAACTATTTATAGGCATGTAAGTTATCTAAATAACTCTAAGCACCTCACAATAATAAAATCCACTATTAAGAGGTCTTAAATTCATTTTTCGTAGGTGGACCGCTCAATATCGTTTTAAGACCTAAATTACATTTAGAATAATAAAATCACAAAATTACAACCGTTTATCTATGTCCATCATGAAAATATCCTTCAACTCCCATTAAACACGATGTTTAAGGGCGTTGAATTCATTCCTATATATGCTCACATGATTCGTAATTATATCAAACAACGCATCGAGATCTATAAACGGAGTTTATAGTTTAGGAAAAGATTTTCGTAAACCCTAGGAATCGAATATCACCAACTATTATCGAAATCACAAGGATTTATTACATATTGACGAGATCTATTAAGGGAACTTAGGATCTAGGGAATGAAACCTATAGATCTAAGATTTTATAGATCTAGAAAACAACATAATCGAGATTTAATCAGAAATATATTCGAGATTGACTATAAAAAGATTCTATTCATAAGAATTTCTCGCCGACCAAAAGGTGGGATCCCCTTACTACTAGATATTAATCTAAGATATTTGGATGACCTAGAAATTATACTCCCTCTGTTCTTAAAACATTATCGTTTTAGGAAGTAATTTTTGTTTCAAAAAGATTGACGTTTTGAGTTTATCAATGCAAATAGAGTAATTTTTTCCAACTTTACCCTTATTTAAAGTTCTCTTACTTAATGATTTTTTTCAAAAAAATACAAAACCCTTCTTGGTTGTTGAAATGTCTTTACAAATCTCTTCCCTTCCCAATACTTCTTTTTCATAATCTCATGGTTAGTAAGTATACTCCTTTTTGGAATCTACAAAGTTAATAATTAGTTGAGATAATTAAAACAAGGGTAATATAGTATTTTTCATAAGGAGTAGTTGCATTCCTTAATCTACGTGAATTAATCTTAAACGACAATCTTTTAGGAACAGCGGGAGTAGAAAACAACTTCCAAGCAAAAATAATTGATAAAAGAAATAGAATCAAAGTTAAAACCAATAAATTACTAAAAGAATATTTTCGACTAGTTAGGAGGAGATTCTATCCTTGAGAAATCATTTTTAACTATCCATAATTTCAAAAATAGGATCCAAATACCTTTAAATATGATCTAGGATACTAGGAGAGTCTCAAATGAAGAAATAACCATAAACAAATAAAGTCCAAGTGCAATAATTTACAAAAATAGCTAGATTTAAGTTATATCTATTATAAAAATGAGAAATGAACCTTGGAAGTAGGAGTTTCTTTCTCCTTAAGCTTTGTATGAATAATTTGACTATAGATTGATGAGAGATTTGTTGAGAAAAACTAGATGTAGATTGGATTTAGTCTCTCTATTTCTATTCCTAGATAATTTATTTTCTCTCTCTGAAATATCTTCTTCCAAAAAATGAGCTAAATCAACATTATACAGGCACTTTAGGTCTGTCCACCTGTGGGGGCCTACCTGCATCGATTTTTGTATCGTAACATCAATTTTTCGTATTGTATGCTAAAACGTTCATAACTTTTAAATTAGGAAGAGTTAGAACACTTAGTAATGACAAATTCGAAAAACTCATTTTGAAAGCTACACAATGACATCAAATTTGATGGATTCAGTCGTTCTCATCAAAGTCTTAGTAACTCAAAACTTAATTGCCCTCTCTCAATCTCTGTGATGGTGGTTCCTTGCCAGCAACCCTTCCATTATAACTCTCTTCTTGTACTCCTCGTCTGTCTCCGCCACCTTTGAAATATTCTCCGATCTCCGGTCTGTACAAGTCCGGCGAGGCAAAAAGTATAATAATATTGACATAAATAAAATCCCACAAACCCTACCCCAAAATACTGTAACACACAGAGTCGTCACAAATAGAACCAATCCTGAATTCCATCTTCTAATTTTATCATCTGAAATACTCTGTTTTTTCTGATTGAATGATTTTGACAGCGACCCGGAAGAACCAGACAAAGACTTGTTTAAAGACGACGATAGGCAGTCCTTTCTTTCAGAAACTGAACTTGGTGCGCATGAATTGAGGTCGACCAATTTTGGGTAATCATGACTCATCGATCGAAGCATCAGTGGATCAATATTTCGATCACAAGCTCGTTGTCGCTGTAAATAATTAAGAAATTATGTTACATGGTGGTCAAACAGAAATGAAAGAATTCACAAACCCAGTGTGTATATTGTGGATTTTGAAATATAACTAACCTGCAGTGAAGTTTCCACTAATATGGATTTTAAATCCTGGCGGGATGAATCATTGATTGATCGAGAATGGCGTTTAATTTTAAGGTTCTCGGATCTTGCCTCGGTGTTTCTTTTATTTGTAACCGTTAACAATTTAGAGACTCGATGATCGGAATGGGTGATGGGTTCAGTACTGTCATCATCGGTTTCTATGGTGACTGGTCGGAAACAAATGAGGAGCTTGCTCTTCATCCTACAGTTATAAGGGTTTCAAAAGAAGTTGACTCATATTCTTATGGGTGGAAGGAAAAGATAAGTTGAGAATTGGGATAAAATAGAGGGTATAACCAACGAAGGAATGCTCTGATTTGTTTGAAGAGGCTAGGGGGCCGGCCGGCAGTGCCGGTGTTTCGTCTGCTTTTGTTTAGTTTGTAATTTGAGACGGTTTCTTTGTAGTTATAGGGTAATACGCTAACGACACGTTTGGACGTTCCTTTTGAAATAAACTAGTTAGTATATAATTAATTAAAACGAGATTATTACTATTATGTACGTAGGAGTATTTAATAAAAGAGATTGATTGATCATTTATAAATACTCCAATAAAATTGTTGGACAAAATTTCTATTTGAGAATACGTTAGAAAGATGATTAAATTACACGGATACGTATCCAATGGAAAGTGTAAAATAACTTTGTAACTTGTTTTTTTATTTTATTTTATTTAAAAAAAACATGCTTAACATAAAAAGACACTCGAGTAGATATTACAAAAAATTTGATCAAGATATACATTTTTTCTTTGACTTGTCATATACTAGTATAAATACTTAATTACTTGATTAATTTTGAATATAGTACTTCAAAAATAATTATATTAAAATTAAAGAGATATTCTTTTAATACTTAAAATATCTCCTTATTAAACTTTTTGTTGCTCAAACTTTTGTGATATAAAAGGAGACGTAGGGAATACTATTGTTTGGCAATATACCAAAGTTTGGTGAACTAGAAATTGCATTTATGATTTACTAGTTTTTTGTTGCTAAATTGGACATTATTAGCTGTGAATTGGGATGGCTAACAACATTGTGATTACCATTTTTTTTGACAAGCAATGCTATTTGTGGGAGGGGGAGGAAGACAAGGAGGAAAATTCTAATTCTTTTTAAATACAGTTTGCCGGCTGCTGGCATTGGGGTTGAACGGGCTTTAGAGTTATGAAAGAAGAAAAGCAATTGGAATTTGTGAACTGGGTCAGGACTCAAGGTACGTCGGACCGAGAAATTGCTATAAGCATTGAGTATGGCCCACCTAAATCAATTCTAAATAATGTGAACGTGGGCCAATGACTAGTGACCCAATTTCCGTTCAAGTTTATGCTAGTCTCACTTTCCAAAACTAAATAACCAAAGTTAAGGATTTTAAAATTTTTGTATCAAATAATATGAAATTGCATATATACTCAAATAATATAAGGGTAATGTTAAGTATCTTAAATTTTTGATCTCAAATGATGTGTTATCATAATATTAGTTGGGTAGATCTCATGTGATTGACTATGTCATTAATTATTATTAAAAATTTTGGTCTCAAATGACATTATATTAAATATTTTAATGATAATTTATTACATAGTCAATTACGTGAGATCTACCCGACCAATATTAAGGTGACACATCATTTGAGACAAAAATATATGACCTCTAACATCACCCTATTCCTAATTATAATGATAATATATCATTTAATACAATTTGTGAGACAAAAAGTTTGACACTTCTATATCAAACTAAAAAGTTCAACTTTTACGGGTAAAAAAAAAAATCTTAAAAAAGTGGTTTAACTTTAAGAATACTTTCTACTTTTCTAGGTAAATCCTCCACTCTTCTTCCTTCCATGGCCGGTAGGGAAAAGATATTGGAATTTTTATTATTATATGTTTTAATTTTGTTTTTAAATTTGATTTTTTTTAAAGAATAGATGATTAAATTTATGTGCATGATATATATATATATATATATATATATATATATATATATCCCCACCCCTCCGTATTTCCTAAGTTTCAAACAAAGAGCCTTCACGTACGTGTGTCCAATGTGATATTTTTATTTCTAAAAAAAATAAGCCACCAAGTTGAACCATGATCCAGTCAAAACTTCCAAGGCCATAATGAGGCTGAATGAGAGACTTGAATCCTCGTCGTCTCCAAATGATAAGGATAGTACCATTGGACAAATAGGTCTGGCACACTTAAACTATCTTCAAGAAGAATCCTCTAAGATTGCGCTAGCTAGCTGGTATGCTATTCTCATTTTGCCCTTTCTGAAAATTAGTTAACATTTTTGTTTTAATTATCTGAAAATGCGATTCGCAACTGATTTAGGGTTTCCGCTAGCGATTACTATGACTCGGATATGGAGTCATTAATTAGCTTATTCTTCTTAACCTTAAAATTAAATATACTCGTGTTTATTCATGGTTTTAATTTGAAGGCAATGCAAGTCAGTGGAAAGACAATGAATTAAGTCACCCAAAGAGAAGTACTATAATTCTTTTTTCAAATATTAATTTTTTTTAAAAATATTGACCTAGCTGCAGGACCTCGTAAGTTCTTGCTACATGTCACACATGGTTCAACGTGTTCGATCAGGCTTGAACCCGACAAAAAATAACCCTCTAATTGTTTGTTTTAAATGAAACCAATTGTTTGTTGATTAAAACTTCCTCGGTTCTACAAAAATTATTCTATTTGATTTTTATTTTTTTTATAATCAATTCAAATTTGATGTAAATTTGTATGATTTTAATTGATGAAATAATTAATTTTAAAACTACTTCAAAAGTATTATTAAGTACAAAATTATTGTTTTAAAAATAGAAATAAATTATTCACAAAGTCGGATTAGAGTAGGTTGGACCAATACCAAACCACATCAAGTTACTTTGATTTTACAATCAATGTGAAACTATTACTTACTATTACTTACGATTTATTAGTATAGAGTTCATATCAATATCTATCAAGTATAATGCTAATTATAATACGCCATTTGAGATATTTTTTGAAATTAATTATTTAAAATCCCTAACATTATCTTGAAACAAAAATAAACCAATCTTTTTTTATATTATGCCGCCTCCTCCTCCTCTCTCTCTCTCTCCCCCTGTTTGGTTGCAGTTACATGTCCAACTTGTGTGATTCAAGAGTAAAAATAGGCACAATTTTGGGTTAGGGCATCTTTTGCCAAATCGAGGGCTGTCATGTGTGGAAATTTATTTTAAATATTTGATTATAATCTTATACTGTAACATATAAACAAGCTTTCCTATCTCTAATTTCATATTCTTAATTGGTTGTTTTATTATTATTACATATACTTCCTCACTTTAAAAATACATTTTTTTTATTTTACCTCCTCTAAAAATTAAAAATAAATTTTTAATTTTACATTGTAAAGTGACATGAAGTTCGTCACATATCATTATATTACTTATATTTTAGATGTATAAAATAATATATTTCATGCCACAACCACTATATTATTAATAAATATTAAGAATATATTTTATAAAAAATATATAAATAAATTCTAAACACCAAAATGTCTTATTGGAAAATATAATCAAGATTTTCCTATGCTAGCTCTTAGTATAGCTGAAAGAGAAACAAAATTAAACCTTATCCAAAACTTAAGATCACAATTCACAGGAATAAATGAATGGGAAACGAGGATAATATTTAATTTACTTCGTCTGCATGCTTTTATCTTATCATCATCCTTTTTATGGTACTCAAAATCTCGATCGCTATGATACTCCCTGCGTTCTAAATATACAAATGATCCCTTTCTTCTGGTGAACTTCAAAATAAGGACAACTAGCTATTTAAGTAAAGGGACCACCAAAAGCAACAGCTAACCCCCATATATATATATATATATATATATATGTATATGTATATGTATTGTATCCCTCAGTTAGTTAATACTAATATTTCATTTAATATTATGTCCAAATAATATCTACCTTCTCTTAATCAACATAGTCATCAATTAGGTCTTGAACAATTAATTCCCCGGTCCTTGCATGCAGGTGATTTATAAAGCAAAATTTGATTTCACACGTTAATGAATGCATGTGAAGACTAGCTAATCACTACAACTACTATAGTACGTACAACAGTGGTTATATATTTATTTATTACTGTCATTAATTGGTGGAGTATAGTAATATCGGACAATTAAAATTACTACTACTAGTAGATTAGCACAATATTTAGTACTCCTTCTGTTATGAAATTAAAGATATATGTAGACTTTTTTTGAATTAATTTATAAAATTTTAAAATTCAAAATTAATACAATTTTATTCAAGTTTTAAAAATAACAAATATGATAATTAATGGTGTTTTATAGTTAATTTATAATTGTTATATTTACTTATATTAAAACTAAATAACTTCATATTAATTTTAAATTTTATAATTTCATCAATTAATTTTAAAAAATCAAAATATATCTATAATTTTAGAGTCAAATAATAATAAAAAAAAACTACATATTCACTTTTTATCGTATATATACTTTGTGGTCGGTATTTCCCCCACTTGCATTCAAGTTATCAGCACTCTGGTACTGCTGATGCCTACATACATGATACATCACGTCATACTGCTGATGCTACATACATTACGTCAACAGCCCACTCCAGAAGTGCATTATATTGGGATCTGGTTAGCATAAAGTGAACTTCATGATAAATTCACTTTATGTTCAATACAGTGTTGACACACAAGCAAGAATGATACGTGTTAATCTTGTATTAGACATGAAATGAAGTTATCATGTTAACGACTCCCATTATATTGACATCATATCATTAGGCTTTAATTTGCATAAGCTGTTTTTCAAGACCAATTTCTACATACATCTTTATTTCAGGGACAGTATATATTGGCCTCACTCATAGAAGAAAGATCAGTGTCAAATTAACGTCAATTTCCTTGTACATCTTTTGGAGGCCTCTCTCTTTCTATCTGCTTACATTTTTAAATAAGTTAATTACTTAATTACATGATTTCAAAACTCCGGAATAATTAATGATGCATATAAAATGCATTTTATTTATTTAGGAAAGGATTTCCGATAGCCGAATTCTTCCCGAAATAATAAAAAAAATAAAGGAAAATCCTTCTCGAACTCCCGAACGAATTTCCAATCTTCCCGAAGTAATCTGCCATCCCGATCCCCAAGTCATTTGCGCCGATTTGCTAAGTATAGTTGAAAATTTGCTTTTAAATTTGCTTTTATTACTCATAACTCCATTAGCGTAAGAAGAGAGAATGAAGAAGAGAGAGATTGGGTTGAAAAGATTGAACATATTGGATTAAATATCTCTTTCTATATATATATATTTATATATATATATATATATATATATATTCTTCCGTTCATTTAATTTACTATGCAGACAGCCACTGATCACTAGCTTCAATATATATCCCGGGAAGGCGGGAACATGCTTATTTTAATATCATCGGTTCCATCCTTATTATGTTAATTAGTGGAGTACAATAAATCTAAACAATTAGTTAAAAAAATAAAATTGGAGCCATATATGTGTGTAATATACTAATACAAATGATTATATAATAAAGAAATTAATATTCCTCGGGTGTGAACGCAAATCCGTATTTACACTTGGGTCTGAACTCATTTATAATTACAAGTCTTTGTTTTCTTCTGGTTTCTATATTCAGATTTAATGGAGTATTTAATTTTGGACTGCCAGTGGTATGACGTTGGTCTTCTTGACATTGCTGACGTCTGCAACCGGTAGAGCACAATTAAATGTCTCTCTCTTTTCTTTTTTTTTTGAAACAAATAAGACTATTTTTAAAATTAATAATTAATTAAGCATGTATAAATACATTTTTAAAATTATAAAATTTGTGGTGTAGTGAGTTGTATTTATTTTCCTTTAATTATAATTTTTTCATCTATATTTTGATAAAAATGATATAAAAACTTATTTTGAAAGAATAAAAATCAAATCTGAACATTTAATTTGAAAGTACGGATCACATAAAGAGTATTAAAGTTGTACTGACTACTAAAATATGTATATCCTCTTAATTAAAAATGTATATCCGTCCAACTTATTGTACGTGTCTGTCCAAATGAGACTTGTAATGTAGAAGTAGTATAAAATAGGATACCAACATGTGTGGATCAAATTAAGAGAATGGAAATTGACCTTGACGACTTTACACGCCAACCCTCACACGAATTTTCCTCCATACGCGTAAATTGACCTTCTCGAGTTCACACACAACCCCTCGTCTGGACTAGATACTAGAGACTATAAATATCTAATATACAAATTATGATAGCTACGTGTTTTCGAAAATAAAAGGTTGCTATATACATATACACATAGTTGCATATAAAAATGTTTTAACAATTTATATACGAATATGTTCTCCCTCATTTTAGTTCAATTTTTATAATAAAGGAAATGTAATATTGTCAATATATATTGATGAGTTTTACCTGTTAAGAACCGAAGATTTGATATGGTAGTACTGTGCAAAAACTGGTATAGTTTCATGTCCATTTGTTGGTGTTGGATATTATATAATCAAATTATTATGAATAAACCAAGCTTTTGCTTGATGCTACTACTTATTTATTATCTTTTTGAGTTGCTTGTTTTAGCGGTTCAAATTTAGAATATATATTATATATTTTAAAAAAAAGGTACATAGTTTATGATATGATTTAACCTTATTTATAGGAATAGGCCACTAATAATGTCAGAGTAGTATTGATATTTTCAGGATAATATCAACAACATATTTGTAAAATTAATGTACAACAAACACTATACCGTGACAACCATATAGACTTCCAGACTGTTAATTTTGCCCCAATTCGAACTTGCACCAAGTATATGCATAACAATTAATAGAGCATGTTTACTGTCTAATGGAAAATTGATGAATTGCTTCCATGGTTCTAAATTGTGTCTGGAGCTCCAGCTGTAAATGTGTGAAGCTAAGAAAACCTTTATTGGGTTATCCTCTTCGAAAAAGTACAGCCTCTTGGGCTATATTTATTTGTAAGAATTATACTTGAGATAAAATTATTAATCTCAAGTGTCTTATTTGTTTTCAAATTTAAATTTTAAACTATTAGTTTATGGATTATAAAATGGCTTAATAGTCTTGAGATTACAATTATAATTTCGGAATTATAATCCTAAGATTAATAGTCTTGAGTTTATAATCTCATGAATTATAATCCCGGGATTATAAATCTTATAAACAAACATAATTTTAATGTTTTTGACTTCAAGAGCAACAAAAGACTGTTTGAGTCTAGAAGCTTTCGCCCGAGCCATGAGCCTATCTTTCTAGGATGAGTCAAATTGAGTGCATCTAAAATTCAAATAAGACTGTTTGAATTTCTATAACAGAACTTAATGGCTTAATTATATTACAGTGATTATTATGAATACATAATTTATATCTTGTCAAATTTAGTTTGTTGAAAATTGATATAAAGATACAATAACAGTCTATGTTTTCTATCTTCTTCACTTTTGTTCTTAGAAAAACCATAACTCTCGCAAGGTAGTATAAGTGAGATTTTCTGTGAATTTGCTATCACAATATATCCAAAACCTTGTAAATTTGACATATATTTTGAAGGTATATTGTCTGAACTCTTAAGCAAAATTAATTTTAATAGGGAACAATAAACACCTTAAAGACATAAATTACCCTTATCAATTCTTGTCTATCGATTCAGATCATTTTTTCCTAACAGAGAGCAGCCTTTAGTTACCAAATGGGTGCCCTCTTGGAAATAGCACTTTTAGTACTATTAAAAAACATATTCCCTCCGTGCATATCTTGATTTATAATTTTTCTGGACCTATATCACACAAGATTGGACTATTTTACATTTTTACTTTATATATACTAAAAATTTAATACCATTAAATACTTTTTTATCTTTCAATTAGTTCAAAAATGACAACCTAATGGACTATTTTTCACTCTCAATTAGGACCCTCTGATACCTTAAAATTAATGGAGTATTATTTAATCCCACATATGGAGTTAGCATAATTCTACTAAACAATTTATATGAAATATTGTTAATAAGTTAATATATTATCCTAATTAATGTAAACAAATTAACATAGCCTTGGAAAATGGTGCTCTTTTATAGTGGAAGTATTCCGTCTAACTTTCTCTAGGTAATTAGGTGTATATAAATGGTTAGGTTATATTCAATAGCATATATTCAATCTAGCCGGTTTTTACCCTCTGGTTATCACCTTGCTTATTGGAATATTAAAACATATTGTAAAACTAATCACGGAATTCAAACGGCTTAATTCAACGTGTTCATAAACAAACAAGAAAATGATACAGAAACTGATTTGACTTACACGTACGTACGAAAATTGACCAGGAAATCTTTACTCTGAGATTGACTAGCTAGGTATCTATATACACAATTTGAGTAAAGAAAAACGTACGTCCTATAATTAGGGCACATAGGAGTTCAAAAGGCACTATTGCAGTCAACACGGAATGGGATCTATAATTGAAGGTCGTTCGGTCAAAATATTATTATTATTTTTATTATTATAAAAAATAATAATAAATTAAAAATATTATGTCATTTTATAATTTTAAAATATAAATAAATCGATCTGATGTTTTTATAATAGACTAAAAAAGAAATTGTATCCCCCAAGTTAAGAATTAACTGGGATGGATATCTAAGAATTATTATTTGGCCCAAAAGCTAGGTTGCATGCAACATGACTAAGCAAGCATCAGATTTTGGTAATTCTCATCACAAAGTTGCCTATAGTTATTTGCAAACAAGCTTGAACATCAGATTTATATTCTTATTACTATTTTACATAAGCTCAAGTTAAATATTTACTTATTTTAAATAATTTATTTTTTATTTATTTATAATACTCTTATTATTAATTGTCATATTTTTATTTTCTATACATATTTATAGAGTATCACTAGTCATATGTAAAAAATTATACCATTAAATGATAATTTAAATATGGACAATTTTATCATTTTATCATCTTTCTTAATATGTGCAAAAAATGAACCAAGACTTTTATCTTAGGACGGAGAGTATAAGATATATTGATAAATGCATTTTTTTTGCCCTTTTTGAGCGATACGATGGGCAGAAGATAAGATATATAGATATAATTATGAAAACATAGTCTATGGTAAGACGACGAACTGTAGGTAGGCCTGAGCTCATCACACTTTTAGCTAGGACATCACCATTTTTTTTTTCGTTTCCGAAATAAATTTTGTGGTCCGCGGAAAGGCATTTTCTGGCTGGTTATAATACCAAATGATGGACATGGACTTTATCTATCTCATAATTAAAAAGTTGCAATTTAGAGTATATATTTAGAAACACGTTTCAAATTTTCAAGTTGTATTACTTGTATAAATAGAGCGAAGTTAATTGGCAACAACAAGTGTCATTCATCCCATGGCTAGCTAGCTAAGGATCAATATAATCAATCTATTACTCCTAGCTCCTCAAGCTCAAATACTACCGAGAATGGTGAGATCACCTTGCATTGACAAAAACGGGATGAAGAAAGGTGCTTGGAGTAAAGAAGAAGACAATAAGCTGACAGCTTACATTAACAGATATGGCCACTGGAACTGGAAGGAACTTCCCAAGTACGCTGGTATGTATGTAAATATATATAATTGACAGGAACACGTATACATGTATAACTGGTTTTCAGTTCAGTTTCTTTTTCTCTGCATGTCTTTCTATTTTTCTTAAGGGATTCCGGTTACGGCAAGCTATACGAACAATTAAGTTCTTAAAAGAAGAAAAAAGAGAAAAGGAAGAGATAGGAAGAAATAACTAATGAATATAGCTAGCTAGGTTATATGAAAATGTGCATGTTTTGATTTCAGGTCTATCTCGATGTGGGAAGAGTTGCAGATTGCGGTGGTTGAATTATCTGCAGCCGAATGTTAAACGCGGAAGTTATACTAAAGAAGAAGAAGATATCATCATGCAATTACATGATCAACTTGGAAAAAAGTATGTATAGAGTACTTCTTCATTACTTAATTCCCCCTTTTATTTTCCGAAAACAAAATAAATTTGTCCAACAAATTAATATAATTAAGGTACTCAATATATTTGATCAGGCCTCTACCATTTTTTTTATTCGACAATGAAATAGAAGATAGCCTTATAAATTTGTGCTCCTATTCAACTATGAAGAAAATCACGTCTCCTTTTTTTCTTTTTCATACAAATTAAAGATAAAGAATCATCCAATATCATTAACAAGCTAGGATGAATTCAGACCAAATAAATAATTAAGATACTTGAAAAAGGGAACTTAATGATCATATATATCCAGTACTGGTGCTTATTGTAGATTCTTTTTTCCTAGGTAAGTCATAAAATAATAATGTTTTCTCTATCATTATCAGATGGTCAGTCATTGCCAAACAGCTACCTGGAAGAACAGACAATGAAATAAAAAATTACTGGCACACCCATCTCAAGAAACGCACAAAACTAGTACAAAATCCAATATTGACATCGAGCAAAGAGATGGGGGAATCTAGTAGTGAGACTTGCCAATTTGAAGGAAATCAGGAGAATTCTTGCAATCAGTCTTCCCAATATGGCCAGATATTAAAAGAGAAGATCAATCAAGAGATAGAAAGAGAAGCATCATCATCATCATCATCATCTTGCAGTGAGATGTCCTTGAACTATCCTGATGCCCCTTTAAGTGATCTTATGACTTTGGTTGGAGAAGATAGTTTTACTTGTTTTGAATCTTTGACAAATTTCTGGAGCCAACCATTAGCGGATCCTGGATTTTTATATCCACCTTCTCCTATTATTGAGGACGAATTTCTATGGTCATATCACTTAGTTGATTACAGTAATAACTGGTAAAAACTAGTCAATTTAGATTTGTGAAATATATATATATATATATATATATATATATATATATATAGCTGAATCTTTTAAGTTCAAAGTACTACTACTTCGTAATCTTTTTCGACCCCAATTACTGAGCTTTTAATTGCTGGTTCAAGGAGAAGATTATATAATAAATGTTGATGCAATTATAAGAAGCTCATTGTCTGCTTAGTACTGCAAGATATTGTAAATGCCTGGTTAATGTTATTAGTGGAAATAATTAGTGATATATATTTTGGACTTCTTTAATTTTAACTTATTTTTACTATAGCCTGTTGAGGGGGCATAGACCTCAAACCCTACAAGAAAGAAATGATCAATATTAGGCGCTATAGATATTTCCTATACGTTCAAAAAATGTTGTCACTACTAATATATACTTGAAACAGTACTGATCATTTCTGCTTAAGAATGAGTTTGAGAACTCGTTATATGTTTTAAAACCTCAAATTCCAAAGATGTTCTTGATCTATAGTTCAAGTCGGGACAGATCATGACATAATTGAGAATCGTCTCTATTTGGTTTTGAAATTTGACAATTTACCATTTCTAATGAAAATCAAAATTTTAACAAAACACTCCTAAATTTTAAGTTTTTCTCCCTTTCTGAAAGAAATTACGGACCATTTCCTTCATTTATCTAAAATTCAATTAGTCAAAGGTGTCTCAAGTTTTTCTCTCAAGCTTTACAATGCCATATTTCTTACATATATAATTACTGAGAATCGTGTAAATTATTTTGCAAAATATAGAAGCTTAAAGAGTGAGATTAATTCAAGGTCCAGCTTCATCAGTTTATCTTAGGCGCGCGGTGGAAATTGATTGCTTGGTATCTTAATTAATTGTGTAGAAAAACTGGTTTTGTCTTGTAGCCAGCTTTGTCATTTGCTTAGACGCTAGCCTTCTACTTCCATCTCATCGGACCTGAATAATTAATATACGTACGGAAGCAAGAAAATTTTATAGGAATTAATTTATTGGAAGGAAATGAATTATGGTGGTTTTATTTGACAAAGTCAGAAAAGGTGTCCATATATTTATATATATATTAAACAAACATTTAGAAAAGAAAAGTAAAACTGAAAATAATAATGAGTAAATGAGAGTGATTTGACAAACACATGCATTGTCAGACTGAGTTTTCTCCAATTCATTAACAAAAATAAAAGATGAAATGTTATATACATTTTCGTTATATATAACAGTACTTCTCTTTATCTAGATAATTGTAATTGATACTCACATTTTTCCAAGACAATTTGTGCTGTTTTGGATTGTCTTTTATTGTTCAACTAATTTGATAAAGCTTTTATGACTTGCCTAATTTATTTATTTATTTGTCTAATTTAACTATAAAAATTGTTAACTATGAAACTATATATACTATTAACAAAGAAAAGAGAGAAAGAATTTTTTTTTACATGGTAATAGTGCAACATCGCATTTGTCTCTTTTATCACTTTGTTGATCATGAGAGAAAAATAAATCAGAAATGAGAGAAGAACGCTGCAATAATAAATTAATACTTTATTCGTTTCAAAACTAAAAATACGGTTTGACTTTTAAAAGTTAATTTGTGAAATCTTAAAATTCAAAATTAATATAATTTCGTTCAAGTTTTGAAAACAACAAATATGATAATTAGTAGTGTTTTATAGTTAGTTTACAATTATTATATTTATTTTTATTAAAATTAAGTAATTTCATATTAATTTTGAATTTTAAGATTTCACAAATTGACTCTAAAAAGTCGAATGTATCTCTAATTTTAGAAACGGAGGTAATATATATTTGCTCAACAAAGACACCAGGGCTTCAAAAATTTAAAATACTTATCAAGCTCCAAAAAAATAAAAAATCCAGTTCAGTAAAATTAATAAAAGTAGTGCATCTCATTAGTTATGCCGTCACTTTCATTCTGGTCATCTGCATGTAGAGTTTTCCATCTCATTAATTATGTTTGTGATGGGTAGACTTCTCCCGGTCCCGGCCGAGTTTGACATTAATATTAGGTTTGGATACGAGTAATGAATGTGAGAATGGAATGACTCATTCTTATACAATGAAAAAATTGTGTTTAGTTGCGATTAAAATGAAAAAAATTGTGTTTGGTTTCTTGAGAGAGGGAGAGCATATGGAATAACTCATTCCAACTATAATGAAATAAATCAGTCCACTCTTCATTTCATTTCTTCAATCCAAATGTAACATTAGGCTTTCTTTATTTGTTCTTTCATTTGATTTCTATTTCTCATCACCTCTTCCTTAATTAATTAAATAATTAAGTTTCAAAATATGTCTAGTCTATATCACCACCGCTTTGATGAAAATGAATGCATGGCAATCAACTCAACTTATTTTATTCTATAAGAGGTAGCTATTTTTTTAATTACAGCCAGCTCCCAAATTCTGACCTTTTTGCATGCGACACAGTAACATTTTTGAATCAAGGTTACGACTTACGCAGTTACAAAATCTTGATCTTGACTTAACTAAAAGAATAAATGATAAATCTCGTCATTTGCATGCAGTTGTTATCTAATTAGTTCTGCAAGTTCTTGACTGAAGCGCGTGAACATTACAATATTGAATCTCAATATTCATTTTCTTATTATTTGTTTTTCTTACGATAAAGTATTTGTCTCACTTACATCGAATCTAAAGCCTAATTCGAGACAACAGGGCACACACAATTGCTCCCATAGTTTTTTATAGTCAAATGCTAGTAAATTAAAGAATTCCCTGACCTAACTACATGAATTTGTTTTTTGGGTAACGAATTAAGAACAAGGAACTCTCTAACCATCACGTGTGTTTAAATTCTATTTTTTTTAAAATAAAAAATTAAAAGATCTCTAATTGTCATATGCTTAATTTAATTACTTCCAAAGAAATCAACTTATGCTACGTTTAGATTAGGGGAATGATAAGTGCATAATATTCTATAATTCTGATTCTTTATGTTTAATTTTATTACATGTTTTATGTGTATATGAGCTTATTAAGGTGTTTATTGATTTTAAGAAGAATTAGAACTGAAAAAAAAAGAAAAAGAGAAAAAAATGTTGTAGCCTGAACTATTGGGGCGGCAGCGCCAAAAAAGACCTAGAAGACAGCGCGACAACGCCATGTACCAGAACTCAAAGAACAATTTTCTGGACTTATGGCGCCGCAGCGCCAGTGTGTAGTATAAATGTGGTGCGACAGCGCCGAACCATGATCTCAGAAGACTCTTTAGATGGTTGGCGCGGCAGTGCCGTTTCAAGAAGGAATCTTGGTGCGTCAATGCTAGGTCGAGCAGCAAGAAACTTTCAGCTTTGTAATTCTTGAGGAGTTCTAAGGCAATTTGAATTGTAATTCTTAGAGCTTTAATTTAGGACTTTGTTCGTAGGAGTATAAATAGATGTTCTTAGTCAAGTTTTAAGGACTTTTTGCTACACAATTAAAAACCCTAGATTTAGAGGCAAGATTGAAGACATATCAGACTAAGTTCTCTAATTCAGTTTTAAGGGATGTTGAACCATCTTTACAATTAATGGTTTGATTAAATTTACATTATTTATTTCTTCTTATATGAAATTTATTCTTGATAATCTGTTTTAACTATCTGAATGCTATTTGATTTGATTGATTTAATGGGGCCAGTTAAGTTAATCTGATTGATATCATCTGCTAGATTAAGGGATAATATTACGTGTAATTGATATTGTTTCTAATCACAAGTAACGATTAGTGAGGCTGATTGTGGTCAAGATTTTGAGTATTGCTATGATTATCAGAAGATAGGTTAAACAATCTGAGCTTGTGTGATTGTTGCTTGAAATAGTCTAATTCCCTAGTTCTTAATGTTGTTGTTATATTAAATCTAGAGAACTTGTTCTATGTTGTACGTATAATGGTTAGAATCTTATGAAGAGTTTGTTTCATTAAGTAATAATCTAAGGAGAGTTTCGGGTAGTAGAGCTTGTTGTTACCTAGGGCTATTAGTTTCATTGAAAGATAAATATTGTTGCACTTGATTATTCTATTGATGTGAAAAAGTGACACTGAACCGAAGCTTTTTAATTCATTGGTTATTCTTAATAATTTACTTTTGTTTATTTTAGTTAATTATATTCAACTCAAAAATCGCCCATCTTTTATTTACTGTTAGAAACATTAGAATAGATTTAAGACAATATTACTCTCTATGAGTTCGATCTTTGCTTGTCACTATATTGAATTTTGTGTTTGTAGAGTAATAGTAAAGTTTTAATTTTGGAGTGTTAATGACAACTACCAGGAAATGAAATATAAGAAGAAATGAAATAAGAATAGTGTATTCGATAATCATTTTGGAGGATAAATAATTCTAATGAAATGAAAATTCATTCTATCTCTTTGTTTTTTTATTCTGTGGAGAAGCTAGAATAAAATTCATTCTAATGGAATGGATATGTGTGATAATTTTGCCATTATATGATAACACCTACCACCACCATCAATTAAACATACACTTAAAATATTTTAAAATCATTTCATTTCATTCCGTCCTCCATTTCATTCTTTTAATTCAAACGCAGTATTAATTAATTAGTCAGCATTGTGGCATTGTTATCATCATTCACTGAAGTATATAAAGGCTGGGTAATTAATATATAATTTTAAATGTGTTGAATATGGGGATAAATATAAATGGATATGGGTCAAATTTAATTTATCCATCCATATAAAACACAATTATTTTAAAAAATTACCCATATTCATTTATATGGGTTGATGAGTTTGCCCGTATGCATTTAAAATCACTCATATTTAATTTAATCCATTTAAAATTATTCATTTTTTGACCAACTTATTAGTAACCCTTAACTCACTAAGCTCAATTCATTCTCATTAAATGAATTCATTTGTTACCTCTACTCCTTACCGTCAAGCTCCGGATAGAGTAAGTGAGAGTAACATTTGTGTTCAAATTCGACTGGCTTATATATGAACAAATTTGAACAAGCTCAAACTAAGGCTCAAATTCAATCAATTGAGTTCAAGGTCGAATTATACGAGGAAATAATTATAGTTTAGTAAAATACGAAACCAAACATTTAGGAATTGATTTGTATTTTGAGTGGGATATATATATATATGAGGAATGATCCATAACATGCATTTGTTATAAAATGTTTATAGGACATACATCATCTATACCATTGAAAATAAGAAAGAATGACCATGATCAGAAACTGAAAATAGACGTTTGTTATTATTAGTAGCGGATGGAAAAAAAACACATATCATCTACTACTAATAGTAGCGGACGCTAAGAGTTTGATTTTATTAACTAGAGTTTCAATTAATTAACTAGGGTTAAAGGTTTATTAACTAGAGTTTAGAGTTTATTAATCAGGGTTTAAGTTTTATTAATCCGAGGTTAATATAGTTAATTAATTTGAAACTCTAGTTAATAAAGCCAAACTCTTATTCTGATTAGCGTCCGTTAGTATTACTAGCGGATGATATGAGTTTTTTTAACCATCCGCTACTAATAGTAGCGGACATCGATTTTCAGTTTATAATTATGGTCGTTCTTCCTTATTTTCAATGGTATAGATAGTGTATACTTTATAAAAATCCATAACAAATACAAACTATATATATATATATATACATACTATATATATATATATATATATATATATATATATATCATGACCAAGACCAACCGATATATATTATCTCTTGTCGGGCCTGGGATGGGCTTTAACCTAGGTGAAATTAGCTGGCAGTATGTTGAAGAAGAAAGACCACCTAAGCTAAGGTTTTTGCCTTTTTGGAGTCGATGTGAATTATGAAAGACTTGACATGAGTAAAAAATTAGTGTGGGTTCTCAATTTTCTCCAAACAGTTGCAAATTTATATTAAAAAAAATGTATGTGTGGGCGCTCGTGGAAGGGTGGAGAAACTATTTGCATCCCTAAATGAGATCTCTTATTTATTGAGAATCATATATTAACCTTCCACGCGTATATTTCTGATAAAAATTTAAAATGAGCGAGTAAATATTTCATAATTAATTTGGTTTTCCTCCTCTCATAATTACATGATAGACAAATAGTTAAAGTATGATACTTAAACCTTTATCTCACTGATTGATTGTGGTTACATCCAATATTTACTCGACTTCATGAGACACCAAACCCTAAAACTTCGGTGAAATATTGACATTTTCTCATTAGGATGCATTTTTATTTTCTTCCCTTTCTTTTGCTTACTTTTATTTCTCCCACCTTTCTAATTAATATAGGGGTGCAACAAAATTGTTTACTCTACTACTCCATGGTACGAACTTGGAGGAGACAATTGCACCACCGTCAATCTGTGCCAATGTACAGACATGTATAGAGGATTAAAAAAAAGAAGAAGAAAATAAGTGCAGAAGCAGATGGTAGCTAGCAGATGCGCCATCAGGCAGGCAGCGCATTGATGATTGTTTGGAATACTTATCGTTGTGATGGATCTTGAGGACCCCCCACTCTTACTCTCACTATCTCTTCTCTCTCTCTCGGATTTCATGTGACGACGACTAGATCTTTTATTTAATTAGTTTTCTGCAGATGGAAGAAAATTGGAGGGGATCCACATCTACTTAATTCCTTCTTCTCCATTTCGAACATATCAAAGCTTCTATTCATATGGAGTATCTGATTTCCCCAACGCTCATTCGTTTTAATATCATGTCATATACGTACTTGGCCTTAATTTCCTACTTGGTTTAATTTTGCATGTGAAAATGTACATGAAGAGACAGATCGAAATAGAATGGTGCAGTACGTACGTCCATCTATTTATTAATCATTTGGCCCTACGTACGTACACAACAACTACTACTACTACTATGTTTTTTTCCTAGCCAGCCTAGCTAGCTTGTTTCTTCTTCGCAAAGAGCTGCCTTTACCTGCATGCTTAGCTCAGCAGCTAAATTCTCATATACAAGGACCTTTTATTTGTCTCAAGATTAATTGTTTAATAACCACGATCGGCATCAATCTCTATTTTTTTTCCACTTAATTTAGAAGGAAAAAAAATCCTTTAATTATGATATGGCTAAAAAGAACACCTTCTCTGTGATTTGATCAAATAAGTTTTGATATTTCTCGAATTAAAACCAAAAATTATAAATAAATAAATTCCTATAATTTGTACATTTGGGGGTGCCACAACTCGCAAGAGACAACAAGGACATGGCATTAATATATATGTGACAAGGATGACAAGAAATTCACTGGCCGATCGAAACCAAAAGAATGTTTGGCTAGTATTTATGGTGCATTTTTCTTCTTAACCAAAGTAGATGATTATCCAAGTCAATTTAGCAACAAAAAAAATAAAATAAAAAATTGATTATCCAAGTCAGATCTTCATCCCCTCATTTACTTAATTAGGATGAGAATAAACACAAATTAATTAAACTTCAACCTTTCGGGTAAGTAGGAATTCTCAGCTATAGTGGAACAAGTAATCGGTGAGCAAAAATAATATAGTTAAAGGGTGTTGATATCTGCGTGCCTACAATATATAATAGTTGCACATTCAAATTTGTCAAAATTATTGAATTATCATTAATAAATTAAAAAATCAATTAACACATTTGTTCACCGCATGAACTTAGGGTAGTTTAGTTATTTTTTAATACTTGAGTGTGAAACTATCAATACAAAGTGCATGGATAATTAACTATAACATAGGGGAGATCACCACATCAAATTTGTAATGCATACGGATATCGTCGACCAATGTAAAATGGAACTATATAGGTAATAGAAAGAAGTCTAACTTCTTCGTGATCTCCTTTTATTGAAAAAAAATAATACTATCATTTTTGTTTACTTATTCAATATGCTTAAAAACAAATACGAAAGGCCAAAAAATGACAGACCATATATATGGTCCTATATTTTGTGAACTTTCTAGTATAAGTAGCATACTGTTAGCTCTTAATTAACATCACGACAGTTTCCAATATTTTTTAATTTGAAGCTAATTATAACATGGACATTTATATTGCTATTTACTAAATACTAAAATTTAAAATTAAGGTTATGTTAAGATGTATTCGCATATCTTGATACTATTGAACAAAAAAAAAAAAAGAATGTCTTGCCCTAGCATCACTCTTATGCATTTAACGTGCGTAGTATGATTAATATGGAGGGAGTATTATCCATTTAAGTGTGTGTATACATTGGTAAGTTGTCATTCGATAAATTTGGTCAAATTATGTATTAAAAAAGATACGTGTGGATATATATATATATATATATATATATATATATATATAATATATATAATAGAGTTGCATTGTAATTTTAATAATATATAAAACAATATCAAGAAAAATGTAACTCTATGCTACAGCTTTTTTGGTATGTCAAGAGGGGCCAATTTTAACGGAGTACATATATGTCCGCAATATGTTGAAAAAATGGTTTAGTTCCCTCTAAAGCCAACCCCAACTACGAAGGCTCCTATTTGTGGACATGACAAAAGTTGGTTTTGAAAGGCATAGTAATTACTGATTTTTGCACTCATCTAATTTTCTTATAATTTCCTTTTAAAAATTAAAATTTTAAAAAAGAAAAAAGAAAAGAAAAAGAAAAAGAAAAGGGGGGAAGTTCCCTATAGTGGTCCAATTTTGTAAGCCATACCTTTTCTTCCTCTAGTACTGAAAACAGAGATCTGATTACCGGGGCCATATTTGTGGGATAGGGAAATGTCTTTAGCGGGGAGGGGACCATCAAACGGTTAACAATGAGATCATAGGATTGTACCATTTATTATTCAAACCTCTACAATTCCATTACTAAAACCCAATGGAACCTACAAACCATAAAACCTCTTTAATTTAGAGAACAGATAATTCGGCATGATAATATATAGTTCGTTGGTTAACCCATCAGCCAGCCTAATTACCCGGCTGGTCTCTTGCCTCTGTCTAAATTCCCCAGTCCTTCCTTTTTAGTAGTCAATAAAAGAGTTACTAGTCTAAGCGGTTAATAGCCACGTACAGTACTGGTATCAAGTTTTGTAAAATCTAAGAAAATAGATTCATAAAGAGAAATAAGTCTACAATAGTAGTAGTATTTGTCTTTGCCAGTGGGGTACAAAGTGAAAAATAAGACGGGCATGACGTTAGCGAGAATGGAAGACTTACAAGTTTGGGTACTCGTATATGCACACTATATATAGTTGTATACTACTAAAATATGTATTGTGAGATTGTATCGAATAAATTTTAATTATAAAACTATCATAATGTATATTTAGATAGATGTTTAACTATCGGTATACATGCATCAATACGCGTAAACTTTGCTGCATGCTAATTTGTGCAAATTGCATTAATACTTTCATAATGTATAGCGAAGGGTTAACAGTGTTCTTTGGTGTATAATTGCGTACTCTCTTATGTATCTATTCATGGACCACAAATAAATTCGTTCTCATGAAAATAAATCAAAGGGAGACATAATTAAGTTCCATTTCCCCTTCTGATTTTAGCTTTCGCAATAAAACAGAAAATATGTAAAATTATGAAGTGATTATTATTATTTTCAGACAAAAAACATATTCCATTCTTATCATTATTCCTCTCCTATAAACTAGGAGGAGACATCAACACCCCATATACCCAAACTAAAAAGAGGCCATACGAATGATACAAATTGAACCCTGCATTTCAAAGTTAGGTTTTGTCTCTGTTTGGCTCCTCAACAAACTAAAGGAAACAAAGTTTCTTTGTATTCCCTCGCCCCCTTTTTCTTTTCCTTTTGTCTTTGTTTGGGTGACTGAAATTAAATTTCTCACTGCCATCCCCATCACCCATCATCACTACTAGCCTTGACTGAGAGACTGATAAACCCTCTTTTCCTTTTCCCCTACCACCTCTTCTTTTTTCTTTTCTTTTTTTAATGATGAATCACCCCACCCCTCATGATCTGTCTCTCTCTCTCTCTCTCTCTCTCTCTTTCTGTGGGTCGATTAGTTCTGGTGAATCTGAGAAAGCTGAAATGTTTCATCAGTAGTTCTGAAACTGCTAATCTTTCGCCGCTTAAAGTCCCTCATCTCTACCCCAATGGTCCCATATTCAGTATCTCTGTTCTCGCTTTCGGAGCTACAGCTTGGCCATTGCCGGTCAAGCACATTCACCGGCGTGTTCGTGCTAGAAACCGTATCTCGCACTGATTCATACCCATCCATGGCTATCTCTTGCATCACATTATTACATCTCACAAAACTAACCTGAAACAAAATCAAAAAGGAAGAATATGTATTTACCAAGCACAATATAATAGTCGTTGGCAAAATAAGAGCCACCGGTTGAATTAATTAATTAATTCCAATACCTTATTTACATAGGAACAAGTTGATATAGCTTTCTTAAAGCATTGAAATTGTAAGGGAAACAGCTCATGAGAAGCAGAGAGAAGAGCTGATGCTGCAATTATCGATGGCTTGAACTCCAAAATCTTCAATTCTAATATATACCAATTAATGGAACAAGAAAGATGTGAGCTTTCAGGGTAAAAATTATTGTAAAAGTCTTAATTCATATATGGATCGGATTAGTTTACCAAGTTGAGATTTGAAGATAATTTGGGTGGCACGAGCTTTGAGAGCTTGCCTCAATGGTGGGTCTTTGAATTTGAAGAAGGAAACGAAGAAATTGATGAAAGAGAAAGGGGTGATGGAACGCATTCGCCATTTTAGAGCTCCCAAGATTAACAACTCCATTCGCAGTATCGTTTGCTTATCAAAGATAAAACCACCATCATGCTGTAACCGAAACCAAAATTATATACTACTATACTATACATACAGCATTATTCTGTAATTGATATGGTATAATCAGAGGAGAATCATCACCTGAATAATATCGGTGACGGGGTGCTCTGTTTTCCTCATCTTCAAAGCTAAAGAAACACAAGAAACTGCCAGTAGCTTCAAGATCCATGGCTTCCCTTCCTAATTATACAGAATATCAAATTAATTAGATCGAATTCTTTTATAATCATTCCACTATGTAATTATGTATATTAGTACCTGAAGCTGAATGGATTGGTGGGAGAGGAAACGATGGAGGTAATTGATGGCGAGATAAGAGAGAAATGGGTCGAAATTGTGAGATAAGTTTAAGATTAAAGATATGGTTTGTCGGCGAAAGGAGAAATTATCATCAAATTCTGGGTGGTTGATTTTGTTAGTAGTAGTGATGTAGGCTGTGTTTGATGGCATGTGTTGGGACTCGATGTGGAAAAGAGAAGAGTCAAAGTTGAGATCTTGGGAATTATTATTACTAGATGGAAATGGTAATGGTAATGGGTGTTCAAGGTCTAACTCCATTGTTGAGTTTTTACGTGTTGAATTTGTTCAACAGTTAATGTGCAGACAGGAGCAGGAGGAGGAGGAGCGTAACAGAAAGGAAATGGAGGGAGTATACGAAACGCATTCTCATTAAAAACGAGAGGGAGAGAGAGAGAGTAAGAAAGGAGTTAATGATAAGAAGATGAAGAAAAGGTGAGAGTTCGCTGTCTCCTTGTTAAAAGAGAAGTTGTAGCCTCCTCTTCTGTGGGCTGTCTGTAGATATAGATAGAAAGAGAAAAAGAAAGAGAGAGATGACTTCAACTTCACTCCTCACTACTCTGTGTTCTCTCTCTTATTGGGAAGGAAAACTGATAAGTTAAGCGGGAAGAGTGGTGGTAATATCATCAGATCAGACGAGACGGGCATCAGTGGTACACTACACACCCTCGAGCCTACTTATGGGCATCGTTGAGTAGTATTACTCCATTGACTCTATTGAATTGAATACATATAGAGCTATATCAGTATTATCATAGTTGATGGTGATGGTTATGATAGTTTATATGGCCTCATATCACGTAAATTTTATAGTTACGATTTTAAAAAATACGAAATCATTTTACATCTACAATAATACTATCTTGTAGACGGGATAAAACACCAATTTACTCTTAAATATAATATTTATTTGATTTAGAAACATAAAGTACACTTTGCTATTGTAATACTGCATGTGTTGACACAACAATGGTGATTAGGGGCATGGGGGGTGAGGAGGCACAGTGGAGATATGGACTACATCTAGGTTTAGTATCATATGCTATAAGTCCACAATATTGTGTTGCAATAACGAATAGAAATTTAAATATCTGAGAATGGTAAGTATAATGTTGCTAATGGTTTTATCTTTACTTTTTTAAATCATGATTATTAAGTTCAATAAGAAACGGTGTAAAAATCTATAGTCCATTAAGATTTCACAATCATAATTTACTATAAATCAACTTCTATATCTATATACATACATGATAAAAAATGGGAGTAGAGCTTTCATTAAGTCAAGTGAAGTAGAGCTTTGATTAAGTCAAGTGGAGTCGAATCTAATAGTAATGGATATAATACTACTTGTTCATAAATTAATCAAGTGAATTATTATTTTTACATGTAAAAATAGATATTTTTATAATGTCTGTTTAACATCAGTGTGTGATTCATTTACTGTTTATGTGAAAGAGAACTTGTGAAATTATAATTTTTATTTTTGAAAACATCAATTTTCTTAATAAATTTCAAGCGAGACAATATATGAACCCAACACGGAAACTTCAAGAGCCTTATCAAGTATGGGTCGAATATTAACATTCCAAAATGTTTATATATTTTCAAAAAATATTTTTATATTTTACAATATTTATTTATTTATATACATAAAAAAATACATAATATATAAAAGTATATAATATCTTTAAAGATAACTAAAGGTTTTAAATTCGATGGTCGATTAATATAAGATGATAATATTCGTACTCCATTCGATAACTTGATAAGTATTCAAAATTGTCAAATTAATCAAGTCGAGTCATCTATTAACAAGTTAATATATAATACAATTAAATAATTGAACTTGGAAATCTCGTTTACCTCAATTGTCTCCTCAGTAGTTAGTAGCCCTAAACCCAAAGGATATTACACCTTGTGAGCCACCTCAGCTTTCTAGAAGACGTATTCGGTAAGATGTTGTTGGAGAGGATTTATTTAGGAATTTATTGACTAAGTGACTCCGATTTCTTTTTTCCCGACATGACATTGATTGATAATTAAAATGCCCAAAACACCGATATTATTCATTATACTTTTGTAATATTTTTTTTTATACTTTTTATAATATATAGCTTCTGTTCCAAATTTAAATTGTCTTTATTTAAGTTAAATTTATAAATTCTAAAATTAAAATTCAATACATATTCATTAAGTTTGAAATGTAACAAATATGGTATCTAAGTAGTATATTTTAGTTAGTATACAAAAGTTACCTTTATTTGTATTAAAATTAAATATAGAATGACATCGATAAAATAATCTACAATAAATTTTATATGAAATATAATACATTAAAAAAGTAATATTAATTTCTGATATAGCTTTTAATTCCAGCAAATGATGATATTTCCCTTAAGCAACAAATTCGTTGTTCTTGGAATTTACTGCTCATATTTATGAAATTATATCATTGAATTGCCAATTCTTTCTCTTTTTTGAAATCCAAAAAAAAATATTAAGGAGTTTCAGGGATGAACTTCTCGTTATATGGGGTGAGTTGCTAATGCTCCAGTCGATGGACACTTCCTTCATTCTGGAAAAGGAATTATAATTCTTTGAAGGGCAAGGGCATATCAGAATATATATATATATATATATATATATATATATATATATGTGAATTATGATTTCCCACACTTTGTGGTGGACTATATGGTCCTCGCGTTGTGGAGTGGACGATATGATCCTAATTGTGCTTTATAGTCTGTACGTATATATAGTGATAATAAGTGCTAAAAATACATAGTTCACGAGTTCAACAATTTATAATGTCATGATCTACTTTGCGGCCACTCAGATTATGACTTTATTTAGTGTGCAAGATTTATATTGTATTGTGCGTATCCAATTGTTGATTCTTCACAGTCAGAGTTCTACCATCATCAAATAAAAAAAATAGTTAGTATTTTTTTTTTGTTTCTGAGATAATAGGATTTTGATACGTAATTACATCCTGCAATTGATTGAGCTTGCAGCAATGTTATATAGGAGTACAATATAATTAGATTTTTATCTCTTCAAAGTTCATACCATGTGAAAACTAATATTTACTCATATATATCCCAGAAATACAGACAACTACTCAAGTGGGGCTGAATATCTACACCCGTACATATACACACACACACATATTTATATATATATATATATATAGAGAGAGAGAGAGAGACGGAGGGAGAAGGTATCATTGAATTAATATATACTCCAACTAATAAGACGCCAAAGTTTGAATTGCCGCTTCACATCAAACCATGTACCAACTCCAAATATCCAAGTGAGAGAGTCGTGAAAATCTGCTGCGCCAATTCCTACAAATAAAAAGCTCCAAACTTTACAAAAATTAATTTGTATCACCTTGAAGTCATGGCCAATGAAAGAAACAATATATATGGCAGGTGACAGCTTGGTTTCATGTCCTTGAATCATGAGACGCTAGGCCACCTTCTCACAAGCATAAGAATATCATCAATAGGACAAAACATTTAGCTAGCTAGCTAGGACCGGGATTAACTTTTATGACATGAGAGTTCAAACATCGTATTTAACTAGTACTAGTACATTTTTATGGGGATTACAAAAAAAAAAAAAAAAAAAACTAACTAAAGTCAATGTGGGAAGTCCCTCCCTCGCCTTTGAATCAAACCAAAGAGAGAGCTATTTAGCTACAGTTTTCTATTTTATTTGTTCCACTTGTAACCTACTACTACTATATTATATTTGACAAAATTAATTAATCATGGATTTCTGACTTAGATTTGGTTAAATGTTTCCAAGATGCTAAATTTCAATGGTACGTTGAAACTACGATACACAAAAGAATAAACATTGATCAATAAGATATCTCTCTCTCTATATATATATATATATATGTATGCACTACGTTTTTCAGTTTAATTGGTCCACTGTTCCTTCACTACAGCAATCACAATATGTCAAGCTAGGTAATGGGAAAAGAGGTAACAAGTCCAACTTTAACAACCAAAAAAACGTATCTGGTCAAAATTAAGTAAAAATGGCCCCCCACATTACCTTCAAAATGCACCAACTTTTGACATAAGTCATGAATTTATTCAGTAGTAATGTTAAAAAAAACGTATCCGGTCAAAATTAAGTAAAATTGGCCCCCCACATTACCTTCAAAATGCACCAACTTTTGACATAAGTCATGAATTTATTCAGTAGTAAGTACTGACTTATTGCTTTTGTGGCTGAAATCGTGAAGACCCCAGTTCTTTAATTTTCTAAGAGAGATTATTTAGCACATGCCAAGAACATACCAACTCTTGAAAATCACTACATAGGGGAGGTATGGTTGGAATAGTTATCTAGTCAGGTTGACTTTAAGCCTTGACCTGGTATTATTATTATTATTATTATTATTATTATTATTATTATTATTATTATTATTATTATTATTATTATTATTATATTTGGTTTTCCTCCCTTTTTCTTTCTTTATAAAGCTACAGATAAAACATTATCGTGTTCACATAATTAGGAGGGTTGTAATTTTAAGATAGTAATTAATGAGACATCATTTTCATTTTGTACATAATTTTTTATTCAAGTTTTATGCTCTTGTGATTGTTTGGGCAGTATGTTCATTTTCAAGACTATATTGATCGGATACACACTATGTAAGTGCATCAGGAGCTACAAAGTAGGAATAATTAAGGTTAACTTTAACTAATATTATTAATTAATTAAGAATAAAGGAACAACAATTGTTTTGCACTCATTGTACGTTAACAATTACATCAAGTACTTGCATACAATAATCAATCATCAGGGTCCGCAAAATTCAGGAAGTGATGATCGTACGTACGTACGTACATACATACATACATACATAAATGAAGGGGTTAATAAGCTAGCATCATTCTCACTAAAGGGGTTTTACTTTCTATAGAAAGTGATTATTGACAATTTATGTACTAATGTAATTCATAGGATTCTTATTACGAGTGAATCATTTTCTTGTCAAAGAAAGAATAAATTATCGTAGTAGAGTCACTTTATAATTGAATATAGCTAAGGACAAGTATAAAAAGAGTGGGAGACACAAAAAAAGGGTGGGGAAATGAGAAGAAACCAAACAGCTTTTAAGTGTTTATTACTTCGAAATGCCTTTGAAGAACGTTCCTTTCTTTTTTAGGTTGCTTAAAGCTTGCTCCATCTTGTACCCTTTTCCTTTATTTAGTTCTACTTCTACATATAAATATGAATCTCCTCTATGTGGTAGTAGTAGTAGTTTCTTTATTTATATATATATATATACTTATTTTTGTGTCTTGTTCTTTTAACAGCACAAATTGATTCTCTTTCTATGTATCGGTGCAAGTGAAAGCATTAGGAAACGAAATACATCAGTTTCTATTCATTGGGAGACGATTGAATCGATCCTTTTGCTATATTTTACATTCCTCCCTCTCTCGATTTGTTGTTGATTAGTAGTTTTTAAGTGAGATTGACTCAAAGAATGCATTTAATTTCGACATGCATGAGGTTGTTACTGCACGCTCGAATAATTTTCTGGGATAAATTAGCTCACTAATCAAGAGTTGCTTAGTAAAGTATTGTAAATACCATTTATGATCAATAATAGGTTTATGATCCAACGTGGTTGTAATTATTCAATATAATAGTTTAGTAATAAAATACATATGATAGGTATAATACAATGCAATCATGAGATTAACGTCCCACAAATAAACTACTTTCTATTTAGCATAAATGAAGTTAAAAAAATAAAATAAAATGAAAAGAGGTATGCACGCTTGGAATGTTGATTTAAGAGAGCGGGAAAGAAGGACATGCAATGCAATCTCATGATGAGGGTATGTTCCACGCCATCCCACCCATGCATAAATAACAAAACATCATCATTATATTTCTGTTTCTACTGTATAGTATATGACGGACAGTAGAAAACATGCAACAAATTAATGGGCCTTCTTCTACTTGGTGACAAAATTGGATACCTACATTTATCATTTATGTTCTTTGGAAATCAATGGCCTTCTACTTGGTGACAAAATTGGATACCTACATACATTTATCATTTATGTTCTTTGGAAATCAATGGCAGGCAACAAATCGATGTTAAATTTATAAAATGGACTCAAAGTCTAATATATAAAGATATTAAGTTTTTTAACTCAAAATTAGTTGATTCTAAGAAAAGTTGGTCCAAGCTAGTTAATACATATTAGACATATTTTTTTTAAATATTTAATGTGAAATAAAATATATACTCTAACAAGCCTCAGAGGGAGGGAGAGAGAAAGAATGAGAGAGTGAGACCACCCATGCTTGGAACATCATCCGTAGATAATTCTTTCCAATATTCTTGTGCAAGTTGTTGATGAAAGAGACAACGTACATTTTGAGATCAACCCAAAAAATAATTTTAAAAAATAAATATAAATAAAAGAGAGTTATACATTTTCAAGGATTTTCTTTGAAATTAGATTGATAGTTTTCTAAGCCACGTGGTTTTGACAGACTGGCCTTCTATTATTGTATTAATGACAGCATTAATTAGCCAGAAAAAGTTTGACTATGCTCCAAGACTAAGTGACAGTTTAAGCTTTTACCTGTCGCATTATTGGTTCAACAACTTGTACTGATCGTATTTTATCAGCCCCTAATTTTTGGACATAGCACGGTGATATCAACAACTTTTTAGCTTATTTTTTGTATAATGATCAAGATAAGAAAATATATTGCTCTTGATATTGTAATTACTCATGTAAAAGGCAAGGGTTGCTGACTGAAGGTGCACCATTTAATATTTGAATAAGCCTTTTGGGTCGAAGATAGTTCAAAATTAATGGATGCCCTCAAAAAAAAAAAAGAAGGGAAAATATCCTTAAAACTATCTTTCTTCATGTGAATACAGTATAAATTTGTTCTCGCATAAAAATTTTGTTTAGCCCATGCTCCCTTTATATACTTGGTCCATCCAAAAAAATTGGAGTCTTTCGCTTTGACGTTTTTACTTTCTTTACACATATTGTCATATTACCGTGCACCAATTCTAACTTTGTAAAATTTTAAAATAAAAAAATAATAATAATATCTCAAGAAAATTTATCTCAATTCTACATATGATTTTGATTTTGGGCTGACTTTCGTTTTAGGCAGGGTTATTTTGGGCCGTTCTAACAACTCTAACCCATTTTATTTGTTATATGTATCAAAAGCGAAATTACTTTTTGGACTTCAGGCCAGTTTCGGCCCAAAGTGAGCTAAGATTAGTAGTTTTCAGCTTGATATGTTATAACCCATATGCTTTGATCCATTCCGTGGTGGTCTAGCACATTTTTTAGCACACTCTCTATTAGAACTTACGTTTTCTTATGATGCCAAAGTTACGAAGATAGGATTTTTGTTCTTTTTGTGGGTTTTTTACTCTAAGCTACAATCAAAGGGCTTGGACCATACCATAGCCCATTTTTAAAATGGATTGAGAGCTTGGACATTATAAACATTCAACTAAAGGAGTTCATATCTAACCCACTGAAACAAAGCAACCCAAATGCCACCAAAACAACTTTATGTCTACGCCTGCATCCAAATGCCACCGGTCCATTAATATGACGCGAACAAGACAACTTAACGTCGACATCTTATTTTAAGGAAAAAGACGCACTCTTTATATTTGTCCTTCAAAATCTTGTCAACATATATCTAAACTTATTTAGCTTAAACACAACAATATCCTAACATCCTGCTCATGGCTCTAATTATCCCAAAATTTTCAGATCTCGGCACCGGCGACACCACTTCCGATGATCAAAATGGTGGCGGTACCCCTTCCGACGATCCAAACTTACGTGGCGAGTACCAAAAAGGTGTCAAATACCTTGTCGATAATTCACAGAAAATGCTAAAACTACCATCACAATATGTTTTGTCACTGCCCAAAAATCCACTAACAGTCAGCCGTGCTTCAATTCCGACGATAGATTTAAGCGGTCTAGACGGAGCTATTGAAAATAGAAGGTCTATTATTCAATTAATGAGCAGTGCTTGCTCTGAATGGGGATTTTTCAGGGTAAGAAAATTTGTTCTCAGTAATTAGCCGTCGATTCAAAGTATTACATTATGCAGATTTATAAGTAGGAAATGATCTTCTATTTGTTGTCTGCAACAGATTATTAATCATGATGTTGACATATCTTTAATGGACAAAATGGTTGAGGCTTTGAAAGAATTTTTTGATCTTAGTTTGGAGGAGAAGGTGAAGTATGCTTCGAGTGACGTAATGAATCCGGTAAGGTATGGAACAAGCTTGAATACGTCCAAAAAACATGCTCTTCATTGGAGGGACTACTTGCGGCATTATGGTCATCCAATTTCTAATACCTTTCATCTTTGGCCTAACAAACCCCCTACCTACAGGTAAAATAAATCCCCCGCCCCTTTCGGTATGGTATATTATGGAGTATTCAAATACTCCCTCCCCGTTTCTAAATTAATTATATTACTACTTTTTTTTTATGGTTTACAAAATTTATCTGGTTTTAATTACAAAATTGTAACTACAGTTAACTAAGGAAAAAGAAATACTAATTATTATATTTATTTGTCGTTTTCAAAGCTTAAACAAATTCATATCAATTTGAATAGTAGGATTAGGATTTTAAAAACCGATGTCAAAAATGTGAAAATGTATCTTTAATTTTTTGGAATTGAGGGAAGCTTCAACAGACAAACTTTTTTTTTTTTAATGAGAATTTTTGTTTAAAGGAATGTGGCGAAGGAATATCTAGAAAAGGTATGGGTTTTGGCACTAAGGATAGCAGGTTTAATATCGGAAGGATTAGGGCTTGAGCAGGATTACATAGAGAAGTCACTGGGTGAAGGGAGTCAAATTGTTGCTTCCAATTACTATCCACCATGCCCTGAGCCTGACAGGACACTGGGACTCGCAGCACATTCTGATCATGGAGGGCTAACAATATTGATGCAGAACAACGTAGATGGCTTGCAAGTCAAACATAATGAAACTTGGGTTGCTGTTCCAAATGTGCCCGGGAGTTTTGTTGTCAACATTGGCGATTATTTGGAGGTTACTATCTCAAAACTTGACATATATATTTATGGATCTTTTTCTTTCTTCTTTTAATTAGGTGTATTATGTCAAACAGTGAGTAATATTATGCATCACCCTTTGTCCATTAAAATAGAAGAAAAGAAAATGATACATGTCAGACACAACAAACAAATAGTGCATAAATTTACATTTAAATTACGTAGTGTAGTTGTGTCTACTCGGCATACATCGAGTCGGCACATATAGCATTACTGTAGAATAAATTACCATATATGGCTCGTAGTTAAAATTTATATTCCAGCATTTTATACCTTATACTCCCTCCATCCCAAATTAATTGCTTTTTTAGGATTTTTTAAAGTCAAATTGACTATTTTTAAAATTAATAATTAAGCATATATAAATATATTTTTAAAATTATAAAAATTGAAATTAGTAATAAATTGTATATATACTTTCTTTTGGTTATAATATCTTCACTTATATGTTAGCAAAAATAGTAAAAAGATTAGTTTTAAAAATAGTCAATTTGACTTTAAAAAGTCCTAGAAATGCAATTAATTTGGGACGGAGGGAATACTACGTTTGGATTGAAGGAATAGAATGAAGAATGAAATGATTCATTACATTTTAGTTGGAATGAGTTATTCCATATGTTCTCCCTCCCTCAAGGAACCAAATACAATTTTTTTCATTCTAATCGCAATCAAACACAATTTTTTTCATTTCATAGGAATGAGTTATTCCATTCTCCCTCCTATGCCACCAATCCAAACGTAGCAAGTATCATATGGTCAATGTTTGTTTTTTTTTTGTTTTTTTTAAACCTTTTTAATGCTTTGTACGATTGATCCTTTAGATATTGAGCAATGGAAGGTATAAGAGTGTGGAACATCGAGCAGTGGTGAATTCACAAGAAACGAGGATATCTGTAGCGGTTGGTCATGGGCCTGAGCTAATGGCCACAATTGGACCAGCAAGTCCACTGGTTGATGAGAGGGATGAGATCAAGTACAGGCCCATTACATACAAAGACTACATGAGGTGCCAACAAAGCAGTGCCGTGAGGGGGAAGACCCCATTGCAAACCATAATGACCAACAACGCAACAGAGTCAGAAGACTTGGCAAAGATGAAATGTTAATTTTGGCCTACAAAACTACTACTCTCCCGTTGTCCTCCTTCCTTCATTTTGGTTGTACTGAAACTATGTCACCCATTTTTTACTTTTGTAAGAACGTATTCGATTCACCTTTTGTTTTTTGACATTATTATAAAAAGCCAATAACTTTTGGAGTTTAATAATACTTTTACACCATTCTTATATATTAATTAAGTCTCTCAAAATGCATGAAAATTATGAGTCCTGCTATATATTACGAATAGAGTTTTTTATTACGATTGCGACGTATATTAATATATGAAATTTGATAAAATTATAAAATTAACCAATTATATCAAATACATATATCGTTAAAATAGTATCAATTATAATTATTCATGTAATTAACTCGCAACTAAAAAGTCAAGACATAAAGTCACAAAATATATCATTATTCAAAAATTATTGGAGATGAAAAGGCTCTCGTTGACTTGCTACTTTGTGATCCAAATAGTTTTAAATAGCTTGTAGTTTAATATATATATATATATATATATATATATATATATATATATATATATATATATATATATATATATAGATGCCTTAATGTCAACCATGCAATTTTATTTATAATTCAAGTGAATATTCAATTAAAACCCTTACAACTAAATAAAATTAGTCTATTACATCTTTTATCTAATTTCTCTCATTAGGTCATAATTTTTTTTCTTTTTAGTTACTGCACTAGTGACACAATTAATTACAATAAATATTATTGTATCAATTTATGTAATAAATTTAATCTTAAATATATGGATAATATTAGGGGTCTCAAATTTTATTTTATTTTGTCTTAAAAAGCATTTCAAATAATGTGACATCAAAGTAAGTCTATTGTGATTCGCTAAGTTACAAAATACATTTTGTCTTACTCAATATTACATCACGCGATTGAGTAAAATCTCAAGTGATTAAATATATAATAAATTATTATTAAAATATTAAATATAACACGTCATTTTAGAAAAAAAAATAAAAATAAAAATAAAAATAAAAATTTAAGAGCCTAACAGACTTTGTGTGATCAGACGCCATTGGTATAGCATATATCATATATTAGGGAAATTGGTGTTCTGACGGAAGAGTCAACTCCGGTTTATTGATCTTCTACGAACCTAAACTTCCCTGCCTACTCGTATTTCTATTCTACTCTTATAAGGGACTGTATCAAGTCAACGATCTGAAATTTAAAGTGTTTTTACTAATCTAATTTCCTCGTTCCACAGATCCTTTTGGATATAAAGTTTAATGTTTTGTTTTTTAATTTATTTATTTAAGCAGAAGTTTGTGATTACTTAATATCACTCCGTTCCAAATTAATTGTTCAATTTTAACTTTTTTAAGTCAAATTGACTATTTTTAGAATTAATAATTAAGCATATATAAATATATTTCTAAAATTATAAAAATTGGGATTAATAATAAATTGTATATACTTTCTTTCACCTATATTTTAGTAAAAATAGTAAAAAGATTAGTTTTAAAAATGGTCGATTTGACTTTAAAAAGTCAAAATTGAACAATTAATTTGGGACGGAGGGAGTAATTCAAAGTTAGGAAGTTTGACCGAATTCAAAAGAAAATATAAAACCTCCAATCTCTGTTTATGCTAATTGGTTCGTTAGCTCTCATAATATAGCATCATCGATCTCATGCAAATGTTTGTAACGTTTCGATTTTATGAGTGATTAAATTAGTATATATATATATATATATATATATTATTGTACATATATTATTAGGTAATGCAAAACTTTTATGGAATAATTATGCTATGTTGTTAATTGGTGTTAACGCCAAGATTTGGTCACGCGCTTCAATCACCAAGAACACGTTAATCCTGCACAATAACGGAATCACACTGAGAGTTCCGGGCGGTTTTGCCGCCGGGGGATAGCTCAGGCGTGAGAATTAGTGTAGGCTTTCTCAAGGTTTGTTAACAATGGAGGTTTGCAGTTTAGTGTTTTATTTTTGCATTACCTTTGAAATGTAGAGGAAAGCCTTATATATACATTCCCACTTGCCATCATCACGCCAGGTCCCACTTGACAGTATAAAGCATACGTCCCATCAACCAAATCATAATAAATGCTTTAGTCAAAATATAAGTCAACTTAGTTAAGAGATAACTTCCTTAACCAAATTACTTCTCTGCATCCCGAACGCACACCCCGGGTCGGATCTAGCACATCGGGTCGGGAGTCCCGAACCCAGAACCCAACATTGCCCCTTACTCTTTAATTATAAAAATGAATTATAATAAAAGAGTATAAAGAATGAATCTTAATCTCCAAATGATGAACCAAACAATCCTTTAGAACATAACCGCCCCACATCATCACATCCATTAATATCCCCAGTTGCCACGTGGCAATAACGGTTCCACCACATTTATTGAAACAGTACCGTTAGTGGGAAAATGGGCCGAATCTTAAGGGCCGCGCCCAATAAAGGCAACACCCTTCCAAAATTAACCGCCACTTTCAGCCCTAATTTTCAAATCTCTCAAATCTCCTTTCTGCAACCTTCACCACCGCTTCCCTACCTTTCCAATCATTTGAATCTCGCATCTCGTTCTTCTATCCTTCAATGGCAACCCATGACGCCTCAAGCTCTTCTAACCCATCGAAAACCAGTGCATCCGCGGCAGCTGCTAATGAGATCCTCCCTCCCACAGCAGCGATAACAACGGAAGCCACCACAGTCACCACCACTGCAATCGCATCAATTTCTACCCGCCGCCGCACCACCAATTCCTTCCTCCGCCATCAAAACTAGTTCCGCTTCCGGAGGACTCAGCGTTTCTTCCCAAGATCCTATCACAAGCTCCGATTTTCCTAGCAACCCCTTCTCTACTCCATCACCCCGAACCGAAGCCGAGCTTGAAAACATAAAGATGCTAGAAGAATACTCCTCAGACAAGACTTTTTACCATATAAACACCATATCCTCGCTTCAAACCAAAGATCTAGCGTCTATCCGCGAACTGTACCAGATTCCCATATCTTACCAGATCCGCACAACACTCCAACCCTCAACGAAAGAATGTACCAACGCCCCAACGGCTGGACTGCTGTAACTGTCCAAGCCCTGAAGTATGGGCTCAGATTTCCCCTCAACCACTTCATCCTCACTTTCCTCAGCGTGGTCGGGGTCGGGCTCGCCCAATTGGTTCTTAATTCCTTCATTCATTTGATCTGTTATATAGCTTTCTGCCACGAGAGCCAAGTCGAACCGACCATGGACTTTTTCTTTGCCCTATTCACCGTAATTCGATCGCGCGAAGCAGGATTTTCGGCAAATCAGCAAGGTACCAGTCAAGGGGGCTCAAAAGAAATCCCTGATGAGGACCCCGACCAGCAACAAGGGATGGCACTCCCCAATGGTTCTACATCAAAGGACCCGAATACCAGCCTAATATCGGATTGGGTTGGCTTCAGCAAAAATACCAACAATATTGAAACCTTCCCGTCCGACCGCTTGGGAGAGTTCAAACAATTCGTCAGCAAGATGCCCGATGAGGAATGGGACTTCGAACTCCTCGGCAACCATACTTGGCTATACAATCATGGATGTAAGTACCTATCCTCGAACCTCAAACTAAGTTTTTATTGCTTGTAATTCCTTCTTACTAGTATAGATTTCTAACGCTTAACATCCTTCAGTAACGCTCATCAAGCCAGTCGCCCCGACCAACATCAGCCAAACAATTCCCCGAGCTACCGACCCGAATCTGGCCGATCCCAACGAGCCTTTGGAGGACGAGCCTCAGAATCGAATGCCGATAGCCGCCCGTCCAATCACGGCTATCCCACTGGCTAAAGTCCTTAAGAAAAGCACCTTGGAGATGAGCAGATCGGAAAAGATGGCCTTGATGAAGAAGCAGCAGCTAAAGAAGAAGGTGCCACCGCCGCCCAAACCACTGAAGACTCCAGCAACAATTCCCGAACCGATCTCCCTAGGCATCATCGACGAAGAGACCGATGAGGAAGTACTGGAAACCTCTTGCAAAGAGATCTCGCAAAGAAGCTTCTTCCCCAGTACTTCCATCCGGCCTTACCCAACAAGTCAAATCTCAATCAGGAGGATCTCACTCTTCCGACCAATTGGCTTCGGCCCCTTCGGCCCCTTCATCTAGCAATCGGGCCAAGCCACGGACTCTCTGGCCCCAAAACCCATCGGACCCGTTTCCCTATGATCTCCTCGAGCGCTTCGTCATGCCCGCCGATAACGATCGGTTTTAAGAATCATTCTCCGGATCAATACCTGGAAGACTTCACAAGGCTTCAACTCCAGGTAAGACATCATTTCATACCGAGCCGCTTTTTCATTTGAACTTGATTCTGATCCATATTTTATACAGGCTAATGCCGTGTTTGCCCGATCTCTACCATCTCTGCTTAAATTGGCGAAGAAGAACAAGGAGATCGAGGCAGAAAACGAATTCCTGAAGGGTGACATTCGATCCCTGGAATCCGACTTAGAGAAGGAGAAGGATCTTCATATCGATATGAAAGATAAGCTCACCGAAGCCAATAGGGAGAACTATCAGCTTCGGAATCGGGTCGACATCCTTCAACAATCGGAAATTGCCGATCGGGAGAAACAGAATGAAAAGGCTTATGGAGGAGCGAGTCTTATTGAAGGAAAACGATTCCGATCAAAAGAAAGCAATAGCCGCCCTCGAAGAACAGATGGAGAAGACCCACTTCAAATTGAAGGATCTGATCCAGGCCTACAACTCATTGGAGGAAGAGCACACCCAGTTGAAGAACCAAGGACCTCCGATGACCGAAGAAACCAAGCTCCAAATAATAGAGGAGTATAAGGCATCCCCCGAACTAACCGACAAGATTATCATGCAATTCTCTGAAAGGGTATCAAAGCCACAAAGAGAAGATCAAAGAGAAGATGATGGCTGCGGGACTGGACACCTCTATCCTCGATTCTTCGGACGACGAAGAGGGGTCAGATGAACCGCCTACTTCCCCCGACCCCATAGGGTGGTTCAACTGCTTTTTCTTTTCGGATGTAAATAACACAATTTGTAATTTCAACAACTATTAATGAAATATCCCAACATTTCCGTTTATACAACCTGATAGCATTTTATTTCAATGAACATAAAGATTTACATAATCGGCAATAAGAAATGGCTATGACTTACTGGTAATATCTTCTAAGTCTTCCAGCATGCCAAGTATTCTTAATATCCGAACCGTCCATACCCCCGAAGCCGGTAAGGTTCCTGGCTTGGGCACCTCAACCACTTCATAAGGCCCTTCCCAGTTCGGCATAAAGTTTGCCTGAATTCTGGGGAGTCGAGGTCGCGGCTTCCCGAAGCACCAGATCTCCAACCTCAAATCTCCTAACCTTTACCCCTTTGTTGTAGTGTTTGGCCGTCCTCTTCTGATAGGTCCGTCAACTTTATGACAGCTGACTCCCTAACCTCATCTAACAAATCCAGATTGAGGCGAAGTCCCTCGTCATTATATAACTCCCTGTATTGGCTGACTCGAAGTGAAGGAGATCCGATCTCAACAGGAATAAGGGCATCGGTCCCGTAAGCGAGACGAAAAGGCGAATCCCCTGTCGTTGTTCGAGTTGTTGTCCGATATGCCCATAAACACACTAAGCAACTCTTCGGGCCATCTTCCTTTGGCTTCATCCAACCCTCCTTTTAATTCCATTGAGAAGAGTTCTATTAGTGACTTCTACCTGGCCGTTTGACTGAGGATGCGCCACCGAAGTCTTCCTGTGCTGAACTCCCAGATCTGTGAGAAATTCTTCGAACTTTGCACCTACAAACTGCCTCCCATTATCCGATACTATTACCATTGGGATACCGAAGCGATACACAACGAATTCCTTAAGGAATTTAAGACACTCTTGCTCCGTAATTGCTTTGAGAGGTTTAGCTTCTACCTACTTCGTCATATAGTCGATGGCCACAATAACAAAACTGACCTGCCCCTTAGCCTTTGGCAATGGTCCTAGTATATCAATCCCCCATACAGCAAACGGAATGGGTGATAATACCGAATACAACTCTTCGGGAGGTTGGTGAGGGATCGTTCCATTCAACTGACATTTAGGGCACTTCTTAACATATTCTCTAGATTCTTGGAAGATGGTTGGCCAGTAGTAGCCCTGCCGTAGAATCTTGTATGCTAACGCCTTAGCGCCCATATGGTCTCCACATATACCCTCATGAACTTCCCGAAGCGTATAATCCGCTTCGGAAGGGGTCAGACATTTCTGTAACGGAGAAGAAAATGCCCTTCGGTATAAGTCCCCATCGATCAAAATGAAAAACGAGCTGCGATGCTTGATTTTCTTGGCTTCTAACCGATCCGAAGGAAGGACGCCATCCGCCAGATAGGAAATATACGGCGTGAGCCAACAGTCCATCCTTTCTATCGGGAGCACCTCTGTCCTTCGAATGCTCGAGTCCCCCAGGACCTCCAGGTAGACTGACCCACTAAAAGAAGCAGTTTCAGTTGTAGCCAATTTTGCCAAGGCATCGGCTACGGTGTTGTCTTCCCGACCAACTCCTTGCACACTATATGATTCAAAATAATGTAGTCGGTCTTTAACAGCAGATAAGTATTTCGTCATCCGATCCCCACGAGCTTCATAATCTCCTACTATCTGCTTAACCACTAACTGGGAATCGCTGAAGATGACTAAGCGTTTTACTTCCAAACTTCTTGCTAACCGCAATCCGGCCAAAATGGCTTCATACTCTGCCTCATTATTGGTCGCTTTGAACTCGAAGCGAATGGCCTGCTGAACCTTAAATCCCTCCGGGCTAATCAATATGACCCCGGCTCCACTAACATCCGAAGTCGACGAGCCATCTACATACAAAGTCCACGACGCATGAGCTGCTTGATCGCCCGACACCGAACTCACTACCATTGCACCATCATCGGTATCGGGTTCGGTAAACGAGCACTCTACTATGAAGTCAGCTAACGCCTGACCCTTAATGGCAGTCCGAGGATGATAGTCTATGATAAACTGAGTCAACTCCATTGCCCAAGCAGAGAGGCGTCCCGACAAATCTGGCTTATTCATGATCTTTTTCAGCGGCTGATCAGTGTATACTACCACCTACCTCCCTTGGAAATAATGCCTTAGCTTCCTGCTTGCTATGACAAGTGCATAAGCGAATTTTTCCAAGTTGGGGTATCTGGTTTCGGCATCCTGAAGCACATGGCTAACATAGTAGACGGGGCACTGCCTGCCCCCTACTTCGCGAAGTAATACAGCTCCCACCGCCAATGAACTCGCCGCCAGATACAGGTATAGGGGTTCCGAAGGAATGGGCTTCACCAGAAGTGGAGCTGAGGAAAGATACCTCTTGATTCCTTGGAACGCGTCTTCACACTCTGATGTCCATTGGAAGGTCTTTTCATTCTTCGGCCCTTTCAAAGTGTTAAAGAAGGGTAGACACCGTTCCGCCGATTTTGACATGAACCTCCGAAGCGCAGCAATCCTACCAGTCAATCGCTGTACGTCTTTGAAAGATTGGGGAGACTTCATGTCTAAAATGGCACTGATCTTTTCCGGATTAGCTTCGATCCCCCTCTTGCTGAGCAAATACCCCAGAAATTTACCCGAACCAAGTCCAAAAGTACACTTGGTAGGGTTCAGCCGAAGCTTGTACTTTCTGATCGTCTCAAAGCAGTTTTCCAGATCATCCAAATGGTTCCGAACTCCCACGCTTTTGACGATCATGTCGTCCACGTATACCTCCATGCTTCGACCCAGTAACTTGGCGAACACATAGTTCATCATTCTCTGATATGTGGCTCCCGCATTTAGCAATCCGAACGTCATTTTCTTGTATGCGTATATTGCTCGATGCGTGATGAACGCCGTCTTCGGCATGTCCTTCTTGTCCATGGAGATCTGATGATATCCAGAGAAAGCGTCCATGAAGCTAAGCATGTCGAAACCTGATGTCGCATCAATCAACTGGTCGATGTGCGGAAGAGGGTAAAAATCCTTCGGACAAGCCTTATTCAGATCGGTATAATCTATGCAGACTCTCCATTTGCCATTCTGTTTCCGCACTAGCACCAACATTTGCTAGCCACTCGGGGTAATCAATTTCATAAATGAAATCCGCCTTTAGCAGTTTGGCGATCTCATCGTCAATGATCTTTTGCCTATCAGGAGCGAAGATCCTCCTCTTCTGACGGATAGGCCTCCTAGAAGAGTCGATACACAGCTTATGAACCGCCACCGACTTATCGACCCCAGGCATGTCAGAAGGCTCCCATGCAAAAATGTCCGCATATACCCGAAGTAGCTCGATTAGGCTTGTTCGAAATGGCTCTATCAACCCTGCGCCTATCTTGATCAGCTTATCGCCCTTTCCAACAATCAATTCTACCTCCTCTGTCTCTTCAGCAGGCAACGCAAGGGGTTCGGAATTTCCCTCGGTGAACGGCTCTACTTCTATAGCCATTGTTTGTTTCTGCTTGCTGACCCCAACCGCCGAGGATATCAACGAATTCCGATAACACCTGCGTGCCATGTCTAGATCACCCTTTACCTCACCGACCCCCTCCGAAGTCGGGAACTTAATTTTGAAGTGACCTATGGAGGTAACAGCCTGAAGTGCAGCCAAAGTGGGTCTACCCAGAATGGCATTATAGGCCGAATCTACCTGGACCACAAAAAATCTGACTATGACTTCTACCTGCCTCGGTGCCGTACCAAAGATAACCGGCAGTTCCACGGTTCCGGACACGCGAACAGGATCATTGCTGAAGCCATACAACGGAGATTCCTGACCCACCTCCATCCTTGCTCCCCCCAGGTCTAGCCAATTGTATGCATGAGTAAAACAATATGTCGACCGAAGATCCATTATCGATCATTATTCGCTTCATATCCATGGATCCGACCTGGGCTGTGATGGCCAGCGCCCCTTCATGGGGATCAATTGGTTCCGAGGGGTAATCCTCCTCGGTAAATGATATTACCGTGTTGAGAAACGGTCGATCTCTAGCCGAAGGTCGTTCCGAAACCGATAACACGCATCCATCAGGCCACTCCTCTTTCTCCCAACTTTCTTCCCGAACGTTCCTCCAGTGATGACATCAACACAATTTCGTGGAGGGTTCGGTGGAGGTGGTGCCTCGAGGCGTCTTTCTCGGTTTGACCCTCTTTGGCCTTCTGAACTGGAATTCTGCCGACCTACTACATACTGAACCAATTCACCATTTTGGATTTTCTTCTCAATTAAATCCTTCAGATTGTAACAATCTTCCGTACTATGACCAGATGTCTGATGATATTCACAATAACGATTAGGGTTGCCCCGGTGGGATCGGGTAGTGGTTGGACAGGGTTCAAACGAAGGCTGATCTCTGATCTCTTCCAGAATCCTCGTCCGATCTGTAGTGAGGGGGGTATACACCTTATTCACATTCTTCTTCGGGTAAGGTGGTTTACCTCCTGTATTAACCCCACCTTGACCGCCTCCCGAGCTAGGTCCACCATAGAAATTGCCTCTTGGCTGGTTGCTAGGCCGAGGAATATGGTTCCTATCTTTCTGTTTCGTACTTTCTTCATTCCGATCTTGAGGATTTAAGCTTTTATAGGCTTCTTCTATGGTAATGAGTCCTTCAGCTCGACCATAGGTTTCAGCTAAATCCATTGGGGGGTTGAGAATGAGGTCTTTCCACAAATCTTTCGACTTCGCAGCATCCAGACCCGTTGTGAAAAACCCAACTGCTTGTTGTACATTCAAACTGGTCACGGTACCAGCCAAGTCTCGAAATCTTTTCACATACTCACCCAAACTCTCACCCGATCTCTGTTTTACTTGGGTTAGAGCAGTGGTCAGCTTTCCTCTCTTCTTATTGCTCCCAAATCGCGCATGAAACTTATTACTTAGATCTTGCCACGACCCGATAGAGTTCGGGGGGAGAGACACCATCCATTCTCGAGCTGACAGCTTCAGAGTTGTGACGAACATGTGGCACTTAGCAGCATCCGGATGATCATAATAATTCATCACTTGATTATACCCGTGAGTATGATCATAGGGATCACCAGTACCATCGTAAGAATCTAGGGGAGGCATTTTCTTGGTCTTGTCTGCTTTGACCTGCTCAATCTCCCAGGTGAAAGGTGAATTTGACGTGTTCGGCAACTCTTGGGCCTGAACCACTGCGGCTAGTTTTTCTTCTAACTCAGCCATCCGAATAACAACGGGATCGGTTTCGCTCCTTCGGGGTGGCGACCGAGGCCTGCCACCCAATCCGGATCCCCTCCTACCAGCATCATTTCCGTCCTGAGAACGGCCTACCCGCCTGTTCCGGTCCGGAGTGCGGCTCCTAGGCCTGCTTCGGTCGTGCGAGCGGCTTCTGTGCCTTCTACGATCTGGGGAACGGCTTAGACGCCTGCTCACCAGGCGCGAGGGGCTCTGACGCCTGCTTCGAACTGAGGAACGGCTCTGACGCCTGCTCCGAACTGGGGAGCGGCTCTGACGCCTGCTCCGAACTGGGGAGCGGCTCTGACGCCTGCTCCGAACTGGGGAGCGGCTCTGACGCCTGCTCCGAATTGGGGAGCGGCTCTGACGCCTGCTCCGAACTGGGGAGCGGCTCTGACGCCTGCTCCGAACTGGGGAGTGGCTCTGACGCCTGCCCCGTACGGGGGAGCGGCTCTGACGCCTGCTCCCTACTGGTTCGGAATCATCTGAACGGTTAGTCCTGGACTGATTCCGATCAGTTTGCTGTCGGCCAGAAGGTCGGCTCGATGAAACCTCCTCCTGTCCTTCCAACCTAGCCAATTGCTCAGCTATCTTCCGCTGTTGCTGGCGTAAGGCCTCTATCACTTCCTGGTCCTTTGTCCTCCGCTGGGACAAGATCCATTGCCTTTTGTCGCCATGATCGGCGTTGCTGCCGGAATGAACAAGGGTTTGAGCTGGGTTGGCAGCCATATGAGTCGAAGGCTCTGGCGTCTGTTGGTTAGTGTGAAACAGACGACGACGAACGGGGGCGGATTGGACTTGTAAAGGCGCCCTAGTTCGACCCCTTGGTCCCAATCTCTCCCTAGCCGACGACCTGAGTCGATCTAGAACCGACCTACGAGTCGGTGTATGGGAATCAGCTGATCTCTCTCCTCCATTACGATCCGTATTCACCATATCTGTTTTCTAACTTTAACTGTGATTGAGAACTAACACTAACGGCCCTCCTTCTAGCGCCAATGTTAACGCCAAGATTTGGTCACGCGCTTCAATCACCAAGAACACGTTAATCCTGCACAATAACGGAATCACACTGAGAGTTCCGGGCGGTTTTGCCGCCGGGGGATAGCTCAGGCGTGAGAATTAGTGTAGGCTTTCTCAAGGTTTGTTAACAATGGAGGTTTGCAGTTTAGTGTTTTATTTTTGCATTACCTTTGAAATGTAGAGGAAAGCCTTATATATACATTCCCACTTGCCATCATCACGCCAGGTCCCACTTGACAATATAAAGCATACGTCCCATCAACCAAATCATAATAAATGCTTTAGTCAGAATATAAGTCAACTTAGTTAAGAGATAACTTCCTTAACCAAATTACTTCTCTGCATCCCGAACGCACACCCCGGGTCGGATCTAGCACATCGGGTCGGGAGTCCCGAACCCAGAACCCAACAATTGGTCTATTTCAATCCAATTTAATGCTATTCCTTCTTCATTTGCAGGAGCTGTTTGAAAAGAAGCTACCATGGCAAGCTCTAGTGCAGATGAGGCTCCAGTCAAACAAGAGTTCTCTCTTTCTGGCTTTATTTCATTTTCATATGGTGAAATTTTAGTAGTGGGGCAAGATTACCATATTTTTATATTTTGGAATTAATTTGATTGGCAGGGTAAGTATATTGCAGTGATAGTCTGCTGGCTTTTAGGCATTGGTTGCCTATTTTCGTGGAACAGTATGCTGACAATTGAAGATTATTATGTTAACTTGTTCCCGGTAACAATTATACATCTCCGGCATTTGAATTTGGATCTCAGTATGGTTTTTCTTTGATGATTTGATTTTCTTAACATCATACTTCTTGGAGCAGCATTTAGTTGTAATAAAACCTTGTGCCCCCCCCCCCCCCCCCCCCCCCCCCAAAAAAAAAAAAATTACATTTGTGTACAACCTGTTTGGTTGTAGACCCCATTATGGTCTTAACGTCAAGCAGTGTTGTTGATTACTTAAAACTATCGTCTATCAGTGAGCACCAGAAAGCAAAATTGATCTGACATGAATGAATCAAGCTTCAATTCATCTTCTCTTATGAAATTCAATGATTCCATTTAGAATCTCGAGGTGGAGTCCCTATTTCTGTAAGAACATTAGGGCATTACGCTAATAACCATATAAGGTAATATTATACACGTCAAACTTACACAATCAAGGATTTCATTGGAATCTTGGATTCTAGTTAGATCTGTTTTTTTGTGTTTATGTTTGTTGTTGTTGCAGAAATAAACTGCATTAGCGAGTTGATACTGATTTGATCGAAAGTTTCTTTACAGCAACAGAAATACCACCCCTCGAGGGTCCTTACTTTGGTATACCAACCATTTGCTCTTGGAACACTTGCGATACAGGCATACAATGAGGCAAAAGTTAAATACCAGGCGAAATCTATTTGGATACTCTCTATTCTTCATAAGTACTCTTTTGGTTCTTGTTGTAAGTACTGTTGCATTGCAGTCCTTAGATATATGTACCTTGTTACCAAGTCATAAATGATTAAGTCTGCCTTAGGTGGATCTGGCCACATCAGGGAGAGGAGGAATTGGAACATTCATTGGAATATGTGCCATTAGTGGTGCTTTTGGGGTTGCAGATGCTCATGTTCAGGGGTGGAATGGTTGGAGACCTCTCATTCATGCTACCTGAATTAATTCAAGTTGGTACCTTTCTGTTTGCATGACCCATGCTTCTAGCTTTTTGCTCTATGATATCACTCATCTGGTTCTAATATATCTAATAATTTCAATTGTGAATTAATATTTTCAGTCGTTCTTGGCTGGTGGTGCTGCATCAGGGGCTATAACGATATCCGGTCTGAGGTTAATAACTAAAGCAGCATTTGAGAATTCAAACAATGGTCTTCGAAAGGGAGCCAGTATGTGTACGCATATTTTATTGCATAATCATCATATACCAATTGACATTTGCTGCTGTTTGTCAAGGTTAAATAAATCTCCCTAATAAGTAATATTTTTGTAAATAGAAATAAACTGAGGGTTTTATTTCATACAACCTTAATTCCAAAATATAGAATCAAATTAGGCAAGTGATCATATATTTTAGAAAGGAGGGAGTTTTTAGCTAATATACTGAAAGTATGGCACAGAATTGGCTGAAAACTGGTATAACATATGCTCTCGTTCTGTTTTCATTCTTTATGAGTATTTTTTATTAGAGAGCTGAATAAGGGTTATATTTTTTTAGCTAGTTGATAACACTTCATTTTTATTCTTTGAGATTTGTTTCCAAACAATTTTTTTTCTTCTCATTCTCGTGTTCTTCATATTCTCCTGATAAGTCCCAAAATGATTCTTTCGATGTGTGCCTATTGCAGTCTTGTTCTTTGTTATCTGCAAGATATTTGAGCTGCTCTGCGTTTTTCTCTATGCCTTTGTTTTCCCAAAACTTCCAATCATTAAGTACTACCGCTCAAGAGCAGCCTCTGAGGGATCCAAAACTGTTTCAGCTGACCTTGCTGCTGGAGGCATTTATTCGCAACCAGGACAAAGGGTATCTCTCTTTCACTTTTTATACTGATAAATCTTCTATTGTTATTAATACAGGATGAAGAAGATCCCAAAAATATGGAGCGATTAAGCAACAAAGAGCTATTAATTCAAAACATAGATTATGCAATTGATATGTTTCTAATATATGTGCTGACATTGTCAATTTTCCCTGGATTCTTGTCTGAGGACACTGGAAAGCACAGTTTGGGTGGATGGTAAGTGTATTTACACTAAAGGCTTACTATTTCATATCCTTGATAGTCTTCTTAAATTCTTGCTACGTAATTTATGTAGAGCTAACTTTTGAATTTGTGTCGCCCTGATTAGATCTAATATTAAACGTTTGTCAGGTATGCGATTGTGCTGATTGCCATGTATAATGTGTGGGATCTCATTGGGAGATATATTCCACTCTTCAAATGCATAAAGTTGGAGTCAAGAAAAGGACTAGTGATGGTTATTCTGTCTCGTTTCTTATTAATCCCTGCATTCTACTTCACAGCCAAGTATGGTGACCAAGGATGGATGATATTGTTGACATCCTTCTTAGGGTTAACGAATGGTTACCTCACCATTTGTGTTTTTACTTCTGCTCCAAAAGGCTACAAGGTTCGTTAATTTCATTCATAATGATTGAAATTGAAATTAGAACTTTTCAAACTTTGAATCAAAATCTCACCAGAAATTTATAAATTTGTTGTTTTCTAGGGACTGGAGCAAAACGCCTTGGGGAATATTCTAGTGCTGTTTCTGTTAGGTGGTATATTTGCTGGGGTGACTCTTGACTGGTTATGGCTCATAGGCAAAGGCTGGTGAGGATCAATTTTTGTCTTAATATGTTGTCAAGGGTTTAATTTCTGTAGTTTACGTTTGCCTAGAATAGGAAATAAGTACCACAATAGATGTTGATTCTTTTGAGTGATGGAAAAAATTGAAAGCATTCCTACTTGAGGGATGTATTGGCCAAAGGGTTGGTTGTTTGAATGGTGAATTCATGTACAGGTTTTTCTATTAGTTCAGCACAGTCATGGATTGTATCTAATGTGTTTTGTACTTGTATTTAAAAATGCTACTACTATTTGTGAAACATAATTTCTTGAGCTGAATCATCATCATCCAAGATCTTTCGCAAGTTGTTTTACTAACATAAAAAGTTCTGAGTGGGCTTCCAGTTCCTGTTATTTATGGTCAAGCCGTCAAGGTAATGGTTAAGGCCGTGTAATTTAAAATTTAAGTAGGCTGTCTGGGCTTGGTTGCAATTTGCAACACAAGGTCGTCTTGCTTTTGGTTCCAGATACGATGGGTCACATTGCCCTTGTAGCAATCTTTTCTATTTTTGTTTTCTCAAATAAGTCGAGGGCAATAAAAGAATTAAAAAGTTCGTGGATCAAGTATTCGACAAACAATGTTTGGGGACTAAACTCGAAAATGACGATAAGTTCAAAGACGTCTGAAGAGGTTATCGCAAAAAGTTAAAATATTTACGGAGGAGTATTTGGATAAAATAAGATACTCCTGCACCCAGAAGAAAATGTTACCAAGGGGCTTAGAAACCAGGACGTTATACAATTTATTTTTAATAGGTTAAGAAATGAGGTTGCAAAATTTGATATATAGCATGAACCCATCCATGTCAAAAAGATGGAAAAATTACAAATTGGATTCAAATTATTGGTTCAACCCGTTCTCACTACCAAGTGCCAAACACACGAGAGTAGAGTAGTAGCCGTAGGTAGCTAGGTCATGACAAACATTCAACCGCGATTCTCTCCCTCAACCATGTGGACAATTATTATTATTATTATTGATTTGTTTTATACTACTATCAGCGATTGTCTTACTTCGATAATAGGAGTATCTTAATCAAATCGTGTTTGGATCTTAACTTTTGTCATAACATGAGTGTTAACAATTAATTACTACTTATTAGTATAAATAAAGTTAGATATTCAATACACCTACGAGACCAACATACTCCAGAGAGAGTCCCTGGGGAATTTCTCCCTCGAGATTTACACTAGCAGTAACAAAAGGCTCAAAACTTTTAGATACTATTCCTATCGGTATCCGGTATCCACGAAACAAAACAGACTGTAGTCTGAGAATTTCAACTTGAACGTACGTACAGGCACAGCTCTCCTAACTTAGAAAACTTTATTTTTTAATCATTTCTTCGAACAGTTGGATCAGCCTTGTTATTATTACTTGTTGAATTGGAGAGTCAAGATTTTATGATGATGTTCATACTTTGGCTATAGAAAATGTCCAAATGGCAAAAAAAGTGAAGGAAAAATATATTAGTTGGTTAGGTAAACCAAACAATTTTCAAGTAGCTGGTAAGAATTCCTCCTACTCCATATCAGAACATGACTAAGTCTGTAATTTACATTTCGGGGGGGCAAAAAGACAAAAAAGACCCCTCTAGCTCCATAGATCCAGGCTATTCCCATTTGTCATCTAGCTTCACGTGAACTGAACCAAACCCCCCGACATCACAATTCACAAAACACCAAAATAGCAGGAGCCAGGAGGGTGGGTTACGTGAAGCAAAGGAAGGAGCCAAATGTGTGACGTTAGACAAACAGAGAAAATAAAATGATCAAGGGCAGAATAGGTATTAAAATATGGGAAGAGAGAGAGAGATGATGTAAAATGGACGAGGAAGATGAAGCGTAAGCCTTTTCAAACTGGAGGGAATCGACGGCCAAGGGCATGTTCTCTTGGTCAGGGCTGCACCTGGACTCGTGGGGTGGGTGCGCACTGTACATGATGGCGCGCAATACAGCCGACACAGTTGGAATGTAGGCAGTCTTGTTTCTGGCCAGCAGCCACGTCAGGCCCATCAGCTGGCAGTCCCTGTTCAACATCTTCCTCGCCCGGTCATCGTTACCCTCAGCTTCGTCGTCGGGATGAGGGTGCCTCGTTCCATTCTTGCCCTCTCCCTTCAGCTGTATTCATAAATAAACATAGCAAAAAAGAAAAGAAGGAAAGAATAAGTGGAAGACCTAGTTGTTTGTAGATAAAAGGTTAATTATTCATTATTCATCTGATAAAAAGTATATACCGACTGTTTTTGAAATATTATCGTAAATACATATATACACAATATATATATATATAGGCATTGTTACCACCTTGCCAATTTAAACTTTTCTTAGTTATTTGTTTTAATCTTTAAATTGTAACATTCTGGAAAAAAAAAAAATAATTCTGGAGTACATCTATGAATTTTTTTAAATATTCATAGAAGTAGTTCAAGTCCAAAAAGGGTCAATCAAGCCCAAACAATGAAGTTAAGTTCAAGCCGACAAAAATATAAATTTTCTAACAAACATTCAAAGATGATAGGAATTTATAAAAAGTAGTTCCCATTCATTTTATACATGTATTCACACGTACAAATTCAAAGAAACCTTGCGAGTCAATTAATTAGGTAGAAATCAAGCAAAATGGAACCAAAAAGCAAAAAGGAAATTGCAAAAAAGTAAACGGGAAAGCTGACCTTTTGCAAAGCACCAAGACACTTTGTACAACCGGCGTAAGACGAATTCCGGCAGTTATGCTCCAAATTCCTCACGGCAGCAGTCGGTGTCGCATTTCGAGCAGTCCCCGAGACGTTGAAAGCGGCGGGGCAGCTCAGCGAGCTGATCTGATGAAGCCGAATGCCGCAGAAGCATAAAACGGCGTCGCACGAGGAGTTTGGCTGGGGAATGTGAATGTTACGGCTCTGCAGCGACGTCTGTAGCGAGTTTACGCATTTCTGCGAGTCATCCGGCATCATCGGAAGGTCTGACGACGCCGGAGGGTCTGCGGATACCTGCAGAGCTGATCGTGCATGCGCGGCAAACAACCAAGCCGCGAGAACCGGGCAGCAGCGGCTCCGGTCGAGGTTCTTGCCGCAAGCAGCGTTGACGCCGCCAAATAGCTCGGCAGAGAGGTCGAGGCGGCATGTTTGGGCTTGGGTCTGAACTGGGAATGCCGGGACTGTGTTAGGAGACTGATAATCTCCGGGGTTCAAAGGTTGTGCCGGTTCGGAAAGCAAACCCGCGAGGGATTGATGGAAGATAGAGAAAAGGAGGACGGAAAATATCAAACAGGTAGATACATTGTTCTCCATTGTAATTTTATCCACAACGACTCTCATATTCATGTAAATGTAATGTATAGTGTTTAGTTTCAGGGAAAGGCAAGGAAAATGGGTGGAGACGAAATTACTTGGAAATTGGAGATAGAGGGGTAAAAATTGGACGACGCCTTTGAATCTTGTCACACTAATAATCCTTTTTTCAGTCTGAGAGACATAGGAGTATCTTTTCTCTGTTGAAAGAGATGAAACATAAAGAGTGAGTGAGATATAGAGGTAAAATCTTCTGTGTCTAGCTTGCTTGTTATATAGAATGGATTATTGGGGATGTGTAGGACTAGGATATGTACGAGGCTCCATGGTTCATGAAATATATTTTACTGTTTTGGTTGGGTTAATTTAATTTTTGGTTGTGTGATATGAGGGAGAGAGAGGAAAGTTTAGAGTGGGGCCAAGGAGAAAGGAAAAGATTCTTTGGGTAAGAAGAGAGAGAGAGAGAAAAGAGTCGGAGAGAAAGCCCAAAATGATGAGAGGACTCCTGCGTGCCTGCCTATCTGTCTCAGGATTTGGCAGCGTGTCAAGTCTCTTTCTTTTTCATTCTCTCTCTCTTTCTCTCACTCAATCACATACGGGGGTGGTTCTCTTTTATCTCCCATCCTCTGTGTTTTCGACCTCTCCGATTTCTGAATATTTTCTTTTATTTATACCAAAAAATTAAACTCTTTTATTTTAGATTTGTAAGGTATCTTCTTTCTTTAATCTTCTATTTCTTGTATGGGATTTTAATACCACTTATACTTTCTCAGTTAATATTTCATATTTATTTCGAAAAAAATTGAGCAGTTAATGGTTACATAAAAATGAAAATTCTTTTCTAAGGTAGACTTTTGTCTAGACCACCTGCTCCTCCGATCCGGAGCCTAGTCACAGACCTTAGAAAGAAAGGAAGAAAATAAACAAATAAATAAATAGTTTATTATACTCTCTCCCTGTAAACTAAAACAATAAAGTAAGGACAGGGAGGGTATCTGAGGAATTTGATTATACTCGGCTGAACTCTTTCAAGCAAGTGTTTGTGTGTGACTCATTTGTTTGTTTGGCTACATTATAAGATACCTTCCCTTCCCTTCCCTTCCCTTCCCTTCCCTCAATAGACAATAATTAGTAGTGCAGCTAGCCCGCCCATTATCCTCTTATTTTAATTTCGTTTACAATGAAATTTTGGAGATCACTTAAAGAAATGCAATCTGGCGATAAGAAAATTAGGACAGGTACTACTGGTGGAGTAGTCTCAACTGTGGTTAGCCAAAGGTGACGTGGCATCAAAAATCATCTGATGTGTAAAATATTGCTGACATGGCATATGATGTGACATTTCATGTGTAAAATTTTATTTTTTTAAAAAAATAATTAAATTTAAAGCACAAAAAAAAAGAATAGCCAATTTAATCTTTTTTTTTACAAAAAAATATATAAAAAAAAATAAAAACCCAAAAAAAAAACAAAATAAATAAGTCAATGAACAATATAAACCAATCATAACATCGACCCATGCCCCTTCCCATTCCCATGCTTATCGTTTGTCCCTCTCGCCTTTCCCCTGTCCCACGACATCACACATGTTCGCTCAACAACATCTGCATCACTAGTAGCGGAACTTAGGCATGGGCGGGAGCAGCCTTGCCCCGATTCGATATTTTTTAAAAACATTTGGCCCCTTCCGATACGAATTGTTGGTTCCGCCCGTGTCGACCACTGATTTAAAAATCCTCATCACTATCAGCAAACTCTTCTCTCCCAAATAACAACCTAAAACCTCCAATTTCACAATCAAAATAACAATCTTCACTTCAAAAATCTCAACCAAGACCACCTTTCAATTTGGTAGCAACAACAATCTCATTCCAATTTTCTATTTCTTCACTTCGTCTACATCCCTGCTCTCCCATCAATTTCATCCCCAATAGTAGATAAACCCTAAAATTCACAAAAATATAGATCTCACCCCTAATTTTGATTTTAAATAATTTTGGTTTAATTTCAATAGATTGCTTTTGGCCGATCTGAGATAACCAAAAGGACAATTAACACTCTGTTTCTGAGTAATAATCATGATAAAGATAGAAGTGAGTAATAATCAAAAGAATAAATGCGTATTACCTGAATCTTCTTTTCATTTTGTTTAATAATATTAGAGAAAGGAGGAGAAAACCAGGGGAGGGGGATGGGATGGGAGACAGGAGGAGAGTGATGGTTGGGGCTAGGTCGGGGGATGCGAGGGGGGAAGGGAAGGGGAGAGTCGGACGATGAGAGAGAGGGTCTTTTTTTTTTTTCTTTTTTTCTTTCTTATCTTTTTTGTACTTTAAATTTTATTTTGTTTTCTAAAAAAAACCAGTTAACACATCAGATAACATGATTAATTCCATATCACCGTCGGTTAACTACAGTCCGTCGATTAACTACAGTTAGGACCTTGGTTAAAATTTGAATACTTTTGATAGTTATATAAAAGTTCAATAAAAAATAATTTATACTTTCTTTTTCTTTTCTTTTTAATAGTTTGACAAAAGTTCATTCATTTTTTTCGATAATTAAGTCATTACAACAAAAAACGTGAATTTTCTTAATTTTTTCTAATGAATTTCTAAAAGAAAGAAAAAACAATGCAACTTTTAATTTTAGATAACTCCTCTAACCTTATAGCTATTAAAGTTTGTTAACTTTATAAATAAAAGTAAATTTATGGATTTAAAAATATAAGAATGTCTTATTTTAATTAAATGAGTCTAGTTATGTCAAATATATCCACTTATTTATTGCATTTATTTAGTCTACTTAAATTTTTAGATTACAGAAATCGACTCGTTTATTACACGAATTTACTTATACTTAACATTAACTTAGTTATGGGAACACAAATTGCTACCCTTATGCTATAATAACGGATAAATATACTTATGTATACCTTTTTTCATTGTAAAATTACATACGACACATTTTAACATAATAGGTTTACGGTTATAATTTTTTGTCTTGACATACAGTTTATTCAATATGCATGTTAATATTTAAAATGTAGCCAAACAAAAAATCCTTTTAATATTTTTAAGGCCAAGGATTTATACTTTAGGACAATTTTTTTCAGGTAGTACTATTATAAATTATAAATATATAGAATGAAAGAAAAAAGAAGGTTAAGGGAGAGGGCCTATATGAAAATAAAGAAAAAGAATGGGGTGCGTATTTGTTCACGTGCAAGAAGAAGAAAAATAGAGAAATGCATAGCGTCAGTCAGTCAATCAATCAATAAAAAATTACTGTACTGTTCTGGCAATTTATTTGGCAGTAAAAAGATTGATTGCAAAAAGCAAAACAACCTCTGGGTCTGGGGAGTCTGAACTGATCTGGACTTATTCCCAGTTTCCCACCAACTTTACTTTGTTTTACTGGGGAGGAGAAATATTAAACAATGAGTTTCTTTCGCTGACCTTTTTAAAGCTTTTTAGAGCTCTTTTCAAGTTTCGGAACAAGCTTCCTTCTGCATTATAATCGTTGATTGTGCCAAAAAAAAGTTGGTTTTAGAATAGACTAAACAGATCATTTACCCATTTGATTTGATATGATATTTAGAGAGAGAAAGATAAAGAGTAATTTAAAAGTGGTCTTTGGTATAACTGAGCATGAAATTTAGGTAGTTTCATTTCTTATATGGGGTTTTATTTTGGTTAGAGGAACTTACCGTTGAGGCAAGACAATGTGTTAGCTTTTCATATTGAAAACTATTTATTTATATTTTTGAAAAAAGTTAAGAGATTTAAACCTAATAACTTATATTTTAATAAGTTGAATTCAAAATATGTTCATTCAAACTTTATGTGTGCGCATATTATGGGCCGGTTGGCTCGGTTCCACAATGATTTATTTTTAAATGACGTATAAGTTAAAAATTAAAATAATTTATAAGTTATTTTAAATTATAATTTATAAATAAAAGTGTTCGACATCATTTTTATTTATAAGTTAGAAATTAAGAAGATAAGTTGTGAAAGTGCATGTTTGACTAAAATAACTTATAAATTAAAATGAATTGTAAAAATTACTAAAATAAAGGCAAAAGAGTCATTACATTTGGTTAAACTTATTTATTTTAAAATAACTTATAAGTCATTTTTTGAGAAACAAAAAATTGTTACTTCTCAAAAATGACTTATAAATTATTAAATAAACCACAGACAAATACCTAAATAGTAAAAATTATTTATAAGTTGGTTTGACAAACTTATAAGTAGTTACCGAATAGCCCCTATGTCAGATCATGGACTGACAGACCTAGGACATAGTTTTAGTGGCAATTTTTTCATATGTAAATAATTTTTTTATAATTATTAAGAAGGATGACAATATTAACAATATAAGATGGTAATGAGTTAATAAATAGTCTTACATTTTAAATACTTGGAATAAAGATACGTACTTCATAAATACCCTAAAAGGTTGTGTGTGTGATGCTCTCAGGTATATAAAAGTTTTAAATAAATATTCTTTCTGTTACACACAAAAAATCTCATTTATAAAATTTGTCAACATTAATAAGGATGAATTTACCTTTAAAAATAAGAAAAAGTTAATTTAGCAGTGGTAGTATGATAATAGAATTAAAAGAATAACATGAACTACTCATTTTGTAGAACAAAAATATTTAACAAATTGAACTCTTTTTTCTTTTTCTTTTTTTTGGGGGGTGGGGTGAGGGAACCCAGCATACAGAAAGAGTACTCAATCTATTGAATAACAGAAAAATATGTATTAGCTCCATTCATTATAATCTATTCTTGCATTTACATGTCCCATAACTTTTTAGTTATGCTTTGGTGGGTAAAACAATTCAACTTCTATATATTATGTGTTTGAATAATTATAACTACTTAAAATTTAAAATTCACGATCGATCAGTAGCCACTAAAGTTTAGAAAGGAGCAACAAAGAAATCATCAGAGTCCAACTTCTACAACACAACTGGCTGTTGTCTTCTTGTTACCAGAATATAATTAATGGACAACTTTGTAAGAATAGTATTTAATTGACTTTGTAGAAAAAGCATGCACTTATTTTGTTTTCTAAATTCTACATGCATTTCCAAGCAATCTTTCCGATAAAAAGCAAAACAAATGAGTAATTTAGATAACATATATAGAAAATTATAAGGAAGGGAGTGGGTGAAAAGTTTGAATGATTGAAGTGCCAGCTTTGGCGAAGCGAAGGAAGCAGCTTTTTACTTCCCACCACATCATAATTAAACCACTCATAGTACGTAGACTCCACTTGGCCGGAAAAGAAAATTAAATTAAATTACATTTAGAGCTAGATAGCTGGGAAATATAAGTATAAAGTTTTCCAGAGAATAGATAGATATATAGATATTGATCTAATTAGTTATGTGGGAGTTGGACTTGTTTTCTTGCACGTATACATTATTTTAAGATCGCGAGCTAATAATTTTTCAGTCTAGTGGTTATATATATATATTTATATATGCATGCATGCTCCTTTATTTTCTTGTCTTTCATTCGGAGATCATTAATGTAATAATGAAGAAAAAGGTTCTCTATGTGCGTGGAATTGGCACTATCAAGTGGAGTATAATAGTTCCTTGAAAAGGCATCAATAATTCCATGCATATATATAAATACTTTATAGTAAATTGTTTGCCCCTTATCATGAATATTTAGGTGTAATTTACTAGCTAGGTTCCGTTAGAGAAGGTTTCTTGATTACTTTGTTTTGTACTTCTGTTTGTTCTTTCTAATATGTTCTCCATTTACAAAAAGAATTTAAAATTTGTCACAAAATTAAAAAAAAATTTAAATTTAGTTTTGTTCGGTGTTTACTTCTAAATTTGTTAAATGTTTAGTTTAATAATATTGACATGATAATAAATTGCGATATTAATATTAATACATTATGTCATCTATATTACTATCTAAAGAAATGAGAACCTTTTTAGAGCAAAAAAATTGACCAATTAAAATCTTTAGACTCTTTTTATAGTACAGATGGAGTATAAACTTCTTTTTAGAAAACAGGACATACCTTGCAATTTCTGTAAAATAATACTCCCTCCGTCCCAAATTAACTGTTTAGTTTTGACTTTTTAAAGTCATATTGACTATTTTTAAAACTAATTTTTGTACTAATTTTGACAAAATATAGGTGAAGAGGTTATAACTAAAATAAAGTATATACAATTTCCTACTAATACCAATTTTTATAATGTTAAAAAATATATTTATATATGCTTAATTATTAATTTTAAAAATAGTTAATTTGATTAAAAAAATTCAAAATTAATCAATTAGTTTGGGACGAAGGGAGTATTCCCTTGCTTCAGGTTAGGGATATAACGGGGGGCAGTGTTGGTCCGATTTAGGAAGTTTGTTTTGTTTAGCTTTATTTTGAAAAAGCAGACTGGGCCAAGCCGTTATCAAAATAATTACTTTATAGGAGCCAAGGCTAGGAAGAACCAAAAAAACAAATGGATCAATAAAGGCTAATATGGTGGGGCAGGGTGGTTTGGATTGACAAGCCGGGCCGGTTAAGTCAGGTTCTAGGTTCATATATCACAACCCAGTCCAACTCTATAATCTTTTCACGTGATATTTTTGAAGGATAACAGAAAATTAGCTTGCTAAGCTCCGAAGTCCAAACCAGCCAAACTCTCATTTTCAAAGGGAAGTAGTAGTAATATATAGAATGATTAGTGGGTGGGCCGAGAGTAAAAAAAGCCTAGCACATCTGATCATGGCAGAGTAATATAGGCCCTACTTCTTATGCTTAACTCGGTGTAGCCCAAGTTTAATGAAATTGTAATTTTTGTTGTGTGCTAAATATTCTTTATTTAAGGGGTAGTTGAATAAATAATTGTATAGTTTCGCTTGTGTTTTTGAAATTTAATATGTCTTATATTTGATTTCAAAAATTAAATTGTATTTTTAATTTTGAAACGGAGGAAGTATCAATTAAAAGTTATTTATTTTGATCTTTTTATAGTAATTTTTAAATCTCTCCCATTGATAATGCTAAAAGCTACTTCTTCCTTCTTCGGTTTTTATTTATTTATTAAATCTTTGACTTCTCTGAATGCGAGTATATATATTTGTACTAGTTAATACGCCTATAATATTTGTACGGAAATGTTAGTCAATAACTTGAGTTCGTCTTAATTTACACCCAAAAAAGGATGGTGCATTTATATTTTATACTACTAGATAATGTGGTCCATTTCATTCCGAGTGTCCCAACTTAATGACCAGAAAAAGGGAAATAACTTTAGCACTTCCTGGCGTGGCATAGTATTACTACTCCCCCAGTCCCCCTTCTCCTTCAAATGATGATTACTAGGCACTAGCTAGAAATGGAAATGGATGTCAAGACAAAAACACACTTTTTGAGAAAAGGATTTTTTTTTTCCGTTGCTAATTGTCGAATTATGATAAGAAAAGGATGAGGAAGAATAGCAATAATGCAACTTCTGATGAACATGAAAAACAAATAGCAAACACATTATTGTTATTAATTCACACAAATTAACTAGCTACTCCTACATATTATTATATTTCAAAGCTAGGGAATACAAAACCAACTATAGATCTAAATGGACCATACCCATACCCTAGAAGGAAAAAAAAAATGGTCCCATTAATTCCCATTGATCATTTCAGACAATACTTACATAAAATCCTCGAAGTCTAAACTCTCGGGAATTTCAAACTTAAACATGTTGCTGCAAAAGCTGTCTCTCTCATCCTCAGTGCTGCTGCTGCTGCTGCTGCTGCTGCTGTTGATGAATGTGGATGACGAATTCAAGGGCGTGGGGGTCGAGCTTGATAAAGGCGTCGATAAAACTGAATCAAAGTTAAAATCCTGGCTGTTGTAATTCATCACTTGTGAGGCCGAATTCTCTGATGCATTTGTCGTCATTTGATCAGCCATGCAATGGCCATAATTTGGTAGGGCAACAGTATCTACACTTGAGGATGTTACATTTTCTTGGAAATTTAGGAAACCCAAGTTTGTATGAAATTGCCCAATGTTCCCTGCCATAAGTTGTGCTTGATTTAGAATGCTCGACGGAATTTCTTGAGTAGGAGTTTGGAACAGGCTGGATTGGTTTTGCAATTGTCCATTGCAAAGTTGAAGTTTTTGTAATAATACTAATAAAAATTCGGGGTTTTCGTGACCGGATGATAATAGACTGGCAAGCCTCAACATTTCAGGATTTATCATGGTTTGAAGGCCGAGGAAGTTTGAAAGGTTGAGCTGAGCTGAGTCCATAATTGGTGAAAGGTCTAGAAAATCAAGGCGAGGGCTATGAGTCACTGGATCGATACCCATCCGAAGTAGCCTTTTCCTTATATGGGTGTTCCAGTAATTCTTGATTTCATTGTCAGTCCTTCCTGGCAAGCGAGCTGCAATGGCCGACCACCTAAGATTGAAAAAAAGAGATATAGATCTATTAGACTTTGTAAAGATAAAAGCCCTTATCTCTCTTACCTACGTAATAGAGTATCTGATACCACTTGAATTAGAGGTCATCGATCACTATATATAGCATTAACGAATAAAGAATAATTGTTAAAATTCTTACTTGTTCCCGAGAATGCTATGTAACTGGATTATGGTTTCTTCTTCTTCAAATGAGAATCTGCCTCTCTTGATATCAGACCTCAAGTAATTTGTCCATCGAAGACGACAACTCTTTCCACACCTTTGAAGCCCTAAACACATGGTTTAATAACAAAGTAATTAAAAGAACTCTATAGAAAAGGGTATTTTCGCTTATTTCAGTGATGAAAAAGGTTAGTTTATAAGTTGAGTTAGAGAAGAATGAAATTAGAGAATCATATAATATATGTACGTACCTGCGTTCTTCGGAAGCGTTCTCCAGTTACCAGGTCCATGGGTCTGAATATATTGCATGAGTTTGGAATCCTCCTCTTGAGTCCATGGACCCTTCTTGAGCCCATTTTTATCACAACAAGGTGATCTTCCCATTGGTGCTCCTACCCTTATCGATTTTGTAGATATATATTAGATGCAATTCGACGAGTGTATAAGTTAAAAACAAAGGCTATATACGAGAGTACAAAAGTGAGCTTTTAATTTGCAACAAAATGAGTGAGCTAGCTTGTAGGTCCTAACGACCAGATGACTTCTATTTATAGATGAGAAGCAAGTGTTACATGTTGAAGTCAATAGGATTTGGCGCCGGCCTCTCTCTGTCTCTCTTGTTACGTACTGTGTCCCCTGAGTAAATTGTAGAAAATTGATCAGAAAATGTTAATTACGGTTGGAATTATGGGAAAGGAATTAATAATTCAAAGCATCCTAATATTCAAAATAATTGGCAACAAGTTTAGTAATTTCAAAACTTGTTTTATAACTTGATGGAATTATGGAAACATAACAACTTATATCGAATATGTAAAATAACGTTATCTAACTAGCCAGTTAGGTCTTGAACATTTATGCAAACTGTAATTTGTTCATTAAAAAAATTATTTAGTTTTGACAACATATCGAACCATTTAATTAAAATTAATTTACAACCAGTGAATTAGCCACCTCATACTATATTGTTAGTTTCAAAGCTTATTTTATCCAATATTAGAGTTTGGTATGCATGCCAGTAAAATTTTATTGAATGGGGGTGACAAGTGGCGTATAACGAATGAGTTTGACCTTTGTATTTAGCCTATGAAAAATGAGACTGATTGGTCGGTAAAGGTAGTTAGATCCACTACGTACCAATTAATGATGAGGAAATGTCTCTTTGTTTCGTTGTTTGCTTTCTATATAGGAGTATACCTTTATCTTTCAGAATACATGCATATACATACATACATACATACATACATACATACATTTACCAGAACAACACATCTTCGATCTCCCCAAGTTTCTTTGTTTGTTTACGTACGCTTTCATCAGCATGCCATCAAATTCCAATTATCTTTGAGACCACCTTTTGAATATTATTATGGGTTTTCTTAACATGTGCCCTTAGAGCACATTTTAAGCTCCAACATCGAGGCGTTATATTATTTATTTATGCATTGGTATCAGCAATGCACAAATACAAATGCATTGGGATCAACAATGTTATTTTCAATGTATTTGTATTTGTGCATTGTTGATATCAATGCATAAATAAATAATATAATGTCTCGATGTTGGCGCTTAACATGTGTCATAAGGGCACATGTTAAAAGGACCCTATTATTATTAAGTGCAACGAATTTTATCACATTCGGCTTTTCTTTTCAATGGGCCAGGTCCGTAAGTGTGAAAAGCTTTTGGAAGATTATAACAAGAAAATAAGGTTGCGCAAATTCTAAATAGACATAATTAAATTTGAATTTGCATATAGCGCAAATGCTGTATAGCAGCAAAATATAAACATATCATCAAAACAAAATTAATTTTTTTTTTTGCTAATTTAAGCACACTCACACACTCATACCAAGGCTCGATCTCCCAACTTCATAGATAACATGGATTGAATAATACCACTCAGACAAAGGCCCTCGGTCATATCTTCTTTTTTCGTTGACCCCTACACTTTGTAAATTTATTTTAAGAAGGATGGTGGAAACATAATAACACACGCATCAAATACATGCATTAAATAAATGCATTTTAATTACTCTTCATCCCTCAAAATTTGGTTTGATTTGACTTTTTCAATCAAATTGATTACATTTGTAATTAAAATTTATACTACTTTTTTTTTTATTTTATAAATATAGGTAGATAAATTATAACCATGAGAAACTATATCAAATTTAATACTACCTCCAAATTTTTTGATTATGAAAATAAAAATAATTATGATTAATTTTTAATTCTTAAATTGGTCAATTTGACCTAAAAAAATCATACTAATCAAGCTAGTTTCTCATAAACAGAGGTAGTACAAATCTTATTCAACATATATCATTCGTTCTTTGAAATTAGAAATATAATTGCAAAAAATATATCAGTATTCAATCTACCTGGTAATGACATGTTAAAAATTTCTTGTGACTTTATAATCTAAAATAAAAAATATCTCTAATTTTAAACCGAACTAAATAATACACATATATATGTATAGTTTTGAAAATTTTAATCTAATAAACTGCGAAAAATAACATACATCTTCTATCTTTTCAAAATGATGTTACTATTTAATTTATAAAGTTGAATTTTTCACAGCAGTTCTTTTAACACGTGGTTATGTATTAGAAGCCATTATGCCTGCCGGGATTTGCTGAGGTCAGCGCATCAAGATCCGGCCAGGTACCCCTAATGCCAAGTGTCCTTCCTGGCTCTGAAATACACAAGTCAACTACAAGCTAGTTAGCGCTTACAGCAGTTTCTCACAACTTCTTTGAAATTTTTGATATCTATAAAATAAGAGCAGCCTCACAACCACTAATGCACATCTGGCCCAATGTTAGCCATTTATATTTGTGAACATAATTTTCAAAATCACAATTAGAAATAAGAAGAAAAAAAAGTCTCAAACCCTAAAATGTCCTTACTTGCAGAAATGGATATATATCATGATGTTGCTTTTCTTTCGTTAGAATTTCAGAAGCCAGGTAAAGCAAGAAGTCACTATTTGAGAAACACAACTTATAGTCGTTGAAATGCAGATGTTTATTTCATCCACCTCTATCTAACGATCTTGGATTTAATTTGGTCAAATATTACAATAATCATTATATATACATATATATATATATATATATATATGTGTGTGAATGTTTCTACGTACTTTGATATATATAGTACCTCAAGGTCAAAGAAGTGTTGCCTGCTTGCTTGCCTTATATTCTTACCATTAATCTATTAACAAATTTATATTCTAGGATAACTAATATATATATATATATGTGTGTATATATATATATATATATATGTGTGTGTATATATATAGAACGGATCAAGAGAATACTCTCTTAAATGACATATTCTTTTAACAACGGACCGAGCAACGGTTTGGTCCGTCGCCATAAGTCTGGTATGTCGTTATAATTTTTAGCGACAGACCCCATATAGTGACGGACCCGTCACTAAAAGCTATAGCGACGGACTGAACCTATGGTGACGGACCAAACCGTCGTCCGATCCGTCGCTAAAGAGGGTATGTTTGGTATGTCATTTAAGAGAGGGTATGCTCTTGAAATGCTATATATATATATATATATATATATATATATGTCAACTATTTATATCAAATATAGCTACGGGTTTAACTATTTTAAAATGTTACACATGCCACGAGTTAATTTGTGCATGCACTAAAACACATTAATAGTTTTTTTCCCCTGTTTGGAGTTCATTAGACAATCTCAATCTCCTAGCTAAACTATAAAAACATTAGGGCTTTCAAAAAGTATTTACCAGGAAATTAAATGGACACATATTAGATTAATGCATGTTGAATTCGACGAGTGCTTGATTATTGACTACTGAAGATTAAAAATGACACCAAATCTTTTCAATCTGTTATCATCGTGGCTGCAAAATCAAATCTGAAGCTTTTTCTAGAGGGTAGTGACGATAGTTTGTCAAAGAAACTAAAATCTATAGGGTTTGTTTACAGAGATACTAATTGAGGTAATTGCTTGTCGCAAATCTGGGGGTTGCTTGTGAATCGCTTGCCCTAATTTGCACCCACGTCATATATTTTGACTCCTTAAATAGTACTCCCTCCGTCCCAAATTAATTGCTCAATTTTGATCATTTTAAGTCAAATTGACTATTTTTAGAACTAATCTGTTTACTATTTTTGCTAAAATATAGGTGAAGAGATTATAACCAAAAAAAAGTATATACAATTTATTACTAACTCCAATTTTTATAATTTTAGAAATATATTTATATATGCTTAATTATTAATTCTAAAAATAGTCAATTTGACTTAAAAAGGTCAAAATTGAGCAATTAATTTGGGACGAAATGATATTATACATATTTGGTAGTGATCTGACTTAATGTTGTCATATTCTTGTTGTGAGGTGTTCAATACCCCCAACAAACTTTGAATAATAGTGTACATGCATGGTTTTCTTTATTATAGTACGTACCTACGTACTTCTATTTCTATATTTATATGTAAACATATCTAAATATTTATGTATATTTCACATATTTAGGCTTAATAGATTATACGAGATCAAAGATTGTGGATATGGTGGATTGTTGTTACTACCAAACGCAATCCGAAAACATTTTTTTTATATGTATACAGCGTACGTAGTTGTATATATATTTGATTAAGCATATATAGTAATTAAATATACTGTCATGAGTACTAAGCTGGATTAATTGAAGATTATATATATTATGAAGGAGATCGATTAATACTTTCAGTACCTTTGACATCGTAAGCAGTTGAATTATGTTAGATCGTCTCAAGTATATACGTTATATGGCTGCGTAGTGACATCATACATAGAGAATTCATGCATTAGGTTATGTACGTACTATATATCGTGCACATTTTACTTGTTACTCCCTCCATTCGCAAAAGTATGGATGATTAAAATTACAAATTTTTTTGTACTTAAAAAATGAGATAAAATACATAAAATAAAGAGTAATATATGTCATTTAGTAGAGTCTATTAGTATAAAAAATTAAAGTACTCATCACATTATATAATCTTGTATGACCACTAAGGATAAATTAAAAAAAAAATTACTTTTCTTTTCTCTATTTTCTTAATTATGTGTGAAAATTAAACTTTACTTATTCTTTTGGGACGGAGGGAGTATAATTTACAAGGCCTTATACACGTTGATAGTTATGAAGTCTAAGATACGTACATTGATCTGTCCAATAAATAGTTTTGATTGGAAAATTATTAAGCATTTTAGGCCTAGTTCACATTATGGTTATTGTCTAGTGATATCACTCAACCCATATTATCTATATTATCCATGAAGTTGGGAGTTGGGAGATCAAATCCCTCCAAAATGGCACTGGTGAGTATTGGCAAATCATTGGATTTGTCTCAGAGAAGGGTGCTAGGCTAGTTGGGGGGGAGGGCCAGAGGGCAAAGGGGGTTGTCAAGGGTTAGATTTGGGCGGGGGTTGTCAAGGGTTATATAAATGTATGGGGTTCTTAATGGAAATTGCAAAAAAAATAAATTTTGAATGCAAGTGAACATAAAATATAAAAAACATAAGAAAGAAAAATGCTTCATCTTTTTCAAAAATAATATAAAAAATGACATTTTGAAAATAATTCACGAAATCTTAAAATTTATGGTTCCTTGATAATATTTTAAATTCACAAAATCTTAAAATTTATGTTTCCTTGAGAATTTGTAAGCAAATAACGGTGTAACATACAGAAATAACTGCAATCGCCTTAGCTATATAAAAAATAAAACACCTATAAATTTTGACGGTTGAGTCGGAAATTAAGTATAAAATATATATGAGCCCCACAATTTGTCTCAATAAAATAATCTCATCTTCCATAATACAATGATGTCAAATCCCTCTCTCTCTCTCTCTTAATCATACAGTTTAAAAAATTAAAATATATTAAAACTGTAATCTGTTACAAAAGATGCAATGATTACAAACAACAAACTCAAATAGTACGTAATTCTTTCAAATAAAATAATAGATAATCATGAAAAGAGATCAATCGCAACAATAATGCTAGTGGACACTAAATAAATTCTTGAAATACAATTATATTCCAAAAATAATAATAAATTACGCAGATCCAAACCGTTCCTTAGCACGGACAACGGAAGAACAAGTCGTCATGAAAGCGCCATATCCAAATCTAAATAATCTATCTTCAACAATTCATGCACTGAAAAAAGTCTCACAAACAAAAAAAAATTCCCAAATGGAGAAAACAAAATCTTTCAAACGAAGAAAGTAAATTCTCCTAAGATATGAAAATGAAATCTCCTTACAAAAGAGAAAGAAACCAATTATCTCATAAAGAAAACAAATCCCACAAAAGGAAAAAACAAACTCCATAAAAAGAAAAAATAATTTATTAAATTAAAATAAGAGAGATCTAGGGGAGGGTAAGGAGAGCCCTCCCTCGTGCCTAAGATGAAAGTTAGGGTTCTTGACCAGAGAGAAAAGAAAAAAACAATTGAGGGCAACAACTTATATAAAAAATTATGGCAGAAGCTAGTGATGGAAAGAATCTTTAAGTTTTTTTCTCAATTTTATTTTTGTTAATATTGAGTAATGTCCAATTACCAACTTATTAATTTGTGAAAAAAGGAATATACCTTAGAAGATATCTAAATATTGTACCTCATAGAAGTAATACATCTATTTTTTAAGATTTTTTAGATAAATCCTACCATACAGATTTAAAAGAACATATAAAAATATTTGAACATATGAATTTTTATAAGATTTGTTGATCTCTAATATTAACTTTATGTTAATGAGAGTTCAATTAATCTTAGTTGTCAAAAAATATACTTATTTTATAATGTTATAATAATGGTGCTACACAACCTCAAATTAAATAAAAATTTACGTATACTCCTATTTTTGTATGATCTTTCTATCCGTAAGATTAAATTTTACTAAAAACTTAAGAAAAACTCATTTTATAAAACTAAGCTATATAACTTAGAGGGTATCTCCCGCAAGCCCAATTTAATTTTATTGCAACACTTGATAATTTATGTGTGCAAAGTAAAACTTCAAGAAGGCAAAAGCAGAAGAATTCCATGATTACTTGTACCACTATACTATTTCCGTTCCAAATTATAAGATTAATATTGACTTTTGAAAAATTAATTTTAAATATTTTTAAACTTAAAATAGAGATGAATTCATTAAGTTTATGTCAGTACAATGATAAATATTATAAACTATCTAAAAAGTACTACTAAGATTTGTTGTTTTAAAAACTTAAATAAATTATGTCAATTTTAAATTTAAAAATAAGTCAAATTAATTTTTAGAAAGTCAATAGTGATCATATAATTTAAAATGAAGGGAGTATTTGAAAATAGGAATTAGGATTCACCTATTAAGAAACAAGATGTGACGAGTAACATTAGATTAACCGAAAAATGCAAAAACTAAAAAATAAATGAAATCATGAAGTCCAAGAAAATTTTGACAAGAAAGGAAAATAAACCCAGAAGCAATATAGATGCACAAATTTTGTAAATTAAAAATTAAAGATACACTAATTTTGTAATTATTTTATCTATACACTGTTGTTGTAATTATTTTTAAAAATGTACTATAATATGTAAATGTCCCTATACTAAGGGGGCACATATTGGGCTCTGGAGATGTCTCCTAAAAGCCTACTGGGCAAATACGTGAGCTGCTAAAAGAGGTTTGGAATTGTAATTTTATGCAAATCTGGATAGAGAAATATATGTACGGAATTAGTTGAAGGAATGGTTGTAGTCTGGGCTTGGGCATCTTGGCCCACACCCGTTAAAGCAAAATACATTGTTTAAAATTTTTAGTATATGGGAATTACATAAATGCTACCTCCGTTTCCTAAACGGAAATTTACTTTTATGTGAACTATCACTTTTATTTTATTTCTTTTTTTACAAATATCTAGTTTTTATTTAAGACACTCTAATACTTTAGACATATTTTTAATAATAAATTTAATAATTAAATACTATCTCCATTTCATATTATTTAATCATTGTTGATTTTTTTAAGTTAATTTAAAAGTTTTTCTAAACTCAAAATTGACATAAATTCTTTTAATTTTAATCAATATGATAATGAATATTTTAAACTATTTAAAAAATATTGTCCATTATAAGTTTTATTATATCATAATTTTTAATGAGCCATCTCAATTTTTAGTTTGAAATTGTCTTAAATTAACTTTTAAAAACCAATAATGATCATATATTTTGGAACGGTTAGAGTACTACATAAATGATTATATGTAAACATCTCTTATCTTTTTCTCTCTTTTTTTCTGATACTTTTAATTAGAGGTGCAACTTGAGTTGGATGACCTACGGGTAACCTGAGTTGGTCCACAAGTTGGATAAATTTTTTTTATATATTTTCAAAAATTCGCGCAACTCATATAGCCCGCCCAAACCCAAAATTTATATATATATATGATTAGACTTGACAATTTAGGTTGAGAATTATCTAATTAATTAAAACTACTTGAGTTTTATTGAGTTGGTTAACTAGATTTTATGTTATGTGTTGGTTTAGCTTTGGACTAATATTATAAAGTAAAAATATAGGTCAAAACTAGTCTAACTAGTTTTGGTCCATATTAGTCAACGCATTTCAATTTATTTAGTTTTCAAATTAATTAATTAGTTTTGATCCATGTCCACTCCAAATTAGTTGTGCATGATATATCCCATTACTTGTCCAAGGCTCAAAATTTTGCCACGTGTCCTCTTGTTTACTCCCTTCGTCCCTTAATATAAGTCGTTTTAGAGAAATATTTTGGTCTCTTAATATAAGTCGTTTAAAAATTTTAAGTAAGTATTAATTACTTAGTTCCAATATTACCCCATGTATTAAATATAACTTTGGTTCTCTCACTATTTTTTGTCCAATAAATAACATTCTCTTTTTTAGTACAAGGATAATATAGGCAATTGATATTATATTTAATGTTATACACTCATTTCCTTAATACTTGTGCATAACTCTAAAACGACTTATATTAAGGGATGGAGGGAGTATATAATTGGAATAAAGCTTAGCTTGAAAAGAAAATAAACTGCAGTATACATAAATAATAAATTTTATTCACAACTTGCATGACTGACCATCGGTACTATATATATACATACCTAATATCGATAAATTAATAAGAATAACTTAATGTATATGCACTTCACAAAATATATCTTGCTCTTATTATAATTCTTTAAGAAAATATTCCCTCTGTTGCAAAAAAAAAATTAAAAAAATTGTAGTTTAGATTTAAATAATTAATTTGAAAAACTCTAATAAAAGTATCAATAATTTTATTCATTTTAATTAATATAAAAATTACTAATGTAAATTATTTTGAAAGTGCTTCTAACAAGATTTAAGAATATTTTGTGGATGTGTTTTCAACATTGGTGCGCATTTGATTAGCTGTTTTTTTTTTCGTGTTTTTGTATTCAAGAAATATATTTTGCTAGTTTTTAAGTCAATTGCAAGTAGTCATATCTAAGTTTATTTATATTTTGTACAGTTAATATAATATACCTGTCACATATCTTTAAAAAGTTTAGAGATAACATAAAAAAATTGAGAGAGAGAGTGTATAAAAAATTAAGAGGGAGAGAAATTATTTAAAAATTTGAGAGAGATAATATAAAATTTTTACACAAAGGGAGAAAAAAAAGTATATAAAAAAATTGAGAGTAGAAGAATTTTTAAAGAAACCAAGTGTACAAAAATTTTAGAGAGAAAATCTAAAAATTTATTTAATTGGATCATAATAATGGTAAGCTTGAAATTTAAAATATGGATTAACCTATATTTGACCCATAACTATATGATTCTAACCCACACAATCCATATTAAAAATAGGTAATATGGTTTTAGTTCTTAAATAAAGGTATAACTAAATTTTGTGAATCAAAATCAACCCATAACCATATTTTGTCACGCTATATATGATACATGGTTGGAGGCAACTTCACCAATTATTACTCAACTTTGATCAGAATTTTGTGATCATCCCTAATTAAGCTTCTACTTTCTATTACATAATTCACCAATATATTCTTAGGTAGGGCTGTAAATAATAACTGAAAAATTCGTATCCGTCCACATTTGTATTTGTAAAAAAATGGATATTATTCGCATTCGAAACACGTAGATATATTTGTATTCAGTTTTAAGGTATCCATAAATAAACTAATACAAATACGGATATAGGCGTATTCGTTTAATATCCGATTGTAAATATATCTAATGGATAACGGATATCTAGTATCCGATATTCGAATTCGTATCTGTATTCAAAATTCGTATCCGAATAATTTGAATATGTGTGTATATTTTTATATACATATATGTATGTATATTAATAATTTAATTATCAATCATCAAATATTAAGTAAACATATTTTTTTTTAAATAGCCTTCCTTACATATATAATAATTAGTTTCTACTATCATACAAAAATTATTTTTAAAATATCATTTCATTTTTAAAAAAAAATAGGAAATAACACTTTTAAATATAATATTAATAAATTAAAATGAATTCATTTAATTTTAATTAATGTATTTTTACTATTGTAAAGTGTAAAATATCTAAAATGTATCATTTAACGAGAAAATTATATATTACAAAAACAAAATTATAGTTATTAGTTTGTCACAAATATTTTATTTTCAAAATTTACGTGCGAGAACAAGAGTGAATGATAAATTAGTATTATCTTTCATTGAAAATGTTGTTAATTTAATACTTTCTGTAGGATGTTTAAATTTTGATTGATTTTTAATATCAATGATGGATAGTGACCTGCTTGACATTTTCCTTCCCTTTTATAATTAGGATGTTTAATTAATATGTATTGTTTAAATATTAAATGTTGACGAGTAATTATTCAAAAAAAAAATTCTAAATAATTTAAATAAATTGTTTATTAGGTAACTGATAAACGAATTCGGATACTCATATATTCGAATAATTTGTTCAGTCAAATAAAATAAACGAAACGGATATTATTCATATTCGAATATTATTTTGAATACTTAAAATCCACTTAATACCAAATACAAATACAAATAACGTATTAAATTTTTTTTATACTAATACGATTAAAGATACCACTGTATCCGGATCCATCTCTCTCCTGTTCTTAGGTACATAGGCCTCCGATCCCTTGAGCGAAAATCTCAGAGAAAGCATCCATCTCATTCTTAGGGAGGCAAAGCCCAATTTCCAGATCTCCTTGTGAATCCTTGCACCTCGAGAGGGACAATGGCTCCGAGACAAATTCGAATTTTTTGGGCTTACCCCACCCAAAATCTACAGTATTATAATAGTCAAAGTTGGGCGATCCGGCCACCCCAAGTGTTCGTACTGATTTTTTCAGGACATCCATCAGCAATGGAATGCACAACTCTAAATTTTTAAGCACTCCTCCCTCCTCATTGTGTATCTGCGTGTGAATACACTCCCCAATCAATTCAGCTGCAATAACAAACCCTTCTCTCTTCTTCACTAATTCACTGCTCTTTCTACTTGCGAAACAACCACTTATGCAATTCCCAAAATAAGTTTCAGGTACCGGGGGATCCAAACGAGCACGGCAATCCATAGCAATACCGAATAACTCAGATTGATCATCTGCCACGTGATCCTCAACAACACGTGCTTTGGCAATGCAAGTCCATAGATAAGCACATACCGCCATGAAAGATGAGACATGTGCTAAATTTGGTCGTTGGGCCGAGATCAAGTTTTTAAGTTTTTGGATATCGCTTCGACGCATAATAAATGTAGCACGAACTTTGTTAATGGTGGGAGAGGGAGGAGCATTTTGGGGTTGCGAGGACTTGTCATTTTCAATCTCCGCCAATTGGCTCCGAAATAGAGTAGCCAGTTGCTTTGGGTCTTTAATCACACTCCTATCATAAAATGGAAGCTGATGATGGATTAACAATAGTGGCGCGTCATCACGATTATCATCTCTGCTGCTGCCGCTGCGGAGTTGTAAAGCAAATGATGCCCATGCCCGGATGAAATTAAACATGGAGCTTCCATCGGCAACGGCGTGAGAATTTGTAAATCCAACAGATATGCCTTGGTTGGGAAATAATGTAATCTGGACTGCTAAAACTGGAGATACTAATACTAGGCCCCCAGAAGATGGACTAATATTATTCTCAGTGCCACCAGATGGTAGTTGAGGAACAAGAGGGGTTAATTCCTCAGCATCTCGTACATGATTCCCAGAAATATGATTAAAATCTTTACCAGTGCACTCGGCAAATGTTAGTGAAACAGAGTCGCCATCCAAGTAACGGATTTGGGGGTTGATGATCGAAATATTTGAAGGGGTTATTAAATTACCGGCTAAGGGAAAGAAGTGTTCGAGAGCCATAGATAAGGAATTCTTGAGATTGGGAACGAGGGTTGTGGTAAAGTAGGACGTAGGGCAGGGGAAATCATAGAAGAGAACACGGCTGATTGGAGGGTGAATTAGCCAGAGTAGGTCGAAAAAAGTGAGGGGGAGAGTTTTTTGGGCCACGGCACCAGGTGATGGCGAGACTTGGCAGTGTTGAAGCACATTAGTCCTGCCATCGGCCATAGTCTGTACTGATGCAATTGCTTCCCCAAATTTTGATTTTAGTAGACTACAAAATATTCTCTCTTCCAACCCCTCTGCCCCTCACTAATAAACTACTCCCTCTTATTTATCATTTTAGGAAGAGGTCTTTATTTTTTTTATTTGTCATCCGTAAATTTTAAAGAAGTATTAAATGTCTATTTTTCATATTATTTTTTATAATTAAAAATTAATTTGTTTTTCTCTCATATTTTTATTAAATTTAAAAAATTAATATTGAATTTTTATACTCAATATAATTAATCAAATAAAATATTAATTATATTTTTTAAATTATGTGCACAAATTTAAAAGGTAAATTATGTTCGTAACTTTAAAACGTGAATTATTATTAAAAAGAGACCAAGGCAGTAATGATCATAAGCTGGCATCTTCTAACCAGCAGTAGCCTAGAATTTTGTACTCCAAATTGCACAGCACAGAACATCATCTTATCTGACCTTATAAGATATTAGTGGACCCTATAAAACTATGACCACTCAATTGTTGATAAGGTGGCATCTTCTAACCAGCCGTAGCCATCTGTTGGCCTAGAATTTTGTACTCCAAAATGAGGTGCATAGAACATAATTATTATAATCGTAAAACATATAATAAAATTTATTAATTATAAAATTTATTTTATTTTAAATTTTTATAAGTTATATTAATTTTAAAATTTAAATTTATTTCAATTCCGTGGTAAATAGTAGTGGAATATATGTCATCTGCATGTAATTTTCCATCTCATTAATTATGTATGTCATCGGTTGACTTCTCAGTTCTCCCTGTCGCCGGTCCCGGCGGGAGTTGACTTTCTTAATTTGTTTTTTCATTTGGTTTATATTTCTCATCATCTCTTCCTTAGTTCATTAATTAAAACTTTTTTATATGCAACTATGTGTATACAGTATATAGCAACCTTCTATTTTCGAAAACATGTAGCTATAATAACTTGTCTATTAGATATTTATAGTACCCAGCATATGCAACTATGTGTTGCCTAATTGAATTTGGCCCATTAATTTGTCTTATATTAACGCGTCGGCAAGATATTATGTTAAGTTTTGACGGTAAAACTTCATACTAACCGAATTCATTTTATACTACTAGTGTTTTAATTACAAGTCTATGTATTGTTGTTTGCAAAAATTATTTTGTTTTAAATCTCATATCGGTAAAGAGTAAAACTATTTAATACTTTATAAACGTAAAGAGAAAGACTTGAATTTTGTCACAATAATATGGTGCAAAGCACCAGCTGCCCGCGACTCGGGTGTGGGTGATTACAGAATTATTTCTGTAACTGAATACTTTGGGTTACAAATTTTATTTCAGTTCCATGTGCAAAAATTTGTAATGATTTAGCCAATGGACAAATGAATAAAGTTGTTGATTTAAAAGTCAGTGGCCACTACATGAATGTCTGTTTCAAGCAAAATTGTGCAATGCAACTCTCCAGGCATCGTAAATGGAATAACTTTAATCCAGTCACCTCACCCTTGGGCCATTCATGATTCAGCTTAATTGTTCCTCGCGAATAAAAAATGTCCCAAATTGTTTTCTCTTACACCTGGATATCATATATATACCGTGTGTATATCTTTCCCACCACCAGAAGATCAGGCAAATCTCAGTTTGATATGAGCTAAAAGAATTCTCTCAATCCTTTAGTTTTTAATTAACTCCTCCTTTTCCTGATTGTACTAATCAGATTTTTCCAAATATCAAGAAAATGATTAAATCTACGGTCATATTTCCCCTAAATTGATCTTACCGTCCTATTATAAATTTATTATTATATACGACATTATTAAGCTAATAATTAATTATTTTCAAGTGTGTGTATATCTAAAAAATACGTTACTAATATTTGTAGGCGGTTTAATTAGTACTTTAGTAGGTGCAAAATACGTTACTAACATGCACCGTAAATATCATATCCATAAGTAACGTATTTTGCACCTACTTTTGTTTTCTCTGCACCTTAGACAGTGGTTTACTTATGGATATGATATTGAACTGTACATGATAGATTTACCGTGCATGTTGACGCGTTCATATAATATGGTACAATAAGTCAGAGACGCACATGCATGGAAAAGAAAAGCCCATGCATTCATATAATATGGTACAATAATTCAGAGACGCACGTGCATGGAAAAGAAATCGGAGTGTACACCCCTTTACCTGTTCCAATAGTGTCTTGGACTGATATCAGCATGAATTTGGTGCAGGGTTGAGCAAAAAATAAGTAAAACTCAATAACAGAGTCGAAATTTTTTTTAACCAAAATATTTTAGTTATTCGGTTATAACCGTTTTAATATCTGATGTTCGAATTTTGATTTGATTATTAAAATTTTGTTAACCGAATAATCGAATTAGATATAAAAAAATTAAAAAATTAAGACTTACAAGAGTTAAGAGTACTGAGTACAGTTCACTGCTCAATACCTAAATCAATTCAGTCTTTGTCCTAACCCAAAACCCTAAATCGCAACTCCGACTCGACCTCCCTCCCCCCGACTCCACCTCCGACCTCTCTGAGTCTTTGCCTCCGCTCCCCCGCCCCTCTGCCTCTTAAGTCTCATCTCTTACCACTTCCAAATTTCCAATCTTCGACTTCCATCTCTCATGAATTTTCTTTTGTTAGCACAACTACACAAGCAGATAATTCAAAATCTTCCATCTACTACCCAAATTAATGAGAAGCTTTCACATGTAATAATAACATAATAATAACATTAATCTCGGGAAACAATGCATAAAATAATGCATTCATAACATAAAATAATGCATTCATAACATAATAACATAATAATAAATGCATAAAATAATATATTCATAACATAAAATAATGCATTCATAACATAATAACATAATAATATAAGCATAAAATAATGCATCGGGAAAGGAATCGCATTTGGCAATTAAGTTGCCTGACCGCTACTCCCTCTAGCGGCCAGGATAAATTCCCATTATACCCTCTTTTCCTCTAATTAAATTTTCGCTAGAGGGAGTAGCGGCCAGTCAAAACGCTGTCGTTTTGACTGGCCGCTACTTCCTCTAGCGGCCAGTATAAAATTTAATTATTTTAATATCTGGCCGCTACTCCCTCTAGCGGTCGCGGCCTCACCCATCCCTTGGATTTTATATTGGACGGCTGGATCACAGTTAGCTGAAACAGTGCTCAAAACTAACGTTTTCTGTGGATCATTCCCCATATATATATATACCCATATATATATATATATATATATAAAATAAAGTTGACTTAATATACGAAATGTAAGAGGTCAAACCAAATCAAAAGAAATTCGGGCAAATCAAATTGTCTATTTAATTATAAGTATTAATAATAGACCCGGTAAATGGGCCGGAGTGGACAGGTTTGAGCGAATATAAATAAGTTTGGGTTTATGTAGACTGGGTTTAAATGAGTTGAAAATTTAGTTAGTTGTAAGTGAGCAATCATAAATGGATATGAGTGGATATGGACTAACCCATATATCAAATTTGAACATAAATATAGATTAATGTATATATGGGTTCCTAATATTCTCACAAAAATTTATTTTTTAGTTTCTATCTCTAAAACTTTCATAATTTTTTTATTACATTTGACAATAATCATATGAGTGAATCATTCAACTAAAATTAGTACAAGGATATTTTAGCAAAAGATCAATATTAGAAAAAATACTTAATAATTTTGAATTCATACCAAATACTCACAATAGTAATTACCGGTAATCATATATCTTTTATCAAACAGAAATGACACATCATAACAATTTTCTATTATTGGTGATCATATATCGACTAATGTGTATTCAGGTGAGTATCCATCATGATATGTAACAAACACTTTCTTAATCGAAAGAAGTTTCTTAATCGAAAGAAGTATGCTTTGAATTTTTACATGTTTGGTGTGAAAATGAATTATAAATATGTTTTTGAATTTTTTGCGTGTTTGGTGTGAAAAGGCAATTAATTTTCAACCGGTCAATTGAATTGAATTGATATTGGCTTTTTGGAGAATGATTCATATCCATCAGAAGTCATTATCAAATTCAAAACAAAGACTCATAATTGATTATTGAAACTAATCTACCCAAAACACATTATTCCTTTCAAACAAAGGGAATCTTCCAGCGCACCCAAGAACTCAGCCGCCCACCGCGCTTACTTTTTTATCAACTATTATAGCAAAACAATTTTCTTATATAAAAAAGTAAGCTAGGATCTTCTAGTTGCTTACTGCAATTGCGTCCTTCTCACATGTAGCATTATTGGGTCGTCTATACTATAGTATAGCATTTTTTGTTATCAAAATTATAGAAGAAGCCACCAGATAAGAAACGGTGCTACAATCAAGTCTTGCCCCATCGTGTGGAAGAGTCGTGATGGACAAGAGTTTTAGGCGTTAAAAAATAATTAGTTAATTGCATCATCATCATCATCATCATCATATGGCGACTGCCACCACCACCTACTCGGTGACTGTGCTCGAAAACTGCCGAGTCTCGCCGCCGGCGGCCGCCGTGGCCGATACCTCTCTCCCCCCCACCTTTTTTGACATAATATGGCTAACATTTCATCCGATGCGCCGTGTTCTCTTCTATGATTTCCCATGCTCCACAACCAACTTTACCCATACCGTTGTTCCCAGTCTCAAAAATTCATTATCCCTTGCTCTCAAACACTTCTTTCCATTGGCCGGTAATTTGATAACCCCTCCAAATATTTCAATCACCAACCCTCAAATTCGTTACTTGGATGGCGACTCTGTTTCACTAATATTTGCCGAGTGTACCAGTGCCGATTTTAATCATCTTTCGGGAAATCACGCTCGAGATGCTGACGAGTTATTCCCTCTTGTTCCTCAACTCCCACAAGGGGCTTGCAATAATGTGTCTGGGGAAGACTGCGTTGTGGCTCCACTATTCGCTGTTCAGGTGACATTATTTCCCGACCATGGCATCAGTATTGGATTCACAAATTCCCACGTCGTTGCCGATGGAAGCACCATGTTCAATTTCGTCCGAGCATGGGCTTCATTTGCTAAACAACTCCACAGCAGAGATGATAATCATGGTGCACCATCATCGTTCCAGCTCCCATTTTATGATAGGGATGTGATCAAAGACCCCAAGGGGCTCAGTACTATTTATAGGACAATAATTGGAGGACTAATTGAGCATCAGCGGCGGCTGCAGCAGGAGAATTCTCAAGAAGCTCAACATCCTCCGGCTTCAATTAAGAAGGTTCGAGCCACATTTTTCATGTATCGGCCTGATATCCAAGCACTTAAGGACTTGGTTTTGACCAAACTACCAACATTAGCACATGTATCATCTATCACGGTAGTATGTGCTTACCTATGGACTTGTATGGCAAAAATGCGGGCAGCTATTGGCGAGGGGGTGCAAGATGAAGATGAACCTCAGCACTTCGGAGTTTCTATAGATTGTCGTGCTCGTTTGAATCCTCCAATACCTGCAGCGTACTTTGGGAATTGCTTAATGCATGCTGTTTCACACGGGAAGAGCACGCAATTAGTGGGAGAAGGCGGCTTTTTTATGGCAGCTGAATTGATTGGAGAAGTTATTCATAAAAAGGTGCACAATAAAGAGGGAGGAGTCTTGATAGGCGCAGAGGTGTTGTTTGCGGACCTTGAAGGAGCGATCAAAGGGGAATGGGGAATGGGCGTTGCCGGTTCTCCAAGTTTGGACTATTACAATACTATAGATTTTGGTTTGGGTAAGCCCAAAAAGTTTGAATTTGTTTCGGAGCCATTGTCCCTTTCAAGGAGCAAGGATTCGGAAGGTGGAGATATGGAAATCGGGCTGTGCTTATCTAAGAATGAGATGGATGTTTTCCCTACTATCTTTGCCGAGGGGATACGAGACCTGTGTAACAATTTCCATTCGTGAATTATTAGTGATACCAAATTTAAGGTTGAAGAAGCAGATGGAGAAGATATGTGCTATGTTCACAAAATTCTGATCTAAGATTAAGTACTTAATGATGGCGATCGTTTATGTTCATCAAATAGTGGGAACCGATCGATGTGGTCTCAACTTGTCTTGTATCTTGATGCCAATCTTCTTCAACTAGTTATTTTGCAATTGCTTCCCTTAGTTGTTTAAGGAAGCCAAATACGCAGGCATGTTTTGTTTTTAGCATGACCTTTTTGCTTTTGCATCTGAATTTAGTTCTTCTGGTAGCTACTATTTCTGAACAATATTACCTAATAAGAAATATGTCTATTTCTATTTCAAGTAGTGGTGTCAATATGATACTCCCTCTCTTCCGCAAGAAAAAGTCTTGTTCGTTAAAATTTTTCGTTTCACAAAAAAAAATTACTTTTTAATGATCATGATACTAAAATAAAATAATTAACCCAATGTCTTCATATTTCTCATCATAATTTTACTATCGTATTATTAATGCTAAACTAACAATTTATCACTTTTTGAGGTATACATAGAACAAAAATATACCTTTTTATTGAAATATATATATATATATATCATTTGATATTCATGGAATGGAGCAGTATATTTAAGTCGCGGGCTTATCCAGAGATGTGATTAACGTAGGCTCTGGTAAGCAAATGCAAATTTAGGTTGTTTAAGAGCCATTGAATGTTGGGATTCAATAGGAGGTCTGTAATTTTATCATCTTTTTAAACAATGTTGTCCAATTATTTATTGTTAAATACATACATACATACATATATATATATATATATATATATTATATATAGTGAATAATAGTCGTGGTTGTCACAATTTAGCCGAAAAATAGTCGAGCAGAATTCATATTTATACCTTTATATTTTTTATGTTGGGATTCAACAGGACAAAATTTTGTTTTGATTCACCTTTGAAAAGTACAAGAATACTATTTCTCTATTTGGTAGTATAATATCAAAATTCACTGTCCATCACAACCAAATTTTTTTGTTTTAAAAAAAGCATTGACCATTTCAAACATAAGATATTATTAAGTAAAATAATATACATATCGACAAATATTTAACGAGGTTGAATTGCGACCAACGTAAAAGTGTATGCGATAAAAAAAAATTAAAGTGCAATCCTTCTTAAATTAATAATTGTTAAACTACGTAGATTGGAGACAAAAAATAATACCTCAATTGTAAAGTCTCTTATTTTACCGCACAATATCACAAGTTTAAATTTATCACTCAACAAAATACATATTGAAATTCTCTCCATCTCTTCCATAAAGTCCCCTTTTCAACAAATACAGATATTATTAATGTTCAAACAAATTTCCTTCAAACAAAGGCAACCTCCAAGGGCATATTCGAGTTTTAAAAAATTAACAAATGCGAGCCGGCATTCTTGACTCTTTGTTTAGAGCAAACATGCAATTTCTTATTTTCTTATGTGAAAAAAGGAAAGGAAAAAAAAAGTATTTCATATCGGATAGCATTATTTATTCTTATTAGAAAAATGAAAGCCTAAGAAGCTATGAAGGAAACGTTATAAGTTAGTAGAAATTACCTTTTGTTCAAAATATAAAACCATTCTTGACCTTTAAAAAATAAATTTGTGATAATTTTAAATAAATTTGTGATAATTTTAAACTTCAAATCAATATAAAATTAATTAATTTTAATCAATATAATATAATGATAAATATTATAAGATATCTAAAAAGTCCTACTATTTCTAAGATATTTTTAAAAAAAAAATTTAAATGAATCGTTTTAATTTTGTATTTTAAAATATTTCAATTAACTTCATAAAAATTAACAATAATAATTTATTTTGGAACGAATATAGTATTTTTAAAAAATAATATTAGGAATCTCAAATTTTTAATCTTAAAAAGTGTCTCAAATCAGGGGTGGATTTAGCAAGGGGCAAATGTTTTTTCAAAATTTTTTATAAGTAGCTAACATGGTAAAATGGTGCTCCCACTTAAAAAAAATATTGGGTCACTTATCAACAATTATATATTTTTAACTGTCCCTTTCAAATTCAAATTTCAATTTTTGTTTTCAAGAGTGTTTGATTTTTTCCGATTTTTAGGGTTAAGGTTAAATATCATTAAGTTTTCCCCTATTTTTTTTTATTAATTATTTATGAGTAGTTAATTATTTAATTTTGATTCTTGTTTATTTTTATTCATTTATGCTAATTAGTACATTCATACATGCACTTTAATTTTATAGTATATATTGAAAATTTTTGGCATGTGTGTCATTTGATGTTATATTTAAATCAATAAAGACATGAATTGTGAATATATAATTTTGTTTTAGGAATATACTAGTGGGTGTTTGATTTGTTCACATTATTAAATTTATTGTTTAGTTTTTTTTTATTATATCATGAATTTATTTTGATATTTTGAATCAAAATGAATAGAGATATATGGATAAATATTTTTTCAAGATTTAGTGCTATTAAATATCATCGATCCAATTTTTCTTCTGATTAACTTACTAAAGAGTCAATTAATTATGTCTCAATTTAAGAATAAAGTAATGATTTTTTATAGCTACTTTTACGTGTTTTTAATTAAAATTTATATTTGATGAATTTTATTAATTGTTTATTTAATTATAAAAGTGGCCATCCTTGTCAAAAACCTTGCATCCGCCTTTATCTCAAATGATGTTTCACCGTTACATTGGTTGAGTAAATCTCATATGATTGACTATACCATAAAGTATTATTAAAATATTTAGTGTCATGTCATTTGAGACAAAAAATTTAAAACCCTTAACATTATCTATTTTAAAAACACTCATGTCTTTGTCAAAATTTCCTTTAATTTTTGTTTGATTTGTAGAGTACTAATATTAGAATAAAGATTGAAACAACTATAAATTCCAAGTTCTTTATTTCTTTTTAAAATTGGACTTAGGACTATTAATCAATGAAATATTTAATATCATGTTTAACCAGATATTTTAATTCATATCCTTTACTTTTCTTTTAAAATGATTGTTGTATACTATTCTATTCATTTATACTCGCGTTACTAATAATATATTCTCTTTGTTATTATAGTTTAGAGTATAATAATCAAAATGATAAGTTTTTATCAAAATTTTTAAATAATTTTGAAAAAAACAAATATAACATGAAATTATTTTAAGTTATCACATAAATAATCTCATTTTAAACAATTTTAAAATTATAATTCATGAGAATATAATCTCAAAATTATAATTTTTATAAATAAACATAGTCGAGAAGAAATACGTGAAAAAATCATATAAAAAAATATTCTTAGAAACAGAAGGAGTTTATTTTAGTACAATTGTATACGAAATAGAACCCTGCAAATTTTCTAGAATTTTATATTTATTGCAGGAGTGATGATGCGGTAAATTTGTTTCCGATTGGCAGAATCATACATAAAGGCCAATGATCCACTGAATCTATCTTGTGCGGTTCCACCATTAGCGTACTTGAATTTGATAAAATTAAATAATTTAGATTTAAATAATTAATATATTTTAATAAATTAAATTATTTGAGTGAAATGATATACGAACTTAAAAAATTGTTTGGTAATAAAAAGTATAAAAATATAAAATATTTGAATGACTTTTAAATTTAAAAATTTTAAATTTAAATTTAAAAATATCTCAAATTGACTTTTTAAAAATTAATAATGATCTTAAAATTTGGAATGACTTCATATATTTAAATTTTTTTTTATTAAAAAACAGTTCTTAATAATTTAAATTTATATCTTATTCTTGCTAATTAAGAACTCACGCTAATTAACAAACAATAATAAGATACAAACAAAATTTTACATCTACCGCGTCAGCTGAATCTTTTCCTTCACGTTTTCTCTCTCCCCACCCTAATGGAGTATTTAAAAAACACAAATTCCCAGCTCAACAACATTAACGACCAAGATTATATGATATCGGCACGCCAGTCGTAGCATCCATGTAATTTCCTCTATTACGACGTTTTCGTCTCATCCTTTGTACAAAATACAAATACTCGTACGAATCCGACCAGGTCAATGATTCACATCGACGTTTCTGTGCAAGCTCTGATCTCTCCCTTCCTCCCTGACATTTCCAGATCTCAATAACCCCTCTGTTCTGCTCAAATTTTCCAGGTACGGTTTCTGCCTTCCTAAATAGTTTTTCACGATTTTGTTATTTTGTGAGATATGGCTCCAATCAAATGTTCTATTTCTGTCGTGAATTTATTTATTTTTTCGAGATAACAAACTTTTACGTGGTAATATTTACCATTAGTTTACAATATTAACTATTCCATTAATCAAAACAATCAAATTCACATACCAAACATCACAATTTGAGTTTTAGGATTTCGCAAATTAACTACGGTCAAACTCAAATGGTATTTTTCTGTGGATAGAACTCAGAGGAGGGAGCATTAGTATACAATTGAGGATTTGCTAGTACGGTAATTTGGCCGATTCGCTACTTAGACTTTTCATCTACTTGTAAAGCTTGCTAGTCAATGAAGCTGATTGTCATAATTATGCTGTGTTGTTATGTAGAGTTTCCATTTTTTGCATTGTGTAATTTTCCAATTTTAATCTTTGGTTTACTGGAGTTGGCCTGTAAATCTATAGGAGACTGTTGTGGTTGAATTTACATGTGATGGAACAAAGGGCTTATCACTGTCTTTACCTTTCCTTGGTTATTGAAATGAGAGAAATTTATCTCGTAATGATATGAACTCTGATCAAGTCTACATGTTTTTCTAATAGCATCAAATTGAGGAATTATTTTCAGAGATCGGAGTACTAATCATATATATTTGATAGTAATAAGTTGCATATTTGATAGCCAATTTATGTATGTCACTGTATAGAATAGGAAAGTTCTGTGTTTTTCCTTAAATCTGTAATTAGTTTACCATTTTTCAAATTATTTTTGTCATTGCAGTTGGATCTAATAATGGCAAGTATGAATTATGATTCCGACCAGTTCTTGAAAAACTTTTACATCCCTGATTACATACTTGTTCCTGACTCAAAGGGTGACCATCTTACTGTTGTACCTGCATGCCCAGTATTAGTTTTCATCAACTCCAAAAGTGGTGGTCAGTTGGGTGGGGATCTTCTCATCACATATCGTGCTCTTCTAAATGGAAACCAGGTATTTGTCATCCTATGAGAGTAGAATTTAGATGAATTAATTCATTTAACTTCCATATGAGAAGTAGCTTTTATTTTATCCTGGGGCTGTCCTTTATGCAAATTATTGTTAGGTTTTCGATTTGGGCGAAGAGACTCCTGACAATGTGTTACGCAGACTGTACATCCGTCTAGAAATGCTCAAGCTTAATGGAGACAAATTGGCCCTAAAGATTCAGGAGAGACTCAGATTAATTGTAAGTTTAGTTACAAGTATTATTCATAGGCTGATATATCATGTATTTTCCATATTGCACTACCTGCTTATCCAATAGGTGACATTTCTGACATGAAGTACCTCATCAGGTTGCAGGTGGGGATGGCACAGCTGGCTGGCTACTTGGTGTTGTTTGTGATCTAAAATTATCTCATCCTCCACCAATTGCAACAGTACCCCTGGGAACTGGAAACAACCTCCCATTTGCATTTGGTTGGGTAGGCATAAGCTATGCTTAATAATGGTGTTTTACTATGGATTGTATTGTTGATTCACTGGACTTGTTTACTTTGATGTTGACAAGTCTATATACACTGTATATGAAATACACAATAGGCAATTAGGAAGCAACTTTCATGCACAGTAGCGATAACTCTCCACACTAGTCATATTTTCTTCATCTTATAGTATATCACTAGTAAACCATTCGGGAATGTTTTTCAGTTCACCATCTTATTGGAATCCCTATTGACTAATCTGTCATCCGCTGGCACCGTAAAACTGCTTCTGTGTGAATATTTTTTATAACTCATGGTTTGCAGTGTGTTGCCAGATATGGGTAAACTACTATTATTGTAATCTGTTCTGATAAGCTATGTGGATTGTGCTGTCACATCAGAGGATGTATCTTGACGTGTTTTAAGCTTGAATGGGCTCACAAGTGTTTTTTTGGTTTTTGTTTTTCCAATAAGATTCATGTGTAATTTGCAATTTCATGATTTTCAGGGAAAGAAGAATCCAGGAACAGACCGTGATTCTGTGCTGTCATTCTTGAGTCGAGTACTGAGAGCAAAAGAAATGAAGATAGACAGGTATTGCAGTTCAATTTGTCCCTCTTTTTTAGTTTATATTGAAAATGCTATGGGGTTGTTCATGAGTCTTATTATACTTTAAGTTATGGTGTTCTAGAAAATGTACGTTAGATTTGATGAGAAAACGTATTGAAATGTCTTTGTAATCATCAAGCCTGTATATATTTTACATCTTAGACTTTGGTTTATTTGAACATCCAATTTACTAATTGTTCACGAGTCATATTATGGTTAATATGTTTTACTGCACTATGAATACGTTTATTAAAAGTTGCTCAAAACTCACTAAATGCTCTAAGGTAGTTTTAGATGATAAAATCGGATTCCTCCCAGTTGTTCCTTCAATGTTTTGTGGAATGTCTATAGCCTATATTCATTAGTATGACAAAACCTGGCCATACTTTCAGATGCCCAATAACTTAAGGGAATAGAAGTATAATATTTATCATGTAATTTTTCCTTCTTGCTTCAAAGCTTTATATCAGGTAGGAGGTACGAAGGATAATTCTTGCTTGTCAAACATAAATTTTTTCTGATCTACTTTTTTTGTTATTGATATTAATTAAATCCAGCTGGCACATTCTACTAAGGATGAGAGCCCCAAAAGAAGGTTCTTGTGAGCCTATTGCCCCTCTGGAGTTGCCACATTCTTTGCATGCATTTCATCGTGTAGCTTCATCAGACGAACTCAACATGGTAAGACGATCTCATTGTTAACCTTGGTGTGTCACTTCATTGTATCTTCTAAAACTATATGTTTTCAGTGTTTTAATCAGATATTAAGATGATATTGCGGTTGAATCCTTAAGATATTACTCCAAATCTCTTTAATTCAACATGTTCTTTTAGCTTAATACATCTTATTTGATTGTGGTATTTTTCCCTCTTTGCAATACTTAGGGGTTCCAAACTAAATGTTTGTAAATATCTTAACGAGCAGCATTTTTTTGAACATGAATCACTTATATTCAGCATTATTATGCTTTAGTAGATCATATTCCTTGTATATTGTCCTGTTATAACTTTAGAATATAGAAAATTCACGTAGGAGAAGCATGGAAACCTATCTACTTGAAGTTTGAAGCAAATTAAATTTTGGTGGAGGAAAGTTGGTTTCTATGGCTATTTAGATTTATTCAGAACTTTAAGAAAGGGGTAAAACTTTGAGGTTGGAATTTGAGGTCCAAACTAAGGAAAGGGACCCAAGTCTATCTAGGAAACTGAAGATATAGTTGGAAACTGAAGATACATATTAGCAGTCCTGACATGAATAAACAGGCATAGATTGTCTGAGGTCTTAACTCGATGGGCTTAAAAGTCACTGGTGAGTGTAGATCGGCCATTATTTTGCTATATAAAGTACTCAAGGAGTCAACAGTATGTATTATGCTCATCAAGGTACTGACCTAATTGCTGGCATTATAAACACAAATTAGATACACTCGGATACAAATTACCTACTTCATTGGGTTCTCTGCACCAGTCACCGGTGCTCATCAAATATGTTGAACTAATATAAAATAGTAATATTGTCTGTAGGAACCAGTCCGAAGTCCAAACACAAAAGAAGTTGAAAAATAAGAATATATGTACCTATTGGCATAAGCATGAAACTCTATGTACTTGAACAAATGAAGATCAAGTAGTCATATTTGTCATGATTGTCTTCTCCATTTTAGAAGTTCTCATCAAATTAATACTGAGTTCCTCTGTTTTTAATGAATAAATGTTTGAACATTTTTCAGGAAGGTTGTCACACATTCCGTGGAGGTTTTTGGAATTACTTCAGCATGGGTGAGTTTATTTTTGACAAATAGTAACCAACTGGTACCCTCATTGCAACTTTTCTTATTTCCACTTGAAATTTCTTTAATATCTATGTTTGTTGCTGCTTTGAATTAGATTAAACTTTACCATGACTGGGTGAATAATATTAGCCATATGCTAACCAAACTAGACTCAGATTTTTTTATATGCCTGACTTCATTATCAAGATAAGTAATTGTTATGAATTATGGGTCATAGTTTGGAACTTTTCTTATTTGGAAATGAGATTTTTTTTTTTAATTTTTATTATCTATGTTTGCTGCTGGCCTGCTGCCTTGAACTAGAGCTGAACTTCAGCATAACTGAGTGAATATCATCCATTGGTTACCAAACTACACTCAGAGTTTTGTATATACTTGATTTCATTATCGATATAAGTAAATATAATGAATCATTGGTCATAAATCAACCGTAATTGAGCAGAAGCTCTTAAACAGTATATCTTCAGAAAAATAAACCTTGGGTTACTGTAGGATGGCATGGTCTTATATAGAGCCGGAGCTAGCTGTCCTGTAAAACTGTGTATCAGTAGTTGCTAAGTGAATAAGATGCAGCAAATCTCTCAGAAAACGTATACGGGCGGACAGAGGCATTATACACTGAAACTCATCTGGCATGCATGTCTTATTTTTGTGAGGTTCACTGTGCCAAAGGTGATGCCCACCCAGATGCATTATGATTTTGCTGACCTGATTTTGTTCTTTTCTTTTTCTAAATCCTCATAGTTTGCTACTTATAGAAGTTAAGTATATGTATACCGATGAGGAAGATATTAGCATCCTAAAAAGGTAGAAAGTTTGAAGATCAAAAAGTTAGCATGAAAAATGAAACTAAATTCACAGTGCTATGTAAAAAATAGCACTAAAAATGCATCAGGGGATAACTATCTTGATTGTTGAACCTGAGTTTGCAATAAAAAAAACACCTTGTTTCCCTGTATATTTTTGATTAAAAGCTGACTATTTTCCAAAAACAGCTCGACTCATTATTTCATGCAACATTGACCCTACTTGTCTCGTGTTTATTCCATGATTGTCTTGAAGTACAGTGTACTCCTTCAGCAAGTACCACAAAGAGTTTTATTCCTGTAGGTTCTGATGTCAGATCTGTTGAATCTTTTCTGATTGACAGGAATGGATGCACAAGTATCTTATGCATTTCATTCCGAGCGAAAGCTGCACCCAGAAAAATTCAAAAATCAGCTGGTTAATCAGGTAATTATTTGGTCTATGCATCTTAAAATGCATCCAATATGTTTCCAATTTATCGAGTCCATTTTCTGTTAACTATAGCTGTTTTCTTATGGTAAGAGCTCACAAATATCATAAGAAAATTTATTTTATGCTAAGATGTCAACATTTTTTTTTTTGCTAATTCGGGGGTGGGGGTTGAACCAAGGACCTCTTGCTTTGCAAGAGGCCTGGGGTACCAACTGAGCCAAGGCAAGTTGACATCTGGAAATCTGTTGACATCTGATTTCCAGATGTCAGCACTGTTTGTAGTTGCCATCATGATTAGAACGTATAGGGAGATTGATGTATACACTCTTAGCCGAAGATGGTTTCACAAAAATTGTTAAACTGATAGAGTCATGTAATACTTACCTAATGAGTTCTGCTAGACACTTTCTGGGGAAGTAAACTAGATCCTGTACTGTTTTACTGTTGTCCAAGATGGAGGTAAATGTACTTATCTCAAACCCAAAGAAAAAAGATAAGGTAAAGGTACAATTTGATATTTTTCTGGATGTTGGTATCAGTTATTATTAGGTTTTAGTACAGTATAGTACTATGTTTTGCTTGTGCATATTTTTTAACAGAATTCCTATATAGTGAGAATATGCTTCTTACCCCTTTCAGAAAACTTATGCAAAGCTTGGATGTACCCAAGGATGGTTTTCTGCATCTCTTGTTCATCCTTCCTCAAGGTAAGTGTAAGAATGCAATATGTAATTATCATCTCCTTTCCGATTTTGTACGTGAACAAGGAAAGTAGTTACAGAAGTTGTTGAAGACATGTATGTCCAGCTTAACATTTTAATTTTTCTCCAGATATCTTGTTGAAAAGGATGATCACTAGTAATGGTTGCTTGGAATTGAACTTATTGTCTTCAAAATTTATTGCAACAGATAATAATTTAGTTATTTTCATTGATAAGTTCCAATTCTTAGATAAAGTGTTTAATGCTTGTTGGTTTACTTGAAATTAATTCAGTTATCTCCATATTTGATAGTTATCCATATTTTGCACTATTAACACTGATATGATTTCATTTATATGACAATTTAGCAAATTTGTGCATGCTTTCGCATAGTTTCTTAGCAGTACAGATTTTCTTTGTCTGCACACAATATGTTTGTCTAATGTACTCACCATTATAATAATTTGGATTAAAATTGTACAATAGTTCCAATAGTAAAGAAATATGTATCTATGTTCCAGTTGTTTAGTTTTCTTTATCCTTTCTTAAAGGAGTTGCAACATTAATGTTTGATTCCAATATATCAATTAACATATCTGTATTTGCGTGTTTGCCTGGTTTCCTTTTAGTTGATTTTTGCTCCATGTGTATTATCTGTATCTTAGTTGCTTCCCTTTATTATTTATGGGTGCAAGTTAATTTTAGATTCAATGCAGGAATATTGCACAGCTTGCAAAGGTTAAGATCATGAAACGACATGGTGAATGGCAAGAGCTCAACATACCTCATTAGTAAGTCGATAGTTTATTTTTTTTGTGTTCTGGTTGATCTGTCTATTTCTGATCTACATATTCTTAGGTTTTAGCTGCATTATTAACAGAGTGAATCATGCTAATGAGCTAGGACATCTGATATATGTTGCAACGTGCTTGCTCTTAATGCGCCTTTTTTGTGAGCATGTATCTTTAGTTGCTGTTTCTTTAAACACGCCTTCAACAAGAAACTGTATCAGCATCTTTCTGTTTGCCCAGCATTGTCTTCTTTCTTTTTTCGGTTTCTAACTTGAGAATCACTTGACTCTCAAAGCTTTGCTACATAAAAATTTCACAAGTGAAATATGCAAAATAAAGAGAAGAGAAAACACTGGTGTTGGAGGAGAAAAGAATGTTATTTACAATAGTATTTGAAGTTAGGAAATTAGTGGATGTTTGTATGCCAATGGACATATCACAAATTAGAGCTTTATATTATTTTAATAAATCTCAAATATTAATAAATTTTCTAATGTAAACAACATAATTAAAGTATTACTGCTTGTTTTCCTTGTTTCATTTGGGAATGTTCATCTTATTGAGGCTTAATTCCCTGCATTCCAGTGCAAATCTTTTCTTACTTTGTGAAAGGACAATTTGTTCCATCCTTATTTTACTAGAGGAAAATTTACTTTAGGATCCTTTAATAAGCTTTCCACGGTTCTTGTAGAAACTCAAGAGATTATGGATATTATTATTTTTCAACTCCAATTTATCCAAAATAAATGGATAAATACAATTCTCTCTGGTACTTAAAGTGACATTTCTCAGCAGTTGTTCTAAGCATGATTTTTCTTAATATATTTATTTTTTAATGTTCAGTATCAGGTCAATTGTATGCCTCAACTTGCCTAGCTTCTCTGGTGGACTAAATCCGTGGGGGACGCCAAATAGGAAGAAACTCCGTGATGTCCGTAATAGCATTTAACTTGCTCATCTTCCTTTATTCCTTAAAATATAACATAAAAAAAGTTCTAATGTAAATTTTCATAATGGCGTTCTTTGGGTCCCTTTTATGAATATTCATGTCTGATGGAATATATATACCCTAACTGAACATGACCTGCAGAGAGACTTGACTCCGCCATATGTAGATGATGCCCTTCTTGAAATTGTTGGTTTTAGAGATGCATGGCACGGGCTTGTTTTGTTTGCACCGAATGGGCATGGGACTCGTCTTGCACAGGTTAGTAATGAAACTGTACTGTATTATATTTCGTTATGTTCTTCTGGCTATCTTGAGATAAACATGCGCAGTTAAATCACATAAAGAATATTAGGAGTCTGGGTCGTTAGTTTGCTAAATTGAATCATGATTAACAGTTGCATGCAATATGCTCTTGACTATAAATCTAAGCCTGAATTCTGGGTTATCTATAGTTCATGAATAATTGCTAGTTGGCAATGGTTCTTCTGGCAGAATTGGTCAACTGCCAGTAAATTAGTAGTTTTATGACCCAAACTACCCACCGCCAAACCTCTGCAAATCCGATGGTATTTTTCCAGAAAGCTTGGTTTCAGCTTGATAGTGGTTTCGTCCAGACTTTTCATTTGGTTAATGAACCGAGCCTCCACCCTGCTTTCTCAAACTTCTCTAGTTAACAACAAGAGGTCAAATAAGGCCAAATTTATCGGGACTGACGTGTTCATGGACCGTATTGGAAACAAAATTTTCCCTTGGTTAAACTAGTCAATACTTCCAAGAGCATGACCTATAAATCCTTGGATTCGACACACGATGCTGTCTTCCATTCTTTGTTCATTCTTCTGATTTCTTCATCCTGGCTCCTTGTTTTTCAGGCTTTATAAATATTAGGGCACTGGCTAATATATACTACCTCCATCCCATAATATAAAATCGACTCTTTTTTTTTTTGCTAAGTTTGGGGGTGGGGGGATTCGAACTCTAGACCTATTGCTTAGCAAGAGGTTAGACATACCAACTGAGCCAAAGGCCGTCGATGATCGACTCATTTTTAAAATATACAAAGGCAAGTAGTCTTATATTTTGAAACTAAATGAATAATATTTTTCTGTCAATAGGTGTATCTGTCTTTAATACTCCACTTTTGACTCATGGGATCAGTATTTCATTATTGCATTACAATTGAATTTTGAACCATGGTATCAGTTGCCAACCTGCCATGCATTCTTTTGCTTCTTTCCTTTTTCCTTTTTTTATTTGATAAATTCATATTTAGATAAAATTTGTCAACCTGTCAAATGAGGAGTTAATTTCGTCTGAAACCTAGTAGACCAAGATCCTTTGCTTGCCTCTAATACAAAAAAAGCTTTAACACGTTATTTAACCAAGCCAAGCTCAAACAATCTGATACTTATCTCGGGCTCATTATTTTCTACAGCTGTTACTAGTAACAAGTCACTAGTATTCATACAATAGTTCTAAATTAGGGCTCATTAGTACAATGGTAGACTACTGAGGCTATGTTATTCATCCTTTTTACTCTCATTTTTTTTTATTATCTAAATGAAGGTTTCCATTATCTTCTCCATAGGCCCACCGAATCAGGTTCGAATTTCATAAGGGTGCAACCAATGAAACATTTATGAGAATTGATGGAGAACCCTGGAAACAACCACTCCCAGTTGATGATGACACTGTTGTGGTGGAAATCTCGCCATTAGGTCAGGTGAAGATGCTTGCCACGCTTGACTGCAGATCTAGAAGTGTCTATGATCCCTCATCTCCCATCAGTCATGAAGTTGATGAAGACGATAGTAATGATGAAGAAGATTACGGTGGGGAGGAGTGGAGAAAGTTTGGTGCAGCTGATACTTTCAGAATCCCAGATGAGGTTGACGTTTCGCATCTCAGCTAAACCTATGACTTATGTCATTTACTTAAATCATTGATTAAAAAAATTAGGTTGAGAAATTATTATTCGTTTGGACTAACACACTGACGTAAATGTTCTTCGTGTTGTTTTAAAGTTTTAACCAATTGTAGTTGAGCTCTCAAGAGAAGCTAGTGGTGTTTCTTTCTTATTGCATATTGCTTGGGCGATACTAATCATAAACAAACCTCCTCAATGAATTTGAAGAGTAGGTTACATATTTATGTAGGGTTTAATGTAATTCAACTGTATCACGAAATAAACCCTTTGAGAAGAAAAACAGGAGAATCAAATATCACTTGTGATGAGGACATCCTTAGCTCACAAGCCCTTGACAAAACACAAGTGGATCCATTGCATATGCCACTTGGACCCATTACGAGAACACGAGCTAAACGCTTCAAAGAAGGACTTAACGGGATGATTCATAAATTATGGATCGAGGTTGGATCGAGCATAGAGGTTATAGAGACGGGTTACAAGCACGCGAAGTTCATAAACACATTGGAAGCAAGCATACCCGAACCGACACAAAAAAATCAGCATTTCCGCACTTTTGGACTAGTTTGACATCAGTTCATATTTTGGCCATAACTTGAGTTTCCAAACTCCAAATAAGGTGATTCAAAAGCCTAAATTTGCCTACACTTCTAGGGCTACAACTTTCATGCTTTGCCCAAGTCCAAATTTGGTGGTTTTCAAATGCAAAAATAGCTTGCAATGTGCTGATCATTAGTTGTCAGATTTGGACTTTTTAGCACATCACATGGACATGTTTTTGGGGTGATAAACTCTTTGGATGGCTGATGCATTGATGTGATTAGTTGTTAGATCTTGACTTATGGTGATGGGTTAGCACACCATGAGTTCCTATAAATACCAAGTGATGCTAGGCTTGTACAACCAACTTCATACCAATTTCCAGCATTATCAATATTATTGTGAGTTTGTTTCTCTACTTGTGGTTCTTTGAGAATTCCTAAGTGTTCCTTAGTTCTTCTTTGAGATTCATAATTGACTTATCATACAACCAATCATAGTTGTGTGTGGCGTCTTCTACCGCATCAATCGTCGATTGTACCGAGGTTACCGCTTCAATATAAGCGAGGGGTCGAGGTGTCGTTGGTGTTCACCCTACGCAAATTTCCTAAGCAAGCAATTGTACCAAGATTACCGTCTACATATAGGCGAGGGGTTAAGGTGTTGCAAGCTATCCATCCTATCAACTTGTTAGAAACGATCCGGGCGACGACCACCTCACGCAAGCGTGCCGTGGAGTCTATCATTTGGTATCAAAGCTAAGTTTCCTATCAAGTTACTTATCTTTACTTTTATTGTTGGATCATAGTAAAAAAAAAAAAAAAAAAAAAAAAATGCAAAAAAAAAAAAAAAAAAAAAAAAAAAAACTACAAAAAAAAATATATTGCAGAAAATTATTATTGTTGATTGCTATTATTGGGATTTCATTTGCAAATAATTATATTTGACGATTGTGAAGTCTTGTTAGTATTTCGAGAGTCATACTTTCTATATTGTATCTTGATAAGTTCTTATTGGATTGTAATTGGAAAATTGAGGTAATATTTGTGTGAATTCAAAAAGAACCTATTAGAGAGAACTACGAGCGGAAAAAGGCAAGAGTAGTGAGATTACTAGAGGGTAAAAGCCATTTGTGTGATACACGAGCGTTTCATATTTGTGTAATACATTGTGTGAACGAAACACGTAAGGGAGTGGTGAGGAACTTGTTTTCTACTAACCTTTGTTTTGCAGAAAATATGTCTAACACAAGAGATAAGACAATTGAAAATGAACCTTCTACATCAAATTTTGACCCAAAACTCATGATGGAGGCAATGATGAAAGAATTTTCCCGACAGTTAGGAATGGCTATGGAGCAGGTACATGATCGTATCGATCAGTTGAGTGACACTCGAGGGGAACAAACTCAAATCCTTCCTAAGTGTTCCTTAGTTCTTCTTTGAGATTCATAATTGACTTATCATACAACCAATCATAGTTGTGTGTGGCGTCTTCTACCGCATCAATCGTCGATTGTACCGAGGTTACCGCTTCAATATAAGCGAGGGGTCGAGGTGTCGTTGGTGTTCACCCTACGCAAATTTCCTAAGCAAGCAATTGTACCAAGATTACCGTCTACATATAGGCGAGGGGTTAAGGTGTTGCAAGCTATCCATCCTATCAACTTGTTAGAAACGATCCGGGCGACGACCACCTCACGCAAGCGTGCCGTGGAGTCTATCAACTTGCACCAACAGAACCGGCTGAAAAAGGATAATGAACACATACCATTTGATTCGGGGATGAATATTGACACGTACAATTTGATTCGGTGATGAATACAATAGGCAATTGTCAAAAATTGAAACCAAATTAACATTCTGAAAATAATTGTCGATCACCATCCTACACAGTATTGCAACTAAATTAGAACTTGTATACTAAAAACTGGTGAGCCTTAAAAAGGAAAAAAGTAATCATTATACTAATACACTGAAAGCTGGTGCTGGTGAGCCTTAAAGGTAAAAAGTAATCAGTGCATAAATGCTTTCACTATCTCATCAGCAAGGTGAGAAGAATATCCGCTCCATACATGCTATTTTGAAACAACATCCCAAAAAGTTAATCTATTAGTTCAATAGTCCATTAGAACGTATATATCATCAAATATCAAATATTTCTTTTTATGTTTTGATATAAAATTTTAGATACCTCAACTTTGTAACTACTTTCCTACGTGTCGGTATATCCCCAAGCATTTTGCTATGACCTCATTAACCATTTGTGATCTTGCTCTTTCTTCTATCTTTTTCTTCTCTCTGAAAGCCAAAAAAAAAAAACGAAAAAAAAAAGATTCAGTGCTAAGATATTCTGGAAAAGTTCTTGCGCAACAGATATTAAGCATCCAAGTGTTTAGCATTAAGATGCATCATTGAGAACAACCATAAATGAAACACACACATGCAACATTGACAGTGCACACGTACTACCAAAGATGGATAAATCAAAAAATAAGCAGCACCATAGCAAAAATATAAACCCATCAAACATTTTGAAACAGTGACAAGCGCAAAGAAGAACGCGCAAGTGATAACTCTATTGGGCATGAAGGCAAAGGAAATACATTTTTGTGTATTCAGTATTCATTCAATCTGATCTACTACTCCCACAATATAGAGGCAAAACGGTAATTCCAAATATAGACAGCTGATTCCAAAACCGTTGGCTTTTCCCACTGGGGCGCCCCCCCCCCCCCCCCAGAAAGGCCACCTGTTTTTGCCAACATTGTGCCCTCACTCCTACACAGTACGCACACCTCTCATCTCTCTCTCCCCTTTCTGGACTATATATTACACATACATATTTCATACTTTTAGCAAATCAATTTCAACAAAATAAAAACATCCTTGAAATTAACCCACCTCATATAATTACTTACAACCGATTATCACCACCATTTGTGGTCTGTAGCAGAGAAATTTAGAGAAAAATGAATACAGCGGGAAGCAGAGCATGGATCGTGGCAGGCAGCGTTGGGGTAGTAGAGGCCCTCAAGGATCAAGGGTTTGCGAGATGGAATTACACCCTGAGGACCATACACCACCATGCCAAATCCAACCTCAGGTCTATTTCTCAGGCCCAAAAGCTCTCCTCTCCCTCGTCGGCCATGGTTTCTAACAGACTAGATGAGAGGGCAAAGGCAAAGGCAAAGCAATCAGAGGAGTCTTTGAGAAAAGTCATCTACCTTAGCTGTTGGGCTCCCAACTGAATTTAATTGCAGCCTCTTGTTGTAAATTTCTAAATACTTATTAATTTTTCACAACTGACTCGATTTCTTCATCTTTCACTTTTATTTTTTACGAGTATTACATTTTTTCTTCTTTAGTGCTGAGATTGCGAATGGGAATTCTTACATCGCCAATATCTCACCTACTTATTCCATTTTTGTAGTCACCGACTCACCTGCAACCGCAAAATATAAGAGTGCCAGGCCCGTATACCGGGGTGGAGAAGAGGGAGGGTCATCATTGTTCTTGTCAATTGTAATTAATGTATTTAAATATTTTATAATTAATAATTCAATAATTATAACAAATCACAACCATACATATTACATGCATATCATTTTAAAAAAAAATACTATTTTCACATGATTTTTTTTCCACATATATTTTTAATATTTTTTTATAAGATCATAACTTATAAAAAAAATAATTATAAAATAATAACAAAATTAAAAAAGTAAATAGATTTTTTTTTCTTTTTTCTTATTTTTTTCAAATATAATCTATTAACTAAGAATCTTTTGATTTTTTGATAGATTCTATTTGACAAATAAAAAGAAAAAAATAAAAAAAAATTATTTAATTTTTTGATTTTGTCATTATTTTTTTACAAGTAAGTTATGATCTTATTTTTAATTTTGTTTTCTTATTATTGATTTTTTTATGTATTATACATTTTAAATGTATGCATACATGTATTATGATTTTATACAAATATATATACACTTTAAAAAAATTATTATAATTTAAAATAAATTATTAAAATATTAATTAATTAAGTAAAGAGGAAGAGGGGGAAAGAGAGATCACGAAGATAAGAGAGAAAGAAAAAGAGCAAGAGAGAGGAGAGAAAAAAGGCAGAAAGGCGGAGGGTGAAGAGAGAAAGAGAGGAGGGAGGAAAGGAGAGAAGAAAGAGGAAAAAAAAATTGATAATTTTTTTTTAATTTTTTATTATTATTTTCTCTCTCCTCTATTCTTGACCCGTGATAATTTCTGAGAAAAAATTAGTCGGTTCGGTAAAAGAGATCTTTTGTTATTTTAAAATATTTAAAGCTATTAATTGAAAAGAGTTCTTCTGGGGCGACATTTTCCTTAGCGACATTCTAGCGACTTTTTTTTTTTTTTTTTTTTTTGGTTTTTTTTTTGGCTATGACTTCAAAATAATTTATATGATTTATTGGTACAAAAATTTTAAAAAAAAAACAGTGATTTAGGTGTGATTTGGATACATATACAAAACAGTGTTATAAAGACTCTACAACACTGTTTTGTATATGTATCCAAATCACACCTAAATCACTGTTTTTTTTAAAAAATTTTGTACCAATAAATCATATAAATTATTTTGAAGTCATAGCCAAAAAAAAAACCAAAAAAAAAAAAAAAAAATGTCGCTAGAATGTCCACAAAAAAATGTCGCCCTAGAATTATTGAATTGAAAATTCTCAAATTTTGACCAAACTTGAAGGACAGTTTTCCTTTCCTTTTCTCCAACAAAATCCGTGAGAAAAATAATACACTCCAACAACCCTAAACCCTCCGTCTCGAGGCCAAGAAAAGTTCTCCGCTCCAACTATCTTCAATGGCTGTAAGTTTTTCTTACCTCAATCTCTCTGCCTTTCCTTTTCATGAAAATCGATATTTTCCGTCCGAAGAACGATTAGATTTAGGGCTCGTATGTGTGCTTCGTTCTTTTTCTCTGTTAAAACTTAACCCATTTGATGCTTCATTCGAACAACGATTAGGGCTGAGCAAGAAAATATTATTGTGTTTTTTAACATAATATTCCCCCTTCCCAAACTAAGGTTTTGAGTTCAAAGTCAAATAAAAATAATATAACCAAAACTTACAGTTTCTTTAATTATCCTTTCACTAACTGTATTCAATTTAAAGTGAAGTATATACTATACTTGGATAGAATAATTTTAAAAAACTAGACCTTTATTTGTGTGGTTTGCAAAGGAATGAAGGATAATGAATTGTAATGTAGGGACTATGGCGTATTGAGCAAAATTATTGTTGTTTTGTGAGTTCAGTGTTCTTTTTCAGTCTTAATCAAAGAGCAAAAGTTAGTATTTAAAGGAAAGCTAGACTCTGGGATCTCGTCAATGCAAGCAGGGAACTTAAAAAGTGCAGAGGTAGAATGTGATCTACTGGAAGGAAGAGAACTTTAGCTGATATGACTTATTAATCTCTGTTGAAGAGTTCTATCATATGTTAACAGTATCATAGATTGACAATAGTGTACCTTGGTATCTGAATTAGGAACATAATGGGTTTATGCTGCATAGTTGTTGCAAGATCATTGGGACTGACATGAATGGATCTTAGTCTCTTCAGGGCTATAGTTGATATGGATTCCCTCCTGTGTTTGTCCCTAAATACTAAGTTGGATAGAAACTGTTACTCTAGGTTGATGAAATATTTAATTTGAAGAAATTTTCAATTTTCAAATGAAAGTTCAGGCACAAGTTGGTACATTGGGACCTGTGCAAATTACAAGCAATAGTTGTTCTTCAATCAACCTCTATTTACATTTGTGTAGAATAATTTCTACCCAGATTTCTGGATGAGTTGGATGGCGTCATACCAATGGCCGGCTAGGAGTATTGATATATAGGACAGGTAAGCAGAGGTACTTGACATGTTGGCTATTGAACAGAAATTAAATAGTGAAATCTCTTATACTGAGTATCTACAGGCGGCAATGCGTGAGAATTGATCAATTACACGGTAAGAAACCGACAATCATCCCTGGAAGCTAGCCTTGTCATCAATATTCCAATGAAAACGGATATACTAGATATCTCGCTTGTGCAGCTGTGGAGGATGCAGGGAATTAGGTTATTTTTTTAGAGCATCAATAACTTTATCTTGTGTTTGATCCAGTAATAATCTTGAATAGCCATTTTATTTTAAGTTTTTGTCATACCTGCGATAGCCATATGTATGTGTTGTTACTTAATTTTGGTGCCTAATGTTACTATTAGCTATTACATATAACCTAAGTATACTTGTGCTTCTTGAGCTACATGTGACTGTTATTTATGCGTAAGAACTTTATCAGTACAGACCTTTGTTTATACTCCGAGTATTCTGGACCTATATACTATTTCGTGAAGAACCTTGTTGCGGACACCTTGCAGCTTAAGTTTTTTTATATCAATATTGCAGACCGTACCAGTTAATCCCAAACCTTTTCTGAACAATTTAACTGGAAAGCCTGTGATTGTGAAACTCAAGTGGGGAATGGAATACAAAGGTACTCTTGTTTCATATGTTTTTTTTCCTTCTGATTTTCTTTTTGAGTTATCTGCATGCTAATTTCTTTATATGTGCTTTGTTAATTTTTATTTCCCCCCGATATTCATGATCTTGACATTCGGTTATTGGAATGTATGTTTCAGGTTATCTTGTGTCTGTGGATTCATACATGAACTTGCAGGTAAACTATACCGCCAAATTATGAGTTCTACTTGTCAATTTATTTGGCTTCCTTATATCAAGGGCTTGGTTTGTAGTTCGCAAGCCACCATGTTATTAAGCTTCTGCAGGGAAATATAGCTTTTACGATCCATTATGACAAGATATATACAGTTCAATACATAATATTACTTGAACAGTTCCTTATTTGGCGAAGATATAAATTAGGGGAAAAAATGGTTTTGGTCTTTTCTGCCTATCTCAGGATTTTCTTTGTTCTCATGGACCTTATTTGCAGCTTGCTAATTCTGAAGAATATATTGATGGACAATTCACTGGGAATCTTGGAGAGATTTTGATCAGGTATTGTCATGTCATATTCTTTTGAATAACATTAGGTTAGGTTCTCTAGTGGATCTTTTGTTGAATTGTATAAATTTATTCAGTTGTTGTATCCCCTTGACCTTGAGCTAACAGAACTACAGATGCATCATAAACACTTGTCCACTAGGATATATGATATGCAGAGTCATCTTACATCTTTAATAGTCTTATAGAATACAACATAGTTAAACTTAGAATAGATTTAAGTGCTCTCATGTCTGTCCGAGTAGAGCCTATGTTATGATTTGGCCCCTTGTTTTAAAGCTTGCAATACCAACCCCTGAATACATTTAAATAATCAGTACCAACCTTTTCCGGAGGAATTTTTGGCAGGAATTGTCATGTGCGCTGGCCATGTCTCTTTTCATACTGTTTGATGGTATTAATTATAGTTCGATGTAATAATTGTCTAAAATTTGAAAATACGTATGTAAGTGTAAATTATTTTTAATTAATGTTTTTAAATGAAAATATATAAACATAAATATTATTTAAAAGTAAAAAAATAATCTCTCTTCTCTATCATTCCTCTTCTTTACCATCTTCTTACCCATATCTTCTCTCTCTTAACATTACACAGGCACCATAATCAGTTTTTAAGTCTTTCCTTGCTGAGTATAATTTGATTGGGACATCATGATGATGTGGTATGGAAGAAGAAATTCAAGAAGTTTATTATTAATTTTGTATTGTTATTTAGAGATAAATGTTAAATTATTAATGTTATTATTTAGTAGGATATTCTAGAAGTTTTAATTATAGTAGTAGATTTTAATTACGAGGGTTTTAGTTATAGTAATAGCTTTTAATTATTAGAGTTTTAATTGTAGTAGTGTATTTCAATTAGGAGAGTTTTATTATAGTAGTAGATTTTAGTTAGGAGATTGTTTTCTTTTTAAATTAGGATTTTTACTTAGTCCCAAAGCATTGAGATTTCTATTTAAGCATTGTAATGCCTCATTATTTTTCAGATTATTGAATATATTGATTTGAGATTAAAGTTTTGTTCTTTTGTGTGTTTCTTTATCCATTCTCGGCGGGGATGGGTACTTTTATTCCTTCTTTCCACCTTGTCCTACATCACATGACATTGACTAGTGCTAGTAATAGCCATTCCACAAATCTTTAGCAAAATTGGGAAGCACATGCAAAATCAACCTGAGTTACCTTTAGGTTCTATTGGGCGTAATTAAATATGCCTTGAAAGTCTCGTCTGCAAGGATTTAAACTTTGTAAGCCCAAATGTAACACGGGGTATACTTGGAGGGGCAGAAAAACAAACACTCCCCCAGAATATATGAATTTTGCATTTTCTTATTTACATAGTTGCATTTTCCCGAAGAGTTGAACATCTTTCTGTTCATGTGCAGGTGTAACAATGTCCTGTATATGCGTGGGGTGCCAGAGGATGAAGAAATAGAAGAAGCAGATCGTGAGTAAGAGGCTAATTTCATGTACTTTATGTAGTACAACAGATTGACCTGCATTTAATTACTTGGGTTTAGATTGCCAACACTGAACTTGTTTACTTTATGTTGGGCTTAGAATAGTTAAACAATGTCTGATTATCCCAGTATGTGTTGTTTAAAAAATGTTTAGTACTCCCTTAGTTGTAGGCACTTTTTATGTGTAGTCCTCTCAGAGATCTGATTCAAATTGTGGACACCATTCACATTGCGTTTACATGTTGGCCATATTGTGGAGTATAACACAGTGACCTCCTGGTATTGTGAGACGGAGTTCAATCAATTTGTCATTTTGATTTAGTCTACAGGGCACTTCTGCTAACAGAGATAATGGCAAGGAACATTTCCTTTGGGAAACTGACAATATTTATTGCATTTGTTATACACAAGTGGCAAAGTGGTAAACATTCCACAGGGATTGTGACATCTTACAAAAAACCAATTGGCTCGAGTTTAGGCACACATCTCAACCTTCCATTATGGGCATTTTAATCGGGGTTGTGTGTAAAACTTATTTCATGATGCAGGGTATTCAAACTTTAGGTCGCAAGAGGCCTTTATTTTTCTACCGGGAGAAACAGAAAATTTGATGTTTGAAGCCTAGAATAGAAGCTTGTGAACAAGAATAGCTGCGGGTGTGTGGAAATGAATTTGAGAGGAAGTGGCTTTACTAAATACAATGTCAGCTGAAAACCAGCTCAATCAAAATCACTTTGCTATCCTCTTTCTCTCTCTCTCTCTCTCTCTCTCTCTCTATTTATATATATATATATATATATGGATTGTTTCAAAAAATATATATATATATATATATGGATTTTCTTAATTTGTGCCCTAAGGGCACACACTATATACAAGAATCGAGAGAATATTCTCTTGATTTTTGTACATATTCTCTTGATCTGTGCGTAAACGCAGAAATCAAAGGAATATGCACAGTAATCAAGTGTATATTCTCTCGATTCCTGTGTATAGTGTGTGCCCTTAGGGTACACATTAGAAGGACCATATATATATATATATATATAAGGCACAAATTTCGACCGGATCTGCTCCCTTTTCAGCCACATAATTAATATTCTTACTTAATTTTAATTGGATTTAGGAAAATGGACAAATCACGTTTGGATCTGGGTTTCTTGGTGGAAGACTTGGGTGTAACTGACATGGTTTTTCTATTTTGTTCTTGATTTTTTATATCTTTTTCTTGAAATTGTTTTGCTTTTCTTTTTATGAAACGAGACACTATATATACTGATGACTTCTGGAGAGGATTTTGTTATTATATATTGTTTTGATGTTTTTATTTGTTTTTTTACTTTTTGTTTTGTTTCTTTATATATTTTCTGTAAATTAGTTATTATAAAAATATATTCTCTTCTTTCTAAAATATAGGATTATTGTGTTAGAATTTTAAATATAATGATATTATTTTTTAACAAATAGCAATTAAACTGCATTTAGTTATATATTTTGATCTCAGTTAGCAATCAATATTTTAAATTATTAATATATATTTTTAGGATTGTAATTTGAATTTTAAATGTTAAGGGGGGTGGGGGGAGAAGAATAAGATGAAAATATTTTTTATTTGGGCATATACGGTTCAATTATAGGTTAAGATTTAGTTAGAAAGTCAAAATACATGAATGGGTAGTCAAAAGGTATTTCAACCAAAAAATTGATCGGAGTTGGCCAAAAAGAACTAAATATTGTTTTTGTTAAAGAAACTTTGAGATAATAATTCATTATAACCATAATATTTAGTGGTGTAAAATGACGTGAGTATATATTTGAGAGAACAATTTTGTCATTAGTTAAAGATGAGTAAAACTTTGAGATAACATATGCATGATTGTATTCAATCAACATGAATGAATTGTTTACCAGAAATTAAATATTGACAAAGGATCGATTAGAAAGTAACCAGTCGAAGCACTAGAAAGTTGGTTTACTACTAACTTAATAATTTTGTCTCATAACAAAATAACAATTAAAACGTAACAGAATTGTGAAACAACAATAGAATACAAACGTCGACAATCTATCCTTCATAGTTTAAAAAGAAAAAAGAAAAAAAGAAAAAAAGAAAGAAAGATCTATCTGCCTCAACACTATATATAGTACATGATGGCTGTGATGATTGTAGTTACTTTGCTCTGATATTTGTACTTGGCCTTGTGCTTGTGTGGATGTAGTAGCCGCATTAGCTTCATCACAGTTCACTTTTTATTGAGAATGAATTTTGTAAACATATACGAAATTGATTGTTATCATAATTTTATTATCATGTCAACACTACTTAATTAACAATTTATATTCTTACGGATAAATACGAAACAAAAATACATCCTTAATATTTATAAAATTTATAAATAACTCTTTTTATGGAATGAAGAGTACTATTAATCTTCAATTTCCACCCTTTCAATAATTTTTCTATAAGGTTATTAAATTTGCATGCAATTAGGAGAAATATATTAAACAAAACACATTAAAAGCAAGTAATATAATTTTAGTTCTTAATGGAACCATAATCATATTTTGTAAACCATAACCAAACTTAAATTCACTCACTTTTGTGCCAGGCCCAGGTCTAATAATAAGGGACCATCTTCTTACATGTGCAAATTGAGGTCCAAATTTGCAACATTTTGGCAAATTTAGGGGACAACTTTGCATTTTAGTTAATAAAATATATTCTTCCCTAAATTATTTGGATGATATTCAAAGAATTTGAAAATGATATTTTCTGCCATACACAGGAACGGAAAAGAAAGGATAAATTGTTCATTTCTGAAAAGGAATCTACAGTTATAAAGTGATCCATGGAATATATATATATATATAGAAAAGAAGTTTTCATGAATGAAGGAGTCTTATTTGGAAAGTAACCCTATTTTTAATAGAAATATGTCCCACAGTACTGATTAGTAGAAGGAAAGGTCAGATCACGTTGGTACTGGTGCCTATAGAGAGTCATTTACTTATTGATATGTACGTAGTTATGTACACCAACATGTAGAGAGTACATGGAAGACCCTAGTGAGAAAGATGTTAGAGGTTGGGAATTTTCGATCAAGAGAGTGTACATGCACAACCCACCAAGATGTGAGTTGGTGTAAGTAAGAGGGATATTTTTGACTTTCAAACTCACCAAGATAAAAGTCATATATATATATATATGGTCGAGATAATATTCTCTTAATTACTGTGTATATTCTTTTAATTTCTGCGTTCACACACAGATCAAGAGAATATACACATAAATCAAGGAAATATTCTCTCAATTCCTGTGTATAATATATGCTCTAAGGACACACATTAAAAAAAATCTACATATATATATATATATATATAATAGATTCTGTATCTCGTCAATGACGGCAGAAGCTTATTTGTCTATCAAGATCTAACCTACACCTCTAATACCATATAGAAAATAAAGACAGAATTTTATTGAATGATATTCTGTTAAATGCATGGAAGAGATAATTGCCTTTATAATAATCATGCCTAATATAACTTTTTATTAATATAAAATAATAATAATAATAATAATAATTAATATTATTATCACTATTATCTTTATTTTATTTTTAACAATATGGATGAGTCCACATTCATCAAATTGCTTTACAAGATTATATGGCATCCATACCTGCAGTAGACTTTAACATACGTATAATGTGTTTAATTATGTTACAGTGTTAATGTATCGATCAACTACATATTCACTCTTAGATCTTAATTAGGCCTGCTGATTTTAGTTCAAGAAGCCATATATATATCATCTCAAAATAGTAAGTTACTAGCTTGAAAATTAAACAAGTTTGATTGATATATGATATATCGATCATGGCTCAATTTAACAGCAGTGCAAACAAGCTCTTTAACTTGGTTTAGTTATGTCTCTGCTTCTCATAATTTCTGTAGCAAACAGCAGAGTGCATGGCAGTAAGTTTTAATTAATGATAGTCATATATAACGAAAATACGTATATACTGCATACTATTTATCAACATGATAGAAGTGTAAAGTTATAAAAATTAATTTTATATATATATATATATATATATATATATATATATATATTCATGATTTCTATATATTTATGGAGTACGTGATATATCTGTCGATATAAATTAACACGCGTGGTTGTGCATGCAGTAGGCTGTTTTGAAAACATAGATTATCATTATGGAAGCCTAAATTCAAGTACTAGCTAGTCTGGTTTGCAAGTCCGAAATAACCCAAGTCAAATCTCGAGTCCGAATCGAATCAAATCTATCCAAACAAGTCTTAAACTACTAGCTCAATAATATCTTCTTGGGTCATCTTAGCCTATCACAAGTTCACCGAACAGATCATGACTGAAGATACTATTATTAATAACTTAATTCTTTATATACGGACAATTTTTTTTCATATCTTTCGATATAAGACTGAGGTGTTACAAAGTCGGTTTATGGTGCAAAAGGTGGGGATACTTGCATAAGCGTTGCTAACAAGTTCAAGCTGGCAGCTGATTTCTTCATTCAGGTCAACCCAATATCGGCTGCGATAACATCTTTGTGGGTCGTCAATGGCTTTGCGTTGATGCTCCATGATTAATTAATTCCAGTATTATTTTCTTAAACTTTGAAACCATGAATAATTAAAATTAAGATCCAGAATGATTGAGCTTCATTCTCCTTATCTAGCTAGCTAGAAGGTGGTGCCTAGCTAGGGTTTTACTTTACACTTCTTACTTAATATTAATAATTGTGTCTTGTTTGTTTTTTCTTGGACATGTACTTCATTATTATGTTACTGGTTTGCTTTGTCATTTCAACACATGTATAATACTGCTCCTTTATCAGGCAATTCCTATATATTTACTCACGCGTTGTTATAAATGTCAACCAAAAATTTGGTCTTACTTTTAATTTATTTGGTTTTTTCTTGGAATAAATTATATACTAATCCCATCCTTAATTTCTTGTCATTGATTTTGGAACAGCTATCTCTTTAAACTGTATGTTTGTTAATTGCTTGAACCACGTCAAAAAATGTTTGATTTCCAGTTTGCGCCCTTTTCACTAATTGATTTGTCTACAGTCTATATGACGGTTATGTTAAAGTTGGATGCAGATAAAAAAAAAATATTACACTTATATGTTCAATTGTGAAAAACCACAATAAAAAATATAAAAAAAATCCAAAATTACGGCAAACTCTAATTAAAAGCAAATTAAGAAGGCTCAAACGAAGGACATGAATACAGCCCTACTCAGAAACATAAAGAATCTGGTGATAGCGAGCAACAACTCTGAACAATCTGTTAATTAATATAAGTTAATGTTAAGTACGTTTAGTCTACAATTATATAATATATTTTCCATTATTGCATGAGTATTAATTAAATAGGGATCGGAAAAACAATTGCCATTTTTGTAATTAACCTTCTTCTGCATGTGCCATAGTTTCTTGGAATACTCGCATTATGTTAATCATTAGCTGAGCATGGGTCCCTTTAAACTTTTTGTGTGATATTTATAGGATCCTTCTCGTGAGAGGGCTGTTACGATATATTCTCTCCATTCTATAACAATAATTTTTTTATAAAAAAAAATTATTTTAATTTATTTATTGTTTACAATTTTAAAGAGAATAAAATATTTATTTGTTAATATTACTCTTAACTTATCTCATTATTCTAAGAAATTTTCTTTTGTATTAGTAGTTTTCAACTTTTCATAGAAAAATAGTAATAAAATTTTACACAAATTTTAATCGTTAAATAATAGTATTAAATAATTTTTTTAATTTATGTGCATAAAACTAAAAAGACTAATATTATAAAATAGAGGGAATAGTAATATATACACTTTACTAACAATTATTGAGCTGGAAGAGATCTAAATTAATTATGTGAATAATTAATTGTATTGTAATTAATAGTTTTATTCAATATACCGGGCTTCATATGTTAGAAATCAGATATGAAAATGCAGATCTGGGTTTTGTTAGTCGTCTGGCCGTTACTCCTACTAGCGGTCAGATAATATGACGTCTTATTGATGGAAAACGACGCCGTTTTGCCTGACCGCTAGTAGGAGTAGTGACCAGACTAAAATTCAACATAAAATCGAGGGCAATTTAGTCATTACAATGACAGCTAGTTAGAGTTTTCCTGATTGCTATTTCTTCTAGCGATCAGGCGCATGCCTAAGTTCTTTTCAGTCCTTAGATTTTCGATTGAACGGTGAGAGATCTATTTGTTGTAATAGTATTCATAACCAATATTTACTATGGATCGCTAACCTTCAAAAAAATGTTAATACTTGGAGAGAATATCATCAAATAAAAAGCCAAGAAGAAAAAAAGTGTTTCTATTGTTAGAAAAAAAATTATTTTAAAATTTGGAGCTGGAGGGGAGCAATAATTATTTCTGGCAAGATCCCTACTTGTTGGGAGCATCAGCTAGCCGCTAGATGTTTCTTTATGACACGTAGCTGACGATTGACTATTACAGTTTTGTCTTAAAACTAAGAAGCCCGACGACCACATGAATAATATCTTCATGAAAGTTAAAAGATGCTCCAAATAAATGTTATATCTCCTCCAATTCGCTTAAAAAAGAAAAAAAGAAAAAAAGAGAGGGTCTAATTTGCAAAACTTATAATATTTTATTTTTGTTATTTGTAATTTAGTGAACGTATAATTAGTTAAACAGTAATGTCATTGTAATAAAATATATTGATAAATAATTAAGCACATTATGTTAATAAATTTATACTATCACATGAAGAAATAGAATTTGTGTTTTTAGAAAAAAGACGTATGAAATGAGATTTTTTTTTATAAATAAAAAGAGTAAATACTTGTTTATCCCATTGAGACAAAAGATATATATGATGGATGAGATTGGATTAAAATTAATATTTAGAAAAGTGACAGAATGATCTTCTTCTATTGTAATATATCTCTTATTTCATATTTCAAATATGATAAAAAGACCATTTTACATAATTGTAGATAATTTATCATTTTCCAATTTTCCAATACGTACTTATAAAACGTACTACAATGTACTTTTCTTTCAAAAACCAAACAATAGAAACTGCTAGGAGCTGTCAAATTAATATAATATCCACACAAAAGTTTGGGTTTTGGGGGAAAACAAAGAAACAAGAATTAATAATTGCCATCGTTAAGTTTAACCCTAATTCATTGAAGTAGCACGCGCCCATACAAGCATTATTAAGGACGACAGAAACTGACAGTGCATGTGCATTAATTAATGTTTCACAAAACAACGACCACAATTCAATCAGCAAGGGTGGCAAGATAAATAAGGCAACTAAAGAGCCACGTCGTTTAATCTAATCGAATATCTGGTTAATCCAACAAGGTTTTGACATCTCAGCAACCATTGGCCATAGCGCACTAATAATTGAATGCTTAAAAAGAGTTTGAAAATGATGGAATTGAGTACCACCAAGAAATAGAAATTAATTAAATAATGCAAATTCAGCAAAGAGACTAATTTAACACTATTCTTTGCTTTGAATTCTTGGGTCCTACTCTATCAATGGTTGATCGTGCCTCTATTATTTGTGCAAATTAATATGATGAGATCAGGTTTCAATACAATGATCTGATATTCATATTATATTACTGCACGTAACATGTGAGTAATCACAAATTAAGTACTTTTGGATCTATCTTCCATACACTTATTTTTTATGAAAATATATACACACACTTCAAGTTGCTATAATAATAGTAAGCCGGATATAGTGATTGATTGCGAATGCAATGATTTATTTTGAAATTAACAAAACATAATTTATTACTCCTCTCATATAAACAAGATTTGTAAATGATGCCGTATTTTTATTTTATACTATTTATTATAAAATAATAAGTAATTAATTATTGCAAATGATATTAATTAATAGAGCTAAAATTGACAATTAATATTGTTTTTTACAGTATACCAAATGCATGCGTGAACTCGCCTGTTATCCATTTTATTCTTTCCACATGACAAAATATTCAGCTTCAGGCAAAGAAAAGTGATGCTACCATGGAATTAAGGAATTGCGTGAACTCCCCTCCCCTTCCATATATGTATGTGTGTATGTCCTTCCATGGAAGTGTTTCACAACAACGCTGCTACTCAAATCCATCAATTGATTTCCACACTAATTACGTATCACGGGAAATAAACAAATACCGCTGCTAATTTTATAGACATAAAATTTGAAGAATTAGATAATACTCTCTCTCTCTCTTTCCTTGATTTTCACAACTACATTGATTCCGTTCAATCAATCTGAAAACCATGTTCAGTCTGCTGACAATTAAACATTAATTAGACTAGACTACGTCAAAATATCCTCGTTCTGCAGATCATAATCATATTTGTAACTACAGTTCGAGAGATGCATGCCTTCTTGAGCCGGAGCCGATCAAATTACCAAATGAAGGGTGTATTTGGTTCAGAAAGTGAGATGAATGATTGGGACGATGAAGTTTCAAGCGAAGGATGAGTACCATTCAGGTGAGGCTGAACCGCCGTACTTCACGGCTGTTCTTTCCTGCATTTAACGCGAGAGATGGTGACCAATGGTGGCGGTGAATGGTGATGACATTAACGACAATTGATATTGACGGGATGATGGTAAGGAAGGAATAGGAGTTTTAATTGATTATAAGGGTAAATATGAAAAACAAATATCAATTGCCCAATGCCCATAATTCAAGCCCCCTTAATATCAACTTAATTATTAATGATGGTTTGATAATAAAATTATAATGATAAATTTTTAAGATCATTGTATCATTTTTTTATTATTATTAATTAAAAAAAATTTCTTTTGTGAAACAAGAATTGAAAAAACATAGTATAAGACTTTTTTTGTGAAAGAGTGGGAGCATGACTTTATATTATTTAAATTTTTTAGGTAAATGAAGAAGAGCTCTTTTAAGGGGATATGAAAATTAAACATTAATATATTTGAATTTCATCATTGGAGGTTAAAATACAAATAAGTAAAATTCAAATACACTAATGTCCAATTTTCATGTCCACATAGTGTTTTTGAATGAAGAAATCAAGAATCATTCTGTAAAATTTTCAAAATTAAAAATAAATTCTTTCTGACTTTTTCTGTATAAGATAATAACTACAATATTTAACATAAAATATTACTATTTCTGTGAGGAGTTAATATTAACCGGTGAAAAATATATCCATAGCAAGGCAAGTGCTTTGTTTGAGATAAATATGTCGTTATTGGCCATCACAATTAACATGACCAAGTTAAGTAAATTGTTTAGGACAAATTCCCAAAAATAAATAAATGACATGTCCCCATAATTTTTATTATATTAATATCGACTACCAATTTTCTACTCAATTAAATTCTTTAGGGAAAATTCCAAAAAAATAAAAAAAATAAATGACATGTCCCCATCATTTTTATTATATTGATATCAACTCCCATTTTTCTACTCAATATATATATATATATATATATATATATATATATACACATATGGGAATATATATATATATATATGGTTTGTCGCAATCAAATTTAGTTACAGGTTATGAATAAAACAATGTAATATTTTCATTGTAAAATAGTATAATATCTGTAATGCTATTAGTGAAAATAATAAAACGACAAAAATACGATTAATGAATTAGTATATCTATCGTCAAGGTTGGATGCGATAAACCACATATACCTTTTTCCTATGATAATAAGATAAAGTACTTTTACATGAATTTCACAAACCTTGCTACTTTGAAGTATATACTTTCACAGTTTCACCTATTACGTTGAGTATAATATTTTTTCTTCCTCTTTTTAACACCAGTCATTCTTTTATGGATAGAGAAGGTATGTATATATTTTTAAGGGAGAACGAGAGCTCAAGAGCATAACATAAAATAGGACCATTATTGATTGTCCTTCCATTCCACATAAAAATTCTATATGCATAATTTATAAATTTTATCGATGTATTTTCTTCAAAATAAATTAAATTCTTTTCATGAACAGAGAGTTGTTTTTTTTTTTTTACACAAGCGTGGTGCTGATATTTTTCTGCATTAATAAACAGAAAATAGGCTCCATTTGGTCAATGGCGCGGCTCACGGCTGATATTGAGAACTGCCTAAGTTGTGAATATATTGTTTAATATATACATATATGTATAGCAGATCAGCAGATGGAATCAATTGCCTATCCATTTTAAATGTGATTGAATCGGAAAAAATATTAAGAAAGGAACAAAAACGGAAAAGCAGTGTACCATGTGATGGGCATCTTATCAATTTTAAAACAAATTATACCATCGTGATGACATTTTCACCTATTTATTAATTATCATCATTGATTAGTACTTAGTACTTCCTTCTTTCTTAAATATGTATTTAATTTTGAGATTCAATGAATTCTTAACATGATGGCTAATTATAACACTTAAATATTTAGGTTTCATGTTTAATTCTTATTGAAAATGTGTAAGCACACGTGTACCTTTTCTTTGCGTGAGATTTGTGTTCTACCTTATGTCTTATGAAAAAATTTATAGTTTCCTAAATTAGTTGAGATTTGTATTCCACCTTAGTTGACGAATTTAGCCATTATGTAATTTTGAATGAGATAATTAATGTTAAAGTTCAATGTGTACGTAATTTCATACCATTGTGTGAGTTTTAAAAAAACAAGTTTAATTAATGACCCGTGCAAAACACGGGTAAGTTTAAAAATAACTTATCAAATAAGTTTTAAATATAAACATATTATTGAGAGACATTTTAATTGATTTCGAGTCATTTTAGTAGTTATAGTTTGATGACTCAATAATTCAAAAAAAAAAAATCAATCTTATCTCATGTTTTTAGTGACAAAGATACATTGAATCTTTAACAATAAAATGTGTTCCAAAATTTTGTGAAAAACATAATTTTTAAGTTGTTGAGTCAACTTTTGGAAATACTAAAATTTATGACCAAGAAAGGATGAAAATAAATAATAATAAAAAAAGACTTTTGTTTTTTGGAACAATTTAAGCAAATCTTTAGTAAATATGATTTTGCTTTTATATGAAACTATTCTAATATTAGTTCATATCATTGCATCAGTCAGCCAACAGAACATTAAGAAGAATATCTCACTGCATCACATGCACGGGCCAAACGAACTTCGTATAGATAGGTACAATTCATATAATTTCTAAAACTTAAGAACTACTTATTTAATTTAGGTCCTTATTATGTTTTCAGAATAAAAATAAAAATAGGCCACTATTACTGTTTTACGATACACCTTTATTATTGTTAATATCATTATGACAAACTTTTACTGTAATCCTCATTCATCACAATGCAGCCGTAGTCAGCCCAACTTGTTATATATTTATTCTATTATAATTAGGGATGACAATTGGGTGGAAATTACACATCCCATTTCTATCCTCAGTTTTATAAAAAAAATTCATATTCGTCTCATTCTTCACTGAAATTAAATTTTAATAACCATCCCCATCCTCATGAGAATTTTAAACCCCCACGGGAAATTTATATCACTGCGTGAATTAATATTTTGTAAATTTTTAAATAAAAAAAAATTAATTTTAGTTATATTTACAATAATACATACGTGAAAATTAATCATATTTTAGTGCATATATGATAAAATTAATAAAAATTAAATAATAATAATAATAATATATACACATACAAGAACATATATTTTAATTATGTAATATATACTGGTATAAATATTAATTTAATTAATATATAACTATTCGGGAGCGGATATGAGGTGGGGATTGGGATGGGAGAAACAAATACCATCTCCATAAATAACATTCGATGATTCTCCGTCCTTGACCCCATCTCCGGTCAGAGTCAAAATCACCGTCCCCTTCGGGGTGAGGCGTGGGGATCACCGTGAGGACGGGACAAATCATCATCCCTAATAATAATACACTTATAGGTTATGTTAGTTTGCAAGGATAACACTAGAAATTGAATCATTAATTCAAAGTTCTTTGTTTATTTTAAAAATTAGATTTAAAACTATTAGTACATGATAACAAAATAATCTAAATAGGAGACTATTTAATATTATGTCCAACCAGATATTATAAATCTCTATCATTTGGGATTAAAAGTTTGTGGACAAATTAATCTTTAAATTCTTTAAAGACTCGTGTGTTATATTCTATCCATCTATATTCACATCACTGAAATAATATGTGATCTCTTTGTTATTATCGGTAAAGGTATATCAGTGCAAATGATAAATTTATATTCAATCCTTTAAATAATATTGAACAAAACAGACATATTATGTCATTATTTTAAGTCATCATATTAATAATCTTATTTTAAACAAACATGTGATTATAACTATTTAATTTCAGAATTAATAATTTTAAAATTATAATCCGTGATAATATTGTAATCTTTATAAATAAACACGGTCATATAGTCATAGCAGGATTTTATTTTTATTTTTATTTTTTGACATGCATCCGTCATAGTAGAGATTTAATTTGGCCTTAACATATTTGATATTCTTAAAAACTATTCTCTGCTTTTAAATTTAAAACTCTTTCAGACTTTCATGATAAATGTAGTAAAACTAAATGGATAAATATTTTGAGAACATAAGAAACTCCATTTCACTTGGTGGCGGCTTACAGTTAAAATAAACTCAACCAATGAGAATTAACTAATCTTTAAAACCCAATTTCTCTTAACATTTTCTCCCTCCCACTATTTATTTATATATCATCCCATAACCCATATTTTCTCTTCTTTCGCAAATTTTCTCAGAGTTCCACCTCCATTTATGTTTCAAAATTATAACTATAATTATTTCGAATCATTATTTAGATTTAAAATGTATTAAAATATGATATGATGATGGGAGAGATGTACAGATGATGAAGTAGAATCTGTCATCCCATCTTGCTTTCTCTTTCCTCAATAATAAATTGGGATTGGAGACGATTTTGATGAAATAACGTGTTCGTATAGTATAAAAAACTATTTCACATGCATTATTCACGAGTACAGATCTTTTGTAATTTTTAATTTCAATCAAATCGTATACACACCATCCCTATATATTTGTGGGACCTCGATAATTGAGCGAGTGCAAAGAATTTTCTTAAAAAAATTATCGGTGTGAGCTGGTGGAGATATTGAATCTCCTACCCCTGCCACCCTAGCTACTCCGCTCACCTTATAAAAAGAGGACAATAGGAAACGAATAGAGCAGGCATATTGAACATCAGTCCAGCCTGGCCCTAACTATTTGTATAGTAGAGATAGAGAGAGAGAGAGCTAGAGAGATGGATAACAAAACTACAGAGCTGGTGTTCCTTATTGCCCCATACATTGGCCACATCACGCAGGCCGTGGAGCTTGCTAAGCTCATGATTCATCGCGACGACCGTCTCTCCATCACCTTCCTCCTCATCAAACTCCCCGATATTGATTTTGAGGTTAACGCCTTCATCGACTCCCTCCCACTCGCCTCCACCAAGCGCCTCCACTTCCTCCACCTCCCACCCGTCAAACCTGCTCCCGAATGGAGCGCCGTCAGCCGAGGCGCTTTCATGACTCATCTCATCATGCGCCATAAACCTAACGTCCGAGATATTGTCACCCAACGCTTCGTCACTAACGCCTCTACATCTCCTCGACTAGGCGGTTTCCTGGTGGACACGCAGTGCACCAGCTCTATCATCGACTTGGCGGACGAGTTTAATTCTCCTACCTACGCTTTCTTCACGTCCGGAGCGGCTTTTCTCGGCCTCACCCTTCATTTCCAGACGCTCCAAGACGAACTCGACCACGACATCACGGACTACTTGAACCAATCCACTAATGATGAAAACCAATTAATCACTCCCTGCATGGCCAAACCGGTTCCAACCAGTGCGCTCCCTTTGACGCTGGTCGACCCGCATACGTGGAACACCAGATTCCTCCATTACGCACGTGGCTACAAAAAGGCCAAAGGAATAATCATCAACACCTTTGCGGAGCTGGAACCCCATGCAGTCAGCTCTTTCTCCAACCTGCTGACCTCATCTTGTTACGGAACCAAATCAGAAATCCCAACCATTTATCCCGTGGGACCCATTATCAACAAAATCATGCACGATACCGGGTCGGAGCATCTGATGAAATGGCTAGACGAGCAGCCTCCTGCCTCGGTTGTGTTCCTCTGCTTCGGTAGCATGGGAAGCACCGGGGCGGATCAGGTGAGAGAAATAGCAAACGGGCTAGAGCAGAGCAAGTCCCGGTTCGTGTGGGTACTGCGCCGCCCGCCGGCAGCCGACAACAAGGTGGAGTTCCCGGCTGACTACACAAGTTTCGAGGAGGTGTTGCCGGAAGGGTTCTTGGATCGGACGGCGGAAACAGGTAGGGTGGTGGGGTGGGTCCCGCAGCTGGCGGTTCTATCCCACCGAGCCGTGGGAGGGTTCGTGTCCCACTGCGGGTGGAATTCGATATTGGAGAGCTTGTGGTGCGGCGTGCCGATTGGAACTTGGCCGTTATACGCGGAGCAGAAGCTGAATGCATTCCAGCTGGTTAGAGATCTGGGATTGGCGGTGGAGATTACGCCCATCGATGTCGAAAAATCAGTTGGTAATAATAATGTGGTTAGGGCAGAAGTGATAGAGAATGGAATAAGGAAGTTGATGATGGATGGGGAGGTGAGAAAGAAGGTGAGAGAGATGAGAGAGATAAGCAGGAACATCATGAAGCAAGGCGGATCGGCTTACAGTTCCATGGGGAATCTGATCGAGGATGTAATTAAGGGTTAATCAATTTTATCCCATATATATATATATATATATATATATATATATATATATATATATATATATATATATATATATATATAAAAGCCAGTATCCATCGGTAGGATTCTGTTGCAAGTTCCACTAAATTTAAGCATGTGGTATTTTATTATTTGATGCTCATGTTGTTTGGTTCCTACCTTTGTGGAATAATATTGGAACTTCAGTTGTCGCTCGATTGCTAGTGATAATATGGAGCAACACTAAGCTTTGGTTTTTTATTTTTATTTTTTTCAGATTGTAAATGCTGTAACAAGCAAGCTTCTTTACTCTCTCTCTCTCTCTCTCTATATGATGCTTCTAATTTTTTAAATTTTTTTATTTTGCCCATTCAGAAACATTAAAATTAAATTAATTAACATATAATTGTGCCTCAAAAATTAACCTCTCCATATCTCTCTTTAATTATCTTTAGTCCTATATAGTATTTGTCATACTTTTTTGTTACTAATTTATTAAAACTAATACTAATTTTTACATAGTTCATAATAGAAAATTAATATTTTTACAAGTAAAAGTGATAGTTTCACAAAATCCTCACATAAATTTAAATGGATCTCACACTCATGTAAGTTAGTTTGCAGAAATATCAAATTTTACTTGTGAAAATATTTATTATCTTTATAATATTGATCATTATGTTGACCATAATTAAATAAATTTATGTCGATTTCGAATTTTAAAATATGTTAGATTGATTCAAAAAGTGAATAACAATTTTATATTTTGGGGGTGGAGTGTTAATTTTTTTTAAATAAAGTAAATTAGAGAGGAAGGTAACGGAGAGTTCCAACCAATGCATGTGACCTGAGTATTTATCATAAACCTAATAATTTAGACCTGACAAAAAAAATAGATTTGAGTTGGTTTTGGGTTACATAAAATAATTATGAGTTTGTTTTGGAATTAAAATTATATAACTTATTTTTAATATGATTTGTATGGTTTGAAACCAAATTATTATAGGTCAAAGTCCATATTTCATATTTTAAGCTTTTTATTTATTGACTTTTTATCTTGATGTAGTTTCTCTCTCTAATTTTTATCGTATATTATCTTTTTAAATATCGTATACACTTTTTCTCTCTATTTTTTGTTTACACTTTCTTGTCCTTGAGAATTACTCTTACCGCATCAGAATAGACTTGATGATCCTAGTACTTTTGAAAGTAGAGGTAAGTAGCTAGTGCTGTGGAGATTTTGAGCCCGGTAAATTGATTTTTACCTTTACTAATCAGTTGACACGTGGCCACTGAACTGGCCATTTGATCATTAATATGCAACGACTTAAATTAGGTATTTCAATGAGAGTTTATAGAATTGCAAGAGAAGAAGCAAGTGGTGAGAGAAAGTTATGCAAATCACGAGTTTGGAAGTTATATTGCCAAGTGGTTTAGGTCACACTTTGCAGTAGAAAGAAAATAAATATAATTGTGTATGCGCAATCTTCTCAGGCTGGTGCTGGTCATCTTATACCGCGCTATTATTACTCAATATTCAACCCAACTCGACCGTTAGAACCCGATTTTCTAATTGAGTCCAGATTCAACGTTTTTAATTAGAAGAAAATATTAGGAAAAATAGCTTCCTTTCTCATATCGGCTTTCATCCACTGGGATGATAAATTTCTTTGATTTCAATGCTTCTACTGCTCCCACCTGCCACCCGGTCCTAAAAGAAGGAAGATCGTTCATCAGCGCTGTACAGTACGCATTATCTTCTTGATTTATGAAGGCTTAAATTGTCGCCTTGCATTAATTGCATGTAAATATGAAACGGAAGTCTTATCCTATAAATTAAATTTTGTGTTGAGAGCATACTTTTGTTTTCGAAGTCAATTTGTAAAATACTTTAAAATTAGAATTGATATGATTTTATTATATTTTAATTAATGCAACCCTGAATATTGAAAATTATTTTTTAAAAAATACTACTTCCAATATTTTGTTGTTCTCAAAGCATATTAATTTAAAATTTTAATCTTTAAAATCTCATAATTTAATTTTAAAAACTGAAACAGACTTCTTGTTTTTTTTTTCCTTTGTTTTTTGGAAAATAGATCTGAATATGGTTCGGGTAAAATAAGTTCAACCAAAACTTTGTCATGATTTTGTGCATCAGAAATGATTTTAATTATGCATTCTCTACAGTATCAACAACAATTTTGAGTTTAAGAATTTTATAAATTAATTTTAAAAAGTTAAAATATATCTCTAATTTTAAAACAGAAGTAATGTTTTATTTTGCTTCAACTGCATACTTTCACATTACCATGCATTACTTCTGCATGATTATTCGTAATAACGCTTGGTTGCGTATTGTGTTGACGGATGTAACGTAACCAAATGCCTACTATAAATAGGATTACTTTCAAAATAATATTTTTATAAAAAATAAGATTCTTTCTCATAATAGGATTCGATAAATAGGATATAAAAAAAATGAAAAAACTTAGTCAGCACCAATGAAAATAGGATATGATATCTAGTTCTAAAGGCCGAAAAAAATTGATTTACAAAGGTCTGAAAAACACATTACTTAACATAATGAAAGTTTTTAGAGAGTGTGCGAGAAGTTTTCGAGATATATAGATAACATTTTAACTTTAAAAAAGTGCAAATCTTTTAAAGAGAGTGAAATTCTTTAGAGAGAACGAGTAAAAATTTTTAGAGAGAAAAAATAAAATGTTAGAGTATATAAAGTGAATTATAATTTTGAAATAAGTAAACTTTTGAATAAGTAAATGGATAAATGGGCCCAAATGATAGCTCATATCCATCTATGTATTATGTAGGTGGACATAGATGAGACAATATATATATATATATATATATATATATATATATATATATATATATTGTAAGACCCCGAAAATTTTAATAAATAGAATTTAATTTTTTTCTTATTATTATTTTAAACAGAAATGTGTTAAATCGATAATGATAAAGTTACTAGTGAAATGTGACAATTGAGATGTCTAGTAATAACGCTAAATCACTATTCACACGATCACTATTCACGGGGTATTATTCACGTTAAAACGCTTTTACATTTTCTTCGATCTTCGAATTACGTCATAACGTTTATATAAGCTGGATACGAAAATTATACGGTATAAATACGAAAGTACTATTCATACGAATATACTATTCATTTACACAAAAAGTCAAACTAGTATGTCGGGGAATATTCCTTCTGTCGGATATAGAAAGTGATAGAAATTGGCGGCAAAACTTTAACCGATAACTGTTAAAATACCCGGTGATAAAAAGAACAGTAAAACGCGTTATTCCACAGTAGCACACGGTATTCCACAGTAGCTCACGATGTTGCACAGTGTTTTATATTATTGATTCAATAATTGATAAAGTAGCAATTGCATAGTATCTTGATTCAATAATTGTTAATTAGCATCTGCATAATATATTTTACTATTTGTCACGACACTGTAACTTATATCATTTGATAGGATATTTTAGCATTATCGACAATGTCTAGAAATTCTGTCAAGGAAAGGGGTTATTTAATTGCGCGCCATTTTTCATGGAAGGCCCCCTCTTTCCTGGGAATAATCTGGTTGTCAGTATTGCGAATATATGCTATCTGTGATATTAATACATTTAACACAATAATACAGAAAAAAAGGGATTTATTGTGATAATGGAGTTATTTTTATAATGGTTTTATCTTTTTGATAATGGAATTATCTTTTGATAATGGAAGAAAAAATGGATGGATGATATAAATGGAAGAAAAAATGGATGGATGATATAAATGGAAGAAAAAATGGATGGATGATATAAATGGAAGAAAAAATGTATGGATGATATTAAAAGAATATGTCAAGGGTATAAGAGTAATAAACCAAGAAAATTTATGTAAAAGACTAAAATGCCCTCACCTTGATTTTCCTATAAATAGGGAGGGTTTGCTTAAGAAATTTTCACACCTTCATTACCTATACTTCCTCTCTCTCTAAATTTCTTAAGTTCTCTTAGTGTGCTAGGCTATTGTGAGTATTTGTGAGAATACTAGTATTGTCCAAAGTTAGTAAACTTCATAGAAAGCAACATCCAGTATTTTATTAACGAAGGTAGGGGAAATCATTTCTTTCATACTCATATATAATATCATTTACTTTCATGTTCGTAAGTGATATTATACTCATAAAGATTGTTATTCATTCTGTATTAATTTGTGGGGATAACCTGTCCGTGCGGTATGACGCATGCCTGGTGAATATCCCTTTGCATTTATTCCTTATTAATCTGTGGGTATAACTTGTCCGTGCGGATTGACGCATGCCTGGTGAATAACCCTTTGTATTCATTACTTATTAATCTTTTGTGGAAATAACCTGTCTACGCAAATTATCGCATGACGGGTGAAAATCCATTTGCAGTTTCATATATTCTGTTATACTCGTATAACGTATCATTTCTTTTGTACTCTTTAAGGGATATCTTTTTCTTTCACATTTTTCTATTTATGATAAGAAATCTTTGTTTGTTTCCAAAACCTTATTTTTAAATGGAGAAAATCCCTGAAAATTAGTAGAATATCCTTAATAGTTTGTGCTTCATCTAATATCTTTTCACTTGAATCTTTCTATTTCATTTTATACGTTATAGTTGAAGCATGAAATAATTTCTTGAATATCATTCTTAAATTTGACTCCACAATTTGGTCATCGTGTTGGCAATTTGGTCAATCTTTGATACTGATTAAAGTATAAATCTTTTCTTATCCTTAATCTCACTGTATCATTGTCATCATCCTCATCCTCATACTTAAATTGTGGTATTAGTTCTCTTTGGCCCGTAGTGCAAAGATGAACTGGCGTGACATGATTTTGACCAAACTGTGTATTGGTATAATCATGACTTTTTGTGTTACAAACAAAGGCGTATGGTGAAAGTTCTCTTTGGCCGTAGTGTAAAGATGAACTGGCGTTTGACATGATCATGACCGGTGATGTTACAAATAAATATCTTTGGCACGTAGTGCAAAGAGGGGCTGTTGAAATTGTTGATTGGTGTTACAAATAAATATCTTTGGCACGTAGTGCAAAGAAAGGCTGTTGAACATGAATCATTGATTGGTGTTACAGGGACATAATATTGGTGGTGATCTTTTAACTTGTAGAAGATGGTAGATATTATAATCTACTTGACTCTTCTAATGGATTGTTCGTTCCGCTGCAGTTGTTGTTATTGAATAATTATAATATCTTTAAATCTCTGATTTAATTCTGTTGAAGACTAAAGATAATTTTATTCTTCATTATCTTAGTCATGATATTTTTTACTGGGCTATTTGTGCTCACCCTTTTCCTTTTTGTTCCATTGTTCTCCTCAGGAAAAGAGAGTATAGCGGGGACTAGCCGGGGAATGGAGTGATGGTCCGAGATAATAGAAGTGTCTCAATACCTTACTATTAGTGTGACAATAAGTGTATTGAGAATTTAAGATGTATTTGTATTGTGTTGTCGTATTTTGCACGACACTTATTAGTTGTAAATGGAAAAATTCGTATTTGTATTTGTATTTTATGGAATGTTATTGGCGACTCAAAATGGGTTGTGTGGACCTATTTTGGGGGCGTCACACACACACACACACACACATATATATATATATATATATATATATATATATATTAACTTGTAAGTTTTAACACAAATTTATTTAGCATGGACGGATATAGACTATTCAATGAGTTCAGATTTTAATTTTAATTTTTTAATTTTTTTTTGAAAGTTTTATTTTTTGGGGAATACAGTATAATTTTATAATTAAGTACATTATTAAGAACCAAACCTCATTAAAAGAGGAAAACATAAATCTCACAAACAAGCCTCACCTAAAAAGGAAATAGGCTACCCATAATGAAAGAAATAAATATTAATGTTATTGTTAATCTAGCAAAATGAACTTTAAAATTTTTATATTTTCAATAAAACTTACAACACAAAGATAGTCTTTCTCCTTCGTAATCATTACAAACAAAATTAGCCTCACTTGTAGTTTTTCCCTATTTGTGGGGTTTTTAATAGAGAACAAGCAATATCAACACCTAGGAGTGAGCAAAAATCGGTTATAACCGAAAAATCGAACCGAACTGAATTTTTTTAACCAATTTTTTCCGGTTATTTTTAGAAATTCGGTTATATCCGATTTAATATACGGTTTTCGGGTTTAGTTTTAAAATTTTTGTTATTTGGTTAACCGAATAACCGAATAAGAAAAAAAATAAAAATAAAAATATTTATTGATAAAATTTTGTGATTGGAAACTCTTGTATTGGAAATTTAAAATGACTTTTCTTTATTGGAGAAATATAGACCTTAATTTCGGTTATTATCCGAATAACTGAATAGTAAATTCGGTTTTCGGTAATTCGGTTATTTGTTAATTCGGATAGTATTTCGGATAGCAAAAATAAGTTCGGTTCGGTATTCGGTTGTAACCGAATAAGCTATTCGGTTCGGTTATAACCGAATGCACAGTCCTATCAACACCAGTGAAAGTAGGATATGATATCTAGTTTTCAAAAGCCCGAAAAAGTTTGAATTGCAAAGGTCTGAAAATCACATTACTTAACATAATGAATGTTTTTAGTGAGAGAATAAGCTAAATGTTTTAGAGAAAGAGTAAAATATTAGATAGTGTTCGGATATATATTCTCATGGGCTTGATCGGGCTCCTCATCTTGGGCTCGGCTCAAAGGCCCATCATGTTCAATGAGTTACAAGAGGACTCTCTAGTCCGAAAAAAGCTTGGGCAAGGGTTCTAAGCCCTTTTTGTTCCTTACTGGATAATACTTCTATTGGATCAAGGTAATTGAATCCGGGTCCGATAAGGATTCTAGGTTGGACACTCCTAATAGGAGTAGTAAGTAGTCAAGTGAATCCTATAAATACCCAAATAACAATGAAGGCAAGGTATGACAGATTTTACCCTACTAAATATTTGACCTCCATTGTTAACATATCTTGAACCTGTTACTTACTCTTACACCGGAGGAGTCCATAAACGGCCCAAGTCGTACTCTTACACCGGAGGAGTCCATAAGCGGCCCAAGCCGTTGGGACTTTTGTGCAGGTATACGTCCGGCGAGTTGATTGGATGCGCGGACAAAATCAGGCGTTAACATTGGCGCTAGAAGGAGGGCATTTTTAGTAGTAATCTCTGTTTTTAATCAAAACAATTCACATGACGACTCCACGATCACAACGAAGACACCCTCAAGGATCCCAAGGAGCATCCCTCTTCGGCTCAAATACAAAAAAGCACCTGAAAAGGGAATACCCTCGGTCTGACGCCTTCGAGAATCCTTAGGAGCATCTCTCTTCGGGTCAACGCTTTTGGGCACCTGAAGAGAAAGTGCCCTCGGTTTGACACCTTCGGGATCCCGAGGAGTTCAATTTCCTCTCAGTAATTCGAGTTCTCGAACTGCTAGAGCGTTTACTCCCCCAGTACATGTCTCATACTAGGGGAGTAGGGAGCAATGTTCGGATATATATTCTCATGGGCTTGATCGGGCTCCTCATCTTGGGCTCGGCTCAAAGGCCCATCATGCTCAATGAGTTACAAGAGGACTCTCTAGTCCGAAAAAACTTGGGCAAAGGTTCTAAGCCAATGTGTGAAAACTCAGCTATAATTTCGAAATGAGAAAAACTTTTGATAATAAGTGAATGAATAAATGGAGCAATGACAGCCCACATCCACCTATATCTTAAACCTATTTATTATGGATGAATATGGATTATCCAATGAGTTCAAATTTATATTGTCAGGTCTACCTAATATTACCATTAATCTAGCAAATGGACTTTTTACATTTTTAATATTTCAATAAAACTAAGTACTCTCATTTGGGTCTTTCACCTCCATAATCATTACAAGCAAAATTAGCCTAATTAGTTTTAAGTTTTTCCCAATTTATGGGATTTTGAAGAGAGAACAAGCAATATTAATGTCAATAAGCACTTGCATGACATCAATTTCTGGGAGACTAGCTAAAACATGAAAACTTTATAATATATTCGAGCGTGATAATAATCATCCACACGGCTGTTCACACTGAATATATGACTATTTGGTTTTTAATATTTGGTTGTTAAAATATAGCCGGAAGATAAATTGTGTATAGCTCGATCCGCTGTAGGGTTTTCATAAAATATGTAACTTTTGTGATAGCCTAGCTGGCTAGGACTCTTGCTGTATCCGTACGTCAAGTACTTTCTAGGGCTAAACATTGGTAGATAACGATCCGGCGTTTTGTCAATCAAACGAGATATACTTTAGTATTCTAAAGTATACATACTGTTCTGTACTGTATGGAGCTAGACCAAGCATTAATTATATATGCATGCCCATGCATAATCTCTCATTAACTCGCTATGAACATATAGTTAATTAGTCAGTTTCTAGCTAAGCAATAATCCCTCATTAATTTAGAAGCTGCACATAAATATAATTGGCTAATATAAAGGAAGTTGCAGTAGCCTTCATTATTTGAGATTGTGAATTAATTTATCAAATACAATTTCTGAGCTAGAGTGAACAACCAATGACAACGTTAATAAGCACCTGCATGACAACAATTTCTGGAAAACTAATAACACGCATAATTGTAATACAATTTATATATCCATGAGGCATGAGATATGATCAAATAAATTTGAATATGTGGCCTAGGATTCCAAATTTGAATATGTAGCTGCTACTGATCCACCCTTAAACTGAAGTGGCCTAATTGAATAGTCCTTTGGTGAAGATGGTGGAGAAAGCATCCATCTCATTCTTGGAGAAGTAAATCCCAATTTCTAGATCCTCAGTATCCCTGCACCGAAAAAGGGAAAATTTCTCGGAAACAACTTCAAGTTTTTTGGGCTTACCCCACCCAAAGTCAATACCATAAAAGTCAAAGTTTGGAGATCCGGCTACCCCAAACAACCTCTGCCCTACCGCGGCTCCAAACTCTGCGATCCACATTTCTGCACCTTTCAATACTCCTCCCTCCTCATTCTGCACCTTTGCCTGTATCGCCTCTCCTATGGCTTCAGCTGCACTCACAAATCCTTCTTCCACTAATAACTGCCTGCTCTTTCTTGTAGCCCAGCAAGGCGCTACGCAATTACCAAAGTAACTCGTAGGTACCGGAGGCTCCAAACGAGCACGGCAATTCACTGCAAATGCCATATGCTCGATTTCATTTTCTTCTGGGCCATTCATGACTGCGGCACGTGTTTTTGCCATACAACTCCATACATAAGCACACACCACCGTAATAGACGATACATGTGATAATTTTGGTCGTTTTGTGGTAACCAAGTTCTTGAGTCCTTGGATATGGACTCCAGACATGACAAATGTGGCTCGAACCTGTTCCTGGTCCGTCGTAGCTGCTTGAGGTTGAGAGCTCACATCCTCCGTATGATTCCGCAATTGGCTCCAAAAAATGTTCGCTATCCCCTCTGGGTCTTTGATAACACTCCTATCGTAAAATGGGAGCTGGAACTTTCTTGATCCTTCCAGAAACAGTGCCACATCATCTCCGCCGCGGAGGAGTTCCTTAGCGACTGAAGCCCATGTACTTCTGAAATTATACATGGTGCTTGCGTCACCAACTACATGGTTCATAGTAAATCCAACACACATGCCATGGTTAGGAAATAATGTGACTTGCAGAGCTAAAAGTGGAGCTACTACGTAATTTTGGGACGCATCATCATCAGAATTGCTTACGGTAACGTGAGGTGGAAGTTTAGGGGCGAATGGAAACAACTCGTCAACATATCGAGCATGATTCCCGACAAGATAACTAAAATCATTACAACATTCGGCAAACGTAAGTGAGACGGAATCACCTTCTTTGTAACGAATTTCGGGCTGCTTGTTGTTATTACTCGTGGATGGGATTATCAAGTTGCCTGCTAATGGGAAAAAGTGTTTAAGAACTAAGGATAATGAAGTTTTGAGATTTGGAACCGCGGTGTGGGTAAAGTAGGTTTTAGGGTAGGGAAAATCATAAAATATCAGAAAGCGTATGGGATGGAATCTCAGCCATAGTAAGTCGAAAAAAGTGAGGGGAAGAGTTTTTCCAGCAACGGCACCAGGCGGTGGTGACACTCGGCAGTGCTCAAATACTGTTACTGGTTTATTACTAGGGTTAGCCATGTGATGTAATTGTGAATTAGGCTGTTGTTGTTCTTGGATTTATATATAGTAATCCAAAAGCCATTCATTGCATGAAATACCATCATCCGAAAGGGGAAAAAAAGTATAAAAGTAAAACATGATTATTAAATTGTTTGTGTATTAAACTTTTACTCAAAACCTATATCTCACCGAAAGAGTTTAATTTACAAATTAATATGAAGTAAATCTTTTTCTTTAATTTTTGTTTGGTAATTGCGAAATAATTGTGAACTTATGATTATAAATTTGAATGACGCAAAGATGGAGACACCCATAACCCAACCAAATAATACATGTGATCATCTTGTCGAGTGGCCTGGCTTCTAACTGATATTTGGTAATTGCCGGATTCGGTGCCTCTTTCGTTGACCAAATGGAATCAGTCGTCTGCCCCAAGAGAAAATAATTGCGGAATTCATGCGGCGAATGGGGGGAAAAGATTAATTATAAAAATTTAGTCTGGCATATGATGCGCCTAATAAGATGGACCGCCATGAATCAGGTCAATCTTATTAATTATTCGAATAATATTCATGATCGATCGTGATGACATTTTGAATAATACTCAATTCATTACCCGTTAATTTTATGTTAAATATAAACAAAGCTAAATTAGCATTAAAGATTTGTTATTTAGTTCTAACATAATTCCTCACGCAGTGACAACTTTTTCCAAATCTTTCAAAAACAAACCAAACACATTGAATAAATTTAATATTGAAAATAAATTTTACCGATGTTTCATATAGGCACAATGAGTTCGATTGTGTCGCATTGAATAGAAATAATTAAGAAATATAAACAAAGTATCCCTTAAATCATTCTGCACTGCTTGATAATAATGATTAGCCCATCGAGCAATAGCTGAAAAAAATAAATAAATAAATAAAAGAATTCTTCTATTCTTGTTGGTTTCTGCCAACAATCATGCTTGCCTGATTTCTTCTCTTCATTCATTTTTATGAAAATCACTAATTTACTTTATAGTCTTAGAAATGTTTTTCTAATTTTAGAATAAATTAAAAAAATGTATCTCTAATTTTAAAACAACGAGTATTTAATAGAATCACAAGCAGGGACAAAGTCATAAATGGGGCCAAATAGAATGTTATTTACTCAAATATAAGCTAATTTATCTTAGCATCTTAAATTAACTTGTGTTAGCTCTTTTCTCTCTAACTAAAAACCCTAACATCTAACACTTCAAACTCCGATTGGAAGAGGGTCTCTATCCTCTTTTAGAGACACCCTCCCCCCAAATCTTTTTATCATCTCTGTTCTCTTATTTTATAAAATGAAAAATACAAAACTTATTCTTGTAAGGTTGGTAAAATAACTGACCAAATTATAAGCTAATGCCAATGAAGTTGGACCGCTGACGATGGCAGATAAAGGTAAGCCTAAATTTAGTGATAGTCGTGCACGGTTGTGGCTGAAGAGGGAGGGATTACAAACAAGCGAGAGAAATTAAGATGAAGAGTCCTAAAGGATATTGAAGCAAAAGAGTCCTAAAGGATTTTCACGTGTCAACAAAGATTTCTCTTAAACAAGGAAGCTTTTGCCACCCCTTTGAATTTTAATGAGTGTAGGATGAAATTCTCTTCCCAAAATACTGTATTTGTGGTTAATCTTAATGGTACCAACAAAGACCAAAGGTGATAGATAATAAGCACACACCACCGTAAAAGATGATACGTGTGATAGTTTTGGTCGTTTTGTGGTGACCAAGTTCTTGTGTCCTTGGATATGGGCTCCAGACATGACAAACGTGGCTCGAACCTGTTCCTGGTCCGTCGTAGCTGCTTGAGGTTGAGAGCTCAGAACCTCCTTATGATTCCGCAATTGGCTCCAAAAAATGGTAGCTATCCCCTTTGGGTCTTTGGTAACACTCCTATCGTAAAATGGGAGCTGGAACTTTCCTGATTCCTCCAGAAACAGTACCACATCATCTCCGCCGCCGCCACGGAGGAGTTCCTTAGCGACTGAAGTCCATGTGCTTCTGACATTATACATGGTGCTTGCGTCACCAACTACGTGCTCAATAATAAATCCAACACTTAAGCCATGGTTAGGAAATAACGTGACTTAATTGCAGAGCTAAAAGTGGAGCTACAACATAATTTTGGGACGCATCTTCATCAGAATCGGTTACGGTAACGTGTGGTGGAAGTTTAGGGGCGAGTGGAAACAACTCGTCAACATATCGAGCATGACTCCCGACAAGATAACTAAAATCATTACAACATTCGGCAAACGTCAGTGAGACGGAATCACGGGCAGCTTCTTGTTACTACTCGTTGAGGGGATTATCAAGTTACCCTGCTAATGGGAAAAAGTGTTTAAGAACTAGGGATAATGAAGTTTTGAGATTTGGAACCAAGGTGTGGGTAAAGTAGGTTTTAGGGAAGGGAGGCGGATGGGATGGAAGTGCAGCCATTGTGCGTGAAAAAAAAGTGAGGGGAAGAGTTTTTCCGGCCACAGCACCAGGCGGTGGAGACATTCGGCAGTTCCAATTTCCACATCTTCCGAATTAAGGGAACAGTTCTGTGAAACAACTTCAAGCTTTTTGGGTTTCCCCCACCCAAAATCTGTAGTATAATAGTCAAACTTTGGTGATCCAGCAATCCCAAAAACCTTCTGCTTCATGAGCGTTTCAATAAAGTTATATATTGATAAAAAAAGACTGATACTAATCCCCGTATGTGTGTATAATTTGGAGTGTTTAAAAATGTTAGACCCGACTCCCCTTCAGCTCTCTTATACTTTTCACCAAATTTTATATACTAGACATTTAGTTGATAAAAAATAGATTTAGTGACCATACATTAAATCAGATTTTTCTTTCCGTATACTCCAGCCTCCAGGTTTTGCTTGAGCTGGTATCGCTTGAGTTGCAGCACTAACAAGCAGTGTCAAAGCAAACACGGGCGAGTGCCCACCCGGATTTTTTAAATGAATTGCACAGAAAACCATTGACTCCGTCCTCGTCAAGAAATAGTAAGCCTTTTTAGGTGGACTGTTGTGCTACATGTGTGAATGGAGTCTATGCCACCAATTTTCAATAATTTTTGCGTCTTTTTTTTATTCCATTAAATGCTCATTGATTGATACCCAATTACTGTATGATTCAATATTATCTTGAATCCCTCGACTTGAATGTCAATAATTTACGCTTTTTTTTTCTTAATATGTGTAAAAAATATATTTTGTTTGTTTTTTGAGGACGAGAGAGGGAGTATCTACTCTAAATAAAAATGTGCACCATTCTTTTAATCTAATAGCAGAGCACAAATCAACATAAATTATTATAGGAAACAACCAAAAATGTCAATAACGAAATTTAAGATACGAGCTCCATCCCTGGACAATGACTAGCTAGGCTAGGTATAAAAGAAAATTCCAAATTATGAGCATGTACCGTGTATAATTCATTGCGAATAAAAATGTTGGACTTCATCCTCCTTAGTAACCATATTTATGTATATATATATAGTGGCACTACAGATGAGACTTTGAAATCGAAACATGTAAATTGGATGGAACCACTTGTTAACGGAACCGACATACAGAAAATGTTAGAAAATATTAACGCGCTGGCTGTTTCTCTTCCTAAGGTCTACTCTACTACAATGATCTCACCTTAACTAGTCCTTTGGCAAATATAGTAGTGAAAGCATCCATCTCATTCTTAGGAAAGCACAATCCAATTTCCACATCTCCATCTCCATCTCCTCCCGAATTAAGGGAAAATTTCTCCGAAACAACTTCAAACCTTTTGGGTTTTCCCCATCCAAAATCTGCACCATAATAGTCAAACTTTGGTGATCCAGCAACCCCAAACATCCTCTGCCCTCTCATCGCTTCAATGTCGACATACCACGTCTCTGCCCCTTTCAAGACTCCTCCCTCCTTATTGTTTACCTTTGCATGAATCGCCTCTCCTATTGCTTCAGCTGCAGCCACAAACCCTTCTTCTCCGACTAACTGGATACTCTTTCGGGTTGCCACACAACCCGTTACGCAATTGCCAAAGTAAGTTGCGGGTATTGGTGGATCCAAACGAGCCCGACAATCCATTGGAAATATGAAATGCTCCTCCTCTACTTCATTTCCATCATCCACCTCCTCCCCAATAGCCACCCGAGTTTTAGCCATACAAGTCCATACGAAAGCACATATCATCGTATAAGATGATACACGTGCTAATGTTGGTAGTTGGGTTGACACCAAGTTCTTGAGCCCTTGGATATCGGCCCGATACATGACAAATGTGGCTTGAACCATGTCCTTGGTCGGCCCAGCCGGCGGTTGAGGTTGAGAGTTGTCTATATAATGCCTCCAGTAAATAGTAGCTAGCCCCTTGGGGTCTTTGATCACACTCCTATCATAAAATGGGAGCGGCAACAACATTGATGGTGAATTGGTGATGGCACTTCATCATCTCTGCTGCTGATGATGATGCGGAGTTGTTTGGCAATTGAAGCCCATTCCCGGATAAAATTGACCATGGTGCTTCCATCACCAACGACATGGGAATTTGTGAATCCAACAGTGAAGCCATGGATGGGAAATAATGTCACCTGAAGAGCAAAAAGCGGAGCTACAAAGCAGCCTCCCTCGGTAGCAGCTGATGGGAGTCGAGGAACAAGTGGAAATAAGTCGTCAACATATCGAGCGTGATTTCCTGTCAGATGATTCAAATTGTTATTGCACTCTGCAATTGTTAGTGATACCGAGTCGCCATCTAAGTAACGAATTTGGGGCTTGGTGCTCATTGAAAGAGTAGTTGAGGGGATTATCAAGTTACCGGCGAATGGAAAGTAATGTTTAAGGAGTAGGGATAATGAATGCTTGAGTTTAGGAACAAGTGTTTGGTAAAAGTCGGTTGTAGAGCAGGGGAAATCATATAAGAGAAGACGGTGAATGGGACGCCAGCCTAGCCATCTTATGTCAAAAAAAGTGAGGGATAAAAAGCTGTCGGGGACGGCATCAGTTGGTGGCGGCGAGATTCGGCAGTGCTCCAGCAGAGTCACCGGTACCAAAATATTGGTGGTCTCCATAATTAATTTATTCAAATGCCACCAGCTTTATTCTTCATTTGTGAATTTAAATATTTTTTGCTTAATTATATTTTCCGTGCAAGACAATATATATATATTAGGGCATAACGAATCACCAATACAAATTGCACTGGTAGGCATAGTTATCAATCACATATCATTTGTACCGTACGAGGTATGGGTTTTTGTGGGGTAAAGCTAAAAGGTGTTCCGTCCCAATTTAAATACCGGCCGACACATAAAGTACGGGACAGTATTAATCGAAATTGGTGTTTCGGTCATAACTAATCCCGGACGGTACATTCATTGATCCAACTTTAACATGTTATTAATAGGGATTGCTTATTTAAATTAGTTATTATTTATATGATGTTACTTATGAATATCATACATATATAAATGTGTGTTTGTGTATACATGCATATAAATATATATCTAAAATATATTTTATTTTTTTAATAATAAATTCAAAACGGTATATGGTATGGTATGCATAGGTGGTATTAATATATATGTACCACTCAAATGAAAAAAATAATTTACATGTGGATACGGTATTTATAATTATGTTGGTACGTAATATCTTCCATGCGAAGAGTATGTATGTACTACTTTGCGTGCGACTTTTCTAAACTCAACAAATGTCTGTTGGCCAAATTAAACATGTTTGTTTTTTGGTTGAATAGTTGCGCTATTTATGTTTACATGTAATGGTAGGGTTTGTTTAATATGCAAAGATCCTAGCAAAAGTTCCAATTAATCTCTAAAATTTCCTTGCAAACCCAGCACTTTAATTTTACTATTACTTTTGTTCAAATTTATAAAGTTATTATTAATTTTTTAAAAGTTAATTTAAAATATTTTTAAATATAAAATTAATAGATCGCAACTATAATAATTCGGTTGAAAATTTTCCCAATTTATAATATGATTCATATTTTGAAAAGTAAGAGAAAATAATATTGGACATAACATCGGGGGCAACACGAAAGATGAGGCCTGGTTCGGGAAGTTAGCCACAAGTGCACCAGTGAAATTCCATCCTGCTGTTAACAAATCAGAATGGCTAAAAATTGACTGCAAGAGGAGAATCAGCTTAATAGCTCGAATCATAAGCTCACACTATAAACTAGCTAATTGATGTCTATCCATTTTACTTATAAAAAAAAGAGTCTAATTTATTAATATTAATGTATATTTTTTGTTTCTTGTTAATTTTTAAAGACTATAAATTATTAGTGTAACAGTCATGACCTGATCAAATAATTAATTATAATGATAAATTTAAAATAATTACGTCTATTATACCCTTTTGTGAGATGGATGAGCATATATTTGTAACAAACATTTGTGATTTGTGGCGGTAATCATTCTTGCTGCCGGCTCACCAACTCTTTTTTTAAGAAAAAGCAACGGGTAGGGTACGGCCACAATTGTTATTTCAAAGAGTTCTTTTTGACTGCTCAGAATCGATCTTATTCGTGACTCCTTTCATTTATAAAATTGGATAATATCCTTAAATAATAACTTTTAAAAAAAAATTTACATTCTCTAAGTACTCATTTCATCTTCAAAAAGATGATTAAAAGTATAAAATTTTTTATTTTTTTATCCCTAAAAAATAAGATAAAATACATAAAGAGAAAAATAAATATATCATTTAGTGAGTCCATTAAAAAAAATCTAAAAGTACTAATCATTTTATATAATTTTATAGACTACTAAGAATAAATTTAAAAAAAAATTACTCTTTTTGTTTTACTTTTACTTTTACTTTTTTTAATATTTCTGTAAATTACACTTTGATCGTCCTTTTAAGGATACTGGTGATATGATTATAAGTATATATTAAAAAAAATAATGATAAATTAAACATATTACTTTATAATATTAAAAGAAAAGGATGTATCTAATTTTAAAACGTAGTATACATTTAATTTTAAAAAATTACATCTTTGATTTGAATGAAGAATGTATTTGATTATTTTAATCAAACTCACCATCCTGGTGACATTTTTCTATTTATTTCATCTAACTAAAGCTTCATTGATTGATGCCTTGTTTAAGTTTGTTACGAATATTAAAAACTAATTAAAAATAAATACATAAATACAACTAACTTTTCATTTGAATATGGAGTATGTAAATTGGAAAAGAAAAGCTCGTCTTCTGCGTAAGCAAATTCAGTTCAGTCTTTACAAATCCGTTGCACCTACCAAACCTTGAGTTGCGCTTATGTCCAAGACGCTAATAATAATAATAATAATAATAATAATGGAGAAAATTAAAGTGGCATCCGGAATAATATTTCAAAAGCAATCCTAAAATCCAGACAATAATACAAGAGCAGCAGGATAAGAATATTAAGATTAGAATATAGATAGATAGTGTACATCTCTAAAACACACAGCTCAAAGCAGGCCTGTCACATAACATATTGAGAGTAGTATAATTCATTGAACAAGAACAAGGTAGAGATCAAAATTCAGGAAAATATATGGGAAAATTAGCTACTACAGATTTGGTGTTCATTGCTTCCCCGTTGATGGGCCACCTCATGCCGGCTGTGGAGCTGGCAAGACTAATGATTCATCGGGACGAACAACTCTCAGTCACATTCCTTCTTATGAAGCTGCCTTTCTATTCCGAGGTCAACACCTTCATCGACTCCCTAGCCGCCACAGCCAACAACCGCCTCCACTTCCACCAACTCCCACCACCTAAACCCATCCACGAAATGAGTTCCACAAATCGAGGAGTCATCTTCGATCAACTCATCGAGTATCAGAAACCTCACGTCAGAGAGACCGTTGCCAAACTGATCAACGTTACAACTCAACGACGACTAGGCGGATTTCTCGTTGATTTACTGGGGTCAACGTTGATTGAAGTTGCTGACGAGTTTGGAGTTCCCAGCTACGTTTACTTCACGTCTGGGGCAGCTTTTCTCGGCCTCACGCTCCACTTCCAGACCCTCCAAGACGAGCTCAACCAAGACACTGCCGAGTTCAAGTACTCGGATACTGATTTAGTCACACCGTGCTTGGTCGAACCGGTTCCTCCTAGTGTGTTGCCTTCCCTATTGGCAGACTCGGACACTTGGAAAGCCAGATTCCTCAAGTACGCCCGTGGCTATAGAAAGGCTAAAGGAATTATAATCAACACCTTTGCAGACCTCGAATCCCATCCTCTCGCTTCTTTCTCAAACCTTCCCTCTTGTTATGGTAAATCAAGAATTCCTACAATCTATGCAGTAGGCCCAATCATCCACCAAACGAGGCACGATAACAGGTCAGAGGGCATTATTAAATGGCTTGATGATCAACCTCCATGTTCTGTTGTTTTCATATGCTTCGGGAGCATGGGAAGCTTCGGTTTGGATCAAGTTAGGGAAATAGCAAATGGGATCGTGCAGAGTGGGTACCGGTTCGTGTGGGTCTTACGCCAACCCCCAGCAGCCAACAAGGTGGAATTTCCCGGTGAGTATATGAGCTTTGAGGAGGTGTTGCCAGAAGGGTTCTTGGATCAGACAGTAGGAATTGGTAAAGTCGTGGGATGGGTTCCGCAGGTAGCGGTTCTCTCCCATAGGGCTATCGGAGGATTCGTGTCGCACTGTGGATGGAATTCTATATTGGAGAGTTTGTGGTGTGGTGTGCCTATACTTACGTGGCCCTTGTATGCAGAACAGAAGCTGAATGCATTCCAGATGGTTAAGGAGCTGGGATTGGCTGTGGAAATCCCTACAACTATGTCAGATAAAGCTTCCGTTAATATGGCTATCATGGCAGAATTGATAGAAAAGGGAATAAGGAGGTTGATGATGGAAGGTGATGCTGAGGTGATCAGAAGGAAAGTGAGAGAGATGAAAGAGAAAAGCAGGATGAACATGCAAGAAGGTGGATCTTCTTATACATCACTTGGGAATCTAATTCGGCACGTTATTGACTGATATACAACCCCACAATATTTCTTAAAGAGTGGTGATAACTGACGATGAAGGATGCTATCACCATTAGGATACAAAAACAGAGGCTTGCTAATTTTGGCAATTCATTTCTACCATAATGATTGAAGAAACTTAAAGATTGTGTATAATGCTATGAACAAAGGTGGTAACACATTATTTGGCCATTTTGTTGTGTTTCAGCTCACCAAACTGTAGCAATGTGTATTTCCCTTATTTACTCTTGCAGAACAGTTTAGAAATAAATACTAACAAATAGTATAATGGAAAACTGAAAATCAAAAAGTTACAGTCTGACTGGAACTGGGCAAACAACTATGTTCTTTGCATCACCAAGACAATTCCGTGATGTTTTCCGTCAAAAGCAGTTCACACATCGAAGTCTCCACACAACTATAAAAGTTATAAACAGATTGTGCATCTCAACACAACTAGGGAGTACAATCCTTTACAAAATAAAGAACATAAAACTTACAGGCACTGAAACAGCTTCCAAGAACCAGTACGCACATGGGCATCCGTAAAATCACCTAACACCGGTCTTGTGATTGATCATACAATCAAAGAAAGGCTCTTCTGACTTCCAAGGGCTTGTGGCTTTATCTCCCATGATGAAACCTGATGTGCTTCCTCGGGGAGAATAAAAGGCAAGGAGATCTCGCGGATCATCAAGTCGCCACAAAATGGGCATTCACTGGCAATAGCATCATCCAACTGTGATCGGATCTGCCCATTTGTGGCCAATAATTAAGTATATCCAAGTTTGCTACAAAGACATTGAGTAAATAAGGGGAATGACCCATGTAATACAACAAAATTACAAAATCTAACTCTAATCAAGCTAACCTCAACCCCCCCCCCCCTTTTTTTCTCTACTTTCCAGGGCATTTGAATGCAGACATCATAGTGCGACAACCTCAACCCAGACAAAATGTGGTGATACCAACAATATTTTTTTAAAAAAAGCAGTGACTAAAAATAATATAAGAAACATTAGAACTGAACAACAAAATTCAGAAAAAAGAAATCCCAGAAATATCACAGAAATATATCATAACCCTCTATCAAAATGCTCAAATTTTAGTTGAAAAAAGGCAGTTTGGAAGATAACCGAAAACAGACCTTATCCACAGGGGTCATCATGCTTGTTATTGCCTCATTCCTGGTTAAGCCACCATTTATATTCCTGGTTAAGCCACCATTTATATTCTCCTTCGGTTCACTACCCAGTAACGTAAGTTGCTTCTGTAAATCCAGTATACGTTCTGCCTGAAATGTTAATTAGGGCAGGAGTAATTAAACCAAATGGTTATTTTTCTTAATATAGTTTAAAGTAACACATCAACTGTAAATTAGTCAAGACAGTTATTCCTCCTTCAATGTGCACAGCCATGTCAAACTCTTGAATCAACTTTGAGGAGCTCGCCTTACAAAATCTACTTCAGAAAGGAAGATATCCACAAACTTGAAGTTTAAATATGGGAACATTTCAGCATTGACATGAGAACTCAAGCACTAAATTTAATCCATGTAGATTGAATTGAAGGTCACAATTTAAGAACTGCATGAGGAAACACAACCAAACGGTGCAACCCCACCCCCCCACCCCCAAAAAAATAAATAAATAAATAAATAAATAACAAAACCCACAAAAAAAAATTTTAAAAAAATAGCACAGACTCAACTTAAGCTCTATCATCAGGGCGTTGTATTAGAGGGGGCTAAGGAAAAGGATGAAGGTGAGCACACAGATAACTTTAGACGGTGTTACCTGGTTCGTTTCAGTTCGTCGAACCAATACGGGTAAGCTTATCATGTTTTAAAGAGTCACTTGCTGCAGAGATTCTAAAAAATATTGTTGAATTTATCGATCATATCTTAATTATAATGTGATTAGGACAATTTTTGACCAGGTTACTAACAAATTATACAGTTACTTCATCATGTCAAATAAATTCTTCAAACAGTTCATAATGAAATGTCCTAAAGATGCAACATTTCACATTTTCACTTATACAAGCTGAATATATACTGTATATAAAGAACGCTACATGAAAAACATTAGAACTTACTTGAGATTGGTCTGTACACCTCGTAACATGAGTAATCAGGCATTGGGCATGAAAAGCATGTCCACATGGAAAGACGTAGAAAGGGGCCATTGGCCCTACTGATGTATAACCCCTAACCATATGATAGTCCCCACCCACAGACAAAATCTTCCTTCGGCAAACCTGACGACTCCCAAGAGCAGTAAGTGAGAAATGGAGTCAACAAAAAACTCAACAAGAACACTGTGGCATGAGAAACCAGAAAGGGAAAAGGGGGAAGGGGGGGCATTTAAAAAAGCAAGTGGAGTACAAATTCCATTTTCCCCTGTATATAACCAAAATATACAAATTCTATTTGCCAAAATGTATAGTATTTACGTACAATAGAATCCAAATAACAGTTGAACCAACTTAAAGGGGTGCAATGATGTAACATGCAAACAGGTAGATCTAACCAAAGAAGCCTGTAGCAAGTACGTGTGTGTTGGTGTTGGGGGCTGACAACAAGTATCATCTGAAAATTATTACCCCACATTCCTCATCACGTTCAATGACAGCATAGCGTTGAGCAAGAGCACTAATATCATTTCTAATGTTATCTGCACCCTGTGTTGCATCATTCATTTCCTCTTTCAGTTTTTCAATCTGGTGGTTGTAATCCTCTAAAGATGAACAAATTGCCTCCTACAGGCATATTGAAGGAAGTTAGTTGTATGGAAGCTGAAGTTAGATTTATTTCCCTTAAACAAAATAAACAAGGCCAGTCCCTAACTATAACTAGGTCTCAGTCTCAGATAAATTGATGTTACCTTGAAATCATCTATCAGGGCAAAGTCCGGAAAGAATGGTAGAATATCTTCAATCTTTAACAACCCATCAGTTTCCTTGAGAAATGCTATTGCCTTTCGAATATTCTCTCTTTTAGTTCCCTTTTCCTGTTCAACAACATGCTTGGCAACCATAAGCCACAACTTCTTCCTCAAGTCTTCATCATCTTCTACCTTATCAGCTTCAGCCATAGCAAGCTCTGGATCAACCTAATGCATCAAAAGGCAACTTAAGAACCAACATAGAATAGACTTGAAAAGATAAAATGTGAGAAAAAATGTGCAGTAAATTATTATCAAATGCATATTTTTTACATTATAAGAAGTTGCATGCTGATTTATATTTCAGCATGAACACAACTAGTCACTGACTCACCGCTTGATGACTCTCTCGGACAAAGAATTTAGCAAGTTTGGGAAGAGAGTTTAACGGCCCAAATCCAATGTGGTGACACATGCACAAAACTCATCCAACGAAAATATTGTTAGCCACTCAACACTCAGAGGTATCATTTCGAGGCACAAAAAATATTGAAGGTAGAAAAGAGAAAAAGGGAAATTAGATGGTTACACAATCTGTCTCTCATGGAAGCCAACTTTGTTATTATACACTTTAAACAAAAAAGGTAAAGAACTACAAAAATACCTTGACCTGAAAGTGGAAGGAAACATTAGATACTGAGTTTCTCAAATGAATGAGGTGATAGCAATAGGACTATATTTCAAGTTATAGATGATTTTGCTTCCAACTGTAAGCAGCCTGGTATAAAACCAGAGTATGTTTAGCTACCTGAGTTAAGTTCTATTAATCAAATCCTTACATATTAATTACTAGAAAATAATGGGGAACAATATTAATTTATGTTAATAATGCAGGGGGATGCTAGTCAAAGATACAAAATTAACTTATTCTAAGGACCTAAGTATAAAATTAAACATTAAATGCATACCAGTCCACAACTACGAACCAGATATTGAAATGAAAGAAAAATGGAGGATATCAAGGCAGTGGGGTTTTATTGTAAAAGATGAAGAGAAGAGAAAGGAGGTAATGAGGTGATGGGTGGATGGATGGGTATCAATGAACTAGAAGCAGAAATATAAGGTTAACCAAAAGGCACAACAGGAGAGGAAAAAGAAAAGGAGAAGGAAAGAAAGAAAAGGAGAATAAGATCATGGTACGTCCTGGCACTAGAGAGGGACAAGGTGATGTCTTGGACGCCGAGCTGCCAAGGCTCACGCCATAGTTATTAAGTCGTCGATGACTAGTCGTCTAGTGGGTACCTATTAGCCAAGTCGAATGGACGACTTGGGAGATGTTGCTAAGTCATCGCCTTGGGTCGACTAGCCATACAAATTTTATTTTATTTTTGTACTTTAGTTGGCATCTAACAAGTTTGTGGTCCCTTGACCCACTTTAAAAAATTAATGAATACATAATTGCCTATAATAATTTCCATAAGTCCTAATATTTATTCATGGGCGGTCAGAAAATAAAGAATATTATGTAGTGTGGTGTAAATTTAAGTAATAAGATAACTCACTGCGACAATGGGTACCAGGAAATTTTTCGCACATTCTTTATATAACTGACATCACAATGATTAGCATTAGGCTTAGCCAATTCTCCAAAAGCTTAAACTATAAGAGCAAACCCAGCAATGTCTGACAAGTTCTTAACCTACCTCATGTGATTATCTTTCACAGGGGATAAAAGCACACTATGAACAAGACATATTACAAATACAATAACTGAATGGGGAACATACACATATAGGGAGATTTAAGACTCTAAAAGACCTTCGAAAGATTAAAATGTTGGAGAATGAACCCAATAGTATATCAACTCTCAAGCTGTTGCATAGGAATGTGCTTGAATTCAACTCCACAAGATCTGAAAGGAGTGGAAGCCTGCTATATTGGCATATCAACGTAACACAAGATAGAGGTGGGTAACGTTTAACAGTTAAAAATCAAAAAAAGAATATAACAAAAAGGCCACAATTGGCATGGATAATAAATAATGCAAAGAGCTTTGAAATCGGGAAAAAAATGACCAATGAACACTAAGTAATATAAAAGTATACAGAGCCTACTACACAACATCCACAGCCATGCGCATGTCCAATGCAAAAGTATTGGTTAATCCATAAACTCCCGTGCCTGCTACGAAGGTGGCTCAGCAAGATCTTGGGCTATGCCTACATTATTAGCAACGAAGGTGGCTATGACTACATTACTAGCAACAAGTAGGAAGGAAAACACAACAACGTATAGCCACTCCATAAGCAGGAGACATAAGGCATCACTTAATCCATAGGACATGAACTTCTTTGAAGGAGGGGGAAATACTAAGAGGAACCCAACTAGTAGTAGATTTCTGATACTTAGTTGTGATGGTATTTCTGTTAGTATAATATATTTTAGTAGCTATTAGATACACTGACCTCACATGACATACATGCATGGTTGTTAGGATAAGGATGAGGTAGGAGAATTCAAGTATGTTCTATCTAATAGTATAAATATGAATAGTGGTGGTAATATCCTCTTTTTTTCCTTCTTTTTTCCCTTTTTTTTTTTTGCTAAATTGGATTTGCATTTAAATGACAAACAATTACAGTGGCAAGGGGGAATTCCCCGTAACAAATAGCATAAACATCACATGGACAGACCCAATGATGTGGCTACTATAAACAGAGGAAGATAAATCAATGGGAAAGATCATGGTGGATGAAGGCCTTGTGAAAGAAGTTGGAACTCTGTAACCTGCATTTAACAAGGTTGAAAACCTCACTGGCTAAAGTTCTAGCTGGAATAGAAGACTGATCTGGATCAAAAATTCTAGAATTCCTTTCAATCCAAAGCTTATAGACTGTAGTGTCGCGGGATAGGGGCTTCGATGACAACACGCTTATATCTAGTGACCTTAAGTAGCACAGCATTCCACTCAGATGATATTCGAAGCGCCAAGGCAAGATGTGGCGGTAGTTGACAGCCAAGACGCCAAGGCGGTAAGGCGCCAACCATGACGTCCGCAAAGAGACAAGTCGTGCAATTTATACGTTATTTATTTTATTTCAAAAGTATATTGCGCAATAAAATTTTATACACATTAAAACCCAAAACATAATAACTAACACTATGGAAAAGTCTTCACTCTCTACTATACTCTAGTCTCTAGTCAAAACTCAAGCAAAGTCATTAACTATAAAGTCATTTCCATCTCCCTCACGAGCATTGCCCTCATTCAAAGGAGTAGGGTCATTGGTTGGGTTACTTGGATAATTGAAAAAGTCCATGGGTTATGATGAGTTATGGGTAAGAAATGACTTAATCACTTAACTCGGGCCAACTATCAACGCGTGAGCCTTGGCAGCTCGGCATACAAGCCATTGCCTTGCCCTTCTCCAACGCCAAGACGCCATGACAACTATGACGCCAATGGCATTGTTCAAAGGCTTATGTTAGAACCTCGAAAGAGTATGAGCATCTAAAGAAAAGATGATTTAAGATTTTCTAGATGATAGAGCAAATAAGATCCACTAGTCAACCATAGCCAATTAGAATATCTGCAATAAAGATTCTTCTGAGGACAACCAGCCATAATATAAAGGAGTATCTAGGGACACAAAGTTTATGCCAAACAACATTCCTCTATTCAACTTCAAGGCCTGATTGTCTAATGGATTGCCAAATGGTTGTTGCTTTCACTTTAGAGCTATCTAACTGATTCCAAAGAACCATGTCGTTAGAATTAACATTAAAAGTCAGGGTATCCTCAAAGACCTGCTTGAGCTTGTGCACAAGAAGATGATTAGACGTAAGCATGGTCCATGAATTGTTAACAATAAGGGAACTTACCTCAGCATGAATCCCTAATCCTGAGTAAGATACAAAGACTGAAAGACCGAGTTAGAGAGTCGTGACCTAGCTATGGGTCAGTCAAACCACAAGCTAATATGGGTGTCATCACCAATCTTATAACTGATATACTTCTTATCTAAATCTCTGAGTTGCAAAACCTTTCTCTAAATTCAAGAAAAGTCTTGACGAACGTTGACAATCCAAAAAATTTGAAGCTTAAAACGGTGGAATGAATCCATAGCCCAAAGCAAGGAAGGTTTAATCTGAACCACTTTCCACAACTGAAAAAGAATAAAGGATCTATTCCAATTATCAAGACTTTTAATACCCAACCCCCTTCAGAAAGTGGTAAGGTAATATTAAGATAAGTTTCTCTCCCTTATCCCTTTCCACAACCTCAACTTCTTTCTTTTTCTGCTCATCCTTTCTCCCTCCAACTCTAAATTTGAACTTTATTTCTTTTTATGTTTGAATAATTGTAAGGATCCAGCTTGATCTTAACATAACATGTCCACCTTTATATAATCTCCAAGTAAATGTTTTTAAAAAAAAAAAAACTAGATATGTAAATATTTTTTATGTGTGTGTTTGTTGTGTGAATCCATGTACGCTTGTAAAAATAAAAGTGATGTCAAATGATGTAATAGAGAATCAGTTGAAAATATATAAAACTAGTTACAAAATGGTATTACCTGAAGGGCAAGAGCAACTGCTTCTTCATGCATAGACATCATGCTGAATATATGAACACAGGCACGCATTCGTTTCTCCTTGAGGCAAAGGCGCAATGCATATTTGGGATCATAAAAGAAATCAGGGCCATTAAGTCGCCCCTTGCCAAATTTACATTGTAGGAACCGCAATAGGGAACTTTCATCTTCCTGAACATGACATCAAAGGAAAGTTTAAATTAAATTTATCAGTGGCTCTATAAATTCATCAGTGGCTCTATAAATTCATCATCGCATTTTAAAAGGATATTTACACCAAATAAAAAATAAAAAATTACAGGGAATTATGTAATGCAAATAGATAAATTAAGAAGAGTGAGAGGCTAAACAGAGATACAGAGACTAAAGAATTAAAATGCATATATGAATTCAAATCAAACAGAGAGAATCATGATTTATCACGAGTCAAAATAAACTCAAATACCTACCATGTTCATTTTGAAAATATAAGATCGCATAGATACATTGTTGAGTAAATTTTAAATTTTATAGTTCTTGCAACACGTAGACAAACTTTCATTAAATGTTAAGAAATGTTTTCAAAAATATGCACAATGAAATGTCTGGAGTTGCAAATTATCACTTAGTTTCTAATTGCCAAACAAATGTTTAAGACATTTGAATACCTCACAGATTTCTATAGCAAGTGTGAAGGACAAGATGCAAAGTACATAACCCATATTCAACCAAGAAGCCATAAAAATCAATATAAAGTCAATCATTGATTGTCAAAGCGTGATGAATATTTCAATCACCATGAAAAATTAACGAGAAACAGAATATAAAAATTCAATAAACATGTTCTAAGTGACCAAAACTACCTGCTTCGTGTACAATGAAAGCAATAAGTTGTGAGCACCAGAATCCTCATTCTGTAAACGATGAACACAAAATTCTAAATATTTGATTACTTCATGGGTTTCATTCCTGCATTTTATATGAAATAGCAAAAGTTAATAATTATGGAAGTTTCCAGAGAAATAAAGATATTTTAAAGAATAACCTTCCAGTCACCTGCTAGAAAATGAGTTTTTCAACAATATTATTGCTTCTAAAAGTTGGTCAATATGAACTAGCTCTTCCTTATGATATACTGATATAAGAGTTATAGGACTCCTTCAACATGTAAGTTTACACTATTAATGAAATAATTCCTATCATATCCCTAAATTAGAATATACATGCGTACATATGCATATATACATACATATATATATAGAAAATTGGGAACAAATAATAAATTGCAAGGTATATATATGTTAAGAATTAACTAAACTCAACCCATATTATCCCAAACTAGTTGGGGTATATGTAAGAGCAAAAGTAAAAAGGAAGGAGAACTCCAGAAAAAGATAAAATGAATATAAAAAAATAAGAATAAAATAAAAAATAGAAATACATGGAAATAAATCATTACAAAAGACACCCATGGGTCGCACGCCCGACACATGTTTTTTCCTTTGGACATACATACATACGAAACAAAACAAAAATAAATGCTAACAATGAAAAAAAATGAAGAAAAGGAGAAAGAACATAATAATAAAATAATAATAATAATAATAATAATAAATAAAAAGGGGAAAAAATGTGGAAGAACAACCAACTCGGCATATAATATGTGGATTGCTCCTTCATTCACTCTTATCAAATGTCATGTCCTCGATTATATATCACTCCTTCAGGTCTAAACTTCTACTGATATCCTCAGTTTCATCATAATCCACTAATATATACATTTTCTCACCGGTGCGTTTAGAGGCCGACGTGGGATATTACCAAACCATCCCAACCAATGTTTCCTAATCTTCTCCTGAATCACTGCTACCCCAAACTTCTTCTAATATTAGTTTTCATCATAATCCAAGACACCGACCTTGTATGGTCACAACATTCGGCTTCATACACCGACCTTGTATGGTCACAACATTCGGCTTCATACAAAATTATTAGTCTCAAACCGTCTTATTTTACTTCCCTTCCATCTTGACGGGGGGAATTTACAATTGCACCGCCCCACTGATGTACAAGGCCACTCCATTCATTCTGCATTAATCATATGGCTTATATCCTCATTAACAACTTGCACTTTATGTGGTATTGATCACAAGTGCTTAAAAGCATCCTTTCTGTGCACCTCTTATTTGTTACTATGACTTAATTTAGATCCTTAAATTCCAACGTGCTTCTCCATATCTCCCACTTAGCATCACCTGACCTAATCTTATCAACTAACAATATCATCAACTAAAAAACATACGCCATGTCACTTCATCCCATATCTTATTAGCTCATCCACAATGGTAAAAGATAAGGGCTTAACGCCAATCCTCGGTGTAATCCTATAGTGATTGGAAAATGACTTGATGTGTCATTCGTCATCACATATTAAGAGTAAAGACATAAAAGTCAAGTCCACTATTCTTTTTTAATAGGTAATATCCAATATTCTATGCATCATTCACCAAAATCAACTCCATAAGAAAATAATGTAGTAACCTATGAACCTATTATTTTGAGGAAAAAACAATGGTACCTCAAAGTGCATAAACATATATGCAAATTCAGGTACAGCCTTACTTTGCATGCGGTTCACTTGAATAACGCATCATTGCAGGAATCAGCTTCCTTGGGTTCAGATTTTTTGTGATCATCCATGACTCGACAGTTTCATATGCATCTAGCTTGATAAGATCTGGTGCAAACTTGTACTGCAATATAACCAAAGTGTATTACCTTGCAACAATGTTGGATATAAGAATACAACTTATGCAGAAGGGAAGTTCCCAGCATATCAAATATATGGCAAAGGCAATAAACCAAATAAAAAGAGGATCTTTTTCTCAACAATGTCTTTGTCATTTGATGGTGAGAACGATGATCGTGATAGTACGTTAGTAACAACAAGAACAAAGAATCAAGTCAATTTGAATAAACAAAAGCAAGGAAGAAGAGGATGATTGCTTGACTCATTTTGCACTCTTATCCCTGGTGCACTATGACAAAAAATTTCGACCCTAATTCCAATTTTCAAATCAGTGGCTCAGTGCATACCTGAAGATCTACAGGAACAGAAGGTTTTTGAAGAACTTCCAGTGCTTTCTTTGCTTCACCTTGCTAAGTAAGAAACAAAATGATAAGATTTGAATCTAGATAACAATAAACTATTAAAAAAACAGTATCAAGTTATCTCCATATCAATTCAGTGTATAAAACACTGGTACAAGTATAATAGCTAAAACCTTCTTCCAATCAAAAGTAAGACCTCAGATAAACCCATGATAAAATGTAGAATTCATTCTTGAAAGTTGAATCAGTACTGACTAGTTTAAGTACATGTCAGATTTAATTATTCCTTTTCTTTATTTTTCAATAAGCCTAATACAAATGCATTTAACTATGAAACTTCTGGGCACAAAAATTTTCTTTTCTTGATATAAAACTATGAATTTTTTTTTATGCATATATGACAGCAAAGTTTAAAAGCCTTCAGAAATCAAACTAACATCTAGAAATGAGTACGCCTTTTCACAATAATAATCACCTAGGGGATCACAGCATCATCAAAATATAATATATATATATACACACACGTGTGTGTGTGTGTGTTTATGTATCACTGTATAGTGGGTTTAGGGGCACGGATCATTATTTAGTGGGTAGAGGGGGCATAGAAAGCACTCTCAAACCCTAAAAGGAAATAAAGCCGTGTCAGCTACAAGATAATGCCTCCACTTAGATCACTGATTACTCCCATGTTAAGGAAGGTCTTATACCATCTAAGCTATAGCTTGGTAACAAATCAACATATCAAAGCATCAAATTTTGGTCCGATGCAACCAACCATCAAAAAATAATTTGAATGATCCTGTGAGATCAGTACCTTCCAAATTATTTTTTTATTTCACTTATCCCATTACTAAATAAATAAAAAATAATAGTGGTCCTGGTCTCACAGTACCACTTCATGATGACGTTAAGCACAAATGCATACATACATAATTGCATACACACAAATTAACCTGTCAAGAATTTGATTTACCAAAACCCAAATCAAATGCAAACACGTGAACAACTTGCTGAGCAAAAACTAAAATTGTATATACATAACGTAATGATGGCTATGGTTGAACTCTTCAAAACAAATTACAAATTAGAAAAGTGAAGGACCTGAATATAATGGTGAATTACAATCTCATACTGCTCCTTTAGATTAGCAAAATATACCAATTCATCAACTCTACCATAACTGCAGGAATTAGAAACATCATAAACCATTTTAGCATACTTTGAATAACAAAGTTTTGCAGGCTGTATAACTTAATATTTTATGTAAAACAGCAAGGAAGGTGCTACAAGATCGCTGATTAAAAAATCTGAACATCAACATATGACAACTAAATACAATATGAACAACCTTTCTAATAGCTTCATTGTAGTTGCCTCATCCAACACATCCTTTGAGTCACTGAGAAAAGCACGAAACTCCTTTATGATCAATTGGTATTCTGAACTACGACTTTCTGAGGCCGTGTCATCTTCCAGGAGTAATCGATTGATCTAGGAGTTAAAATATACGAATCTATAATTACTAGGGCACCCTGTATGGAATTTACATATAGCGTTTATTTGAAGCATAATAAAGAATACAAATATCCCAAGATATTTAAGAAATGTATCCATCAATGGTCTGTTACTCCAATATGATATTAGGTTTCACGTTGAGATGTTTATTTCATGCTGCATTAAAAAAAGTTCAGCAGAAAAGTCATCAAAAAGCTACTGAAAAAACATCCAAGAGAACGTACACTAAGAAGCAAACCTTGTCCAAGTACAATTCAGTTGTCCATGTTGAAATCATAGTAATTTGGCATTTATCATCCTTGGCAAGATTATCCAGCTTCCGTAATAAGAAAGTTCTCAAAGAGTCCTGGCATGAAGTTAAAAAAAAAAACACATGATTTCATAAGCTTGCATATCAGGTAGAGTTATATTCCTGATAACATCCAAGAAAAATAACCATGACCTGGATTTCAAAGCTTTTCAGAATCTTCAGATACTAGTAATAATTGTTTCATAAGTGATGCACTATTGACTGACTTAAGGTCAAGTTAGATAACAATGGCACTCTTGCTTTAACAACATTTCCAGATTTCCTATGTTTGACATCATAACATCTGAGTGTCAGATATGGCACAAATGGCATATCCAGACAACAACTCAGTCTCTCAGATAGTCTACACATATAAGGCACTAGCACTGCAGAACATGTAGAACTTACATGCCATATTAGAGATCATAAATTCATTTAAGCTTACCGTCATCTACAAAATGTTACATATGCCAGTTCACAAATTGCTCGAAACAAGCATTACAAATATGGGGACAGATATTAAAGAAGTTATTATTGTACCCAGCAATACAAAACTCAACGTCTTATATCCCATACTAGTTAGGGTAGGTTGCAAATGAATCCCATATGACAACGGAAAAAGTAGAACGACAACAAGGCAATAAATAAATAAATAAATAATTAATATAAATAAATAACAAAAAAGTGCAAAATTAGGAAATAAGAAATAAGAAACTAATAAAATAACTAAAGTACAGTACAAAGGATATAATGCAAGGAAAAAATATATAATATATAAAGAACACACCGAAATATATAAACAATAAACATACAAAAGCGAAAATGAAAAGAAAAGGAAAAAAGGTGGTAAAGGGGAAAAAGAAAAACACAACAAAGGGTGAAACACCCTACAAGGTCTTTCATATGCAGATTGCGTTTCTCCACTAGCTCCTACCATAGGTCATGTCCTCAGTTATTTCCCAGCCATACAACAAGTGTATAAAAACTCCATTCAAGTTCATAGCTTATAAAGAAAAGAATAAAATACCTAAGGAACATTAATCAATGTACTGGCTTACCCAAAAATAAAAAACTCACATTGACTCGGTACAAAACATAATATATAGCTAAGCTCCATAAACCAGAAAAGTATCTGTTAGAGATTGGAAACATATACAGCTAGATATTTTGTTTATTAATCCAAAATAGGTAGCACTATATCACGAGTCAGTCTAGTGGGGTCAACCACTCAAGTAAGCCCATAGAATTCTCAAAATTCTAAGACACATACAGTGTAAATAGCATACCCATTTTGTACAATTGCCAAAAAAAGACATCTATCCTGCTGATTGTTAAGAGAAACAAAACAAACATGAAATCCATTTGCCATCTGAAAAGGTAACACCATGTAATGACTCAAGTCTTTAAAGGCAAAGTTAGCAGAAATGTAAAGCATTCACACTTGAGTTTTCAAGGATGTGAACAGATGAGCGAGAGTAACAGGAGACAGACAGTCAACATAGAGTGCATCTATGTGGGGTGCATACCTTGTTGGGTGCTTATTGAGGAAAAATTTTAAACACAAGATGGCATTCCAAGCTCTATGTTCTTAGAGTGACAACTAGATAAAACAAAACCAAGGAAAATGCAAGTCATCCTTAGTAGATTTTTTTATTATTTTTCTACAATAAAATATTACTCCCTCCGTCCCACATTAATTATCCCCATATGATTTCACACATTTTAAGAAGGTGATGTGAATGGTGTAAAAATTCCAAATTTGCCTTTATTGGACCTCATCCCATATATCTTTTTTCAAAACAAGGGTAGAATGGTAATAGTAACATAAAATAGAAACACAAGGTTTTGGGACGTCCATTAAAGGCAAGGAGGACAAGTGATTTGGGACGGAGGGAATAATAAACTAAAAATGGTACAGAAGAAGAGGACTAATATACCTCTAAAGAAAAGAAGAAGAAAAAACAAATATTAATTAAAGCCAATTAACATAAGGTGAAGATGCAAAACAGGAAGTTGAGAGAGATGTGTACAGAAGCAAAGGCTCCCAAAATATAAACTCAGGTAAGGATTTAATAATTGACATAAAGTTTCTATCGCAAACAAAAAATAAAGGCTACAGTTCAAATAATTTGATTCAATACCGATTTGATCTTTCCAATTGTTGAATTTGAATTTAAGACGTCATATAGTTTCATTTGTTACTGTGCTCAAAAAAAGCATATCAAAGGTGAAAACTATAATGAGCATCTAAATGTTAGAGGCAACAAAATACGTAAACTGGTCAATATGTTATATCAACTGGAGCTATCGTAAATACGAACCCATAAACGGATGATAAGATATATAATTTCTCCCTATGCAAAATGCATAGAGCATCACTCTAATTGAAAACAAAATATCTTCTAATGATAGATTTTTGGGCTTCATCACTGAAATGAGTAATGCCCTTCCTGGCAATCATTCAATAAAACAGTGTTGCATACTTCAAAGGCTGAAAGCATGAACTAATATGACAAATACCTGTTTGCCAATGCTAATAAACTTCAAGGATATCTCTTCAAAGGACAATATATAATTGATCTGCAAATTGCATTCCCTTGGTTAAGAAGGTTCTTCCTCAGATAAATAAACAACATTACAGAATTTATTACTTAAATCCAATTTTACGTATCAAAAACAAAACAAAGAGGAAAAATATAAAAAAATGAAAACACTGAAGGATTATTTTCAAGTTTATAGCTTCATCTCATTCTAAAATTTAGGGATAATGTACAAAACAAATGATTATGCAAAAACTTTCCAGCATTTAACAAATAAAACTTCCCTCTGGTCATTAGAATTTGGATAAAAAGATGTGTCATAACTTGTAACTAAAGTTATTGGAGACTAAAAGAATTGGAAAATAAAGAAGGAAAAAGATAAAAGACAAATACAAAGGTGAAAGGAGGTAATGTCATGTGCCAAGTGCCAACATGCGGTCATGAGGACTCTACTTTAGTATATATGATAGATACCTTTTTTCTCCCAAAGACAATTAAATGGTAACCAATTCCCAATCTCTTCATAAATAGCATTGATCATAGAAGATAAAATGAATAAACTTATTTATAAGAAGAATAGTAGCTAAACGACATTACTTACTAGAAAATAGTTAATAAAATAACGAAAGCTACTTTGATGCTAGCCTAAGTGCCTAATTTAAACATGCGTTGACATCAAACAAGGTGTAATGGTAAAATCTCGGGGAAAGAGATGACTTCCGCACAACTAAACAATATGGACGATGAAAATGATGATTATCAAATAATTTTGTTAACTGATAATGTAAATAGTAAGGACCAAATGAGTAGCGCTCAATAAGCAAGTAGACTAATATATTGCACATCACAAACTAATATGATGTAACTCACTTTTGCATAGAAAGATGCTGCTCTGACAAAATCCTTGGCAGAAAAAGCAACTTCAGCCTGCAATAATAACACCAGTTATAGATGAAGCTTATAGACAAAAAGGGGAAAAAATGAAGCAAATACTTATTAGTGAAATGTGTATTTGCACTTAAGTTAACAAATCCTGACCTGCTCTAGATAGACTTGGTCTCTCTGGAATGGGTCGCGACAATTTGCCAAAGCTGCAGCATACTCCTTCAAGTCTAGGTACACCTTCCACATATCTCGGCCTTCATCATTTACAGAAACCTGATTTTATTTTCAAATTCAGTAAGAAAATATAACAACGCGCACACTTTGTTGAATTCCAAAAGGACATCATAATTATAGGGAAAACCTGAAAGATTGAGTTTTGGTCATATGCATAGAACAATCCAGCAGAGGCATCACTGCATAACCCAAGTATACCCCTTGAAGCTGATTCTGATGTTTGATCAAAATTAAGTTCTTCAACAATTTGCTCGCTAATACGATTTACAACCTATAAGACAGCAGAAACAGAAGAAAACTGGGCCAAGGTCAGTAAGCATCTAATACGTAATAATGAAATTGTTCTGCAAACATGATAAGAGCTCATACTATCAATTGTAGTAATATCTCGGTCACATCACAAAAGGAATGGGAATCTACAAACCTGGTATTTATAATAGTAATACATGTAATTCTGATTCATAATCATAAATCAGATGATAGAGAATAGAATCTCACAGAAACAGCGAGTATTTAAAGACTCACCTTAACTTTATTTCCGATGAGTAACAGGAAGTGAAATTCAGATACTGCAAGGGAACTAGGCTTAGCAGCTCCAGCACCTTCACTTAACTTTGAGTAGTCCAAAAGGGCCTTGTTCTCCACAAAGTTTTCATCCCCATTAGGTGAACTACCAATGAGGTTTCAAAAAGGATTTGATCACAAAAAAAAATAAAAAATAAAAAAAATAAAAAATTATAGAACTACTTCTACTATTATCAGAACAATACAGGACAAATTTACAATATCACCAATTTAATACCTAAAAGTAACAACTATAGATATTTCATCATTTGTCCTATCATAAATAGAACCAAACCATGAATTACATCCTGTACCTATGCTGTGCACCAAAATTTAGGCCACCATAGTAGATACCTGCTCCAGAAAGCCATGCGAAATGTATAGCTCGTCTCTGCTTGATAAAGAAATGCAGTTCACTGCGAGATACAAATTACAAAATCAATTTAAATTTGAGTCATATTTTCTAATAATTAATTTGGATTTTAATAAATGATTACAGAGCCCAGTAATTTGGTTGTTATTTTCTAGTAGAATCTGCAACTAAATAAGACTTGCTTTTTAAGATGAAAAATAAGAAATTGAACTGATATAACCATGCTCACTGTTCTGTTTCAAAGAATTGATTTCAAGCCTTGAGGTCTATTCACATGAATCAATCAGAATTCAACTAAAATGAGATTGAACAAACATTCAATTAAAAGGGTGGGGGGAGGTAGGTAGAAAGTTCTATAAGATGTGACTAATACACAGAATTAATTCAAGTCAAATGGAAAGCCTACAAACAATTAAACATCATCCAACTCATGCAATCAAACTTTTCTGGGTTTTTTCTTTTTTTTTTACCTTTGCCAGTTTAATTGATGGGGAAAATTCATTTGGATTAGTTAGATTTTACCAGCAAGATGCTCACTGGGGTTCCAACAGAGGCCAGTAATCAAACATAAAATTCTTTACAAAAACAAAAGGTATAGCTTTGATCAGCCAAGTTTCTCCACAGACCGTCTACCTTGATAGATCAAATTGCAAACAATCGATGCTTTCAAATGAGTTTTAGCACAGTCATAAAGCAAAAGCAATCTTTTTTCAGGTTTTTAAATTTAAGAGATATTACCAAGGGAAAGACTATAACAGAACAGGAAGACCAAGAGCGTAAACTGTAAAGCTAATAAACTTCTCTACTGTTTGCAATTTTATGCAGTATAATGTAAAACATCAACTTTAAATTAATGAATAAAAGGTGTGCTTGCCTGTTTGGTATATCTCCTGGAAGTTCCATAAAATGCACCGCACGATCTAAATAACTCCCAAAGACAGTCTACCAATACATGAAAAGCAACAAAGGATAATTCTTAATTGAAGTAAACAGACTACCAAATTTTGGATATATTTTGGAACATCCAAAAAGGATTAACAGACTACCAAACAAGACCCCGGAGGTATTATAACAGACTACAATCAAACTAATGTATTTTTAGATTCATGCCATTCCTTAATCTCAATTCTAGATCCACTGCAGGAGGGAAAGATTTTAATTTCTAAGCATGATGTGTTAACTTCTGTGCTGATGTGCAACAAACAAAATGGAAGTGTGAGGCAGCAGACACCGGATAATTTAAGTAAGAGAAGCATGTGATGTGGTGACCGAGTTAGGAAAGAAAGATCCCTATCAACTTTAAGCTTTAGAATTGAATGAGTGCTTAATAACCCCATTGGGACTTTTTAAATAGATAAGAAGATTTTATCATAATAGAGATAGAGTAAAGAGAGAGAGAGAGAGAGAGAGAATATGCTCCAAAACTATAAAAATGAAAATTTACAAAAGCCTTAGAAACAGGCAGCGCTCAGGTCCCCCTCTATAACTATTAAAATGAAAATTAATCCTACCACAAGCACCCATCGCTTAAGACCAAAAAGAAACCAAGTATATGACCCTGTGACATAGCAAAAGACATGCACTGGTCACTAAAAAGACAATCACCCCTCTCCGTCCAAATGCCTCAAAAAAGCAAAACAACCACACTGCTAAAGCAACCCACTGGGAAGACTTAACAACTTGCTCAATCAATTGAGGATACATATCTGACCTTTACACCTTGTTAATATTAATTATCTTTTTTTCTCGATTAGATATAAACAAGCACCTTATTGGTACATAAAGAGAAGTAACAAAAATCCGGGCAAAGACTCCTCAATCCAATAATACAAAAGGAGCGAGGGAAAAAGACTCTTCAACCTATTAGCTAATATTATTCCTTATTCCTCAGTGGCCAGTCTTGGAGTGCACACTTGATTTCCAAAGATGCCTCCAGATACCAGATTGGCATAATATTACCTATGAAGCAATCTCCAAAACTGAAATCAGGCCTATAGACTGAAGGAGGGGTGTAGGAGCCCAAAGCAAAATATGGAGCGAATTATAAAAAATCAAATATTTAAGGAGTAGCCCTAATGGTATCCCTTGAATAGTGGAGTAGAAATTTCCAAAATTGAAGCCATGAGGTCAAACAGTTGTCTTCTTTTGCATTCTTTAGGTCTTGTATGCCTTGAAAAGAAACATGAATTTCTTACCACGTATAGCAAGTTCCAAAGGAGTAATTGTGGGTCCATACAGAAGGAACTTGAGGTGATAGTTCTTAGCACTTACGTTTTAGCAATCTATTCTTTCTGAATGTCCCAGTTTGAAGGATATCAATACAAGTACAAATGAACTACATAATCAACATCAACAATCTCTCAATTACAATACCAGTAAACCTCACACTCAATGGAGAATACAACTCTCAAATAAAGAGGAAAGAAAACCCACAATAAGGGGGAAAGAAAGTCCTACAATAAGGGAAAAATACAAACTCACATAACTAGTGAGAATCGAACTTGAACCTAAAGGTCTCAAGAGCCTGAGTCTTAACCATCAGGTTTTAGCATCCTAGCTCTTGTATACTTCGTGCATATTTTGTCTCGCCCCAGTTTTTCCAAATTATATGGACCCTTATTTATCAGAATAGGAAAAATAAAATTAATTTCGTGTAAATTGGTAAACAGAGATGGAAATTTAGTTCCGCAAAGACTCGAATCTATACATTTAGTGACTACCACTTGCACTACGTAGTCCAAAGACCTAAAAAATTGACACACTAATAGAGGTATATTATATGGTAAAAGAAAGTCAAGTTCATACACGTGTTACTTTCATGGTCAAGTTCAAGTTAACAATCTAGAATGAGCTTCAGGTACAGAATTGTGACCAGCTGATATATGAGCATATATATCAAATTTTCAAACTCAAGCATTTAACAAGTTCAGAAGGCGCATGTAAATGTTAATTTACATAAGAGTCGACAAATTAAGTAAACAGTGACACAAAAACAAGAGCTGGATAGGGACTTACATCCAGCGACCCAATTCCAGTGAAAGAATAGAGTCGTGTAGGAGTAACAGCCATTACGTAATATCTAGTTCCATTGCTTATGCTAGCTGTTTCCATCTGCAGATACAGAAATTTAAGAGGAAACTATAAGCCTAGTTGTATTAATAAACAGAGAATTTTCATAAAAGATCAGTTTTAGCATTTAGAAGTTGTGAAAACTTTAAGTTCCTAATCCAGGCTGAAATCTGTTCTAAAAAATTTTATAATTTCCTATCAAAATCATATTAACAGATGTAGAATTTTCATACAGAAGTCCAATGACCCATATTCAGCACAACTCAACACATAAAGCACAACTAACAATGTTTACCCAAGTTAGTAGAGAGAAGAAATGCTTACATGTTCGTAAGGAAGGGGAAGGTAAGTACCTGTAGATCTGTAAAAGCTTCTGGTAGTTCTTTAAGTTCAAAAAGAAACTTTATATACTTCTCCCTCTTATCCTTCTCGTCTACAGCAATTTCATGCAATTGGCCGTTGTCTGTACCAAGAATCACCTCCCTTGTAGAAGCTGGAAACACATTGCACACAAGTAAAAAGAATAAATCCACAAGGGGGAAATTCAGTGGAAACTAAATTAATCACAGATAACCAAGTATTTTACCTTCTGTTATTTGTTGCCTATTCCAGGCAACTGCATTTACTACAAGACCTTTCAGTTTGTTTAAAATTCGCGGCTTGGTCCATTTTGCATGTGTATAGAATGTATCAGCACCACCACTACCCACGACAGTTGCAATACAATGGCTCCCACCAGGATCAACAAAAACTCTATGGATAGATTGTTCCCCAGGACGACCCGCACCCGCAGAGAGATCAATATCTATAATATGAATGATCAAGAAAATAATAAGGTGTTCCTACATCTCCAGAAGACTCAACAAGTAAGTAAATAGAACGAATTGCCTATTAATTTTATATGCTTCAGCTGGAAGACTTGAATCACCGTTGAGATCAGTCCAACCACAAGCTTCACTAAGCCAGTTTTGCCATATAGTTCAGTTCAGTGACTCTCAACTTGACAACCTCCACTCAGAAAATATAACCAAGATTTTTATCAAACTTCACATTACCATATACCAAGCTCAACTCATAGAGTCAATAGCCTCAGTACAAAAGGTAGCTTGCCCGGGCTCATAACCAGAATACCAGATTCAGTAAGCCAATTTCAAGTAGCATTATTCATTCTACACTACAAATTTAAACGTGGAGTACAAATTTCTAGAGAACAGAATAAAGTTATTTTTAGTTGTTCACACTTCACACACACTACGACCGAAGAAGAAATTTTAGGGGTTATGTATATAGAAAGTGTTGAAGAATGTAGCCAATTACATCATCTGGTCCTTAATGGTAACTCTCAAAAACAATTAAGTCATATAGAATGGGTATGATCATGGCCATTACTCACCGGTCAGAAATGGCGAAACTGATATATATATATATATATATATGTACGTATATTCTAGTGGAGAAGCTAAGTTCACGGAAAAACTGAGTCCACAAGTGAAATACGGAGTTCAATTCGCCACTAAAAGAAGACATCCCCAGTTTAAACTATTAATGCCATTGATATAGTAGTGTAAAGAGTTCTGATGACAAATATTATCCCTATAGTTAATTTCCAGAGAAAATATTGTTTCAACATTTCCACCCAAGATGATATTTAATTTCATTTCTAAAATATTAATTTGACTTATGTATAACAGTATAACACAATGCCATCAGACTTTAAATGTAATAAGTCATACACCCAATAAGCAACATGCTTTGGCTACAAAGCACGCATTTTCATATCAGATCTCTATATAAGTAAAATAATTGCCAGATTGCGAGACACATACATACACAAAATATTCAAAAAAGTAAATTTAAAAAATGACTATGCTCCAAAAGTAAACTACAACAAAAGGTCAAACTCTTCACAAAAATCAACTATGCAATTATAGCTTCACCACAACTCCAAATACTGAAATAGAACCAATAACTCAAATTGAACTCCCCATCTACATAAAGGCAATTGGAATTTGGAAGAACCTTATAGGATCTCCAAATCATAATAGGTAAAATAGGTGTATATCCAAAACTCAGTTAATCGTACAACATCTCCTTAATATGATGTGTGCGCGCACACAAACAATGCATGTGCATTCCTATATTACCTGAATACAAAACGTTTCAATTCGTGGAACAGATTCAATAACGTGATACGCCCAATAGGCTAAAGCGTGACAAATTTCAGAGAAAAATTTTAGTTACATCAACAAGTTGATGTTCTAGAAATAATTTATAACAAATGTGATGTTTGAGCATCTAATACTAATTAAGATATTTATATATGTGCAATTAGAGGTAGAAATTAAAAACACAAAAAATAAATAAATAGAAAAGAAATCGGGTCGCCAAAATTAGAGTTCCACAATGTAAGTATCATGTTAGTGAACCGAAGTACCAAAATCATGCTAGGTCAATAAAATAAGAGTATGTGGTGACTCTGGTGCATGATTTAGTCATATAGGTGAATTAATGGGGATTAATCAGGCAAAATTACATACCAGAAGACTGTCCAACTCCAAAATCATGTCTGATGACCCAACCTTTACTAGTTCCCAGAACAATGACATCATTTCCAGCAGCCATACATGTAATAACTCCATGTCCCTTTGCTGCATATCTCTCAAGAAGATCTACAGAAAACACTTGTCTTCCAGCCTCCATATTCTGATTCAAATTCTCAAACCTAACAATTAATTACAGAATATTTCATGCAATTTTTGCACAAGTGAAAAACAAAAACCTGAACTGAAATAATTAAATTAAAAACACGTCAAAAATTAACTTTTAAAACTTATTGGTAATGAAACTAATACTCCACTTGGATTTAAAGTGGGACATTGAAGCCCGCTGATTTCAAAGAGACATAGATTATCTATATTCATAAATTATGCGGAAATTATATAATCTGAAAAGCTTTAGCAAAAAAATCCAATTGAGATACTTCAAACAAGCTGATCTGGTGACAAAAGATTAGTTTTAAGAACTATCATCAGTTTTCTCAGTGTCCAAACAGTGATTAAGTGACGAATAATTAGGGTTAGGTAGGGAACACATACCTGATCGGAGAATTGATCGCCGGTGACAACTCGCCGAGTCGGTCCTCCCTTGTATAACTGTTTGTCTTACTGTCGTTTACTATTTTGTATTATGTCGTTTCAATTTAATGGATTTAAGTTTTGTTTTGGGTTATCCTTCTCCGTCTCGACGTGGCTCGGACGACCTAGGGCTTTCTCGACGGGATTTGGCTGCAGTCTAATTGGACGACCCTAGCACAATGACCTGGACCCGAAATCAATTAAATTAAGCGACTTCATATGGGTCGCTTACTTTTTTAGCCTAAAGGCCCCAAAAAAGTACACGTGACTCGGTGACTGGTCAGTTTAGGTCAAGTTAAAAGGAATTAAAATCGGGAGTCAAAATTATTACAAAATAAATTAAACTTATTTTCTTTTGTGTTACGTAATCAAATGTTACTTTCTTTACTCTTCCTTGAAAATATAGAGAAAAGAAAAAGAAAGAGTGATTTATAACCAAAAAAAAAAAATGAAAGAAAGAAAGAAAGAGTTAAACATTTATATAGGTTATTTTTTTTAGAACCCCGATTAATTATGAATTTTGTTGACCGATAGATTCAAAATTTGTTGAGTAAAGTCCTCTTGGAAAAAAAAATTTATACCTTTTTTTGTAGACATTCTATGTGTTCATTCAATAATTTTGAACTCATAAGTTATGCATTTGCACCCATAAACTTGATTAGACCCAATTATGTTCTATCCCTTTCTTAGTTTTCAGAGCCGATCCTGAGTTTTTTAAGGCCTAGGGCGAAATATCTCAGAGTGTGTCCACTGGCGAGGATAGGAAATTTGGCGGGGTTCGGGGGCAGCGCCCCTGAAATATTTTTTTTTAATACTTTTTGTATTTTTGTATTTTTTTTAGTTTTGAAGCGGGTTCGTAGTGTGTTGAGATAAAAAACTTGTTTTAATATAAAGGTTTGACAAAAGTTTTTTCACAATATAATTAAAACAGTGTTTCACATCAACAATTATAAAAGTGTTTTTGATAAAAATAAATAAATTTAAAAAATTATTAAAAATGTCATAGCAACAATTATATTGACATGTTATTAAAATAAATATAAAATTATCGCTAAATATATATTTATTTTACCAATATAATTATCATTTTAACATTACATCCTCCTCTTACAAAAATAATTTCGTTCAAATTTTTTTCTTAATTATATATCAGAATGGATCTTAAGCATACCCCTTAAATGACATACCAAGCATACCCCTTTTAGCGACGGATGGGGCGACGGTTTGGTCCGTCGCCATAGGTCCGGTCCGTCGCTAAAGCCTTTAGCAACGAACAACTTTTAGCGACGGACCCGTCGCTAAAGGCTTTGGCGACGGACCGGACCTATGGCGACGGACCAAACCGTCACCCGGTCCGTCGCTAAAGGGGGTATGCTTGGTATGTCATTTAAGAGGGTATGCTTAAGATCCGGACTCATTATATATTTACAAATTCTTACATATATGAATGTAAAATTTATTTGTTAGTATTTATATATGGAGAATCTTAAAAAGGAAATGAAAAGCAAAATGCACCAATAAAGAAGCGAACTCGGGTCTCTACCTGAACTCGGGTCTCTACCTTGACATAGTATTGTCTCACCACTAGACCATTGGTGCTTAAATATAAGAAAAACTAAATTACACATATATACATAACTTTATAATTAATTTTTGGGCCCTCTTCAGTTTTGAGCCCTGGGCAGTCGCCGAGCTCACCCTGACCCAGGGCCGGCTCTGTTAGTTTCTCTCGATATGAACTATTTTCTTTCACTATAAGAAAAAAGTTTATTTTTAACGGAATTATTTTCGTTGATAATAATCTAATTCCGACGAAATATTTTGTCGGAAAAAATTTCCTCAAAAATAAAGCAATCTCAATAGAATTCCGTCTAAATTGGGTATATTAGACCGAATTTTCGACGGAATAAACTTATTTTCAAAAGAATATTTCATCGAAGATAAAAAAAATTTTCTTGCAGTGTTTGATGTTAAGAGTATATAAAGTACTTGTGCTTAAAATAATAGGTAATAAATTTATTAGCATGAATTATTGGAGCAATAACATTTGTTTAATCTCTATTTCTTAGGAGGAATTTTATGAGCATTAAACATTTTTGAATTGTTATAATCTGTTATATTCACCTTTTTGTGATGAGTTAAAGTCTCACCTGTAATTTAGTACTCCTATATATTATTATAGTGTACTTGCATGTTTGATTCTTTTGATTGAGTACGGCACATCGTTAGAAAGTATATATACAATACATTATAAATACTTGTTTAATAATTTAGTGGATCTGAAACTTCATCATCGCTAATGTTTAGTTGGCCCTCCTTACCTTACCCTTGGTATCATCACAATCTTTGAATTGTTGCCTAACTTCAAAAAATTCCTTATTTTAATGGAAGACAAGTGAATGATTATTTGAATCTTGAGGTTTTAAGATATTAAAAAAAAAGAAAAAAAGAAGAGGAATTTAGAAAGCACTTGTGTACCTCACACTTAACTTCATTTGATTCCTTTACAAAACATTTCTCAAAACAGTAATTAACTTGAAGTTTCTCTAAGAATTCATAATTGTTTAAACATGAATACTAAGCCTTTTTCTTTTTCTTTTTCTTTTTTATGGAGTTTGTTTAAATTAATTCTATTGTTCTGACTAGCCAAATTCCACTTATGAACCTACTAGTCATCTTTTTCAATATTGTGTTAAACATGTTAGTTAATTAACGTATGCATACATACCTTATAGGTTTGAATACTTTTTTCCCATGTATAACTATTTGTCACAAATTATTAGTTAGTAATTGAGAATTAAAATATTTTATTTTCTTAGAGTTAGAAATGGTATAAAGTTTGAATGAATTTGGGAAAGACAAACCAAGATAGACTATTCATAAAAATAAAAATAAAAACCTCAAAATTAGTCAGTCTTAATTTAAATTTTTAGAAAATATTAGATGGTTTTAATGCATGATTCTCAAGCCCTAAAATCGTGATGAAGAATTAAATTGACCAAAAATTATGCTTTAAATTAAAATCGGAGCGTCTGTAAGAGCCGTTTATAATCCAACGACAGTGATGGAGCGGGCACTCAAACGTCTGATTTTCTCCAACGGTCAAAAAAAAAACTCAAAATACAGAAATTTTGCCCTCATTTAGACCTCGCCAAATTTGGTTCTCTGATCACGCTCAAGAACCAACCTTACAAGAATCCAAGTAAAGACCATTCATCCTTTTTTCTTCTCATACTTTGCATACCCTTTACAAGAAAATGAGTGTTATTCAATACCCAGAAGCCATGAACGCATCAGATCTACAAATATGGAACAACGCCGCATTCGACAATGGTGAATCCGAAGATCCATCGATAACCAAAGCTTCTTGGTGCCCAATTAAACCCGTAGTCGTAAATCGATCCGGTTCTCTTGAATCTGCTTCAACTAAAGAAAATCAGAGTCCCGTGCTTGTCAAATCTCCCATTTCTGTAAAGTCCCCCGCACAGATTAAGCCACTTCACCCAAATGGCGCGATCGGAAACTCGACAATGAAGCCAATCAAGCCTCTTCCCAAACAGGGTCTTGTTGAGAAGCCGGTTTCAAAGAGTGGTAGTGAAGAACTAATTCGTGATGAAAAGAAAATCGATTCGGAGATAGAGGAGATTGAGAAGGAAATTAGCCGATTGTCATCGCGATTACAAGTTCTTAAACTGGAAAAGGCTGAGCAGAATGTGAAATTGGGTGAAAGGCGTGGAAGGGTAATTCCGGCTAAGTTCATGGAGCAGAAACAGAATGTTAAGAATTCAGAGGAATTGAAAAAGAGTGAAGAAAATTTGCTGTTGAGTGCCAAAGCAAAGCTCCAGAGAAGGGGTGTTAGTATGGGTCCAGGGGAGATTATTGTCGGAGGGCGTAGGGGTACGAGTATGGGGCCATCGGAGATTATTGCCGGAGTTAAACCGCGGCAATTGGGTAAGCTAGAGATCACCCCTGTTCAACCGATACAGAGTAGGCGAAAATCATGCTTTTGGAAGCTGCAGGACATTGATGAAGATAAAGTGATTAAAGAAAGGGGTAAGAGTTTGAGTCTTAGTCCTAAATCAAGAAAAGCCCTTTGTAAAACTCAAGGTCCAAGACAAGCTGCAACTACAGTTGGATTAAGAAAGGCTGTGAAGAAAGAAGATGTGGTTCTTGCATCAATTCAGCCGAAGAAGCTTTTTAGAGATGGGGAAAAGTCGGTTGCTGCTAAGAAATCACAGAAACCTGGTAGAGTCATTGCGAGCCGGTATAATCAGAGTACAATTCAGTCTGCTCTGAGAAAGAGGTCTTTGCCAGAAAATGATAAGGATGAGAGTAAGAGGGGTGATAAAAAGCGGGTTTCATCTGAAACGATTCGAAATCAAGGTACTGAGAGCCGGGTGAAGAAGAAATGGGAAGTTCCAAGTGAGATTGTGGTTTGTGGGAATTTGGAGACTGAGAAATCCCGACCATCCATTTCTGTAGTGCCTGATATGCTTCCGAGGATTAGAACTGCCCGGTACGCCATTGAAACACCCCGGGACTCCGGACCTGCAAAGAGAGTGGCTGAATTGATAGGAAAGAAATCATACTTTTGCAATGATGGAGATGTGGAACCATCAGTTTGTCAAGCACTCAGTTTTGCAGAAGAAGATTTTGAAGAGGAACAAAATGGAAATTGAGGGTGTTCACTTATGATCGCTTTTCTTAGTTCCTGGTATGAAATTCAGGTCAGTGATGAGTGAGACTTGATCTTCTTTAAAGGGATAAGCATTCTTGTGCTTCCTCCAAGTGATATAGTAGTTTTTTTCCCGCTTCATGTTATGAACTACTTTGATTTGAGTGATAATGGAACAAAGCTTGCTTTTGCTTCCTCTAAATAGGTTGGTTGTAAAATTTTGTTGCATTCTATCTTCAGTATCTCATAATGGAATGAACTTTTCTCTTGCTTTCTAATGATGCCTGAAAGTGAGAAACTTTATACTTTGATTTCTTGGATGTTACCACCTGAAAGTGAGAATCTTTATTTTTATTTTTATTTTTTTCCTTGTGAAAAACTTGCAACTTTGAGTTGGAATTTGGAAATTCAGTCTGATTTGGTGAAAATGGGACCATCTTAGGGATGTGACCAACTTTTTAAATGGAATGAGTGTACCCGACTTAAAAGAATCCTTTTTGGTGCACCTAAATTCCTAATAGTTGTCTACTTTTTCCCTTCTGATGATCACCACGTTGGTTAGTAGTTATATCACTGAATGTGGACAGGTTGATAAGGCCAGTAGAATAGATAAAAAATGCTTCTTGAATTTGGCTCTTTGAAAGCGGCAGATGTCATTTCTTATAATACATTATTAAACAGCTTAATGAATATTAGGAGATAAGATTTCTGCTTAGAAATTTGAAAGAAATGTGTGAACGAAGGGTAGAACCAGATTTTCGAACCTGCACTACATTTGTTGTTCACTAATTAAATACTTATTTAAAGAAAATGGGGAAGTTGGAGTTGGCGTCTTCCAAATCTTGTCAGTCCAAAGATAGAAATAAATTCTTAAAAAACGCACTTCAGACTTTTTGAGTTAAAATTTCAAGCCATTGTACCATCTCTTCACATTGGTAAGTTCAGCTGATCATTCAATTTGTTGTATTCTCTGCTGGCAGAAAAATCTTTTAACATAATTCCTTTATTAAAATACCTAACCGGTGAAAATACTGTTCATCTAAATGATAACTGAATCATCCTCATAAGCATTATCATGTTATCATGTCAGCTTATAGATTTATGCTCTCATCGGTATATATTCTATCCTAACTGGTATTTTCCAGTATTTGAACCTGATTCCCAAACGAAATTCCTAGCATTTATTTGTATGATTTGTCAACAATCTTTGATACATTGAAAAACTGATTAATTCACACTTACTATGAAGGAAATGAGGGCTCAGCTAAGTATCATTGGTCAGTGAAATTTAGAAGTTGACACTACTTCAACAGTTGGCTTTGCCTTATAAAGTGATTTTCTTGGTATCCAGTGATTGAGTGATTCAATTCACATTTACATCTCTGGTCAAAATACTTTGTGCGCACATAAAACATTCTACATGATAACCTGATCCTGCCAACTCAAACAATGACTATTCATATATGAAGTTTACAATAAATAAAACAAAGATCAGTAATCTGAGCTTCCTCTTATGAATGCTGTGTTTGACACATAAAAGGTTGAATTGAAATGGTAGTTACAAAAATGTCACAATTTTTGAACTATTGACTCAAAATTTGCAGATTCTAAAACATTCTTCTTGTAGAACAGTGAAATAAGCTTGTAAAGCCTAAATGACAATTTAGAACAAACAACATTTAAGTAACTGATAGTGTGACAAAATTTAGAGTATGCATCCCCAGTTTCAGATTCGACTGGAGTCCCGTCCAAAAATGAATCTCCTTCCCCAGTCAGATATGACCAACACCCTTGTGCGCCAGCTGACTAGCTTGCTGAAATTTTGGAGAAACAGAACATATATGTTAATAATACTGCATAAACATGTCAACAGTACAAATTTATACAACCAGGGACATTCTAAGCTATGCAGACTAGTAGTACCTGGCATAGACTGAATACCAGAGCCACTGGGTGCTATGACCAATCGATACCCAATCTCCGGGAAGTTGAGCTGCAGTTTGTTCTCCACCCAATGGAGCAAATTGGCCCAAATGCTTGTACCTAAGTAACATAAACCAACAAAAGTTAAGCCACGGACAAGAAAATTCTAGCCCCCTGAATACCCCTTTGGTTGGCTATTTTGCTCTTTGTTTTTATTCAATGTTACTGGATAATGTAATATGTAATTTATGTGTCTTGAAAGTACTTTAAATACCAGTTACCTTTCATAAGCTACAAGCTGTAGCGATTAGGGTTTCAATTATTCATGCCTGAACTAGTGAAGTGTTCATACCTAAATGGATGAAACCTATGACGCCCGGATCCCCTGAACCTCATTGGACCTTCAGGATCCCTTTCACACTGCTCCATGCGATTGAAACAATTGGCAAGGTACTCACCTTGTTGAGCAGCTACCTAAAGTAGGAGTATATCATAACACTGAAAAGGAAGATATGAGGAAGCTGAAAACAGTACCAGAAATGAGTTGCTTTAAATTTACCTGTGCTGTGGCAGGAAGATTTTTCATCTGTGAATCCACTTCAGAAAGAGCTGATTTGAATTTTTCGATATCCAACTCTTTATCCGCCTCAGAATTCTTCAACAATTGAACAAAACTTTTAAACTGCTTCCTCTTCATGTACAGCTCCACTTGTGGATACCTTTCTGTGATATCATCAATGACTTCCGTAAAATCTTCAACGTTCAGGGTACCAGATTTATTCTTGTCTGCCTTGTTAAATATGGCAGAAATATCCTCCTGAAAACAAAGAAAAATCAGGCATCTGTTGACAGGCTCTTAAAAAAGGGTCAGAGCGGAAATTTCTGTTTAGAATACAAAATTAAAATTTTAAAATAAATATTCTATAAACAATCCCTTCCCTAATGATTTGAGTTTTGTTTGTCAAAACACCGAGAAAATCACTGCAAAAGATTTGAAAAACTTATGATGAAGATCTGAAATGAAAATACAAGAGTTACATAAGGCTCGCTAACCCTTGAATGTATGATAAATTTAACAAATGCTCTGTATGAAGCTCATTCCACGGAAACTTGCAGAGCGACATACCATGATTCTACGTTGATTTATTGTGGCACAATCACCTAAAGCATATATGCTGTTGGTTCCTTCAACTCGCAGCCACTCATCAGTTGCTAAAACTCGCCTATTAGCCTATCTCCAGGGAATAGAAGTTTACACTTGTAAGTGGTGGCTTGCAGAAGTTTACATTTGGGAAGCAGAAGCTATTTCAGAACAAAGAGTTATGCCTAACGGCAACTTGAAAAAAAGTGAGAGGCAATGATCAGAGAAGGCTAGAGGTTAACAAACCTGACCAATTTGCTTCATAAAATCCGTAACTACTGGACGAGTTCCTATACCAGTTGACCAGACAACCATTCCATAAGGTATAGACACGTTTTTTCCTGTGGCTCTTTCTTTAGTACATATTTCCTTGTCAGTTACTTTTACAACCATTGATCCAGTTTTCAGCTGAATTCCGTCTCTCTGGAATTTTTCTTCGGCAAAAACAGTAATTCTTTTGTCAAACCTGCAAAAAAGAAAAAAACCAAATGCAAAAGCACATTCATTGTCAAGTGTACTACTAATTCATCTATCACCTTATTCAGCCGCTTCTTATTTGTAAATCGTGCTCAAGAATGGAATTCTTTGCAGCCATTGCTTCTCAAGAAGATAACTTACTTTATATTCTGAGTGACCCAAATCACACAACAATTTTTTTTTTATTATTTTAAAAAAAGTCTCTATTTTCTGGAGGATTCTCTTGCTTGCAATCTGAGATTTTTAAGGCTATGATAAGATACGAAATATTATGCGACAGTACTAGCATAATAGAAGTACAAGCATACTCAGCACGTGACACATTGCTTACAAAAACTTGCTGATGCATATACAACCATTTGTCATCTTGTAAACTATGAAAATTAGAAACAACTGAAATAAAGTAGGTTTAATTCTATTTTGTTTCAATATGACTCATAATTTTAACTTATGTACCAGTAAAAATTTGCAGAGGAAAATAGATAACAATTAAATGAAAAGAAAGGATAAAATAATAGATGTCAAAAGTACCAAGGCCTACGTACACGCTCAAAATATGATCGGCTGCCTCAAGAAGAGTTATCTTCACAAGCTCTTTAAGAGTAGGATATAGTTTGCCTAAATCTTCAAGCACAAAGTCATGAAGCTCTGCTGCAAATTCCACACCTGTTGGACCACCGCCAACGATTACAAAATGCAGAATTTTTTTCCTATCCTCATCACTTACACATGGGAGGCTAGCCCTTTCGAAACAGTCAATTACAGTCCTACGGATCCTCTGAGCATCTTCTACTTCCTGCAGCACACGGATCGATCTCAATCCTTTAGAATAGCCAAATTACATTAATACTCCCTCCGTCTGAAAATTAGATATACATTTCTAAACCGATCAATGACTTTTAAAGCGGATTTATATTCCAATATGTACCTTTAATAATTTAGTATCGACAATGTGATCATGCTAGAAATGATAGTAGAAATATAATAGTAAATTATGAATATCATGAGGTTTTATATCTAGCTCTAGAGTAAAAATGTATTTCTTTTTCTGAAACAAACTAAAAAGAAAATTGTATCTTAATTTAAATATTGGAACAAGAGGGAGAGAATAAGTATTATAGGATGTCTCCTTTCCTTGTGTCTAAACATTAACTAATTAGTGATGTACGTAACTGGGAGAAATTAGGCATATATACAAATATAGTAGCTGGCTCTTTTACTAATTAATTACCTTCAAGAAGTGGCAATTCTCAACAACTCCAGGAGTGTTGAATGTATTTGAACGGGCACCCATGGCTATCACCAAGTAATCGTAGTCTACTGTAAATTCTTCTCTCCCACCCAAGTTAGTATCTTGACTAGATCGACAGAAGACTTTCTTTTTATCTGTGTCAATCTTGAAGCATTCTGCTTCCCTTAATTGAACATCTAAACCGTTCTGGCGCAGCCATAATTAAAAAAAAAAAAAAACATAATCTTAACATAGTATATATCTCCACTTCACATGGTGGTCATGCATGATATGAACAAATAATAATCAGCTGGGGAAATTTAAAAGTGTGACGAGCCAGCTTGACATGAAATTAATTAATCTGACCTTCTTAACAATATTGCGAATTGGTTCGACAATGCTTCGTGCTTCCACAGTGCCACATGTAACACTTGGTAAAAGAGGAGTAAATGCAAAATAATTACGAGGCGATACAACTTCAACTTCATAAGAGGGATCTTTTAAAGTTTTCAAAAAGCTGGTGCCTGCCCAACCGGTTCCAAGTACTACCACCCTCTTTTTCTTCAAATCACCAGGTGTAACAGCAGCAGCATCAGCATATGCACTTCGGAATGGTCTGCCATCAGAATAAGCCACTAGCCCCCCTCCACTACATGCATGCAAGCAATTTCCAAACCAAATAATATTAATTAATTATGAGAAATGATCAAAGATCGAGTTGTAAATATCCATTTTAGATTTAGATTTTGACTTTTAAGGATAATTTTATGATCTCAAATATGATCTTAGTATTTATCAAGAATTCAATTGTGGTTGTTTAATATTGAAAATGATAATAAAAATGGTGTATATATTTTATTTTATTAAGCTAGCTTTTGAGGACAAGAGTATCTCCAACATAAGCAAATCCAAATAAGTATTCAATTATTTAAGCAGTTACAAACTATCATATCATTTCAATAATAATCAGAAATATTTAACCCAAGTAAACAAATTCTTAATTAAATGAAGTACTTAGTTACGAATTTATTAAGCAATATATATTAGTTCCTGCATAGCAAAATAAAAACGTCAAACACTTTGACAATTTACTATATATATAAAATCCAACTTTATAATTAAATGAAAAGCTCCAAAAATTACTTGCAAGTAAAAAAGAGGCTCCTACATGAAACTGGGATAAACTAAGAGACCCAATCAAATTAAAGAACCCAAATCCACATATTTCTGACATTAATACTAACATATTTTTGTAGAAACAGATCCATTATATCCCATAAAAAACATGCATTAAAAAAAATATTGAACAAACACCAACCAAAAAAGACAAAATAAAAAAAAAAGAAAAAAAAGAGGAAGACAACATGCATGCAGTTTAAGACCTGAAAGTAAAGAGAACCAGAATCCTGGAGAGAGAAGGGTATTCATGAAAAGCTCTGGAGGCTCTCCGATAAAAGGTATATCCACTCATTTGGATCGTAAGAACCCTAACTTAATTAAGGCAGGCAGACAGGTTTCTACTTTTCCTTTATTTATTAAATTATTTTCTTAGCGTGGGATCGATATATATATATATATAAAGAAAAATAAATATTGTGGAGAGTTTGCATTTGCATATTATATAGAGATGGAGAGCTGTGGAGTAACTGTCAAGTAATAATACGACGTTCCATTTCTGACCATGCATTTCGTCTGGTCAAATTTATAAAATTTGACACGTGGGTTATCAGCGACAAAGCTCTCCTACTTATAATGAGGACTTAGCTTAGCAGTGTAATTTGTGGACCGCACACCGTGCGAATGGCCCTCCAACCGTCCGATTCGGTGATGGGGTCAAGGAGGTGGTCACTCTGTGGGCCTCCTTCTAGTAAGATCCTATTATCACGCTTGCCTTGTATCAATATTTGTGGCCATTCGGTGATGTGTTTCAATAGTTGGGAGCCTGTATGTAAAATGTTATTCCTTTCTTTTGGGTTCAAACAAAACTATTTATATGTATAGTCCACTAATAATTATAGTCCGTGGTGAGGCAAAATATTAAAGGAATCAGCAAAACCAGTCATTCTCTCACTTCAAAATATTGATATTTTATATCCATTTCCTTCCGTATTGTTATTTAAATGTTTGTTTGTGTCTGAATTACTTTTAATTCATCTGCTTCTAATTCAGCCAGTCAGAGGTAAATTTTGTTTGACAATTTTTTTGTTAAGAAGAAAATTCAAATCTTAATTATTAAGAGCTGATTCTTAATAGTTTATTTAAAATTTATGAACAAAAATAACTTCAATAAATATTGTATTCCTTCAATTTCAAATTTTAAGATCATTCAAATAAAAATTTTAAATAATTCAAAAGTTAAAATAATAAAATAGTGTCATTCAAATGTTACTGAAAAACATGCCATTAAACATACATACGATTACATCTAGTAGTTTGAGCCAGGTTAGCGCTAGCAGATAAACCGTGCTCATCACAAGTCTGGGAACCTTAGTAATTATAAATAAGATAAGACATGAAGGTTGGAATTTTCGAGATAGAAGATGCTCTAATTGTGCTGAATCAGTCGAGCATTCAATGTAGTCACATGCCCATAGTATATATGCAGCAAAGCTAGAGCTTCAGCGTTCAATGGGGAGGATGCAAAAGTTGGAAGGGCCACTCCTCGGAAGGCTGATTGTCCTCCTTCCCAAACCCTCAGCAACTACTGCTTCAAAATTCTGGTTCACCCAACTTCCGTCCAGCTGGAATTTTGGCAGGTCCAGGTCCCCTTGTATAATATATCACAACCTGAAAAGAGTGCCTCAGAAAGTTCATCCATTGCATTATTAAGTAATGAAAAAGCTCAAAATTCCCTTGCTGGATCTCTGCTCTGCCCAGGATAAGCTCAACCAGCTGACTAAAACACCTCAGGTTCAGTATGCCAATCAAACCAACCTTCTGCAACCATTTCCATATTCCCTGGTGCACACAAATGCCACATTCAATCTCCTCTTCTTGAAAAATCCCTGCATCCCCTTGTCCATATAGTCCAAGTACTTAAACAGCCGCTTCACCAGAAGAAATCCAAAACTTCCCCTTGTCCTTCCACTAGTTCCTGCAAATTTCTCCTAATAATTGGTACCAAATTAGCTTAACATCAATCCTAGCTCCCTTTTCAACCTTGCACAGCCCTTTATACAATTGTGAAAATACTTGCCTGTAAGCTTCTTCATAGGGCAGCAGTTCTCCAGACCTAATGTCATGTTAATTATATATTTTATTTAATTAAATAAAACAGGGGAGAGAGCCCTGTTATTTAGCTTTTAACAAACTAAGAGCATATACTACTATACAAGTGTGAATCAGGTGGGTCACAAACCGCTCCAACAAAAGACGATGAGGTTATTTCCACAAGCCTATGGTACATATAAAGATTTTCAAACAGAGGATACTTTTTGTGCAACATGTTGCTCAATATGCTTCATTAACAAAACATAGCTTTTACCTCAGTAACAATAATAAAATAACAGGTCATTTGATCAACTAATTGAATAAAAAAAATAACAAAAATTGGTATATACTCACTTTACACTGAACTATCAAAAAAATGCAAGCTTTTTGCATTTGCCAAAACTTAATACAATAAAATGGGCAACACGCCAAAACCACGGAATCTACCCAAAAACAAACTCAAAATATCTACAAAAAAGTTAAATCTAAAAATTTGAGTTGAGTATACAAGAAAATGAAGTTCTATGATAAAAATTAATATTGAAATCCAAATATCTTCCAGACATTGAAATCCAAATATCTTCCAGACATTGAAATCCAAATATCTTCCAGAACAAGGGGCGCAACATATCATCAATTAATACATAACTGCAAAAGAAAAGTACCTGAAAGAATTTTAAGAAAATGAATTCAAAGAATACTAACAAATAACAACACAACAATTTTAAATGTAGAAAGGAAAATGTTGGGTTAATAGCCTTGAGAATGTTGTGCTGTTATTTAACTCCAATCTCGTGGGATATAAAGAGAAGAAGCTGATGACAACACAAACTTTATGAGTTTTTCAGACTCCATACCCACCTTTCATTTTAAAAGGGCAAAGAGTATAGTTAAAACTCAGAATTGTAAGCAGATGGCTAGTTATTCCAGCACCAAAAAACAATGAATACTAATGTCCTACTGAGCGAACATTGAAACTACTTTTCAGATTTCAAAAAAGAAAAATCGTTAGAAAGAAAAGGTTTCCAGCATATTGTACACCTTCCTGTATGTGAAGCTCAGATATTTTGGAATGGAGTATAGTCCCAGACCTTCGAATTGAAAGGTCTCATAGAGCTGGGATTATAAATTCATCTTCATTGCATCACACCCCTATTAACATCTACTTGTTTTAATTAACCATCAACACCTCAGAAGCAAGTGATTCTCACATTTCCAATTAACCATTTTATCTATAAGATTCTAATAATAATTCCAATTCTAGTAAGGGATAGTTCAGATTAGACAATTTATCAAGATTCTAATAGTAATTCTAGTAAGGGGGTACAAGCAAATACCACACGACTAACAACAATCATATTAGCCTTGCATTGTGAAAGGGCACATTTCTGCAATACATTACAAGTGCTCAGTTTGAAGTATGATCACCCCCGTGATAAGTGATATTAAGGAATTTAACTGTAGATTTCAAAATCAAAACATCTGCCTCAGTAAAATCCAGTAAAATCATTTGAAACATAGCTTAACCAAGGAGGTTCTCCCTGTAAACAGGGTCTTGGCTCCACTACACCTCATTCTAGTGGATTGCATCATCACCGGCAATTCAATGAGATATAATTCATTGTTAATCTAACATAACATTCGATCTTGTTTAAAGTACTTAGTCCATTTTGAGCTCTAAAGCAATAAAGTAATTGCAAAAACATCTCAACTAATAAGCTATTAACAAATACAAAAACATGAATACCAAATCAATGGCCTCCACTCATTTCCTATCAAAATAACTGCTCATTTCCAATCAAAATAACTGCCATATACATAAGATGACATCTTAATATGAGACTTTTAACAAAATAGGCTCAGACTTTTAACAGCTCTATCAATCAAGAATTTTCTGAAGCAGAACTGGCATTAAAGCTGTGTTATCAATCATCACAGCCAATACAATAAATTATAGATTCAAACTAATAACATAACAAAAAGTGTACCTTTAAATGCATTCAAAAACGTACATAAAGATCAAAGTAGGCTCATATCAAGAAATTCAACCATTTTATCCTTTATGCTTCATTGATTACTCTCAGAAGCGCGGATAATCTATAATCATGGCCAACAATTTATTAGACTATACATAAGGTTAAAATTTAAACTATGGAAATGTAGCGGATGTATTTAGAGGAGAAACAAATAACGACAAGTTAAACCTCCACGTTAACACCGCAGAGGATTGAATATATGCCTCCATGACTAGACCTTTTTTCAGTATTTGAGATCAGAAAAAAAGCTAAAGGTGTGGTGAGGCAAAGCATTATTTATTCAATTAATTAAATAAAAAGTACAGATTTGAAAAAATTTGGCGGTCGATTTGACACAGAAAAGCCGTGGAAAGCTAGGTACAAAGGCTAAACTGCAACACTTGACGGCGATATTTATAGCACGAGCATTGGGGCTTTCTTCCTCATCCAGAAATTGTTTCAGAGAAGCCCGGGGTGCTACGTGCAGAGGCTACTCAAAACTACAAGTACATAAAATTGAGACATATATGAAAAGCTATATACATATATCTTACGGCCATCATTCTACACCCTAATTATGAATTATGGAGGCTACAATTGGAGATGAAAGGAAAGACAGCCTTCGTTTATATAGAGATAGCTATACTTCCGAAACCCTAGAACGAAATTTCTCACTTTTAGGTATAGCCTAATACTGCAATTGTTGGATTTTATGAGCTGGACGGCCCAGCCAGTCACTTGCGAACTAAACTGACTCAGCCGAAGTTTAATTCTTGGGCTGTGTAATACTCGAGGCCCAGACTAACTCAATCTGAGCTGACTATTTGATGTCTTCTGGTTATGCCTTCGTGACTGAAATTAATTAACACAATTTGAGTTTTAAAGTCAAACGGTATATTAAATTTTAAATTAATATAAATTTATTTATTTTAATTGATATAATTATTTTAATTATATAGTATATAATAAAAATTATTAATCGCAAAATTTATTTTATTATAAATTTTTATGAGTCATGTTAATTTTGAAGTTTAATATATTAACGTTTGACCTAAAAAATCAAATTATATCTTTAATTTAAAAAAAAATAAAATACTTCGTAATATGTAACTAGATTGAATGTTAAAACTTATAGTATTAAAAATTACATGATAGTAACACAGTTTTGTTTATTTATTTATTTATAATAGATAGTAGCACGTACAATATTTAATATAACTAGTATGTTGTATATTTTGTTTTCAATGTACCATTGGAAGGTTGGGATGACATGCGAGTAATATTTTCTTTGTTTTAAATATAAAAACAAAATTATATTTTATTTTATTCTTAAATATATGAACAACATGACAATTTGAATTATAAATATACAAGTGACGTCTCAATTTCTAAAAATGTAAGTTATCTCCTTAATTTGTAACAATTTTATATTTTAAGTTTTTAATGATATTTGTCTATATTTTAAAATAGTATAAAAAAGGAGAAAATAAGGAGATTGAATGTTTTACATATTTTTATTAGTAAACAATACATAAATTTTATTTTTGGTACATAATATTTTATGTATAATTAGTGTACGTAGTATTATCTATTTAAAAATAAAATAGTATAAATTTTACATGATTCACATCTTTGTTTTATTTGGCGAAGGAAATAACACCACGTCTTCCAAGGATTTCTTTGTTCTTTTTATTCTTTTAAAACAAAGCCATTTTCAAATACTTAAATGCATCCTCATATTATAAATCGATTTATTTGAACTAAATAGTTCAAGGATATATATGAATAAAATTGGAAATAATATGGGCCACATCACAAATATAAATTTAGTTATAGGGGGAACAATTTTAAAATCAACAAATGTCAAACATAAAAAACAAAGAAAGAAGATGAAGAAGAAAAGTTTTCAATTGATCTTTTTGGTAAACTATCTGCAACCAAACCAGGTCAATACTTCTATACACTCTCAAATGCCAACCAAAAGCCAGGGTCTTTTAGATTGAGATTGAACTCTTTACTCCAATTACAATTCCGATATTAGCGATTCTACGGGGGTTTATAGCTGCAATCGGGACGATACTATTATGATTCACCGACTTTGAAGCAAACCCTAAATACCACGAAAATCTTAGAAGCTACTAGCTCAGCTGATGCAGAAGATAATAGCTTATTATACAAATCTGTTGATTTTATCATACTCGCCACCTACATGGGCAAGTACAATCGCTGGTGCCTTTGTACTTCTCACTCTGACCCTCTCCATTTATCTTATCTTCGAGCATCTTTCTGCCTACAAGAACCCTGAGGTCTTTCTTTCTCTATATACTTGTAAATATATGTTAGGGATTTGCTTTAATTTGTTTTACCTTTTTCAAATTCTTTTTGTTTTTAATTAATATTTGAATTGAATAACAGGAGCAAAAGTTTTTAATTGGTGTTATATTGATGGTACCCTGCTATGCAGTTGAATCAGTAAGTTTGTTTGTCTGTAAAAAGTTAAATAGATGTTGAATTGTTGTTGTCATGAACTGTTAGCAAAACTATATGCTTATTTATTACAAAGTTTCATGGGTATGTTGCTTGTAATTTCATCCGAACAATTTATGAAATGGTTTTATTAGTTTAATGCTCAGAAGTTAAGATTGTATTTTCTCCTATAAGGGAGTATGAATCTGAGAGGTATGAGCTCTAATCTGATATAATGAGTTAGATGCTGAATAGCAGGAGTCAATTTAAAATTTGAAATTTTGTGTACAAGTCCTTACGTATTTGGAAATTTCATGTGAGGAGAATATACTTTAGAACTCGATAATTAGAATGGTTAGTGGAAATAGTGATTCAGTAATAGTAAGAGATAGCCGTCAGCGATTCAGTTGTTCATTTCATCTTTATTAATTAAAAAGTATCTTCCCTGACTGTCTGTTTACATCTTTATGACAGTGGACCAATGTTTTACTCAGATATAGTTTTGGCATGATTCCATAGAAACTGCCTCTGCTGTGAATGTTAACTTAAATCATTCTTTTTCTGACATGTGTTTATTTGTACAGTTTATGTCAATGGTGAACCCATCAATTAGTGTTGACATCGAGATACTGCGTGACTGCTATGAATCCTTTGCCATGTATTGCTTTGGGAGATATCTTGTTGCATGTTTGGGTACGTCTCTCTTATGATCTGTAATTTCATTAATGATGACTATTATCCTGAATTTGTATTATTAGTTAAATAAATTATCATTCAAGTTTTAGATTCAGAGTAGCAACGATTGAATGGTTATTTCTACTTTTCAATCATGGAATGAATGTCGATCAAGCTGAAGACACCCTGTCTATGTTGTTAATGAAGACTGAAACGTATTGTAAGAGAAAGGATTTTTAACCTGAACTAAGTGGTGATATATTTTGATGTCAGTGTGATCTATGATTCTCACTGGTACACTATGTAGAATCATTATGTGGGTTCTAGTAGAAGAGTTTGGGTTTTATTTTATTTTGCAGTTATTCATTGTGGTACTTGGGAATATAAAGATATCCTTTTAACGAACCATGATCAAAATTTTCTAAAATGGGATCAGATTCAAAGTCTTATTTTTTCTTTAGGGTAAAATGTGACTTTGGATGCCAACCATTTATTTTATTCTTTTAAATTTTAATAGTTGTGGTATTCAGAGTAGGACATTTGCAATCAATGTGCTCACAACCTACTATCTTTTTTGTTTTGAAAGGTCATATACCAGCAACAACGACACCTATTGCAGAAATATTACATTTTAAGATATCCTTCAAATAATTATCTAGAGGAGTTAGTTCCACATTATGTTTTTTGGGTTGTGTGGTTTAAGGAGAGAAAAGAAAATGGTAATAAGGAGTGAATGATTTTTCACTTGTGATATCTTCTGTTCTATTTGATTCAATTTTGATCCAGGAGGTGTTTTGTACTCGGATGTTACTTTTTTGGATTTTTCTAGAAACGTTTCAGTTGGGGCGTTAATTTACATGTGTTTTTGGGTACCATTTCACATCGCAGAGTCTTTTTTTGGTTTAGATTGTCCAACTTTTTAGTAGAAAATAATTTTGTTAAAAGAAGCAAGTTACAAGCAGAGGGAGATGTCGTCCTTCCTCCTTATAATTAGTGAAAAAAAGATTAAACATAACACTTAAACAAGTCCCAACCTCCTAGGCTAGATCAGTGGTACCTGAAACGTGGTTCGTTTCGGTACGCAGTACGAATACGGAATTACGGATATGTGGTACACTACATAGTTAAAACGCAGTATGCTAGGGTATCTTTATATGAGTTATGATAGTTAGAAATTCTCTTAGAATCTAAATGTAATAAACCTTAGGTTTTATAGAAGATTTTAGTTGAATCAAATCATCAATAAGTTGATTGTTTAATAAATAAGTTAGTACAGATGTAATATTTGAGCATCCAATACTAAGTTAGAATATTGATATTTGTGCAATTATAGGTAAAATAAAAAAGAAATTTTCGGTACGCTAAATTTAGAGTATTGGTACGTAAGAGTACCATGTTTTTATACAATACGCAGTTCACTAGGTCAATGAGAGTGTCTATAACTCTGGATTAAATACAAAAATGCCCTTACAGGCTCCCATAACAGGATTCTAAAGTGAAGTAAGAAAAATAATTCTTTCAGCAACTAGTATAAAGCTATATATAAAAGTTATGGCTCCAAGCTCTTCCAAATCCCCCCCACCCAAAAAATAAAAAAAATAAAGGGTCACACATAAGCAACTTAGCATCTTTACTCCCCAAAACCTTGACACTGAGTAAGCAAAATATTCCTCATCAAGCGGGACACACCCACTCCTCCCACAACATGCTGAGTATAGAGCTCCAGAAGACCCAAGCAACATGTCAATGGAAAAAATAAATGAGTATGTGTCTCATTATTCTATTTACACACAACACGTCTGTGCGAACTTAATAATATCATTTGTTCAATCTTTATAGAATCAGAGACCAAGTAAAAGCATCTACTTTGGAGAGGTGCTATGTCTTACATATAAAAGAAGTAGAATTATGAATTGTCTTCCCTTTTCTTTTCTTTTTTGGGGAGAATGAAGCACACCCAGGTTCAATAGTCTTTTGTTGCAGGGTTTGACCTTGTAGCTTGAGATGTTTTTTGGTGTTTGGGAGCTTTATGCTTCTTGTCTTTAGGGAAATTGTTGGACTTATCTTAACCTATTTCTGATCAATATCTCCTGGTGGGAGTCAAAATTATGTTCATTGGCTGAACTTTAACTGCACCTTAGTTATTATTCAGTTACAGTCGTGCACTTAACTTACATTCATTTGAAGACGCACTCAATTACACACATTTGTCACGTAGAGTATTATTTTCCTTCATTAGGCACGCATTTCTGTCGCTGGTGATGGATTTCTGTTTCCTATAATTGAGTCAGGTGGGGAACAGAGGACGATTGAATTCATGGAGAGGGAAGGACGTGCAAGTTCAAAAACCCCATTATTAGAGCACAGTTCAGAAAAGGGGACAGTAAAACATGTTTTTCCTATGAATTTGATTTTGAAGCCATGGAAACTGGGTCAATGGGTATACCAAGTTATCAAATTTGGAATCGTTCAATATGTAAGTTATCCCTCATGAGGAAAGATCATTTTGTTCTTGCCTCTTTAACCTGCTCTCCAGAATCTTGATTCATTTGTTAATGGTGACTACATGATTTCTCTGCAGATGATTATAAAGTCTCTCACTGCTGTTTTGGCAGTAATTCTTGAAGCCTTTGATGTATATTGTGAAGGAGACTTCAAATTGGGATGTGGGTAAGATAAATTGCTATTGAGGGTATTGTAGATTGAAGCCTTTTGCGGCAGAAGTACTTATTACCTATGTGTATCATAGCTTGCATTGAAAATTTTCTCATGCATTGTGTCATTTTTCCATTAGGCATCTATCTCCTGCTTAAAGTTTCAAGAAATTTTATGTCGTTTATCCCTTCTTTGAAAACATTGCAAATGAATCTTGAGCACTTCATATCTGAAGTGAATAAATTTGTATTCATTATTAAAGTGGCTATTCCTTGTGGTGGCTACATGTATTTCCTTTTCTTTCTTTTCTTTCTTTTTTCTTTTTCCCTTCTTTTTGTATGTGTTTTGCTTCTATATCTGTTAAGTCTCTGGTGTGTCACAAAAGAAAAGTATGTTTCCCAAGTCTTTTAGATTTTCGGAAAGGCATTTATAACATTTGTTGAAGCAGCAGGACAAATTGTTTTTTCTTCGAGTCAATACTTGATAAGAGACACACACACACGTCCCCTGTACTTCACTCCTTTTTTTATGTCGGTTTGTCTTCTCTCTCTTTTACTCTTGATCAGATATGAAAGAGTACTTCAGTACCTATGTCTTTCAGCTTCAACTTTAATCAGAATTTTAATGTTGTTAACAAGAAACTGCCATGTAGTGATTAAAAGTGGTTATAAGATTGCTCTAATTGCACTTGCCTTCTCACATGACACTGCTTTTTTTGTAGGTATCCTTACATGGCTATGGTTTTAAATTTCAGTCAATCATGGGCTTTGTATTGCTTAGTTCAATTTTATACTATTACAAAGGATGAATTGGCGCACATCAAACCACTGGCCAAGTTTCTGACATTTAAGTCGATTGTATTTTTGACCTGGTGGCAAGGTCTGGCTATTTCCCTTTTTTATACTCTTGGTTTATTTAAAAGTCCAATAGCTCAAGCGCTGCAGTTTAAATCAAGTGTTCAAGACTTCATCATTTGTATTGAGGTAATTGCATTCAGTTGGTTCCAGCTTATTTTTCTTGATGGCAGTAGTTTCGCATACTACTTGGGGGATTTTGATGGTCAATTAATCTCATATAACCCTGATTATTTCAAGATGCTTGGGTATACATTCACTTAATATTTGTACTAAATAAAACTTTTAAATGTTGAAGTTCTTATGTAAAACATTTAAGTTTAACAGGTCTTTATGTTTATCCAGAACAGATGGGCATCGCTTCTTTGGTTCACTTATATGTGTTCCCTGCAAAGCCATACGAGTTAATGGGAGACCTCTTTCCAGGAAATATTTCAGTTCTCGGAGACTATGCTTCCACCGACTGTCCTCTAGACCCTGATGAGGTCAGGGACAGTGAGCGACCCACGAAACTACGTCTTCCCCAACCTGACATTGATGTTAGGAGTGGGATGACCATTAGGGAAAGTGTCCGGGATGTCTTCATTGGTGGAGGTGAATATGTAAGTTTCTTCAGCCTTTTGCTTATTAAAAGTTGGCTTCTCTCTCGATGTGAAGGTAGTGACTACTTACTAAGTACTGAGCGGATGTTGTTTCTGAATACTGAAACTTTTGGAAGCTCATAAAAGTGTTACCAGAATATTAGGATAGAGGTATATTATGTCATAGACTATGAGGCATAGACCATTATTCTTTTATATTCCTCTTCTTTGTCATTGAACCTGCCTTTTCCTTACATCGCTTGTTTACTGGTCTTGTCTAATGTTCCGGGGGATCCTGTCTTTTGTCTAATGTTCCGGGGGATCCTGTCTTTTGTCTAATGTTCCATTTGCTTGTTTCATAATAATCAGGAAATCGGGAAAATGATTACTCTTAGAAAAATTCATAGAGGATCGGAAGGATCTATAACACTGAATCTTATTGCACTTTAAATATGTATGTATAAACGAGGAGAGATCTCTTTATCAGAAATAATATGAGATATCCACTTGAACCTAGTGGCTAATCGAGTATCAAATAAATTGTTTTTCACTTTTTTTTAACCATTGTTCAAAAAATTTATCTAACGGTATTAGTAAATACAATTTGTTTTGCCTTTTCTCTTTCCAACTGTGAAAGTTTCGTGGGGACTTTTAATTATTTCTGCCATGTTTCGCTGCCTAATAATGGTATTTCAAATTCAATAATGCAGATTGTGAATGATCTGAAGTTCACGGTGACCCAAGCTGTGGAGCCTATGGAAAAGGGAATCACGAAATTTAATCAGAAATTACATAACATCTCTGAAAACATAAAGAGGCATGACAAGGGTAGGAGAACAAGAGATGACAGTTGTATTGCTGTATCACCACCAGCACGGAGGGTTATTCGGGGGATAGATGACCCCCTCTTAAATGGAAGCTTTAGTGATAGTGGGGGATTTAAGAAAAAGAAGCACCGTCGAAAATCAGGATATACAAGTGCAGAAAGCGGTGGGGAGAGTAGCAGTGATCAGAGCTTTGGTGGGTACCAGGTTCATGGCCGGAGGTGGGTTACAAAAGAGTAGTCCAGAGAAATCAATTATTTAAATTGGAAAAGGGGTGGAGAAGAATGGATTGAGCATCATTAGATTGGTGGTATCATCTACAAGTACATAGTTTGAGCCTTCCTTCACTGGCGTCTCCTCTTACAATAGTGATGCAAGAATATTGAACTTGAATTCGCCACAACTTTTCTTAATCCGAAATTCTGTTCAAAAGGTTTTTCTTGCCATGTGAATATTCATTTCTCGGCAGATGATGTGATAGCAGGTTATGCAAAGGACTCGAGATTCATTGTCATATATTGTTCTATTCTATACGTAATGGGCTTCAAAAAAGTTGTATAGAGCCCTCAGATGGTCTTGGCTGTCAACTTTATGCACGTGAATTGGTATTAATTTGCCTACTGTAGAAAATCTGGAAATTGTTTTCAGAACTTGAGGGCATTTTTAAGCTTTTTAATATGCAGACACCAAGTAGCAACGGCAACAGTAGTTTTGTTGTTATCTGAATTAAATATTTACTTTTGAGTTGTTATCTCAATATTTTTTTTTCTTTTTCTTCATTTTTTGTAAATGTATTTAACTATATATGAACTTTTGGGTAGGTTAATTGAGCACGGGGTTGTGGAGTAAACTCAGAGACGACATATATATAATTGACGAAAGAATAAATATTTTCTAAATTTTAGGAGGTTAAATGGAGGGTTTTCTTTTTTCTTTTTTTTTAGGGCCAAATCGGTCCTTAAACTAACAAGGGTAACACAAAACTTTTGACAAATCCTCGTCCAAAGACGAGTTGACTAATGAACTATACGAAGTTATGGAGATTTGACTGAAGTAGAATACTGGCAGTTGCAGAACGCTACTACTGCCGGTGATAGCATATCAAGAACATCTAACAATCCATTGAACCCTAATTCTTCAATCCAACTTTAAAAACATACATCTAAATATTCAATTCGCATATCCCTAAACCCTGATCATTGAACAGATTATATTTACCCTTTTCTTCAAATGTTACAGTGAGATGCGCAGGAGTTCAGTTCAGTTCGTATTAGGATAATATGAGGAGAAGAGGTCAGGATTTCCGGCGGCCGGCGAGGCGAAGGTTTTCGAATGTGTTTTGGTTGACATTATGTGGATTACTGGTCTTACTCTTAATTGTTTTGCTAAGTCGAGAGAGTCAACCTACATCGAGATCCATGTTATCTAAGGTAATCCTGATCTATTCTTGCACTTCTCAACCTCAATTGTACTTACTATGATCTGTTTGAATCTGAAATTGGAAATCAAATTGATATCGTGAATAATTTTAGCTACTCCATATGATTTAACTTTTTGTATTCGCCATCTGAGAATTGATTTTGTGTATATATACCGGTCTGAAATATTAAATTTGTTGACATTTAATCAACAGTAATTTGTTGGCATTGCTTTGTCAGTTGGCTACAAATGTTGACAGAGACAATAGCTGTCTATCCTTTTTCCTTTGACAGTGTAATATTATAAGGTGGACTTCATCACTTCCTGGTTGTTGTAGTGTTAAAGATATGTTGTGACTTCTCAAACAAGAAGAAGAGAACAGGAGTTCAGAAAATTAGAACTTTATGAGTCTACCATTCCTTGAAGGATTGGCTTTTTTTTTTCTTTCTTTTTTTTCACATCTGGCTCTATATCCATCCCTGATAACGGACTGATTAGGATATGGTAAATTTTTTTTCTGGGGTTTCCATTTCTTGTGGAATATATATTCGGATAGTTTGAACAACTGACTGAATAAATCTTGAGTTAACATAACAAGATATGTTCAAGAACACAGAAATTGAACATATTAGTATTGCTTGAATAACTAACCACTCTTCACATAAGCCACTTGTAGGAATGTAGGATGTTGTTGCCTGTTGTTTTGCTCCATGTAGATCTGTAAGCAGTATCAACTTGATGAATTTGCATGTTTAGGAACTTATTGTATATCAGGATTGAAGGAGATTGCCGATGTGTTAACTAGGCTAGATGACCTTTTTTCCTTTCTTCGTTTGTGCTGGAGAAGTATGACTTAGTTTCAGTTGTTGGTGTATCCTATTGGTTGGGCTGCAATTGATTTGCTACTAAAAGTCTTTCCAAAAGTGGAGCTTGGCTGAAGGTTTCTACTTTTCTTCTTGTCTTCGTCACTTCTCTATGTGGTTGGAGATTTCTCTTTGTATTTTCTTCTGGGCATAACCATACATTTGATAAGCTGTCACTACGGTAAACATTTCAATATAACAAACCACAGAAAACATTTAAACATTCTTGATCTTAGCCCATTGTATTCAGACTGTTCAGTGGTGAAGTAAGTATCATCTTTTGAATCTTCAAAACAATTTCTAGTTCAACTTCTTTTATTGTTTGTTATCAAAGAAGCAAAGATTTTATTTGCCATGTGTGGATTCAGCGGTTCAACAAATCTCAAAAAATGGGTATTTGAGTTTTGGTTGTAATTCGACTCATATTGAAATATTTAAAAAATCACAAATAAAATATATATATAGATATATATTTATTTATACATACACATACATTAAAATTTTCAATACCAATAAGTAATAATTCATGATAAAATATGAAACATTCAAGAAAAACAAATCTTTTATGTACTAAATTACTAATACTATCTAGGAATTTAGGAAATATGTAGTATTAGTATATAAACATCATATTAATTAGTACTCCCTTCGTACCAAAATATATGATTAAATTTGACTTTTCAAAGTCAATTTGAGATATTTTCGAATTCAAATTTGATGTGATTCATTTACCTTTTGAAAACAATAATTCTTGTAATTAGTAGTACTCTTAGATAGTTTACAATTTTCATTATTGTGTTGTCTAAAACTAAATTAATTCGTATCAAATTTGAAGTTGAAAATATCTCAAATTGACTTAAAAAAGTCAATAGATCCTATATTTTGGAACAGAGGGAGTATATCATTTATTTATTAAAAAATTACTAAGAATCCCCTCCCGCCAGAAGAATCCGAGAATCTCCGAATCTGGAATCAGTGATTTGCCAACTTACGGAGAAATCCTTTCTTTGTAAATTGTTACACTATTTTATGTACTATATTTTATAAGTTGATTGTTACACTGTTTTACTCCCATGTTTTCCCCACCTCTCGTTGATTGTTACACTATTTTACTCCTATTTTTTCCCCACCTCTCAACTTACTCCACGGATATTAGACATTCATAGTTGAACTCATTTTTTTTCAGAGATCTTACCGGCAAGACAGAATTATAGAAGGTCTTAACATTACTGATGAAATGTTGAGTGCTGATTCAGTCACAAGGCAACTTAGTGATCAAATTGCCCTTGCAAAGGCATTTGTAGTGATTGCGAAAGAAAGCAACAACCTCCAATTTGCATGGGACTTAAGTGCCCAGATTCGAAACTCACAGGTCCTTCTTTCAAATGCTGCTCTTAGGCGAGCCCCTTTGACAACCAGAGAATCAGAAACTGCTGTCCGTGATATGGCACTTTTGCTTTACCAAGCCCAGCAACTCCACTATGATAGTGCAACCATGATCATGAGACTGAAAGCCAAAATACAGGGCCTTGAAGAACAGATGAATTCTGTGAGTGAGAAGAGCTCCAAATATGGACAGATAGTGGCTGAAGAAGTCCCAAAGAGCTTGTACTGCTTAGGTGTTCGGTTGACAACTGAATGGTTTAGAAACTCAAATTTACAGAGAAAACTAAAAGAGAAAAAGCAGTTAGCCATGAAACTGAGAGATAACAGCCTGTATCATTTCTGTGTTTTCTCTGACAACATTCTTGCAACATCAGTTGTGGTAAATTCAACTGCTTTGAATTCCAAAAATCCTGGCATGGTTGTCTTCCATCTTGTAACAGATGAAGTGAACTTTTCTGCAATGAAGGCCTGGTTCTCCATGAACAGTTTCAGTGGAGTGATTGTAGACGTACAAAAGATAGAGGAATTTAGCTGGTTAAATGCTTCTTATGTTCCTGTTCTTAAACAGCTCCAAGACTCTGACACTAGAAGCTACTATTTTTCTGGCAACAATGATGGTGGCCGGACTCCAATAAAGTTTAGGAACCCGAAATATTTATCCATGCTGAACCACCTGAGGTTCTATATTCCAGAAGTTTTTCCTTCACTGAACAAGGTAATTTTTCTTGATGATGATGTTGTGGTTCAAAAGGATCTTTCAGCTTTGTTCTCCATAGATCTGAATGGTAATGTTAATGGTGCTGTAGAGACATGCATGGAGACATTTCATAGATACCATAAGTACTTGAATTATTCTCACCCCCTTATACGATCACATTTTGATCCAGATGCGTGTGGGTGGGCATTTGGAATGAATGTTTTTGATTTGGTCGAGTGGAGGAAAAGGAATGTGACCGGCATCTACCACTATTGGCAGGAAAAGAATGTAGACCGAACCTTGTGGAAACTTGGGACACTGCCGCCTGGACTGTTAACCTTTTACGGATTGACAGAGCCATTAAATCCCGCCTGGCATGTGTTGGGGCTGGGATATACTAATGTTGATCCCCAATTGATAGAGAATGGGGCTGTACTGCACTTCAATGGGAACTCTAAGCCTTGGTTGAAGATTGGAATGGAGAAGTACAAACCCCTCTGGGACAAATATATTGACTATAGCCATTCTCTATTACAGCAGTGCAATGTTCATTGATTTTAAAGATGGAAACTTTATGCAAGGACAACTGTTGTACTTTTTTTAGCAAGATTAAGCAAGAGAAGTTGAGTTTTCAAGCAATGTTAGTGATTTTAGCATGGGTATTTAATTGGTGGGTAAATTTTCTGTTGTACAAATTATTAAAATGGTTATTTAGTTGATGTTAAATTTTCGGTGTGTGATCTTCAAACAAGTATATTTTAGTAAGAGCAGGTTTGGACATGCACGATATGATTTACTAATTCTAGAATCGAGCTCCCTTTTGGTCTGCTTGTTTCTGCCTTTTCTGTTCGTGTTCTTGTTTTTCTTCTTTTCCAGCAAAAAGTGATTTTGATTTGTATGTTTTAAGTTCTTAAAGAGGGAAATACAAGTTATATCGGCTAATAAACAAATCGTTCTGGTATTCGATACAGGAGGATATAGAAACGCTATAATAATATCACACTACCCAAAAACCTAACCAGCAGGTCGTTGTAGTATAGTGGTAAGTATATCCGCCTGTCACGCGGATGACCCGGGTTCGATCCCCGGCAACGGCGTTTTTTATTTTGAGAAAAGTTAGATTAAAAAAGAAAACTTGAATCATTTCTCTTTGCTTTTTCTCATCTTAATGCCCAACGGGAAGTTTCATTACTTCCAGAATTAGTGCGCAGCACAAGGGACGTCCATGCATGTTGGATCCGAAGAGTGCTTAGTTATAGCTTTCCAGATTCATGTCAAAACTATAGGTAAAATCAAGACTTCATTTTTACTTGCAGTTGGAAGACCTTGGCCATTTCTTCCCACCCCTTGGGGTGGGTTTTCTTGCTTATAATCTCCTTCTATTAATTCTTTTTCTATATTTTTATGTGGGTGATTATATATTACATGATATAAATGTGCAAATAAGAAAAGGTGATTTTAATTTATATCTATTGTGCACATTTTATTTTCCTTACATTTCTCCTTCGAAGGTTAGTTTGGTTGGCCTTAATCAAATATCGATCAACTACAAGCCTCTAATAAGTTTTCCCACAGGTATGTACGTATAGTATACATTTCTTGATGTATTTCACAGGCTAATGATGTGATGAAATGAGTCCCAAGTCAAATCCCAGTCAGGTTCACTCAAAAGGTTATGGTTGAAAATACTATTGTTAATAATTTAATTCTTTATATACAAATAAATTTTTCTCATATCTTTCAATGTGGGACTAGGGTGTTACAATTGATCAATCCGGAAGTATCAGAAAAGCTCGAGAAAAATGTACATGTTTTGCAATCCTCCTTGGAATTTGTTTGGTCATAGTTCTTCTTTATCCAATTTGGTTAAGATGTTATAGCAAAATGACATTTAACTTTTTAGAAGCTGAAGTCAGACAATTATCAAGTACTAGTTTCAAAATCCATTTTGGCCAAGTTTTAACATTTTTCATTTTTTTTTTCTTAAAACATTTAGAATTAGGTGTAATTAAATGCTGGGGCACGGACCTTTTTTTGTGTGTGTGTTGAAACGAGCGAGTATTATGCTTCTTCATGTATTTTAAACCCGTCTTATTGATCTCATGGAAAAGAAAAATATAACACAGGCATATGAAATTTCTTTTTGAAGCTCAATGAAGTATATGCTGGGTTTCTTAACTGTCTTGTAAACAAGAATTGGGGTTTTACGGCATGGCTTCACCAGGTTCTTTTGTTATGTTACCACTAAATTATACCACCGCGGTTTTAATATATAAGAGTCATTTAAATTTCTTAAAAATAATTTAAGATATTTTAAATTCAAAATCATTCTAAATTCAATTAATACTAGTCCTTACAATTATCAATAATATAAACTATCTAAAAAAAACTAACAATTATTTATAATTTAAATAAATCACATTAATTTTAAATGCTAAATAAAAAATCAAAATAAGTTATATTATAAAATAGAGATTAAACACTTTGGTGAGCGCATGCCTAAACAAATCGGACAGCACATGCCCAAAGGGGGTATCAAATGAAAATTGGAGATTTTTTTTTAAAAAAGAATAAAAATAAAATATGCCAATGCCATTTGGAGCTTCACTGTAATACTCGGTATAAATAAATAAAATTGTATATTTTTAAAACATATTGAATATTGGACTTTGTCTTTGATTTTGGCCAACCTAGTCAATAAATTTATGGAGGCTATTGGTAATTAATGAACAAATTTAATTTAATAAAGTTTGGGCCTTGAAACTATTTAAGTCCAATTTAGATTTTGTACTATTAAATTCTATTAAGATTAAAAGAGTTAATAAGCTATATTAGTAAACCTTATATAATGTACCCCACCTTTGTTCGTTGGATAAAAAAAATGGGGGGAAAGAAACTGCTGCTTAACCGAGAGAATGAGAGAGAATTGTCAGACAGCATTAACCTACGAAAGAAGCCTTTCTTTTCTATTTGTTTTTCTGTATATCAATAGTTATTGAGTTTTTATCCTTCTAATTTAGAAATTGAAAAATTGGGATACATATGTGTATAATCTTATACATGTATGAATTCTGGAAGTAAATAGTTGGATTGATTTCAATGTATACGTATGACTAGCTATTGCAGATTATAAAAATACGATAAAGGTCGTGTGGATTTATAGCTATTAGTAAAATAAAGAAGTTACTAACTTAATCAGTATTTTGTTTTATTAGCACTAAATGATAACTTCAGCTAGTTATATTTGGGGCGGATGTGTAAGATTATAACTGATTTGTAACATAAGTTCTATACATATTTAATTTAGATCAGAAGGTGCGGTGAATGCAAGTATATGGTGAGTACATGGTGGAATCACTAAAGTTCATAGAATATAATAATAATAATAATTCACTAATTGTACTTATTTATTATTTAATTTAATTAGTTCGAAGTCTAAATGAGTTATATTTAAAATAAATTTTGGGTATTATATTACTTAATTCAGGTACGTATTTCGTACTTCTTCAATGATATTTTTTTTTTAATTTTAATTTGTTAGTTTTGCTTCTCGTTTAGAATTTAGATATTGTCTTGTACTTTAATCATAGTTGAATTCATATGATAATATATTTTGATCTTCGGAGTTTCATAATTTGTATTCTTTGAACTAGTTAATCATATCTAATATTTATTTTTATATTTATAAAAATATATATGTCAATATATTTTGGAGACTTTGTGTTGATGGTTCGTTTCAATTTGACATGTACATATTAGAACCTCTTTTGTTGGTATGATGTCGTATGAGTTGTGACATTATATATTTGTTAGAATATACCGTAGGATATACCTGAGCTATAACCACATGTGGGGGTACCACAAATATGTCCTTTTGACATCGACGCATGACACCTTCCCTGGCGGCGTGATTAGTTCACGACGTCTCCATTTTGTGCTCCGGTGGTAGTTGGTCATATGGTGATTTTGTTGTGGAAGGCGTATGAATCAACCCTAATTTTCTGTTCTATTATGTTCTGTGGATTTATGATATTTGTGCTAAATACACTTTTCGATTTTACATGTATTTGGATTCGCGGTCCAATGTCTGTTACTTACTTGTATGACATTATTTGACTTGCATATGTGGCAAGATATATTTTTGTTTTGAGTTTGGTATCAAATAACACTCAGTCATTTGATTCAGCCTATTATCTCGTTGTGTTAGTTTTGTTCATTTCAGTTCAGTTCAGTTAATTGAGTTATTTATTTCAGTTCATTATTTCTGCACTATATATTCGTACTGGACATTTGATTCATGTTGTGTTTTTCCTTCCGACAAGTAATCAGAGGGATCAAGGGCAAGTGTGATGAGAACTCCCTTCTATCCAAGTAGTTTGGATATTTTGTTTAGGTTTTGATACTTGATTTGTGTTATGGAATTATTTAATTATTAAAGTTATAATAAATATCTTGGATTGTGGTTTGAGTCGGTTTGACATTTATTATGTTTTGTCTTGTGACATTTATTAGTTATGAAGATTATTCTTTTGTAACTTGGAACCTTATTATAATTTTGTCAATTATATTATATTTTTGTATAACCTCTCTTTACTTTTCAAAAAAGAGGTATTATATTCACATTATTAGAATTTTTACCTTATAAAGTTTGAGGACTCTGCTCTATTTCATTACTTATTCATTCATGTTTCCTCAATTTTATATCATAAAATTATTTAAAAAATCTATCCTAATAAAAGTGATAAACCACATACTTGAATCTCATATAGATTGAATCAGCTTAAACCAATAACGTTCAATGGAAAAAAAAATTGCATATGTATTTGGTCAAAGTACAAGAAAAGAATCTAAAGAAGCATAATTATTTGAAGAAACTTCATCCGGTTATAGGATGATCCATTCACAGATGCATAACGAGGGGCCTTTAAACGAATAAATACAAGCCGAAGGGGCCTCTCAGAAAATAAAAATTATTGAAACATATTCGGCTGATACGCCGTCGTATACACCTCCTTCGGACTCCAAGCCGACACGGCCAGTCAGCCATTACCAATTCGTCGTCTTCTTCTTCTCTCTCCTCTCTATAATCTCAGAGACAATCGCAGAAGTTCTGAGGAAACCATGGCTTCTTCATGGGCAGCTCGTCAAGGCATAACTCTAGCTCGACTCTCAGCTCCTAGATCAGCTTCTCAACCCGCTTCCCGAATTCAGCACCGCGGCCTCTCTGGTGCTGCTGGTAAAATCCCCTAATCTCCCTCTGCATATATATATATATATATATAATCCTGTGATTAATCAGAATATAGAGATAGTCCGTGTGTGAGTAAAATTCTAATGTTTCTGATTTGATGTGTTGTTATCAGATCACCATGGACCTGCAAAGGTTAACTTTTGGAAAGACCCAATGAGTCCATATAAATGGAAGGAAGAGCATGTGAGTTTTTAATATGTAAAATCTTTAGTTAGTTATAGTACATTTGATTGATTCATTCATTGGTAATAATGCCTCAAATGCTTTTCTGATAGGAGTATATTATTGTGTGAAAAATAAAAATTGTGGAACTGGCTTAAATTTTGAGCCTCATTTCATGGTTCATAGCTAACCTCTGACTTAGAAATGTGCTGACTAATTGTTTATCTTTAGATATTAGGATTCCTTTGGTTATGTTACTGTTAAGTCCATAAAGTTGAACTGGTGATAGTTGTAAGTTATTCCCAAGGAAATGATTCAATTAAACTTTACTCAAGTGCATAATGTGTTCAAAATTAGGTAAAGCTTGACTGCAAAGGAGACATTCATGACCAATCAAGTCTGAGAAGTTTTTCTGTAGTAAATAACTAGATGGCATTTCAGATCCTTTCTCATCAAGTCTTTGTGTGGAAAACTAGTAGACTTGATGGGAAAGGATCTGAAATTAAGGTAGACATCCTATGTGATAACAGTTTTCATTAGTTCCCCACAAGAACTTTGATATCCTTTCTCATCGCCTTTTTCAAAAGCAACCACTAGTGAGTTATGCAACTCAGAAATTTAATTGATAGCTCCACCGAGTTTATCCAACTATGCAGACTACAAACACATTCCCATCTCCAGCCTTCCCAAATTGTCATTTGAACACCCGTCTGTATTCTGTGTGTTCTCATCAGGTTTTACCCACCATCAACAACTTTGTCACACCCTGACACATAATGAACAGCTGTGAAAACATTTGACATATCTTGGAAGCATTTGTTTATCAATACAAAGGAGGGAAAATTTGATCCTACGGGATTACTTTGTAGCACTCCCCACCCAACCCTCCCACACTTTTATCCTGAAACGATACTGCCCCCAAATTTAGCAAACATGGATAAATTGGTCCCACGTTATCCATAAAATAAATATCATGTCTCCACCGCTAATCCCATGAAAAAAATGAGAAAGTATTATATATGCTGACCGATAAGCTATGGATCATGTCATGTGATTTTCTAATTTTTGATGATTTTATAAATTTTGACCTAATTAATTTATTATCAGCAAAGTGGTTGAGTTTCCGGAACTTATAGGGGACATACTGGAAATTGCTTATATGGTGGTTCTTTTGCAGTTTGTAATTGTCTCTTTATCTGGCTGGGGTTTGCTCATTTTTGGGGGATACAAAGCCTTCTCTGGAGGCAAGAAGGAAGTGGTACGAACATTTTCTTTCTACTGAGTTGTGCATCCTGGTTTAGGCATTATATGTTTTAAACTTCACAATGCTCAATAGAATAAGGTTATTTATATTTATTGTCATTTTATCATCCTTAAGTTAACTTTTATATCACAAATAGCAATATGCAATCACTCCATTGCTAGAAATTGCCGAGATGGATATTTGCTTGTGTCATAATATATTGACAGGCCTTTTAGGTACTAATTTTTACCCCCGACTTGCACTTTGTGCTTTAGGTTTTTATGTGAGGACTAGCATTCTGACTAGGCTTATGTGCTTCTTATAGTTTGGTGGCACTTTTAAATTTCTAAACATATTTGGAGACAAACATTGATGGAAAAATTTATGATTGGAAATCAGGGAAAATTTTCTTACCTGAATTGTTAAAATTGTTCTACTGGGGATCTGTCACTAATTTTATATGCGAACTTCCTAAATAGGGTAATTTTGATATCTCTCTCTTGACTATGGTTTTTGTTTTCTAAATACAGAAATTGATCGAGGCAGCACACTAGATTTGGAATGTAGAGTCATCTTTGCAAAAAGCTTCCTCCTAATAATGTGCTTATTTAACATAACGTCTCCAGAAATCTTGTTTTATTTATTGCTATTTTTTTTGGAAACAATTTGTTCCTTTCATTTATATGAATGACTATGGGAACGTCGGTTGATGGAATTTCAGATTTAATAGTCGGTTGATGGAATTTCAGATTTAATACACTGTTGATGAGTCAATTCAACGTCTTTCTGTTGCCTATTTTGTCTTCCACTGCATTTTGGTTCTGTCAATTAGATTCGTATATCTCTCATCTGTTTGATATCATGATATGCATATTGCGCCTATATTGGGTTGGGTATGGTTTCAAAGACATCAATGCTTAGTTCCTCTTTCTCACTCCGTTTGAGTGAAGTGTTGTTTGAGAGAAAAGTACCTACTTATAATGAGGAGAGAAAAGATGAGGAATATTTCATATCATGAAAGTTTTATAATACTGTTTTTACCCACAGATATGAAAAGAAAATTTTAGCACCAATCCTGTAACCTATTTTCTTCTCCTTTAGTCTCTACTCCCAAAATAGAGAAGTAATTGCAATCAAGAGGACAATAATAACTACATTTTCTTCCCTCTTCCTGTTTAAACGTTCACATCTCTTATTTTCTCTTGTATCATCCCAAATATAGTTTTACCGTGAGGCTGGGGGTGTAGGCACACACAAAGATGATATAATCAAACATTTGAAAACAACATTCATGGTGCTTCAAAAGCTACTTTATCTAACAATTCTACATCAGGTAAAGCATCCAGAAAAAAACTAAGTCAGCTAACTAAAAATCAGGCTCATCTGTTTCCTCCTTAAAGTCCGCTCTATCTTCGTCTAACTTGGTGCTGAATTGCAAGGAATTATGTGTATCTGATTCATGAATATCTTTAACCTCCAAATCTCCTAGTTCTTCATTCTTATCAGCGTATTTGTTTGGAGTCATTGTCTATTTTATCAATACCATTCCTCTCATGTTGCGAGAATCCATCGGCTTGTTCTTCTGATTGCACAATTCCGTTTGGCTTCTGTTTTGTATCATTAGCAGCAACTCCACTTCCCCTCACCTTTGATAGTTTTATTCAGTTGCACTTCATCTAGAGAGTGATACGACTTTCCTGAGATTCTGTAATTCCCATCTATTACCGAGTTTCCAACCCTGGTGTATTCACTTTCAGCATCTTTCGAGTTTTCAGGCTTTGGAAATTTGAGTTCAGAAGAAACAGCTGCCTCGTTAACTTCCTCCGAGCTTTCTTCCCTTTTTTCATTACTTTTCGTTATCATAGAAGCATCTTTCTCATTTTTGTTTTCTTGCATATCAATTTTGGATCCCGGACCTTTCCTTCGCCGAATCTCGTTAGATAATTTTAACTTTTCATCTTCCTCATTAGATTCATTTCTTATGTTCAAGCCCATATCTTGATCTTTGTCTCTGATCTGTTTCTGCAGCTCCTCTTCTCCGAGTCTCTTTTTCCTCCCACTTTCCATTGCATCTTTAAAAAATCTTCTTCCTCTTATGCTTGCCACTTCATCTTCCTCATACTTGCCTTCGTTTTCAGTCAACCTTTTCTTAGCAGGTGTTTTCCATTTTTTTCCATTCACCTTTCTTATTGTAGCACGAATCCCTCTTGACCTATGACTTTCTCCACTTCTGAACTTCTCTGGTATTTCTAATTTCATACTACCTTCATAATGCACCCCAAGTTCCTGATCGTCAGCAAACTGTCTCCTGCTGGTACTCTCAGGTTCTTTATTTTCAGTGCCCTTTACATCACCATATTCATGTCTAGGTTTTTGAACATCAACACCAGTGTTTACAGTTGTCTCGGTTTTCTGGGTAACAATACCAAAACCTCTGTGGTCTTGAGAAACTCCAGTGTTCATTCCTTGGCTTTGTTCTGCACCCTTTTCATTAGTTGTGTTTCCATGTCCAAAACCTTGTTGAGAAACTTCCAGCTTCTGAGGCTGCTCTTCTCCATTCATCTCCCTTGTATTAGCAACCCTCACTCCAGTTTCTCTTCTATCTTCACCTACTGTTGCATTTTCTCCATCTCCATTAGTAGTTGATTTGTTTCCCCTTCCATCTGCATCTCTGATCAAAGTCTTTTTATCTCTGGAGCTACTGTTGGGTTTGTGCAATCCGCCACTATTTTCTTTGTTCTCACCGAGCTCAGTTTCATCCCTCTGTGCAATACTTGCGTTAGTAGTTAAATTTACAGGGGGATTTGATGGGTCATCTGTACTCACAGACCAGACCTCAACTGGTAAATCAAGATTACGCCTCAAATCTTCAATTTCAGCTTCCTTATGCTTCAACACTTGAGTTAGAGCTGTTCCGTGGTTTACATCTTGTTCTTTCTCTATTATCAGTTTGATCTCATCTTGCTTCTCCTCTAGTGCCAACTCCATGGCTTTGTGCTCCTCTTTCAAGGAAGAAATTGTAGATTGCATTTCCAATATCCTACCTTTGAGTTCCATCTTCTGATTTCTGAGGGAGTACAGCTTTTCTTTCATCTCTTCATTTTTCCTTTTAGCTTCTTTGGCATACTCTCTTTCTTTCTGCGCCACAATAGAGAAGGATCAACTTCAAATCAGCGTTGATAAAATGTAGCATGAAACTTTGTCACTAAATTTCTATGGTAAATACCGATGAAAACGGGGAATCAGAAGTGATTTGTTCACAATAGATTATAGGCAAGTATTGGCAATAAATGATCTGTTGTTACCCCCACACCCACACATTGTAATAAGTAAAGACAGAAAAAGAGTAATTGTTGGGTGATGGATGGATGCATGCATGCAAAGTAAGATGTGGATGTGGACAAGTGTGCGAAAAAATTGATAGATTTGAGATGGATAGATAAGCACCTGCAGGTGTAAGTGAAGAGAATTGAGTTGAAGGTCTTTATCTTTGATAACAAGGTTGAAGATCCGTCTCTCCCTGAGCTTGTGGAGGGTCATCACTCCAAAAAATGCAGCCCCAAATGCAAATGCAAACATGAGCACCAACCCATATGAACGGGACCCTCCCACTACTACTCTACCCCCACCTCCATTACTATCTGTCTGTGTGTGCCCCTTCAATCCTCCTCCCATCTCTCGCTAGAATTTTGGGTACAATTCAAAGAAGAGGAAGAAGATGGTTAATTAATTAAGAATCTCTCTCTCGAAAGGAAATCACAGCTTCCTTCCGTGTTGCTTCTGATCATCTAAAAGATACCGTCGAACTGCTGCTTTATCTCTCTCCCCACACAAAAAACACCACCTATTGAGACTAGGCGGAGTTAACAAGGATAGAGGACATGCATGGGAATTGTGTTCAAGGTGCTTTTTCCCAGGATATATCTCAATTTTTTTATATTGCTAATAAATACATATCCTCCTCATGCCACTACTTTACTTCGCCTCTCTAGTTATTACTACGCCTTTTTTCTTTTTTCTTTTTAAACTAATTTCCCCCTCTTTCATTTTCTTTTTTCATTTTTTAGAACCGGAGATGACATAATAGTCGATTTCAAAATACTTAATTATGAGTGAGAACAGTCGCCCAATCCCAGTATCCCACCTACCTAGTGGCTAGTGCATGCAGGTTGGTAGCCACGACATAACGCAACCACCCATTTGCTGCATTAAGAGGTCCACAAACCTAACACCATTTGGACACCCCCATATACATAGAGTTTTCTTACGCACACAGTTATATACTCTTCCGTTTCAAAAAGACGAATAAAAGGATTAACAAAGTATAATTTACGCATATTAAAAAAAAATGTAAAAGTAGAATAAAGAGAATAAAAATATTTAAAATTTATTTTTAATGACTTCATAAGATTATATAAAATGATGAATATTTTTATTTTTATATATTAATGGATCCCACTAAATGATTTAGTTACTCTTCGTTTTGTATATTTTTTCTCATTTTTTAAGGATAAAAAAAAATTTGTACTTTTAATTATCATTTTGAGAATGCGGGGAGTATATATATATATAGAGAGAGAGAGAGAGAGTCCATCCATAGCAAATAGTTACTGGAGTCACTATTTCAGCAACTAGATTTGTGACCGTTCATAACATAATACAAGGGTCTGGACTAATTAAAATAAAAACTCAACCATTAGTGAGAATAGCGGCTGAACTAAATTTGAGTAGCAGCACGAGTAAATACCACAGGAGCATAGCGGTATTTACTCGCATTGCTACTTAGATTTTTAAAAATAAGGCATAGTGGTATTTACTTGTGTCGTTACTTAGATTTGGTTCAACTGCTACTCCCACTAGCGGTTGAGTTTTTATTTCAATTAGTCTTGGCCCTTGAATCATGTTATGAACGGTTACAAATCTGGTTGTTGGAATAGTAATTTCAGCCACCATTTGTTATGAATCGGCTCCCATATATATATAAACTTTATACTTTCTTAATTTTGTCCTAAGTCAAATTTTGTTATATCTTGAGAAATAACAAGGGAACCAACAAGATAATCAATACATGAGATTGAGTAGGATTATAAAATTGGACCATTATATCAAATATATAGTTAAAATATTATTAACTATAATTATTTACATAACTCGCAACTAAAAAATTGACATATAAAATCGCAAAATATATATCATTATCATTTACCAATTCCACATTTTCGAGTGAAAGAAAGTCGGGTTTTGTTGGATGGGAGCTGGGCTTATTGATGCTACATGAAATGTGAAACTGGATTACATGTGGTCCATGAAATATAGCCCCCTTTTTTTCTTTTTGTTTTCCTTCCTTCTGTTAATGCTTCTGTGCTGCATTCAGGGGAGGAGGCAAATGTAGGTGATTATGATTTACATCAACTGGACAAACACACGTTGAAGTTTCCAAAGGGCATACCTCATGTAAAAATATACAACCTCGTTTTAAAGGCAATTTACTAAAACAAATATATTTATTAGTATTGTTTTATGGTTGGTTTAAAATAGTTATAATTATTTGAATTATAGAGCCAATCACACTGCTCTCTCTCTCTTTCCAGCCAGTATATAAAATCGTCGAAGCCAGCAGAACAGAAAGCGAAATTTTTGTATTGATTTCAAATCTTAGAATTTAATGAATTTTTAATGTTGATTGCCTAAACCCGCCCAACTCAAGTGGAACCTATAAACTTTGTTGAGTTGGTATTGGGCAATGAAAGACAGGCCCGTCCAACCCATACTCAATAATTTTGTGCTGGTTGAGACAGGAATAACCACTAAACTCGCCCAAATTGCACCCCTCCCAGACATTGACACTTTTATTTTGTTGAATTCTCGTTTTCTCTTTTCCTTTTTGATCTGTGGTCCAGTGGTATTCTAAGTGCCAAAAATATTCAAATCAGGTACAACCTATTTTTGCCATCTAATCTAGCAATTTTGGAAATAGATTGATTTAGCATACTTTTAGTGCAAGTAAAACTATTTCGGGAAGAAAAAGTGTGAATTATTTTTTGAAGCTTACTTTAAGGTGAAAATTACAAAATTTCATAATCAACTACTATTATCTCATTTAAAAGTCTGATAGTCATTAACAACTATTAAGCTCACATAAAAAAAAAAAAAAATACAAGTCTCATATAATATATATATATATATATTGACCTAAAGAAAAAATAAAGCTCAAACGGTCCTACTATAAACATATTCAATTTTGTGGATAATGCGTATCGATTGTGTGGATCACACAATCCTTTGCTTTGTGAGTAGGATGTCAGATCACGGGCTCACCTAACACTGAATAGTGAATACTTTGTATGTACTATTTATTTATTATTCTATTATCATGTATCGACAAACAAAAAGCCGAAAGACATGAACAAACAAACAAACAAACAAACAAACAAACAAACAAACAAAATGAAAAGCAGCAATAATAATAATAATCTAATTCTTCACCCTTTCTGCAATGTTTGTACTCTATTCCTTAAAAGAATATATGAACTCTAGGGATTACTGTAGCTCTAAGTGTTCTTCTATCTTTGCATTTGATATATATATATAGGAAAATTTTCAAAAGCGAACTCTTAAAAAGCGAACTAAAGACGAACCGTCGTCTTTGGTGTATATGGCGACGATTCGACCCGTCGCCAAAGATTGCATGGCTACGGCGACGGGTCAAATCGTCGCCATAGACACCAAAGACGACGGTTCGTCTTTGGTTCGCTTGTTAAGGTTCGCTTTAGAAAGCTTCCCTATATATATATATATATATATATATATATATGTGTATATATATATATAATCAAATTAATTAAGGTAAAAGATATATGTCCATATACGTTAGAATCATGTTTGTTACTGGATAATTCTGGACCATAATAAATATATAAAATTATGGGTTCTTTACACTAATATACAACAATTAGTAAATAATTACAAAATTAGTGCATCTACAAAATAATTACAAAAAGAGTGCAAAAAAAAAATCACGCCAGATTACAGTTTCAAACCGCCCCCATCACACCGCGATTTTCTCCTCCTTTCTCCTCCAATTTCGACTGTAGACCCATCTCTTCAACCACTACCTCTTTCGATTTCAAACCAGTCGACGGTAGCCAACCATCACCTCGTCCGCCTTCAAACCCTTCGACGGTAGCCAACCATTACCTCCTCCGCCTTCAAACCTCTCGAATCTGGATCTGGAAAGCGAAGGATTTTGTAATTAAACAACATATTTGGAAATCAATATACTGCTGCGGAGAATGGAAATCCGAATCTGAAACATAATTACGAAGGTTAGTAAACCATAATCTGGATATTGAAATCTCATAATATAACTTTGAATCGGACAATGAGTATATGATTTCGATTTTTAATTGGTAACCAGAAACAAAAGTAATATAAGGATTATTAGTTGTTTATTGATGAATTCCAGATTGGTATAAAGTAGAATTGTAGACTGAAAATTTGATATGGGTCTTTCAAGGTTTAATTCATGTACTTACCCATAGTTACTACACAATCACAAATTGGTTACCTGCATATAAGCGATTGGTTAGCTAAGTTTAATTGTTCAGCCTTTAATTAGTCATCACGTCATGATACTCAGTGATTTGATTATAAACTGGATGCAAACAATGTGTTTCAGATTTATGGTTACTAATTAAAATAATTTTGGTTACTGTATAATGTTGATTTGGTAACCAATCACAATATTGTGTTAATTTACTATATACTATTGATTTGGTTACTAGATTTTGGATACTATATACTGTATCATGGTGATTTAGACACCATTCTCAATATTGTATCTTTTTTAATCCTTCAGTTGACACAATTTTGTAAGCTATCGGCCTACTAGTCCCACTAAGTGGACTTTTCTCACTACACATTTCTAAATTGGTTATCTTCATATAAGTGTTTGGTTACCTAGGTTTACTTGTTCAGTCTTTAATTGGTAACCAGATCATGATACGCAGAGATTTGATTATGAGCTGAATGCAAGCAATGTGTTTCATAAGAATGGTCACCAATTAGATATATTTTGGTTACTGTCCTATAAGTATTTGGTTACTTAGGTTTACTTGTTAAGTATTTAAATGGTCCACAGGTCATGATACACATTGATTTGATTATAAGCTGAATGCAAACAATTATTTAAGGTTACCAATTAGCTATATTTTAGTTACTACATACTATTGATTTGGTTACCATTCACAGTAGTGTATTTTTTGTACTGCTTCAATTTTTCTTTTTTTTAATTTAATTTGGCTTGAAGTTTAATTTTCATTGTTTATTTATTAATAATAGGGAATCTAATTGGGATCGACCTTTTAATTTTTCTTCTAATTTGGACATGTTGACTTCTTGCATTCAGAAAACTAGAAGGTACAATCACTTCCTTTATACTCTCATATTAGTAATCATGAAACAATTGACTGAATAAATAAAATCTTCATCTCAAATTTGTTATTCCCATTTTAATTAAGCTTTTTAAGAAAGTAATTTGATTAGAGTTTAAGGCCGTGCACTGTTTTAAAAATAAGTGAAGGATTATTAGTTGTTTATTGATGGATTACAGATTCGTATAAAATATAAATGTAGTCTGAAAATTTGGTATGGGTCTTTCTAGTTTCAATTCAGTTACATCCGTAGTTATTACACATTTCTAAATTGGTTACCTTCATATAAGTGTATAATTACCTAGGTTTACTTGTTCAGTCTTTAATTGGTAACCAGATCATGATACACATGGATTTGATTATGAGCTAAATGCAAACAATGTGTTTCATAAGAATGGCTATCAATTAGATATATTTTGGTTACTGTCATATAAGTATTTGGTTACTTAGGTTTACTTATTAAGTATTTAAATGGTCCCTAAGTCATGATACACATTGATTTGATTATAAGCTGAATGCAACCAATGTGTTTCATATTTAAGGTTACCAATTAGCTATATTTTAGTTACCACATACTATTGATTTGGTTACCATTCACAGTAGTGTATTTTTTGTACTGCTTCAGTTTTTTCTTTTTTTTATTAGATCATATAAGTATTTGGTTACTTAGGTTTACTTGTTAAGTATTTAAATGTTCTCCAGGTCAAGATACGCATTGATTTGATTATAAGTTGAATGCAAACAATGTGTTTCATATTTATGGTTACCAATTATATATATGTTGGTTATTATATACTATTGATTTGGTTACCATTCACATTAGTGTATTTTTTTATTGCTTCAGTTGCCAGACGATGGAGATGATTCCGTTGACAGTTGTGTTTTTGTGATGGGGTTAGGGTTTGTCGACGTCGGGAATGTCGCTCCTTTTGTGATTATTACCCCTTTCAATTTTGGCCTTTTGGTTTAGATGATTCTTTTGGAAAAGGTCGGCATTAATGTCGACGGGGTTTTGAAAGATCGTTTTTTATGATGAGCCAATTGACCAGAGTCGCCAGTTGGTATATTTGAAATGGATGTACCAACTCATCCGAATTTTGTTTTTTTGTAAATCGCTGGCTCATATGTGACTCCGAATTAATTGGTCTGCGAACCGAGATTCATAGAGTTCGGGGGCTTGCTTAAGCGAGGGGAAGGTGTTAGGCACCCCCCGACTTCCGTGAAACACAGTTACCGCAATCTTGATACTTTCCTATCTTTTAATTCATGAAATGTGTATGTGTGCGTGTGTGTGTGTGTGCCTATGTAAATGTGGTGGTGAGTTTGCATGAAGAAACCAATTGGGTTTTCGGAAAAGTCGTGTTTTTCTTTTTGGGAATGCTTTAGAATGTCCTTCGGTTTATACGAGAAAGCTTTATGAGAAAATATTTGATTTTAATTGTCAAAACTGTGAGATTGCATTAGGTGTCATTTTGGCAAAACAAGAGTTTTCTAAACCTTTGTCAAAATAGGAATCGAGATCTATACGTTGCTTTCATAACTCAAATGATGGGCAACCTCTAGGATCTTTTTAACCCTATGCACAAGGATTTAATAAAACATTATTTATTTTTATAAAACCATTTTTGTGATGTTTGAAAACGATTTCTTTCTTTTGCCTTCTCGTTAAGATAGAAATCAACATTCCTTAGCACCCCCAATTTCTTATCCTCGTGACGCTACTAACCTAGTTTGATTGATTTTATGAAGATCTTTATCGCTTAGCTTTGAAATCCTTTTTGGTGTTGCAACTCAAATCCAACATTATAATGCGTAGGGGATTATTCACGGGCATGTAAGCCATCAAAATAACCCCGAACGCCCACAATCACATATTTTCACTATGACGGGGCCTTAAACACGATTCTCGCCTTGACGTCGTTTTAAGGCCCGACGATTACATATTTACAATGAAAACTACATCATTCCTACTACCTACATCAAAAGATGTCCATCATCGGATTTGGACCACGGGGTCGCGTTCCTAGGCTCACATCCAAAATGGCTAAACAACCACAATATCCTAAATGGCAATCTAAACAAACTAGGCACAATAAATCATCATAACAAGCTAAAATAGTTCACTAAATGGACATCCTCGGGTCATTAGGAAGCATTTATTTCCGTGGAAACCTTCACTAATGGTCCCTAATCCATGTATCCACAACAATATACAAGAAAAACTACATTTCACACAACCCAATTGACAAAAAGATCAACAAAATGATATACAAAAATTGCTATAGAAATGGTCTTTTCACCTTGCAAATAATCCTCACAATGTGTATGAATTTGTATATTGAGTAGAATAGAAGATATATGATATATAATCTTACACAAAAGATATATTTCCTCATTTTTTTCTCTCTTTTCTCTCCTAATTTGCTGCAATTTTCTGCTGTTTTTCCTCCTTTCCCCGAGCTGCTGCTGCCTCCTCTTTTTCTTCTTCCGAACCCCCTGTATGCTGAGTGAGGGATGAGCTGAAATAGGCTGGCCAGAGCCAGCCGCAGATGGATCTGCGGCTGGCCGCCACCCCTCCGCTCAGCTGATTTTCGGTTTCCGTGTTTCGAGTTCCGTGTTTTCAAAAGGCGCACTTATTGGCCGCAGATCAATCCGCGGCTGGCTGGCTTGACTTTCTCGATTTTTGTGTCATGCCTCGATTCTCGTGTCGTGACGTCGGTTTTTGCCGACAGGCTCGTATTTTGCAGTCCGAGAATTACTGGGAGACGTGCCACATCTTTCGGGAATGCACATTTCGGACGGCCGTGTTGTCACGTCGGTTCTGATTTGCAAATCGTCGCGGTGGCGTCGTGTGCTCGCACTTGCGCCCATCCTTCGCTCTCGTAGGCCGGCGCAATGGACGAATTTGCCCTCCTGCCAGGGTTAGTATACGGAGTGCAAAATTTGGGTGTTTACAGGGTTGACGGTGCCTGTATTTAACAAAACATGCATACCGGGATGAGGTGGAGAGAGTTTGGTGTTGTCGTTTCTTAACGTGTACCTACAGGACAACCCTTCAAGCATCACATCACATATTGACTAGACTTGGAATAGTTTTTATCTCATGGCTGAAATGGTTCTTCATTATGAACAGATACAATTTAACAGTAAGTGCCTAATTTTTGCCATTGGAGAGTAAATTGCTAATGATTGATCGTTTCTATCGCGCAAACAACTATTGAGATTAAGAAATCAATTCAGCGGTTGAGCAAAGAAAGAAAATGTACTCTTTTGTGTGCCAATGTTAAAACAAGAGAAACACTTGTAGAGAATTTGGGGGAAGACCACACAGCTCTAGCAAACTTGGCAGAAGATATGGGATTGAATATTTTGTGTTATATGCAGGTCTTGTATTTTAGTCTTCAGACAGTGGATAACTAAATAGTGAACAAAGTATAGTCCTTTCTTCTTTGATGTCATTTGATGCTTCCTCAAATCTATATATAAGAATTACAATTACAATATAAAGTTCTTCTGGTGTAGTTAAAAGAAAGAACATATATTCTGCATATACTAATTAATGATCTCATTTTTCGAATTTGTGCCTTTATATTTGAATGCATTCTGTGTTAAAGGCTTAGTTGTCACTCAGATCCCCGTGTTCTTGGCAAGAATCATGGAGTTATCTGCCAACGGAACTTCTATATCCTTTCCATCTTTGTCCAACACCAACCATTGGAAATTGATGAAGTGAAAATCTTACTCCTAATTTTGTAGAACCAAATAACTGCAAATAAACACAACCCTTTGCTTTTTACTGTTTTTGAGACCAAACTCTGACAAGCTAACAAAACACACGAAAGAGGTTTGATGCATTTTGACAGCTCTATTGATCAGTTAGTACACTACCTTTCACCAATAAAATTAAAACAAAATATGTGAAGTAGGAGGGATATCCTACCCACAAAGAAAATTACGTCACATTAATATACGTCACACTGTCCTTACAATCATTTTATAATTATATATGAATGGATTTACCTCTACTCTTAATTTTTTATGCACATTAATTCCCAGATTTTGGTTAATAGTGTTAAGCCCCATATTGAGTGGATTTTTTTAGTACAGTGGTAAATGCAGATTTCTGACAAACTTCAAGGTCTTTCCATATTTTACTGACAGTGTGGCCTTTTTTTAGATATATTCCAGAAATAATTCTTTGGATATAATCTAGGGAAGCATAAAATGTAAAAAAGAAAACAATAAGAGAGAATAAAATTATTGTTCTTAAAAGCACCGTTGCAGGTTATTTATCCTATGTGGCCACTGTAATCTAGTTTACCTCTTACATATTTTTCTGTAGGATTTAGAGATCTTGGAATCCTTAAAATGGGAAGCAGTCATAGTTGATGAGTGCGAACAGTCTAGAGTTTCTAATCAGATTGAAAATTGATTCTGTGTTAGGAAATGGGCTCTGTCGTCAGAAACTTAATTTATGGACGGACGCCCATCTGCTTGGCTTGTGGAATTATATGGGAAATCTAATTGATATTTGTTTGTTGAGAAGAGAGGGAAATACTAAAACATTTAATCTATACAGAAACTAAATTAAAGGGATAGAAGGGAGGAGAGAGAAAATGATGAATTGCAACCTATTAAAACACTCAACTAAATTAAAAGGATAAAAATACACTAATTTTGTAAATAAAATATTACATATGCACTAAATTTGTAAATATTTTATGTATACACTTTTGTTATAATTTTTTATAAAAATGTACTAATAAATATAAATGTTCCTAAAATTATCTTATTCTCGATCAGCTGCTCGGCCCACAGTTATTGAATCTGTCAGTGTCTCCATTATTAGTTTGGTGTATGAAAATGGGTTACAAAAAGGTCCTGGTAATGTTGATGGACATGGAGTCATCATATATGTTGTACTTTCAATAAACTATGAACCTTCTTTTCACATGTCCCATTAAATAACTAAATTGCGTATTTTCTCTTCCAAAATTAGAGAATATTTAGACTTTTTTAAGGTTAATTTCTTAAATTATAAAATTCAAAATTAACAAAAAACTTTTTTATGTTAATACAAACGAATATACAGTCGTAATATAATTATAAATTAACTACAAAGTAATATACATATTGTTTTCAAAACATAAACAAAATCATATCAGGAAAAAAACACCAGGCCCAAGGAAGAACTGATATATTTTTTTAAAAAAATTCAACACGAGGTTATTATCTATTACTATATCTAAAAATAATTTTGTGTTTGTAGATTGTAGGAGCAGCAATAGACCAAGGAATTGCATATGTGCTGATGCTGCTTGCTTTGGCGCTTACCTATATCGTTCATTGATTCTTTTGAAGGAGTTGTTGGATTTTTCAAGATTAGCTCAAAGTCAATTGATTACCCTGTTCTTGTTTGTTTCACAATTATTTGATTCAAAATCTATTCTTTTTTCAATGTAAAGATTCTTGGATTTATTCTTTGGTGTTCTCTTTATCTTGATCTATGTGTGTTCTGATTCTTTTTTTTTTCTTGGGCATGAGAAAAAAATGTGTGTTCTGATTCATCAAGCTAAACAATTAAAACAAAAACAGAAACTGATTATATAATGATTAACCTAGCTCAACTCTTGACTCTTGTATGTAAATTCTTAAATAGCAAGCATTTTCACTAGAAGAATGCAAGTTTGCTTGATTATTAAAACAGAAGGTTACTGCAATATTTTAGCAAGTTATGCATACCGAGTATGGAGTTAAGAAAAATAGCAAATCTCCAAGAAAAATCCAAAAAAGTAAACTTGCTATTTCTGTAGAAAAAGCGGGCAGTTGAACAAAAATGAAGGATATTTGCAAGCCGTGGATGCATATCGGGTGTTTACGATGAAGTTTTGTACATCTTGAGATCGTAGTAAGATTTTCTTATTTGCTCTGTTTCTATAAGGATTTCCCAGGGGGAGAATTTAGGATGAGATCTGCGCAGTGAATAATTAAATAAAGGACATATTTGTAATTTTCTGGGCCACTAAAAATAAGTTACTCAGTGTAATTACAATTATAAATAATTGAGTGTGTCAAATTTGAAAATGACATAAATGACATGTTGATCACGTGGTGGGACATTTGGCTGGCTTGCTATGGTGCTGTATCAGTGCTGACTGGAAAGTGGATATATTGATCTCTCTTATATCTCTCTCTTCTCAATTTTTCATCAAACAAGAGTTTTGAAGCATCAAGGCAATATTTATACAGCAATGGCTTTCTCCCAAGATTCCAAGGTACTTTGATCTATCTCTCTCCCGCCCCCATAAATTATTGATGTGCAAAATAAATTTAATTACTAGCATCCCATGATCACTTTTTATGTTACCTGAATTCTTGCTGTTATATTTCCGAGACCTTTTTTTGCTCTATTTGTTGAATTTATGCTCCCAAACGATTTTAGTTGTTTGTTTTCAATGATTTACCTACCCATCATTAGAACAGGGCTTACTTTTCTTCGAACAGGGTGAATTAATCGAGTACCGGCATCAGTTCTTAATTTGTTATCCAATTCTTCTCTAATCCTCTACTTTTGCAATTCTCTTCAACCATACATAAGTCTTGTGATAAATCCACTTAAAATTTCAGTTTGAATGTTAAGGAATTCAATTGATGTTGTTTAAGTTTAGCAATGTGGGCGGCTTGATTCTGCAATGATCCTAAAACACCCAAGAAAACATAGTTCAAAGTCTCAAAATTCCAATCGTTACTGGAAAATTTCCTTGTCTTGTGGGTTTCTAATGATTTTCACTGTAACATAATCTCTCAGTTCCAAGAAAAAGCTCACATTTGTAAATTAACAAACTTAACGAATATTGTAGCATTTTATACTGCCAAACTTAAAAAAAAAACATAGATCTGTTTCTGTTTTTTTTTTTGGGGGAAAAATCGACAGATAGGACTCTTTTTGTTCAACGTTGAAGGTAAAGTCATGAGATTTCAAGTATCTAGTCACTTGAATGTTATTGCTTCGAGACATCCAATTATTAGTAGTAGTCTATGTCCTAATGATGATATCCTCATAATTGATTCCTTTGTTTGCCAAAAGGACAATAAGAAAAACATGAATCACTCCATCCTGCTATGCTGCAAGCTCTACATATCCGAATCACGGAACAAAGAGGCTCTTGATTCGATTGAACGTGCAGCTAAGCTTGATCCAGAAACTGTCATTGTGAAGAAGTTTGAGGATCGTGCTTACAACCGAGTCAGGTACACTATGGTTTCATATGTTGCACATGATACCACAGGCTGCCCCATATACAGCCCCCTGCACCAAACCGTGCTAGCCATGGCCGAAGCTGCTTATGCGGCCATAAACCTAGAGTTCCACTCCGGTACACACCCTCGGCTCGGCGTTGTGGATGACATTGTTTTCCATCCGCTTGCCCGGGCTTCATTAGATGAAGCAGCTTGGCTTGCTAAAAATGTAGCTGCAGATATTGGTAACCGCTTTCAAGGTTGGTATATATCTTACTTAATTCAAGCCCGCCCGTATTAGAGAACTCACAATTAATTATTTGAATCATGATTTTTGATTTATGGTAAAAGTAAAGTAAAATATTATTATTCAAAATTAATTAATGTTGGTTTCTAATTAACTATACGTGTACAGTGCCAGTGTTTCTGTATGATGCTGCACATCCCACTGGTAAGGCTTTGGACATTATCAGACGTGAGCAGGGTTATTTCCGGCCTAATGTAAAGGGTACCCAGTGGGCAGGATGGGACAAACCTGAAAATCTTCCTGAAAAACCGGATGAAGGCCCAAGTGTTGTGTCTCGAGCCAGAGGCATAGCAATGATTGGTGCAAGGCCGTGGGTTGCAGCGTACAACGTACCAATCATGTCCACTGATCTCTCGCTTGCTCGACGTATTGCGCTGATGGTAAGTGGCCGGGGTGGTGGGCTGCCAACTGTTCAAACAATGGGCTTGGTCCACGGTGAGGACACCACAGAGATAGCTTGCTTGCTGTTGGATCTCAATAAGGTCGGAGCGGACAGGGTCCAGAACAGGGTTGAGATGTTGGCGGCCCAAGAAGGTGTGGGTGTAGAGAAGGGGTACTTTACTGATCTTTCACCAGAGATGGTTATTGAAATATATGTCAAGTCAATCTCTGCTCAATCAAACTGACCAACTCTAATGACTTGTATGAACATCTAATGACTCAAGAACCCTAATCCTTTCGGAACTTATCAAATTATAAATAAAGGATGTGTTCTATTTGTGACTGTAAAGTTAATTTCTAAGGGATTCTAATTGATCTACTTTATGCGTAAGGTACCCCACCTACAATGGATGGAAGCAATTAACATTATTTATTTAACAACATTTTGTGAAGCTATACACACACACACACACACACATATGAGAAATACTTCATGATAGTAAATTTAAAACAATACATGCTGTAAAATGGGTACTGTACAAGTTAAAAGTTGATTAGTCTTTGTTCTTTCTCTATTTGGGTTATAAAAAAAAAGGTTCAACCGAATTAAGAAGATTCCAACTTTTACATCATCAACATTGTAAGCTATGAAGACAACAAATGTACAATATTGGGGTATTCAGCTCTTACTTTGAGAGCCAAACCAGCTGCTCCAGGAGATTTCAAATAGCTTCCCAAACAGGATCCCTTAACCATCAAAAAAAAGTTAACCAATATGCAGTCTAATCATCATCATATTTTACACTGCTTGCTTTGAAATTCTTCAGATAATAGTTTCTCAGTCAATTCTTGCAACCTACTGGCACCAGGACCAGGCCTAAACACTGAATCATCACCTCGCAAGGAGCAAGGATCAGCCCCATTTTCTGTGTTCCCTACACACCATGCTCCAGGTGCAAATCGATTTGTACGCCTTAGCAGTTCTCTATCAATCCTGTCTAAAGCTGGATCATCCTTGGCAAACTTTCGAGCAAATGGGGCACTGCTATTTACCATGTTGTCAAAGTCCTTGATTGTCAAGGACTTAGGATGCTGTTTTGGAGGACTATCCCATGCTATATAGTGGAGATCATGGTTTATTGCAGTGTTACGGAACTCTTCAGTGTTGCAGATAACAGTGTGAAAATAGCCTTCTGGAGAGGAGACAAAATTTGTGTAGTACATTAGGATTGTTCGTGGAAGATTATCCCATCCCCATATACAGTATTCAACAAATGATCGAGTTAGGATCACCCAAGCTGAACCTGCATGAGTAACAAACAGTGTGAAATGTGCATTTAATCTTAGAAATTAAGTAGCCTATGTCCTGCTTCAGTATATCATAAAAAATCGTCTTTAGAGACTGGAGAACATCAAACTCATGAACTTTACAAGCACAAAATAAATAATTAACAATAAAATAGAATAAATTATTATTTTGCAAGGCGAAAACTTCCTTGTGTCTAATCATTGGCCCTGCGTTTAAGGCCAATTAATACACATAAAAAATACAATTAATGCACATAAAAAATACACTGCTCTGTTCATTATAGGAAGATGCAGAAGTATTTCATTAGAAGCAACTAACAATAACATCGATCTAATACATGCTATATCTACGAAACAACTAAGATGGAGTTTTCTGTCATAGTTAAACAGAAATAGCTGATATAGAAACCCCATAGAAAATTTGGCTTCCTGAAGCAAAGTATAGCAACTAAAGCCTTTCTAGTTGAGCAAAACGTATAACAACCACTTCCACGTAACATTAAAATAGTCCCTGATCCTAGTAAATGTTGGGATTAACATTCATCATTGATAACACTTAAATCTGATGAATGTGTAAAGTAGCATTTGAATTTCATTTACGCTTCAATAATCTCTAGGCAGTTGATTCATAAAATTGTAGTGAAGCTTTTAAAATGAAAATATACAACAGATAGATACCTAAGTATTTAGGGGTTAGTTAACTTACCAGTAAATAACTTAAAAGAAGTAGGGAGTGATCTGCGTTGGGAAGTCCAAGCAATGTCAGATTTCTTAGATAAGTAAAGACCTGGATCAACAATGATTGGCTTTGCTCTCTGGTTCCTGCAAACAAATGAGTATTTTTTATGGGGTATGCTTTTATGCAGCTTCAAAATGAAAAACCATGTTAGGCAGTTGGCATGCTATATGACTACTTACAGTTTCCACCCAGAAATCTTTGTATGTTCAATGAAATTGAGATTTCTGGACATATTAGAGAAAACATGAAGCATATCTGCACAATCAGAAAACAAATAAGATGCGGCTCTAAATAATACAGCTATATCCTCATTTCTTCATTATTTTGCAACATTAGGGAGAACACATACACTACATATAGACTACAGAAGCAATTGAAAACAGTATTATCTATTTTAATGTAAATCCTATCATGTAATGGTGTAATGCAACCAGTTATTGGAAGCCTAAAAAGGTAGGTGTAGGTAAAACTTGTTAAACTGAAAATGCACTAGGATAATTAGAAAACTGTATTATTCTTAGATGGCCACTAGAATGCCAGACTTTTCTGAAGTAAAGTGTAGCATGCCCATATAGCGGAAACATCAGCAGTCCAACCCAAATAGATTTAATTGAGCTATAGCAAGAAATAGGATTATATGTTAAGGAGCTCGACAATCAGAACACTTTGGAAGAAAAGAGAAAAAGGAATCTCAAATTTTCACAGAATTGATTGTACAAGAGAAGAATAATAGAATGGATTCCACATGAGCAACACAGAACACCAAAACTAGATACAATTTCAGAAAGAAGCACATCAGTGTTTCCCAAAATAAAACCAATTGTAGAGCACTGGGTGAGGCCCAATTTTCCCATCCCTTCCTTGAGCTTCTACCTAATCGATAAATTTATCAAGGGTATCAATAGTAATCATCATTATAGTTTATGACCTAATGGTTGATTTGTTCTCAAGCAGAGGACAAATGCAACATCTTAGACAGCCAGTGGTGAAACAAGACCACATGCCCCATAATGTGACCTGCGCTGGCTATCATAATTCACGCTGGTGAATTATTTTTACCAGTGGAAGTTGGTTTTGACAGGTAGACATCAGATGTAGGACTTAACATCCCCAAAGAAAGAAAAGAACCTAAATAGCTATCCTGACTCTAATGTCATAGTCTGCACCACAAAGAGCACCCACCACTTCTCTATTCTTTTACACTAAATTTTTGGAATAAGTTCTAGATATGGATTCTCACATAACAGGGAACATATCATTCGAAGTATCTTTATGCTATTCCATTGGACCATTTGAATAGTGGTGGAAGTTAAGTTTGGCCAACGCAATTTTCCCCTTTGGAATGCTTGACTCATGAGAAAATTAGTTTCTCATAGGTGTAAAAAATGGCTCCAAAGTTCAACCCAACCCAGAAACTCTTAGTGAAGCAAGATCAAGCAAACCCCATCCATCCTTAACTCATCACCACTCAGGGTCATCTACTGTGGATGTTTTCACCATTTACCACTCCACAAGGACAACAATACAAGTATAGAAGCAATGGAGTTCCTTGCAGAACTGTGAATTTCCTCAAATCAAAGATCCATTAGACCTTTTATATTAGATATTCAAGATTGAAGTATTAACTCCTTTGCTCTTTTCAGGGGCACCATGAGAGCAAAAGAAGATCATTCCCTTCAGCAGCATTTCAATAGCCGAGTCAAACCCAAAAAACAAGAATAGTATCCAAAAGACTAACATTTATCACCAATAACCGATATATCATCATTCATTATAAGAACTGGCATAATCCTACTGTATGATCTCTCAATAGCCTTCCAGGCTTCCAGCAACTTAGGCACCATATACCGACTTTGTTTCTTATTAGTCAGCTTAGTAGTTATGTTTAAATTGGAATATCTTGTCTTAGAGCACCACCAACATGTATATCCACTTAAGTATCTGGATTTAGTTCTATACTCTTCAACATATAAATCTGTATAATCAAGTTAATATAGAAAAAACATTTAATACAAATAGCTTCAAGTATAATCCTTAGAATCACCATACTGACAAACGTCTATATATGAGCAATGCATGATTATCAACATTTGAACTGCTATATTTTATAAATGCAGCAGCATGTCCTGTCTAACAAAGCAGCTAAATGTCCTAAAATATCTATGTTTCAAGCACATGCCAGATTTATCCACATCACTTTAAAAAAAGTTAAGCTTAAACATACAAAAACTTAATCCTGTGTACAATGTTATCGTTCTCTAAAGCAGTAAAAACACAAGAAAATTCCTCTTAAGAAATAAGCTAAGCTCAAATACTGTCAACCAAGAAAACATTGTGTGTGTGTGTGTGTGTGTGTGTGTATATATATATATAAAACCATGGTAATTAAGAAATAACAATGAAAGTGAAAAACTGACCATCTTGTGTGATAAGAGGATAATCTGAAGGGCTGAGGTTTATAAACCAGTCCCAATTTGGGCTTTCCTTCAACAAAATTGCAATTGCTTGAAGGGTAGTAGCAATCATCGTAGGCCCTTTATATGTAACCAAATTTGACTGTGCCATTACACGCACATTCTCCACTTCACAAAATGTTGGATCATTCTTCACTGACATTGTCAAATCCAATCTTTCACGGGGTGGAGCTTCAAGATCCATGTGCAGAATATACTGATTTCTGGGATGATAAACAGCTTGCAAGGTTCTCATCATTCTTTGACTATCGCCTTTTGTTCCCGAAATAAGATAAGCAAATCTAGGTGCTTCTTTTTTTGAAACCCCACTAATATCAAATGATCTCTTCAAATCAGATTCTACAAAATACCCACTTGAGTCGGACCTTGCAAATGAAATAATGTCAAATTGAAGTGGATCCCTACCAAAGGAAGATGAATACATCCCAAAAACAGCAGCCATAAACAGAGTAATCCAAACAACTAAACTTGCAAAAAATGGAATAATCCACCTTCTATCACTAAAGATCCTTCCCGAGTGGGAATTGCCAATTTTCCTCATATTCATTATTGGATCCTTCATGGTATATTGATATCAATTGTTTCAGAAGAAAAAAGTCTCAACTTTTTGAAACAGCTAGAACTCAGAAGAGAACAGAACTAAACCAAACCCATGATCTTCAAAGAAAAAGAGTCACCTGAACTAAAGTTCAGAGCTTGTTGACATAAATGAAGCCGCCTTCTTCAATATATGAACAGCAATGAGGTATAGCCCACCTATTGTTGTATAAAAGCTAACATGAAGTTCAGGGGACAAATTCAGTACAATTTGCAAATCAGAGCCAAAGTATATTAAATCTTTTCATCATCAGAGGAAGGAAAAAATCTTGGATATTTTAAAAGGGTTTATTAGAAAAGAAGAAAGAAGACCCAATAGGCTGTTGAATAATACAAGTAATTATAAATAAACATAAGGGAATGAATCCTCTAGTTAGGAAAATAAGGGGAAAATTATGTACAAGTGACTGATAGTTTATGAATACTGAATACATCATGGAATGAAACGTATAAACAAAGATATGACCAATTCAAACTAAACAATAAATTAGATTGCACCAATCTCTCCTCTAACTGTCAACAGATCTAATCACTCATAAATTCACATAAACACAAATACATAAATATGAAGGGAGACATTAGAGAAGAATAATTACTAAGATAGTAAATTTCAGATACTACTTATATTCAACTACGCGTTGACAGTGGTTGTGAGTTATGACAAACAGGCGAAGAGAGAGAAATAAAAAGAAAGAGAGGATAATTTTCGAGAGAGAAACTGAAAGCAAGCAGTTTCAATTAAGGTAATAGTACAACATAAAATGCAGCAGTAATAAATGTTCCTAATTGGGCGCACGCATAAACCTTTCCCCTTCCTTTCGTTCGAGCTTAGCAGATAACCAATGGAAATGCTTATTCAAGAATCCCTATTTCTACTGTATGTAATTGTAACTCCATGGAGTATATGTATATGTATATGTATATATATATATATATAGAGAGAGAGAGAGAATCAGTGTAGAAGGAAGAGAGGGAAATGGGTCTTACAATAAGAGCTGAAAAGACGGAACTTGCAGATGAAGCTTGAAGATTCAGACACAGAGAGAGTAATATATCAGCCCAAATCCAGCAACCCAACAGAGGAAGAGAGAGAGAGAGAAAGGAGATGAGTCAGCCTGAACCAGATTATAGGTGATCCATCGGACAATTATTTTGCTTAAACTTCGGGTAATAAATAGAGCTGATTAAATTTTAAAACTTTAGATTAGACAAATATTAATATATGCGTAAAAAGTTACTCCCTCTATTATAATTTGTATATATATTAAAAAATAAAAATAAAAAAATAAAAAAAAAAAAATTTATACTTAGTGATCTTATAAAATTATATAAAATAATGAGTACTTTTTTTTATCCTGATGAACCTCACTAAATGACTTAGTTACTTTTCCCTTTTATTTTATATATTTTATATCGTCTTTTTAAAGATAAAAAAATTTGTATTTTTAATCATCCTTTTGAAGATAAAAAGAGTATTTCATATCTTCTCCGTTTTACAATTATAAGTATCTTTATTAATAAATAAAAAATTATTATTTTTAAACTATTCTAATATCAATTTGTAATATATTAGAAGTAGTACAATAATACTTAATCAACTAAAAATAAAAATAATACCTCATCTGCTTCTAATTATAAAATTAATATTAATTTTTCAAAACTTAATTTTAAATATTTTTAAACTTAAAATTAACATAAATCAATAATTTCACTTTTTTTTAAAAAAAATGGGGGAGTACATTAGATCTAACGAAAAAGTAAAGGAAAGGTATCAGGAATTCCAACACGCGTGGACAGCATTTTGGCAGGGAGGACTTTGGAGTGAAGGGGGGTCTCCTCTCCGCGCTAATATGGAAAGTTTGATGCCGAAAGTTGGACTAAACTAATCACCCTGATTTTGAATTCACATATAACATTCTCCTTCCGTCTCTTTTTAAATGTTATTTTAAAAAAATATTTTTATTTCTTAATATTTATTATTTTAAAATTTTAATTAAATATTAATTACTTAATTTTTAATATTAAATATAATTTTTCTCTTATCATTTTATGTCCAATAAATAACACTTATGAGCCGATATTAATATAATTTTTAATATTAAATATAAGAAACAAAAAAAAAATAAAAAAAAAATCCTCAATGTTAGTATTATGCTTAATTTTTTTTTTGGTAATTTAAAACTTTTTTCTTAAAAAAAAAAATTACTTAAATACTACTAGTATTGCTTGATTCTAAACTTTTTAAGCATTTATGAGCCGACGCTGTACGTTCTTTGATGCATATATACTCAACCGACAAAATACTTTTTTATTTATTTATCGGGGCAACTGAAAATCTCTATAAATATTTTAATAATTCCACTGCAATAAATAAATAAACTTTTATATTTGTATTAAAAATTTCTACCTTTTATGTTAACATTCTTTTATGTTTCCTTCATTCTGTTTGCAAGTTACGCAAAAGCTGTTGATTTGACTATTCTCTCGTCTAGAAGTAAAACTTTTATTTGAATTTTGACTCTATTTAATGCATGTAAGATTTATGAGAGATATTGAGATAAAAAAAAAATTGAAAATATTTCCATCAAAATAACATGTTTAAATATATCCCAAATAGACCTTAACAGTCATAAAAAGATATATAAAATCAAAAACTAAAATTGAATTCTAATTTAGGACTATCGTATAGTACGAATTCAAGTATAATTTTTTATTTTTTTTTATGTTTATTATCGACTGTACAAATGAAAAGATTATTTAAAATTAGTAAAAGGGTTGTAGTAGTCGGAGAAGAGGAGTTCATCATCATAACAACGAAAAATTATTACAGTTTTCAAAGTCACAAATTTGTTGATTTTAAAGTATTATTAGGGTCTTGGCTCCAATATTATCACCATATTAGTTCACTTTATGAGCCTTATTACCTTTTCATGCTCTTTTTATTCGTATAATTTTAAAGTTTTAATTTGAAATTGCAGATAATACTTGTTCCGTTTGAATATGTAGATTATGTAATAAATCGAGTACATGTATACATACATATACAACAACAAATAACGAGGGCCTCTCATCCACCCTCTCTAAGTATGCAAGGGAATGAAAGAAAAAGAAGATAAAATTTTTATAAAAGATAAACTTAAGAATAAAAAATATAGACATAAACTTATTTATTTTTATAAAATTAAAGCATCATATTAATATATAGAGATAAATATTACACCTAGCTTAACAAGTACTAGTAGAGTAGTAAAAACTGCAAATTATCAGTGGTATATGTTCTTGCCATTGATATTTTGTTCATGAGCAAGATTCTTAACCTCAACCATTACATACTACTACTATGCTTTTGTTAATTTGCAGCTTGGTACGTAGATCCCCATTTTGTTTTATCCCAAATATATATATATATATATATATAGAAGCCAGCACTTTGCTCTTTGGTCTTCAAATTCAACCAGTTTCACTAAATTTTACTGACTTGAATTATTGGTAAACCAACAATCATGCGAATTATATTATATATAAAGAAGGTAATAATAGTGATGAACTTATGATGAACAGTGAAACTTTTATTTTTAAGCTGGAAACCCAATCGGTCAAGATAGTGGTCAAGGGTTGGATCAGATCAACATCAAACCAGCCCAATCAAATTCCATAAAGAGCCAAAAATTCGGCCCATAATGGACCCAACTTCTTTAAGATTGAAAATTCATCTAATAATATTTGGGGTAACTTTAAAATGTCAAGGTAGAATGATGAATTATTATCAGTTCATCATCATTCTTAACTTTTCCCCTTTTTTTTTTCTTTTTTTTTAAATGAGTTGTGTACGTATTAATCTAATATTCAATTTTCTGACACCAAACTGCATTAGAATCTTTTTTTTTTTTTTTTATAAAAAGGGCTTTACAACAAATCAACACATTTTGTTTCTTTTCAAAAACTGTAATAAAACCTAAAATTTTAAGTACATTTACCGTAATTAAAACTATATACCTGATTGTTATCTTCTCTCACATTGAATAACAACTTGAGAAAGTATGTGTCCTATATATAGAGTTGGGACACTCTTTCTTATTTTTAACTGATTTTTAGATAGAGACATTAATATCTTTATATACTAAATTTTGACTCAATTTATAAATTTATCATAATATAAGAGTAGGCTATACTTGGGTTAATACTACCTCCGTTCTTTTTTAATTGACGTTTTTATAAGAAAATATAAAGATTAAGAAATACAATTGATATTTTAGAAGAAAATACAAAAAATAAATGACAAATAAAAAGAAATAAATTTCACTCTCTAAAAAGACAAATAAAAAAAAACGTGAGAGTACCACTTATCAATTGGGCCAATAGTTGCTCTTCATCAAGTCCATGTGCAACTCTCAATAACCTCGTTACATGTGAAAGAGAGTGTCAGACTATTATATTTTCTCCCACATCGAATAACTTGAGAAAGTATGCGTCATATATAATTAGTTGGTTAATTTTTTTCATTGTCAATTGATTTTAAACTCTCTAATTTGATATCTTTATTTATTAAATTTGAGCTTGTTTTATAAATCTAATATTGACGACAGTATTATTCTAAATAAACTTGAAATTACATAAAAATGTCAATGACGACTTAGTCCAACACCATTGCTCCAAACCAAACGAACTCAAAATCACAAAAGACTATCGAATATAATGAGTTGGTCTAATTTATTTTTATTATTATTATCAATTAATTTTGAATTAAAAATTTTAATATCTTTATAATACTAAATTTGAATCCATTTTATAAATTTAACACCCACGACACCGTTGCTCCAAGCGAACTCGAAATCACAAAAGAAACTGGGGTTGGAAAAAGATGAGCCCAGTCCAACATCTAACAGAAGGCCGGACTCTTGAGAGACCAGGCTTTTAATAATTGTTGATGTGATTAGGTGATTATTATTGAATTTGACTTTAGCTCAAGAGAGAGAGAGAGAAAAAGATGATGCATGAAAAAGGTGCAACCGCCGGTGCGGTGACATGGATGATGACGACGATGATGCTACACACCAGTACTCCTGTCTTCACAAAGTTAGATCAGACTACTATTATATATTCTCATCTTGCAAAAAGAATAAATCAAAAATAAAAAAAAATCACAAAATTAATTTATTGATAAATATAAAATAATTTAAGTATATCTTTCCTTTTCTATTTTGCAATTCAATTTATTGTTATTGATAAATATTAAATTATTTAAATTTTAAATTTACCATCATAATTTTATTATTATATTAAATTTCTAAACTATCAATTTATTATTTTTAAGAAGTGTGTGTGTGTGTGTGTATATTATGGAGAAAAACATATTCATGATATTTCATATCTTAATAATGAAAAAAAATCTTTTTATAAAAGAAAGAGAATATTTAATAATAAAAATGATATAATCTTGACATTAACAATAATTAATAAAACTCGTGTTTTATACTGGATCATCAATTAATTATATTAAAAATTTAAATATTGCGAGAGTGCATAAGGTGAGGTACATGGGTTGGCTCTCCCCCATTTTATCCAAGTTCAAAATACGAAGAGAGTACTTTTTTTTTTTGACAAATACGAAGAGAGTACTTAATAATGAGAAAAGTGCAATTATGGTCATCATATTATTTTAGTTTATAAAATACTTCCACAATTCCACAAAAGATTTTTAAAGAACAAAAAAATAATTATTTTATAAAAATGTCTAAAATACATAATTTAAATATAAAATATTTAATAAAATCTATTTTATCTTTAAAAGTATTTAAGTAGGGATCATTATTTTAATGAGACAAAAGTCTTAAGTATACTTTTGCGGAATTGATAAATGGGAACTTATTTATATTCTTTTATCTATTTTTAGTTTTCATAATTAAATTGTGTGAAAGATGTAGTTGAAACATTTTTTTTGAAATGAAAAGGGTAATAAAGTGACGAAATATTATTAATAAAATGGCCCTTAAAAATATAATAGGGCCATAAAAAGAAGATACCTCTGGCTCTGGAAACAGCAATATAATATAATCATCCTTTCCCCATTTAAAATATAGCTATAAGTAGGGTGGATGAGTATTTTACAAGGGGTTTTGTCCTTGTGATGTGTCCAAGAAGTACTACTAAAGGTATAGAGATTCTCCCCATCTTATCCTAAACCCTAGAAGTAGAAGGATTGGTGTTGATTATTATTATTAGTAGGAGTGCAATTATTTCTTCAATATACTCCAACATGTTAATACTATTTCCAATTTCTTGTTGGCGTAATAATATCTCTAGAATAATAAGTTGCACATAGTTGAATTAAAAGTCGTATATTGTGTTTGAAATATGGATCATCTTTTGCGTAGAAACTTGAAAGTATCACTACAGACATGCATAGGGTTAGGTAATTAGGTAGTGTTAATTATTTTTGTATCCAATTAATTTGAATTCCCGATCTTGTACGTACTGTTCAGGTTCAGCCATCTAAGTATACATGGTATTTTTAATTTATACCAGTAAATCAGCTTGGTACGGACTAGGCGCTCAAAACTGAATTAAGAACAGCATGCATTAATTAAGCATCAAAAATCAGTTTAGCGTTTGATTAATGGAACTGATGACACCCAAAAATTTTTCTAGCTATCGCTCTGTGAAGAAAGATGAATTCTAAATTCCAAAAATTATTTTCTTAGAATAGTAACAAAATAAATTTCCACTAGTTCAAGACTCACAATCGAAGTTGATGAAGAACGAAGAAATTATAATATATCTCTAAAAAATGAGGGAATAAAAAGACCTATATTGTTATGGATAAATCTAAGTTACAAGCTTACAATCAAAAGCTTACAAAGAAAAAAGTTACAAGAGAGAAAATAGGAATAAGCTTGTAATGGTAATTGTTGGTGATTTGTGTTTGTGTTGACTTAGTGATTCAGGGTCGTAGGGGGGGTCTATTTATAGGTGATTAGAGAAGGATTTAGAAGTTCAAGGTAGGTGGAGGGTTAGAAGATTCAAAAACTCTAACTTAGCGGTGAGAATCGCTAGAAAAGTGAAGGTTATAGTGATTAGTGTAAGACTCAAAAAGAATACAAAGTGCAAACATGTTCTATAAGGTTCTAGATATTGAAACTCTCAAATACATTAATTATCTCTGCATCCTCAAAAATAAAATATTAAAATTAATAAATAATTATCAAAAATTTACTTTAAATTTTTAACACGCTCTAGCTGGTCCCATTTCATTGTGAAGCTTGGTACGTATTACTAGCTAAGCTACTTGATGATGCTATATTATTTTTTTAATTAATTTATAATATTAACTATAGCATTAATTTAAATAAAATAAATTCACAAGAAATTTGACTTTTAAGATTTTCATAAATTAACCTGAAAAAAAGTCTTTTTATGAGAAGGAGGGAATACAAAAAAACCAATATCCTGGTGATACACGAATTGATATTCTATCCGTTCACAAAACATAAATTTATTTATACCGAAAAGAATAGAATAGTAAATTAGATAGAGGAATGGAACAGTGTTTAAATAATTTTTCTTTGTCTGTAACGCTTAAAAAGTTTTGAAGTTTTACGATACGATACAATTCTTCAAAACTTTCCAATAGTCTGAATAAAAAATCCCGGGAGATTAGATTTTCCAATTTATATGAGTGTAATCGCTGTGGCGATTGGACAGATTCTTCACACGAATCATTGTAACATTTTTAAACAATCTAACGTATCATTGGATTCTATGCACCTGTAAAATGCTAACACAATTAGTTAGGTGGCCATCACATAACTATAAAGTACATTATATATATATATATATATATATATATCACTAGAATTTTACAGATACAAAATTTTGAGTGGTAGGCCAACCATATCACGTTGAAATCAAAAACCTGGTGGTCCTTCAATAAGAATCCAACCAATATCCTGTAAATGAAAACATTTGCTGGTTGTTACGGGCAGGACAACGTATAACCCTCTTCGTCAATTAAGTTCACTCACCAGTCACCTGGCTGTAATGAATATCCGGCCTACTGCCAAAATTATAAAGGGCCTGTCCGCTCTATAAATAAAAATTTAAATACGTACTACTCTTCCATTATTTTTCGGCTTCGGGTTATTGCTAAATTATACTTGGAACATTAATGCACAGCTTCAATTCTTTTTCTCCTGGAAAAATGCTAAAGGTTAGATAACAGCCGTAACAAGTAGTTTGAGTAATTAATTCAAGTTTATGGGTCTAATGGTGTTTTCCACAAAACTATATTTAATTTAGAATAAATTTACCGTAACTGCTGTGAATAGATTAGAGGCCCACAGCTGCGACTGCTCTGGGCATTCATCTCACAGCATTGCACTTTAATTTAAGTCCTGATTTGGGTTAAAGATAACAATAATGATAGGTCATTGCCGCGCGCTATAATATTTTCTACGTACACAAAGAGGAACTAGTGTACTAGTACTGCAAACAGGCCGGCCTAAAGAAAGTGGCTGGATTTTATGAAAAACAGAACCGATATATTTAAGGTCCAGGAGAGCGCACAAACTTGGAGGAAGAATAATCATGTCAGCGTAAATTCTACAGCCAACTACATGCGCACCTATCCTATCATAACTAGCTAGTAGTTTGATCAGCAAGCTAATACAGAGGTTTTATAACAGAGCTGCATTATAAGAAGCAAAGATTCAATATATATAGTTTGAAGAGAAATCAAGTTTGGTATGGACGATCTACTTAATGCAAGCTAGCTATAGCTATGACACTTATTTATTTTGTGTTGCAACTTCTTATCGAGGCTGAAACAATATTCCATTCTATCAGGAAAAAATAGTACCATTTTGTATTGAAATTTACAAAGAAAGTAGGACTCTTTTCTCCGGACAGCGAGGAAATGTGTTGTATCTTGATATTGCTCAGATAGTTTTCGACGCCCTCTTTGAAGATCGATCAGGATTCAGGATGGATGATACCAAACTGGAGTAATATACCTTGATATTTCTGGAGTAATATTTGGTGTTAATTTAGTCTTTCTACTTGTATCTGCAGTATGCTTCCTAAAGCTATAGCTTGCAATGGGAGCAAGATTTGATATGATTCCCCAGAAAGAGAAGAGAGTGTAAAGGCCACTGGATACATAACACTCACCTACACTACGAGCTAGGGACCTACCCCCACTAGCTAGCCTAGCCATGTTTAGCTAGCTGGACACTCACTGATATTAGGCTCCGTTTCCAGAACAACAATTTCACATGGGATGTAAACCTTTTTGTCTCTTTTCATTATACGTACTCCACTGAGCAAGTTTTAATTCTCTCTGTGGGCTTCTATTAATTAAGAATGAATTTATACATATAGACAAGCCTTCAATTCCCACACCAGAAAAGGGAATGGGAGATGGTTATGTTCGGCCTTATTAAATATCTGCATATGACTGGATACCATCTTTCCTAACAATACAGAGTATCTGAATCTTAAAGAGTTACTATTTTTTTAGGTTATGAAGCCAACAAGCAGATATAAATACATGAATACTCAATATATATGCTGTCATATTGGTGGCATAAGTTAGACACAAGCATTTACATGCACATTCGCAACACAGTCCTCTTAGTTTTGTCCCCAAAACAAGTCCTTTCCTTGGCTCGCTCTCTCTCTCTCTCGAGTGTGCGTGTCCCACACTACACCATAACAAAACAAATTTTCACTGCTACCCTAACAACTGTAAAAAGCTACTACTAGCTAGCAGCTAGCTTTACATGAAAACAGTACAAACTACAACAACACACATTAAAGTAATAGTAAAAAACCCTATAAAGTACAGTTTTCAAAACAAACCTCGTCCACTTCCCATGTCAAGGATTTTCCCCCATATGGCTATATCCTATTATTCTTAATTACAGATAGACCCAAAATTAATCACCCTCCATATACGCAGTATACATATACATACATACATACATATATATATACACACACACATACAAAAACACGTATAAATGTGTGTTGATTTTTCTAACTATTCTGAGGTCATGTCATGCAACTAGCCAAGTAGCAGTAGAGAAGCCCCTTTTAAAATCTTCCTTGGCTCTTAAAAATACTAGTAGCTAGACATCTGTTTGCAATTGAACCCCTCCTTGGCCAGCTCATCACCATCTATCGCCAAACCCAAAACTCCGCTCCCCCCACTCCTTAATCTCTCTCTCTCCCTCTCTCTAAAACCCTTCTCTCTCTTAGACTCTCATCCTTTTCAACGCTTTCTCTCCCACCAGATCTCTCTCGGGACAAGCCTCGGAGATGCGTGCTTGTTGAGATTTCCTCGTCCTCCCCTTTATACTTTTCTGGGTCCTTCCTCTCTCTCTCGATATATATCTATATCTATATATAAACATTGCATTTATACATATACAAGAATAATAACTAGTACTTCCTAAATGATAGTCGTATATATGTATATGTAGACACAGTAATCACGAGTTTTAACATACCCATTTATTATATATATATATATATGTGTGTGTGTGATTGTGTTGAATTTTTTCGTGAGTTTTGGTTTGATTACTATCTGATAGTCTTGGTGGTGAGGTGGTTTTTTGTTTTGTTGCGGTAAACAGGGTTTTTAAGATGGAGAATGGTGTGGCGGCGAGAGAAAGCGGCGGCGGTGGTTCGATGATGTTCAGCGATGAGGAGGTGAGAGATATAAGTGGGTTCAGAAGGAGCGATGATCATGTGGAGGTCACGTGTGGGTGCACCAGCCATCAATACGGAGATGCTGTTGGTACCCTTAGGGTTTTCCTTAATGGTGATCTCGAAATCAGCTGTGAATGCACCCCTGGCTGTGAAGAAGGTGCTCCCTTTATTCTTATTTTTTTTCCTCAATCTCTTCATTCAATCATATGAATGGGTTAGAACTTAGAACCACCCATTTGCATGCCTTACGTTTATTACTCTGTGTTTCTTGAGCTTCTTCATTACGATCAAAGATCTTGTCTTTCTAGGTTTTGTTATTGTTTGTAATAATACAGTTCAGGTGTATGTTGGTTTGTCTAACTGAACGGCTTTCTTCTAATGTAATTGAATGATATAGTATAGCTATATGTTTGTCTTCTCTTTCTTACTCTTATTTGGCGTGGTTCGAATTGAACCACAGCCTTTTTGTTGATTAAGAGAAGTCTTTCCAAGTGCCTATGCGATACGTAACCTACATTGTCCTTGTTATTATGATCGCAGCAATTCAACTAAACTTTGTTGTTTGAGATCTGATTTTTTGTGGAGATTGTTGGTTTTGGCTTGATTGGTTGCTCTATATGGGCATGAAATATTATTGGATCAAACATGATTCACTGTTCATGAAATTAGGAATTGTTTGTTCATCTGCCTCTGAATACTTTCTTGTTGGGATCAAAATTTGATCTTTAGGCTTGATTGTGGAGTGCGCGCATGAGATTGAAAGTTAGGCTGCAATTTGCATGTTTGCTTATGTCTTTGAGTACATTTATGTTTGTACTATGATATTTACTTAATTTTCTGGGCTGATGGTTGGATGATTTGAAGTGCTCTTTTTTTGACCGATGGCAATTTACACATACACAAATGAACACTTTCTGCAAACTGATAGAATAGTTAACCACATAATATTAAACTAGAAAAACTGCAATTCTATTTCTAGATCTTCATAATGTACCTTGTTAGCAGAATTGCTGTTGGAGACTATAGCATTTCAACATGATGGGGGAGCCAAAGTCTTGACAGGTAATTATAATATGAACCTGTGTAAAAATTGTTTGGGTAGAGAAAGAATGAGCAGTCATTCAAATTAGGATATCTTGTTTATAGGAGTTGGTTTACATGAGGATAAATAGGCATCTTGAAATAATTCTTTTCAATTTATTTTCTTAAGTACAAACTTTCAGTTGGAGCTGGTGTTGTCAGTACTTTGAAGTTAATTTGCTACCATCTGCTGTGTGATCATTATTGTTGTGCCACCGCCCTTTTCTTGCTCTTTCACAAGAGTGTTGGATAAGATTTACTGAAGTTGACTTACAGTTGTTAGTGTTACCTTGAGAGATAGCCTGTAAATGGTTGGTTGATATTCATAAGCATGTTTGTTCAGATTCCAATTCAGATCTTACGATAACACAATCCACAAGTACCCAATCAATCTGGAGCAAACCATAGTTTTTTATTACTTCATGTTAGTACATATGGCCCAAATAAAATGGCAAGATGATCACAGCCTACTACCTTAACTGATACAATTATGGAATACTATCTTCTCTCTGTGCAACTTATAAGGAGAGACAGAAAGGAACTCTATGAGTTTGATCACTGTATTGCTCCAATAACTGAGGAGTGAGTATTAATTCCTCTTTCTCTGACTGGTATTGATCTGATATTTCTTTTTTCCTTTACTCTTTTCTTTAAAGAAAAAATATTTGGTCATTTTGACATCTTAAGTAACCAGAAGAGGTTATAAAAGGTATTGTTTAAACTGGTTCATTCCCTCCCTCTCTCACCCGTCATGTCTTTATGCTCTATTTGTCTCTTATTTGCACAAATTCTATTGCCTCTTTAGATTTTTCTTTCTATGCCGGACTCCATTACTGACCGAAACAGATGTATGACTATGAGATATAAGCTTTTTCTTGTTTGAGATGAATATTTCATGGTGTTCCACATCGTTGATCACTGAATTTGAATTGATCATCAACTTCTTCCATCCTATAATTTTCCATTGAAAATCTTGTTTTGTACTATCACATTTATTGTTACATTTAGTGAAACATAATTCATACTAATAGCTAGAGTGAAGGTTGATGTGCCCTATAGAACTTTACGATAACTGGTCAACATTGAATCCCGAGGGGATGTTGCACTAGTTGCAGTGATGGGATGGTGCAATAGTTCCAGTGATGGAGTGTTGGATTCTACATGTATCCTAATTATGCCTTTTAATTGTTCACTAGTATTTCAGGCACCTAGTGTTACTCATTAAGGAATCATTTATCAACTGTAACTATATTATTGTATTTTACACTATATTTTATCGTATTAGTACATCATTGGAATTCTTGTTTTTTTAAAGTGTTTCTCTGATAATTTTGTGGATGATATAATTATTTGATTATTATTCCTTGCTAAAAACAATTTACTCCTTTTAACTAATAAATTTTCATGATTAGACAAATTGACCCCAGCTGCATTTGAGAAGCATTCTGGAAGAGAGACGGCCAGAAAGTGGAAGAATAATATTTGGGTCATAGCTAATGGGGAGAAGGTTCCTGTGGCAAAGACAGTGCTGCTTAAGTACTACAACCAAACAACAAAATATGGCAATGGATCCAATAGATCTCAAAATGGGCGAGTTAGTCATCGCGATGAGTTTGTTCATTGTACTCGGTGTGACAAGCAGCGAAGGTTTCGCCTCCGCAGCAAAGAGGAATGCCGAGTTTACCATGATGCTTTGGGGGATGTGAACTGGAAATGTTCTGATTCGCCGTATGAAAAGTATGTTTTCTGTTCGTATTTAAGTTTACATGTCAAATTTTGATCATGATTTAATATTTATTGTTATATGCAAATTTGAAATTATAAATGTAATATTTTTCACTCCCTCTGCTCCAAAATTTGAGTTAAAAAATGATTTTTAAGTCAATTTGAAGTCCTAAAATTTTAAAATTGATATGAGTTCATTTAAGTTTAAAAGCAACAATTGTGGTAATTAGTAGTACTTCTTAGTTAGTTTGAAAGAGTACACAGGCTTAGCCAAATAATTTAGCACTACATTCTGCTGTAAATTCACAATATTTCAGCCTTCAAGAAAACTAATATGTAGATGATTTTGCACGTTTCAGAAACAATAGTTTTACCTGTAGCTCAATGAATCAATATCTATTAGTGACCCTGGATTAAACACATGTGACTTCTCAAAGTGATATGCTTCTTGAGTTGGGATAATTGCTAGTCATGGAAATCCTATAAATGCGGCTTATGTGTTTTAGAGGAGGTTTCACCCCCATCGAATTGACTTTGTATGCTCATGAGAAAAACAACTTCTGAATTTCTTGATTTTGACAGAAGTTCAACAAAAATAAAAAATAAAATAAAATACAATTCTTTCTCAAACATTCTTCTTTTAATTGCTTAACTTTATAAAATCTTTAAACTGACAGTAAGATTTTCTGTAAATTGTTGTGTTCAGAGTAATCACTCTTCTCTTTTGAAATGTGTCTCCTACTTATGAAGGATGAAGTGATTTTTCATCATGCTGTTTTTTCTAAGATTCACAGTTATAACTGTGTTTGAGGTATTGACCTAACCTGTTCATTCTACATGCATACAAGTTCTTAAATAAGCCAATTCCTGTTGCTTATTAGTAATTTTTAGACTCAGATTTTTAATTATATACACATGGTTTTATTGTGGAGGTTTAGGCTTGGTCTCATTCCATCATTATTCATATGCCATACAAATGACTGAGATCATACCTGAATGTATTGTCGGAGGTATAAGTCATACCATATTGAATTGATCCTCTAATTAATCTCAACAAACAAGCGTATCCCTTTGTATTATTTTTATGAATGTTTCTTAACAATGTTGCTGCAGCACTGGAGTTCAAGTAGGTGGTATTAAGCTTGACATTGTGGGTTCAAAATTTTGCTGGTGTCTCCAGAATCACCCTAACTTAGAAAGCACACAATTATTTAATTTATTTCTAGATAAAAGAAGAATAATATTTTCTTTCCCAGCGTAACTATTAATCTCTGTACTTTCTTAATAGACTCTTGCCATGTGAAAATTATGTGTGAGAACAAGTAGCTACAACTGCCATTAAATGATTAATATGTCTGCTTCCTATGGCAAATTGTCGATGGACCAGAGTTACCAGATACTCTCATTGATATAGCGAACCGCGTATTGGTACTTGCGTACCCAAACACAATACTCTTATGTACCAATAATCTAAATTTAGCGTACCAAAAAACTTCTTTGTTGTTTTACTTATAATTGCACAAATATCAATATTCTAACTTAGTATTGGATGCTCAAATATTACATTTGTCCTAAACTATTTATAAAACAACTAACTTGTAGATTCAACTGAAAATTTTCTATAAAACCTAGGTTTATTTCAGTTAGATTCTAAGAAAATTCCTAACGATAAGAACTTATATAAAGATACTTTAGCGTATTGCGTTTTAGCTATGTAGCGTATATTCGTACCACGTACTAGAATGAACCACGTTCCAGGTAACATTGCGATGGACTCAGTATTGGTTACATGAAATCACCATTAGCATGATCAGTGTGGCCTGTAGGCATCTTCTATGACAAGATAGTCAATGTATGAGGACCTTAAAGCTACTTACTAAGCAGGTGCAAAAGACACGAGTATTTTTCGGTATACTTTTCTGAACAGTCAGATTTCATGCTCTGAATGAAAGTTAGCTTAATGTTGTACTAATAATTTGCTGTCATTAAGTTCAACAATACAAATTGTTGCTAGTAGTTTCTACTGAAGTTCTTAAATTGCTAACAGAAATTAATTTATAACCTACCTGCTTTGTGTCATGTCTACAGATTTTTTGTTGCTCGTCCTTGTTTAGTGTTCTGAACAGCTTCATCCTATTTTTTCAGGGTAGCATGTAATGATGAGGAAGAACGGGCTAGTCGAAGGGTTTACAGGGGCTGTTCCCGTTCACAAACATGCAGAGGCTGTACATCCTGCGTATGTTTTGGATGTGAAATTTGTCGATTTTCAGATTGCAGTTGCCAGACTTGCATTGATTTCACAAGGAATGCCAAAAATTAGGGTCTCCAATCAATTTATCTAGTCCTGGAAATTTCCTTCTAATTTTGGCTGGTTAATTCTTCCCACATTGCTACTTTTTTTTAATACCCCAGCCACTTCTACACAGCTTTTGAGCGACCTTTTCTTTTCCTTGGTTCAAACATTAGTACCCTAAAGCACAGCTGCTTGTGTTATTGTTGACTCGTTTATAACTTGCAAGGAATTAACTATTCTCTTCATTAAAAGTACCCCATGGATAAACTTTATATCTTTTGTTCCTGTTCTCAAATATAAGTGCTCTAGTTATAGTTCATTTTATCAGATTTAGAGGATGTTTGAAGCTTCTTTTCTTTTGCTGAGCTTAGACTCCCACTGTAAAAGTAGATGTGCATTCTAGTACTCAAGTAAAATAGTCAATAGCTAGATTATCAATAAGCACAATTTTGCAAATAGCCATCGAAGTTTATATGGGTGTAGGGGTTAGAATGCCATCTTTAGGTATATCGGTATATGATTATGTCCAAAAAAAAGCTTCATGTTCAGAGATGGACTTGAGGGTACATTATGTCACGGAAAAATGAATTATATTACTGCCATGAAAGAGAAAGGGGTTCTCTTTACAGGCCCACAAGGTTGAGCCTGTCGGCGAAACTTGTTTATGTAACACTTGGATTGGACGGTTGTGACCTTTTTTTCCCAGTAATTAACTGTTGCTGGAGAATTAGTTGTTCATTCTAATTAACCACCACTTGAGCACTTAGTTGACTAGTTGAAGTGGCTAACAGCGGGTCGTTAATTAACTCAAATAAAAGCTTAATTATCAGCCAAAGACGCTCTATCTCTCTCTCTTCTTTCAGTTCTGATCATCCCATTTTGACCTCCAAATTCGCTAGAAAGTATATATGGTTAGATTTTTTTTCTTTACCTTTTTTTTTCCTTTTCCTTTTCCAAGTTCCAGAAGGAGCATCTTTGCATTAGCTTGCAGACTGCCGCAGAATAGTGTAAGCTCAAATTCTGAAGCAAATGCAAAAGCTCACCATTCTAGAAGACAGATGGAAAAGCAATTTGGAATTTAGACATCATGTTGGGAAAAAAAGAAGCTAAATTTAATAGAAACTAGCAAATTTTGGTAGAGTCATTTCTCAGCACAAGAAATAAAGCCAACATGGTAAATTGTAAATCAATATAAGTCAAAAAATATTAAAGCCATGTTCTGGATGAAAATGTAAAGCCTCCGTTGCATGTTTATCTACGGCTCTCGTTACAGTCAGTTTTACAAACTTAAAAAGGAAAATGCAGTGAAACAATTGAGGCATTTCATTTAGGTTGTTGCCGCCCCCTTCTGCGTTCGAATTGCCCACCGCCTCTATGATACGGTTTCTTTCCCTGGCCAAAGTTCGGTCGCTGGTTAAAATTCTGAGAAGCTCCAATCTTCCTGAAATAGCAGGGGGTGGATGGAAATCACGGTTCTGTGCCATCTGAAACCCACCGGATGAAAAACCTTGTTCTCCAATATACATGGACGGTGGAGCATGTTGGCCTTGCATGCCCATGATAGCCTGTGATTGGTTAAAGCTATTTTGACCTATTAGCATTGGATTCCAAGGTGCAAATGTTGGTCCTGCACAAAAACTTGGTTGCCCACCTGGTAAAACATAATTAGAAGGCCTCATCTGACTAGTATTAAACTGTTGCTGGAATGTCACTGTGTTTAGGAGAGGCATCTGATAAGGTTGCTGATGATGATGACAAGACATATTATTTGGAGGAATGCCATTAGGAAACCCCATATTCTGTGGTTGCTGACATGGGATCCCATTTACCCAAACTCCACTAGAAGGTGCAACAAAAACAGGGACCTGTGCTAACAGAGGAAACGTTGGAACCGAACCAGGACCACTAGTAAAACCTTGAACTGGGGCCGAAGAGTGTGAACAAATGCCTTGATTCAGTGATGATGCTGTGGCAGATGAGGTATATTGCTGGTTTAATCAAATGGTACCTGATCAACACTCACATTTGGTTGTTTGGCTTTAGGCCGATTGCTTTCCCACTGACCACCTTGATTTTTAAATTTCTTCTTATGTTCTTTCCTATTGTCAACATTATTTTCTTTTGTTCCTCTTTTTGACATTTTTAGCACTCACCTGTACTTGGCCTCCTTCTCATCATCTGTAAACTCTGCTTCATTGGACAACTCTTCATCGTTTTCACCAGATGCATCATATCCTTTCGTGTAAACGTTGCCGTTATTGAGGACATGATTCACGAATTCTGGAACAAAAGATATCAGAGTACCTTGTTGGATCCCAGCAGGGACTTCACTATCTGAATTGTATCTTACTATATAGTAGGGGTTCTTCACTGGTCCAAAAATTTCATCGACTATCCCTAGAGGGGATCTTTTAGTGGACTGTGCTTCACCACCCCTTCAACAATGACTTGAGCACCAACAATCTGTACGAATGCAGACAACATCATCAAAGGAAGTTAATTCAAATTTCAGACAATCAATTAGTAGCTGGTAATCATCCATTTTCAATTAAAAAAAATACCATTAACATGTAATGAAGTGATTAAAATACTTAGAGAAGATTGTTGTGATATTTTCTACTGTATGACTTGAGTTTGTAGCACTATCCACAAGTAATGTAGATATTCATAGAAGATGCATTAAAAATGAAAGGGGAAAAAAGTAATGTAGAGTGAGGAGATGTCAAGAAAAAGCAAGGAGAGGTAACCAGTCTTTACAATTAGATGGAAATAGATAGTCATTGTACCATTGTGTTGCAATGTAGAAAACACTTAAACAAAGGTAAATTGTATAAATAAAGGAATGACATAAATAAATTTGACTGTATCTTCACCTACATATACATTAGAAGAACTTTGTGTTCTTAATAACGCATTAGGATTATTTCTTTCGTATGAGCTTACCGATAAAACAACTTCTATTGGGAGGGTCCGATGACATGGTTGTAAGTTTACAGCCACAGGAGGAACAGGAGGGAGAACCTGGAAATAAGATAACAATTAGCAATATCAATCTTACTATTTTGCATCATCAAAAAGAAAAACAGATATAAATCAATATCTGGAAAGTAGGAGCCTCCTCGTTTAGGAAAGATAAAGAGCAAAGTAAATTCATATCAATCACAAGCATTAGCCATATCATGGTATATCAATCATGTTAGTATTAACTTTTTTCTTATCCTCTCATATATACTAAAGTCTAGGTTCAGCAATTCATATAGCAGTTCACAAAGAACTAGTCCAACAGATATATCAAGATCTACATTTTATTTGCCACCATATTCAACCTCATGCTTATTTAATTAGATGTTCGTGAATTTTGACTAACAACATTTAAAAAGCAAGATGATAGTTATTTAAGAAACAAAGGAACCAAATGCCATTGCTAATCAACACTATTCACATTCATTAATAATAAGCAATATAAAACAAAAGAAATAAGTCACTTACCTTAAGCTCATTCTTGGACATAATCGGACCAGCCTTAACACTACCAAGACCTTCATCACTCCAAGCAACCATTTTCTCTCCAAACGAATCCCTTATCTCACCTTCTTCCACATCCATTTCTTCCTCCTTTTCCTCCTCATTGTCACTACTGGAAGATGAGGAAGACGAAGAGGAGGATAACCTCTCACTCTCAGACTCTGATTGGCTATCACTCTCCTCCCCACTACTCACTTTGTCATCACTTTTCAAAACATTCTTGTCTATAGTCATTGTATTCGTGCTAACCACACAGTTCCCATCAACACTCGCTACTTCAATACTACTCACACCATCCCCAACCACACCAACAATCTCACAATTCTGCCCATCTTCACACTAAACAGTTCCTATTTCACCACTCTTTACACCATTTAAGTCAATACCCACAAGTTCATAACTTTTCTTGTTGTCTTTGCCACCAACAATCTCACAATTCTTCTCAGCTTCACACTTACCAGGTACTATTTCACCACTCTTCACACCATTTCCATTAATACCCACAAATTCATTAATTCCTTTGTTGTCATTTGCATTGACAACAACAGAGCCAACACGAACACCTTCCAAACTCACCTTACCAATTTCTTCCCCAATCAAAGAAGAATAATTTCCCAATCTTACAGACCCATCTTCAGCATCAATTTCTTTACAAGAAATTTGTTTACCCATTTCCAAACTCATCTCAATAACTCCAAATTCAACCTTTTGAGTATCAAGCACACATGTCTCTGTTTCAAATTCAGTAATATTTGCGTCCTGGATTCGCTTCAATCAAATCCTTTGAAGAGCCCAAACCCAGAAAGGAATCAGCAAAAGAAATAGAAAGATAGTCAAGTTCTGGATATATTGGTCTATATTAATTTCTTCAGCTCAGCAGGTTGATTTCTTCTTCTTCTTCTTCTTCCTGTTCTTCCTTTACTTGGAGGAGTCACTCGCAGAACCCACCACATTCAAGCCATAAAACTAGGGTTTTGCATATAAATTTCATAGTTTTACCGTTTAAGGAGGCCGAGAATTCTGTCCAGGCTTCGCCTTGGAAAAATATTGTACATTTCATAAAACCCTGAATTGTTAGGGTTTTGGAATTTGATAATATTTGTTTTTCTTTTATGTTTTTCTCATCACAAAAGAGCCTTTTGGGTCCCTCTCTTGTGTGATGACGTGCGAGAAGTGTAGTTAAGATCTCCGCAAAAATCTTGCCATAATATTGATGATTGATTGAGTAAAAATAAAATCTTTATAATCATGAAAAGCTCAGTTAAGATCTCAGCACAATCAAGATTTCTCCAAAATTTTCTTGATGGACTAGAATTAAATATCTCAGCAAATCTTAGCAAAACATCATGCACGTAAGCCTTTATGAAACCTTAGTTGGCTGAGGTCGTTGAACTTGGAGCAAAAGGTGGCTGTTAAAATAATATATATATATATATATATATGAGACTGATCCATATACAAGAATAAGGTTATCCTTATAATAAATTTCAACCGTTCATTTACGGATCGAATAGTGTAATGGAATTTTCTAATTCACATTTTAATATGGGGAGCCCACAATTTAATTCTGCGGACGGAGACCCACAATGTCAATGTATAAAAATACCCTCTTTTTAAAAATAATTCTTTTTAAAAGTAATTCTCGTCCGAACAATTAAACTGCGAATTGAAAATATATTTTTTTACGTTAAATTGGCTGGAATCCTTCTTTCTTCCAATAAAGTAATCATTCTCTTTTTAAAAGTAATTATCGTCCGCACAATTAAACTGCGAATCGGAGAGATTTTTTTAATGTTAAATTGACCGAAATTCTTCTTTCTCTGTTTTCAACAAAGTAATCCTTCTCTTTTTAAAAGTAATCTCCATCCGTACAATTAAATTGCGGATTGAAGAGTTTTTTTTAACGTCAAATTGGTCGGAATCCTTCTTTCTCTCTTTCCAACAAATTAATCATTCTCTTTTTAAAAATAATTCTCGTCTGCACAATTAAATTGCGGATTGGAGAATTTTTTTATGTCAAATTGGTCGGAATCCTTCTTTTTTTGTTTTCCAACAAAGTGGTCGGCAAATCTCCATTATTAGTCTACACATTGAACTATCCATTTTACTTAGTTTACTAAACTTTTGTCTGGATTCAATAATACTTATAAAGTATTAGATGAACGAGAAAGAAAGTGAGAGTGAGAGATAGAAATGACGAAGGTGATAAAGAGAATTCGTTTTATATAGTTTAATAATGAAGTATCAAATTTATCACAGTTATGGGCATACATGTAATGTTATGCGAAGTGACATTAGCATAGACACCTTGGTAACTTCACATACATGTGATGTTACGTGAAATTAATGATGAAATTTAAAACGATATTATACAAGAATTTGTTCTTAGCATTTACAACATCACTTTTTTCGTAAACAATTATTAGTATCCCAAGAGTATAAGATCTTCTTATAAGTATCTCATTTTTTCGATTACTTTGTTGGAAACAGAGAAAGAAGGATTCCGACCAATTTAACGTAAAAAAAAATAAATCTTTTTAATCCACAGCTTAGTTAAGCAGACGAGAATTCCTTTTAAAAAGAGAGTATTGTTGTACATTGACATATTGGACCCCGTTCGTAAAACTAAACTGCGGGTCTCCCCATATTAAAGTGCGGATTAAAATTCTATTACGATCGGCAAATGAAAAACTAAGATCTATTATAAAAAAATATTAAATTTACAACATTTACCCATATATATATATGTATGTAACACTAAAGTACTGATGTAAATTTGAATTTTATTTTATGCCAAATGCAAAACAGAGTCCCTCCCATTTGACTTTGCTTTAGATTCAAGAATCTTATGAGACAACAAAAACGTGTTATGCCATTGGAAGTTAAATCCCGTACATGTTTAATGCATTTGTTTATTAATTTCTTCGTACTTATCGCCCTCCGCTCTATTTGGATAATCTTACAATTACTTTTAAATTAAAATTTGAATTAAGTTTAACCAATAACAGCCTCCACCACCTGATGTAACAAATGTATTCCTACATTTGCTTCATCCAAAACCTAGGAAAGGAAGTGAGGAATTTGGAGGGAAAGCTTTGTTTAGAAATTTAAGAGAATCGATCAAATATTTTATTAACTAAAAATTTTGCATCACATGATTTAATAACTGTTGTCAAATAAGTATTCCAAAAAGAATTGTTTCCTTCCTTCCTTTGTTGTTTTTCCCTTGCGCCTCCATTTCTTTAATTTCTTCCTTCCCAATCTCCCTTTGACCAAACATACCATAAATGATACCGGCGACCTACATAGCCTGACCAGCCTTAAATACTTTCTCACTAGAAAAAAGAAAAAAAGAAAAAGAAAAACCAGATCAAAGACCCATCATTCTCATGAGAACAGAAACCCATAACCCCATCATCTTCATCACAAGGTCAAACAAACCCTGAAATTATCCCCACACACACACACACACTAAAAAAAAAAAAAGAAGTCAAAACTCTAAATGCAAACAATTTCATTAAATTGGACCTACCAACAACAACCGGTACAAATTAATAAAGGAAGCTAGCTGTAAAATCCCATGGCCACGCCCACTCACTCACATGAAAGTTCAGTGGAGTACTCATGATTCCTCTTCCTAGGCTATTTAATTTATAAGGTCAGAAGCTTTTTTAACTTATTATATTTGTTTCCCCTTTTTGGATAAATTAATAGCAGTAGTATTTACTTGCAGAAACACGTACGGTACTAGTATACGTGAAGTGAGAATGAATAATCAAGCTGGAGAAATTAATAACCTCAAATATATATCAGTCTTAATTTCTCACTTTAGGAGGAGCTACAGTACCCACCGGCCCACCACCAACATTATACTACTAATGAATGAAGAAAGCTCTGTAAGCATTCCCCTGATGTCTAACTCCCACTTGGCCATAATATCTAGAGAAAGTCAACTAGTTACTACAAAATAAGCATATCTATGTATGTATATATATAGTACTGAAATTATTAAAATGTGTTTATTTAAGAGTTAAAAATACATAGTTTTAAGATGAGAAAATGGTAAATGCAATTTACTTTTCACCATTTGCATTTATTTCACTGTAAGATCAATATTGAGTAGTAGAAATTTGTTTTTGCTATAGAGCGCATTTATCGGTTACCTTTAAATAAAATATCAATAATGCTAGCCAGTCTTTTTAATCTTTCTCCTCGTTGGCCTACTTGAGCTTAGAAAATTACTACTAATTAATAAACAAAAGGTGAAGAAGTATCGCTGTCTTTTTTCATACTATGATCACATGGTATTAATTAATTGCATATATATATAGCAATCAAAATATCTTCACAGTACGTAATAGGCATTAGGCATGTGAACAATCTTACCCAACCCTGCCCGACCACCATATATATATATATATATATATATATATATATATATATATATATATATATATATATATATATATATATATATATATGTCCTTGTAGTGTTTAATTCTGTATTTATAGATGCAGCTTATGGTGGTTGTGTTTTTATTTTCAACTTCACCAAACCCTGTTGTCTTAAATGATTTTGTTCCTTTTTTTTTTGGTTAGTACTGTAGGCATCACATGACCATTTTCTTCTTTAGCACGTACATGAATTTACTCCTATATATGTGTGTGTGTGTGTGTGTGTGTGTGTGTTGGGTAATGTTCTTGTGAAGTAGTACTACTACTTTTAACTCTCTTTTAGCTATGGTGACATTTATTAAAAAAATTGCTCCAGAAAGGTAAGAATTAAAATATAATATGTTGTGTCTTTCAAAATGATTACTTAATATTTAAGATAGAATTTATATAACTTTAAGATATTACGTTTTCAAAAAATACTACTATATTTTAGATATAAAGAATACTGAATTGGAATTTAAAATTGTTAACTATAATTTATGTAATGACTCTATGATGAATCATATTTTCTTTTGTTGCTAGGACGTAGTTGTGGTATTTAGGTTCGATAAGACTCAAGAAATATAACTAAGTGAAATTATAATTTGTCAACTTTATTATTTGATTTATGTAAATTCAAAATATAAAACAAATTGTATTGTATACATCTTATAATCCAAGTGAAGCAATCTTTTTTCCTTTACGAGATTTTAATTTTTTAAAATTGTAATATGTACATTCGTTCTAAAATATAAAATTACTTGTAGTAATCTTAAATTTTGAGATAGAAGAAGTATTACGGAAATTCAAGTTAATTAACCAACCTTTTAACTTTTACAAAATTTCTTAATCCCCTTAAATCATTTTAAAATTCATGCTAAATATCTTTTAAGATAGGGGATAGTGTAATTATTAACCATAATTCAAGTCAAGCATACATACAAGAATGATCATTTAAAAATATTATTTAATGGACAAGCTCTATCCTACAACAAGCCGAATTACGTCATACACGTGTCTAGTAGATTGGTTTAATCCCGAGTCTCTTTTGCATCCTTTTGTTAAGTGCTCTTCTGCATATACTCACAATATATAATGCTACGTGCGTACTATAAGTTTGCCCAAAATCTAGCTTTGGCAATTGCCATAGCTGACTATAAGCTAGATCCGCCACTGCTGTTGGAGCAATATTTATTGATCTATATATATGATAACTCAATCAGTTTTGATTTGTGGATTGATTAATTCTCATTTCTTATGGAGAAATCAATGGATTAGCTAGTTTTTCTTTATAATTAAGGTTATTAATTTTGCTTAAGGAAAGAAACTAAAGCATGCCAATTAGAAGTGTCATGATCTCTCTTTTTATTAATATCCCAACGTCTCAAATTAAGTGTTGTGGGAGAGTATATATATAGTTAATGATTTAAGAACAGAAAAATAAGCAATGTTTTTCGCATAATCCGTCCTCTAAACAAAAAACTGAAGTGAACTTCCTTCAACTTAACTGGAGCAGATCGAGAATACAATAAAGACAGAGGAACTAGAAAAAAAATGGCAAATTTTTTTAGAAATAATTGATACTCCTGTAAGAGAGAGAGAGAGAGAGAGAGAGATTAACATAATGGAATATGATGATAGTACAGATGGTTTCAGTAAGTCTAATCTTCTTTCCCGGCCCCATTCAAAAGAAGAAATTAAAACAAAGGGTGTGCAAGAGATCATGATGTTAGTTCCAATTAATAATATAATATAATATATGGGGGCTCGATCTCATGCAGCTAACCTAGTAGCTAAGCAACAAATGGAGTATAATCAGGAAGTTACTAGTACAAAAAATCACAAATAACCCACGTTCTCGATCAGACGGATAAAAGACGACACAGTTGAGTTGAGTTGAGGTGAGTTAATTAAAGAGTTATCGATAAGACCTAAGAATGGCACCACAAAAGGTGCACATGATAGCTTTCCAAGACCTCCAGTAAAAGGGAACATGGCAGAATCTGGTGGCAGTTTTCATGTCCGCCACGCTCGCCCCGCCTCCGCACCTCGAGCATATTCCGGCAGCTGGTTTGCTCCTCCTCACTTTCTTTGTCTGATCAACCAGAAAGCAGAAACATACCATTTTTTGGTTTTGGTTTTGGTTTTGGTTTTGGCCGGCCGGCGATGAGCTAGAGATATATGGATCTAGTATTTAATTTGGTATATAGCAGATGAGAGTACTTAATTGGGAGTTGTACGTAGCAGTACTAGGGAGAGTGGTAGTTAGTTAGGAGTTCATATTTTCTCCTGGTTTATATATATAGGCCGCTGAGGAGTTAAAGGTCGAGCAATTTTAAAACATATTGTTTGTTACTTTCAAATTAACAAGAGATTTTCTGTGATGTAAAGTTTGATGTTGTGGTATTTTTCCTATTTCTATAATTTTATCATCGTTCTAAGAAAAATAAATGAAGAAATAACTTTTTCAATTGTTTAGATTTCTTGGTCCCCTTCCCTAAAATTTTTATTAAGTAAATAAAATACTAATACTCTCTCCGTCCCAAATTAACTGCTTAGTTTTGACTTTTTAAAGTCATATTGACTATTTTTAAAACTAATTTTTGTACCATTTTTGCCAAAATATAGGTAAAGAGATTATAAACAAAAGAAAGTATATACAATTTACTACTAATACCAATTTTTATAATATTTAAAAATATATTTATATATGCTTAATTATTAATTTTAAAAATAGTCAATTTGAATAAAAAAATTAAAATTAAACGGTTAATTTGAAACTGAGGGAGTAATAATTTTCTGAATATCATCACCAAAAAAAATTAAACTATCACCCAATAGTTGACCAAAAATCTTATCTGATATATATAGAGAGAGATAGAGGCAATTGTTTTGTTCCATACTTCCATATTTATTCCTAGTGGTTGACCGTCAGATTTATAAATAAAAAATAAAATGTTTGCGGGGTTTATACTCAATAGATCAACGCCGTACGCGTATGCTGTAATTATTAATTATGTTGGGCTGGAAATTGGTTGGCCTGCCTGCGGGTCAGACACTAGTCTCATGACGTCTGTGTATACGAGGAGGAGTGGGTCCATGTCCATACACATAACAACAATCAAGTTTAAGTTGTTTACGCCTGGAAATAGGTTTCCTTTGCGTACTACTGGGTGGGCCGTGGGTCTGGTCCACTTCAAATCTTCAATGTTTAGTGGGCTTACACAGCTTACATATTTATAAGGCCAACAATATTGTCCAGGAATTTAATTTTGTTTCCACAACCGCCATTCAAGTGCCTACTGACATGACAAAAACAACACCCTTTTCATTCCTGACTAGGGTCCTCAAGCAAAATAAAATAAATGGGTCTCACATCAATACAATACCATACAAGAGAAATCTTATAAAAATATTAATTTTTATTTGTAAAAATAATATCACTCCGTCCCAAATTAATTGCTCAATTTTGACCATTTTAAGTCAAATTAACTATTTTTAGAATTAATAATTAAACATATATAAATATATTTCTAAAATTATAAAAATTGGAGTTAGTAATAAATTGTATATGCTTTCTTTTGGTTATAATCTCTTCACCTATATTTTAGCAAAAATAGTAAAAAGATTAGTTCTAAAAATAGTCAATTTGACTTAAAATGGTCAAAATTGAGCAATTAATTTGGGACGGAGGGAGTAATTTGTTTTCTTTTGGATGGGATCCACCTAACAGCTAGTAGTAGAGACACAGAAAATATGAGGTTATTTTGGTAAGTAAAAGGGAGAAATATAGATGGGAGAGGATGATGCATTTTTAAAATTTTAATTTTAATTTCATTCGAATGTACCCTCAGTATTATTATTTAATATTTTAGGTGTAATGTTAAAAATGATAGCGAAAAGTAATATTATATCAAAAAAAATATGTCACTTTCTAATTTTAAAATTAATATCTCCTTTTTAACAATGAATTAAACATATATATATATCTTTAAAAAAAAAATGTAACAAATATGTCTTGGATTGCGACCAACGTATAAGTGTATACGATAAGATAGAATAAATTAAAATGTGTTTCTTCTTAATTCATATTTATCACATGTATGCACATACATTATAATCATAAAACTTTCACGATGTATAGTATGACTTTTTAATTTAAAACGAAGGAGAGTGGTTGTAAAGACGATGAATTCATTCATAAGCAAAGGTTTAATGAAGTGGTGTTGACGTCTCTCCCTCGTTCTAACCCGTACCTCATTTAGTTGTCTTAGCCGGTGTCTATTGGCTATTGTCCTTACCAATAGAATAGGGTATAATCAATATGCTCGTTCATTTATATTCAACCACCTTGGCCCTGACAGCATGAGCATATATGGATGAAACGGAGGTTGTAAATTTGAAAATATACCCCACTCGAAACTTAGAGAAATGTTGCATAATAATCTCTCTCCCACAACATTTAAGTACTAGCATGGAATACAATTGACTATAAAACATATCGACACCTCAATAAACACTTCCAAGTTTAATCATCAAAATCGTCTCTTATATTGTCCAAATGATCAATGTATGTTACTCCGTAATAGATAACTGAAGAAGATTTTAGCGATACAGAAGGAATATACAAGAGACGTGGCAAAGAGTCCAACTAATTGGAACCAAAACAAAACCAAGCACTAAAAAATATTCAGCCAAAATACTCGACTTCCCTTCAGTCCATAAACCACCCTATTAATAGGATTGATAAACCACCCTGTTAATAGGATGTCAATATGCATATGATCCTCAATAATCTGATCATTCTAAATGGTAGGGGCAGAAAGCATAATAGTTGTGTAATTAAGATTGAATCCTGAGGATATATGGCTCTGAGCTACACCAAAAACATAGACTTTCACAATTCTTCCAGCAGAAGAACCCAAGAATCATCTGCCACATATATTACAACACCAGTCTGTTTTAGAAAGTACATAATTAATCAAACATGTATGCTTGCAGGAATGATATGTACAGTGTAGTCCTTGGGGAGCTTGTCCCTTGAAATATGTATAATACATAATATATGTGAGCTAATCGTGTACGGGGATTCGATCAGAGAAATCTTCAGTTTCAGATTCAGGAGTCGGTTGCATCTCAAAAGCCAATCTCATCTCTTGGGAAACCAACTCAGCAAGATCATGCCTATTGGCATTTCTATAGGCATCAATGACTGCCTTGAACAAGGATTCACTAGGGGCAATCTCTCCATATTTTAATCGGCTGTGAATTTGCTTCACCCCTACTAGCATGCCAGCTTTTCCATAACAATCTACAAGATTAATAAGAGTAACGATGTCAGGTTCTAGTCCTTCATCTTGCATTCTCATGAAAATTTTTAGTGCCTCGTTAGTTCTGCCTGTAGCCCCATAAACATATATTGCAACATTGAAGGCAAAGGAATCCAAACCCACTTCTGCTTTTATGAAGGTTTCACAGGATTCCAGTGCAAAAGCATGCAAAGCCACCACTGAGAAAACAGAGGTTATAACAGCCTGTCTGGCATAAGGTTTCCCTTCCTGGTAAGACGACTCCAGCTGACTTACTGCTTCAGATGATATGCCTCCCTTTTTCAATACAGTAAACAATACTTTAAAGGTCCCACCATCAGGAAAAAGCTTTTCATTAATCATTTCATGCAACATTTTGCCGCACTCAACTAGCTGCCCATTTGTGGCATAGCATGCCATTACCTTGTTATATGAAACACAGTCCCTTAGTAATCCCGAATGTTTCATCTCCTCTGCAACGTCTACGGCTTCATCAAGCATGCCCATGTTCTTGTAAAGATGCATCATGGTTTCATATGAAACCCCATCTGCCCAACCTTTCCTTCTCAAATTATCAAATATCAGTTTCGCTTCTGATATCATTCCCAGATCAGCATATAAATTGAGCATACTATTAAAAGCCACAATATCTGGACCGCCATCAAAAGCTTTCATCTTCTTATACAGTTGTTTTGCTCCTTCCATAGAACCGACCTTACTTTAAGCCTTTACGAGAGAAGTTAACACTACTTGATTTGCTAAAACCCCGGATTCTTCCATGACATGGAAATAGTGAAGAGCTTCTTCAATTTTCCCAGACTCTGCAAATCCATCGATTATAGACCCAAAAACAACTTCATTTGGTTTAACCCCTGCTTCTACCATTTCTTGCTAGACATTCACTGCATCAGAAAGCCTGCCCAAGCGGGAATAACTTGCAATAAGAGCAGAGAAGGTTATACACTGAGGTCTAAATCCAGCACCTCGCATCTCAGCTAAGAGGTCCCTTGCTTGGTCCACTAAACCACCTCCAGAGAACATTTGGATGAGAGAGTTATAAGTGCACTCATCTGGCCAGGTCCCATTACTACTCATGCTCTTGAAGAGCGAGAAAGCTCTATCATAAAGCTGTGCTTTGCCATAAGCTTTAACCATGACTTTATACTCCACAACATCCTTCTTCTGTCCAACTAAATCCCTCTTAAACACGGCCTCGGCTTCAGCCCAAAGTCCCTTGTCAGCATAGGTATCTTTGATAGCAGCATACATCCTAGATGTCAACCCACCATCCGATTGATACCTATCTAAAAGAAGTTTTGCACGATCAATCAACCCTTCACTAACATACATTTTAATAACAACAGGAAGAGACTGCTTATCAATACGCTTGCCAGATTTCTCCATATCTTTAATCATAATCTCCACTTCTTCAACCATTTTCCTCTGACATAGTATTTGAAGAACAGCTCTATGTGTAACAACATCTGGGAAAAGACCCACCTCCATAATCTTCCTATAACACTGAAGGGCAGCATCTATGTTTCCCACGTCAGCATGCAGAGACAGAAAGATGTTGTAAGTTTTGGTATCCGGAGGAATTCCCCATTCTTCCATCTTATTAAGCAAAGATTCTGCCTCTGATATATGCCCATGACTTCCACACGTGAAAATCATAGTGTTGAAAGTAACAGTATCCACTGCCACTCCAGATTTTAACATTTCTGCGAACACATCGGATGCATCTTTCAAGCGGCCTGCTTTTCCATATAAATCGATCAAAGTATTATAAATAGTTGTAAGTCAAGGCTTCCGGACAGAGCTTTCCATATCCGACAGAGCCAGAACATTAGAAGGGGGATTCTTCCCACCTGTCCTGAAAAGCTCAGTCGATAAAAAGTGTTTCACACTAATGGGCTCCGAGTAAAAACCAGATTCATAATCAGCGAAAGAATCCAAATCAATCCTTCCAACACACCAATCCTTATAAAATCTGACAGCCCTATCATATTCTGTAGCATCCTTCAACACTTTGACAACTGTATTCATCGTGACCTCATCCGGGAAAATTCCCCTAAGTTTCATGTGCCTAATCCATGGAAGTGCTTCTTTTACAAGCCCCGCTTTTCCATACACATCAACAAGCATCCTGTAAGTGTAATTTGTCGGCAAAACACCCTTTTTAGCCATTTCAATCCAGCAAAGCCTTAACTCATCCCATTTCTGAGCTCGACCCAATTTTTGAAGCACAACATTGTAGTGAATTACATTGGGGTTGTACTCTTTCTGTGATTTCATCCACTCAAAAACCCTAAGCACTCTATCCCAACTACTCTGCTCCTTGAGAATGACAGTCTGTTCTTTGGGGTTTAGTTTCCCATAGTACAAATTATGGGCTTTCTCTATATCCTCCCCGGATTCTAAAGACCGCAGTATTGAAGGCAATACGCCTCCGTATCTCTTCTTCTTACCATTAGCTGTATTTTTTGTGGGTACAATTAGTGTTCTTGAATGGCACTGAAGCTTAAACCCTAGAGAAACCCTAGATCCTCTAAAGTTTTGCTTCTGGGTATGTGAATTTACAGTTTTAGTTGGGATTTGGTCAGTTTTGAAGCAAGGAGATACATAGTATAATAAACAACAGTCCGGTCTCTTCACCATATAGTGATTGAATAAATTAAAGCCCAGAAAAGACACAGAATTTAAAGGAGATTCAAGGGTTTAAAGCTTACATGGTGAAGAACTGAGATAACTGTCAACTGGGTTCTGGAAATTAAGGTGCCTGAGTTCTCTGCAATTGCAAGAGTTAAGCATGATTTTCGCTGATCTGCGAGAGAAGTGAATATAGAGAATCAGCCGCAAGTTTGTAAGAAAAAAAAACAGGGCTTCGCCAAACAATACATTTCATTGTTTCTTGGGACCCACGAGGGACAAGCAAGACCACTGCATTTTTCAGTTGAGTGTTTAAAAAAAATAAAAATAGAATTCTACCTTTTCTTTTTCTTTTTCTTTTCAGTCAAAAATAGGGTTAGATGAAGATTGGTGCATTTTGGATTTTGCAGTTAATTTAAAATCAAAATATAATATATATTGTGTGTACCAGAAAAGATTGAATCAACTAATTAACTCTATGTTTGGGAATATATTTTAAAACTTCGAAATTAGAATTAAAAGCATATATATTTTTAAATTTATAAAAATTAAAACTTAATTAAAATTTGACGCTTAAATTTTCCATCCTAGATTTGAACAACATTATTCATTTGAGTGGTTTCCTAATGATCTTTATTAGTGTGCATCATAGTTTTGATTACTTCGACTAAGACGGTGAAAAAACAAATCTGACTGTTGTTAATTAATGAGATGGTCATAGGTTGAGTTTTCATACCATACTTATACCAATTCAAATCTACGAAGAATGATTGTATGGCACCTGCGCTTGTTAATTAATCGATATCATGCTGATTTCAAATGACAATGAATATTATTTGGATTATTTATTTGTATGTTATATACATGGTATTGGTATCAAACTAATTCTCTAAGTTACACTATAAACATGGTGCATTCAATTATTTTATTTTTTGTTTTTACCAAAAACAAAATCAGTTCAAACTAATTTTAAATTTATATATCCATTTTGAAATAAAAGAACAATATGGTGTAACAAAAAAGATGGGTTGCCATAAAAAGTAGTAATAAATACTTATTTATTTTTAAAATATAAGAGCATTTTGCATGAACCATTTTGATAATTTTACCGACTGTTTTCTAACCTGTATTCAAGAAACCTTGTGAACTATAAAATAAAGAATAAGATACATTGACACTCCATGTATATAATTATAATAATATTCACCACTCTTTTAGTTTTTTAAGGAACAAACAGTATTTCTCTAGTCCACAATATGTAACATTCACTATCTCTGGTGGTTGGCCAACTAATATTTAATTTTTTTTAATATAATATCCAATACACTCTTCAAATTATATTTTTTAATATTTCCACTAAATATAAATTTGTATATTATAATTTTCACTTAACTTGATCTAATTAATTAAATTATGAACATGTGCAATAAATAACATAAATGTCAAAAAATAACAAATATTCACTTTATCAAGAAAATAAAGTCATACACTTTTTGCTAATTAAATTCCTCAAAGATTAAAATTTACGTAATATACATTCAAATATTTTTTTTTTTGTAATTAAAAAGTACAATTTTAATACCCTTAAAAAGTTATTAAAAGAAAAATCTTTTTACAAGATAGAGGTAGTAATAAATATTATTATATATTTTTTTTATTCAACATTGCACAAAAACAACATCAACTGTATACTAAAAAATGTAATCAAAATCATAAGATCCAAATTTTGACATATACTCAAGAAAATTTAACATATAAAAATCATAATATGAAACTAAGAATTCAAATAATATTTTTTGTTGTTAAACACCAAAAACTAAACTATCAACATACTCAATTACTCTAATTAGAACAACTCCGTTAATAATTAATAATTTAATTTAAAATTCTTAATATTTGTATCACTTATCCAAAAATGTGTTACTTAAACTAAATGAGTTTTTTTTTTGTAATTTACCAAAAATTTGAATGAAATAATCTTAATTACAAATAAAACTATAATTAAAATATATTGTTTTAAAAAAGGATAATTAAATATATATATATATATATATTATTAATGAATTAAAATTTAATAACATACAAAAGTAAAATGTATATATATACGTAACTTTATCTATTTAGTTACCCTAAAAACTCGTAAAGATACTAACTAAGTAACTATTACTTAAAAATTTAGAGAGAAGTGAGTCTTATTATAGTTGTCTACTGTAGTTTACTCTCAAATAAAATTAAGCCTTCGAAACACAATACCTTTAAACTAATATGTCATTTCATATTCCCAAAAACAGTAATATGTCCCAAGTGAAAAGAGGTATTCAAAAAGGCATTCAAGGAAATTGACCAACAGGTTAACGAATCCTAACGTGTTTCCATCTTGATCAGCAAATACATGTTCACTTCCAGACTCAGATGAATTGCTCCCTCCATGATTACTGAAACTAAGTGTGTATCTAACTGAACTCTGTATGTCAAGGATCCTCCTAATGACATGGTTGAATTTCACAGATCATATTAACTGTTATTAAAATCAGCGGTAAAAATCTGTGAAAATAGTAGCAAAAGAAAAGAATTAATCTGGACAAAACAAGACTAGAAAGGTGCCATTTTCAATCCGTAGGTGCTATATTATACCACTGCCCTCATACCCGATCTTGCAGCCTCGCGCTTCATCTCAGCAGCTTTACCACTGCCTCGGAAATACATATAAACTTGCTGCACACCAGGAAGAACAAAGAGGCTCATAAAAAACTAGAAAACACAAATACTGCATGTCACAAAGGAGCAGGGGATGAAAACATGAACAACTAAATAGTCTGGATTCTACCTGAATAACCCAGATGCTGATCAATGATTCAAGGGAAAAAAATCCAAATCCAATAAAGTAAAAAATCTGCAAGTGAAAACAAGTGTCAGTAACCTGAGCTTCTACCTCTTCAACAAGTCATCTAAATTTAACAGCAGTATTCATTCCTTCTGCTTAATATGTTTCTATCAGTTGGAACCAGTAATTATTCACCAAAACCAAATTTGATAGACTACCATAAATTTAAGAAAATGGTTTAAGCGACAATATAACTAAATGAACTAGAAACTTCAGATGGTCCAGTGATATCAATAAACTTTACAATGAAAACTATCTGCAATTTTAGTGATACTTAAATACTTCTTTATTTGATAAATAAATAATAATAAATAAATAAAAAAGCTGTCCTTCATTACTATCCAACCATATTCATAAATTTACTTACCCCAACCAGAGCATGACCACTTAAGACGTCAATTGCTGGTAAGATTCCTCTGTTACAGATGAAGAACACCATAGTTAATAATCAGTTAGACGACGCAACCCGGTAAAAATCACTACTCTTAACAGAAGAGGTTTCTGGATGAATTGCTTTCGCTTCTTATATCTCCTAATTTAGCAAGGAAAGTGTGACGAAAATAATTACACTGATCCCTCTAGAGAACATGTATGACAAAGATAACCTACGTGAGAGATTTCCCCTTAAAAATAATTGGAGGAGCAACTGCCGAAAAGACACAGAAGGCAATGTGAAACTGCATGGAGAAACAAAAAGTAGTGAGGCCTCCAAAGGATTTTGAAGGTAGTAAGGAAGCTAATATAAAAGCAGAAAAGTGCTTACCACATAAGACAAGAAAAACCAACCAAACCTCAGAGCACTATCAGTCCTGTAAAAACATTGCACACAAAATTGTATAAGGATCTGTCAAAAAATCCTGATTAAAGAACACAGGTTATAAAGTAAATTAAATATTTTTTTATCTGTAATAAAACAAAGAATAAGTAACAAAATTAATGAAATCTGTGGATGAGAACGAGCTTCCACATTTCAGATACGCATAGCATGAAGAGGTTATCCTAGTGCTAAGAAGAATATATATTTCAAGTCCCACAAAAGGTTCTCATGGTTTAATGTTCATTGTAATGACATGTAAACTTTTCTTATACGTCCAAATGTTGGGAATCATCCACAAAAAGAACTACTACAACTGAGTTTTTATTAGGAGGTCCAGGTCTTCCAACTAGAAAAAGGACCTTCCTATACATTTTCGACACGTGTACAATAATTGTTTTTTGTAACCAATAGCCCATAACATGTGGGGGTCAGTTTGTATTAATATGTATGGTTCATTACACGTGTCGAAAATGTATAGGGAGGTCCTTGAAAGACCTGGACCTCCTAATAAAAACTCCAACTCTCAGACCCATAAATTCAATTCTACAGTCCCTGAAAATGAAGAGGAACCCTTGCGTATCACTCTTTCCCAGACACAGATATAAAGTCAAAAGAAAGAGCGTAACATGCAGGATATATCATCATTAGGACCATCAAACTTATGTCATCGATTAATTAAATGGATCAAGGATTAATACCTCATAGCCCGATAAAGAGGACGATACCAAAACACATAAGATCCTGGAACCCCTGATATGACGTAGATAATGGCCAGAAGCCAGATTGTCGGACCTATAACGAAGCAGAAATTGGAAATAGTATTCAAGATAGTTCTATATCACAAACAGGGTGTAAGAAACTATATAGCAAAGTTCGAAACCAACCTTCCCCGTTGATCCATGCAACAGTAACCGCTATGAAATTCCATAGAAGGCACACTGTCAAACCTGAATACATAATGGTTTTTAAAATCTAAACTCACCCCGTATTGGTTGTGTACAAAAATCTATTTGTAAGCAGAAATAAAACATTATGACCCAAAAGTTTCACCTTAACCCAGCTTAATAAATGAAAACCAGACCCTATTTGAGTTACAACTAAAATATCCCACCAGACAAAGCATGATTCTACTTAATCCTCCCACACAAAAAGAAAAAGAAAAAGATAAAAAAACATGATTCTCATGATCTGCCCAAAAGATAAGAAAGAATATACATCATCAGCCCAAAAGATAGCAGGTGACGCTCAACTGGTCAAGTTTTCACTTCTAAACTAATTTCTCGATGTCACTATTTATGGGATGTAAGCCTTCTCTGTTACGAGGTGGGCAATGGAGTGTGAAAATCAAGCATACTAGCATAGGTTCTAGGGGTACAGTGGTACACTAACGGCTAATATAACACCTTTGAACCTCCACGAGCAATAACTCAAAACATTATCAATCGGAGTAAGAATTGCAAAGCATTTAAATTATCTGTAAACAAGTACCAGTTTCATTTTGAGCTAGGTTTAATAGAAAGATCTAAATTAACATTACCCAACCATGTTGTAAACGCAACATACTGCAACTTCTGTAAATGGATTGGAATCTCATTTGCAATATCATGATGAATGATGGGAAAAAATGGAGGCCAATTTTTCTCCTCAATAACAATTCCAGCTGCCATAAGAATAGGAAAAGATATTTCACATTACAAAATATTTCAAAATTCTACCTAAGTTTGTTAGCTTTTAAAATCAATTTTGAATTTTTTAAGTCAAGTTGAGACATTTTCAAATTCAAAATTGATGTGATTCATTTAAATTTTGAAAATAATAATTTTTTATTTGGTGGTACTTTCACTACTTTGTAGATAGTTTACTTTAAAACTGAATGGTTTCACATCAATTTATATTTGAATATGATCTTTTATTTTTGAATGGATAATAGAAAATATAACTACCTCGTGATATAGCATCCTCCTTTCTTTTCAAATCCTGCACAGCATTAGATAAACATGATAAACATTATGAATGAATGTCTGAAGGTCAGGTGACTACAAAATGTCAAGTTTATTATTGAGCGCATTTAATGCGTCAAATGGAGAGTAAGGTTTGCCTTCAGGCCATCCTCAAGAAAAAGTAAATGAATTTTTTTGAATTTTCTTTTCCTAGGAACTATGATTTTCTCCTGCATGTATTTACAATTGGCTGCATTTCTACTAAACATTTACGTGTCAAGTGAGACTCATATTCAAAAGCTAACCTGAATCAGTATCAAGCACTGTACCAGTCTACCAGAAGTTCAATGCCTTCACTATTTGATGTTAAACCATGGTGCGAAACTACCAGGCAGGAATAAAACAAATAAGTACCTGTTCCCTCTTTTTCAGTTCAGCCTCTTTTGCTTGGAGTTCCTTCTCCTTCTTACTCAAATCCTACATTTGAAAAACGAACCTTTCCTTTACACAGAATAAATGTATCACAAACTTTACCATGTCAGTGATAATTTAAAGATTTTGACGTACCTTAGAACTATCAAGAGGAATATCAACTGTTGCACCACGATTGTAGTCAGCAGGTTCAGGAGGAAGTGGTGAAAGCTTTGAGTTTGTTGGGGGAGCACTTCCAGGATTCTGCAGACTCAACAAAAACAATATTTTATAAAGCCGAAGCATCAGCAATATTCTAATAAGCAGATCATTTATATTAAGTGTCAAAAGCAAAATAAGATTCTGCCAATAAAGTTCTCATCAAGAAGAAGATAAACAAATGAAAGCAAAAACACATGCTTGAACTGACCCGACCCTGTAGAAGGTATCATGAGACAGACCTATGCCCCTCGCTTTCTAAAATCCAAGCTATCATAGTGCAACAATGGCTTCACATGATTGTAACAAATTATATTTTGATCCTGTAAAACTATTAGCAATTTGCTAAACTAGGGGGAGCGTCAACATTGCATAGACAATAACTTCACAACGAGGCTCAAGCATAAACAAAAGAAACTATGAACAGCTTCAAGATACTATAGTATAAACTTATGCAACCAATATTCATTTTATCTGTATTGTTCTACCATTTGAAGGAAAAAGGAACCCAATAAAAAAAATTGTATAAAGCGTATAGCTTTGATTCTAATTTGGCACTCATATAAGATACCGACTCAATATGAACTCCTTGAACATCTCTTGAAAATAACATTTTATAAGGAATATATATAGCCTTAGAAGAATGAGCAAAGATGAATTTACTGTCATATGAAATTCACCACCACCATAATTTTATTGACTGGACTCTCTCTCACTACAAGAAAAATGCCTACAGAAAGTATGGATGAATCAAAGGTTGTATTCCAAACCATTCTGCAAAAACACAATATAGAATCATTTCTCTTAGCAAAATATATCAATAATACCTAACAAATCAGTAATACGCAGAATAAATACCTAACAAATGAAATACATAGCCTTAATCGAAAACACATCAGAATAAGAAGCAACCAAATAAAACAATATATCTGGCAATTCATACACACATTTGAAAACATTTATAAGAAAAACCGATAAAAATCATATAAAAGATACATTCAAACAAACATATTCATTGACAAGAAAAGAACAGGCAAAATTGATATTGAAAATCCATAAACAGACAGAATCACCGGATCAGAACAAGGATTACCGCGTAGCCTAATCTTATAGGTAGGTAAAATTATGAGAAGAAGCAACATCAATTTTATTCAAAAATATAAGCATTTATGAAATTACCGCAAATGGGTTAACTTCTTCATCGTCGAAAGGATTGGATTCGTTACGAGCAGCCATGAGAGATGATCGGACAGAGAATGCGCTCTTCAATGAAAAAACATATATAGATCTGAGAATTGTGAAAGTGGAAGGAAGGGGAGGGGAGGGGGGGTTTTGTATCTCTATTCGATTTTCGGAGTGGCTGTTTGTTTCCCTGGAAAATTGAAAGCAACGGAAAGGGAAAAAAATATGAAGTTAACAAACAGTTCGCGGGCGAGGGAGATTTAGATGGTTTATATAGTTTGTTGTATTCTGTTCATCAACTCATTGAGTCATATTTGGTGACTCGGTTACACGATTGCATGCGGGCATTCGGCAATACAATTTGGCTTTGCTTCCATTATTTCTTGTGTCTTTTTATTCTCTTTTATGGATCGAGTTTTTATTTTTATTTTTATTTTTATAAGCAAACAATGGAAATAATAAAATTAGAAAGAAAAATTATGTCATTGATCAACCGACTAATGCGCACTTTGCAATATAAGCAAAAAAATAAATAAATACTCCCTCTGTTCTAATTTATAAGATTATTATTGACTATTTAAAAATTATTCATACATTTTTAAGTTCAAAATTGACATGAATTCATTTATTTTATGTCAATACAATTATGAATATCATAAACTTTTTAAAAAAATATTACTGGTTGTAAGATTTATTATTTCTAAAACTTAAATTATTTATGTTACTTTTAAATTTAAAAATATTTTAAATTAATTTTTACAAAGTCAATTCAACAGTGATCTTATAATTCGAGTATAATGAATTGAGCTAATTAGGTGACTTTTATCATAATCTGTCTAGTTATTTCTATTAAAATTTTAAGCATCACATTGTATAGACCGCTACTTTTAGCTTTTATATAATTATTAGGCTATTTCTAATCTGCTAAACTATAAGAAGTTAGTATTTTAAAAACATAAAATAAAATATAAAAAAAAAAGTTAACGAATTACTTTTTTAAGTTTTAACGGATTACAAATAAAAAATATAATATAACACATTTATATATAATCACGTTCACGTCAAAGTAAAATGTGCATGATGATGAGAGATTATATAAACTTTGGTTTTTCATGGGTGTGATTATCGCCTAAATGATCTTCTCCAATTAAAACCTATTGCATATATAAGAAATCTTTAAAGCTTACTTTAGCATACAATTACATCATCACACCTAAAAGAAAACAAGGGGTATGCGCAAAATATACAATGTTATCCTCTTCGGGATATAAATATAAGGAAAAAAAAAGTCGCCTGGGCGAGAAAATCTTACCTCGCTCGATTAGAATTTTGAATTAACTGAGAAAAAGAGAAATTTATAAAAAGTACGGGAAATGGTTGAAAATTTGTAAAGGGAAGAAGAATGAGTAGACAATTACCAAGATAACACGTGGAAGAACTCTAGAGAGCCTTCTTGTATCTTGAAATGTCAAAAAATCAAAAGTCCCTTGTATTAGAATGAAGAGTGTATTTATAGGGCCTCTTGGTAAGTGATCATATATCTAACACATGTCTAAGTTATGTGCCTGATATGTGACCTCGGGTGAAATTTTATAAATACCTTTAGTTGCCCAAAGTGATACCCAAATCGTCACGTCCTTCTATCCGCCAAACCAAATTCCTCAACCATTTCTCACTATGAGTTGTCTCCATAAGCCTTCTGTCATGGGACTTATAGAGGCTTCTCTCTAGTCATCATTCTTTAAGACCTTGTTGCTCAATTCACATTGGTTCAGACTTCTTTCTTCATTCAAACACTATATGACCTCAATTCATCGTCGGCAAACACTATATGACCTGAATTCATCGTCGAAATGCTTCAAAGGACCTTGACAAGGCCCTAGGGTGGCCAAGCCCTAGAGGGCCAAACCTTGGGGGCAGGATCGAACCCTAAGGAGGTGAAACCTATGGTGGCCAAACCCTAAGTTCATGCCTTATTCGATATCTTTTATTCGTCTTGGCTTTTCTTATTTAGTTTTCATTTTTTTTGTGATTCTTAATCTTATAAGAAGCTTCTCTTATCATGGAGGATTCAAGGAAAATCATTCATAGATTCTCATGAGTTTTCTTGTCTCTTTTCATAGTTTCAAGCTTATTATTCCATCATTGCACCGCTCATGCCTCGTCCGGCATGACATTCAACATTATGAAAAGGTGTGCCCCTTAAGAGATCAACCCTTAAGATGGCCAAACCCTAAAGTGACTAAGGGGTCACCCCGATTTTCTTGTTCTTCTTCCGTTCGTTTCCTTAATTTTGTCCTTGTTTCATTCTGGTAGTTCAAATCAAGAAAATTATTGCCGAAATTAATTACAAGGTGGGACCACCTAGGAGTGGCTGAACCCTAGATGTTTCCCCCTTTCGTTCATTTATTGTCCGTTTTGTTTATTTATTTTTGACTTTTTTATTTTTTTTTCATTCAATTCTTTAGATCAAATGTAAATCCTAATTTATACTTGAGCCCAGACAGTAAAGAGCTTTTATACTCAAAACCTAAACATAATCATCCATGAATAAGCATAGAATGCTCTACATTGTTAGCACGGATTCAATACATGGTTGGAATTATTTTTGCAAGTAATAGAATTATCATTAACCATATAAAGATGAATTCAATTCTAGTAATCACGAACATCCACCTTGAAAAAATTTCGTTATCAGGAATTAATAACAATTTTATACAATAATTGGGGTTAATTCACATTAGAGGGTTACATGAATGGTAAAAACTAAAAACGATTACAAACAATTGAACAGAAAAATTATGCAGACTTGACTACCAAAAGTTTCTGGATTAACTAAATAACATTCCTTTCCTTGTAGGCACGCGCACGCCCCTTCAAAGATGACCTGTTGGCTGCTACGAGAGTTAGCGGGGCGTCTAAAGCCTGTTTTCAACTGTTGTAGATTGGGTTAATTTTCAGCAAATCATAATTCTGCAGATTTACTATCATGAGCTGAATTTTTATGCCTAGTTAAGTCACTCCCTCCTAACAAGTTGTATGAGGTCCTGAACAACTTCAGACATTGGTGGTCTGAATTCTGGCTCCGGCTGCAGTATAACTCACCGTTAGAACAAAAAACAAAAAACAACACAAAAGAATGAGAACCCTATTTGCATGGTACTTTACAGGAATAAAGAAATTAAACACAAGATCATTCAATATGTTCACACCTAACCAAGATTAAACTAGGCCGAGTTTTAGATTAAACTAGGCCGAGTTTTCTGTCTGTTGCAGCTCTATTGGCATAAAATAATATTTTTTGGCGTTTACAGAGCAGATGCCCCATACTAGTTGAAGATCTATATGGGATTAAGTTAAATATCCGCAGTCCCTTATCACTAAGAAGTTAGTGACTGAATAAATGCCAAATAAAATTGCAAATGAAATAATATTTGAATTCCAAAAATTTCACATTTGACATTATTATGTCTCCACCTACAGGAAGACCAGCTAAGCCTAAACTATGAACCCTGCAGTACTCAACCTGTTGAAGATCATACAGCTAAACACAAGGAATGATTTCACACATTTATAAAGAAACTCACCTGAACACACCGCGATATGATGTCGGCAAAATGTGATAATGATTTTACAGGGTATTCCCCGTCTAGTGAAGGATCAACCATCCTTGACAATGCATCAATATCATGAAGCTGAGGGATTGCCCATCTCACGAGAAACTGCTCTGCACGAATCCGTGTCCTAAACACGATTTGAAGATAAGACTGGTGCAAAAAGAAGCATAACATCAGATATCCTATGCAGCTTAACTCATAGCTTTTACCTGTCATATGACTTTCTGCCTGTCAAGAGTTCCAACATCACCACTCCAAAACTGTATACATCACTCATGAAAGTATATATCCCCGACTCAAATTCTGGGGCACCATAACCATAAGCTGAAAGGAGTTGTCCTGACAACTGAGCGGGAACAAAACAAAATTAGACTATAGCATCTATGTGCTCAATGGTTCAGATTACTAGTTACTTGTGTAAGGCATAAAATGGAGAAAGGAATCCCAACTTCCAGGAATTAAACAAGCCGCCACTTTCTGCAGTATAAATATCTATAATGGATATGTAGAATTAAGTTAATAGCACAAACAGCACACTACTTGATATAACTGTTGCAAGTCTGAAAAGCTTTGTTACTAATAATCATAAAAAGTTCCCTTTTTGTCATTACCTCCTGCTTTATGAAAAATGCATTTCAATTTCTTTATTGAATTACAACCGTCCTCGGAAAAGGGTTGCTCAGTAGTATTAATCAGCATTCAGCACCGTAGCCAACAAATGAGTGAATTCAATAAAGTCATATGTAGCGACGTAAAATTGATAATTATAATGAATTCCCCAAACCATTGTGACCCTGTCTACATTGTCCTCAGCTTGTTGAAAATGTGCCTCTATTCTACATGTTTGAGAACCTTCTAAGCTCAAATTTCATGCATTAGAAGCATTATTAAGGTAAAAGATAATCGAGAAAAGATGTACTGATGCCTGACAGGGACAGCCACACTGACTTCTTTAAGTACCATTTTCACAAACCAAATTTTCACCAGTGCAGGCTGCTTGCTTTTTGGTACAAGACTTACGACCAATCAAACTTTTCTGTTTCACTCAGTAAAACCAATCCTAACTAACAACAACAGAATATATCACCTCCGTAAATTACAAGAAAACTCTGGACCGTTTGACGGAGAGCTAAGAAAGCTTGGCCAAACCGGCATCCATCCCTACTGACCTATGTGATTAAAAACTAGTATTCATGGATGTTGGAAACAGAGATAAAGTTAACATAATTGTGATACCCCATAGTCCCACATGGGTATTTACTAGCGTGTGGCCATTTAAGGTTCAATAGTCACTACAATGATAGGTACGTTTTTTGATCAAGTCCTGTGGTTGGCTAATGAACCTAGGTACTTCTGGCCAAGTGTTTTTGGGCCTGGGACGTTACAAATAGTTATGTATTTATTATGTTATTGTAGGTCAGTGTTATTGCCTATTGGGTCCGGGGCGTTATAATAATCTTGCTGCATAACTACATAAGGAGCAAGGAAAGCTCCATACCGTAATGAGCATGTCTATAAAGTGAGAATAAATTATTTGCAAATTGCCTGTAAAACTATTAGTTTACAGCATCTTATCACAGCATGCCAACAAAGATTGTTCCCAAGGAAATTGATTGCATTAATAAATTTAATCATATAATACATTATCGTTTCCTAACCAAGTTATATATGTTAACGCAGTTAAGCTCCTTGTTTTTCTGCAACTAATTTGAGTGGCATGCTGCGCTAGAATGCTATAAACTAATAATTATACAAGCAATCCATACATAATTTATTTTTCTTTAAATTATAAACCAAATACCACCCAACAAAATGACCACAAAGGCTAACCTACTACACCTCATTGACTAAGCCATTCATATGATGCGCCCACAAGTATGGCATGACGCACTCAGGATAACTCCTTGGCTGGCATCTTGAGGCATATATCCACAATTCTCGCAGCCATCTAAAATAAAATACATAAAATGAGAACAAATAATATATCTGTTCTTAAAAGATGCTTACCCTAATATACTTCATCCAAATAATAATACTATTACACGCAATATTCTATCAGTACTATACCAAGTCTCTTGTCCTTTACCATGAACTAAGCCTCATCTTCATTTGTCATGTCAGCAACACTCGAGGAAATGGCTCAGTCCATTGTCAAGAAAATCTCTTCACGTTTCAATTATGTGACACTACTCAATACCAGAACATATGCAGAACTAATATAGTTGAAGCTATTAAGAAATTAATAGATAAAAAATCTATTAAAAAATGATTTACCTGACTTACAGAGCCTGATGATATGAAAGGCGCCAAACCACAATCCGAGACATGCACAGCAAGCTCATCATCAAGGAGAACATTGGCAGATTTGAAGTTTCTATGAATAATAGGTGGTTCACAGAACTCATGCAGATACCTTCATACATAAAACAAAAGAGAAATGTTCAAACCTGGAATGATGGATGTTACAGGATAATTCTTATGCAAGGGTAGGAACACAGAAATCTCCAGGCCCAAAATAAAATAAAATTTCCAAAACAAGGAAAAGAAGCATAGACCGAGACAGCCTTCTTTTCTATTTCTTAATACAATCTCTTTACCTTTTTTTAAAATTATTTCTGAAAATAGTCTTTTCCCCACATTCTGTATTTATTTATGAATCCAATCAATATTACCGTTTTCATTTTGTCCCCCTTCTTTGATAAGTCTAATATTCAATAATTTATCAACAGTGGATACCTTCCCCTGCTCCGGACAGACCCCAATTTCTGTACTTGTTTCTGAATCCAATCTTCTAATATTATCGGTATAATTTTTCTTCTTTCTTTGATAAGTCTAATATTCAATAACTTGTGCAACAGTGGATACTCTCCCGCTAGTGTCCAAACCCTGGTATAGATCATAGACCAAGACTGACCAATGTAATAGATCAAAGAAATTTTAACTACTTTCAAATCCAATCTGTAATATCCATAGTTGTCACGGCGCCACGACGAGGCGTGGCGGTAGCCGACCGCCAGGACGCCTAGGCAACCGTCATGGCGTCCGTATGGCGACAAGTCATTTACAATGTGCAATTTATATATTATTTATTTTACTTCACAAGTATATTAAACAATAAAATTTTAACCCAAAACATAACACTATAGAATACCATTAAAAGCACAATTATATAAGTACTTAGCATTAAAAGCACAATTATATAAATACTTAGCATTTAGCAATAACAAATCATTCATCAAAATATTACCTATTTTTATTTTTACTTTTGAATGTATTACTTTTGGTCCATAAGTATATAAACAATACCCATTTTTCACTGTCCAAAATGTAACCACCCAAGTTAAAAAAATAAAAACACACGTAGGTCATTTCATTTACCAAGACTTCCAAATAATGTCAAAATATGTCTCGGTTCCAAAAAGATTAAGAAAGAATTATTTAGTACTCATTTCATATTATTTAATACTTATTCATATGACAAGTTCAGTTCTATGCATGTGTAAATTTTGCAAATTTTAATTAAAGATAAACACTACCCATTGTCCAAAACAACATATTTTAATTAAAGATAAACAATACCCAACTTCACTGGTTCACATAATCAGTCAAAGGGGTTGGTCTGGGTAAGAGAGCTATTTAAGTGCAATAGCCAGTGACCAAGCATCAAATCCCCAACAAGAATATTCATCAAGCATATTCATCCAAATCCCAAACAGAGGACGAAAGAAAGAAAAGTACCAAGGAAAAGGAAACAACCCTGTGTGAGAATGGAAAGAAGTTTGTCGATGATGAGTAAAGAAGAAGAAGAAGTCACCTGTGATGAGTAAAGAAGAAGAAGAAGAAGAAATTGTCTGCGATGGGGCTGTGAGGGATCTGCGATGATCGAGGGAGTTGAACTCCAAAGAAGTCGCGAAGGAGGCACTAAGTCGATCGATCTTTTTGTTTTAGGTTTTCTATTTTTCCCCTTCACCCTTTGTTTTAATTAATGGGTCAATGGGTCATGCCCATGGGTTATGGGTAAATGGTTTAAAACTTAACTTGGGCCAAAGCTGCTAAGCAGGGGCGGATCTAGCCCCTTAGTTCAGTGGAGTCAATTTCTTTAAACAAAATCTACAAAGAAATAAAATGCAATAAAATAAAGGCAAAAAAGGATGTGAGAGACATGACAAATAATTATGTGAGCTATCATATAAAACCGATGTCGTTTTATGTAGAATACACTTTTTCCCATGTTATGTACAAAATGTTGTTTTATAATTTTTCAAAACATTGTTATTATAAGAGACACCTCGCGCAATAACGTGAGGTGTCCCTCACCTCCTGTGCCCTCTAAAATAAATTACAAAACTAAATAATATTGCTAAAATATTATTTATAATAACATTTTTTGAAACTTCATTGTTTGAAACTGTTGCAATGATAACCTCATTTCAATAGTTGCAAAAATATTATGTTCAATGTAAGTTACTAAACAATATAAAAGAGTGGAGTATTGGTGTTAGTAGAAATTTGAGACATTTAATAGTCTTTTAGTCTAAATTTTTTATTTTCACTAAATACCTTATAAAATTAAAAACAAATAAAAAAATTGACACCTGAAAATTCAGTGGAGTCAATTGACCCCTTTGCCTCTAAGGCTAGATCCGCCCAAGCTGCTAAGGCGCACGCCTTAGCAGCTATTCCTTATGTCGACCCTCACCATGCCCTTCTCTCCATCGCCTAGACGCCATGGTGACGCTGTGACAATTATGGTAATATCTAGTGACTGATAGAATAGGAAAGATATGGCTCATGAGAAAGCTCCCATCTATCATGACATTTTTATCTACTTTTAACTGTGCTTATATTCCTACTTTCTTAAAAAGTAGACCTAAATTTAGAAACTAAAAGCACAATATTGAGTATGGTGCTACAGAAACAATTAGGAAATTAGACAGATATCTAAGTAAGAAAATTAAAGGAATGAGTCTTTACAGGTGTACTAACGTCTATATCAAAGTTTTTTCCTTCTCTTTTTGTTTTTTCTCTCACCGTGCAAAGCACTATGGAATACCCAACATACTTCCGAGCAGATAGTGATCAAGTTTAAAATCTAAGGCCTTAGTCCATTGATATATGGTGATGTTAACAAAGTGGGTTAAAATTAGAACTGAGTGCTTCACTTACTCTAAGGCTCTTGCAGCTCCAAGTGCCATCCTGATGCGGGTATTCCATGAAATTTTCTTCTCATCATCATTGTGTAGTGCATCCTGCAGTGTCCCATTACTGCAATACTCATAAATTAGAAGCCTTTGGCCATGCTCTGCGCAGTAACCCATGAGCTCAACAACATTAGCATGACGAATTTTATCAATACTGTTTACCAGGTCAAGAAACTCATCATCCCTCTGCTGACTGGAAACCCTTTTGTCCAGCTTCTTGACAGCAAGTAACTGCAGACGCATCCAAACAACATAAAATATGAGAAATGAAGCATTTTTATGCGTATTATGTGGATCCAAAGACTGCTTTTGACACAAGCTGACACCAGTATATATGCACAAAAGCAAGTGAACTTATATTTTGGGAAGGAGTGAGTAAATATGTTGTAAATGTTAGGACATCATTCATGTCCTTTAATAAAAGATAACATATCCAAGTATCAAAGACTGATGAACAGGACAACCGTGTTTATGCTTTGGAAAATAACTGAACACATCAGATCTCAACTAAAAAAACGAGAGAACATCCTCCCCCCCCCCCCAACAAAAAATATACAACAAGAAGATAACATGTGTGCATGTGCGAGCGAGAGAGAGGGAAGGAGTTAAGGTAAAAGATAAGTTCTTCCGAGTGCCATGTATAACTAATAACTTTTTTAGAGTTTGATGAGATGTAAAACTTTAAGAAACTTACTTCGCCACTTCAAGAAAAAAGAACTAAGAAAATTAGGGTATTGGTCTAGCAAAGTGCACCAGAAAGGTAGAGAAACAAGAGTTAACATACACCAGAATTACTAAAAACCTTACTAAACTTCAAAACATTACAATGAAGATAAGATGAAGGATTTTAGAAAAAATTGCTTTCTGCCTTCGCCAAAGAGTTTGTACGTGACAACGAAAAATGTTAGTCAGGTAAAGACTGTCATAACAGGATATGGTTCATTCAGTTTGAAATGAATATGCTGTGTGCCCAAAACGATGCAACTAATTCCTAGTTTTGGTTCTATGTTAACTGCATAATTACCAGGGAAAAAATAATTTTTGGCTAATTTCACAGTTCTAAAAATAATATAATGCATTAATTTGGTTAACCACATGTATATAACACACATAGATCGCTAGTTATAGCAAGAGGTCCACACAAGAGGGCCAATTAAAGCATTCAGCAGCTGATAAGAGTAAATAGGGAATACCTTGACAACTGCTACCTCAAAATGGGGGTGGGGGGGGGGGGGATCTACGCCAATAAACCGTCAAAGGTAGTAGGAAACCATAAGAAAAATCCTTGGGTTGTATATATCCCATACTGAAGCTATTTAATCACTAGTGTACCTTTCCATCCGGAAGCTGTGCCCTATAAACATTTCCCAGCATTCCTCCTCCAATGAGGTTTTCTTGAGAAAAGCTATTCGTATATTGCTGAAGAGATGCAATTGTGCAAGACTTTACGGAAGTTGGAGGAAGAGGTTTGGCGGTAGACTTCATAGGAATTACATCAGCTGGCACATTTGGTTTTACAATGACCTTCTCAAAAGGCAGATGTGGCAGGGGTGGAGGAGGTGGTGGTGGCAGAGTGGACGGTGGTGGCGGCAGGGGTGGTGGTACCATTGAACCAATATCAAATCTAGTCATGTCTATCTCATGATCCTCAGGCTTTGGTTTTGAACTCATTCTTTGGACATTTAGCTCCTCCTTTCTTGGCATTGGAACCAAACCCATTGCTCTTGGTACTGTTTGATGCTCTTCCTTTGATTTCACTACTGCCACCTTTGGTACTGATAAATGAATTCAAGACATACACTGGTTATGGATTAATAAAACCTCAAATAAATAAATAAATCTTACAACCAACAGTAACAGTCTAATAAAATTATAATACCTTTCTCTATTTGGTCCACCGGTTGGACCAAGGATCCATTGTCTCTAAGATTCTCTCTGTTTCCCATGTATGGAGCTATTTCATGCCGCTTGGGAATTCTGTCAGCGCCATGCATTCCTTGGCAGCACCTTGGGATGAAAAGCATGAGTACTAACACCAAAATTACAAAAAATAACACCGCTGCAATTGATATCCAGACTATTTTTTTGGTAGATGAAGTTTTCTTTGTTCTATTAGAATTTGAGTCCTCTGTTGTGGATGGTCCATCAGCCGGTTTACCGGTCTGTTTCCCTGGTGTTTGGCCAGAAGTCGGTACCCCAAAGAATGGTGGAGCAGGTGGCCGCGTTGATGGTGATGTGGGTGGAGGTATTGGAACAACACTATTGTTGAATGGATTCCCATCTGCTCTGCAAGATAGAAATATATGTTACAGAAAAAGCCCCAACAATATTTCACTGCAAACACTCAGCTCGTTGAAAAATCGGATATAAAAGATAAAGTTATATCATAACATTAAAATCTACATTAGCACTCTTAGTTGTCCCATTTTAAGCCTTTAGAACTCCAGAAACCCATATAGGACACATCTCACCAATGCTATGCTGCATCTAGAACCAGGCAACAGTTGCAGTTTTGATTAACAGGTGAGTTGAGACTAATGAAAGATTCTGTGTGAAATGCCAGCTTTTATACAATACTATGTGTCCATTGAAAAGCCTTCATGGCTTGACAGTTTCCCTTTCTTACATGAAATTATAGATGGTTTAAACTGTTTACAAAACACAACTTTCTTGGGTCTCAATCTAAAAATCTTTTCCAGACTGTTCACATTCGTTGGTAAAGTAAAATGAAGAAAGACAATCCCTATTTACATTTGAATATAATTCTTTCCAATACAATCACCATAGTCAACAAGAAAAAACAATGATGTTTGAGTCTAGAAAGTTTAAAATCTTGTTGACAGCTTACACAGGAAACCAACCTAGTTATGCAGCCATTTTCTATGCAAAATAATGCGGATTTTCATTCTAAATTGTGATTGTTATTCGTCTTTTTTATAAGCCAGTCTAAATTATAAGATTACTCAGCTAAATAGTATCCTATCACAAAAGTAACTCAATCGAAAAGTACTCGTGGTAATTTTGTGTTCAACACGTGCCTATCTACCAACATCCTTATAAAAAATTTAGGAGGTAATTTATCAAAAATAAAAATTCAGCAGGTAGAGAAAAAGAAAACAGAAGAAAAGGGGGAAAATAAATATAAAACGGAGGTACTAAGAAATACATGGAGTGACAATATTGAAAGAGAGATCTGACAATAAATCAACACAAAAACTTATTACCACATTCAATGAATCTACAATTGACGTGATATTCTACAGGGTCCTACAACATAATTTCCCCTCATGAAAAGTCTCCATAGTCGCACCAATACGTTGCATAATTTTTGAGATCTTGTTTAAAGGAACCTCTCAGCATTTTTCAATTTCATATTTGAGGAAATATGGAAAAATGCGGTGGAAATTTCATCTCATCAAAAAAAATAAAAAATAAAAAATCATTTAACTGTAAATTCAAGATAATTGCCTGCTAGCTTTCTTTAACTCTTTGTTTCTCTTTAATTATTTGACATAAAAAAATCCAAGTCAATATAAACATTTTAAAGTTTTGTGAGTTCTACAGAATAATTATTTAGCAGTGACATACAGACTATACCTTTTTGTTCAATATAAATAGAGAGAAACAGCTTAACATTTAATAAATAAATGTCATTTATAACCCCCATTTGGAAATACAACACTGAAGAGCGCATGCCTTTAAACTGCTGTACTAACTAACAAATAATGAAAAGAATGACACCTAAATTCATATAGTGTGGTTCTCACTTGAAGTTAGGAATGTTCAACAACTTTTCAGGTATAGGTCCAGAGAACTTGTTATTCTCTACATTCCTGAGAGAAAGGGAAAGAGAGAGGGAGTCAGTAAAACATGAAATAGTCACTTAATTGTCTGAAATATGATGCTCAGTTAAACCAAGTTAATCGTCGGAAATAGATGCTCAGTTAAAATTCTAATTCAAATCGCTGGGTTGAGAAGAGTACAAATCGTTGAGGGGAAGCTGTTGTAGAACATCAAGGGTCCCAGAAAGCTGATTGTTCTGCAGACGGCTGCCAGTCAAGAAGTTAGCTTTATTCGTATAGATTAAGGGTGCACATAACTGCCCTAAGTTGTAGGATAAATTACTCACAGGGTAGTCAAGGATGAGACGCTTTCCAGCGAGGGTGGCAATTGTCCACTCAAATTGTTATTGGATAAATCTCTGCATGAGGACAATAACTCATATTAAATTACAATTATCGACAACAGTAATCACGAGAAATGAAAAGTTTTGTAATGTGTTCCTACAGATTGACCAAAACTGTTAGGCCTTGAAAGGTATCAGGTATGTCTCCTGTTAGCTGGTTGTCATTTAGAGACCTGAAACGCATAAAGAATTACAGCTCAGGAAACTAAAACCCAATAAACACGAGCAATACCGACTACATGAACAAAAAATGAAAGTGGCAGATAGACTTGCATAGCTGACAGCTGACTTAGAGATGACAGAGAACTAGGGATACTTCCAGTAAACTTGTTATCTGAAAGAAAACTGCCAAAGGTGAACATTATCATATGTTTTGCATAAATATGTGTAGAATTAGGTATAAATCCAAGCTCAGAGACAACATTCAAATATAGATAATATTTTCTTACTACTGAAATAAGCTGTTGTTTCTTCACTACAAAGAGGGTATGCTCCTCTTAAGTTTTATACAAATGAGTATTATATTTGTTTTAACAATTTACTTATTTGCAATTAAAATGAATTATATACATTAAATTTAACATATTTTCATAAGTAATATAGAAGAACATACAGCTGCTGCATGGTAACAGGAAGATTAGACGGAATACTTCCCCCAATCTGGTTGTTGCTCAAATCTCTGCCACAAAACAAAGTCACAAACCTTAAATACAGTATATACAACTTGATACATACTAATTTCTAAGAGTTAATGTGAACTACAACATATCCTGATATGGAAAAGGATGGTTGAAAAGGGAGACATCACACAAGTGACTAGGCTTGTGGATCAGAAAAGTATGAGTTCTAGTATCAGCCCACCAGGATGATTGCACACCCACTTAACAAAGGGGATTGTGAGTGCAAGACTGAGAGAGAGAAAAGCAGAGAGTCAGGGGGGGAGAGGGAGGAGGAGAAGATGATATACTCCATTAAATGAAGATTGAACTTTACAAAGTTGATGTTCCTTCAAACAAAGTGCATCAAGTGAATGGGGACTCTCTGAGAATCCAATGTTCAGGTCGTCATGCTCGGAAAGTATTCTAACTCTGGTAATTAAAGAGTCATTATTAAACCATAAACCTCAAGAGATATTTCAGTTTGCATCCAAATGGAAATAGCACAATAAATTTCCTAAGCCTTTCCATTGCCACTACCCAATAAAAGATGTACAGAGACTCACAGACACTAGCAGAGAGAGAGAGAGAGGGGTGCACTTACATTACTTTGATAGAAGCAAATGATCCTAAGTTATCACCCAGTTCTCCTCCCAAATTAGCAGCATTAAAAATTCTATAACATAAGATGGTTGTAAGAGGATTGACTGATACCATTGTCAATAAATATTACCCCGTAAAAGGGCAGTAACAGAAGAATTTCCATACATTGAGCTTATGTTTAAATTATCACATTGGACGCCTTGCCAAGCATCAGCACATGGGTCTCCACCGACAGGAATCCATCCAGGAAGGAGAGGGGATCCCAGTGCAGCATATAAATTATTAATAGCAGTCACTGGTCCAATATGAAAAGAATGCCAAAGAAACAAAAATTAGGGAACGAAGAAACAAATATTGCATGCAAACTTTATATACAACACCAGTAAAATCATATTCCCTGAATACATACATATTCTTGTAAGAATTATAGCACGAGCAGTCTCTTAATGGAAGCAAGTGGAAATGTAGTGGACAAATCCTCAGTTAAATTGCCAAAAGAACAAAATAAAGAAGGAAAATATCAAAAGTTAAGTAGGATATCACAAACAGTGATCCACTATAAGGAATATATATATATAGAGAGAGAGAGAGGGAGAGAGACGAAGTTAAAGACTCCAACAAAATGATGAAGAATGTGTACAGATTGTCCAGCATTGTTTGAATTAAATTTACTGACTCGGAAAAGTGCGAAGAAGTAAAAGCATTCTTAAAAATATGCATGTGCTGCAGAAGCTGAAGTAATTCCCCTGTTTAGTTGCAATGTACAATGCTCAATATTAAATAATAAATTATGTAAAGTATAACAATTTACAAGGTAAAACTTTGGCATTGTAGATTGAAAAGCAAATTTTCGCTACATTACATGCTTTCATCCCCACAAATTCCTACAAATCCGAAATAATAAAGAAGCTCAGAAATAATTCAAATGTGCCCTTACCATCAGCAGGATTAGTGTAACCACGCGAAATTTGAGCCACAAAGATCAGGATAAACCCTAAAAAGATATGTGCATAGATCTGCCAAATAAAGTTACTCATAGCAGATCTCTTCCCTCCAATAATCCAAACTCCAACCTATTCTTCAGTCTATTTCCTCACTGAAAAATTACTCTGCATAAGCAATGCATATGATAACCCTGTCCACTCTGAAAAGCCAAAACAAAATAGATACAAAGATAATAATTGATCTGGCCCCAACTCAACATTTCGATGCTTAGTAAACCCAAACAATAAAAACCCATTAAAATTATATGAAATTAAAAATAAAATAAAAAAATTGCAAACATTCTTACAAACATGCATATGCAGAACAACAGAAATAATATTTATTCAAACATTTGAATATGAACTGAAACAAATCTTGGAACAGAAATGAGCCATGTCTTAAGGGAGAACCTCATGAAATTTAAGACATAATAATTGTTGATTGACTGTATACAAAAACTGACTTTAAGTGGGAGATAATTATTGTGATGAGTTCACATAAAGTAGAGATTCAGTTTAAACTGAGAGCAACATTAATTAGCAGCTAAAAACTCAATGATGGAAGAAATGTAAGCGTTAAATTAATTACCTTAGTTTTTAGTGGAAATCTAGATAGAGAAACCCTTCAACAGCCTTGCAAAGGAAAGAGAGATTAACAAAGCAAATTGTAGAAAGTTGCAGAGAGCTTGAAACTCTCTCTTTGAAAGAGCATAGCAGTATGTGGAAGTCATACGTATCTGCTTTATCACCGAGGAAGGTGGAGTGTTATTGCCACGCGCTATTACTGCACGTCTAAAAGGTTTTATTTTATTACAGTGTCAGGTGTTGAGGTGGTTAATCACGATTTAGATTATGTGGAGATTTGGAGCCTACTTCAAGAGCGCGTGACCGTGTTGTTTAAGGAAGTGTATAATTGTAGTTTACAGACAATAGTTACTAAATTAAAGCCGCCAGGCCCGCCACTGTTAAAATGTGCCCGGGTAATTCAAGTAATGTATGGGCCTGTACAAGTGTCAAGCCCATTTGTAATTTTTAATTATTTTTTTTATCATTTACTGATTTTTAACATTTTACCTACTTAATTCATATATTATTAATAAATTATGATACTAAAGGGATATTTAATTCTTTTTTTTTATGGACTCTAAAATCACTTGAAACATTCTGAAATCTTAGTGAACAAAATTTGTTTCAATTTCAAGATAAATATATTAGGATATTAGCTTTTTAACTAGTGGAATAATATGTATTATCAATCTGCCAAGGACCACACTCTAGTCCCAACATTTTCTTGTCCACACAAATTAATGGTTTTCTCACTTTTTATATTTTTGAAAGGAATTCATAGACTTTGATCCCTCCGTTATACATTCCTTTCAACTCTATTTAATATATTATATTTTTATAATTACGGATAGTATAATTGAAATTAACACCGATCAACTAATTTATTATATTAAATAACATAATTGTTTTAAAAATGAAAGTAATTCGATACTTTTTCAACATTTGATGAACATGTGAATTTTTCATTAAAATTTTAATAATTAAAAATTCTTTCAGATATTTAACGGTGAAAATAATATTTATGATTCTAATTTTTTTGTAGAATTGATCTTAATATCATTAATTATTTATTAACATATTTTGATCATTATTGATAATATTATTAAGATTAAATAATTGATGTATTAAATGAACTTAAGAGAGATGCTATTCACACTCGGACCAAGACAGACCTTTTACTTGTTCAAATGAAGTAACAATTAAGGTGAAGTAGGGTCAAGAACGACCAATCTCTGAATGAAAAGTGTACCAAATCCGGAATTCATATACAAGTTTATGCCGCACAAAATGGTCTATTTGTCCGCCCACATAAATGGAAAAACGAGTTCAAGAGAGGTGCAATCTACTTCCGTGTAAACTAAATCGAAATTATTCCAGCCAACGAAAAGCCACTTTTATAAAGGTTATCCGTAATACATATCCGGCAAACTTTTCAACGGACAGAAAGGGAATTTTATGTACATGCTTGGTTAAGGCTTTCAAGTTTTAAGATTTAAATTTATTTATAATTTTATTTGTTTAATCATAATTTATTTTAAACACAATTTATTTCAATATTATAATTTATAAGTTTCAAATACAGCATGACAGATAAACCCTAATTACGTCAAATATCTTATATTTAAAAATTATTTTTATTTAAAACTTTAAGGAAAATTTAACCCTACATATCGAAAAATAATATAAAAATATTAGAGTGTATAATTTCATAGTTTGATGTCGTAAAATAATAATATTATAACCATATAAAAAAAGTATATTTTTGACGTTCTAATTTTATTTATTGTCATTGCTATAAAGTGATTGTCATATATTATAATCAAATCAAAACTCACGTACATCATATTTTTGTATTTGAAATATTAATTTTCTATTAAATAAACCTTTGAAATTTATAGAGTTACTAACATTAAAAAAATAAAAAATAAAAAATCTACGAAGATTATTGTGGTCCTAAAGGGTTAACAGTCTTTATTTTTGTCTGGCTTTGTCACGGAATCTATTTGATAGGCCCCCTGCTAAATCACTGAAAGCTCCACTATGTTTTTGCCTTTTGTTTTTGTCTGTCAAGTTTCAATATCGTCTCTATTTCATCCATATTATATTTTAGACATTACAATATTGCAAATATTTTTCATCTCTTTTTCGTTTCTTCATCGACTCCTTCCCCTTCATTCTCTAATTTTCTTTTTTCTTTCCTTCCTTGTTTTGGGGCTCTTTTTGTATTATTTGCTTCAATTCATTAAAAAATAACGACACTACAACAAAAAAAATTATCAATGATTGCCTATCAACAACCGATTTTAATAACTATAAGAGTATTAACAACCGTCGATTTTGGTGTCAAAATTCACATTGGTGACCATATTAACGACTAGATTCAGCCACTAATATTTTTAGCTACTAAATTAGCTACTGATCGTTGGTTGCGGTCTCTATAAGGCCTGTATCAAGTATCAACTACAGATTAGGCAGTTATTTATATTTTTGAATTGAATTATTAATAAAATAAAAAGGAGAGACAGATATCTTATCATTCTATCAACATTATGACCAAAACCAATAATTAAACATTTCTTTTCGTCCCAAACGATGTTTATGGTTGTGGATCCCTCACATGTTGGTTCTACCGCAAGAAGACACGTAATTGAGAGTTTCGGTTGTGTTGAAAGTAATTAAATTTCAAACTTCAAACCATAAAATGAGAAAATAAAAAGTACTGCTAGGGTAAAGATCCCAAAAAAGATTGCAAATTTTGGTTGGGTTGGACTTCAGATAGTTTTAGTTGTAAAGTTGAAATCAAGCCCAAAAGAATAAAACTCCACGTCCAAATCTTCAGCAATCGACCGACCTTTTGGTTCGGTCAAATTGACCATCCAAAATAATTCGGATATCCCAGATGAACCATAAGCCTTTCTATCAGAATAACCATGTGTTGTCCTCTTAATGAAGCGTAATTAACACATGAACCCCCTCGCGTGACACCCAATATTTTCTCTCCACTCACTGGAATAGGATTCTCTCCATTTCATTTGAAATGGAGAGTCTCCATTTCATCACATTTCACCAAATATTAGATCATATTAGTAATGATCCAAATATGTTAATAGATAGTTAATGATATTAAGATCAATTCTAAAAAAAAAAAACAATTCGATATTTTTTCACCGTTAAAAGTCTAAAAGATTTTTCACCGTTGAAATACTTAGGAAATCAACGGTGATTTTTTTTTTTAGATTTTTAACGGTGAAAAAGTGTCGGATTGCTTTTTTTTTAGGATTAATCTTAATATCATTAACTATCTATTAACATATTTGGATCATTACTAACCAAATTATTATGATCTAATATTTGGTGAAATGTGGTGAAATGGAGACTCTCCATTTCAAATGAAATGGAGAGGATCCTGTTCCCCACTCGTTTGGGCATGACTACTTAAACCTAACCCAAAACGCCATCAGCAAATAAATAGAAAAAACAAGAAAAAGAGAACTGAGAAAATCGAAAGGACATAATGAAGTCTCAGTCTTTCTGCATTTTCTCTCTCTTAAACACCTGTCATTCTAGGAATATATAACATTCTCTTTCCGAAATAGAAAGAGAAATTACGTACAAAACACACCAGAACTAATAAAATAAATTAAGAGCTCTGTGTCACAAAACAAATAACTCTAAAAACAAAAAAATGCTGCAAGTCAAACCATAATAAAAATTAAATCGGCTCAAATTACAATATAAGATATTTATTACAATTTTAATAACTAAATAACTTCATAACACAAATCAAGGTATTAAAGCCTAAACAAAATATATAAATCACTTGGATAAAAGAGAGCCCTCATCACACTTGTCCTTGATCCCTTTGATTACCTACCGGAAAGAAAAATACAGCATGAGCAAAATGGCCAGTACAGATAAGAGTGCAGAAATAATAAACTGAAATAAATAACTCAATAACCTAAACTGAAACGAACAAAACTATCATAACAAAATAGTAAGTTGAATCAAATTGGCTGGATGTTATTTTATACCGAGCTCAAAACAAAAATATATCATGTCACACAGACAAGTTAAATAATGTCACACGGGCAAGTCACACACATTTGACTGCGAATCCAAATGCATGTAAATCAGAAAGCGTGTTTGGCACAAATATTACCAATCCACATAACATAACAGAAAATTAGGGTCGACCCATACGCCTCTCATAACAAAATCACTATATAACCAACTTCCACCAGAACACAAAATGGATACGTCGTGGACTAATCATACCACCACATAAAGTGTCATGCCTCGGTGCCAATAGGACATGTCTGTGATACCTCTACGGGTGGTTATAGCTCAGGTATACCCTACGGTATATTCTATCAAAGATATAATGTCACAACACGTGCGACAAAAATATCAGTACAATGAGTTCTAAGTGTATATATAACATCAAAACAAATATAAATACAAAATCCCAAAGCTACGTTAACATGTACATCTCTAAAAAATATATTAACCTAGTTCACACAATACAAATACGAGTTCTATGTATCAACGACAACATGAAACTATCATATTAATTTTACAATGAATACTTATGTGAAATAATAACCAAATTCGAAACGAGGAATAAAACGAACTAATTAAATTTAACAAAAGTATCGCTGAAGGAGTACGAAATCCCAATATGAAATAAGTAATGTAATACCCAAAATTTATATTTTAAATATGACTCGTTAAATTCCCTTCGTCTGAACTAATTACACAAATTAATAAAAATAAATTAGTAAATTATACGTTAAATTACTAATTAACAATTTCTCTTTTTTTCCAAGACTGTTATTATTATTATTATTATTATTATTATTTACTCTTAAAAAATTTACATTTTAAATTTTCTGAATAATCCTATATAGCAACTTAACAAAATACCGTAGGAGTGTTTATTTGTAATCATGTCAGCAACCATGTAGCTATTACATCACGTGACTTGGTCATACATGATTATATGGTTTATTAGGACATTAAGTGTTTATATTATTAGGACATTAAATGTTACTTTGTTATTGTTTGTGACAACTAAATGTGGAGCAGCATATTCTTAAATTTTGTGTTTTTGGAGGCATTTAGAAATCGAAGCTTATTTACTTATTTGAAACAAAAGTGGGTGATTTTTCATGCCTTTGGCTTAATCTTTGCTTGGAATGTGTCAGGGATTCCGATATGTGGCATCTGGTCCAATGGTTAGGTCCTCGTACAAGGTGGGTGAATTCTACATCAAATCCATGGTACGATCAGATGGTGCTGCATCTTCATCCTAATGTCCAGCCTGTTGATAGCAGATTGTTAAGCTTTATAACACGCATCAAACGTTTCTTAGGATGATCAGATGGGGCATGAGCTAGGTGACTTGGGCTTCTTCAAAGAGAACTTGTTCATATAGTACTTGCAGTAGCCCCACACATTGTGTGGGGAAGTATGATGATTTTGTTACTTCAGATTAGAGAATAAGTAGCCCCACGCATTGTGTGGGAAGTACGATGACTAGTTCGTGCACAACCTTGAGCTCGTTGATAAAATCTATCATTGGTCAATCATAAATGTGTTTCTGGTTTATATCCAGTTGTGCAATTATCAAATTCTTTCGGCTGCCTGAATTGTATTATCACCATCATCTTTTGAAGTTTGTGAAGCACATCTGTTTAATAATAGCATCAACTTTCTTCTATGATGTTTTCTTGCTGGACCTACTTCATGCTGATGGCATGTGATGAATCTTGCCTCTGCTGGCATAATGAGGACTATTTTTCCATTTTAGGAATTATATTATCTTAAGGACTAATAGTGAATTACAGAATTAGTGATTAAAATATATGTAAAGATGTCGATCTTCTCTCCTATGTTAGTACCATTACCGCATTACTGTTCTTTTATCTCTTCATAAACTCCGGGCCAAAACGGGTTGTTTTTAGGACTTGTTTGTTTAGTGCGAGTGGGGCGTTGGCTCGTATCATCAGTCGGTCACGCCAAAATCCAAATTCACAATTTTCTCTCTCCCCATTGTAGGAAACTCTCAAATCCCGATACACACTACTGTGCAAATCAAAATTGTTGTCACGCTTTCTAACAGCTACCGCTCAACGTACAACATATATACATACTACTCGTAGTATTTTTATTCACTCTCCTTCTGCCATCCCAAATCTGCCCCCTCCCCCCACAAATTTTTGTTACCAGAGACTCCGTCAATCGGACTAAATCTTATCTTCAACAATTAAATGGGTTGCTGTCAAAGCACCACCATCCCCACTAGGACCACCAAATCCACCAACCCAGATGTTATCTCACCAAACCGCCGGCCGGAATCTGAAGATAGAGCTCCACCTCCGCCGGCAGTACTTGAGGAAGAAACAGTAAAAGAAGTCCTTTCCGAAACACCCATCTCAAAACCACCTACGCCTAAAATACCCACCAACATAAATCCCACACAAGAGCCTGATGTTCTTCAACAAGCAGTCAAGAAGATTGAACCAATGGATTTGAGTAAACCCACTGAAGAAGAGATTATTATTGTCTCTGAAATCTCCGAGGCTTCCGAAATGTGTAGTTTCAGCGGCAGCTTTTCTACTACCACTCTCAACGAAAAAGATGAAGGCGAAGTTACTCAGAGGGTGGTCCCACGCTCTCAGGTCAAGACCCCCAGGAAACGTTCTTATTCTGGCGAATTTCACGGACCCAGGGACAGAGGGCTCAGATCTCCGGCGAGGAGGTCGGCGCCGTCTCCGGTGAAGAGGAATCAGATAAGGTCCAGACCAGCAGCTCAACGAAGAACGACGACGCCGGTCCAGCGGAGCAATGTGGGACGCGCCAATGGGTCCCCGCGGGATGCCGGGGAGGCATCCGTCCAGAGGTCGAGGTCGCCGGCGCCACGTGGGGAGATGGTAGCAGGTCGCAATGTTCGATACAAAACCCCAGCGTCGAGCATGACCGGAAACTTGGGTGGGCGGTCTCCGGTGAGAAAAGTTGAGGATGGGAAGAAGTTAGAGAAGCTAGACGACGGCGTTTCAAGAGCGGAGAGTAATGAGTCACTTGAGAACCCTCATGTATCATTAGAGTGCTTTATTTTCTTGTAGTCATCTAGGGAAACGCTGCCGTTTCATAATGAATGTTGTCTTAGTTTCTTGGCAGTATCATTATTTGTAGATGGGAAACATGGTAAAAGGGAGTAGTCCTGTAGTATTTATTTAACTTTGAATTTAGAAAGTAGTCACTACTAATTCTCATTTGTTAAGTAGTACTATTATACTCTCTACACCCCTAAAAAAATCACAGTATATAAAATGAAGAATAATTTAGTTATTTAATAGGGTCTATTTGTATAAAAAAATTAAAAATACTCGTTATTTTATATAATTTTGAAGAGTTCCTTAATTTAAAATTTTTCTTACTTTTTTTTTTAATTTATTAGTACGGCCGTAAATTGTATTTTGTTGATCCAAAAAGATAAAGATAGTAAGTACTCCCTCCGTTCTAAATTAATTGCTTTTGTAGGACTTTTTTAAGTAAAATTGACTATTTTTAAAATTAATAATTAAGCATATATAAATATATTTCTAAAATTATAAAAATTGAAATTAGTAATAAATTGTATATACTTTCTTTTGGTTATAATATCTTCACCTATATGTTAGCAAAAATAGTAAAAAGATTAGTTTTATAAATAGTCAATTTAATTTTAAAAAGTCTTAGAAATACAATTAATTTGGAACGGAGAGAATAGTAAGTACCATTTTATTAGTAAAAACAACACTTGTTTTTTTGGAAGAAACACAATTAATTTGAGAGAAGGAATATTACGTACTACTTGCTCATAGAAGAATTAAAATTGATTGGGAGGGAGGGAGTGAAGATGTTTGAGATGGTGAAACTTTATTGGGATGTGCGGTAGTAATATATGTACTGATTGATGCGCACCAAAGTGTTGTTTGTCGGAGTAGTAAATTGTGGTTGGTTCCTTTGAGCAAAGTGTAGAAATCGTGGCCATTTCTTTCCTTTTCCTCGAAATTCAGGTAAAAATAAAGTCAATGGATTTGGAAGCCAAGTGCCAACACACACAATAAATATGATAACGAGATAATTTATGGGTTTTGGGTAATAGTAAAGATTCACTAGTTTTTTCTCTTCCAAAAAAACAAGTGTTGTTTTTACTAATAAAATGGTACTTACTATTCTCTCCGTTCCAAATTAATTGTATTTCTAAGACTTTTTAAAATTAAATTGACTATTTTTAAAACTAATCTTTTTGCTATTTTTGCTAACATATAGGTGAAGATATTATAACCAAAAGAAAGTATATACAATTTATTACTAATTTCAATTTTTATAATTTTAGAAATATATTTATATATGCTTAATTATTAATTTTAAAAATAGTTAATTTGACTTAAAAAAGTACTACAAAAACAATTAATTTGGGACGGAGGGAGTACTTCATTTTTTTTTTACTAATAAAGGAGGTAGTAAGTCTTGCGTATCTCCCGCCCATTTTTTTCAAGTAGCAAAACATTAAATTAAAGGACCAAAATGCGAATGAAGAATTGATGTTGGATGCAATCTACTCAAAACTAAAAGTGTGTGTGTATGTGTATATATATATATATATATTGGGAAGTTTTCTAAAACGAACCTTAACAAGCGAACCAAAGACGAACCGTCGTCTTTGGTGTCTATGGCAACGATTCGACCCGTCGCCGTAGCCATGCAATTTTTGGCGACGGGTCGAATCGTCGCCATATACACCAAAGACGACGGTTCGTCTTTTGTTCGTTTTTTAAAAGTTCGCTTTTGAAAATTTTCCTATATATATATATATATATATAGGAGATTACATGTCTTTTGATATCCCACTTATTTTCATGTGAAAAAACCTAATAAATTATCACAAAAGTAATTTTTCTAAAACTAACACTCCCAAAGTAATAAGCTTTTCAACACATGTTAATTTTATTTTTTTTTGGCAGAAGCACTCGAAAAAAACATAACATCTAAGAAAGTCTTTTTCATGGCCTAACGTGGGAACAGTCGGAGAATCTTGTTAGTTTGAATCTTGTCTAATAATAATGGTTGATACAACATTCAATTATTAATTGTGTTTGATTTAAAAACTTGCCTAATTTGGATACCGTTAAATATTTGATAAATTTGTATATCGTCAATTCAGACCCCCCAAAAAAACAACAACATAGAGGTTAAGACTTCATTAAATTAAACATGTGTATATTAAAAAAGAGGAGGGGGTGGGGAGAGAGAGAAAAAAAAGAAGGAGACTGTCAAACGCTTTCATATATAATTGCAGTTTCCTTAATTTATGATTATTTAACTTTAATTAGTACTCTAGTGGAACAGGAGAAAGAAGTAGAAAACAGCACATCAACTAAAACATAAGACAAGTAGCTACAACTAATCCTATACTATATTACTCCATTTTTAAATTGTTAGCTACTTAGCTTTGTTATTATTGTTGCCCATACCTCTTTTTTGGTTTTAATACCATTATTAATTTACCATCACTGCTGCCTTCAACTAAATTTCGAGGCGAAGAGTTTCATTTGTGCCTTGTTTTTGTTTTAAAATAAGAATCCCATTTGTATAGTTGATAGTACCAAATAATATAACATCGTCAACATAATAATCATAATTACACTATTATTATTACTATTACTAAAAATAATTAGAATAACTTATTGAATAAAAGAATGATGCTTTTACAAAATAAAACTAAAAGTAATGTCTCTCTCTCTACTATAGCACTACAAGTAGCCATTTCTAGCAAGTTTGCTCATTGGAAGAGGAAGCCAACTTTGTGTTGGATTTGGGCCTTTCGCTTATTGTTTCCCTATTCTTCATTTCGATCAATTGTACCTTGTGGAGTGATTCATGCACCCCATTTACAAGTTAACCTTTTCATAAGCTATTAATATCTAGAAATATTAATATTGATTAATTGGAAAAAAAAGAACTATCTACATGGGACTATTTTAATTTCAGTCCCAATAAAAATATTCACGGGAGTATTATATTTATGGTATTAGTATAACCATTCATCATTTTTCAGTCCCAATATAAAGCGGGCTCCACTTTACCAGATTGTACACATAACAAAATAACAATGTTCCCTTAAATTTTCAGACTGCAAATATTAGTGCATTGGAATAAAGTGTTCCCTCTTTTGTAACCAGCATAATGAAATGTATATCACTGGGTTAACTTTGCACTGCTGTGGTAACTTACTTTGCGAAGGGAAGGCAACATTGACAGAAAAACTAATCAATATGCTCTTCACTATAAACATGAAGAGAATTGCACACGTGTGAAATAAGAAAGCATGAGTTCCTTTTCTTGTATAGTTAGGGTAGCCTAAAGACTCTACCTCGTACCCGAAAACGTGCTACATTGATGGAGTGGTTGAGAGATGCTCGCAGGAGGACATGGCGCAGGAGCCGGATGCGCAATGAAGGTTGGAATTTCTTCTCCGGGCATCAATACTGACACACCTTTCGCATATATAGTCATCTGCAAATGTATGGTAAAGAATCAACAATGGAGAGGGCAGAAAGATAACGCAACAAATATTTTTCAGAAAAGAAAAATGATGTTACAAACTCTCAGTAAAGGAAGATATAAACAGAAACATATCCATTATTGGTGGGCACCATATGCAATGTGGTAATAGCCATTTTTACTGTTCTTTTCACATTATTATAAAAGCATTTAGAGATTCCAAACAAAGTAGTGAAAGGAGCATTTGACCTTATCATTCTTAGGGTACAAACAATATTAAGATACCTAATAGCTATACTTTAAGTAAATAAAATAACTTTTTAACTTTTGAAAGAGTACCAATTGGTCTACAGATTTCTAAACCCATTCCATAAATCAAGGGCTACATATACTGCCCATGTCTATACCAAACAACTACCAAGTTGTCAGAATGTTTGCAGCCCAAATGTCAATCACCCTCAAAGAAAATGCAAGGTTGGTATACAGTTACTGAAAAGATCGCAAATTTATATGATCAAATAGCAGAATAACCCATTTTATAGGGATGATGCAGACTTTAAAGTCGGGGAGAATTGACAATGCTAATCTTGGTATACTGTATATGCATCTATAAGATGGTTGTACTTATTAGCATGAAATATCATAGTGGGCCAGATAATTGACATGGTAAATCTCAGTCTACTGTATGCATCTATAAGAAGATCAATTCCACTATTATGAAATATCATAGTTTATTGTTTATGTAATAACTACATAGAGGCACACGCACAAAACGATGATAACAACACACTGATTTCTGTAAACACCAGAAGGAAATAAAGCTTCCTTTACTCCGGATATAAGAATTTTTACAGTCTAATAAGAGAATTTTTTTTGGATAAAATACAAAAGTAGAACATATCACCAGTTCACCATTGCTTAGTTCACCATTGCTTTAAAACTTCCTACAATTTAAATTCCAGATGATCCATTAAATGTTAGTTGACCAGTGCCCATACTATACTCATGGAACATACTACTAGTTTGCACTGGATCTATTACCTACCAGCCACATGGAGAGCTCATAATTAATGGTTTTGGGTGCTTAGACTCATAATAAGAGCTAGGAGTAGAAAAGATTTGGATTGATTACATAAATTAGACAATAACACATGTTGTTGACAAACAGGGGACCCATTCGCCCAAACAAACTATGAAAAACAGACACAACCATTATACTAACCTTTTCTTCTCCGTATTAAGACATAAAAACTACAGATCATATCACGTAGTTAATTGGGAAGAGTTAAATATGAAATTAACTTAAATTCATTTGGGGAGCATAAATTAGTGGAAATACAAGCACGTTGTCAAATCAAAAACTCTAGCAATATTTCAGAATAAGTAAGAGAAAAGATGCTCCTTTTCACATAATAATGTTGAACAACCTTTAGGTAACACACTTGGTTGGACTTGTGAACTGAAAGTATAAACAATAATTTGAGAAGACGTTGCTGAAATATTAAAAACTTGCATTCTGTCTGTTAAAGGTATAAATGGAGATTTATGAAGATCCTAATGATATATTAATTCCAAGATCTGAATCAAATAAGGTTACTTTTTAGGTGTTGTAAAATTATAGTAGAATATAAAATGCAGTGCCCTGTCAATGCAACCCACTATAGAAACCGATAAAATAATGGCTTGAGTGAACATAAAGCCTCCTTTTTTTTCATCTAAAACTTAGTGTTGACCAATAGGTCAGTGATTGAAGAATTAAATTTTGGTTAGGATAAAATCTGCTACAAGAAAAGGAAAGATAAAAATAGCTACATTTCTTATTGCCCAAGGTAAAATGGTTATTCTGGTGATTAAAGCTCATCAAATTAGCAAGAAATTAGGGACATGCCAACATGGACAATCCAATAGAGGGCCTAATAAATGGACGGTCTTAATAAAATAGAATAAATGGGACCTTGATAGCAACTCCCTTGTCTACTTGTAGTCTTTATACTTTAGACAGAATCACATGAATAAGAAGATATAAAGATGGAAATGTTTCTACCTTTGGATTTCCATTTGCCCAAGGCATTATGTAGCTAAAGAAAGGGACAAAGACAAACCTCACATATTTTCAGGTAGGAACTATCATGAAATTACAAAACAAAATCAATCAAGTATTTTATATAAGTAGATAATTCCAAATTGCACACAAACACCAACTGAAATTGAAGGACTTCATTTCATCACCACAAGAAAATATTTGCTGTATTACAAAATCAACAGGCAAAGACATAAATTTCTTCAGTACTTGATTTTGAGGACCCCTCAAAAAGTAACAACCTTACCACTAAAGTTGCATAGATTAGTTATAATTACACAAAGAAAAAAAAGGCATACTGGCCACAGTAATGTAAGTTGGTCTACTCATTGCAATGCAGAAAACAGAGAAAATCTGAAAAAGATAGATAAATTGGTAGAGAGAGATTAAATGGGATATTTTATTATCTAAAAAAGAATTCCTTCGTGCACACAGCAATATCTACATATTCCAGAAAATGAATATATGAAATACTAGATAGGGAAGAACAAACAAATGACATACATTAATTACAAACACAATATATTCAATACTAGTAGTAGTACATAACTCGTATATGTGTGAATATATCATACTCCGTATATGTATAGAAAGAGACAGAGAGAGCATACCTTAGGAGAAGGGTAATCGAGTTTTCCATGGAACATCATTTGTGCCTCGACATCCCTGTGGTTCCGGCTGGCGGCGGCGGCAGAAGATCTAGGTCTGAGAAACCTCTCAAAAATAGCCATAACAAGGAACATTAATATGAGCACAGCAGTGGCCACAAAGCCAAACGAGACAGCATTAACAGAGCTATCAAAATTGCTCAAATGCCCTTCTCTTTCCTCAAACGCAGCGCTCAATGGAGCTACACTTGGTGCTAAAACGCTTCTATCTCCTCCCATTCACCTCCAAATACTTCTACTCTTCTACTTCACCACAAATTAACCTCAATTAATAACTGTAACAGTACCTTCTCATCACCATTCACCAATTAAACAAGAGAAGCTATAACTCAAGAAACAGAGAAATACCCATATTTCCTTGCCTTCATAGCGTTATAAATTTTCCATCTTTTATGAAAATGGCCATTGCCATCCCACTTTGCAGGTTATCTAGAGAGAGAAAGAAAAAAGTTGAATTGAGGGAGAGAGAGAAAGAGACAGAGAGACAGGCGATGGATTCAAGACGGGTCCTTTCAATATTTCAAAAAGAAAGGCTAATATCAAAAACTAGTGGAGTGTACCTTCTTATAAAGCTATGCCCTTCTCTTCTTCACACTTCACGGAGAGAGAGAGAGAGATGACCAGAGGTGGAAAAGAGAGAGAGAGAGCTTTGGGATGGTAAGACACTCTTTAGAAGTTCAAGGTGTACTCGCCTATGTTTGGCTTAAAGCTACTGGTGACGTTAGTATTAATTTCAAAAAACTAGTTTTATGCGCTGATTATTAGGTTTTCTTGTCTTTTAGGCAAGTAGATGTACACGTGTTCGCTAAATACAGCGAGTAAGAAATTTGTATCACCGTCTGCAACTGTGGACCCAACAAGTTCACTTTTTTCTCATGCCTTGTGTGATTTTTAGTTTTGACTATAGTGAAAGACGAATATGGGCCTTCAGCCTTCTTGAAAACTTAATGGTAAGTTATTGTTACAGCAAGGATGTTAAAATCGGATATCATGACCTTTTTATAAAATCTAAAATCGGAACGGAGAGTCGTAATATTTTATTAAAAAAATATAAATTATTTTAATATAAAAATATAGTTTCAATACACAAAATAATGATATTTTATATTTACATCATCTCATATTTAAATTGTTAGAAAAAATTAAAATGTAAATTCTCACATTAATTGCTATAATTTTAGTAGAATTCGACGATAACCTTCATATAAAATAAATTTTTTATTAAATTTACAAATATATATCGTTAGCTAACTTAATACTTATAAAAATCAATTACTTATTTCATATATATTAAGTGACAAGTATCAACCAATCAACTTGAATACCAGTTATGCACTATAAACTTATTGAACGAATGAAAGAAGTACTTAGTAATAATGTTTAAAGATCAAATACAATTCATCCATAGTTTATACATATTAAATTTAAAGTTTAAAATTGTATTTGAGCTTTTAAAGCTTTAGAAATTGAGAGTTTAAAAGTTTTTGATTTAGTTGAGTCACTTGTAAAAGTTTAAAAAAACAAAAAACAAAATGCATACCTTTAGTTTACTTTGATAGTTACGATAGGATCGTACGATCCCAGATCGATCTTACGATCCTATGCGATTCTATGCATATTTGTGATCCTACTTCAATCTTAATCATTTTTCTTACGTGAGATGCACAATTTTATACGGTTTTACAATGGATTTTAACAACCATCGTTATGGGCCTCTCATCTGCCCCTATGGGTGACTACGTACCTTACAAATAGGTGTACAATTTTTTCAAGAACCTATTTAATTTTATTTTGTATTTTATTTTTGGGAACTTTAACTCAATAAGTCTCCTTAATTCGTGTACTCCATCCATGCATGCGGAGATTTGATACCACGTTGAATATATATACGTGTATAAGAGGTGAAAGAACCAAAACTCGAGAGGTATGTGTAAGAGATAAAAGAACTAGAAGTTTAGAGAAAATTGATTGTACTGTGTATATATATAAATTGTGTGTATTACGAGAGGCTATTTTTACACTTTACCTATAAATCCAAATACTTTTAACTTATAAATTGTTATTTACAAAATCTTAATTCGACACTTATAAATTGTTATTTAAGACCCCTAAAAAAGTAATAATTATTACAACTAGAGAAGTGGGAGAAAAAATACGAGGTTCTCAACTTATCATCAATACAAAAGAAGTCACATTAATTACTTTGCAAGAGTTATTAATGTATATGCTATATTGCTACCAAAAAAATGAAAGAGAAGAAAAAATGCGAGTAAAAAAAAAGCTGAGCATATCGAGCAAAAGTAATAATCAGGTTTGATTCTTGTTTATGAAGTATCTAAATAATTTTTACGTAATTTTTGTAAACAATTAATTCGAATCTTGGTTCTTGGACAGGTAAGGTACTCTTGCCTATTTTCCCTATCTACTATACTTAATCCTCCATAGTCCATACTATACTAAAATAAAATGTCTTATCTTACTGGATATGTAGGTCAAACAAGCGGCTTATTAAAATAACAATAAGACTTTTTTTTATGAAATAAAGAGAGTACTATATATATAAATTTAATGTAAAAATAAATTTTCATACCACCTATTTTATTCTAATTCTTTCGGTATCTTTTTACTATTATTTTAATAAAAAAATAATATATAATTTGTGATATATTTTATATTTTTATTGAAAGTAATCACATGAATAAATTATTCATAGATCTACTCGCACAAATAAGTGTACTAATGTATATAGTCGTAATTTTCATATTTTGTGACAAGGTACAAGATAACTCTCTATTTTGATTATGCATGCAAGTGGGGCGTGATGCAGGACAAATGTCTCACGTAAAATACACTGACAACTGATGAATCCGTAGCTAAATAGTACTACCAGATAATTGTCGGCTTGTTTCCATTTCTTACAGTAGACAGCAGTAGTACATCCGTAACCTGAATATATTTTAAAAATAATATTAGGATATTAATTACATAAAAAAATTATACATATGCAAGATAAAAGGTAAAAAAATTAGAGAGCGAAATTTATAATTAAATATTTTACATATTTTTATTAATAAATAATATAAGAGTTCTACTTTTAATATATGTTTTTTTTATATATAATTAGTGCATATAATATTATATATTCATATTTTAATTAATTTCGTGTCTGACGGTTCAGTGATGACCAATACAATACGCCTTCTCAAATCATAGCCGTCAGTTTCCCCCCCATTTACTCATCTGTTGTTGATTCTTGTGTGCGTCACGTGTTCGGCCAGAAGGAGGAGGAGCAGCACCCATAAATGACAAGTAGTCAGAACCACACAAATATGAAAGCAGTAGTACTAGTATTTATTTACCCGTGCAAATGTAGCTTGGGCTCACGTGACGTGAGTTACTTCACTTTTCCTTTATCACAGCATTAACCATGGACTATTATTTTTAGGAAAGCACGAGTTTAAACAATTTTTTAACTGAGATAAGAGTTCAAATACTTATTCCATCAAATTTTAAAATACTTGACGTTTAGTTAAATGCTAAAAATTTAACGGTTATAATTGACATAAAATACCATTATTGTTCTTTAAATGTATTCCCACCGTTCTCAAAATTGAGGACAGAGGAAATACATCTCTCTCTTTCTCTCGTTCACTTTAATCAAAAATAAATTAAAAAGACGAGAAATTAAGGTTATTATTAGGTGTACGCTTAAAAAAGACTCTCAATTTATTATATACTACTTGATGGTATGTACTTTGGACCAAAATTAAAAAAATAATGTTATCTTTTATATTTGGGAAGGAAGGAGTACGAGTATTTTCTTAAAATAAAAGAAAGCGAAAACGAGAGTTGCCCTATAAAATATCTAACTAGGATAAAATTCTTTTTATTAAATGAATGGCATGGGATCGGCCAAATAATAATTTAGTAACAAAAAAATTTCCATTTCAAAATTTAAAATAGTTCGCCCTGGCCCACACTACGTAAGAGATCATTTATGAATTCTTTTTGTGTACAATTATTCGGCAAACTCAAAGTTCAAATTGTTTCCCAACGCGGCTCCATACTCCCTTATTAGGGTCCATCTTAGTAGGCCCAAACCAAATATGATGGGTTATGAGCGAGCGGTGCAGTTTTCCAACCCAAATGACCTTCCCTCCTAGAAAGCCCAATAGTGCTCGTCTTTCATGGCTATGATTCTGTTGCGGTTGTGTTACTCTCCAATCCAACTCTATTCATACTTAAGTTCTCCACCATCATTGTCTCACAACACAATTTGTACAAAAAAGAATATGTATCGACCCACGTCTTCTATTGGTCTATTTAGAATTATAAACGCGACACATAAAATTTTACATTTACATGATTTTATTCATGTGGGTTGTATTTAATATTCATATAACGAGAGTCTAAGTAATTATTTTTTTTATAAAAATATTAATTTTTTCTTTTTATCCGTGTTTAATGCCAATACTTGAATACCAGAAAACTCAATAAATTCGGTATTTGATCTTTTCGCTAAAATAAAGAAAAGACATAAAATTCAGAAACAAAAAAAAATAGAGTCCGCGTACATTCATTTTGTGTGGAAAGAACGTATGTTAGGCACAAAGCAACTATCCAGAGCTATTGTTCTCCTTATTCTTAATAGCCCAACTATATGACTCTCTGTATAATATATGAAATAAAAATTTTCTATACTAGAATGTCTTCACACAAGGAGAAACTATCACGTGTAAATATAATATAGTTATACTTTAAAAATCACAATAATTTTGTTAAATATTAATCTGAAAATGGTTTTTTTTTTTGAGATAGTGCTAAGCTGTCAAGTGATAATTGATTCTTACTGTCCAAAGTCCAAAGAATCCGCTTCTAAGAAAGAGGGGACAATAAAAAGGGTTCAATTGGATGAACTCATCTCACCATTCATCCCCATCAACGTACTATTCATGCATCGGCTTCACTTAAAAGTATCACCCAATTTCTCCCCCGCATCTTATGTATCGATCAATTGTTGATCTATTTGATGTCTTAGAGCCGTCAAAACCACGTACCGCAGCTCAGATTGATGTGCTGCTGAAATTTATTAATTGGTTCATTTAAGTTGATATACCAAAATGAAAATTCGTGCAAGACACGATTATATAAAGATGTATGTAAATATTTTTAAAATATTAAAATTAATATATAACAAAATTATTAATTAAGTGAAAGTAATTGTTTTGTAATTTTTACTACAAATAATTTTATTTACTAAAATACAATATATAATTACTTGAAGATATTAAAATACTTCGTTAAATTTGTAAATAAAGTTTTGTATTAAAGAGTACTAAACTACTTTATTTTATTAAATTTATGAATATAATATAATTAATGTCCTTCAACAAATTTTTAATTTCATATTTCTAGATCGTTATATTTTGATATACTAAAATGTAATATATAATTACCTAAAGATATCAAATACTTCATTAAAGTTTTAAATAGAGTTTTCTTTTAAAGATTAATAAACTACTTTATTTTATTTAAATTTATTGATATAATGTGACATCTTTAAATTCGGACTTACACAACCCAATTTAAGTCGTCAAAATGCAAAACACTTATATTAACTCACATAATCATAACTATTACAATATCGTTATAGCACAGTAATACACACACTAAATTCTCACTACAATTATTAACACACGATTCTACAACTTGGTGAGGACTATTACAGTTACTAACTCAGACCATCACTCTATTCTCTTGTTTTCCCCGCTAATCCCGGTTACATTCTCATTTCCTGAAAAGAATTAAGAAACAAAAGAGTGCTCGAATAGCCCAATAAATGATATCATGACTAAGATAATGAAAAATAAAATTATCTTTAGCCTTCAATAATGATTAAATTAGAGATTTAGAAAATGCTAGTTATCATAAGTACTTAACGAATGAGTGCAGCGGAATAAACAATCCATTAGGAGAGTCAAATAGACAATAATGTCTAATATTTTTTCCAAATTAAAATCCATCATTTGAACTCCATCATCGGTAACACCTAGTCATGATCATGCCAAACAACAATTCCTCTTTGCACCTAGGCCACAGAGAACATTCACCATATGTTCTTATCACACAGGCTAAAGACGCCCAACAATCATATTACCTATGCACCCTGGTTAAAGACATTTAATAGTACTCACATATATCGATAAGATCAATATATTCACTTTATTTGAAAAAAAAGAGTACATGTTTTAAAAGTTATATATATATATTCAGACAAATATGAGAAGATGAAAAAAAGGAATTTATATAAATACTACTACATCCGTTTCATATCATTTGATTATTGTTGATTTTTTTAAGTCAATTTAAGAGAATTTAAAATTAAAATTGACATACTTTTTTTTTTAATTTTAATCAATACAATGATGAACATTGTAAATTATCTAAAAAGTATTATTAATTATAAGTTTTATTGTTTTTTAATTTTTAATGAGTTATCTCAATTTTAAATTTAAAAATATCTTAAATTAACTTTCAAGAGTAAATTTGGAAGGAAGGAAGTATATAATAATGCAAGGATCAACGAGACGTACGGGGACTGTGCACATGACCACCTCATTTTTGTTGCATCCATTTGTTAAGTACAAAGAGGTCTATTAATCTTAATGAATGAAAATAAAAAATAGAATTGCACATGGATGGATGCTGTCCAGTTTTCATTTTCTGATGATGTAATATTAATATTTCATACAGAGAACTTGGAAGATGCCAAAGCTATTAATTTCATAGTTAATTTATATATTCTGGGGGCTACCATTGTATATATTAAACACTTTTTCTTATTGTTTTTTTTTTCCGACTTGTTGCAATATGCTCCTTATTTATCACTAAAACTCCACACCTCAATATATTGGTGTCCCTTGAATTCGAATGATCATGAGGCAGCTGCACTTTAATTACTTCCACCACAGGTTTTCTTTGGACACTATGACTTTAAATAATATAGACACAAAAGTCTACTACTAGACTTGTTTAAGAACAACACAGCAGTGACAACAAAGTTCCTTCTCCCCTTCCTCCTCCAAGGGCTCAAAGCTCCTCCACCCATCCCCATTTGCTGACGTGTCAAACACGTGGACTTGGGACCTCAATCTCGATATATCCCCCGGCATCCTATAACCAGCCACGAAGTACAAGTGGGTCCCAATAGGTGCCATGGTGAGGTACAGACGTTGGATTGGTGGCCAATTCTCCCCGTTGGCTTCTGACGTGGAAATTGGAGATGATGACAAGTTATGCAAATCTGACCCGTCAACTTCGTTCCACATATTAAGCTTCCTATCATAGGCCTCAATGTGCCCCTTCCATGCCTTAAAGCAATCACCTGAACTAAATAGCCTCTCATTTATGGCAACAATTTGATTTGGGGGCACGTCCAACTCCCACATCCTTGGAATGAAATCCCACGTGGCACGGCCAGCATCGTACACCTCGGCAGAACTTCTCTCCATGATGTATGGCCCTTGACTATTAGTACTGTCCCCTCTCCCAACAAATCCCCCTACCACGTGGATTTTCTCTTGCCACGTCACCCCTACACATTTGTACCTAAATGTGCTCATGCTAGGCAATGACTTCCACTGATCCAATGCAGGATCATAAACCTCAACCGACGATGTTCCTCTTGCGCTTCCCAGCGCACATTGCCCTCCGGCTACGTAAATCTTGTTATCGAAAACCGTGCATGCAAAATCGAACCTAGGTAACCCTAATGGTGCACACTTGGACCACAAATTGGTACCAACGTTGTAACGTAGAACCGATGAGAGAACTTCAAGGTCAACTTCGACAATTTCATCGAGCTCGTGGCACACTTCCTTGTGACAAAGCCGGCCGCCAATTACGTAGATGGAGTCACCTATAGAGACCATTGCAAAGCCCTTACGTACATGGTTTTCGATTAGTCCAGGAATTGGACAAACTCGGTGCCATGAGTTGTTTGAAGGGTCGTAACACTCAATCCAATTGGACATGTTCATGTTTTGCGTTGTGAAATCTTTAGCGCAAAATGAAGCAAAAACACGATAGTTGTTGGTTGAGTTTTCTTGTGTTTGACGCGGAATGGATGAAAGAGAGCCCATGGTAAGGTTGGAGATTGACGAAGGGAGCGTTTCGTCGATGGTACTTTCGTTAATTACACCTAGCTAGGTATATAAATTAATTAGTACTAATGTGTGGTGTAAGTGGAGGAATTTTTTAGTGTGGCATAAGAGGGGAAGATATAGGGGAAAGAAACCGGAGAAAACTAAGGATAATGAGAGAAAATTGGTTTGTAAGTATCGACTAGGAAGTAGATGAGAATACTGTTAGAAGCATCTTTGTCTTAGTGTAGATGAAATCCATGTTTTCCTTGTTAGGGACTATTTGAAATATGGAAGGTTTGCTTTGGTTTGAATTATTATTGTCCTTTCTATGTAGTGGAAGGGTTAAGTTGGTGAATTACAAGGGGCCGGGGGTAATGTTAGGTGGAGTTTATTACTAGGGAATTATAAAATGAAATGCTACCTTTGCTTTGGAAGGTAATAGAATTTGGTTTTTTACATTTTTTTAATTAATTAGATTTAGTGTTAGGTGGAGTTAATTAATTTTGCTAGGGTTTCCAGTCAACTAATTAAGAAGATGTTAAATACTCCCCAAAATTATAAATATATATATGAATTATGCAATTGTATCTCGTCATAATATGCTGACTCAAACATACGTGTTAAAAGTCTGTGTTAATATTTGCTGGACTGCTAGGGAGCATGTGATTGAATGCAAATGAATTCATACTTGTAAAGAAAATTAAGGTGTGAAAATAAGATGGGTGTCGTTTAATTAGCCGTCCAAAAGTGAAAACATTTACAATTTTTTATTGACGGGAGACGCATTATTCTATGGGAGATAGCTAGAGAAGTATTAGATGTAACAAGTCTATATGGTTCTGGTTCTTTTATTTGTATTGATCAACATTGTGGCAATATCAGGCAATCTTGTGGGGGTGGCTTAATTTGTACAGATTTTAGAGAAAATGGATATATATGACTGGCTATTCAGTCCCCCACCCCGATTGAAATAAAATACTACTTATTGTCGGTCAATTTTGTCAATATCTAATTGTCGGGCATACTGCCGTCCCAAACATCATATTTATCATCGCCAGATATGCAGTTTTGATAAGATCTAATTTAATCTCGTCTGGTGTTCTCTCTCCAATAATTTGGCTGTTATTTGGCCGAAGGAGTTTTATTTGCTAATCTTTTTAATCCCAAAAAAAAAAAAAGTCATTACTATTATAATATGATTTTTTTTTCTTTTTTTGGTTGGTGGACTAAACTTTTGCCTATATAAGATAAGATTTGCCATCGGAAAAAAGTGGAGTTTTTCGGATCAATTATTAATTTTCTCTTTCTTATCTCTCTCTCTCTTAATATCAGAAGGAAGCAGTAGTCATTTGATTTGTGCTAAAGATTTTATAACATTTTATAACACGTTATCAGCACGAAACTCTAAACCAACTGAGACGGTAATTTAAATTATAACTATTAATTATTATACTACGAGCTGACTTTGCCCAACCGATAATATAATTTTATTCCTATAATTGGTATTCTTTAATGCTTAATTATATTCATGTTTAGTTGTTCATTTTTAAATTTATTATTTACATATGGTACCACCTATCCTTATTACAAGATTTGGTGGGAACCTTTTATCATTTATATACTTGTGGGAATAATCTGTCTTACGCGGATTATCGCATGCCGAGTGAAAATCCATTTACAGCTTTATATATATATATATATATATATATATATATATATATATGTTGCATTTTATCTCATAGTTTATCTTCTTCATATCATACATGCAATTATTTATTACTTGTTTTAATAAATAATGAAATTGTGTTTTAACTCAGAATAGATGGCAAACTTGGCAAAAATAGATTTTTCAATTCTGAAAATATCTGGAGACAACTATTTGGCTTGGGCACTTGATGCAGAATTACATCTTAGTGCAAATGAGTTAGAAAAGACTATTGAATCAGAGAACACGGCCACTACGACACAAAATGTAAAAGCCATAATTTTTCTTCGTCATCATATTGATGAAGGATTAAAAACTGAGTATTTAACAGTCAAAGATCCTTTGACCTTATGGACACAATTAAAGGAAAGATTTGACCACCAAAAATTGGTTATTCTCCCTAATGCCAAATTTGAGTGGCTTAATTTAAGGCTACAAGATTTTAAATCGATTACGGATTATAGTTCCAATATTTATAGAATAACCTCTACTTTGGCTTTATGTGGAGATCCAGTTTCCGAACCTCAATTGTTTGAAAAGACGCTTTCAACTTTTCATCCCACCAACATGATTCTATCACAACAATACAGACAGAGTAAGTTCACAAAATTTAGTGAATTATTGTCTATTCTACTTGTTGCGGAAAAGAATAATGAATTGTTGTTGAAAACCATCAAGTACAACCAATGAGTTCTGCCCCATTGCCAGACATTAACAGTACGTCATTCCAGAAGAATAAACGTGACAATAGATGGCAACATAATAAGAAGTCTTGTGGACGAAAAAATAAACGAGACCATTATAACAACACATTTCCAAACAGCAACAATTCAGGCTACCAGAAGTGGTAAGTATCTAGGCCTAATAAAAATAAAAAAAATGTAGCACAGATAAAGAACAAACCAGATGTTTGTTTCAGGTGTGGGATGAATGGGCATTGGTCGCGTACCTGTCGTACGCCGAGACATCTGGTTAATTTATACCAGGAGTCTCAAAAGAACAAAGTAATGGAGGCAGAAACAAATTTTGTTAATCATCAATTGAATATTGTTGATGTTCCACCAATGACCAACAATGAGCAAAAGGTTGGCGATATTACTGGACCTTTTGAAAGCATCTTTTGGGATATCGATTAATTTCTTATTTTAATTGAGCACTCTACATGTATAATATTATTAGTTTTTATTTTGTATGAATAATATTATGTATTTCTGATGAATAAAATTATAAATGATATGTAACTTTTCTTATCTACGTTTTTTTATGTGTCAGACCAACTTTAATGGATATAGAATATATATATTTAGCAGACAGTGCAACAACTCATACAATCCTTCAAAGTGAGAAATATTTTTCACAACTAATCAAAGCTAAGGGAAACGTAGGAACTATCTCTGGCACATCAAATTTAATCGAGGGATTTGGAAAAGCTAGTTTCATGCTACCAAATGAGACACAATTTTTTTTTATCAAAAATTCTCTATATTCTAGTAAATCAAGAAGAAATTTGCTTAGTTTTAAAGATATTCGACTAAATGGTTTTCATATTGAAACAACAAATGAAAATGATAATGAATATCTTCTCATCACTTCTTCTATTTCTGGAAAGAAGAACATCCTAGAAAAACTTCATTCAATTTCTTCTGGATTATATATTATGAAAATTAGAGCAATTGAGTCTCATACTGTTATGATTCCAAAATTCATAGATCCCAAATCCTTCATACTTTGGCATGAAAGACTCGGTCATCCATGCACGTCAATGATGCGCCGCATTATTGAAAATTCTATCGGTCATCCTCTCACAAATCAAAAGATTTTTCCTAATAATGATTTTCCTTGCTCTGCATGTTCTCGAGGAAAATTAATTGTTCGACCATCACCAACAAAAGTTTATAAAGAAACCCCAAAATTCTTAGAGAGAATACAAGGAGACATTTGTGGACCCATTCATCCATTGTCTGGACTATTTCGATATTTTATGATTTTAATAGATGCTTCAACTAGATGGTCTCATGTTTGTCTCCTCTCCTCTCGAGATTTTGCCTTCTCTAAACTTCTTGCTTAAATAATCAAGTTACGGGCTCAGTTTTCAGATCATCCAATCAAATCAATTCGACTTGATAACGCAGCTGAGTTTTCATCAATGACTTTTGTATAACTATTGGAATCTCCATTGAGCATTATGTTCCTCATGTACATACACAAAATGGTTTAGCTAAATCTTTAATAAAAAGACTTCAACTGATTGCACGTCCATTAATATTAAGGGCTAATTTACTTACTTCGGTTTGGGGTCATGCAATTCTTCACGTTGCAGCCATTATTCGAGTAAGGCCAACAACTCTTCATAAATTTTCTCCTATAAAATTAGTTCTTGGTCAGATACCCAACATATCACACTTTCGAGTTTTTGAAAATGTAGTATATGTCCGTATTGCACCTCCACAAAGAACTAAAATGGGAGCCCAACGAAGAATTGGTATTTATGTTGGTTTTGATTCTCCTTCTATTATTAGATATCTTGAACCTTTAACTGAAGATGTTTTTACTGCACGTTATGCAGATTGTCATTTTAATGAATTTGTATTTCCACCGTTAGGGGGAGAGAAATTTTTAAATAAAAAACCCTCTGAAATATCATGGAATGCATCAGGATTAAATTCACTTGATCCTCGCACAAGACAATGTGAAATTGAAGTTCAAAGAATTATTTATTTACAAAATATTACAAATCAAATGCCAGATGCATTTAATGATGCGAGAAAAGTGATAAAGTCGCATACACCTGTAGTGAATACTCCAGCAAAGATAGAAATACCTATCGAAAAGTCAATTCCTGAAGAATTGACAAATAAGATAATAGAAGAATCTAAACCACGCCAGAAACGTGGAAGACCGGTCGGTGCAAAAGATACCGTACCTCGCAAACAAAAGGCAAATAAGGGAATCCTAAAAGGAATACCCGCTCCAGAAGTATCACTTATTCTAAAAGTGGGAAACCCCCCAAAAGAGGTACAAAATCTTATATCGAAGGAATAAGAGATGAACATCAAGAGATCTCCATAAATTATGTACATGATGAGAAAATATGGGATCGAAGCAAAGCCATGATTGATGATATATTTGCTTTCTCTATAGCATCAGATATTACTTTGATTCCTGATACGGATCCTGAACCACAAAACGTGGAAGAATGTCGGAAAAGAAAAGATTGGCCAAAATGGAAAGATGCTATTCAAACTGAGCTACAATCTTTATTGAAAAGAGAAGTATTTGGACCAGTAGTCCAAACACCGCTGGGCGTAATCCCGGTTAGAAATAAATGGGTATTCGTACGAAAGCGAAATGAGAAAAATAAAATTGTGAGATATAAAGCTCGACTTATAGCTCAAGGGTTTTCACAAAGACCTCGTATTGATTATCAGGATACATACTCTCCAGTAATGGATGGAGTCACTTTTCGTTTTCTGATAGGTATGACAACCATGGAAGGTTTGGAAACAGGTCTGATGGATGTTGTAACAGCATACCTATATGGCTCACTTGATAGTGAGATCTATATGAGAATCCCTGAAAGATTGAAAATGGCTGAATTACAAAGGCCCCGTCATATATATTCAATCAAGTTGCAACGCTCATTATATGGATTGAAACAGTCTGGTCATATGTGGTATAATCGACTTAGTGATTATTTAATAAAAGACGGGTATATAAATAATCAAGTATGTCCATGTGTTTTTATTAAGAAAACACAAAGTGAATTTACCATTATTGCTATATATGTGGATGATTTAAATCTTGTAGGTACTCCTGAAGAACTCACAAGAACTGCTACTTATTTAAAAGATGAATTTGAAATAAAGATCTTGGAAAGACAAAATTCTGTTTGGGAATACAAGTGGAGCATTTAGCATCTGGAATTTTCATTCATCAATCCACACATACTGAAAAGATTCTGAGTCGTTTTCATATGGATAAAGCTCACCCTTTGACTACCCCGATGATTGTCCGATCTCTAGAAGTTGATAAAGATCCATTTCGACCTCTAGAAAGTGGGGAAGAAGTCTTTGGACCTGAAGTTCCATACCTAAGTGCAATAGGTGCTCTTATGTATCTTGCAAACTGTACACGACCTGATATTACTTTTGCTGTCAACTTGTTGGCAAGATACAGTTCTTCTCCGACTAAAAGACATTGGGATGGGATCAAACACATTTTGAGATACCTCCGTGGAAGTATAGATCTTGAGTTATTTTATCCAAGAGATTCAACGTCACAATTGGTTGGATATGCCGATGCAGGATACTTATTAGATCCACACAATGGGAGATCACAAACAGGTTATGTATTTACATATTATGACACAGCTATATCCTGGAAATCCACAAAGCAAACCATGACAGCTACATCTTAAAATCACTCAGAGATTCTCCCTATACATGAAGCAAACAGAGAGTGTGTTTGGTTGAGATCAATTATTCTGCATATTCAAGAGTCATGCGGATTAACATCAATTAAAGACATTCCTACAATTTTGTATGAAGATAACGCTGCATGCATTGCTCAACTTAGAGGAGGATACATCAAAGGAGATAGAACAAAACACATTTCACCAAAATTCTTCTTCACACATGAGCTGCAAAAGAAGGGTGATATAGATGTGCAACAAATTCGATCATGTGATAATCTAGCCGACTTATTCACAAAGTCACTACCAAATGCAATATTTATAAAATTTCGGCAAAAGATCGGAATGCGTCGACTAAAAGATTTATCACAACATTTCATCAAGGAGTAATGAATTCCTTCTGAGGGGGAGACTGTACTCTTTTTTCTTAGTTACGATTTTTATCCCAATGGGTTTTTTCTTGACAAGGTTTTAACGAGACAGTCAATTATAGTATAATTTTATGTAAAAGATATGTACTCTTTTTTCCTTCGCTAAATTTTTTTCACTGGGTTTTCTTAGCAAGGTTTTTAATGAGACATAATCTTGTATCTTAAGAAATCAAGGGGCAGTATTATAATATGATTTCTTTTCTTTCTTTTCCTGGTTGGTGGACTAAGCTTTTGCCTATATAAGACAAGATTTGCCATCGGAAGAAAGTGGAGTTTTTCGGATCAATTATTAACTTTCTCTTTCTTATCTCTCTCTCTTAATATCAGAAGGAAACAGTAGTCATTTGATTTGTGCTAAAGATTTTATAACATTTTATAACAATTACAACGTTTGTCATCAATACTCCATCCGTTTTAAAGTTACAAATTTGTTAGTTTCAAAATTATAGATAAATTTTTTTTGATAAAAAATTAAATTGACTAAAATATATTAAAATTATAAATTGTTACAACGATAAAAAGATTACAATACAAAAAATTAAAAATATAATCATTTCAAACAAAGTAACAGATAATCAAAAAAATGATCAATCGTATCACATGCAGTTAGTGAACACTATATAAACTCTTGAAAATAGTCACATTCCAAAAGTAATAACAGAAAATACAAATATATATGAGTGATTCTTTAATACGAGCAAAGAAAAAATCGGTTGTCAAGATAACGCCATACCCAAATCTAAATAATCTGTCTTCAATGATATATGTATTGAAAAAAAATTCACGAACGAAAAAAAATCTCTTTAAGTAGATAAAACAAAATCTCTCAAGATATATAATGAAATCCTCTCATAAAAGATAAAGAAATCACTCACATCATGGAGAAAACAAACCCCATAAGAAGGAAAAAATAAACCCACAAGAGGGGAGAAATTAATAGAACACAAGAAGAGAGATCTTGGGGATGATCTCTCCAAATTTAAGATGGAGGTTAGAGTTTTTGCCTAAAATAAATAGAGAGAAAAATAATACATTTTTATTTTTAAACGATGAAAAGACATTAAATTTATATCATACTAGTACTTTTATTCTCAGTTAATACGTAAGAATACCACTATTACTAGATATCTAACCATGTTAAAATTATTCTTTACATAATATATGTTACTTTCCGAGTGTTTCAAAATATTTGACCTTTAAAATTTTGGCAGTCAAATAATTCGAATGAATTATATTATATTGAAAGTTAAATTGAAACATTTTTAAATTTAAAATTGAGATGACTTATTAAACATTATGAAACAATAAAATTTCAATAAGTAATATTTTTTTGATAGTTTACAATAGTCATCATTGCATTGATTAAAATTAAAAGAATTTATGTCAATTTTAAATTTAATAATCTCTTGAGTTAACTATAAAAAGTCAATAATGATCATATAATATGAGAAGGGTGAGTACAAAATTAAAAAAGTCGCAGAGTATCTAATTTTTATTTGTAAACTTGTAAGAAGACCATTAATGGAATAGTATATAGATTTATTTTCTATCTCATTAAACCGTAGTTCGGAAAGAGGGAGTAATAATTTTGAAAATTACTGTGTATTCCCTCCATTGCGACTGTTATTTATTTATTTATTTGTTTTTATTGTTGATTTTCACTTTCAAGTATCAAAATTTGTACAAAACACATTTCTATAACATAATTTTCTCAATAATAAATAAAAAACCTAAGGAAAAGGATAGGAAAATAATAGCCATGTATAAATGAAAATATCTAAAATAAACTGAAAAAATTATTGATGAATGAGACAGAGCATGGTCCATGAGAAAGGGTCACATGCCAATAAGACAAAATGTATGTTTGGCACCACATCGTGAAATAGAGGTGGGGAATTTGAAAAGGATAGGTGGATATAAAGGCACTGTCTGTTCTTTTTTATTTTTTGAGATATCTAGAAAAAGAAACTGAATATTTTTCTAAAAAGGATATCTCAACTTTTTGGTATTAAAGACAGCAAGTCCAACTTATGGTAAACAAATTAATAGGTCGTACATGGTTAGCTGAGGAACTTAACGGACGGACGGACGGACGGACTGACTGACTTGGGAAGCTAGCTACCATGAATTCTGATTCCAAATGGGGCCGAGGTGGGCCGGAGGTCCTGCATGCAGGGAGGATCTTCATTGCCGGCCCGTACTTTCTGTGTGAGGATAAGAAGCTGGTGGACCAATTCTTTGCAACCCACGACAAACTTTTCATATCTTCCAACTGTTTGGCGTATTGTACTCGGTTGGTACGTACGCTGTATAAGGTGTTAATGTGGGACTGGAGGGGTTCCGTCTTGTGAGCCGATCCGAACTCGGTAAAATGGGCATTAATTGATCATTAGTCGTCTATTGTATGTATAACACACACACACGCGTATAGTTGCATTTTTAACTTTTATAATGTTTTCTTTGTTTCCAATATAAGTCGACTAATCTTCTATTCTATTTTAGAACGAAATAATACCAACTGTTTCAAGCCTTATAATAAATCCATTGGTTGCTACCAAAAACACACAGAAATTAATTACATACCAAAAAATGTGTCTTGGTATTAATTACTGTTTTGCTTTGAAAAACTGGTAAAAAAAAGGAAAAAGAAAAAAGGTTAATTAGCACTCGCTCGATCATCAAACATGCATGCATATATGTTACATAAGAATTAAGTAATTAAGTAAGTCCATCAGCCAGCAATTATATATATATATATATATATATATATATATATGTGCCTTTCTTGTGAATTGCGTATTTGTGTTGTGTATGTTTCACCCGTACGCAGTACTGTGAAACCTTTTAATGATGCATGAATTGAGAATTGTTAGCAACACTTGGTTGCTTGTGCATCTTGGGGTCTTGAACTGGCTCAATGCCGCTCCATTTCCTAAGAAATGCTCCAGAATCTTCTTAAAAGTGCCCCTTTCCAAAATGCAAAGCTCTAGCGGTCCTATCGAATTGGTTCTTCTGGACACAACATATCCATGATCCACAAATGATGCGTCCATTACTTGACAACACTCTCTTAGAACGTCTTCTTCCACGTCTCCTTTGATCTCCCAGTAAATTATGTAATGCCCCGGCTGGTTTTCTACGTCAGCATGGCTAGTGAAATCAACCAGCTCCGCTCTTGCCATCTTGCTCAGCAACTGTGAACCCTTGTCTACCACTAGTTGAAGGTCTTTTTCGGTATTTTTGTCGATATTTATGGTCAAAATTAGCTTTCTCCTGCATATGAAGTTCAATTTGGGAGTCCCTTTGTGAAAACCAGCCACTTCCACCACATCTCCTAATCTGTACCTATAAAGCCCTGTGAAAGGTGGAGTACTAAACAATCAAGCGAGAGAACAAGACATACATAACAATCAAATATATAGTGATCACTACCTGGCTAGTTGATTAATTTAGAAACTTTCCTTAACTAGTTGAACAAGAAAATCAGCAATATATCATGTTTATCCAAGATTCATTTGATCTCGAAATCATCAACACTCCACGTAGTTTATGACTCCTCAGAGATTTGAATATTGTTTTACTGAAAGTAATTAAGAATAATTCTATGGGCATGCAAAATGTGTACAACTAATTTTGTACCCGGACCAATAATTCATTCAATTGTAGGAAAGCTGCAATTGCAGATGTACATTTATGCAACACTAATTAACCACTGGACCAATTGCAAAGTTGTCCCCTCATGTACATATTGAATTGCAACATAGACGTTAATGTTTCAATTTTTGCTATGTTATAGCTAATGTCTCAATTTTTTATAAAATCGTCCCCTCTAATTAATTTTGGTCAAAATTAGTAAGACATGTGCATGTCATGTAAATTTTATAAGGGCAAAATAGTCTATTCCTACATAAAACTATTTTCTCTCCTAATAGAAGGACAAATACATCCTTACAATAATAAAATAGATTCTCACATAAATAAATTTGTTTTATTTTAACCAAATAAAATAATTAAAAAAATTAATTATAAAACTCAAAGATCTGTTTAAATGAAAATTTAAGTAACATATTTTGATTAAATGTAAAAGACAAAATTAAACACTAAAAATGAAATTAAATTAAGAAGGAGAAAAATAAAAAATTATAAGTTATTCATTTAACAAATAATTTACTTTAATTTATACGCACACACACAAAATAATTTACTTTATATATATTTGTATTTGTTATGAATAACTTACTTTATACACACACACAATAATTTACTTTATATATATATATATATATATATATATATATATATGTGTGTGTGTGTGTGTATAAAGTAAATTATTTGTTAAAATGAATAACTAATAAAAAAATTTTGGTTAGAAGGGACGGTTTTACAAAAAATTGAGATATTATCTATGACATTGTAAAAATTGGAACATTGACATCTATTTTGCAATTTAGTGTATACATGAGGGGACAGTTTTACAATTTACCCTTAACAGTTAGCCTTTTTCTTTTTTGGGTGGGTAAAAAGATTATTGCAATGATGGGAAAAGAAAAGTTCTGGCAAGTATATACATAATTTGAATATTAATTAGTTAATAATTACTTGCCTGTAAAAGTAGTTAGGACAATCTCATATTGTTGGCCAACCTTGAGTTTGGAGAGAGGTACCGGTTGATCTTCAATGTAGGCATGATCATCAGTACTAGCTGAAGTGCAACAATCTTGGTTGTATCTATTGAGTGGTATGAACTCAAAGTACGAAAAAGTGGGAATGACCGCAAAACTAACATTCTCCGGTGGAGCACAAGGGTCCACGTTTACTCCGATCCAACTCTCAGTAGATCCATAGTCCGCACTCACCAAGGGCAAGTCCTTAGCGTAATGCCGTAATTTTTTCAAATACTGTTGCATTGAGCCAGTCATTATAGAGTACACATACTTTGCATTTGGCCATAGCTTGGGAATTAGGCCGCACCACCCTACTCTTTCTAATTCTTCACAAATAGCTTCAATCCGAGAAGCCAAACGAGGATTTGGCGACATGATTCCTAGGACGGATTCTCGTGTTTTTGGTATGGTGATAATCCTTGAATTGAGGTTGCCTCGTTTAATGTCATCACATAGGTCTCGCCAATGGTCTTCGAAGGATGTTAAGGCTTGAACGATGCTGTAAGCGAAGGTGGATGTTATGAACTCTATTTCGTGAGAGAATAAGAGGCCTAGAAGGAGGTGACAGTATGTGGATTGTTTGTAGTCTCCACTTGAGATGACTGCTTCTGGGCTGCATGTGAATGCTTTTGTTCTTTCTTGTTTTATTTTGAACTCTTGGCTCGAGAAATAGTGGGTTGTGGCTGTCCCTGCTGTTAATCCTCCTTTTGTGTTCAATTGTTTGCTACTGTATATGAACTCTAGGATTCTTCCTCCTTCCTTCACTGGATAAACCCTAACTTTCAAACAAGAATAATTAAATTAATTAAGGATTAATCACTCGTACGTAGACAGATATATAATTAAAGTAGAAAGAAACAAAAAATCAAAATAAAATTCCATTGATGATATATTACTAATTACATATATATATGTGAGGGAAGGGGAGAGCTATAGAGAGACCTTGATCTATATGCTTCTGCCAACCTATAAATCTGAAGGGTAGTCTTGGAGCTATGGCTGGTGAAGGGTACGTACTTCTGTCGTCCGTCTGTGGTTCCAGAACTAGAAAAAGCACCCACCATAAAAGAGCACGGAAATCATTGACCATGCACAATGTACTCATCAAACCAAAGTTTGACAACGTTTCACTCTCATTTTCGTTTCTGTTTGTTCACAATTCGTACATATATATAATAAGCTGGTTGCTCTTGTTTAAAAGTTTGTAGCTAATCAAATTAATTAGTCCACATCAAAGAAGTATTATCGATCTTAGACTATATACAAAAGGAAGTAAACCGCCAAGTCATATATGCATTAATTCAGTATATGACTTACCGGTTTAGTTCAATCATATCTAGAAATTAAAGCAAAGCTTTGCATTAATTCCTAGATATATTGACCCATATACTTTAAATGAATTGGAATAGTCGGTACCTTAAGGAGAGAGTAGTGATAGGACGTTGAGTGAGCAGGGGAGATGTATCCCCATTCGCAATTTTCTGAATGTAAGGCTCCAAATCTGCATGGCTGGCAAGAGGCACCAACGAGGTGTACAACATTTCTAATGCATTATCATCCATATCTTCAACATTCATGTCTCCAAACCATTTCTTAAGGTACTCCACACCGTAATTCAGTTTGAGAATCTGGCTAAGCGTCTGCGTCTGGACAAGCCCTGCGCTCTCAGCTACGTCTTCGAACCAACTCACAATGTCATCGTCCATCTCGACGCTGCTGCTGCTGCTGCTCCTATTTTCATTGCTCGTCATGGTAATACTTGTTCTAGTACTATGCTAGCTGCAGGATATATTCGTGGAGTAAATATATAGGAGGTGGTTTAAGCTAATGCTTTAAATGGGATAGTTATTATTATTATTATCATTTTTTAAGAGATTTTTTTTTTTTTTGCTGTTTTTTAAAGCGAAAGAAGAAGCCTTTTCCTAGGAGAGTATTTATTTGAGTAATTTACGAATATGTTGTAGACCACAGGTCTTCTGGTATTATCTACTCCGTTCGTACCATTTACAAAAACAATTTTATTTACAAAATAAAAATATGATGAATGTATATTTTTATTTATGTACAGTTAAGTTGCTATTTTAGTAGTAGAGTAACATGATAATGAAATTATGAGTAATAAATTTTAAATATATATATATATATTGTGTTATTTTATACTCGTATAATTAGAAAGTGAACTAGTACAAAAATTTAACAAATGAATTATTGGATGGATGGAGTTACTATTTAGTTGTGATGGAGATATTCGTATATTCTGTTTCATTTGTTTAATTGGAAGGAGTACCAAGGAGAAGAAGATAAAGCTATAAATGACTTAGACAGCTTGGCAAGATGCTCGTTCATCATATTAATGGTCAACTGGACAGACCCACACTTCCCAGAAACTTCCCTTTCTCATTCAGGCATACGTTATCTTCACAAATGAATATCTAGGTGATGAGTCAATTACTATGGCTATTCTTGTTTATAACCCATTATTATTATTGATGGGATTCCACTACTAACCTATTCATTTATTCAATTTAATTTATATAATTGATATCAAATTTACATTATAACATATTCCATCCAAAAACAAAACATATTCCATCCCTTTCACAAAAGTCGTATTTGACTTTTGATCCTAATTAATTTGTAAAAGTTTGAAATTTTAATTGTTGTGTTTTTTTAAAAAATAAATAAATTATAATTTGCATTTAATAATGCTTCTTAAATAGGTAACATTATTAATTATTGCATCAATTAAATAAATTAATATCAATTTTAAAATTAAAAATTTCACAAATTAACTAGGAAAAAATAATCAAATATGACTCTTGTCGTATTAACGAAGGGATTTGAATTTTAAATTATTATTTTTTTCAAATTAATTAGAATCAAATTCAAATGAGATGAAAGGAATATATTTTTCATAAACCATATTAAAGTTAAATTTTTAAAGAAAAAAAATATATTTCTATTTTAACTATGTGAAGATCTCAAGTAATAATAAAGCTACTTACGTGTTGGGTCTGTGATGAATATAATTAGTATGTCGAGTGTGATTAAAAAATGAGGAGGGGTCCCGTGTCCATCCCGTTAGACATTCATTGCTGAACTGCTAAGGCATGAATGATACAATGATAAATTATTATAAAATGTATTTATTCATTATTTTTGATGAATCATCTTAACAATTTTAAATTTAAAAATATTTTAAATTAACTTTTAAAAATCAATCATATAATTTGGAGTATTAGCATACTCCAAATTTAACAATACTAATAAAAATCATATTCACATCTCATTTCTCACGTGGAAGATTTAAGAGGGGAAGGTAGACATAAACTGAAAAGGAAAGCAGTATTAGGAGCAGCAGCAGCAGCATTAGGAGCAGCAGCATTGATCCCTGAGAAGGTGAATTGTACGGATTAAAAGTCTGCACGAATTTATAACAAAATGTCATCATCCAACCTCATATAATCGATTCGTTCTAAACTTAAGAAACTCTAGGACTTGGATTCCCATGGCATATTCAATCTCATTTATCACGTGGATATTTTAACCCTTTAATCCCCTGTAATTAGGGCCGGCCCTGAGGAGGTGCAGAAGGGGTGAGGAGGACCCCAAGTTTTTGGTAATTTATTGACTTTGCTTATTTAAAACATGGTAATTTATATAAAGGGTTACAAGCTTAGGCTAGTCCTCAAGCATGGGAAGTTGTTGATAGGCTTAGTTAACAGTTGAGTTGGCTAGTTATAACAGGCTGTAGCATGAATATGTAATTCACATGTTGTCCTTTTGAATATATAAATCACATGTCTGAACATAGTCTGATGGACTGTGGGAAATATTCAAAGTTCAGAGTACCACATCTATTATGCTTCTCTTCTCCTACCTTTATTTTATAAATAGCGGAGAGTAAGATAATTTTGTAAGTAAAGCATGGAAGAGTCACATATCGTCTACTATCTCATGTCTTTGTTTTATAAATAGAAGAGAGTAAAATTAATTGTGTTTTATATATTGGTATTGATAAATAAAAATTACTCCCTCCGTCCCAAATTAATTGCTTTTCTAGGACTTTTTTAAGTCAAATTGACTATTTTTAAAATTAATAATTAAGCATATATAAATATATTTTTAAAATTATAAAAATTGAAATTAGTAATAAATTGTATATACTTTCTTTTGGTTATAATATCTTCACCTATATGTTAGCAAAAATAGTAAAAAGATTAGTTTTAAAAATAGTCAATTTGACTTTAAAAAGTTCTAGAAATACAATTAATTTGGGACGGAGGGAATAGTATTTTTATATGTGAGAGGGCCCCTATTTTTTTCTAACTAAATATGTATGTAAAATACAAGAAGATTAATTAACTTGTACAATTTATAGTTTTCCGACCTATTCATTCAACTTGAGAGCAGTTTAGTATTCTAATGAACATCCCAAAATTAATACAGATGCTATAAGCTATTCGATAGTCTGACATGTTTCAAGATACTTCAGGTCTGGAGTATCTTAAACTTGTAGATATTTTTGCAGTGTGTTAAATATATTTTTTGAGAAGATACGTGAATTCTTTTGCTAATTAAAGATGAGTGAAATTCAAAGTTTAAACAACTTCCAAAGTTTCACAGTTATGCCCCGAGTTCTATACAGAAGCTGGTCCACTGGTCCTTCTTTACTTCATTATGCCAAAAATGCTATCTGAGTTATGTCCTTTTCATACTTTAATTACATTACAAGCCAGGCTGGCGGTAGCAGCTAACGGCAGCCGCTGCTCATCCCTACACTGCAGAGAGATGTACAAACTAACATTGACTAAAAGTTTGTCATAATAACATAATACGAGTAAGCTTTCTTGCTCATCCCTACACTACAGAGAGATGTAAAAACTAGCATTGACTAAAAGTTTGTCATAATAACATAATACGAGTAAACTAGAAAGCGTAGAGTCAGATGGCATGTCATAACCTGAGGTTAATCTATTGACTTACCAGATATATCATCTACTAAACTACCTGTCTGCAATTTACGGACAAAATAAAAATAAAAACATACCTTCCTTCAACTCTCCAGTACTACAAGTCTACCATGATGGAGCAGCAGTGAATAGTATTAATGCCCTTAAAGAATCCTGTTGGCATACTTTTTTGCACACCTGGAAACTCAGATGGAACAAGTAAATGAGATTAGCAAATCCAGTAAACATAGAAGAATCTTAACATTAAAATTGCAGTTCCGGTAGTTTGAGAGCGAACGAATTCTGAAACTATCTGTCACAAAAGAGCGATGCATTCAGCGACATAATATATGCCAAAAATTCACAAACCCGGCATCAGTTCAAAACAATTCAACAGTACCACAAATTTTATAGTATTTTATTTCAATATGAATAGACCATTCACGTGATTTTGTGAGAAGTTTACAGGGTTTTCTTGGTATGGCATATCTGAAACCAAAGGGAAAAAGGCAAGCACCATCACTAGATTTGGCCTGGCATATTCAAATCATACATCTTATAATTCAAGCTAATTATAACAGAAGGCAGACATAATTACTTTAGAAATAAATGAAACACCAGTCTTACACCGACATTGAAATGCCATGTTCGTAACTGTAAGTGGAATCACACACTTGGGAAACATTTCTCTTAGTCCACGTTCTCTAAGTGCTGTCCATACATGCATAATATCTAGATATTCATCAAAAATACACTTGAGTGTCGCACTTTAAGAGCTTCTTTTATGCAAGTGTAACTTGTCGCGCCGATCTGTTTTTGGGCAATCTAACTAAAAGATATGAAATTACTAAGGATTTTGTTTTGTGGCAAACTGTACAAGTTGATTTTCCTTCCCCTACAGTTAAAGCAGTGTTCACTTAGTTCAACCAAAAGCGACTTATTTTTTTTTCCATTCGTATTCTCTGTAGATCAAAGTGAAAAATTATTCTTTCACGAGAGAGGAGGAACTATGGATAGTCGCCTCTTTAACTTTCGGCAACGAGATGAACTTAGTAATCAATCACGATAAAAAATAAATAAAATAAAAAAGAGCTAAGATTTGGAAATAAAAACTTGGGAGGAAAAGCATGTTCTGTCAAAAAATTTGTCAAGAGAGAATTTATGTGGACACAAATTCTTCGAAAAGCATAGTTCCATTGTAATCACTCACATCAATAAAGAACGGCCTGCTTACAGGGACTACTCAAAACAGATTTTAGCTTTGAAAGGAGAAATTAGGAACAAGTCAATTAACAGTCACCAAAAAGTCTTGAAATGCAGACCCAAAACAAATCTCGAGACCAGAAATATAATAACCTTTTAAGTGAGCAAAGAATTAGATGGATGCTTTCAGATGGAGGAGGCATAACCTTCAAAAAATATTTAAAATCTTTAATCAATGGGAACTCAAAATTCCTTTAAAAATGATAGTTCTATTGCAACCAGCTCATAATAAAGAATTCAATAGAAAGATATAGCTTTAATGGACTAATCAAACAGACAGCAACTTCTATGAGCAATATTTTTGGAAGGACTTAAAAACATTATACTCTTGAATGTCCTGAAAAATTAGGTTGGAATCTTTTGATATATCCACAATCTTTACGCACTCAAGTAGTCAAAGTAAAATACTTCCCCCAAATTCAACTCTTCACATCACCCTTAACATAACTCATCTTAGGCCTGCCAAGGAATTCTAAAACTTCTTCCAGGTTAAAATGATGGAATCATGTGGGAAATAGGGCTAGGAGACACTACATCAATGCCAGGAGGGCCAAATGGGTTGGTCCATTTTAAGTTTCTAACAATCTGAGAACACCCTTGAACTCCATATTCCGACCCATTTGCAAGTACATTAAGTCAGTCAACTAATTTCCCACAATCTGGTCAGTGTCCCTTGTAATTATCCACCAATTATTAGGGTCCTAAATTGGTTGACAAGATTAAAGAAATCACTCCCACCCCACTACCCCCTCTCTCCCTAGGCCCAGATTATCCACTATGGCATACAAGTTATACATGATAGTCACAATTACTGCAGCTTATAAATTGGATACTCCACAAATTAAATAATCTACAGATTACCTCGACTAGAGTGGAGTACTTCAAGGATCAAACGTTGTGTTTAAATGATAACCCAAGATGAAGACCTTCCACGAATGATGTGCTCCTCGCCTAGCATGCTATTTTATAGCCCCATGTTCAATCTGCAATGTATGAAAATATGCAAATATCATATTTTTTTTCCAATGATTCAGAGGGTTCTCAAACAACTAATAACACACTCTTACCTTGAAACTACATTTTACTTCATTATTCCATAACAAATCCACGCCTAATAACTCTCCCAACAAGACAGAGAATTCAAAATTAGCATGATTTATACACTTTGGCATTAACGGCCACTTGGTCAGCAACAACCTCGCTCACATTTCACCAAAAAGTCACGCATGACTTAGTGCAATCCGAGACTGCAAATTGACCATCCTTCCCTTTTAGGGTACTAGAGAACTACCACCATAACTCTTCATGTCAAATCAAGAACCACCTTTCAATTTTTATAAATTAAACAGCAGTAGGTGCTGCCTGCAGCAGCCTTGACAAATTAAGGCATTGGAGGCATTAGTTACATTTGATTCAGAGGGTTCTCAAACAACTAATAACACACTCTTACCTTGAAGCTACATTTTACTTCATTATTCCATAACAAATCCACGCCTAATAACTCTCCCAACAAGACAAAGAGAATTCAAAATTAGCATGATTTACACTTTGACATTAACGGCCACTTGGTCAGCAACAACCCACTCACATTTCACCAAAAAGTCACGCATGACTTAGTGCAATCCGAGACTGCAAATTGACCATCCTTCCTTTTTAGGGTACCGGAGAAGTACCACCATAACTCTTCATGTCAAATCAAGAACCACCTTTCAATTTTTATAAATTAAACAGCAGTAGGTGTTGCCTGCAGCAGCCGTGACAAATTAAGGCATTGGAGGCATTAGTTACATTTGATTCATAGGGTTCTCAAACAACTAATAACACACTCTTACCTTGAAGCTACATTTTAATTCATTATTCCATAACAAATCCACGCCTAATAACTCTCCCAACAAGACAGAGAATTCAAAATTAGCATGATTTACACTTTGGCATTAACGGCCACTTGATCAACAACAACCTCACTCACATTTCACCAAAAAGTCACGCATGACTCAGTGCAATCCGAGACTGCAAATTGACCATCCTTCCTTTTTGGGGTACCGGAGAAGTACCACCATAACTCTTCATGTCAAATCAAGAACCACCTTTCAATTTTTATAAATTAAACAGCAGCAGGTGCTGCCTGCAGCAGCCTTGACAAATTAAGGCATTGGAGGCATTAGTGGGGAGAAGATATATGTTCAAGCCAAGCCTTTCACTTGATCATCTGTCATCACCCGGACGATAGGGAAACATTCCAAACAAAAAATATAAGCAAATTGAAACCATTTGATACACATAGGCATAACTCACTTAATCCTTGTACACAAGCTTCTTAAACTACTGTCCCTTATCCAAGAGTAACTCGCTACCCAACACCAAGATCTACTGGGACAACTGGAAACATTTCAAACAAAAAATATAAGCAAATTGCAACCATTTGTTACACAACATAGGCGTAACTCACTGAAATCCTTGTACACAAGCTACTTAAACTAATGTCCCTTAACCAAGAGTAACTCACTACCAACACCAAGATCAGAAAGCAATAAATGAGAAGCAGGGGATTAACAACTTTGCATAATCCAATCAATGTTGTTATTCACAGTAAAAACAGTAGTGAGCAGACTTTTTATTTGAATTCCTTGTACACAAGCTACTTAAACTAATGTCCCTTAACCAAGAGTAACTCACTACCAACACCAAGATCAGAAAGCAATAAATGAGAAGCAGGGGATTAACAACTTTGCATGATCCAATCAATGTTGTTATTCACAGTTAAAACAGTAGTGAGCAGACTTTTTATTTGTTGTTGCCATTGACAAGTTGACAGTAGCGAGTAGAAAATATACTGGATGACCCAAGATGTTCAGTACTTGAACTTGCGCGATTTTTTTCCTCCCACAAACAGTTTGAAGCATTAAGCAGAAGAGGAAATGGAAAGTGCTTCTATGTACAGCTCTGAAAAATGGTAACATGAAGCTCATTTCAGAAATGGGCAATTGAGATCTTTCTTCTTGAACACATTCCGTAAAAAACTTAATGACCATTATGCCATCTATAAATGAAGTCAAAAGGCAAATGATTACTCAATACAATAGCAGGTTAAATATTTTTTTCAAGGTTGAACTTTATATTACAAAGTTAAGGAATTAAGTCATCATTAGTTCAGACTTTCTTGACATAACAAGCAAGGTGCAATACACAAATTTGAAATCAAAGTTCTCAATCATATAGCCCAAAGTCCAGCAAAAGATTTAACTATCAACAAGCATCCGAAATTTTACTCGCTTTTTTATGCTACCCATTCTATCATATCCAATGCCAATCTTACTATGCATCAACTTCATTGCCAAATCTGCATTCCCTGCTTTTCTCAAGGCATTTATCATAACAGTGCGAACTCTTCCTGGTATTTCTCGACCCCTGTCAACAATCCCATCGGCCAACTTGCAAGCCTGTTCAGTACGACCTGCTTTGCACAATACATTGATCATATCTTCAAATGCCGTTTCTGGAATAATACCCATAGGTGCCAGCTCGTCTAAAATTTTACAAGCTCTGACTACCTTGCCTGAAAGACAAAGCCCAGTTGAAAGAACTCTAAAAGAAGCGGAAGTAGGAGTGATACCCTTATCAATCATCATATCCCAGAACTTCAATGCTTCTTCATTTCTATGTGCTTTGAACAATCCACTAATTAATATTGTGTATGTATACACAGTTTGATCACAATCTTCGTCTTCCATTCTCTGAAACAGAACTAACGCTTCATCTATCTTATTACTCTTAGCCAATGCATCAATTAGTGCATTGTAGCAAAAAGAATCCCTAGGACATCCCTCATCAACCATGTCCTCAAATAGTTTCTGAGCTTCATCTACTCTCCCAGCCTTTCCAAGAGCATCAATGAGACTTGAATAGAACACCGCATTGACATTCACATTATTGTCACAGCAGTACCCAAAATACATCATGGCCTCCTCCAACCTCCCACTCTTACACAAACCATTAACAATAACCCCATATGTGACCTCATCTGGGTCAAACCCTTCATACTTCATCCTCTCAAAAAGCCTTGTTGCCTCTTCCATATTCCCACTTTTGGCATATGAATCAATCAAAGCAGTATATATTGCCACATTAGCTTTGTAACCCTTCAGAATCATATTTTCAAAAACAGCAAATCCTTCCATAGACTTCCCATCTTTACAGAGCCCTCCAATCACTAAACTAAAAGCATGGATTGGAATATCCAATTCCTTCTCTTCCATTTCATGATAAAGTCCCAAACAAGAATCATAATTACCTTCCGAATAGCATGCCTGCATCAAAGTCAAATAAGTAATTTTGTCGGGTTTCACATTTCTCACCTCCATATCTCTAAACTTCTCCATTGCTTTACGGGTCTTTCCGCATTTACAATACCCTTTAATTATTGTATTATAAGTCACAACATCAGGCCCAATTTTCCCAGCTTCCATAACCTCAAAAACCTGCTCTGCTGATTCAATAAAAAGTGAATTCACTAATCCATTCATCAAAAAATTATAAGTATACAAACTTGGTTCAATGTCATTCTCCTTCATTTGACGCCACACCCATAACAGTTCCTCAACCATACCAAGATTCCCAAAACTCCTAATCAAAGAATTTGAGGACGAAACATTCATCAAAAAGCCCCCGTCTTTCAACTCACGAAATAAATACCGAATTCGACTTGAATCACCAGAAACAGATAGAATATCAATCAAAGAAACATAGCATTCAAGATTATAAGTAAATCCCTTTTGCTTACCAGCCCAATAAAAGAACCTAAAGGCAATATCACATTGATCCTTGAGCTTTTCGGAACATAAAACGAATGCAACGAAACTGGGGGATAATTTGATTAGGAATTTGTGACAATAAACATCCAAATTGTGCTCCATGTCTGGTGAATTGTTTAAAAGGTTAAGAATTTGGTATACCCATGGGGAGGGTTGGAGGTTCTTAGGATCTGTGATGAGATCAGAGAGGTCATTGAAGGGTTGTATCCACTCTGGGGGTGGGAGCGACGTAGCGAACGATAACCGCCTAGGGATTGAGCTGGAAGGTGAGGGTGCGCCGCCCAGTTTTGAGGGTTTCGGAGGTGAATACAGCGGGAAATTGGAGCTTCCATCGTTGTAGAAACGGTGAAGAAGAGGGGGTGAAGACAGGGAGGAGAGGGATTTCTTGGTTAGGGTTTTTCTCATTAGCATTTATTCAGCAGTATGGGCAATATTTTAGATTTGAATCGGGAACTTTTTAGTGAATAAAAAGCAATCTGAATCAGCAGCGTCACATGTTGTGCACGTGAGGGATGCTCAACGGACAAAAAGAGCGTCTTGGTTTTTCTCTTCTTTTCTTTTATGTGTGTATTTTAAAAATAAATAAAAAAATTTAAAGTAGGAAGAAGGAAGAAGTATCATTGTAGCAGATTCAGAGAGGGAGATGAGTGGATTTGGAATGGCGAAAATAGAAGCATATGAGGAGGAACCAACGAATCAGGCGAAGAAGAAGAATAATACCAAGAGAAATCGGGGCTCCACTAGTGTGTGGTTTACCTTTTCCTAGTGATTTTCTTGGATTGGTTCATTCTTTTCAAGTTCTTTACCGGTTGATTCAATCAGGTGATGATTTCTTTTATTTACTTTTCCTTTTTCTGGTTTTGCATTACCATTGAATCTCTGTTATCCTTTATGCTTTTGCACTACCCATTGAATCAGGAGATGAGCCCTAGAATTTTTTTTGATTAGAGGTCTGGTCTCTATTTGTATCCTGATTTCAAAATCTGCATACGATCTCGGCGCGCAGGCAAGCGTGATTACTCATGTCCACCTATCACAAACCAAAAATATCTCAATCTTATAAATCTATAGGTAGTAGTACTACTCTAGAATATATACCAAGAAAAATAACTAGACACTTCCTACCCATGCGGGACCATTATCGTCACAAACTCTAAACTTAACTCAAGTGTGACAGAATAAAACATATATAAACATTAAAATTCCTACTTACAACATATTACCTTAAATCCCTAATTATTTAATATAATATCTAACTACATCAATTTCTACCCAATTAAAAAATCTAAAGCATACATAATTAAGGGGCAATGACAACACTGTACCCCCAAGTTGGCAACTTTTTTGTTTTTAACCTACGAGTAAGTTTGGGAATAAACAATCAACACCCCAAACAATTTTTATAGCGGGGTTTTGGTTTGTCTGCCCATTCAAGCAAGCCAGAGCGGGAGGGAGAGAAAGGGTACCGGGTCTGACTAATTAGTGACCAAAAATACGGTTTTTGACCGGCGTTGACTAACTCTATTTGTATTTGACATTGTAACACTTATACACTCAATTCCCTTCAAAATGTTAAACCCATTTCTCTTCGAATTGAGTTTCTTCTCTCCAAATTGAGCAAACTCGATGTATATACATACATGTATGTCTTACTACAAATAAGATAGAGAGAAGCCAACGGCAGAGAGAGAATATACGAGTTAGAGGCAAAGAGAGAAAAGACGGGCCTTGAAGCTTTATCAATGGTGAATTGGGTATGTTATCCCATATTCAGATTCACTAGAGACCCTTAATTTTTTGGAGTGATTTTTCATGTGAGGTGTGGCTAAACAGAGCTCTCATTGAATTAAACTCTTTCCCAAAGTCTTCGCACGTTGCAATTTCTTCCCTTCCTTTCAAATGACTATGAAACCTTAATTTCCTTCTTCAAATCCTTTTTTTCATAGGCTAAATGGTCTTCAAATTTTTCAGCATAAATTAAGGATAACAAAACAAACCTAGGAATCGCACAAGAATCCTAGCAATTGCACCAACAGCTCTCATCAACCAAAAGAAAATGAAAGATTGTTTCCCAATTTGAATACTAAAACGATATTAGGATGTATTCCTTCTTTTGTACAAGTATGAATATGTATCTAATTCTTTTTAAAAATGCACATACTTCTTTTAAGATAACGACATGTGTCCATCTCAGGATTGGCTAAAGGGAATGATATTGTATTTTAAAATTTGTTTAGGGTGTTGATTGTTTATTTCCAAACTTATACGTTAAAAATAAAATAGTTGCCAACTTATGATGACAGACTGACCGGATCAAAATTTTTCATCAATCTATCGGCTGGAGCGTCAAAAGTTCAACAAATTATCTTAATTAATTAAGTTGAAATCTATTCAAGAATGTTCGAAATGAGGCTCAATTCAAGCAGACCACGAGAGTAAGATCAACTATATGATTTGGGATTACTAGATACAATCTATTTAGTAAGACCAAATCAACGTAAGCCAAGTCGTCAAATTCGTGTTCATTTGTGTCATTTAATTCGCGACAAAGCCGCATTTCATTTTATGAAGGGAATGGATTCAAGGAACACATCAACGCATTCGTTTGGGGATTTGATTCTAAGCTCAACGATTTGCTCCATACAAAGGTTCATGTTTGGTGGCGGAAGCAAGAAAGGAGTAAAGAATCAAGTTTGGGACTTAAAGGCTCAAATAAGCAAAGTCGCGCGGATGCGGACAGAACATTCCGAGCCACGGCGTTCCTTTCATTGGGCCGCGGCGCTCCATTGCTGAGTCGTGGCGCTCTAGCGTGTTTCAAAATCAAATTTGCACGGAAATTTTAGGGATTTAATTAGTTTTTCCAATTCTAATGTATTTAGGTTACTTATTAGTTAGAGATTTGATTCCATATTGATTTCTTATTTCTTTATGAGTTTAGGGTTTCTCTTGTTTAGTATAAATAAGAGATTAGCTGATATAAACATTAATTATTATTTAGATTATTAATTATTAATAAACTTTGTGAGATTATTCTCCTTTAGTTATTTGAGAACTCCTGACTCGTAGTTTTTCTGTGAGGTTCAAACTTGACTTATCATACAACAGATCATAATTGTGTGTGGCGTCTTCTACCGTATCAATCGTCGATTGTACTTTTGATTCTTGTCTCTTTATAGACATTGAGTCAGGGTGTCGTTGGTGTTTCATTCAACGCAGATTTCCTTACAAGATCGATTGTACCAAGGTTCTCGCCTCTTTATAGGCGTTGGGTTGAGGTGTCGAGATTGTTCCACCTTCATAGTTTGCTAGAAACGATTCAGGCGACGACCACCTCACACAAGCGTGTCGTGGAGTTTCTCCCAAGTGCCTTTCTTTTGCCTGACTAATGGGGATTAGATTTACTATTTATGTGATCTTTTTAGGTATAATTTACAATTTACTTGATAGGTTTTGAGGAATGGAAGTAGAAGAAATTTAATATTATTAGGTTATTATTATGTAGTATTATTTATGAATGATTTCAATGTAATTAGTTTATTTAGTAGATTAGGTTAGGATATATATTTCATTATATTAGTAGAATACTATAGAATATTAATTATTAGAGGTAGTAGGTAATTATTAAGATTTTATTTCTTTATTTAATTAGGTTACTTAATATTTTACTTATCCTCCAAGTATTAGGGTTTTTCCTATTCCTGTATACACAGTTGTAATCAATCATGGAAAATTATTGAATGATTGATTATTATTGAATTTTAAATTTTGTGCTTGTGGCATTTAGCCTAATTATCTCCTTTGAATTCTTATTATTCTTTCATCCATCCTTGTCCTACATTATAATGGTATCAAGTGCCAAAATTCTTTATATATTTAGATTTCACTTAATTTTTCTTGTCCTAATTTTCTGGCCTCCATCAATTGTCAAAGTTCGACAACAATATCTAAGACGACAACGTAGTCTCAAATCTATCCCAAATTTTATTCTAAAAAAAAATAAAAATTGCTACAATTTGCAAATTTATCTCAAATTTTTATGCAAAAAAAAATAAAATTGGCTGGAGTTTGCGCATCCATGGCAAAATTACAAATCGGTACCCCAAGGTTTTGAAACTTTCAACTCAGCCCTCAAAGTTTCTGAAACTTTCAAATCAGGTCCCAAAGTTTCTGAAATTTTCAAATCAGTCCCCAAAGTTTTTGATATTTTCAAATCAGTCCCTATTTTGTTATTTTTCCTACACTTGCAGTTCCAAAAGTTATGGTGCAAGAATTGATTCTTTAGAGGCCCAAATGAAATCCTTAACAGAATCAATAACTGCTATGCTCCAACTACACAAGTCTGATCGAGAAAATGGTGAATCGTCTATTATTTCAAAGACAATGACTAAGGAACCGCAATTGACAGAGACGCTCAATGCTAGTGACACTAATTGGGAAAAAATTCTGCAACTCAATGACAATTCACATGAAGATAAAGTTGAAGTTGAGAATACAATGAGCGAGATTGAGCAAAAGGTCGATGATCTATTCTCAAAGCAACTTGATAATCTATATGAAGAAACCAGCGATCAAGTCATCGATTTTGTTATCAACGAGAGCTCCAACAACATACAATACAAAGAAATTCACTCTTTATTATTTTCTACTTCTCAATATGTCTACAAGGAGGACTAAAATTTCTTGCATGTTTGGATTCCGGTTCGTGGGCTGTGGATTCTTTTATACTTCAAAGCTCGAGGACAAGTTTTTTTTAAAGGAGAGGAGAATGATGAGGATGGAAGCAGAAGAAATTTAATATTATTAGGTTATTATTATGTATTATTATTTATGTTTGATTTCAATGTAATTAGTTTATTTAGTAGATAAGGTTAGGATAGATATTTAATTATATTAGTAGAATACTTTAAAATATTAATTATTAAAGGTAGTAGGTAATTTCCTTATTTAATTAGGTTACTTAATATTTTACTTAGCCTCCAAGTATTAGGGTTTTTCCTATTCCTATATAAATAGATGTAATCCATCATGGGAAATTATTGAATGATTGATTATTATTGAATTTTAAACCTTGTGCTTGTGGCTTTTAGCCTAATTATCTCTTTTGAATCCCCATTATTCTTTCATCCATCCATCCTTGTCCTACATCAAAGAGGTTCATTATCCACATTTTGTTCTTTTGTTGATTGATTTGTAGTCATAGATTCTACTTATTACTGGTGGTTTGCTTGTAAAGGTGGAGATTGAATTCACATTTAAGATACAGTTGACAACTGTGAATCAGGGTTAGCTTAAGTGATTAAATGATGGTGGTAGGCATTGATTAAGACTCCAGGTCCGCCTTTGCTTGACTTAAGTTTAGAAAGTTTCTTACTATGACAACAATGAACTTGTGTTTGAATTCTGTCTTTGATCATCTTGATGTTGATTGCGCCAGAAAATGACTTTTAGCAAATTAGAGAATCATATAGGTGATACTATTCTCTCAATGGATGAACGAAGCAGTTTGCGGACCTAAGATAGCATGTATAAAAGTGACTACTAAAAGTGGATTTTATATGACGAAATACCAATGCTTTGTTTTGATACAGCCAACATGCATGTTCTAATTTATGGCAGTTTAATTGTGCAAGCCTTGAGTTTGGTGGTCCATTTACTAGGTTCATTCATTTTACACCTAACCACACATCGATTGGATTTTAATGATTCCACTACCTTGTGGACTAATAATTATGTTACATCTGTTTACCATGGTGTTAAACAAGCAGAATTTATTATAACTGATTTCTTGGTTGAGAACTAGATCAGAACTGAGATTTGTTCCCAAAGGTTCTGGAGGTGAAACTAAATTCATCTCTTGGTGGGTTTATATGAATGAACATCCTCTTTTAAAATGTAGTTCCACCTCTTAAGTCAGAGTCTAATGATTTTTTTTCCCCTCTCCCCTTTGACTATCTTAAGCAGGTGACTTTGCAACATTGACCGTCTAGAAATTTCACTTGACACCTAGAAACTATTTTTCTCAGTTTGTACTAAGCTAAAGCCCCACCGGCAGATTATTAGGGAGATGAATGTCTCTTTCTTTTAAATGGAGTCTGCCCTAGTCCTACTTTATCTTTCTAAAGAGGTAATTGTATGTATGGGAATATATATTCCCCCCTTTCTCTCCTTTGTGCCCAAACACATCACAAGTCCACTTGCTGTAATTACACTTACACAAATGACAGCTACAATCTACTAGAAAGCATCTAGGGAGTCTTGTATACATTTGTTAAGTAGGGTTTCTTCCTATGCAATGAAGCTGAGTGATTAATGAAAGGATTTTACTTTTGGAAGATGATCTATTATGTGGTGTTTGGAAAGGCCAACTAGGCTCAAGAAAATATGGTCACTCTTTGAACATCCTCTTTTAAAATGTAGTTCCACCTCTTAAGTCAGAGTCTAATGATTTTTTTTTCCCCTCTCCCCTTTGACTATCTTAAGCAGGTGACTTTGCAACATTGACCGTCTAGAAATTTCACTTGACACCTAGAAACTATTTTTCTCAGTTTGTACTAAGCTAAAGCCCCACCGGCAGATTATTAGGGAGATGAATGTCTCTTTCTTTTAAATGGAGTCTGCCCTAGTCCTACTTTATCTTTCTAAAGAGGTAATTGTATGTATGGGAATATATATTCCCCCCTTTCTCTCCTTTGTGCCCAAACACATCACAAGTCCACTTGCTGTAATTACACTTACACAAATGACAGCTACAATCTACTAGAAAGCATCTAGGGAGTCTTGTATACATTTGTTAAGTAGGATTTCTTCCTATGCAATGAAGCTGAGTGATTAATGAAAGGATTTTACTTTTGGAAGATGATCTATTATGTGGTGTTTGGAAAGGCCAACTAGGCTCAAGAAAATATGGTCACTCTTTGAGCCTCAAATAATTTTATGAATTGTGAAGCACATTTTAGGCTCATATATAAGGTGGCTATATAACTACTATTAATTCTACATATTTCCACTTGAAGCCTTGGAAAGGTTCCTTATACGTTACCTTATATGCCTTTTACTCCTACTTACTTTGAAAATAGTTATTAATTTTATTTTGTAGGTTGAACATAGTTTTGTTTCTCCAAACTTGCAGTATTGTTTCTTTCCTGCAGGTGTCGTGTTAATGATTCTGCTTCAGTTTGTTTCCAGATTAGGTGAGAAGGGATTTAGAGGCTTTTCCAAGTTTAGATTTTTACATCTAGGTCATGGTTACACATGCTTAATTTTTTTATAAAAAGAAACAAAAAATCAAAGAAAAAAACAAAACAAAACAAAACTCTGCCATGTAGACACGAAAATGTCGTTGTAACGTGACACCATTGCTTGTTTACCTTACCTAATTTGCGGCAACTCATTCTAGTGTGTGAATTATGCAAAAATGATCTGGCCCTCTGTTTTATTTTTGGTAATTTTTATGGAAGTGTCTCCCTCTTTTACATTGAAAAGACATGTGCATATGAGATTGTTGAACACTACGTGGCTGCGTGGCATCCTTGGGATCATCCAATTTAATTAGTATCCTTGAGACTATCTATACATGTGCCCCGTATTTGAAATGTAATATCTATAAATTGAGTGGAATAATATCTCGAGAGATTATTGAGACTTCAAATATTTTAATCTCCGGGGATAATTATATTGTTTTGTGGTTGGCTACATATGTTCTTGAAGTGAGAGGAAAATTATCCAACAATTGATTAATTGACAGATAGCTCCAAGTACTTACGATGGAAAATCTTATTGATGAAGAACGCGAAACAATTGCTCATATTTTGTTAGGCGGTTTCTTATGTTTTCAGATTGATTGTTTGGATATAATTACTTCCGAGGAAATTGACTCTTTATCACACATTTAATGATGGAACTGGGATTCTTGATAGTGTTGTTTCGTATGCTTACGACTGGTTAATTGATTGAAATATTTGCATGGTTGGGTAGAGATATAAAAACACAACAGCCAACAGGAGTCTTAATTATTATTATTATTAGAGTTTTCCGGTTGTTGATGTACTCATTAACCCCAACTGCTATCTTTATGAAGAGGGAGAAAGGGATCGGGCATCCCACGAGACAGTCCTATCATGCCGTTTCCCATTCGTGATTGTCCCCATTGCTTGAAACATATTAATTTGTAGTGATCCCAACAATTCTTTTTCTTTTATTTTTTCATGTACTACAAAATACAAATTCTTGTTTGGGGGGGGGGGGGGGGGGGGGGGGGGTTGGTTATGAGGAAATATTCAATGCAAAGGTGATACCACTATCATCTATATCATCAGGAAATGTTTCAAGCAAATTTCAGCCTCTTATCTTATCATTAGTGAAGTCGTGATTCACACATTTCTCTATACATTTTATGAATGCGTTATAAAAAATAAAAACAACAAAATATACGACTTTATATTGCACAACATTTCTTTTTTCCGACTGACGAGTTAATGGCCTTTTTATATTCGTATTATTTTCGGTGGCCTTTTTATCTTTGTTATATACATGCAATACTCCATACATCATTACTAGCATTAATCTGTAAACCACGGTGGAGTTCATATCTTTTTTCTTTTTTTCCCCCTTTCGATTAATGGCAGTTTGGGTACTTTCGAACTCCGAACACATCAAGTTTATGCTTTAGTGAATAACCTTATCAGTTGATAGCTTTTTAGAATTTGGAACTCTGTCTGTTGACTGATCGCAAATTTTACACTCCAAGTTTGATCCTACAGAACACTAAATGAAGGAATGAATAATGCCGCTCAGTGTGTGCATGTATGGATATCAAGCCTAGAGAAATTTCTGCTGAGATTCCAGTTATCTAAGATCAAATGCATGACCCCACCTATAGATGTCAGTGCTGTCTGTGATTCTGTGTCAGCTTCATTCTTTTTTCTTTCTGAAAATGAAGAGAAATATTCACAACCACATTTGGTTGTAGTCAAGCCAACTATTCACCAATTAGTTTGGAGGGCAGTGTTTTACACTAACCCGTCTGCCAAATTATTGTTTGGCAAATAACAAATTGTTTGGCAGACGGACTATATTTACAAACACTGTCAAAACTGTTTGGCGAACATTTGGATAAACCTGTAGACACATCTATATCATGTCAATTCCACGTTAAAACTAAACGCATTTTATTCATAGCAAACATCTTACGACCAAGGAATACAATACAATACGGCAGTACCAGATGATAGAACGCAAGAAGAACAGTAGATGAGACTCCACTACACATCAACAGTAAATTAACCAGGAAGGACAAACATACATACACCATATATACTAGCTATTTCTTTTCGGATGGTAGTCTACCCAGAGACTTTGGGAATACACTTTGAATTAATGACGAGCAGGTGGTGTAGGAAGGTCTCCGGTTGGGACCTCGTATCCGGGATTGGGGACAGTGGTATCATCGCCACCGGGAATGTAGGTTGGAGTCCCAGCGCTGCCAGAACCACCAGGGAAGGAAGGGATACCGATTCCAGTTCCTCCATCGGTGCCGGTGACGGGATTGTAGGTGAAGGGATTAAACCCTTTAAGATGGAACTTATCTGGAATCAAGAAGCGACCAATCCCCGGGACCAGCACACTGCCATCTTGGTCGATGAATGAGTCCGGCTGCTTCTTGTCCAGATTGTCGGAGGTTGTTGGGATGTCGCGTTCTGCAAATGAGTTGCCAGTGAAGGAAAGGAGGACGCTGAGGATGAAAAGGGTGGAGTGAGCTTTGCAAGCCATTGTTTGCCAACACTAGTACTCTTTTAGTGATAGAAAAGGGGGAAGATAGAAAGGTGGTTTAGTTATGGAGATGGTAGGAAGAGTGGAGGTGTGTATATATATATATATACACACACTTCAGGTTTTGACAAGGTCGGTGAAATTTTAGCAGTCAATTAAGAGATGATTTCTTTTTTTCTAAAAGGCTAAAAATTTTAGTATTGTATACATTCCTTTGCATTTAGTAAGTAGTATTATCACCTTCACCAACGGCTTGGACGGCCAATTAAATGTCCTCCCTGCTATTCCGTAATTCATTATTCTGTATCTCTAAAGCCCTTGTTAATTTGACTACTATTTAATTGAATCTTTAGTGTTTTTGGAAGGACGTACTTAAAATTCATATTAATTTATAAGTAATTAATTTTAAAAATAATTATTAAACATATAAATGTAACATTTGGAGTATAAATACATCAAAAAATACGCATTTAAACTTACATATTGGGTTAAAGTCCCAGATCAATTAAATTTGATGTGAAACTCATTATATAAATTTGGAGGATCTCTCCGCTCGATAACAATTGATTTTTAAGTGAATGCTTCAACACTACAAATACACACACTAACTATTAATCCTATGTACAGTATTTATTTTATAATATCTTCTTTTATCAGTATATAACCATATTTGCAAACTAGGAAATGGCAATATATGCCTTACTAACTTAATGTTTGATTAAGGGTGTTGACCATATTTGCAAACTAGGAAATGGCAATATATTGCATACTAACTTAATGTTTGATTAAGGGTGTTGATAGATGAAAGAGATTATATTACCCTTATTATATTAAAATTAATTAATAAATTTATTATCTATCTATTTTGTCTTTCAATTTTTTACACATCGTATTACATGACCAAAACAAAAACATGATCCTGAACCGTATACGAAATTAAACTATAATTTTCTTAATTAGTATCATTCTTTTTAATTTGAGAAACTTTATATTATAATTTATTAATAATTTAAATTAAATACTAGAATACATAAAATACTAGAAAAAAAATTATAAATAGTAAACCTTCTTGTCCGTATATTTTACATGATATATAATTTGGCTTGATATTATATTAAAGTGATAATCCACAATACAATCAAACTGGTCCATCTAATTCAAAGTTATTATTATTTTAACTTGAAATCAAGTTCACAAATTTTAAAATTCAAAGTAAATAGAAAATTATTTAGTCGATCAAATTTCAACTATCGTAAAATATTAAAAAGAATTTCCAATTAATTTGTTTTTTTAATGTTAGAATTTAAATATATATAAATATACATATACATATACATATACACCACCCTTTTAACGTAAAAGAATGTGCAACAATGAATTTAAGATGTGCTTTTATGATTAATATATTGACGACAAGTGGATCTCAATTTTCAGTACTGTTCTCTCTAGTAAAGGTCCATCAACTACAAATTAAATGACATCAACCTGAAAACAGAAAATCTCTTCTACGATCCGAATCTAATAGACAAACTTGAACAAAAGGTGTTGATTGAGTAAATGAGTCTTCAATTAATGCCACTTTTATGGTTGAAAAAGTTACAATACGTAAATATAGTTTTTCAATTAGCTAGCTAGCTAGCTTCCGGATTACCCACAACTTGAATAAAACAATTCTCGCCGGCGCCGGGTAAGTTGTAACCCCACCGGCCACTGATGCTCATATCCACAGTGCTCTTCAACCTTAGACATTTCTCTTTTCATTCAACTCTTACCAAACCCTTTGCCGGCAGCATTTACATTTAGCCCTACGTACGTATATATAATATATGTATGCCTCTCATCCATACCATACATCATACATGCATCAAACAACTGCATTTCCTCTTTGTCAACGTTTATCTATGTCTATGTACAAGAGGGATATTGAAGTGTGTGTTTTTTTTCCTGAAACATTGACACCGCAAAAGATATCACTATAAATTCAAATGAATTTCACAATTAATATCAATTATTTATTAAATCTCACGAGAATACAAGTAAAAAAAAAAAAGTCTCACAATAACTATAAAAAAAAAAAGGTTGCACAATTAAAAAGAAATACAAACCCATATAATTAATGATAATTTAAATTGATATAACCTCGATCTTAATCATAAGACTAAGAGTTTTTTGGCAATTCTTAATCATAAGATTTGAAGTTCCTCACAAAATAAATAAATAAATAAATAAATACATAAAAGTAAAAGCTGTGCAGTTGTGGTCCGACCGCAAGATCATGTGGACAAATTTCTGTTTGTTCCTATCGTACCTAAGCCCAAATTACAGAGTGATAATTTCAAGGGCCAGTGTTCATATAAGTTCCTATCATACCTAAGCCCATATTACAGAGTGATAATTTCAAGGGAGAGAGTTCATTATAAGTTTGATCCAAAACGCAAATCATAAAATAAATTAATTTTACGGCCCAAAATTAACTTATCCAAACTTGTGATCTAATATTTATTAAAAGTATATTTAGGCTCAACACAGCACAAGTGAGGTTGAAACTACATTATACCCCAAAGAAAAAAGTGAAAATAAAATCCTAGTTGGACCAAAAAAGAGTCAAAATAAAAAATAAAAAAATTACGTTCAAAACTAATCAAAAGAAAAACAATAAAATCGTTCTGAATTGAAGTATGCGGGGATACCGATAGCCACTTGGTTCACTGGTATGACTCACTTCTATTGATATAAAGTGTTGACAAAAGACACTGAAAACAAGTTTAGAAGGTAGTGCGCATGTCAAAAATTGAAGACGTAAGTTATTACCTCTCTCAACTAAACCATCTCCTTCAATTGGAATAAATTATTATAATAGATTAAGACATTCGAAAAAAAGAATGTTTCCAAAAAAAAAAAATAGACGCGGGTGTATGTGCCAATTTTATGACACTTTTACACCCCCAACAAATTGCAACCACAACGGTTTTTACAAAGTAGGGCCTGAGAGGCTGAGAGTGTAAACATTGGTGCAAATTAACCATGCAAAAGCTATTTCAACTTATGGAACAAAAGAAAAGGACATTTGAATTGGAATTTATATTAAAACAAATTTAAGCACATTGACAGATGAAGCAGTGTCATTTTGGTTGTGAACAAAATGAAATCCTGCTGCAGGGAAATGGTTGCACAATCTTTCCCGGCAGAGTTTCAAATCCAGGAAGTTTTCAATCTCTTGAATTTGTGATAAAAGTTACAACATGTTACAGAAAGCTAAATTTTACGACAAAATTAAGGTTTTGGCCTTTCTTCAGAAAATCTGGGAAGTTGAACAAGTGAGTTCACTCGTGTGACACCTTCCAAACCTGACCAGTTCTGATCTTCGGATACAACTGTCTCCCCATTTCCTTCTACCTCGATCGCTGTTCTTTTGTAGGGATCGTTCTCTTCGGAGGATCTGACGGTGTAATTTCTCTGCAATGATGGCTCAGAATTCTGACCATCATCTGATTCCACTGCATTACCAGAATGATTGCTCTGAAGGGTAGCTGAAGAGAAGCCTTGTTCATCATAATCAGATTCAGAATCCATTTTGCCATCCAAAAATAAGCAAACCACTGCACAGTCATCCATCTTGGACGTTGGATACTTGGATTTCCATTCACGTGCAGCAGAGTCCACCAAGATTCTTGCAGCTGATGACCGAGCTGGAGCTGATGACACTATCTCCACGACTTCTTCATTGCTTAGGACATCCCAAACCTGACATAGTTAATTGAGTGAAAGCTGTTGAGAAAATCTAAATTAAAAGAGGAAGATATTATATATGTGGAAGAACATCCCCAGGAACATTAATATCTTCAGACAGAGAGGTTCTTGGGAACAAAATACAAGACAAGGCTAAAAATAAACTGTTACATTCCTTTCTAAAAAAAATAATGATGCAGTCTTCAGAGCATTCGCCACTGTTGAAATGACAGGGTTTATTTCATACAAATCTTACAATCTTTAATGCAGAAATAAAGCAGAATTTGAATGACAGATTGATCATTCAAACAATAAACTTGGGTCCACATTTTCCTACGTAATTACAAAAGCCAAAAAGAATAAATAGCATAAAACCCTCCCTGTCTTCTATTTCCCCCTGTCAAATTGGAAAAGGCCAGTCTCTCAGTAGTGTGAGCATAGGATTCTGTTTAAATTCAATCAATTTTCTGCATCCATCAACAATTGTTTTTTTATCAATCAAAAAAATATGGACATCTTCAGATGATGATATATTTTACAAAAAAAAAAAAAAAAAAAAAAAATCAGATTGCAAATCTAGAAGCCAATGAAATTTGGAATCTCGCAATCCGAGAATCCAATTTGGCTGTAATTTGGGCCCATTCGACCAGCCATTATCAGTGAATCCACTCAGACACCCCCAAGATGAATCCTTTCCATGGGCGAATGGACAATCCATATGTCCCTGATTCAAGTGCATGCCACAATTTGGGCCTCCAGATTTCTACACAACTTGATTCATGAAAGAAAATTTTTCTGTTTTTATCTAAATCTCTCCTAAGATTCAAGTCTAGGAGCTACCATTACCAAAAAATCCAACCAATTCCACTAAATACCTTCTAAGCCAAGGACCAGCAGGAAAGGTCTGATTTCGTAAATAAGGATTATACTTATCTAAAAAGAAGACATGTAGGACAACGGACTCTACATGAAACCACCTGTGCCTTTCCTTTAGGATTGTCAATTGAAGAACAAAATTCAACAACATCAACATTTTCAAAATTAGTAGATGATGCAGTTTACTTGGAATAGTAAATGTACCAAGAATAACAAAAATACATTCCCAAAGCTTTCGTACCGCTGTAGCACCAGTTCATTTGTCAAAATATTTCATAAAATTAATAAGCTAATAAATCAAAATGAAAAAGTTTTATTAAAGAAATAACTAATAAGTAGTTGTGATGTTGGCTTTTTTCACCTTAGCCTTAGGTAGGCCGTCGAATCAAAATCCAATGACTCTTGACATTAGTTGAATTATATATAAATTTATTGTCCATTCTATGTCATCTTAATTGATTAGGACAGAAATCATATCAGAATTTTTTTTATCAATCAAATGAATTGAGAGATCGCATGTTTCACCTGAAGAAACTGAAAGTAGATACGAAAAGTAGGAAAGCCAACAACAGTAGCCAAAAGTACAAGGCATAATTTTATGACATTTATTATTGCACCAGCAATATGTCATACCTGAATTTCACAAGTGTTTCAAAGGCAAGTGTAATACCCAGAGGCAGAAAACTTACCCCATCTGAAGCGAGAACAATGAATTTGTCTCTCTCAGTAAGAATGTGGTGCGAGAATTCAGGAATAGAGATCACTCCATAATCCTTCAAACAGAAATCCCCAAACGCTCGAGCCATTGCTAATCCAGGGGCATCATCAAATGGCAGCCAGACTCTTTGCACTTCAGGCTCATCTTGCAATGCAAAAACCCGTCCTTTACACCGTTTAATTCTTTCGGCTTCCCCTATTAATAGGAGGGAAAGGGGACAAAGAAAAAACAACATATTAGGACAATCACATTTGTACAAAAAGAAAGCAGTCATAGATTTTTTAACTAAGAATAAGACATACTTGGTAAATCAGGCTTTAGATCAACAGTCAACTGAATTGCTACTAATGAATCATTGATGTCCTTGGATGCTAATATTGCGCGAGAATCCCCAATATAGCCCATAAAAAGATTTGACCCCTTTCAATCACAAAACATAAACAAGAATTTATTCACAAAGCAAAACCAAATAAAAAATACGTAAGAGTGAGTCGGGGTTTGTTTTCACACAGCTCATACTTAATACCTGTTTTACCACAGTAATGGCAGTGCTACCACTGCAAAAGCAATCCAAATTGGGGTGGGTTCTCAGCTCTTTGTCCATGGCTTTGTATGATTTGAGAAATGCTTCTCTCCACAGAGAATCCACTTTGTCCTCTGTACTGCCATCCTTCTCAGAGTCTCCTCCATCTGATTTAAGAGTATTACCATTGCAACAAGTAGTACCATGCCCACTATGCTTAGATTCATAAGAATCCAAGAAAGACAACAGCTTTAATGGCAAAGTATCCCTTACTTTGCGAGCAACAAGATGGCCATGTGGACCATGGCCATCAAAGACGCCACAAAAAGTTACATCTTCAGTGATAAAATCCTACAGAGATTCAAGGCATAAGAAAACCTCCAAGAAGAAAACCAAATACCACTTTGAATAGAATGAAAGAAAACTTACTTCCCAAACAATCATGGCATCCTGGTTTATACCCTTACGGCCCTGCTGAGTGAATATACAAGAACTCCGGCTCTTTCCATTCGTGAAAATCCGATTAGGTATGGAGGATATATGCTTCAACATATTGGCGTGATCAGAAAATGTTCTCCTAGTTTTTCTCCTCCCACACATTGAGATTCCAAAACAAGATGAAGTAACCGTCTCTCCATTACTCCTACTACTACAAGTACTTTGACTACTAGTCGAGACACAACACCCCATTTGCTCAGATCAGAAAGAAACCATTTGCATAAAATCCGGGAGAAGGTTGTTTCTCTTGCTACAAAGATCTAAAAATAAATTCCAGATAAGGTTGTATGGTCAGCGGAGCTAAAGACTGTTGAGACTCCAAAGAATCCTATGCAGCAAACCAGGGTGCGATGCGACACAGTACATAAAACTGCCTGTTATATAGTCAAATGTTATTACCATCTCAAACAACGTGAATCCATAACGAACCCAGCTAAACTAGAAGAAAAAAATTGTAATCAATTCAATTGTTTATTGTGTAACCCATTAAAAAACACAAATTGTTGCATGATGGCAACACAACAGATGACACAAAACGTAGTCAAAGAGATATTGCATGTGAACAAGGAATAAAAAATACACAACATTGTCTTAATCATTTGTCCTTCAGGGGAATCTCATTTATATAAATCAACTAGGAAATTTTATGCCTATATATCTACAAACTGCTGGTATTAAATTCAAGTCGATTAGGACATAAGCCTACTGAACCCGGGAAACATAATCCAAGAACATGCCAGAAAACACAAGGGAAAACGAGATACCCCTTCGGTTATGAAGACATAGTAGGTTACCCAAATAACCCAGCATAACATAAGATTTCCATTTTCCCGTGTTATTTAATTTGTAATTGAATATCCATCAAATTGTTTAGGCTTTTTATTACAGAGACACCAAACCCCGCCCCCCCAAACCCCCCCCCCCCCCCCAAAAAAAAAAAATAAAATAAAATAAAATAAAATAAAATAAAATTCTAGCTCTCTCTGTCTTTTCAAATACAAACTCTAAACTGAAAAAAACCTTAAAAAATGAAACTTCGTTAAAAACTCCCATTTTCTGCCTTGCAGGCAAAATAGGGAGACAAAAAGGGTGGAATTAAGCAAAATCATATTGAAACCTAAGAAGATGAGCAAAAATATAATTGAGAGGAAAGTAAAAACAGTGAAACAAGATAATACTGAGCATCCGAAATACAAGTAAAATGTAATTCGAGAAAGCAGAATGCTACATTTTAATATTCATTAATTTTTTATCAACAAACAAACACGAAACCAAGCAGAGTATAAGCAGATCTTCGATTCACCAAAGTAGCAAAAACAAAAATATTGTGACAACTGAAAAGTACTAGTTGTAAAGACTTGATTTTACACTAATCAAGTAATGTAATTAGATAATCACAGAAATCAGTTAGATGTAAAAATCTGAAAATTACGATGGAATGGGTTCAGAAGAAATCAAGAGACCAGTTACCCATTAAAGAAAAGAGTGAAGAAAGGTATTTGCATCAATACCTTTGAAATTATTGGGGGGGAAAATGCTAATTTTTGAGATCGGTGAGACCAACCGGAGAAAGGGTTGGTTTAAGAAAGGAGAAGGAAGTGCATTAATTGAGAAAGTAAGCAAAGCAAAAAAGGGCAGAGGGAGAGGGAAGTATGGAGTCTGGGGGTAGCTCTAAGCCTAAGCCGGCCGAAATGATGATCGTCATATACTCGTACTACTATCTCACGCTCTTCTCTGTGACGCGTTTAACACCAACTTTATTACTCTCTCTCCCTCTCTCAATTTTATTGTCCTTTCCCCCCTCTAAATAAAAAAATATGTGTTGTCCTCTTTTCTTCTTATAGGTGTTTAAATATTATCATATATATTCTTATAATTTTATGGTCTAACATTTATTCCCTCCGTCCCAAATTAATTACATTTTTAGTCCTTTTAAAAGTTAAATTGACTAGTTTTAAAACTAATCTTTTTACTATTTTTGCTAACATATAGGTGAAGATATTATAACCAAAAAAAAGTATATACAATTTATTACTAATTTCAATTTTTATAATTTTAAAAATATATTTATATATGCTTAATTATTAATTTTAAAAATAGTCAATTTGACTTTAAAAAGTCCTAAAAAAGCAATTAATTTGGGACGGGGGGAGTAGGTTTTAAATAGCTAGTAATATTCAACACTCCTCTTATTTTCTTGAAAAATATACTTTCCTCTTTTTATCATAACAGATGAACTAAACAAATTATATATGAGATATAATATTTTAAAATATAAGATTGATATTGAATTTTTAAAAAAAATTAATTTGAGACATTTTTTAAACTCAAAATTAATATACAATCATGTAATTTTAGCCGATATAATGATATATGTTGTCTTCTAATAATTATTAGATTTATTAATTTTGAGTTTTAAGATCTCTCAGATTGATTTTTAAAAATTAATAATAATTTTATAATTTAAAACGGAGGAAATATTTATTTTAATATAATATTATAGCAAATGTATATATATAAACAAATATATATTATCTAATTACTATACTCAAATTTTAGCTAATAATGTTTCATAAGTATAATCACTTTATATATATATATATATATTAAAGAATAAATTGTTTTAGCCATTTAGTAAATAGTATAAAGAAAATGTGGGTAACAAAATTTGAAATATTCTCTAACCTCCAATCATTGTTTTGTGAAGATCTGAAATTTAATTTATATGAATAAGTGTTATATTATAATATAAAATTTATTATTCTTTTTATTCTAATTTAATTTTCATGCTAATTTTATTTTTATTTTTATTTTTTTCAAGTGTATCATCATATGTGATTGACACGCAAGTAGTGCGAGGGAGGAAGGGAAAGAAAGAGGAAAAGCACCCGACACTGACACAGAACTAAAGAGGGGGCCACGTGACGTGGCACAGAGCAAATTAAATGAGTTAACCCCGCAAGTCACCGCTCGTCCGTGCTCTCTCACTCTTTTGCTGTTCACTGCTCACCTCCTCCCTCGGTCCCACCTTTATCTCTTCATTCTCTTTTTTCAATTCAATAAATCTTTTCTCAATTAAGTTGATTTGGTCAATGGAGGGAAAGTTGCTGGGCTGGGCTGGAAGCCTGGACCAGTTTGGATCCAGATAACTACATTATGGCCCCATCCTACACGCCAATATTATCTTTTTAACTCCATTATATTTTTTGCTCAATTTTAAACCTATAAACTGTTTATTCAATTTTATCACATACATAGATTAGATTATGTTGTTCATTTATTTAGAATAAGTTTATTAATTACTATTAAATATATTTTTATCACATGCTTGACGGGTCTTCATGAAGAAGAATGTCTATTAAAGAAAAGTCAAATCGATTCAAGTTCAATACAATCAAAAAAAAAAAAATTATTATGGTATAATGATATCAATCCTCCTATAAATTCACAGGCCGGCAGAGGTTTATTAATTTGGCATATATATATATATATATATATATATATATATATATATATATATATATAGTTGCATGCAGGGCAACAACTAGCAGCTGCTTGTGCTTTTGTTCACAAGATTTCGGGTATGAGTATTTAAGCTAGCTGCTAGTACAGCTCTGAAGTCCAGTACGTACCACAAGTAATCTCCAAATTAAAGAGCGAGCTAGCTAGCGCTAGCTATATGTTAAACTACTTTACCTACATCCATGGCCACTTGCAAGCACACAAGTGGCATAACTGATCAGAAGAAGAATCGATGGATGGATGGATGGATGGATGGATGGATGGATGGATGGATGGATGAATAAAGTAGTAGTGTTTAAATTAACTTAGAAAATAGTCATGCATGTCATTCATCAACTTGGAAGGCCTAAGGCATGCATGTGAAGTCATATTTCTGACACTAAAAAAGTATGTTTTTGGTGGCTTATCTTAATTTCTCCATGAAAGGCCTTTGTTTTTGGAAATTATTAAATTCATAACAAAAAAAATGTTATTTCCACAACAAAAGTGTCGCTATAGATGTATAGCGACGGTTTTAACCGTCGCTATACATCTATAGCGACACTTTTGTTGTGAAAATAATAAAAAGTGTTGTGAATTTAACAATTTCTTTATTTTTCTATACCAAATTATTGTCGTTCAAGTTGTGGGTCTTAACCAAATAGACACAATAATTAATTGTGAGACGCTAAAAGCTTTAACTAAAAGATATATATACTCGTGTATATGTGCTAAATTTGAACTATTACTATCTCAGATACCAAAACAAAAATTTTAAAAGTCTTACTTGCTAAATTTTTATTTTTTATTTTTTATGATTATATAAAGTAAATCATATATATACATGACAAAAACCTAATCTTTGGTAAATCTGAATTTGATACTTGAAGTTATCATTTTAATATTTAATTGATTATATATTTATTTTGGAATAACCCCAAAAATCTTATATCTCTTCAAATTAAAGTAGCCTTACACATTAGAATGTAGTTTCTTATAATATTTATGCCGCTAGTTAGCACCCACAATATACATATAGTATTCATCACTTGACATTAAGACATATATATATATATATACATGCACTTAACTAGCTAGGAGATCTGGAGGTTTATATATACCGGTCCCCGCTCGAAACACGTTGCGTGTGTAAATTATGTAAGGTAAATTAAAATTTTATAAAATTTAAAAAAGTAAATAAAAAAATATAAAAAATTAACATTAAAAAGGATAAAACAAAAAAAAGTGTGACCCAATTACACCAAATTAGTTGAGAAAGTTTCTATGGAGACTTTATAATATATATATATATATATATATATATATATATATATATATATAAACCGACTTTAAAATTAGCTCACCGACTTTAAAATTAGCTCATCACTTTCTTTCCACAGTTAGTAAAGTGGACAAACAGACACATGCATGTTTCCACTAAAACTGTGCGGTAAACTTTAGGCTTTTTTTTTTTTTTCTGAACACACGCACACCACTCGAACTCCCAACCTCATGGTTAACATGGGTTGGGTTATACCACTCGGCCCAATGAACTAATTTTATCACACTTTTCATATATGGCAAAAAGGAGTAATAGTCCACTGGATTTGTCCACTTTTCAGGATTATTCTACTAAATTTTTAAAAATTAGAATTTGCACACTATATTTTTTAAAAGTTATTAATTAGCTCATTCCGTTCAATTTGTCTGGCAGACGTTAAATTTGTTTGTGTATTTTCAAACGTAATTTTTTAAATGAAAAGAAAAAAACACGTAAATGCTAAGATGACTTAGTTGGTTCCAACGTGGATTGGGCGAGAAAGAAATAATTAAGGGGTCCTCCCTCCCCGGTTTGCCGCCGTTCACTTACGTTTTCAAGAATCTCACAAACTCAGTCATCGACCTCCAACTCGGTGAATTCGTTAATAAATCGTCTAAATCGTCTACTTCTTCCAGCATAGAAGAATCAGAGAAGTTCCTTGAGTTCTCTCAAGCTTTCAGCGATTTTTCGGCTTGCAACAGTAGTGACATCTCCGGCGAGCTCCAACGCCTTGCGACCCTCCTCAGCCTGAAACACCCCGGTCTCACTGACGTGGTTTGGGAACCCGAACCGTGCCAAGGGAGATCATAGAAAGTATTTCGTCGAAGGATCTTCTTTCGACGGTTAAGATTTGGGTCGACAATCTCAATTCTACTTCAGTTGCCGTTAAAAGATCTGCGGCGACGAAACTCCATTTGCTTGCGAAAAAATGGTCGGATAATCGAGCCCTAATCGGAGAGTCCGGTGCAGTTTCTGTCCTAATCACACTCCTCCATAGCTCCGATCCTTGGACTCAAGAACATGCAGTAACAACTTTACTCAATCTCCCGTTACTAGAAGAAAACAAAACCTTGATCACTAAAGCCGGAGCAATCAAACCCTTAATTTACGTTCTAATGACTGGAACCGAAACGTTTAAGCAAAATGCAGCTTGCGCTCTGTTTAATCTTTCGTTTTTGGACGAAAACAAGATATCAATCCACATTGGAACCAACTAAGACATCTTAGCATTTACTTGTTTTTTTCATTTTCATTTGAAAAGTCATGTTTGAAAATACACAAACAAATTTGACGTCGGTCAGACAAATTAGACGGAATTGGTCGATTAATAACTTTTAAAAAGTATAGTGTATCAATTTATTTTTTTAAAATTTTGTAGGGTAATCTTGAAAAAGTGGACAAACAAAGTGGGGTATTAACCCTTTTTGCCTTTCATATGTATACCAAAGATTAAGTTCTTCTCTTTTCCTCAACTTTTTTACATGCATTTCATTATGACTTTCTATCTTTACGATAATTGGCCTAAGATGTAGACTCTTGTTCAATTACTCTGTCCATATCTTTCTTTCTTTGTTAATAAAATTGCACATCGATGTCACTTGAAGCACGGCCCCTAACTAACTTTACTTTCTTCAAATACTCTCAATTTCAAAACGGGTGACTATGATGTAGAGTAACCTATCCGCATATCCATTTTTTTTGGTAAATATATCGCATTCATTCAGAGCACAAGACTTTCAAAATGATGATTTTGAGAAAATATTAATCGAAAATTAAGTCAGATGTAGGTATATACCGGATAATATTAATTACTAGTTTCCAAAACACGAGTTGAAAGAAAAACAAACAAATATATATATATATATATATATATATATAGAGAGAGAGAGAGAGAGATCAAATGTGGTCACATCACATCACATGAAATTGCAAGGCTTATGATGCAGTAGTTGCGTGTAAAATGAGGGATCATATCATATGATATTAATAGGATAAGCCAGAGAGAGAGCTTTAAAAGTCAAAACTGTTGTTCCGTAACATCTCGGATTCTATAGCACTTTCTTTTGTCGGATTTGTTGCACGAGGATCGGATATTATTAGTCTAATTGAAAACAAATCTTTGTCAAATTAGTGGCTTATTAATCCATTTATGAAATATAAGTCCATAAAGTAGAAATTTAATTTCGAGAATTAATTGAAGTACATTTCCACAATTTAGTCCTACTATTGTGTAAGAGTGAACAAAAATCGGTTATAACCGAAAAATCGAATCGAATCGAATTTTTTTAACTGAATTTTTTCGGTTATTAGGTTATTTTTAGAAATTCGGTTATATCCGATTTAATATACGATTTTCGGGTTCAGGTTTGGTTTTAAAAATTTTGTTATTCGGTTAACCGAATAATCAAATAAGAAAAAAAAATAAAATAAAAATATTTATTGATAAAAATTTGTGATTGGAAACTCTTGTATTGGAAATTTGAAATAACTTTTCTTTGTTGGAGAAATATAGACCTTAATTTCGGTTATTATCTGAATAACCGAATAGTAAATTCGGTTATTCGGTTTTCGGTAATTCGGTTATTTGTTAATTCGGATAGTGTTTCGGATAGCAAAAATAAGTTTGGTTTGGTATTCGGTTATAACCGAATAAGTTATTCGGTTCAGTTATAACCGAATGCATAGTCCTACTATTGTGCGCGTTTCAGTTGTTGCTCCTAGTCAAAAAGACACGAGCATTTATAACACCGATGATCTAAAGCATGAATACAAAATAACATAAGATTAAAAGTGATGGAGCATATAACTTTAATCAAATCTTTTTTATGAAGGAATTAAAGGAAGTGCCAAGATTTTATCTAATATCGGTACTGGATTAATAGGATTATCTGAACTGTAATTCAAATACTTTTGTGCACGCTTCTTATTGAGTTTCTTCCGAGGCATACTGCTCTTCACACGGTACAATATTGGACCAGTTTCAATTAATTTGCTTTTTTTAGTTGGTAAGACTTTAATTCCGCGAAAGAAGTATTATATCAAGCAACAAGATATAATAGTTTTTCTTAAAAAAAAAAAAGTAACAAGATTGTGATGATATTTATATACATAAATAATTTTATGTGTACAAATTATGTAATTGATTCTACAATTCAAATTATGAATAAAAAAAAATTATACCATTTATTTTTACTAGAATATAGCTATTGACCTTGGTTATATTTGTTTCCAATCGTTCTCCGAAATAATCTGTATCACAAATTGGGAATTTTCACAGGGTAAGGCCTTTATGTCCCCTGCATTTGTACTTAATAATATTTATGGTTAAGCCCATTTAGTGTACAAATTGTTGCAGACCCATTAATTGCGGCTACCTCCATCTAGATGAACTCAATCCCACATTCAAGAAAAGCCTACTTATCTACTAGTCTAACTAAAAAGCTAGGGTCATGCAACGTTAGTCCATCATGTCCACACATTAAAGCCCACACACTTGTCAAGCTATTGAAACATACAAAACTTCAATTCATACACATTTATGTGTCAAGTTTAAAGTTTTAGGTTAATATGTTTAACCTATAACGTTTGAATTAAAGTTTACCCATTTATTCAATTCAAGTTTAAATGTTTAATTACCGACCAATTTTTTTTTTTAAAATGTTTAATTTAAAGTTTAAATTAAATTAAATTTTAATGGCTGTGTGGGTTGTGCTGAGAGTTTTGTGTGTATTTCCGATATAGGTTGTGGAGTAATATAACTATTTCTTTCTTAATGTCTTTAACTACTTCTAAAATAGTTTGTGCTCCTTTATATTAGACTTCATAATTAATAATCTATCCCTTCCAAATTATATATATATATACACATAATATTTTTTTAAAGAATAAATTTAGTGTTGTAGGCATAATTATACAATAGTTAAAAAACACCCAAAAAAGAGACATGATAATAATTAATTTACCTTATATATATATATATCTATATATACACACAAAAATAATGATATGTTAAATAATAATAATATAAATCGGTCGGGGAATGTTTGGTATAATTCTGTCATATTATTTTTTTTCTTTTATCTTTACAAATATAATTATATTATTATTTTGTCTCTTTTATTTAATTTTCTAAATTTTTATTTTATCCTAAATGCTACCTCAAGGTTCAAATAATCAAAACATACAAATCATATCACAATCTCATTTGACACTTTCTCATCCATAAAACTGAAAAAACGCAGATAAGATGATAAGCTGACGTGGCAGAAGCCCCAGTTCCCCTTATTTCACCTCTTCTCCTTTCTCTCTCCAACCCACAACCAATCACCATGGCTTCTCCAACCCTAATCACTCCCACCACCTCCACCCCAAAACCACTCGCCACACACATCCGATCCCCTTCCACCACCGCCGCCGCCGCCACCTCAGTACCCACGCGCCGCCGCGAGTTCATCTCACTTGCCGCCGGAATTATCTGTCCAACATTAGTACTCCTCCCGGTGACGTCCGCATGGGCCGCTTCGGACGAAGAATACGTGAAGGACGCCGGAGAGGTGATCAGCAAGATCAGAAGCACCATTACCAAGGACAGAAATGATCCTGACATTGCTGATGCGGTGGCCGAACTTAGAGAAACCTCAAATTCATGGGTTGCCAAGTACAGGAAAGAGAAAGCTCTGCTTGGGCGATCCTCATTCCGTGATATTTATTCGGCGCTTAACGCAGTTTCCGGCCATTATATTAGTTTTGGACCGACGGCACCGATTCCGGCGAAGAGGAAGGCCAGAATATTAGAAGAGATGGATACAGCTGAGAAGGCTCTACAAAGGGGAAGATGAAATTAAGGGAGAATATAATCAGAGAATGTTTTGTATTAGAGTAATTATAATTAAACCTACTACCATAATTTATAATTTATACACTCGTATAAATTATATGAAAATTTGCATCATCCTTTGCATTTTTAAAAAACCTATAGAGTGCCATTTTAACCCAATCATTCCACATGATTGTATGTATGTGGATTATGAGGCGATTGTTATGCAAATATAATATATATATATATATATATATGTATGTATGTATGTATGTATGTATGTATGTATGTCCTGAGGTTATTTCAGATTTATACCAACTGTTGAAGGCTATTACATTTCCCCCATGTCCCATGGTAAGCTTATTAGATCAAAGTACATTCAAAATGGCAATATTCGTTTGTAATGATTCTAATGAAATAAATATTTCTGGTATAACAATGGTTTAGATTTTAGAATTTTAGATTGTGATTTGTGAGTAGCCCTTTCCATGGGCTGGGGGCTGGGGGATGTTGGGTTAAGGATAATACATAAAGCAGAGTTGGGCTGAATTTAAGGTCAAAGCAAAGAGGTATGGGTTTAGGTTTACACAAATTTAACTTAGTTTATCTCCGTCTGATCCAAGCTATTTTAATACAATTAAATTTATTTTTCCATAGATAATGAGAATCTTTCGAGTATGTAAAGAATTAGTTTAAAACATAATTATTTCATTCTAATTAATTTAATACTCTATCGAGAACTTTTATTAATTTTGAGTTTAAAAATATCTTAAATTTCATCTTATAATTTGGAACGGATGTAATATTATTTATAATTTTTTTTGTGAACTTTGGAGAAGTTTTTGGAATGTTTATTTAACCTTATTTTTTGTTGTGTACTGGTACAAAATGAAATTGGATTATATATAACCAACAAAAATATCAAGGGGCACACTGAGTTGGATTGGGCTTGGATTCAATTATTCTACTAAAAACGGGGCTTGGGCTGTGAAATTGAACCCAAGAATAGGCCAGAATGAGCTTGGGCGCACCAAAAAACCACCATTAGTATACCGATAATAATACATTGATATCAATTAAGACTCTATATTTGTATTTTGAGACGGACGAAGTATTATCTCATTTTTAACTCCTTATTCTTCTTTAAATTGATGAATAAATAATTCTATCATTACTCTACACTCATTCGAGTGTGAGATTCCTAATACTAATTTAGTATCACCAACTTAATATTTACTATTTGTAATTCTATCAATATTGATCCTCCACATTAAAATGGTATTACAGTCTTACCTACATTGAATTACGAAATCATTTAAAAATATTATTATTTAGTTACATAATAAAAAAGAGATATTAAATTGCCGGTGCTATTGAAAAGGCTACATCATGCTATTTAGACTGAAGGACTATGATTTTGGTTAACATATACTCCATATAATTTAAATGTGACAACACGTATAATACCATTATGATATCATTGTAATATTAATATTTTCTTACTAATGTGGTTGATGATAATGTATATGTATTTTTATTTTTATTTTTAATACTCAAACTAGTTATTGAATCTAGAAATTTATTGAGTGGAACAGTAATTAGTTCGACCAATATTTGAATCGTTATTAAGCTGGTAATATAATAAAAATTTTTTTTACAAATAAATAAGATTCTAACATTTTTTTTATAAATCAAAATATAATGGAGTTGTGAGGTCTAATATGTCTAAAAGTGTTTAGTTTTAGCCAAATGAATATCTTGTTAGTAAAAAATTTGTCATTGAGTCAATATGACCGATTATACCGCTTGAACTAGGACTGAGCAAAAAACGGATATAATCGAATAACCGAACCGAACCGAAATTTTTTAACCGAAATTTCTTAATAATTTGGTTATTTTTTGCAATTCGGTTATATCCGAATTTTTATCCAGTTTTCAGGTTCGGATATGAATTTGGATTTTGTGTTAATAAAAAAAATTAAAGCTTAAAAGTTAAAACAATAATCTGATCTCTCATCTCTCTCTCACACTCTCAAGTCTCAGCTCTCTCTCTATTTCAGATCTCGACTCATATCTCTCATCACATCTCTCAGAGACTAGATTCTCACTACTCACTAGACTAGTCACTCGATCTCTCATCTCTCATCTCTCATCTCTCAGATCTGTTGTTTTATCATCCGGGTCATTGGTTTGTGAAGTTTTACCACCTGGGTTTGTCTAGTTTTGTGAAAAGTGATAGTTCCAGTTATAGTAATGGTAGATTTGCTTTATGGGTGCTGATTCTTGGGAGTAGCTTTTTTTGCTGCCGGATGTTGTTTGGATAAGGTAATATAAAGGTGGCATGTTCATGTGATGTGTGAATGGTTTCTCTTATTTTGGCTCTAATAAAAAGGTGATGGTTGTGGAAAGAAAGTGAAATTATTGAACAAAGGATGGAAAATTGGGGAACTATCTTCTGGAGTATGGTATTATTGATTTTGACATTGTTGGAAGATTTTGATTTTGCCAATTTGAAATGATTCTTTTTTTATTTGATAAAATGAAATATTATTTCGGTTATTAACCGAAATATCTGAATTTATAATTCGGTAATTCGGTATTTGATAATTCGATTATTGCCAAATTCGGTTAGTATTTCGGATAGTGCAATTATGAATATTTCGGTATTCGGTTCGGTTATAATCGAATGATTAGTCCTAGCTTGAACCATGTGTTTAACTAGGATAAGTTAGTTTAATTTAATCTTCCACCAAACTAGTTTAATCGGACCAAGTGTAGGATCTGATCCTTGTTGAATTCACTAGGCCGGGTCAAGACAATTTTCAAAACATTGTATTTATTCTACTTTTCCTCCAAAATAAAATTAGACGGTGTGTATGTATATCAATGTTTTTAAAAAATCGTTAAACGGACTTAAGTGGTGGAAGAGACGTTTAGTGTCTAGGTCATTTAGGCGGTGCTTAGGTATTTTTTTAGGTGAATTAGGCGTTTTCGTAGGTGATCTTATTTATTTTTATTTTTTTATTGTATATACTTGTTATATTATACAAAACGTATAGTATATGTAATTTTCTTAAGTTTTATATGAAACATTACTAAAAATATTTTTGCTTAGGCGGGGGCTTGGGTGCCTAACTAAATCAAGACAATAGATGACCGCCTAACACCTAGATGAGATTTAATCGGACCTAAGCGGGAATTTTTGAATTTAACTCTCATTCATTACACTTTCTCTCTAATTTTATTCAATACACAGCTTATTTAATTTTAATAATTTTATTGGTAATAATCAAATATATTAATAAATGGTTAATGATATTCAGATCAACCATACCAAAAATTAGAATCATAAAAAATATTTTTACCCTTAAAAGTTTGAAATAATTTTTATCTATTAAAATTTTGATGAAAAATTCATATGTTCAGTAAATGATAAAAAAATGTCAGATTACTTTCATTTTTAGAACAACTATGTTATTCAATATAATAAATTAGTATTATACTATCCACAATTATAAAACTAATGTATATTAAATGAAATTAAAAGAAATATATAATAGAAGAGATTCAAATCGGGTAGTTTTAGAACACTGATTTATATGCATACCACCCAAACAACCCCCAGGCCCAATTGACCTCTAAATTGATTGGAGTTGTTGAAAATTTGAACACCACAATTAAAAGAAAATGTTAAATTTTGTAACAACTACGATTGACGTTCACGCCACAAGATCGGGTGAATACGGCAACAAAAGAAAATGAGGGTTTGAAATGTATGTGGGAACCAAACCAAGATGTGAAAGCAATTTTGTGTCACAGACATTCTTGTCCCCTATCTAGCTTCTTTATGTGGCTTAAAACTGTTGATGCCTCTTCACTTACATTTCACATGTTATTTATATCTTTTCAATTCCTGACTCATAGATGTGCTTTCGAATTGGTCACACCAATGTCTTGGGACCTGTACCGTTGATAGGTGAAATGTAATAAATATTTCCGGTCCGGTCCAAATTTGATGGACAAAATTAATGTTAAGTTTTGGATCGAGAGAATGAAATAAAAAAAAAAGTAATGAAATAAAAATAATGTATTTAATGATTATTTTAGAGGATAAATCATTTTAATGGAATAAAAATTCATTCCATTCATTTGTTTTTTTTTATTTTATGTGAAAAAAGTGGAATAAAATCAATTCTAATAATGACATATGTGATAATTTTGTCATTATATGACACCACCACCACCAACAACCAAATATACACTTAAAATACTTTTAAATTATTTCATTCTGTTCTCTATTTAAGTATTTCAATCAAAACATAGAATAAAAAATTCTTTCACATTAATTAGGGTAATCATTTTGGTAGGGAGAGACCATTATCAGTAAGATTTGTCTTCAATAATTCTGGATCATTTTAGTTTAGTAAATTTGGATGATGGCCGTAAGAAGCAACCCAAGTTTTGGGTTGTTCAGGTTTTATTAATTTATGCCGATGAAATATTAGCTTAATGATTAAAATTGAGGTATTTAATTTTCACTTAAGTGAATTTATTTCTTTCGTTATAAAAAATTTATTTTCTTTTTATGTGAGACTTATGAATTATATTGTGTTTCTAAAAAGTGAAATTTTTAAAAAAAAAAGAAAAAAGAAAAAAGTTTCATATCATAATGATAAAAGTCAATCTTTAATAGTCATTTTAAGCCCCCACCTGAAACAAGTGATGTCCTATTTTCATAATGACAAAACATGTTTATAAAAAAATAAGTACAAAATAATAATTGATCAAATACTTCATTATATATGCAGTGAGACCAGTGCTTAAAATTAACCTCAACTAATTATATAATTTTATATTTCAATCTCATTTTTATAAATCATTATTTACTCGCCAAAATATTATTAGCGGTAGAAACCTTTAGTGTATGAACATGAGGCAGGGTAATGGTCAAAATGTGGACCACAAAACAGTAGAATTTGTCAAACTTATATTTTAGCGGTAGTAGTGGTATAATTATAAAGTTGTGTGTATATATATATATATATGGGTCCTCTTAACATGTGTTATAAGGGTACATGCTAAGTAAATAATTCAAAAGTATATTCTCTTGAACTGTGTGAATATTCCTTTGAACTTGGTGTAAATACAGAAATCAAAGGAATATACACACAATTCAAAAGAATATACTCTTAAACTGTGTACCTAGTATGTGTTCTAAGAACACACGTTAAAAAATTCTTATATATATATATATATATCCATCTTATAAAAAACTATGTACGTGTTAAAGACATTCTATGCCATAATATTTACTCTACTAGCACTACATTATGTACGTATGTTACGTTATTCAGCATATCTTGGTGTCATGGTGTGCCATTCACTTCACGCGGTTTCCCAAAAAGGACAACCAACTCCCCTTCCCTTCAAATGGAAAAAGTAAAACTACTACTAGTCTACTACAAGATTATTATTTTTGGAAAAAAAATAAAAATAAAAAATCATATATTACTTTAACCCACATATATATACACACACACACACACAAAAACAAAAACACACACATGGACTTTAAAACATGAAATTATAAATTTATTTTATTATTTAAAATGTATTATTTTTTAAATATAATAAAATAGTTATCAAAAGCACATCACAATCAAATAAAACAATATTCTCCCCGCTCTAAAATATATGATCATCGTTGAATTTTTGAAAGTCAATTTTAATTATTCTAAATCATAAAATTAATATAGAAACATTTAATTTTAAATAATAAAATAATGAATATACAATTAATAGTAAGATTTAGTATTTTTTTAATTTTAAACGTATCATTTAAATTGAAAATTTTGAAATATTTTAAATTTACTTTTAAAAATAGGATAATAATCTTATACTCTTCCAAGTCTCACAAAAGATGATAATTTATTTAATTATTAAACCCTCAAATACACCACCTGATCGAAAAAGTCAGATGATAGTCACTTTTTTAAAAAGAGCTTTTTGGTTTTCATTAAGCATGTTTGATAACCAATTTTTACAACTAATGTATCTGACCAAATAAGTTACATTTCATTAAGTGGCTAATAAGTGTAATCAGCACCTCCTATATCCCAATTTTATTGTTCTTGTTTTAAAGAAAATATTTATTTAAACTTTAAAAAGATAATTTACTCCTTGCTTAGCAAGCCATGGCGTAACTCTTTAAGCCCCAGGTGGGCTTTTAAATAAATAAAATGTAATTATATTAGTTTCTACGTCAATAGAGATGAATACACCTAATTATACGTATTGCATGGGTAAGTTATGTAAAAATAAAATATGTTTTTTATTTTATAATATTTAGATGATTAAATAGAAAAATAAAAAAAATTTATATAAAAAATAAAATAATAATATAATTAAATTTGTAGGAGCGAAATAAAAAGAAGAAGGCAAAAAAATTACCATAAAAAGACTTTATAATACAGATATGGATAGATAGGACACATTAGACCTTAAAAAAAACATTACACTATGAAACTCATCTGCAAGAACAAATTAAAAATATAGTCTCTGTAACTTTTCCTTGATTGGAGTATATTCTGTTAGGGGTCGATATATATGTATAGTGTGACAATTATATTTGTGTATACGAGTTCTATGTGACCGTAAGTTTTTGTCCGTTTCATCTTTTGTTGGAAAGTTTTTGATTCCTTTTCGTCAGAAATATGGAGTTTCCGTTGAGGAAATGATCATATCGGGATAGAAATTTTTCTGGGTCTCAAAATATATCTTTTAATTGGTTATACGTGTCTCTCTATAGTTTAAAACTTTCCCACGAATTTCTCAATAATTTTTTGGCTTTTCTCTCTCATCTCTTGCGCGAGATTCGGGAGGGTTTTCTTGGGATTTCGATGCCCATGTCATTTTCCGGGAAAATTTATGGTGTTTGTGGGTTTTGATTCACTTTGAATTGTCGCGACTCTTAATTGAAGTAAAGTCTCAATTTTGGATTGCGTTTGAGTTTTCTTCAAGGTTAGTGAAATTTCATATCTTGTTTATTACAGTTTTTTTGGGGGTCTTTCGTTTTTCCTAACTAGATAATCCCGTCGGAGGCCGGAGTTTCTGGCCACCGGAAAAAGGGTATTAATTAGGAAAATATTTTATTTTCTTTTTGTCAACAGTCAATATAGAAAGTCTTGGAGAGAGATTTTTTATTTTATAAATTTTGGTGTCCATACGTCAATAAATAGAATTCTTGTAGACTAATTTGCTTCTCTCTCTCCTTCTCTCTCAAAGGGAAAGAAATCCCGTTAATATCTCTCTCCCTCTCCCATCTTTTTCTCTCTTTCTGTCTCTGATTCTCCTCTGCTCTGTAGGCTTCCTCTGTTTTCAGGGTTAGGAGAGGGGAAAACAGTGAAACCTCTGTCTCTCTCCTCATCTCTTGGTCTGTAATCATGATATTGGACAAAGGATCAATGCAATCAAACCTGGAATGTTTTCTGGATTGCACAACACCTGTGGTTCCATCCCAATTCCTTCCCAAGGTTTGCCATTTTTACTTTTTAATATGTTTCTTGAGCAAATATAATTTAATAATTTAATGTAACGCATGGGTATTTTCTCATTTTTTTAGTAATATGTGAATGATTGTTGTTATATAGTTTTTTATGATTGATGTTTTTAATTTAGTGTGAGATCAGAAACCTTAATAGACTTTGGCATCCTTGGGAGAGAGAAAAAGTTGATTTCTTTACCTTGAGTGATCTCTGGAATTGTTATGATGAATGGAGTGCTTATGGGGCTGGAGTTCCAATCAGCTTAGACAATGGAGAGACCCTGGTCCAGTACTATGTGCCTTATCTATCTGCAATTCAAATCTTTACCAGCAATCCATCTTTCAACTCTCTAAGGTATCACTTTCATTCTTGACATATTCAATTGTATGGTACTTACTGCCAAACATATTGAATTACTAGTTGAATACCTCAAGGGGTTTTTGTTGTGATTGATTTGCATTCATTTATTGCTTCCAAGGTCTATAAATTTTAACATGGACAAGCTTGAAAATCAGTCGGAGTTTGTCAATTATTTGATGGTTTTCCGGTATTTAAAAGTCATAATTGAAATCATCAGAAACATGTTTACCTGTTTTGGGCCTTAATGCTTGTTGAATATTAGTTTGGGAACTTACATAGTTGTGAATATGGTAATATAGAATTTGATCATGGCATTGGTTTTTTTTTTTTTTCGTTATTCATTTCCTTCTATTATGTTTGCTGTTTAAAGAATGCTGTGATGGAATCAGTATTATGCAATGCTTATATAGGGAAGATGCTGACTCAGTGAGTGAGACGAGGGATTCTCTTAGCGATTCATTCAGTGACGAGAGCGAGAGTGAAAAACTGTCGAGGTGGGATGGATGTTCCTCCGAGGAGGGGATGTTTGAACAAGAGAGCCTCTGGCATCAAAATAATAGATTGGGGCACCTTTATTTTCAGTACTTTGAGAGATCAACTCCTTATGCAAGGGTCCCTCTCATGGATAAGGTAACTTTTCATCAGTTCATGTTATTCTCGTGCACAGTGAAAAGCCTACTTGTAGCGTCTTATGTTCTTACTTTTATTGGCATTTCATAATTTTTTGATTTTCTTTTAGTCTTTCTTTTATTTGTTGCATATGAAATGATAATGCATTAGGAACTATGAGAAGTTATGGATTTGTAAGAATCATATGAAATTAGAATCATGATAGGCATCTGATAAAAGATCTAGCAATACTTTTGACCGTGGAATTTGAATTATCTTACTTGCTTTTACCCCTATCTTGTCTAAATTATTGGTTCTGTCTATTGTATATCATTTTTATTCTATTCTCCTCTGTGCGTGTTTGTGTTTTTAGGCAAATTAATAAGAAACTCCTCTTTTCCCTTTATGCTTATCAAATAAATTATTGTGTCCCCTGAGCATATGTTCTTGCCTTTTGACGCTTTCTTTAATGCTAGTTTTAGATAATTAAAAACTTGATTCCAGATGAAACATGAGTTAACATTGAGATGACAGGGACAGTTATGCTAGATATATTATTGTCACAATTTTTATTTGATTTCAGATAAGTGGATTATCTCGAAGATACTCCAGATTAATGTCATTAAGAAGTGTAGATCTCTTACCAGCTAGCTGGCTTGCAGTTGCATGGTATCTTACTGTCTTCCTCTGTCTTTTTCCCTGAATCCCCTGGTTTATTTGATCTTGCAATTCGGTTTGTTAATACTTTTTTTGGTTAAAAGAATCAACAAACATTTTGACAGCTATATTGCAACCTCCTTGTTTCTAGAACAAATTTCTTAATATTTTGAACAAAAGTACTTTATACATTCCCAAATTTAAGTGATTGCCTTTAAAAAAAAATTAACTTATTTTCCCAAGAATTAAATATAGGGAACAAGGAAAAAGCATTATTGATGTGAATGATATTTCAGGTACCCAATTTATCATATCCCCATGGGGAGAACCATAAAGGATTTGTCCACATGCTTCCTTACATACCACACACTATCTTCTTCTTTTCAAGGTATGATCTTGCTCCATATGCAAACTTTGTTTATATTATTTTTTCTTTTTCAATTTTGTCCTTAATTTTCCTTGAATCATTGCTTGCTAATACACGTTGCTGATTTATATATCAACGGACAGATTTGGATCTTGACGATGAAATGGGGAGCATTGAAAGGAAGAGAAAGGAAGTGGAAGGCATCTCTCTCCCTCCGTTTGGATTGGCCACCTATAAGATGCAAGGAAATGTGTGGGTCTCCAGCAAGAATAGCCGGGACCAAGATAAGCTGAGCTCGCTTTGGAGTGTAGCAGATTCTTGGCTAAAGCAATTGGGGGTCCAGCACCATGACTTTAACTACTTCACGGGGATTCGGCGTGGCTAATGTTAACCTCACACTCCTGACATTCACTTGAACCACTCCAAAAAAAAATAGTAATCAACTAGTAGAATCCTCGTCTTTGGTTTGTGACTGGCCTTTGAGTGAGAGAATTGTATATACGTTACTGATATATGTCTCCCCTTTAGACCATCCATGGGCATATTCAGAGTTGATTTACTCCTTATGTTTTTATGAAGAGTTAGTTTGCTACGGAGAGTTGATGCGAAATGCCTAATAGAAACAGATGTAGTAGAGAGAGCCAGAGGAAAAGAGAGACGGAAGCCAATGAATGGGCTTTCTAGCTGTGAAAATTTTCGGTTGTGTTTGTATGTACTCATGGCTATAATGATGAAGTCCCTGTACATGAGAGAATGCTTGCTGGCTTTGCACACTTCTTCCCTTGTTTTTATGCTACTTGTGATATTGGAGTAATGGCTAGACTATAAACTCACTCTAGGAATTTACAAGGCTGTGTCGAGCGCATACATAATTAAAACCTTAATAGGTTTGATATGTGGATCATTATTCTTAATGGAAGTTGAACTTTCTAAAAAATCGGTTAGAAGCTTTCTCATTGGTTTGTTTTGTGGCTTTTTGTGTTTTTGGCTAATGAATGTAGAAGCGGTCGTTGTATTCTGACTTCTACAAGTTAGGTAAAAGGAGAAGAGAATGGTTTCGTAAATTTGCGAAGAAATGTTGTAAATCGACCGGTAACTGTGGGGCTCAATGTTAATTGCGACCCATTTGTATTGAGCACAGACGGACAGATCATAACATGTCACCATCACATACCAGTGCTCTGTTTTGAGCATGCATGATAAACAAGCTTACATTGCTGTTTACCTTATCTTTGGGACTTTGCTTACGTGGGATATATATCCAACGAATATCCAACGAAGCAGTATTTAAACCGTCTCTTAGTATTATTAGCCGACGGCTTGTACTCCCTTTTTAATCCGAGCCATTGCGTGTTCTTTTTTTAATCCGAGTCGTTGCTCTTTGGAATGAACGCTTTAGATGTTATTTGTTTATTTTTAATTCATAACAAATACGATCATTATCCACATATATATATATATATATATATATATCTACATTCATACAGGCTCTACACCACTACTATTTCTTCCTTCCTTCCTTTTATTTTTATTATTTTTATATTGACAATTATTTAACACTTCCATTACAAAATAATATCATTGCAAGTACGGATAAATATTATATCAGCATCGAAATTTCATATTCTTAATGATCTCTCAATTACACTAGTAATAAACTCATCACATAAACAACTAACATCGAAATAAGTTATAAAAAAAAGGCCTCACAGTAAAAAGGAAAAAAATAATAGAGGCCCTACTTGAATCCCAAACTACTTGCACGTTGATCTCATTCATCTACTCTGAATAAAATATATATCTAAAACAAAAATCATTTTAGGTCATTTTTAAGAAATTAACAATTCAGATGAAAATAAAGTAGTATAAGAAAATATATATATATATATATATATACACTATAATAATTTCAAGAAAAAGCCTATCAACTTATATAATGATGAGTATTCATATCTGTCTTGTTTGATTGATTCTCAACAGAGACTCTTTCTCTCTATGAATAACGTATATAAATTAAGACGGAGCATGTGAGCCCCCATTATGCTTATGGATTTATATATAAATGAAAGTATGAAACAATCTCTTGCTTAAATTTCATTTTGAAACATAAAACTTAGAACTCTCTAATTATACAACTGAGTACTAGTAGTATAAATGATGAAGTAATTATGAAAAAAAGGTAGGGGAACAATAGAGGTCAGAGCATAAGATCTCATCGCGAATAGCCGGTTATTAATTAATACTTTTTTTTAGACAGATGATTAATAAATACTTGACACTACCTAATTCCAAACTGGTTCCCCACTAGTATTGGCTTGAGTGATTGTACTGAACTGTAATATAATATTCAAGTGACTGGCTTCAGTGTTCTTGGGAACGTACCCTACTACCTACTAGCTTCATGCAATCACGGTAGTCATCGTTAGAACAACATTAATAGCACAATGTAAAATTCAAGTTCGTTTAGTTAATTTGTTAATAAATGTTTAAGTTATCAGCTGTTCAAAACTTTAATTAAGATGTTAAAGAAAAGATGAAACGATATATATAAGGTAAAATATTTATCTCCGCCCTTTATAATATTTTTTCTACTTTCTTTATTATTATTTTTTTTATATGTGTATTTGAATATGACACTGAACATGCATATAAATATATTTTTTTAACATATATACAAGCATAATTAGCTAATTTAAGCATGTTAAATTAAAATAAGAGAAATTAAGGATAAATTACATATGGGAGCCAAAGTGACATGATTTGTTTTTGTAAATATAATGTTTGCTAAAATGAACCATTAAGCACATGCTTGGGCACGGCACATGTAACCTCCTGGTGGATCATGGGACAATCTCAACATTTATGTCTCTTCACTGACTTTAAGCAATATTGCATTTGACTTATTGAGTGCAAATTAATATTATTGACTTATTACTTGCAAATGGCCTAAATGCGGAAAGCCACATCTTATCCAGACAAACTACATCATAAATCATAATGATCTCAAAAGTGCAACCACTAACTTATTTATCCCCCTCGCGGACATAAGTGCAACCACTAACCACATATACAGTAGTAGTACTAATTATTGAAGAAATACAAAAACGAATTTTAGTGCAACTACCAACAAACACATGGACATGGACATGGACCTGGACATAAGCTTGAATTCCTTTGTCAAGTCGCAAGTATATTATATATATAATCAAAGAGCTCGATTTTATGGAACTATTATTCAACATTTCAATGATTTTATAGTATCATGCATCCACTTAGAGATCTTATAAGAAACTTGACACACCACATATATACCACATGGACTAGTACTGGTCACATTGGTTAGTTAAAGCTTATGATCCAAGTATATATAGGGAGGGTTTCATGATTAGTGCGTGGTGCTTGGATAAGCTCAATCAATTAGGGGGTTATCTATAACCCTTCTTTTTTCTTTTTTCCCTTCCCCTTCCCACACCAGTTAGGTTTAAGTTGCCCCTTACCCCTAATTGGGTCATCTAAGCTTCAGCTTTTGTCATCACCAAATCTGCTTGATATATTTTCGTTTGTTAGTTGTTAAGGTGAATTTGTGAAACAAATACATAGCTAATGACACACTAATAAAAAGGGAATTCACATGCATATGTATATATATAAGGGAAAAAAAGAGAAGCCATGAAGAACGTCTTTGGCCAATACTGAAACTTGCATGTGCAAGGAATTGCTTTAACTATATATATCTTGAAAATAATTATAATAAAGTATGTTCTATTTTTAACGGTTAATTGAAATGTAGTCTATAATCAAGATTCTCTTGACAATTAAGTCATTTTGAAAATTAATTGACCCTTCTGGTCTATAGTTTTCACTCTCTTTTTTTTTTTGAAAGCCCCACTTTTTGGATATATAATTAATTTCATAATCAATCACATCATTCACTATTATAACATCAAAAATTAATCAAACTTTATTAAAAGAGAAAAAAATAAACTTATAAATAAGCTTCACATAAAAGAAGAAATAAAATTTCACGTAAAGGGTGAAATAAATTCACTCTTCTGATCTATAGTCTCCACTTTAATATCGGTACGTTCACCCTTTATGCTATGGTACTTGAAGAAAATTGTGAAAATAATGCCGCAGGGGTGTCATTAATGACTTTAGTATGTATTGTAATCGAACCTTAAATCTTTAATGAATTACATTTTACTAACAAAGAAAAAGAAAAGAATCTTATCTTAAAAAAAGAAAAAGAAAGATTAAAGGCGAAATTGATGTTTGTACGAAAACTTTAGGAGGCGTTTATTACGGGTCATCTTAAATACTCGATAATGTAGCTGGTCATCTTTATAGATCATGTTACACTGGTAATCTTATATTCCCGCTAATCAGATACTTAATAAAGTGTTAAGATTACTGGTAATCAGATGACTAAAAAATAGGTGGTAATATGAGATTACCACATAGTAATTATTTTGAAATTTTTATTTAGACAACAATATCCTTTATATTTAATAATTGAAAAATAAATATCCTTATTAGTCACATAATTTATATTTATTTTATAATTTTTTAGGGCAGTGTACAACAAGCATTTATGTTTTATCTATTTCTAGCAAGTAGTTAGAAACAAGGCCATATATAACAACGAACTCATCAGCCAAACGAAATTAAATTAGAGCCGCACAAATAATAACCAACTTCCCAATCGGATATTTATCTCAAGTGGCATCTCTCCCGGACATGCTTCTTGTGAACAACAGAACCATCATTTTATTTTTTGCCCTTTAGTTTTAATCACAATAAAATTTTCTATTTTATTCCGAGTTAGCATGCTCGAGAAAGAACGTTACATTTTCTAGTAAGTGAGACTTTAATTAAAATTTACAAGACATCATGTCATGTTTGTTTGCAAAGATTATAATCTCAAGACTATTAATTATAGGATTATAATCCCGAAATTATAATACCTAGTTGAATATGGTATTAAATAATACTCATATTAAGTCATTTTATAATTTTTGGACTAATAGTCTCAAGTCTAAATTTAAAAACAAACAAGACACTTGGAATTAATAATCCTAACCCAAGTATAATCTTTACAAACAAACATAACCCTGAGATATGACCAACTACAATACACTCTTTGTAAAACTCCACCACAGAATACAAGACTTGGCCAACTTAGGTGTTACCTTTCACGCTTGCTCAATGTCATCTTTAGTAAATTCCAATTTGGTGCATTTTTCAAAACCATCAAACTTATTTGTTAATTTGTATTTACTTCATCTAGCTTGTCAATTAAATTTAAATGTAAGATCGGAAATTGAATGCTCAAATTTTCAATAACGCGAAAATTGTAAGAAATTTCATTATAATTACCATATAACATCTTAATTAGAGAATTGAGTTAGTTAATTATGAGTTAATAATTGTCTATATACAATATACTACCTTTTAAAGGATGTGTTGATTATAGAGAAGTAAGGAACCATTTTTGCATAACGTTGGGTAAGTATTGCATTTATAGATTCTTAATTTGTTAGTTTTTTCATTATCAAGTAGTACTTACCTTTTAGTCAGATTATACGTGCCTAACCTAAAATATTATTCCAATTATTTGGTTTAATTATAAATTGTATTCCGTTCATTACTTTGTAAACCCGGATAAGGACTTGATCTACCGTTTAAAGCCTTAATTAGAAGAATAAAATAAAGGATAGGTCCATGTCGAGGTGGAGTTTTCTTATCCAAAACCAAAAGTAAGGAATAGTAACTTTGGATGACCAGGAGTTGAACTGGGTTGCACCTAGGCCCGAACCATACGAATAACATTCTTAATTAATAATAGGCCGGCAAGGCCCATTTAAGCCTAAATTTTGCAAGTAGCTAGATAATCTGCTGGATTCTTTTCTAAACAAATAAACAAAATCAGTTGCGGTAATTACAATTATGCAACTTACCCAAAATGATGTTATCAAATCAATAACTGCATCTTAAACAATTACAAAAGTGTGGCTATTAGTCCTTACAACATCAATTTTTAATTTGGGTAATTTCAATTTCAACCACCTTAATTTTAGATAATATATCTTAAATATATAGTATATGTAATATACAGGGACGGAGGAAGTATAGGTCCCGTGGGGCCCAGGCTATTATGAGATTTAGAAAAAAAAAATTAAACCTATGAAATTTTAATACTCCCTCCGTCCCAAATTAATTGCTCAGTTTTGATTTTTTAAAGTCAAATTAACTATTTTTAAAATTAATCTTTTTACTATTTTTGCTAAAATATAGGTGAAGAGATTATAACCAAAAGAAAGTATATACAATTTATTACTAACCCCAATTTTTATAATTTTAGAAATATATTTATATATGCTTAATTATTAATTCTAAAAATAATCAATTTGACTTAAAAAAGTCAAAATTAAGCAATTAATTTGGGACGGAGGGAGTATTTTTATTTTAGGCCCCACAAGGTTTATAAAAAAAATAGAATATATATTGATACTTTTTAGAATGTTAATTAAAACAAACTCATTAACCTCGTGCAAAGCACGGATGACATAAAGGATAATTTATTATATTAATAATTAAAAAAATATTAATTGTGATTTCGAGATCATATTTGTAGTTATAATTAAATAGTTAAATATTTATTCAAATAATTGTGATTTCGAGATCATAGGAATGAAAAAGATGTTCTTCTTTTTTCTATTTCTCTCAGAGATAGAAATATTTTTAAATTTAGATAATATTTAATTAATACAAATTTAGATAGTCGTTATACTAATATAAATTAAGAAAGTTGAACCAAAAATTGGTAAAACTAAATTAAATTTGTGCTTTTAATTATATAGTTGATTTTAGGATAAGCTAGTTACTCCAAGTATGTTGATATATATTTTGCAAGTTTAATAGAATTTTAGGATGTTAATTAAAATTTGATAAAACCCATCAATTTGTTTCAGTTCAATTTTTTAATTTCTTTCACTCAATTCCACTACTTTTAAGATTGTTATGATTTTCATGAGGAATATATATATATATATGAGATCGATCCATAGCTAACATTGTAAATTTAACATTATCTTTACAACAAATTTCAGTCGTTCATTCGCGGATCGAACGGTGTAATTGAATTCCAATATGCACTTTAATATGGGGAGCCTACAATTTAATTATGCGGACGGAGACCCACTATGTCAATGTACAAAAATACTCTCTTTTTAAAAGTAATCCTCATCTTCTTTCTGCTTCATCTTAATAAATAAATGTAAGCAAACAATAATAAAACCTATCAAAAATCATTCAGTAATGTATACAACAAATATTTGTAGTCAACAAGTCTTTGTGTACAATTATTTGGAATGTATTCAATAACAAAAAATACATGCATATATATATATATATGGGGATATATGACGAATGTAAAAGACTTACATGACTTAGATTTAATAAAGATGGAAAGAAGAAATGTTTGTATCACTACTTGATTTGGTCGTTGACTTAAAATTGCAGAGGTAGTCTAAATCTATGAGGAAAGAAGAAAGTCATCCAGTTAATATTGAATATTAAACTAAGCGTCCGCAGTTTAGTCTTACGGACTGATGGTTCACTAAAAACTGCGCCGTCTGCGGACAGACCATATGATCTAAAACGACATTGTCTTCAAGGATTAATAATTGACATAGTAACGTCTGCGGGATTAAACTGCGGATTGATGAATGGTATTTTGGACAATCATTCTATTCGCAGTATTAAACTGCGGACACCTATATATTAAACTACGGATGTGAGATCTTCTTTATTATTAATTGCATCCGCGGATGAATGACTGAGATCTATTGTAAGAATAATTTTATTTTTACCCCTGTAACATGTCACCCACATTAACACAGAATGCAGTGGGTTCAACAGTTATGGGACCCACACGCCATCCTCCAGAGAGATTTAGAGGCCAGCCACACCGTTGGATCTGAGGATGGTCAACATTTGAGGGTCAGGATGCTCTCCAAACCCAATGACCCACAAATTTTCTCATTTAGCCAATTTATTTAGTATTATTCATTTAACCCAACTCAATTAAAAATCATTAAAATAAATAGAAAATTTTACTCATTTAATTATGAGTTAATGGACAGATTAATGAGTTTGAGTAAAATTTTATCAGCTCTAGTTGTACGTTATTCAATGTGCGTATGTTATTCCTATGTACGATAATTAAATTAATAACTTGTTATGTTCATCACTTATTACACATCTCTTTAAAAAGATTATTACTAATCCTTATTCATGTACGTAACTGACAATCAAATAGTCGACGTTTGCAATATATATCATTTTCCACCTCCAAATTAGTCCACATCCAAGAAATTTTAAAGGTGACAGATTGTCATTATATTTCAAATTAGTTAATTGCATCAAAAACTATTGTGGATTAATTAGGAAACTTTATTATTGACAACTTTGTCATTTCATCATTTTATATGTATGAATCAAAATTACAATTTCAACATCCAGAACAAGAAATTAAGTGTAACAATCACAAATCATATTTATTTCATTATAAACAATATTGTCTTTATTTTTTGAAACAAGTGAACAATTCAACTAACTAGTGACATAAATGAAATAAGATCCGAGCGAGCGAGGCTGATGAAAAATTCCAATGGATATGATACGATCATTCTGGATGGGCCTCGATGATTGATAAGAATGATGGAATTTTAATGATCTTATACTTCACAAACCCTCCTTCCTGAAGCAGCTTCCTCCATTCAGGCTCACTTCTTTCTTTTCCGCCCGAGGAGTGAGCAATCATTAGAAGATCAAACACTAAACCTGTGTTGTCAAATAACCCCTCCCCTTCTGGTTCTAGGACCACGTCAACTATAATCACCTTCCCAGTCTTTTCTGGTATCGCTTTTCGACAATTTTTTAGTATCTTCACACAATCTTCATCGCTCCAGTCATGCATTATCCACTGCATATATTGCGTATATAGATATATAATTAGTATTAACTAACGACGACTCCTTATTTTGGCTATATAGCTATGTATATAAGATATATGTTGTGTTGTGTCCCTGATAAACCTTCAATGGTTATATTGCTTAATGAATTATTAATCATTTTATATATGTGTGAAAGTAATGTGATCTACTATAGTTTATTTGTATATTAAATCAAGTTTCATTAGGCATGAGATGATAGATTTCGTTATCTTTTGTGAAGGGATTTCATTATCATTTTTTGAGAGATTTTGTTTTCTCATTTTAGATTTTTTTTTTATATTTTATATATTTTTTTTTTACATTCGTGAGACTTTCAGGTGTTGAAAGAATTATTATTTCAATTTTTTTATTGTAATCTTTTTATCTTTTGTAATAAATTACAGTTTAATACATTCCACTCTTTTGGATTGTATGATAAAAAAAAAAAACAAACCGAGGAATTTTCGTTTTCAAACCAATCAAAGCAATCTAAACAAAATTTTGATCTGTGTAGTATTACTCAAAAATTAACTTGTACTAGAAACACTCGATCAATTTCAAGACGATAACAATTTCGCAATTCATTTACTTTCTTTTTTACTTTCAACAAACAAAATTGTATGTTACCATAAAACAACAAAAGTGTGTGTGTGTCTATATATATATATATATAGAACGGATCTTAAGCATGCCCCCTTAAATGACATATCAAGCATATCCCCTTTAGCGACGGATCGGGCGACGGTTTGGTCCGTCGCCATAGGTCCGGTCCGTCGCTAAAGCCTTTAGTGACGGACAACTTTTAGCGATGGACCCGTGGCTAAAGGCTTTAGCGACGGACCGGACTTGTGGTGACGGACCAAACCGTCGCCCGATCCGTCGCTAAAGGGGGCTTGGTATATCATTTAAGGGAGTATGCTTAAGATCCGGACTCTATATATATATATATAATGTACTCGACGTTAAAACAAATTAGCTTCCATATTATATAAAGATGCGAGTCAAAAGCAAGGTTTAAACCCATACCTTCATGAACACTGCATCAGCATTAGGAACGGCCTTAAACATATCACCACCTACATGAGAAACACCCTGGTAGTGCGGTGCCGTCTCCACGACATGTGGCAGGTCAAAGTTGATCCCCTTAATATGTGGATAGGCCTTGACAATCTCAGCCGTTGCTGCCCCGGTCCCACCGCCCACATCGACCAGCGATCCGATGGAATCGAACCCATCTTTATTACCCGAAATAATTGCTCCCAACGTGATCTTGGCCGTACACTTCATGCCATCGTTGAAAATCTTGTTGAATTCGGGGTTGATGGATGCAAAGTCCCATATCTCACGGCCATGGGCCTTTTCAAAAGCAATACCACCTTCTCTGACGCAGCCACTCAGGTGGTGCCACGGAGCCAGTAGCCACGGATGATTTTCCATGAGCAGCATTGGAGCAAGGCTCAACTCGGCATCATGCAATAGCCATCTGGAAGAGTGGGTCAGGCCGTAAAGAGTCTCCTGCCCGTCCGATTGCGGGTTAGCGGTGAAGATCTTGTTGCGGACTAGCAAGCGCATGATGCGGGCGAGACAGGTGATGTCAGAGGAGGATGGAGAGGCAATCCCGGAGGCGATTTGGGACAGCGTTATGGGACGGCCGTGAGAGTGTATGATATCAGCTATGCGGAGCTCCACAGCAGATTTCAAAGCCATGGAGTCCGCGAAATGAAACATGTATTTCCATATTTCTGCTTGGCCTTGTAGCATGGCCCCTGCATCATCAACTGCCTCCATTTTCTATCTCTCACTCACTATCACATACGCACAATATGATTTCTATATATACAAGAGCGGAGACAGGATTTTTTCTCAGGGCGAGCTACCGTGTGGTAAAAAATCTGTGATCTTATAAATAATTTGACGGGGGTTCGGGGGCTGTGTCTCCGAGCCAATTTTTTTAGATAATTTTATATTTTTCGGCCGGTTGCATATGTAAAACATGTATTTAATTATAATATTGTTAATATTACAAGTAATAATATTATATTATATATATGTATACACTCCTTATTGACCTCTAATATTCCTTTCTAATCACAAATTTGTTACATATTTTCCCATACCTTATACATATAAAAAAATAAAAAAATTAGGGGGGTTATAGCCCACCCCAGCCCAAACGTGGCTCCGCCACTGTGTGTGTATATATATATATATATGTATACATTAAGTAAAGGAGGTCCCAATCTGGGTGGAATAAGATCCTCTCCATTTCATTTGAAACGAAGAATCTCTATTTCACTTCATTTTATCAATTATTTCATCATAATGATTTGATTAATAATGATCGAAATGTGTTAATAGATTGTTAATGATATTAAGATCAATCCTAAAAAAAAAATAGTAATCCGACACTTTTTTACCGTTAAAAGTCTAAAAGATTTTTCACCGTTAATTTCAATAGTGAAAAATCTTTTAGACTTTTAACGGTGAAAAAATGTCAATTTTTTTTTTTTTTTAGGATTGATCTTAATATCATTAACTATCTATTAACATATTTGGATCATTACTGACCAAATCATTATGATCCAATAATAAGTGAAATGGAGAGGAACCTATTCCTAAGTAGGTGTGTAACATATGAATTTTAATTAAATTTAATGTAAATTGATTAGCGCGAGTTATTTAAGTAATCTTTTGGACTTGTGGTGAGTAAGTCCATTATAGTTTTTAATTAAAATTATTATAAATAAGGAACTAGGTCATCTCCCTTATCCTACACGCGCATAATATTAATAGTTTCTCATCGAGCCATCATTTAGGGTATTTAGAGTGTGGTATCTTATTTATCCAAATTTCAATTCCGCTGCATTTGTCATGAACTCCAAACAAGATACAAAATATTATTATTTTTTATATGTTCTAGGTGTTTTTTTATATCTATGTTTAAGGATGAAATTAATTATTACGAATTAATTCTTACATAATATAATAGCAAATTTAGTCAGATATATATAACAGCTGACAGACATATATATTTATTATTTACACATCATACGTGAATAGATCTCGTAATAAAAGTCAAAATTAATTATAACTAATCACATTATTTTTTATAACTATTTGTTTTTCATCAAAATTTTATTGTATTTATTCTAACCGTATCGCCCGTCTTTCGCGTTTGCCACTCACTTCTCTCTCTCCACACTTATTACTTACGCATCATATATGAATAGGTCTCTAATAAAAATCAAAATTAATTATAACCAATCACATTATTTTATACTTATTTTTTATAATTATTTTTTTGTCATCAAAATTTTATTGTATTTATTCTAACAGTATGGCCCGTCTTTCGCGATTGCCACTCACTTCTCTCTCTCTCTCTCTCTTCACTTATTTATTTCCATAATTAAACAATGTACTCCTACATACTCCATTCATTGTCAAATATAAGATTAAATTTAATTTTTAAAATTAATATAATATTCTTTTAATTTTGAAATTCATATAATTTAATTGAACTTTAAAAACAATAATTATAATAATTTAGTTTATTATTTTCATACTTTTATTGTTTAAAATTAAATGTATTAGGTACGTTATTTTACTAATTCATTCTATATGTCAGTTCCTCTTATGAATGTGATGTCAAAGTCAAGCTGTCAAGGAGAAGATTTTGGATATAAAAAGAGAATATAAAATGATGTAAATGATATTTATTGATTATAATCATTAAATTCACCCATATATAACGAAATATCCATTAATGATAATTTAACACATAATTTTTTTGTAAACATCTTTTGTCGTGATAGCATTAATTACTCCCATAATAGTTCGGGAAAGATTTAAGGATAAAATAAGTGAGTTGTCGTGCCAGAAAATCAAAATCAAAATCAAAATGTTACAAAAATATAATATTATCTGTTGTTAAAAATACAAAAATAAGTTATTTTGGACTGAATTTAGTACAAGATATATAACTTGTCTTTATAAAAAATACAAAAACAAGTTATTTCGGAACGGATTTAGTATACGTCAAAATAAAATAGCGTAATTTCGCAAGAGAGATAATTTATTTTTATTACAAAGTAATTGGATGAATTAAATAATCCTAATCAAATCCATTATTAGCGAAATCCACAGGACACCTTCATTCTTTTTATTTATTTTAATTTTTGAAAAAACAGCTTCATTTATTGACTAATAGGATGAAGAACATCATTACTCAGTCACAATGACATCACAACTTAATGCGAAATGTTAGCTATTAAATAAAAAATAAAAAAGATCTAGATATTCTTACAAGGAATAAAGAAGGATAAGGAGCTACTGCCAAATTCAAAATGGAGTGGATGATGAAGTCGACTTCGGATGTAGATAACCCATCCCTCGTTGGTACACTTTTTGCCATACAGTAAATAAACTCTCTAAAAATGGATAGGTTATCCAGAAACATTGACATTCAATTGGAGAGAGAGAGAGAGAGGATCGGAGTAATAATTTCTGTATCAATAAAAGAAGAAATTTCCTAATCTAGTTGTGATATTAAATCATATGATGAAGACTGAAAAACAGCTCCAAGAGATTAATTGGTTCCACCCAATAGCAAGGAGAGGCAGGTATTTTAAATGACTCAAACTGCAACTTGAAGCATCTAAACTACATTAATTAATAATAAAATATCTCAAGTCTGCCTGACCGACCGGCCTGGCCTGTAACAAGTAACACGGTTGATGAATCTCAGCCAAAATGTCATTGAACAATGCAGCCTCTGTTTAGCATACATAGTTCAAAATCCGTGACAGATATTTTTTTTCCTTGTAAACAGTTTGTGCTCTGAAACATCACTCAAAATCATCACCGACCAAAATACCAAGAAGCTTAGAAGCAAAACTAATTATACAATAGGTTGTAAGCCGGCAAATCTTGTATTCTGTGAATGTCTTCTAAAGACAGTTCTCTCTCCAACTGTGTCCGTGTTACTCGTAAAACCTCCTGCAGATTACAAAATTGATAAAGGATCAGAATATCATGTACCTGGCGAATAAAACTTGTCAAATACAATGACAGATTAACTTCATTCTGCAAAAGAATATGCTTCCCTGGACAGGAAATTCGATTCCATTAACGGACTAAATATTCAATACCAAAAAATCCATATCTGTAACGGTGTATTTTCTCTTATCACGTGATGAAAGATAAGAAAAGTTGCAGAATGAGGGATACATACACACCATTACATATAAAGGATGTTGTAATGTTTGCAATGAATATTTACTCCCCTCAATGAGGATAGGGATACGGAGGGTGAGATGGTTATTTGAGTCAGAGATGATATGTGGAGGTGTATAAGAAGCAACTAAGACTTTGGTGCAGTGGAGTTCTGTCGGCGACCCAACTGCACGTGTTCTTCAGTGACAAATCAAGTTCATAAGAACCTTTTTTTTTTCTAGAACATATCTCGATACCAATTTTGCAGCTTTGTGTCGATGAAGTAGACTTACAATTTTGGCTTTCCAGTCAAGCGTTTCTGCTCTCACACCGTGTTGGCATTCTCATGAGACTTACAATACTCAATTAACATGGTATTATTACCTTGCCATTCGCTAAACCACAAATCTCCTTCACTTTCTTCATTAACAAATTAATTCCAATAAACTCAAAAGGATTCATCATCTATTTCATTCATAAACTCACAATTTTGTTAGTGTTTTACACTTTTACTGCCTCTCGTCAAATTCATAATGTATTCAGCTGAAGTGCGGTGAGCAAAAGGGAAAACAAAGCATCATCCCAAATTTCACGAGAAGAATGATTCAAGGTTTTCTAGGAAGCTCAAATGAAGAAGTTTCGGAAGCAGAAGAAAAGGAAGGTGATGAGGATGAGGATGAGGATGATGATGATATGGATTCTTCTTATCCCTATCATCCAGATTTACAGGTTTATGAAATGAAGGACTCCTCATACTTTCGACTCCACTGGACTTCATCCCTCCATTTCTATGGAATTAAAGCCCTCAACACCTGCTAGGACAATGACCGCCAAGGTACTATTATAAATATCTCTATCTATTTCAAAAAAAGAAACTGGTTTATAGTAAATGTACGTGATTACTGATTACAATCGAAATTATTTGATTAGTACTGAATCTGATTGACATCATTAATGTCTCTAGCTGTGGATTAGCAAGAAACCCGGCATGAGAACCAAAAACTCATATGTCCATCCCCTATCAAGAATAGTGGATCCTCCGGTATTTAAAATAGTCGCTCCCTCTGATTGAAATTTGGCTGTCCACAATATGCGTGGACGGCTATATATCTGCTAGCTACAAAAAGAGCAAAAATGAGTTGTAGCTAGAATTAGGGGTGAAAATAATCCCGAGTCGAGTCGAACAGTACTTTACTCAGATTCTACTCGAAACTTTTTTAAGGTACTCGGATTCGAATACAATTTTACAATTTTGCAATTTTGCTCAGATTCGAATTCGACTCAATTCGAATTCGACTCGTTTTATTGTGTTTGAATTCGACTCGACTCGTTTTTTAGTCAAGTTACTCGCGAGCATTTGAGACATACACGAATTAGAACTAAATCATTTATATTAATAATGTAGATAAAATTAACTCAGTCAATAGTTGGAATAATTTAAATTTGAAACTTAAAATTAGTACTTGGGCCTTGTAAAAAAAATTAATGAGATGATATTATCACTCTTGAATCAATTAATGAACATGTACGAGAAACATAAAAAATTACTTCCACTTGGAGAATTTAATTGTAATATATTAAATAAATCGAGTATATTCGATACTGCACACAAGTAAAGATCAACGAACTTGTATCGAGTATGGATCAATAAGGTAGGGAAAATTCGATATTCTAAATGAACGAACAGTAGGTGGCTCATATTCGAGTCGTCTAAGTATCTGAGTATCAAAATGGAATCAAATTCGACTCGTTTAAGTATCGAATCCGAGCCTCGCTAGAATTTTTCGAAGTCGATCCGTAACTGAGTTTCGAACCACTCGGGTTTATTTTCAACCCTAGCCATAATTCAGCAGTAAATCTAGATCGGTCTTAGAGATGTATGTATATATATATGTGTGTGTGTGTGTGTCTATATATACATATATATATGTAGAAAGAGTGAGAGAGAGTACGTTAAACTCCATATATGAAGCTTTCATAGCAAGCCATTGAGCATCCATCATTGCAAAAGCTACGCAGTACAGTACATTGAATGCTTCTTCATCTTCTGCAATTGTTTATATTAAAATTTAAATCAGCAAGAAAAAATGGAAAAAGTGGATGATGGATCACCCAAACGAAGTAATTTAAATACCTATATGCTTGAAATCAAACAGCCAGATTGGTAGTTTACCTCCTAATACTCTAACAAAGTTCAATCCCGGAAGACATCTAGGTTTTGCTGTAGAAGAGAGAAAAAATTAAAAAGATGCTCATTTTTTAATCTCTTGCTCATTATATCATCATATACATACAATTACATAGAACCAATTAGAATATAATTGGTAAATAGAAACAAGAAGCGCAACTTGAGAGCAGTTATTTGGCTGTAGAAGTGAATATTGATGGGTTAACAGTCAAAATCTTTTAAATAAAATGACTACCGGGAATGCCGACGCTTCTTGGTTTCACAGAACTACCAGGGTAACAAGTTCTCTCTCAATAGCAAGCTTTTAGTTTAAAACCATTAACATGACTAAACAAGATGACAGTAGAGTCTTCCCTTTATTACTCATCAGAAAAATTATAAAGCGTATCCAGTTGATATACTAGCAAGCTGTGAATTTAGGCTCTCCTAAATACTGCAGAAGGCAGATACTTCCAATGTAAATGCTAGAATGAATAAAGAGCGGATATTTCATTTTCATAAATTTGTAGATTGAACCAGAGCTTTATGTGCCTAAGTGGACACATACCCATGTTGTTAAAGTCTAAATTGGGGTGTTCAAATTATGGTAGTACCACCACCATCTCTCCCCTAAAGAAAACAATTGAATTAGCATACTGAAACAATCTAGTCAATAACAGATACTCCGTACTAACCTGAGTACAAATCCAACATCTGAATTAACATAAACGATATATTAATGCCAGCAACAGCAAATGGATATTCCCACTCTGCTCGCTTCCCACCCTTTTTGAACAATAACCTATGAAAAGACACCTTCATTTTGAATTTTGATAGAATTAGTGATAACCATTATTCTAGAATCCATTCTTCAAGAAAAATAAACAGAAGAACCGCCAATATTAGAAGAGAACAAAATACATAGAAATTAATAAGAAAATTATCATCCTACTTTGGACACTTTGCAAGAACAAGACAACTGTACCGGATACGTTCTTGCAAAAAACAGCAAGTTCTCAAGAGAAACAAAACCACAACCCCTACAAAGAAAAATATTTCAATGAGAATATATTTGAATATTTTAAATCTTAAACAACATAACCATTGCAATCTTTGGTGCAACAAGATAAATTAAATAAACATGACACTATTATTTCTAAAGAATATCTGCGAGCAAGTAGTTCTTGTTGATTTTTAATTTGCCTCTCAAGTTATTTGTAGCATCATATGCCAAAAAAAAAACATTTGGAAAAGAGCTTCGACATCTCTGAGGATGAAATAATTCCATTTTAATTTTCTGAGTCACTAGTATTGGTTCCCTAGACATGACAAGGATCATCGATCCGTACTCTAAAAACTATTTGCTTGAGATGATGCAAGTCTAAACACGAGTTTAATTTGACAGGATACATAGTTTGTTTCTGATTGAATCTGAACCACCAGCCAGAAAGCCATGGCATTCAAAACAGGAACTAGTTCTGAGAAAGGAATCAGTGATGCATAATGAAGCATTAGAAGAGATAATTTCACCAGAAAGGCAAAGGAAAACTGTTTTCATATTCTTAATCAGGTAAATCTTTTTCCATGCGGCAGTCAATTATTGAGTGTAAGCAGAAGTAAAAATCTTGGTTCTCATCTGATTCCCACCATATAGGAAACATGTGACCTTGCATACCGTAGGCAACCTATCAGTTTTATTTTGACAAGTGACTCAAACTACCATTTGAAATCACACAGATGTAGCCTGTACCTAAAGTCAGTTGATGGATTAGGTCCTTGCCACCCCATATCTTTCCATTGCTCAGATACCAAACCTTTAAGGGTAACATTTGGATATGCTGCTTTCCACAATGCAATGAGAGATGCCTGTTAATGATAATGAATAATGAGATCAAACAGTAGACAGAAATAAGCAGAAAGTACAATGATCCACTTCCTTTGAGAAGCCATGCGCCAGCCGCCAAAAGAAGATATATTGAAGTACAAATTAAGCAGCAAACAGCTTAATTGATCATGTTCTTTGACATATTGGGGAGAGACAGAGAGAGACAGAGACAGAGAGATGTTATCTACTTGATGGTCAATGCGATTTTCATCAAAAGGTACGTTCAGTCGTTCTTGAAGCCTTTGAAGTCTTTCTTCCTGGTTAAAAGTTTGAAAGAAAAATATTAACAAAAAGAAAAAAGGAAAAAAAAAAAGAAAAATATGTAAGGCTAAGTTACAACAGGCTTTTTAGTATGCGAAAATACCATTCACTACATACAGAATCTATTGAGAAAGAGAGACAGAGAGTATTCGATACATTATTGAATTCAATGATCTCTACTTAACAAGTCACATTTACCTGATTTAACAAAAAAAAAAAAAGAGAAGTCACATTTACCTGAAGAGGATTTAAAGGGTAGTCAAGAAATTTTCCACTTCCAAATCGTTTATTGCCTGAGCGGCTAAAGATTCCTCCTATCCATGTTCGTGGTCCAACCATAGCATTAGCTACAAAAGACAGTCAGTTATTGGCCATGCTATCTACCATGGTGATCACGGGAAATAGATACCTGCAGTTAGAACTTATGCAAACTTATGCAAAATTTCATACATACCACTGAAAACATAGATTAAATTCACATTCTATGATTTGCGACAAGCTCTACAATCCAAAAGAATTCAGAGAACATAACTATGCGCACGTTATATATTATTTAAAAAGAGCACCGTGAATTATTTTGAAAAAACCACTCTGTAAAAGTAGCAAACAAATGAACCATAACAAACCAACTATTTTGAGGGAGTGTATTTATTGAGCTTAAAATAAAAAAAAATTAAAAAAAAAGAAAAAGATTATACCTACAACACCTCTAAACATCTATTACACACATATACCAGAAGCAGCAAACGAAACCAAAAAGGCATATTCCATATAATGCAAAAGCTGCTTCTTCTATCTTCACAGCTTTATTCCATTGCATCAATTTCATGCTGCCATCAAGCTTTCGTGGCATATTTTATATTGGTTGACAACATTTCTTAGTATGATTATTTCCCAGTAGGATTACTGCATATTATATGTTGGTTGCACACTTGCACATTTACTACAGCAGCATCTGCTTTATTACTGATGATCTAAGGGAGAATAGAAAAACCTGAAAAGTATCTACCTACATAAAAGAAGAAAAAGAAATGATGCATAAACCATAATGAATCTCAATATCGAAAGAAAAAAAATATATAAAGCACACAGAACCCAAGGCCACAGACAAGGGCACACCTGCATGATGCAGACCAATGCACACACGCACACACATGAAGAGAGTGAGAGAGAGAAAAATTAAAATTATAGCAGAAAGTAAGGTAAGGATTTAAACAATTTTGACTCACTAAAACACTGAGCTAACTGCGATGTTACATGAGCAGAATGTTGTGACCATGCCAATTCGTCATCACCCTTCTTTTGTCTCCAAAATATGCCATCCTCATCAACCTGTATTAAAGCCTCCATGAGTAGAGGTAGGACACAAAACAAGCTAACGCATAGGAACTAAGCAGAATCCAACTTTCTTGTTGGTAATGACTAAATTAATAATAGCATAATAATTGTATGATTAAGCCAGTCCTTCCACCGCAGCTCCCGAGGCACATATAAGAAAAAGAAGAATAAGGAATAATATCTCTGCAGAATATTGATTTGATTCATCTAGAATAACATTGTAAATGTAGAGGCAAAGTAGTGATGAGCATGTAAGATACACATGACAGCATGCAGTCATAAGAAGCTTAAAAAGGGGGGTAATGGGGGTGGAGTAGAAAGGCCAAGAGAAACACACTAACAGCCTCATTTCACATTGTTCTTTTTTTTTTTCTAATCACGATAGGAACTTTTTTATGTGTAATCTTAGCTCAAATTATGACAAAATGATGCACGGGAAGTGTCAGACATATTGGATATAAATACAACAAAATATGATTTAATTTCTAGAAATTAGGATAAGATCCAAAAATGCACAAGGAACATCTAGTATTTATTTATGCATATTCACACACACAAACACGTGTATGCGCGCACTCACATTTATGTATATAACATCACTTGAACTCTAATGGTGTGTTAGATGGAGGAAAACTTAGAAGGATAGCTCATGAACGGGCCAGAACAACCCTAATATTCATACTTAGTAGAGAATTGATCAATGACCAACGTTGTTATAAAGTTCTCAGAAATAAGTTAGTGAGCTCCCAGCCAAGTAAAGCAATTATATAATTACATGTTATGGGCTATGCGATGTAAAGCTAAGCATTCTTCATTGTTTGATTGACTAGCTAGATAGTCAAGAAGACCTAAATTGGATTTACACATTCAATGCAGAGAAGCAGGCGTAGTGAGCCCGGTTTTCACATCAATAATTACTTTTATTCATTAGCACAAAACAATGCCAAAATCAGCAAAAGGATCCAATTTGAGCTAGTGGATGAACTAATCATCAACATCAGTAAAATTTAACCAAATATTTAAAATATGAAGTTTAATACGTAAAGGGTGTGCTAAGAACTGAAAGTGCAAAGTCTAAAGACAGAAAGAAGCCGCTTACTCTTTGGTGAGAAGAACAAGAAGGAATGTATCCTCTACGCCTTAATCTCATCAGAGAGAAAATAACAATGTGAGGGATCAGATTCTCTGACCCTTGCAAACCGAAAGGAAAAGGAAATGAAATATGATACTGAATGATGGCACCAACCCATGCTCTGTTCCTATAATTCAACCTCTCATCATTTCAGTTTTCTCCCTAATTTCCACCATCCCTCTATATGTAGCTATAAAGACAGAAAGAAAAGGAGGAGAGGTTTCCTAGAACCTGATTTTCAAAAACCCACAAGTAATAATATAATAAATTTAATTAATATGGAAAAGGAAGAATAACAGCGCAATCAAAGGGTCTTGTAATTTGTATTAATTTTAAAGCATAAAGAATCAGCAAAAACAAAAGTTTAACAGAAAAAGGGTAATAATGAGGTTATTGAAATGCAATTAGGTGTAAAAAGTTTGGAAAAAGTTAATCAAAAGTAAAGGAAAAGGAACAGCCTTGTCTACATAACATAAAAGACAAAAAGAGCATATTGCATTGCACCCGCAAAGAGGAACCCATAGAGGAAATTGTAATAATGGATATATATATATAGAGAGAGAGAGAGAGAAAGAGAATGAGTGAATTATTTTTACCTGTTACCGCTGCTGCATTTGAGTTGGGAAATTGGTGGTGGTAGTGGCGTTGATGGTGGTAAGAAGAAACCGAGAGGAAAGTGGTGGGGCCAGACTGGAACAGAAGGGGAAAAGAGGGAGAAGGAGAAGAAGAGGAGGGGGCATCTGAGCTTAGAGAAGAATGATGAAAATTGGGGGAATGGAAACCTTCTGTCTGTGTGTGGAAGGGAGAGAATGAGAATTCACAACAGAGGCGGGGGAGGGAGTCCCTGTGCCAGACTCAGTGGGTGGTCCGGCGTTGTCTTTCATAACCAGCCACATTGCTACAAGCCCGCCTAATTCGTAGTAGTATTTCCCTCTCCCTTTTTTTATTGTGTTTGTGCTTTGCCCGTTTCTTTACTTCTTGCTAACTTTTTTTCTTTTTTTATATATATTACGAAAAACTTGATTTCTTTTTACCCTTTTGTTTGAATTCAGTTGAAATCAAATTTTAGAACAAGTTTACCTCAACCCTTTTTTTGCTAACACATGTTTATCTTAACCTTAACTCTCCAAATTATGCTTATGACATTATTTTTTAAAACAAAATATCCGATCTTAATATTTTTAATAGAGTTGTAAACGAATTGAGCTATTTGCGAACAAAATTTATCTTGATTTGTTTAAACTCAACTAGACTCAAATTTGTTCATCGAATCGAGTTCGAACTATACTATGTTCGACTCGAACTCGACTTATCTAAGTTTGGCTTAAGTTCGACTCATCTAAGATGAGCTTAAATTCGACTCATTTAATATTCAAATTATTAAAATAATTATTTTTACATATCATATACATATAAATATAAAATAATTAATTTGATAATTATTTATTAAATTTAATTTAACTCGATTAAAACTTAACTCGACTCATTTATGAACAAGTCAAAAAGAATACTATACTTAGACTTGATTCGAATTCTTTTAGTTTTTAATCAACCTCGAATTTGGTAAGCCAAAGTTTGAATTAATTCGGCTATTTACCCTGCACTTTACTTGTTAGTCTTCAAGACCTGCACAATAGAAATAGAACGGACTCGAGTCCTTAAGCAGCACTAAGATGAATGAATACATAGGATATACGTTTTTTGATTTTTTGTTTTTGTTTTTGTTTTTGTTTTTGTTTTGGGTGCAAAATAGGATATACGTAGCGTGCGTATATATGCTAGTACAACGGGAGGAGAGTAATGACTTCTCGATTATTCAATATTAAAAAATTGTTTAGAGGTAAAAAGATGTTTTTATAGTGCTATTACATCATTTCAGCTATACATCGATCTGATACAGGTTAATTAAAGGTTGATTAATTCGTGTTGGCTATGCTACGCAGAAAAAACTCGGTGTTTGGGCCAATGCCCTGATACCCACACCAAGATTCAAGTCGATCCGGGGTCCAGCACTATATATATATATATATCTGTGTGTGTGTGTGTGATGGGACTGGATGAACTTTAAAGTTTTATAGTCAACAATTTTTCTTAACTCAAAAATCACCAAATACGTTAATATAATTATATTTTGTTGACTATAAGTTTTACATCACACGACTAAAATTGAGCTATCTTTACTATGTACGTACTCATAAACCTTCTCAAAAGAATTTGCTGGATTTTAATTTCTTCATGTTGATGGTATTAGAGTAGACAATAATTTCATTCACTTTGTACGGATCGACAATCACCCATATCACTCAAATATAAAGTGTTCACACACACACACACACACACACATATATATATTTAATTTAGTTCAAAATTACGTCACAAGTTGGTGAGAGCTGGTTGTTGAAAAAAAGACTCTGAACTACTCCAATTGATCATTTTGTGTTGCATATTTTAATTTATTTGCTTTCTAATCTTAAACTTTAGCAGTGAAGTTCAACTATATAGCATCAAGTATATATGAAATGCTGCAGCTTCAACTGGATTATAAGAACCTTATGAGTATAGATGATCGATTTCCAATCCAAGACATGCAAAATTGCAAACAAATTACTACGTGTAACAGTAAACTAAATAAACTTGTAACTCTTTTGCTTACACGTACAAAACCTCGTCTCCATATTACAAAGAAAATTTGAGCAAAAAGGGATGGAAAGAAAGAACAACTATATATGTTACAGTAGATTGAAACATTAATTAATTGAAGTGTCAAGTGTGAATATAATTAATTTGTGATTGTTAATTATCAATTAAGGAACTGGATAAGACTTGTTATTACACATACACTTATAAGCCATAGGGCATGTCTCAGCCTCTTCAATGGTTGCACAAACAAAGCTAACCATAACTAATCGACACGGTGTGCATGAGCCACAAGCATGCGAACAATCCGGCAGCGTTGAGCCTGCTACTTGAACCGTTCTGCCCGGCTTTTTCAATGGCCTTCTCCTCTGCTTGTTGAGATTATATGCATTATTAGGTTTCACCATTCCCATTTCTCTTTTGCTACCCGTTGTTGGATGGTGATGTCCATGGCCTGTAAAACATTAGATAATAAGAAACATTATAATTAAGAAAATGCTCTTATATTTTGATGGGGAAAAAAAAACTCAACAGAAAACTAATTAAGTACTTGCATGCATGTATATACTTGTGTAACTTAGAGGGAGAGAGTGTCATACTTGAGTAGTGTTGACGGGTCATGTGCCTAGCAGACATGATTTCCGGAAGTAAAAGAAGAAGGGCGAAAATGATAGCGACACGGACAGAACCCTCCATGGCTGGGCTACCTTCAATATATTTCTCGAATTTATTTTGTATGTGAATCAATATTCACTTAATTCGTTGATGAACTAGCCGGCCAGTTGAAGAAAATGTTAAGGTTTGGTGGAAGAAGAAGAAGTGGGAGTTAGATTTTATATATAAACAAGGGCTAAATTAAAGGTGGTGGCAATGAAGCAAGTCACGGCTGGCATATTTGTGGAGAATTAATGTAAAAAGATCACATGATAAGAGGGTGCAGCTACAAGGATCACAGGGGTTGAACAATGGTTCAGCCATGGGATTAATTTTCTCATTTTTAATTTGTGATCGACTAATTAAGGAAAAAAGAAGAAGAAAGAACTACTGAATTAGGAGAATAGGTAGGAGTGCTTCTTTTACGTGAGTTTCTGACTTGGAATAAATGTGAATTCATAATAAATATATTGGAGTGGAGGAGTATTTATTTGAAAATAGTTACTCACCAAATGCTTAAGCGGCTATGGTAATAAATTATATACCGAGGGTCCAATGTCACAGCAATTAATGTTTTAGTGCTATTGGCTACCTACATTTTATGTAGTTGAAAATATCCCTTCGCCTTTCAGTTCATACACCTCTCATAAAGTTGAAAAAGATGTAGTAATTAATACAACTTGCTTCTCCATTTAAGAATACAGTATGCACAATTTTTTCATAGCCTACTTACCCAGCCAGAAAAAAAAAATACTATTACTCACGGGAAGTTGGAACATATGGCGTGCTCAAATTTACTAAAATTGTTGTCACTGAAATTTAATATTGTGCATAAAATTGATTACTTGACCACACAAATTTTATGCAGTTGGATTTAACTGAAATAAAAGTGAATTTATTAAGGTACTTGTGCAAGCAAATAAGAAAAATCTTAGGGTCTGGAACAAATATAATAATTATAAGTGCTTACGTTTATTTCTTAAAATTTTTGGTAACCTAGCCTAGGCCCCTAATAATGGGTTCCTTCTAAGAAATACTAGTAATAAATTAGAATGCCTATTATGAATGAGCCCAATGACAATCTTTTGGGCCGTTTTGAATTCTGAAGGCGTGTGTTTAGGCCTTATTTTATGTATGTTCCGTTTCTAACAACATCCCAGGCCCCAACATCACGGAGATTCTGACCTATGCTCCATCTCAATCTCATTCATTAAACATTTTCCTCTCTCTATCTCCCTCTTTTTTCTTTTCTTTTTTCTTTTTAAATGAAATACCGGGGAATTCACATAAATTGTGCCAGAGAGATTCTCTTGCACAACTTTTTCCCAGCATTATAAGAATTCTTGAGCAGTCATATATATATATATATATATATATATATATATATATATACACACACACATATATATTATTAGTCATTGGGATATTTCAACCTTAAAATATAGAGTATTTTTTTATTAATTTTTTTCTCAAATTAAATAGGTTTCAAATGACATGACATTGAATATTTTATTTTAATGATAATTAATATTTGGTTCCCCTCCATTATGTATTTCCTCTGATTCTATCTAATACGCCAATTATTTATTTTTAATAATTTTGTTAATTTTAATCAAAATATGTTAATAAATAATTAATGATATTAAGATAAATTCTACCAAAAATTAGAATCATAAAAAATATTTTCGCAGTTAAAATTTTAAAATAATTTTCATCCGTTGAAATTTTACTGAAAAATCCACATGTTCATGATCAAATGATGAAAAAGTGTCGAACTATTTTTATTTTTAGAACAATTATGCTATTCAATATAATAAATTAGTTGATCGATATCAATTTCAATTATATTATTCACAACCATAAATTTATGATGTATTAAATGGAATTGGAGGGAAAATATAATAGAGGAATCCAAATCCAATCACATAAAATTTATTCAATCAATATTACGATGACACATAATTTGAGAAAAAAATTAAACCCTTGACATCACCTATTTTTTAATGTACGAAGCATCTCGAAATCTTATAAAATCCAAATAACTTCATCATCAGGCCAGGCGTTAGACCAAATTTTGTATTAATTATTAACAAATTAATGCAACTTGGACAAATTAAATAAAAACAAAACATCTGGTTATTCCATATTTTCACTAGGAGACTTCCGTGCTTAGTCATCAAATATTGAATCTAATTTAATAATTATACTGACCGGTTTAAATAGTTGGTCAATAATTGAGTGCTTTCTAATTAAATTATTCTTGTTTCTTGTAACTGAAGGTTTTTGGGTTTGCTTGTTTGGCTCAGTAGTTATAGACTTGTTGTATAAGCCTATTCTACTACCATTGCTGCTACAGCTAGCAAGACCATGATGGAGACAACAGTATAAAACACAATGATTATTTTTTTTAAAGAAAAAGTAGTAGCTTTTATCTTTTATGCATACATTTATATGGATATTCGATATATATATATATATATATATATATAGAGAGAGAGAGAGAGAGGGGGGGATCCAGTCCGGGATTTTTTTTTTTTTTTTTGCTTTTTTTTTTAAAACAACTAAAAAAAATAAATAAATAATTATGGAACTGAAATTTTTACATAATACATATAACAAAACATGTATGTACAGTCTGCACAGACTGTACATACATGTTTTGTTATATGTATCCAAATCACGCTCAAAACATTGTATTATGTAAAAATTTCAGTTCCATAATTATTTATTTATTTATTTTTAGTTGTTTTAAAAAAAAAGCAAAAAAAAAAAAAGTCCGTAGTTTAACAAAGTCCGGGATCCGGGACTGGATCCGGACTGTATATAATATATATATAGATTTTATTTTCTCTCTCTTTATTTATTTTGGGGCCTTGGGCTACTCGTAGAGAGAATTGAAAATGAGATAAGATGGTGGTAGGCCGGCAGCCATAACCAACGAATACGTAGTTTAAGAGCAAAATTCTGATAGCATAAGTAAAATGGATTTACCTCGGTCCCATGATAAGAGTTTAATTTTCAAAAAAATACACCCTTGGCCATTTTTTTTAAAAATAATTTAATTTTTAAAGTCAATTATCTTAAAATTTAGAATATTTGGTTTACGGAAATTAATTTATATCAATTTTGAATGTCAAGATTTTGCAAACCTAATTTAAAAAATTCAAATTGAAATTGTTTTTATGTAACCAAAGTGGTAAGTACATCATAAGAAAAATTGTCATTAATTTTTCATTAACCATGGATTATCATGACACTCTTTAATCTATATTTAGAAAAAGAAGGCCCTCAGGGACGCACCAGAAAAAAAAAAGAAAAGGGATCCTAATTTTGGGACAAAGGGATTATAATTATAGCTCTAATTCTAATTTTAGACTTGATGAGTTAATTATAAATCTAAGTAACAACATACCTACACTAACTGAAAGTATCAGAACAATTGCCAGGCAGATAATGGTGTGTGCCACGTGTACACCTTGCCAGTGCAGTCTTACAAGTGTTGCAGAAAATTCCTGTTTGATGAGCTGTTGACTTTACTATTACCAGACTTGGTATATTCCAAACTCGAGCTCGCCATCTAAGAAAAAAATGTGATAGCAGTCAAAACGTGATCAATCACATTGAAATAAAAAAGTGAAATGTTTTACATAAATATATCCCTAAACATCTTTATATATAGTTGTTGTAGAGTGTGTGTGTGTATATATATATATATATATATATATATCCCTAAACATCTTTATATATAGTTGTTGTAGAGTGTGTGTGTCTATCTCTCTCTCTCTCTCTCTCTCTCTCTATATATATATATATATATATAGACCTCTCCATTCAAAAACTGTATAACTACTTACTATTAGTAGAGCTAAATTAAGCCATGAATACTCTAGTAAGAAACACCACTTTGCGCTTTAGCCGCAGGTTTGATCAAGGCTTCTTGTACGGGCCACTTGATCAAAGTTATGAGAAAATCGGAGAAGATAATAATTATCGGAGAATTAGTACTTCAAGGAGAAAGGTAATCAGTATTGAAAATAATCAACGGTTGAGAACTTCTTTTAGCTATAGGCGCGACAGGGCGAAGAAAAGACAAATTTTCCTCCAAAGTTACAAGTTAGGATCAGATAATACTGCTACTACTTCGGAAAAAATATGCAAGTCTCGGAAGCTTAAGAAGGCTGCTAATAAAGTAAAATCAGTTGCAGTTTCAGTTGTATCATTCATGAGGATAAGCTCATTAATTAGGTCTCACAAGTCCATCCCTGCCTTCTCTCCTACGCAGATTCGGGCTTGTTGTTGAGTTGTTTTTTTTTTGTTGGGGGGGGGGGGATTTATTCAGTTTTGAGTAATTTGGTTTGAATGGTAGTGAAATAGAATGGGAAAGTGTGAATGTGCTGTATGATTAGTGATCTAATTACGGCAGCCCTAGTTAATTTAGCAATAGCAGTCCCTTCTGTTGGTGTTCTGTTTCATTTTTTTAGTGCAGTGAATGTAAAGGTCTCCTCTGTCTTCAAATGATCAAAGAAACAACGAAAAAAAAATGTAAAGTTATCTCCTTCATTTTCTCTCCAGTACTATACTAGGGGTTACTTCAGATAAGGAGACCCTAGAGAGATGATGGAATGTTTTCCAGGACTTCAAATCTTGGTTGTAGTTTCAGAATGTTCATACAGTCTCACTATAATTGATTGCAAATTCTCCATTAATGTATTATTATGGCAAGAGAGCAAAACATTTATTGATAATTGCGATGCGTGTATTTTTATTGTTTTATTGATTAGTATTAGCTCTACAAAAATTCTATCTTGAACTGAATACAAGATGCAACATTCTAAAGTTAGTCAATTATGTCTCATCACGTGCGAAAAAAAATGGATACAACTTTTACTTTAATTTTTAAGATTTAATGGAGGGTAGTAATCATAAAGTTAGTTTTAAATTTTAAATTAAACATTCGACGGACGGATAGGTTATTTTAAATTATAAACAATCATTATCAAATAAAATAGTTGCAATAATTTTGTATAGCATAACCTGATGCAATTACCAATCTTATGTATACGAATAACACTACTAAAAATTAATATAAAGCAAAACATTATTCAAAGAAATTAATATGCATAAAACTTAGCAAAATTCACGTCTAAAGGGATTTTTTTTTCTCTCAAATTTAATTTGAGGGATCACATGACTATATACCCTGGACCCTCTTGTAAGGCATGATGAACTTTATTACCACTATCAAATATGATTCAAGCAGAACGGCCCTTCTGAAATGAACCATATTATAAATAGCAAGCAATTCAACAGCCTGCGCTCACCAGCAAGTCAAATGGCCTGTGTCAAAAATAGCGTATAAAGAAGTCATCAGAAATCAGTTTGAACCCATAAAACACGGCTTATATGTGTGTATACAACAAAACACAGCATACTCTCTCTTTAACCACAAATATTTAACAATAATCCCCCTAAACCAATGAAGCATATCTCTAAACTATTCTCTTTCTTCACATCCTCTCTTTCTTCTTCCTCTTCCTCTTCCTCTTCCTCTTCAGGTTGTCATGTTCTCTCCCTTCTATGGATTAGGCCTAGCAAAGGGACCCTCTCTTCGCATGGAACATTAATCGGTTCATCATCGTCCCCATCACCATCATTCATACAATGTACGCACCACCACCTCCCTACGTTGAGCTGCAGCCAAATGGAAGCATACGACCACCTCCTTATCACCATCGCAAGGTTCCTCAGTACCGCCCTAAGAAGTCGGGAAATGGTTGTATGAAATGCATATGCTGCTGTTATTGCTTCCTCTTTTTATTGATCCTCCTCCTCGCGGGACTTACTTTTTATTTTTACACACTGTACGAGCCCATGGTGCCTTCCTACAAGGTCAAATCCATGGACATCAAAGCCTTTGAAGCTCAACAGGATTTCAGCCTGAAAACAGAGTTCATCGTAAATGTGGAGGCCAATAATCCAAACACTCATATCAGTCTCATTTATGGTCAAGACAGCTCAGTGGTAGTTTGGTACAGAGACTCCAACCTTTGCTCTGGAAAGCTCCCAGCTTTTCGTCAAGGCACCAATAACATCACTGTAATGCAAATTGATCTGAAAGGAAAGAGTGAGTTTGGATCAGGTCTTCAAGAGGCGCTCACCGAAAACAAAAAAAGCGGAAGGGTTCCGCTGCTTGTGGCTGTGAAGGCGCCTGTAACAATTGAGTTGGGAAGTTTTAGATTGAGGCAGTTCGTGGTGTACGTAAATTGCTCGTTGGTACTTGATAGCTTGTCCCCTAACAAGAAACCTGGGATCATATCGAGCAAATATGATATCGATGCTTCATTATGAGCTCAAAGGAAAACCATTTGTACTTCCATTAAAGTATGTCTACATCTATATTAAATTATGTACAGGTGAAGCTTGTCTTTATAAATAGGTTTTCTTTGAATTTGCAAATGATAAAGATGCAAGTTTCCAAGTGAGAGATCGCCATAAACTTTATTAGCTAAAAGAATCTATCTATATATAAGATAACCTAAAAAACTTTCTGCATGAACATATTCAAGTTCAATGCCGAAATTATCTGGATTTATGTCTGTATACTCTAAATTCGATTCGAAGGACGACAGTAATTTATTTTTTTGGGTTTAAACAACACTATCAAGGAACAAGGGGTTTGGAGAATTAGACTGAAAATTGATTAAACCTGGCAAGGGAACCAAGAGCCAATAGAATAAACCAAAATCAAATTCAAGTGTATGTTTGACATCCTAACCACACCAGGAATTTACCTGCACTAGCACACAATGCAAGAGCTTAATTACGAAGGTTATAGCTGATGGAAAAAAAACACCCATGAACCATTAGCAAGCAAAATCATTTTTTTTCATGGATCAAAAGACGTCGGAAAGAACTTAATGAAATCATGCTTTATTAGCATACAATAAAACAACTCGCGAGGTAGACATTGTTTAGCGAGGTAAACAGATTAAAATTATTTGAGTGAATTTGAAGCATAATACTAGTATCATTGAAATTGTTTAGCCTAAACTTGGCATCCCCATTTTCGTCCCAAACGACTTAATAAAGCATTTGGCCACCCAAATGATTACAAACTAATATGGCAGAGCACCCACCAAATTCACAAATTACATGAAATTCTTACAAGCATAAAAACAAGCAACTGAACTGCATCTTCAATAAGAAAAAAACAATTACAGTTTACATAGTGCCATAGTGGATTGTTGATTATAGTTGACATACAGTGTTCAAGACGGTAATATATATACACACACACACACACAACATAAAGAATGATGTGAGGAATCACCTGAATATATCTAAAGTTAAAATATAAGTTAACTTATAAGTTGTGTTAAGTTATAATTTATAAGTAACAGCGTTCAACATCAATTTAACTTATAAGTTAAAAATTAAGTTAAAACAAGTTATGAAAGTGTTCGGCTCATAATAACTTATAAGTTAAAATTAAATGTTAAAATTAGTAAAAAAGACATTAATAAAAAGAAGGGCAAAATAAAAGAGAAGCAAAATAGACATTACATTTGGTCAAACTAACTTATTTAAAATGACTTATAAATTATTATAAAATAAGTTACAAATACTGGCTTATTTTTTTAACTTAAAAATGAACTTATAAGTAAAAAAATAAGTTATTGCCAAACAGAAAAATAGTGACAAATGACTTATAAATTAATTTAACTACTCCCTCCGTCCCAAATTAATTGCTTTTCTAAGACTTTTTTAAGTCAAATTGACTATTTTTAAAATTAATAATTAAGCATATATAAATATATTTCTAAAATTATAAAAATTGAAATTAGTAATAAATTGTATATACTTTCTTTTGGTTATAATATCTTCACCTATATGTTAGTAAAAATAGTAAAAAGATTAGTTTTAAAAATAGTCAATTTGACTTTAAAAAGTTCTAGAAATGCAATTAATTTGGGACGGAGGGAATAATTTATAAGTCACCGGCGAACAGGCTCTTAGACTCCCTCGAACAATGGTGGAGTATTATTTTTATGGAGTGGAGTATAAGATATTAAAACCACAATTATAGACATTGTTTCGGACAAGAGATTAAAATAGTCCCCTTTTGTTTAATAATTTTTGGAAATCAATCATTAGATTTAACAATGCTACTTTCTCAAAAAATTAAGTCATTAAAACTTGATCCGTTTGGTTTAGAGATAACAATTCCATGAAATATGGATAATTCTCATTGATAAAAAGGTCATTAATGAGTTGGATCATAAGTGAATTTACGTTCCAACTTTTACAATGGGTTGGGGCACTGGGCCAAGTTTAAGGGTCCAATTTGGTGACTGGGCCAGTCGATGAATTTGACCAAGTCACTTGTTTAGTTTGCTGGGGTCGATCCAATCGTCCTTTGCAAAGATTCAATCTTCCTTTACCCTTTTGGTTTCTAAAGCATTGACAGTCACCATTTATTTATTAGAAACTAGTATTGGGCACACACTAACGTACGTACGTCCGTCTGCGCTAAAATTATTTTAAGGTCGTGTGAGATAAAAGTCAAAATTTGAAAGATATTTATTACTTACAAAAGTTAAAAAGAATAAACCGAGAGAAAAATAGAGAAGTGGATAGATAATGGACAGTTTTATTTTATCCAAAAGACTTACAAAACAGTCTTAAATTACATAACCAAGAAATTAAAGAAAAATTAAGTTAAAAAAGAGAGGATATAATTGAAATTATAAAATGAGGATACCAAGAGAAATCAAAAACCTCACTCTCCCTTAATAATATAGATAAGGTAATATTAGGCTTATCAAATTTATTTATTTTTTTATAGTAATTCTTTTCCATTAATCTTTACCGGATAGAGGAAATAAATGAAAATAAAAAGTTGGGAGTTTCTATAGTAAAAAAGGAGCAAGAAAGTAAGATTTACTCATATCTTAATTACTAGTACTAAAAATGGAAAAAAAAATAATAATAAAATAACTAGGAAAGCACAATCACAAATGTTGTACAATATCATTGCAAAAGGAAGGAGTAATCTTCTACCGTACCAGTAGAAAAATAAAAATTCTTTATAAACTGGCAAGCAAGGGATATTCTCTGTTTCCGGGTCTCTTTTCCATCCTTCCGCTGAAATGTGTTTGGGAATGTGTAATTAAACTTGTTTTTTTTGCCCTTCTAACCCCTTCTCCAGCTCCATGCATGCAGCGGCGAAGCTTCATTTTGGACCATGGGTCAATTGACCCTATTATTTTTATATATATATATATATATATGTGATGTAATAAATTTTTTATGAGTGCAATTTAGTAATTTAACCCGGTTGAAATGAATATTGAAGAAGCCTTAGCTCTAGACTTCTTTCACAATTAAAAATTTTATACTTGAACTCTCTTCTATTTATAAAACAAATGTAGAACAAGATTACATTGTTAAATAATGTGGGAGTTCAAAAGTCCAACTAATAAATAAAGAAATGACTATCAAGAGAAACTTGATTAAATGATAAAAATCTAAAGAAGATTTATTTATAAAATGACTACCAAGAGAAGCTTGATGGCTACAACAATGATATATATATATATATATATATATATATATATATGTTTTACATATGCAACCGGCCGAAAAACACAAAATTATCTAAAAAAATTGGCTCGGGGCGCAGCTCCTCAAATTATTTATAAGATCACAATATTTTGACCCCATTGAATCACAATCCTGACTTCGCCACTTCATGCATGTATGTGTCCCTAAAAACTAAATTGTAATTGTACAGCTTTAAAAAAAAATTTGGTTTCTTGGGCAAAATACATTCAATGATATATTTTTGTAGATAACTTATCCTTCCTTTTCTATTCTTCATATTTTCAAACGTCTATATCTTTATTTTATTTATTTTCTTTCTGATTTTAGCGTGTTTCTCGTGTCTACACTTTTATTCCAAAATCCTGCCTAGCTTTTCTTTTTCACAGCACCACCCAAATCCTTTGGAATCACCTCCACCCAAAGTTTCTATTTTAGTAAAAGCTGTAGTTAGCTAGTAATTAAAGAATCTATTAGTGTTTATAAATCGTACGTCAAATAGCTGCTACTACTGATTCATCTATTTTCTTTTTTCAAATTTAACTAAATTAACCACTTCTTTTCAAGATTTTTTGGATATAATAATCACTTAATTAATTACAGTACTATTATATTCTCCATGCATGCTCAATCATTACAGTACTATTATACTCCATCCGTCTCCAAAAAGATGATTAAAAGTGTAATTTTTTGTTGTCCCTAAAAAGATGAGATAAAGTATATAAAATGAAGGGTAAATATGTCATTTAGTGGAGTCTATTAGTATAAAAAAATAAAAGTATTCATTCACTTTATATAATCTTACGAGGCCACTAAAAATAAATTTAAATTTTTTTTACTCTCTTTCCTCTATTTTTACTTTTCTTAATATGTATGCAAATTATACTTTGCTCTTCCTTTCGGCTTCTCTTTTTGGAGACGTAGGGAATATTTTATATATATATATATATATATATTTATATATAAAGAAAGAATATACTTTGAGTCTTTGATGACTTCCTTATTAAAGTTTTGTGATTAAGTAGAATGTTACATAACAAGAATCGAATATGAGAACATATATATAATTTTAGGGCCTCAGTCTTAATTATCACATTCACCTCAAAAGTATACTTAGATATGGTTCTCTAGTTTAAAATTTATGTTATAATCTCTCATCTACTTTAGTTTTATCTTTATCTTTTTCTTTTCTTTTTTTATCATTTTTTATGTGCGTGGAAAATGCACGTCAATATCTTCTGGGGAATAGAATCCTCTCCATTTTATTTGAAATGGATCTTCTCCATTTCACCAATTTTCACCTCATAATGATATGGTTAGTAATGATCCAAATATGTTAATAGATAGTTAATGATATTAAGATCAATTCTATATAAAAAATAATAATCCGACACTTTTTCATCGTTAAAAGTTTAAAAGTTTCACCGTTGAAATTAACGGTGAAAAATCTTTTAGACTTTTAACGGTAAAAGAGTGTCGAATTATTTTTTTTTATAGAATTGATCTTAATATCATTAACTATCTATTAACATATTTGGATCATTACTAACCATATCATTATGAGGTGGAAAGATAGCGTGTGATGGTTAATTTAAACAAAATTTCTACGGTGCCCAGGAGTTGGGGACCGGCTTGGTGCCCGGTCAAATTTTTTTTTTTGCTTTATCACTCCCAAATAATTTATGTAATTTGTTAGAATTGAATTTTTTTAAAAAAACAGTGATTTAGGTGTGATTTGGATACAGATCAAAAATAGAGTTACACAGACTCTAACTCCCTAGTCCCTCCCTATATATATCACAAAATAAAATTTTCATTTTACCCTAGCTTTTATCACGATGTGAATAATTCCTATTAAAAAAATAAATAAATAAATTGCCATGAATATTAGAGTAGAGTGGCCCTATGCTGCATTTTTATATATGGATCGAGCTGTAGCCTGTAGGTGATAATAAAAGAACAAATACCTTAACTAGATTCTAAGCTAGAGGCTTCAAAAAAGCATATAAAAATTCTAAGCTAGCTAGAGTATGGATTACAACGCCATGCACATGCATTATGACATCGATCTCTATAAATACACACAAATAGGATATGAAATTAAGGTGGATGCGCAGCTATTTATTTTCCAGTTATTTTTGTGCTATTCTATAAGCATTTCAGAATTAAAATAATTAGCAGCTAGCTAGCTATACTTAAATTTTCTGGATCATCATCGATCATGTCAATTAGTCTGATGGTTGACGATGCTGATTTTGTATTATTTGATACGAAGGTGGATGCGCAGCTATACGATGCTCTTATGAAGAAAAACTGCAGAAAGGTGCTTGAGCTTTGCCAAAAATATTCAGATGGTCCATTCTACACACTCACCAAGCGCAAAGACACAGTCCTCCATTTGGCCTTATACTCCATGCAGGTTGACTTGGTGCTCAGCTTGCTCCAGGAAGATTACGTAACCCCAGATCAACGCAAAAAAATGAACCATCAAAATTCAAGCGGAAACACTATTCTCCACGAGGCTGCAACTCAGGACAATTGTATAGCCGCCGCCAGAAGGATCATGGAGTTGGAGCCTCAGTTGCTATCCATCCCTAACAAAAAAGGCGAGCCGCCTATTTATCGTGCAGTCCGGTATGGCCAAATGGACATGTTCAAGTTTCTTAACCGTCAAGTGGAACAATTTTTCCCAGTGGAAGAGCATCGCACCAGGTTTTACAAAAATAAGAGGAGTGAACATGCAAGCAAGAAAAAGAAGGCTACGTCTGGTACAAGCAAAAATAAGAAGGTTGATCCAACTTATACTATACTCCATATATCCATATACAACGAGCATTTTGGTACGTATGTCATGTGTGTTCCTATTCTAATCATCCATTAATTTCCTTTTATTTTTCATTACATGCATGTATATATATCTTTCATGTAAGTAGTATAATATTAATTATTACTTAAGATAATAGCTTGATGCTCCATCAATAGTAATGGTTTAATTGGATATATATAACACACAAATCCATGGCCACAGGCCGACAGTTTAGTTGGTTGTGGAGCCTTATGATCTTGCAATATTCTTATCCGTTGCCATTTATATATATATTGTGATGAAATTTCAGTTTATTTTAAGTGTTCGACATGTTATATGCAGGATATGACACATAATAGATATATATATATATATATATATATATATATATATATATATATTTCCACTTGTAATAGTACTTATTATATTGTAACAGAGTTGGCCCATTACATTGCAAAGAAGTTTCCATATTTAGTAGGAGAAAAGAACCAATATGGGATGACTGGTCTTCAAATTCTATCAATGAATCCGTCGGCGTTCAGAAACCGGGATCAGGGATGGCTCAAGTATCTGGTTCGCTCTCCTCCTCGTAAGCTAGCTACTCCCATTTCAACCGCTAAATTAATTTAATTAATTCGGAACAAGTTATTTCTGTATATTCTATTCTTTTGTTTTGTTTTCTTTATTTTTGTAGCATCAATTCATTCAAACACCTTCTGAAATAATCCCTTTCTCATTTTCTTATATATGAAGTTTGTCTTTATACATAGGATGTTAGTTATATATATATATATATATATATATATATATATATATATATATATCGAAATACAATATATTAATTTTAAATTCTTTTAAATTTAATTAAAATTGAAGTGATTCATTAAACTTTTGAATGCAATATATTTAGAAATTAGTAATGCTTTAGATAATTTTTATCGTCATTTTAATTTTAAAATTTTAAAATAATTTAAATTGACTGCAATTTATCCTATATTATATGTGAAAGTATGAAATGGAGCAAGTAATTAAATTTGTCTGGAATTTGTGTGGAAGTTGCACTAAGTTGTAGAGTACCCTGGTGGGATACAATTCGGAAAGAACGGCTAAGATATGAAGCAGCCGTGATCCTAGCCAATTTTTTAATTGAAGAAGATACAGCATGGATACATGAACAAGATGAGAAGCCAAAACCCAATGCTGCTGCTGCTGCTGCTGCTGCTGATGATAATGATAATGATAATGATAATGATAATGATAATGATGATGATGATGATAATGATGATGAGGTGGAGAAAGCAGAGAAACCCCCAACACCATTGATCTTGGCTACAAAGTGGGGCTGCTTGGAGATTGTGCGTGAAATCCTAAGTCAGCACCCTCAAACAGTTGAGCAAGTGGGTCACAAATATGGTTCTATTTTACACGTTGCAATCAAGTATCGCCGAATTGAGATATTCGATATGGTTCTGAAAATGGAAATGCCAATGAGGAGGCTCGTACGAAAGAATGACCGCAACAATAACTCCATTCTGCATATGGTTGGGGAGACGATAACAGATCACAATAATGCAACTGCCGCCACTAGTACTCTTCCTTGGGACCTGCAACAGATTGAGTATGAAACGCGCAGCCCTGCTTTTGAATTGCAAGACGATTTGCTATTGTTTGAGGTGAATATATATATATATAATCCTTTTGTTCACCTAGCTATATACACACTAATATGTAGTAGTATATAATATATATAAAACTCTTTTCTTGAATACTAGTAATATATAACATAAAATACATACTTGGATTGGATTCAGTTGTAAAGTTAGCGTTCGGTGTCAATTCATTTTACCGAGTAATTGATTTATATAGCTAGCTAGCTAGCTAGCTAGGATAGAGTTACATTTTGTTAATTTCCATCCCATTCATTCCCATGACCTTTGATACCCTAGCTACAATGCAACTGTACTCAATTATCTACAGACCAGTGAATTGATTAAAATATAACTTTATTAAATCCAAATCCCATAAATTTTGGTTTTATTTGAATTATTTTTATTAGTTATTACTCGTACGTACAAACTTGTTTTAATTTTTATTTTATTTAATTCATGCAGCGTGTAGAGGGAATTTTGAAAACTCACTACCACAAGAACGTAAACTCAAAAGGGCAAACTGCTGATCAGGTATTTGCAATGACCAAGGAAAAGCTTCGAGATAACGCCCAAGATTGGTTAAAGCGCACCGCAGAAAATTGCTCCATTGTTGCTGTACTCATTGCTACCGTTGCCTTTGCAGCAGCCTACACGGTACCAGGAGGTTCAAATCCAGATGGTTCCCCAGTTCTTATTAATCAAACTTTCTTCGTTGTATTCACCATCAGCGATGTCCTCTCCCTTACCTTCACTCTGACGGCGGTCGTTATATTTCTTTCCATCCTAACTTCATCATTCCGGTTCCAAGACTTCAAAGAGTCGCTTCCACAGAAGCTAATGCTTGGACTTACATGCCTAATTCTCTCGGTGACGATGATGATGTTGGCATTCGCAGCAACAATTATCCTTATGATAAAAAATAAGGAACAATGGACAAAAATTGCCTTATATACGGTTGCATTTCTCCCGGTTACAATACTGGCGGTATCATACTTGCCTCTCTATGTACCGCTCATGCGAACATTCCACTACACTCTTGTCAAAATAGGCTCTTTTTTTCCTCAATTTATTGCTCCCGATTCCCGACACCAGAAGTTCCTCTGAGGATTTTGCTCCAGTTGAGTTGATCGAGCCATCACCACTACTAAGCTACTACATTCCCACCTAGCTACTCGTGATCAAACTACTTAATTCTCCTTCTTTTGTTTGACATGCAGATCGAATTTCATCTCACTCTAGCTAGTACCTGCATGCTGTTTTTTTTCCTCTCGCGACAATTAATAATTGCCATGCTAGTTGAGCTCTTTATCCTTTTGCTCTTAATTAATTCTCAAGTATTGTCAAAGTTTTACATGTTTAATATCACAAATAAAATTGTACCGCGCGTGTTAAATATAATATTACTTGAATTCTCTTACTTACCTCTTTGTTTTATCATATGCTAAATTGTACTAATATAGCGGAAAGGTATTATACTATCCTTGTAGATCAACTTGATTTGCAGTTAACTGGTTTTTGTTAAGATTTTATAAATTATTTAAAAAGTTAAAATGTGTCTCTGGTTTTAGAATTAAAAAAGAATATAATAAAATATCATTTTTATTGAACTTATTTCATGTCATGTCATTTTTGTTGCAAATAGACAAATCAATCAACAACCCATATATTTATATTAATTTACAAACTATATATATATATATATATATATCATTGTTTCTAATTTCAACAACAGTGAACATGTTTTAATTTGTCGGAAATATAGAAGAACTCTATTCCAAGTTGAATCAAATTAAAACTTAACCAATAATGTGTGTATCGTGTTTCATGCAGAGAGAGAGAGGAGGAAGGCCGTGTATCTCTAATTAATAAATTGATTCTCTCTTAAAACTGGACATACTATTGGACTCTAAGCTTAAATATTAATCCATGTCAATGATTTAATCATCCGGGCTATGTTGTAAGGGCTTAATGTAGAATCATGAAACGCAAAAGAAGAATATTTTGGATCTCCAAGGATCGGAGTATCAGTGAGTGTTTAATTTTTATTTATGTGGTCAATATGTCTCAATTAATTTGATGTTACTTGACTTCACTTGATTAGGGGAATGTAATCTATCAACTTTCATGTTAGAAGCCAATCTTTTATTTTATTCCTTAATTAATTAGGTCAAATTTAAACAAATTAGTGACCAAGTTTTCATTCCTTAATTTCTTATTGAGTAGATTATATATTTAATTGACAATATAATCTACTACTAGGACAGGCCAGGCCGTATCACTCCTTCATAAACCAATTAAGGTCAATGTTTTGTAGCAAAAGTTACGTTTTTGATCGAATATATGACTAATATCTCAAATAATGATAGAACATTTATTTGTGAGGTCACACATACATACATATATATTGTTGGAGTGTGGTTTAATGAGTTCGGAAGATTCAGGAGACTCATGTCACGTGATAAAACATTAAAAAATTTGACATTCTAAAAAGTTTACGGTTTAAATTAATTTATGTTCTTCTTGTCTTATTTAACTTCTTATTTATAAAAAAATTAAATTCTATTCAATTAAAAATTTATAATTGTGAAAAATCTTTACAGACTCCTGGTGTAATTGAGAGACGGACATACAGGGGAGGTAAGTTTCAGGTACACACATACATATAGCTTGTGAATTCGAGGCCGGAGTTTCACTCGACTCATTTCATTTATTGATTGATTGATTGATTGATTTTCTATCATATCATTAATAAATTCCGTGAATGATTGAACCAAACCACAAGTGCAGGACTTGATGCCACGTGTCAGCTCAATATAACTTCGCCTTAGATGTTTGTAGACGAATTTTTCGAGAGAAAAATTAAATTAAAAAAGAAAAAAAAAATTAATAACTGCTATGATGAAGATGAAGTGACCGGTGGACCACCTAGACGTGCCGATTCCACCGACCACCACAGACACCGTTATGTTGGTTGACTATTTTGTATGTATCTAACAATTTTTGAACTTCTTACTTACACCGAAAGTGAGGATCTAGGGATGACTTGAATACATAGGACTACTACTACGTATTATATATATATGCATTTGAAGCTCATGCATCATTGCAAATCATAACCCCCAACAACTTAAGACTTCATTAACTTATCCTAATCCATCCTTATCCGGTTAAATCCTTCTTCTTCTTTTTTTTTTCTTTTTTTTTTTTCGAGTGAAAGCTTAGTGGAGAAACAGAGAGAAAGGTTGGAGTGGAAGCTACGGAAATGGAAATGGAAAGAGAAAGACGCGTGGGCCCAACTAACAAGCCCAAATCAACCGGATCACTATGCTTCTACACTTTCTTAATTTCCGTCTCTCATCCCGTTAGGAAGGAAAAAGGAGAGAGGGAGAGAATTAGGTGTCGTTTGTTTACATTTGATTGCCTCTTAATGAACTGTCTCTTATTCGCTAAAAGGCATGATGCTGTTTGTTTTTTCTTTTTGTTACCTCTGAATGCCTCTTAATCGGTAAGACGGAAAATGAAATCTTAATAATTAAGAGGTACCTCTTAATGAATTTTTTTTGATAAATTTTTTTTATATAAATATATTCAACAATATTATTCACTCATTTTTATTAAATTGAATATTTAAAATTATTAAATAAAATTTTACCCTTTAAAATGGTAAAATAGTGTCATTAAGAGACAACTTACTTTTTAGTAATCAAATAGTTTTTTAAATTTAAACCTCATAACCATTCAGATGATCTAATTTATTAAGACATCATAATCCCTCAGATCTTAATTATCATTTTTATCAAACACAACCTTAGTCTCTTTCAAATCTTTTGCTGGCCTCTTATAAAACCACCTCACCTCACCTCTTCTTAATTCAGAAACAGAGTTATCTGCTTTTTGAGCTCCTGGTTCTGTTCCACGCCTTCAAGATTCACAGCAACACCAAGAAAACAACAATCAAGCACTAGCCATTTGGATTCACTCCCTTCTTCTTTCAAAGCCACTCGCTCTCTCACCAAACACCACCACCCATTCATAATCTTCAGAAATTTGGGGTGGGTTACTGCTCTCCAATTTAAGATTTTTTCTGTTTGCCCTAAATAAAAATCATTCCCACATTTTCAATTGGGTCTCATTTTTTAGTTTTTTGATCAAATTAAATTCTGTTTTTTCGAATTCTCGTCACCCCTTCTCCCCCAAGTTGGTTTGTTTTTTTTAATATATATGAACTCGAATCCACTCCTTTTTCCTTGATTGTGTGACCCACCTCAAACCCTCTAAATCCCCTGTTTTTGAAACAATTTGAGCCCTTCATTACTGAGAGAGCCAGTTGCGAGCTTTCAGGCGTTTTGATTGTTCATTTTCTTGTTGGAATCAATGGCTGTCAAATCAAACAAGGCCGTGGAAGAATCTCATAAGATGGCCGATATGGACTGGGGCAGCGGTCATGGCTGTGACTTCGATTACGCAGGCTTGGAGGGGCGACAATGGAAGACAGTTTTTGAAGAAGCTTCCATGTCGGATAGGCATTTCAAGAAAATCAAAAATCCTGAACAAGAAAACCCATTTCAATCCTATGCTTCTAATTTAGCTCACCACACACCTTCTCCTTCTCTCTCCTCCCCTGTCTCGTATAATACAGCACCTGTACCTTTTCCAACTCCATCTACCTCATCTTCCAGGCTATTTCCATTTGCTTTTGATGGGTCTCAAGAATCCATGGAAAGTTTTCAAAGATTCGGAACAAATCCTCTGCCCCTACATCCACCATACCAGCAAAATCAGCAACAAATGATTTCTTCTGCACCCCATCACCAACAAAACCGCCAAGGGTTCGGATTCCCACCATATTTCTCCAGGGACTTGGCGGCATCACTGCAGCTTCAACAACCGCAGCTATTGGAGTACTGGAGCAATGCATTGAATTTAAGTCCAAGAGGAAGGATGATGATGATGAACAAATTCGGACAGGAAAGTAGGACCCTGTTTAGGCCACCTGTTCAACCTATTAACACTACAAAGCTATACAGGGGAGTGAGACAAAGGCATTGGGGAAAATGGGTGGCCGAGATTCGTCTCCCTCGGAACAGGACTCGCCTCTGGCTCGGGACCTTTGACACTGCCGAGGACGCCGCCATGGCGTATGATCGCGAGGCCTTCAAGTTAAGAGGTGAAAATGCTAGGCTTAATTTCCCTGAACAATTCCTAGGTAAAGATAGAACAGTATCTTCAGCAGCTAATTCATCTTCATCAACTCCTCGATCATCAAAACAGCCTCAACAAGCCCCAGAAGTCCTTAATTTGATGGATTCAAATACTGAGTTGCCACCTCCAGCTGATGATTCGGGATTTGGATCGAGTGATATAACAGTTGGCGAAGAAGTGCAAGCAAATGTAGGGAGTTGTGGAACAGGGGAAGGAGTTTCTGAGTCATCCGAATTGGTTTGGGGTGATATGGGAGCGGATTGGTTCAATGCAATTCCAGCTGGTTGGGTTCCAGGTAGTCCTGCTTGGGATGATTTGGACACCACCAATAATCTTTTTATGCCTTCGAATCTCTGTTTTGGCAATGCTCAACATCAGGAATTCTATAATCCTGATTCTCAAAATCAACAAGACGATTCGCGCTCAACTTCATCGGTTTCTTCTTTTCCATGAACCCATTCTTGTGGAAGAATCAAGATTATATTTATTTAGTTCAACTTCCCTCCTTTCTATTCTGTAGGAGAATAGTTTTAGACAATCTCCTCGGCTTCTTTCACTGGTTGCTGATTTTTGAAGCAGCCTGTGAATCCATCCTTTTTTTTCCCCCTTACCCGGCTGCTGATTTTCAAACATCATTCCCCCCTTGAATCTCCATATCATTTTTCCCTCCACCACCTCAAAAAGGTTCCATATTTTCAGACCTTTTTGCATTGGCATTACGATTCAGGTTGCTTGTTGTAGTATTATCTAGCATGCATGTAGAACGTGTAATTTTATTTGTTTTAATAAAATTCTAGTCGTCTTAGACTAGGACCAGGATGGAAGGAAACGGTTTTGTGATTTCCTTTTCCAAAATAGTCCGCCCAACCGCCATCTCAGCTCTGTTTTTAATTTGCAAGGATGGAAATATTATAATATAAATATGTAGTTTTTGTACATTCTAGTGTTTGTCATATGATAATACTATTGAATATTATTATTATTATTATTATTATTATTATTATTATTATTATTATTATTATTATTATTATGTCTTCTATTTAATATTCTCAAGTCTAATGGACAAAAAAAAAAAAAAAAATTGTTTGGCAAAAGTTGCTTCTTTGTTGATCTCCTGAAAGAGACAGCCATGTTATGCGCACACCAGCTGGTCGGTCCATATGACTCTTAATCAGCCATACCTATCATATAAAAATAACCAACTTTTTCCAAAGAATTAGATTCAATGGACCACAAGAATATCTTATTTTTATCTCTTATACAAGATTTTAAAAAACGTTATAAGTCATAAACAAAACAAAATTTAGGATATGACACACAAAATGATCTAGAATTTTCTTCCTTACCTTCTTTTGACCTTATATATATATATATATATTCCCTTGAAATTTCTATTCTCTTGAAACTATCGCAATCAGCAAACTGAACAAACTAAATTTTACAAGCCTTTGGAATTTAATATGACACAATTGCCTTGCATGCTCTCTTTAAAACTAGTATGAACTAAAACGGGATAAGGTTAGGTTAGGATTCAACTTTAAGGAATCTTAAAAGTAAATTAAGAATGTTGAATATGTCTTGAATAATCTCCATACAAAATAATAATAAAATAAAAAAAATGCTTCTTGTTTGGTATATTTGTCATTCCTTGATTAAATTATCACATCTGCAAAACTTATATTCTAAAACAATGAACTAGGGCAATGCAGTTCCTCACTAACTATTTCAATAATCCTTTTATTTAAACAGATTAGTTAAGGGATGTGGGTAGGATATGGGTGGGGCCAATAGCCGTCCCACGAGATCATATTTATTTATTAACTGTGACGCCACGATTATCAACACACAGGGCGATAAGAAAATTGATATGGTTAATAATTAGTATTACTTTGTTAATATATATATATATATATATATATATATATATATATATATATATATAACATTATGTACCTGTGGATTAAGAAGTCACGACTCCTTTCTGTTACCAAACCCCAGCATTGATGTCATGGTGCGGCGGCTTGATTTCATTTCTTCTGCATAAACAACGATATTGATCAATTTGTTAGTGGAAATGTTACTTCCTGAGTGTGAAAGTTCGTATTTTTAAAATATAAGATTAAGTTATAAAAAAAAATTAAATTAATATAAGGTATTTTAAAGTTCAAATTTATTTTATTCATTTAACTTTTAAAAGTGAGAAATCTTATAAGTAATATATAACTTGTAATTTTTTATAATTATACAATTTAAAAATAAAATAAATTTATATTAATTTTAAATTTAAAAATCTTTTAATTAAATTATATAAAATTAATATTGATCCTTTATTTTAAAACTAAGGGAGTATATTATGGTAGTAATTACTAGTACAGACAAATTTTGATTTGGTATGATTGCTTGGATTACATTCAAGATATTATTAAGACTTTTCTTCGCATTAAATCTAGCAGTCATTACAAACGTAAGGTACAAATGAGATATTCAAGGTTTATAAATTGAGTACTGAAAATTAGGAGAAAATTCATAGTGCCAGTATTATACACACACATATGTATATGTATTTGTATATGCTGACCTTTTACACTTTCTGTCCTATAGTAGAATTACTATACAAAAGTAAAGCTGTAAACGGACACATTCGAATTTGAATATAATGATATTCATATTTATATTCGGAAACAATATTTTATCCGTATTCGTATTCGATATTCGACGTGTTTCTTAAGATATCATTTAAATTCAATATTCGAAAAACTATTTGAATTTGAATATTATCCTTTCCGAATAACTATCCGATTTCATTAACATAATTAATTAAAATTACTAAATAAATAATTTAAAATTTCAAAAATTACTATTATGATATTAATATAACATAACACAATCATCAATCATGCGATTAAATTATAAAATTTAAAAGAAAAAAAATCAGTCTATTTAATAAAATATCTTTATGGAAGATATTATTATAATTTAATAATAAGACCTGTTATTTGTTCAGAATTATGATACAACATATCTAACTCGATAAATATGTTGGCGAAAGGATGTTAAACGAATACGAATATACATGTATCCGTATTCGTATCTGTTTATTTGCGAATATCTCTCATCGAATATGAATAATATACGTTTAAATTGAATACGAATAATATTCATTTTAAATGAATACGAATACGGACAAATATTCTATTTTTTGGTTACCAATTACATCCTACTAATAAGTACAGATATCCACCATACAAAGACAATGCCAAAGCATCAATATATTGTACAACAGAACAAGTATGTTAACTTGGAACGGTACCTTGTTGGGCTTTTCTTGCAGAACCCAAAAGATCCAGCATGCACTAGCATCCACATCTAATTACTTGTGTGGCCCTCCTTTTCAGTGCTTGAAACTTTGGGCTTGTCATACTCACCCAAGTGAAAACTGAAAAAGGTTCAGTTCTTTTTTCAGGCACCTTGGTGAGTAGTAAGGCAGTAACAGCTCTAGCTGCAGTGATATCAGATTCCATCAAAATTTAATCAGCGAAACTAAATAAATAAAGATCTTATCTACATTTTTGAAACTAAAAGCACCTAGTTCATCTTTGAGATTTCTTGTAATATATTTCGAAGAAGATGGTTTGGAACTACTGACTTTCTCGCCTCTCTCTTTTGCTAACGGGCTTAGCTAAACAGCTTTGAACTAACAAGAATTACCTAGTCGTCACAAGTTTAAGTTTCATCCGAACGAAGGGAATGATAGGTCACAAGTTCAAGTTTCATTCGAACGAAGGGAATGATATGGTAGGAAAATAACTACCCTACCCTCCATGGTGTAGTCCAATAGCTTGGAATGAAAACAAGAAAAATCAAATAAACAAATAATATATAACTCATCATTAAAATAAGAGTAATTTTATCCTCCATAAATAATTATACTCCTAACATAATTGAAAAATAGTAGCAGTACTAACAAGTCGAGCTGGCTCTGGCCCTGGCCCTGGCCCTGGCCCTGGCCCTGGCCCTGGCCCTGGCCCTGGCTCTGGCTCTGACCCAGCCCAAGAATATCTGTGTGTGGAAAGCTCTGGAACCCAACACAAGCAAGCAGGAACAGAGTCGATACCAATCCATGACTTTAAAATATCAAGGAGAATCCAAAGCTTGCATCCTGATTGGTTATTGAGACACAGTCATCAGTACCCCCATAATAACATATCTTATCTCTCCACACCTATATATTGAACAATTCAATAATTTTCGAAGGCTTGCTCCATATCACATATTAAGCAGCAAAACAAAGAACAAAAGAATTTAAACAGAGAGAGAAGTATCTACTACTACCTCTTTTACTGGTCTCATGGCTCTTCAAGCTGCTACTTTACTTCCATCTGCTGCTATCTCCATGCACAAAGAGGTATACTCCCAAACTTGTCTTATCTCTTTCATTTGCTTCTTTTACTTGTAGATTCTTCATGTATGGTTGTGCTTGCTTGCTTGCTTGCTTTGTGACAGGGCAAGTACAATTTTTCTCTCAAGGACACATCGTTCTTTGGGGTTTCCAAATCTGACACTCTCAAAGCTGAATTCAATCCTCCCTTCATAGGAAGCAAGGTAATATTATTATAATACTACTCAAACATTTTCCATGTCACTAATTTAATACCTGTGTAGCTGGATTTGCTTCATACATTTAATTAGAGACAATAAATGAACCCCGCATGAAAAGCATTACCTATTTTTTATCATTACAACTAAATTATCTGGAACAAGAAGTCAACAAATTTTCCATGTAAATCAAGTATCCTCCACTCTTTTGTAAGTAAAACATATTACTCCCTCCGTCCCAAATTATTGCTCATTTTTGACTTTTTAAAGTCAAATTGACCATTTTTAAAACTAATCTTTTTACTATTTTTGCTAAAATATAGGTGAAGAGATTATAACCAAAAGAAAGTATATACAATTTATTACTAACTCCAATTTTTATAATTTTAGAAATATATTTATATATGTTTGATTATTAATTCTAAAAATAGTCAATTTGACTTAAAAAAGTTAAACTGAACAATTAATTTGGGACGGAGGGAGTAATATTTTTCTCATGAAATATTAGAACAAATGTAGGGGTTTGTGGTTCATATGTAGGACAGTGACACATACTAAAAACTTAAAAACAAATTCACTAAAAATTGGACTTATTTTCTTTTTATGTTATTGCAGCCTTCAAGTAGAGATAACTGCTAGTATAATTTGCTGTAAAACTATCTTATGAATTTTCTTAGAAGTTAAATCCATTAAATTAAATGTTTTGTGGGTGAGTTTGGGGTTAAATCCATTAAATTAAATGTTTTGTGTGTGTGTGTGTGTGTGTGTGACTAGAACATAATTTCTAGGGTCAGTTTGATTGAAGGAGAGGAGAGAATCTCACAGAAGTATCCTTAACTTTTATGTGCCATTCAGCATAATCCTTTCTAGGCCGTGCCAACTTGGATTGGTTCAGAGTTGGTTGGACTACCAAGAGACTCTTCAGATAATTAAGGGAGACACAATGGAAAGAGTTCAAATATAGTTTAAGGGTGACTATTTCCGCTCCGGCATATGCTTATTGACACCCCGAGGTTGTGGGCAAGATAGGATTTCACAATTCCAGAATGTCTCTGATACTCGGTATCAGTGTGTCCAAGATTCATTGCTAGACTATTAATTTCCAATTTTGCCCACAAAAACTATTTAGAAGGGTTTAGAAGGGTGTGGATACGCATATATGGAAGCAGAAATAGCAGCACGCGAACCCTTAAAACTATGAAAAACTGGGGGTTATTTGTTCTTAACAGTTGAAGACTGAGAACCTTTACGACAATCAATAATGACTATTTCTAGTGGTCTTTGGTCACAGGGATTCAATAGGAAAGTACCAGTTGGCCCCATTAGAGCCCAGACAGCAGCTACAACTCCAGCTATCAACCAGGCTGCATCAGAAGGGAAGAAAACACTGAGGAAAGGCAATGTAATAATTACCGGAGCCTCCTCTGGCTTGGGACTAGCTACAGCCAAAACACTAGCTGAAACAGGGAAATGGCACATAATTATGGCGTGCAGGAATTTTCTCAAGGCTGAGAGGGCTGCTAAATCAGTTGGCATTGCTAAAGAAAACTACACAATTATGCACCTTGATCTTTCTTCCCTTGAAAGTGTCCGGCAATTTGCAGATTCCTTTAAACGTTCAGGGAGACCACTTGATGCGCTAGTATGCAACGCTGCCATTTACTTGCCAACTGCAAAAGAGCCAACTTATACAGCTGAAGGATTTGAACTAAGTGTTGGCACGAACCATCTTGGACACTTCCTCCTCTCGCGGCTGCTGTTAGATGACATGAAAGAATCAGACTATCCATTTAAACGCTTCATCATTGTCGGCTCCATAACAGGTACTAGTTTTGATTAAACATTTAACAATTGCAACTGTTGGACATACAGGTTTACATTCGTGAGATGACCTGGTTAACTAATTTATCATAAGATCTTCAAGATTGCTATGAGCAAATCCAGAAATTATATTCTTGAATTTGTTTTCAAAGAAAGTAGGAGTGAAGTTGGGTGTAAAAGCCCAGAGCAAGAAATGGTCAATTGCTGATTAGAATTTCAAGTTAAATTATATTTCAGAAAGTGGACTTTTTACATTAAATACTTACGGAGAAGTTTTGGTGAATAGTGCAACTTCACAAAAAATATTTCATTTTTCATAGGAAGGTCTTAAATGTGTCTCTCCAAATCCCTCCCTCCCTCCAACTGTTTTGTCTCTAATATTACACTGGTGGAACCTGGAAACTAACATACCCTAGTTCTATTCTTCTTCACTCATAACAGTCATATTCTAATGAAGAAAGTGCTAAAACTAAAGCAGTTTCTTACATGGTTTTATATACAAAGAATCAATAAGTTGCCATGAACCATGGTAGTTAAGTAAATGTGGTTTGCTCTGGCTAAAACTACAGGAAACACAAACACCTTGGCTGGTAACGTGCCTCCAAAGGCAAACCTTGGGGATCTGAGGGGACTAGCAGGTGGATTAAATGGCTTAAACAATTCACCTATGATAGATGGGGGAGAATTTGATGGTGCCAAGGCCTACAAGGACAGCAAAGTTTGCAACATGCTTACCATGCAAGAGTTCCATAGACGCTTCCATGAGGAGACTGGAATCACCTTCGCATCCCTCTACCCTGGATGCATTGCTACAACAGGCTTGTTTAGGGAACACATTCCGTTGTTCAGGCTTCTCTTCCCACCTTTTCAAAAGTACATCACCAAAGGTTACGTCTCTGAAGAAGAAGCTGGAAAAAGACTAGCACAGGTCAGTACTCGGTATATATAAATCAAAACAGGATTTCATTTTTCAGTTTCAGCGTTATATCATTATCAACTAAACCATCCTTGCTGGATCAGGTAGTAAGTGACCCAAGCCTATCAAAATCTGGTGTATACTGGAGCTGGAACTCCAACTCTGCCTCATTCGAGAACCAGCTTTCTCAAGAAGCCAGTGATGCCGAGAAGGCACGCAAGTTATGGGAGATTAGTGAGAAGCTTGTTGGATTGGCATAATTAATCAAGTATAAAACACATATGGTGACGCATTTTAACCTGTAGCGAATTTTTTGATGGCCATTAAGTTCATATATAGAGATATCTGATGATTGTTCATATTTTCCTATATCAGTCTAAGAAAGTTCAAGTTGTTCGTTAAAAATCAACTATTCTCAATTATTGATTCCTCCAGTAGTACAACTTAAAGTTTAACTAAGGAGGTTCGAAGGAAATGTACCTAAAAATATAGACATCAAGATAGGCTACCTGAGAAAATTTCCTAATTGCAGTTTTAGTAAAACAATAATTTGAAACATGGAATGCCAGCTTATAACTTTTGAATGTAAATGAATAAGCTGTCACGTAAGCAATAAACATTTTCCAGTAGAGCTTTTGCACGGAGTGTTCATTTCATATTTGAAAATAAGGTGACTTTAACCAAAGTTGCCATTTAAATATAGCCAACTTCACTAAACAGAATCAAAGATTTGCCAGTGCTTTTAAGAGTTGGAATGTTTACAGTATCCATAGACAGTGACCCTGTCCACTCCCACATTCTCTACTTTCCCAAAACAATATACAAGCAACAAACATCCGTCCATTACCACAAGTTGATACTTCACTATTCTAAGCTGCTAAAGCATGGAAAAAGGACTAATTCAGACTTTGCAAATCATATAGTTAAAACTAATTCACAATTGTAATATTTGTCAAAAGAATGAAAACTGCATAAGGATAAGTTAACAAATCGACCAATGTTAAAGCATTGCTGTGCTTCAGTATGCAGATGCAAACAGGAGTAGTGAATTACACAATGTAGATTCAAAGTGCCACTTGAATAATGGGAGATATTCAAGATTTAAAAACAAGACTACAGAAATCATCATAAACTTTTAGTCATGAAGAACTGAAGTCAACTCGGGTCCGGTTAAACTTAAAGGCAACACGGTCAAAATGATTCAAAAAACATTTAAGGAGAAAATAACAAAAGGACACCTCACATAAGAAGTCTTCAGGAGGGATTAAATCTGAAGTATTAAATATTGAGGAAATCAAGTTGTACATATTTCTTTTCTCAAATCTGATTGTGATTGAACAAAATGCACAATTGTGTCTTCCCCTTCTTTGTACCAAACTGAACATAAATGATCAAAGAATTAATTTATTTTCTAATTGATCACTTTTTTGATTTCCTTTTTTCTTCTTGACCAAGCTTTGAAGTGGCGGTATCTTATGGGAAAGTGAAGATTAAAATTCAACACATCCCTAGCTTATCCTTTATTTATTATTATTATTTTTTTTTTTGCATTACTAATTTATCCATATCAATTCGTGTTTATATATGTGCTTCTTAGATTCTGAGGTAGATCTTGAATCTAATGTTCTAGGCTTCACATGCTTAGAGCTGCAGTACAGAGTGTTTCTTTTCTACAAGTTATGACAAAGATCTTTCACGTAATTCCTTCAATTACATTGTTATTGTACCATATTGTTCCTCTTCTGTAAATAGGCAACATGTTTTACTTTTATGACATCATGAATGAAAACTGTAATATGCTATTATACTGCAGTTCAGCTCGTCGTTCCTTGAGGGCGTTGAAAGATTATGCATTGAAAAGTGGAGGATTAGCAGAGTACATTTCAAGTGGGATGGCGAAGGAATATGTACCTGATTTGGAGATTATGAACGTTCCCCAAGGAATGGGGAACACATTTTGTTCAAGAGCAGTTTCCTGACCTAGTGAACGACCTCATCCTCACCTTCCTCAAGAAGCATAACTGATCAATCGTTCCTTGCTGCTTGCTGAATAAATAAGCGATTCTTAGGCATATTATTGACGTAATGCTGGAAGGGAAATTTTTAAGTTCATTCCTTTTTTCAAATGTCAGACTGGGAAAGTAGCATTTCCCGTTTTAAGTAAACCTGTTTTGTTGAATTAATTCTATGTAATGCCCTAAAAGATGCATTCATCTGAATCATTTGACGCTTTAATGGACCTTTCTTTTTGTAATACAACGTAATGTACTGCATCACTATCTGCAGCATAATTAAGTGCAGACCTTCTTCTAAGCCTTCTGTCCGTTAGCTCAAAATTATAGAGATTATGTATGAAACTGTGGTTTCTTCGGACCCAGTTACAGGTAGCAAGTTACTTTAGGAATTCAGTTTGTTAGTAGAAGGATGAAGATATGAGAGAATTTCAGCAGGTTTTGGGTTGAACACACGTAAATTTGACCCGAAAGCTTTCTGCATTGCTTATCATGGGTAAGGACTATCATTAATTTGTCCGCTGTATCACACCGCCTAAGCAATTTCACAAACACGTGATGGGCCAAGGTTGATTGGATATATCCTATCCCATCACTTAAAAAGAGAACCTCAAGAAGCCTTATACGACTATAAACATGTTGCAATCAACGTGGCATCCATATAGATGAAAGCAGGGTACGACGTCGTTTAATTCCCAGATTCATTCAACACGTTTGAATCGTGAAACACTGTTGACACCTTATTTCATTCTCCAGTCTCCACGCACGCATAGCAGAGAGAATCCACAACTAACTCTGTTCCCCAGGTTTCTCTGATTTTTGAACTCACAAAAATATAATATAAGTAGTATATCACTATCATTCCTTCGTATATACATAAATATAGATATAGAGAGAGAAAATGGAGACATTTGATGAAATGTACGGCAGCAACGAAGGAGGAGGAGAGCAGGTTGAATCGACGGCTGTTCCCTTCGACGACGACGACGATGATGGCGCCTACATTGGCATTGATCCGCGTCTCGCTTCCCAACGCTACTACTTTGACGATCCTGCCGCTACAGATGGCGCCCCTCCCCCGCCTAATTTCCAAGACGAATTTCCCGGCTCCAACAACAACACCATGCATTCGTCGCAGGACTATGGATACTATCCCTCGCCGTTCGAGTCCTCAGCTGTCCCCGAATCCAACGGCAATGCGCCGGAACCCTACGATCTAGGAGCTGATACGGAGGGAATCTTCTCTTCTTCCAATGAAGGTCCGATACTCCCTGACCCTAACCAGATGCGAGAAGAAGGCTCTGCTTTTCGTGAGTGGCGCCGGTGAGTTCGTCTCATATTTTCACGTTGATTCTGCAGATCTGGGTTTTTTTTGATCTATTTATACGTATTAGAAAAGCAGGTTAGTTTATTATGTGGGGCTGAATTGGATTATGTTTTCATCCATCTGGTTTGTGTGGATTTTGTTGCTGAATGCATTTCTTATTTATGTAGTAATATTTTTAAGTGGATTGTGATTAGTTCGTGATGGATGTTACTTGTAATTTTTGTAATGACGGCTTAAATGCATCCATAAATAAGCATTTATTTGTATGATGAAGCTTCAATTGCCGCAGCTAGATTGAATCATTCAATGTACAAGGTTAAAATCTTAAATACTTAAAAGTCATCTTAACGATGCGAACAACTATTCGCTTTGGAGTCATTTGTGTTTATGATAATATATAAAGAAAACATAAAGTTGTGAAACTGAGATTTGCTCAGGGTTTGAAGAAAGGTTGAAGACTGACGAGTCAGATGACATTCCCATTCTTGTTCTTTTAGCCCCTGGACAGAGAAATATGAAGTACCTTATAAGACTTGGGAAAATCCTCCTTTTCGCATTCAATTCACTAACCTACAGAGACAAGACTCTTTCATGGACTACCTGAAATTAGCTATGAGGGCCTTATGACTCTTTTATTGAATAATCTTATAGGTGAGTAGATTAAGATTTTTATTTACTTAGTAGTTGATTGATGAGTTCAGAATAAGATATATGGCTATGAATTTACGAAAAGAAATTATTAAATTGTTTGGATACTAATTACAATTAAGGCCTTGCCTTGCAATCAAGTAGTACAAAATGATGTTGAATTTATTAAAATTACGGAATCTTAGAAAACTGTGGGAGATGCTTGATAGTGTCAATCTGTGAGAAAACAATATATCAATATGCTTGCTAACATTCAGGAAGCTGAAAATCTGTAGGTTGGTCTAACTCAAATTTAGTTTGTTTGAGCTTTTCAGAACAAAGAATATGTTACTTAATCACTTAAAATAGCCTAAAGGATGTTCTTTGGGGTTGCGACCTGGAGGAAGTATGGACAGCACTTCTAACTTTGTATGGAAATCTGTAATATGAGGATATGCCTTTTGTGATGAGCAAAAAAATTTAAAGCAGTGGAATCAGATAGGTCAATATTTTTATTAAAATTTTTGGATACGTAACATTGGCCTGCCCCGCGTATGGGATCAGAACAAGAAATCAGCTAGGTCAGTATTGGGCCAGTTCAATTAATTGAGGCCATTTGATACCATAATTGACTTTCATATGTTTTTGTACCGCTGACAGTTAAAAACTTTTGTCATTGGCAATCGTTTCTCTCTGCCTCTGTATTTGCTTTTACGGCCATATCATTGTCATATTCATTTGTACCTATTTTAATGTTTTACCATATATGTCCTAATAGGTGTTGATCTGAACTAAACCACTGGATTATTGCTTTTTGCAGATTTTGTGTAATGTTGTGACCCAATTAATTCTATGAAGCAGGTGTTCCTCGCTTTTCCATAGACCTTTGTGTAGCCCAGACAAGTTAAATTGTGCTTCGTCTTAGGGTTAGGAACTAGTTGTAATGCTTGTACCATCTTTAATGAGGTTATCTTTAAACATCTTGAAAGATCCAGCCACTTTTGTTGCTCTTTTCTCTTTTATTTTTCCTTTCTTGTTTCCTAGTTCCCTGGTGCTTCGTGTTATAGATCCTGAGGTTAGTGATGGTAGGTTGCCTTTTGTTGAAATTTTTTTGTAGTATGCAAAATTATATGCTGCATTATACTCGATATTTTTCTTGGCTTGTTTGGATCAAGTTAAAGTATTTTTGTTGGATCGTATGGTCCCCTGTGGTTCTTCCTTCCAGTGGGGTTGTGGTATTAAGTTAATTCAATGTTAAGTTTAAGAACTATAAATTTGTGGCTTCTAACACTTAAATTATTTGTGTAGCCAAAATGCTATTTATCTTGAGGAGAAGGAAAAAAAGGAAAAGGAGATGCGGAATCAGATAATCAATGAAGCTGATGAGTATAAGCGAGCTTTTACTGAGAAAAGGAAGGTCAACTGTGAAACTAACAAGGCTCATAACAGAGAAAGAGAGAAGGTAAAATGCTGATAATGATATTTCTTATTCCTCCATAAGCATTTGTTTGATTTTTGTGTCATAACATGATTTTGTGTATTGGGGCAGCTATACCTGGCCAATCAAGAGAAGTTCCACAAGGAAGCTGACAAACAGTACTGGAAAGCAATTGCGGAGATCATTCCTCGTGAGGTTGCTACTATGAAGAAGCGAGGGAAGAAGGAGGAGGAAAAGAAAAAGACTTCAATAGTGGTCATCCAGGGGCCAAAGCCTGGCAAACCCACTGATCTTACGAGAATGCGGCAAATGCTGTTGAAGCTGAAGCAGAACCCTCCACCTCATATGCTCCCACCTCCTCCTCCTCCTGCAAAAGATGGAAAAGATACAAAAGATGGAAAAGATACAAAAGATGGGAAAGATGCTTCCCAAGCAGAAGCCAAGGGTGGCAAAGATGTTGCCTCAGCAGCAGCCAAGGATGAGAAAGATGCTTCCCCAGCAGCAGCTAAGGATGGGAAAAATGCTGAAGCACCAGTATCCCCGGCTGCTTCCGGGGACAAGCCCAGCTCATCTCCTGAAGATGCTGCATCTAAACCTGAGGCTTCCTTGCCGACTGAAGGCTAGCAACTTAAGGAAACAGAATCTGCGTCAACTGCATGAGATGAGTCAGTATGCCTGTTTCTTATCAACTCCTTTCTAGCTAGTTTTTCTTTTCATTTCTTTTTGGTATCTATAAAGAGCATTTTATACCTAGTTTACCATCCAATATGGAGAATAAGAGAATTTTGTTTTGACGCGTACTCCTCTACAGGATTACTGTGGAGTTATTTTCCCCCACTTACTTGATTTAGGATTCTTTTATTTGTTTTAAGAATCTGTTATTGCTTCCATGCAATTTCTGATATTATTTAGCTGAAAATATGTTTTTCAATATATGCATTTGGGCTCCAACTCTTTCGAATTTATTATGTTTTCCAAATTATTTTTTTTGTTCGAACTTGTGAAAATAATTGGCTTTATTATGTTATAAGCCAAAAGCTTATTTAAGCATGAATAGCATATTAGAGGGGATAATTGACTTTTTGGTCACTATACTATGACCTGATTTTTATTGTGGTTACCGAAACTTTTTTTGTGACAATCGCATAACTATACTCGAAAATACTTACCAAATGGTCATTACTTATGATTTCCGTCCAAAAAAACGGACGGAAATGCTGAGTGTGCATATGACGTTTGATTTTTGCTGATGTGTACAAGCACGTGCTCATTGTTTGCCGAAAATATACGAGCAATGAGAGAAAAATCATAAGTAAATAATAATAATTTCAAAATAATAATAATAATAATAATAAAAACAATAATAGTAATTTTTGAATAATAATAATAATAATAATTTTAAATATTAATAATAATTATTATTATAAAATAATAATCATAATAATAATTACAAAATAAATATAATAAAAACAATAATATTAATTTCTAAATAATAATAATAATAATAATAATAATTTCAAAATATCAGACAATTGTATATTTTTAAAGTGAACTTAAAATATTTAAAAATTAAAAACAATAATATAAATTCATTAATTTTATATAAATACATTTGTAAAAATTATTATTATTATTATTATTTTGAAATTATTATTATTATTATTTTGAAATTATTATTATGATTATTATTTAAAAATTATTATTATTATTAAATTATTATTATTATTTTTTTAAATTAATTTTTTATTATTTAAAAATTATTATTATTATTTTGAAATTATTATTATTATTACTTTTTAAAATATTATTATGGAGAAATTAATGCTACACAACGACTGACGAGTGGCCTAAGACACATGTCAAAGCCCATGACACATAAGCACCAAAAAACAAACGGCATATGCACACTCAGCATTTCCGTCTGTTTTTTGGACGAAAATCATAAGTAATGACCATTTGGTAATTATTTTAGAGTATAGTTATGCGATTGTAACAAAAAAAAATCGGTAACCACAATGAAAATTGAACCATACTACAATGACCAAAAAGTCAATTATCCCCATATTAGAGTTTATACCATGTTCTGCCAGTAAATTACAGTCATCTTGGTCAATGGGCTGTATAGTAAGGACTAAGGAGCAGCGGCGAAGTCACGTTGAAGGTTATGGGGTCAATTGACCGTGTTGGAAAAAAAATTATTTTATGATATATGATAAATTTTGAAAAAATTAAAGTGTAATGAACAAATTGACCCTACTAAAATTTTATAAAATTTTTAATATACGGGGTCAAATTGAAATTTTTATAATTTTCTCAATTTCATATTACTTCTACTCCTTTATGTATGCATTTTCCTCTAATATTTTTAAAATAAAAAATAATTTAATTTAAATTATTTTTATAACATAAAGAATTTAAATATTTATTAACAAATTTGTGATTATAAAGGAGTACTAGGGGTCAACAAGAGGGGTGTGCGTGTGTGTGTATATATATATTACTTGTTATATTAACAATATTGTAACCAAATATATATTTTACATATGTAATCGGTTGAAAAACACAAAATTATCTAAAAAATTTGTCTGCGCCCGCGAACTCCTACTAAATTATTTATAGGATCACAATTTTTTGATCTCACCGGATAAAGTTTCTGACTTCACCCCTGCTAAGGAGTGAGGATAGAGGATGCTGAAGAATTAAATAGTTAGCCAAGGAATAACTGTCAGAAACCAGCCCAACAACCTCACCTCCCTCCTACCCCCGACAAATACATAATTGTCCTACTTATAAACCAAAATCTTGGGTTTATTTCATTCTCCAGTTATTTTTGTCCCTTTCATCCGAACTAAAATGGAAGAACTGAAAATCTGTATGAAAACCACCTCAGGGCTATAAAGAACTTGGTGGTATCCCCCCTCTCCCATTCTTTACAAGCGAAATCAGTGCATAGGATTGTCAATTGGGTCGGTCAACTCCGAAATTCGATTGTTCGACTCATTTAAAGCTGGTTCGAATTCTATTTGAGAGTAAGCCTGAAGTGAAATTCGAGTCAAACTTAGTCAATAGGTCGTTCGGCCCATTATAGGCACGACCGAATTATAGTGTTAAAAACATAATATATATATATATATATATATATATATATATATATATATATATATATACGATGCGGCTCTAAAGCGAACTTTAAAAAGCGAACCAAAGACGAACCGTCGTCTTTGGTGTCTATGGCGACGGTTCGACCCGTTGCCATAGCCATGTAGTATTTGGCGACGGGTCGAACAGTCGCCATAGACACCAAAGACGACAGTTCGTCTTTGGTTCGCTCTTTAAAGTTCGCTTTAGAACCTCTCCGTGTGTGTGTATATATATATATATATATATATATATATATATATATAATATTACATTACATATTTACTCTCTCAATTTACATTTATATATAGTATTCTCAACTAAAAATTAAGTACCATATTTTTTGTAAAGTGGTCACTTATATCATTTTCATAATAAAATATAGTAATAACATAAAAAACGACTGAGATTAAATATTAAAAATAATAAATACTAGAGTACTTATAAAATAACTTATTTATGTTAATTTAAACTTCAATTCGATTAGTAAAAAGAATGATATATGTCAAATATTTTAAATGAATTATTTTAAATTACATGTTTTTTGAATTTAGGAGTTAATATTAATAATTTTATATTTTAGTGCGGGCTTGATTGAAAAAAGTCCGAAACTCGTGATCTTATTTGGGTCGAGTTTGAACAAATTTATTATAGTCTGAATGTGTCAAACCTGAACTCAAGCTCGATAATTTTAAAATGGACTGAGCTTAGATAACCTTAAAGTCACTCACATATCCTGATGTACTATTCATTAATTCTTGTTGGCTCTAAGAGATTTCTCTCGGAATATTACAGTTTTGTGCTCTCCGCCTGAAGTAGTATTAAGACTAGACTTTCGCAAAGACTTGGATTAGAAAAAAAAAATACTAGCTTCACACCTAGGCTAGTTGTCTCTTCCCTCAAACATTGAAGTCCATATATGGGCCGATTATCCCAATTAAGTACTTTGTTTGTGAGGGGGAAAGAGATCTGTTCACGTGTTGAGGATCTTCCTTTATGTTTGGAGGGAATTGAACAAAATGGGCATGACCTACATGTGATAAAGAAAGATGGATTGGTCAAATATTCGTCCATCCCCATCTATAATCAAACTTAAATTTTCCAGAGCTTCAAATCCTTTTGCATGTGAGAACTCATGCTATCCACTGGTTTTCATACATTCTACTCCCCACTCACTTAAATTTTAAGCTCGTGGAACCCCCCAATAGCACATGCAACTTAAAAGACTACTGCCCGCAAAATCAGAAAATGTTCCTTCTTTCGTCCCAAACTAATTCTGCTCATTTATTTTCTGCATATTCTAAAATCTTGTTACCTTTGGGTTTTTTTTTTTACTTTTTTATGTTACACTTGTTTTGAGAAATTAAATAGTAGAGATGGACTCTCATAAATTTACCTCTACCCGACTCTTTACATGAATCACATAGCTTTCTTAAAATGTGTAAGAGTATAATATTGATTTGGGGAAAAAGGAAAATATAGATTGTACATTTCACATTGCACTAATTACACTAAACTGCAAGTGTTCCAAATATGTTCACATTTCAATAGGAACTAGACTAGGTACACTCCGGCAGATATTGTAGTATTATAAAGGGTCCAAGTAACAAACACACGACCTACATAATTGACTTGCACACCCACATTACATTAGAAAGGAAATCAAGACAAGAACGCTCACTCTCCCTTTAGAGAGAGGGCTACGAGCAGCTAATACAAACCATATAATATATAGCACACACTACTAAAAAAGAAAGAGCATTGCATCGGATTCTTCAATGGCTACTTTTCTTCTGCTTTGCTAAGGTCGGTTACTTTTGGTGTCATGGGGGAATAGTTAAGGAGCTTTTTTTGAAAAAGCTAAAAAACTTTCATTAAACTGAGAAAGGAGGAAAATAGAAGGAAAATACAGGGAAGGAAAGGAAAGGAGCGGAACTCAGTCGTTAAAATATGGGTTGTCCTCCTTGTGAAAAAGACCAAAAAGTGAATAATTAATTACTAGAAGAAATTAAGGCGAGAGGTGTAAGTGGCTTTTGGAGACCATTTGCTTGGAATCACATCTCTTGCGGACAGAGTTCTTGCTGTTGAGAGTGTGGTTAACTTCACTGAAAATGGCCCCTTCATGGGTCCTCCAATTATGTACCAATTCGCACCCCATAAATGACTCATCTCTAACCACTCACTTGAACCTGCCTGCAATCCCAAACATGTTACCTGTCGTTAATATGTTTTCTGAAAGTTACCTTTTATTTTGGGACACCCAAAAAATAAAAAACAAGACTCTGGGAGATTGTAGAACAGAGAGAGAGACTCGTTTTATGATCTCTGTCACTTGAAAACACATTAAAAATATATATATATGTTGTTGGTGTTGGGGTGTGGCATAAAACTGACCCTTGTGCAGTAAGCACTTGAACTAGAAAAAGATCAAGTTGAGGAGGGAACATAAATTATAAAAGTGGAAAAAAAGTGGTTTTGAGCACATTACTTGCACCATGGACAACTGGGTGTGGCATATAAAGATTGAATATTATCATGGATTTAGACTTTTCTTGTAAAGTATTAACCCCTCAGTCTTTATGCTAAGAAAAGACTATAAGTTGACCGAATTACCCTTGTTTTCATAAAATCATCAAGGACTTTCTAAAGCAGCACGTTCAATAGAATTATTTTGAGAAGTGTGAAAGTGCAAAACTGTAAAAGCTTCTTTTGACTATGTAATTTCTTCTAAAACCATCAAATATTTAATCTATTACAAATGTAAAAGAATTTTAGATTGAATGTGTATGTTCTAAACACAATAGTTTATTAATCAAGGTAAAGATAAAGGAAAAGGAAAAGACATTTGAATGTACCTCTCTAATATGCATCGATCCAACATCACCATCTCCGTCTTCAAACTCCACTAAAAGAGAGAGCCAGTAATGCGTGGATCCTTCATTGACATGGAATGCAATATTTTTTCCAGGATATTTACATGGTGTCCTGAAATAATAGAATTACCAGGTGTCTTCAATACAAAAGGATGGAACTAAATCAGATCCCCTTTAATTCTTATCTCAATTAAAACTCCCTTTATCCTGAAAATAGAGCCCTAAAAAAACATTTTCTTAAAGAACTATTCTCTCTTCTGTTTTTTTTTTCCTTATAGAAAGTTGCGATGGTTTAAAAACTGAAAAATGAAGGGTGTCTTTGTCATTCCATCCGTGTGATAGTTGGATGTTGGCCAGAATCTTTAAAAATCTGAAGCCCCATTAAATTAACAAAGTACTACAAACCAAAAAGCACAAACTGACCGAACAGAAAAAAGACCGTTAAGGCAGCACAGAATAAGAAGGGTTATAACAAAATAGTTACCGGCGGTATACGACGGAGATCTCGCCACGGTTACGGAGCTGGCTGCTGTCACCGGAAATGGCCATGCGGCCAAAAGCGGCGCCACTGAGGTCGAAGTGGGTGCGGCCGCCGGAGCAGTAGCCACCGGGGCACTCGTCCGTTATAATAACAGTTACGGCCCTGCGGGAGCAAATGGACTTGTCCAAACACCTGACCTTGTAGCAGGCCCCACAACCTTCACCAGCTTTGAACAAAACTGGGCTCACTGCTCCAACTCTTGCCCTTAATGGCTTCACATCTACCATCGATCCGTACCCGCATGCCCCACCTATTAATTAATACCCATAATAACAATTAAAATTTTGTGCACCGTAGACATAAAATTAACTAATTCACTCGCTAGAATACCACTTGAGATCGATACATGAAATTTATTTTAGTAGCCGTGGGTTTATTTTAGGAAAGTAATAAATGCCCTCAATATTTCTCTATGCCAAGCTAAAATTTTATTTTAGCATTCATCGCAAATGGAGAAATTTATAACACAAATTTATAACGCAAATATCATTTTCCTTTAGTTGAATATGGGTTGCTAAGAAACATAGGAATGGGAAGTTGAGGGGGAAATAAATTGTGGTTGGGGGAGTTAATTACCGTCACTGCCATCGCCTTCGGGGCTACCGTACCAAGTAGCTGTGGCGGGACGCCAGTGTGGGTCGGCCAGGCGGTGGAGGGATGCGGCGGAGACGGCCAAAGAGTAAAGCATCACCACCAAAAAACAGAGGTGGGGAGAGAGGTGTCGAAAACAGAGGAAAGTCGCCATAATGTGGATCTGTGAAGCAGTGAAGGGGGGTAAGCGCCAACACTTCTCGGCTGGGGGAGAAAACGAGAAAATTCTACTTCCAAAACTGTTGTTACTAGATAAAGGAGGAGAGAGTGCCAACAGAGTTGAAATAGTAATGTTACAACTGACCAATTCTTCTCTCTCTATATTGTTGTTGTTGTATGCTACTGCGGATATGTATACAGATACTAGTGCATGTGTGTGTCTCTGTGTGTGTGTGTGTGTGTATATATATATATATATATATATATATATATATATATATAATGTAGTATGGTAATAAAAGGGCGTTGTACAGTTTGTCCATGTGACCCTCCCAAGTCCCATCTGAATTCTGATATTTATTTAGTTTAGTTTAATTTATGCTAGTAGTAGATTATTAACGGTGGTGGCAGTGGCGTTAACTGCCTTTGCTGGACCCACCGGCGGTTAAGGCGTTAAATCCTCCACATGGCCTCCCACGTGTCTGCTGGATATTAATAAATATTAAGGGGGTATTGGTGGGTGTGAAAATACATATATATATATATATATATATATATATATATATATATATATTAGTCCTTCTACATAGCCCGGCGTTGGTGACCGGCCGGAAAAAATTTTTTTTTTTTATTTTTTTTTTTTGGTAACACTGTTTTTGATATGTATCCAAATCACACCTAAATCACTTTTTTTTAAAAAATTTCAGTTCCAATAAATCACATAAATTATTTGAGAGTGAAAACCAAAAATAAAATAAAATAAAATAAAAAAAATTTCGGCCAGTCGCCGAGCCCGGTCACCAACGCCGGTTGCTAATTTTGTTTGCTTATTGTGGTGTATTTAATTTGGGGATTTGGATGTTGGGGTGAGATGTGAAACAGACCAACAAATAGGGAAAGAGAAGTAGCATTGTTTTGAGGTTTGAGAGTGGGGTTGAGCTGATTTTGCTGACCCAGCTCGGCTCAGGCCGGCCCTTTGTGAACTGTTTTTATTACTGGGAAGTAGTAGTACTACTACTACTGCTAGTGAATATGAATGCAACGCGCCAACACTTATGCTACACAATCCGAGCAAGATGAGTAAAAATCATTGGCGGAACAATGTTTTTTAGAAGGGAATCAAAATAAATCAGTAAAAAAAATTTATTTATTGATGCTTGGAGTGCTTCTTTCGGTTGTACAACTGAGAGCAGACAATTGTATACTGCGAGTCTACATAGTTTAAAAATGTCTCAAAATTTATTCGTTTTCAATTGTTGAAAACATATCTTTCTCAATATAAACTATCAAACTGTCATTCATTCACTCGTCTCCCATTTTATTACACAAGTCAGTCTTGACAATTTTTATCGCAGAGAATACTCTTTCAACAGTAACAGTCGCAACTGGTAAAACCAAAATCAACTCAATCAATCGATATACCAATGTAAAAGTCATATTTTTTTTTGTTTTAATCAGCTTCTTAGTAAGACTTCTCAAACCCAAATCTTCGATCAATAATTTCAATTATTTCACAAACAATATATCATAAATATACCATAAATATACAATATCAATTCAAATATTCAATGAAAACAATACATAATCTCTAATTCATGGCATAACAAACTCTAAATCTCTAATTTAATGACAAAATTAAGCACAAAATTTCTTATTGTAGACACATACAAACATTACTATATATGAAAACGAAACACAGAAGGGCCGAAGGGGAGACCTCACTGACCTCAACCTGGAGAGAGAAATGGAGAAGCAAAGACAGGAGGAAGACTGGAAGAGAGAGCGAGCTGCGGTGCGGGCCGTGTAGCTACCGGCTGTCGTCAATTGTCTAATAAGTGATAACAGTCTTAGCAGAGGCGGAAGGAAAAAAAAAGGTTGTTGGCTGAGGCGATTTTGAAGAGAAAAGAAAAGGATATTTTTTTAAAAAAAACTTACTAAATAAAACGACGTCGTTTTATGTAAGTTTGAAAAAAAATCTAACTGCTACAGACCTGTAGTGCGAAGAACGAAAGAAGAAGGTGTGGCAGGCGGCAGTATCAGGCAAATCTGCAGACTGTAGGGTCATGAACGACGTCGCAATATCAAGGTCACATGACCCTCTCGCCCCCTGATTCCGCCTATGGTAAAAATGCGCTTCACATCTCATTAATAAACAAAGATTCATTCACATTAATGGTCAAAATTTCAATACATTAACAAACCCAAGGGTTAAGCTATTCGACCTAGCACAAAAATGTAACTTATTCAACATCATTTTAATTTTCAATTGAACCCACTACCACGTTAATAATAATAAAAACAGACAGACTCACAAAACAAAAAAAAAACAAAAAAGAAAAAAGAAAAGATGATCACATTAATGGAAGTGCAAACAATGACCCAACCCAGACTGAAATGAAACACGAGCGCTGGATGGATTACAGAATTTCGTGACCCATTATGGTAAGAACTTGTCTAATATTTATTGGTAAATTGTAAATGGGGAGTACTATCTTTATTGGACCACTCATTAAATTAAGAATCAAACAATCATAATAATATCTATACTACACCAATGGTACACGTCCATCGTTCCCAGCTGATCATGCTTTCTTTATGCGCCTAATATCCTATCCAACACAACATACCCATTATACTTAATACTCTATTAATAAATTTTAAATAAATTGTACTAAATTTAAAGTAAATGATATACTAATTTTTACTAAAAAGGGATAAAACGTACCTAAAAAGTAGTGAAGAAAAAATCGGTTGACATCCAAAACAGGGGAATGTGGTCAAAATCACGCCAGAACCAGGTGCGCAGCGAAACCCCACGTCTGCCGGATTGCGCAAAAATTACGAAAATACCCTAACCTTATTAAAAAGGGGCAAAACGCACCCAAAAAATAGGGAAACAAAAGCCGGTTGAACTCCAAAACGGGGGATGCGGCCAGAATCACGCCGGGAACAGGTGCGCAGCGAAACTACACGTTCGTCAGAGTGCGCAAAAATTACAAAAATGCCCTCACCATACTAAAAATGGGCAAAACGCACCCAAAAATTGGGGAAAAAAAGCCGATTTACCCCCAAAACGGGAATATGTCACTAGAATAGCTCAGGGAACAGGTGCGTAGTAAACCCCACGACCACAATAGTGCGCCAAAATTACGAAAATGCCCTCACCTTACTAAAAACAGGGCAAAACGCACCCGAAAAATGGAAAAAGAAAAGTCGGTTGACCCTCAAAATCGGGAAATGTGGCCAGAATCACGCCAGGAACAGGAGCGCAGCGAAACCCAACATCCGCCGGATCACGCGAAAATTACGAAATTGCCTTCACCTTACTAAAAAGGGGCAAAATGCACCAAAAAAGTGGGAATGAAAAAGCCGGTTAACCCTCAACACGGGAGGATGTGGCCAAAACGGCGCCGGGAACATGTGTGCAGTGAAACCCAACGTCCGCCGGAGTGCGTAAAAATTACGAAAATGCACTCACCTTACTAAAAAGGCGCAAAACGCACCCGAAAAGTGGGGAAGGAAAAGCCGGTTGACCCCCAAAACGGGGGGATGTGGCCAGAATCGCGTCGGGAACAGGTGCTCAGCGAAACCCAACGTCCGTCGGAGCGCGCAAAAATTACGAAAATACCCTCATCTTACTAAAAAGGGACAACATGCACCCGAAAATTGATGAAGGAAAAGCCGATTGACCCCCAAAACGGGGGGATGTGGCCAGAATCACGCCGGAACAGGTACGCAGCGAAACCCCACGTTCGTCGGAGCACATGCAAAAATTACGAAAATGCCCCCACCTTACTAAAAAGGGGCAAAACGAACCCGAAAATTGGAGAAGGAAAAGTCGATTGTCCCCCAAAACTGGGAGATGTGGCCAGAATCACGCTGAGAACAGGTGCGCAGCGAAACCCCACGTCCGTCGGAGCGCCCAAAAATAACGAAAATGCCTCACCTTACTAAAAAAGGGCAAAACGCACCTGAAAAGTAGGGAAGGAAGAGTCGATTGAACCCCAAAACAGGAGGATGTGGCTAGAATCACGTCGGGAACAGGTGCGTAGCGAAACCCACGTACGCCGAAGCGCGACAAAATTATGAAAATACCCTCACCTTACTAAAACGAGGTAAAACGCATCCAAAAAATGAGGAAAGAAAAACGGTTGAACCCCAAAACGGGCGGATGTGGCTAGAATCACACTCGAAATAGATGCACAGTGAAACATTACGTCTGCAAGAGCGCGCTAAAATTACGAAAATGCTCTCACCTTATTAAAAAGGGGCAAAACGTACCCGAAAAATGGAGAAGGAAAAGTCGGTTGAACCCCAAAACGGGGGGATGTGGCCAGATCACGTTGGGAACAGGTGCGCAGCGAAACCCCACGTCCGTCGCAGCGCGCAAAAATTAGAAAAATGCCCTCAAGTTACTAAAAAGGGGCAAAACGCACTCAAAAAATTGGGAAGAAAAAAGCCAGTTTACCCCCAAAACGGGGGGATGTCGCTAAAATGGCGCCGGAAACAGGTGCGCAGCGAAACCCCACATCCGTCGTAGCGGGCAAAAATTATGAAAATGCCATCACCTTACTAAAAAGTTGTAAAATGCACCAGAAAAATGGGAAAAGAAAAGCCGGTTGAACCCCAAAACGGGGGGATGTTACCAGAATCACGTCGGAAATGGTTGCGTAGCAAAAAACCACGTCCGCCGGAGCACGCAAAAATTACGAAAATACTCTCACCTTACTAAAAAGAGGCAAAACGCACCAGAATAATCGAGAAGGAAAAAGTCGATTTACAACCAAAACAGGGAAATGTGGCCAGAATGACGCTGGGAACAGGTTCGCAGTGAAATCACACGTCCGCCGGAGCGCGCAAAAATTACGAAAATACTCTCACCTTATTAAAAAGGGGCAAAATGCACCCGAAAAGTGAAGAAGGGAAAGCCGGTTGACCCTCAAAATGAGGAGATTTCGCCAGAATCACGCCGGAAATAGTTGCGCAGTGAAACCCCACGTCCGTTGGAACACGCAAAAATTACGAAAATACCCTCACTTTCTAAAAAAGGACAAAATGTACCCGAAAAGTGGGAAAGGAAAAGCTGGTTAACCCCCAAAACGGGGGGATGTGGCTAGAATCACTCGGGGAAGGGGTGCGCAGAGAAACCTCGGTTCCGCCTGAGCGCGAGAAAATGACGAAAATGCACTCACCTTACTAAAAAGAGGGCAAAATGTACCAGAAAAGTGGGGAAGAAAAGCCGGTTGACCCCCAAAACGGGGGGATTTGGCCAGAATCACTTCAGGAACATGTGCGCAGCAAAACCCCACGTCTGTCGGAGCGCGCGAAAATGACGAAAATACCCTCATCTTACTAAAAAGGGGGCAAAATGCACCCAAAAAGAGCGAAAGGAAAAGCCGGTTGACCCCCAAAACAGGGGGATGTGGCCAGAATTACGCCGAGAACAGGTGCGCAGCGAAACAATACATCCGCCGAAATGCGCAAAAATTACGAAAATGCCCTCACCTTACTAAAAAGGACAAAACGCGCCCGAAAAGTAGGGAAGGAAAAGTCGGTTGACCACCAAAACGAGAGGATGTGACCAGAATCACACCGGGAACAGGTGCGCAGCAAAACCCCATGTCCGCCGGAGTGCTCAAAAATAACGAAAATACCCTCATCTTACTAAAAAGGGGGCAAAACGCACCCGAAAAAAAGGGAAAGAAAAGCCGGTTGACCCCCAAAACTGGGAGATATGGCCAGAATCACGCCGGGAACAGGTGCGCAATGAAACCCTACGTCCGCCGGAACGCCCGAAAATTACAAAAATGCCCTCACCTTACTAAAAAGGGCAAAACGAACCCGGAAAGTAGGGAAGGAAAAGCCGATTGACCCTCAAAACGAGAGGATGTAGCCAGAATCACACCGGGAACAGGTCCGCCGGAGCGCACAAAAATTACGAAAATGCCCTCACCTTATTAAAAAGGGATAAAATGCACCTGAAAAATGTAAAAGAGAAAGCCGTTTGACCCCCAAAACGGGGGGATGTGGCCAGAATCATGTCGGGAACAGGTGCGCAGTGAAACCCACGTCCGACGAAATGCGTGAAAATCACAAAAATATCCTCACCTTACTAAAAAAGGGCAAAACGCACCCTAAAAGTAAGGAAGAAAAAGCCAGTTGACCCCCAAAACGAGGGAATTTGGCCAGAATCACGCCGGAAACAGTTGCGCAGCGAAACCCCACATCTGCTGAAAAGCGCAAAAATTATAAAAATACCCTCACCTTACTAAAAAAAGACAAAATGTATCCGAAAAGTGGGGGAGGAAAAACCAATTGACCTCCAAAACGAGAGGATTTGTCGAGAATCACGCCGGGAACAAATACGCAGCGAAATCCTACGTGCGGAGAAATGTGCGAAAACTATGAAAATACACTGACCTTATTAAAAAGAGGCAAAATGCACCTGAAAAGTGGTTAATGAAATGCCGGTTAACCCCCAAAACGATGAGATTTGGACAGAATCACGAAAACCCGAAAAAGGGCAAAATGCACCCGAAAACTAGTACGCAGCGAAAACCCATATGTGGCGAAACGAGTAAAAATTATGAAAATACCCCCACCTTATTGAACAGGGGCAAAACGCACCCGAAAAGTGGAGAAGGAAATGCCGGTTGACTCCCAAAATGATGGAATTTGGTGTTGTGTACGTGTTTCCGGCGTGTACTAATTTTGATGTAAATGATATATTAATAGATCCTACTAAATGACATATTTATCCTTCACTTTATGTATTTTATCTCATTCTTTAGGTGACAAAAAAATTGTATATTTAATCATCTTTTTTGTACGGGGGGAGTAGTAAATAATAGATTTGGATCCCTTTCATTACACTTCCATCAAATGCACCATATTTTTATAGTTTTGAATAATATAATTAAAATCGATACCGGTCAACTAATTTATTATATTGAATAGCATAATTATTTGAAAAATAAAAGTAATCCGATAATTTTTCACCATTTGATAAACATGTGAATTTTTCATTAAAATTTTAATAGATAAAAATTCTTTTAGACTTTTAACGAATAAATTATTTTTTATGCTTCTATTTTTTTGTAGAATTGAACTTAATACTATCAACTATTTATGAACATATTTTGATCATTACTAACAAAATTATTAAGATCAAATAATTGGTCTATTAGAGGAAATATATAACGGAGATGAGTCAAATTTAACTTTTTTTGGGAAGAAGATGCTACAACTCTCTAACTCAATTACTAGCCAGCGGGCGGCAAGATATGTAGCAATACTCTTGTTTTAATACTCCCTTCGTAATCGATATTATCCCAAGAGTGTCTGCCCTTTTTAAGTTGATTCGATTACGGAGAATGTTATGTATTAAAATTAAGTCTTCCTCCTTCACGATGACCGCAGTGCTATCGAAAAACATAAAAATAAAGAAACACTCATTAGTTAAACAATTACATAAAATTAAAGACTCGGGCACGTACGATGTTTAGTCAAAAGGGCACCTTTTAAACATAATCTCAAGACTTTGTTATGATTGTTGTTAGAATATGATTTTAGCTACCCATGGGACCCATGAGCAAAACATGGAACCTGTTTTTAGTAATAAAGCATGGTTCTAATTTTTGGGCAGAAAAGCGAGAGTAAAGCAAGAAGAGAGAAAATGACTTTTGTCCTTTGGTTTTTTACTTAGTTGGTGACACAATATATATATATATATAGAGAGAGAGAGACACACATACATGCAGTGAGGGAAAAGGGGGAGAGGAGGAAGGAGTTATCAGAATACTCCAATCCGAGAGAAACAAATGGAGAGAAAAACGGAGGAAGCCAGGGAGATCACATCACATCATCACAATACCAAATATCAGCAGAGTTAGCAGAATTAGAGAAAAGCTCAGGAGGAGCGATAGCAAAAATGAGGGTGTAGAGAGAAATAAATAATTAGTTTATTTCTTAGTTGAGAATTTGTATCTTCCATATTATTTTCATAGTAGATTTCTGAAATCTCTCTCTGTGGGTTTTTCCCAATTAGGTTTCCACATAAAATTCTTGTGTCATTATTTTATTTCCATGTACCCATACACACACTAAAACAATTGCATAACCTCCATCGTTAAACGTCATCTTAGCTCGTTATTTGGTGATTTAATGAGCGGTCAGATTTTGGCGTTAACATTGCCAGAGAGATCACATCACACCATCATAATACCAAATATCAGCAGAGTTAGTAGAATTAGAGAAAAGCTCAGAAGGAGCGATAACAATAATGAGGGTGTAGAGAGAAATAAATAATTAGTTTATTTCTTAGTTGAGAGTTTGTATCTTCCATATTTATTTTCATAGTGGATTTCTGAGATCTCTCCCCGTGATTTTTTCCAATTGGATTTTCACGTAAAATTCTTGTGTCATTATTTTATTTCCATATACCCATACACACACTAAAACAATTGCATAACCTCCATCGTTAAACGTCATCTTAACTCGTTATTTGGTGATTAGGGGAGCGGTCAGATTTTAACGTTAACAATTATGTTATGTCTTTCAAAAGTATGATAATATGGTAGCTAAGAGTATATCATACAAACTTGATTTGAAGAAAAAACTTTGGAGAGCTCATTAATAGAAGTACCCATATAAAAGAATAAAGAGAAAAGTTTAAAGCAATTTGATTATTAGACTCTAGTATGGTTGTCCACTAAGCGAACCTAGAAAAGTCTTAGAATCATACTTTGATAAAAAAAAATTCTTTTGTTTTTGTTGTTGTTGTGTGTATATTGATGAGTCGGTTTTATACCCATGATTCGGATATGTTTAAACTTATTATCTTTTTGGCTTTTAAGTCTTTTTAGTGCATTTTATTGATTTTTGTGTGTACTTTGTAGGAAAAGGTGAATCAGGGACAAATCGAGCATTTTTCAAAAAGCAGTGGCAAAATCGTAATTTCAGCATCAGGAACTAGGTCGGGCCTAGTTTCCTAGTTCATTTTGAGGCGGGGGGCCTAGTTTCGTGGATCCATGTTTGAACTAGCTGAAGTTTTGAAGTTTTTCAATTCCAAAACAGATTCCAATGAGCCGCAGTTTTTTATGAAAAAACGATGATTTATAAAGGAAAGATAACAAGATTTGGGGATGACATCTGAACAACTTGAAGATTAAATTGGAGAATACTAGAAGATCAAATTGGAAGATTAAGAAGATTATTAAGCTTGATAGAGTTTCATATTCTTCTTTTTATTTTCATTATTTGAAACTTTGAATGTTTTTACTATTTGATATGATGGTTTTCAGTAAGATTGTGAACTAAACTTTTAATTAAGGATACAATGGAACCTTTTGCTATGCATTAATTTATTTATCTCTATTTATACTTATTGATCCTATTGAGTTGTATATCATATCTTATGCTTAATCATTAATTGTCTAGCTAACAATTAATCTGATATCTTAGATGAAATTGAAAGAGAAAATCTATGATTAGATCTGGATGTGATAACGTATAAATTTGTTGATTCTTTTTAGAATAACATAACAGTGTATAGATATGAAAATACATATGTGTTATGCGTAACTTGATTAGGAGTTTGTGCTTAATGAATGTATTTTAAGTGTCTTGCATGAAAATAGCAATATAACTGAAATAGATCTGTTTAGTCATTGAAAGATGTTAATAACTTGATAGGCAATCCTAGTTAACAACTCATTGGATTATTAAAGTGGAAATAGGGTTAAACGATTATTGCAATGCAATTGGGAAAATTATATTCCTATACTTTATTCATCTGGTAATCAATTCTTGTTAATTTACTTTAATTATAGTTTTATACTTGAATTATTTTCAAAAAAATCAACATTGGTGACCGTTTAAATTAAATTGAATTAGTAGTGAATTGATAATTAGGATAGTTATTAGTACTTGTTCTCTGTGAGTTCGACATCCTTCTTACTTCTATATTACTTGATTGACCATGTATACTTGCGCGTAATTCTCATTATATAAATTGGACAAACATATATAACGTGTGTGAATTTTCAAAGCACTTTACATGAGAGTGAGCTCTGCTATTCCATGCCAAAGTGTTTGAGTTGGTAGTCATATGCCCACTTCTTTGTACAAAACATATCCCTAAACATAAATGCAATTGTGATGTAGCATCTTTGAAATGATTATCTCATCCTCCACTATTTTTTTATTTGATAGTCTTCTTCAGAATTTTCTGCTTCACGTAATCAACTTTTGACGTGGCATGTCAATTGGACGAATGTAAAAAAAATTAATTATTTAATTGATAAAATTAAAAAGTGAATCATGAAAAAATAACAATAATTTAAGATGATAATTTATATTTAAACCTATTAATTATCCTCGTTTTCTTTTAACACTATATTCCACTTCCTTGTGCCAATCACAAGGAAACCATGTGGACATTAGACTCAAACCAGAATACACTAAAAGGAGGATAAGTAGTATTTCCTCCTCACGTTAATTTTATATTTTATTTAAAATATATTACACTATAGATACAAAATAACTGTAATTTATCCAACCCAAAAAATAATAATTATTATAATCTAAGAGAAAATTTTGCAGAAGTAACGAGAGAGGGGGAGAGAGTATTTGAATAAGAGTTGGGTAACCCATTGTCGAAATCCTGGGCCAGGGGTAGAGGAACAAGTTGATTCAGGCGAATCTGTGATAACTCAACTCATATTCCAACACTACTCGTATTTGTAGAGGCCGGCCCACTTCATGTAACAGCAAAATGAAGCTTTTTTTCCCCTTATTTCTGTTGCAGTATTTTAAATTCTGTTTCAAAATTCTAGTACTATATCAGAATTATCAGAATCTGGTCTGATATGCTATATCAAAGTTTGGGGCCCACATATCAAGCAACCAATGGGAGCCCAAACACGTCCCCGAAATTACCGTTAACCAAAATATTGTCGTAAATCCCATGCCAATGAAAAGAAGACGCGTGTCAGTTGATGAGTAGGATACGCACGATTTTTCCAACTTGTACGAGGAGGTGCAGTAAGTAGAACGAATGAATTATATATCCAGTGGTATGCTTAGCTGTAAGCATTCCAATAAATAAATAAATAAATAGTAAATACCCAGCCCACCCGACCCAGCTCTGAAATCCTCTCTCAGAAGAAGGAAGAAAGATGGGTAGCTTTGAGAAGCAGGTGAAAGACAGAGCCAAGGAGCTCAAGTACTATTTTAAGAAGGGGGCCAAGATCGTGGGCGAGTCCTGCAAGAAAGGCTGGCAAAAGGTCAAGCACATCAGATCAGGCTGATTTCTTTCTCTTTTATCTCATTCGTTCTTTTTGTATTTCGCTTTTATCTTCTTCTCCTTCTCCTCCTCCTATCTGGGCTGGGCTGGGCTGAATTTTTTATCATCATGTAATTAAATGGTAGGGTCGTAGTATTAAGATTTGTTAGGGTTTTGGTTCGACAAACATGGATTTCCCTTTGTTTCCTTTCTATTTTGAGATTTGGATCTTAATTAATAATGGGATCTTAATGTATTGGTTTAATATTTGATGGAATAATGAATAGATATGCTAGCTCTTCTTCCCCTATCTACTACTGTTGTATCTACTTGTTTAGTTTTTTTTTTTTTCTGAATCTTGGCTTTCAAATAATTAATATCAGTAATCCTAACCACATCCAAAAACATAATCACCTACACCCAACTTTATAACTAATAACAGTCAGTATACGGATGTGTATCAACCTTTACTGTGGAGAAGTAACCTACCTATGGATTATCACCCCAACTGGCATGTTAACAAGCACTTTATATATTTTTGTGATAAAGTTTAATTTTTGATTTGCTAAGGCAGTTTTAAATCAAAAGTGTTCGCTCATCACCAAACTGGCCCTAGGTGACTTGATATGTATTTACAATTCATTTTAAAAAAAAGGAATTATAAAGAGAAGAAGGGGGCTTAATCAATAGCGGACATTAAATTACTTTTAAGAGAATTCTGGAAAACTACTAAGCCCTCCTGCGGAAAAACTCCTGATCGAAAAGTGTGAGCAAATTTAAATCAAGTCATCAAAGCTTCTTATGCTTTAGCATTCTATAAGAACAAAATTGATTTTGTTGGACAAAGAAGCAGATGAGAGATAAAGAAAGCAATGGAAAAAGAAAAAATTCAGTAGTAAACCCCCACCCCCAAGGGGCCCCGCCCCAGTTTGGTACCTAATCTCCATAACCATAAGGTTGTCACATTGTGCCTCTACTTGAGCAAAATACAATTTGAACACATATCCAAAAAAATAAAAGTAGAGAAACGAGAGTAAAAAAATTACAAATTTATCCCCAGCGACCTCACAAAATTATATAATGTGATGAGTATTTTATTTTTTTATACTAATAAACCCCACTAAAATAACTTAATTACCCTCCGGTTCATATACCGTATCTCATTATTTCGGGGACAAAAAAAAATTATACTTTTAGTTGAGGGGGAGGGGACGTAGGGAGTGCCAAACACCATGAAATTTCACATAGCTAGATGTTTAAACCAAAGAGAGAAAAAGAATGCTACATATTCAACCTGACAAATTATTGTAACAGTTCTTATTGAAGAAAAGATTATTGCTGTCTACAAGTATATTGGCAAAAAAAGAATATATGAAATTATAAAACTTGAAAAAGAACCGCTAAACAGACACAATCGCCGACCACTTTGTAAACAGTTGATGCCTGGACTAGGTCCTGATGGAGGCACTGGAACACCCTTTGGGAGCATTGATGCAAACTCACTCAATCTTGGCCAAATCAAATTATCATCTTTGAATCTCTCTCCTGTCTGATCAGGAAGAGGGCGTGCCAGCGACCCCTCAATGAGAAAAAGCCCCATGGTTATGACCAAGAGGAAGTACACGAAGATCTTTGGTATATACATCTCTACTAGAAACTTACAACAGAATTGAACTGTTAACGCACCAATTCCAGTATCTCTACTCAAAATGATACTCATGCTTCTAATTTCTAATAGGTGTCATTACATTTACAAATAGAAATATACTTCTGTGTACATGCAGTGAAAAAAAAAAAAAAGAAGCAGCAAAGGTTACTTGCATGATTATGAGGAACAACATGTCCAGCACTAGGCATCAGCTCGATAAAAATGAAGCAACTTTAGTAGTGACACCTCCTGAAATCAAAGAAATTACAATGGGTTTCAGCTAAAAACAATAATTTGAAAATATCTTAATTTTGATTCAAAAACACCTAATAAGCAGAAATATGTAGCTGAACATTAATATCAATTATGGGTACTTTTTGTAACTACAAAAAATCATTTCGAGGGACCTCTCGGAACCTGAATTGTTTCTTCAGATTGGGATGGGAATTTAAAGCCAGTCGAGCAATTCTGCAACTCTTCAGGGCTTTTCATCCATGCTCTACGTGCATCACTAATTTTGATTTTATGTTTGAACATCTGAAACAACAGAGAAAGCCTAGAAATATTTGAGCATAAAAATTTCTTTAGATCTGTTCACAAGCAAGAAATAGAGGTAAAAACTTGGAAGGAGCACAAAGAGTTTGTACTGGTCAACAGAAAAAAGATATAGATAGAGTTTAATTTGCAAACCTCAGAAAGAGCAACAGTTGGTTTCTCCAGTTCATTTCCATAAATATTTATACCCGTCCCCTGGCACTCTGGACAGAAAACTGAATAAATTTGCTTTGTTGTAGATCTCATCTCACCCCCCACCATTTCTTTCTTCTTGGCTCCAGCCTTCCTCTTGTATCTCTGTTTTTCTTCGGGACCAACCATCTGCTTGGTAAGTATTTCTAGCTCACAGAAAAGTATCCAGTGTATAAGGCAGGAAATATGAAATACATGAAATGCCTGCATATTGAAAGTATATTAAAGAATGAGAATGGAAAGATGACAAGGTTATGTGAGATACTATTTTATTGGGAAAAGGAGACGGAATGTGCAGAAATATTTACCCCATTCACATTTCTGCTACTACAAACAATTCTACCAGTCTTCATGTTCATGAGAGTTGCCACATCTTTACCAGGAAGCATCTTGTGTTGACAGATATCACACATTCTTTCTGCAGCTACACGCTTTTGCCGCCTCAATTCTCTTCGCACAGATTTGCTCGATATAAGTCCTGAATGCAGAAGCTTATCATCATATCCAGCCAACAGCAATTTTGAACTGGAACTATTCGAAGATATAGTTTCTTCACCAGAAGAATCATACTGATTGCTCAAAGACTCGCTAATATCTTCTGGATCAGAAAATGATTTCCTACTCCTTTTCTTTCTAGCTCCCTCGATGTCTTACTGAGAACTAGATAAAAGAAAATATCTTACATCATCAAACAACCCTTTTCGACCTAAATCGTAGTTATATGCAAACGTAACAACAGCAAAGTCATGCTTTGGAATCATGAGGGGCGTCTTCCTTGCCAGAATCCTTCTTTCCCAGCCACTCACACCACATCCTACTAATTCCCTTTGAAGCCCCATCCTTCCCACAGAATCTAGCAGCAATTTGCCCCACACCAATGAACCTCACATGCAATTCGCAAATTTCCTCTTTGTGCAGAACACCAGGAATAACCACATCATATTCATTTCCATTACCATTGGAATCCCTGTCATAAGAATTCTTATCACAATCTGAGTCAACTCCTTCTGAATCGAACCCATTGGGAGAGTAATGACCATTACTAATGGGTCCCATATTTTCAACATGAGCACAATAGCAAAATTATATTCATCATCCCTATGAGTGTCTAACAAACTAGCTCTACTAGAATTTGAAGCAGGTAACTGCTTAACTTGCTCAGTTGAATCGTGAAAGAAATATACACCGTCATTAAAAGGCCATGGGTTCAATTTTAGCAAGGTAGATTTAGCAGCAGTGTACCTTTCAGTGTGGAGATTACCCTTCAAATGATCAAACAATACCGAATCACTATAACACGGAGACAGACACAACTGACAGAAGAATATCACCCTCTTCCCATCCTCCCTAAGTTCAACGTAACTGTGCCCCTGTGATCTCACATTACGCAGAGTTGTTCTGGCTAACTGTTCTCTCAAACTACAACCACTAGTTTTTGAAAACCCTAGCTCCCTCCTTCCCGCCATTCACAATTTTCAAACCCTAACTTCCAAATTGTAAAACTACAACCAAAAGTAGTACTTCCTACCTAGGTAACCCTAGATACCTCAAACTTTACCTAGATACCTCAAACTTCACAAAGATCTCGAATTGACAAATTAAGAGCACCATTCAACGTAAAACCAAAAACACGCACACCAAAATATACAACATCAACCACAGAAAAGCACGAAATTCATCAAGTTTTTAACTTGAATTCGAGGAACATAAGATTCAAACACGAACGTTTACGGAAAATTTAAAACGAAATTAAATCTAGCAAAAAACCCTAAACTTGCAACATCGAGGCGTATTCTGTATAGAATTTTTCGGAAATCGTCGGGCTATTTGTTCCACGGCAAGAACTTCAAGAACCCTAAGCAAAACAGCACACAAGCGAGCTTCTTCCATTGCCATGTCCCTTAAATTGCAGAGGAGGACGCCTCAAAACTCTACCAAGAAACAGAAAAAAGATCAAAAAAAGCCAAAAGATGAGACAGAAAGAGGAGATATGTTTATGTAGGAAGAATCGCTGTCTGTAAAGAGGATATAGAAGGGGGAGAAAGAGGAGGAATTGAAACGACTATTAACTGAAACTTGGGGAGGATTTTGCTTGTAATACTCGGAAACGGAATTGATTAAACTGAGTACTACTAATAAATTAGGAAATTTAGCATATTTGTAATGAATTGGGTTGGAGGTGTTTGACCGTTACATCTAAGCTTAATGGTGGATGATAGCGGTTGCAGTTTTGTGCAGATAGCAATGGAGTGTAGGAGAACCCACGGTCACGGAATCTTTGGAAGTCGATACCCAAACCAAACCAAACCAACCAACCCACCCACCGACCGATAATAATGTTGCTTTCGTGAGAGTACGGAACACAGCGAGTTTGCCACGTCGACGAAATTGCATAAGCCTCCCCTTGCGGGAAGTCGGAAGAGCCAATATTTTATAAATATAAATATTATAGCAAAAGATTTAAAATTTGTCTATTTATGAACAAAAACGTTTGACTAGAATATTGGCCAAGTTTTTTGTATTTTTTTTATAATAATATTTTAATGACAAAAGAATAATTAAAAAAGATAAATACAAAATAATATGATTAATTATGACTAAGTATTATCATTAGGTCTATTATGTTTAATGGATCATTAACTAATAATATTTTAACACATCATTTTATAAATTATTTTTTATAAACAAACTATCACCGTAATCCTACTCTATTTTATTTTTATTTTTATTCTTAAAATGAACAAAGAATAAATCTTAGCAAACCAACTAGTCAACAAAATAAACTCAACTAAAATACTCCTTCCGTCCCAAATTAATTGCTTTTCTAGGACTTTTTTAAGTCAAATTGACTATTTTTAAAATTAATAATTAAGCATAGATAAATATATTTCTAAAATTATAAAAATTAAAATTAGTAATAAATTGTATATACTTTCTTTTGGTTATAATATCTTCACCTATATGTTAGCAAAAATAGTAAAAAAATTAGTTTTAAAAATAGTCAATTTGACTTTAAAAAGTCCTAGAAATGCAATTAATTTGGGACGGAGTGATACTTTAAACTATTCAATCAAACTCACAAACAAGTTGTTAATTGAAGAAAATGGGGGGAAAAGAGAAGAAAAAAAATCCAAGTAACATTTTTGGTGGAACTTTATCGTGCAAAATAAAATAATTTACAAAAAAAAACTAAATAAAACAAGTCAATACAAAATTTTAAAAAAATATTTTAGAGAAATCAAAAAAGATTTAAAAGAAAATTGAAACAACAAAAATTGGCCTTCAAGAAGACTAATAGTATGAATTAAAAATACAATGACAAACTTGATAACATTATATTATTCTATTTTAGTGTCCATAAAAATGCAATAGCTTTATAGAATATTAAAGGAAATTTAAATGAATATTTTATCAGATAAATTATTACTTTTTTTTTTTTGTGCAAAGGAGGTTAGATAAATTATTACATTTAAATAGTGATAGAATTGAAATTGGATGTATTTAATTGATTTAATATTTATTTAATTTTTTTTGGTTAGTACCGTAATATATAAAAGCTTTTGGCAATGAAAAAAATAAAATTTTCTTTTGGCAAAAGTAACAGAAAATTTTAAAAACTATACTAGATTTATGCTACGTTTGAATTGGAGTAATAAAGGTGGGAATAGAATAACTCATTATTATGAAATAAAAAAAATTATGTTTGGTTGCGATTAGAATAAAAAAAATTGTATTTGTTTCTTTAAGAGAGAGAACATATAGAATAACTCATTCTAATTAAAATGAAATAAATTATTTCACTCTTCATTCAATTCTTTCGATACAAACGTAACGCAACATTACTTATTGAACTGGACATTATTATTATATGGACAGATCCAAACTATTTATGACCCACCACATCACTCTAGTCGTATAACAACCCAAATTCACGTTTACCCGTCCGAAACCCATTTACCCAACATAAGTATATCAAGCTGGAACCCTCTCCCATTTTTCGTTGGTCCCTCCAAAGAACAGAACAGTCGGAAGTAGAGATGATGAAGCAAATAATAAGTGATTGGATGAAAATGGGCGGTTTTAGTAAAAAATGGAGTGTTTCACCGTTGTCGACTCAGTCTCAGGCACTAACATATTCAGGGGAGATTGAGAGATCATTGTTGAATCGTGTTGGAGCAGAAAAAGACCCTAGGGTTTCAGTCATTCCCATACTCGAACAGTGGGTGGGGGAAGGTGAACCAGTTGATAAACGCCAGCTGCAGTTTCTTATTCGTGAAATGAAAGGTTTCAAAAGATTCCATCACGCTTTAGAGGTCAGACTCAGCCCCCCTTTCTCTTTCTCATTTATGTATAGGAATTTTCTTCACACTGTCTTTTCTAGCTATTAATGATTAAATTGTTCTCCTATTTTAACCCCCTTAATTCTCTATGCTATAATCTCATTTGATATTCTCGATTGGGAATTGACTTTCATCCTTCAGTTTAACTTGTTATGTGCATATTTGTTAAAATTTTTGAAATAACTATTTTGTACTTGTAATACTTTTTAAGTAGTTTATAATATTGGTTTAGGAATTCATAATTTTAGGACTCTTTCTAAGGAACGAAGGGAGTACCATTTATAGAGGCCAGCATTTGCCATTTGATGTTATGCAGTTTTACTTCTCATTCCAAATTCTTTACTTTTCCTTCAAACAAGGTTGTAATAATATAGATTAACAGATGACTCTTAAAATTACCACGTAGCAAAAACTACTGTACTTGGTTAAACTACTCAATAAATTACTTTGTTGCCTTTTGATGAAATTTATCAATTATATATAACATTGGTTAATGTTATGGTTATTCTCTCTTACTCATGATACAAGCAATGTAGGTTTTTTAACTAATAAGTTAGTATTCCTGTCCCAAAATGGGAGTCCCAGCTTGCGCCGCACCCCTTTTTTTGATGCATATATATACAAATGCGCGCGCACGCACACACACACACACATATCACTTATCAAAATAAGAGTCCCATTTGAGTGCACCAAAACGAGAGTCCCCCTTCTAGGCTTAGACTAAAAAGTGATATGATGTTTCAGAGTTCCCCTCATGAAAAAGGTTGTAGCTATCAATCAAAATTGTTTTTTCAACTGAGTTCAGACTTTATTCGATTTTTTATTTTATTTTAAATATATATGGTTTTAGAAATAGGGGTCTTATGTTGAGACTGATGGAGTATTACATTACTACCTTCTTATTCTTATTGAATGATTATTTCTCTCCTGATTGTGATCTGCTGTTGTTGTAGCAGAATGATCTATGTAAATGTGCCTAAATAATTCTTAATACTTGTGTTGTAATTTGTCGATTCATTACTAAATGTAGTTTTCCCTCCTTGTTAATCAGATATCGAAGTGGATGACTGATCGTAGGTATTTCTCTTTATCACCCAGTGATGTTGCAATTGAGTTGGAGTTAATATCCAGAGTTCATGGATTGAAGCATGCAGAAACTTACTTCAATAGTATTTCAACTAAGTTAAAGTCAGCCAATTCATATGGTGCCCTTCTCAATGTTTATGTACGAGAGAAATGTGTGGCAAAGGCTGAAGCCACTATGCAGAAAATGAAAGAAATGGGGTGGGCTACAACATCTTTTCCTTACAACATGTTGATCAACCTTTACTCTCAGATTGGAGAACATGATAAGATAGACCTAGTGATGCAAGAAATTGATGCTTTAGGAATTCCCCACGATAAGTTTACATTAAGAAACTTAATGAATGCATATGTTCAGGCGTCTGACATCCTCAGAATGGAAAAGATCCTGCAACGGATTGAAAATGATCTTGATTATCTTATTGATTGGAGATTGTATTCATTCGCAGCAAATGGGTATCTGAAAGTTGGGTCAACTGAAAAGGCTTTGTCAATGCTAAAGAAAGCGGAAGAAAAATTGCCTTCTAGGAAAATAGATAAGGCTTTGGAGCATCTTATATCTCTGTATGCGAAGACTGGCAATAAGAGTGAAGTCTACAGAGTATGGGAACTGTACAACCCTTCAACTGAAGTACGTTCTGGATTATATTCTATCATGATTACATCTCTAGCAAAGATGGATGATGTTGAGGGAGCTGAGAAAATCTTTCAGGAATGGGAATCTCGATGCAGAAATTATGATTTTAGGGTACTGAATCAACTACTTGGTGCTTATGGCATAAAAGGTCTACTTGATAGGGCAGTAACAGTTGTAAAGAAGGCCTCTGAGGGAAGAACTCCTTATGCGAGTACATGGAATATATTAGCTGAAGGTTATATGGAGCACAAGCAAATGGAGAAGGCAGTGCAAATGTTCAAGAAGGCATTGTCAGTTGGACGACATGGGTGGACGCCGAATTCCATCATACTGGATGCATGTTTGGAGTATTTGGAAGGGCAAGGAGATGCTGCAGGAATGGAAGAAATGATAGTGTTACTCAAAATCTCGGGTAGTGTGAGCCAGAATATTTACCATAGGCTGCTTAGAACTTATATTTCGACTGGAAAATCTGTCTCGGGGATTCTTCAACAAATGAAAATTGATGGTTTTACTGCTAATGAAGAAACTCAAAGGATCCTTGAAAAGAAACCAAAACTATAGATATTGAACTTTGCAGGAGTCGGCACCGAACCTTAAGGACCTTCATATTCCACCACGTTGCGACATTCCTTGATCCAAGAATATGCAGTCACATGTATGAATGACATTATAAAGAAGCCACCAGTTACTGATTATGACATGGATGAATTACTACCAAGAATGAGAGACTGTTGAATGACGGGGATTGATCTGTTGGGATTTAGTCTCATTGGTAATTGATTTATTTGAGTTCTTATTGGACTTAAAGGAGACTCTTTATAAAATTGCGGCTTGGTTTCTCAAGTATTTATGAGTACTAATTTGACCCTTCCAAGGGTTTGAACAGAAGTCTCCTGGAAATGATTGTATCCTCGATCTTACCATTATTAACTAAAAATATTCAGATGGTCAAGGCAATAGAGATGACGAAAAAGGCAATCTTGGCATACCAGCGTGGTTGGAAACTAAACTCTGTGTTACTTTGAGTGCATGTTTAAATTACTTGAATTTGAAGGGAGATGTCGAAGTAGCAGAATTCACGAGGGTTACTTAAATAACAGGGTAATATCTCACGAATAGTGGTGAAAATGAAAATTCTGGAAATTTAGTGAATTATATATATATGAAGCTCACCAACCTGCTACACTCTGTATATGAGTAATTTCTCCCTAACATACTTGGCCTCCTGAATGCAGTTAATTGTAATGATAACAGGCTTCGGTGCTAAATTATTTGATGAAGTTTGCGTGTTGGCTTGATGAAAATTCACTTGCATCTCGTTGGTTACTAATTTTTCTTATCGGGGTGGTAAATTCCCTCAATGTAATGAATACTGCAATCATCGTTCCATGGCCCCCTCTAGTCTATACATAGCTTCGTCCATGGTTTCACTCTTCCAACTTCGTGTTTAGATAGAAACTATCGTCATCTATGATTTCTAATGTTGTGTTTGGTTGGAATGATCATTCCTTCTAGAATGACTAAAAACATGTTTGGTTAGTCAGTTGGAATGAGCATTCCATTCCTTTAGTTATTCCATCTCTATTTGAAATATTATTTTTCATTCCTTCCTAAATAGGTGGGTTTATTTCATTCCCTTCCGCTTCGTTCATTTTTCACCTGACTTTGGGCCTATTCGGGAATGACTTATTTAAAAATGACTTATAAGTTAAAATATAAGTTGACTTATTATTCAAACAGCTTATTGGTAAAACAACTATATTTGTAAACAACTTATTAAATTATTAGAAAATAACTTATTATTGGTCAACAACTTATTATTTGTCGGGAATTGTTATTTCCACAAGTAAAATTTGATATTTCTACAAGTTTTTAGTGTGTGATCCATTTACTATTCATATGAGAGAGAACTTTTGAAACTATCAATTTAGCTTAGATAGAAACTATCGTCATCTATGATTTCTAAGAGTCTTTTGTTAGCCAGCAGTTAGCACCGACCCTTGTCCTCATATATGAGACTTATGTCGCTCTTTTACAAATTGGAACTCTTTTTGTGGAGTATCATCATGAAGTAAGATTATGGAGTATTTTGCTTTCTTTTCTTTATCTTTTGTGCTATCGTTTCCATTGCAGTTACAGAGCCATCACCTAGCACGGCTGGTGAAACTCAAACCACGCTATCTTTGCCTTTTATTAGGAGGCCAACTGGTTAACCTCACAGCGCAATATTGTGGTTCTTTTGTTTTTAGGTGGGCCGAGGGCTTTAGAATGTTTTAGTCAAGATGGCCATGAAAACTTGTGTAGCAAAACACTTATCTAACACTCTTCGTCGCACAAAAATAATCTCATTTATAAAATAAGATAAAAATTATTTTACAAAAATAATCTCATTTATAAAATAAAAATAAAAATTACTTCACAGAAAGAGTTTTATTTTAATTGATAATAATAGCATACTATTCTCAAATATAACAACATAATTTCACTATCAAGTCATCGCTATTAAACTAAATACTCATTATATTTAGGAATTAAAATATATTAATTTAATTTTTATCAACCTCAATAAATTTCATACCAAGTCAGAAGTTCCATTTCTTACTAAACTCGGCTAGAATTAGTAAATAATGGGAAGCAATCAAATTCATTACATTTTATATAAGACATCCAAACTCCAAACGCAAAATTTTACTTTTTCAATTTTATGGAAGGCTGAAATAAATTACTATATGCTAATGAGATTAAAATATATCCAATCTGATATTTTTCAACGTTCAAATTGGTTTGGGCTTTCTTTTAAAGTATCTTAAATTATTTACGTACTTCAGCTCATACCGAAAGGAAGGCCCAAATATCATCACCTTCTTCAACCTATAATTTCACGAGTGATGATGATGATGATGAAGAAACTTTTGCAGTCGAGTACGTGAATGAAACTTTTGCAGTCGGGTTCAAGCTCAAATTCATGGGTTAAATGTAAATTTATATCAAGGTCAATTAGGGTTTTGGAAATGCACTCCACACGAACCCTAACTACCTCCTCAAATACAAAGACGGGCACAAAGGAGGTGAATTTATACACAAGACTCCTCTCAATCGAACATCCAAAAGTTTTAATCGTCCAAATGCTGGGCCATTGGATTAAAGAAGGAAGAGGCATTGGTGAAGTAAAATCAGACCTCCAAAATATCATCAAACAATTCATAAAAATCAAGCGTTTCCAACATGCCCTCCAGGTTCTTTCTCTTCCTCTCTAGTTTTCTCTCACTAGAATATAATCCAAGATTGTTTTCTTGATTTTTCTCCCCCTCCAGTTTGATTGCTGTTTGTTTATGCTTAGTTTGGTGCTTAGGGTATGTTTTAAGTTCTAATTTTTCTGTTGTTTTTGTGTGTTGTGAAGCTTGCTTTTCTGTTTCTGCTGTTAATGTATTGACTAATGTTGTTTCATTGTTTACTTCTGCATAAGTTTTTAACCTTTTAAAGCTATAATTTGCTAATGTTGTTTGTCTTTTATACATTTGTTTGTCCTTTCTATATATCTATCAGTGTGCTACTTTTTAATGACAATTCCCGGAGTACATATGATTGAAATGGTTAGAGAATCAGTGAGTGACTGAGTTGTTGTTTGGTTATTACTTGGACTAGTTAAGTCTTTATTAGTTAGAGCAAATCCAACGCTGGTTCTATATCCAGTTCTATACCCAAATTATAGCATCAAATGCAAAATCTGGAATCCAGCCCAGTTCTAAATCTGGTTCTAAAATGGCACAATGCTATAATTGGTTCTATATTTAGAACCAAGGATGACTAGTCATCCTTGACAGCTCACAACTTCAACTGTAAATTTGAAAGATTGAGAGAGATAGTTAGTTAAATTTGAAACGATTTAGTTCTAAAATAGAACCAACCACCGGAGACTGGGTTCTATTTTAGCACCAAAAAGCACTTTTTGGTGCCAAAATATAGCAATGGTTATAGCCATTTTGAAACTTGCATTGGATTTGCTTTAGTAGTAAAGGGATCTTTACTTATACGCGAGCAAGCATTGTTCGAAATCTCTCTCTCTCTCTCTCTCTCTAAGTCTTTATCAATTAGTTACAGGAATGAACTAATTTCTTCTCATTCTTGAGTATATGAATGGATGGTCATGTCTAGATTTTAACAGAGAAGTGGGATTGAAAGGATGGAAAGGAGTGGGAATTCTCATATCCTTTTCCTAATTCCTTTTCTAGATTTTATGCTAGAAAGTATTACCTCTTTTTCTAGTTACTCCAAATCATTTGACTCTTGAGCAATAGTTCTGTGAGCCTGGCGAGATTACCTAGTTTCTCCGTTCCTCCTTTTCTTGATATCAAGTAGTTTATTATGGAAAGGAACACTTTGGGGATCTGTTTTTTTGCTACATTCTAACCAAACAGGGATGTACCTATAACGTCTAAAATTCCTTTGTGGCAACTACTTAGCAATAAAATCATGACTCGAGTAACTTGACACAATTTAGTCTTGGTTCTAGCTAATTTTGGTTTGAAGTCTCACTCTATTTTTGAATACTGTTAGTACTCCATTTGATGAGCCTCGAGTCTTGTTTCTTATTCTTATCACAGATATCTGAATGGATGACTGACAAAAGTTCTCTTGAACTATCACTACGGGATGTTGCTGTTCAGCTTGAGTTGATATCAAAGGTTCATGGTGTGGAACAAGCAGAGGAATATTTTAATTATCTTCCCAACACTTTGAAACACATCCAGGTTTACGATGCTCTTCTGAAGTGCTATGCTGATGCTAAATTATTGGAGAAAGCAAAAGCCATCAAGCAAAAAATGAGCGATTTGGGTTATGATAGTACACTGTCCTATAATGTCATGCTGAATCTATATTCTCATATGAGAAAGTACAAAGAACTAGACTCTTTGATTCAAGAAATGGAAGAGAAGGCTATTACTTTTGACAAATTCTCGTATACTATCAGATTAAATGCATATGCAAATGATTTTGAGCTACACCGAATGGAGAAGCTCCTCATGGAGATGGAAGCTGATCCTTTAGTCACTGTGTACTGGAACACATATGCTGTAGTAGCAAATGGTTACATCCAAGCAGGTGATATGGAAAAGGCTTTGGAATCATTAAGGAAATCTGAGCACCTCATCAGGGTTGAGACGAGGCTTCCTTATGAAGTTTTACTCACTCTGTATGCCAGGGTGGGCAACAAAGACGAGGTGTATCGCATATGGAACTTGCTCAAGAATAAAGAGAAGCTTTTAAATGAAAGCTATCTTTGTATGATAAGTTCACTAGCAATATTAGATGACCTTGATGGCGCGGAGAAGATATTTGAGGAGTGGAAAGCCAAAAGGTTAAATTTTGATTATCGGCTTCCAGATTTGCTCATCACTGCTTACTGCAAGAAGGGTCTTATGGGAAAAGCTGAATCATTTGTTCAAAGGCTTATAGAAAGTGGAAAGGAACCAAATGCTTGCACATGGAGTCGTTTGGCACTTGGTTATCATACAGATAATCAGATGGAAATGGCAGTGGAGGCACTGAAGAAAGCAATCCTGTCAAGTCATCCTTCGTGGAAACCAATCCTTTCTACTGTGGTTTTTTGCCTGGAATACTTGGAAGGAAAGGGAGATTTCTATACAGCAGAGCAGATTAAAAATTCCCTTGTGAAACAAGGTCTTGACTACTCAGATATCTATGAAAATACTAAAGAGGAAAATTCAGAATTCAAATGAATTGATCAGGCTGGAAAATGATGATCAGGTTTTGAAGGTAGAAATGTTTAAGGTATAGGGATGTAGTGCAGTATTAGCCGAAATAATATGTAAGATGTCAATTTGTTTGATAGCCAAGTAATTGCTTGTGTTATCTAATGACTAATTGTACGGACATTCTGCAATAGGTTTTCTACTAAAAAAAAACTTCTTTATTTGCCCTATATGTGTAGAAAGTTATAGAAACCAAACAATCACATTTCATAGAAAACTCAAAAAGTATTACTTGACATAGAACATTTAAGCATAGTCATGTATGTGACTATTTGTGTCTTGGATGCACTGTCATACGATTAGTAGTAATGATATGATTGCAGAAGCATCTTTACAGGTTATTACATGGTGGATAGATGACTATCTTGGATGCTAATGAAAGATGGACTACGTATAACTTCCCTGACAAGTTGAGTTCTAAACTGCATATCCTAACTGCAAAAATTGGTTGGATAAACTCTTATGTCATGGTTAACCATCGTATCAATCTACAAATCTTCCTCAACTAGCTATGTTTGCAGATGTTCGGCCTAATGGGCAGCAAATTGATCTAGGGCTCCAGACAGGTACCATTCAGAGAACTATATATATTCGCTATTTATTAAAACTAGTTTACATGACACGAGTAGTGTGTGTTAAAAGGAAGAAAATAGAATGCTAAAAGATAGAAGGTGGAAGATAATGGGAGATAGAAAAGTGTAAAAGTATATAAAAGACCTATGTAAAGAAAGTTTAATGGGTAAAATAGGAAAGTACAAAAATTTCCTCTCGCCAACTGTCAACTTTTTCCTCCGGCTTTATAATATATTCCTTTCGTCTCAAATTAATTGCTCAGTTTTAACTTTTTAAAGTCAAATTGACCATTTTTAAAACTAATCTTTTTACTATTTTTGCTAAAATATAGGTGAAGAGATTATAACCAAAAAAAAGTATATACAATTTATTACTAACTCCAATTTTTATAATTTTAGAAATATATTTATATATGCTTAATTATTAATTCTAAAAATAGTCAATTTGACTTAAAAAAGTCAAAACTGAGCAATTAATTTGAGACGGAGGGAGTAGATAGTTAGATACATTTTGGATGTTTTTGGCGTATGATATTGGATAAAATTCATAGCTTTAAATTACAAGCAGTTGTCATAAGTTGCTCGAGAACCTTTGAGCAAAAAATTATGATCTAATGTGTGCATAGTTTTCCCCTAATTTTACTGGATTTAGGAACCAGAAGTTTACATCTGCCAAATTTTGCTTAGGGACATGCGAGTTCTGAAAATTATTTCTCAATATCCATAGTATGTTATTAATTTCCAGCAATTCGCCGTGTATGTACAATTCCAAATTTGTAGAACGAGTATTAAAATTTGGCGATTTACGAAAACTTCTACTCGTAATAAACCACCGCTAATATTCTCAAGAAGTAATAGCCACTCAATTTTTGGGGATTTATTTGTTTCAAATATATATATATATATATATATATATATATATAGAGAGAGAGAGAGAGAGAGATACTATACAGTAAGCATATGAATCAATGTGTAATTGTCACTGTAGAAAAAGAGTGGGCAGCCTGACATTTTGTAATAAACATTGATCTAAACTATGTGTTTGCCGTAATTCTTGCGCGTGTTTCCAAAGAGTCACATCACCGCATCCAATATTAATTCTAATAATTCGGGATCATTTCATGAATTTGATGCCTCACTTTGTCGTTGAACATGAATAAAGTATGAGTTATTGTACTTGGTACAAGATATAAGACTTTTGTTTCTTTTTTTTACATTACTGTTCTCGTATATTTTGAAACGGAGTAAGTAAGAAATATAGATTTGACTCTAATCATGCAGGCTTGACTGTCGGGAAAAGCAAAACAAAATCAGGATCGATACAGGTGAATGAGTTGATAACAATATAAACGTTATCTTGCTAGAGATCAAGAAGACAACGCTAACGTTTCAAACATGTTTTTACAATGTATGGTCGCTTCACCGATGTTTAGTTACCTTAAATTAAATGTTAGAAAGGGCACAGATTTAGTACTGTAACTATTATTTTGGTGTGCAGTAGTTGTGTAGTATATATAGTATTCGAGTCCCTTAGATTATTGGCAATTCAATCCAAACAATATCTTTAATTGCTTGCTCCAATGGATCCATTTTATTAGTAATTAGTAATTTGATCAAAGTAACCCTGCAAGTCGACCTATTTGGACGTGGAAACCATGAACACAGTGTCTTCGCCACTATTTTCTATTAAAATCAATCAAACCTTAAGTAAATAGCCGGTAGTTACTTTCTTTGGCCAAATTTTATACTCTGATGGCATAAACCACTTCACGATGGATGAGTTAATTATCATCGAGTCGAATGGTAAAAAGAAAAGATTGTTACCTTAGCACATCCGAGAACAAAAAACGTCAATGAAAGATTCATACGACTTAGGCTTGGATTTACCTAACAACTTTTTTTTAGCGGGAAGAGAGAACTTATTGATCCCGTTGAGAACAAAAGATATAAAGAGAATATTACTGAAGACAATACTTCATTTCATCTCATCAGGAGCAATATATCACAAGTCAAATAGTTAGTTAGAGTTAGAGTTAGTTGAGGGACAGTTTAGTAAATGTATTGACTACTTTATTAATAAGCTACCTTCTCATGTATAAATATAATCTCACTCACAAAATCACAAGTGTATGGTTTTCTGCTGTCTTTCTTTCACTATGTTCATACTCAGTTTCAATGTTCAATTCTCACCTTAATTAAGATCTGATAATGGAACTGAGTTTATAAAAAGAGTTGTTGGTTCTCTCTTGTCTGATTTAGGTATCATACATCAATCTTCTCGTGTCAACACACCTCAGCAAAATGGTGTGGCTGAGAGAAAACATAGGCATCTCCTTAATGTAGCTAGATATTTGTAGTTTCAAGCACATTTACCTATAAAATTATGGGGACACAATTTGTTAACAGTCACTTATCTTATTAATAGAACTCCTTCCCCTCAGTTCTTTCTTACAAAACACCCTGTGAAGTTTTATTAGGCAAATCTCCTTCTTATTCTCATCCAAAAACTTATGGATGCCTTTGTTTTGCTGCTGACACATCTCACCATAAAGATAAATTTGCTTCTAGGTCCTCTAAATGTGTGTTTCTTAGATATCCTTTTGGTAAAAAGGCATACAGGGTTTATGATCTCACTACACATAAAATTTTTGACTCTAGGGATGTCCAATTCTATAAAGATATATTCCCTTTTTCCTCGGACATATCTTGTCCTCAGTCTTCCATTCAACTTTTTCCCTCTTATGAGGATCTTGTATTTACTGAGGGCAATAATTATGATGAACATGTTGAATTTGTTTTTGCTACTTCTGTAGCTCCATTGTCAATTTCCTCACCTCAGTCATCTCTTCACTCTCCTACTGCCTTATTAGATACCTCTTCTACCTTGTCTTCTCGTTTGGCTCCTAGAATTAGGAAACTACTAGCTAATTAAGTACACAGACTTCACTGGTCTACCATCATTTATTACTGAATCCTCTCAAGCAGCACAAGTTACCAGCTCAGTTGCTAATCCTCTAACAAAATATATTTCTTATTCTCATTTCAAGCCATCTTATCAGCATTTTCTTGCTCATATTTCTATTCTTACTGAGCCTAAATCTTATAAATAAATTGTTTAAGATCCTAATTGGTGTCAGGCAATGGCAACTGAGATACAGGCGTTAGAATCTAACAATACATGGGTTCTTACTTTTTTACCTTATAACAAACCACTTGTTAGGTGTAAATGGATTTACAAACTGAAATATAACTCTGATGGCATCTTAGAAAAATATAAGGCCAGACTTGTGGCAAAAGGATTAACTCAAACTCCTGGTTTGGATTATTTTGAAACTTTTGCACCAGTTGCAAAAATGACTACAGTTAGGGTTCTATTATCTTTAGCTGCAATGAATAATGGATGACATTTAAGTCAACTTGATGTTACTAATGCATTTTTACGTGGAGATTTACTTGAGGATGTCTATATGCAACTTCTTCCTGGTTTCAACCTTCCGGCTTCCACCTTCTGTTTCTCATGATGGTCCTGTTGTTTGCAAGCTTGTCAAGTCCTTATATGGCCTTAAACAGGCTCCAAGGCAATGGTTTAGTAAATTCTCTACAATTCTACTTGAGTTTGGTTTCACTCAACCCAGATCAGATCATTCTCTGTTTATCTTTCATCAGAATACATCATTTGTTGCCTTATTAGTTTATGTAGATGACATTATTTTAGCTGGGAATAATGTAGCAACTTTGAACTCTGTTAAGGCATTTCTCAGTTCCAAATTTAAGTTGAAAGATTTGGGCTCCTTGAAGTACTTTTTGGGCTTAGAAATTGTTAGAAATTCCACTGGCATTTATCTCAGTCAGAGAAAGTATACACTAGATATTCTTAAGGATACTGGTTTGCAAGGGGCTAAACCAGCTTTGGTACCTATGGATCAAAATCATTCAGGTGAGTTCGTTGCTGATCCTGCTAGCTACAGAAGACTCATTGGCAGATTGATCTACTTACCTATTACCAGGCCAGATATTAACTATGCAGTACATATCCTTAGTCAATACATGTCCTCACCAATGATTATTTAGTTGTTGCACATAAACTTGTTAGATATCTAAAAGGTACTGCAGGTGCTTCTCCTATCCTCCGAGCCTACTGTGATGCTTACTGGGCTATTTTTAAAGATACTAGGAGATCACTTTCTGGTTATTGTGTTCTTCTTGGAGATTCATTAGTTTCCTGAAAATGTAAAAGACAAAATAATGTGGCTAGATCTTCAGAAAAGGCTGAATATAGATCTATGGCTGATGTAAATGAATTTTGGTGTTTCTCATTCTTCTTCTATTACACTGTTTTGTGACAATGAGGTTGCCTTACATATTGCTTCGAATCCTGTTTTTCATGAGAGGACTAAACACATTGAGATTAATTGTCATCTAGTTCGAGACCTTCTTATTCAAGATATCATTTCTACATCTTATTTGCCTACATCTGAGCAACCTGTAGATTTATTTACCAAGGCTCTATCTTCTGTTCATTTGCATCATCTACTTTCCAAGTTGGGAGTGTGTAATTTCTTTCACACTACCAACTTGGGGGTATTACTGAAGACAATACTTCATCTCATCTCATCAAGAGCAATATATCACAAGTCAGATAGTTAGTTAGAATTAGTTGAGGGACAGTTTAGTAAATGTATTGACTGCTTTATTGGTAAGGTACCTTCTCATGTATAAATATAATCTCTCTTTCTGTAATAGTAAGAAGATCAATATATCATATTGTTGTGTTTTCCCTTTCTTCATTTTTACATTCATCTTGAAACAGAGAAGAACAACTATAGGCCATTTTCTGCATCCTTATCTTAAAGAGTCACCAAGATCAGAGATTGATAAGTCTCAACTTAAATGCATAGAATATGGTATAAACAAATGCAAAGGACCCATGCCTTCTAATCTTCATATTGCTCGACTAGGACACCTGCCCAAATGAGTTTGAAAAGTCGAAGAAAATTCTCAGTATGGATTGAATTTGTTTTCTATGGACCATTTGCATCATTTTCGTGTACCCCGGTAACCCCACCATATAAAATTACAAAACAAGTGTCTTCTTATAAATAGGAGATAACTGTATACTTGGTCCCGGATATGGGTACCCATTTAGAACCTTAATTTTTATCATTTGTACCTCAAACTTTTGGATAGAATCCCAATTTTTTCATGGAGTGAAAACATATTGGTGGTGCCACATAACGCAAGTGCTAAAAAATGAAGTTCAGTGACTAAAATTGCATACTAGTGTCCAGTTGGTGACCAAATATAGATTAATCCTTACAAAGAGTTGCACTCCTGGCCTTGCCTGCACAGGGTGATTCAACAAGGAACAAGACCAACCCCCCACCCCCCCCAAAAAAAAAAACAAAAATCTGATCTAAGTTCCATATTAAGATTTGAACTTCATCAAACCACCATACGGAAGTTAAAAAATATAGGCATAAATTAACTATCAGTTGGTTGTGAGAATGTTTACATAGTACAAAGTCAAAAACAAGACGCACGGTCATATACATCTATATCAGCACTAGAAATGCAAAGGTAGACTCATCTCTATCATCTATTACACCAGGCCGGATCTGTATACAAGGTTATATATAGAATCGATGATTTGTTTCTTTTACAAGTATATGAAGGGGAAGGAGGTGAAAAGTGATCAGAACAAGAGAAGGCACAAAACCATGCAACAACAGAGGAAAAAACATACTCTGCCAAGCGACTTATCAGCCTCCATTACATGCCTTCTAAACCTTGGATTATTGTTACCTGTTAGATGATAAGAATTTGGATAAGTGTATAAAGTTGTTTCTGAGTTTCCGAAAAGCCTTGCATAGACCATTTCTCCAAACACCCCAATCATTGGGTTTGTTGCAGTTGTACCACTGAGGCTGAGCATGGGATTGGCACCATCGCTACTGGGAAGAGAATAATATGATTGTGGCTGCTGTTGATAACTGCGATGATGCAGTTGCTGAGCTGGCCTTGTACTTGTGCTAAATGGAGTAGTTGTAAGAGTGTTGATACTGCATCTGGGAGTGGAAGGCCTTTGTGGTATGACCATACCAAGATGTGGAGCCTTGGCTTCTGAAGGTTTTGTAGTTAGGCCGCGACCATAGAGAGGAACTAAGGTTTCTTGTGAAACTACAGCTTTGCATACTGGGCACTGTGGCTGTTGGTGGTCGGGGTTTTCAGCAGACATACTCTGGTAATGAATCCATTTGTAAATGCAAGGCCAGCAATAGAGATGGCCACATAGGGTGACCACTGGATCGTGCACAAAGTCTAGACAGATGTTGCAGTCAAAACCACCAGTAGGATTATGTTCAAACCCATCAACTGCGGCAGAGACAGATTTACACTTCTGTAGAGAACCTCCATCACCTTCATTGGAGTCGGCCAAAGCCACAGCCTCCTGAAAGTATTGCCCCATGGCCATTTGATCTGTGCTGCTTCAAAGTATATCTTTCTTAATTTTCAACGCCTGGAAAATATATAGCAAGAAAAAGAAGGTTAGGGTGTTGAAATTCTCAAATGCAATAAAAAACAACTCATGGAAATGATTATACAAGAAGCTGAAGACATTAAAGTGGCAACTTAAAATATATTAATTTTGATCTAAATAATTGTGCGCAGAACCAATAGTGTTGTTCCCATACAAGAACCACTAAAGTCTAAACAAATTCTGGAACAGATCTACTAAACAATCTAAATCTTTAACAGGATGCACATGTCTGAGTGACAAACAGCAAAATAGATCAAGCCAAAAACTAGAGAATCGTCCTCGTATCTCTTCACATATTGTTTAAAAAAAAAAACTCTCTAAGCAGCCTCAGAGTCCCTGCTAGGAATTTCTGAGACAGATAGCACCAACACCAAACACAAATCAGGAAGACACAATAGGATATATCAATAATTTGAAGAGAACTTAACAGCAGGCTAACTGAGAATAAAGGAGTTACTTCCAAGATTTAGGATATTTTTGTGCAACTAGGAGGCATGCGGAAGATGTCACCAAGAAAGGAGTTACTTTCGGGATTTAGCAATGTTTCTATTACCTCAGTAGAGTCCTATAACTACCTAGGATGCCAATGAGCTGTAACCCCATACTATAAAGCTTCAAGAGGAAGACGGCAAATCTCTTTTTAGTGCTTAAGGTGGGATTAAGCAAGGAACATTATTGTGCTAGGGGTTTGTGTTTGAATGCGTCTTTGTGCAATATGCCCAAAGATATGTTTAGTATATATCCTGTTTATTCCTCCCCAGCACCCTGCATAAACTGGAACCCACTGAATATTGAACCCCCAGATGATTAGCTATCCAAGTGTATTAAACACCAGATTATAAGCTGGAGGATGATATTTTAGCACAGTAGTTATGATTTAGTGGAGCAGATAACAAGGTAGGTACAGCCAAAGGGCTAAAAAAAGAAAAGGAAAGGAAAGGGAAAAAGAAAACTTGTGCAAAAAGTGTGAGACCCGAGCAGAGTATTCAGGTAAATAAAGCCAACCATATGCCGTGTTAAGATTATCTACATAACAAGAAGAAATTAAACGACAAGACTTCTTGATGGCAGATGAACAAATAACATTATTAGCCAACTAAATATCCATCATTTTTATTTGAGCAACTAACCCAGAAAAGCAAATAAAAAAAATGGATAATTAAAGCGATCTGATAGAAGAAAACTGTTCCTTAACTCGTTCGGAAAAAAGAAAAAGTCAAGAGGCTCAGATATCGAAACTTTGACGAAACAGAGATGACTCCATAACTCAAAAGATCTAAAAAATAGAAATTTCTTAGGATCGTTAAAGAATAAAACAAAAATTATTCAAAAAGAAAAAAACAGAGAGATGCGTAAGAGAAAGTACGTACCAAAATCGGAGGCCGACTTTAATAAATGTTGCGATATTTCCGAAATCAGGGATTGAACGAAATTCCGATTGGCGCCTGGAAGAGAGAAAACTCTTTATATTTGTTTGAGGGAGAGAGGGAGAGAGGGAGAGAGAGAGAGAGAGAGTATGTAAAGTTGCAGAGATTGAAACGGAGGAATGGAGATTGCGTGAGAATAGCTGAATATATAGAGAGAGTGTGAGAGAGATGGTTATAAGGGGATTGTTATTTTTACAAATAAAAGGGTTTTACTTATATTAATGTGGGTTTCGTTATTAAAGTCTTGTGAAATTATTATAAATTTTTATAAAAAATATTAAATATTAAATTAATTAGATATATTTATATATACATTTAAATTATATATTTAAATATAAAATAATAATAAATAAGAGAAAAGTAAATATTGTGAAGGAAAGGTAGAGAAATATTATTATTTAAAAATATATTTAAGTATAAAATAGTAATAAATGAAAAGGAGAAAATAGTGTGATTTAAGTATAATTTGAAGTGTATATGAATGTATATTCAAATTATATATATACATAAGAATTAATTAATTATAGAAACAAAGTGGATAAAAACGTCAGAAATCCTACACGGCGCGATACCACCAATGGGCCCCAGCTGACGTGACACCTACTTTGGTTTGCAGTGCAGGGCGCGATGTTCATCTCTCTCTCTCTCTCTCTCCGTCTCCGTTAGTCACATTTTCTTTCTTGTGTTTTTTTGTTACTTGTAGTCAGTTAATTTATTCACTCCGTAGTCATTCTGTTTCTTTTCTTTTTTGGTTTTATTCGACCTCCCTAATCTTTTTCCACCTGCTGCCTGCATGTAGGGTAGGGTATGCTCAGCTCTAGGGACCCCTCTCCATGCCTATCCGCTATCCTATCCCATCCTATCCTATCCAACCTCACTCCTCTTCAGAAACAACACCTCGTACACGTTCTGCTCCCGTCATATTTATATATCCAATTATTCTTCTTCTTCTTTTTTAAATTAAATTTCCCTAATTTTTTTAAATTATTTTATACAACTATTTTTTAATTCAAAATAAATAACATGTAATATTTTTATTACTCCAACATATTATCTTGTAAATGTTATGAATTTATAATAAAATAACTTGAATAAGTACATAATTATATATATATATATAATTAAAAATTAAAAATTGATGGTTTTATATTTTTTTCATATGAGTCCTCCGCTCAGAATCCTTTACATTTTCCTTTTTTTTTTATAATTAAAATAGTTAAGTACTGTTGATTAAAAGATAATTTAATCACTTCTTTCTATGTATATATAGATCGATATGGTAGTGAATATTATATTATATTATATAGTACTATATACTAGTACATTCAGTTTGTAATTTCACTCGACAACAATATTATCTTCCTTAAAGTAGGAGTAAAACCAAATATTAAATCATAGTATCTGGGGATATGAACCGATCAACCGACTAAAAATTAAATAATAGTAGTATTCATCGATCCAAACATAATTTGATTTTTATACTAATTGATATTCTAATCTAGAAAGAGGATGATAACATTTTCATTCCGTCACTAGAGGGAGCAAGACTGGGATCGAGGGGAGGTCCGGTACAAATTTGTACCGGACATTAGTGCTGTGTAATATGGGCCATTAGATTATTTTAAAAGAGATCTAATGGTTCAAATCATTTTCTTTTCTCTCCTCTCTCCTCTCTAATTGATAAATTTGAACCATTAAATCTCTTTTAAAATAATCTAATGGTCCATATTACACAGCACTAATGTCCGGTACAAATTTGTACCGGACCTCCCCCGATCCCGCAAGACTGGACACGTAAAGAAAGATACATTTCGGTTCAAAATTATTACAACACATTTTTTTTATATAAAAAAAATAAAATAAAATTTATAACACTTCTCTTTTAAGTAATTTTGTAAAGTTAAATGATCAATTTACATATAATCATACTAATTTTATCATTCAAATATATAACGAGTCATTTCACTAACTAAAAAAAGTTATAACTCCCATCTTTAAAATACTATTAACCACACATTTCATAAGAATTACTTAAAAAATAAATTTTAATTTTAACTATTTAAAAAAAACTGTATTGTAATAATTATGGGACGGATGAAAGATTATATTATTTTTTAACGAATTTCTTTGTTTTTTATGTTTTTTAATCTCTCGAGTGCCAAATCTCAAATAATTACATGCGTTTTTTATATTATTATAAAATCTTCTCTCGTACGAGCATAAATTAGATTTCATCTTCATATGAAAGAGTAGCGTGTAAAAATGTCAAAAATATATCTAAAAATAATACTCCCTACCTGATGGCACACTTGTTGCGTGTGTAAGTTATATGAGGTAAAATAAAAAAAATTATAAAATTTGAAAGATTAAATAAAAAAATAATAAATTTTTATTAAATTTAAAGTAGTAAATAAAAAGATAAAAAAAATTAAATTAAAAAGAACAAAATAATATAACTAAACTTGTATGGATAAAAGAGAAAAAAAAAGCTATTGAAATACAATTACATTAATGACGTGAACGGCTCTTTAATAATATAAATATAGATTTATGATTATTTAAATCATAATTTATTATAATGTACTATGTGTTTTGAAATTATTGCAATACGGTTACATTAATGATGTCAACGACTCTTTAATAATATAAATATAGATTTATGATTGTTTAAATTATGATTTATTATAGTGTACGATGTGTTTCTTTTCAAAAAAATTAGTACTATTGATTTTCTAAACAAAAATATAGTGGACCCAACTGTTGGTCCAGCGATGTGCTGGCCAACCTCCCATATTTTTGAATTGGGTTCAAGTCATAACTGGATAATGTAATGTGATTTTTCAATCGTACCAAAAAAACAAAATACTTAAAAAAAACAAAAATATAGTTTTAACCGAGGGGCTTGGCAGCTTTTAGTATAAGAACACAAGGGCCCCATCACCATTGCATTGAAATTGGGAATAGGGAATAGATCTCACCATTGGCTCACAGAAACAAGAACCAAGGGGCTCCAAATACTGTTTGCCGCTCAAAGAATGGTACTACAATCTCTGTTAAAGTTTCACCCTATTTTCCTTTTCTAATTAAACTGCTTTTCTCAAAAATGGGAATAAATAAATAAATGGAATGCCACTCCAAATTTCATGATATTACTAACTCAATACCCCTTTCCAAAATTATAAACAAAAATTTTAAAAATTATTTTATGTTATCTAATGTTCTCTTATATAATAAGTAAGGAATTAATAGCAATTGTATGATATTAAAAATGACAGTACAAATAATAATAATAATAATAAATTATAAGCATATGTTATTTGTATTTTAAAATAACAATATATCTCCTTTTTTATCTGTTACGGATAAAAAAAAAATTATATCTCAAATTCAGAAATGTTCCATGTCAAAATTAAGACACTAAACTAAGAAGCCACTTGAATTGACATTACTAAGCCACCTGAATTGACATGGCTGCTAATTTTGTGGTCTGAAAAAAGAAAAAAAAAATAATCTACTCTAATATATTCTATGCAAAGAGATACAGATTACTGTATTTTATTTTATAGTTGACGAGACTCGACCTTGTCTAAATTAAGCATATGATTAATAGTTTGTTAATTAATCAAATTACACCGCGCTGCTACTGATAATATTTAAATTGTGTTTATCAGTCCAAATATATAATTAACTGAGGGATGAGAATTTATATATTCAAATTGTGTAAACTTGGAGAGTGTACGTCTAATTATATATCTAAGTAAGTGGAGTATATAATTTAGAAACGAAAGTTTGTTAATTAACTTAGACTAGGCCGGTTGCGAAACATACATTATGGAGTAGCTCAAAGTCAAGACGCCTGGTCGCCGCCAGCCTGCCACGATCTGTGCCTTTGAAGGAAGGTGACTAACACATGGTTCATGGTTGGACTATTCAAAAAGTCTAAACCTGGTCAATGTTAGATGTATATATAATTTTGTTTCTACTAAGAATATTAATATTTTCAGGCTCCTTAAAATTGGAAGCTTCATTATTTGTTTCTTTTGACCATAATACCCTCAAAGAGATCGCCCGTGTAGTAAAATGTTTTCGTACTACCGTGTAAACTTTTGGCCAACCGAATCTAGAATGTCATGATAAGAGGAAATTAACCAAGACGTGGTCAAATTTGATCAGCTAGAGCAATTTTATTCGGTCATTCAACTTGAGAATAAACAAAATTTGTCGACGAGGATTCTTTAGGTCTCGGATTTTATTTTTATTTAAACGAGATTTTATTTATTTCCTCTTAATATGAAACTTGTATGTAAATTTATTTCTTCATTTTTAAATGAGATTTGATTTGTTTTTGATATAATAATATAATAATAATGTACTTGATTATAAAATTATATTATACTATTCATTAAAAAAATAATTTGACATTCTCTAATCAATTTTGTAATCTTCCTTCTCTCATTTAATAAACTTCATTTTCGTCAAAAATAAATATAACATACATTTTTAGTTAGTTAGACTTCCCTTTCAAAGTAAACTGAACTAGTTTGTCAAGAAAGTAAGGCACGGAATATTTTGCATTGGCATATTAAGTAAAACGTACACATCATAAGGTAAGACTCTTCCTTTTAAGAATAAACAAAGTTTCTTATTTAATGGAAAATGATAAACCGGTGGAAAATGAGGTTCTAAATACTAACAACTTATTTTCTCTCATGTCCAAAAAGAAAATATAAAAAAATAAAATAAAATAACATCTATACGCACATGAATGTGAAAAATGAAACTGCAAGGCAAGACAAATGGAAGAGAGATGATTAAATATTTGACAACTATAAGAATCGTACTTAATTAAAAAAAATTCCCGAGCTGAAACGATTTATAATAATAATAATAATAATAATAATAATAATGTTGTGATTTAATATAATTAGTAAGTTAGCAGAATTGTTCCTAGTAGTCGTTGCACGTAGATGTAACATGTCTACCAAGAAGTGAGTCCTAACAAATAAGAGTTGACAACAAAATTAATCTAGTTGTGCTGTTGATAAAACTGTAAATAAATTGACTAGGTACTCGGAAATCGGAATAGATGTATTCATGAATAAGAAACTAATTTTATTTGACCAAGCCTGAGGAGATTTTATTTTATTGAATTCAAATTTTATTCGACCCAATAGCCATCAAGCTACCCATATATATATATATATATATATATATATATATATATATACATACATATGTAGGTAATTACTAATTAGATTGAAATCAGATATACATACAAATACAAAACCAGCGATCCAGCTCCGACAACCACAAATATTTTATCCCATATATGGAAAAAAAGGTCGTTATGGATATTAATGTGTAACAAGATGTAATGAAATGAAGAGTGTATAGAGTATTGGCAACTGTATATCCATTTATGTATAGTATGGTCCCTACTTACTTCCTACCAATATATAGATAACTTATAAAAAAAGCAAACCCAGCTCAGATCGGATGGATAATGTGCAATATTGTACAATTCCTCCTCAATAAACTTGTCCGAAGTTCAGGTGCATTGATCTGTAGTTGGATATATGAAGAGGACATGTAAAAACAATTTAGTGTACATTGGCAGGGAAACTTACACCAAAACCAGTTACCCCAAGCATTCAACCAGCGAGTACTTGACATTTGCATCAAGCACGGCCTTCTTAATGAAATAAATTTCTCAGCGGTAACAAAAGAAGCAGTTGAAATCATTAAATAAAGGCTGAGATTTATCGTATGTAGAACACATACATATCTTAAGGAAAATAGTCTATTATGTTTCCTTGCAAACACAGCACCATAGTCATGAAAGCTAACACCCATTATTCTGCAACTAGAAGTCGCATGGTTTGTAAATTAAAGTAGGTGTACTATATTATAGCTAGTTGTTTGCATAAAGTGTAAATGAAAGACATCCACTACTAGCTAACTAAAATATCTTAAGATTAGCCCCAACTAATCTTTAAAGGTTTCTCTTATTCCTAACTACTCTAACAAACAACCAATTTATTGTTGATATCTGAGTGATAAAATAGTAGTTGCAATAGTTTAAAGTTATATATTTCTTATTGGAAGAAGAAAAGATACCACCTTATTCTACATCTTTTTTTTACCCTTAAACAAACAAAGCTAACTAATAAACAGGGCAAACCCCAGCAATGTTTTTGAGCATGATTTGATTAGAGTAAACTATTTTTTATTTTATTTTTTAAAAATAAAAAGACGAGAAAGGGGTTTTAACTAATGGGTGCCCCCACGGAGTGGAAAGGCAGTTATAGTTTTTCATTAAACCCTATTCAATCTTGCCTTTACCCTGTTTCTTGAAATGTTTATTTGGCACCATCTCTAACTTCCACCCTCTTTTGTGACAATCACTTATCTTCCTCGTTGATGAAGAAGTTGATGACTCATGCATCTAAAGTTATTCACACTTGACTGCATATTTTACTGCAGCATGTCCCCTAAATTGTCAGACTTTTTCTGAAATCTATGTCTTCAAGTTATATATACTCCCAAATTAAGCCACCTCAGATTGGGTACAGCAAAATGATCTGTCCATGTCCAATGGACTTATCAAAACCAAAGGTATTAGTAGTGGAGTATTGAGTAGTAGTAGGTACTGAACTGGGCTTATCCAAACCACATCTATCAGCACACACATGTGATCAGATATCCACTGATTTCAGCACCAAAATATCTAAAACAACATCACTTTGTACATTCAAGTGATTTTTGGGTCGGGAGTTAGGCCAGTTGATCAAATTGAGAGGTCCTGGTTAAGGGTGTAAACGAGTTAAACCGAAACGAACAGAAAACTATTCGAATTCGACTCGAATTCAAATTGTATTTGAAAATTTTTACTCAGATTCGACTCGACTCGAATATTTATTACTCGAATTCGATCCGACTCGGATCGAATTATATTCAAACTACTCGCGAGTTTCAAATTCAAGCTCGAATTCGAGTCTCCGTATAATAACTAATTTTATAATAAATATAATTATAAATTAAATTTGTTATTTTATTTAGAAATGAGAAAATATATTTACTATTACACTTTACAAATATAAAATCACAATTAAAATTAAAAACAAAACAAAATAATAATAATTAATTATCCTAATTTGATTTAATTTTGTATATATTATAAGAAAATGTATCGAATATCTAATCGAATCTGTATCAATCGAGTATGTATCGAATCACAATCAAGAATTCGAGTAGTTCGAATCTTAAACGAGTCGAGTATAACTTTGCTCAAATTCTACTCATATTTTTATTCGAACTATTTTTCATGCTCAAATTTGGATCATATTATTAACGAATCTGAGTCTCGTTCGTATTTTTTCGAGTCGAGCCCGAATTGAGCCCAAACTGTTTGGCTCGTTTCCAGTCTTAGTCCTAGTTCGGCTTTCCAGGATAGTTGGTAAAACAAAAAAATAAATCTCCTTAATTTGCTTGCGATCACCAAATATGACATTGTTTTTGGGACTAAGGGAGTTATACCTGATAAAAATATTAATCTAAGTTCCAGTAACATTATCATAAATAAACTTACCCACCACAACAGACCAACATTTACAGTTTATTTAGAAGCTAAAATTGTAAAAGAGATAACGACAATTGATATCATCACAACAAAAATAATGATACCCGTGCAAAAATATATTTTGCGATATTTTTATAATTATATTAACGATATTTAACACTTTAAGTTACACTTGTTGTTTTGAGAATATATTTTAACTTTGACAAATATCAACAATCTAACTAAAACCCATCAAAATTTAAGATGAAAGCCAATCAGAATCTTAAACAGTTCGACAAGATCTAAGGTTGATAGGGAATTCCTAGTATTTAAAGTAGGTGGGGGAACTTGCAGCATGCAGTTGTACTCTATGAAGCCTACCCTATATCAATTAGAAATAATATCTCTGTAACCAAGCTTTTGCAAAAGTTATCACCACTGCTTACATGATCATCACATGTTTGTTATAATATGAAATCAATCATAATGAAAAAATTAACATAAATTAGAGGAAGAGCTAGCCAATTCAATCATTATTAGGATAAGCTGATTTGATAAAAACGGGTATGAATATCACGAGGGTTCTCTTATAATCTTATCAGCTTTATTAAAAATTCTCCGTCTTTCTCGCTTTTTTCTTTTTAAGATGAAAATCAAGAAACCTATTCTATCCTATTTCTAAAGGGAGGGGGAACGAGGTCGGATACCTGATCTTGCGGCCAAGCGTGGGCCCCTAGTACCACTTAGGCTAACCCTCAACCTCCTCTCTCACATAATTTAATAATGTTTTTTTAAAAACAAAATTATTACTAATGTAATTATTTTTTTAGATCACAAATACGTATGTGGTAGATATATATGACATAAAAGGGTATTTTGGATGCATCCGTTAAAAGTATTATTCCAACCACAGGGAATAATACTTTTAAGACATTTATTCTTTTGGTTAATTGAAGTGGCCTTGGCCGTCGGCAATTGGTAAACAATACCACCTTTGCAATATCAGGCCATACCAGCTTTGAAATATCAGGCCATGGTTCTCACTGCCCAATACAAATTGTCATTTTTCTCTCTTTTCATTCGAACAGAAGTTTCCCACACCTACTTTTTTTTGGGTCAACCACGGCTGCTTGAAATGATTCCCAAAATGCAGATGCCAGCCAGTAGCCTTAAAAATAACATTCAGAGAAAGTATACCTTGCCCTATAAGGTAGGTAGGTGGTTGGATGGTTTTCAAAATAATCTGCCAGCCAGGATTTTGCCAAAGTTATCCACTTTTATTATAACTTACATATGAAAGATAATCAAAGATTTATTAATATAAATACACAAGTGCTAGTCAACTCAATCAGTATAGACAAGGCTATTTTATAACATGTATTATGATTTCTATGAGGACAGCCATGCCTTTTGTAACAAGCTTAGAGAGATAAGTATGAAGTAAAGAATATTTCCTTTTATTTTACTGGATCACATCACAAAGGAACTCTGCTATTGCCAAGTCATGGACAAACTTAGAGAAGTAAATGATTTTTCAGCTAAATTTGGACTTTTGTAGCACAATGTTGTAATATCCATTAGAGGAACCATACTAATTCAAACATTTAGGAGAAAAAAAATTCTAAATTAACTCTACGACTGGACCGCAATACTAGCAAAGCCGGATTTTAAGTCCAGTTCAAATCATGCATTGCCAAAAATAACTAGTTCTTCCCTCCAAACCTTCTAATAACATTGCTCCAACAAAATATCAAGCCAAGGCACCATAATTATTCAAGAAGTTCAACTTCTGTATCATCAAGTGTTAAAAACATGATAAATGAACCTTCCAAAACTATAAAAAATGTAACATATTTTCTTAGATTCGTATGAGACATCATAATGAAAAAGGAATACATGAGAATTAAGAAACAGCTAATGTTGCTAGATATTCACTTACCACTGGCCACACCTCTATATGAATTTTTCAATGCTGGCGGTAAGAGTGGTTTTATGGACTGCACCGATAACTGTATCTTTTTTCTCACCATTTACAAAGATCATGATAGTTGGGATGCCTCTAATTCCATATTCAGTCGCAATTGAAGAACAGTCATCAGTATTCAGTTTTAAGCATTTGAGCCTCCCAGCATATTGCTTAGACACTTCTCTGATTACTGGATGGATCATGCGGCATGGTCCGCATGGGACCCAGAATTCAAACCAGAACAGGTCCATCAGCTTTGAGCACTAAAGACTGCCACGTGGCATCAGTGACAAAAGGAACTGCAATTTGAAAGCCAAGGAAAGGGTGATTTCCAGCTATCATGTGAAGGATGAATTGTGTGCATGTCTGAGCACCCTACAAGTACCAGATGAAAATGAATTACAATAATAAACTCTTAAACCAGAGCTCTCCCAAATATTTTTAGATGGACGACAAGATGTCTCCTTAGGGACAGAGCTCTCAAATATGAAGAACAAATTCTACTGATTGTAGGAAACTATATTGCCAGTATTGACAAATGTAAAATGAACTACAAGAAACTTTTCTATAGTCTATTGCATTCAGGATTCCACAACTTGAGCATAAAGTTTAAAACTGGTTTCTTTCTTTTGATAAGTAAGAAAGTATTCATGATTGGTACCAAAAGGGCATGAAACCCTTGCACGCCCTATGTATACAAGCAGAAACATAGGAGCATAAGAATGACACTCATACCATTCCAACCCAGTGAAAGGTCATATTTGAAAACCTCTCCTCTGGCAAGCAAGGAGTGTTACATCTATTCCCAGTGTATATATTCACCAAGAAAATTCACAAAAGAAACTTTAGACTTGAGAAATATCTCATCTTGCAAAGATAAAAGAGATCCAGAAGCAAATAATGCATCTTAACTATTGGCCTGTTTGCCATCCACAACAAAATAAAGTTTTTATTTTTATTTTCTTAAAAAAGAACTGCTAATGGAGGAAGGCCTCCTAGGATACATAGGGCTAAAAAGAAAGTCTCAACCAAAAAATTACAAGAGATACAATAGACCCACGAAGAGCTTATTTTGCCAGAAACAAGAACCACATATGAACGATAGATATCTCCTTGTCTTTAAAGCTGTAGGCTATTTACCCCCCCCCCCCCCCCAACAGAAGGATAGACAATGAGGAATTAGATCCCATCTCCTGATCTCATCTGATGTTTTGGACCCCTCCTTTTCCAAGCCTCCAAAAAACTAACTTCCACTTGTGGCATCACTCACATGACTCGGAAAAGAAAAACACTAGCTTCCAGGGATCCCGAGTCACATTGCAAGTATCTGCAACGTGGAAGCAAATGATCCATCGATCAACACTCACAAACTTCACTATTCATCTCTGATTAACAGTCTGTACAATTCCATAATCCATATATCTATCTGTAAATTTTATTCTATTAAAAGAACCCAAAATTTGCACACAACCAGTTATCATATTTCCAACGGACTTATCTTCTTCCAAGAACTGCAGCACCAAGGGCCAAACTTCTTACTTTTTTTCCCAAACTTTTTTCCTTGGCATCCAAGCTTGCTCACAGTTCCCTCCAAAGGTGTGATCTTTCTTCTCCATATCTACACTACCAGTTCAGTAAATATGCAATCCCTAGGATTTTATGTGGTCTTTAACTCTTTGTCATTATTCAGTCAAACTAGAACAAATTCTATATCCCTTGGATTTCCTACTGCCTTTGTCATTATTCAATTATATATCTATTCTTGAAGTTTGAGTCATACTTATCATTCATCTGAAGCATAAAGGACATCTATAGTATGTTTCCATCATTCCTATTGAGATTTGTTCAATATGTTCATTGGAATTATATGAACACATTAACAAACAAATAAATAAAAATATCATCGTGAGAGCTAAATAAACGATTACATTACTTATAACAGATTAGAAATTATTAGTATATAAATCATTACAAGGAAAATAACTGGAGAAGGAGAATAGTGGCAATAAACTAACCATCAATTGCTGTCTCTGATGCTTCGCAGACAATGCTCCCACCTAGGCAGGAAAAGCTAGAAGTCCTCCATTTCAACGAAGCAGATAATCTCTTTGAAGGATACTGGATCTTTAACCCTGTGATGATTGAGACATTCGGTAACACCGTTGGCGTCAACCGGAAAGCGACTCGAATTTTAGGAGAAGAAAAGGCGAACGAGTCGACAATGGTAGCCATCGCAGATGATGGCGAAATCGGGCTGAGAGAGCAGGACGAAGATGCCTATTTGGCTATTCCTATCCTATGCCTATCAAGTCTGAAAATTGACACAACTGGGTGGCTTTTTTTGTTCTTTCTGTCTGGTTTAAACTTTAATTTAATAAGACAATTCGAAAAAAAAGAAGAAATAATTAAATTAATTTGAGAAGTATAAATTTTTAAAAATAATTTACAATATTCAAAATGGACTAAAATTAATTTACAATTTTTTATTATTTTGTATCTCTTATTATAAAGTCTGCACTTTTTGTAACTGTTTTTTTGGTATAATTGGTTCATACCTTATTCTAAAGAGAGTTTAACTTATTTAATTAGTTTTATGCATATAAAACAATTATTAATTCAATTAAAACTGAATACAACTTCCTACGCCCTCTTTTTTCTCTCACATCTTTCCTTTAGCTTTTCCTTTTTTTTTCCATCGGTCTTCGTCAATTCACAGTTTATTTTCAATTTTATTTTTTTTACAATTTTCTTTCTCACTTCCGCGTGTATGTATGAATAGGGGCGACAATTTTTAACACAATATAAAATAAAAGGGTTAATATTAAGTATAAGCAACTTTCGTGTCATAAACAAGTTAACACGTTTAACACAAAATTAAAATATGTCAAATACTGGTTGGCAACAGGTTAACACGTTTATTTAAAATAATTAAAAAAATAAATATGATATGAAGTTATAATTGCCTTAAGTCTTGAATTTTTATTTTTTAATTGTTTTTCTAAATGTATTTTATTAAATATATATGTTATTGCAATGAATAAATAACATTATTATTCAATAAAAAATGAATGACATTGTATGTTTCTAATTTAAAATTTTAATGTGCATACTTAACATACTTAACGGTTAAACGGGTCGACATTAATAATAATAAAAAAGTTAGTGTTAAGTATTTTGATGCGATTAATTAAATAGGTAAGTTAGTATGACCTATTTAGAGTAATACATATAAATTAACCTGACACGAATTCGCGTAAGGTAATATAATTGTCATCCCTATGCAGGCATGAATGCTAGTTTTCACTAATGATTTATCAAAAAAAAAATTATAAATACGAGGCTCGGCTCCGTGAAAATTGATTCTTATAGAAATATTAAATAAAATAAATTAAAGAGGCATCCCTTCGCATAAACTAAACGCAACTAAAACATGGCGGAGTGAAAAAATAGCCTACCCTGTACCATGCTCTCTACTACCAATAGTAGCGCTAGGGCCTTGGCCTTGAGCTTCAAATTCTCACAAATACATGGTCTACATCATCTATTATACCCTACCTTCTCTACTAAAACCCACATGGACTTGCCGCCCAAAACCCTCTTCTCTTCTGCTGTTTCCTCTTCTTCTCTCTCCTCTCCTCCAATAGAATCTTACAGCGCTGAGGCCACTATCGGCCTCCAAGAATGGCAAGCATGGGGCACAACGTCTCCTGTACCCACCATGGTTGCTGAAATTGTTGAGGATTTGAAAGGTTTAGAGAGGGAGACTAATGCTCAGATGAGCTTTGGAGGCAATGGTGGCAAAATCCAGGTAATTAGACTGAATGCAAATAGTGCTGGTGATTATTGCGTCTATATATTTCTGTATTATGGGTCTCCATATCTGTTTGTTTTAGGTTTCAATTCTGTTTGTGATCTTTACTTCTATTTTTACTGTTAGGAAAATGTGAAAATTAAAGTTCTAAATTTCTTGATTTTAAATGATCCGAGCAAGAATGGAAGCAAGTTGAAAATTTTCCCTTCATATTGTGTCATCAGCAGAGGAAAAGCTGTTAATAGGAATAACCACAAACAAATCAATAAAGAGGGTATGACATTAGGCGGATGCCCTGGTACCCTGAGTTTGTTAAAGGGATATGTAGAATTGAATAGTGCTCATACACAAATAATTTGTTAATTTACTTCTGTTGCAATTGTATATTCCATTTCATAATCCCATACAAAGCATGAGCCTGCTTGTTGGTTCGTTTATGTAATTTGTTGCGATGGTATTAAGACTTGTCTGTTTACTAGTTAGTTTCTGTAATTTTTTGGACCATATGTGTGCTATTAAGACTTTTTGGTTAAAAATTACAACTTGTGAATGGACTTAGATTGTTCCATAACTCGATCTAGTTGAGTAGGACTAAAAAAAATGGCTGGTTGTCTCTTTATATATTTATATAGATATGGTTTACTCATCAAAATAAAAGGTTTTTTCTTTCAAGTGCTTTTCTAACTGAGATTTTTGAAGTATTTGCTTGCTATAGTGCCCACAATTTACATCAAATAGATTTCCCTAGTTCCTCTCTTACTTGTAATTTGTACTTTATATCTTCCTATATGCTGATCTTCAGGGAGAGTTAAAGATGAAAGAGGACAAAAAACACAGAGCAAAATATCAATCCTTAAGTGATTCTGAGCAAAAAATTCAATTCTTCTCAGCTCGACAAATAGCGTGTCGCTTACTTGGAAGCAGGGGTTACCTTTGTCAAAAGGTATGCAGTTTGCTTGCTCAGAAGACTATTTACTTTTAACGAGATTTTTTAGTATCTCTTTATAACTCATCAAAAAGCTTAGGGGAAATAGTTAGCTATAGGTGGAGCAAATTAGTAGAGCCTGTCTTTGTTTGGTATCACATTCAGAATTGCTTTCCCATACACAAATTTTGTTTTTATGTAGTGCTGGCTTCCTCTGGAAGATTGTATGTGTTCAAGAATCAGGCACTTCTCTCTCTGGCAGGGGATACGGTTCTGGGTTTATATGCATCCAAAGGTATGAAGGTCTTTATTTATTCCATGCAGTAGTTCTCCTGAGCCATGTAATATCTTATGAAGAGCAACTAAGTTTTATGCATTTGCAGGATTTCCTACGGCAAAATAACACAGGGAAGTTGTTATGGCAAGTATTTGGCGTCCAAGCAGCATCTTTATGTGTCTTTGGCATCGTTGAACATGAAGAAATCATGTGGAATGAATTCATGCACGCAGGTTCCTGTTGTTTTGTTATATGATTTTCTTCTGTTTATCTCAGTTAAGGAGATAACAACAGCTGCTGCAAATCACTAATCATGTGTGTGTGTGTCTACACACACATATACATGAAAGATGTATAAATCACCTGAATAAATTTTTTCATCGATATGTAAACCACTTCTCAAGATTCCTTCTCAAGATTCGCTGCATCAGTGCAGCCAAGATCAATGTTGCTGCTTTGTGTTCTGGTTACCATCTTTGTTCTTTGGAGAATTTTTTGAATTTGAAGTAACTCGAGATGCCTGACAATGGAGCAAGGGCTAGTTCATTGTTAACAAATGTGCATAAATATCAAGACTATCTGAAATTGTGTAGTTACTTGGGATTTTTCCATGATAAAATATTAATTTTGGTTGATATGAAATTATGAATTTGACAAGTCGAGCTATTCCTTTGTCCTTAGCAGACTGTTTTTTTGCAATTGTTAGCCTTGCTCCTGAGTTGAGTTGATGCCTTGATGGTTTTTGTTTGGAACCATTCTTTGAATTATCAGACTTAACAGCATTCACCTGATTTATGTTGTGTTAGTAGTTGAGCGAGTAAAATGGTAGCCTTCTGATTGAGATCTACGCTATTTTCAGGGAAGAGCAAGGTCTGGTGCCTTTATCCTAATAAGAACGCAGCAACAAATTCCATTCAGGATATCTTCAGTCAAGATTCTTCGATAGGTTCAGAATTCCCACCTAAGATGGTATGGCTTTATGTCATTAATAAATGCTGAGAGTATCTATCTGCAAATTTGTCAATTGCTGCAAACTTTCTTTTTCATTTGGAAATATATTGAATTTGAACACTTGCATATTTGTTTAAAGGAAAAGAATCTAAAACAAAATCCAGAAAGCCCTCAACAAACATGAATATCTGAACTCATTAATATGCTTATTAAAATCAGGCTGTCATACTTTCATGATAAGAAAATGTGAATTGCTCTTATATGCTATTTTCTTGTCTGTTCAGCTTCGTGTTATATTATTATTATTATTTCTTTCAAGCCATCTTGCAAGGTAATAACTTGATGTTCATTATACTTGCACAGACAAATCAAGATGAAATTATGCACTTCATTTTGATTGATGGTACTTGGAGCAATTCTGCTGCAATGTTCAGGCGTTTGAAGGTAGTAAATTCATTGCTTAGTAGTCTTATTCATTCAGCATAGTTCACTTTAAACAGATAAATACTCCAGTTTCTAAAGATGTGTTACGTGATCTGGACAATAGATAGGCCGCATATTTTTTATGGTGACCACTGACCTCTTGGTGCCTGGATCATCATTCATCGACGCTGAACCTCGTTGATGTTTTACACAATAGTGCCAGTGTTCATGTATATATGCAGAACCTTACCTTTGCTCAAAATATATCACTATTATGGCATGGTAATAATTAAGATGAAATGCCAGAGTTTTGCACAGGCAGTTCTAAGGAACTTAAATCTATTATGGTTTCAATTTCTAATGCTTGTTTTTCTCGGTCTTATCCTTCAATTTCTGTTTATTTATATTTTAATATTTAGTTATTTCATGATAAAACTATACTTATATTCAATTCTATTAGATTCACAACGGCTTTTATCCCAAACTAGTGTTTTGCAATTCTGAGGTTTTTGTGGAAAATCCTTTCAATTGACATTAGGATGCGTTGAAATTTCTCTGCTTAATGTTTTCAGGTATGTTGTGATAATATTCAATTGCCAATTTGTTTTATGTTCAGGAAAGAGCAAACTTGGTCTGGGGAGAGGACATCCCTTGCATCTCTCTCACCATGGGTGCATCTGCAATGCATAAACTCCGGTAAGACATTTCTCTGAGGCTCATCCTTGAATATTCTATTCTTTTTAACTAATCTTTTAAAGAAAATCTTCAGTATGATGGTGGGGTGACAAAAAGGCAAAGTGAAAGAACATGTTTATAAAATTGGATTTCATTGTTTTGCCTCTTTTACTCCTGTTCAAAATATATATAAGATCACTTGCTTTGGAACGGAATTAGCAGTTTGTTTTCTCCCAATTTTCACAATAATCAACTAGGGAAATGAATTTCAGTTTCATTTTTGTGAACCAGATGGATATTATTCACTTCTCAATCATTGTTTTCATTAGCCTTGCTCTTCAACTTGATCTTAATTTTCAATATATATATATATATATTTTTTAATAAAAAAAATGTTTTGATGGCAGTCCTCAACCATCATGGGATCGAACCTGTACAGCAGCCGCAGCTGTTGGCCTCCTCTTAGAGCTGCAAAGTGTTCCAGAGCATAGAGCATTTGGATTGGATGAACAGGCTGAAGCAGTTGAGGATGGTCTAGGGATTTTGTTGGAAGCACTTACAGCTCGACGGCTTCGCATGGGCAGGTCCATAACTCGTAAAGTAAGACACAACCGCGATATCTGTTAACAAGGCAATAAACATCAATGATATTACACAACTGATAGAAGAGGGGGGGGGGGGGGTGGTGTAAGTATCTACCATCATTCTAACGGCCACAGAATATTGCTTTTAGTTCGTAACATTGCAAGTACTGAAAGGATAAATAACAATTACTTGGTAGTATTCGTTGATGTTCCTATGCCCTAATATGTGTGACACTTTTTATTTTATTATTATTATTATTATTATTTTTTAAATCAGTGGATTATTCTTTCCTTAGTTTTCTTTTCCTTTGGGGTGTTGATACGAAGTCAGTGTAATCGGTTAAAAAAACTGGTTAAAAAAACTGTCACAAAAACATAAAAAATAAAAAAAGGTTTCTTTAAGATACTTGCAACAAAATTCAAGGCATAGTCAATTATCAAAAATAAAAATTCAAGGCATAGTCAAGTCCAGGAAGTTCCAATGCAACGGTGAAAAGGAAATGAGAGTATGAAATTCTGCACCAAGTAATTTTTTTAAGAGAGTATATTCTAGGCATGCCTTAGATTTTCGTTGAAGTTATATTAATATTGGAGACAAACTCAATATTAAAATAATATTATGGGGTGGAAAGATCTCATGTCATGTGAATCTATAAAATCGAAAACTCACAAAGAAAAAGAATGCACAAGTGAATCTATAAAATCCAAAACTCACAAAGAAAATTAATTCTATTATATATACTTAGTAGAAACATTGTCTTTTTTATATTTAAATTCTTCTTCTTTTTTTTTTTTTAAGTGAAACTCGCTGCTGATTGATTTTTATATTGTTATTTCTGTAATTCTATATTTATTATTATTGACTAAACTGAATTTGCTATGACCCAAAAGATTAGGTGGTTTACTCACAATATTCAAATGGATATGACCAAAATACTTAGTAGTATGAATAAAACGTATATATAATTCTCACCAACATAACATATTGGATTTCTATTAAGTTTTGGATTTTTATTATTTAAATTACTAAATTTATTTCATTCGGCCCCATTACGCTCCAAATTTTCCTAGTCACAATTAGACATGCTTTTTCTTTTCTTTTCTTTTTATCAGACTATACTCAATATGCAAGTTTAATCCTTTTACAATCTTTTGTAATTCTATTTATGGTTGAAATATTGAAGTAAACTAAATATAGTTTTGACTAAAATTAGGTGGTGGACCAATTAAACCAAATCAATATAAACCTGTCAATTTAGAAATGAGAGTAAATAGGGTATTTTAAGAAATTTGTTTAACAACTAACAAACAGAGTATCCAACAACGTCCATATATTCTTCCCACCATTATTTTTCCGCGTCTCCCTCGCTTAAACTGAGAGAGGAAAGGCTTAACCAAATCATATTACGCTTAAACTGAGAGAGGGAAGGCTTAACCAAATCATATTGATTGAGCTGAGCGTTTAAAAAAAAGAAGAAGACGAAGGAGAAGGAGAAGAAGAAGAGAAGACATATACAATGGCGTCACCTCGATTCCTGCATTTGCTTCTCTTCTTCCTTCTGGCTAGCTTGGCCTCTTCAACCACCCTTTCAAGTAATTCTTTTCATTTTTACTTACTTAATTTCAACATTTTAAATTATAACTCAAACCATATTTTTAATTTAATTCCATCAAGTTGAAATTTTGACGTTCAATTCTAATTCCAAAGTTAGCATAATAGGATGGGCTTACTTTTAATCTATCAATCTATTAATACTATTATATATATATATATATAGTTGTAACTTGTAATTGAATTGTATACTCCGACTTAATATCAGCCTTGCTTTTTTAATTTTATTAATTATGCAGATGAAATATTTGAAGCTCGAGTGCTTCCGGGTCGTACCCTTCTCCAGCAAAAATCAAGTTAGTCTTCCTCTTTTTCTGAGTTCCTCTGTTTGTTTCTGGAGAAAATGATTGGAAAGATATACAAGTATACGACATTCGGAAATTTGTATCCGGATGAATTTTTTTTCCGGATGAATTTTTTTTCCAGGTGCTGATATGTGTGTGTGTATATATATATATATATATATATATATATATATATATATATATATACACACACACACACACGGTTTAATACAATTGTTGCCTTTTGGGAGACCCTTCAAATTTTTGGAAGCTAAACAAGAAAAAAGTTGCGTTTGTCCACTAAAAAAAGTTCCGTTTGCAAAATCTATGAGTTTGAAAGATACAATTCTTTGCCATGTTTATATCTAAATTTATTATTCAATACTCTTTTCATTTTAAAATTAGATATATATTTTTCCTTTCTACTGAAATTATAAAAGTGATATAAAGTTCATAATAATTTTATTATAGAGTAATTGAATATTATCATGTCAATAATATTATATTTTTAACATTAATTATATATATATATATATATGGGTAATGATCCATAGCATGTATTTGCTATGGATCAAAAATGGGCAAATAGTATCCTAAGCGTCCATTGAGAAGGGGATTAAAATTTAGGGGACGCGTCCGCTAGAATTTCTAGCGTACAGAATTAAAAAAAAAATTGGCCGAAATGCCCCCATTTCTTCATATCTCACAGATTGCTACTAAAACCTTAACCCTATCAAGAAGCAAGTTCATTGAGGTCTAGGGTTTAGTGATGAATCCGAAAAAGGAGCTCTCTTCTTCTTCTTCTAATTGCTCCTCTTTTTCCACCATAACTAATCAAGCAGAGAAAACCCATCAAACCCTCCAGTAAATTATCTGAAATTCACAATCAAACTTGATAATTCAAAGCCCTCTGTTCTTGTTCCTAGTGAGGAATGCAATGAATCAAGAAAAAGAAAGGAACCCGAAAAGGAAGAAATCAATGTGGGGTTGAGTTTGTATGATCAATCTTGGTTTAGTGTTGAGAAAAATACCCAAAACAAGAAAAACAAGATTCTTGATCCTACTGCTTACATTGGTCCGAAGAAATCCCTGAAGATATTAGAGTGGCCAAAAAGCTGAGGAGTTTCAGAGTTTATAGCCATGAAGAAGACGAGGAAAAGATTATGGGCGTTTCAAGCAGAAGAACATCATAGATGTTTGGAATCATGTTGGGTATACGGATGATGTTTCGAAAATCAGGACCACAGATGGGGTTGGTGTTAAGGTATTGGACTATGATAGGGAAAAGGAGTATTGAGTTGACATTGAAGAATCTGCGTTCGAGTGGTAACTATGTTTTTGGTCACAACTGGAACTCCAATTTTGTTAAGCAGAGGAGGCTCAAGAGGGGCGATGAGATTGGGCTGTATTGGAGCAATATGCATTGGAGATTAGTTCTCTCTGTTTTTGCTCGCGCTCCTGTCCCTTAGATTTGTTTGAGAGGTGTTATAGAAACTTTTGGCCTTGACTTGGTGTTATGGGGCATATTCGTCCGGGATTTTTTCTAATCCAGTCCGCTAGAAGTTCTAGTGGACGACCTGGACTCTTTTTTAATCCTAACCCTTGATTTTTGTAATAGATGGTAAAGATGCTATTTGTTAATTTTTGATCCATAGCAAATACATGCTATGGATCATTGCCCTATATATATATATACACACACACTTAAAAATATATAGTTATTATTAAGAGTAGTCATTTTATAAATGTAAATTTTTAGTTGATAAGTGATATCACGATAATATGATGGTACATTTGAGAAAAACGTGTATGGTATGGGAATCAATTTGATGTTTTGGTAGTAATGAAATAATAATGTGAATGTTAATGTTAATAATAATGAGTTTTGGTTGCAGGTTGTAGCATAGACTTTGAGAGTCAGAACTATACAATCATGACGAGCCAGTGTAAAGGACCCAATTACCAACCCGAACCTTGTTGCAATGCTTTATTGGAATTAGCATGCCCCTTTTCCGAAGAATTGAATGACATGAAAAATGATTGTGCCACTACCTTTTTTAGTTACATTAATCTTTACGGAAAATATCCACCTGGACTCTTCGCTAATATGTGCCACGGACGTAAGGACGGTCTGGATTGCTCACATATTTCCCCTAAACCCCCTCACTCCTCCGATGCTCCCCACCCACCAAAATCCCCAATCCCAATGCTCACACCTTTCTTCCTCACTCTATTATTCATTCAACATCTTCTCATTCTCAATTAACAATAAATACATATACATATATATATATATATATATGTCTTTTTCTTTTCTTTTCCATTTTTTCTTGTAATTCTGCTTTGAATACCTTCTCATCTCTTTGTACTGGGGTTGCTTTATACATACTCGAACCGAGTCTAATTAACTATTTATCTTACATGCATGTCTATACATCTTCCATCATATATTAACTAACCATACATTTTTGTTGAGATTAGCTAGTTCCCTTGAATGTAATGCACCTCTTAGTTAATGAAGAAAAGGTACTTTTTTAATTATTGATAACAATTTAAAATGATTGTACAGTATATTTAAATATGTCATCTTAATCATGTATCACACTACTAAACTAACAACTTCTTATTTTAGGGATAAACATTAAACAAACATATATTCTTAATATCTGTATATTTTACAAACAAGACACTTTTTGTGTAATAGATTTAGAATAGTGAATTAAAAGTATTGACCTAATACAAATAATTCGATCCCATCTAGTTATATTTTATGAGCAGACATAAGCTTAGCTACGTACCCCCCGGCACTTTTGTGTTAAAAATGGTAGTAAATATTTGGTTTGGTTTGGTATGATGGAAGTGAGAGGAAAATTATGAAGGATGGATGCTCTTTTCATTGTTTGGCATGGTAGAGGAAAGGAATGGTGGATCAGGATGGAAGCTCAATTTACATATTATTACCTCTATCTCCGTAAATTTTAAGAATACATATATTTTTGTTTCATATATACTCATAAATTAATTACTAGTATTTACTGTAGTAATGATGACATGATATTGAAATTGTGATAATAAATTTGAAATACATATATTTAATATTATCAATTTATCAATAGCAAATGGCTTTAAAAAAAAAATAAGTGAACAAATTGTATATAAGACTATTTTTGTGAGATGGATTTATAAACAATGAAAAAAAATGTGTTCATCCCTATATATTATTCTATCCAATATCCAATACTCTCACATTTTAGTGTTACTGACTTATATCTCCGCTACTCGTACTTGTCCACTTATTTCTCTCTAAATATTTCTCTTGTTATTATTTTAAATTTCTCTTATTAATTATTAATACTTTTTAAAAAAACACACGTCAATGTGTGCCCAACAAACCAATAATGAGTAATAATGCATTTTAAGTAAAACTTCAATTCTGAGGCAATAAAAACGAGGGAGTAGTAGGTGACTCTGTAGTGCTAGAATTCAACTCGTGGGGAGGTGGCCAATATTCTGCTCATATTCACACGAGGCCCCACAATGAGCACGATTGTATGCCTAAATATTTCTATTTATTGCATTAATTTTGATTTATATTAACATTACTCCTTCGTCCCGTAAAGGGCAAAAAAGAGAGAATAATTTGTTAATTTTTAAATAAAAGAATCTTGTTTCTTTTAATGATAAAATAAATGACATAATAGTCCTGAATTTATCACTACAATTTCATAATGATGTCGTAACTGTTAAACTGTAGAATAAATAAATTTAAACATAAATTGCAAAAAAAAATCACCTTAAATTTTGCAAGTAGTAGTTTTATAAAACAAATGGAGTTGGCCTTTTAGTGCTAGAATTTTCATTTGGTGCAATGCAGATTTGTATTAGGTGCAATAAGCTTTTGGATTTGCACTAGCTCTGGAAATAGCTTAACGTTTTTTTTAAAAAAAATAAATTTTAAAATTAGGAATCCCACGGATGATAATAATAGACCAAAGGAGTGTTTTTTTATGGGGACTTAGTATGTACGAGAAAGAAATAGATTTTAAATCATGTTCTGGATTAAGATAAATTTATATTGAATTATAATTGTGAAGCTTGTTAATATATAAAATTGATAAGAATTATAAGAAAATTCCACTTATTCATGTAATTCACAATTAAAAAGTCAACGTATAATATTCATAATATATATATATATTTAATTTTTTAAATTTTATAAAATTTTTATTTTATCTCACATAACATAACGGTATATATAACGAGTATATTAATTCACCAAGGATCTCTTAAAAAACAAAAATAGGTTAATTCATAAAAACAACAACAATAATAATAATATAGACTGCTTAGATTGGGAAAATTACAGCAGAAATCGTTTCTCTCTCCCATCTCTCCACCTAATGTACTGATCTAACCCACAAACAAACTATTTCCAAATAAAACAAAAAAACATTGTTCTGTCAACATTAGCAATACGAAAAAAATGGATTAACCTAATTCGACCCCTCTAAAAATCAAATCAAAGATTTTTATCTGTGAGCAGTGACCAGTGTTTCAATAAACCTTAATCCATCAAATCTGGGCGCAAATTTATCCGATGAATTCGCTTTTTGTGTTGAAGAATTCTCACTTGAAACAGCTTCCTGTAATAAATTTATACACAATGTAAACAAAAGATCTGATCTTTGGTTTGGATGTAGAAGAAGATCCAATTTCTCCCTTCCGGAAATCAACCAGGGCAGAATTTAAGAGAGAAAATAAGGAATTAATTATCTACCTGAGCCTGAGGGGAAAACTGAATCTTGGAATTGGAGGTCAAATCCGAATACGAGGAAGCAGTAGATATGGCGGTGGTAGAAGCTGCAGCGACAAAGGCTCTAGACTTCTTGGTCATGCTTATTTTTCCGGCAAGTTGGAGAACTAGGGGAAGAAAAAAAAACCTTTTTTTTATCCTTTTCCTTTTCCTTTTCCTTTTCTGAGGGAAGTGGGAAAGAATTACTAATGAAAGTCTTATATACCACAGGACAGGGGAGGGGAAGGACCACCACCGTGTCAGTCAGTGTTCAAATTATCTACGCGCCAATTAAATGGAAGATAATGTTAAGGTTTTTAAATAGGAAATTATTCTTTTTACAAAAAAAATAAATAATATTTTTATAAAATTTCATCCACATGAAGGAGGTGGATCTCATTTATTATTTATATAAGGAGAACTTTGAAAAAAAATATCATTTTTTTATAAAAATATCAATTCTCATTAAATAAAATATATTTCATCATGTTTTAATATTATTCTTCATAAAAAAAAATATTTAGTTAAAAAGGGAAAAAAATTTATTTAGTATATTTACGTGAGGCATTAAATAGAAACTTACTCCTATACTGGTGGTGTTTGATTGCATCTTAATACATCTTAATAGTCCACCTCTTAATGCATTTTAACAATCCATATCTTTGTATTAAGAGATCCTCTGAATAGTTAAGATACAAATATAAGTCTAAACTATTCAGAGGACCTCTTAATACAAAGATATGAGCTCTTAAAATGTATTAAGAGGTGAGCTGTTAAGATGCATTAAGATGCAATCAAACACCACTATATTATTTGTTTGTTTTAAAATATGTGAAAGTATACTTAAACATCATTTATTTATGGGGTTGAGAGTTGAGAGAGTAGGTATTTTTTTTCGCTATAATTTTCGTTTTTCAAAAGTAGTTGTTGCTCATAGTCATAGACTCATATTTGTGTTTGTAACCAATGTTGACACGCGTATGGACAAGATGACACCACCTGTTTCACAAGTTCAACTGAAGGCCAAGGCTTTGACTGATGCGTGGCTGATTGATACAGCAACATAATAATCTCTGGAAGCTGATGTGCCTATTCACAACTATAATGTACATATGGCTGGCTGGCTGGCTGGCTGGCTCATTATATTTATGGCCATTCTAAACAAATAAAATAGGGTGTCTGTCTGTCTTCTTCTCCGACCATTTTTTCTTGGCCATGGAAAAATATGGTGTTTTCTTCTTGGTATAGGAAAAGAGTTTTAATATATATCTAACTATAAATAATACAAATATTTTTCTAAAAAGTACTAAATTAAAATAAATAAATAAATATGATCTTTTTAGGACTGAGGATGTATAAAATCTGCTACTTCACTCGTGTAAATACAGACGTTATAAGAAGGGGGAAAAAAAGGTATGCATTTACGTACAATTTAGGTTCAACCCAACATAATTTTAATTTACCCTTTAAGAAGAAATGTTGGTGCAAAAAGAGTGCGTACTCTTTAACCTTTATGGAGCAAACGCAGGTAGAAGAAGGGCGTAAGGCAATATCATAGGAGTATCTTAATAGAAAATTATTAATTAATTATTACTATAAATTACTATTTTGATTAACAAAAACTATCTTTCTCAATCATACCAACGTACAGCATGTGAGATGATCTCTCCATTTCAATATAATGGAAAAAATGCATTCTGGCTTTATTCAAAAATAATAATTTAGATACAAATAATTAAATTTCTATAAATTACTAAGAAAATATTACCAATTTATTGTTTCAAAACTTTAATAAATTTATATTAAATTTGAATATTAGACTTTGCATTTCATATCGGCTTCAAAAGATTAAAATATATATCTAATTCATTTTCTTTTGCTGGCCACAGATAATTTTTATTGAAGCAGCAGTTACAGTCAAATTGGCCACAAAGAGATGATCAACCATCTGATACCTACCACTTGCTGCCTGGTATTATTAATATTGTCTGTCTCACCCACTCTTTACATGATCAGTAGTATTAACAATTATTATAAAGAAAAAACACGAGGCAGGCAACAAAATAACCAATAATTTTGTACATACATAATAGTATAAAATATAAGAGATTATATAATTATATATACGCACAATATACAATATATAACCTACAAAGCAAAACTAGTTGCCAGTTTTTTTTTATTAGCATTGCTAAGCTATAGGTCAACATGATAACCACCTAGTTTTCACAAATTATACTCGGACATGAAAATTAAATATGAATGTATTTGAATTTTACTTATTTATATTTTGATCCCAATGAGAATAAAAATACAAATGAATAAAATTCAAATATACTCATCCAATTTTTTCTCTTTTCTTCTTTTTGTGGGCCAGGTTATTATTGGTTGTAAATGAACAACACAGCCTACAAAAGCAAAAGAGACCAGAGGTTGTTTGTACGGTGAAGACCTTTATAAGTTGTCACCGTCCAATTTTCAATGACACAAACAACGGTGGTGGGTGGTGGTGGTGGGGAGGTGACACGTAGGACCCACCCCCTCCCAATTGGCAGTGGGAGAATTTCCCCTGCAACCAAACATTGGGTAGTTTTAGTCATTTCACTCCCTCATGTCCAATTAAAATAAAATGTCAACCGGCCAGAAAATACATCCATAAACTACCTAAAATATTAACAAAAAAGTTGGCCACCAAAAGAAGATTAGGCTAATGTGGTAAATGGAGGATTATACCATCCCATTCAATAATGGAACAAAGGATGTCATTTGTGTGGTATATGATTTCATTATTCTAATTCGCCACACAATTGTCAAAAGAAAATTTGAGATGGTTTGTCCGACCCAAATATTCATTAGAATTTCCCGTAAAAGTGACAGGCTAATACATAAAATTAATATAAATAAAAGATACACTTGTACATACACCACAAAAGGCATTTTGAGTACAAATTCAAATTACAAAACTTCCAGAACACCGGTTCCTACCCACGGAAAATCATTCAAAAGCATGGAAGAAAAAATAAAAATAAAAGGAAAGGAGGAGCAAGGAAGCTGCCACGACACAAAATATAGACAAAATGCATGTCATGTTGAATAAAAGTGGGAAAGAGCAAGGAAGCAATTATATGTGGCATTTTTAATTACAGAGGCTACAAACTGCTGGCACAACTAGAAAATAAATTATATAGCATGCAACACCAACAGTCAAAGCACTTACTATAATCATCATGGGGATTCCGGAATTGGGTGAAGCGGGTTTGTTGTGGATGCTATGCTAGCATATGAATTAGCACAAGATAAGGATGCAAGTACTGCTGGAACATCTTCTAATTTATTATTCTGTAATATCTATAATATTCCTTTAGGTTTTAGGTTGATAGAATATTGGAGCAAATAATCAAACATATAATAAGCTTTTGATTCAAAAGAACAACATGTCACCACAAGTCCTATGTCTATTATCTTGTCTATAGCCTTTTCATCCCCCCTGTGTACCAGTCACTAATAGCAAATCTGACCTAGGTCTCCAATGTGACCTCATACAGCCAGCCTCCAAAGGACCACAAATATTCTAAAATTCATGCATAATCACATGGTTTTTCCAAATTATTTTCCATTTCTAGTTTGATTTTATATTGTGACAAGGAAGTAGTATGTCAATAACAGATAGCAACACCTATCACGAACTCAAAGACAGGAAGAGAGAAAAGGGTAACAAGATAGGGTTGGTTGATATCCTAATATGCACAGAAGTTCCCTTAGGTCAGCAAGACAATAAATGTCAAATAATGAGATAAAATAGAGGAAAAGGGAGAGAGAAGCTTTTCCACCAATGTAGAGTAGACAAGATTTTCCACTCTCATTGTGTACATGGATATTTAGTCTATGTGCATATGGATATTAAAAATACAGAAATTTTTGTATGAAATAAATTGTTGAATTACTTAGAAATTAGAATGACGCAGTCTTTTGTATAATGATGTAGACAGGTAAGGTAACACTGATGTAGAAGTTAGAAACGAAATGATAGAATTGTAGAAGAGATGAGAAATGATTATAACAACCAAATATAGAGGAGAGGAGTAGAAGACAAAAGAAACAATTAAAATAACAGTAGGGAGTCAAGTGCATTAAACCAGAGACCTTTCCGAAAGAAAAACTGCTTAGATGATGATGAAATTACATTGAAGATGTACAGGATCATAAAAAATTGTCATGCAAAGCTAAATTGAAGAAGAAATTTCTTCAGGATTTGTGAATATTGCCTGCCACAAGGGTGAGAGATATTTACATGAAACAAAAGGAACCTAAGTTCCAGAAAATTATTGGTAGAACTTCTGTCCAATGAAACATTAAAGAACTCCGAACAAGATGAGCCTGCCTACAAAAAATTGTCCTCTTCAATAGATGGCTACAATTTGAGCACTAAACCCAACAGCCCAAACCTTCCATTTGACGTCATGCGAGCACCTAACTGCAGTGATACAAACTTAAACATATACATGCATTGTATTTTTCTAATTTTGGAAATTTGATATCTGGTCTGGGTGAACTAAGTACGTCTTCTGCATAAAGGCAGAAATTTTGAGCGCACAAAATAGTATCTTTGCCTCCCAGCTTTATGTTAACAATGATATAAAACGGAGTGAATAGACATTTAAAAAAGGTCAACTAGATATAAACTGTAACAGAGAGCCTTTTATATGTATTCAAACCATGAAAGACTTACAGAGGAATAACTATAAAGCAAGGAGATATTTGACTCTCCGACTCTCTGTGGCAAAAGACATTAATGAGCTAATTATTGAAGTTATTAGATTTCCCTAATATTCAACAGTATATACATGATTAAACTGAAAATTTTAATCTTGTTTCCACTGTTAGGGTACTAGTTCTGAGTTAAGAGCGAGCTTAAAAGGTTTGTGTTACGGGTTATGTAATTGTGGTAAAGTGTGATTGGGGGAAGTCTTCTTGTGAAATTTAAAGCATCTAAATTCTCTACTTAAACTAGGATAGAAGAACTACTTCCCGTCAAGTTTGCCAGGCTGCCAAATGTCCCTGGTTCCATGCTCTGTCTCTCCCTCTCACTCACTTTCTCAAACACACATACATTTCTCTATTAAAACTTGGATAGAAAAACAAGTACCCATCAAGTTTGCCACGCTGCCAAATATCCCTTTCTTCCACTCTCTCTCTCTCTCCTCTCTCTCTCACACACACACACAAAATAAATAAATAAATAAAAAACAAAAAAACATATATGTAGTGGCATTGACCTGTGATGAAGCCTAGGAGATTAAAAGGTAGAGAAAGAACTGATGGAAGCTTAGCAGGGATAGAAAGTGTGGGTGAAACCCACCTCCTTGGACTGCTCTGAATTCATTCATTACGGTCCCAAAAGATTACAAGAAAGCATTTCATAGTCTTAGAACTTTCCAGAATCAGACTAATAAATGATGAAATTGAAACTAAACTTTGACCAATGACTAGTGACCACATTAAATACTGCCTTCACATAGGAAATGAATCTTGGCTGTTCTAAATATTCAGACTAACTTCAAGTACTAAAAGACTCATTGATCATTAGAGACTCGAAACTATGACATAATAAGATAACTAAAAGCTAAAATAACGGCAAGGGAAAAAGCCAACAGAGTTAAAAAGGACTTTATTTTTTTCATTTTCTATAATTAATGCTTCAAAAGTTCTGTTAAAGTGGTGTAGCATAAAAATCAACCTTTTCAACTCTAAATTGTTCCCTTACAAAGGGCAAAACCTATATTCTATAATGCGCAGAATGTTGGCGTTTGACATCATTAAGATTATGTACATGTTGCTGCAATTTCACAAGTGCTAACCAGCAATTTCTGTAACAACTGATTCTCAAAATACATGTTGAAATATATCTTAGTCACACTTTATGACTACAGTTTTCCAAACTATTAACCCTTGTGTTGCTTGTTGTGTCTGACATTGTCTAAAGTTTAAACAAGATAGAAATGTAGCAAAATTTTCATTTAAAGTAATCATTCACAACATGTGAAGGTTACATCACACCATCCCTGTATAATGGCAGTGAAATATTATAAACTCCATAAATATAGAGTAGCAGACATTAAAGTACACTTGAAGTGTACCTTTATATGATCATGATTTAATGGCACCAATAAAACCACTACTGAGAAGCCTCTCCACATACTTGCCAAGTATATCCACCTCCAAATTCACCTTCTGCCCAACTTTCTTCAATGGTATCACCACATTCCGCTGAGTATACTCCACCAACATAAAATTGAAACACTCTTCTTCATCAAACACCTTCACCACAGTTAAACTAGTCCCATCCACTGCAATAAACCCTTTCGGCACAATATATTTCAACACCTCCGGTGCAGTCTTAACCTTAATCCATAATGAATCTCCTTCCACCTCTGTCTCCACAATCTCACCAGTCCCATCCACGTGTCCCTGCACAAAATGCCCGCCCATTCGAGTCGAGGGTTTCACTGCTCTCTCCAAATTAACCAATGAACCTGGCTCCAGTTCAACCAAAGAGGTTTTTCTTAAAGTCTCAGGAGCTAATCCCACTTTGAATTCGGATAATTGGGTATCGAATTCCGTGACAGTCAAGCATGTACCATTAACAGCAATGCTGTCACCGAGGTTTACATCTTCAAGAACAGTTTTTGCCAAGATTTTCATGTCAAATCCGCCGTCTTTCTGGGAAACCCCTATTTGTCTGATTTCACCCATTTCTTCGACGATTCCGGTGAAAAGAGAACGGATTCCATTGTGATGAAGTTTCTCGAATTGGGGTTTGGGTTTGTGGGTTTTGAAGAGACGAGATATAGGGGGAGGTTTGAGGCGGAGGTTGAATTTGAACTGGGTTTCTGCAGAAGTAGTGTTGAGGAGGTTGAAGTTTGAAGGTTTAGGAAGAGAGGGTTTTAGGGTTTTGGAGAGTGTGGTGAGGAAAATAGAAACGGACATTTTCTTTGGTTGGTCTGTGAGAAAGTTTCAGATCGGGAAAATATTTTCGTTGCTAAAAATTGGAAAGTTAAAATGTACTACTTCTGATTGCATGCTGTCCAACTTTTTATTAAATCTACATATTCTATTAACATGGCAATAATTATAATTAGGCACAAGGGCAACTAATTTATTTTAGACAAATTTATCCTTTATCAACAGTGGGCCTTGATTTTCAGTTTTCACTCATTTTATACGAAAGAAGAAACAGGAGAACTAATTTGAGTCTGCAAAAGGTTAAGAGGAGGGTAAGTTTCAACCATTAAATACGGTGAACAAATTTGTCTATAAAAAAAATAATTTAGCCCGCTTAATATTAGTCGCCCCTCTAAAGATTATTACTCCTTCAATTTCAAATTTAAAAATATATTTTTATTTCTATTTATTTTAAAATGAAAATTGCACTTTTTTTATTGGTTTCAAATTCTAATATACCTCTATAATTTTGAACTATAAAATGAGATAAACTTTCTAACGAGCTATAATTTTAAATAGATTGAGTTAAAAGAAGATTTTTTTCTCATTTTCCTTCAGCAAAGCTGGTGCTAACAATAAAATTCTTAATTAATAATTACAACACGAAGATACAAATTTAGGTGCGTGTTGTAGGATTTTTTGTTCTTTCAACCTTTCTTGTTTGTTGGAGATACTTAAGATGAATGTCCTTGGGTATGGGATGATGAGTAACATCACATAAATTCATTACTACCAATTTGAACCGAGTTCTCTTTGCCTAGCTTTCACCAAAATCATTAATGCAAGTGTCTCCAAGATATTTGACATGATGAACTGCTGGTAATTTCATTCATCAACCTTCAATCAGATTATAAAACTTTTGAAGGCACCATCATGATTCATGAATAATAAGATGGTGTTTAAGAATCATGCAATAGGATATTCAGAAGCCACAAAGCAATGGAATGCTATGCTATGCTATGCAAGTGTATCAGGAACCTTTCTTCTTCTGCTCTTTGGATGCCTTTATTTCCTTTGTGAGCATCCTTGGGGAGATGGCCATGGCCATCAGCTCTTGCATCAGAAGTTTACAGGCATAAGGTATGTACACCTGTTAAGGATAAGCAATAAAGTTAAATATAGAACCAGAAAATTAATGAAAACCTCAACACAAGATTATGTTGTGTTTATTTCACCTGAACAATGTCAGTTTTATTCTTGCAAGCTCTACACTCGTAGGAATTTTTTTTGAGATTGGCAATTGCAACAATTCCACAAGACTCGCAGACATGAACCCGGTATGCATCACTCTGGTCAAACAACCTCTCTTTGAGAAAATGTGCAGCTCCATGAGCTATCATGCAGTCTCGTTCCATTTCTCCAAATCGCAGTCCTCCATCACGAGATCGCCCTTCAGCAGGCTGCCTAGTAAGAATCTGCACTGGACCCCTCCCACGAGAATGGATCTTGTCGTCCACCATGTGTTTCAACCTCTGGTAGTAAGTTGGGCCCAAGAATATCATAGCAGTCATCCGTCGACCTGTATGACCGTTGTACATTGTCTCAAAACCGCGCATTTGATAACCACATTTGTGAAGGGCTCTGCTGACATTATCCACCTGAAAAAGTATGACATGTTTGTCATAGTTGAATATGATTTACCAAATGAAAATTTTCATGTCAATTAGTATATGCTCAGGCTGCCAGCACGTGTTCATATAATTTTCCAAATTTTCATATAGGTTTTGAGTCATCATCTTCATCATATGAATGACGGCTAGTTATTTTGTAAATACATAAAACAAGAATAGTGATTTTTTTTATAGATCTGCAAACATATTTGGGCATAGTTTCTTTAGAACTTCCCTGTGATAAATATGGTATGTATTGAAGAGGCATGCCTAGTCAGTAGTCACAGGTTAATGTTCTTTTTTCCCCCCACAACATAAAGTGAAAATCTCAAGGAATTTACGGTGACATCGGTGAAAGGAGTAGCATCTCCTTCCTTTCCCATGTGAGCAGCAACCTTCCCCATGATGCACTCAATAAGCTGACCAATTGTCATCCGAGAAGGAATGGCATGTGGGTTCACAATAATGTCTGGAGCTACACCTTCAATTGTCCACGGCATATCTTCTTGTGTATAAGTCATTCCAACTGTTCCCTTCTGTCCATGCCTACTGCTGAATTTGTCTCCAATTTGAGGTATACGAACAGACCTCATCCTTAATTTGACAAATCTCAACCCATCTGCATTTGTGGTCAACAGAACCTACCAAAAGAAAATAAAGGATGTATATATATCAAACATACAAGATCACAACACTTATCTGAATCTTTAATAACTGCATAAAGCAATAAAACCAGAAAAAAAACAAAAAGAATTTAAAGCTCCACTGCAAAACAAGCTGCAGCCAAATAAGATCTATTGTACCTGATCAACAATTCCACTTTCACTGTGGCGTAAACTTGTGCTATGGTCCTTGCGTGTGTACCTCGAATTTGCTCCTTGAGCATCATCCTGGGCAATAGGTGTAGTCTTTCCAATAATGACATCATCACCCGAGACCCTTGTGCCCTGACATATATACACATTGTTTCTTGAGAACAATCTAGAAGTCTTGAAGGGTGTAGACTAATAATATTACTCAACTACTTACAGGAGGTGCAAGGCCATCATCATCCAATTTATCATAACATCCATGCCGCATTCCCTGAAAACAGAAGCAAATTTTACCCCCATTCCACTGAGAAAGAAAAGATATTTTAAATGAAGCACTAATTACCATGGTATGATCCCGATTAGGACGTCCAAAATCTTCTTTCACAAGTGTTCCCATCTTCTTCTCTTCATCCCTATGATATGAAACAATATTAATCTGAGACACGATCACATGGGGGAGCAGAAACAGCTTCAGAATATGATGGATTAATTTATATCAGCCCATATCACCTATATGAGCGGAAAAATAGTGATCGGAAGAATCCACGGTCAATCGAAGATTGGTTCATGATTATAGAATCTTCTTGGTTATATCCAGAATAGCAGGCAATGGCAACAATAGCATTCTTTCATGAAACAAAGGGCAAAGAAACCTGATCACTAGTTAAAGGCAAACACATAAACAAGAGTACCAGCTAGCAGTAACCAAACGCTTACAATGCCAGCTGGAAGTTGCCTAAAATGCAAATGCTCCATTGCTCGTGTAGTAACTAAAGGCTTCTGAGGATAGTAGAGAACATAGGCGAGTGTGTCCTGTTTTGAAGCCAAAAAAAAAAAAAGTGAAAGTGCCAGTGTAAGACAATGAATGGCAAAATAGAATGCAAAATTATATACAAAGAAGAAACTGTTCACACCATTCGTGTCTGGTAATTAGTGACATATATTCCCATGGCTTGTTTTCCCATTGCTGATTGATAGGTATTACGAGGGGACTGCGTTGTTTCACCACGGTTGTCACTGGAATCAGATATACAAATATATATGGGTTCAAGTCTGCAGAGATCTCAAGCAACAGTACAAACTAACCTGATTATGGTCAGGGAACGGTATGATAGAAGCACAAACACCTAATATTAGTGATGGATGGATTTCACAGTGGGTGTAAGTTTCAGAATAAGCCCCATCTGGGTTAACCCTTGAATTTACAAGATCCTGTCAAGTGAAATCACAAGGTATTAAAATTCATAGGCAGGATCAACTCCTCAATCCTCGATAACAACATGGGTCTATAAAGCTCACTTCAAAGCAAGTAAATTAAGAAGTACACTGAATGCTTACATTTATTGTCATGGAAATCATTGTAGTCTCCTCTTCTTCTGTGTCAACAAACTCAATAAATCCTTTTGCCACAAGGTCATGCCAGCCACATTCCTCAGGGGTTTCCTGAGAAAAGAATCAACAAGGCTAGTAGTACAAGAGACGCAAGATCATTGCAAATCTTATACAGAGTACATACCCTTTGCTGCAATGCCAGGATATCACGCTTCTTAATAAGCAGTTTTTGTTTATCAACAATAAACAATGGCCTACTACAGCGGCCACAATCTGTGTAAAGTCGAAGTTCTTTCAAGCGAATGTCACGAATAACTCCAACTTCTGTGTTAACATCAACCTGTAAAGGGAATTTTATAATTATCCCCCAAATCCTTAAAAATGGCCAACGTACAAACTAACGAAGGTGAAAATTATAATAGAATTAGCAATATTGTTAAAAGCCTTATTATGTGCGATACAAAACACAAGTAGAGAATTCACATGATAATTCTTGAAAACACTATTATCACTTTTCGAAACTCTAAAACTGGAGTCGAAAATATATTAGATGGCACTAAACTATATGTAACAAATAATTTTAAATAAAGAGATTAACAACGGGGTTATCAGACCTGTCTCCTCAGTTGTCTCAGAGTCCTCACCAATAGCTCAGGATTGCGATGAATACCAACCCAGCAACCATTTACAAAAATTTTGGTAGCTTGAGGTATAACTGCAGGAGATATTTCCTACAAGTTGAGAGGCATTCATGTCACAATTCTAGTTTAGAAGCTCGAATACTTCCAAGTTCAGCTGGACAGATTCCAGTCTTTCATAAACTAAATACCTCAAAATTTTCTGTACTCCATTCCTCTAAAAACTCCAGAATGGGATTTGCTGCGGAGCCAACTGTTATGTACACCATTAATGCAAGGTTCTTTACCAGACCACATGCCTGAAATAACAGCAGTAAGTACTCTCAAGTTTCATAGTTTCAAAAGGATTTCAATCGTCCCAACAAATTAGAGGATGAAGATCAGCTATAATCGTTACTTGTCCTTCTGGTGTTTCTGCAGGACACATCATTCCCCAATGTGAATTATGCAACTGCCTTGGCTTTGCGAGTTTACCTGGTCAAAAAAAAAGGAAAAAATCTGGTCACATCATGGAAGATACAACAGCAAAGGAACCTTTGCAAATCATAGGTACATTTTGTAAATGGTTTTACCTTCACGCCCAATGGGTGAGTTTAATCGTCGCAAGTGTGACAGAGTGGAGGCATATGTTAAGCGATTCAATACCTGTTGTCATAATGAGGGTAAAACAAAAATAAAAATCCAACATGAAGTACATCAAGTTTATATAAAGTAGTACCCCACCTGTGAAACTCCAGCTCTAGTGCCAGCTGCATTTGCTTGCCCCCAGTTCCCAGTTGCCAGAGAGTACTTAAGGCCACTCGTTATTGTTTTTGCTTTAATTGCAAATTGCAAGTTAACATCCTTTCCATTATCAACACACTGGCTCATGCACAAAAATTTCTCAGTTTATATTACGAGAAGCCTCATAGAAGAAGCTAAGAGGTGAAAGCATCAAGCCAAGAAAAAATCAATCAAATGATGAAACCTTCTGAACATAGGATCTCACGTCCCTGGTTAACTTTCTAAATAACTGCAACAAGTTAAACATTAATTACAGTCAGAAAGGTAGCCTTGAAGTAAACAATTATATCCAAAAAGTTGGCAAGTAACAAACCATTCGAAACAAGCCTCCAAGTAATGGACCAGCAAGGTCTAGCCTCTTATTCGCATAGTGATCCCTGTCATCTTCTGGCCTTCGTCCAAGTGTGACGAGTAAAAGCCTATTAATGATGTATCTGGAGCAACAGTAAACATGGAAGTCTCTTAGAAGATGGTTCTGCGGCTATAGTGAGGTAAGCCAAAAGAATCGTAACATACCCAAAATAGTATGCTTTTTTAGTTTCACAGTACTCCCCAACACCAACATGAGGAAGCATTTCCCTTTGAAGGATTTCTCTTGCATACCTGCGAAGGATTCAAGCAAGTCGTTCATTCTAAATAATAGATAATTCATCAAAAGCTTAACCATCAATGAGATGCGCACTTAATCCTCTTTTCCCGTGTGACACCGATTGTAGATCCTCTTTTCCCAATGTAGTCAAGTGCTACCTACAACAAGACAGATAAACATATTCACTAGTACCTTCTCTTTGGCATCACAAGGGCACAACAATTAGTGATCTCATTCTACTTCAGAGAATCAATAAAGCTATCAGCCCCTAGATGGTGGAAATGAAAGATTTAAAAAAAAAAAAAAAAAATACCTGTTGGTTCTGTATCACAAATGCTTCTTCCAAAGATGGGCGGAGTAACTCCATCATTTGACTATCAGAAAAATCGTAACAGATGTGCTCTAATATATCTTTGTCTGCGACAAAACCTAACGCCCGAAACACAATGATAATTGGAATTTCAGTTCGTATATAAGGAAGTGTAGCACGGATATACTGCCCTGACGATCCCTGCATTTACACCAAATTCCTCTTAGAATGAGTACTTTCACCCCAATGGAATAAGCAAATTTGGTACTCCAACACTAGCCACATTCTCAATTACCCCTTTGGCACTAGTCCGAGCAAGCATCCTGACAAACATGCCACTAGGTGCCTTGTTCTGGGATTCAGCAATAGACCGAACCTCGGCCACATATGCATACTTGTTAGGCTGCCTTTTCTTAAACACATAGACATGGTTTGTGCTCATCTTTTCCTGGGAAATAAGAACCTTTTCACTTCCATTGATAATGAAATATCCACCTTGATCAAATGGACACTCTCCAAGCTCAGTTAAGTCCTTCTCTGAGATTTGATACAAACTACAATAGCTTGACCGTAGCATTATTGGAACCTGTATATATGATGATTTATGAAGAAATAAGCAACAATCCTCAATTCATGAAGTTCTGTAATTAGTGGCAACATAAATTTAAATACCTTTCCAATAAAAACTTTAGTAAAATCCTGAGTCTCAGTGACTTCTTCACAGTCATAACCCTTTTTAACAACACTTTTCGTGACATCTACATACAATGGGGACGAGTAGGTCAGGTTCCTAATCCTTGCGGCCTTTGGATACAAAGAGGCAGTCTCTCCATCAGATTCCGTCATCATGGGTTTACTCAAGTATATCTGACCAAAGCTGATCCTATAGATACTCTGCACAATAACAAAGAAAATAATTTTAGGCAATTATAACATCCAGAAAATCAATATAAATTGTTCATTCAAATCAGTATACAGAGATCTGCTATTGGATTTGTTTCAAGTCATATGAACAGATATCTGAGGGTTTAATAGTTTGAATGTAGGAGGTTTTACCCTGAATTTTAAGTTTTAGAAAGTAAAACTATGTTAACAAGATGACGCAACATTTTTGGTCTGCAATACAGCTAGTATAGGCTGAACATGGTGATTAGCCATGAAATTTTCTTCATAATACTATTTTCATAGTTAAATACTTTGACTGTAAGATTGAGGTTTTCTTTTCTTTAAAAAATTGAATATAAGAGAGATGAAATATTACAATGGTTCTTTGATTTGGGAGAAAACATAGAGGCTTTTGGTCAAATATATTAGAGGCCAAAGATTACAAGGTATTTCCCATCTTTGTGTACACTGTATATAGCTCATAAAATGCATGTGTGTGTGTATACACCACACTAAATTGTTCTTCCCCAATACTAAAATTATAGATACATTTTCCATTTTTGTTTGTTCCAAAACTAGAGCATTTTTATTTGTAAACTATAAAGTTACATGAAATTCTTAATATAACATTACTTATATATTACTTGAGTACTACCACGCACCACTACTACAATTCTAGGAACTGTTAAGAATATATTTGGAAAAATAAAATTTCTTTTAACGCCCGTAATTTTGAGCAGATGGAGTACCGGAGCACAATCATCTCTGCAATATCTCGAAACAAAAAATATAAATATGGTTAATAACAATTCAACTAGTTTATTAAGACAAACATTGGTGGCATCAAATTAGAAGTTATTATGCATTATAGTACATGAATTCGAAGCACCATGCAATGAAATGACCAATTGAAGCAAGATGAAACATAAAATGCATGTAAGTAGGGAGAGGAATTAATTAACCTCAACAAAATCCGGATTGCGGGCGGGATTGTGCTGAGACTCCGGGCGGATCTCAATATCAGCCGACTCATCCACGATTTCTTGCATGTTATTTTGTATAAACTCATCGAACGAATCGAGCTGTTGCCTGACCAGACCCTTTTCATCAAAGTAGGCACTGATCACGGTCCATGCATCCTCCTGTGTGATCTCCTGACCTTCATCTTCATCATTATAATAATAATTATTATTATTATTCTCATTTTCATCGAAATTAGCCACGTCGATACTAACATCATCACCATGGTTACTGATCATATTTTGCTGATCATACTCATAATCAACGTATCCACCGTACATCTTTATTTCTAATTCAAAATCAAACAAGTTAAAACCCTAGCTAGCTGTTCGACATCGAATTTATACGCACGCTCTCACCTAGTGTTTGTTTTTATTCCTCTTTTGTTACTGTTTAGTTTCATATTGGTAGTTTCTAAAAGAGAAAACTGGTTAGAAACCTAGTGGTTTGAAACTACGTTACATGTTGTAATCAATATATTCTACTCCTATTTTTTTTGAAATGAGTGATCGAAATTGTATTCAGGTATATTTGACATGACTTTCCCGGGGAATTTGCTGCAGTTTTGCTACCGGTGACAGAGAGAGAATTCTAGCAATAGATCCAATAATGGGAGGGAGGGAGGGAGGGAGGGATTGGTCATGTTAGACTTGGTAAAATGTACTCACAGACTATGCCCGTTCTGCTATCAGCCCACAAATATTGGGCTCTGTTCCTTCCCTTTTAAGCCCGTTATACACGGAGCTTTCGGCCCGACTCTTGTCTGCCTAATTTGCCCCCATAAATAAGTTACTCAACTGAAATTTTTATTCTCAGGGGAAGTGTCTCATTTTCAATAGTTCATTTATTATGATGCATTATGTAATTATTTCCTTTGCTCATGCTATTAATGCATTAAAATATAAATATTTCATGTTAAAGTTAGGTTAATATTCATTAATAAATTTTATATATGTATATATATATATATATATAAAATTTAACGAGATCTTAGCATGATGGATAAAATTGATTCGAAAGTTTGATTCTCACAAGTATTGTGTGACCTATATTTTCAATTTTGAGTGAATTAGTTATTTCTTCTTTTAGTTTGGTTAGTGATTATTGTGATTTATTTACTACTAGCTTTTTAACATGCGCAAGACATTTGCTTGTCCTAATTAATATAGTTAATATTTATGAATATCCAGCATGTTAGTTAAACTTCTGAGAAAAATTAGTAATACAAGACCTTATATGTCTCAAAAACTCATTAAGTATGATACTAAATAGTATTCTAATTAAAAATGACATTTAAGCTTTTATAAATTAGTATGAGATTTTCTTTTAAAACACTTTAACAATAAAAATAACAACCACAATGCAATAAAAGATTATACTATATATGTTTTGTTTCTTCTTCTATATTGAATCAAATAATAGATTCACAACATAAGGAAACTATATTAACATTGTCGGAAATTACAACTAAAATAAATATATACATAATGAAAATTGCGTAAAATATTATGTTTTGACAAAGTCACTCTGAGAGTAACTACTTAACTTGTTCTATTAGGAAAAAAAAATTACAATTAGGCATACACATATACACACAACATATATATACATACATACATATATATATATATATATATATATATCATAAGACATTAGTACTAAAATAAATGTTAAATTAAAATAATTTAATAATATTAAATAATAAATTGGGATAATTGGTGAATTAGGATAATAATTAACTTAATAGCATTACATGCTAATTTGGGATGAAAATGGTACTAAAATAGTACCATGTACCAAAATCCAGTGAGCTTTTGTATTGTTTAGCAGATTAGTGTGAGGTTATTGCTATTGTAAATATGAATGAATTACTGGATGTTAATTATGAATTTTAATTAATTGTAATAGTATTTCTAAAAGTGGGGGCTTCCATAGAAATAAAAACTGAAATGCAAAACAAAAGATTAAATATGAAAAATAAATAAATTAACGATAAATAATTATCGAAGGTAATTAATGATAAATAATTGAGAGAAGATCCAGATGTGTGAAATACCCAGCAGAGCAAAGAGGTCTAAAGTTCCTAAAGAACATGGACTAACTGAGTTCAAAAGTTTGGAGTATATATATATATTTATTAAAATTAAATTACCACCAAAATTTGAAAAGAAAGGTCGCAGATTCTATAGAATAGAATGTTAAAATAATTACTACTACTACGAGATTTATTAAACTACTAAGAAATGAGTAGTAAGGTAGATGTAATCTTTAGAAAATTGTAATTCCCCAAAACAAAACAACACAATACAATAGATAACGTGGACGGGGATTTATCCTTATCCCACTTTCTCCCAACTCCAACGCGCAATCTTCTGAAAACGTTTTTCTTTTCTTCTTTTTTCTCGATCAAAGATAGATACATCAACTACGAAATTTCCTTTTTGCAGAAAACCTAATATTTTATCTCTCTTCAATTCATTACTATATCATCTCATCTCATCTCCAGCCTTTTCTCTCTCTATATCTCTAGAAAGGAGAAAAAATCACCTTGTTCTCTCTATCTACTTTCTGCGAACCCTAGTTTTAGTTTCCCTCTGTGTGTTATTCGATCAGTTTGGCTGAGCTATTATTCTTAGCTATGGCATCTGGATCGTCGGCGGGTCGGAATAATCCGGGTTTGAAGGGATATGATTTTTCTACCGATGACATTCTCTGCTCCTATGAGGATTACTCGAATCAAGACAACTCTAACGGCAGTCATTCTGATCCGGTGATCGGAGCTAATTCTGCCAAGGTAATTCGATTCTCTTGTTGGACTTTTATGTATGTGGATATTTTTGTTAGGGTACAGTGTTATTGGTCGTATATTTGATGTTAAAATATGTGTAATTTTTGGTCTTCATTGATTGAAGTTTACGGTTTTGATTGAAAACAGAATCAATATTCCGGTTACTCTTTCTGTCAGTAAAAATCAAATTTTATTTTATTTTGTGTGAATTTCTGTGATCGGTTTGGGCATTTTGCTTTATTCCCATAGAAGCTTGGCTGGTATGGAGGCAGGGAGAATATTTGCTTGCTGGTAGTTGAATCCCTAGCATTAACTAGCCTAGGTTAGAGTGGATAGGCTTATCCCTTCCCCTCTGGAGAGATTTTGCATACACGGACTCCTCCCTATTTTTAACTCAATAAGCTGAATACCTTGCAGAATACATTGATTAGCCTACGCTCAATTCGTGTTTATAAAATCGCTCGCTGCCTCATATGTATGCCTCCCCTAGCGCTTTTGTTTCCTTTTTGGGCGGGGTATGGAGGGGGCATAGAGTTTTTAAGTGAAGTCAAGCAACTATCTTTTTCGTATCCTCCCTGTAAGCAAGGCAGGTCCGCGATGAAGTTTATCGGCCAGAAAGTCCTCAAGAACTAGAAAGCCGACCAAAAGACTATTCCTAAACTTTGTGAATTTGGATAGAAAGTGAGGTGAGAGAAAGTTTCAATCATTAGGGGAGAGAAATGGAGGGAAAGTGATCATAACTTTCCTCCTTTCTGTTCGTGAGTTGAGACAAAATAGACATTTAAGGAATTAAAATTTTGATTCTTGTTATTGTAAGCGTATAATAGTAACAATGAAAATTTTTAGGTGGTCAAAATTACTTTCTGCTGAAATCTTTAAATTGGGTGGAAAGTTTTGGAGAGAAAATGAGGTTATTTTCCACCCATTTCTCTCACTTTCTCCCCATGTAGAGAACTTCCAAACATGAGTATTGGGAAACAATTAAAATCCTTCCAAATCCTTTCTTTTCTACCCTTTTCAAAACTCACAAACACAAAGGTTTAACCTTCATTTGGTGTATAAATCTATTGCTAGGATGAAAGTAATGACTTAAAAAAAATAAAAAATAGTTATTACTTGTCCCCGAGAATGTTTTCCTTTTCTTATTCATTGCACTACAATTTTTTGAAGTTCAATGTTAGAGTTTTAACAAGATTGTGTTGAAATAGTTGATACCAAGAACCTTGCTGTGGAAATTTTTAAGAGACAGAAATCATGGCAGAACTAAACAGTATTGTGTGGTGGTGAAAGGTGCAAAGACTGGCTGATGTGAAATATCATGCACAAAGCTATTGTGTCAGGTTTAATGGTAAAAAATGATGTCCGTACTGCCTTATGGTATTCTTCTTTGTGATCTTTCATGATAACCTGTTTTATGGATTAGTCATAACAAAACAGTATTGGACTTGCAGATTGAAAAGGTGGACCAGTACAATTATAGTAATTATCTTTCCTTTAAAGTTTAACTTCTAATTTCATATCATATTCAGGCTGAAATGATTCTTATGATTACAAGTGTGATACTGTTACACTTTGTCTTGCTTCATGCGTTAGAGGACAAAGGTGTGGACACATGATGGACTGATCCTTGGAGGTGGAGGATAATGATATTTATACATGATTCGATTTATATTTAGTGTTTAGTCTTCATAAGATTACGTGTCCCGTTTTGTGCCTTATTAGTTTTCGGCTGGATGTATGAGGTGTTAATGGTTAACCCATGCTCCTACAGCATCTGGATGATTGCAAAAAAGTGGGCCAATTTCTTGTTATTTCTCAATAATTTTCTGGAGACCTGAGTTGTATATTAACGATTGAACGTAAGGCAGCTTAAAGATGAAATGATTATTCGTTGATATTTGCATATGGGTGGATATACTAACTATGGTTTCTTTGATACCTGTTTGGAACCCTAAGTTTCATGATCCGTGGAGGAATATCGTATTTGCGTTTGATTGTTGTATTCCTTCGTAAATTAGATGCCAAATAATCTTTGTCAAAACACTGAACCTGAGTCCTGGCATCATATACTCATTTATTTATAATTTGTGTTATGGAGTCAGATGGCTCCTTAATTTTCTGTTGCTTACCATTTTCATTTACAGTGGATAGCAAATAGTAATACACATTTTCTCTTTTTTTCCTCCTAAATTAATACAACCTTTACTTTGTTCTCATGTTGAGCAGGAATTCCACATAAGTAGAATGGCTAAATCACCAGCATTTCCTGCTTCCTCTTATAGTCCGCCAGAAGAATCCATTAACCAGGATGTAATTATTACAGTTGAAAGGACCATGAAGAAATATGCTGACAATCTGATGCGTTTTCTGGAGGGGATTAGTTCAAGACTATCACAGTTGGAATTATACTGCTACAATCTTGATAAATCTATTGGCGAAATGCGTTCTGAGTTAGCTCGTGATCATGGGGAAGAGGATTCAAAGCTCAAATATCTTGAGAAGCATCTCCAAGAGGTGAGTTTGTAATATTTAAAGATTATTATTGGCCTTCTTTTTAATTGACAGCAATATCGTTTCGTATCTCTTCTGGGCCCCTCAATTTAATAATAGAGTATGAAGATATTGTCGTATCTGATTTAGTTGCATCACTAACCTGCTGGAAGCTATTTGCTTAAGTGTTGATGATTGTTCTATACTTGTGTCTTCTATGCTATTTTTTGCCCTCTCTTTCTATGTTGCCTTGATTTTAGAGTAGCTCAACTTCTTCAGATTCTGATAGAATACTTGTATGCACTTCAGGTCCACAGGTCTGTGCAGATCCTAAGGGACAAGCAGGAGCTTGCTGAAACCCAGAAAGAACTAGCCAAGATTCAGCTTGCACAGAAAGAGTCCAATTCTGCAACCCATTCTAAACATAGTGAGGAGAGGGCTTCTCCACCTGCTTCTGACCCAAAAGTGAATGATAACACATCAGATGTGCATGGCCAACAACTTGCTCTTGCTCTGCCCAATCAGGTGTCCGCACAACCTTCACTTCCTACCAGACCTGTGGAGCATCACCAGCAGCCCATGGCACAGCATCCACCGATGCCACCTCAGGGTCTGACCTCGTCGCAGGGTTATTATCTACCTTCAGTACAGTTATCAAATTTACCACATCAGGTGCAACCATCTCAGGGTCAATATTTACCATCAGATTCCCAGTATCGAACTCCACCACAGCCTACACAAGCTCAAGTGAATCAGACACCGCAAAATCACTCGTTACCTCAGTATCAGCAGCAGTGGTCCCAGCAGTTACCTCCACAGGGTCAACCACCACAACAGACACCTTTGCAGCCCCAGATTAGGCCCACATCGCCCGCTGTTTATCCTCAGTATATGCCTAGTCAAGTAAATCCTTCTATCCAAGAGACCCTCCCGAAGAGCATGCCGATGCAAATGCCATTTTCGGGAATTTCTCAACCCGCTCCAAGCCATGCAGAAGCTATGTCTTATGGGTATGGTGGGGTTAGTAGACCAGTTCAGCCACAACCTACACCTCAGCATCTGAAGGCCACTTTTGGAGCACAGCCAGGAGATGGATATGCTGCTTCTGGACCACAACCTACACTTTCCCCAGGAAATACTTACATGATGTATGACAGTGATGGGGGAAGGGCACAGCATCTGCCCCAGCCTCACTTCCAGCAAAGTGGTTATTCTCAGAATCAGCAACCAACTACTAGCAGTAATCTTATGGTTCGTCCTCCACAATTCATGCGCAACCACCCCTACAACGAACTGGTTGAGAAATTGGTGAGCATGGGTTATAGGGGCGATCATGCTGTGAGTGTAATCCAGAGGCTAGAGGAAAGTGGCCAACCTGTTGATTTCAATGCTGTGCTTGACAGGTTAAATGTGCAGTCTTCTGGGGGTTCTCAGAGAGGATGGTCTGGGTAAGCAACTATTCCACTTTCTAACTCGGCCAATTGCAAACGACAATCAGGACGTGTTTTTAGTCTGTTTGTGTCGAATAAAGGTGATGTAATTGGCACGTTATTTGTTACATACAAGAGATGCATTGTATATTTGTTGTCTCTTCCCAAATCTATTACTTACTGGTGGTTTTGTTCCATGATTCGATATATTGCAATAGAATACGTGGACATAACTTGTTTGTGGTCAATGTTACATAGATCGTATGCAATACAAGAAATGCAGTAGGGAATAGAAAACGTCATTTATGGTGGTACGGAGTACTGTGTGGTAGGTTTCTTCATTTTATTTGGAGTACTGTATGGTAGGTTTCTTCATTTTATTTATAGTAGCTTTCTAAAAAGATATTGGGAGATGGACGCTGATTTTAATTCTGTATTGACGGCTAAAAAAGTGTCGTTATACATCTATTATAGCGATATTTTTGTTGTGAAAATAACATTTTTTTTGTTGTGGATTTAATATTTCCTTGCGGTTAACATGCTTTTCCTTGATAGTTGATATTGGGAGATGGACGCCGATTTTAATAATCTATTGGTTCTTCAAACAGGAGGGAGAGATTGGAGGAGTAGGACTATTATTGAATTATAAAGTAACCATCTCTTGTTCATTATTATTATTATTGAATCTTGTTATATGTTGTGAAAGTTTTTAATTGAATTATGATTGCGATATATATGTATACATAAGATATGTAGGAATTAAGAAATGTTTTGTTTTAATTTATTCTATCTTATCGTATATATTTTTACGTTGGTCGTAATTTAATTTTGTCAAATATTAGTTGACATGTATATCATTTCCTTTACTAGATATGTAGCGCTCCATTTAAAAAAAAAAAAAAAAAAGACAGCAGACGAGATTTGGACATACATTTGGTTTCGATAAACAGCAGGTAAGAATTAGTGCAATTAATGTATAAAGGGTTAACTACAAAAGTATCCTAATATTAGTTGACATGTATATTATTTCCTTTACTAGATATGTAGCGCTCCATTTAAAAAAAAAAAAAAAAAAAGACAGCAGACGAGATTTGGACATACATTTGGTTTCGATAAACAGCAGGTAAGAATTAGTGCAATTAATGTATAAAGGGTTAACTACAAAAGTATCCTTCAGAATTTCACTTTTAGCCCGAAAGTATTAATTTTTTGAATGGTGTTCTTTCAAGTTTAAATTGTTTACAAAATTCTTCCTTTTTAAAATACTAGTAAAATTTTAGGTTGAAATTTACGTTTCATATAGTTGAATACAATAATATATATATCTATATATATTATAGAAAATGTAAATAATATAATTATTAATGATTTTGAACATATATATAAAGGATTCTGACCTATAATTCATCAAAATGTTAAAATGGAACAATTTTATAAAAACTAAAATAAAATTAAACTTAAAAGAACAAAGAACACAATTGAGAAAGTTGGTATATTGAGGCTAAAGATAGAATCTTATGAAACTTTTGAGGAACACTTTTGTAATTAACCCATGTATAAATTGAAAAGTACTTAGTAAATACTAATTTATTTTATAAGAAAATTAAGATAGACAATAATTGTGGAAATTTAAATTCTGATACATGAAATTTATCAAGTCTATAATTTTATAGTAATTGACAGATTGAAAAAGAAACAAAAGTAAAGCAAACAGGTCACATGGCCAATGCAGTGCAGTGAGCCAAATACTCTTTTTTTAATACATACATACATACACTTTGAAACCTCCACGCGTGTCACACGCCCGCTTTCTCCTTCCCCCCATTTCTGCGTTTGACTGCTAATCATATTTTTGCACGTTACTAATACTACCACTCTTGCTCTCTTTCTGCCCACAGTATCTCTCTCTCTCTCTTCAAAAATCAAAACTCAAACCTCGCCAACTCAGATCTCACTGAACCCAATGCCATGAACCTCCGGCACCACCAGTCACCACCGTCTCGCCAAACCCCACCGTCCCAACAAACCTACAATATAATCCCCGTCCACGACCTCCTTGCCGACCACCCCTCCCTCCGCTTCCCCGAAGTCAGAGCCGCCGCAGCCGCCCTCCGCACCGTCGGAGACCTCCGTGTTCCCCCCTTCACCCAATGGCAACCCCACATGGACCTCCTCGACTGGCTCGGCTCATTCTTCGGCTTCCAAGCCGATAACGTCCGCAATCAGCGGGAACATCTTGTCCTCCATCTGGCCAACGCCCAGATGCGCTTCTCCCCTCCTCCTGACAACATCGACTCTCTCGACCCCGCCGTCCTCCGTCGATTCCGCCGCAAGCTCCTCCGCAACTACTCCAACTGGTGCTCTTTCCTTGGCCGCAAACCCAACATCTGGATCTCCGATTCCTCCCGCTCCAACCCCGATCACCGCCGCGAGCTCCTCTATGTCTCTCTCTATCTCCTTATCTGGGGTGAGTCAGCTAATCTCCGCTTTGTTCCCGAATGCATTTGTTTTATTTTTCACCATCTAGCCATGGAACTTAATAAAATTCTTGAGGATTATATTGATGAAAATACGGGACAGCCCATTCTCCCCTCTGTATCTGGGGAAAATGCATTCTTGAATAAAATTGTGAAACCCATTTACGAAACAATTAAGGCTGAAGTGGATAATAGTAAGAATGGGACTGCCCCTCATTCAGCCTGGCGGAATTATGATGATATCAATGAATATTTCTGGAGTCGGAGGTGTTTTGACAAATTGAAGTGGCCTATTGATGCGGGGAGTAATTTTTTTGTGACAAGTACTAAAGGGGGAAAGAGGGTGGGGAAGACGGGCTTTGTGGAGATGAGGTCGTTTTGGAACTTGTTTAGGAGCTTTGATAAGCTCTGGATTATGTTGATTTTGTTTCTCCAGGCGGCCATTATTGTTGCATGGGAGGAGAAAGAGTATCCGTGGCAAGCGTTGGAAAGTAGGAATGTTCAGGTTAAGGTTTTGACTGTGTTCATTACTTGGAGTGGGTTGAGATTTCTTCAGTCAATTCTTGATGCTGGGATGCAGTATAGTTTGGTTTCGAGGGAGACTTTGTGGCCTGGTGTGAGGATGGTGTTAAAGAGTGTTGTTGCCGCGACTTGGATTGTTCTTTTTGGGGTTTTATATGGGAGAATTTGGACCCAGAGAAATAATAATGGGAAGTGGTCAGGTGAGGCTAATAGGCGGGTTTCAAACTTCCTCGAGGTTGCACTGGTTTATGTTATCCCGGAGCTTCTGGCACTTGCGCTTTTTGTATTGCCGTGGATTAGGAATTTCATTGAGAATAAGAATTGGAGGATCTTTTACTTGCTGTCATGGTGGTTTCAGAGTCGGACTTTTGTGGGTCGTGGCATTAGGGAAGGTCTTGTGGACAATATAAAGTATACTATTTTCTGGGTTGTTGTCCTTGCTACAAAATTTTGCTTCAGTTACTTTTTACAGATCAAACCAATGGTGAATCCGACGCAGGCCCTCTTAAGCATGAAGGATGTGAACTATGAGTGGCACCAGTTTTTTGGGGACAGCAACAGGTTTGCGGTTGGGTTACTGTGGCTTCCCGTGGTTTTAATTTACCTCATGGATATACAGATTTGGTACTCGATTTACTCCTCATTTGTTGGGATAGGAGTTGGGTTGTTCCAACACTTGGGTGAGATTCGAAACATGCAGCAGTTGAGGTTGAGATTCCAGTTCTTTGCCAGTGCAATTCAGTTCAATCTCATGCCAGAGGAGCAGCTATTGAATGCAAGGGGAACTCTAAAGAGCAAGTTTCAGGATGCCATTAACAGGTTGAAGCTGAGGTACGGGCTTGGCCGACCCTTTAAGAAGCTTGAATCGAACCAGGTAGAAGCAAACAAATTTGCGTTGATATGGAATGAGATAATCTTGACTTTTAGGGAAGAAGATATTCTCAGTGATCAAGAGGTTGAGCTGTTGGAGCTGCCTCAGAATACCTGGAATGTCAGGGTCATCCGCTGGCCATGTTTGCTCCTCTGCAATGAGCTGCTGCTCGCTCTTAGCCAGGCAAAGGAGCTAGTAGATGCTCCTGACAAGTGGCTTTGGTACAAAATATGCAAGAATGAGTACAGGCGTTGTGCTGTCATTGAAGCTTATGACTGTGTTAAACACTTGCTGCTGCAGATTGTCAAATACAACACGGAGGAGCATTCCATTGTCACAGTCTTGTTTCAAGAGATAGACCACTCGCTCCAGATCGAGAAACTCACAAAAACATTCAAAATGACTGCACTTCCCCAGATTCATGCCAAGTTGATCAGTCTGCTTGATTTGATAATCAAGCCTAAGAAAGACATTAGCAAGATAGTGAACAATCTACAGGCCCTATACGAGGTTGCAACTCGAGATTTTTTTAAAGAGAAGAGGAACACAGATCAGCTGAGGGAGGATGGTTTGGCTCCAAGCAGGCAAGTTTCTAGTGAAGGATTGCTTTTTGAGAGCGCTGTTGAGTTGCCAGATACAGATAATGAGACTTTTTACCGCCAGGCTCGACGATTGCACACCATTCTTACATCTCGGGACTCGATGCACAATATCCCAAAAAATCTAGAAGCCAGACGCCGAATTGCCTTCTTCAGCAACTCCCTGTTTATGAACATGCCTCATGCTCCCCAAGTTGAGAAAATGATGGCTTTCAGTGTTTTGACCCCTTATTACAATGAAGAAGTACTGTACAACAAGGAAAACCTTCGAACTGAGAATGAAGATGGAATTTCCACCCTATATTACTTGCAGACAATTTATGCTGACGAGTGGGAAAATTTCTTGCAGAGAATGCGCCGAGAAGGATTGGTGAACGAAGATGAAATATGGACACACAAGCTGAGAGATCTTCGTCTGTGGGCATCGTACAGAGGCCAGACCCTGGCCCGCACCGTGAGGGGAATGATGTATTACTACCGGGCTCTCAGGATGCTGGCTTTTCTTGATTCTGCATCTGAGATGGACATTAGGGAAGGATCCCGGGAACTTGCCTCGATGAGGCATAGTGGCAGCTTGGATGGTTTCAAAACAGAAAGGTTACCATCTGCAAGGAGTCTGAGTAGAGCAGATAGTACAGTAAGTTTGTTGTTCAAAGGCCACGAATATGGAACTGCTTTGATGAAATATACTTACGTGGTTGCCTGCCAAATATATGGAGCTCAAAAGGCCAAAAAGGACCCCCGTGCAGAAGATATTCTGTATCTGATGAAGAACAATGAGGCTCTTCGAGTTGCCTACGTTGACGAGGTTTCCACAGGGAGAGATGAGAAGGAGTATTACTCTGTTCTAGTGAAGTATGATCAACAGTTAAAGAAGGAAGTAGAGATCTATCGAGTCAGGTTGCCCGGTCCCTTAAAGCTTGGGGAGGGCAAACCGGAGAATCAGAACCATGCTCTTATCTTCACTAGGGGAGATGCTGTTCAGACTATTGATATGAACCAAGACAACTATTTTGAGGAGGCACTGAAAATGCGAAATCTACTGGAGGAGTACAGACACTATTATGGTATCAGGAAGCCTACTATCTTGGGAGTTCGGGAACACATTTTTACTGGTTCTGTCTCATCACTTGCTTGGTTCATGTCAGCTCAGGAGACCAGTTTTGTCACATTAGGACAACGTGTTTTGGCAAACCCTTTGAAAATTCGCATGCATTATGGCCACCCAGATGTATTCGACAGGTTTTGGTTCTTAACTCGGGGAGGAATAAGCAAGGCTTCTAGGGTGATTAATATTAGTGAGGACATATTTGCAGGCTTCAACTGCACATTGCGAGGTGGGAATGTCACTCACCATGAGTACATTCAGGTTGGCAAGGGAAGAGATGTTGGATTAAATCAAATATCCATGTTTGAAGCGAAGGTTGCAAGTGGAAACGGCGAGCAAGTTCTCAGCAGAGATGTCTACAGATTGGGACATAGGCTGGACTTCTTTCGGATGCTGTCATTTTTCTACACTACAGTGGGCTTTTTTCTGAATACAACAATGATTATTTTGACTGTTTATGCATTCTTGTGGGGTCGGCTTTATCTGGCTCTTAGTGGGATTGAGGGTTCTACTTTGGCAGATGATGCAGCCAACAATAAAGCACTTGGTACTATCTTGAACCAGCAGTTCATACTCCAACTTGGACTGTTCACTGCCTTACCGATGGTGGTGGAAAATTCTCTTGAGCTTGGTTTCCTTGCAGCCATCTGGGATTTCATAACAATGCAACTTCAGCTTTCATCGGTATTCTTTACATTCTCCATGGGAACTCGTGCCCACTATTTTGGCCGAACTATTCTCCATGGTGGCGCAAAGTATAGGGCGACTGGCCGTGGTTTTGTTGTGGAGCACAAGAGTTTTGCTGAGAATTATAGACTCTATGCACGTAGCCACTTTGTGAAGGCAATTGAGCTTGGCCTAATACTTGTAGTCTACGCCTCGTACAGTGCTGTAGCTAAAGGCACTTTTGTTTACATAGCATTGACCATCTCAAGTTGGATTCTGGTAGCTTCATGGATTATGGCCCCTTTTGTGTTCAATCCTTCTGGATTTGATTGGTTGAAAACTGTGTATGACTTCGATGATTTTATGAACTGGATATGGTTCCGCGGGAGCGTGTTTGCAAAAGCCGAACAGAGCTGGGAAAGATGGTGGTATGAGGAGCAGGACCATCTAAGGACGACGGGTCTTTGGGGAAAGGTTTTGGAAATTATTTTAGACCTCCGGTTTTTCTTTTTCCAGTATGGGATTGTATACCAGCTGGATATTGCTGCCGGGGACAATAGTATTTTTGTTTACTTGCTTTCCTGGATCTATGTGGCGGTGGCTCTTGCAGTTTATATTACTGTAGCATATGCCCGGGACAGATATGCTGCAAAAGAACATATCTACTATCGATTGGTTCAGTTCCTCCTTATAATTGTTGTTGTGCTTCTTATTATTGCCTTGCTCCAGTTCACAGAGTTTCAATTCCTAGATGTTTTAACGAGTCTGTTGGCATTCATCCCCACAGGGTGGGGGTTCATTTTGATTGCCCAAGTACTGCGGCCCTTTCTGCAAAATACTATGGTTTGGGGAACTGTTGTTTCCTTGGCTCGCTTGTATGATATAATGTTTGGAGTGATTGTCATGGCCCCTGTGGCACTACTATCATGGATGCCTGGGTTCCAGTCCATGCAAACGAGGATTTTATTCAATGAAGCATTTAGTAGGGGTCTGCAGATCTTTAAGATTGTGACAGGAAAAAAAGCGACCGTTGACTTGTGATCGCAGGTAATTTGGAAATTTATGAGTTTTTTTTTTTTCTCATCTATTTATGAGTTATTATGCTTGTATTTACACCTTTTTACTTGTTTATGTCAAATCATTTATAAGTTTTAGACCCCTCTCTCTCAAAGATAATTTAAGGCATCTGTTTTGGCAGAAAATTTAATTGCTGGAACATCCTCGGGTATTTCTCATGCGAGTCACTTGGTTTCTGATATTGTTAATAAGCTGGTCGTCCAGGTTGTGTTGTTTCAGTGTAGTCGAAACTGTTACTTGTTTGTGATAAAAGGAAACCATATGGATGTTTGAGCATTTATCAAATTCTGACCATGGCTTCCCCTCTTTCTAAAATAAATCTTTCTTTTTTGGTCTGAGTAAATCTTTTTCTTGATACTAAGTGGGTAGCATTATGTTGTGCAGGTGTTAAACATTGGCTGGCTGGCCGGCCTATTGCTTGAGCGGCTGGATTTCACTTTTTGAATTTTGAGAGTTTCCACTATGTACAGGCTACAGCCAGCCAGCGGGCGGGCGAGGTTACGCCGTTTTGAAGAATGGGGGCGGTGCAGGGCAAGTGCCCTTTTATTATTATTCTAGAAATTCTTTTTGTACCTATTCTCATACTCTTCTTGTTATTCTTTTTTGGGTAATTTTTTTTATTAGTATTAAATGTTTAAGCCTTTACTGCAGTAATAGGATAACTCTCTTCTTTTTAGGAGGGAAGTGTTATTTTAACAAGAAGTGATTATATAAACTAGGTTTAGTTCAGTATTTCTTGAGTTTAGACGTGAGTGTTTCATTCGATTGTTTGTTTGACTATTTTAAGCATATTAAGATTTAACATATTCTTCTTTTTTTATAACACTTTAATATTAATTTTTAAGAGAATAATTTACAATGAAAAGGTTATCAAAAGATAAGTATATTCTAAACAAACACTCCCTCTGTTTTCTGTGTTTAGTATGTCAATTTGTGAACAAAAACAACTACATTATGACTTTTATACATTTTAGTACATGTATGCAAAATGAATCCATATCAATAATCGTATTCTACAAAGAAACTCCTAAAAATAAATAAATAAATATTATTACTCTTATTTTTTCTTTTATTGCGGATGTATTATATATATATATATATATAAACACTAAATGACATTCATTTTTGGTAGGTGGGGCATAATTCAAAGATTCGATGGAATCTATGATTTTGGGTCTTATTTATGATACAAATTCTTATGGGATGATTGTAAATTAAGCGGTTAATGAAAAATCTTATTATCAGTATTTAATAAAATGGAGTATTATGGAGTACCTTTTTTTTTTTTATATATGAGTTTCAGTTCCTCAAAATAGAATAAGTGCAATATTTTAAACAAAACTGGAGATCGATCAAATGATGAATACGAGATTGCCGACATAACATCGCACTAATTACATCCAAACCACTACTAGCCACGTTAGTATCGATTTGGTAAGGTAATTAAAACCCAATTTCGGTCTTTGACCAATCACTCACTCACTCACTTGACCACAAAATCTGGCTCCCAATTCCATTTCCAATTCCAATTCCAATTCCAATTCCAATTCCTCTGTATAGTATATAGCATACTCATCTCTTCCTACCAGTTGCTTGCTTATTCACATTTTATAATATACATATATAATTTACCTGATTTTCTCTCCTGTACAAAGAAGGGAAGAGAAGAGTAGACAAGACGAGAGAGGAGAATATGGTGGATACACAGCTTCTACTGGATGGAGAGAGCAGTTCCTATGGCAGAGGAGGGAGGTCCAATCAGTCGAGAGATCGGATACCCACGTATAAACGGAGGTCCGACGCCATAGCCTACGGTTCTTCTTATCAGAAGGCGGCTGCACTTGTTGATCTCGTATGTTCATTATTTTCCATATTACTACTGATACATGTGTCTGCGTCTATTATTTCATTCACTCTGATTTTAGGTTGATCTTTTAGTGGACTACTGTTTTTCTCATGTTTTCAGCGTGAATTGGATTCAACTGACGGTTGTTTTCTTTTATTTTTATAAAATCTAATGATCAAATCTTTCAACTTTAGACTCATTATTATTGAATTTAGGATTTTGATATAATCTAAATGGGGCTACAACTTAACTTGACTAATATGAAGTACCCTAGTTTTCAACTAGAAATGGGCGGTCCAACTACATTTTAGAGTGTTCAAATTATTATTATTCCATTTTCAACCACAAATATCATTTAGTTTGTACTTTAATTAGGAGTCACTAGTGGAAGTGAGGGAGGGACCTGAGGGTCATGGAGGAGAAGTGTAATGGTATGCCATTAGAGGATTAGCTCCCAGTATGCTGCTTGGTGTGGAGACCCACCCTAAAAGGAGAAGCTCCCTAACTAGAAGCTTGAGAGAAAAATAAATTTTGCATGATACTACCTTGGCAGGATCTGTGGCGTGGACTGTAGACTTAGTATGTATAAAAGATTTTCAGGATGAGAAACTAAAATCTATTGACACTTTTTTTGCAGTTTTGAGATGAGGTGAGAACAATAAAACAGACTTAAGGCTGAATATGGGGTCTTTTGCTATTAACATTGTTCTATTAGGAATTTAAGTGGGACTCCAATTTAACCGTCCCACAAAAGGGTCTTTGGTGCTGATGCATGCTGGATCCTTCAGAGGTGGCCTCTACTTTGTCTCGTCTTCTTTTTCCCTCCTTTTAATTTGTTGGCTAAAGTAGTTTGGAAGGCATTTGAATCCTTTTCAACATAACTTGATATGGATGGAGTTGGGGACCTTTTATCACAAGCTGGTCGTAGTACTTTCTCTTGTATCAAATAAAACTTATTTTTTTCTTAATTCTTTTTTTTTTTATCTTTACTTACTATCTTTAAATACCTTTGCAGGCTGAAGACGGCATTGGTATTCCAGAGGAAGTCCTTGATCAACCAAGTTTTGAAAATGCAGCAAAATTCTACTTCATTTTCATTCAATTTGATTTCCTCTGGTTCCTAAATTATTTTGCGTTGTTAGTTCTCAACTTCTTTGAGGTTAGTAAAGGTTTGTAGTGATATAATATCTTCTAGGTACTCATTTTAGGCACTAAGTTGTAGTGGACTTCCTTTTCATATTATATCTCTAACAAATAAGAACTCAACTCAACACCTTTTATCACAAACGAGTTGGGGTAGGCTATCTATAATAATAAAAAAAAAAGAGATTAAATTTTCATCAAGATGGCCAAGTCATATTTTAATTTGCTTAAATTTCCACAGAAACCATTGTGGTGTGCCCAGGATTCTGCAATATCTTGCAATAATAGGGATTACTACTTTCTCGGACAGCTGCCATATTTAACTGGGGTTGAGTCTCTTATATATGAGGTAATTGTCTCGCGTGGTACTTTTATATTTGGGTGTAGTTAGTTATTACCACTATGCAATAGATAGATAAGTAGTATCACTGGATTTAAAGAAAGATAATGCAGTTATCTGTATGACCTTAACCACTGCAAAATGAACTGTACATTTTTCTAATGTTCATCTCAATTTGTCAGCAATTAATTACAATGTTATTCCTTTTAATTATGAAAAGGGTTTGAAGTTGAACATGAATGATACTATCTTACACAAGATGTTAAATAAATTTAAAACTCTGGTGCGATACTGAATGTAAACTATTGCTAAAAGTTTCAGGACCAAAGGGAACAGGTTTAAGTTGTGATCCCCTATCATCCATTCATCCCCATATTTGCTTTCGATCACTCTTTTCAACTAGTATTCCCTCTGCGGAATATGTTTTGTTGGACCCAAATCCATGTCACTTACATTTTTGTGCTCACCACCTAGAGATACTAATGTATCTTTGGAGAGCCTTGAAATCCTTTTATAACTTATTCGTGGTTAATGCTGTCGATGTGGATCAATGATTGGCTCAGTGAAGTTCTAAATTTTACCTACTATAAAGGTATGATGGTTCACAGGTTACATCTAAATTACGAACTTATACATCTGGACTTTCACTGAGCTTGATTACTGGATAACACTTATGAATGTCTGACTTCCGTGGTGATGTTCTAGAGACTTATACATGCTAGCTTTACAGATGCATAAAATTGTTCTGAGCTACTAGCAAGGGTTGCTTGCCCTTTTCTAATATTTATTTTTTAGTAATTAAGTTATTGACTTTCTAAATTCTTATGCAGGGTGTAACCCTCGTAATTCTCATGGCACATGTGTTCTTTCCAATTTCATATGAAGGGTTTAATCTTTACTGGAGAAGTTATCTTAATAGACTGAAGGTACTAAGTTCCAGATTCTTGTTCATGAAGTCGTTTTCTGAATTCTTGATGTCCCTTTTCTTTTCTTAATTATCAGAATATTAATAAGTTTCTGGGATATCAGTATGTTATCAATTAGAATTATAAAAGGGAAGGCTACATCATGAAAACATTGATATGTCAATAATTGGATTTACTAAGGGTATGATACATGCGAGATTAGGCCACTGGGGTAAGGAAAGTTGGTTTTGGAAAGAAAGCAGTTGTAATTTGCTTTTCTTTTGTCAGGTATACGTGTTTGCCTTCAATTCTGCAATAGCAACTAATTTTGGTGTTTGGTGTTAAACTAAGAAATGGGTAATTACTTGGTTTCCTCTTATGAAATTAATCAAATTATATCTAGGAGTAAAACTTGATAAGGCTAAAGGTGCCAATTAGCCTAGTTGGTAAATTCTCTACGTAGACAATTAGGGGAGGAATGTGAAAAACAATATGAATTTTTTATATAGCTCGCCAAGAAAATTATTGGCTTCCACATTGCGTTTTTAAGTTTTCTCAAATATATCATTGCCTTCATTCCTTCAGAAATGAACTCAACTGAAACAATATATACATACTTCACAAAAATTTTCCAACCTGATTGTTGACTTTCATAGTGTAGGATCCTAACCTGATTGTTGACTTTCAGTTTATGATTGCATTAATATGATAGTTGACTTTCTCAAACTTATCATTTCCTTAATGCTTGTTAGGATTTCACTGTCTTTCATTTATATGTACTGCTTTATCTCTAATCTCACGACAACCTAATGCCTGTACCTTTTCATTGAATTCCAGGTCATTTTCCTGTTGATTCTGGTTGCTGATGTTTTAGTATATGCACTTTATCTATCTCCAGTGGCCTTCTATTATCTGCCATTTAGGATTGCGCCTTACATCCGGGTTGTTTTTTTCATTTTGAACATTAGGTAAAGTATGACAAAACTTTCTAGTTTTTGTTTTGAAGTCATGAGACGCAGTTCTCATGGTGGTTTATATAAAGTTGTAAATTTTAACTCTGCAAACTTCTTTAAACCATACATTGAGAACCTTTAAAGTCGAGAATGTACTTCTGAATTGTGAGAAACATCTTTTATTAAACTTTCTTCTCTAAATATTTACAATTTCGTATATTTTTATTCTCTGAAAACTCTGTAATCTGGTAGTGATCATGTAAAAGGCCGTCTCTATGGTAAAAGCCTGCGATTTTTTTATCAGTTTCTGTAGAGTGTGCAATTATATACCTTAAGAAGTTTTTAAACAAAAAATTAATCTAATTGTGATGCACTGGAATTTCTCTGTCTATCATGTAGTAATGTTGTTTACCACACGTGCCTATCTAGTTTGGAGCTGCTATTGTGCCAGTTTAAGCTTAATTTTTTGTTTGGCAAGACTCACAATTTCAAGCATTGGCAAGTGGTTAGACATACTTTTTGAACATTTGTATGTCTGGTAGATTTTTTTTTTATTTTTTTTTTCGTATTGTATGAAGATCATAACATTCTTGATTTTACTTTTACTGACCAAAAAGACATGCCTGATTTTTGACCTTTCAAGAGACCACTCACACAAAGCTATTCACCCAGTTTATATTACCAATTTGCTATTCATTGTGCTGAAAAAATTAGTTTGACAGATTTCAGTTTATACCCATTGAAAAATTATACATCCTCCAAACTAAAAGGGCTCCTAGTTTCCTGGTATTTTACAAAAAGGAAATGATACTCTTTCTTTTTTAGGGTGTAGGGAGTATTAGACTTGGTAAAAACATATTATCATGGTGCATATGCTTTCCTATTTTTGTTGGTGCTTGAACTTTGATAAAGAAAATGATTTTTCATTTTAATTATTTACTTTAGGGATTTACAAGAGAGCATTCTCGTCCTGGCTGGAATGGTTGGTACATATCTTAATGTATTGGTATGTTTTCTGCTATATCATTGTATTTTTTAGCTTTGCTGCTCTACTTGCACTTTCAGTTTAACCAGTAAAATTTGCAATATTGTCTGGAGTACTAAAACTTTTACACTTCATTATATCTGTAGGAAAAATGTCATTTATGTGTATTCAAATTGAAGTTTGACATATCAATAAGAGATACATCATGTGGTTCCATTTCCCCTAAATCTATCTAATTTATGTTAAATGCAGGCCTTAGGACTTCTATTTCTTCTGTTCTCCAGTTGGTTGGCATATGTCATGTTTGAAGATACCGAACAGGGGAAGACAGTATTTACCTCGTTTGGCACAACAACGTATCAGATGTTTGTCCTATTTACCACATCCAACAGTCCAGATGTCTGGATTCCTGCATATAAAGCATCACGTTGGTATTGCCTGTTTTTTATTCTCTATGTGCTCTTGGGTGTTTACTTTGTCACCAACTTGATCCTTGCTGTTGTATACGATAGCTTTAAGGGTCAGCTAGCCAAACAAGTTGGTGAGAAGGACCGTATGAGGACAAGGATATTAAAGAAAGCATTTAATCTTATCGATGAAAATAATCATGGGTTTCTTAACAAAGAACAATGCATTCATTTGTTTGAAGAACTCAATAGATACAGGACATTACCGAATATATCAAGAGAAGATTTTGAGTTAATATTTGATGAGTTGGATGACAGTCACGACTTCAAGATTAATTTGGACGAGTTTGCTGATCTTTGTAATGCTATCGCATTAAGATTTCAAAAAGAGGATTCCCTTCCTTGGTTAGAAAAATTCCTGTTCTACCATTCACCCTTATCTCAGAAGCTGAAAACCTTCGTACGAAGCCCCACATTCGAATATGTTGTAGTTTTCATTCTCATCTTGAATCTCACTGCTGTTGTTATTGAAACAACTCTTGATGTAGAAAATAACTCTGGACAGAAGGTTTGGCAAAAAGTAGAGTTTGTCTTTGGATGGTTGTATGTCCTGGAAATGGCACTAAAAGTCTACGCATATGGATTTGAGAACTATTGGAGGGATGGTCAAAATCGTTTTGATTTTGTTATCACCTGGGTTATAGTTATTGGAGAAACAGCAACTTTTGTGTCTCCCAAGGGACTGACTTTTCTTTCAAATGGAGAATGGATTCGCTATCTTCTTATTGCAAGAATGTTACGATTAATAAGGCTCTTGATGCATGTACGTCGTTACCGAGCCTTTGTTGCCACATTTCTAACTCTCATTCCAAGTTTAATGCCGTACCTGGGTACCATATTTTGCGTCCTGTGCTTTTATTGCTCTCTAGGTGTGCAGATCTTTGGTGGGATAGTAAATGCTGGAAACCCTGATTTGGTAGAAACGTATCTTGCAGATAGTGACTATCTACTTTTTAATTTTAATGACTACCCAAGTGGAATGGTGACACTTTACAATTTATTGGTAATGGGAAACTGGCAAGTGTGGATGCAGAGCTACAAAGAACTGACAAAAACTGCTTGGACTTATGTATACTTTGTCAGCTTTTATCTGATAACAGTTCTACTGCTTCTGAATTTGGTTGTAGCATTTGTCTTGGAGGCGTTCTTTGCTGAAATGGAACTCGAAGACTCGGAAAAATGTGCAGAACAGGACCAAGAAAGTGGGGGGAAAGACCGACGCCGTTATGTTGGCACAAAAACACGTAGCCAGAGAATTGAGATGCTCCTTCATCATATGCTGAGTTCAGAGCTGGATGATACGCAGTGCTCCACTCCATAAATTCCTTTTTCTTGCTTTGTGTCTCTTGATTTATCTGCAAATAGTAATAGAAGAATGTAAATTTTTTTTCTTGTAGAGCTCCCCTGTTTCAGTATTCGTTTCAGAGCATGAATTGCTTGGTTCTTTTGCATCCAGGTGGATGAAGAGAAATGGTGCTCTACCTATGGCTCTTTTCCTGTTGCTCTTCTTCCTTTTTTTTCATTGAGTTGTCAGTTAGCAAGTGTCCAGTGTCTATTTATGTTCAATCCCACGCTTACGTATGCCACTATCATCACTATTTTTATCGTCAAGTTTGTTATGTAAATGATGTTTGTACTAGCATCTTGTTGCAGTATATTCTTCCGGGGGGTTTGGGGGGGGGGGGGGGGTGGGGGTGGTTTGGGGACAACACTTTTGCACATATATTAAAGCTCATTCACTTGCAGGAAAAGTTGTTAGAAAACTAGATAGATAAAAAGGGATCAGGAGCACTAAACCAGAAGTTTTGCTGGAAATCCCTATAATAGATGAAGCATAGCAAATAAATTGACAAGTAGCTGCTGGAAATCCCCATAGATGAAGCATAAGAAATAAATCGAGAAGTTACTGCAAGTGCTGAATACATCTAGGGAGACGGCATTATTATATAAAGTTAAGAGCATTATGATTAGTAATACTGGTAACATAACCCCAAAGATTCACTTGCAAGACGCAACTGACTAATAGGCAATAATGGCACCTAAGAACTTCAGCATGAAAATCTCGAGTCTTTCCAATTAGAGATGTTATCAATGAACTATATCCAGGAGTTATAATCCCTAATTATTTACCTCGTCTCTCTAACTAAGCATGTAAACTGCATACTATACACTGTGCAGTATATTCCTAATCAACAAGAATAAAAATTCTTCAAATGCCTAAACTAGGCATTAGTCCCCAACTTCAGCCTTCGCTACCAGTTACTAGTTCAATCCCCCTCTCAATCAGCCTGTATGGCGGAACTCCTCACAGTCCTTTGATCCATTTCTTGTGAAGTTTGAAACAAGACCATTCATCATTCTAGCTACAGCAGCCTTAAATTCTGTCGAGCTACCCGTTTTTCTCTTGCTGCCATCCTGGATTTTACCATCGACAAGCAAACCTACTTCAGCCCCCTCCATGTAAGCTCTACAGGCCAATAAGATATCACGTGCACGGGTTCGAAAATGACCAGCAACAAAGTCCTCATAGTGCTGGAAGAAAATCATATTATTGAAACAAAATATATTGATTAGAGAGATTACTAAAAAAAGTATAATATTGAAAAATAGTACAGTTTGCTAACATTCTATGGACCTAAGAAGATGCATGCTCACAAAGCTTGTTGTGGAATACTATAGGTCTGAACTGGTGGGATTTGTTTTTAAACTTAGTCAGCATCATTCAAATTGTCAAACTGGTAAAATTCTTAATAAATAAACGAGTCCAAGATTATAATTTCAAAGAAATGCTTTTGTTCATATACAGTTATCAAATTATCGGATAAACTTTTACAGGTTTTTTAATTTTCTATCTAGAGGGAATATAGACAAGCTAAAGGTACTCACTCAGTTAAAGTCGATTTGATAAGGAAGTAAATTTTAACTAGTTTAATAGTTGGTCGGAACATGAAGAAAGCTGCCACAAAATAGGATAAGACAATAACAACGAACCTCTAGTCTATCGGGGCTTGATTACAATGTCAACCTTTATATGTAATGTTCACTTCATATAACCAAGTTCTTTTATTTTCTTTGTCAGTCTTAATGACAAATTTCATTTAAAAGTAAAATAATCAACTCTAGCTAACTTTGAAGAAAAGGACCAATATAATCTGGATAAATAAAATAATAAATATAGGCATCATCTTCACGAAAAAAATATATACTCCGATGTGATTGAAAACTGAAAATGTTGAAAGAAGGAAAAAAACACATATGTGTGATTGAAAACTGAAAATGTTGAAAGAAGGAAAAAACACATATATGTGATTGAAAACTGAAAATGTTGAAAGAAGGATGACAAATCATACCTTTGGGGGCCTCCTAAGTGTGTAAATCATTGTTTTCAGGGAAAGAATAAAGGTATTTTCATTGTACTCCTTGGATCTCCTCTCCCCCTCCTTCCCAGGATACGTATCTTCATACCCAGGCTCATTAAAGAAGGGCTTTGCATTTAGTATCAAAGCTTGTATAGACACCAAAACTTGTAGCATTGTAGATGTCTTTGGCATCCATTTCTCATTCCCATTACCAGTCCATGTATTCAGAAGGCTGAGGCAGACTTTTCCACAATCATACAGGTTTGGATTAAGTCGAAGACCACCAGAATAGTAGTAAACCATCTGAGGAAGAAAGTTAAGAAAAGTAATGTCCAATACTGACGGGAGAAAGAAAATAAATCAATCTCACATAAAAATACAATAACACATACTGGTGGTATGTCTGGATAGGTAGGGGGGAAGAGAACATCAAAGACGAAAAGACCATCATGGTAGGGGGTGCCTGCTGGTCCTATGATGACAGCCCTCAAAAGATCCATCCTTGCTTCATACACTCTAACATATATTGTATCTGTGGAAGTATAAAAAAATTAGATAGGTTCTCTTCTACAAACTATATCCACATAATCTCCTTTTTTACTTTTTCAATTTCTGTGTGTGGCATGTGTGACGAGAGAGCGCAACAGCAGGGCAACCTCAAGCAGTCAAAAATAACTCCTTCACCTGCTAATGTGCTTTAAATTTCATATGAAATATCATTTCTAATACTAGAAAACATTAAAAGTATCTTTTAAGCCAAGTGTTATTTTCAACTAAATATACAAGCTGAAATCTTTCATTGAATTGCACAACAGTCCACATCAAACTAAAAGGCTGGATCAACATGCAGTAAGAACTCATAAAAGGTATTGTTGAGTTGATTTGAATTGAGAACATAAACTCACCAGGTAAGTCCTTCTCCAAAATTTTCCACTCATCATGAATTTTTTTTGCCCAAGTCTTGGGTGGCTAAAAAGCGAATATCATAGAGGAAAATACGTAAGTTCATACAATAACAAATAAATGTGTGCTCTAGGCACTCGCACAACGAAAACATGAGATACGTGCTTATGTAACAGAAGTCACCTGCTGCCCTTCCACACTGCTATAGTGATGATCTGAGAAATCATCAACAATATCAAATCCTTTAAAACTCAGATAATTTTTTATAACATCATTTTCTTTTTCTGCTTCCTCCTTTCCATCAGAACTCAACCCTGCTGGGAATGTTGAACTGCTTGAAGCAGCAGCGTTATTATTGGGATTTGCAAGATTTGGAATTACAGCAATAGATGTCTCCATCTCGGACCCTGACCCTGCAGGGAGTACCACAGCATCATTGTTGTTTGTAACATTTATGCTGGAGGTATTACTATCCTTCAACCAGGAAACTGAAGCTTCTACCCCAGGCGGCAGATCAACATTGTCAAACTGTGCTTGCATATTCAAATACTCATCGTCGTCATCATTATTGTCGAACATATATTCATCATTGTCATCATATTCAGAAATATAGTCTTCATCCTCTACTGTATCATCGCCATTCTTGTCGTTACCATGATATGACATATCCGAGTTTGAATTTAAATCAAGGCAGCAAGATGTTGATCCTACTATGCTTGTAGAATTCCCAAGTTCCTTACCAATCGCCTCCTAAGATAAAAAGAAAAGATATTGTCATGTCAAAGCATGCAGAAAATGGAACAATTAGTTCCAGGAGAGGGAGAACTATTAAGGAGCATAGAGAGGAAAGGGTAATACGTCCTTGACATATACTTCATTGTTTTTTGTTAAGCAAATGTTCTATCAATTAAACCAGTTTCTTTTAATTATACCTCGGGCATAACAAGGTGCTGATCAAAGACTCATGTTCCTCTTATATTTTCTAAATATGACTCTAGATTAAGGTTCTTAAACACAAAACAGAATCAACAAATATATACAAATAAAAGAGGAAAATAGAAACAAAAGAGAGCAAAAGATAGTAGTCACCTTTCCAACTTCCTTTTTCATTGGGACGGGCAGGGGAACACTTAATTTATTGCCAACATAGTAAAACTACGCCCTCAACATGTGAATTCATGTTTGCTGTTTGTGTTACTTAAAAAATGAGGAAAAAAAAGTTCATTTTTAGTTCTGCCCCTTCCCCCGCGTACAGGGTGTTATGAATAGTATGTGTGAAGGTTAAATAAACATTAAAAAGAAAGAAACTTGTTATGAAAGAGATTGAATGCTTACAAAATAACATATTCAAATTCCAACTTAATTACCCTTATTAAAGTTGTTGACAAAAACTAGCCTATTGGCTCCTGAAGCAACGAATATGCAGACTTATAACAAATATATATAAGCACAGAAGCTACTTGCATACACACCACACAAAAACCAAATAAACATATGTACACAGAGAAACATATTATTCATGCAATTGAATAATCAGAATAAAACCAGAAACTGAAGAAAACCAAGCCAAAAATTAGGTACAATAAGAACCAATATATGATCAATTGAAGCAAAAATTAAACCTAACAATCAAAAAGTTATAGAATCTAGGTTTTAGGCCGCCAAGCATAAGCAATTCGCTAATAAACTAACCGCAATTCACCAAAATACTAGTCATCGGGAAAAAAATTAGGGTTTTTAGAGTCACTTAGTTCGTGATACCTCAGTGTGGTTAACCTTTTTAGAAACAGAGGAGTCAGATTCCGAATTAGATAATGTTATTTCTATTCCAATCGCAGTCGGGTTCTCCATTCCCTCGCCGATCAAAACCCTCCTCCCCTTCCTTCTGTACGTAATGCAGAGAGTGATAGAGAAGAAGAAGAAGCAATTTGGAATAACAGTATTTGTAAATAATTTTTTACGGGCGAGATCATTCGCGCCTTAATACACAAACTTCTCTATCGTACGATGGAAGGAAAACAATAGTTGTGATATCCTACGAATACACGAGTATTATGTTCATCTACCTGTCGATATCTGATTTGCCTAAGGGTCTCTTTCCAGGCAGTGGTTTTTGACAAGGACTTCCGGTTGGGTTGATTAGTGTGTGTTACTCAAACCAAAGAAAATATACGTTTCACTTTGAGCCGTGTGATTTGTTGACTTTAGTGAGAAGACTGACTAGTGTGGGTTGAATACGGTCGCTCGTATAATCGTATTAACACGCGTATAAGCGTTTTGGTGGAAATAGGAGTGGGCCCCCCACCATCACAAAGAAAAGGGCCGGTGATTTCCATGCAATTCAGACCAATAATCCCCCTCCACAAGTTAAAAGTGGCATATTGAGATTGGAATGAATTTGGTTCGTGTAAAGTTAACTTCATGGCAAGTTGATGAACTGATTAATACAGTGTTGACACGCAAAAAGAGATTATCTCTCGTCATACGTGTTGATACTGTATTAATCAATTGACCAAAATTAACTTCATAGCCCATACTAACTACTCCCGATTAGAATCCACTCCCTTTCAAAACCACTCTCATTCACTATTCTTTTCCTGACTAATTTATAAAATCTTAAAATTTAAAACTTATTTTACTTTATTATATTGACGTACAGTTGATATACAAAATTACTTAATAAATATTAAGAAAAAGTTTATTTTAAAATTTTAAATAAATTCACATCAACATCTAAATTTTAAAACTTATTAACATTAAAAGTATTAATCAAAATCAGTAATCATATTTTTTTAAACGATTTCAAATATACTTTAAGTTGAACTAGATGCAATTTTATCTGCAGCGAAATTTTAATAATTAATTATTTTTGTTCTTTTAGAGTCGCAAGTTTTAGTACGTATATATAATAATTAAATTAGGAGTACCTTCATGATATTGTTTAGCGAGGAGTATGTTAGATAGACATTATGAAATGGTATCTTTTGTTTTCTTCCTACTTTCCTCTAATCTATATTAAAAACTCACAAAATACAATTTAATTATTTTTGAATAATATTATGGACAAATTATACACAAATAATATAAAAAAAATAATAAAAAATGAGATTTGCCATCAAATATTTTATATATTTTTATTAGTAAACAATACATGAGTATGTACAATTATTTTATAAATAGTTTTTGCACGTAGTATAATTCAATTGTTTTCACTCTACTGTAAAATTAAAACTAAGCAATACATAAATTTGGCATACTTACATCAACCTAAAATTTTTATTACAAAAAAAAAAAAAAAAGAGTTTCATTTCTTATAAAATTGGGCAAACATATTCAATGATGGGGTGTCAATCAATAGATTGGGCCCAGTCCAAGCTTTCAAACAACTGGACTAAGCCTTAACTTAAAAAAACAAAAAAAGAAAAGAAAAGAAAAGAAAAGAAAAGCTAATAAAAGGCTATATTGTAAACGTGTTTACTTTTCATTAGCTAAGAACAAACAAATGAGAATCCAATGTACGGCATGAATTTCACTCCTTTCCGTTACGCATTTCTTATAATTTTATTTAATACATTAATTATTTCATTTTAATAATTTTATTAATAATAATTAAATTTTATTTTTTAATAATTGATATTATTAAAATTATTCTTATAAAAAATTAAAATTATTAAAAAAATTCTATTATTAAAAATTTAAAAGAATTTTTAATCACTAAAATTTTTGATAAAATATTTATATATATTAAAAAATATTAAATTATTTTTGTTTTTAAAATAATTATATAATTTAATATTATAAATTAATTAATTAGTGTTGATTTTAATTATATAATTTAAAATTATAAAATATAGTATATTGAATTCAATAAGAGGGAAACGGAGGAATCTTCATGCACCGGTCTAAAAAACTGGCGCGGGAACTTTCCGCGCCAAATTCCCGCCATAAACCAGAAAGCCATCCATAAATACCTACACAATCGTCTGTTCAATCAATTTTTAGCTTGATTCTTCGATAGAGAGAGAAACATAATATATATATAGCTATAGTGAATACCTGAGAAATTGAAGCAATCAGCAGCTATGGTTGTAGCTCTTGGTCCCGGAAAATTCTACGGCAGCAGCCTACCAAGGCCTCGAATCTACACTGACGTGAAGCTGAACGACGAGCGGGTCGATCCACCGGTTCCGGTCCTCGACCCGCTGATGTCGTGGGCCGAAGAAGCCCACTGGTCCATGGGCGGCCTGAACTCCACGCGCCTCCGTCTCCAAGGCCGCATTGAAGGCAGCGTCATAAAACTGCGGGCGGAGCGAGAAAGGTCCATCGTGAAGAGAAATATGCCATCTGAAATTAATCAGATTTCTAACAAACCCTCCAAGAGATCAAGTCCCTCGCCTTCGCCGTCGTTGTCTCCATCGCCGCCGCCTGCTCCATTGGCGATTAAGCGGAGGCGGCGGATTTTGGTGTGTGAAGCTGAAGAGAGCGAAGGTGGTGAGAGAGAATCGGTTAAGCGCGGCCTGGCGAGGAAGCTTTGGGATGATTTCGATAGGGTGGCTGAGGAGAGGGGTTTGAAGAGAGAGATTGGTAAATCTGAAGTGGTGGCGACGAGGAGTCGGAGCCAGATATCTGAGAATGTGGAAGTGAAAAGTGAATCGAATTCCAAAGGCAGTAAGTTGAAGGGAAAAGCTAAAACCAGGGGAGATAATGGGACTAGGGTTTCGCCTAGATTGGCAAAACGTATTTAGAATTGTAGGTGTTCGATGATTTGCCTAAACGGAAAGGGATGGGGTGGGATTATGGTTTATATGAAATTGTCAATGCTAAATATAGATATCGAGGGATGAGTTTACTTTCCTTTAATCTTTATATTGTCTGAATTTGAATCAGGCTATTTCATTAACTTGTTGAAGGCTATAAATCTGCTGCAAATCTTTAGGTAGAACTGTAGAAGGGAAGATCGATGTGCTACAGTTACACCTTGAACTCATGGAAATATACAATTTATCAGTTTTCCTGCTAATGTGTCTATAAATGTTTTCCTTTGTTAATTCTACATGGAGATTCATTGATTGATTTGTGTAATGGGTGGACTCTCGATTAATCTGGTTTTAAGCATTAAATTTGTCTTCCTACATTTTGCGTATAGAAGTAGCCAGCTTTATATCATATTCATGCCCAACTTATATGTTTGTGGCTGTTCTCAAGTTGTTTGCTAAAATATGTTCATATGCAATCCACTAATTGATCTCTCTACATTCCAAGACGGTTCTGAACATCATTGCCCTTGCCCAATAAAATTTGATTTCAAGTACTTTGAGCCTCAGGCGTTCTGTCGGACAAGAATCATTTCTGGAGAGTTTACCTACACATGTAATTTGACATGTTAATTTTTACTTGAAATGAAATGCTAGATATGACAGGTGTTTGGTATGCTCTTTCAAGCTTAGAGATGCAATACCTGGAAAATTATATAGTTTTATTTTTTTCTTTCTTCTTTGTTCAACGTGAATTACATATATCTATATATGAGAAGAATCGTGGTACAAAACTAATGACCTGCATCTCTCCCCCCTTTAGGTAATCTCAAACCACAAATTATCCTACATAGTTCAGTTTCTTGATAGACACAAACTATATTTTCACCATCAATGCAAACACAGATCTTTCACATATCCATTTTGCCAAGGTAATATTCCTTGAATTCTTGCCAGTCTACAAGATTGTTCAGTGATCAGCTTATATGTTGATGGTCTCTGCCAGGGGACAATTCCAAATTCATCATTGTACTCTTCCATTCCTCCAACAAAGAACTGCCAGGCAAAAGATCCGGCTCCAGACCGTTTCTTCTTTGCAGATTTATATATGATGTCAAAAACAATTTTATAGAACCTATCTCGCTGAGCTGGGTTGAAATCCTTGTTCTCACTAGACAATCCAAATTCAGTAAACATGATGGGTTTCTTTAGTTCTTTGTCACCATCTTCAATATGAGATTGCATCCATTTAGAGACAAATTTTAGTTTGTACTCGAGTTCTTGCACGTGAGTCCTACCAAAAAGAAACAGATCAAATTGGTATTTTATGTGAGGATATAAAAAAGAGTTTATACAGCCAGTTTAAACTTCAAACTGAACCAGGATATATCCAAGTGGACTTATTAACACTTTCTTCGTTTCAAAGGACGAAAGGATGTTTTAGGTTTAAGGACAAAGATGACAAATATGAACTATTTCGTTCTTTCTTCATTTTCCTTTTTTTATTTTTTAATTATTTCTTTCTGGCTAAGGTTCAGAATTAGCACCCTGGTCTTTGGCTTATCTCCTAAATGAGTTTTAGATTCTACTGCATGACTTTTTGGTATCAGCATCTTATAAAGTTGCATATTACCAAAAAAAGGATAAAAATTAAAGGGGGGAAAAAACCCAAGAACTTACCAATGGTCAGGATATATATGAACAGAAGCAAAGTCGATGGTAGAGAGCATTGAGTTGCGAATAAAATCAGTTCCAAGGTCTGCAGCCCAAAATTCTGGATTCTCAGATGATCTTTTGGGACTTTTAGGCCCGTAGAATCCTTCAAGGCCCACAGTAAGTAGATGCTTGCTGTCAATTGCTTTCACAAAGGTCGACATCTCTTCTATCCACTCCTGCAATTCTAAGACATACAATTAATTCATATTCTGACAAGAATGAATTATATGACATGAAATTAACGAATACAACTGGCATAGTATGAATACTTTTTGAAATTATCGGTACAATGATATGATTAGAGAATTGTATTGAACAACCAGAAAATGAGATTCTCACTCTAGTGCATCATTGTATGTGTGTGTTTGAGCGAGCACAGATTGTATGCGAGTCAAAACCCACTGACACGTAAATAGAGTGACTGAAATGTTGAAATGCAAAACCTTGAAATAACTCAGTTAAAGTACTTAAATTACTTAAACCATAAATCTAATTATCTATAGGTAGAGACTCGGTTTTTATTATTGAACCAGTGACCAACAAAAGGATATTCACCATAAAATCCTAACAGACCTTAGCAACACCACTAGTATGGTATCTCTGTCAGCCTTAAAGCACATGGGGAGGATGGTCATCCTGGCATCACCCCAGCAGAATAATGATGATGATCGTTACAATTATAAATAAACACATGCCGCATAAAAATCGCCAAGATATTATCATATGCGGGGCAAATTTACAAGATCTCAACCAAAATCTGAAATTCTGACACTATTGTTGAGATATGCTTTCAAAAGATAAGAATTAACATATAATGAACAGGACTTATAGAGATTGATGAGAAGTTCAACGCCATGTTAGATGGCTCCTATGGTTACTCTGCCAGGATTCAAGTGTGTTTAGGAGTCTGACTTACTTGGAGAGTGTCACCTGAAGCATCAGTCATGCACCGGGGCTCATTAATTAACTCCCATCCAAAAATGGTGGGATCATCCCTATACTCAATTCCAGTAATTGTGTTCTTCCTTGTCAGAACAGTCTGCAGAAATAAGAGTTACTAGAATTGGTGAAAGATTTCAAAACACTATCATCATCTAAATACTGTATCAAAATGCATTCCAAAATTACAATATGAGCAGAAACCGAGGAAAAATATACTATCAACAATGGGTCGGGTCGTGCTGCCGAACCCAAAGGGGCCGGAAGAAAAGGCTTTCCAATGAGTTCATTGATTTAATAAATGATATTAAATTGGTTATGGTGGCAAACTTGTAAAGGGGAAAAATAGAAAGAAAAAGAATCATTCAGTCTGCATATTTTTGCCAGGTCATTCGAATCCTCTATTTACAACTGTATTTGGTATCTGTCTCAACAATGCAGGGTTGCTAGAAGTGACATACTGGATATATATACCATGTACATGCGAGTTGTAGCCCAGCAGGGATTCTTAAGGTTATGTGACCTTGCAGCTAAATAATTCAGCCATCTGGATTGTTATGGAGTAGTCGTCTTCCTTAAGGAAAACAGATATGTCACATCTTTGTGAGACGTGAAGAAACAACACTTGTGATTCCAAAAAACCTGTCTTACCATGGCATATGATCATTTTTATCAATCAAGCCCCAGAACACCACCTGGATATTTTGCCAATCAGCTGGCTAATATAAACCCGGATGTGACTACCCCTACCTTCACGCGCAGAATTTCCATAAATAGGAAATGAACCCCAGGACCTTAAAAGATACAGAAGATTAACAATTGATACCTGTGTGATTCCTCGGATTTTCCCTCTCTTGCACAGACCATGATTTCACCATTTTCCACCACATCTAACCTTCTCAATCAGGAATAGACATTTTCATGAATAGGTTTAAATTTACTAACAGTTCATTTGGATTTTGGACACACTTAGATTGTGATGTACTTTGCAATTGAACCAAATTCTTTATTTTTTTTTTTAGCTGGTAAAATAATATAGTGAGAGGGGCTGCCTGCCCATGGACAACGGAGCTACAAAATGAATTTAATATGTTCATTTTTTTTTATAGATTTTCATGGATATGATGTAGTTATTTTTTTAGCCTGTAACCAAGTCGACGGCTATAAATTCCTAGTTTAACTTCGTAGATAAAAAGATCATCTTTCTACATGGGAAATCCAATTAAGTGATCCTATTCCATTTATTAATAAATTGTTCACTTTAACTATACTAACCTTATGTTTGAAAATTTAAAAGTGAGAGTTTAAAACTTCGTAGACCCCATTACATATATCATATGTAATACTCAAATGTTATGTTTGGGAAGCTCTATTTGGAAAATGTTACAGGCTTAGATCAAACTTATTTTAAAATCTTGTCAATCGAGAATTTTGCACAAGAGTTTTGATTTCAGCAAGCCATGCCCATAACTTGTCGTTCTTCCTAAGTTATTTGAAATCCTCTCTTTTGAGAATTCCAGTAGCAACAGGGTTATAGTGAATGTCTCCTGCCCCCAGAAACCCATGTAATGATACAGTTTGAATCCATATACACTGAGTTTCAAATAGAGCTCGCCAATTGTAACCTAAGAGCATAATGGTATGCAAAATTTAGTTACTGCTCTTTCTCAAGTTATGTGTAAAGAGAAGCGTGCCACTTGAATTGGGACAGAAAGGACTAGTAACTTGAAGTAATTGCAAGAGAGTTCTGATTGAACATGATAATACACAGATAAGAAATATAGATTACCTTTAGATAATGTTTGAAATAACGACGAATGGATGGATCATAGAAGAATGAATCATTAGAAGCACTTAAACCAATGCCCTCTTCCCATGCCCACTTCACATACTGAGTCTTACCACCATAAGCTTGTAAATTATTGACTAAAGCAAGCAGCAGCCTGATCCCTTGTTGCTTGGCTTCTGCAATGACATGGTCCAGGGCCTGCCACAGTATTCAGCCATAAAGTGAAAATTGACGGTGAATAATATATAATTATATATACTGCTACATACCAATATAGAAGAAATTAACATAATTAAAAAAAATGACAAAATGAAGCGCTTAAAAAGGAACAAGTTTAACATCTAATGGGACATTCTATGAATCAGTTGAAAAAGTAAAAAAACTTGAACTGAAACATATATCAGAATTAGGAAAAGGTTGTTGATATCTTCTACTATTTTAGGCATGTTAGAACTTTATGCAGTGAGAGGCAACAGACACGATAACTTCTGCCGCTTTAGAGGTTCAAAAGAACCCAAGTTTATACTTATATACACATTGATTCATTAGTAGATAAACAGATTGAAAGTCATAACATAATTTTTTAAATTATACTACAACACATCAAGTGAAAAAACTTTTGTATAGACTATTTGACTGAGACACATGAAAAAGATCTATTTAATCAAAATACAACAATAACTAAGAATTACAGATTTCATTACCCTGAATACTTGCTCATCGAATTGACCAGGAGAAACCTGGAGGGCATTGTAGTCACCATCATTAAAAGCCCAAGTTCGACACACAGTGAGTCCCATCTTTGCACCTGCTTGTAGCATTGCTTTGATCCTGGGTTTGCTATATACATTCACAGCATGGTCCATCATCCAGTACGAATTCCACCCATTAACATAGAAGACTCTACCATCTACCATGAAATGAGTCCCATTTCTCTCCACAAAACTCAACTTTTGCTCGGCATGATTATGAAGATCAGCCCACAAGTCCCCAAAGGACATATATATGAAAGCAACACATAATGCAAAACCAACAATTGGGTAAAACAGGTTATTTCCTGCTACCATTCTGAATCTTGATGATGAATTGATAAACAACACTGTCCAAGATTACAAGTGAATGAATCTTGAATACCCTTTGAGCTACAACTCAAGAATTTGTAAAAATCAGAGAGACCAAGATGAGGTATTTTTTGTTGGTACCTTGGATCTCTTTAGTTTCCAAATCTTTGGAAACCCAGATGGAAATTAAATTGGTGAGCAAACCCAGATCCCCTTCTACAAAGGGTAGACGAAAAATAACAAGAAACACAATTAAACTCCAAAAATTATCACTGAGGCTTACAAAAACCAGCCATCCAGTTACACCTGCATCATATGTTTAACTTTTGGTGAAAAGAGAGAAAAGGCAGGATTGGCGGGGAGATTTGTATCTTGCTGTCCTAATAACAAATTGACGACGTGAATAAAAGGAGTTTTAATCAGAGTGATGAGGTAAGGTGAGACTAAATGGGTAAGTGTATGTATGTATATATATATACCTAATCAAGAAAATTAAATTGGGTTGTGAAGGTGGGTGTATCTCTGGAATGGTGGAATGTTGGAATCATTGACTAATTAGATCTGAAGTTCTTGTTTTCTTAGATTTTAGATATTTCCTGAACAAGTTACAGCGCCCTTGGGCCATACATGATTTCTCTCGCTCATCTTATTACTGGAGTGGAGTATATGTTGATTTAATTTAAAATGATTTTTCCATGTCGGCCGATTTTGTTACTTACGCAGTTAGGCTAATGAGTTATATTATATAATACACAAAAAAAAAATATATATATATATATATATAACAAAATACAAATGATTTTGAATTTTTCGCTCATCTAATAAATCATCTGAGCCATCTAAAGTTTGGCATAAATCTGGTCGTTCATTATTTTCTCCTTCTTTATTTCCTCTTCTTCCACCTTTTTCTTTCTCTTCAAACCCTATACTCAATACTTTCTTCTTCTACCTTTTTCTTCCTATCCCAAAAATTTTTTTCGTGCCGGAGGCACGAGTTACCGCTAGTGTATATATATATATATACACACACTCTTGAAACTTTGAAGCTTTACGGAATATAACTTGCTCAAAGTATCAGTCGGACAAAAGCTTTTCTACAATTGCTAAAGACTTCAAAGTTCTCCCATGTGAGACTTCAAATTTTTTGTGAATTTTTCTTCTTCTTTTAATTACTTTTTTTTATAAAAAAATAAATTAATTCTTATTTTTTTTATTTATTGATTTGTTGTTGCTTTTCTATGAAGCAAGCCTAACATCAATATTCAAGGATCCTATTATGGTCAATGCCAATCACATTCATTGAGCAGTTTTTGATTTGTGCATATAGGTGTGATTTTCTAAAGATTAGGTTGATTTTTTTGTTCTGCATGTCCTCTCAACAGTGTATTAATTTCTACTATGTGATAATCTTGATTTAATTTTAATATAAATGATGTTGAACTTTTGCCTTTCTTACCCTTGTTTTCTCCCTTGCTCTCATCTTCCAACTTGATTGAAAAACACACTCTTCTTTTTTCCTTTTTTATTTATTTATAACACTTCATATAATAATTATCCCCGGGGAGTTATATAGGCATTTTCAATTTGAAAGAGAAATTGAATTAAGTACTAACAAATCAAAAAAAGAGAAAGGATCACCATTCTATCCTTAATTATGTTTTATATAATCAACATAAGATACGTTACTTAATCGATTTAAAAATGGTCCACTCCAGAGCATATTAAATTTATAATTGTATGTAGGCAATTGACATTGACGACCTTGAAAATATGCACATAAAATCAGGAACATAAAATTAATTATATATATATATATATATATATATATAATGGATATGAAACTTATATGTTGTCTTGTTTTGAGAATAGAAATGAACCGGCTATATATTGTGGTATATGGCCTTGTCTTGATATTACTACTGTCTTTTTCTTTACAAATCCGAAGTATTAAAGAAAAATGACATTAATAAATAAAATGTCTACTTTTTCATATCAATTTTAAAAATCATTGGCTTCAATCAGTGGGACCCTGGACTTGGAGTCTTGCTGAATTGAGAAACATAAAAGGAATTCTTTGCTCAGTTTACAAGCCTCTTGCTTCAACCAAACTATAAACATTATTGTTGTGGGTAGCCAAAAGAAGCAACCTATTACTAATTATTTCCCTCTTCGTTACTTATTAGTTAAATATAATACCAACATCACATATCAACTAGATAGTGGAGTAATTAATTAAACCTTCTCTTTATCTTTTTTTTTCCTTCCTGAATTGTAATTAATTAAAAACATTGTACAAAAGCTAGATAAATGGTTATAAATTATAATATTAAAAATCAATTAAATTTCATTGAAGAAGAAAGAAATAAATTGAGGGTCAAATCTCACTTAACCTCCTGCAATTTAAGCCCTGCAATGGTTAAAATATAGGGTAGATTTTTTTTCATAACTTAAATATAGAAAGTGTTCCATACATGCAAGAATAGTATACTACTATCTCAGTCTGGTATCTGAATCTATATATGGGGTCTGTCTGTCTGTCTCTTTCCAATTTTCAATATTTTATTTGGTTTATAGGAAACCAACCAGCACTACATCGATCCAAATAAACAAGTTTCAACGCTTTTATTTTATTTGTTTACTTAATTATATATAAATGTAGCAGGGGTCAAATTATTAGATATTTATTTTATTTGTTTAGTTATTGCTTACATTACTTAAAGTTTATTGTCAACAACATCTTTACCTGATCATGACTTAATTCTCATCTTTGTACCATTTTAATTTTTCTTTTTTGTAAGGCATCTTAATTTTTGGGTTGAAGATGCCTTTTGCTTCCAAGATTCCTGGACTAGCTAGCTAGCTAGTTAACATTAGTATTGTTTCGTAATTAATACTCCTATTAACTACTGACACGGTTCAACAATTAGTATAATTTATCATGATATTTTTCTTACTAAACTCTTACAACTTATTATCACTCCGTCCCAAATTAATTGCATTTCTAAAATTTTTTAAAGTCAAATTGACTATTTTTAAAACTAATTTTTTTACTATTTTTGCTAACATATATGTAAAGATATTATAACCAAAAGAAAGTATATACAATTTATTACTAATTTCAATTTTTATAATTTTAGAAATATATTTATATATGCTTAATTATTAATTTTAAAAATAGTCAATTTGACTTAAAAAAGTCCTAGAAAATCAATTAATTTGGGACGGAGGGAGTATTATTTTTTTTTAAGAACATACACTATTACAAATGTAGTAAATCTAAGGTTATATTTTAATTCTTGAATTTACTTTATATATATATATATATTATAAAATAGTACCACAATATAATAATATTAGTATTATATAATAATATAATAATATTAGTATTATATAATTTAATAGTATAATAATATAATATTACATATTATTAATATTAGAGTAATATAATATATTAATATTATAATAATAATATAAAATAAAATTCCTGCATCATAATTTCAATCAAATATGGCCAACGAAATGAATAATAGTGAGAGAGTTCGCTACAATATGTAGCGGGACAGTGGATTTTAATTATTATTTTATATGACCAAGGAGGATTTTTTGGTAATTGTTCCAGCCGGTACAAAGAGATGAACTGCCGCTACATACTGTAGCGGCTGGTAATTATTTTAAATTATTTTCAGCCATTGATTGTTCTAATTAACGGTAGAAATAATGGTTGCTGAAATAGTACTTTTAGCAACCGGTTGTCATAGATTGACCAAATTGATATTAATAACCCGACACCAGCTAGCTTAAGATAATTGTAGCCGGGAAACTTGGATGTTTGTCTGATTAAATGGGAGAAGGGAGTGAGTTGGCAACTTGGCATCAGTAAGTTTATTTTATAATTCAAAAATCAGATAACTTTAAAAGTATAAATTCAGTAATTAATACTCCTTCCGTACCAAGATAAAAGTCTTTATTATTATTTTAGGTAGTTTTAAGTTAAATGTCTACTTACCTTAAATAATTTATTTTTTACAATAATTTGTTTATAATATCTTTAGTATTAATTGTCATATTTCTATTCCCTATGCATATTTATGGAGTATCACTAGTCATGTGCAAAAAACTATATAACTAAATGATAATTTAAATATGGACAATTTTGTCATTTTATCCTCTTTCTTAATATGCGCAACACATCAATTAGGACTTTTATTATAGAACGGAAGGAGTATAGTTTTATAGTAGAAGTATTTGATTTTAAATTTCTAGCAGATTTTGAGATTTGTCTACATACTATATATTTATAAATATTTTTTAAACCAAAAAAGAAAATAGCAAAGAAATACGAAATTTTTAGAACTCAACTACCACGCTTAATGGTTCTTCAGTTTTTCTCACCAAAAGGCAACATGGATAAAAGAAGTGAAGAAATAATTCAAAGTAGAAATGGGTCCACTAATGGGTAGACCAACAGCCACCGACAGTACTTACCGTAAGGTTAGAAAAAATAGAATAATGACAGGGGCACAGACACTTTGTACAAATTTTCTATAAAATATTGAGGTGACACTCCACCTTAGTTTATCATTTTCTCTCTCCTGCTTGTCTCTCTTCTCTCCCCAGATTTTCTCTCTCTTTCTCTTTCCAAAACGAAGGTTTAATATGAGCTTTTCTCCTGTAAGGACTCAAAATAAGGACTCAAAGTAAGGACCATTTTTTTTTTTTTTTTTGCTTTTTTTTTAGAACAACTAAAAATAAATAAATAAGTAATTATGGAACTGAAATTTTTACATAATACAGTGTTTTGGGCGTGATTTGGATACATATAACAAAACATGTATGTACAAAACATGTATGTACAGTCTGTACATACATGTTTTGTTATATGTATCCAAATCACGCCCAAAACACTGTATTATGTAAAAATTTCAGTTCCATAATTACTTATTTATTTATTTTTAGTTGTTCTAAAAAAAAAAGCAAAAAAAAAAAAAGAATTGGTCCTTACTTTGAGTCCTTATTTTGAGTCCTTATAGGAGAAAAGCTCATTTAATATTCTCCCTCTTTTTAAATTATAAAGTTATTATTAATTTTTAAAAATTATAATAAATATTTTTAATTTAAAATTAAAATAATTTATTAAAATTATAAAATAATAAATTTTAAAATTAGTATTACTTTTTGAATAACTTATAATATTTATCATTATATCGACTAAAATTAATAAAAATTATATTAATTATGAGTTTAAAAAATTATATTAATTAATTATATCATTACCTTGTAGATTTTCAAACTCATAATTAATATAATTTTTATTAATTTTAGACGATATAATGATAAATATTATAAATTATTCAAAAAGTAATATTAATTTTAAATTTTATTATTTTATAATTTTAATAAATTATTTTAATTTTAAATTAAAAATATTTATTTTAATTTTAAAAAATTAATAATAACTTTATAATTTGAAACGAGGGAGAGTATTAAACCTTATTTTTGGAAAGAGAAAGAGAGAAAATTTAGAGAGAGAAAGAGAGGCAAGAAGGAGAGAGAAAGAATGGTAAGCTGAGGTGGAGTGCCACCTAAGTCATTTGTAAAAAGTTTGTACAAAGTGTTAGTGCCTCGAAAAAATAATACACTTTCAAAGTGCTTGTTTCTCTTAAATATTTGCCACTAGTACACTGAAAAAGTAATCTTTTTTAATTGAGGTTTGAAAATAAAAATAAAAAAAATAAAGAAATATAATTTATATTTTGTCTGATTAATTTAAATGAGTATAAAATCTCAATATTATTTTTTTAAATTCATTAAAAAAATGTGAAAGATAAATAAATTAATAGTTAATATAAGAATTTTATAGTAAACTAAGTCATTAATGCTTACTTAAAATCTATAAAAAAAAATAAAAAAAATTTACTATTTAAAAAAATAAATACTCCATCCGTCCCAAATTAATTGCTTTTCTAGGACTTTTTAAAGTCAAATTGACTATTTTTAAAATTAATAATTAAACATATATAAATATATTTCTAAAATTATAAAAATTGAAATTAGTAATAAATTGTATATACTTTCTTTTGGTTATAATATCTTTACATATATGTTAACAAAAATAGTAAAAAAAATAGTTTTAAAAATAGTTAATTTGACTTTAAAAAATCCTAAAAATACAATTAATTTGGGACGGAGGGAATAAAAAGGAACAGGGAGTTTTTCACGACTAAAAGAATAGTTGACGAAGAAGACAATTTTTTAAAAATAAATTAAGAAGAAGCTAAACCAACTTTTACGTCAGACGACATAATTGATTGCATTGATCGCGGAATTTAGTGAACCTAACGAACGAACCCTACAATCGTATATGCTTCCTTTCCAAGGGAGGGATATAAAGAAGAAGCCAGCGAGTTAGATAGATAATGAGCACGTAGATGGTTTTTATGAATGGGCCCAGCCCAGCCCACCCCAACATGGGAGTTTATCAAGGTTACTATAAATACTGGAATCCAATAGTTATGGGTTTTTGGGTGCCGCGCCCAATTTTAATGAATCTGCGGATTGTTGAGCACCTCGTTCTCAAGATTATCACATTCAAAAAGATGTACTCCTTCCATTCCATTCCTTTATATTTATGGTCGTAGAGTTAAGCACATATATTAAAAAAAATTAATTGCTGTTAATTAAATATATTACTGAATATTCAAAATATCTCTTTATTTGTTTATTTATTTATTTTTTCTCTTCTCATCTTTAACTTTCCCATGAATTTAATTTTCCATGAACTTGAAAACAACGACAACAAATTTTATTTATTCATGAAAAAACTTAGTATAAGATTTTAACGGTGAGAAATTGTTAGTCAATCAAGACTTACATAAAGAAAAAAATAAATTTCACATTAAACAATAAACTCACATAATCATGAGAATCAAATAAGATAGCTAAATGTCAGAATAACTATTTTATGACATATATTACCGCAATTATTCATAAGCAAGCACAATAGTAATCAGGCCTAGTTTTTATCGAACGCAGGTTGAAATTGTTATGCCATTAGACGTGAATCTATTATCTCCATTGCAGGTGAGCTTGCGGAGATTCTTATTGATGCAATTAAAAAAAAATGAATTTTTTCTTTATAAAATTGACAATTATGTAGTATGTACCAAGATAATTCAAACAAGAACAAGAACAAATTTGACCAATTCATGACTTGAAAGTCACTAACAATTAGTTGCTTATACTGCAACTAACAAAAAGAAAGACAATCTCACATCATAATCTAATCTTTCTTTTTCGTGAGTAACAATAATAGAAAACAGAGTCAATCTCAAAAGATTAAGCATTGAAGTAGTAGTAATAAATATATAATACATCGAATCTAGTAAACAAAACCAGTTCTACTGTTACATATGCCTCTTCTGAAATACTAGCTAGTTTCCCCATTCTAATACATTTCTTGTATGCCTTAATAACCAAAATTACAAATCTACATACTTAATTAGGCAGAGAATTTGTGTTTGCTTATCCCAAAATCTCATCATCCACTAAAAGAGAGAAGCATTCCCAATTCTCATCCCATCCCATCCCAAAATTTCATAACGAAATAACCCATCAAATTAAAACAAGAAAAAAAAAATGATTAGCCTATACTTTCCCACCAAAATTAATCTCCACAAAACCCATCAACAAATTGAAAATTGATAAAATCAAAGATTTTTTGACAACCCTTCTTCTTTACTCTTCCTAACAAGAGCAAAGTAGCCCAAAACAGCACAAACAGCAGCCACAACATTCCCTTCCTTGATCAAAACCTTAACAACAAACCCAGTGATCTCAACCGTCAATTTCTTCCCTTCCACCACCAAAGCTTTTCTGGGCTTCCCGCAAAAAGTCAGCAAAACAAGCACAGTGATCCAGGTGACCAAGGTGGCCGGAACCGCCACGGCCAGGGCGGCGGCCATCGAAAGGAGCCCGAAAATTAGCCCCAGCACCACCGAGACGTAAATCGCCGGCCACCCATATGAGTTTGATGAGGTTGATTCATACCAAGAGAGTAGAGATTTGAGGATGTTCCAAGAGGAATATAATAATATGGTGTATACAGCTACAAAGAGAAATACCCATGTTCTTCTTTTGCTCATGATTCTTATGAGTAACGAAAGGGCTTGAGATTCTTGTACATACTCATAGTCATAGTCCGCCATGGCTGCTTCAACGAGAGTGGCTTGACTTTCTCCTCCCTACTTATTCTTTCTTTGTTTCTGTCTAGTATCTATGGATTTGGGCATTGTTTGTTGAAGATGCTAATTTTGATGGTAAAGTTATAATTCTAGTGGCACACGCTCCCACTAGCGCGTGCGTGTATTTTTAGTTTACAAAACCAAATTCCATTTGTGGACTCTTGCTTATAAAGTTTTTGGTCACAGTGGAAGGCTAATCTATTAAATCATCTTGACGAAGGAAAGAATTCTCCCTTCTTATTTAAAATCAAATTAGTTCATAAGTTTTAAGCTTTCATATAATTTCAAAATGAATACAGAAAAGTTAAATTTTGAGAGTTGTGATTTTTATTGATTTTTTTATATAATGAATTTGATGGAATGTGTGTGTCAGACGCACTTGAGGAAGGTGGAGGTACATTCATCTTCTGCACATATTTGCAGTACTAATTTTGGTTAACACTCGTCTAATAGAAGGGAAGGCTACTTCTACTTTTCTTTTATGGATGGAAGGGAAGGGAAGTCATATTGGGGAGTTGAGTGAATGATCTCTACTCTCCTCCGGCCAAACCTTTTAGTTTCTTTTCCATACTCATCACCTTCCGGATTCCAGATTCTTTTTATGCACTTCTATTCCAGTTGAGCATTTGTTCCCCACTTTTCACCTGCTGCATATGCAACACGCATACTTAAGAGATGGAAAAAGAAAAAGATGGTTGGCAGGTGACACGTATCTGAATTCTGATCTGTGTTATTCCAAAAGAAAAAGAACTTGCCCCCTTATTGCTCAATACTTGCTTCCTATGCTCTCTCTACTTACCTCTCTCTCTCTGTATATATATAGAGAGAGAGAGAACTTTACATTAATCAATAACACTAGTTAATAACTTAATAATTTATCAATCCCTTTATACAATTTATTTTTAAAGCATGGCTAATCGTCCTAGCAAAAATTTTCTTTTTTACTTATAAGGACTTAACCTATACAAAAAGGGAGGATCACAAAATAACATATTCGACTTATTATCGCACTCTAATTCATGGGATTTAAGACCAATAGTTACAAATCTCAGCATAGAAGTATCTTCAGTTTGTGCAATTATGATACACTCGAGTAAATAGTTCTGCAGTTTTTGACCAAGAAACAGGCCTCCAATCCAGATTCATTTTGGACATTCATTATTTGAATGAAGCATTTAATAGTACCAGAAAAACAATGAACAATTACAGAAAGTTTATTCTCTGGGGTAAAAGGGAAAACAATAACAGCAACTGCCGACAACACTTCTTTTTCTGCCCTGTTCAGCAGGTGTTGCTGGACGAGTCAAGAGGATAGACACCCCGCATCTGCATTCAAGTCATACATGTATTCTTTCATATTTTCTGGAATTCTATTTTTATTTCCGGATATACCAGAATATTGCAATAACACAAATATATATATATATATATATATATATATATAAAACAGGAAATAGTTGGTAAAATGAACACATATATATCAAGTGAGACGTATATATCATGTACTATACTTTTCCTTTTAACAGTACTTAACAAAATGCCAAAAGGACTCCGATATTGGTTATGTAAAATTGATTACGTAGATAATAAACAGAAAAAAAATAATGATAACAATCAACAACACAAAAAAAAAAATAATACCAAACTGGAAATGCTTGGTAAAATGAACACAAAAACCCAAGCGCATTTCATTGTGTATTTATATTTTAAATACTTGAAGTTATAAAAGTACAGAATGTACAGACAAATGCTAGATGCCAGAAAGCAGCATGTCTTGTTTTGCAGCATCAGCTGGTTGAAACGGTCATTGGTCAACCTCATCCAGATCACACACGCAGATAAAGATGGTAACAATGATGACTAACGTGAAGATGAAGACATCTCAATGATGATAATAGCAATGACCTGATATATCATAGTAAAATAAATAAAAATAAATTACTCATGTTGTTACCTGAAATGCAGCTTATTGCCTTCATCAAACTATAGAAGAACTTCAGACATATTTCTTTCAGATACTAGGTGGCAAAAGTTATCTTTAACACTCTTAATCGTGTAAGTTTAGTATATTGGAAAATCTGTCTACTTCAATAAGAACAGTTGAAACAGTTCAATAAAGTGGAAAGAAGACAATAAACAAGATAAACAAGACCAGAATGAAACAACCTAATTCCAAATAACTTCAATACTGGGAGTCTAAGACCAACTAAAATAGTTTGTCACACATCCATTAAGAAAAGGTAAAAACTCCAAAGAGATTCATTGCATCCCTCACATATCCGAACCAGAGTAGATTGAGTTTGACTAAAAAACTAAAGCTTCTTGCTTTTAATAAATAAATAAGGGATTTTCTTCTTTACATCGCTGATACGGATAACTGCAGCTTTTTATCAACCACCAAGGGCATATCTAAGCACTGAGAAGACAAATGTGCCTGGTCAGACCATAAAAAGGGAATCAAATATTTTTTTGTACCAAACTAGTACAGCTACAAGGAGTTTATCCGATTATTAAGGAGTAATACGCCCTTTAATAAGTGTTTAATTTACAGCGAAACAAAACAATCTCCCATTGCAAGGTAAAGTATGTATCTCTTTTCAAGTAAATTTGAGTAGGTGTTTGCAATACATTTCCAATATCAAGAAAATATACCTAAATGATATGATGTCAACGAATTTTCAATATTTATGTGTCTCTGTTTGCAAGCTCGCAATATTGTATTCACATCAAAGATGTCTCTGTTGTGTGCAGACTGCAGTCAAAAAACCTTAAAAGTCTTTGCATAGGCTCCCACATAACATTGGGCACGAGAAACTGCCACATCAAAAAACAGTGTGTTCCAACATTTTTTTCGTAAGCAATGAACATTGATTCAAGTAATAAAAATATTTCAAAGGAGGCGGACTCCAAAAGCAATTTCAAACATGAAACTAACCCAAATATTCATGCTCCGCTAATCCTCCAATTTCCACCATCCACATCATCATTGCAAGGCTTATACCACGAGAAGGAACAGGAAAACCATAATTTACTGATTATTTCAATCCCACTTCATCAGAAGATGTCTTCAAAATCACGATTACCCATCACATATGTAAATTAACTTCATACAAAAAAGTTCAAACTGATCAAGCATTACATTTCTTATTTGGTCTAATCATACTTTTCCCTCCATGAGTAAACAAGAAAGAAAACCCAAGAAAGTGCTAATAGAAAATCACCAACTAGCTGTCTTGGCCACGCATGAGCCAAATCTTCAAGCCTTCTCTCAAAGGAAACCCTCCAAAGAGCCATTGAAATATGAAGAAGAACACAGCCTTTAGCAAAGAAGCTCTGAAACTCTCCGTCCTTAATAAATGAAACGATGAACAATAGAAACCCAATACCAACCAGAAGCAAACCGGTAAATGAATCGGAAATTTGTATCATCAACTGATTATGTGGTGTTGATCCCAATAGCTTTGTAGCAGTCTCAATGCCGTGACCAAACGCAGAGATTTCATTGAGATAGAACATTATCAGAGCACCACAAGTTACAGAGAACCCAGATGATTCCATTAATCAAGATCGAAAAACCTAGCTGAGAATTGAGATAACCCAATTCCCTGCTCAATACCCTATTCATCAACAAACTCTCAAAACTTAAAACATTTACATTATTGAGCACTCCAAAATTTTAGCTCAAAATCCCTTCAACTTTACACTTAAATCTTGAGAAAAACTTTTGGTAACTCAAAATTGGGACAAAAAGCTAGAACGGTAAAACCCAGCCTAGGTCAAGGCCTTGAGAGACCCCTCTGAAATTTAGATTTAGAACCCAAACCTTCTCGACAGGCTATGATGAAAATTCAACAATTTATACAATTTGGCATTTGGTGGGGAACAATTGTGTGGATAAACCCTGAATTGAGTTTAGAGTAAGGATGTAGGGTTTTAAGAGAGAAGTGACAGTGATCCGGAATTGGGATTGTAGATCATGGAAGCCCTCACCCTAGGTTCACCGGGAAAGTCGTCGGTGACAAATGGAGGGAGTGCATTGGTAAGCGTGAACTTTGCAGTCAATTTTACGAGGACATTGAGGAAGTAATGATCACGGCTTGTTTGGATGGAAAACGCACACTCCCAAATTTTATAGGGCCTTTTCTTTTTCTTCGACGAATTAGAGGGGCATTAATTGAAACTTGCGATATTGATAATGCGGTAACAATAATTATATTATCTGAATAAATATAAAAATATTGCTAAATATATATTTATTTAAATAACATGTTTATTGTACTAATACTTTTCTCTCGTTGATTGATGCTCATGCTTAATAAATCTTAGTCCTTAGTCTAGGATTATTTTTAAGAAAATAATACATATATATATATATGTACTTTGTTTCCAAAGTTTCCATTCATTTTATCCCCATTTATATTTCCCTAGTGTTATATTTCTAACATTATTCAAATCATTTGATTGGGCTGCAGAGCTGTAAGTGGGCTTGACACTTTTGGTAGGTGTGCTTAAGTCATAAATTTGGTTGGGCCTAGCCGTAAATGGTTGTGTTTTTATTTTGTATGTTTGGTTGGTTATTTCACAAAATTGGAGGTTTTTACGTCTTTGAATTCGCCGGCATATTGACAAGTTATTTTTTCTTTTTCTCCTTTCCGGTTGGTTAATTTTCTAACTGTTTTTTTCTTCTTTTATCTCTTGCTTGCATCCTGTGCCATGCGTGTGTAAATTATATAAAATAAGTATAAAATTTAAAAGACTAAATAAAAAGATAAACAAAATTAATATAAAAAAACAATATAGAAAATTAAATATATAAAATTACCATTTACGGTAGTCGTTCCCCTAAGTCACTTTATAAGATATATATATATATATATATATATATATATATATATATACAAAATAACATTGTAAAGTGTAATTATTTGATTATTCACTATATATGAGTGAGTCTAGTAATAATAATCAACCACATCATTTTGTATTAATCTTTCATAACCATTTTTTAGTCACCTAAGCATTATTGATTTATAATTATTAATGAAGATTTTACCAAGTATAGTAAAGAAATTCTTCGAATCATTTGTATCACTTACTATTTATATAAGAAGAATCTTGTCGAAATATTAATTTTCCTTGTAAAAATATTTGTTCCATTGGTTTATTTTCTTAATGAATTAAAATAACGTTAGGTATGTATTTGATCTGCTTAGTTTGAACAATTTGATAATTCAACCGCACGACCATAAACCATTATCTGTATATAAGACTGTAAAATGAATCAAACGGTTCAGGCTTAATTCGTACTCGCTCGACTAAAAATTCGATTCGAACTCGACTCGAAATATAAACGATTCAAATATGAGCACATTTTAAAGTTCGATAAATTACTCGAGTATTTTTAAATTATAATTTTTTATTAATATTCGAATCATATTCGTTCAAATAGTTCAAACTGTTCGGACTTAATTCGAAATCGGACCGAACTCGACAACTAAACGAGTCTTAAAAATATAAAAATTTCTTAGCTACAATAATCTGACACGACCATTAGAACACCATCATAGAATTACACGAAACCTTGGACTTTACACGTGATCATTGTCACAATAATTAAATAATTAGTTTCTCAACTTGGATTAGTAAATTATTCTGTGACTGTTAATCCCATAAATAATACAATAAATAAAATAAATGTGGCTGGATGCATGATAAATGTTTAAAACTAATTTAATGAATAGTACAAGTAGTATGAGTTTTAGAGACTCTTTTTGACCATAGAGGTTCAAACAGTGCTACTTGTCCATACTTTAAAAAGTTGGCCTAACTACCTATCTTCCCGGTTACTATTATTTAATTTTCATGCAAGAGGGCAAATTTTGTACGGACTGTTTTCCGAAGTAACCTTACAATTCTATTCTATTTTATTTGATGTTATGCTATTTTTATCTTTTTCGATAAAATATGATATACTAGCAACACAATCTAAATGAAGACTTAAAAGAACGAGTATAATGTTTTATTTATTCTATTTGAAGAAATAAATAAATAAATGAAAAGGAGGGTTGAAGTTCTTATTAACGTCGAAATATTAAATAAATCTCATAATTATTTTATTACAAGCACATCATATTTAAAAAAATAATATTGTGCTAAGATGTTTGAAACTTAAAAATTACGTTTATAAATTTAAAAAATTACAAATAAGACATTTAGACTAAAAAAATTTCAAAAAACCCCAAACTAAACATACAAATAATTATTAAACGGCTTTCCTTACTAATGCAATTGGAGGGAGTAATGGTTGTTGGCAGGGTCAATGGTCCCCTAATTAAAAAGACCAATTAAGAGCTCAGAAAACAAATTTAAGCTCGTTTGGTTGGTAAGAATTGAAGTAAAAACCGAAATCTCATCATTTTTTTAAAAAAAATAGTAAAATCATTTTTCTGTCTTTTCAAAATATAAAATTATTTCTTTATATTTATAAAGATTACATAAATGCAAATAATCTTGTATTTTGAAATAATAGTAGTACAACGTTTGATGTGCATAATTATTAATAAATGTTTTATTTTATTTCTTACTTGGGATTGATAATAATATTTCTTCATGGATGTTTGTTTTGTTTGAATAATATCTTTATACTTCTTAATCTATTTCATTCAGGTCTGTAGTTAGTTTGTCAAGCAGAATAGTCTTTAACACCTCTTAATTAGTAACTCAAAATATTGAACCCATTTATATCTTTAGTTGAAATTTACATTTATATTATTTCTAAGTTGTCATTTATTAATATTAAAATTATGATTACACTCTCTCATTTTTTTTTCCTCTTTATATGTACAATATCTTTTAGTTATTTAATTGCTCATGCATTCAGCATCCATACGGACCATATGGCACTTTTTGTTGATTTAGACATGTATGCAATATTCAGATTTTGAGTTTCTTAGATTATTAGCGTTTTACGGTAATAGCGTTTATGTGTTTGAACTTCTAAATACTTCGAATAATTTTTGATGCATTGTATTTGAGTCCCAAATTTGTGAACTAAACACATTAAACGCTGCAAACACTGTATAAACAAACATACATTTTATCATTTAATTAAAAACGAACAACAGTATATTAAAAAAAATCCATAAAATATGAATCAGCTTTTTCTTTCTAGAACATAATCCAGTTACTTTATTTTAATTTTTTTAAACATTTCTGTCATAATAAACATGTTCATGAAAATATTTCAAGAATCATATTACTGATAATTTCATTACAGGGTGAATTTTCAACCATGTCCACAATTTCATTACAGGGTAAAAATGTAAATTATGTCTGTCAAGCCTAACCTTTTAAGCTCGTTTAGTTGGTAAGAATTGAAGCAAAACCGAAATCTCATCGTCTATTTATTTATTTATAATGGTAAAAACATTATTCTGCCTTTTCAAAATATAAAATTATTTATTTATATTATAAAGATTATGTAAATGCAAATAATCTTGTATTTTAAAATAATAATAGTACAACGTTTGATGTGCATAATTATTAATAAATGTTTTATTTTATTTCTTACTTGGGATTGATAATAGTATTTCTTCATGGATGTTTGTTTTGTTTGAATAATATCTTAATACTTCTTAATCTATTTCATTCAGGTCTGTATTTAGTTTGTAAGCAGAATAACCTTTAATCCCTCTTAATTAACAAGTCAAAATAATGAATCATCTATATATAAAGCGAGTACCCGCTTTATATATATATATATAGAGAGAGTAACGTAAGGGTATTAAATTTTTTTTTTTGTCTTAAATGAATCTCAAATAACATGATATTAAAAATTTTAATGATAATTTATGACATATTTAATTACATGAGATCTACCTAACTAATATTATGTTAATATATCATTTGAAATATTTTTTGAGATTAAAAATTTAAAACCCTTAACATCACCCTCACACACACATACATATATATATATATATATATATATATATATATTAATATGTTCATAAAGAGGTGCATAAGGTCTTTAGTTGAAATTTACATTTATATTATTTCTAAGTCGTCATTTGTTAATATTAAAATTATGATTACATTCTCTCATTTTCTTTTCTCTTTATATGTACAATATCTTTTAATTATTTAATTGTTCATGCATTCAACGTCCATATGGCACTTTTTGTTGATTTAGACATGTATGCAATATTCACGTGCGCTCAGTGTGCTTCTTTCGCAACATGCTCTGATCCCGAGTGTCTTTCAGTAGTATTCTAGCGTTAGAAGAAGTAAATTTTGAGTTTCTTCTATTACTAACGTTTTATGATAGTAACGTTTGGTATGTTTGAACCTTTAAACATTTCGCATAATTGTTGGTGCATTGAGTTTGAATTTTAAATTTATGAATAAAATGTTTCAAATGCATTAAACACTTTAAATACTGTATAAATAAAAATATACTTTATCATTTAATTAAAACAAACAACAGTATGTTAAAAAAAAATACATGAATCAAGTTTTACTTTATGTTAATTTTTTTAAAACATTTCTGTCATCATAAACATGTTAATGAAAATATTTCAAGAATCTCGTTATCGATAACTTCATTACAGGGTGAATTTTCAACCACGTCCACAATTAATAAGGCCTTAATAACTTTCAGTTTGTGAACATATAGTTTGGACATCCTTTGAAGAAAATACTTGATTTCTATTTGAGTCTTTTTACGTATGTTGATATGTTTATGTCGATATAAATATCGATATATGTGCATACACACACATATATTTATCATGCATGTAAAAAATATGAATTAAAAATATTTTTACTTTAATTTATTATATTTTAACGCTTAAAATTTCACATTAATTACAATTCAACTTTGTTACAGATTTATCGACATATAAATTATTTTTCTTTCTATTTTCATTATAAAAACAAGCATAATACGAAAGTAAGGTAAGTCACTATAAAATAATTAATACTCCCTCCATTATAGTATTAGAATTTATATATTTTAATTTTTTAAATACAATTTGTAAAATCATAAAAAAAAATACGAATGATAATTTATTTGATTTTAATATAAACAATTATAATTATCGTAAAATAACTAGATAGTACAACTAATTATCATATTTGTTATTTTTAAAAATTGAAAAAAAATATTTTTAATTATAATTATAAAGTTTGGTAAGTTGACTTCAAAAAAGTTGATATATCTCTAATTTTAAAACATCGAAAATATTAAATACAAGCTGTTAAGTTTAATATTCCATCATTATCTATAGTTTAGTTTATCAATCTTATAAGGTCAAAATTATCCTGCATCATTTTTGTATTCATAGTAGGATTTTCATAGCACTAAAGCACAAATATGCAGAATATTAATTTATGTTCTTTCAAGATTCATATAAATCACGCTAGCTCATTGTCAGATAAAATTCTAGCTATTAATTGTTTATCATATTGTAAAGTCAAAATTATCCGTCTAGAATTTTTATAGCATTAAACCGCATAGTATTAATTAATATTCCCTCCGTCCCAAATTAATTGCATTTCTAGGACTTTTTAAAGTCAAATTGACTATTTTTAAAACTAATCTTTTTATTATTTTTTCTAACATATAGGTAAAGATATTATAACCAAGAGAAAGTATATACAATTTATTACTAATTTCAATTTTTATAATTTTAGAAATATATTTATATATGCTTAATTATTAATTTTAAAAATAGTCAATTTGACTTTAAAAAGTCCTAGAAAAACAATTAATTTGGGACGGAGGGAGTATAAATCAAGCTGAATGCCAGATTAAAATTCTGGGCGGATGTCTTTATATCTATCTGGTCTGTTTATATATCAACCACCAGGGGCGGATCTACTTAGAGGGCAACATAGGCAGCTGCCTATGCTGACTTTTTTTTTTTTTTTTCTTTTGCTTTTTTTTTTTTTTTTTTTTGGTAAACTCAAGGGGGCAGAATTTATAAGTTAGTAAACTCAGGGGGACAGATTAATAAAAAAGTTAAACTTGGTACATCAAAAAAAAATTCCATTAGTTACAAAAGGTTGATCTATTGTTTGCGGTAAGAATTTCTAGTTGAATTTCAATATTTTTGAGTACATATTTTTATGGGTTATAGTTTTATGTAACTAAATTAACTCTTATTTTACATATGTAATCATCCAAAAAACATAAAATTATCTAAAAAATTTGGCTCGGGGGCGCAGCCCCCGAACCCCCGCCAAATTAAAATCCGCCCCTGCTGAGAATTATTCCTAGATCCGCCCCTGTCAACCACATATATAGTTCAAAATAAATAAAAAGGCTAACCTAACATTTTAATGTTTATAATGGTTGGACAGTGCAGGCTTAATTTTTTTTTTATTTTTTTTAAAATTCCCAAACACTATCCATTAGTATTAAATTAGGGACGAAGTCAACAACTAACCAGTTACATATATATTCATATTTGGACCAACCCTTAAATGCGGACAAAAAGTGTATATGTATATAGGGTATTCGTAACCTGGAGAAGGATAGATAATTGCAATATATTTATTTAAAATCGTGTTTACAAAATAATTCAGATTGTAGTAATTGACGTTTTAAAGTAGTGAGATATTTTGATTAAATCAGATAGTTTAATTTAAGAAAAAGAAAGAGATTAAGGATAAACTTTGAAATCAAGGCTTTGTTTGATTGGGCACATGCTGGCTGCTTCTGCTTCTGCTTCTGCTTCTGCTTCTGCTTCTGCTTCTGCTTCTAAATAATGAAGAGATAGAAATCTCACATGGTGTGGGCACAATAATACATGCTGGCCTTGTACTATTGGCTTTTATTGATGCTATAAAACTCTTATTAAGGGGTATAAAGGGTATACGCACATCTATAGGAAAGGATGGATAAAAATAATTTAAACAAACAAACAAACAAATAAAGGGCCATGAAAATAATTTAAACAAACAAAAAAGGGCCATGATTCTTCTTTTTCTCGCTAAAGGTGACATGTGAGATACACGTGATTGGTGTTTTTGTTTTTATTTTTTATTTTATAAATTAATAAAGATAATTTATAAATTCGTAAGAAGTCCTGTTTTATGTTGTTGCATCTTTGTTACTTATTAGCTTTAGCTTAAGCTTAATTAGTGTACCTTGAAGAGTTAAAGCTATGAAATTTAACTCTTTTTAAAACCTGAAAACCATTCTTTATGTATTATTCGGTCATTAGTTTCCTCATCAACTATTAAATGATATACTTATTATACTTATATAAGTATAGAATTAGTAAAGTGAATAACTACTGATTGAATTTTCTTCGGTGATCATTAATAATTAATTACTCATGAATATCATAAGAAACTGATTCATATGTTTAATTAATATGACTAAACAAATAATAAATGTTCACAAAATTAATATTCCCTCTGTCCCAGATTAATTGTATTTCTAGGACTTTTTAAAGTCAAATTGACTATTTTTAAAACTAATCTTTTTTACTATTTTTGCTAACATATAGGTAAAGATATTATAACCAAAAGAAAGTATATACAATTTATTACTAATTTCAATTTTTATAATTTTAGAAATATATTTATATATGCTTAATTATTAATTTTAAAAATAGTCAATTTGACTTAAAAAGTTCTAGAAAAATAATTAATTTGAGACGGATGGAGTAATAACTACGATATGTCATTTATCAACATATATGCCACAAACTAACTCTTATTCGAATATCAACACATAAAAACTAATTTTTGAGATCAGAATGATTTATTACAAAGTTAAGTTGTACCATGTGCATTTAGTATTTGTACATTTGCGCATGAATTGACAATTTTTAATTTTTTATTAATGAAAAAACCATTTATAAAATAAGGTACTGAAGAAGAAAAGTTGGATTAACATAAATAGTGGCACTTATTTTCTCCATAGGGAGGAAGACAATAAAAGACATGCTATCGTGGCTTTATTTCACTGGTAGGATCACCCTTATACTGTAGCCTGAGAAGTACGGGATCCGCCAGACATTATTTTTCTGTTTTTCACGAATATTATGGCAGCAGTAGCAGTACAAAACAACATTCGCAATCGTGAGTGGTCGTGTTGCTGTTGTTCATAGAAAAAAAAAAAAAAAAGCATTCAAACCCCACAAAAAACAGCACCTCGCCAACTTATTTTAGTCACCCAAACAAACCATCTGGAACTACTGCCTGCATTCCGTTTTATAAAGAGGGAGAGAGGGAAAGAGAAAGAGTCCCACTCTCAATTTCATTCCCTATTTGACTATAAGGCCTTTTTAGTTAAAGAATTAGAGTCTGTGTATGTGTTAAGGTGGGGCACTTCTTTGACTAAGCCGTGCCGGCAAGCCGTCTCTCTCTCTCTCTCTCTCTCTAGATCATCTGTAATTTTTATGATTTAGTATTATATTTCTATAAGCGCGTGGAAGAGTCAAAAGGCAAAAAAGCAGAAATCCTTCTTCAACAACTAGGCTTCTCAATCAATCCCTGGTGAACATCAAATCCCTAATTCATTCATCTGAGGTTCTTGGCTTATTTTTCATCTAATCTTGATCTGATTCAAGTTTAAGCTGCTGGGTATTGATTTTATTCAGTTATATGCTAATTTGGAGCTTGTTGGGTAATATATTTTGTTCTTGAAGTATCCTAAACAATTGATCTTTCTGGGGTTTTAAGTTATTCTTTGGGTAGTTGCATGAGAGAATTAATTGGACTGAGTTTGATTTAATGATCTGGGTATATTCATGATTTGTTTCAATGGTTTTTGCAAAAAGAGGGGGTACCAAGTGTAGCTGTTCTTATATTTATTTGTAAAGCAGGAATTTTGTTGGGTTTTAATTGGTGATTAGCAATGGGTTGCGTTTGTGGTAAGGCTTCGGCTAATGAAGATGGCCGCGAGAGCCCCAAGGGGAGACAAGTGAATAAAGGAGCATCGGTGGTGCCTCGAGGAAATTCTGGGAAGAGAGAGGAGAGTTTTAGAGTGAAAGATAGGAAGGAAAATAGTGATGTGAGAATTGGTTATATTGATAAGAAAACTAATAGTTCAAGACGGGTGCGTGATGAGCAGCTTGAGAAGAAAAAGACGGTAAACTCTGAAGTTGTTGAAAATTATCATGTTATAAGAAGTCTTCCTAATGCCAATGAAGGGGAACTGGTTGCAGCAGGTTGGCCCTCTTGGCTTGCTGGAGTTGCTGCTGAATCCATTAAGGGATGGATTCCACGTCGAGCAGATACTTTTGAGAAACTTAATAAGGTATGGTTTTTTTTTATTTTTTTTATTTTTTTTAATTTATGGAAAACATTATTTTTGGTCTTCTAGCTTGTTAGTTGCCTATGAATGTCGACTAGTTTTGCCATATTAGTGGGTTCATGTTAAGTTAAACAGATTTTCTTTGTATTGTTGTAAACTTTAGTGTTAAAAAAAATAAGTCTCATTAAGAAAAGCTCTAGTTTATGACCTTTCCCTATGTTTCTCAATGTTTTGAAATTTGTTGACTGGAATTTAACGAGGATACCTAACGTGTTCCAAGTAGCAAAATTTTGATTATCTTTCTCAATGATAGTTGAGGCCTGTGATATTTCTGGCTTATTCTCATTAAATGGTTGATATAATTGACTTAATTCAATGATTTCATAGTAAAATCTTGATTTTTCCTTTATGTTAATGGGAATGGTGGTCGAGGGCTTAACTGCATATTCTGAACAGCCCCAACCCACAAGTCTCAATGCAACGTCAATGAAAGCAGTCAAACTATTATATGGAAGTGGAGTTGTTTGTTGAAAATTTCTTTAGCTGTTGAGTTGATATTACAAGTTTAACTTTCTCCTTAGTTTTTAGTGAAATTAATTAAAGCAGGCAAACTATCATATGAATCAGTGTGTTCTGAGTTGTGCTAGCAGTTCAGGTAGAGCCCTAAATAGTTGGTGTGATGATAACCTCTAAGAAGACGAAGTACATAGAGACTTATTTTTACAACTTATGCTAATGGAATAATGAGATCAGTAGGCTGTCTGAAGTTGTGCCCATCAAAAGTTAATTAGGTTATAGGTCACTAAATTGCAGATTGAGCCAAATAGATTGACAAATTTCTTTAAGCAACTAGTGGAAACTTAGGATTCCTCTTCCGAGATTCAGAAAACTCTTGATGAGGTACAGAATAATTAAATGATCCCCTATTTGTTGGTATGCTTGCATTCAAGGTGCATTTATCAAACACTATAAAGCTATTTCTTTTTTTCAGTCACCATCGTAACATTCACACACTAGACTTATTGGAAAGAGACCAAAAGTAATTTGTAACTGATTTACAAAAGAAAATAGATCAAACACAAAAAACTAAAAACAGAACAATACAAAAAGAAAAAAAGAAAAAAGAAGAAGAAAGCATTCATGCGACAGTTAAGGATGGCTATTAGTAGTGAATCAATTTTGTTTTCTTTATTCTACTTGTAAATAATAGCTTGCTGTATTCCAATATTTTTTTTTTATAAAATTATAATGTTGATTTCACGCTGCACCCTGAAGCACACCACCAATCAAGCCACTCAATTCTAGCTCTTTGGCAGGAACCTCTTGGTTAAATTTACATCTGTCAGTTCTAAGATATTACGATATTACCCGTTGTTTGTTTTTCTCCCAATTTGATATCGTCTCAGTAAATGACGGTTAATTACCTTGAAAAATCTTAAATTTTTTGGGCTGACATTTGTGAGGTTGGAAGTTTTTGATGGCAGTCACTTGCCGCAAATTATGCTAAAGGTTATGTCTAATAATCCACCCTCCTGGCCACCTTGACTGATGGAAAGGTTATGTCTAATAATCCACCCTCCTGGCCACCTTGACTGATGGGGAGTTGGGGACCAAACAGGCTACTGGGGCGTTTTAGCTTGTTACCTGCAAGGTTTCTGCTTGTTAGATGAGTTTAGAATTTTCATTTATGGAATCCCTTGACAAGTGAACTATTACTTTTATTCTTATGGGGTTATGTTAATGGATATTTGTAGGTCATTTTATTCATAGAATATATTGAATTACCATCAAAAAATTGCTTCTAAGTTTATTGTGGGATCTCTTTCAACTTTCAATGCTGATTTAACCTAATGTTTATTGTTTTTTATGGAAGTGTAATTTTTGAATTTTAATCAATCTTTATGTTGATATTCTCATGATGTTCACTTTTGGTTTATGCATGATAGATTTTTTCTTGCAGATTGGCCAAGGTACTTATAGTAGTGTATACAAGGCTCGTGATCTAGTTCATAATAAAGTCGTTGCTCTAAAAAGAGTGAGGTTTGATTGTATGGATCGTGAGAGTGTCAAGTTTATGGTGAGGGAAATCCTTATTTTGCGAAGGCTTGATCACCCGAATATAATTAAATTGGAAGGATTGGTCACATCACGGACATCTTCCAGTTTGTACCTTGTTTTTGAGTATATGGAACATGATCTTACGGGACTTGCATCACTTCCTGGTGTCAAGTTCACAGAACCACAGGTATTCTCTTAATAATTCTCTTCTAGCTACGCTGCTGTTCATTGGCTATTTTTTTTTTGTCTCGCTTCAATCTGTTTTATTTTTTAGGCAATTATTGTTGAAGTGAATCGACATGGTATTGGTTTTCAGTTTACAGTCAATTGACGTATATCGAGTTGTACCAAAACTAAGTCACCCTTATTATTAACCCTTTACTCTCTTTTGTTAACTCTTATCACTGTTTATTGTTGTTTCTGATGTTGTATTATTGTTTCTTAGGTTAAATGTTACATGAAACAACTCCTAAGTGGGCTCGAACATTGTCATAGTCATGGTGTTTTGCATCGTGACATAAAGGGTTCAAATCTTTTAATTGACAATAATGGCATCTTGAAAATTGCTGATTTTGGCTTAGCAAGCTTTTTTGAGCATCGACAAAGTGTACCATTAACAAGCCATGTTGTGACTCTTTGGTATCGTCCACCAGAACTATTACTTGGAGCCACCTATTATGGAGTTGCAGTGGATCTATGGAGTAGCGGTTGCATTCTTGGAGAACTATATGCTGGCAAGCCTATCATGCCTGGAAGAACAGAGGTTCGTTTGTTGCTATCTAGTTTCTATCATTTATGCTATCTAGTTTTGAACATTTCAGAAGGATTTAAGTCTATAGCATTCTGAATTCATAAGGTAAAGTCACAAACTGCATATTCCCGCGTAAATAATAAAGAACAGAGATCTAATCTAAATTATAGGAATTATTTATTTTTCCTGTTGCGACTGTTTTAATAATATATTCTTTTTTAATCGTAATTAGGGGTCTGGACATAACATGATAGCTGAACTGTGTCTTACTTACCTGCTAGTAGCATTGAAAAAATCACAAACTTCATATTCCATTCTAAATTCTAGAAATTTATTTTCCTTTGATGGTGTGCCCGTGTTAACTATCTATGCTTTTACTGATGGTTATTAGGAGTCTGGAGATCCCATAACAGCTAAAATGTGTCCTATTATTTAGTGTTTGTAGCTTTGGAAATTCAACTATCTTGTTATATTTGTAGCATTGATAAGAATTTTAAAGTGACATTTTGCTGTGCCTGTGATAGGAATATGATTATCATTAATATGGTCTAACATATGCAATTAATTTTATTTATAGTAGTAAGCTTTTCCTTTCTGGTGACTAAGTTTATAGGTTAATTTGTAGTCAAATACCATGGAGACCTAATTGAGATAGTTACTTATGTAGGGCATCTTTGGAATTGTTCCGAAATGACCTTTTTCCAAGGAATCAGTTCAAAACTGTTTTCTTTAATATAAATTATAATCCTTAAATTTTTATGTTAAAAAATCAAAATTTGAGATCGGAATGCGAATGGATCCTTATATTCCCAATCCATATTCATTGGCACTAAATTTTTTCCCCCCCTTTCTTTTCAAATAGCAACTTCTATAAAGATAATTTACTGATAGGTGACTACTTATGTCATAACAAGACTGATTGTGACAGTCTCTCAGCAAATGAAAATATTAACTAATTGTTGGTTGTATCACTTTCATATTTAGTTCTTGTTTTGATTGATATTCCTTAAAAAATTGTAATATATACGTATATGTATATTCTACTGATCTACATACACGTCTGTCTATTCACACACACACACACGCAAGAGTTGATTTACATACATACACATTTGTCTAATCACACACACACACACACGGGTAGACGGTAAACCTCCTTTGATTGATTAAATTGTTGAAATATGCTCACTTTGGGTTGGGAATCGCATGCAGATCCAGTCTATTCATTTAGGCGACCAGAGTGTCCTCTTCAAGGTTTCACTTTTTGAGCAGTTTATATGGGCCGATTTTGATGACATTTATTACTTGTCTCACATGGTTCAAAGAGAAGAAAGACTAGTATCTTTCTTTTGAGCTCTGTTCTTTGTGTTAAACCACAACCTACTCTCCTATCTTATTTCTTCTTAACATTTTAGTGTGTAAACGTTTTAGCTGCCATATGAGCTTCATCAATTTTCTGCGCTTGGGATGGTTGCAAACCAGATGGTGCATTCATTTGGATGCAGTTTTAGGCTTATTATTTTATTTTTTTTGTCTAAGCCTGTAAATGGGATACAATATACTTTTTTATGGTGGTTTAAGTACATGATGTTCATTGTGGGTCTACATGATGTTCATTGTGGATCTACGTGATGTATGGCTCTCCTCATGATACTTATTATAAGACCTTGCTGTGTTTTAATTGAACGAAGCTTCATCTTCTCTTTTCCTCTATTTTGAGTTACACTATGCATGTTAGTGTTGCCACCTGGTTATGAACTTAAAATAACCGGTAGTTTATTTTTTTTGCACCTCTGTAGGTTGAGCAATTGCATAAAATTTTTAAACTTTGTGGCTCACCATCTGAGGATTATTGGAAAAAATCAAAGCTACATAAATCAACGGTGTTCAAGCCTCTACATCCTTATAGAAGACGTCTTGCAGAAACGTTTAAAGATTTTCCTGACGCTGCTGTGGGGCTTATGGAGACTTTACTTGCAATAGATCCTGCTCATAGAGGAACTGCAGCTTTTGCTCTTAAGAGTGAGGCATGTATTTTTCTTTTAGTTATAAGAAAGGATAAAATTCCCGTATGATGTGGAAATAGTTTCAATTTGAGGTCAATTCCCCCCCGCCCCGGTGCATTGAAGGTTATGTTGGTTGGCTTGAATCTTATTATTGCTTATGTTTCTTGGTGTGCATCCTTGAAAGTAGCAACTCAATTGTCGTAGATTATAGAATATCAATACTCCTATAATTTTCAGTGGTACTGATAAAAAGCTCTCGTTTGAAGATCAAGTCTACAAACACTGACAAACTCTCCTTTGAGTAGTTTTCTTTTTTAATCCTCCTTTTTTTTATGCTGCAAAGGAATACTTCATCTTTCTAGCCTTATATTTCCATGGTAGAGTCGATAAATTGCCCCTTCAGCTGGCTATCATGTAGTATATAATTTGTCTAGTCAATTACATTCTTTGAAGAGCGAGATTTATCCAAGTGTTTCTACAGTGGCAAACCATCATCTTCTTTTCAGTCTTTATAATCATCTAATGAGCTATGGTATGTGTAAGTTGCTGACTACTAACACTTTTTCTGGCAGTTCTTTACGATAAAACCACATGCTTGTGATCCATCAAGTTTGCCTAAATATCCTCCCAGCAAAGAGATTGATGCAAAGCTGCGGGATGAAGAAGCCAGAAGGTGTGCATTCTTGAATTAATCATTATTTAATGTGATAATTAATTTGTGTTTTTTTGGGTTGAATTACACAATGTCATTTCATATAAACTTCTTTCATCTTTAAAAAGAAAGCTTGCATATCTTAATAAATATTGTATTTGAAAAACATATAATTAAACTTGCAAGGTCAAGACTTTAATGGGCAAATAGATGGTTAGAATGTGGTAAGAGCAATATTGTTAATTTGAAGCTTCACCAAACAAAACCTCCTTGATCTAACTCAAATATGTAAAATATAGCTGAACTTTTATAAACAAATTAGATCTAGGCTCATATCTTTGAGGTTTTGAACTAAGAAAACAGAATTTGGGGTTTTGAATCTTTTGATTGTAGAGTTAAGTCTAATCTAGTAATTTTTCACGGCATAGATATTGGTTTTACCATGTTTAGAAATTGGAAAAAAAGAGAGAGGGAAAGAAATAATCCATCTTGAAATGCCACCCATAACGGTTGGTTAATTTATATCGTGGACCTGATTTTTTTGATAGAAAATAATGTACCTAATTATTGCCAACACCAAATATTGTTGCATTAGCCAATACTGATATCTCTAGACCATTATGCCCCATTATGTCTGATAAATGACACCTAGAATCTGTGGCTTAAAAGAAACAAACTTAGAACATAGTCAGGTACTCCATTGTATTGAGTCGTATTATCTATCAGCTGCAGATATTTTGTGGATGGTGATATGATTCTCAACACAGTCTAAGAGCTAGCCACTTGGGACAAAAATATCAGTATCTGTGGTCAATGGTGGAGTATGCTAATAAACTGAACAAATAATATGGATTTACTAATTTATTTTGATTCCTATAAGCAACATATGGTGATTATTTTTACTGAACTGGTCACCGTCTCGTAGTCTTTGTAGCTTGGTTTTGAATAAATTTATTTTATTTTTTCTGTTCCAGTAAAGGTTTCTAGGACATGTTACGGTTCCATTTTTGTAGTTACATGTATGCCTTGCCATCCATAGTGGTCTTCACAATGCTAATGATGCGATTTTTCCTTTTAGGCAAGGAGCAGGAGAAGTCAAGGGCGAAAAGGTTGATCGCGAGATGAGACGATCAAAAGAATCTCAGGCTGTTCCAGCTCCTGACGCTAATGCTGAGTTAATCACATCAATGCAGGTACCTGAAGCATAGTTTAAAATTATGTTCTTTTTCATCTCTTCAGCATTTTGTCAGGACGTGGTACACATCCAAGGAAAATACACATAACAAGTTTGAAGAACTTATGATGGCTAGACTTAATTTTGCTAGATATAGAACCTTCAGTCTAAAATATGTTCTGCATTACATTAAAGAGTTCACATCTAGCTTTGATTGTACTTACTGTAAATTGTTCTTGCTTGAGTTCCATATAAGCAACTTTAATCGCCCATCCATCAGGTTACCAGCCCAAATCTACTGCCCGAGTTAAAGGGAACTTGCAGGTTTTTATCATTTTCAGTCCCTCTCTGTCTCTCTTCCTCCACTATATCTGAGGAAAGGGCAACTATCTGGGACCTTCCTCCCATCCACCCCACACCCCCGTGCCCAAAAAAAAAAAAAGAAAGACAGAAAAAAATCCCACTCAATGAAGTTGGATCTCATATGAATTGTCTCTCCTTTCTTTAACTTGTTTTTCTTTTGTCTCTCTGTCAATTAATTATTTTTCATATATCACAGAGAAGAGGACGGTCGAATCCAAAAACCCGAAGTGAGCTTTTCAACCCCCACAAGGATGAAGCTGCTTCTGGTTTTCTTATTGATCTACCTAGACAAACACAAGCTCCGAAAGAAATGAGTAAAGATCAAATGGAACATCCTCCAAACAGAGCTTCATATTCAGGGCCATTGGTGCCAGGTGTTGGATGGACAAAGGCTGGGAAGAAATATGATGATATTTCCATGGTTTCAACCAGAACCAACTTGTCATCAATCTCTGGTTTAGTAGCATCTAGGACTTTGTTGACTGAAGAGTCCCGAGATAAATTTGCTCCTTCACATACAGAAGCAACTGATCGAGTGGGTAGGTTTTCAGGATCATTTGACGAGTTGGGGAGCTCGAGGAAGCAGGATAGGAAACATCAAACCCAGGGAATTGCTGGTTCTCGGCAGATGGATAATTTAAGAGCCAGTACTAAAGAATCAGTTGTGGTGAGTTTCATTACAAAATTTTTAATATATATACCATGAATAGATGATCAAGTAAAAAACCATTTAAAAATACTTGGTTGTTGAAATGGATTTTTCTGAAATGGCTGAAATATTTTCTTACTAAATCAGAACTTTCCCAAGACGAAACTTAAACATGTTTTTTTTTTGTATGTAGTTTTGCGAAATGTCCTGTGCCCAAGCCTCTAGTAATTTCTGTCCAAGATCAACCCTAATAATATTTTTTTAAAGATTACTATTGGAATATCATATCTTTGCTGACACTACAATAACAATACCTTCCAAACACAACCATTTATGCTATTATATGTGTGCATGTGTGTGTACTGTGTAGTGGTTGTAATTGTAGTACATCATTATTCTTAATCTCTAACGTAGACAGAGGTTCTGAAATGTTATCTAACCGTTCTTTTTGAATACAATTAGAATGGTCATGGTTTCAAGGTAAACAAGATCCATTTCTCTGGCCCGTTGCTTGTTCCATCAAACAATGTAGATCAGATGCTTAAAGATCATGATCGCCAGATCCAAGAAGCAGCTCGACGAGCTCGAATGGATAAGACAAGAGTTGGTAATGTTCAGCCTCAAGGAGTGCAAATAGCACCTAATCCTATGTATGTCTCTAGTCGCGGAGGAGCTAGGTAAGCCAGCTATGACCAAGGAGAGAGAGTGAAGAAGCTCTCCCCCTGTAAAGTTATAGTTTTGTGTATATTTATTTTGTAACTAGATCAATTATATTCAAATTTAGTGAGAGTTTACTTTTCACACGGAAGTTTTCCAATAATAAATATATGGCAGAAATTTAGAAGCACGATTTGGATGATAACCATGTGCCCGTTTGATTTCCCCTAAACTTGTCAAGCTTACACATTTGATCTCCAAGTGGGTGTTTGCTTGCTGTTTGGATCATTTCCATTTTGTGCATTTTCAAGTTGCTATCATTCCTACAAAACCAAAAAGAACGCTCGAGTCCAATAATAAAAATCATGTAGAAAAACAACATTCTAGTAGAAGACAGTTTAGAAAAAGAAACTGATAAATCCACAACAGAAAATGATATTTCTACAGCAAAAGTGTCGCTGTAGATCCTATAACAACGGTTTTTATCGTCGTTATACATCTACAGCGACAATTTTACTGTAAAAATATCAAAAAGTGTTGTGGATTTATCAGTTTCCTCTAAAAAAATTTCACTAGTTCTGTAAATACCTCAAACTTCAAATAACTTGATTCTGTTCTAGCAAATCATCACAACTACGTATGTACGGATCCAAGTTTCTATTCTAAACTACGAGTATATATTAAAAGAGTCGATATTTGGCCGCTAATTTTTTTGATTGCTTAATTGGTCCAAAAGAGAGTTTATATGGGAAAATAATATTCAGCTTTACTGTTTATTGTAGGATAATGCAAAACCACATGATTTATCCACTTTAAATGAATAAATCTCTCATTTGTAAATATTTTTATTTGGTTTTTGATTTGTTAAATGTCTATATATTTACAAAGTGTCACTCACAAACTTAAACTAGTGTGTTTCATATGATGTCAAATTACTAGGTTGGAGAAGTATGACTCTCCACGGTCCTCCTAAATGTTATTTTTGTCAAAAATAAAATAAAATTTTATTTACTATGCCCCATCTCAAATAAATATCCTTTATTGACTTCAGGTCACGTCAATCATTTTTCATATATTTAGATTTGTGAAAAAATGCAGACCGTAAAATTGTACTACTAAAAGAATAATATAATCTGTTCGTATATAATCTGAAAGAATAATATTTTGTCAAAGAAAAAAAAAGAATAATAAGATTAATTTTTTAAAATAGTTAATTTGATCCTAAAAGTAAATGAGGATATTTATACTCGCGTGTTTGATTCACACTCGCCGCATAATCTACTTTTTTTATGAATCTCTCTACTCTGTTTCTTTTCTTTTATGAAGAATCTCTAGAATTTTTCAACTTCGATCATTGTAAATTTGAAAACGCACTTCTATTGTAATTTGTTAATTAAACCATTATGATTGTAACTAATATTATGATTTATGAACATTAAATATCGAATTTTCCATCTATTAAAGGAATTTTGTTGCGGTTGGGTGTGTTAAATTTATATAGCTTGAGGAAATTTTTGAAAGAAAGTTGAACAAGTTTTTTTTAGCTTTCTTTTCTTTTCTCTTCTCAAAAAAGACTCAAAAACACCCACTGACTATTTCTTTATTTAACTTTCATTCCTTCTCTCTCCAAAAACAAAACCTTGAAGGCAGGGTGTGAATGTTACATTGTGTCACAGCAGTCAGATCGACTCTTTTTAGTTTTAGAATGTTTAAATAAGTGTCTGTAGACGCAAAGGATTGTGTTATAGTCACAATTTTACTTGGTTTCTTCATTGCATTTGTATAGGTAGGTTAATCGTAGTGATAATTGATTTTGAATTAAATTTGGGAAGATGATGTGATACTTAAACTTTCACTTGGTTTCTTTTTGCTGTTCACGTTTGATATCATAAGAACAAACGGAAGATTACCCCATAAATGGCCAAGTATAGCAATGCATTGTCTAGCTCTAAGGTAATGATTGGACAAACCTGATTATATTTTAAAAATCTCACATTTTTGGTAGATTGTGGAGATGGTGAATTTAGAACTTATCCTTTCTCCCTCTCTCTCTCTCTCTCTCTCTCTATCTATATATATATATATATATATATATGTTCCATATATCATGTCTTCTTTTAGTAACATCAGAAGATATTCTTGGCTGGTAATTATTCCAAAAAAGACTATCCAACAGTAGGAGTAGGTGACTTAACGGTGCATACGAAAGTAGAATACTAGGTTAGCGTAGGAAAGATTCCATGCTGGTGATATTATACATGCATAAGGTACCTCCCAAATAGCATCAGGAGTTCGTAACTTGCAGTTGAGCTTGAGTTGTGTTTTATAGATATCAGTAGTGGTAGCAGATATAGAAACAACTAATTAGATAGCAGGAAGGTCCAAAAGAAGAAAAAACATGTTTGAAATGATAAATGAAAAAAGCTTAAAGAGGCTTGAGCAACGCAGTGGTCTGGTTGTAGAATAATACCCTACCACTCGGGTACAGATCCCGGCTGGTTCATCTGCGGGGATAGCTCAGTTGGGAGAGCGTCAGCCTGAAGATCTGAAGGTCGCGTGTTCGATCCACGCTCACCGCATTTCTTTAACTTTTTACTGTCCCTGTATGTATCCTTTTGTTAGTCATGAATCACAAAATTGGTTTGTCATCAGGAAATTGCATGGGAAAGTGATTCTAGAAAAAGTTAGTAAGGTAGTCACATTTATAAAATATATCTATCTAGCATTGCAATTGTAAATGACAGGATAAGCAAAACACCGATCCAGGTAGATATTATTCTTTAATCATTTATAATTTCCAGGGAAGGAAGTGTATTGTGGTACATATATTTGGTCTTGTTTGCCGAGAGAACTAAAGGACATTGTTATGCCACATTCTTTATTTTAAAAAGAAATAAAGGTAATCATGAATTAAAAAAAAAAGAAAAAAAGTGTCTATGGATTTGAATATGAAATATTTAATCTTTCGACTGTAACTATAAGACTCTTCTATGGTCGCCATCCTCACTCTCTTTCTAGTCCTTCTTTATGCCTAATTTGGTGCAGTGGAAAACTTTTCTTGGAAATGGCCATGATACAACGACATCAAATCATCAATGTTATGTCCACATAGTGACTTTAGGATACATGATGTTGGGAAGAATGTTAGAATCATTTTTTGGAAAAAAATAAAATAATTCTACTTTGTTAAATTATAAGGCGATTAACTGCAATATTAATGAAGTGACTTACAAGTTTTTGAGTATGTGACCTGAAGGCTTGTGCATCTAGACATGATTTATTCTTTTTCTTGGTGTTGGTGTCCGGTCATAGATGGTTAAGCAGGTAACTAACCGGTAAGCTTTTGAATGCAGCTAGTGGTTGGATCCTTGATGAAACTCTGTGTTAGAAGCTGGCAATTACACCATGGCTGTTTTTCTTTCCCTTTTCGTGACATGAGGATAAAAATGTAGGTGCAGCTTGGCTATTATGATAGAGCTGGTATTTCATACTTGCATATTAATCTTGGCCTATTTATGATAGGGCTGATAATTTATACTTTCATTATTTGGTCCTAACTAGATAGGGAATTGGATCCATTTAGTTTGATCTATAACAGAAGAACTTATATAGTAACTATATTAAAGTGCAGGATTAGGAGAATGAAAGTAGAGAAGGAGTTAGTCATTTGGTAAGTCATGATATGTTGCTATGTTCACACATGCTGTTGATGATTGCTTTTTTCTGTTCTTATTTTCAGAGTTTCAGGGATCTAATTAAAGTATTTGATGGACTTATTGCTGCAGTGCCACAAAGAAATCAGGTAAAAATATTTATCCAAGTACTGACTGGTTGCTATATCGTAATGTTCTTTGAACGATGCATGTATATTCTTTCTGTTATACGTAGCGTATGATAATTTTCTTGCTTGTAAAAAGCATTTAATATGTAAACTTTGAGACATCAGTTGCTTAAAGCCTTCAATAGAATTTAAACTGTTTGTTCAATGAGGTTTCATATATCCTTCAATTTCAATGATGGGCTCTGATAATTCATTGGATAGGTCACTGAGAGTAGTGTCGACTAAATGAGTGTTTGGAACAAAGAACTCAAAGCTCAGTTTATCTTTTGGGGTGTGTTTACAGTGATAATTAGAGTGATATATAATATGAGTGAAAAAAAGGATGAAGTGGGCTTTAGAACTTCTATCATATAGACATTGTAAAGAATTAAGAGTATAGGTCTTAGGCGTCACATTGCTTTTCATGGGAGAGGAATTCTAGATATATTTCTAATTAGTAATGAATACTAGTGCAAGTTAAGAGTCTGAATTGGTTATAGGACCTGATTTCCAATTGAATATGGATAAGGCTTATGATCATGACATCCATACTTACTAAGTGTTAGCATTTAGAAATTTGTTAATCAACGAATGTTATCATCTAGATGCATGTAATGGTGGGTAGAATAGGATAGGAGAGAGGAGTGCTCCTGAGGTAAAATTATAGGGTGCATCTGAAAAGTAAATATGTATGCTACGTTAAATAATTCCATAAGGTGGGTTAAAAACGAATGTTAGAGAAAACTGCTTGCATAACAAGTCAAATAATGATTGGAAACCCTTTCAAATGAGGATTTTGGTGGTGGTGTAATTTACTGAGTCTGATGGTGTTGTTAGGTCTGGGAAAGAGCTCACAAGGTGAATGAAATTTGGGAGTAGTTGAAGATCATATATAATAACCTCTCGGATGATAATTGTCTAACTTGTTTATTAATTTTCTTTAGATGTTGTAATCAGTATCTAACTTCATTACCAAGTTGCAAACAACTCTTAAACTTTTAGAAGGGGGTTATTATCCTATTTTCAAAGGTGAGTGTGGAACCCAACTACTATTTATGTGAGAGCTAACTTGTCGAACTAGCGTACTTCGTCGTGAAAATAACAATTTCCTTCTAAATTTCCAATGCTTATGCCTTTTTATCTTGCTCTTTGACTTCAAATTGTCTCCATCTTGAACTCCCATTATGTTTTATTCCTTTTCTCTAGATCGCTTTTTATCTGATTTTACCCTTTTCATTATTTTATTTATTTTTTAATAAATAAGCAATACCTTTTCCCTTTTCCTTTCTTTGGCTCTTTGGAGAGAGGAGAGAGAGAGGAAAAGCATGGTGGATACTGGGAAGATACTTCCATTTATAAGCTTATATAATAAAATTATAAAAAGAGACCAAGTGAGTTTTTCAAGTGTACCATGAACTTACTTCTAAATTGTTTTTTGGCTAGCTTTTCCCCCAAAAACTATACTGCCCGTCTAAACTATTCTGTTTTTTATGTCTCAGGATCTCACCAGCCTGATTCTATTTCCTTTGTTTATTATTCCATCCAAATATTATATCTATCATGCTGAATTTTAGCTTGGTCTGTTTGCTACAGGCTATAGCTAGCCTAAAATCTTGTTCTTCCAAATTAAAGTGAGTTTTTACAAAACCATTTTCTTAATTAATATGATGGCTTTGGTGTCTTGGTTTGAGATTTTGTTTGTGGTTTATAGGCTGTTGTATTTGTTTTTTGATCTCTTCAAATATAAGAGGTTGGTGCATGTGAAGAAGGTTGTTGGAAGTTTGACATACATATTCACTTTTTAGGAAATGAAGTCAAAGACACTCCATTTTTAACATGCTAGGAGGTGTTTCTGCCCATTTTCTACCAAAAAAAGAGGGGAAGCTACTTTGCACTTAAGATGTAATGAAAACTCTATTCAATTTTCTGTTCTCAGAAATGGTAATCAGACACGTATCGGTCACAACAGGTACAAAAACATTTTACCAGTACTAGAGGAGGTTAATATGACTTGTATATTGATAAATTCAGGATAGACTTGAGTTAGACAGCAATTAATACATATTAAGTTATTGGCATGCATCTTTCTCATACCTAGCTACTTTTTACTTGTAAAATGGTTGATGTTACCTCTTGGTTTTTCCTGAAGTGAACCTGTAAAATTGCTTACCTAGTTCATCACAAGTAGCTAGTTTTGTAAGTGGGAGTAGGAATACAAATAATTAATATACTTACCGGTAAACATCAGATAGATGATAACCTACCTACCTACTAATGAATATTTTAATATTTATTTATCCTTTCATCATCATCGATACCAACTTGTTTCTTATCTCTTATCAGGCATGGATCATTATCAGAGAGCTTAAGCATGTCAGTATTATTGTTTGATTTTCAAAGTAATTAAAAAGTCACATTTTAGCCAAAATATATGTTGATGACTATACAGCTCATCACCTCTTTTGTTGGTATGGACTGTGGCCAGTCCATGAGCTTGCTTGCTGCTACATCTCCCATGAAAAGTTCAAACTTCTTGAAAAGGTCTTTTATTACTCCCTCCATTCCCCCAAAAAAAAAAAAAATAGGATCAATATTGACTTTTTAAAATTATTTAAGATATTTTTAAATACCAAATTAACATAGATTAATTTAATATTAGTTGATACAATGATTAGTACGTATTGTAAATTATCTAAAAAGTACTGCAAATTATAATATTTATTGTTTCAATGAATCTTATTAATTTTGAATCTGTAAATATTTTAAATTGACTTTTAAAAGTCAATAATGATCTTATAATTTAGAAGAGAGGGAGTATTGTTTTTTTTTTTTTTGTCTTGGTGATAGAAATGGATTTAGGTAATTGCTAACTGTTGAGTTGGCCCCAAACATATTGCTGAGAACAATAAAAATCATTTTAATGAACATATTGCTGATGAGAACAATAAAAAAATATCATTTTAATGTATTCTAGAATCTGGAAATTGGGGGAGGAGTGGTTATCTTTTTGTAGCAAATGATAAATTATTTATGTGCATAGGATATCATAGTTAATATGGAAAAAGGTGATCTTTTGCAAGCTGAGATATCTTTTAAGGAAAAAGTAATTCAATTTCATGCCTCAGTGAAGTCATATAATCTGAGATATCTCTGGCATGGAATATTAGACCCTTTTCAGCTCTATGTATATTCTATCTGATACTTCTATCATTGCGAAAATTTATGTTTCCCATTATTTAATCAGAGTAGCTATTATAAAGACTAATTACAAAAATTTATTTGAAGCTCTCAAAAAAAAAAAAAAATAAATAAATAAAGAATTGTTTGAATGTATTAATTCTATGTTAGAATTTAATTTATATTTCAACAAAAAATTAGATTTAGTTTTTTCTTGTGTGTATTCATTTGAGTTTTGATCAAGATTGATATTTTTTTTGATTAATTAAACCTTATCTGTTGGTTGTCAAATTCCTAGAACTGTATGTTCGTTCATGTTTTTGGTACATTAATTGTAGAAGAAGCTTGTCATTTTGTTCTTGCTTTTCTAAAATAGATTGCATTCAGATAAATGAATTACTGCAAATCTATTTATTTACTCCATTCATATAAATATTTGTTTGACTTCATAATATTAAGATTACAAATCCAAGTACAATCTGCCAAAGCAGTTACTTGTTAACTTCTGTTTCAACTGCTGCTACAACATTTCCGTTTGGTTTCAGAAAAAGAACTGCAAAAATCAGAAGTGACAATGAGGGGGATTCACGGACTTGTGGATTCTCTAAGAGTAAAATAAGTTTCATTCATCATCATCTTCTTCTTCTTCTATTTTTCATTTTACTACCACAGCCTAGAAAAAAAAAAGTGTTATTATTTTAGATATTTGTGTGATATATGTGGGAATATTTACCACATTTGACCAATGTTAAAGTCATAGTAAAGGTGAGAACAAATTTCATATTTTTAACTTTAAATTGAATTTTTTTGGTATGAGTTCCGTGTTGAAAACGCAAGTATACTATGTTTGACAACTCAATTGCAAGCTTAGAAATTGAAATTCCATAGAACTAAAATATACTCTCTCCGTCCAAAATTAATTGCTCAATCTTGACTTTTTAAAGTCAAATTGACCATTTTTAAAACTATTTTTACTCAAATATAAGTGAAGAGATTATAACCAAAAGAAAGTGTATACAATTTATTACTAACCCCGATTTTTATAATTTTAGAAATATATTTATATATGCTTAATTATTAATTCTAAAAATAGTCAATTTGAATTAAAAAAATCAAAACTGAGCAATTAATTTGGGACGGATGGAGATTAAGACTCGGAACATAGTTATATCTTTGTACATTTTTAAAATGGGCAAAAGAAACATACTAAGCTTACGTTAGAAGATCAAAATGCCCGATTTTAGGGTAAGTCACTTGAGTTGGAACAGAGGAAATACTAGTTTCCAGCATAGGTAGTTCTCTTTTCTTACCCTTTATTTATTTATTTTTTGACTAAACCAACAAAAGTAGTTCAATAAAAATTATTGACACGTCCAAACTACTGAACTTATTTTCTAATTTTATTTATTTACTTATTTTTGTCACTAATAAATACTCCCTCCGTCCCAAATTAATTGCTTTTCTAGGACTTTTTTAAGTCAAATTGACTATTTTTAAAATTAATAATTAAGCATATATAAATATATTTCTAAAATTATAAAAATTGAAATTAGTAATAAATTGTATATACTTTTTTTTGGTTATAATATCTTCACCTATATGTTAGCAAAAATAATAAAAAAATTAGTTTTAAAAATAGTCAATTTGACTTTAAAAAGTTCTAGAAATGCAATTAATTTGGGACGGAGGGAATACATTCTAGTCCTGATGGAGAGACCCACATGTTACACTTTAATGATGAATGATGATATGTTAGCTTGAAGCTTCTAATCACTACCAAACATTAGATACCAAACTCAGCTAGAAACTAAACTAGCCTCAGAATCAGCAATGGGATGTTCTTGCTGATCTGTTGGCTAATCCATCCAGTCCCAGTATACTATGACAACTTGCAAGTGTTATCAGCATATGTGCGAGTATATACTCATTTAGCAAGCTGCCACCGCTTGAAACAACATTGTAAAATTGGCCCCTAAAGAAGTATAGATCTTTCCGGTGCAGCGTGAGCTTGCACTGTGTAGAAAAGCTGAAACTATCACTATTCTAGATTATAGAGTAGGCAACAATTATTTCCCCTAAAAGTTATTTGCTGCACAAAGAGTTAAATTCTGCTTATGTTAAATATATAATCACACCACCACAACTCGCAAGTTGCAACCCATCAAATGACTGAAGCACCCTTTTAAGATTTTCGATGACCATATTAAGTGCTTCTAAATCTATGTGAATTAGTTCAGTTTCAGGGTTAGTTTTGGTTAAAAGAAAGATTTAGAAATTTCATATGCTAATTGATAACTACTTTACCCTGTATTCGCATAAACTAATGGAATGTCCTGAACTTTTTTAGGTCCACTTGTGATGGATAAAGTTCAGACATACTGGATAAGTCCCACGTGAAATTAGTACAAAAATTTCCAGCTGGAAACTGGTTACTGCGTCTGATTTCGGCAGAAGATTAGGATAAACATAGTGGATTAATGCTTACTAATTATTTTAAGCTTTTGATTAAATTAATCACTCTTATTTAAATGAAATTGTTAAAATATATATGCATATATACACACACATATACACACACATATAATATAAGTTCCGAGTTCAGATCATTGGTCATACCAACGTGGATCTCAGCTGTGAAGAACAACTTGCTCGTTTTAAAAATTAGCGCATGCCATGTAGGCAAAAGTGAACTGCCATCTGTGCCGCAGCTCGTTCGTCCACCTCAGATTGGTGGGTCATAGTCACATCCAAATTGTACTATATAAGTGTAACCATGCTTGTTTCACTACAAGCACATGAATTCCATTTGTGGGTATCATTTATAGTTGTAAAAATTATAGCATGACTAGAGAATTGACAAGAATTCTGGCAGACTGCCAGAACCCCGATCATGTAATAAAAAATTATGGTGAACCAGAAAGTGTTGGGGTCATGATTTTTGGGTTTTTGGAAGATAGTGAAGAATCATTCGGTAGCTCGTCCACCTCCGGCGATAGCGACAACTACGGAGATCATGTGGACGAGCAGGACGATGATGTGAATTCTTGCAATGCTGAGGAGAATAAGACCTTTTGGGAATCACAGGATCAACTTCTTGAGGTAAATTTTTGTGTTGGACGTGTATATATTTTGTAATTGAACATAATTTAAAGCAGTGGAATTAATTTATGTTTCGTCATTTTTGCAGGCAACTTTGTGTAGGAGCAGTTCCATAGAGTCAAAGATTAGGCAAGCTACGAAGGAGGCAATAAGGGAATTAAATTTGATGGGTAATAGTTGTGTTTGCCGGAGACCAGTGGCAGAAGTTTGCCGGAACTGTCTGCAAAGAGAAATTTCATTCCGCCTTGAAAGTACCGGATTTAATTGTGCCATTTGCAAGTCCAAGTGGACGAGTTCAAAAGAAATCCCATCAGGTATATAATTTATATTATTAGTAAGAATCACATAAACTTTAATGAAACATTGGACCTTAAAGACATTATATGTATTAAGGACTTAATAATGGCCCCATTAATATTTTATGGTCCATGCTGGGCACACAACCCACCCTTGTGGGACTGGTTAATTTTGAGCAATCATAATCCTTTATATGAAAGAAAACAGATAATTAAAAGCTTGTTACTTTTTCAGGGGAGCATACATATCTAGAAGTGGTAGACAGCTCAAATTCTAAGAAAGGAGATATTAGAGTGGTTATTGAGCTAAATTTTCGTGCTGAATTTGAGATGGCCAGAGCTGGCGAAGAATACAACCGATTAACTAACCGATTACCAGAAGTATTTGTTGGGAAAATTGAAAGGTTAAGAGCCCTGATCAAGATATTATGTTCTGCCTCCAAAAAGTGTATGAAGGAAAGGAAAATGCATATGGCTCCATGGAGGAAGCAAAAGTACATGCAAGCTAAGTGGGGTGGCACGCGGGAGCTGAACTCTCCACCAGCGGCAGTCCTACTCCTACCATCAGGACATTTTGACCGGCCGCCGCCACCGCCAAGGCAGAGGGCGTCCATGCTCTCCTTTGATTTGCTTGAGACTTTGCCTGGCTTGCATTGTCAAGCTATTAGAGTTGTGTAATGAATAGAAATAAGAACCAAAAAGAAGGAAAGTTTTGTACCGCTACCAGTTTTGAGCCAAGTAAGAAGATGTAATAAAGAATGGAAGTTCTGTACCACAATGAATTATGTCCCTCTGTCAATTGTGAATTGTTGATAATTATGTAGTAAAATTAGTTTATGTCAACTAATTATCGATCTGTCCCTCCATTCTAATTTTTGTTATATCATTGTGAATTCATAGACTTAAAAAAAGAAAATAATGAATATGGTGTAAAAATTATATACATAGTACCAATGCCACCAAACCTTTTTCGAGTAAAAGAAGGGATAAAATCCAAAATACCCAAAACTCTATACTTCATTTGAGTGTCCCCGTGCGAATCTTGAATTGGTATATTTAAACTGGATTGTATAGGAATAATGGCCTTAACCTTCTGAAGTACAGAGTACGAAATTCAGTCCAATTTAACCATTTAGCATGATGCTAAGAACATGAAAAATTAAAATTAAAATTAAAAACTAACATTATATTAATTTATGTTGGTACTCAGTGTACTAAGTTCTCACAAATAATAAAAAGATGATATTTATACCGTCTTACTTTTACTTACCGGAAAGTTATTTTCAAAAATTTAATTTATAAACAAACATTCAACAAGAGAGTAATTAATTATTGCGACGAGCATGAAATTTCTACTATATAATAAAAAAAATCATTTTGTAGAACTAAAGGAGACTTTAGAATCGATGAAGTCGTGATAAGAAAGTTGTAAGGTAGTAGTATTAACTATGCCCAACCGTAATCATGAGAGTTAGGAGTGGAAAAGTGGAAAAGTGGAAAAGTGGAAAAGGGGGTAATTCCATTTTGATTAGTTTAAAACAATTTTATCCTTTGTGCTTATCCATTCATAGTAAATAGTAATCACCTTATCATGTCATCAATTAACTCTTAGGCGACAAATCCGAGCCTCGGTTTTTATTAATTTAGTAATTAAATGAGGATGAAAGCATAGTTACACTAACCAAATGTAATATCTATATTTTTTTTTCTCCTCTTTTACTGATTAAAAAAGTTGACCAGTAATGCTGGAATTGAATATAATAAATTCTCTTTAAAATATTCAAATTATCCATCATAAGAGCCATATATTTAATTAAATTAAACTTGGCACGTTTAAGAGGATGGATTCCTACCTAAACTTTCATAAAATCGTAGATATTTAAACATCCTAATCTACGAGAAGAAAAAAAGAAAATCATAATTTTTACCAGCAATGCTAATTAATTCAGTGGTATACTGGTAGTATCCGATTTAGATAATTAATTTTATGACTGTACGCGGACCCGAGTCGACGACCTCACAATAAATTGGAAACGCTCCACAGTTATTTTCTTAAAAAATTTAAATTTATTTCTATAGTATTATGCCCTGAAATATCAAATATCCTGGTTCAAAAAACTGGTAGTACAAAATTTCCAACTCATAATCTATAGTAGTATAGTATACCCATCCACAAGATGCCATTAAATTAATAATAGCAGTATCAGAATAATATTCGAGCATATCCACCTACTCGTATCCAATTCTAGATTAGATATTATTATTGGTTAATGACTAAATTAACCTGGGAACCGAGCTATCTCTCTGTGTGTGTGTGTGTGTGTATATATATATATGTTTAGAAAAATTCCTCTTGTTACTTACAACAACCACCACCTAAATAAATTAGACGTCAGTAGTATACGGAAAGGAAAGGAAACCTCCGACGTGAAATTGTTTCATTTTAATCGTTTTGACGGTCTAAAGACGAGGAAATATATAGAGCATAAACTTCCTCATCAAAGTAGATTCCTAAGTCTTTTATGTGCGTAAGTGAATTTTGTAGCTTGACAACTAAGATTATCATCAAAGTATTGATCGTTTATCAAAATAATTTACAGCGTTTAAGACAGCACATAAGTTTATTGGTGTTAAGAAATTTTGATAAATAAAATGAATTAAATACTTTTATGCTACGTTTGGATCAAAAGAATAGAATAAAAAGTGAAATGATTCATTCCATTCTAGTTGAAATGAGCTATTCCATATGTTCTCTCTCTCTCAAAGAACCAAGCACAATTTTTTTCATTCCATAAGAATGAGTCATTCAATTCTTTCTCCTATTCCACCAATCCAAACGTAGCATTAAAGGTTTAAGAATAGTACAGAATTTAAAATTTGAAAATTCTTGAATCAGAAGATGGATTTTTTTTTTGATTATTTTTTTGGAATCTACACTATTATGATATACTCCCTCAATTCCAAATTATATGTACTTTTAACCATTTGCACATTTATTAAAAAATGTAATTATTATGCCAATTTATTATTAAAAGTACAATTATATTCATACTTAAAATTATTCATAAAACTTAGCACCCAAATAATTGTGTTTTTGAAACAAGAGCCTTTTGAAATTGTTGCACAATAAATTATCTCCATATATACACCTCTTTTTTTTTTTATTGGTAGAAATAAGCTCAACAATTTTTTTACTGAGAGGTTTAGCTGAAGTGGTTATTTTAGGTCTGTTTCCAAACAAAAAGTCCTAGGTTCAAACCCCTTCCCCAAATTAGCAAAAACAAAAATAAGCTCAACATTTTTATGAAGTAAAAACCTTTTATCTTCTCCATATTTAGGGATTATACATTTATGAGGAAAAATAATAAATGAAAAGGGTAAAGTTGTAATATAACCACTTTAATAGTCTAAAAAAGAACAAAATGCAATTATTTTGATATAACAAAATTTTTCTAAAAGAGCAGATAATTTAGGATTGAGGGAGTAGTAAATGTATGTATACATTTCAATCCTAGGTAACTAGGGGTAGTCTGGGAAAGAACTTAGAAGAAAAAAAAATTAGGAAAAACTTACACATATGACCTTACACATATGACCTTACACAATAAAAAGATAGACCTTTATAGATGGATTTATAATCAAGTATTCTTATTTATTATTCTCTCCATCTCAGAATAAAAATCTTAGTTGACTTTTTCTGCATATTAATAAAGAGGATAAAATGACAAAAATTTCATATTTAAATTTTCATTTAATTGTATAGTTTTCTACACATAACTAGTGATATTCCATAAATATGTATAGAAAATAAAAATATAACAATTAATACAAAGGTATTATAGGTAAATTATTAAATAAAAAAATTCTTTCCAGCCGCTATAGTCTGTAAGCGTCAGATAAACCAAACACCAACAACTGATTATTGTGGATTGATACCCTATATATATATATATATATATATATATATATATATATATATATATATATATATATATATATATTAGTTTCTTTTAGAATTATATGTATTAGTCTTGGCACAACACACACATATGTATGTATGTATGTATGTATGTATGTATGTATGTATGTGCCAAGACTAATACATACATAAAGTAATATTCTCATAAAAGTTCTTATTATTATTTTAAGTAGTCTTAAGATAAATGTCTATTTATTTTAAATAATTTTTTATTTTTTTTCGGTAGAGGTAAGTTGGTCTACACTGCGTAATTAAACATATCAGTTTTTTGATCTCCTTATGTACTTTCATATCCAACTGTCATTTATTATCATAAAATATATTATAAAAATATACAAAATTTTAATTTTCTCCAATATATTAAACATATCTATAAGTTTTTAATATATACGTATATTTTTTTGGTTTCTTTGTTAATTCTCAAGTTGATATGGTATTATGCAGACTACATTGAATTTTAGAAGTCTTGCTCTTACCGACAAAGAAACTACGTAGAAGCAAATTAATGGACCCTCACCTCAGCCTTGGGCCTTGGTGATAGTAATACCTTCTTGGAAAATGCCCAATTAGCCATTTGCTTGAAATACCTTGGCACGCTAGTCCATGGCCTGTTGTCTGTCTAATTTGACCACCATTTTGTACATTCTACATTATTGTGCGGGGTCTTTAATTTCTAGCCGAAATATGTACAGTTGCATCACTAGCTTAATTATTTTCACAACAGAGTCAAGTCTAGAGACTAGCCAGCCCTCCACCAGTACGTGTGCTGGTACTGGTGGGTCTGAGTTCCCACAATCAAGAATTGGTCCCCAACATCAACATCAACATCAACGAAAAACAATAAATAATCAGGCGACCCAAAATAAGAGTACCAAATAGTCAAGTTATGCCTGGACGGAAGGAGTAATTAATTTTATGTTTCTCATACGAGTATATGTTAGTAAAAGGGAATGCGTTAATAACTAACTTTGCTAAGTTCAGTTAAAATCTTACTCTTTATTACAAAATTATCTTTGGATTCATTTAATTGCTACAATAGACAGATGTAGTTGCAATGAATTATTCTCTTTCTTTTGAAATTAAAAATACATTTGTTATTAGAAAAAAAAATTTTAATTTTTTTTTTAATATTAATTGAAAATGTAATAGTGATATTAAATCGATTAAAACTAAAAGTAATGGAATGTTCAAATCACTTTAAAGTATTAATATATATATATATATATACACACACACACACACACACAAAAGTATGTCTTTAGTTTGTAAATTGATAAAAAAAAAACAAAATGTAGGTATTTCTTAAATATTTAGGAATTAAGAGAGAATTGAAGATCGATATTTGATAACACGAAGCAAATGAGAGTTTTTATTAGGAGATCCAGGTCTTTCAACTAGGAAAAGAACCTTTCTATACATTTTCGACACGTGTACAATAATTATTTTTTTAACCAATAGCTCATAACATGTGGGGGCCAGTTTATATTAATTATGTATGATTCATTATATGTGTCAAAAATATATAAAAAGATACTTAAAAGACCTAGACCTCTTAATAAAAACTCAGCAAATGGAGCCCATTTTCGGTGGTGAGGTGAGGTAGCTCATTAGTAGTCCTAGTCAAGAGGTAGCATAGGATACCACCACATGCATTATAATTCAAGTCCCACTCCACACGAATAAGAATCAACGCGGGTTCAAAAATTCAAGTCACACTAATTAAGATATATTTATATATATATTCCAATACGATGGGTAGCTGATGCATGACAACTGACGTTTCTTTGATGATGATAGTATGATACCCCATAACCATTTTTACACCTGCCTGCTTTTGTCACTTTTCGACTTGTGGCTTTTCTGTGTGGTTTCCAAAATAGCAAAATCATCAGCGCCATATATATAAAGAATGGCTAGCTAGCTAATTAGTAAACAAACCAAATCATTCTCAGTTGTATCTATATATAATACTAGATACCAGTTGTAGTACTATATATAATTCTAATAAATCCTCTTTTAAGTCTTATGTGAAAACCCGTCTGCGAATTGACGGAAGGAAAATGGAGGTCAGCCGGTACTCTTCTTCTTCTTCTGCCCCCAAAATTGAACGCAAATTTGTGGAAAAGAATAGGAGAAATCAAATGAAGACTCTTTACTCCAAGCTCGGCTCTCTCCTTCCTTCTCACAACTCCAAGGTTTCTCTCTCTCTCTCTCTATGTATATAAATACACACCTCGGCCCTCCGTTCTTAGATTAGAGAGATTATTTTAATTGGCTTAATAAAGTCAATTTGCAAAATTATAAAATTTAATGTGAATTCATTAAATCTTGAAATCAACAAGACAAATACCGTAATTAGTAAGACTTATTAATTAGTAGTAATTACAATCGCCTGTAATAAAATCAAATAAACCGTATTTATTTTCAAAACAACAAAGAAAGATGATAATTAATTATTAGTATTTTTTAGTTAGTATTGTGATGAATTAATTGGATATATTAATTAATATGAGCTAGCTGCGCGCAGGAGGTATTGGCACTGCCGGATCAGATACATGAAGCTGAGAATTACATTAAAAGCTTACAAACAAAGTTGGAGAAAAGCAAGGAAAAGAAGGAGATATTAACAAAGAGAAAAAGAGATGATGCATGCATTGCAAGTACTGGAATTATGTCTAGCAAAAAATCACCTCAAATTGAAATTCATGAAATGGGTCCTAATCTGGATATAGTTTTGATAAATGGGTTAGAGAATCCGTTCAGTTTCTACGAGATTATTCGGGTGCTTTCTGTAGAAGGTGCTGAGGTTTTGCATGCCAATTTTTCCACCACCGGAAATTCTATTTTCCACATATTGAATGGAAAGGTTGGTATTAATTTCGATTTTTAATCCATCTTAATTTCTCTTTGTGCGCTTAATTAAAATGTTAATTTGTCATGCGATTAATTAAAATATCAAAATTTTTTTTTAAGTCATTTGGGTTGGTTTTTTTTATGAGTTTCAGATTGGGGATCCGACGAGGTTTGAAGCTAATACCATCTCTAAAAGACTGAATGAGTTGATTCGTGGATCATCATCTTCCAGCTTCGATGTGGAATCGCCTCTAGACATATGGAACTTCGACTTCTAACTTGATTTTTCAGATCTAGTCGGAGTTGCAGCAGTAATTACGTACACTAGCTGCTCGATCCGTACGTACGTACGTGTCATACAAACATATATATGTAGCTAAAGTTTTAAGCCAGGAATTTTAATGGAAATATTAATTAGAGTCCCTCTTGATATGATCCTCATAATCTCCCAATTGGAATGCAAACTTTTCTTACTCTCACATATTTTTACTACTGTATTTCAGTACTCTTATTAATCAAACTCTTCAATTTTGTTGTTAATTTCGTAACTTTAACAAATATGTAATGTGCCACATCAGTAATAATCAAATACATGAATTTGGTGCACAAATCTAGCTAGTTCTACCACATGTAGCATTGAAATTAGTGTGTGTGTGTGTATGTATATATATATATATATATATAAATTGTACGTAGCACATTACAGATCACCCTATCCATCTATTTATTACAATAGCTAGATATTTGCTCTATCGATAATAAGGATTGACAGGCCCCTTTGCTGGTCGAGTTTGAACTCCTCCCACTGTTGGGGGCAAATTAAGGACCAAGTATTAGTCTGCTCCGCCGAGTGAGTGTTGTACCAGAGAGTCATCCATCCATCACGCCGAAACCATTATATTATTTAAATTTAAGTAAATTTATGTTAATTTTGAATTGAATAATATTATAAATTAATTTCAAAAAGTCAAAATAATCTTTTTGTTGAGCAAAGGTAGGAGAGGATTAGAACCCTATTCTATGTACGACTTAAACATTAATTAGAGTCATTTGATTTTTTAAAATTTAATACTAGACATTTTTAAATTCAAAAACTAATATAATTCATTTAATTTTAGTCCTTACAATTATACATATTTTAGACGTAAATGGATCACACGAATATGGAATCAAAAAAGTTTGGAACTTATAGTCAAAATTATTCCTTAAAGCCAAAATTACTCCTTAACTTAATAATGCAGTTGTACTAGTTTGGTTTGTAATACTATTACTAATGCACCTTGAAGCGGGCTTTGCACCTGAAGTGGATATGTAAACATGATATAATCACTCTGTGGCGGACCTCAGGCGTGGCCTAGTTCGATTGGTTAACACTTCTACTCATCTCCTAAATTTTTATTAAATTTTACTTTTAAATTTCTTGGTATATTCTTATATCTGTTTTAATATAAGATTAATTTTAATTTTTTAATAAATCAGTGATATTTTTTAAAAAATTAATTTTTAATAACAATAAATTTTATAATTAGTAGTACTTTTTAGTTAGTTTACAATTTTCATTATTATTTGTATAAAACTTATCGAATTCATTTGAATCACTTTTAAATTGAAAACATCTCAAATTTATTTCAAGAATTCAAAATTAATCCTAATGTTTAAAATGGATGGAGTATTTGATAATCAATGTGTGTGAATACACATATAATCACATTTTTACTCATTTTCAATTAGAAAATTAATATTTTTATAAGTGAAAGTATTAGTTCCACGAGGTCATCTCTCACGTGAGGGTGAACTCTATTTACTATTCATGTGAGAAAAAAACTTGTAAAACTATTATTTTTACTTGTGAAAATATCATTTCCCTTTAATTATTCCTGCTTTAAAAAGTATTATTTTTTTTATTTCTTCAATCTGTGAATTTATTTTTTCATAAGTTATATAATTATAATTAGTTATTAAGGATAGACTCAGGTGCTCACAAAAAGAAGAAAAAAGGATAGACTTAGGTGATGTTTGATAAAATTGAATAATTAAGATCTAAATAGTTAATACATCTTAATAAATTAGAGCATTTGAATGAAATAATATCTGAATCTAAAAAACTGTTTGATAACTAAAAAGTGTAAAATATTTTAATGACACTATTTTATCATTTTAACACTCTGAGTTATTTAAAAATTTTATTTGAATGATCTTAAAATTTGAAATTGAAGGAGTACAATATTTATTGAGGTTATTTTTGTCCATAAATTTTAAATAAACTATTAAGAGGCAACTTTTAGTAGTTAAGATTTAAGTTTTTGTCTTAACGATTAAAAGGCATTAAGAGGCAAAAAAAAAAATTACCAAACAAGATTTGTCTCTGATCGAATCAGAGCAGATAAATTAAGAGGCATTCAGAGACAAATAAACACCACCTTAGATTTTATACGTTAAGAAAGACATCGATAAGGCTTTCAATATAAATTTAACAAAAATGCATTTTTTGACTTTAAAAGATTCTAGATAGTTTACTCTCACTAAAAGAAATATGAGGTCAAATAAATATTTTTCTAATATTTTGTTGTTTACAAACGCAATTAACTATTTAATTAATAATTATATTCTTTGTAAATATTTGAGCCCCTCCCAACATGAATAGTTCATTCTACTCCAGAATTTACTGTTTAACAAGTCACTTTTATCATAGAGATTATATATGAATGATCTGTAAAACTAGAGTTTTATACCCTACAATCAACATGACACGTATGGAATTCTGGAGAAAATCAATCAAATAATTTGAATTGTATTGACACATTTTGTATTTATTATTTATCATGGTAAACTATTAATTAACTAACCACAATACAATTCAAATCCTTTGGGTTTTTTTCCTGAATCTTATAAGTGTCATGTTATTAGCGGAGAGTGTGAAACTCTAATTTTACAGGTCGTCTGAATATAATTTATTCTTCTTTTATCATAATAGGTGAGTATATTAAATAATCAAATTTAGAAGGCAATATATGATAAACTATACTAGTAACATTTTATGTTGGTAGTTTTTGGAAGATTCTGCAATTTTTGACAAGTACAAAGCAATTTGCACAAAATGAAATAAGAGCCAATGAAAGAGCGATATTCTCAATTATGTTCATTGACTAATTAAAATGTGCATAGACTAGTTTTCTTTTTGAGAACAGCCTGGAGGGCTGGAAATATATTAATCAACAGGAGTAGGATCCAAAAAAAAAAAAAAAACATGAAGGAATATCATCAAACCACTATATACGCAGGAAATGAAAAGCCATCAAGTTGTGCCAAACCATGAGCAATCTTGTTCCCCTCCCGAGGTCCATGCATAAAATCAATGGCCAAAAAATCATTCTTCAACTGGATACAATCCCTAATCACTTGATCCGAATTCCAAAGGGGAGTAAAACTCATCCTTAATTCAGAAAGTGTCTCCTAAAGTTTGGTCGAAAATTAATTTGTCCCTCAAAATTTAAGAATCGTCGATTAAAGCCTCAAAATATTTTTAAACAATAATTATGTTCCTTTTTCTCAATTCGGCCAATTTAATTGTCGGAAATAAACATGTGTCAATTATTCGTGAGTTGGCTACAATTTGACTTTATTTTTATACGCCTAGTTTATATATATTGCCTTAATACATCTACTTTTTTCAAATACATGTATTTTTTTTATTAAAAATAGTAAAAATTAACAGTAAATTAAAACTAAATTAAAATTTAAAACTAACTTAATTTTAAAATTAAATTCACATTAGAAATAATGAACATTATAGTCAAATTACAATAAAACTAAATAACGTTAAACATTAAAACCAAATTTCACTGAAAAGAAAATAAAACTTTCTAAACAATTCTATATTCTCAAAGAATCATATTATCAAATTCTTATCAAACTCACAAAAATAAATTAAATTGGGTCTTGATATCTCCCGCAACCAAACCAAATCAATAAAAACACTTGCAATATCTCTCCCCACCGTTAGTAACCATCTCCATGTTGTCTTCTAAGATGGAGCAGCAGCGACGGTGGCGGCAATTCACAACAACCACCGCAGCGACATTGTTCATGGCAGCGACCGCGCTGCCTTTATTCACGGCAGCGATGGTGGCTGCCTTATTCTTCTCATATACAAGTTTTTTGCAGGTGCACTCATCTATTGACAAGGACTTTTCCCATTAAAATAATCATTAGATTATTTTAAAAAATAATTTGTCAAAAATTAAGTTTGTAAAATATTGGGAAATTTGGGATTGAATTCATGAGATGATTTGATTGCCATATTTAAATGTCACTTGGTCGGTTCTCTCCCACTCATCACTCTCCAGTCTCCATCCTTTTAACGAACGCGGATAAAGGTTAGTTCATTCATTCTCCCTCCTTGAATACTTGTTTGTTTCAATCCCTTCTTCAACTTTAATTAGCTTGTTAATCAGCGAATTAATCAAGTCTAATCCAATTTTAGTTATTTTTATATATAGCATGCAGTTTGATCGATCTGTTAGATGGATCGCGTGGATGTGGAAAGTTTTGAAGATGAATCCGAAATGACATTGAATATTGGTGGAATTAATCAAGTTCACCAATTTTACTTTGTCAAGTATTTTCCGTCTATTGAAGACGCTAGTATTAGAGCCCAAATTCAAGAAACTAGAAAGTTGATCCTGAAACTGAGGCAAGCTGGATCTGATATTGCTAAAAAGCTTAAGAAAACAAAGGTACCTACGTACTTAAAATTTCTTTAACATTAATATAATTGATATGAATTAATTCAGTTTTAAACAATACAATTATAAAATTTGTAAACTATTTATATATTTAATTACAAAGATTTAAAAAATTAATAAATTTAAAAATATATATATATATATATCGAATTGACTTTAAAAGTCAATTAAATTTGATTCATCTTATATTATATTTTAGAATCGATGGAATATTTAATTAGATATCTGCTTACACATATATAGTTACAATATTAATTCTTGTTTATGCTGGATTTTGAGCAGTAAGATCGAGACAATGTACACTCGACTGGGTGGTATGGTGCACGAGATTGGCGCAAAATTCGAGATCGATGGGGTTGTAGAAACAAAGTTTATTATAAAGTGCAGGAGATCCAGAGATTAAAACAAGCACTTGATGAGCTATATCTATATCTATATATATATATATATATATATATATATATATATATATATATATATTTTTTTTTTTTTTTCAAAGAAACCATTCCAAGACAAACAAAAGTCACTAACATATCTTCGCCAAAGGAAGAGGTCAATGAACATGTAAGATCTAATAATTAATATCAAACACAATAAATTTATGTATATAAGAAATTTCATATACTCCCTCTGTCCCAAATTAATTGCTTTTCTAGGATTTTTTTAAGTCAAATTGACTATTTTTAAAATTAATAATTAAGCATATATAAATATATTTTTAAAATTATAAAAATTGAAATTAGTAATAAATTGTATATACTTTCTTTTGGTTATAATATCTTTACCTATATGTTAGCAAAAATAGTAAAAAGATTAGTTTTAAAAATAGTCAATTTGACTTTAAAAAGTCCTAGAAATGCAATTAATTTGGGACGGAGGAAATATATGTTATCTTCTTTGTTCAATCTTTATTTAGTTTTATTGGGGGTTGCAAATCATGTTAACTATCAGATTATGAGCTTGCAAAATCGAATGCATCATGGAGGCATCAATTTAGTTAAGGAAAGGCAGTTTCTTAAAAGGATCAAACAAGCCAAAGCAGAAAGAGAAAGAATTATTTCCGAGGATGCAATGAAACCACCAGCGAGTAGTGAATGTTGGGGATTACAGAAAGTTATAGGCTCAAAACGAGCAATAGAGGATCGGATTAAGGTAATACATTTGTTTTGACATACGTTCCCGTAATACTCTCTTCGTTACAAAATATAAAATTATTATTGATCTTTAGAAATCAACTTTCATACTCAAATTAAATTAACGTGAATTTCTTTAATTTTAATCAATATAATTAATAATTGATATATATTATAAAACTATATATTGCAGAAGTATTACTCATTTTAATATTAATTTATTATTTCATAATTTTTAATGAAATATAGAATTCAATTTTAAATTTAAAATTGACTCAAATTAACTTTTAAAAGTTAACAATGATCTTGTGAAGCATTACTAACTAAGACTTCGCATGCATGCACTGATGCACATATATATATATATATATATATATATGTATATGATATATCTATGTTTCCCCCTCTTTTGTGTGGCTCGAATCCGACGAAGAAACAGAACTCAGAATGAAATTACTTGGTTATAGCTCTAGAGCTAGACGTCTCGAGGGAGAAAGGGATGCTCTAGAAAATGATGTTAGAATCTTGGAGAGGGAACTGGAGAATATTAATTAACCGAAAGAAAACTAAAGCTTATGAATACATTTGGGAACTTAACACACAAGGAGATGAAGTGGTAAAGACGATTACCATCTGTTGGCTACTTGGCTTAGTATTTAGCTATATATGTGCTCAGCTAAATAGAATATTTGTGTTCTTTGTCTAATATTTTTCTCATTATATTATATATTCTCTACTTTTTTAATTATAGCCAGCCATCCATTTTAGAGAACCATGTAAAATTTTATTCTCTCTCCCCTAGAATTTCTTTGTAGAAACTAATACAATGTCATGTTTGCTAGACATAATTGTTTATGATTTAATTGGTAATTTCAAATTTCATATTACTCCATTCGTTCCAAAATTAGATATTTAATTTGACTTTTGAGATCAAACAACGACATATTAAATTTCAAAAAAGGTAAAATGAGAGATAAGGGTCAGGACCAATGAATTAAACAAGGGAATAAAATAAAATTGTATTTTAATTTTGAAATTGAGAGAATAGGTTTCAGCAGTATATGATGAATATTTAAGTCGTGATTTTTCCAAGTTCTAAATTGGGGTTTACTTTGTATTTTGTTAAAAGGTTGAGAAACATATGTCAGACCGAAAAATATGGAATAACAGTGAGGATTATCTTAAGAGAATGTTAATGTCATCAGTAAAAATTAAAGGAAACAATCCATTAAGAGCACAGAGTTAATGGGCCCCATTGTCGAGGAAGTCCAATCCATAAGTAGCCAAAGATGGTGGCTGTACTACTAAACTTGGCCTAAAAGTGATATTTGAAGTACTCATGAAACTGCTTCATGTCAGTGAGACAACCGGTATATGCTAGATATATGAAAGCAAGTCGACAAAACAAGGAGCAAATGAATCAAGTCACTTCACTTTTTCACATATTGAAGAGAATACATGTAATTTTCTCCGTAAATACATTTTTCATTTAATTTCTCTTTATATATATTTAGTAAAAAAAAAGTTAAATAAATAACTACATTATTCCACTGTTTTGAGACTCAGTCCGGACCGGTTAGTTCAATTGATTGAACTAGGAACAGATTCTATATCCAGTTTAATTTGACCTAGTTAAATCAGTTTGGTCAAAACCAACCTTGATTGAACTGGTTGAACTATTAACCGGTTGAATACCGATCGAACCGGTAGTTCAACCGATAATAGAAAATAGATAGAGCTTTGTGGGGCTACTTAATTATGGCTTATAGTACTGATGAAAAGACGTACGGTTCATACAACTATCAATTAATTCTTGCGGTTGGAATAATAGTTGTTGTGAAATTGAAGAATTAGAAACAGATCATCTACGGGATAACTGCGGCTTCAAATATCATGTCAAAGGCTTTCTCAATGCATGACTTGAACTTATGGGGATCTATGAAGTCTTTCTCCGCTACAATAGTAAATCTCAGCTTTCCCACATAACTTGCCAATGTTACTGAAAGACTCTGCCCGCCCAAGGCAAGCATTAATAGAACAATTAATATTAAGCATTGGCAAAACTTGAAACTCCCCTAGTTTGATTTGCAAGAAGAAAAAAAATAAAAATAAATAAATAGAATCAATTAGAAAGTATATAAAAATACCTGCGGAGCGCCAGCCACGAAGAAGTAAAAACCTTTAATGGGGTGATTAGCCAATCCCATTTGTTCCACTGGTCCAATCATATTGGTGATGGCCATGCTTGAATTCTTCAATGTGTTATGAATGTATTTAGATGTTGCCTACATGCACCAACAATATTACCATAGGCTCTTAGGAGAAAAATTGATCATAAATAGGTACGTAATAGGTACCTATATTACCTGTCAATATAGGTTATAATATGTTGGATCAAACCAAAATAATTAAAATTATTTGGGATAATTATTTTCTATTACTTAGGTAGGTTGGATAAAGTTTGAATTCATATTTTAAAAAAAATAAATAGGCCCAAACTGGTCAACCACCTTAATTTTCAACCCATATTAAAATTAAGTTATATAATTTTAGTTCTTAATTAAAGCATATATGACTTTTTGCCAAGTCTGTAAGTAGGTTAAGACTTGTACTGAAATTGAATAAATAAAGTACATGGAGTGGAGATCATAGTTACATGTATACATACCTCGGAGCCTTTAAATGTTCTGAGTTTGTCTAACAGTCCACCAGTTAAGAAAACTGCAGAGTTATTTCTCTTTCGCTTGATTATTTTCTGTGCTTGAAACACAAAATCAAGCGGATTTGAAGAGTCGGGATTTGATATTTTTGGTATTGCCACGTGTAAGAATGCGAAATGATTACCCCATGGCATTTTGGCCTTAGGTTTAACCATTTCACTGACCGACTCGTAACCACCAATATTCCTGGTGTTAAGTAATACAAGTGCAGTAGAATTTGCCTTGCCGGAAATGTTGATTTCTCCTTCCATGTACAACCGAGTCCCGAGTAAGATTACTCCAGTTGTCACATCGTTGATTGTCTGTTCAAATGAATGTCAGTCTAATTTTATTGTGGTTGCAAAGAAACTCACTTTATTTTTTCTCCGCTGCCCAATTCAATCTATCCAATTTTTGAATTAATTAAACAAAAACTTATCTAGCTAACCACTAATTAATGAATTAATTAATTAAATTATGCCTTCATTAACTAGTTCTCAACTTTGTATAAAAGAGACAAATTTGAATTATCGAATGACTTTCTTAATATCCTGTATGAACCTAAAACTACTATCTATTGGTCAAGAACACGCAACTATAACGTAAATGTTATTAGAAATTAGAAAGGATATATGATAAAACTAAATGATACAATATTTATAAAATTAATTAATTAATTACCGCTTTGAGGTTGGTCTTAATTTGCTTGATGTGGTCTAGAGAAAATTCCATAGTTGTTATAGCCATCGGCAAATACTCCACTACCTCATGACCGGACCGGATTGGCGACTCGTCGTCTTTAAGGAAGCTGCTCTTTAGAAGGCTCCATCCAAAATCCATTACGGTATTCAGAACCCAAGATGAAGCTTGAGGCACACGCTTGAAAATGTTTTTAATGTCATTTTTGGGCTTGGTCGACGAGTTTGATTGACGCGAAGGAAATGTTAAAGGAAGAGAAGGACTGTCAACCCTTTGTAGACACGAAAGAAGAGCTCCCATAAGAGAATATCCATCGCCAAGTGCATGGTGAAGCTTAAATATTACATTCCCAGCTGAATTGCTAGTAGGGTACTTAAATATATGAATTTCCCATAAGGGTCGGTTTTGTGGAAGTTGATCCATGCCTAATTTTGATAGATAATCGTTCAAGTATTCGTCGTAATTTTCCGGAGACATTCCGTTGGGGAATTTGGGGATATTAACATGGTCTTTGAGATTGACTTCGACCCTCTTCCATTTCTTAACTCCATTCTTTTCTACAACCTGTGCAGTTATCAAAAAAAAAATAATAATAAGTTTTATTGGTAATATCACAATTTTTATTTTTAGCTATTTTCACGGGGGAGAAAGTTGAACCTAAGACTTCTTACTTAGCAAAAAACGGTAATACACCAACCGAGTCAAAGTCCGTTGGCGTAATATCACAATATTATTTGTGTTATCACAGTAATTATACATTTAACGACACTTTTATAATTATCTTAACGACATTTATTATTATGATGACATATATAATATACCCTGACATTAGTACGTAGTTACATACGATTAATATTGCATGTGAATAAAAATATATTTGTCAAATCGTTTAAACTCATGTTAAGTGTCACTAGAATAATTATAAAAATATCATTAAATACAAATTTACTCTTACGAGATTGCTTTTACTCTTGACAATTAATATTGAGTAATGTTAGGGTTGAGTCTCAAATGATATGGTACTAAATATTTTAATAATAATTTATTATATAGTCGTCAATCACATCAAATTTATCAATATTATCAATATTATGATTACACATCATTTGAGATATTTTTTGGGATCAAAAATTTAAAATGTATAATATCACCCATTAATATATACCAACAACCTTAGTATGTAGCAATCAAAAAATATATGAATTGAGAGGGGGGGGGGGAGAGAGAGATTACCATAACTGATGAAAAGCGTGAGTTGATGGGCAAGAAAACATCTTTCAGCAGGGAAATAATTTGTGAGTCGTCGATCTCGATCGGAATTTCGGATTCCAGAACGCCTAGTACAGTGAGGGATAATAGTGAGCTGTTCAAGTATTGTCCAGTTGGACTTACAGGCTCTAATACCTCTTCTTCAAACTCCATTAATTGATCAGCGCTATTGAGTTTCCTAAACCAGAGACTACGTATATATAGTTAATAAGTGTGTCCATCCCTATTTATTATTCCCTCCGTCCCAAATTAATTGCATTTCTAGGACTTTTTAAAGTCAAATTGACTTTTTTTAAAACTAATCTTTTTACTATTTTTGCTAACATATAGGTGAAGATATTATAACCAAAAGAAAGTATATACAATTTATTACTAATTTCAATTTTTATAATTTTAGAAATATATTTATATATGCTTAATTATTAATTTTAAAAATAGTCAATTTAACTTAAAAAAGTCCTAGAAAAGCAATTAATTTGGGACGGAGGGAGTATATCTTTTATATATTAGGGCCTCAGACTATTACACGTGTCGAAAATATATAGTAAGGTCCTTAAAAATCCTGGACCTCCTAATAAAAACTCCTTATTTCTAGCATATAAGATAAGTTTGACTTTTCAAAAATAATATGTATATAATTTTTAGTTTAAAATTATTTTGACTCATTTTACTTTTAAAATAAATAAATATTGTAACTGGTAATATTTTCTACATAGTTTATAATTTTTATAAATATTTTGGAATAATATTATGTATACAAATTATAAGCAAAAAATTATGTATTAAGAGGAAGACTCGTGTATTGTATATTAATGAAAATGTGAAACATTCAGTAATAGGTCTTGTTTTTTATTTCTCTCTTTTTTATACTGTTTGCGCACAATTTTTTAAATATAATTTAGGTACACAACATTACTCATAATTTTAATTAAAGTTTTTGGCATAAATAATTTATATTGACCAATATCTTAATTCCAACGTTTGAGATATAAAATTCCCATCAAGCATCTAGAACCTGAAGACTCATACAATCTTGATGGTCTAATAATTAATTATCACTTAATTTTAAATTAAATGCATCGCAACACCTACTGAGTACTAAAATGTGTTCATGTTAAACTTAGTATATCGAAATGAATGCTCGTACTAATTTGTCGATGCATTTTTCTTAAATACTTTCTTTTGTTATTCATATTCTCTAGTCTCTACGATTAAGAATGACATTAATTCAAATGGGGGGAAGGTGATGCTCTCAGATGCAAGTGACATTAAGTTGTGACCAGTGCCCTCTTGTTAACCATGACTTATTGCAATACAAACTAACCACTACGTTATACCAACTAGCTTGAGATGGAGTGCAGAGAAAGTTACATGTGTGCTTCATTTTTTTTATAAAAAAATAAAATAAAGATTTAAAATTTCAAAATAATTAAATAAGTAATACCTAGTTGGTTAATATTTAATAAGAGTTGTGAATCCTAAAAGATGGTAAGTGAGATAAGGAAATAGAAAAAAGTGAAAGAGAAAATGAAATAAGACAGTGAGAGAGAAATAAGGGATAAAGAATATATATATATATATATATATATATATATATATATATCTTTTATTTATTTTACTACGGATTTTCCTAAAGAGATTAAGTCCCCCCTCTCCCGCTTAAAGATATACTAATTTACCCTCAAAAAAAAGTATATTAAGTGAGATCCAATACTAAATTTAAAAAGACAAAAATTCATTAGTGCAATTGCATGAAATTCATTAAGAATGAAAAGAATACTTATTTTACTATCTTCTATATTTTAAGTGTGAAACATGATCATTAATTAGAAATTTTTTAAAGACGGAAGAATATATATATATATATATATATATATTAATTGTCAGAGATAGTTTAAAATCAATAATTCATTATTTAATGAATCTTTCCATTCTAATACTCTCTATCCCAGAGTTATCAGTATTGGTTCAACAGGAAAATGGATGTGCTTGGCGGAGGAACTGACCATCTGGGATCGAGGTTTGTCTAGCTTCGGCTCGTTCTACACAGATACGTGCGCAAGATAAATTTGTCCATGTATTTATCGTTTTCTCCTCCAGGACTTCCCATTCCCCCTCCTCTCTTGTTCAATTGTCGAAACGGGGCCTTGTCATTTCTGAAAAAATATATATATTATAATTAATCATACTTTTAAAAATAATTTGTAATTTTAATTGTCTAAAGTTAAAAGAATTCTTATCAATTTTAGTTTTTAATTTTATCAAATTCATTTTAATAAATTAAAAGTAATCTTATATTTTGGAATAAGAAAATGTATGTGATAATACGAAGTATAGTTAAGTGGCATTCAAGACGTTCTTTCTATATACGAGTTTTGCCACTTAGGTTAGGTATCCTCCTCATATATATATATATATATATATATTGGCGGAAATGAGCAACTTCAGTAAAAATATATTTGATACCCTCACTAACGTGTCGTAGTACCGTAGTTTGAATATAAACAATTTATACACGAGTGACAGGAGCAGTTGAGCCGTTGAACAAACACGGCACATGAAATTGTTTGTTCTACTACCTTTTTGAAGTGTGGAGCTCAAAATTATTTATATTTTAAGTCATTTTGTAAAATTTTATAACTCAAAACCGATATAAATTTACTTAAACAAATTTAATTGTACTTCTTAAACAATTTATAATGCTAAAATAAAATAAATTTATATTAATTTTGATATTTCAAAATTTTATAAATTAATTTAAAAAATTAAAAATATATCCTTAATTTTGAGATGAATGGAATTATACTCCATTAAAGATCGCGAATAGCTCGTTCGTGTCTCATATGTGAAATGTTGAAATAAACCTCATTTCTGGAAGACTAATATATATTCCCTTGTAGGAGTTGTCAATCAACTAAATTTATATAGTTGGGGAGTACGTAATTAATTCGTTCACCTAATTAATCGGAGAAATTGGTCCTTTCATACTTCACTATCACGACATATACAGATCTTTTCATTGTTAAACAGTTGTACCTAATCTCACAATCTTTTATATATATATATATATATATATATATATATATATATATATATAGAGAGGAGCATTTTAAGAATAGAACTCTTAAAAAGCATAACTAGGAGAATACCTTTTAGCGACAGACCGGACGACGGTTTGGTCCGTCGCCATAGGTCCAGTCCGTCGCTATAACTTTTAGCGATGAGTCCGCTATATGTTATTCATCGCTAAAGTTTTAGCGATGGACCGAACCTATGGCGACGAACCAAATTATCGCTCAATCCATCGTTAAGGATGTTCTGCTAATTATACTTTTTTAAAATTCTGTTCTTGATCTTTACTATATATATATATATATATATATATATATATATATATATATATGTGTGTGTGTGTGTGTCCACTGCCGCCCCCATCATGGGCCACGTGGGCTTCTCGAATACTCTTGTTTTAGGTTGAAGCAGGTGACAATATTCATTAATTATAAGTCGGTTGGCCCCATTTATCTTTATCACCATGACTTGTGTTTGAACGTAATGGGCAATCATCAGTTTTGGATTTAGGAATTAGATTTTGTTCCTTATTTTGGGTGAAGTATATTGTTGACTTAGAAGCATAATTATAGTAAATTTGAAGATTACACTTAGGTGTCCGACTGCAAATTTGATGCTAAAAATTAAATAGTGGAGTAAAATACAATTTATCCTTATAATTTTCATGGAGTAATCTTGTGGTTTAATCAAGTCCAGCTCAACAATTTGACAACAATTTTAAAGTGAGAGTAAAATGGACTAGCCTATTGCAGTTTGAATAAACTTAAATGGTGGTTGAAATCACATGTAAATTTTATGATCACAATTATGCAAAAGTTTTATTTGACATTTGGTATAAACCACGTTGTTAGAATATGTTTCACATGTGGCTGCCATCAATAGCAGCCCACATGCTTCACCATTTGTCAAAAACTTTTAGCAGCAGCCATACCATTTTTCCTTACTTGTATGGCTCACCTTTTGCTATAAATAGCCTCCCTTTCTTGCCAATTAACACACACCAAATCAACAGCTTCAAGCATCGGTAGTAAGGAAGAGTTAGGAAAATTAATCCGAGAGTTTCAATAGTGGAGAGAAAAATAGCTCATTTGAGTTATAGAAAAAAGTGAGGACGAGAAAATAATTATTAATATTATTTTCTCCAATTTGTATAATATTTTCATAGTGGATTTCTGAGATCTCTCCCCGTGGTTTTTTCCCAATTGGGTTTCCACGTAAAAATTATGGTGTTATTATTTTATTTCCACTTATTATTATTTTATTTCATATTAGCAAGCACTAACCAGCTACATATCCTCCACCGTTAAACGTCTTTTCGGCTCGTTATTTGGTGATTTGGCGAGCGGTCAGAATTTGGCGTTAACATTGGCGCTAGAAGGAGGGCCTTTAGTGCTTGATAATTTTCAATCACACAGTATTTTGCTGATCAAAAATAATGGTGTCTAGCAAAACAAAGACGACGACGACACGAGACAAATTAACGGCCAGCCTTTCTCAACCTAAAGGCTCGGTCAAGGATAGGCTCGGACCATCTAAGAGCATCTCGGATAGGCTAGGCCTCCAAAGCCAGTCAGTGGGCCCAACCGATCCTCGAACAGTAATTGTGAGAAGGCAATTATTCTCAACCACACGAAAGACGGGTGGACACGATGATGGCGAGAATGACCGAAATTCTAGACCGAATCAAGATCAAGATAAGAGGGAATTGATCTTGACCAGGAAAATTCAGCAGAACCAGGAAGCTATGGAGGCCATACGCCTCCAGCAAGTGAAGCTGGATAAACAATTGGCTTCTCTGTTACATGGCGAAGAGGTTTCCTCCAGTTTTCAACGGAGTCAAAGAGATTCGTCACAAGACCGATCCAGGATACAACGTCCGGACATTTCTCAACGGGAAAGAAGCAGGCCGAAGAGCCGCACCCAAGTCCGCGGCAGGCACCGAAGCCGCACGCAGGACATCAGCAGGGCAAAGAGCCGCACCCCAGTCCGTGGCAGGCACCGAAGCCGTTCGCAGGACCGGAGCAGGCCGAATAACCGCTCCCCGATCCGCAACAGGCACCAAAGCCCCTCGCAGGACTTGAGCAGGTCAAGAAGCCGCTCTCCGATCCGCAGGAGGCACAACAGCCGCTCACAGGACAATAGCAGGCCAATGAGCCGCACATCAGACCGAGGCAGGCGTCAGAGCCGCTCCAGGGATAATTTAAGAATAAGGCCCGAGCCGATTCTTCGAGAAAGTGAGACCAATGCCCCAGCCAGAAGATTGGAGGAAGTGGAACAAAGGCGAGCGGCGGCCGATCAGTCAATTGAGTTGTCGAACAAAACCAGATCGCCTTTTACCCCGGAAATTAAGCAGGTGAAGGCTGATATGTCCAAAAAAATGCCACCGTTGGAGACGTATGATGGCACTGGCGATCCCTATGATCACACACACGCTTATAATCAGATTATGGACTATTATGATCACCCCGAAGCCGCCAAATGTCACATGTTCATTACTACACTGAAGCATGGGGCTCGAGAATGGATCACGTCTCTTAGTCCGAACTCAATCAGTTCGTGGGAACAGTTGTGTGATAAATTCCATGCACGGTTCGGAAGCAATAAGCGAAGGGGAAAGCTAACGACGTCATTGATGCAAATTAAACAACGTTCAGAAGAAAGTCTCGGCCAATATGTGAAGAGGTTCAGGGAAGCAGTCGGCACGGTGACTGACTTAAATGTGCAGCAGGCTGTGGGGTTTTTCACCACTGGATTAGACATTACAAAATCCAAAAAGCTGGTCAAGGATCTTATTCTTAATCCACCTGAAGACTTGTCAGAGGCTTATAGTAGGGCCGATGGATTTATCACTCTCGAGGAGGCTATTGGGAGTCTAAAGCCGCAGGCAAGATCGGAAGATAGGCCTAGAGATCGAGATCGGTATAGCACCCCCAGGCAGGATAATCAGCCGAAGCGTGGTTTCAATGGAGGAGGTTCGGGAGGGAGTAGACCCGCCTTTTCAAATAAAAATGTTAATAAAATCTACACCCCGCTGAACACGGATCGAGCTAAAATATTGGAAGAAATCCGGAACAAACCTGGCTTTGAACCATGCCAAACTAGCACGAAGCCTTACAGGGGGAATCATAACCGATACTGTAATTATCATCAGACTTCGGGGCACTCTACGGAGCAGTGTTATAATTTGAAGGACATGATCGAGAAGAAGGTATAATCTGGAGAGTTAATTCAGTATGTCGCCGGGCGAGGAACTTTGGAAAGGGCACCCACTACTAACAATACCCAGCAGAACCAGATAACCCAGACCGAACCGATTCCGGTGGTTCGAGGAGTTGTGGACGTGATAACAGGCGGATCGTCAGGGAAAGTACTTGGGAAGAAAAGGCGGGGTACGATGGATTCAGTCATGTCAGTGTCTGAACAATCTGTTGGGAAAGATCGCCCATATCAGGGTACTATCATTTCATTTTCTGATAAGGATTACCCGTCAGAACCGATCGAGCAGCACGAGGGGGCTCTAGCTATTACTGCCCAAGTTGGGACCATGGATATGAAGTCGTCGAAGTCATTTAAAGACGTACAAAGGCTAACGGGTCGGATCGCGGCACTTCGGAGGTTCATGTCAAAATCTGCGGAAAGATGTCTCCCATTCTTTGATACTTTGAAGGGTCCGAAGAACGAGAAAACTTTTCAGTGGAATTCTGAATGTGAGGATGCGTTTCAAGGGATCAAAAAGTACTTGTCCTCTGCACCGTTGCTGATGAAGCCGATTCCTTCGGAACCATTGTATCTATACTTAGCTGCCAGCTCATTAGCGGTCGGGGCGGTCTTAGTTCGGGAATCTGGGGGAAAACAGTTCCCCGTTTATTATGTTAGTCATGCCCTTCGGGATGCTGAGACGAGGTACCCGAACTTGGAGAAGTTCGCCTATGCACTAATCATTGCCAGTAGGAAGCTTCGACATTATTTTCAAGGTCGGTTGTTGGTGGTGTACACAGATCAGCCTCTGAAGAAAGTGTTGCATAAGCCTGACGTCTCAGGGCGGTTGGCTGCATGGGCTATGGAGTTAACCCAGTTTCATTTGGAGTATCATCCTCGGACAGCGATAAAAGGTCAGGCTTTAGCCGACTTTGTGGTGGAATGTTCATTTTCAGAAGATGATTCAGTTGTTCAACCAGAGGTAGTGGGTTCTGTTGTTGACATTCGGCCGCTTCAAACGTCCTGGACGTTATATGTGGATGGGTCTTCAACTTCTGATACGAGTGGAGCAGGAGTGATTTTGACAAGTCCTGAGGGTTTTAAAGTTCAGCAAGCCATCCGGTTCGGGTTTAGGGCAACCAACAATGAGGCCGAATATGAAGCGATCTTGGCAGGACTTCGATTGGCGAGGAGTCTAGAGGTTCAGAGACTGATTATTTTTAGCGATTCCCAGTTGGTGGTCAAGCAGATATCGGGAGAATATGAAGCTCGGGGGGCAAGGATGTCCAAGTATCTGGCAGAGGTTAAGGACTGGTTGCATTACTTCAGCTCGTTTACTTTCCAAGGGGTGGATCGATCCAATAATACGATTGCCGATGCATTGTCCAAGTTAGCTGCTTCCGATACGGGAACTTTTAGTGGATCAGTGTATTTGGAGGTTTTGGAATTTCCAAGTATTCAGAGGTCGGAGGTATTGGTGGTGGAACGTTCGGATTGTTGGATAACGCCATATATAAGCTACCTTGCCAATGGCGAGTTACCTTCGGATCGAATACTAGCGAAAAAGATAAAGTACAAGAGCTCAAACTTTGTATTGATCGATGGTGACTTATATAGGCGTGCGTACTCTTCACCTTTATTGAAATGTTTGGTCCCCTCAGAAGCGGAGTATGTACTTCGGGAAATTCACGAAGGGATCTGCGGCGATCACATGGGAGCCAAATCACTGGCGTATAAGGTACTTCGGCAGGGTTATTATTGGCCTACCATTTTCAAAGAGGCTAAGGAGTATGTCCAAAAGTGCCCTAAGTGTCAACTAAATAGTTCGGTTCCTCATCGGCCGCCCGAAGAACTCTTTTCTGTTCTGTCCCCGATTCCGTTTGCAATATGGGGAATTGATATTTTGGGTCCGTTACCGAAGGCGAAGGGTCAAGTCAGCTTTGTAATAGTGGCTATTGATTACATGACTAAGTGGGTGGAGGCCAAAGCTCTTCGGACAATCTCAGAGCAAGAGTGTCTCAAATTTCTCAAAGAGTTTGTGGTGTTTCGCTTCGGCATTCCTATGGTGGTGGTGTCGGACAATGGACGACAGTTTGTCGGTTCGAAGTTCGAAGAATTCCTTAAAGATTTGGGAATCCAACACAGAAAGACTTCGGTTGCTCCATCCCTCAGTCTAATGGTCAGGTTGAAGTCACCAATCGCACGTTGCTCAATGGTATTAAAAGAAGGCTAGACGAAGCGAAAGGAAGGTGGCCTGAAGAGTTGCTCAGCGTTTTGTGGGCATATCGGACTACTCCTCGGACCACTACAGGTGACTCGCCGTTTAGGTTAGCTTACGGGACCGATGCTCTTGTCCCAGTCGAGATCGGGTCTCCTTCGTTAAGGGTCAGTCAATATAAAGAACTTTATAACGATGAAGGTCTTCGGCTTAATCTGGATTTGTTAGAGGAGGTTCGAGAATCGGCTTTAATAAGGCTAGCAGTCTACCAGCAGAGAACGACCAGACATTACAATAAGGAGGTGAAAGTACGGAGGTTCGAAGTTGGTGATCTTGTACTTCGGGAGGTTGAAACGTCTGCTCCCCAGAATTCAGGTAAGCTTATGCTGAATTGGGAAGGTCCTTATGAAGTTATTGGAGTGCCAAAGCCAGGTACTTATCGGCTTCGAGTAATGGATGGACCGGAGATAAAAAAATACTTGGCACGCAGGTCGGCTTAGAAAATACTATCAATAATTTGGGTTCTCTCTTTTTTTAACCTGATTTGTCATATCCATTTCCATATAATTCACACCAATAGTCTCTCTTACCTTACTGAATACGGGTTCTCCATATATCAGAAATGTCTTTGACCCAAATAAATCTGTATCGAATGTTATTTACCTAGTTGATTTTGATTTATTACTCTCCTATTGTAAATCCTTACAGTAAGAGAGTGGGGGGCAATGTTAGAATATGTTTCACATGTGGCTGCCATCAATAGCAGCCCACATGCTTCACCATTTGTCAAAAACTTTTAGCAGCAGCCATACCATTTTTCCTTACTTGTATGGCTCACCTTTTGCTATAAATAGCCTCCCTTTCTTGCCAATTAACACACACCAAATCAACAGCTTCAAGCATCGGTAGTAAGGAAGAGTTAGGAAAATTAATCCGAGAGTTTCAATAGTGGAGAGAAAAATAGCTCATTTGAGTTATAGAAAAAAGTGAGGACGAGAAAATAATTATTAATATTATTTTCTCCAATTTGTATAATATTTTCATAGTGGATTTCTGAGATCTCTCCCCGTGGTTTTTTCCCAATTGGGTTTCCACGTAAAAATTCTGGTGTTATTATTTTATTTCCACTTATTATTATTTTATTTCATATTAGCAAGCACTAACCAGCTACATATCCTCCACCGTTAAACGTCTTTTCGGCTCGTTATTTGGTGATTTGGCGAGCGGTCAGAATTTGGCGTTAACACACGTAAAAATAAATATCGGGTAGTGTGAATGGACTCAAATTTTTTGTCGTAAAAATAAATATCGGATAGTGTGAAGAGACTCAAATTTTTTGCCTCAAAAAGTGTTTCATATGATCTAACATTAATACATTGATTGGGTAAATCTCTTGTGATTGGCTATATCATAAAGTACATTTTGTCTTGTTCAATGCCACATTATTTGAGACAAAAAAATTAAAACCTTTGACATTATTCATAAATACATATTTACCCAAAATTATATTTTTTTTGTCATATAAAAAGAGTCACACTTATAAAATTTATAATTATAAGAGCCAACCTATCATAATAGGCATTTTGTGGGTACAATACTACAATGTGACACTTTTGAAACTTTAATAGACATTTTAAAACTAAACCCAAGATTAAAACTCAAATATATATATATATATATATATATATATATATATATATATATATATATATTGTCAGCCAGCCCCAGCCTTCAAAAGATCAGCCCAAAATAGTTAAATATATGTACATGCAGTTACAAGCCCAACCCATATTTTATGCATTGGACTAGAATTAGGACTAGCTAGCCGACCGTCCATTTATATAAGCCATGTCACTAAATATTCATTGGGCTTATATGTATTCTCCAGGAATTTATCATACTTGTTAAAACATTTTTTAAATTATATTTTTTATTATAAGATGACATAAAAATTTTAAAATGTTATAATTTACTAAGAACTATCATATCACCACTAATACATGTATGATATATTAAGAAATAAAAAAATATATATATAAATATATAATATTAAAATAAAATAATGTAAAATGATACTATATATATATAGGGTACCAATCCGGTTGTCGTGGCAACCAATATTGTCCTTGCCGCTAAGTAGCATTTGGCTTTGTTGGCTTATCTGCCGCTACAGGCTATAGCGTCAGGGAAGAATTTTTTTTTTTTTACGGCAAAGGTAAATTGGCTTACAATAGGTATCAGTTTTTTGGTCTCCTAATCTTTATGTACTTCCATACCCAACCCAACTGTCATTTATTATCATAAAGTATAATAAAAATATACAAAATTTTAATTTCCTCCAATATATTAAAAACTTATAGATATATTTTATTTTTAAGTTAATTTATGAAATACTAAAATATAAAATATTAAAAGTAACAAATATAATAATAAATAGTATATATTAATATTATACTATTTTATATTTTAGTATTTCATAAATTAACTTAAAAATAAAATATATCTATAAGTTTTTAATATATTGGAGGAAATTAAAATTTTGTATATTTTTATAAAATAATTTATGATAATAAATAACAGTTGAGTTGAGTATGGAAGTACCTAAAGATTAGGAGACCAAAAAACTGATACCTATTGTAAGTCAATTTACCTTTGCCGTAAAAAAAAAAAAATTTCTTCCTGCCGCTACGGCCTGTAGCGGCAAATAAGCCAACAAAACCAAACACTACTACCGCTGCAGGCTGTAGCGGCAAGGACAAAATTAGTTGTCACAGCAACCGTTCGCCGTGGATTGGTACCCATATATATATATATATATATATATATATATATATATATATATATATATATATAAACCGGTTAACGTAAGTGTAATATATAATAGAATAGAAATGAGGTTGTATCGAATAAATGAGTGCCCCAAGAAAAAAGGTGTTAGTTGACTTGATCATAAAAACTAGTAGTAATTTGAGGCAATAAAGGAGCAAGAAGCGGGCATATTATACATCAAAAAACTCGTTAATCCAATCTTAAAACTCTCTTTAAAATCACATCATAACAAACTACAACTAATTAATATCTCTCACTCAAATTCTCTCCTCTCTCTCTCTCATGGAAATTAATTATCTGAAGTTGATAGTTATGATCCTAGTGTTAGCAGCAGCCAAGCAGGTTACCGCTACGACTAGCACAGCAGCATCCATTATACAACGTCATTCTGATGGTCAAAAGTACTGGCCATGGGATACTACGCCCGATAGTACTACTCCATCTAATTATCATAATGATAATAAAGGAATGAGATCAGTAGCAGTGAAATCATCTTCTTCTAGGTGCAAAGGGAATAATAAATCTGAGTGCATGATTAGGGAAAATTATATTAATGAAATAGAGACGATGGATCTGTCGGAGATTATAAGCCGAAGAACGCTTGGTCGAGGAGATCAATACATTAGCTACGCCGCACTCTCCAAGGATAGCATACCATGTAATCGCCGTGGTTCTTCTTATTATAGTAACTGTGCTCACTCACGGCAGGCTAATCCTTATACCCGTGGTTGCACCGCCATCACCCAATGCGCTAGAAGATAATTTTAATGTAATTAATCCTACCTACCCTTCATTCTAGCTATGTCTTCATTTCTTCAATGTGATTAAATTATGGGGATTCATGTTGATTGATTAAAATTATTAATATATATATATATATATATATATATATATATATTTGCATTTCATTTTTCAACCCGTGTTCTCTTCTTTGGTTTTCTTATTTATTTATTTATTTTATAAATTGTTTAGTACGTACGTCGTTACTGTCGCTTGTTGTATGTGACGTTATGTTCGAGTCATTACCAGGCGTGGTAAAAGAAGACAATAGAAGTTAGTACAAGATTAATATTGTAAATAAATAAGATTTAGTGCAAAAAAATTGAAAATGTACCTACTTACTCTTGCTAATTTGAAATCATACAAATATTTCTATATTTCCGCCGTTCCATTTTAACTGGCCTACCTTTATTTGGTATGTCCCAACATAAGAGCTTATTCCACTAATATGTTTTAAGTTAACAAACTGACTACCTAATGCATGTGCAATGTAGGTTATAATTAATTAGCTAAAACAAAATTTAAGTGTGGGTATAAAAGAATTACTAGCTTAAATTTGAAAGTTAAAGAGTATTATCAGGCACAATTCAATCAAAAGGAAAATAAAGTGAAAAGTAAATGTATTTTTTAGGAACTATTATTAATTATAATTAATGTTTCTATAAATTTGGATCCCAATTTATGTCTGTTGGGTGTCCCTTAGCTTACAATTCTTTTGCTTTTAAGACTTAAATCAAGGAAATTGTTATTTTTATAAATAAATATTTATATTTTTTATAAAATTTCTCTTACATAAGTGTAAGACTCGTTTATTATTAATGTGAAGAGGATCTTGTGAAAATATGAATTACATAAGCAGTAGATTATGCAACTACTAAACTTTTGGGTGGTGGGGATGTGTGGGGATGTTAGCTTTACAAAAATTTATGAAAACTTTGATATAATATAATTATAAGATTGATATATAATTTAATTGTAATAATCTTAGGCTCCAAAAGCGAAGTAGTTAGTTTTGCCTAGATTGGCACAAAAGCTAATTAATGAAATTCTGGGCTTCAAAAACATAATGAAATTCTCATTTCAAATCAAATGTTGGATATAAAATGTATCAGAAATAATGTTAAAGTTTTAAATTTATCATCACCTCTTTTCTTTCCTTTTCTTTTCTTTCTGGACATGTGAGAAAAATTATCATCATCTCTGCAATCCAATATATATATATATATATATATATATATATATATATATATATATATATATATATTATCTTCTTGTGCATGGAAAATTAGGAGCGGGAAAAGGACAACGACAATTATACCAAAAGTGAATATATAAAATCCATTTCATAAAGAAGAAAAGAACACTTGCACCACTTTTCATCAATTAATGCTTGATAAAACAAACCTTAATTTTAATATATCTAGAAACTAATTAATACCACCCAACAAAACAACAAATTGACTAAAGTACCCTCAGCACCACCAAAAGCTGCCACCCCGGACTTAGCCTCCTCCGAAGAAATCACAGCCGGAGATGGTGTTGGAGCCGGAGCTGGAGCTGGAGAGTTTGGTACAGGTGAGGACGCCGGAGACGGCGCTTGGGGAGTGTCTCCATGGCCTCTGGGATTCATGACTAAAATCACGATCTTTTGACCCTTCTCACAATTATGAGCGTAGCCGCTAATGAAGAAGAATGGGCCTGCATGATCAAACTTTATTTTTGAGTACCCCCTTCGTTTTCTAGACTACGTATGGGTTTCGCTTTGTTGCATGTGTCGTAGTCATCTCGATCAACCACAAGAACTGAATCCGTCCCATTTTTGTACTTGAAAACTGAAAACAAATTAAAAATAATAATTATTACATATATAGGAGTATTTAAGATCTATCATCAGATTTTATAATTAATTAAAGTTACTAGCTAGAGTAGCGAGAAAATTACCGAGAGAATCATCGACTTGAAAGCGGGTTCTTGCAGCCCATTGGTTGTAAGTCTTAGATGGCCTCAAGGCCCAGCCATATTTCCCACCCACAGAGAATTCAGAAGCGTGAGATGAGGGATACACAAAGCCCATTAAAATTGTCGCGACAAAAAAGCTGATCAGGGGCATATCATCAGACGCCATATGTATAATAAGAATACATATATATATATAAGGAGAGAGAGTGTATAAATATATATATATATATATATATATATAGTGTCCAAGTATGATCGAGTTACCGTTGGGAGTACATGGAATTTTGTTTAAAAGGGCCGGACGGAAAATCGTGTGGGCAGCTGGCGTTACGTTACGCTGAAACCATGCAATATTATGGCAATTTGTTTCTCGCCTAATTATTTACACTCGGCATAATCTAAACCATTAACGGTAATAATGAAGTTTAAAATTTCTTGTTTTTATGTAGATACAATAGCTGGCTATTCTCGTTTCTGTTAAGAATGAGAACACAAACGTTTATATTTTTGAAATTACGTTTAACATTTGTATAATTTGTATATGGAAAAGGAATCGACTTTTTTTTTTATGCAAAAGTAAATTAAATGATCTTGATATTTAATGTAAAAGTTATAAGATTCCTTAATTATACACTCCATCAAATTCCTCTCTAGTTACAAGATTAATGTCTAGATTCAAATCCTTAAAACCATATTCTCACTTCTTTCCTTTCTCAACTATGCCAAGTAGGATATCATATGCTTCCAGAAATTAAAACAAAATCAATGCTACCTTCTTTGCATCTTGAATCTAGAAACCTGCTTGGACGCAGACGCAGCAGGTTGTTCCCCTGGATTGATGTCTATGTTATGAGTGTGTTACACAATAGAACCCGTAAAAGCCTGCGAAACAACTTCAAGTAAATGAAGAGAACTCATATTTAACAAATTTTTCTTTACCCCATCCAAGCTACGTCGGAATACAGTTCCAAGGAAACCTGCCTTGCTGCTATTACTGTGAGTTTCAGAGGTAAGAGCAGAAACCTGTAAAACACAAAATGAACCCTTGCAATGAGATGCTGCTTTTATTTAACTCTCGAATTTGAAAGTCAGATATAAAATTCTTCATTGCATATAGTAATAACTAATATAGTACAATGCGAGTCTCAAGTAATGTTCTAATTTAAAATTATAATGGAGAAACAAGTTCATAGCTTTTTCCAACTTGGACAAATTACAATCCCATTGAATATGGTAAATTATGTCTTCTAAGGAATGTTTTGTAGTTAATCATGATGTGAAATTAAGTTCATGGCTTTATCAAACTTGGACAACAATATATGGTTTACTGCCGATTAATAAAATATTATAGATGTTGTTTTCCAAGGAGTGATTAATGTTTTCTTGCTGTCTTATTGAGCGTGATAATGTGAAAACTAGTTGAACAGACTTCACTCAGCATCGATCTTGATAGTCAGGCAAAGTTAGCTTCATCTTCTTTCATCCAGACAACCATCGATATTTATTTCAAATCTAATGCATACTAGGCTTAAGCATTTCAAAACTTTGAAGATCTGAGATGGAAGAGAAATTAAAAAGAAAACATTACATGAGGCAAGTCTTTCAACAACAAACCCAGCCACTGCCGAAAAATGTTCTCTTAAAGCTCAGGGATACTACTTGGAGAGATATTATGGGATTGACCAATTCCAAGTTGTCCACTTACTAAGAGAAAAAGGGGAAGAAAAGGGGGAGGGGGGGGGGGTGTTATAGTCAAGTGTTCAGGGATATAGCACAGGTTCGAGGAAGGAAAAATTTATAGCACAGCATGAACCAGATGATAATGGCTAAGCTCCATTTGGCCATGGTCCCCATATCCAACAAAATAAATATAGAAAAATGAAAAGAGAGCGCAACCAGAAAGAGTCTTACTGGCTGCCTGAAAAAAAGAGCATGATACCTCATTTTCAAGTGTAGGTTACACCTGACAATTTTCCTTCAGTTCCTTCTAAGTAATACTTGATTTGCTAAATGAAGTATGAGTCCCCCGTGAAGATCCATCTGAAATTGAGCAATGAGGCGAAAGCCGAAACAGTGGTGAATAAAAGTTTGCATGACAACATTTAAAAAAATCAGGCAACAGCCTATTCATCCATAAAGTTATTAAGACCATATTATTCTGGTCTAAAAAGAACCCCAGAGATTCTCAAATACATTAACCCTATAAACTTTTACTGACTTTACATCGATCTTAAAGTTCCAAAATATATACTTGGCTTCAAGCAAAAAAAATGAGGTGTAAAAATTTGGAAGGGGCAAACTTCTTCAAAGCACATCTCATATATCACTAAAGGGTTGAATTGCGCTGTTAAACCATCACATATTGTTTTATAAGTTGTTTCACAATCAACTATGTATAGTTTCAAATATATTTTAGAAATAATCTTGAAGTTTGGATGATTATATGTAACCACGATTCTTTTGTATTCAAGTCCTATATATGAACAACGCTGGGTTCAACCAGTAATCTGGATGAAACAGAAATCCAATTGTAAATGGTTGCATTCCTATGTAATGGTTTTGACAACAACTTAAGAATAACTATACAAAGCCAAGATGATCGGAAATGTAGACCATTAAAAAAATATATATTGAAATATGCAAGCAGATTTTATCAGGAGAGGGGGAAAGTCGAGTTGATACAATTCATAGTTTAGTGACAAATGGCTTGCATATATAACTCCAAATAATGCAATTACAAGAGACTGACCTTTGGATGCAGGTTGAACCTTTGAAGCTTCACACTATCATTTTGAAATTTCACAAAAAACAAAGGAATAATAATTAATAAATAATAACTTCAGAAACTCCAACAAGAAAATTAATTTCTTGTGGCTAACAAAAACTAACAGGCAGTCATATAAGAGACCTAATAAGGATGTGCTTTATACATTCAACTGATCAGGAAAATCTTGTTCAAGGCGGTCTTCCAATATTTCGGTTGAATATACATCATTTGACTGCTCCACTAAGTTATTAAACAGATGCATCTATGACTTAAAGTGATTGTAAATTAGTTATAGCTTTATGAAACGTGATGTATCCATCAGTTCAACACCTCAAGCTGAAATTTCAATTTAAAGGTACTAAATCATACCTCTGAACTTTTCATCTCATGATCCACAGAAAGCTTACTTAATTGGTGTCCTAAATCAGCTTCATCTTTCTCAAGCGCATCCATCCTGGTCAGTAGGCAAGCATATTCTTCATCTTCAACTACAAGTCTACAACTCTCTTGTTGTCTGCCAAAATAAGTATTAGGAGAATCAAATACTAGGGGAAAAACTACTTATCAAAAAAAATATTAGAAGAATCAGGTTTCAGAACACCGGATATTCTTATGCACATAATTTTCAATTACAAAAGATTTGCCCCCAGTGTTTTGCAGCAAATGACCAACAGCAACGTAGTCCATGTTAAACATGAATATAAAAACAGCAGATATTTAAAAACCTTTGCATATTTAATATGTATTGGAAGTGCTTCTGATCCAAGATAATATATATATATATATACACACACATATATTTATGTATATGACACTCATACCTCTCCTCTTTCAGTTTTTAAAGGTATTACAGTAACATTAATTTAAATGTCAGAGCAGAAAATCATCACCTACTTAATCTTTCTACTGTATATTAAAATGCTATTAAAGGTCAATTGAAAACATAGTTTGGATAGATTAACTTATTAGCAGAATATAACTTTATTACCACGCTAGTAGTAGAAAAGGTTAAGAGTGAAAACATGCCTGTTATCGAAACCTTTTCTGAAGAAGCTTCCTCAATATAGTCTTCTCTTATCTCTACAAGACACTCCTGTTTAAAATTTTAACCACTGTGTCAAAACCAAAAACTATATATCGAAATGTGGGGCAAATGGCACATAACAATATGAGAGTTCATGGAAGAAATATCATGCAAATATCTGTAAGACCACTAAGAAAGAGTGTTCCAATTCACATATACTCAATGAACTGAGAGGGAGGAAAAAGCCCCTAAAAAAGGCAAAATTAATAAACATTATTTAGCAAAAAATATAACACACACACACACGTAATCTATCACATTGTTACATATGTCATGCCTCAAACAAGGTTTACTTCATAAAACTATAATCAGCACAAATGTAAGATATGTATAGCATCCGAAAAAATTTAAATAGAAACATTTTGACCAAATATGCTACTACATATATTGCAACAAGCAGGTTCTTATACTCACATTCTAGAATAAATCTCATCATTTAGCAACCATTGCAACGTTCTGGAGGCAACATCACAAATCAAGCAGCATGAATCCACAACACCTAGATTTATCATTTAAACTTGCATCTCAAAGCATAGTTCCCCATTCAAATAATTTTGTCACAGGGCTTTATGACTAATCATTCTCTCAGGGTTCAGTGAAAGGGCATGGAAAACAGCACAAAACGTGTACACGCGAACATCGCAATCCTAACGAAGAAATAGAGAACAAACGTGACAAGAGGACATATATGACAAGTATCAGAGAAACACTTTCCATGTTTCATATACAAAAGAAACATACTACCAGGGCATTAAGAGGAATATATTTCCATCTTAAAAATTACGAAATCAATAAGATGACAGATAACTCGTAAACAATGTAGTGCGTCTTGTGACAATAGACATGATGATCTATGGGTAAAAACAATATCAAGGTCCAAATCTACTGAAAAAGTAGTCTCAAAAGAACAAGTCAACTACTCAGACAATCAAATATTAACAATAGTCATTGTGATAATGACTATTGTTAATTAGATGTTTTTGCAGCCCTCGATTTGGGTGTCTACAAGGTTCAACTATTCAACACCTTAGACAACATGGGGAAAGAAGGGGGTGGGGCAAGTGTGTTATTAAGTCATCAATTTGATTGTAGGATAGAATTTAAAACTATTAGGCATCAATATCTAAAACTTTGATGGAATACAAGGATGTTCTTGACCAAAAAATCATACAAGTACATATTAAGTAGTACCAATTACCATATATCAGACTTACTGCAGCCTCAGCAGCCGTAGCATCGAAAAATGAAGCCTCAACCTTAAGATCCTGCACTACAGCTTTAAGGGAATCAACTTGTGATTCCAAACTATTCCCTCTTCTTTTCAAAATCTCAGTTGTTTGTTTGGATGTTCTATCAGCATAGTAACCTTCCCCTAAGAGAACCTGCAAGAAAACTGAATATGACTCGAACGATTTGTAGGGTTCATTGTTAATTCCATAACATTTAGTTATTCCAAAGCATGATGTAATAACATGAGATAGAATAATAGACAACATACACTCCATGACTTGTACAAGGAACAAGTAATTAGCAAGAAAAAAATTTGGGGGGGGGGGGGGGAGAGAGGAGGGGTTTAGACAGTTTAGTATCCCTCTATAAAGCAGGACTTAGCGAACATTACCTCCCCCACTAGAATGAATTACCACAGCCTGCAATGGATTAGTAATAACACCAAAAAGAATAAACCTTCAAGCTAATCTATTAAACATATGAATAAAACTTATTAGCAATTTCAAGACAAACAAATCTAAAAATCCGGTAACAGGATATTATATCAATAAGAAATAAACTATCCCACGTATAACCTCGAAGAAATTCAAAGTTACCACCAAAAAGAAAACTACTTGAAATATGTAGGAACAATTATGAACAAGTATATGAAAAAGCCCAAGTAGTTACATTTTGTTTAACTAATGAATGTTTATTCAAGCATTACCAGGAACTCATTGGTGTGAATCAAATGACCCAGGAAGAAAGCTGTTTTCCCAAACGGAACCTGTCCATAAAATTGACACCTTAAAAATTATCAAAACCACAATAACAACTGTCACTAATCAATGTATCTAGACACAAATATGAATATATAGTACTCCTGAAAAATTTATTTTCCCAACTTATCCCTAAGTTGGCTACAAATTTAAGTATTTAGTCAACTAAAAATAAAAATAATGGCCTGTCAAGAACTTAAGGTCATTTTATAGTTTAAAAATAAATATGTATCTCTAGGACCCTATGGAACCCAAAAAAACAAGAAAAAAAAAGAATTGTATCTCTAATTTTTTGAAAAGAGGGAGTGTGTATGTGCGTGGGTTTAGGGTAGACGACCATGATATTGTGATGGAATTCTTCGGGGAGTTGCTGAACTAGGTTAACCAGATTTTTGTTGTCAGAGATAAAGTGGTGGAGCTGATCGAGCTCCTTTTGCCGCTCGGCAATTTTGTCCAGAACGCGCTTCGATACTTCGTAGGCTTCTTCTGAAAAATGGAGGGCAATGATGTTACAGTCCCCTTCTTCTCTGGATTTTCCATACTTATTGTTTACCCATAATTTCAGATTGGAGCTAACCATAGTTTTCTCAAAAACTCAACTGTGGTCACTAATTTATGACCAGGCAGGCGATTATGGAAACTAATTCCCGTAATTTCAAATGATGCAATTAGGGCTTTCAGAGATTGAATTAATGAATTTGAATTCACAACCAAATCGATACCAACAAACGGAAAAGTCCTTGGTGCTCGACTCTGCCAGCACCCCTTTCTTCTTGGTTTTAAGTTTCAACTGAACAAATTCTCTCGAATCTGCTAATGTTTTACGGCCCAAGTGGAATTCAAATTCTTTGCTACGAAAACCCTTGATTATCTATGAACAAACTTACAAATGTGGAAGTAATCAACTTGGGTCTGGATTAGTACATGGTTCGCTGAAAGTAATCTTTGTATTTATGTATCCTCCAGGCTCCAGAGTCCAAATTGTTTGTGAATTTTGAAAGGCAATTATAAATTAGAGTATAAAATAATAATGAGAATAACACATATACTATTTTAATATTTTTAAGACCAACTCGTTTTTATTTTTAAACATTCTTAATACCAAATCTAATACTACAATCGTAACTGTAACTTCTTCTCTTCTTTTTTTTCTTCTTATTTTATTTGTGACTTTTAAAAAGAAAAGTATAATTAAGTTGTGGTTGTACGTCTCTTTTTTTTCTTGTATTTTAAAAAGTATATTAGTCTATCACTATTTTGTTTGCAAATCCACTCATTTTTTAGAGGAGATTTTTAAGGAGCTCCTGAGATTTACTTTCTTCCCTAAAAAAATTATAAATGTGGGATTTGAAATAAAAACTTATAAATTATTATTTTTCTCTTTCCTTTTTTTTCTCTTTTTAAACTTCCCATTTTTCTAATAAAAATTCTTCATTTTGAAACACAAAATGACGTAAATATTCCCTCTCCTTAAAGTATATTTTTTTTAAAAAATGATGATACTAGTTGTCTCAAATAATATATTATTATGACAATAATGATAGATCATGTATCATAACTTATCGTTAAAATATTTAATATTATGTTATTTAAGATGTATTTTTGAAATTCTTAATATTATTCTAAACAAAACATACAGCTAATTTGACGTGATGTCCAAGTTGAATGGTAGTTGCTAGTCCACATGGATAGTAATTTGTTTCGGGTTGATATAAGTGTAATTATTTGTTTTATTAAATTACCTTTTTAATTTATATAAAAAGGAATTTCAATTTGAATTGTTTGGTGATTATACGTAAATAAATTGTAATTTATCACCGGCCGATATAGTCACGTAGGTCTGATTATTTACTTTATATGAGTAATGTTTAATGTATGTGAAAGGGATTTAAATTTGCATCAATTAATACTGTCATTAATAGTTTATTTTGCGGATCTGAACTTCAAATTAAATTATAAGGGACAATCTTACATCGGTTAAAAGAGTTGGTATGGATTGATAGGAATCTACGCCTCTCCCCTTAACCATCAAAATTGACACCTAGTTTGTAAGTCTAAAAAAACAGAGGGAAAAAAATAAAAAATCTAGAGAAAACTAAAAATTTCTTAATAGATCCCTTGTTTGTAAGTTTTTTTAATTAGGAAAGTTCGAAAATCTGAAGAAAATGTATCCATGAACTTTCTTTGGCAAAATCATATATAAAAAAAATTAAAATAAAAAAAAAACCTGAGGATTGAAAAATGAGCTTAGTATTTTTTTTATCCCTAAATTGTATTCAAAATGACACTTTTTTAAGTAAACCTAATTTGAAACATAACTAAGAAAAATATTTTTTTTGTCATTTCCTATCCTATTATTTTCATGTTTAAAAATTCTTAACATCCCCAAAATTTACTGACAATGTGTACATTGTCTTGAAAAAATTATTTATTTTATATATTTGTAAAATTTATATCTATATCTATATAAATACATAATAAGACAAAAATTTAATAGTTTGGTCCTCATTTTTGGTCTTTATTTTTGGTATAAGCTTAAAATTTAACTAGAAGTAAAACGCTTTTATGCTCTTATATAATGTTAGGATTAATTTACTAAAACTAAAACTCTCTTTATGGTCCTACAAGCTTTAATATTAACTTCTTATTCTGCAATAATTTTATTTTTTTATAAGAGTCCTTTAGTTACTCAATAATATAATAAATTTTAGCTTAAAAATTAAGATTTTAATTTAAGTTTTTACTCAATTTTAGTCTCTAAATGCTTATATATTAAAAATATTATGAGTATATATAATAATTAATATCAAAATTTATAAACTTTAATATTAACTTATTATTTTGCAATAATTTTATTTTTTATAAAAGTCATTTAATTACTTAGTCATATAATAAATTTTAACTTAAAAATCATATTTAAGATCTTAGTTTAAGTTTCTATTCAGCTTTAGTCTCTAAGTGGCTATATATTAAAAATATTATGAGTAAATATAATAATTAATTTCAAAATTATATATATATATATATATATATATTAGAAATATATTAATGATTAATTTTAGTTATCAATTCTATTGCATACAAGAGACATTTGGTTAATTAATGTTACAAAACAATTATAACTTATATACTAGTTATTAAAATTTAGTTAGCTAATTTTTAAAACTAAAATCATAAAGACAACTTATTATTTTACAACAATTATATTATTAAATAAGTACATATTAAATATATAAGAAAAATATTATAAGTATATAATAATTAATATAAAAAATTATAATATATATTACAAAATATATTAACGATTAAAATTTAGTAAACAACTTTATTTTATACAGGAAACTTTAAGTTAATTAATGTTTAAAAAAACCTAACTTATATATTACTAATTAAAATTTAATTATCCTTTTAAACTAAAATCACGATCGTAACTTATAATTTTACAACAATTTTTATTTTATATAATTTATTTAGTTAATTAATTATACAATAAAGTATGTTTTAAACACTACGTTTATATTTTTAGATTTTCACTCAACTTTGAATTCTAATTAAAAATGCATATATAAATATGAACGATTGATTATAAAAATTAGATATTAAAATTTGAAATTATATAAAAACTTAATATTAAATTAAAAATAACAAAAAAATCATATTAATAACACTCTATATGAGATCCATAGTCATTCACTTTTAAGTAAAATTTATAATCATTTTAATAATAATAAGTTAATTTAAAATTAAATTAAAAATAAATTTTTTTAAAAAATAACTCGCACGACAGAGTGAGCTAATATTTTTTTTTATAGAGAAGGACGCACAAACAATGGATTTGGAATGAAAATCGAGTTCATTTTTTTCTTCTTCTTCTTATCCACTCTTTTTAAAACTCGAATTAACATTGCGTTTGTGACTTTTAAAATCGAAGGAAAATAAAAAGAGATTTTAGTCTGAAAATTAAGTTTGTTTGCCCGATTCTAATAAGTACTTAGTTTGTTTTTTAATGCATAAAAGATAACGGAGTAATTGATGTCTATATTCTATACTCACAAATCACGGCCTTTGTTTTTCATCATAGTTTAATCGTAACCCCATATCTTAATAATACATGGCCCACACACCGCTCAATGTTGAGAATTGATTGGCCTGTACAATTCAAACCCTACTCACCTCGTTATTCTATCAAACACTCGGAACAAGTGGGTTCTCTTTCTTTTCCGACCTTCGTTTACCTTTTCTCAATCATAAAGGAAAAAATAAGAAATAAAAAAAATAAAATAAAATACAACAGCAGCACTGCAGTACCAGCAAAAATAAAAATAGCTGTAACTACTACCATTATCTTCTTCATCATAATCACCATCGTCAGTTTAGCGAGAGAAAATCCATTTTTTTAACTCTAAAGTTCTCCCCTTTCGTTTCTTTATACACAAAACTATATATTATTAACTTATTATAGGGATTCTGGTTCAGAATTGACTACTGAATTCCTAGTCGTTGAACTTTCACTCTCTTTAACCCTCGATGATCGGTAGTTGATTTTTGTTGACTCCACTTCTAAGCAACCCCTACCCTTCCTTAATCTCTCCCTTCAAATTTCACTGTCATGTCATGGTGGGTTTCATTTCTTCTTCCGGCGTCTTCAAATTCAGCTGAATAGCTTCCTCAAAAAGAATCACAATCCAATTGTGTGATGGAGTGTTCCGATTTGATAAAACGTTTGAATCTTATGCAGTTTAAGTTAAAAAATTTGGGGGTCTTAGTTCGAGTTTTTAGCAGTTTATGGATTATTTTGGCAATTATTAGGCCGGTGGCGGGGCTAAGGCCGTTGAGGGAGAGGGGTCGTTCATGGGGTGATGAGGTTAGTTAATTTTTTTTCCCCTCGTGGTTATTGTAGTTTCTTTTTTTGTCAATTATGGTCTAATTTGCTATTTGACTTCTGTTTGCTGATCATTTTTAATTTAATTCTATGAAATTCCATTTGCCCTAGTTGTTATAGAGAATTTCTTTGCTTAATTGAGGCTGAACTATTGAATTCCTAGATTTCAGATGAACTATTGAACTATGATTTTAAGCTCATTGATGTCTAGTTTTTATCAAATTTGTTATAAATTTGTATCCACTCAAGAGGGAGGGGGGGGGGGGGGCATAAAGCATAGGCTTGTATCAATGACTTCCTCAGTTGTTCAATAGTTGTCAGTTTTCACGTTTCAGCATTTTCCATGTGCACTTCTATAAGTATAGACGTATGTTATACGGACTCTTCACTTTGCCCTAAAGTACCTGTGTCTGCCACTCGACACTCAAACCAGGGTATGAATACTGGATACTTAAATATATAGTGTAAAAAACTGGCAAAATTGAGGAGTATCCATGTCGTACTCTTCAAAATACCGTATCCAAGTGGACACTCCATCCGAGTCTTCGTGTAACATAGGTATAGACAAGTAAAATGACTTATGATTTCAGCATTTGATTACTGAAAAGTAGCTATTACACATAATTGTGAATACCATATTATCTTGATATTGCTGCTTAGTAGGTTCACTCTTCCCCCCTTGACATCACTTCTTGCAGTGGCTTGTTGTACGGAAAGATGATAATGAGCCAGGTGCATTTTCTGCTTGGAACATAACAGGGACCTACAGAGGTTTGTAATTTTTGCTTTAGAAATTTGATATGTAGTTATTGCTTCTTGAAAAGGAAAAGAAATATTGATCATCTATTGATTGCTGTTAAATCAAAGAATCCTCCTAAAAGTTGTGTATTGCTGCGTGCGTGGTTTTGTTCGCTGATTGCATTATGTGATCTGTCCTATATTTCTGAGATTCTTGAGTTGGCTGAAACGCCTTTCTAGTTGTACTGAGAAATCATAAGTCCTGTTACGGGGTAAATTATACGAGTCTCTGAGATAGGCATCTCTCTTAATAAGTACACAGTATGTTTTAGATGTTGTGAATTACTAGAGATCAATAGCAAGAAATTCACCAAGGGTTATTGGAGCAGCGAACTTGAGGATATTCCTCAAGTCCTCTACCATTTCACCCTCTCCTTATTGTACCGACAAGGGTACTCTACTTAACACGTGTGTGCATATATGCGTGTTTGCACATATTAATGGTTCACATATTCAGCTGAATATAATACAAAACATAATTTCCAGTTTTTTTTTTCTTCTGTACATTTTAGATCCCTTTTAAACATTCTAGGTGTTGGATCTCATTATATACTTCTTCCCTTTTCCTGTTTGGGCATGTGATGTACAGGATCTTGGAGGTTGCTTGATTCCAAAAATAGCTCTTCCAGATTTCCAAATTTCAGGAAATCCAGTGGCAACTCTGTCTTTGAATTGATTAGTACACCAACAAAAATAAATGGTGTACACTATGTTCAGGTAAGGTGATCAGTCCTCTCTGATGATAGTTATATAAGTAGTTATATAAGAGGAAATAAAATCTTCATTTTAATCTGTTTTTTCCACACTAGTTACTGGTTTGTTTGTTCTTTGCGCACCCACTAGGGGTGGGGGTGGAGCGACATGGCCTATATCTCATGGGAAGTGTGGTGCGTACTTTAGTCAAAGCATTAACTGAAACAACCCGGGTTAAATCTCGAGTCCGGAACAAATTTTGGGTCAAATCCCAAGTCCGAATCAAATCAAATCTATCCAAACAAGGCCTTAAACCACTAGTCCAGTAGTATCTTCTTGGGTCATCTTAGCCCACCACAGACTCTCCAAAAGGTTATGACTGAAGGTATTATTGTTAGTAACTTAATTCCTTATATACTGACAAATTTTTTTTCATATCTTTCGATGTGGGACTGGAATATTACAAACTCCCCCACTTAAATTTCTGACGTCCTCGTCAGAACCGATCACACACACGGTCCACAGATCTTTGCCGCTCTAGCCATTATGAGATAATACCGGCTGACTTTGTGTTCCTTCCTTCGGATCTCATTCCATTGTGGGCCCCACCTTCGGATCTCTCTCCATTGTGGGATAATACTATCGGCCATCGTATCCCCACCTTTGGCAACTTGATCGGATGACCTGATCTGAGCTTTCGAGAGTCGGCTCTAATACCACATGAAACGACCCGGGTCAAATCCCGAGTCCGGAACAAATCTTAGGTCAAATCTCAAGTCCGAATCAAATCAAATCCATCCAAACAAGGCCTTAAACCGTTAGCCCAATAGTATCTTCTTGAGTCATCTTAGCCCACCACAGGCTCACTCAAAAGATCATGACTGAAGGTATATTATTGTTAGTAACTTAATTCCTTATATACCGGCAAATTTTTATTCATATCTTTCGATGTGGGACTGAGTTGTTACATTAACCCCACGATATCCCCATCCACCAGCCAAAAATACACAAAGCTCACACTCACATTCAAAGACAACATGTTTTGAGAATGCATATGTCCAAATAATGTTTGTATGCTTGTCAGAACTTAAGTACTAAAAGTATTTTCAATCATAGTATATTAATTTACTGTTATTTTAAAGGTACTTCACATGAGTGTATGAATACGACTCACCTTAGTATGGAAGTATGCTACTAAGTACCTCATATGTGGACCTTGAAATCCATCACGATGCTGTCTTCTGATTGACTAATGTTATCATGCGAGCCTTGACATGGCTGCAATTAAGTGCATGCAGAAACTGATAATTTCATTATTGATGATTGATGTTTTTAAAATATAAATAAAAATAAATTGCTACCTAAAAATGTGCAGAATATGGGCACATACATGTAGGTTCATTATGCATCTGTGTTATTTTTAGTCCGCCTGGGGGTAGCCCTTCCTTGCATAGAAACTCCCCAAGCTGGATAAAGGTGGGACTGATCCGTATATGTCTACCAAAGTATTTGATAAGCTAGGGTTGTTGGCTCTTTGTAATAACTCTGCATAAGCTGTTTCGGCTATCTTAGGCATGGATAATGTGTTGGTATATTTCATTACCATTATGAGCACGAATTACGTTGAAGTTGAGAGCCTGCTTTATAAAACTAATCAAAGGGTGGTGAATGATGAGTTCAGATGATGTTATCGAGCTCTCACCGATGAATTTTACCTTTATTTTTTGCCCTAATGCAGTAACTAATAGTATAGCATGTTTTATTGCTTTACTTCTAGAAAAGAAATTATTGTTTAGTTTGCATGCTGTCAAACAGGGGGTAATTATTTTCAATGATGTGTCGGACAATGAACATGAAGTTGGTGGTGCTCAAATCAGGGTAGAAGGTGTATATATATGGCCTTTTAGACAACTTCGTATGGTAGCCAACAGGTACATCTTTGGGGTTCAGTTCACTGGTTTTGCATCTCTAATTCCTTTAGATATATTCTTGTATTGTGCTAGACTCCCATAGGCTTATCACATTCTATATCTTAAACTATTGATAAGATAACAAATTTTATCTTTTTTTTTTATGGATCTGTTTGTTCTTTTTTAGCAAGGTTAGATTTTGATACAGCAGATTTTTTTGTGCAAATATACTGTGGCATGGTTATGATGTAGGTTTGGTTAAACATTTTAATTTTAAATACTCTAGTTTATGCATTCTTTTTATGTCGAGGTTTCCTTTCTGATTACTTAATTATATGTAAAATTGTTTTTGTTAGGTAAATATGTTTTTGTGCTAGTATCTTTGCATTTACAAATCAAATACTGATTCAGTGTTTGTAATCAGGACTTGACAGAAAATTATATCATTGACTAATGATTTTTCACATGACAAAACTTCTGATTGTTGTTTCCAACCTTACTAGGATTTCATCATAACAAAGAAATTAGTAATTATACTAGTGATAAAATTTGTATTGACTCATGCTTGAAATCGAACTGTGGTATACTCAGATCTGAATACATTTAATAGAATCTGTTAATACTTGGTTGAATAGTTGCTTCATTGTAAAATTCTGTAAATGCATAAAAGTTTAATAAATGTCAGCTGAAATTTCTTCATAATTGCGAAATCTATGACTACTAAAACAAAAGGATGGCATAACTATTGCAATGTACTTTATGGAGGCTATGAAATAGTAAAAGGGCTTTATCCGTTATAGACTTTTTCATTATTGTAATAAATCAAAGGGCTTTAGCCAGAATTTGCGGATAAAACATGAAAGATGTCAGGGACTCGGGGAGACCATGCACATGATATCTCACTTCTCGTTTAAAAGTTTCCTTTCACCTGGATAATAATGGAAAAAAGAAGTAGTGTCTAGTAACCTATTGAAACTTGTGTGAAACTGGTACAATTAACCGCCAAAAAGGTGGGGGCCGATTTTGGGACAAGGATAATCTTATGCAATAATTCTCACCCAAATCTCAAGGAATTCAATAATAAATCACTATGTTCCAACGTTCCATGTTTTTCCATATTTACTAAAATTACTAATTAAATAAGTTAAATACAAATCTAGAATCTTCTATTAATTGGACTTCTGCTTCTTGGGCTTGGGCTCTTTGGCATGGGCATGGGCTTCCAAAGCCTTTTATATTGATCAAAGTAGTCTTGCGGCCTTGTCCTGTACCATAAATCGTCCTTCATCAGAAATTCTTTCACATTGTTAAAGTTGTTGCTTTCGATATGCTGCGTTGGATGTTAAAAATTGTTCCAAGATAGGCTGGTACAGGTCTCAGGCTGGTACAAGTCTCAGATGAGTGTGAAACTGTATGTTTTAGGTCAGCATTAGCTTTATTTAAAAGCAATATATTTTTCCTGTATTGCATTTGCCCATTGTAATGGTATTTTGTGTCGTCCACCACAAATCGTGACGTTTACTCGTTCTCGGTTGGAGGGTTTAGAAAAATCAGGTTGCCCTGTCAAATATTTGTTCTTCATTGTACTGTATATTTGGCATTATGAGGTTTACCCAATCTTGGTTATGTCTTTTGTTGATCTTAAACCCGGTCTTTGGTTGTGTCTTTTGTTGATCTATTGCGAGAGTTCAGTTTCATTTAAGGTCTTCTTTTTTTTCTAGTTGTGGAGGTTTTGTTGTATAGGGGTGTGGGCTAATTGCTTCTTGCATGCTGCGTTTTTTGGATTCACATGCTTTTTGTATACTCTTTGTGCACTGGGTGTTTGCTCTGCTTTCTTATTGATCAAGAGAATTTTTTTTTAGAAAAAATCAGGTCCCTTGTCTCATTTCTTTTCCTGTCATGAGTTTCGACTAACTTTTAATCTCAAATTTGAATAATATCATCATTCTCCGAGTTCACCTTCTTCTGTGATAAAGTAGTTTTGCATATTTACATTATCAGTATCTATTTTGGTATATTTGATTGTCTTGACCTTATTTATATAGTTTTCTGGTAATTATAGGTGTAACTATATATTTGTGTACTGTGGATTCAAATGCCCCATTCTTCCTGCCACATAAAATCTAGCACAAAATATTAAAAAAAATAGGGAGGAGTTATGCTAAAGATGGTTAGATATAGATTCACCTTGCTTTGATTGGTCCATCTTTAATGGTAGTTAGTTTTGGTGAGGTTTGCATTTCGACTGCCAGTCTAATTCCTCGAAATGTATTGCTCATATATATACAATTACTTTGCAGTGGTAAGGAGGGAGAATTTGGACAGGAAGATGATTATATATTATCCAACCCATATCACTTGGTAATCATTATCACTCTTTGATATAAATGTTGTTTATGATGATCACGTGGCAAATAATTTTATATTACGCAATCCATATCACTTAATAATTGTTATCACTCTTTGATATTACTGTTGTTACCTTACGTCGAATTACTGTTTGTGAACTCACAAAATTTATTTGTTTGATTGAAGACTTATAGTTAAAACTTGCTTCATGTGTTTTGCTTTTGAACAGCTTGGAGTTTTCTCATCCCAGGTGTTCCAAGAGTCTCCTCGGGACAAGATTTGGAAGAGGAAGCATTGTAATGCTATCTACTTAACTATATGTAATTTAATTATTTTTCCCCCATCTTATCCTTTATTAACTAATACTTTACTTATTGTAGCACCAATCTATGGAATGGAGAAACATTGTAATATTGAAATTGCAGCTCAAATATCACGTGTCTCATCCACGCAAAATAGTACGTGGGTTCTCTAGAGCGTACAAACTCTTTTTGATTTCTATCTGTTCATTTTTTTTTGTTTCTTGAATTCGTCTCTCTTTTCTTTGGTAACCCTGATGTGTTTCAAGCATATTCAGACATAGTTTCCCCTCCTCTGTCTTGATGCAGGACAGATTTTGAAACAAGTACTGATAGCAAATAACGAAATTATAACTAGGATTTAAACTTCACGTTTAAATCACTAGGGTCTCATTAGTGTATCAATTCCAGGAATCAACGCTAAGATGAATAGAATACCTCTACGATATGAATGATAGTAATCAACTTCAATATCAATAATCTAATCTAAATGACCTGTGGGGATTATATCACTATTTAAAGAGACTCAAAATTATAATATTACTTGGGGAATAATAAAAATACTAAACGACTAAAATACCATTATTAATAATTCCTAATCACTAATTAATGTCCTAAATCCCCACTAATAAGTAAATTACATCAATTACTCTAACATTAAACATAATAAAAACTCCAACTAAAAAATACAAGAATTCTTTGTTTAGATCTTGGCTTGTGATCCCCATCATGTTTCCATGTAAAGTTCTTAAGATTCATGCTGCTAATACTATTGGCTATTGCATTAACAAGAACCATTTCAATATATCAACACACCCAATATTTGTATATGGCAACCTACGTATTCTTATATAGCTGTAGTGAAAAAATATTAGTTGATAAATTGAAAAGCTTTAGTTGCTAGTGAATGAGCCTGATAGTTGTATCAAGCTATCGACATCCTCTTGCACATGGGCTAACTGATGGGCAAACACATGGGGTGAGTGGTGACTTGAAAGTTGAACCCAGTAAGTTAACTGAGCAAAATTCTGCTACCATTCCGGAAAATTTTCACAAAGCTTAACCTGTTAGGACTTGCCCATCAATTTTATCAAGAGCTAAACAAAGTAGATTTTAGTATCAGTCTGTCTTTTCTAGCACTGGACATGACTTATAGGCATGAGTACTCACTCAAAAGTCAAATTCATTAACTTGAGATTATATTATGCGGGGACACAACCTATTTATTGGCATCCAGCTTCTCTTCCTCAGAGGCAAAACAAAATCCTTGTCTAGACTTTGTTTGATATGGGTGAAATGATCAGCTTCAGATGTCTCTGTTGATAAATTCCCTTATTTGGTCTCTGTCCCCACCTCCCCCACTCCCCACCTCCACCCCACCCACCAAAAAAAAAACAGAAAGCTATCTTTCGGGGATCTTAGAGTTATATCTTCAAATGCTATTAGATGCCTCTGAACATACAGTGCATGTAGGCGATGGGCCTACTTGTAGAGAAAGTACAATGGCAATTGATCTTAACAAAGGCAAGGGCAAGTGATCTTATATTTTGAAATGAAGGGAGTATCAATTATGTATCTGACTTATTTGGGGAATCATTTGACTTATCTCCTGAAGCATAAGGGTACTAATATTATCCATTATTAGTTTAATGTAAACATTCACTGAAGTACCAATTTTTTGTTGGATGATTAGTCATGCGTACTGGGGCTTGTGTCAATTCTATTGCATGTACATCATTTAGGTCCATGATATTGTTGGGGAGAAATGGTTGATTTGTTTTGACTTACTGCTTTAACTCGTTCTAGATGGAGATCGTGATCGTTATCATATAGAAGGCTTAATGGAAAGCCCTTCATTAGATGATGATGGAGATTGTCTTCAACCAATGCTACTAAATGGTACTTCTGTTAACATCGAGGTTTACTATAACAAAGCGGTTAACTACACACTGATGGTCACTTTTGTATCCTTCACTAACATCTTTTTGTGGGACTTCATTATGCTATTATCGACTTCTCTTGGTTTGTTTCCTTAATAATCTGACGCATCAGGTTTCTTTCCTTCAAGTTCTTCTGTTAATTCGGCAAATGGAACATAGCAACACACAATCTGTAAGGATTCTTTTGATCCTATTTGTTATTGAAAAAAAAGATATTCAGTTTATGTTTGTATTGTAGCTACTGCAGTCTTTTTTGACGCTTTTACTGCCTTTGGATTTCTTAAAAGTAAAACAAATAATGGAGTTTATATTCTACTTCTAGGGGGCTGCCAAAGTTTCAATTTTGGCGATTGGGCAACAGGCCATCATGGATGCTTACCTTTGTCTTTTACATCTGACTGCTGGGATCCTAGTTGGTAAGTTTGAAAGGAAGTTAGTTTAAGTCTGGCATTGATCTGAATAAATATTTCCATACTAGGAAACAATGATTTTTATGACTCATGAATGTCTTTTAACAGAACTGTGTCCATAATTATCTAAAATGGAGGGTGTTCTATTTGAACATTAGCTGTAGTTCAAAGTATATATATGTTGGTGCTTCACTATTTTTATTTCTTCTGATTAGATATGCAAACAAGTTATTTGTTAAAGTTACTTAAATTAGTAAAATCTTGTGTTCCTAATCTACCATGAATAGTAATTGAACATATATTTAAATAATCTCATGTGGCTAGAAATTGAAATGTGTTGCATCTTAAACCCAAGGACCCCTTCTGAAACAGAATCGTGCATTGGTCACTGAACAGTGAAACTGTGATAATATTTTGATAGGTTTAATAGTAATAGGGGTGGCTTAAATTGGAAGTTTCAGATGCTCATATTGTGATTTCCCGTAAATGAGATCATAACAAATGTCGAGTAATATAACTTGAACTGAACTTCCAGACCCAAAGGTCCCAAATTATTGGAAGGTTCTTGATAAATGAGACCATAATTGCATAACATGGTCTTCCTTAACAAAAGATTTCCTGAAATGTCTAGCAGACTATACATCCGACTAAGATAACAGGAAAACTTTATCTTCTAGAATTGGAAAACCCCTAACAGGCGACAGGCCTCCCTTCTTTGTTGCTTGAGATGGCAGAAAAATAGTTGAATTCATATTGAGATGCCTGGCAGCTATTCATTTAGATCATATATTGACGCTACCATATCTATGTGGTATATTCTTTAGTTTTGGGCTGCTGCTTTACGCATCCTGCAACTGTGGCAGGCTACAACTTTATTAACTCCTTGTTATGCTATTGTGTTTCTGGCTACTACGTCTTATTTAAGGTTTTAGTTTTTCTTCTGTTTCTGTATAAATTACTCACTGCTTCCGTACCAGCATAAAATACTTGTCTTTTCTTTTTCACCCCACCCATATGTGCCCCCCAAATAATATATTCCCTTGTGAGCTATTTCTCATTACTAACTAATTTCTGTTCTCTATTATCTGTTACTGCTTATGTGCAGAATCCCTATTTAATGCGTTTGCAACTGCTGCATTTTTCAAATTCGTAGTCTTCTCAATCTTTGAGATGAGATATCTTCTTGCCATATGGAAGGCAAGTAGGCCTGCAAATAATGGAGAGAGCTGGGAAGCAATGAGGCGTGAACTTTCAGTTCTTTACAGTCGTTTCTGTGAGTACTGATTTTTCTGAGAATTATTGGACTTTTATGTAAAGACACTTAGAAATTCAGAACTGGAGATTCATGTAAAATTATTTTCTTGTGAAAATTTGCCTCATCCTGAATGGAAAGATACTAAACTCCATCATATCTTTGAAATGCTACCCAAGTCTCATATGTGATTATTTGAAACACTTATATTTTATCTTAGTTCGATTTTCAAAAAGATTTTCATTCTTTTTATGTACTTCATGACATTCTGCTAGTGTCAAATTTGGTTTTTGGAGGTTTAAAATTGTTTTCACATCATAATAGAAGACATAATTTTCTATCAAACTACGTTCATAATTATTTTTCCCCCTTTTGGTAGAATAAATTTATCGCCATATGGTGTGTCAATATGCCATTAGTCCTCTTGCAGTGTATCTTGCAGAGTGCTCTTGAAATAGTGGATATACCTTCAGGGCTGTCCTCTACATCGCAAATGTTGTGGAACACATTTTAGGTTCCTCAATCTTGGTACAGTTGCTTTTGAATTACTAATTTCATTTAAACTGGAGATAGAAGCATGGGTGCCTCCTTGTAAATATACAAGGATCATGATGATAATTGAGTTTTTATTTTATTTTATTGCTTGGAGTAGACAGGGATGATACAAATCCATTTATCACAAAAGCGATACCAAATAACTTCAATGGGAATTTCTTCCATATTAATTTGCTTAATTGGGTTAACCAAACTTTTGAAAAGGTCATTCGAATGTTAAACTGGAATGGTTGTTTCATGTTTCACTACAAATCTTTTAAGTTATCTCTAGCCTAAATTTATTTTCGTTGGTAATTTATAATACTATTTCATACATTTATACATATGTATATATATTTTGCAATATTGTATGCTTTGGAAACTTTGGATATATAATATGACCTATTATTTTGCAGATGGGATCCTTCTAGGTGGCATTTTGATCATGTATGAGTTCCATAAATTCCTGCGGTTTATTCTTCTTCTTGTGCACTCCTTTTGGATACCTCAAATCGTCATTAATGTGGTTCGTGACTCGAGAAAACCATTGCATCCTCATTACATTTTAGGAATGACTATCACTCGGCTAGCAATTCCATTGTATATTTTTGGATGTCCTCACAACTTCATGCGTACTAAGCCTGACAAAAATTGGTGCATCTGTTTGGGGGTTTTTATGGGTTTGCAAGCAACAATTCTTCTACTACAGCACTATCTTGGATCTCGGTGTTTCATTCCTCATCAGGTTTGATGTGATTGATGTCTTAATCATGCGTTAATTTGCAAAATTTCTCTCCTCTCCTCACCTCTTCTTTCTTATATTTTTTGAACTCTTCGTCTTTCTAGTACCCTTTTTAACTCTATTAAGTGCAGAATGCCAACTACAAATGCACATGCCCATATAATCCCTATCTGATTGTTGTGTTAAGAAGGTAGTATCACCAACTAGTGTGAAGAGCCTCAAATGAACTTTCTAACAAAGTTTTTAGTGTAAATACAGTTAAAACACTACTTTAGTCTTAAAGAGACTTGTAATCATTTTTTTTGGCATCCTTAATACATAAATAAAACCAAGAAATACACTATGCAGTCTTAAAGAAACTATACTATTATGTTTTCTGGCAAGCATAAGGTATTAATAAAGCTGATCACTGGACATCCACAAATGCATGCAGCCTATGACATGCTCATATTTATTTGAAAGTGTTCTTCGTGCCACATTCTTCTCAAGTAACGCCTATATTATAAATTGAGTTCTCAAATGGATCTGTATAACTACTAGAAAATGCTATAATATTTGCACGAGTGCAAGTAAACCTGTAGCGACATGTATTTACCTCTTCTTTTTCACCCTTAAATAAGTATAGTTTCACATTTAGAGTTGCGTTCTATTTGCTCCTTAGGGATCTATTCTTGTTGTTTATAGTTTTATGCATGTGTGAAATTCAGTTCATGAAGGATCCTTGAGACTTGCTATTAGGTTTAAGCCTCTTAAAATTGACCTTCTCACAGTTTTGCCACTTAGATGATTGGAGAAAAATGTAGATTAGTTCAAATATGTGGCTTTCATTGTTCATGTGCTTCAGCTACTTCATTTTAGGGCAGATCTCTATAAAGCCTTATCCTGAACAGGGCTATTCGTGCTTAACGAGGCTCATGATTTGGGTATCATGTAAATTTTCGATTTACTAAGTTAATGTGCCACCTTTCAGAAATTCACATCCATTGATTTTCATGAATAGATCCTTTTCTGAGATATATCAAGGTGCATTGAGTACTACGCGAATGTTGACACCATATATTTTTTTGAGCTGCTTATGTTCATATACATTTGGCATTTGGTTTTGAGAATATCAAAATTTGTTTTTCAGCAATCAGGCAATGATGAGTGGATAAGTCATTCAACCTTTTTACAATAGATAATTACGCGATATTATTTCTAAAAAGGCTCTTGGCCACTGTGCAGAGCCCAATCAGAAATTTCTTACAATGGCTTTAGCACTAACTGTTAGAGCAACTCCAGTTTGACCTAGAAAGTTTAATTAGTCTAATACCCAGCTCAGTCTTTTTGAACCTTGATTCTGACTATTTGAAGTTGCTGCACAATGCTAATCTTTGGTGATTTTTCACAATTCCATTTGTTGGTGAGCTGAAGGATGTGTGTTCAAATGAAACTTCAGTATTCACGAAGATAGATAATTGAATGATTGCTTCCAACTTCCTTGATCCTTTCTTTTTTTGGCTTAAGGTAGGAGATTAGAAAGACTGAGAATTAACAGTACGAGGCAAGAAATCCCTTTAGAGTGCAAGTTTTTTGTAGTAGTCTCAGTATTTGTCTAAAATTGAATAGTTGTTGCATCACTTATTTCAAGAAATCAGCTACCTGCTAATAGAAAGAGTAGGGACACCCGCATGTTTCTTTTCTCCAAACTCCAAAGTGTTCCTTGATTCCATTTTTTAATTTTTAAAAAGACAAGTTTTACTGCAGTCTTGTGCATATGTTACTTTAACTTGGTGCTTGGAATTAGTGTATCATCTGATATTTTCTTTGGATCTAACTATGCAGATTTTGCCAGAAAAGTATAGCTATTATAGAAGGTTTGATCAAGACACAAACCATGCCACTGATTGCGTCATATGCATGACTCCCATTGATCTCTCTCAACGTTCAAATGATTGCATGGTACTCTTTTAGGCTATTCAGTTTAAATTTTAAGGCTAAGAAAAAGGCGACCTCGGCGAACTAACCTAATTGGAGACATTTTTGTGTAGGTGACCCCATGCGACCATTTCTTCCATTCCGGTTGCTTACAAAGATGGATGGATATAAAGATGGAGTGCCCAACCTGCCGGCGTCCGCTTCCACCAGCCTAAAAAGATTGTGTTTATATTATTGTAACTTAACTGACACTGCCCAACCCATTAATCATGGTAATATGGCTTTCTTTCTTATTTTATTCATTAATTTTGTTTTCTTTGATCGTATGCAGCAGCATTTAGAAAGTAAGGACCCTTGGGCATAAACATTGCACGCTTCACAGATATGAACATTGGGTTCTTTGCATGGGTGTCTGATTCGCAAACATTAATACATTGTGGATGTCCAAGCTGCCCCTTCTCTTTTCATTTCCTTGTTTTCTTGTTTGTCTTTTCCCCTACCGCTAACAAAACCCTACATCTCATCCCTGCCAAATTTAATAATATCTGAGTTATTTTTTCTTGCATCTGTTGTTGAATTATGATGGGCATGGACATAGGCTCTAGTTACAAACATGTGTTTTGTTTCAGGTTCAAGAAAGAACTGGTTCTGCCTGAATATGTACCCAAAAAGAGTACCGGGATTTTGACAATAATCAATTTAGAACTGTCACAGATGCACAAGAACAAGTGGGCGGCATAGTTTGTGAATTGTATGTTGATGTAATATTTCATTAAAGGTGACAATTTGTATCTTTTATTTTCAATGTATTTGTTTGTCCTTCCGAAGTAGGTTAACTTGAAACTAGTACCGCATATCCTTCCATAGAAAATTAAATTGCAGCAATTTTGCAGCTGCGAGTTGAAATTAGATATGTAGTTGTGTCTCATCTTTGTACGGATGTATATTCATTTGTGGATATCAATGTTATTGAAATAAATTTACTGTGAACTGCTCAGAGTGTTAATTGTGGATTTGAGTTCTTTGCTGGATAGATTGAAGACCGGATACACATTCTACGGCTGCTCTTGCATTTTCTTCCTTGTCCAATGTTATAACCAGTGCCAAAAGTTTCTCGAGGTATACTCAACTCATAATTCTTAGGAATAACTTCTGCTCAGGATATCATAACATTGAGTGTTAACTGTCATGGCGGGTTCTAAGCAATCGTTCCATATCAATGAATAATATAACATGTGTATTTTTGGCCGTTAACGTTATCCTATGAACTTGAATGGAAAGAAGTGTAGTGAGCCTTTATAAGATGATGATGATGATGATGATGATCAGCCATGTAATATGGATCCAATTCCTTCCATCCAAACCCACCTGCCCTTGGGAAGAGATGGGATGATGGCTGGGTGTTTTTTAAAAATAGGCTTGGGCTTTGAGCTGGTCTGGGCTGTGAGCTGCTCTGGGTACAACTTGGGTTTAGCCAGAAATTAGGACCTGGACCATTTTCTACTTGTGTTTCAATAGACAACAACTTAAGGACGGAGGGGTGGGGTGGGGTTTAAGCCCCATTTGTAGCCTGTAGGTAGTCGTTCCAAAGTTCCAACCGCCACCACCTAATTTCTAAGGAATTTAACACCACCTTAATTTAAAATTTTATTTCTTAATGCCCTCTTCATCCTAAAAGAAAATTACTATTTCATTGACTTTCTTTTCAAATATGAAGATCTGCATATTAATTATTCCGGAATAATAAATTACACAAGAGTACTCTCAGAGAAAGTACATTAAAAATAGCACTTAAACTAGTGCAAAGTTCATGATAAAAAGTAAAGTTTTTACTAAGTAATCAATTATAACAGTATGTTGCAACCTTATTTTACATATTTCTTACCATGGTAATTAATTCACATACAACTAAGTCTATAAGTGTCTAGGAGATGAACCATCAGCACTAGCACTAGCACTAGCACTGGTTAAAATCACCAATGATGCTCATAGCAGTCAACAGGATGCTTAAGCACTGCTTCACATTCCTTCTTACTCCTCTGAAGAGGCTTATCCGGCAAACAGTTTCGACGATCATCAAACACAATCCCTTTTGATGTCAAGTTGCTGCAAATCCCTTCCTCCTCACAGAAGTAGTTGTAGGAAAATGTGAAATTCGCCAAACGTGGCAAAATACATATGCCCTCTGCCACATTTGCACTCAACATATTATGTCCCAAATTTAGCTGCTCCAAGTGTGCTAATCCAGCAACACTGTAAGGAATCGGACCGACTAATTTGTTGAAGCTCAGGTCTAATACTTTGAGTTTATAAAGAAACCCCACCTCAGGAGGCACACACCCTGATATGTTATTGTTTATTAGTAACAACTCCTCCAAAGTATCAGCAAAGTTGGCTATACTTGGAGGAATGCAGCCTCCAAAGTTGTTGTTAGCAAATACAACCACAGAGGCCGTGCTCGTGCCTAAACTTGATGGAATCGCATTAGTAAATCGATTGTTGTTAACGAAAATGGCGTCGAGATTTCGACTAAATAGTACAGGGGGCAACGGCCCTTCGAAATCGTTATAACGAATATCAAGATAGTTTAGGGTTGGCATAGACAGAACAACAGAAGGGAAAGGCCCTACGAATCTGTTGTTACTGAGGTCGAGCTCATAGAGTAGAGTGAGTTTTGATAAAGTCTGGGGGATAATACCACAGAATCGGTTGCTGTTTAAATGAAGGAGAGCTAGGTCCCCTAGGAGTCCGAGCTCTTCTGGGAGAAATCCGGCTATGTCACAGTTGTTGAGATCAATCCCCGCCACGACTTGGATTTTGGTGTTATTAGGAAATGCAGTGCAGTATACACCACGGTAGTTGCACACATTCGGACCAATCCAGTTGGAAGTGAAGTTGTTGGGATCGGAGTAAATTACGGTTTTCCAGGCTTGGAGGGCAACATAAGCTCGTTGGAGTCTGGTATTTGTTATGTGGGAGTGGCTGTGACTGTGATGGCGTTGTCGGCGAGTAGGGGAGTTGCCATGTTTCGCGGATAAATTGATGAATGAAGAGGAAAGGTGGAGGAGTAAGAGAATTAAGGCGCTGGTGGTGATGGAAGAAGAAAATGAAGCCATTAATTAATTAATTCTGTGAGTTATGCAATGGAAATGCTTCAGCTTATTTGTTTTTGTAAGGAGATGTTTCATTTTCATGGGCATATGTTTTGTCTTGGGCATAATCATGTTGTTTATGCAGAGAAGGTTTATAGAAACTGTTACAACGACCAGTTACAGCGACTTTTAACCGTTAATGGCAGCTAAGATCATTATCTTCCCACAGGTTTTCTTGCTTTTGTGTAGATGAGTTCTTGAAATGAATGAACTGGGATTGATCCTGTCCCCTTTCGATCCTCGTAGGATTGGCTTTGTTGGAGACTGGCTTCAAAATTCAAACCGCACGATATGGACATACCTCCTTCCATGTACTTTGGGTTAGTTAAAGTGGAGCTGGAGAAAGACAGGAGGGGCAGCTCCCTTAGTTCATTCAGTTCAGAGGGGATAAGAGAGAAAAGTGGTTCCTTGAGTTTGAAGGGATAAGACATTGTTGTAGGAATGTATGTATGTATGAATGAATGAATGGCTTTAGAAAGAGCAAAGACCATGATTCTAAAAACAAAACAAACCCATACGAGGTTTGTTCTGAAAAAAAATAAAAAAAATAAAAATGGTAACTTGAAACTTAAAAGCAGTCTAGTTTAATATCCAGTTATGGCTACCCTGTTCCCAACCCATCACCCTTTTTCCCTCCCCTCCAGATGATGTATTATATTGCAGTAGTTTTTCTTTTGATTGCTTCCCCTTACAGTGTGCCAATTCTTTGAAGCTTTAGATTTATTCAACCAGGGTGTATTAGTATAATACATGGCTATGGCTATGGCGATTAACCAGCCAAAAAAGGATGCTCAGCAACAAAAACAGAAGGATAAGTGCAACAAACCAAACCGATGCCCTACATACTTTTCCAATGGAGTTTACATGGCAAATGAAAGGAGTGAAATAGCAGTTGGAAGTGTAATGACCACAAAGAGAAGAAACCTAGGCCCATATCTTCAACGTTCCAACACCTACCTACTAAAACAAGGGTCGGACTTTTGAATTACTATGTAAATGAAATCTAACTTCTAACTGTAGCTTTTACAGTTTTCAGCAAACAAAACTAGAGAAGACAGAAGACGTATGCATTTACAAACAGCCAAGAGTGTTTACAAAGATCCACCACTTCGCTAGTGGAAAACAACAGAAACCACAAAACAATATTAAGAGCATTACAAAAACAAGACTTGCAACATTAGATTTACAACCATAGCATTCTTTCAAGTAATACATGGTCTAATTATTTCCTCACCAGATGTTCACTAAAACTAGGGAGCTAAAACCAAAACACAGGCAACTATGTATTTCTCGTACTATGAACACCAAAAGGAGATGCCTAAAATACCAGGGGAACATCAAAAGCACCACTTTTTCAGCCAAAATAATTCAAAAAGACGGAAACAACCACTGTATTAACCACCACCGCCAGATCCATATTTCTTGCCCAATATTACAAGCTGCAATTTGTCATAACCAGCAAGCACACCAGCACCTGCAACGGCACGAAGAATGTTTGCTCCAGCACCCTTGAAGAGTGACTTGGGTCCTTCATTCTTCAGAATCTGCTGGAATGCATCCAGGGAGCTCTTGTATTTGACAGCCTCTCCTGAGGTCATCATCATCCTTCTTCGCACGGTATCAATAGGGTAAGCAGCCAATCCAGCACCGATTGTGATTCCCCATCCCAGTAAAAAACTTGCAAGGAAACTATCCTGCATATATTTAAGAACCACCAGTACCATCAATATTTGCGACTAGAAATTAGGATTGCACAGTGAATAATACCATGGGTAAGACAATAATGCTAAGGGGTACAGATTGAAATCCCAAATTGTGTCATAAATACACGTTATTATTACATTGATTGCTAAATATATATGATACATATGAGCCACCATGATGATGGGCAACCAATGTGATAATGACAAGTATATTTGGAACACAAAATTTGGTCCCATTTGAAACCCCTAGCATCACTCTAGGTAAGCAGACATTAGGGTCAAGGATCCCCTCCATTACTCCTTTCACCCAATTTCTCCTAATACACATTGAGCGACAAAATATTACATTTAATGACACAATAATATTCGTCGCAAATAATTGTGTCGCTAACGGCAATATTTGTGTTGTTAAATGTGCATTGGCGGATATTGGATGTAAGATGTAATGGAGGGGATCTTAGTCCAGAGTGTAGGTAAGTTATCAATCATATAATTATGCTGAGGATAGGAGAACAAAAATCAAGTGGTGATATTAGGAAGCAAAGTGCAAAACAGATAAGCCAAAGGAAGATCAAGGTCACAACGCGTTCACAAAACAGCCGAACAAGTGTTTGAAAAATCCACAAGTGGTCTATTAAAATCAAAACCTGTTCAACAAGCATAATCAGTGAATCCCACTTAAATTATCATATTTAAACATATCTCAACTTCAATATTTGAAATAGATTATTCTGCTCCCTTATGCAAGTCCCCGCCCTATATTTCCGTAGAAAGATATAAAGAAGTAAATAGCGCAGCCAAAAATTGAAGTGACAACTGACAACATCCAATGGATTTAGAATAAACCAAGCAAAACATGAAATGACCAAAGAGCAGGTTTCTGTAACTTCAATTACCTGCAACCCACCAACCAAAACTACAGGTTTCAATGAATCATACATCCCAAAGTAGAGCCCACGATACACTATGATTCCCACACATGAGATGTTGAATCCACGATAAAGCCCCGCAGTACCATCAGACTTGAGGGTTTTCTTGTATACATCGACTAAACCATTAAACTGCCTTTCACCACCCTTTTTAGCAGCCTTTGCATCATTAGCCAAACGTGTCCGGGCATAATCTAGAGGATAAACAAATAGAAGAGATGAAGCACCAGCGGCACCACCTGATGCCAAGTTTCCAGCAAACCACTTCCAGTAGCCGTCCTTGTCCTTCTTGAAATTAAACAGGCTCTTAAAGTAATCCTTGAAAGCAAAGTTCAGGGCCTGAAAAAATATAAAGGTTTTGAGAAAGTAATGTATGCAAGTATATTATAAAATAAGGCAAAATGCACTCCCTTCCTCTCACGTGTGTGGGAATATATACATACAATTGTATATATACGCACATTCATCTTTATTTTACTTTTTCTTTGATACATAACATATAAACACATTCATAAACTTATGTTTCTAAGAAATAACAAAATTAAAGACCAGACAGACATTAATATATGGAAACTAGACTAACCTGGGTGGGGAAGTATCTGATAACATTAGCAGTGTTGCCTCTCCAAAGAGCAAGAACACCTTCATCCTTTATAGTCCTAGCAAAGCAATCAGAAATTCCTTTATATGGTTCAGATAGCCGACCAGATTTAATCAACTCATCCTGATTCTGAATCAAAAGTTTAACTCGCTCGATTGGAGCAGCAGCTGTCTTAGAGACAGCAGCAGAGACTCCTCCCATGAGGAAATCAACCAGAAAACCCCTCACACCTTTCTCTGACGGGGCTTGTACAAAAACAGGAGATAGTGGTAATACAAGTTCCAGCCCAGTGCTTCTGTTTTCTGAAAGGAATGGAGCTTCCAGAATTCTATTTACATATGCACCAGTCAGATTGTGTAAACTAGCATTGCTGGAGTTCAAGTTCGGGGAAATTCGAGAAAAGATGTAAGACTGCCTATGTATCTTTTGACATATAGATGGATGCTTTGATCCATCCGCCATGTTTGTAATCAAGACAGTGACCTGCAAAGGAAAACTGACATTGATTATGACACTTGCAAACGTGAGCTCAGAACATAAAGATCTAGAGTAGATTAACCATTGTTTAATGCAACAATAAAAATTAAAATGATGATGATAATTATAACCAAAAGAGTTTGCTTCACAGCTATTTACACACTGATTTTGCACTTTAGTTGGGAACTTGGACATCTAAAATGACTAACACATGAACAAAGCTGATTAAAAAATATGATTACTAAATATATCAGTATCATATTGAGAATATTTGTTTGAGCCAAGAACATTATTGTCCAAATATGAGAAGATTAAGTTATATTAGCAAGGAAATTGGCCAACTACTTTTCACAAGCTAGGAAACAGCCGTGCAAGATAGCGATAACGAAGTATAATTGATCAAATCACTTATCTCACCTATAAAAAGTAGATTGGAACAGAAGAATCCATACTGTTCTATATTGCTAGCAGAAGAGGAAAGTATGAAATTAACTTTGATCGTAGATATTCAAGTTAGAAAAAGGCTCCATAAAACTAACACACGAAGGATTACTTTTGTCAGCAAGTGAAAGAAGTTCTATATTCTGTTCCCCATCAATGCATTAAACATACTTTTTCTCTGAGATTAAACAAAAAAAATTCTCCAAGCAACACAAATTACACCATAAATTTGCTCTAGAGTCTGATGCCCGAGATATATATGTTATTAAACATCCCATCAATTTTTATAAAATTGCTTGCTCATAAATCATAATTATAACCAAAAGTAAAATGAATTATGTAAAACCCATTAATAAGGTCAAAGCAGGTAGTAGAAATTCATCATTGCCAGTTGCATGAACACATTTAAATGATCAAGAGCACCAGCAGATCAGCTTATACAATTTGTGAGGAGACCAAGGAAATTGAAAGGAAAGCTAATTGAGTCACTCAAATGAAAACGTAGACTCATACTTGCAATTTGCCTTATGCTTTTGCTTTTATTTTTTTATTTTTTTTCATGGTGGTGGGGGGGGGGGGGGTGTTATTATGTAAAGTAGTCTAGTAAGATGGTGTTTTTAAGTGGCAATACCCATATCATTTTCCATCATTTCCTCATCAACCAAACCTAAAGCAATACAAAAAAAATAAAAAAAATCAAACACATGATTTTCAAGCTGTCAAGTCCCAACATCATCCTAGAACTTTCAATTCAAGAGCCAAAACTGAATTAGAAAGCAGCATCAACTGAGAATAGAAACAGAATCCTCATAGGAATTACAGTCACTTACAAATTACTTGATCATAATCATGGCATAAACCCCTGTTTGGAGTCTAAGAAGATTTGAAAGAGCTAATGAAAACGAAAATTTCCTCTCAACTGAGCTTTCACATAACAGCCAGTGATCAGACAGCAAACGAAGATTATGATTCGAAAATAACTAATGAACGATTCATATCCATATATATGCAACTACAACAAGATCTAATGAACTACACGTGCATAGATAATTACATATGTATGTGTATAGAAGAGAGAACTGTACGTACCCTGGGGAAGCTTCAAGACCGGAGAGAGTAAACTGTGAACTGAACGGAGGAGAGTCTGTCACTTGCACCGGTAAAACAAGAGGGCACTAGGGTTTATTGTCTTGTTTTACAAATTTAACATTTTCCATTCTTGTCAATTACCACCTTGCCACCCTCTCTTGATGCAATTGAGATTTGAGATGACGGCCAAACCGCCAAAGTGATTGATTGCTAATGATACTGACGTGACGTAAATTAGGAACTAGCTTAGCTGCTAATCCTAATTCCTAATTGCTAATTGCTATTGATTGATTAGTGTGAAACGTCATATTATACCTTATACTGTTCATTTGAAAAGAAGGTTTAGATTGTTTTATTTTTACAACGATTAACTTATAATAAAACTCACAATTTATTACTACTAAATTTTTTTTCTTTCTCTTACTTTCTATTTATATTTCTTCCCTTATATTTTCTCATCTATTTTTTTAAAATTTATTTTTTTAATTGCATACACATAATATAATGTGTGTGTGCCACATAAACTAATATTATATATTGAAGGTAGAGGTGTCTAAAATATATATAAACTCCAATAAAATTTTCAAACAAATTAGAAAGTAACCTTTGGTTGGCTTGTTATTTGTTTGCTAAAATCAATTAATTCTTCTCGCATGAGTTTTAAACTTATAAAGTAAAAATAGAAGTAGTATTCTTCTCACATGAGTTTTAAACGTATATACATGATCAATTAAGAATTTATAGAACCAACACTTCTTATTTGAGCAATTTGATGTAATTAATTCGGACATCACATTAACATTCACTTATAATTTTATGGCACTAAAATTTGATATTTTTATAAAATTTATCTTAATTACATGAGTGTCGATTTCATTTATTATTAATGTGAGATAAATATCGTGAAATAATCACTTTTATTTATAAAAATATTAATTTGTGCAGTTTAAAACATAACATAACTTTGTACTCCCGCCCTCCATTCTAAATTTATTGGTTTTTCAACGTTGGTACGTTTAACTGTATTTATAAAAGTCATAACCAAAAAATAAAACTAGATAATTGTAGAAGTCAATAATATGTATACGTACATAGGAGTATAAAACTATAAATTCCCGGTCTCCGTACGCAGCCTAAATCTATTGAATTGAATTATTATTGACGCTCAGCTCTTACTACACTACACTACTCTACTCTACTCTACTCTACTCTACTCTACTCTACTCTAATCTAATTTAGCATATGATGACGTCAGACTGATTATTTAAACGCCTAATTTATTTTATTTTATTTTTTTTGTTAAAAAAAAAGTTTGGTAGTCCACGGATTGGATAACATTATTGATGACTTATAAATTTGGCTTTACATAAAAAAATAGTTGAGGACTTGAGGTGAGGTGACTTACGACATCACTCATGCATTACTCACGTGATGCTAGCTAGAATAAAGTTCATTTGGGAAGGAAGGGAAGGGAAGGGAAGGGAAAAGCACAGAACAGAACAGAACAAAACAACAGAACACTCACATCGCATGTATTCATTCTCTCTTTAAACTCCAATCTCATCAACTTTACTCTCAAGCTAGTACTAGTAGTGATGTTAGATCCAGCTCATGAATTCCTTCCACCGCCCACATCTCCATCCATATCCTCTGTTTCTTCTTCAGATCTCGACACTGAATCAACTGGCTCCTTTTTCCATGATCGGAGCACTACTCTCGGCACTCTAATGGGGGTCACCACTTTCCCTCCCATCACCTTTAGAGCTCCCTCTCAGCGTCGTGACACCACCGGAATCCCTGCCGTCAGTCTCCGGAAACCCAAGAAAAAGAACAAGAAAGCGGCGGCGGCGGCGGAGCAGCTTCTGAGGGGGAGGAGGCGATGGTGGTGGAGGCTTTGCAGCGACGAGGAGTTGAAGCCGTCGAAGCTGGGCGAGTTTCTCGAGGTTGAACGGAGATTTGGGGACGGGGCCGTTTTTGAAGTCCACGGTGTGGACAATATTGATGATCTAGGCAATAACAATAATGGACGGCTGTTGTTTGCTGATGGGAGAGTGTTGCCCCCTGCTGCCGAGGCTGAGGACAGCGGCACACCGACAGCAAATGCCAGTAGCGGTCTTTGTAGATTTTCGGTTTCTCTGCCGGGGATCTGTAGTGGAGGGGGGTAGGATAAGATAAAGCTCTTTTTATTTTGTTTTTTTATGTTCTTAAAAGAAATTCCTTCTTTTGACTTTACTTGATTACTTCAATTAATATAAGTTGTTGGTTCCAGATTCCCAACTTAAGAGAAGTGATGATATATATAAACATATCACATAATTGGCCAGCTAACGATACAGCAGTTGCATTTGCACATACAATAACTAACAGAACATATAAAAATCCCACCAAATTGTATTAGTGTTTTGTGTGGTAATGAGATTAAAATAGTGTTGACAAACACAGATATACAGCTCCATCCAGAGTTGTGAACTTTCTGCCTGAGACCTTGCAAATGATCCTTTTGTTACACTGTACATAGTTTCAATAAATAAATCTGTAAATATTAAATTCATTGAAGAAATGAAAATGAGAAACCTGAATCTTTATGTAAATAACAGGCATTATATAGTCGAAAAGTCTTTACCAACATTTTATTTTGAGTTGTATAGCAAACTCAACTCAACCATTGCAAGATTATAATGAATAATCTGGAATTGATCAAACGATGGTCAATTACAACACAAGGAAGATCTTTGCTTCACCAGTGATTGCTTTAAATCTTTTATCCGCTGTGGTTTTAAGCACATATACTCCTGGAATGACTCTCTTAAATTCTGCAACAACATGATGCAATCCTCGTTGTGACTGGTGTTGAGCAACTTCGTGAAAAGGTTCTTCCATAGGTCAACTTGCCAATATCTGGGAATTCATAAATTAAGAGTTGAAAACACGGGGAAAATATTGAAAAGGAAATGAAGTGAAATCACAACCTATTTTATATATTCATAGTTGCAAAAATCATTGAAGCTTTTAATTTTAATGTGCTAAAATGAGCAGATATCAACTGAATAGTAAGTAGTTCAAGACACCTTGCCAATTCCACAGTAGCAATATATCTACCCAAAAAGTATTGCACTGAGTGATGGGGCACTTACCGCTTGAAAGGTGCTTTGGGCTGATAAACATAGTAACCATCAGAGGATGGTCTCTTTTCAATCTCCATGTACGAATTGTGAAGCATCATATGAACAATAACGCAGAAACCATACGTGTCTACCTGGTGCAACTCGAACAAAAGAGTTAATCCATATATACTAATAAAATGATAATCTGTAATCCAAACTGTAACAGTCTTTTGAATGCTGACTTGCCTGAAATGTCCATGGCTTATTCTCTTGCATTTCAATACAACGAAAGCCAGAAGTTCGACAGTCTCCCATGAACTTTGTCTTGTCAGGAAAGAGACTCAGGTCTATTCCCCTACCCCAGTCAACCAGGCAAAGCCCCTGCACAATGAATTTTTTCAAAAAACATTTTGAATTTAATCAGATATAAGTTTTTACTTTTTACTGCAGCTGAACATAACCTGATCATGCCAAGGGCCAGTACGGTCATGAAAATCATCTTCTGTAAGATCATCCCTGCCAAGAAGCCAGACATATCATGCATTAAACTCTTAAGATGCTATGTAGCAGATCAAAGAGAAATAGGGAAATGAAAGGAACAACTGAGATTAGAGAAATAGTGAATTCAAGATAAGAGGGAATTCCAGTAATTCAATTGTTTATAACAATCAAAGCTACAAAAACCTTTCATATAGGACAGCCAACACAATCAATAATTGAAATTGCTAGGCAGACCTAGGCAGCGGAGGTATACAGACAGTCGGACATAGAAGGACTACTTTTGACATAATAGTGCTCGTGACTTTGGGTGCTAAGCTGACATAACAGATCAGTATCCATGATGGTCAGCTTTTGATTACCTAGCATAACGAATAAGAAGATTATCAGGCTTGAAATCGCCATGAATAATGCCAGAGCCATGCAACGTTTCCAGCATGGAAAGCATCTCAATGGTGTAATAAATACATAAGACTTCATCCATGCATCCTCCAGTGACCACATTGCAATTTATTGCATCCTGCACAATGTGCAGTAATGAGCAACATTGTAACAGAAGCATATTGTTTTATTAAACTGAAACAAACACAAATATATCACACACATACCTGAAGAGTCCCGTGAGATAAATAATCAGAGACAAGTATGCTATAATCGGAATAGAGATGCAATCTATGAGCAAAACCAAAGCTCAACCTCTGGAGAAAAGGACAAAATGTTTAAAATGAGCTACACATCAAATAAAATTACAAATTAAAATTGACAGTTTCAGTAATGGCATACTTCTTTGTCTAGAATCCTCTTATCAAGTTGACGATACATGTAGAACTCCCAAGGGAAAGCTGGCTTTTGTATCTGCAAATATTCTCCAAAATTATAAGAATACAACAAATTTTAGTTTGTAATGATAACACCTGAAACACCATCAAGGAAGTAGAGAATATGGAAGTTTGTAAAACACTAATACCTTTAGGGCAACAACTTCATCAGGGTTACTGTTGATATATGCTTTGAATACTTGTGCAAATCCACCCTGACCAGCACAACCTTTGATCTGATACTTCTTCCCACCTAAGGATCACAAATTCAGAAAAATTAAAAGAAGTTCACAACTCACAAGTATTAGGCAACAGAAGTTCACCCACTCAAAGCTGATGTATGAATAATAAAATGAAGTTTCATCAAGTACTATGAGCATCAAAACTGGTAGACACTTGGTCAAAATGGAGCACTGTGTTTCACATCATTATGGAATAGTGTTTCTCTATCAATGAAAAGTAAAAAAAATGCATCAGCCGCACTGTTAGCTTCCTGTATGGATATATTTATTCCATGAGGCAGGAAAAGGATATTAATATAACTCTCTGACCTACTGAGAAAGCATACAACTAAGGGATGCTTCCCTATCTGTTTCTAATATAATGTTACTATGTTAGGGTTTTCTAACGTATGGGAAATGTGCCCAACCTTCTCCAACTTATTCCACAACCTCTCCTTTATATTTAATTACTAAATATTTTCAGTGTTAGTTAACAATGGAAAGATTAGTAATTGCAGCAAACAGAGGTATAATATATATATAACAACTTTGTATATAAGAAAATCAATCTCTCTTTTGGTAATAAAAAAATATACCTCTGGTATTCATAAGTGCAAATGACCTTTTTATGTTAATTGTTGCGCCAGAAATCAATAGTTTTGTATTTTATGTCTCAAGTAACAATAAATTTAAAAAGAAAAACACAAAAGTGAATAGTTTTCTATTCCCAAAAATTGTTCCAAACAACCACAAGATTGAGAAAGGCAAATACGTTAATAGTTAGCTCCATAATATAGTAAGCTTCAATAAAGCACATTACAAAAATTCAAGGTGGAAGTCCAAAGTGAAATATACTCTAAATCAAAAGCAAACCTAAGTGCGTACATATGAATTACCTATATCAATAACCTTATTCCTAGCTGATTTTTGCAAAGAAGATAATGCCACTTTTCCTGAATATGCTTTAGCATTTGGATGGTATCCCTGGAACAAGGTTACAAACTGCATAAGAAACTAGCATTTGATGTTTAGTAATACGATAATCCACAAATGATAATTAAGTTGTCTCACTTCATAATTTGACATCTGGGCTTTAATCTTCCCCAGTAGATCTTTAACGGTAGTGATTGACCATGGATTGATATAACTTTCACCACTCTCCACAAGAGCACTAGAATCTATCTATGGGAGGAACATGCACAAGAATCAATCATCTTATTCTCTCATAATATCAATAGCAAGCAAGTATATTTATACGTTTCGAGAGAATCAAAAAATAAATTACTCCCAATTGCTATTGATGCACTATTCAAAAGACTAGTAAATGTGCCAAGCTTATGTGACCCGTAGATTCAGTATTTCTTCAAAATAGTTGGTGATTCTGCTGTCTCATATTGTTGTCCCTCTAGACGTTCTTGGAACAATTCAGCACATTAAAAATTCAACAAAGATTATTTAATATTGGCAGAAGTACTCAATTTTGGGACATTGGGAGTGTCTATGATGTGATTGTGTTACATATTTTAGCTTGTAAGAGGGCAGTGCTAAAGCAGATACTCTAACGGAAGGTTAAAAGGGTTATATCAAGGTTAAATAAACAAGCAAGAGGAAAAGCAGTTTCTGAAAGCCCTGCAGAGGCAACAGGTAGGTCTATAAGAATATACCAAATAGGACACACATATAACAGTAGACAGAGCATAATGGTCGTAAGAAACTAACTCGAGTAATATGTTTGCTTGCAATATGTGGTAAACAAAACATTTAATGCAACTCGTGGATAGGTCTTCGTGCATCTCATATTCGAAATGGGTGGATCTTGATATCCCATGGATACATTTCTGATACTACATAAGCTAGAATTTTCTTGAAATAGGATACAAATGTAAAACATATATGTTATATACTACTAACATGTGGGGATTACTAGAATACCTTCTTTCTCTCCCTTGGGAAATTCCTTTTGAAAAGTACTTTAATTTTTGAAATACTGGGTAATATTTTTACTCCCATAATAGTAAGGTGGCAACATACAGTTACAAGCAGGGAGTTCATATAGTAGGCTGTCAATATAGGTATCTTATATATCTGCAGAGGTAATTTAATTTACTATTCTATGGTTGTGCATTGTGGACCTGTGGTCCTATTCTTCCAAAAAAACTTTCCTAGTAAGGTCAAATTGAAAAAGGAAAACTTATGGATAATGTAAATAATTGATTTGGGAACACCAAAATAAGTGTTCTGAAAGAAAAGGGTAATTAACCTCCAAAATATTGTATGCAATTAATCACCCCCCAAATCATTGTTTCCATGATGATATACTATGTGGTACAACAGGGAAAAGAAATGAATTCAATACTTCCACATGTGCTTAAAACTAAGACCAAATTGAGACCCTATCATTCTTGTTCCAATTCCTAAGTTGATGGGGATGAAAAGTCGAGAGCAAAAGAAGAGATTTTTAATACTTATTATTTGGAGTTTTTATTATGTTTAATGTGAGAATAGTTGATGTACTTTATTTGTTAGTGGGGAATGTGTGTGTGTATATATAGTAGTAATTATTATTATTTAGTTAGGATATTTTAGTCATTTAGTACTTTTATTGTTCCTCAACTAATATCAGGGTTTTGAGTCTCTTTAATAGTAATGTAATCCCCACAAGATTAATATACAGATTATAGAAAATTATTTTTGAGACTAAAATTTGATTTGCAATCAATTGGCGGTTGAGGATCCTAGGGTAGTGGAGTGCTGAACTCCACCATAGTTTAAGCTTTCTTTTATTACCCAATACTTTCCAAAATTATTCATCGCCTAAATTTATCCTACATCATAAGGTATATCCCATGAAGGTACAGCTCGCAGCCTCAAATCTCTGCCAGTTAGTCCGACATAAGCCAGCACTAGCTTCCCCAAATCCATGCGAAGAGGAACATGTCTGTGCTTCATTAAAATCATGCTTCACATTCTTGAACTTAATTTTGAATACATTTTAGATCTTGCATTATACTAGGCTTACTTTTTATCATCAATTCAATGAAATACTCTAGTAGCAATCCTTAGTTTAACTGTGTATTCTCATAATATTGGAACACTAACAATAACAACTACTAGTATAACAAAATGCTTAACTATATTGGAAGAACTTAGTAAGTAGGTACATAACATAAGATTTGAGTTGGTTGCCCATCCAAGAGTAAGTGGCTTGCTAAATATTGCACTCTTTTAGTTTGTCTTGTCATGCCCTACATCGGTATGCATGATGTAAAATGGATACCCTTTACACGAAGATAATCTTAATAGCTCGATCATTAGAAATTCTTAGCAAGCCGGAGTAACTGCAATGAACACATCAAAAACTTAAAGCTCGGGCTAATTAACAAGCATACCTTCTGATTTGAACAAGCATCCACAATTTCTGTCATTCTTTCATAAAATAGAGTCTGTGCTTTCTTTAACCTCTCTACAGGCTCAGCATTCCTAACACAGTATAATTCGATATTATTTCATACATATAATAATACACACGTGTATAAATAAATAAATAACAAAAGAGACGTGAAAACCTTGAAATGCCCAAATGATAAACCAAAAGAGCATCATTAAGCATCCCTTTTGCTTCCAAAAACAGGGCATATGACTCGTAAAGCAACGAATTGTGTATACAAATATTGTTTTGCTGAATTTCTCCGAAAATACTTTCGAATTCTGAACTACCATCCATCTGAAGCAGTAATAATAGAAGTTTAAGGAACCACCTAATTGTGAAATTTGCGGCAAAATGCCTCTAATTTAATTACTAACAGTAGTAGAGCGGGAATGAAATTCATTACATAGAGAAGCCATATCTTGAGAAATCTGACGTCGTTTTGGTACCGGACGTCGTTTTTGAAGGTGCCGATACAGGACGATACAAGCTCATCGAGATCTGAGCCATTGTTGTTGGGTGAATTTAGATCATCCAGTGCTTTTTCGATTGACCTGGTATTAGGGCACCAAAAACAATCAGTTTGGTAATAGAGAAATAGAGGAATGTACATTTGTATATGCATAAATATATATACATATAACTATATAGAGCGAGGGAGGGAGTACCGGAGCCATGGAAAAAGAGGATCGTCGGTGGGTAAGGTAATTTCCTCCTGAGCTCTGCAAATGACGGTCATGTCCTCTTTCTCTTGGTGGAATGGAACTGCATGACTCTGAACCTGAGATGGTCCAAATTCTAAAGAGGGCGGGAAAATAAAATTTTCGAATTTTATTTTAAAAATATTTTTATTGGGTTTTTTAAAACCGTAAAATGAACCGACAATTTCAAGTTTGATTCGTATTCATTCGATTAAAAGTTTGACTCGAGTTCAATTTAAAATATAAATAATTAGCAAATTTTAAAGTTCAATAAATTACTCGAATCTCTTTAAATTATAATTTTTTTTATTGATACTCAGATCATATTCATTCGAAAAGTTCAAACTGCTCAGGCTTGATTTGAAATCGTATTCGACTTGGTAGCCTTAATCAAACCTTATTTTATACTCAATAAATTTTATAAACTAAATCTAAATAATTCAATACTCAACTCGATTTAATTTATTTACGGCATTAGTGATTTGCTCTTTCGTCTAATCGTCCTTTTGGATCTCTTGTTCAAACTTCACCACCCCAGTTATGAGTTGCGACTTGTGATGGATGGAATTTATTAGCGAATTAATTAACTCTGTGAGGATTGCAAGTTGGAACTTATACGAGATACGTTAATTTATAAGTTAATTTTAGTCATTTGACCGCATTGAAAAAGAAAATAAATAGGCCCAATAGTTCCTAATAAAAAATACTCTTGTGATTAATAATCCTTAAGAGCTTGCGGATACCCACCAGGCACCAGGACATATAAGTTATCGATTTCGTTATCGATTTGGCACCGGGAACCGCACCAATATCGAAGCCGCCGTATCGAATGGCACCTGTAGAGATGAAAGAATTGATGGTGCAACTGCAGGAACTGTTGGATAAGGGTTATATCAGACCGAGCGTGTCCCCGTGGGGAGCGCCAGTTCTGTTTGTAAAGAAGAAAGACGGTTCAATGAGGCTTTGTATCGACTATCGAGAGTTGAACAAAGTTACGATTAAGAATAGGTATCCACTTCCTAGAATTGACGATCTGTTCGATCAACTCAAGGGAGCGAAGTACTTTTCAAAAATCGACTTAAGAACAGGCTACCATCAGCTGAAGGTGAGGCAAGAAGATATCCCGAAGACTGCATTCAGAACTCGTTACGGGCACTTCGAGTTTCTGGTAATGTCTTTTGGATTGACAAATGCACCAGCAGCATTCATGGATATGATGAACAGAGTGTTCAAGCAGTACTTGGACAAGTTTGTAGTTGTATTCATCGATGACATTCTGGTGTATTCAGGGACGGAGGAGGAGCATGCTGAACATTTGAAGATTGTATTAGAAGCTCTTAGGAAGGAGAAGTTGTATGCAAAGTTTTCTAAGTGTGAGTTTTGGTTGTAGAGGGTACAATTTCTGGGTCATGTCATCGACAAAAATGGTGTTTCGGTGGACCCAGCCAAAGTAGAAGCAGTTATCAACTGGGAACAGCCGAAGACGCCAACAAAGATCCGGAGTTTCTTGGGATTAGCGGGATACTATCGGAGATTCATCCAGGATTTTTCAAAGATAGCATCGCCGTTGACCAATCTCACCAGGAAAACAGTCAAGTTTGTTTGGTCGGAGAAGTGTGAGGAAAGTTTCATGGAATTGAAGAAGAGACTTAGCCAAGCACCGGTGTTGACCTTACCAGACAACACTGGGGGTTTCGTAGTGTATAGCGATGCATCACACAAGGGTCTTGGCTGTGTACTGATGCAACACGGCAAGGTCGTGGCGTACGCATCGCGTCAGCTGAAGGATTATGAGAAGGGTTATCCAACTCATGACTTGGAGTTAGCAGCGGTGGTGTTCGCTTTGAAGATCTGGAGGCACTACTTATATGGGGAGAAGTGCGAGATATATACAGATCACAAAAGTCTAAAGTATATCTTCACTCAGAAGGAACTAAATATGAGGCAGCGCCGATGGTTGGAACTGATCAAGGACTACGACTGTGAAATTCTGTACCATCCGGGCAAAGCGAACGTAGTAGCTGATGCCTTAAGTAGGAAAGGCAAGGTGAAATTGATGCAACTGACAGTCCAGGAGGAATTGATACGGGACTTTGAACGTCTGGAGCTGGAAGTTAGGTATCCAATGGAGGTGGACGAAAAGGTGTTCGCCGTGACGGTAGGACCAACTCTACTGGATAAGATACAGGAGGCTCAAGAATTTGACGAGGAATGCGTTGACATTAAGAAACAGTTATCGGAGGGAAAAGCCTCAAAGTATAAGGTTGACAGCACAGGATTGCTGAGATTCGAGGGAAAGATCTGGATACCCTACGTACCAGATTTAAGGGAAGAGATTTTGCAGGAGGCCCATAATACAAGGTTTTCGGTACATCCAGGTAGCACCAAGATGTATCAAGATCTTCGTCAACATTATTGGTGGCCGCACTTGAAAGAGGAAGTTGCAGAGTTCGTTAGCCGGTGTTTAACTTGTCAGAGGATCAAGGCTGAGCACCAACGGCCGAGCGGATTGTTGCAACCCTTAGAGATTCCCGAGTGGAAGTGGGAGCACATCACAATGGATTTTGTGGTGGGACTTCCAGCAACGCAAAAGGGTCTAGACGCCATCTGGGTGATCGTAGATCGTTTGACCAAGTCTGCCCACTTTCTACCAATCAAGATCAGGTACAAATTGGAACAGCTGGCGAAACTTTACGTGAAGGAAATAGTATCACGACATGGAGTGCCGGTATCTATTGTGTCTGATAGGGATCCGCGCTTCACGTCGAATTTTTGGAGAAGCCTACAGGAGAAACTGGGAACACAGTTAAGAATGAGTACGGCATATCATCCCCAGACTGATGGTCAGAGTGAACGAACAATTCAGACTCTAGAGGATATGCTCCGAGCAGTGGTGATGGACTTAAGTGGCAGCTGGGACGATCACTTGCCACTGGTAGAGTTCGCCTACAACAATAGTTACCATGCTAGCATTGGTATGCCACCGTACGAAGCATTGTATGGAAGAAAGTGTCGAACGCCGTTGTGTTGGGATGAAGTTGGTGAGCGGAGATTGTTGGGACCAGAATTGGTACAACAAACCGTGGAAATTATTAAAGTAATAAGACAACGGTTAGTGGCAGCCCAGGATCGTCAGAAAAAGTATGCCGACTTACATCGCCAGAAACGAGACTTTGAAGTTGGAAGTTTTGTGTTTCTGAAGGTATCTCCCTGGAAAGGAAAGATCCGTTTTGGGAAAAAGGGTAAATTGAGCCCTAGGTTCATAGGACCGTTCGAAATTTTGAGGCGAATCGGCGAGGTGGCGTACGAGGTAGCATTACCTCCTGAACTTGAGCACATTCACAACGTGTTCCATGTATCAGTGTTGCGTCCGTATAAGCCAGATTACAAGCATGTCATTTCCTATGAACCAATTCAGGTCGAAAGGGACTTATCGTACGAGGAGATTCCTGTTCAAATACTGGATAGAAAAGAGCAGAAGCTGAGGAATAAAATCATTCACTCGGTAAAAGTTCTCTAGAGAAATCATGCGGTGGAAGAAGCCACGTGGGAACTCGAAGAGAAAATGAGAGCGAATTACCCCCAGTTATTCGAGTAATCTTGGATTAAAATTCCGAGGACGGAATTTTTATAAGGGGGAGAGGATGTAATGTCCGGAAAATTTTGAAACATTGTATCAAATTTATTTTATAAATAAACTCATTTTATATAATTTTATAAATTTTATACATTTAATTTGGATCCATGTAAGTAGTATTATTCAAATTTATAAATTTATCCTAATATTTAAGTACAAGAAAATTTTGAAGAAAATTAATAAATAATTTTATTCTATAATTATCGGATTTAAATATTTCGAAAGAGAAATTTTTGCTGAAACAAATGTTCAAATAATTAATTTATTGAATTAATTATTAATTTAAATATTAGGACATAAGGGTGTTAATTTAATGGACCCATGTTCCTTTTATTTTATTGGGCCAAATCCAATTTCTTGTTACTCTTTGCGATTTGGGCCATTTGTACTTTAAATAACCGGCCCAACTCCATTCCTTATTTTTCCTACCAGTCGGGTTGACCCATGGGGGGGTTTGGGTGTGATGATAACCAGTCACCAAATTAGGGGAAAAGAAATTCAAATCGGGGAGATATGTTGAGACTGACCGAACCCAAAATCCCCAAACCCTCAAATTTCATCTCACCCAGCTATCAAGCCCCCAAGCCCCTTAATCAGTCAGGCGAAAACAAGACAGGTGCAGGGGAGGAGGGTCACACCAAGCTGTGCGCCGGCAAAAGCGTGTAGAGACCGGCTGTTGGGCTGAGAGAGGGACTCGACCGACCGGTAGATTAATCGAGGATTCGAGGTGGGCAACCGAGGAGCGCCAATCGGTCGGACCAAGGGGCTAAATCAAGGAGCATCAACCGAGGCGATTGGACGGCTTAGAGGGGGGTTGTGAGGGTCTGCAGGCGGCCATAGGCCCACACCTCCTACCGTCGGTCACTAACTTGACTGGCTAGGGCATTACCCAGTAAGTTGGGTAAAGTTTCTCCTACAAATTGAAACCTTTTTCCCCAAACCCTACACGAAGCTGTTAAATATTTTCAAAGAAGAAGGTAGTCGCAGCAAAGGGGAGGGATCAAGGGAACCATCGACGGTGGATGTCCGGCGTAATCAGATATTTTGGGCGAAGAAGAAGGAGGGCCGCCAATCGATCGAACCCAAGGTACAAAAAGGGGTCACTGACTGTCATAGTTGTTTGGATTTAGGTTATACTCTGTATATTATTGTAGTTGTTTTGGTATGTAATTCAGATGTTGGATTATAATATTTTTAAAGACCTGGTATTGTGTTGGTTCATTCAATTAAGAAACTCGAATTAGACTTCTTTTGTTGTGGTTGGTTTTGATTTGGAAAATGGATATTGTGTTGTTTTATATTGGGTTACACTCTTCTTCTTTCTTTTTCCTCTGAATTATTTGCTTGTGTTGTTCTTGACTGGGAATTTTGTTTTGTGCAAATAAAAACCATAGGGTTCTGGTAACGTGATGAAGCACTGAGATTAGGCCAGTGTCTAGTCTTAAGAGTGCTCATTAGATGGTTTTTGTTAATGTCTAAAAAGGGCTGTGATATGGGTTGATGTACACTGTATTGGAGTGTGTATTAAAATGCTTGGGTTGAGCTGTTTCCTTTCCATCTGGGATATGTTTCTGGCAGCTCAATTAGGAACAGTAGTTAGGCTTAAATTGAGTTCCTATATGCCCACACCCCCTGTTTGGTGTGATGACTGAATGAGCCAAGTTGGGCTATGATTTCAGTCCAGAAACTTGAATAAGCTGTGTCACTAAGAAAGTTTTTAAGTCATAACTGCATAATAAAAATTGGCTATGATAGCCACGAATAAGGTGAATAAAGTAATTATTTAATTATTATTTAACTAATGTTAAAAGATAATTAAAATAAAGTTAATATGATAATTCTTATTATATATAGTAAATAAGATAATAAATGTTTAATTATTATAACAATTAAATATGAATAAATATTTAATTATTATTTAATAATAATAATAATAATTAAATATGAATAAAGTTAATAAAATAATTATTTATTATTTATTAATAAATAATAAATAAAGATAATAAATATTTAATTATTATTTAATAATAATAATAATTAAATATGAATAAAGTTAATAAAATAATTATTTATTATTTATTAATAAATAATAAATAAAGATAATAAATATTTAATTATTATTTAATAATAATAATAATTAAATATGAATAAAGTTAATAAAATAATTATTTATTATTTATTAATAAATAATAAATAAAGATAATAAATATTTAATTATTATTTAATAATAATAATAATTAAATATGAATAAAGTTAATAAAATAATTATTTATTATTTATTAATAAATAATAAATAAAGATAATACATATTTAATTATTATTTAATAATAATAATAATTAAATATGAATAAAGTTAATAAAATAATTATTTTATTATTTGTTAATAAATAATAAATAAAGATAATAAATATTTAATTATTATTTAATAATAATAATAATTAAATATGAATAAAGTTAATACAATAAATTTATAAATAAAGATAATAAATATTTAATTATTATTTAATAATAATAATAATTAAATATGAATAAAGTTAATAAAATAATTGTTTATTATTTATTAATAAATAGTAAATAAAGGTACTAAGTATTTGATTATTATTTAATAATAATAACTAAGTATGAATAAAGTTATTGAATAAGAAGGAAATTAACTACTTAATCATTAATGAAATAATGATTAAGTATAAGAGAGATTTATAAGTTCATTAGTTAACTGTGGCCCTTAATAAATAGTGATTATAAACACTTAATGATTAATTAAATATATTAAGTGTGTCAAGTATTAAATCAATGTTGAATAAGAGACAAGGTTAATGATTACTAAATTACCCCTAAGGTAAATAGTGATTAAGAGTGGATCAACTAAATAATTGATCAAACGGTTTTCTGTTGTCTTTAAACCAAAATAAATTTATTAAACCATACCTAGATACAATTAAAGGTAATAAATTGAGTATTCGAATGATAGTGATCATGATTAATTATTATCTAATAGCTAAAGGTCATTAATAAATTTCTGTTTAGCTAATGTCAATTAGTAATTAAATATAGATGATGAATTTTACCTGTTGAGCAAAAGGCATAGTAAGAGGTGCCAATATACAACTGTTAATTGATAAATCGACTTTACCAGATTTATAGGTCACTCGAGATCAATTAATTAAAGCTAAGATTTAAATTGTAGCTGAGCAAACAGGCAAGTTCCTAACCCTAAACTTCTTTCATTTGGCAAGTTCTTCTCACTCAATTTTTGGCATTGAGCAAGCTTTTAAACCTTATGCATTGTTTTAATTCGTGCAAAAAGGTATATATTGTTGCAAGTTATTCTTTAAGCTTGAATCTTATTTCCGAGCACGCTTTAAGTGGTCTAATTACTTTTAAAATTATTCCACATCTGTATATTTATTGACAATCGTGCATTCGAATTCGTATATTTAAATTCAGAAATCTATAAACCATTCATGGTTAAGTCTGAACCCTTGTTCGGTCAGACAATTTTGTGAAAATTTATAAAAGCTATCCGAACCAATCAATGGTAAGGATTCTTAGACTCTATGAACACCCCTTTATTTATAGGGGAGTACCCCACGTACCGTATATAAGGTACAAATAGCAGAATTAAATGTTATGCATATACATAGGGTACGCGAGGCTGATCCCCTCAAGTACGTTATTCTGTAGCCAGTAACCAGAGAGGGTCAACCAGCTATTGACTCCTCTGGAAGTTATCGTTCAAAGTCTATTTGACTATCAATTGTTCTAAAAGCATTTATTGTTCTTGCTTCTGATTTATTCTATTGTTGAAATCCCTTTTTATATCCCTTCATCATGATATATCCTTATTGTTGCACTTTAAACTTGCTGGGCAAACTCGTTGCTCATTCTTGCTATATCATGATTTCATTGCAGCTAAACCCGAGACGTCAGGGAAGAATAAAGGGAAAGAAAAGATGAAATGATAGACTTCTTGTAGCTGACCTTAGATTCATGTGTTAGTTATTTACTGATGTAATTTAAACCCTGCTAGCTATTTAGGGTATGGATTGTGTAAATGTTTAAGGTTAATCGTATTCTGGGACTAGTGACACCTTGTAATGAACAATGTATGTTTATTATATTCCGCACTTTTAGATATCATATGTTGTTAAAGGTGAATGTTGTATTGAATCGTGATGACCAGATCCGGGTATTTGGAGACCCGAATTTGGGGGCGTCACAATTTGCCAATATTTTTTACTTCATAAAAAGAGTTTTTATTTATTTATAATAATATAAAATAACATAATATTCTCAAGTTTGTAATTCATATTTCATTATCAGTTATTAAACTAACAACATATATTTTTAATATTTATAAATTTTGTAAAAAATACTTTTTTCTGTGGAATGTATTTAAAGAGCAAGATGATCCGAAATCAACTGGAGGCCATTACGGGCCCGGAACCATATAAGCAGTAGTGTCCATTGCTCCCAACCTGTTAAAACTGTTAAGGTAAGTACATGTCTAGCTCGTGTGTCCAAATTTTATTACACTAATATGATACGATGAATTTAGATTCCTTTTATTATATATTATTTTTAATTTCATTCAATATATTATATTTTTATAATCGTAAATATTATAATTCGATCAAGTCTATAATATGTCGAACGATCTATTGATTAAATTCGGTCCGAATTTTATTCGTAAGGTTTAAATTGTTGTCCAAATTCAACTTGACTAACTCCAAACTTTTAACTAGTTGAACGATTGATTTTTGGGCTTGATCGGCCAATTGACAGTCATATCACCTGTTACAAGTGAAAGTGAAAGTAATTTGAATTAAAAAGACAAAAGAAACGGAACGAACCATTGCATGAATTTATTGGGGGATCAGGTAGGACAAGCAAGGACAACATTATTACGTAAATTCATACAGATGGGGTAAGTGAGTTGGGCCCTCTGGGCCTCCCGTAGTAACATACTGTAGTCCCTAGTACTTGAAGAGGCCTTGGGGTTTGGCTTGGCTTGTTGGTCCAGACCAGAGCACAGTCAACCCCACCACTGTAATTAAAGGAATCGTACCCTTCCAAAAGGACACTATAAACTCTACCACGTTTCGAGCCTCCATTGAAAAGTTCAAAAGATACCATCATACCACCATATTCCACTTTGACTACACTAGTCAAACCAATCAACACTCCCCACGTCACCATCCCATCTTGGTCAGACGCCCACATTATCACAACCCAACTACATACACAAAACAGAATCAATCGTCCTCTCCAACCTAACATAAACCATCTCTTTATAGTGGGGGCCACCAACTCACGAGTAGTCTTCTACTAACACATGCATTCAGACTTTTGTAAGTGTTAGTACTTACTCCCGTCAAAATTGAGGATGTACATACATTTATATGAATAAATTTTATATAAAAAATGACACACACGTAGCCGTAGAAAAATTCCTCCAATTAGAGCCGTTTTTAATAAATTAAATAATAAATCACGTTAAACAAATAATAAAATTCCTCCGAATAAATAACAACGGTAGAAAATAATAATATAAAAAATAAATCAAACACAAGACACTAAATATTAAGTGAAAAACTCTCTAAAATTAAGAGATAAAAATAATTACGGGGTCGAGTTCCGAAAATTTCATCATAATCAACTATGAATACAAATAGTTCTTTTAAATTTTATAACTAAAAATTTAAAATATCATCAAATTGAGAGAATACAATAATACTTTAATTCAAATTACTTTATCACCCGAAATTTTTTGAATTAATTAAATTCTTCCAACTATTAATTAATCCGAAAAAAATAATAATATCCGTGAATAAATCTTCTTGCAAGCTCTCAATTTTTGTTCTGATCCGCGATACAATCTCCCTATATAGCTTGTGCCCAAAAACCACTCACAATTATTTATGCGTTTCTTTGATTTCTTGTTGCTTATCGACTTATTCACGCCACCCAACACATGTATATATAATAAACTCCAAGATTCCTAATTGGCTTAGAAACCATATATTAACATATATACTCGCGGTTGGATTCGACAAATATTAAGCTCCTGCCTAATTGAAAAACCAATTCCTAATAACTTTAGGAATTCACCCGCACATGCATGCACGGTTAACACTTGGACCCCAATTACAGAGCTGCCCACACGGTAAAATTATATTATCAAATTTAAAAAAATATCTTAATTTTAATTAATTGAATAATCTCATAAGTTTAGATCCTGCAAAATTCAACAACAAGAAGCATTTATATATTATTTACTAATAAAAATGTATAAAACATCTGATCGTAAGTTTACTCTCCTATTTTCTTTACTTTTGTGCATAATTTTTATGTATAATTTATGTTCTTAACATTAAATTTTATTTAACATTTTTTTTATTCAAAAGTTTACACTCTTATATATATAAATATGTTATATATATATATGTATGTGTGTATATATATGTATGTGTATATATATACATACAGCAACAAATTACGGAAAAGATGGAAGGGAGGTAGTACGATGTGGTCCTCACACATCCCACTCTACTTTTTCCACTTTTTAATTACCTTTCATCATCAAAAATTCCCACCACCAAATATCTTCTTGCCTTCACATCCTCGGTCACATTCATTAATTATCCTTACTTGAACTCATTTGATCCATAAATGGAAGCACTAGCTCAGTCCATAGCTAGCCACGAGCAAAAGGTGGTACCCAAGAAAGAAATAATTCCCGAGGAAGAAGAAGAAGATATGGACGACGTCGATCATGATAAGAAGAAGAGAACTGTTGGTGGCGCCGGTGTCGGTGGTGCAAATGGTACTTTGAAGAAAGGTTGTGGTGGTTCTACTGGTACCGGTGGCGGCTCGGGGAGTTCGATGCGGTGTTGCCAGGCAGAGAGGTGCACTGCTGATTTGAGTGATGCAAAGCAGTACCATAAGCGGCACAAGGTGTGTGAGCTCCATGCAAAGGCTCAAGTTGTCATCGTTGCCGGAATCCGCCAGCGTTTTTGTCAACAATGTAGCCGGTTAGTACGTTAGTTATATAATTGACAGTATATATATATATCATTGTTCTTTATACATAGACTACAAAGTCTATGGAATTTTTTGCACATGCGTAATTAGTTTTCTTTGATTGGATAATGATGACACATATATTAATGTCCCGTTTAGTTTTCGATGTTTGGGCTTTCATTGGCATAAGAAAGAATTAACATCCCTCACTTTATTTATGAGAGTCCCGGCCAGTACTTTTTATTTATGTAACTCTTGGGTAAAAATATGTTAAAACTGAAGTATGAAGAACGAACTCGAAACTGATCGAGGAATAAATAATTCGGAGGGATAAAAGTGTATATTACCAGCCCTCCCTGTCAAATTCCAGTTGGTGCTCTGTTACTATCTTTTTGAAACTATATTTCCATATGATATGACCCCGTAACAGTGATATTAAATTTCAAATCTCATCATATAATAATGAATATTAATTGAAGGCCAAAGCTACATAATTGTCCCTGAAGTCTCGGTTAATCATGAAATTTTATTTTTATCTTTCTAAAAGTGTCCTTGTCATTGTAAAACTTAGCTCAAATGCATCATCTCTCCTGTTAAAAAAAATGTCAGCTAAACAAACGATTCTTAACAAGTGACACGTGAACAAACATTTGTCTAGTTGTTTTTTTTCCCCTGACAAACAGAGACTAGGATCTTCTCCGTTTCAAATTAAATGGAGACTCTCCATTCCTTTGAATATTTTTTATCATCTCCTTTCCTTTATCATGATGTCATATTTTAATACATTTTATATCTGGAACATGAAACGGAGAGGATGCTAATTCACGTATATAACATATATATAGAGACACTCTCTCGGATTTATGGCGCCACTAAACCCATCTCAAAGTCATCCTTTCCTCCCTTCAGTTTTACTCATTAGCACCATGGATTCTCAGATCTATGGCGCCACTAAGCTCCTCCCGCTACTTTTCATCTCTCTTCTCGGACTTACTGCTACCGCATTGCCGCCGACAACCACCACAAATTCAACCTTCTCCGCCGCCCAGATCAATTCCAACGTACTCCGTCCTCGTCGCGCTCCTCGATACAAAATATTTTGGTCTCTGGGTTACCAAAATATTTTGTATAAAAAAGAAAATTTACCTCTGAGCAGTGGAACTCACTTGTGGAAACTAATCGAATCGAATCGATCAAGTCAGGCATAGTATGCCTCAAAATCTCACCTCGTGGCAGGCACCGATTTAACAATTGTCGATTCACAAGCTTCTCTCCATTTCTGGATGTCTCACGAACCTCGATATCAAAAGCTCCCAATTGAAACATCGGCAATTCCTTGTCCTCTGTCCTTCCGACGACGCTCTTCAACCTCTCTCCCCCATTCGACATCATAATCTTGTCCGGATGCATCCGAATCATCCCTCCTTCGCATACCGAGGTATTCAAAGTGTCACTGCGCAAACATCTAAACCAGTCTTTTCCGGCAGAGATTCCAGATTTCCTATGAATCTCGGCGGAAGAGTTGAGGAAATGAATTCGGCGAGTGCAGCCGTTGCCAAAATAGGCTTCGCGGGATCTGAAAGGGACATTAGGGTTTAGAGACCAAGGGAGGTAGGAAGGAAGAATCGGTCATGGCTTGGCATTGGAGGAGGTGAAGCGTTTATGATATTCGATTAAGGGGTAGGGGTGGGGGTGGGGGGTGGGGGTTATTTTCCTTGCGCGGGAAGTGGTAGTAGTCGGGGTGAGATGAAAGTAGAGAAAGAGAGTGACTGAATTTACAGCCAAGAGATTGATTAAGATTTTCAGGGTATTAAGATTTACATAAAATATTATTTTTATATACATAAAGATGTGACATCAGTAATTTTTGTTCTAATAAAATTTTGTATTCGATCAACAAATCTTGTCACGTGTCACTAATATTAAAAATAAACTAACACCTATTTGTCTAGTTGATAATTTTTTTAACGATAGAGACATATTTGAACTACGTTCTCAAACCTGATAGGGATACTTATTTACCTTTCCCCATTAATTGGAGTATTGACCCTCACTGCCTCATGCCTAATTTCGTCCTTACAAAAACTAAATTCCGTAAAAACATTCCGTTATGTCCTAAACGGGATTGGGGGTTTGAATGATTTTTTTTTTCTTTTCATTTTTGTGCACTTAGATTTCATGAGCTATCAGAATTTGATGAAGCGAAAAGAAGTTGCCGGAGGCGATTAGCCGGACACAACGAACGACGAAGGAAGAGCTCATCATCTGATAATTCTCACGCAGAAGGCGGCTGCGACCCGAAGGGAACAGCAGGCGGGAGTAATAGTCATGAGATGAAAGAAGTTGTGTGTGGGCAAGTTGACGATAAGGGCAGAATTAAGATAAATATTCAAGAGAATGCCACTTTCAAACACTTCCAGATCAGATAGACGGTTCAAATTCAATTACTACCGTCTGATCATATCATCAGCTGGCTGGCTGGCTGGCATATATACATATATGCATGCAATGCTCTCTCTCTTCTGTCACCCTTCTGGATGTTGAAACAACTAATTAATTAATGTATTTACTATTTATGTACGTAGTTAAGGAATTCGAAAAAGTAGCATAACATTTTCAATTAATTCGTGGTCTGCAATTACTAGCTAGCTAGTTAAGGACATATATATATATTCTCTGTGGCTTCACCAATTCAGAGCTTGTATCATACTACTAAGGCTACTTTTATATTGTACCTAACTACCTATGGTTAATCAGAGTTGCAATCAGTTAACTGGTAGCTATAGCTCTGCGATGTATGATTTAAGTTCTACTTGTGGTAACCATGACTAATTTGTATTAATCTCGGTTTTACTGTGTTTCTTATTATTTTTCACTTTCCGATAACCTGCATTATTAATTTATTTTGATTGAATAAAGCAAGCAGACAAGCGCAGTGCATTTCAAATTTGGCTGTATTTATAAATTTGTTGTCTTCAAAACCTAAATAAGTTTTTAGATCGCAAACAACCCCTCCAATTAGAGAAGGAATAAATATTGAAACTTTTCTGGCATTTGTATTGGAGATTTTAATAGAAAATTTTAGATTTATTAGTTGATTTGTAATTTTTTTTTGGTTAAAGAAACTAACTACAACTTTAGTGGTACATGGCAAAATGTTGGCATGTCATTTAACTATGATCCATGTGTATCTTGTTCAGTATAATTGACTACATAATCTCTACATGCATTTGGCGATTTGGGCATATAAAGAATTCTCAACATAGTATGTGCTTATTCATCAGTTGGCGTTTGGAGGTTCCAAATACATCAAACATAGTTGATAATCTTGTTCGTTTTTAAGCAGTTTATTTCAAAAGCAACTTATTTAACTTACAAACGTTGTGTTTGGGTCTAAACATAAAGCTCCAAAAATAGAACGGTGTGGTGCCTTTGAGCTCCAAACACACAAAATGTTTACGCCGCAAACGCCAAATAACCGAACATACCCTGTATCCTTTACATGAGAGAGCACAATATTGGTGTCCAAAGTGCCTAAACAACAATACAACATACCCATTGAAGTACAGAGACTGTACAGGATACAGCGGCAGCCTCGAGTACAGGAAGGAGGGTTTACTTGAACAATTAACAAGCCCAGTCCTAACAAACAACCTCCACGGAAATTAATCACCTCATGCTAGAGGCTGCACTTGAAGTTGCTACCACAGTAGATATCATCTTTCGCCTTTCCTTTCTCTGGAGAATTTTCAATTTTGGGGACTTTGGTTTTGTAGCTTCTTCAGATCACATGTGCACAAGCAGGATTACGAACATTCTATATAAGTTGGGAATCAAAATTGGTAGCAAAATTTTGTACAAGATCAAGCATGATATGTTAGAATTAGGGATGGTTGAAGTTAGGTACTGGTCTTGCATCGGGTACCAATTTCCTCCTTAATTGTTTCAAGGCCTTCTCTTCCTCCATCTGCATTAATAATTATTGATTTATTTACTTGCATTCTTAATTATTATAACTGTTTCTTCTTCTTCTTCTTCTCTGTATCTTTTATAAGCACCTCTTTCTCCTTAACCTGTGTGAAAAAAATATAAATAAATTAGTTTATTCAGGTCTTGGAATGTGAGAACTTTATATGCTTTAAATTCAGAAAATGTCCTTAAAATGTGAATTGCGAACTAGGGAAGGAGAGAAATAAAGGAAACTATGTTACCTTTTTGTCAAATTCTGCTCTTTGAAGGGCTCGATGTTCTACATGTAGATCAAATTCCTGAACCTCTGTGAGAGGTTTTGGTACTTTCTCCGGAACTGGAATGGAGTTCCTGCACAAATTTAGTAGCAAACATGATCACTGCTTGAATATAAATAAATAAATAGTTAATTCATCAAGGAAACATTTGCATGCATAAGAGTGAGATTGAGGTCTTTCTGTTTCAAGGTCAAGAAAACAATCTCATCCGAGCTTCATCCCTCTCCATCCATCCTCTGCCTTTCCCATTTCCGCTGCATTTCCTCGATCACCAGACTCTCCAATTGGAAAGGTACGTACTGGTTTTGTGCATGGCTTTGGCTCTGGGTTTTGGTGGAAGCTGCACAAGAAGCGACTAGTGTTTAGCAAAAAGCAATGTTAATTAAAAAAAGAAGAAGATCATAATTAGAATTATGATAAGTTATTACCATAATTAATATCAGCATACTACAGGATATATAATCAGCTCTGGTTTTGGCTCTTAGTGATGTTTGAAGAGTGGGTCATTGTCCGTCTTGGGTGTTGTAAGATGAGATTTTAATTGTTGATTATGTCATGTAGCAACACATAAATATATATCAAGTCAGTATAAATTAATTTCAATTACACTAATGCTACATTTAGATTGAAAGAATGGAATGAAGACGAGAATGATTCATTCCATTCTAGTTGAAATGAATTATTCCATATGCTCTCCCTCACTCAAGGAACCAAACACAATTTTTTCTATTCCAATCGCAACTAAATACAATTTTTTTCATTCCACAGAAATGAGTCATTCCATTCTCCCTCCTATTCCACCAATCCAAACGTAGCATAACAAATTAATTTTTCGATATCAAATTAAGATAATATGTTTTCAGTACCTGAGGAACACTAGATTCTGTCGATCGAGGCTACTGTACGTAGATGCTTCAGCATTAATTATGATTAGCCCTTGCCAATATTAATGTTTCCAAGTGAAACTCCTGAAACTCTGCTCATAATTGTTTCAAGCTAGTCAGTATACTCCTCTGCTCTTGTTTCAGTGGATTAATTAAGCTAAAATATTAGGGCTGTTAATTCGATATGATAACATCTGTATCACAATTCACAAACGTCTAAACCTCAAATAATAATTTCATTAGTGCAATTAAGACAACATACGTTTCTCATAAAGTTACCACACTTAGAAACTTACTACCAAAAGGTGGCTTCTTATTGGAATTTCTGTGACCTTGTGATGTAAGTTTCTTATCTTTATTTATATTTATAATACTGTTGAAAACAGTGTTAAAATGTAATGACTGCCCTCAGTTTGATTAACTGATCCTCATAACATTTAGCAAAAAAAAAAAAAAAAAAAAAAGAAAACTGATCCTCATAACGTTCAATTTTACATTGTTAAATATTTAGCGGAGCTAAATGAAATATAGTGGAGCCAAACTTTCAATGAATGACTTAAGTATATTACAAACTCAATAATTACAGGACAAGGTCCGGCTGAGTAGCATGCATGCTGACATGGGAGCTTAACACATGGGCTAGCTAGCCACGTGTGATCAGAAAGCCCACGTGGGAGCACACCGTGAATACTGGGAGCATAACTGCTATAGTGCTATTACTAAAGCTAATTCATTAAGTTGAGAATTTGGTTAACAATTAACATCATTGTACACAAAGATAGGCAAGGGAAGGAGAAACCAAAGAATGGGCACTACTCACTGTTCCGACGATGAAGGTGCCGACGACGACCCTTACTCCTCCGATCACTTCCGCATGTACAAGTTGAAGGTCCACCGTTGCACCGAGACCCATCTCTGGATAGAGTGCCCCTTTGTCCATCCCCCAGAGAGGGTGCGCCGGAGACCTAGACGCTACCCTTATTATTCTGATACACCTTCGCTCACGCACTCTTCGACTGCTGGTTGCACCCGGTTCGTTACCGAACCCAGGCCTGCAGAGATGGAAACAACTGTACGAGGAAGGTGTGTTTTTTCGCCCATATTCCCAAACAGATTCGACTTTTGCCTAATTCCCATTACCATGATCAAACTTCTATTACGAATTCGGAGAAAAAGAGTACGGTAATAATGGGGGGCAGCAGCAGCATTGTTGCCATTGTGCTGCTGCAGCTAATTCTCCTAGTTCAACTTTAATGGGCATGTCCCATTTATCTCCGTCGCAGTCGTTGCTGCCGCCTCCGGTGAAATCTCTGCAGCCTATGAGCGGCGGGTTTGGGAGTGTTGAGTTCAGGGGCGGATCCAAGAAGGGGTAGGGGGGCGGATCTCTGCAGCCTATTTTTACCCATTCATGTTAATTAGTACATTCGTATATACTATTTAATTTTACAATATATATTTAAGTTTTCGGCACTTGTATCATTTGATGTTGTATTTAAATGAATAAAGACATAAATTTTGAATATATAATTTTATTTTAAGACTATACTAATGGGTGTTTGATTTGTTTAATTTATTAATTTTTCTATTATATTGTGTATTTTTTTTGATATTTTGAATCAAAATAAATAAATATATGAATAAATAAATTTTAAGATTTAGTGCTATTAAATAAACGTTATCGTTTAGAATTTTCAAACTCACCTTCGTCTAAAATACTGCATCCGGCCCTAATTAAGTTGAATAAGTTTTTGAGCTATAAAGATGCGCTTACAAAGTTGGTGGGTTCTTTCAAGTCTGTGAATGTAAATGAAGATTCTTAATTCACATGCAGCTGGTAACAATGATGATCAACAGCAGTCTAGTCTCTCTCCTTCAACTCCCATCCAATATATATTCCGGGACCGGTTCTTCTTACATAGATTAAGGAGATTTTTGTAATAGCCCATCCATATATGTATGTATATGCATGTACAATTACAATTAAAGTGTATGCCTATATATGCGGGATGGGAGCTAGTGTGATTATTTTTGCTTATAGAATATGTATGTAATCAGTTATATATATAGTAGTACAAGTTTTTTGGTATATTAAAATATTTTTGGACGTAATTAGATGTGATGCTTTAATTTATTAATATCTTTTATTCTTAAAACTAAAGCTTAAAATTTATTATTGTTACGTAATCATGTTTAAATGTGTTACAGTTGCAGACAAAATTTAAGTGTATGAAAATATATAGTCAAAAATGTTGAGGGTGTAAAACATTACCATAAAGTGTACTAGCCCTTCTTTGTTGTTTTTTTTGTTCCTCGTTTATATCGAAGTTGAATACTAATCACTAATGTTTACCGGAAACTAATTTACAAAGCTTCTTAATTGATGATTTTTTCCCATCTTAATAGCCAAATAATTATGGACATTGGTAAATGAATAAATGCAAACTTTTGATGATTCAAGAAGTCAAGTATTTCATAACAGAATGTTTGCAAGTTGTAAGTACAGTCTGGGTCGGTATTAATCTAGCTAGTACGAAGAAATTAAATGGGAATCTAGTGAATCGATGATTCAGAATTTGTTATTCAAATTATTGATAGTAAACCTTGTTTGTACCCTAATTTATGCTAATGTCAAGATCCCAGACTTCACCCAATTGAGATAATTAAGGAGAAATAAAGAAGATGACGAAGTTGCGGTTGTAGGATTAATATATTAGCACTACTTTGTACTTGTGGATATGGGTAAACTTGTTAAAAAAAATTATCTATTGTTCTGTGCTCATCTTTTTTATATTATATTGTTAATATCAATTATCGAGATATATTTGAAAAGATAAATTTTTGTTGTCCTTTGAAAATTGTGACCCTAATTTTTTTTTTTTAAAAAAGTAGATAAATTAGGTAATCCACTTTCCCTTTGAGCTAACATAAAGGCAATCCACTTCCCCTTTGAGCTAACATAAAGGTTACCACGTGAAGAATGTTTCTTGCGTTAATTTCTTGGATCAGACAGACATAGTTTACTTTGGTTTCAGCTGAGTTGTACTTTCCAAAAGCTGAATTGGATTATCCCGATTAGGATTACTTCATTTTTTTTATGGCTCTTTAATTAGTGCAAGTGGATATGGTTAGATTTACTCAAATCTAAATTAATCATAAACTATTCAGTTAGTATCCCACATTCACACATGATCTTTATTTCTTTATTCTCATCAATTGTACTCCATTTATTCTAAAATTAGAGATAATAATTTAATTTTTCAGATCAAACGATAACATATTAAACTTTAAATTGATATGAATTTATTTAATTTTAATTGATACAATTATTTCATTCTAAATTTTTATGAGTCATACTATTTTTAAAGTTTAATATGTCATTGTTTGACTTCAAAAATCAAATTGTATATCTTATTTCGGATTGATGTGAATTTATTTAATTTTAGTTGATACAATTATTATAGTTGTATAGTATTAACAAAAATTATTTCATTCTAAACATTTATATATAAGTCATAACAATTTTAAAGTTTAATATACTGTCTTTTGACCTCAAAAGTTAAATTATATCTCTAATCTTAAAAAGGAGTGAATATATAATTGCCAAATTCTCATGGCTTTAGTGTTAATTATAAACTCTTTGTTTCAAAATTAGAGTATATTACAATTTTAATTTCTCTTTGTTCAATTTACTAAAACCCTAAGAGGAGGACGAATTGTCTTCCATTATCAAGAAAAATCACCTCCAAGGTTGTGTTATTTGATAAGACGAGCCCCTCACGCCCCCACGCCAATTCATTAATTGGTTTATAAAAAAACTAGCTAGCTCATTCTCTAATGGTGCGTTTGTAAATTTGGAGGGATAGAGTAAAAGGCGAAAATATAATTTTCTCTTGTTATGGTATGTTTGTTTATGAGTTTTAGAAAGAAAGAAATGATGAGATTTTAATTATATATATTTTTTATTTATGAGTTTAGAAGGAGAAAAGGGATGGGAAAATATTTTTATTTTTAAATTACACTATTACAATATTACCTATACATATTAATGTAACAAATGGCATGCTTATTTTGAAAGGCTAATTTAGGTAATATAAAATATCTAACTTTCTTATCGTTTTCCATCCCTCCAAATCTTCACTTTTGGGAGAAAAATTTTAAACAAAAAATAAAATTAATTTTACCTCCAAATCTCTTTTCTTCTTTCCTAAATAAACTCACAAACATGAAATTTAAGAAATTTTAATTATTTTCTCTTTCCTTCTCCTAAAAATAAAACTTACATAGTATAAGAGGAACAGACATATTGTACTTTGGTTTGAGCTGAGTTGTACTTTCCAAATGCTGAATTGGATTATCCCGAATAGGATTACTTCATTTTTTTGTGGCTCTTTAATTAGTGCAAGTAGATATGGTTAGATTTACTCAAATCTAAATTAATCATCAAGTAGATATAGTTAGAGTTACTCGAATCTAAATTAATCATAAACTATCCCGTTAGTATCCCACGTTCAGATATGATCTTTATTTCTTTATTTTCATCAAATGTACTCCATCTATTCTAAAATTAGAGATAATTTAACTTTTAAGATCTAAACGATGATATATTAAATTTTAATTTGATATGAATTTATTTAATTTTAGTTGTTATAATTATTTCATTTAAAATTTTTATGAGTCATACTAATTTTAAAGTTTAATATAACATTGTTTGAACTTAAAAATCAAATTATATACCTAATTTTGAAATGAAATATATATATATATATTAGTCAAGTATAATCCATTTTCGTCTATTACTTGCATACACTCACATGTATTAGCTCAGACAAAGTCGTAGAAATAAGGCTAACTTGTAATATGCTCCCGCCTTCCCGCGTTGGTCAAAAGATGTGTCCTACCTCTTTTCTTCTGCCCTTTTTGAATAAATAGATATCCATGACGCTACCCATATCAACAATTGAAGCAATCACCAAATTATTGCGCGTACTTGTTTTTATATGTTGGAAAAAATCACCTCCCAAATACTGTTGTCTTTGATAAATTAAATGACCAAAAATATCAGTAAATGCCAAACAGATTAAATTTGCAGTTCCACCAAAATAATAACCACTGCAGGAAATAATGAGAAGAAATAACCAAACACGAGACACCAAGATTTTTAACGTGGAAAACCCTCTATAACTAAGAGGTAAAAATCACGGGACAAACTCCGAACAATTCACTAGAATAATATGAGAGGATACAAAGATATATTAATTTGAGTACAAACTCAAATTACTTCACCACAATAACTATGTGATGAAACCCAAATAAAACACCCTTTTATTTGAACTATCTTTTTCTCCCTATTTTTCTTAAGCTTCAGTAGAAGCTTTTCTCTCTCGGATGTTTTTTCCAAATTGGTGTGTCTCAAATGAAGTAGTGATGCCCTTTTTATAATGCATGCTCGGTGGGTTGGTGGAACAAAAAACAATAAGTTAAGCATGCCTAACTTTCCTCCTTTTTCTACTTCCTGCCTAACTCCTAACAAAACAAAACTTTTCTACCCATATTTTACACATGGGTGAGGACCACCTAACAATCTCCTCCTCCGAACCCATGAGAGGAGGTATTCACCATGACCCCGTCACTTGGAGTCGATTCCTGTGTCAAACCCAACTCTTGGAGAAACCACAACATTTCGTTGTCAACTCAGCAGTAGAGAAAACAACACACTTCTGCAACTTGTACTGCCATAACACAGCTCCCCCTGCAAAAGTAAACAAATACTCCGAAGTAGACTTCTTCTCGTCGGAACCTGCCACGTCTGCTTCTGTATAACTTTCCAAGACTGAATTTGCACACTAAACCACAACTCTTCACTTGGAGCTAATCCCAACGAAGCCTTGATTCAACTCAAGCTTCTTGGAATTTTCAGCTTTCTTCATGCTCGACTTTATCTCATCGGCATGGTTCATCTCGATGGGAGGATCCAACTCAAACTTGACAGATTTCTGCTTGCCAAATTCATTCACAACCGCTTTGTATCCTGGTTGCGAGCTATCATTTTCCTTCTTCACTTTTGGTACCCATTTAAAGCGAAAAGTTTTCTTCTCGTGGTTCTCATGCAAGGCTTTTCTCCCATCTCGCATGGTTTTGTACCACATCCTTTTATACCTAGCTCCCCCATCTTCAACACCTTTCACATGCGCCCGCATTGTATAAAGTGTGCCTACCTTCTTTCCTCTAGTCACCACTAGAGACCCTTTAGTGAGCTTCCATTGACCTTCACTAAAGGAACTGCTATAACCATTTTCATCAAGCTTACCAGTAGACATCAAACTAAGGCGGATACCAGGAACATGTCTGACTTCTCTAAGCATCAACTTGTAACCACTGTTAGTCTCTAAACAAATATCTCCAATGTCGGTAACCTTGGATGCACTACCATTTCTCATCCGTACATAGCCAAAATCACCACTAGTGTAGGATGTGAAGATCTCACTACGCGAAGTTGCATGGAACGAAGCACCCGAATCAATAACTCATTCATTAACTTGGCACTTGGGTTTACCATCACTAACAATGGCTAAGCTCCAACGGATCATACAAATCCTTACAATAAAGGATATCCTCCATTCTAGGCTTCCAGATTAAAAAATTTGAAGAGGTCAATTTAATCATGGCTCCACCTGATTCTTCCATAAAATTTATCAAAAATAACTCCGGAAATAACCTTAGCTCTGATACCAATTGTTGGGAAAAATCACCTCCCAAATACTGTTGTCTTTGATAAATTAAATGACCAAAAATATCAGTACATGCCAAACAGATTAAATTTGCAGTTCCACCAAAATAATAACCACTGCAGGAAATAATGAGAAGAAATAACCAAGCACGAGACACCAAGATTTTTAACGTGAAAAACCCTCTATAACTAAGAGGTAAAAATTACGGGACAAACTCCGAACAATTCACTAGAATAATATGAGAGGATACAAAGATATATTAATTTGAGTACAAACTCAAATTACTTCACCACAATAACTATGTGATGAAACCCAAATAAAACACCCTTTTATTTGAACTATCTTTTTCTCCCTATTTTTCTTAAGCTTCAGTAGAAGTTTTTCTCTCTCGGATGTTTTTTCCGAATTGGTGTTTCTCAAATGAAGTAGTGATGCCCTTTTTATAATACATGCTCGGTGGGTTGGTGGAACAAAAAATAATAAGTTAGGCATGCCTAACTTTCCTCTTTTTTCTTCTTCCTGCTTAACTCTTAACAAAACAAAACTTTTCTACCCATATTTTACACATGGGTGAGTACCACCTAACATTATACATATACATTCCATTAATATTTAATAATGTCACTAAATATTCTCTCTCCTACCTCTTTTCTTCTTCCCTTTTTGAATAAATAGATAGATATACATGATGCTGCCCATATAAGCAATCACCAAATTATTGCGCGTACTTATTTTTACACATATACATTCCATTAATAATGTCATTAAATATTCTCTCTCCTACCATTGTTTGCACCTCGACTAAGCCGATGTCGCTTAGAATTGGTGGCAAAGTTTGGCGTAGTGTACGACGCATGAATGCCGTGAATTCAAGTGATAAAAGTAGTACCATTGCAAGACGATCAGCAAACTACCAACCTCCCATTTGGGAACATGATTTTGTCCAGTCACTAACCAATGACTACATGGTACATACGTAACATTAATTAGTAAAATTAAATAGTACTAGTGCGTATTTGTTCTAGTGTTGGTTTCTTTTGTCGGTCTATTCAATTCAATGCTTAAGCTTCTAATTAAATGACTAATTAATCTTTCTCTCTATATATATATATATATCACGTATTATAGGCAGAGAGTTTTAGAAGGCAAGCAAGTGAGTTGAAGGACAATGTGAAGATGATGCTTGACAAAGAGGAGCGCGACATATTGCATAAACTTGAGTTTGTCGATACATTGCAACGACTTGGAGTGTCTTATCACTTTGAGAATGAAATCAAGACAATTTTGGAGAAGGTATACAATCACTACTACAAAAACGACATCAAGTGGTGCAAAGAAGATTTGTATGCCACCGCCCTCAAATTTAGACTCTTGAGACAACATAACCATAATGTCCCTCAAGGTACGTACGTTGTTGGATCACTAATTAACTCCTCCATATATCTCCTCTCTTTTATTTTCATGATTTCAAAGTTTTTTTTATATATAATTAAAATAAAGAATACAATTAATTAGATCTACGATTTTTATAAATATATATGGCAGAGGTTTTTAATGATTTTACGGATGAATCGGGGAATTTCAAGGCCTGTTTTGGTGAGGATGTGAAGGGCATGTTGAATTTGTATGAAGCGTCTTACCTTTCAATCAGAGGCGAGAGAATGTTGGATGAGGCCAGAGATTTCACAGCCAAACATCTTAAAGAGAAGCTCAAGGATCAGAAGAAGATGATGGATATTGAATTAGCTGATCTTGTGAGTCATGCCTTGGAGCTTCCACTGCATTGGAGAGTAGCTAGACTAGAGGCGAGGTGGTTCATTGATGTGTATGAGAAAAAAACATATATGAATCCTATGTTGCTGGAGTTTGCCAAATTGGACTTTAACATGGTGCAAGCTACTCACCAAAAAGATCTAAAGCACGTGTCAAGGTATATATATACATATATCCATCTTGAACCGCATGTACACTTATACTTTTGAGTTTTTGTTTTTAACACGGTCTGGATTTCAATGTCCCTCTCTAGATAAGAAGTACAACGGGCAATCACCTATAGCATTCCTCTGCCAGGAACTTCCACGCAACACACTTACAGACTCACTGTCTATTAATTAGCTCCTAATTAAGAATATATGCTTGGACAAAACATTAATTATTTCTATCCTTTTCCACTAAGATCTTTTATGTAACGAAGTTAGAAATTATCATTTTCTAGGTGAGCAAAATTTTATTTAAGTTTAACTCCAATTTATAAACGAAAAAGAAAAAGAAAATCTAAAGTGGGTGATTTTCTTTTTCTTTTTTTCAAAATATGGTAGACAAATTTCTATTTATTTACACTTTCTACTTTTTTCATTATTAAAAAATAATATTATTAGTACTACTAAATGTTGTTCACCCGAAATCTTGGTGGCGACATAAATTTACTTCATTGGGCTTTTGTGTGTATAGGTGGTGGAAGGGAACCGGTTGGGGAGAAAAGTTGAGCTTTGCTAGAAATAGGTTGATGGAAAATTTTATGTGGACTGTTGGACTTGATTTCACGCCTCAGTTTGAGAGTGGTAGGAGAGTGTTGACCAAGGTCAATGCTTTAATAACTACTATTGATGATGTGTATGATGTGTATGGCACCTTGAATGAACTCAACTTGTTCACTCATGCCGTTGAGAGGTGGGTGCGTGCATGTTAATGCTACTTGTTAAAATTTTCACATGTTTATTTAATATAATATATATATATATATATATATATATATATATATATATATATATAATCATCATGATTTGGAATTTAAAAAAAATTGATATAACTTAATTTTGATTATCAGATGGGATGTTAATGCAATTGAACAACTACCAGACTATATGAAGATATGTTTCCTTGGATTATTCAACTCGATTAATGAAATAGCTTATGTTACACTAAAGGAACGAGAGTTTTGCAGCATTCCTTATTTCAAAAAAGCGGTATATATAATTTTTCTGTCATAATTTATTAAAGTATATATGTACCCTCATCATCATCATCATCTTCTTCAATGGTACATTTAAATTTTTAGGTGATTTCTTATACTATTGTATTAATTAATTATACGCGCGCATGCATGCAGTGGACGGATTTAGTTCAATCTTACTTAGTGGAGGCAAAATGGTACAACGGAGGATATACACCAACCCTTGAAGAATACATGAGCAATGCATGGATTTCTATATCAGCTCCATTAATTCTAGTCCATGCTTATTTTCTAACTACAAATCGTATACCTGAGGAGGCATTAATAGAATATTGCTTACGAAAATACCAAAATATAGTTCGCCAATCCGCAACTATTTTAAGACTAGCTGATGATCTTGGAACCTCATCGGTGAGGAAATTAATTAATTAATTAAGCAAGCCATAATTAAACCTAATATATACTTAATTCAATCATCAATCAATTATATATAAATATATAATTAATGGTCCATTACGTACGTACGTAACAACTCATTTTCTTTGTTTTTTTTTGTGATATATATATATATATATATATATATATATATATATATGTCTGTTTTAATTATATTAGGAGGAGATAAAAAGAGGCGATGTGCCAAAATCAATCCAGTGTTGCATGCACGAGACTGGCGCTTCAGAAGAAGAAGCAAGAGAACATATAAAAGGATTGATAAGTGAGACATGGAAGAAAATGAACGAAGAGAGAGTTGCAGCAGCATCAGCTTCTTCAGTATTCTCTCCAGATTTTATTGAAATTGCGTTAAATCTTGCCAGGATGTCACAATGCATGTACCAATTTGGAGATGGACATGCTTCCCAAGATTCTGTGACTAGAGATCGTCTACTCTCCCTATTTATTCATCATGTACCTATACATGCATTGGACAATTAATCTCATCAACCTACCTGATCAGATTTGAATGTACCCACAGATACATACATACATACATAAATATAAAAGAAGAGAATATTATAAAATCACCCTAGAGTTGAACCGGCCAGATATATACGTTTATTTGTTTCTATAAACACTTATACACCGTACGCAATCTATGGTGATGGTTTTTATAATTTGATATGCACAGCTTGTAATTGAATAGTATTGTTCAATTGGAAATTAAGATCATGCATGCTATACCATAAGTTGTTACGAAAAAAGGATGATATTTTGTATTGTATTTGTAAGTCCCTTTTTTCTTCCTATTCTATTCATTTACTAAAATGTTTAAAATGTCCTTAATGAACTCCCACAAATATATAATTAAGTACGTACATGATTCCAGTAAAATAAATACTACTAAAGAATGGCTTAAAAACACAAGTTAAACGTAAAATATATTAAAAAGAATAAAGTACCCTCCAAATTATATCAGTAACAATCATTTTTTTCGAAAAAAATAGAAACGTGCTTTTTTCTACTTCTTCCTCCCAGATATTTAAAGAGTAATACTAATGGTTGGTCGCCGATTTGTAGCAAAATTAGAATCATCCTGAAAAATAATCTACAATCGTATAACATGACAGAAAAAATAGTGAAGAAGGTTTTGAATCGAAGTTACTACTCCGCCATCCCATTTTACATGATGAAATTTAAATCTCGTGTATGATCGAATAATTTTAGGAAAATTTGGATTTTTATATATTTAGTACTCCCTCCGTCCCAAATTAATTGCTCAATTTTGACTTTTTAAAGTCAAATTGACCATTTTTAAAACTAATCTTTTTACTATTTTTGCTAAAATATAGGTGAAAAGATTATAACCAAAAGAAAGTATATACAATTTATTACTAATCCCAATTTTTATAATTTTAGAAATATATTTATATATGCTTAATTATTAATTCTAAAAATAGTCAATTTGACTTAAAAAAGTTAAAATTGAGAAATTAATTTGAGACGGAGTGATAGTATTTATATAAATTTAATATATTTTTTATTTATTATTTAAAAAAATTCAGTAGTGTAATTTATTTGTGCTTTATTTTTGGCTAAGTTTTTATTGATTTATATTTTTTAAATTTTATTACTTTTCTTTAAATAAACATATATATATATATATATATATAAATTGTTTGGGACTATAAATATATTAAGAGTAAAATACATTGACATTCTCTGTAGATAATTATAATAACACTCACCACCCCTCTAGTTTTTCAAATAATAGTTAGTACCCCTCTACTCAACAATATGTAACATTTATTATTTCCTAGTGTGGTTGACCAACTAATATCCACAAATATCTTTAATATAATGTCCAAAACACCCTTCAAATTATAATGTTAACTTAATGTACCCATTAAATATAAATTTGTATGTTTTCATTTTCATTTAACTTGATCCGATTAATAAAATTCTAAACTTGTGCATTAAATAACATAAATATCAAAAAATAAATAATATTCATTTTATCAAGAAAATAAAGTCATACACTTTTTGTTAATTAAATTCCTCAAAAAATAAAATTTACATAATATACATTCAGACATAAAAAGTAAAATTTTAAAACTCATAAAAAGTGCAAATTAACCAAAAAAAATATTAAACTTTACATGAAAACAAACTTAGACAAAACTTGTAAAGAACGAATCTTATTATTTCTATAAAAAAGTATAAAAATTATGTTAATTATTTTTCTCAAATATTAATTAAACTAAATATAAGTCACACTTAGGCATAATTATTTATAGTAAAAATGACAAATTTTGTTACTCCAAAAAAGAAAAAAATATTTTAAAAAATATTTGTACAAGATAGAGGTAGTAATAAATATTATACATTTTCTTTTATTCAACATTCCCATAAATACAACACCAACTATATATACATTAAAAAATGTAATCAAAATCATAAACATTCCAAATTTTGACATATACTCGAGATAAATTTAACATATAAAAATCATAATATGTAATCAAAAAAATTAAATCATAATTTTTGTTGTTAAACACCAAAAACCCTAAACTATCAACATACCCAATTCATTTTTGGTACATTCTCTCTAATTACAATAGCTCTATAATTAATTTAATTTAAAATTCTTAATATTTGTATCATTTACCCAAAAAGATGTGTTAATTAATCTAAATTAATTTTTTTTATAAGTTACCAACAATTTGAATGAGATGAACTTAATTACATACAAAACTATAATTAAAATGTATTATATTAAAATAGGTTAATTTTATCATTGAAAATATATATATTATTCATGAATTATAATTTGGTAATATAAAAGGGTAAATATGTAATTTTATCTATTTAGTCAACTCTAAAAATTTAAAACAGTATTAATTATTATTTAAAAATTTAAAAAAAAAAAAAAGAAGAAGAAGCGAATATTATTATAATTATCAAGAAAGAATGCGAGTGTATTTTACTCGTGTATTAACACAAGGCTTCTGGATTACGGACTAGGCCGTTTCAAAATATTAAGAGCATTTTACACACATTAAATTAGACTCTCGGTTCGCCAACTTTTTTTATATTTTAAAAATGAAACAATGCATTAAGCCATTACATTAAAGTGGTAATTAAATATTTGAAACTAAAACTTTGAGAACCTACCCTTACATTATTTTAAACTATAATTATTCCTGTACCTATTACTGCAATACCAGAAGTAGTTTTATTAATTTTGGGCGGTCGCATTTATGATTACATTAGTGGACCCCATTACATCTTTTACGTAGCAAGACTATTCTTCCAAGAGACGAGGCAAATAAAGAGAACTTGTGTCTGATGGGCCCCCCAAACGACTAAATTAACACCACTCCCACCCTAGCCGCGTTATGCCGTCGCAGTCGTCGATCCCACGTGAATGTGCATGTTGACCTTTAGCAGGGATGCGGGTCCACGCGTATAATTTGGAGCGTCTACTAAACCAATGTAGTTTTCATCTCCCATTTTTCTCCTTAACTAATGTAGAAAAATGATTTATATGTCTATAATTAAATTAAATTATGATTTATATAAAATTTTAAATAATAAAATAAAATAAAATATTTTTTATTTATCTCACATATATATATATATATCGTTATTTATTATTGACGTAATTTTATAATCATACGTAACTTCTCTCCTTTTTCTCCTAAACTAAAGTGGGAAAATAATTTATAATTGGATAAATTTATAATTAAATTAAATTACGTGAAATTTTGAATGATAAAATAAAATTATTTTTAATTTTTATTTATCTCATATATACATATAAGTCACTATTTATTATTGACGTAATTTTATAATCATATATAAGCAGGATTAATGAAATTATTAAGATAAAAAAATGATATATGTTACAAGTGTTTACGTTGAGTTTTTTAATTATCAATTACGTAAATAAGTATTAACGGTAATCTTTTTAGAGATGTGTAATAGGTGAAATCCTTTATAATTTTATTCAATCTCGTATTTCACAATTTACAAATTTGTCACAACACATACATAAGATAATATTTGATGACCCATTACTTTTATTTGTAATAGATAATGATATTACTATTTTTCAGCATTTATTACGTTTTTGGAGGATATATATAAGTAATTAAAAATCGTGTTTGTTTAACGGGTTAAATACATTTATGTCACTCAAAGTATGATCTTTTTTACATATGTAACCTTAATCTTTAAAACCTTATAATACCATATTTTACGCATGTGATCCTAATATTTAAAACTTTATAACACCATATTTTAAATACACTTAATTAAACAAAAGTGAATTTAAAAATTTTTTCGGTCAAAAAAAATGCATGAATACTAACCTGTCATCAAAAAGACGTATTTTTATAATTTTCAACATATTTCACACATTTATTATATATCAGACATTAAAATTAATACATTATAGATAATAAATACCTAAAAACCAAAAAGCTACTGCAAAATGAACAAGTTCCTTCACCCGTAACCACCATCACTCATGACCCCGATCATCCGCCGCCAATCACTTGTAAATCTCCATAATCATAACTAGCAACCATGTTCATCACCACACCACCCATGTACCCACCATCACCCCACCCTTAATCACTATCAAACCTACATCCATCTTCAAAACCTTAGATCCATCGCCGTCGAAAATCCTTTCTGGCTTTCTCTTCCTCCGCCACCCATCTTCAAAATTCTACTATTTCAGAGCCAAAACCTTAGATCATTGTGCTTAGAAATTGCTGCTAGCCACAAAGCTCACCATTTCAGAAAAAAAACACTCGTACATACAAGGGCGGAGGCAGGATTTTTTTTCTAGGTGGGCTACAACACGATAAAAAATTTGTGATCTTATAAATAATTTGACGGGGGTTCGGGGGATGTGCCTCCGAGCCAATTTTTTTAGATAATTTTATATTTTTCAGTCAGTTGCATATGTAAAACATGTATTTAATTACAATATTGTTAATATTACAAGTAATATGTTAAATCTAGGAGGACTAAAGCAATATGTATTTATTATTAAGTTGGGCTTTGGATATATAAATACTATGATAAAAAAAATCTGGGAGGGCTGGAGCCCAACCCAGCCCAAGGGTGGCTCCGCCCATGCATACATATATTACCAAGATAACAACCCAGATGTACAGTTCCTCAAGGACTAAATTATCAAAAAAAAAGAGAGAATCAGCCTAAGAAAACCAATGTCTCTGATCTACATAGCCATCCAATAGCTAGCAATATCCAGATTAGGGGAAAAATAGAAGAAGAAAAAAATGGGTTGCGTGAGATCTTTCTTCTGTTTTTCTTTCTTTTGTTTACCATCTCCATTAAAAAAGGGAAAAAAGGGAAGATGAAGAGAGGGGGACAGGGCAGGGACGAGGACAAAGAACGGGAATAGGATCTTGAAATGGAGAGTCTCCATTTCATTTCATTTCACTAATTATTAGATCATAATGATTTGGCTAGTAATGATCCAAATATATTAATAAATAGTTAATGATATTAAGATAACGGTGAAAATTTTTTTAGACTTTTAACGGTGAAAAAGTGTCGGATTACTTTTTTTTTTTAAAGATTGATCTTAATATTATTAACTATTTATTAACATATTTGGATTATTACTAGCCAAATTATTATGATCCAATAATTAATGAAATGGAGAGAATCCTATTCTCAAAGAGCGGGGGTTAGAGGACGGGGAACAATATCGGAGGCAGAGGAGCTAGGACGAGGGACGGGGATGTGAACAGGGGAAAGGGTTCACAGGTAAGGGAAGGGAGGGGGAATAGTAAGAGAGAGAAGGACCAGATATTTAGTTTTGTTATAATACATGTGACCCTAATTTTGGAAGAGAGAAAATAGATATATATATATATATATGTATTAATTTTTTTTAATGATAAAATACAGTGAAATACGTTAAAATTTTTAAAAAAACAACCTTTTCAGTGATACGTCAGCACTCAGACAATTATTTTAGCCGAAAATGATTTTAGGATCACTTTTATTTACTTAAGTGTACTTGAAGTATAATGTTATAAGATTTTAAAGATTAAGATCACATGCGTAAAAAAATCATTTTTCAAGGAACATAAATATATTTAACCCTTGTTTAAAAGACATTACTACTACCATCGAGCATCGGCTCGGATGGAATCATTGCACCTGTGCAATACAAAGGATGCAGACATTATTTATTTTACTTGTACATGTAAGAAACTCACGATATGTATAGGAGTTTGAAATTTGTTAGATAAAAAAGAGGAGGTGATAAACCATTGACATTAGTTTAAAGTTTAATTCGAGTTGGTAATAATATATATATTACGAATGTTTAAGTCAATTTTTTAATTATAATATTTAATTTTTTAGTTATTAATTACATGAATAAATATTAGTGACAATTTTTTTAAGAGATGTATAATAAATAAGATCTTTTTATAATTTTTACTAATTTTATATATTGATAAGTTTTATAATTTAATTTAGACTCATTCGGCTAACTCAACAATTTGGCGGACATTTGAAATAAATCAAAACTAGTTCCTATTAAAAGCTTCTTTTTTTTCTCTTTAACATTTTATATTAAAAGTAAAATAATAATTTATTAGATATAGTCAGAAATTGCTAGTAGGTTGTGAAAACTATGATGATGGCAGGAGGTGAGTCCGAATGCATGCCGTATGTAACAGCCAGAATCAGTCCGTGTCCGTACGTGTGAGACAAAATCTTCTCCATGGAATCCGCCGACGAGAGAGATAGAGGGATGACCCCACCAAAAGCGGCAGCGATGGGTCCCGCATATGTCGCTTCCCTCTGTCCAACACATACGCCTTCTGTTCTCCACCCTTCCTAAGAAACTGCCGGTACCCACTCCACCCAACCTTACCCCACTTCACCATCCTTTATTTTAATTTGTTGGACGGCGAAGTGTCCTTTATCTTATCTATACCCAGTCAACACGATATTTTGCCGCCTGAGCTGTGTTCACGTAGATGATCGGATCTAGAAACGTCTATTTAAAATTAGTACTAGTGTTTAGTTTTTATTTTTGAAATTTTAGCAGTACAATTTATTTATTTGAGTTATGCTACATTTTTTGTTATATTATATTAAAGAGTAATCCACCGTATTAAAGAGTTATGAGTCATATTTATTTATATAATTGATAACAAAAAATTAATTTAATACACTAATAAAATGGATAACATTTTTGACGCTTAATATTAGTTGAATAAAAATATTAATGCTAGAGTAATAAATATTGTTTAAAATGCAAAATATTATTAAATTAATTATAAAAATATAATTAATATATATTTATTAATTTTAATATTTTTATTCTACCAATATCAACAATCTTATCTATTCTCTTAAAAGAGAGAGTTACCTTGATGCCTGTACTCGTCCTTTATTGAGAGATAAATTTCAATACGTGTCGTTGCACAGTAAAATAAAATAGAAATTGATCTTACACTAATGCAGTATGTGCAAGTTAAGTTAGAATCCTGGAATTTTGTTCATATTCTGACGCAAGTGTAATCAAATTTAATTTATTCCTAATCCTAATTTTCATAAAGTTTTAATTATCAAGTTTTCAATACGCCATCATGATATTTCAAGTTTTTAATATTGATTTCATTTTGTTAATTAGCGTAATAATTATTTGAGGACAAAAATAAAATTATATTATGATATTCTTTAAGAGATGAAAGGAGTAACCTAAAAATGAAATTTGGGGAGGGGGGAGGGGGGGTTTGTTTCACAAAGTAAAAAGGAAAGATTTCATGAATTCTTAGCTAGAATGAAATAAGATACCTTATCGTAAGATCCGCGAGAAATAACAGTGAGATCAAGGTACAATTACTGAAGATAAACGATGGCATTTCGTAAATTTAATTTAATTTGATTTTTTTTATAAAAAAAAAAACAGCAGTCAGCTAATCCATATATAAATGATTACAATTAATTAAAACAACCCAGAGAAACTACAAATGATTTCCCTATAAATCAGTTGTAGAAAAAAGAAAATGGGTTAAGAAAATTAATCGACACGCGCTCTCTATACAGATTATCTGTCATTAAGCTTCCATGGGAGGAGCTAGGTTAAGATCAAGATTCAATACTTTTTTTGTACGACAACTAGTTGTGTCATTTTGTTGGTTACCATCCACAACTGATGATGAATCCGAATCACTCTGCACCCCGCCGTTCAACCCGGTAGGAACCAAACCAACCGCATACGGGTGTACCGCACCCACCATACCCGACCGCAGAAGAATCTCATAGAACATCAAGGGATCCACGTGCGAGTTGGGCATCACCACCACCGACGGCTGCTGGCGGTGAAGCTGATGATACACACCTAAAAACCCTGCCTCAGCACCACCGCCCAGGCGGCGCGTTAGATCAAGCTCTAGGGGAGCGTGAGACACCACGTCCCCGTGGCTAGAAGACTCCACGGTGCTGCTATGGCTCGGGCTATGAGCGTTAATGCCTATGGCACTAACGCACTCCGATGGCAGAGGGAAGTTGGTCTTGGCCTTCTGTCCTCGGAAGGCCCTCGCTGCGGCGTCGTAAGCACGCGCCGCCTCCTCGGCCGTGTCAAAGGTGCCCAGCCAGACGCGGCTCTTCTTACTTGGATCTCGGATTTCGGCGGCGTAACGGCCCCACGGCCTCTTTCTCACTCCTCTGAAATGTACGTCGTTAACAACGTTAGGCTTGCCGGCAACGGCCTTCGCCGCCTTAGACTTATCCTTGATGGCCATTCTTGTTTATGTATGTCTCGGATAAGATAATATAACTAGTCTATAGAGAGTATCTGATTTAACTTCTGAGGGAACGAAGAAGATGGAGTGAGAATGTGAGGATTTCATTTTATTTATAGGGAGGAGAGAGAAAAGGGAGCGGAGGAGGGTGCGGTCAAGGAGGGTTTTGACTGAGGGGCCAAAGAGGAACCGCCCAAGCCACGAGTTGCGAAAACAACAGAGGGTGGCACGCGGCAGTTTCGAAACACAAGCGCGTTTATTATGCGCTGCCGGCCTTCACCTTATTTTACACGCCTGCCTTCCATTTTACTATCATTTCTTCTTCCCCAACTTTTGTTTTTCTTTTCACGATATCTTTTCTTTATTTATTACTACAAATGACAATTTTTATAATTATATTTAAAGGCTTGTTCTATATGACTTATAATGGTTGTTTTAGATAAACGTGACGGCCTGAGACTTTAGGGGATCAGATTATGTTGATATTAATAATTTTGAGCTTTTACGTATAAGAGACAAATTTATGTTAATTACAAATATGTTAGAAAACCTTTCATTTTCTATCTCTTCATCTTCCACTTTTTCTCTCTCCATGCCTATATATAAGGCATCAAATAGATATCAATTTGAGTGTAGAATAATTCTCTCAATGAAAGTGTAAAATTCATCTATGTAGTTTGATAGATATCAAATAAATTGTGGATGACCACTTAAATACAAGAGTATATCAATATACATTTTTGTTGATATACATTTTGTTTTATCTATTATTTCACAACACGTTATCAGCACAAGCTCCTACCCAATGCTAAAAATGAAGTTCTCTCAACTCACTGTAAGTATTATTTCATTACAATTAAATTTGATATACATATAAAAATTTTGTTTAACAAAAGGCGCATGGGACAATAATGGTAATGGACAACTCAGAAGCCTTGAGAGTACAAATTACGTAAGTACACTACTTTTGTGATGTAGTAATATTAGTATAAATAAATAATCAATCCACCTCCCAATTCCCCTACTTTGAGAGTAATCAAAGAAGAGTTAAATAGTTTTCTTGGTTTCCTATAAATTTATATTTACTTATTTAATATCTTACGTAATTATATATTTATATAAATGTTGAACATTACAAAACTTGAATTTGCTACCCCTTGATATCTTGAGCAAGAATAATTTGTCATGGACTCTTGATGCTGAGATTCATCTAGAGGCAAAGAATCTTGAAGATATAATTAAGGTTGGAAATCATGCATCCCTGCAGGATCATGCAAAAATCAATGATTTTTATTCGCCATCATCTCACTTATGAAAACATGTTAGAGAAAATATTGACTATATTTCATGCCTCAAATATGCTCCTGCAGTAGCAATATCGAGAGCATAAGTTTACAAAATATTTCGTGAAGAGATAGAGGAAACTATGTTCCCTGAAGTGATATCGTGTCTTCTAGTGACTAAACAAAATAATGAGCTTTTACTAAAAATCCACTAATCTCGGCTGACCCGTTATACTTCATTCCTTGAAGTGAATGGAACCTCATTTGATAAACATAGTGAAAATTATGGTCGTGGTCATAGGTGTGGAGTGGAAGGTCATTGGTCACGTACCTATCATTTGGTAGATTTGTACCAAGTTTTCATAAAAGAAAAGAGAAAAGGAATTGAAACGAAAATTTGTTGATCATAAGGATCTTGAAGATCCCATGAATGATCATAATAATCTTGAAGATCTCATGAATTATATTAAGTTTCTAAATATAAATGACCATATCAATTATTTATTTTTCTTTCATTATATTATGGCACTATAATAAGCATTTTTATTTTGATATGTTTGATTTATGTTTCAAGTAATAAAGTTTAATTTATGTTTTACATATATGAAGACACATGGGTCCTATTGGTAATTAAAGGCTCCGGAAGAGCGATTACCATATAGAGTGATTTTTAAAATTATGCAAAGCCAATATCAATACTATATCAGGTTCATTGAACTTAATCAAAGCTCTGGAAGAGCGATTATAATGTTGCTAAAAGGCACAAAACTTTGTATTAATGATGCTTTGTATTCTACTAAGTCAAGCAGAAATTTACTCAATTTTAAGGATATACGTTATAATGTTATCATGTTGAAACTAATAACGAAGGCAGTGAAGAATTTCTTTATATTACTTCAATAGTATCGGGCCAGAAGCTCATACTAGAAAAACTATCTATTTTCTCTTCTGGGTTATATTATACTACAATGAGAACAGTTGAAACAAATGTTGCAATACACCAGAAGTGTTCAGACCCAAAGGTTTTTATGCTTTGGCATGATCGTATTAGTCATCCAGGATCAATAATGATGCGTCGAATTATTGAAAACTCTCATGGACATCCCTTAAAGAACCAGAAGATTCTTTTACCTACTGATTATCCATGTGGTGCTTGTTCTCAAGGTAAATTAATTACCAAACCATCACATTCAAAGATTGTTGTTGAGTGCCCATTTTTCTTAGAAAGAATTAAGGGTGATATATGTGGACCAATACACTCATCTTATGGTCCATTTAAGTATTTTATTGTTTTAATTGATGCATCAACCAAATGGTCACATATATGTTTACTTTCTACTAGAAATGTGGCATTTGCTAGGCTCCTTGCTCAAATAATTAGGTTGAGAGCGCAATTTCCTGATTATCCAATTAGGAAAATTCGTTTATATAATGCTGGTGAATTCACATCTCAAGCTTTTGATGACTATTGCATGTCTATTGGAATTGATGTTGAACATCCTGTTGCACATACACATACTCAAAATGGCTTAGCTTAATCACTTATCAAGAGACTTCAAATTATTGCTCAACCTTTGCTTATGAAATCAAAATTACCAGTTTCTGCTTGGGGTCATGCTATTTTACATGATGCATCATTAGTTCGCATTAGACCAACTGTTTATCATAGATTTTCACCATTGCAACTTGTACTTGGCCAACAACTAAATATTTTTCACCTGCGCACATTTGGTTGTGCTGTATATGTACCTATTACACCCCCACAACGCACTAAAATGGGTCCTCAATGTAGACTTAAAATTTATACGAGTTTTAATTCTCCATCTATCATTAGATATCTTGAACCTCTAACTGGTGATGTTTTTAAAGCACGTTTTGAGGATTGTCATTTTAATGAAACAATCTTCCCATCATTAGGGGGAGAAAAGTCGTTGCTTGAAGCACGATGTTTGCCTGAAGCAAGACGAGAGATTACATATAATACTTCGACGTTATCTCATCTTGATCCTCGTACAAATCAATATGAACTGAAAGTTCAAAGGATTATTCATTTGTAAGGAATTGCAAATCAATTACCTGATGTATTCACCGATAATAAGAAATAATGAAATCTCACATTCTAGCTGCTAATGCTCTAGCACGGATTGAAGTCCCTGTTAGACAATTAATTAATACAGCAACAAATGAATCAAAACCACACCTGAAGCGTGGAAGACCGATCGGTGTTAAAAGATAAAATTTTCCGAAAGAGACAAAAAAATACAAGATAAATAAGTTGCAGCCTATAAAGAGGCTATACCCATAAAACAGGCCACCTAAATAACCGATTTATCCAAAACTTATGAGCAAAAATCTCCTAAAAATAAAACTCTTAAAGAGTTATCCCCTGAAGAGGATCAGGTACCTAAAAATAACGAGATCTCGATACATTATGTATATACAGGAGAAGTATTGGATAGAAATAAAATTGTTGTCGACAACATATTTTTATATAATGCTCTTGACATTACCAGAAGTAATGATAATGAACCACAAACTGTTGATGAATGTCAACGTAGAAATGATTGGCCAATGTGGAAAGAGGCGATTCAAGCAAAATTAAATTCACTAAACAAACGTGAAGTTTTTGGACCTGTAGTCCGAACTCCTGAAGGTGTAATGCCTGTTGGATACAAATGGGTATTTGTACGTAAATGAAATGAGAAAAATGAAATTATAAGGTACAAAGCGCGACTTGTAGCACAAGGTTTCTCACAGAGACCTGGTATTGATTATGAAGAAACATATGCTCCTGTAATGGGCATAATTACATTTAGATTTTTAATTAGCTTGATAGCAAAAGAAAATTTAGATATGCGATTAATGGATGTTGTTACAGCATATCTGTATGGATTATTAGATAATGATATCTACATAAAAATTCCTGAAGGATATAAAATGCCTGAAACATATAATTCTACATCTCGAAGTATGTATTATGTCAAGCTACAAAGATCCTTATATGGGTTAAAGTAATCCGGACGCATGTGGTATAATCGCCTCAGTGAATATCTTTTGAAAGAAGGATTTGAGAATAATCCAATTTGTCCATGTATTTTTATCAAAAAAAAAATCAGAATTCGGATTTGCTATTGTTGCAGTATATGTTGATGATTTAAATCTTGTAGGGACTCTAGAAGAGTTAATAAAAATAGCAAATTGTTTAAAGAATGAATTTGAGATGAAAGATCTTGGTAAGACAAAATTTTGTCTTGACCTATAAATTGAATATCTTCTAAATGGAATTTTTATTCATCAATCAACATATACAGAAAAAGTCATGAAGCACTTTTACATGGATAAAACTCATCCTTTGAGCACTCCAATGATAGGTCGGTCACTTGATATCAAGAGAGATTCGTTTCGACCACAAGAAAATGATGGAAAAACTCCTGGTCCTAAAGTACCATATCTTAGTACAATTGGTGCTTTGATGTATTTTGCAAATTTCACACGACCTGATATAGCATTTGTAGTTAACTTACTAGCAAGGTACAATTCTGCACCAACTCGAAGACATTGGAATGGAATTAAGCATATTTTGCGATATCTTCGTGGGACTACTGATTTGGGATTATTTTATCCAAATGGATCAAAACCACAGTTAGTTGGATATGCTGATGCATGTTATTTTTTCGATCCACACAAAGGCAGATCACAAACAAGATATTTATTTACTTATGAAAATACTGTCATTTCATGGAGATCTGTTAAGAAAACAATTTCTGCTACTTCCTCAAATCATGCATAGATTATCGCAATTTATGAAGTGAGTCGTGAATGTGTTTGGTTGAGATCGGCAATTCAACACATTCGTGAGAACTATGGATTATCATCAATCATAAATAGTCCAACGATATTATACGAAGATAATGCTGCTTGTATCACTCAAATTAGGGGAGGCTATATCAAGGGTGATAGAACCAAGTATATTGCACCAAAATTCTTTTATACATATGAGCTCTAGAAGAGTGACGATATTGATGTCAAGCAGATACGATCATGTGATAATTTGGCTGATATATTCACTAAGCCATTACCAACTACGACTTTTAAGAAGATGATGCACAACATTGACATGCGTCGAATTAAGAATATTTTTACCATGAACAGTGGTACTCATGAGGGGGAGTAAATTTTCTGAAGGATATGTGCTGATTGTACTCTTTTTCCTTCGCTGAGGTTTTTTCCCACTGGGTTTTCCTTTGCAAGGTTTTAATGAGGCAATCCTAAGGCACTAGAAGTTATACAAGAATATTGTACTCTTTTCCTTAGCCAATTTTTTTTCCCACAAGGTTTTTATTTGCTAAGGTTTTTAACGAGGCATATTCTTAGAAAGTGGTCATCCAAGGGGGAGTGTTAGAAAACCTTTCATTTTCTATCTCTTCATCTTCCACTTTCTCTCTCTCCATGCCTATATATAAGGCATCAAATAGATATCAATTTGAGTGTAGAATAATTCTCTCAATGAAAGTGTAAAATTCATCTATGTAGTTTGATAGATATCAAATAAATTGTGGATGACCACTTAAATACAAGAGTATATCAATATACATTTTTGTTGATATACATTTTATTTTATCTATTATTTCACAACAAAATAGAGATATATGTGGATAGATAAGATATACGAGGAAAAAGAATATTTTATGTAAATTATAATTTAATTTTAACATAAATTTGTTAGATATATAAATTATTTTTTCTCTCTCTCATCATTCTTTAAAAAAAAACTAATAAACTATACTCTCAATTTTCTAGGTTAACAAATGTAAATCTACAATATTATGAAAACGATACTCTATTTTTTTAGGAAGAATCTTTTTAATTATTATTTTTTTCTTCTAAAATTAGAAATACAATTTGATTTTTGAAGTCAAATGACGACATATTAAATTTCAAATTGATGTAATTTTAGTTGATATAATCTATATCTATATACATACAAACGGAACGGATCAAGAGCATACTCCCTTATCTGACATACTAAACATACTCCCTTTAGCGATGGACCGAAGCTATAGCGACAGACCAAACCGTCGCCCGGTCCGTTACTAAAAGGGATATGCTTGGTATGTCAAAAAGAGTGTATGTTCTTGATCCTTTCCCTACATACATAATAAGGCAAAAACATAATTTTTTGTCTTTAATTTTTGGTATACGTCTAAAATTTAACTATTACTGAAACACTTTTTAAAAGCTCTCTAATTTTAGGTTTTGACTTTAAATACTATTAAAACACTTCTTTAAAGTCTACCTAATTTTATTTTATTTATTTTAAAGCAATCTAAATAACTATTAAAAAAACCCAAACTTAATACGACTCTTTTTCTTCTTATAAATGACATTTGGTTTGATTCTTGTAATGATATCATAATATCATGAAAGTTAATAATAAATTAAGTTATATGCAATTAATAAGTTAAGTTATGAAATTATTAACTACATTAAAAGTAATTAATATATAGTTAGTGTTGTAGAACAAAAAAAATATTTTAAGGTCCTATAAACTTTAACGTTAAATTTATTATTCTATTATAATTTTATTCTATAAAATAGTCCTTTAATTACTAGCATACAATAAATTTTAGTTTAAAAACATACTTAAGATTTTACTTTACTCAATAACTAAATAGTATAAATATAGAAAAAAATATTATTATTAATTTAAAAAATATATTATATATTAGTTTAAAATATGTAAATGATTAAACTTTAGTTACCAATTTTATTTCATATAAAAGACATTTAGTTAACTAATATTAAAAAAAAATTATGGCTTATAGTAGTTACACTAAAATTTTTGTAATTTTTAAAACTAAAAGTTATAATAGCAACTTATTATTGTATAACAATTTTATTCTTAAATGACTATATATTAATAGTGTAGAAAAATATTGAGAAAATAGTAATTATTAAAAAATGTAATATATATTACAAAATATATTAGTTATTAAACTTCATTTACCAAATTTATTTCATATATGAAATCTTTAGTTAATTAATTTTAAAAAAAAATCCTCACTTATGTCATTAAAATTTAGTATCCTTTAAAAACTAAAAAACTATGATAGTAACTTATTATTATACAACAATTTTACTAATTTCATATAGAATTTCATAAACACTAAATTTAGGCTTCTTACACATTGTAGAATTCTAAAAAACTATATATTAATTCGAAAGATTAAAACTAAAAACAAAATATCAAATTCAAACTTATATAAAAACTAAATATTAAATTGAAAATAACAAGAAAAAAACACACTATTAACACTCAATTGTGAGTCCTTAATAATTGTGTGTTTTAGCAATGTTTGTAATCATTGTAAAAGTAATATTAAGTTAATTTGAAAATTTAAAAAATATTTTATAATCATTATATATTAAATAAATAAAAATAAAAAATAATTTTATTTATATGAAAAAAAATCGTGCTTTGTACGGGACACTTAGCTAGTAATTATAATGATATAGTATATAATAAAAGATTATTAATCATAAAATTTATATTATTTTAAATTTGTATGAGTCATGCTAATTTTAAAATTTAATACGCGGAGTACTTTCCAAGAGATGGGCTAACAAATTAACATAGATACAATCTTCAAGACGGAGACAACTATCGGTGTATTGTATTACCATGTTCCAACTTAGTCTCGGTTCCTGACTAACTGCTAACTAGTAGTAGTAATACATATATCACATAAATTTGAAAGCCGCCGGTTTAGCGCGCACACGGCACACACACATATAGACCGAGTGTCAGAAGGCAGATGAGCTAACCGTACCCCTCGTCTTGTAAGGTCAAGAGTTTTGCCATTCCTCTTTGCTCTCTGGCAACTCGAACTCTAAGGCAAGGAACTTTAAATAAAAATAGGCTCTTTTCTCTTTGATTGAGACTAAATCGTCTCTTCTTTCAAAAGAGTTCCCACCTACCGCTCTTACTACTAACAAGAGACTAGCAGCGGCAAGAGAGCAATTCTCTTCCCTTCTTTCTTCACTCATAGTTCTAACTTTCTTCCTAAGATAAGTAAGATCGGTGCCTTTGCTCTGGGAAGACCCCTAAATCAGAAAACTGGGTATGATAACGCCTCCCTTTTAGTCTATAGTAGCCCTTCTTCCTCCAACCCTGAGTTCCAGTGAGACCAGCCGAGCCAAGTGATCGGAGAACTGCTGTGTGTGTGTGTATATATATATATATATATATATATATATTAGCATAGGCATGAATATGTAGGTTGATCCATACTGCTATTTTGGGAATGTGTGAGCGTCCCGTGGCTCTCATAGTCAATTCCAAAAGAAGCCACCTCTGCGAACTTGATCATCACATACTCATCATCAGCAGCATATAATATCGAACATGAAATACAACATAGAGGGAGGTTATTGGGCCATGCAGGAGGTAGCTTTGTCTAATTAACCATCCAATAAAAATATCATTGTTTTGCAACAATTGATGTCGTAAACAATTCTTTTCATCTTCCGAAATGCTTTTTGGACGGGATAAGTTTTCATCTTCCTGTTAGGGAATGGATCATTTTTGGTAAGTAGGAGAGAGAGAGAGAAGACGCAGATTCTAATTTTGGTAAGTAGGAGAAAGACACAAATTCAAACGTGTCACGATTTAAGATTCATTTTAATTTGGAACATACAAGTCTGAAATGCTTTCCTTAAGAAATGACAAATTATAACTTAACTTGTTTGTGCAAGTAAATCAGTGTCAAATATAGAGCTAGCAATCTCTCATTTTCATGTTAGTTATGTACAATTAATATTAGACTCTATATTTTCATGTAATATAGAGCCTAATATTAATCTCTCATTTTTATCTCTAGGTCCTTGAGATAACAAATCTTTTTTTAAGACCCCATTTTGGGATATTAGTTATGTACAAACGAATTTCTTATAATTAGGTGAGATAGTGAGTTAATTACAATTAGAAATTATAATAATCTTAAATAATAATAAAAGTTCTTAAAAAGATATGAACTCATGTTATATTTAAAGGATAATGCTAAGGGTTTCAAATTTTTTTAATCTAAATTACATTAATTAATAACATCTCTTATGATTAATATACCATAAAATATCATTAAAAAAATTTCAATATTACATCATTTAACACTCATCAAAAAATTTAAAAAGAACAACAAAACAAAACTGTGACAATTTAATGGCCAGCCAAACGTCTGTTACACCCCACCCAGACACAAAATCCCCAAAGGTCAAAGAGCATGTAGCCTTCCGTTTTGTTTTCTTACCGTTGAACGTCACAGACCCACTATCCCCGCCGTTATAAAATTCAAAAGGAACAACAGAACGAAACTCTCAACGGCTAAAATTGCATAAACCCAACAATTCAAAGAACCAAAAACCCTCTCCCATTCTTCCCCCCCTCTCACTCAAAGTAACCCTAAACAAAACAGTTCATCCATGGAATCAGTTACACCTCCTCCCTATCATCGATCCGATCCCAAAAGCAGAACCAAATCAGCGCCTCGCCTTTCTCGAATCAACCAATTCTCTGGTGAAGACTCGCCTAATCTTTCTCTTGAATTAGTAGTCCCTTCGATTCCATCACCTTCAAATACCCTCTCTCCAAGGCCTCATAAAATTCGCGAACTTCTACTCCTTTCTCTTTCCCCTCATCCAAAATCCAAAACCCGCCTCGCCGAAAGGCTCGAATTGGCCGATCAAGATCCTACGGAGCCCAACGGGTCCCGAAGGCGATACAAGACGAGGAATTCTGCTCTCGCTTCGCCAAAGAATAATCCAAGGTCACGGAGACGATTTGAACAAGAGATTCGTGAAGAGAGAGATTTAGGCCTCTTGGAAGAAATGGGTAAGCCTAGAAAAAGGCGAAATAGTGGTCGGTCTAAGAAGGAGAAACTCAATTCGGTAACTTCAATTCCGTCTCCAAGTATGTCTCAGTTTCATTCAATTGTTTTACCCTTTTTTTTTTTGAAGTGTTCTTTATTGATATGTTATGATGATTGTTATTTGTGGACTTAGAAGCAAATGAGGGTGCTGGGTGTAATCTAGATCGTATTGGGCAGCTGATGACTGATCTGATTATGTGGAATGATGTCGCAAAATCAAGCCTTTGGTTTGGTTTTGGATCACTTTGTTTCTTATCTTCTTGTTTTGCAAGTAGAGTAAGCTTTAGGTAAAGTTGAATATTAATCTCTCTCTCCAGTTCTTCTGATTTAGTTTTAGTGTAACTTATGAGGTATCTGAAAACCTATCCAAATAATATTTACAGCACTTTCTCGATGATATCTCAATTGGGCCTTCTGGTTTTAGGAGTTGCATTCTTCTCAAATTCAGTCGGTCAAAGGTAGAACCCTTCTTTTTATGATATCTTCCTTAATTTCAAACAGTAGTGTCTGTGTGATAATTGGCTAAGATATGGCTGATTTACAGGGATATAACCAAAAAGCGTGACATTAAACCTAAGGAAGATGACATTCTGAAAGCAGCTAGGGTAATACTTCCAGCTGCAAATCTTGCAATTTGTAAAATGGGGGAACTATTTTCAGGGGATCCATCCACAACCCTCAAAGTATGTTGCAGGTTCTTACGTTTTACTTTTACTACGATGCAATGTGAAGAATTGATGGAATTGACTGCTCAAACTGACATTTTATAATGGTTATTAGGTAGCACCATTTTTACTTCTAGGAGCAGGGTATGGACATCTAATAAACCTTTGGAACCTTTGTGCACTTGGTAAGAAAACTCTTTAACTGTTTTATTTTCACCGACCATTTGTTTAAAAATTTGTCATTGCTTTGCTTTTAATGTTAAAAGATAGTAACTGATAATCATTTATATGACCTGTCAGGGTTTTTCCTAAGCTTTACCTGTCCTAAACTATATTGCTCTTACTCTATTCAGATAAATGGAAAAGGTATGTACAAAAGCCTCTCCCCGTGTGTTTAAGTAGCTGTGCTTTTGTAACATCTGCATTTGCCCTGTATACCTTACTTGTGCCTTTGATGAAACAGTCAAGTTCTTGAGATGTCGGGTGTTGGAAGCATGGAAAGCTTGCTCTCACAAGAAGATTGTTGCAGCATCAGCAGCCACAGCCTTCTGGAATATGACTTCCATAAAAACACGCATTTTCGCAGGTAATAATTACTGCAGCAGTGGACAAAGATTATATTTCAAAGAAAAGAATTGAATTGATACTCTCACACATTTTCTAGACTTGGAAAATAACTTGACAAAAATCAAAATGCAGATATTCTAATAGAATACAAAGCTATACTGCTCCATGAAATTGCCAATTTATTGGTGGTTGGACATGATTTTGAGTGAAAATTAAAAATGATTGTGCACATACAAGAATTAGAACCTTTGACTAATTTAAACAAAAAAAAAAGCTTAAAATTTAAATTAGGGACAGATTTATATACTCGAGCTCTTCTAGGCGGACATAAAAATTAGACATGAGTGTATTTGAATTTTACCTATTTATATTTTTACCTACCATTGGGGATCAAAATACAAATAAATGAAATTTAAATACATTAATGTTATATTTTCATATCCACATAGAGTTTTTGTTATATACTCTAACTATATTCTTGTTTCTCAATACCGTGTAGCATTTATATCTCTGGTTATAATTCGATGCCATAGACAGTATTCAGAATCAAAAGAGGAAGAAAAGGAAACAGAACAAGAGCAGCAACAGCAACAGGCATTGGTTTTGGTAGAAAGTGGATCACAGAAGTAAACCTAACATCTCTTCAGACACAGCGCCATTCCATTTCTATGTTCAGTATATGACTTGTATAAACAGTAAAAGCTCTGTATATTTTTTGCAATCAATAACATTTAAAATAAATATATTTGCCACGTGCAGTGTTGACACAAATTCTTCACATTTACTAACTGCTTTTTCAAGTTTTTATAAGTATAATACCAAAATTTTGAAGGTAATGGAGTGAAAATAAGTTTACATGTCAAATTTCCCTTGATAGTTCAATGGTTTGCAATATTTTAATATTTCTTATTTTCAATGGTTTGCAATATTTTAATATTTCCCTTGATAGTTCAATGGTTTGCAATATTTTAATATTTCTTATTTTCGTTTATGCCATAGTAATTTATTATTAGTTTTGAAATTGTTGTTCAACATAATTGTCATGTAAAAATAGAGAAAACAGTGACATATAGAGTAAATAATGTTTTTTTTTTCTCAAAAAAATACTTGTATACTTGGATGTTAAAGTTGAAGGACCATTCATCTAGTTAGATTATTAGATTATTTTTGCAATTATTATATTATTATTTATGCGTAAATATTATCTAAATTTCTAACATGCAATTATTTTGATTATAATGGTTGGCTAAATAGTACAAAACCTCTAACATTATCCAAAGGTTAGACAGGAATTTATTAACACAACAATTAATATTATAAACTATTTAAACAATATTATAAATAAATTATAAAAAGTATTATTTTGAGGATTAAAAACATTTATATTATGATTTAAATTTTAAAAATTGAAAAAGAAATAGACTTGAAATGAAATGGGAGTCTTTTTTGTAGAGAGGAGTCCCCAGCAATCCTAGAAATTAAGGAAATTAAAAAGAAAACCAATATAATCTCCACAGGGAGTGAATATAAAGATAAACACAGCCCAAACCAAATAACAAACACAAAATACGAACTGTAAAACCCTACAATATTTGGAATTTTGTGTTTACTAATTAAGCGATGGCAACACCGGCTGCGGCGGCGAAGACGGCAACAGCGGGGGTAGAGAAGAGGAAGCCGGTGTTCACGAAGGTGGATAACCTGAAGCCCGGAACCAATGGACACACCCTGACGGTGAAGGTGGTGAGCTCAAAGCCCGTAGTTCAGAAGAACCGTCGACCAGTACCGTTGTCTAAGAACCTCCGCCGGAATCGCATTGCCGAGTGTATCGCAGGCGATGGAGACCGGTACCATCGTCTTCACTGCTCGTGATGAGCAAGGTATATTTCCAGTGTTACAAATGTATATGTGTATGTATATAGGCTAATTTATTTATGTGTGTGACCTTTGTAAAGGTTAAAAAGAAAATGTGTTAATGGTCAATTGGTCAGTTAGTTTAATTTCTGAATGACAAACTTTAAGGTGGTTGTGGGAGGAAAAGGGCCAAAATTTGTTATCCTATACAAAGTATTTTTTCTTTTAAAGCTTAATAACAGCTATTATTAAAAATCCTGGCTTTGATTGTGGAACGTAAAATCTTACGTGATTTTCCAAATTTTCCTTCCAAACTACATTCATTTGTAACTTTGGGATTTCACTCACACCACTCTGCAAAAGGACCCTAGCTTAATATTTGGATGTCAACCGTTTCAATACCCCTAAAGCTAAGGATAGACCCTTTAGACAAATAAACTGTTTCAATTTTTGTTCCCTCTGGTGCTACGAGTAGACCCATTAGACAAAGATACTATTTTTACCTCTGTTTCTTGAAGCTCGTCAAAATATTCCTAATTGGAGTAGATAGATATAACCGCTTTGCCAACTTTCTTTGAACCTTCCCATTCAATCGTATTGTCAGCCTTGATTGAATTAAGAGGTGTTTTACTCTTTTGTTGCCAAAGGATACGTTTTCTCTTACCATCGCATGAATCACCCATGCACTATGATTCCCTACTTCTTGCCATAAATCATTCTTTCATCATCCAAAATTTCGTACAACAGTTACCAACCAGTTTGTTAGTGTTTTGAGCCCTTTCAAATTTCTGCAAGAGTGTGATCTAATTGTGTGCAAGGATCACACACTTATAGGATGAACATGAAGAACGAAACACAAAACAAGCAATTTTGGATGATGAGATCAAAGGCATCCAGAAATAGAATCGACTTACTATACTTAAAATAAATGGTTAATATATGCCTTTGTTTTTGTCACCCAAACTCAATTTTGATCATGTGCTCTCTATCTGCATCTTGTGTATCAATAAGGACCCCAATGACTCATTTTATCGAACCTAAGGTGAAAATCCCAAATCCATGACGGAGTATGATAACTAAAACCTTAATGAATTTAGGAAATCCAAATACTTGATGGAAAAGGATTGGAGTCACATTACAACACTTTGATTGTTTGACAATTGCCTGATTCTATTAATAATCTAAACTAGCGAGAACATTATTACCCTCGAAAATGCCATGCATATGAGTTCTCAAGGTTGATGGCTTCTTTTGCTGAGTAGTTAATGTGCCTTAATGTTTGTTATTTGATACTTGATGATAGATTCTTCTTCTTAAATTCTTTCTGATGCATGCCACGACAGTAAAAAATAGCAGTACATACTAAAGCTCTCCATCTTTCTAGGCAGTTTGAAGCATTTTTGTGAATGCCCTGCTTCTGCTTATAGTAGAAAATTTTGAATTTGGTGCCTCAAATATTGTTTTAAATCTTTTTGGTCGTTGCTGGCTGTTGTTATGTGCAGTTGATTCGTTGAAGCCAGGAATGTTTGCGTAACGCAAAAATTGACATGTTTATGGGATCTATGAGGCTAGCAGTTGACAAATGGGGAGGTGTTGAGGTTACAGAAGCAGCTAAATTTGTGGTCAAAGAGGATAACAATATTTCTGTAGTGGAGTATGAATTGGTGAATGTTGTGGATGGTTGAGGGGGAGGTTTAATTTGCGTTTTACATTTCGATTGATTTGAGGAATAGGAATAGGTAAATCAATTCATTTATACATCCATACCTGTTAACGCTTGATTTTGTCCGCGCGTCCAATCCACTCTCCGCGCGTGTACCTGCACAAAAGTCCCAACGGCTTGGGCCGTGTGGAGACTCCTCGGGTGTAAGAGTAAGTAACAAGCTCAAGGTACGCTAACAATGGAGGTTAAATATTTAGTAGGGTAAAAGTGTTGTACCTGGCCTTCATAGTTACTTGGGTATTTATAAGATTCACTTGGCTACTTTCTACTCCCACTAGGAGTGTACTGCCCAGAATCCTTATCAGACCCGGATGCAACTACCTTGATCCGATAGGAGTACTGTCCAGTAAGGAACTCCAAGGGCTTAAAATACTGGCCCAAGCCTTTTCGGATTAGAGAGTCCTCATACCATCTGCTAGGCGTGATTGGCCTTTGGGCCGAGCCCAACAAAAGGAGCCCAATCCAGCCTGCTAGGATTTATATCCGAACATTGCCCCCTACTCCCTTAGTATATGATATGTACTGGGGGTGAGTTAGAGGATTTGATCAGCCGGAAATTTATAACATGGAGAGAGGATAGATGCTCTCGGGAGCCCGAAGGCGTCAGACCGAGGATACCTCTCCTCCAAGCGTCTTCAAGTATTAACTCGAAGACAGGGACTTTCGAGGGCGTCAGACCAATGGTGGTGTTCCTCGGGTGCTCGAAGGCACAAGAACCGAGGGAAGGTGCCACTTGGGATCCCTAGAAATATTGTCCCGAGAATAAACAATCTGGTCATAACATTGGGCTTCTCTGATGGGTTGACCCCGCTCATAAGTATGTGTTTGGGCCCAGTCTTTTCGTTTCGAAGCCCAATAGTAATATCCCAGCACAGGTAGCCCAACGGTTGTTTCTTAAATTTCAAAACGCTAAGTCGGATACAGCTGTAAGTCATTATAGCCTCATTAGTAAGAATTCTCCCGCCTCTGGCCTCGTCCGTTAGATAAGATCAATTTCAGCCGTCGGATATTTACTTTTATAGAGAAAGTTTAACCTCGCCGTCATTTCTCACCAGTTCATCCGTCTACACAGAGAGAGAACTTTCCTTCGAGAGATTTCATCTTCTTGATATTCTGCTTTAGGAACGATCGTTCATCCTCTTCCCCGAATATCTCAAGTAAGTTATTCATCCTTCTTATTTTTCTCGATGGCTGGGGGTAATAGGGATCAAGCTTCATCTTCCCATGTTGAAGATGAGGTTAAAATCGCTCAAGCCGGAATTCCTGAAGGTCAGCCATGGAAACCGGTAATCATAGAGCGCATGAGAGATGTAGATGAGTACAATAGGGCTAAGTATTTCTCTTCAGAGTATAGAGTAGCCAACATTCCTTCTTCTATCAAAAATCCTTTTTTCGATCTGCTGATGACGGAATTCTGCATTCCTGAATCATATGAGATTAGGAGACCCGAGGGCGAGGAAAAGGTATACTGGCAACCCGAAGGGGGGTGGATCCCGATCCATCGCCAGTTGCTTCTCTTCGGGGTACGTTTTCCACTCCGTCCTTTCGTTGTAGAGGTCCTTCATACAGTAGGGCTTAGTTTAAATCAATTATCCCCAAATTCTTTCATTCATTTAAATAGTTTCATAGCTTTCTGCTCATCCGAGGGCGTAGCCCCGAGCATCGACTTCTTCTTCCAATTCTTTTCCCTATCCGCTTGTAAGGAGAAGGGTTTTTATCAAATAATTAAGAATCCGGGGAGAGATACCCTTATGGATACCCCGTCCAGCAATAAAGGATGGCATGGGGACTTGTTTCTCATCAAGGGGCCGGACACTGAGTTGGTAGGACCTTGGTCTAACCCGAACAAAGACCAATTAAACCCGAATCGGATTACCCGAAGACGGTTGGAGGAGTTCGGGGTTTTGTATTCCAAGCGACCATCGGTGAAGTGGAACCGGCTCCTTTTGAATGATCAAGACTGGTTACATGATCACGGCTGTAAGTCCATTTAAATTTCCCGAATGCACATTGTTATCGAGTTTGATATACTGATCCTCCCTTATCTTTTGTGCAGTGGCTGATTCTGGAAGGACCGCCGATAACGAGGCCATTCTCGAAGCGGCTGGAGTGCCAAGGACCAAACTTTCAGGAGCGGAAAAACTGAAGCTAGCCAGACAAAAGAAAACTTCAGAGAGCAAGATTTCTACTCTTCCCGAAGGGGCTACCGAGGGAGCCTCGAAACCGAGCCTGACCGGGGAGCAGGTGGGAGCCGCCGAACCCAAACCCAAGAAAAGGAGGTTGGTGCGCCGCTCCGAAGTTGAGGTGAGAGAGGAACCCGCCCGAGTGATTCCGATCGAGCCCTCTTCCACTACCGGGGGATCAGCCAGTGGTGCCCCGAAGGAGCTGGTTGCCACGGCTTCTTTCAACGCCGGGTCTCCTCACCCCGAAGAAGGGGTTCTGGTGAGGAAGAAGAAGAAGCAGATAGAATCCACTCCCCCCCTGCCGCTGAACAACTAGGGATGGAAGGAGTAGGAACTTCTGTCGGGGCCTTGGATTCTGCCCCGATCATGCTTGACGCAGCAGAGGCTAGTCAGGGGGGTCTGAAGGCCTTGATGGAAAGGTTGTTCGCTCATCACACCAAGGTACATGAGTGTCTTTAAGTATTACCCCCAATTGCTTTATCTGTCATATCCTAACTCCCGAATCGTTACTATACAGGGGAACGATCTTCTGCTTGAAGTTTCTGACCAAGTTAAGAGCTTGGAGCATGAACTGAAGAAGTCCACCGAGGAGTGTGATGCGGTGAAAGATAAACACCAGAAGGTCCAAGACCAACTCCACCACCAATATGCTAGCTTTGCTTTCATGCCATGAAAGCTGATTATGAAATTATGCGGTCGGGGAAGGTGAAGACTGATCAGGAGCTCGCCGATCTAAGGAATCAGGCAGAATATGCCGAGACCCGGGCCGAGAGGGCTTCCAAACAAGCTGAGGCTGCTACGAAGCGAGTCGATGCTGCCGAGGGGAAGATCAGGGATCTCGAAGCTCTTCTCCAGAAGCAAACGGAACAACTCAGCCAGTCGGATGAGGCGATCCGCTTACAAACCGACCAGATGCGTAATCTGAAGGACAATGTCCAGATGATCGTAGAAGGTTGGGCCTCGAAGGAAGAGGACTGGCTGAGGGGTCCCATTGCCCCCGCGTCGCCAGTGTTCTGGCACCTAGTCTTCGACAGAAAGTGATTGAGAACTACAAGGCCTCAGATCAGTTTCAAGAAGACGTCCAAGATGCTGTGGTGAATGAGTTTAATGACGGCTTTGAGTATGCCCGAGAACTTGTGCGGGAGAAAGGCCAAGATCCCGATGCTCTAGGAATCATCTTCCCCGAGGATTAACCTTGTAAATTTTTTCTATGTAAAAGCTCTTTAATATTCAATGAAAATTATCTTCGTTCTTGATGAGATGTGTGAATGTTGTATCTTATCTTTCCTCCTGAGTACTTCTTATTATCAATGTTTACATCTGTTCTATACCCCTTCTCCACGGTAACGTTATTAGGGAATTTACTAATAAGGTTAACCGTATATTAAAGTGTATGTAAAAACAGCAAACAAAGATAAAATGAAAGGATTCTCATTTAATTTCGCAAAAGATAAGTATTTCCGATCCATAAGTTGACCTCAAAAATAAACTAAGTACATTGAACATAAAGTCACTGATAATATTTTCGGAGCCGAGCAGCGTGCCAAGTGTTCGGGACGTCCGTGCCATCCGAATGTTGCAATTTATAGGTCCCTGAACCCAATACTTCAACAATTTTATAAGGCCCTTCCCATGTAGGCATTAACTTTCCCGTTTCCCGAGGTGTAGACGCATCGGCCTGCCGAAGAACCAAGTCACCTACCTTGAACATCCTTACCTTAACATTTTTGTTGAAATGCCGAGCTGTTCGTTGCTGATAGGTAGTTAATCTGAGAACCACGGTATCGCGTTCTTCCTCCAATAGGTCTAGGTTTTCCCGAAGCCCCTCGCTATTGAGAATTTCGTCGAAGTTTTGGACTCGGGAGGAAGGTATCCCAATCTCAATAGGTATCAAGGCTTCGGTCCCATAAGAAAGCTTGAAGGGTGTTTCTCCGGTTGTGGTTCGAGGAGTTGTTCGGTAGGCCCATAGGACATGCAGAAGCTCTTCGGGCCAGGCTCCTTTAGCCTCTTCGAGTCTTCGTTTAATACCGTTCAACAAGAGCCTGTTTGTCACCTCAACCTGTCCATTTGCTTGAGGATGGGCCACAGAAGTTCGTCGGTGTTGAATATTCAGCTCTGTCAAAAAACCTTCGAACTCTTTCCCCACGAACTGAAGACCATTATCAGAGACTAGGACTTTAGGGATTCCGAACCGATAGACCACCTGTTCTTTAAAGAATTGAAGACATGTCTTTTCCGTGATCTTTGCTAGTGGTTTGGCTTCGACCCATTTGGTGAAGTAATCTATTGCCACAATAACAAATTTTACCTGACCTTTACCCTGAGGGAGCGGACCGAGAAGATCTATTCCCCAAACTGCGAAAGGGATGGGAGATAATATAGGTGTAAGCTCTTCGGGAGGTTGGTGTGGTACCGAGGCGAACAATTGGCATTTATGGCATTTTTTGATGAAGTCTTTGGCGTCTTGAAGCATGGTCGGCCAAAAATATCCTTGTCGCAAAATTTTATGTGCCAATGTCTTCGCCCCCACATGATCTCCGCATATCCCTTCATGGACTTCCCGAATCGCATAATCAGATTCTCTGGGACCAAGACACCGAAGTAAGGGCGACGAATAGGATTTCCTGTACAGTGTATCTTCAATAAGACAGTACTTTGTGGCTTTGAATTTAATCCGTCGGGCCTGTGTTCGGTCATCGGGCAGCTCATCAGTTTTCAAAAATTTGACTATAGGGGTCATCCAGGAGTCCTCGAATTCGATATCCATTATTGTCTGAACCATTGTGCTCGGTTCCTGGAGAGTTTCAAGGTAGACAGATCCTTCTAATTCCCCCTGGTCAGTTGTAGCAAGCTTCGAGAGAGCGTCAGCCATTGCGTTATCCGCTCTAACCACCCCAATAATTTGATACTTGGGGAAGTGTCCGAGGAGCGTCTGCACCAGCTGTAAGTAGGCCTGAAGATGTGGTTCCCTAGCTTCGTACTCCCCCAAGACTTGTTTTACCACGAGTTGGGAGTCACTATGTATTATCAGGTTTTTCACCTCCAGGCTTCGGGCCAACCTTAGACCTGCTATAAGTGCTTCATACTCAGCAATATTGTTGGTGGTCGTGAACCCGAACCGAATAGATTGCTGGACCCTGAACCCCTCGGGAGAGGTAAGAATCACCCCTGCTCCGCTGCGAGATCCAATGCTAGATCCATCCACAAATAATGTCCATGCCGAGTCTGTCGCTGGATCGGGTAGTTCAGCTGGATCTTCTTCCTTTTCCTCAGGGAAGGAACACTTGACAATAAAATCGGCCAGGGCCTGAGCCTTAATTGCTGTCCGAGGGCGAAAGTCAATATTGAATTGGCTGAGCTCTACGGCCCATGCTGCTAGTCTCCCTGAGGATTCGGGTCGGTACAAAACTTTTCGAAGGGGTTGATCGGTAAACACTGTGATGGTCCTCCCTTGAAAGTAGTGCCGTAGCTTTCGACTAGAAATAATCAACGCGTAAGCCAACTTCTCTAAGTTAAAATACCTAGTTTCGGCATCTCGAAGGGCATGGCTTACGTAGTAGACTGGCTTCTGACCCTGTGTATCCTCCCTTATCAAAGCCGACCCGACCGCAAACTGTGTTGCAGATAAATATAGCTGTAGATCTTCGTCGGGAAGAGCTTTACTGAGGATCGGAGGAGAAGAAATATAATACTTGATCTGTTCAAAGGCAAGCTGGCACTCTTCCGTCCAAACGAACGTCTTTTGGTTTTGAGCCCCTTTCAGAGTATTGAAGAATGGAAGACACTTCTCTGCTGATCGGGCCACAAACCTCCGAAGGGCGGCGAGTCTTCCTGTTAATCTTTGAACATCTTTAAAATTCCTCGGGGACTGCATCTCGAGGATAGCCGATATCTTTTCGGGGTTAGCTTCTATCCCTCTTCGGCTTACTATGTACCCCAAGAATTTGCCCGACCCGAGGCCAAAAGTGCATTTGGTGGGGTTAAGTCTCATGCTGTGGATCCTAACATTCCGAAAGCATTCTTCTAGATCTGACAAATGGTCATCTCCCATGCTTCGGACGATCATATCATCCACATAGACTTCCATATTCCTGCCAATCTGATCTCTGAACACCCTATTCATCATCCGCTGATAGGTTGCCCCGGCATTGATCAGGCCGAACGACATGACTTTATAGGCGTAAATTGCTCGGTGAGTGATGAAGGATGTCTTCGGTATGTCTGGTTTGTGCATGGCAATCTGATTATACCTGGAGAAAGCATCCAAGAAGCTCATTAAATTGTGTCCCGAAGTAGAATCGATTAGCTGATCGATGTTCGGGAGAGAATAATAATCTTTCGGACATGCCTTGTTCAAATCTGTATAGTCCACACACATCATCCACTTCCCGTTGTGCTTCCTTGCCAGTACCACATTAGCTAGCCACTTTGGGTAAGTTATTTCATAAATAAAGTTAGCAGCCAATAGTTTCTCAATCTCTTCATCGATTACCTTTTGTCGTTCGGGTGCTATGTTCCGTCTTTTCTGCTTGACGGGTTTGTGACTGGGATCAACACTCAATTTATGCTCTGTTATACTTCTGTCAATCCCGGGCATATCGGACGGTGTCCATGCGAAGATGTCTGAATATTCCCTGATTAGATCGATGAGTTTGGATCTGACATTCGCCTGAAGCCCCGTACCAATCTGAATTGTCTTGGTGCTATCTTCCTGAAACAATGGAATCTCTTCGGTTTCTTCAGCAGGCGTAGCTATCGGCTCGGAGCCTCCTTCTGTAAAGGGTTCTAGCTCGATCTTCATCGTGTTTTTTGTTTACTAACCCCCACAGAAGTCGCCTGGATAGTTTGGAGATAACACCTTCTAGATAAATCCTGATCGCCAGCCACTTCCCCAATCCCATTCTCGGTAGGGAATTTCATCTTCAGATGTGGAATGGAGGTGACTGCCTTCAAAGCTGCCAGAGTTGTCCTCCCGAGGATGGCGTTGTAGTTGCTCTCCACTTGGACCACATAAAACCTTATCATGATGGAGGCTTGTTTGGGAGCCGTGCCGAAGATCGCTGGTAACTCTATCGTCCCTGCTATTCGGACTGGGTTGTTCCCGAAGCCATATAGCGGGGACTCATTGCAGATCTCCAGCTTCCTTCCCCCCAGATCCAGCCGATTGTAGGCATGGCTGTAGAGTACATCCACCGAACTCCCATTATCCACCAGCATCCGTTTCAAATCCATGGTTCCGACTTGAGCTGTAATGACCAGGGCGTCCTGATGCGGTATAACTATTCCCGGGGGATAATCCTCATCGGAAAAGGTTATAGGTTCTGTTGGGGTAGTTTTAGATTGTCCAGACAACTGATGGACCTCCCTGTCGAAAGCTTTTCTTTTTCTATTGGATAGTGTTGATATCGGTCCACCAGATATACAATCCACGACTCCCTTTACCGCTCCCGAAGATGGCGGTGGTGGAGCTATCCGATCAAAAGGACTCGGTTTGTATCGATCGGCCACATAGCAATCCAGGTTACCCCTCCGAACTTGCCTTTCGATAAAATCTTTCAACTGATAACAATCCTCAGTATCATGCCCCTTGGCTTCATGGTAATCACAATATATGTCCCCATTCTTTTGTCTGGCGAAGACTCTGATCCTCGGGGGCTTTTCATAGAAAGGCTGGTCTTTGATTTCCTTGATGATAACAGCTCTACCCAAGGTTAAGGGAGTGTAGTCCTTGTCATTATCCCTTTTACCTCGGTCTCTCGAACCGTTATTCTTCTTTTGTCGATTATCGTGGGAATCTTTCTTGGCATTCCCTTTGTCGTTGTTGTACTTCTTATCGGCGTCCTCTCCCCGGGGGTCTCTCTGGTGAAAATCACCTGTATTTTTCGAGGTGCCCCGAAGATTAGCGAGCGCCTCTTCCAACTCGACGAACTTATCGACTTTATCATACACCTCGGGCAAAGATTCGGGCGCCTTTGAGATAATCTCCTCGATCAGCCTGCTGGATTTATCCACATTCAATCCCATGGTTAAGAAGTGGATCACTTGCTTCGGATCTATATCGTTGACCTCAGATACAGCCTCCCGAAATCTCTTTATGTACTGCCGAAGCGTTTCATTCGGTCTCTGTTTGACCTGCATAAGGGATGTGATCATTTTAGCCCGCCTCTTGTTGCTGCCGAAGCGGGTGTGGAATTGTTCTTTCAGATCATCCTATGAGCGTACTGATGCAGATGGGAGGGAGACAACCCACTCCCGAGCAGTCTTCTTCAGGGTGGATAAGAATAAATGGCACATGGCCGCTTCATCATGACCATGAAAGAACATGGCCTGCTCGAAAGTGAAGGTATGATCATGGGGGTCTCCAGTTCCATCATACATCTCCAGGTTTGAGGGAACCTTGTTCTTCCTATCGATCTTCGCATTAGCCAAGTCTCGGGTGAAAGGAGTGGCCCGAGGTTTTTTGGTTCCTGACGGTTCAGCCCTTCGGGGTGATGATTCCCCAGTATGACTTCTATCAAGGCTTCGTCGGGAACCCTCGCGACGATCTCGCCTGGATGGTGACCGGGCTCTCTTCCTTAAGTCCCTTGTGAAGATGGATTCAGATTGGCCTTGGTTATCATCTCGATGCCGTCTGTGAGGTTGATCATCTCTTTGTTGGTGGGGCACAGAGCGGGAAGCCGAGCTTCTCTCGCTCAACAGATTCTGTCCGACTTCGTTCAATTCCATATATTGCTTGTCAAGCTCTTCTTGTTGGAGATCGAGAGCTTTTTTCCGGTCAAGAATCTGCTGGAGGCGTTGCTCCCTTTCCACCACCGTCTCACGGCGTGATCGAGATTGGGTCGGTCCTTGTTGATCAGGGTGACTTCGCTGTGATCGAGAAGTCGCCATGTGAATTGTTTTTATTTGTTCTGGTTTGTAAAACAGAAATTACTACTAAAAGTCCCTCCTTCTAGCGCCAATGTTAACGCTTGATTTTGTCCGCGCGTCCAATCCACTCTCCGCGCGTGTACCTGCACAAAAGTTCCAACGGCTTAGGCCGTGTGGAGACTCCTCGGGTGTAAGAGTAAGTAACAAGCTCAAGGTACGCTAACAATGGAGGTCAAATATTTAGTAGGGTAAAAGTGTTGTACCTGGCCTTCATAGTTACTTGGGTATTTATAAGATTCACTTGGCTACTTTCTACTCCCACTAGGAGTGTACTGCCCAGAATCCTTATCAGACCCGGATGCAACTACCTTGATCCGATAGGAGTACTGTCCAGTAAGGAACTCCAAGGGCTTAAAATACTGGCCCAAGCCTTTTCGGATTAGAGAGTCCTCATACCATCTGCTAGGCGTGATTGGCCTTTGGGCCGAGCCCAACAAAAGGAGCCCAATCCAGCCTGCTAGGATTTATATCCGAACAATACCCGTCCTAAACTCTAGGCTGGTGACTACTTGTATTCTTAAACTATTAATTATTCCTATTAATTTTATCTATTGTTTTCTTAATGCTCTTCTAGTCTCCCAGGTCCTAGAGCCTGTTATGGTTACGTTGCTACTGAACTAGCTTAGCTGTTCACAGATAGTGTCCAAGTAAGTTGAATGCGTGTTGTCCCAGTCATATGTATGTATGTATGTATGTATGTATGTATGTATGTATGTATGGCTCATGAATACTACTACTGTCTACATTCATTCATTCAGTTTGAATTATGGCCTCCTTTTCACATTTTTTATGTTGGTTAAAGTAATCATGCATGGTTTGCCATGCCATGCCATGTCTATGTTTATACTAATTAGCTGGTGTCAGTATGACCACATCCTCAATCATGTTTATTGACCTTAATTTTTTAGCTTTTAAGTTTTCTTATTCCCACAGTCAATATAGAGACCCACATTATCTTGAGCTTGACATCATTTCAATTTTTAATTCCCTTTTTTGTTGTGAAGAAGTAGCTAGTGGTTTTCAAATAGAAGGTTCCTCCTCCTCGTCATTTCTTGACTAATATTTGGTGCTATCCAACGGATATCAGAAAATGTTTGCCGCGTTATAGGATCTGTATCAAACTGGGTGCTCCATTTTGTCCCAGCCTTTTTTAAAATTCAAATATTAAAAAGCCTTAATAAAATATCCATGTTGAGCTTCTTCTTCTTCTTCTTTTTTTCTTTTTTTCTTAAGGACAGTGTCACCAGAAGCTCCGAGAATCAGTTAAAATATCATGTTATATTATTAACTATAAGATTAAAAAATAAATATTCTCATTTGCAAATTTATAAATATTAAGAATATAATTTTGTAATATATTTAACCCTAAATTTACTGAGTGTTTAGTTAAGTGGTGAACTTAACATAATATATAACCTGTGTTTGAGATGTCTAATAACATCTAACATCAAAAAAGAGCCAATAACGTCGAATAAAAAAGGAAAATAGGTCAAAGGATGTTAATTTATTCACATTTATATACAGCTCTTTCACATCTTAAGTGAACCATTATTTATAATCTATAAGTATATGTGATAGAAGATTTAATTGATTTTTGTCATCGAATATGAATAAAATTGATCATCAATTAATATACTTAATAATAAAAATAATTAATCTGTAAATTATTATTAATTATTGATTGGTATTCTATACATCTAATTAAAGTCGACAACAAACTATAGATATATGTAATCTAGGGGCACTGATATGAAATTCAACTTTAACATATATACTCCCTCAGTTTCAAAATTACAGATGTATTTCTAAAATAATAATTTTTAATTAAAATAAATTTTATTTTTCAAATACATTAATAATATTTGTTAAAAATATAGTAGTGACATGATAAAATTTAATATCTTTATAATTTAAAATTCAAAAAATATATATTTATATATATATATATATATCTAAAATTGGAGAAAGGAAGTAGTAGATTTTAGTTTGGAAACTGGAGGTAGTGAATATCGTTTTCTTCTTTTCATGCCAACGGGCCCGGAGCAGAGCTCACAATCACCGATTCACCTCACTCCAATCAAAATCCTTTAATTTGTCAATTTGATTAATATCTGAATCAGATGCTTAGCACACCAGCTTGGTTTGTTTGTTAAATAAGTATTTCATAGTTATTCAAGAACCGCCACATACATGCTGATTTCTCCTACCAAACCAAAAAGTAGAAAATAAAATTTTGTAAAAGGGGTAATATTATAATTAAACAAGAAGGGTATAACATATTCCGCATGTTAGAGCTGAAACATGTAGAAACCAAGAAAAAGAAGGATGCAGTACTCGGATCATAAGATGTATGTATGATGACCTGCAGGGATACATACATACATGCATGAATTAGTTAGATACATTCCAAACCACAACAACAACAGTAATAATTAAATAAAATAATTACATAATAATAATAATGATGATAATAATAATTTACATTTTTAGTGTAAATGTTATCACATCTTCCTCTGGAAATTATCAAGAAGCAAAGATTCATAATTACTGCCCCACTGAAAAACCTAGCTTGCAGAGTAACAACAAAACTTACATAACAGCAAATTAAAAATGGAGAAAACGACTCAACAAATAGATTGAAAAAGAGAGAAATCCTAGAACATAATAACAACAACAACAACAATAATAATATAGCTAACTAATTGAGGCTAGAATTGTGATGGAGTACAATTCATATATACATAATATATATATATATATATATATATATACATAATATATATATATATATATATATATATATAGTGGTGAAATGGATTCCTTTCCAAAAGTCAGCACCTAACTTCCTTCCTTTTGTCCTGTCCTCCTCACAACATGTAATTGTCCCGGTTGATGGGGTTGTTGAAGGATGAAGACCTAACAGATGAGGAAACATGAGTACCCTCCATACCACCAGAGACCCCCAACACCCCTCCTCTAGAGCTTTGAAGAAACCCAAGTTGACTGCCATGACTAGTAGTACTGTTGTTCATTGAAACCATGTATTGCTGCTCTTGAAACTGTTGGAGCTGTACAAAATTAATCCCAGCCCCAGCCCCGGGAACCATGACTGCATTAGGGTTCACAATTTGTTGACTTGTCCCGAGCCCAAAGTTGACGTTTGCTCTACTAGGGTAATGACCCCCTGATGCAAATGGAGTGCTGGCTGGACCTCCGGTGAACTGTTGAACCATGGCTCGGAAGTTTGCAGTGTCTGTATTAAGTAGGGTTGTCGGGGTTCGCCTAGAAGCCCTGGATCTCTTCCGGACAGGCTTTGACACGCGACCTTCCGGGATCAAGCCACTACTAGCAGAAGTTGTGCTAGTGGTGGTAGCATCGGTAGTGGCCGGCTTCGTCTGGGCTTGCCCGGAAAGGTTACGCTGGTAAAGTTGTACCCAGTCACTGCTGGGACTCGACATGGTTTCACTCATATATTTATAGCTATAGCTATAGCTATAGCTAGCTCTAGTTTGATGTGTGTTAGTGATTTTTTGCAAAGGATGAATCAAAGAATAGAAGCATAGAACTATGGTATATATGGTTGGTGTGTATTTATGCAGATCGATGTTGCAAGCTAGGTCAAAGATAAAGACTTTTCAGTCAGAATAGACACGTGCTGGGGTACGTGATTTTTTAATTAGGCGGAATACATTTGGCCTATTGTGTGGGTGTTCTCGAAGTGGCCTTGAAGACATATATATATATATATATATATATATATATATATATATATATATATATATATATATATATAGTAGGAGGCTGAATGTTAACGTTGGTTCCTGGAAGCAGCAAACAAAGGTGATGACAGGAAAGGAACTTGGTGATGGTGGTAGACTGGTAGTGGTAGGTGACTTGGATGTTTGACTTTTTTCTCATGCATTAATTTGTTTAGGTCTGTTCTGTAGGAAGGAAGCAACCAACACAATATTACCTTTTGGACACCTAAAACTTGCATCTCTCTCCTCTCTTAACCAATATTTAAAGAAAGATTGATCAATTAATAAAGTTGTCTCTATAAATTAATGGAGATTGGAAGGGTTATATTGGCAACCAACAGTAGTCGACTGAAATCTTATCTTGGTTGTATCCTTAAAAAATGGATCCATCAGAGGTGAAAAGACAGAAAGCCGTCATCATCTCTTTATTTTCTTTTCTTTTCTTATTTTTAATATGTAAATTTTGATCGATCGGGACCAGAACCTTGGAGTTATTCCACAATCAACGGATGCCTTTTTCTTTTTCTTTTTCTTTGAATCTTGCTCTCTACCACCCCTTGGGGAAATGTTTGCGATCATTTTTAATTGGAAATGTTAAGGATTTTTAAAACGAAACCTCTATTTGTTCTTTTTTATTTTGAAAAGAATGTAAACTTTAAATAACCACCACAAGACAAAAAAAAAAAAAAAGACTTTTCTTCTAAACTTCAAGCATAAATGCTTTCCATAAAATTTTCTCCTAGTGTATGCTATGAAAAGTCACTGCACAAAAAGCAGAGGTTCTCATCACACACACCACATCCCCCGTCACACGAGCAACAGATAGTTAAGCTTATCAGCAAGATTAGATTAAAAAAAATAAACTATACAAGTACACAATGCTTCACGTGGTTTGTGAATATGAGGGCAAAAATGCAGCCATATAGCATATAATACCATCAAGAGTGAGAAGAAGATATATATTCATCGACATTCATCTCCCGTTTTAGGTGAAATAACATCATCAGTAAGAGGACCAAGAGAAAGTCATAATAGCTCAATGAATAACTACAAGTAATATGCGACCAAAAATGTAGCCATGTAGGCTATAACAGTGAAAAGTGAAGAGTATACATTCATCTCTCATGGCTTTAGAATTTTGTTGAAATCAAATTATGGAAAAAAGGAACAAGAAAACTTCATGGAAAAAAAGGCATCTCAAAGAATACTTCTGATTAATTCATCACCCGCCCAAGAGAAGCATGGAGTTTTGAGCAAAAGCTTTGCCAAGTCACTTGAGGAGTCATCATACATCGTCATTGCAAGCTGATTGATATGCGAGAAATCAGTATGATGTTTTGACAATCTTCTTACAATTAATAGCAATTTATTAATACAAATAGAACCACAACCAATATGTTAAAAGCACATTGTGCATCAGTCATCAGATAAACAAAGCTATATTTGCAAGTCTTGGAAGTAACATAACAGGATTAGTAAATCATCTAACTTATGAAGCTCAGGAGAACATCTTAGCTACTCTGCAGCTCATTCAGAGTCTCGTTGTTGGCACAGCTTAGAATGTAGTTTGTACATAAAATACTTCTTGAATCCTCTGAATATTCATCACACATCATCATTGCAAGCTGATTGCATAAAGATAATAATTAATAAGTATGTTTAACTATGATAACTATAACCTATATAAGATGTCAAAAATTAGCCATATAGATATACAACTTTTATCTTTTCGAAATTCTGGCCCAGTACAACCATACAAGGGAAAGAACATGGCAAAAACGATGCCAATTTGCCCACTTATAACAAAAACTACCAAAGCTGCAAAGCTGATTCCAAGGTATGCAATAATATCAGAATGTACAATCAAAGTATACAAACTACACAAAAACATTCAACAAAGGAGAGCATCATATAAACCACAGGGTCCTTTAACAAGTTCTACAAAAGAGCAATTGTATATCAAAACTGTCAATCCGCACAGAATTCATGTTTGTTTCATTATTAATCTTGAAATATTCCAACAAGCCTATACTATTGAAACGTTAAAACATAAACAAAGCCAAGTCCGTAGTTGCATCTCCATCTTCATCTAGTCTTGTCAATGCCTACAACAGGAAAACATTGAAGCATGTGCTACTTTATTAAAACAATAGGAAAGAGAGAATGAAAACTGACTTACTTTTCAGACGGAAAGGAAAAAACACAGTTTTCAATTGGGCATCATCATATGATACTAGACCAGTTTTAGGCCAGTAAGTGCCCGTCCAGGTAAAGGGGAGAAAGAGAAAAGAAGGACAAGAAGTGGTAATTAACAAAAAGAGATATTATGTTAGTATTGTTTTTTCATTGAGCCTAACATCTATGTTTCCCGAAATTAAAAAGCTTCGACGTGTGAAGAGGGGATCCCAAATTCCGTTACATTTCTAATGGTTTTTAAGATATTATCCAGCAAATTCTTAACTTACCAGATACTTGAAAGGAGTAACAAGACATCAAGGAAGGTCCTACAAAGTTTTGCTAGATACCTAAATCAAGAGAAAATCCATATTGGTTAGGCAACCTATTTAGCGAAACCTTCAGTTTTGAAATTACAGGTAAGTGTACAAGTAAACAGGATATAAGAGAAAATCCCTAATCCCTCTGAAGTTATTGGACAAAACTTCATGAGATGAAACTATTAAAACACTCTCTTACTTTAATACAATTTAGTAAGGCATCTTCCAGCTAATAGTGCTTTAAGTTTGCAGGGAAAAAAATAGTATAAGCTATCAGGGAGGTAGTTTAGGTGTGAAGGCAAGAATACAATAACCCGTTACTCCTGGTAATGATAATCAAGGACAAGATGTAAAATGATACTGTCCACACATATCCCATGAGTCTTAAAGTGTAACTTGGGAAAGTCACTTAAATTGATACATCGTTTAAATTTTATTGAACACTGAGCAAAATTAAACCCAGGCAACTAAGTAATGATTATTGTACTGCCATGAGAATGAAAATACCTTGAATCCTATCAAGTCTATTAAGAAGTATTTCGACTAAAAACATAACTTAAGAAACACGATAAAAAAATTGCTAAATTCTTTAGATTTTCTGTAAGAGAGCTTTCTCTTTCTTTTTCTCTTATATTTATTTTCTGATTTAAGTATGTCCGAGCAAGTTTTTGAATATAGATGGAAGGGCACCGCCTCGCCAATTCGCAGTCCTAGAAACTTTTTATACCAGCCATTACAAATTAGTAGAATACAACAAGCTAATAAATAAAAACCTTATGTGGATTGAAAAATGTCATTATCCTCCCCCACATTACAATCACTTGTATTTTGAATTTCAAATATTGTCATATAGCAGTAGCCAAACACTTCAAAAAAAAAGGAAAGAAAGATAGAAATGCAGTAAAACTGAATTCCCTGCATTTGCATCTAAACTAGGTTATTCCAATTCTTTAACACAACATCATTTGAACCATACATACACAAACATCAATTAAAAAAAAATTCATAGCCGTCAATTTTAAAAGCTAAAAAAACTGATAAAATTTAACAATAAATGCAGGTATAATTATTGAAGCCTAAGTAAATGAATAATGCTATGGCTTAGCAACAAAATTGATTAGTCCTACATTTCAGCTTTTGAACAATAGATTATCAATCCAAAATAACTTAATAGACTTGAATCAAAAAAGACAAAAATTGGAGCAAAACCTACCTTCAGGAAGCCAACCGTAACCACGGCGAGAGAGAGTGAGCATCGAAGTCATTAACGCGGAAGCAGTCGCCGTGTGGAACGGTTGCATCGAACTCATTTCAGCAGGACAGCTTCAAAAGAAAATATATATCAGTATACATAATTGCATATTTGGATTTGGGTATACGTATGTGTATTAATGTGTAATTACCTGAAGATGCGATGTGAGAGAGGTTTTCTGGTGGACATACGAAAAGGAGATCGAGCGGCTTTGGCTCCGGAACCTATCTTGGCGGCACCATTACGGACTGAGGCTGCTCGGAAAACGGATCTAGCGGCGGCGACGGACATTTTGATGACCGTGAAAATGCTAGAAATTTGAGAAAACAGTTTTTAGTGATAGGGTTTTTCAGCGTATTACTCTTGTTTGAAGATAAGCTAAAACCCTAGCCCTAGATAGGGAAAAATTGACCCCCAAAAAATTAAAAAATGGTAAGACTCTGGGGAAGTGTTTGGGAAGGGAGAACTATAACTTACTATCCAAATTAAGTGCATGTCCTATTCCATGCTTAATATAAGTGATGCTATCTAAGCACAAACTAAAACTCTTCCTTTTGGTTCAGTGGTTAGGCTGTTTATCAACCCTATGATTATAATTGTTGTTTCGAGTCCTAAGTCCAATTCAAGTAGAGTGTTACAACGGTCACAAATTTTCTTTTATAAAAATTAGTTTACAAAATGACATAAGAGAATATAATTAAAATCAACCATAACCAGTCACGTTACCTTGTAAATAACTTTTTATACTCTTCGCCTAAATAATTGTTGTTTCGACTCCTATGCTAGTAATTTTTGGCCTACTGCTTAAAATTGGATTTGGTAGGGAAAAAATGGTACTCCCTCGGTTCTAAATTGTAAGATTATTATTAATTTTTAAAAATAAAAATAACACATTTTTAAACTTAAAACCGAAATGTTCATTAAAAATATAAATTACAATAAATAATACCTTTACAACATTTATTATAGTACCTTTTAGATAGTTTACAATTTTATCAACTAATGTTAATAAAATCGTGCCAATTTTAAGTTTAAAAATATCTTTAAAAAATTAATAATGATCTTATATTTTAAAAAGGGAAGAGTAATATAAATTTTTTTTTAAAATTTCATGGCATAAGACAAGTAACGTGGGCAATAGAAGCACCGGAGTAATATAATTTTTTTAAAAATTGCATAGCATAAGACAAAGAACCAAATAAAATAGCTTAAGTTGGGCAATAGAAGCACTGACAACAAAAAGGACATGTGCAAATTATGGGTTTTATAAAGAAAAAGTAATGAAAACTCATCCTAGCAAGATAACTTCTCTTAGAAGTGGTAGATATTAAAATTTATATTTCCACCGAAAAGGGCAAAAAAAAAGAAAAAGGTAGAAACCATACATTGACGCATAAAATTCAATGAATAACATGGCATTCTATAAATAAAAGCTAGGGCTGTACACCCTCACTATATAGTCGTTATAAGTTGGTTTGAGCAGGCTCACTGACCCACGGCCTATTGGATGAAAAAAGTTACAAGATACAAAAGGTTAGACTTGATCTGTAATCAAAAACTAGTTAGTTATCCTCTTTGTAGTCCGGATTCTCTTTCAAGATGACAAAGCCTTCTAAAATGGGCGAGAGGGGAATATACCTGCATAAACCGCTAATATGTCAGTAACAAGATACAACTTTTAGTAACAAGAAAGAATCAAAATTTCTCATGGGGGAAATTTTAGTACTTTTCTGTTGCAAGTTCAGCTCTATCGCCAGCTGCCAAAAGAACAGGGGTTGAATGGGTCTGGAAACCAGTGATGGTCTTGGGTCGACCTGCCTGCCCAACAACATCAACAGCTTGGCCCACCCGAACAGGAACCGACAGAGGTTTTAGATTTTCATCCACGGTCAACAGCATTCTTGGCTGATAAATTAGACACAGATGACAGATTAAACAACTGGAGAGAGGGGCCTAAATGAACAAACAATAGTAAACATGATAAGCTGTTTCAGACCGATAACTCACCTGCATTGCCAAAACAAGGAAGTAAAGAACATAATGATATTTTCCCAGAATGATGGCTTTCATATCAAGACAAATGTGCAGTAAAGTTACAATACCAGCCAGTGCCGTCCTGGAGAAAAGCAAGAAAAAGGGTGGCAAAATTATACTAGGAGCATAATCAATTTGCTATCCCTTCTGAACAGCTAAGATATATAATGTCTAATGTTCTGATTCTTCTTGAAAGTTCAAATCATACTCGATCAAAATAATGCCTATTTTATGTGCTATTCCTTCTGAACACACTAAGACAAAAATTTTATTTACAAAAAGACAAATAATTGCCCACTCTCGAGTCAACTCAATACGGGCTGTAGAAGAACTAGATAGAATCAGATGCATAGATCCTCCCCAACCACCATCTCTATCTAAATCATATCCTTTCTTACTACAAGCTTAGAAAAGTTACTCTAGAACACACTGATGCTTCTTTTGCATATAACTTAATGCACCAGGACTTTGAAGCTTGTTTGCTATTGTTTTTGGACATTCCATGGATAAAAGAACCGTTATAAATCAAGTCTCAAAAGGCAAACATTCCATGGAGAAAAGAACCATTATAAATCAAATCTCCAAGGCAAAATCCAACTTAAGTGAACCAGTTAAACTAAATTTTATGTTATATAAGCTTAGGGTCAAAGTAACTTTGTTAAAATATATACATAACTTTGTTAAAATATATACATACGAGGATAATAAGAACCGTTCAGAGTGATATGGAGCAAGAGTCAACAATCCCTTTCCCATGTGAACAAGACCTTGAGCAATTCGCACCTGAACAAGTCATAATTACAAATTGTTATATTTCCACAAGAAAGCTCTACCCTAAGAAAGAAATACAGGAAGTATGCATGAAGATCAGAACATGTATCTCGGTGCACTCATAAGGAAGACTTACGCAGAAGAGAAGGCTGGCTTCTTTGTAGTAATAACTTGAAAGATTCCGAAGAATGCCAGCTAGTCTAGCATTATTGGTGCCTGCACCTATCAACCCCAAGGAGATGATAGCAGCCTGTAGATCAAAAAAATGTTTCTGGCTTTCAGCTAGAAGTAGTAGTATTAGAACTCTTAGCAGTAACAAAAACAACAAAAATGTATGTCTTTTTTTCTTTTTTTCTTTTTTTCTCTTCCTTATTTTTTTTGGGTAGAAGCAACAACAATTAATGTTAAACTGTACTATCACAGTACCATTGCTACTTCTGTATCTGTGTCATGACTAAGTCGACTTAGTGTGTCCATAACGTTGACCTGGACAAAACACAAAGTTAACAAGTTAACAAGCAAGTCAGCCATGCATATTAATCGAAGTTATCAAGTCAAACTCAATTCCCTAATCTCTCGAGTACTCTATCTAGCCAACACCAATGCATGGTACCTTGGGGTTTGATATGCAAAGGAGACCAAGAGCTAATGGAACTGCCCTTCTGATATTCTGCTCTCCATACTGTAAAAGATGCTCTAATGAGCGAATCGCCATTTCAAGGCCAAGCTCTTCTGCCATAGCTACCATCGCAATTCCAAGCACTGCTGGTCCCTGGTAGGTTTCACCTTTTTCAAGATGTTGCGCACACTGACCGAGGAAGTGTTGGACCTATGACAGAAAGATGGTTAGAATTTCATGTAGTTATAGGGAACACTTGTAGTTTAACTAACCAACATAATTATACACCTTCAGAACATTCCCGGTTCCAGCATAGGCACAAGAAAGCAGGGTCATGTCACAGTATTTTCTGATTTTTTCATTGAACGTCTTAGAAACTTCAGCTGTGGCCTCTACACTTTCCTGTTTGACACCAAAAATAGTTATTGAAAATAATTTAGCCACTCAACTAAGTAATTAGACCATGTGAACTTTCTAAAAGATACCTACAAAATTAAACATCCAAAATAACATACTCACTTTGTCCGTCACATAATGTCCAATTTCTGACTATATATTGTATTAGATAAGCCAACATAATACTCTCACTCAGAAGTTACTTTATCCAATAATTCAATAGATATTAGAAGTCTCTAACCGTCCCAATGTAAATGAGTTCTTTGAAGGCACTGTTTCAAGTTCTTTTAAAAACACCATGCAAAGTAAAAGTGGATCTTGACAATATTTTAGGGAGTATTTCCTAGTTATTACATATAGTATAAGAGTGTAACGTATAACTACCACATAAACCACTATGACTTGAAATATTATTACCTGCTTCCCGAGGTAAAGGAGACCAAGGCCGAGAGGTAAAAGGCGGGTAAGAGGCTCCCCCAATTCTGACTCACTTCGATCCATCAAAGCGAATATTATTGCCTGCGCAACCTCTTCATTGCAGGAACCCACATATACCAAACCCAGTGAGATTGCTGCGAATGCAATCACATCGAGAGGTGCACTTGCATCTCCAAGGATAGGAGTCAATTTACTACGAATCTGTCAAATACAAAAATTAGTCAGTTTCAAAATAATCAATAGCAAGTGAACATATATCCTAAGAATAAATGTAACTAATATACATAAACAAGATCAGTGTCAATGTATTGTAACATCAAATGGTTACAAAGATTCCACTATTGAGCCACAGACATAAAGTGAAAGGTAGCTCATGTCCGCCACATATAATGCTCTTTCCACAGGCCACTAAATCATCACAAAAGAAAGCAAGTCATTTCACCTGCTCATTCTGAGCACCTGCATATGTAAGACCTAGACCCATTATTGCACCAATTCTAATAGAAGAATCTTCTTTGTCAATATAGTCAGAGAGAAGTGCCAATGCCTGAAAAGAAGTTTTTTCGTAAGATATCAAGGAAATAATAAACACACGTGGTGATGCATTTACTCTAGAAAATTCTAAAGCAAAACTCACAGGATCACAATCATTCTTGATGCCGCAGTTCACAATTCCAACCCCGAGTAGTGCACCTGCAATGACATGGTTGTCATTACTGTGGAAATACTTGTCAATTTGGGAAAGTCCAGAGTCAACATCCCAAAGCAAGATCATCCCCTAAAATAATGAAAGAATGATTATATTTCTGAAACAAATTTAAATAATTACTACAGGAAAACTGACAGTATAGATGAACACACCAGACTTGCAGCAGCACTGGCCTTTCCATGTTCTTTGTTCTTAAAAAGCCAATTTCCTGAGGAACTACCACTTGAGGCCTCTGATGGGATTGTCATTAGTTTGTCCTGCAACAAAGAGAGAAATTATTGTAACAAAACAGATCACCAAAACAACACAAATGATTCATGAAGCTCCAAAAACAAGTATTTACCTGACCAAAGCCAGCATTAACAAATGCATTAACAAATGTTGCCGCCAAGTTCTGTCTGGCTGAATCCACACTTGCACTAGCACTAGCCCGGCCATCAAGCAAATGTGCCTGATACATCGAAACAGGCTCAATTAAAAATTAGAAATAAATGGTGAATGATACTCCTAAAACAATAAGGATTCAGGAACCTAAAAAACATAATTATCCAAGAACCTCAACACATAGAAATGTAAATCATTTAATTTTTTGCAATCGTATATATTTTGGGGAAGTAAGGGGAACCTGTGCCGATATACTACAACCAACTTACTGTATTATACAGCTTTTCTCATGAACACAAAACAGATCATCTAACCAGGAAATTGCATGGTTTTTTAGATTAAAATGAAAAAAGAAAATGAATTGCCCAACCTTAATGAGAAATGTTGGAACACATTTTTGACCGGCTCAAGCTGCACTATTGCACATACCCTCTACAGGTTTCCTCACAATGATCCGCAGAATAGATATTACTCCATTAATAGAAGTAACGAAAATAGTGATAATGCTTTCTCTTTCTTAGAGCCCCCCCCCCTTTCTCTCTCTCCCTTCCTTGTATAGTAAGGGGAATTTTGGTTAACATGCTAAGCAAACAAATATAAGCACTACAAGCTGAGACTTGAGATTAAAAAAAAAAACTAAAAAAAAAGAAAGAATCACACACCAAAACATGCAACAGCTACTAATCACAAAGAAAATAGTAATACTGAGAGCATCAAACAAAATCAAAGAAGATAATAATAGACATATATGTAGGGTTGTAAATGGAGTCCGAAATATCCGATATTCGCTCCGAAAATTTGTATCCGTGTTCGCGTTAAAGTGGATATTATCCGTATCTGTGTCAAAGCGAATATTATCCGTATTCGTATCACCGTCCAAAGCGGATACGGATATATGCATATTCGTATCCGTTAATATCCGTATCCGTAATATCAATATATATATATATATATGTATATATACACGTGTAAATCTTTCATTTAATATTGGTATACAGTATATGAAATTATTAATATCAATTGATTATATATCTTTTATGACTATTTTATGATATTTGATATAAAAAAAAATTACATAAGCATATTATATCTAGTTTTATTATTTTATTTGGTTGATTGTACATAATTTCTAATTATTAATTGATTAAATATATTTTTTGGTTATTAATTTAACATTGTGCAAGAGTTAAAAAAAAATTGAAACTTCGAAAACTTTATTTTGAACGGATGCGGATATACGGATATTTGATATATTTATTCATATTACAATATATAAAACGGATACGGATAATATCCGTATTCGAATATTATCCGTCGGATACGAATATGGATATTTCATATGCATATCCATCGGATACGGATACGAATACGGATATTAACATTTATTTTCGAATACGAATATACCTGTATCCGCATCCGAAAATATCTGTTTACAGTCCTACATATATGGCTAGCTAATAGATCAAAACCTTATAAACATCCTCGGGAGATTTGGGCTCCATGACTTCTATATCACGGGCAAGGGTAAGATAACCTTCGCTTAGTTTTGTATTGTTGACAATTTCTTGTAATGCCTCTCTGTCTTCATCATCAGCACACATTTCATCATCGAGCTCAAAAGTAATTCCCTGCATAAAAGCATTTCATAAACCAACCAAGTACTAATGAGACATAGATGGAAATATGGTAAACACTTGGTAGTTGTGCTGCTGTGCATATACAGGCATTAAGGTATATTCCATTATTCCAATTACAGGTTTGCAAACAAAGGCCTCTGAAATTTTGAGTCAGGAAAAAATCATCACTGTGTTAGTCTAAGCTTTTACAAATACATTATACTAACAATGCAGAAGGTAATCACGAAGAAGCATGCAACCATTAATAATGTCCTATGCGGAAGGAAAACTCAGTGACTAAAGGAGGCATCAACATAATTAATAATTGTATTCCTGCTAGAAATACCGACTCCAGTTTCCACATGTAATGCAGGTCAGAGAAGAATCTAAAACAAGTACGGAAAAGAGGAATTAAATGTTAAAAAGAAAAAGAAAAAAGAAAAAAAAAATAGTCAAGTTCTAATGTTGCAGACTTACATGTCGAGCAAGGATGTAACAAAATTGCTTCTTCCTCAGCAGATCACCGGAAGACGTAAAAACCTGCTTCACATACTGCCCAAAAAAAAAACTGAAATATCAGACAATTCCTATTGTCCTAGACGAGGATTTGATAGGGAGAAAAGATTTTAATGAATTTTTAAAATAAATTAAGTTATTGTTTTAATGCTTTTATTCAAGCGGAAATTCAGTCTAGTGTACAACTACTTCAAATTTTGTGACTGACGAATGATAATATTAATTTAATAAGACTATTAGAGAAACTAATCCCAGATAATGTACAACAGCTAACCTGCATGTTATCCATAAATAGAGCAATCTGAAGTGCCCTTGGAAATTCTTCAAATTTCATATAAATCATGTATGCAATATCAAGGACTAACATATCATCTGGTCCAGGAAGGTATCTGCAAGATGAGCAACGTGTTAAACTGTGAGCACCAATACGTAACCTTCTTCCAAAAAGAGACGCCCAATTGAAGCCAAATACCTATCTCTAATGCCGAAGCAAACAAAGATTTAGAAAAAAGAACTCAAGGTGCTGGATTTCAAGACTAACTTATTGAAGCGTTCGACAATAAATATTAAATAGGTTAGAAATCTACCTACTTTGACTTGTAATCCTATTTACAACCCCTTATGCCAACTTATATAGCCATGTATTCTCACTTATCAAAAAGAAAAATATGTTCTATAGCAATATATTCTCTTTGCTATTAGGTGTAAGCGCAGCTAACTGTAGAGTAAAATAGTTAATATGTTGTATCTCCTTATTCTAGGAGTTAAAAGCGAAGCCCCAATACTCGCCGTAAATCTTTTACTTGTTTTCGTAAGAATACTATATAGCTATACTTTTCTTATCAGTTAATTATCGTTTTCATAGGTTGCTACTTGTCTAATAGACTACTAAAAGTAATCTTACCTTTAATTTATGCCAACTTATACAGTGTGTATTTTTCCTTTTACATTAGATGAAACAGTTAAATTTTTAAGTAAAATAGTTCATGAGTTGTATCTCCTCTTTATTCCTAGACCTTAAATGGTAGTTGAGCTTTGGGCATATGCAAGCTTGTGACCTCTATCCAAATGTTGTAAAGGTGTACTAATTAGATCTACCAGATTCTCCAGGATACTCTCGCGGGCGGGGGAAGGAGGGCTTAAGAAATAACATGACTTGGTTACTCAATACCATAAAGTAACGTCATATAAAATATCAAAATTTTTGCCTGAGCTTCCAAATCTTCTGATGTCGTATTCCATGCATTAGACGCTATTGTTGTATTCCATGCATTATCCCCACACCCCAAAAACCCAAAAGGAAGGTGAAAATATATAAATTAATAATGTCCATTTAGTCTCACGGGTCAACAGAATATGCTCCACAACTAAGAAGTGTCCGGTACAATCTCTTGAAGGGGTGTTTTATCTTTCAACAAATATGGTCACACTCCTTTGCCAAAATATGTTGCTCTAGAAACAAAAAGCAGATGCCGGCTCGCCTTCTCAATAACCCATGTCACACACATATCAATCTTTAGGCTTAAATAAAAACAGGCTTATAAGGCTACTGCTAAGTAGCTTTCTAATAAAATCATGAAACCAATAGGTTTATCGAATAAAACTCCAATTATGAAACTGAATAATTTTAGATCTACACCAAAATGTAGTAATCTACAAGTTAAAATCTTTGAGAATATGCCAAACAGTTACCATAACTAGTTGTGAAGGAGCAGAGCTATAAGTCAATTCTTCTGCACATCACAATAATTATGATACTCAGATTTATACTTTAAAAAAAATCTCTTCACAAAAGGCAGAGACATAAACAGTAAACCATACGAACAAAAGTATACAAGGACAAAACAAACACTTAAGTCACCCTCATAAATCCATGTAAAATTGTTTGACTCCACTCACCTCGCTGAACTGGTGAGGTAAAGACATGTCCTTCCATAATTTGTCTTGTCAACATGCTCCAATAATAAATCAAGGTCTTCAACCTGTAATGATTAAAAAGGCCACTTACATATGTATCTTGAAGTGCGAAAAGAAAGGATACACAAGGAATACAGCAAGTAAATACCTCCATCAGAAGATCGACAGCCTCAGGTTCAGCATTATGCTGCAATGCAGAACGAGAGATTTCTTACCAAAAATCTTACTAATATATGCAATCCACAAATCTCATAACAAATAAACATAGCTTCTGTCCACTGTCCTAGATGAACAGAACATAAAAGCTCACCTGAAATCTCTTTGTGAAAAAACCAATAGGATGAATCATACCTTCATGTGAAAGGCAACAATTTGTTTTACAAGATCCATCAAATCATCAATTGTTGCATCTTCACTCTGAAATAGTTTGTGTAAACAAAAGACATGTTAGAAACGATTTATAAGCAATTAATACCTGACCATATATATCCCAGATGGTTGAAGTATAATATACTAATCCAAACGTATGAAGTAAGTTACTAGTACCATTTGTATCAACTACAAAACTAGTCTTTTCACATCAAGTTTCATCACTTTACGTATCTTATGTAGACAGAACTGCATCAACTACGTGTGCATTTAGATTACATGGACTCAGGTGCAGGTGTGTGTCTAGGTGGTGGGTTTGGTAAAAAAATCATTTTCTTCAGACACGTGGACACGGCTGAAAAGTGTCTTAATATATGGATATGGGTGCATAGAATGATGCTAGATAAAAAGTTTGAAAGTTGGGTAACTAATTGTCTTCCTTGAGCAAAATTCAATAATATTAAGCATCTGCATGAACATGAAGATATCCAAACGAGATTAAACAATTCTTTTATTCTTTCGCAACGAATCTGTTTCTTCTTTGCATCATCTTTTTTCCCCTCATTTTTATTACTCTCTAAATACACCGGGCGACTAACACGGATGTCATACGCCACCCAAGTTCGAGTATTGGGTGTCTGACACAGATACTTTACTCATTTAGAAGGAGTACATGTAACATGGGTTCACGTTACACATAAACAAGTAAAATTATGGCTAAACTAAGTAAAAACCACGTTTTATGTCTCAGTGCATGTGCATTTGTCTCCACCAGAGAGATCAAGGAAAAGGTCAATTAAAAACCTTAAATTTACATAGTTGGCATTCTGATCAGTTTTCCCTCAAAAGAAGAAACTATTCCTAAGAAAAGGTACACAATCAAGGGCACTGTACACAATCAAGGGGGCTGTACTGGTCAAAAATATTGAAAACAAGAAAATTTTGAACTGCAAAGGAAAAAAGTTGGAGAGAACGTCCATCTTAGATAGAGGAAACCTTCATTCCAATTTCGCTAATTTGAGTATTTGACTCACAAAGATCACATCAAACAATGCGACAATATCAACAAACAAAAAAACATTCCTATTTTGAATAGGAAAAACTCTTCTGCTTAAAGCTGATTCAAGTATTTAACTCACAAAAACCATATCAAAGAATGAGACAGAAAATTGTCTAATCCCTAACATATCCGGAAGCTAGAAACTCTAACCTGTCGTTTAGCATACTCTTGTGCAATTTCTCCAGCCAAGTTCCTATCACATGAAATCATCAAAGTTAGAAATTTCAAAATGGAATTTCAACTATATCTGAAATCCTATGTCTATCAAGAGCAATAAGTAGAGCTCAAACTGTAAGAGAAACAAGAAATCTGAAAGGATATTTAAGCAGTATGATACTACAAAACCCCTTCTATTAGATGAGCTGGTTGAAAGAGCACTTAGTTGACAAAATGCAAAAGTGGTGGTTTCTCATCAATAGCACAGAGATATATGTGTCTGTGAGTGTATACACGTATTTTTTAGTAGGTGCATCTGTATTATATTCATTATAGTTATAACTCCTTGTTATTCACGATTGACCCACTTCCTTAAAAGTGTATTTTGCTGTACTTTTTATAGTTTGCTTTCAAGTCAGCATGGATGCCTTTAAGGCTAAAACATGAATTTTAGACATACAGGACTCAGTAGACAGTACAACAAGTTAGAGGCCTAGTAAAATCGTGTCCGTGTAGAGAACAGAAGACTAAAAAAGAACTAGAAAATTGAAGCCATGGACTCCTTTCATAAAATTTAAATGACTGGGAAAGTGAATGTGAAAAGACAAATAATAGTCTAAAGGGTTTTATATTTCAAATCAGGAGAAAAACAAATAGTTAATAAGCAATTATTATATAATCATAAACGCTTAATGAAATAAGTAGAAACTAATCAACATTGTGAACTTGTCCAAGACTTTTACTTTGATTCTACTCCACACTTGAAAGTAAGTTTGCACATAAAAATTCTAGACAAAAATAAGAGACTTAGTGACTTGATAATGCATGATGCATAAATGGTCAGAAGATGCTCACCTTACATACTCATGGCCCCATGAACCAATATCACCTTCAGAACCCAATAATCTATACTTCAAACTTTCCTGGAAGAATTGACATGGAAATACCAATCAGATACACAATAGAGACGGGGAAAGGTCTCCACAACAATTAAGCAAAAAAAACTGCAAATACCCTAACCTTTATATTTGATGATTATGCTCAAGGATGTTAAAGCATGAGCTCTATGTAAACATAACCACATGATAGCAGACCACATAAGAGATGCATGACCAAATAGATATCGTAGATAATCAAGACAAATTGAACCCGAGTTTAAATGACTTTTGGATAGGAGACCTATATCCTAGAAAATCAATATATCATACCCGTTCTCCTTCAGCAGACATGGTTAAAGCCAAAACTGAAAGTATGTCTGCTAGTAATTTCTGCATCAGAAAGAGAATGTGATTCAGATATATTAAGGGTTACTTGGGTACAAGTAATATTAACGTCCAGCCAAACAAGATACCTTTATATCTGAAGCTGACAGTGTTTCATATTGTGCCTTTAGTGTTCCATAATGAGGACGCAGAAATTTTAATGGCTTTGGAACTGAAGTCATAGAGCTTGTTGAAGTCCGAATTTCCTGCCTGCAATATAAAATTGAACATTAAATACTATACTGACCCAAAAAAAATAAAATAAAAATATCAATTTTGAAGTCAAATTAATTCAAATTTTCACTGCTGATTCAAACCGTTGAATACCTCATGCTCTCCAGGGCAACCTTCTGTAAACCGGGATCGGAATCCTGAACTCTCTCCACATAAAGCTCCAATTGCTGCTTCAGTTCCAAATCCTCCTCCGACTATTAACCCATAATTTTAATTATATTAACAATTCCAAAGCCAAGAATAAATTTTTTAAAAAAAATCAACCAATTTTCTCGATTTTCTAAGAGCAACAAAACAAAACTAGGAACTTACGAGATCCTCATCCTTCTTGTCGTCCTTCTTCTTAGAGTCCTTAGAAGGAACCTTAACCGATGCCTCATCTCGGATGGTTCCGCTGCCGCTGGCATTATTTGGATCCGGTGCCATGGTGAATCGAGTACAAGCTAAAACCCTAGAATCAAAGAGGATGATTAAACTGAAGGAGACGAAAGATTTCCCAATCAACAGAAATCCCCAACCTCAATAGCTACAGCCTACAAATTATTTGCAAACAGATTATATGAGAGTTTCGTTTTCGCCAAGCAAACAAGGCTTCCAAGTCTTTCACTCGTCTGATACATTTGCAGTGGTTGGGCTGTGGGTCGGGTCATGCGTGTCCGGAAAGGAAGCCGGTGGAGAGCTTGGGAATTTTTCGGGTACAATTTAGAGGCCCATCTAAATACGATGTGGATTCGTCAAATATGATGTGGATTAGTCCTGTTCCAAAACTAATGATAAATAAATTTGTAAAACAATTATTTTTGTAAAACAAAATGTTTTCTAAACATATCTTTTAGTTAGTGTAACAATGATTCTCAACCAAAAAAAAAAAGTTATCTCTATATATAAAGGGAGAGGGAAAAAAAATTAACTGTCTTGAAACGACTATTGTTGCATTTACAAATAATTTTTACAAAAAGTAATTTACAAAATGAATGATGTGTCAAAGTATAATCGGTAGATAATCCATCATACATGGGTTGATCCAATAATTGTATCAAATCAGAATTATACACATCATTTTATATTTCATTTTTTTATAACAATTCTTTAGTCACCATAGTATTATTCTATTGAAGTCGTATAACAATTTTACTTTAAATATTAATTCTTTTCTATATCTCCCACTCTCTATCACTAAAATCTCTCCTTTATTTTTTCACTTATATTTTAATAACTTTTATTTAAATACTTATTTATTTTTTCTTAATTGCACACACATAGTGTGTGCCACAAGATACTAGTCGTAATAATAGTGGTATCATAATACTCAATCAAGCAAATTGAAAGTAATGACAAATTAAAAATATTATGATACTTTATAATCCTTATATAAAAAAATTATTTCTAATTTTGAAACGAATAATGTATATCAAATTTTGGAACGAATGAAGTATAATACGGTTCAACTATGTTTAGATTTGATTTTAGATCTTGGTATCCAAAGTTTGAGGTTCAAATAGTTTTCTAAAAGTAATTTTAATCAAAATGAAAATAGGTTTGAGCAATATATAAAGTTACCGATGATATTTGAATTTTCATTTGACATAATTATTTGTATAAAGATGTTTAAGATCCTTCTTATTCAAATTATATTCATTTTCACTTTTATTGGTATCAAATATAAACATATATTGCATTTAACCCTTAATTGTTCTTAATATAAAATTATATTGATTATAATATTGAACTAGTCATAGTAATATACAAATTTTAGGTTTTGTTCTCTAAAATATTCTCTTGTTGCGTCTAGATTGTATGAATCAAAGGTATAATGAAATGACTTGTTTTTGTGAAATATATATATATATATATATATATATATATATATATATGATGCATACATGGCAAAAAATGGTTATAGTTGGTTTTGGGTTATAAAAAGTGGTTATGGGTCAATTAAAAACCAAAACTGTATAGACCCATTTATAATATGGTTAAAATGGTTTGGACCCATATGGTTATGGGTTGAACTTAGTTAACCATATTTCCATCACCTATGAATTTTGCTGCTACTGTGACTAGTCTATGACCATTGCATCCTCCTCCTCCTCTTTTATTTTTTTTATTTCTCTCTTTTTAATGTTTGTTTATCATTATCTGAATTCCAATCCGTGTATGTACTAAAATCAACGACAAATAATAAATAAATTTTGAATTAGTGATCAGATAACATGTAGACCTTCCGCGTCAAAATTATATATATATATATATATATATATATATATATTTTAAGACGATTATTTTTCAAAAAATGATTAAATAAAATTTTAACATTTGTTATGATTATAATAGTGATGGTAAAAGACATATTATTAATTTCACGTAATTTTATAATATAAATTAAAAATATATTTTAATTTTTAATAAATTAATAATATGTCTACAATAAGGACTATTTTAATAAGTTTATTGCCATTTTATCTATGGGTTTATGATTTCGTACAGGGCAATTTCTGTTTTCATTTTTAACTTCTTTTTCATACTAAAAGTAATAAAACATGAAGTATATAAAAAAACGTAATAAATTATCCATAATATATATGTATCCATAATATATATGTACACACTTTCTTTGTTTTTTTAATGCTAATTTTTTAATAATTAATTTGAGATAATTTTATTTTTTTGCTAAATTTAATTTGAGATAATTTTAACTTTAAAATAAATATTATTCATTGAAATTTTAAAAATACTACAACTCGTAAGTAATAGAACTTATTTATAATTGTATAATATATGAATTCAAAAATATTGAAATATTATTAAAATTAATTTTAATATTTTTAACTGAATAATTAATTGAGGGAATAATAATACACGTCCAGACGCTTATTAAAAATATATTTTAAAATTAAAATCATCAATTTAAACATAGAGTATGTCTAAATAAGTTTCTGGAAGCGGGGGAGTTATAATAAGTAACAACAGTTTCCACAAGTATAATAGGCCTAGATTGCTAAGATATTTAAGTAGGAAATGGAAAAAAATAAAAATGGGTCAAAATTAGTTAACTGGTTTGGGCCTGTTTTTCTTTTGAAAAATATAGGTTCAAACTTTAACCAACCCAACTAATTTAAAGTAGTTAACCAACCCAAATGGTTCTAGTTAATATAGGTTGACCTATCAGTTTATAAATCAAATTGCCTACAGGAACATAATCAATCTTTCTCATTCTTGTTAGTTTGATGATTCTCATTCTTAAGAGATTTTTCTATTCATATTTGATTACATTATTTCAATTTGAATGTAACATTATCAAGTTTGGATTAAAGTTTTCCAAACTTGGCAAACCACTTGTTATGGTAGGTACCTCACCCTCTAGACTTTAAATTGGTTACTATGGTGGTTGATAGACCCGGTAATATGGTTCGAAAACCATCAAGTTAATCAAAACTAACTAGAACTTTATGAGTTGGGTGTCTATATTTTATATTATGAGTTGGACATAGTTTAGACCTATATTATAAGGACCAAATATTATTAAAAAAAATATTTTAAAACTTTTAAAAAATCTTGTCAATTTTAAATTATTGAGTTTTGTAAAGACTTCAAATAGTTAAATTGGAACTCTGTTTTGTAAGGGGAAGGGGGAGGGAGTGGGGGTTGGGGTGGTGCGGGGGAGGGGGTGTGATTTCTTATCTCCTTATATATAATAACAAGGATAATCTCAAAATTTTGTAACAAGCCCATACATTTGTCATACCGGTCATTTTGGAGTTTGGACTAACTAGACATAATCATCTACGTTAGTATAAAAGACCACAGTAATCCAACATGTATAAACTTTAATTCCTCCAAACCTTTTAACCCATATTTTAAATATGATTAACTAAGTTCAACCCATAATCATATGGTTTCGAACCTTTTAAACTACATTTTAAATGAGTTATATGATTTTGATTTTCAATTGACTTATAACTATTTTTGTATTACCTAAAATCAATTATAATTACTTTTTATCAGGTCTATTGATTGTGCTATCTTAACAAGTCTCTCGACGGTGGAATTATGGCCTTGGACTTGGGTCTAAACCGTGCTGAATTAATGGCCTTGGGCAAGAAACAATAGTTATGGGCTCAATATTCCAGCCGAGAGTTGTAATAAGTGAAACCACATTCCCACTCGAAACAAAAACAATACATTTTGAGACACTTGTTTAGGTCCCTGCAAATAATTTCAAGTGTATATTTGTCATCATATGGACTAGTTGGGGGACATGCCGGATGGCCTTATTTTTATTGTCATAAAATGGACTACTACAAGGCCTTTGACAGACAGGATTCTAGTTCAAGGAAGGAGGTAGACAGGTATTAACATTTTTTAACTGGAGGCTTACAAAACTAGACAATTCTCTTAATTAATAAATAACCCCTCCCTTTCAAATTTAGAGATACCTTTAACTTTTTAAAATTAGTTTGTCAAAATTATAAAGTTCAAAATTAGCATGAATTTATTCAATTTCATTAGAAACAATTATAGCAATTGAAAATTAACTAAAAACTATAACTTCCCCTCGGTCCAAAATATAAAATCAGTATTGACTAATTAAAAATCAATTTATAGAATATTCAAATCTAATTTTAACAAAATTCATTCAGGTTTTGAAAAGAATAAATCTTACAATTAATTACACTACTTTGCAAAAGTGATTAATTAGAGTGTTTGATAGTACTCCCTCCGTCCCAAATTAACTACTTAGTTTTGACTTTTTAAAGTCATATCGACTATTTTTAAAACTAATTTTTGTACCATTTTTGCCAAAATATAGGTGAAGAGATTATAACCAAAAGAAAGTATATACAATTTACTACTAATACTAATTTTTATAATGTTAAAAAATATATTTATATATGCTTAATTATTAATTTTAAAAATAGTCAATTTGACTAAAAAAAAATCAAAACTAAGCAGTTAATTTGGGACGGAGAGAGTATTAATTAATTAATGTGTTCAACAGTCCGGTAGAGAGATCTAATGAGCGTAATCAAATTCTCACGGATCGAAGACACATTTGGCACAAATTTATAGCATTGATATTACTACTTAGATTTTAGAAATTAAAAGGTGGACGTCTTTTTATTTTTATTTTTATTTTTTTAATTTTTTAAAGAACGGTTGAAGTTAGGTTGATAGGGGATGGCCTAATTTATGAGTGTGAATTAGAGACCCCTTAATCCTCTAGAGTTGGGAGCACATATACTGAATAGTAGTTTTTATAGAGTAGCCCCCCCTCTCCCTCTCCCCCTTCCCCCTTCCCCCTTCCCCCTCCCCCCAATTTATCAATTCAACCACCCAATCCAATAGCCTTCATTAGACAAAAGTTTAAAGATTTAGAAATTAAAAGGTGGGCTATTTTTTTTTTTTTTTTTAAGAATGGTTGAAGTTAGGTTGATGGTGGATGGCCTAATTTATGATTGTCAAGTAGAGACCCCTTAATCCTCTAGAGTTGGGAGCACATATACTGAACAGTAGTTCTTGCAGAGTAGCCCCCCCTCCCCTTCCCCTTCGCCCCAATTTATCAATTCAACCACCCAATCCAATAGCCTTCATTAGACAAAAGTTTGTTTAAATTATTCAGACAAAGTATTAATAAATTGTATTTTCTTCGTTTTAAATTATAAAAAAATTAATTTTTAAAAAGTTAATTTAAAATAATTTTATATTTAAAATTGAGATGATTAAAAATTATAAAATAATAAATCTTATTATGAATAATATTTTTAAGAGAATTTATAATATTACCTTAAAAATAAATCGTTACTAGTATCTTGTACTCCGTATATTATAATAACAAGTCTGTTGTTTCCTGGCATATTTTTTTTACTAGACTAGATACCAACTTGGGTGTGTATAGCTAGTTCATGATGAGCGCTAGGGAACAGATCATACTTGATAATCTTCTCCTCGGGATGCCAACTGAAAGTAAAAGCTTCCTCCTATCATTTTTTTTAGTGGGGTAAAGCATCGTCTGTCGGTTGACATAATTACTCATAGTTGCATTGCTAAATTAAAATTCAAGCAAGCAAGGGCTAATTATGATGGGAGACTAAATAATGGTGCATGCATGCATGGATATATATTAATCATGTAGTTGTAATCATCGTGGAAGTCTCTACGGAATATATATTATTGCTAGGAACCGTGGGTTTTCTCAAACCAACAAAGTACTAATTTTTGACGTTTTGATTTGTACAAGGCTAATATACTTAATTGACACTGCAAATTGGATTTTAAAGAACTCAAAGAAAAAGAAAAAAGACAGTTAGCTAGTAACAAGAGAAAAGAAGAAAAATATATAAAGTAGGAGTACTTGCTTTCCTAAGAAAAAGAAAGATATTTAAGTGTCTGCTATGATATTGCCTTAATTTTGACTGGCCCGAAATTAAGCAATCAAATTAAACAATTGTCTTTAGTCGATCTCCAAATTAAATCAAGATATATTATCATTATTTTATATATAATAATTAAAGAATTCGACAAGAGTCAATAATATCTGACGGCATGTTTGGAAATCCGTTTAACCAAACAAATCATAAATTTGGACCATTGCGTGGAAGTCGTCCACAATTATTTCCTGAGCACTTAATTAACAATAGAACCATAAATGGGGACTGTATTCTTAACAAGCTTTTGATATGATGGAAGCTCATTTGTGAATTCATATGATATCTTCTTCTTTCTTTCTTTCTCTCTCTCTCTCTCTCTTTCTTTTTTACTTTTTAATTTAATTATGTTACTGCAGGTATGTCACTAGTACTGTATACACAATATAAGATTGAAAAGCACATGGAGAACCAAACATCCATTATAAGATCAACCACTAGAAGAGCAAATTGTACTACATATATCTATATATATCAACTTTCATCCATTTGATTTGCAAAAATAAAAAGAAATACGAAGCACAAGTGACTTAAATACGTAAATCACAAACATTCACCAGAATAATTAATTTAGTCTTTTTTCTTAATTTCTAAATTTCTACTCTCTGTCTGTGGTGATAATTGATATGCATGTATCGCCTAATTGTTCACGGAACGTACTCCCCTTGATCAGTTTGTGGATACCCTTCCTGCCTCTCGTACTCTTCCATGGAGTCAAACTCATATTTTGACTTTTCACCATAATTATTACCATAATACCCTTCATTGTTATTCCCACTACTTTCCTTAACTGCCTCATACTTTCTCTCATTCTTAGGGTCATAATAGTACTTACCGTTCTCCATAAACCTCGTGTCACTCAACCCTTGTGGCTCCGTCACGTAAGCATTCTCATTATAGTTGTTGGGGTAGCCATCGTTGTTCTTGTTGTAATTCGACTCCTTGTAAAGATTTTCCCCCGGGATTTGGTTTTCGTCATTCGGAATTCCGGTGGTTTTGGTGGTGGTAGGAGCGAATTTAGGGTGGTAGGAGTACTTACCGTTCTCCATAAACCTCGTGTCACTCAACCCTTGTGGCACGGTCACGTAAGCATGCTCATTGTAGTTGCTAGGGTATCCGTTGTTGTTGTTGTACTCTTTGTTACTTTCTTCTTTAAATTCTTCGGCCGGGATCTCGCTTTCACTGTTGTCAAATGTATTAGGGAACTCGGTGGCACCTTGACCGTACAGGCCGTAGCCGTTTTCGCTTTCTACTGGTGCCGGTGCTTCTGACGGTGATGTCAGCGGCGATGGTGAAGATGACGGCGAGGGTGATGGTGGTTCTACCTGGTGGACATGGGAGGAGACGGTGGCATTGTTAGTTGTGGTGTTGGTATTGTAGTGAATAATAGCCTTGGTGAAGAACTTGCTTTCCCTAGCTTCAATTTGGAGAGAGAAAAAAAGGACAATGACCAAGAGAAGAGAGAGGGCATATGAATATTGAGCCATGATACAAAGATGAGGGAATTTGGTGTCACAACTTGGCAATATATATATAGATTCAAATTAACCTTTTTCTTTAGTGTGTGTCGGTAATTAGTAGGAATAAATTGTATGTCACTGGCGGGATGAAATGCGGGGATTGAGGAGATGGAGGGTGTACATGTGGGGTATATTTGAAATTATGGCATTACTGCAGGCCGCATGTGCGATTTATGAAGATGTCTTAGGAGGGAGTCGAGTCACCTAATTATTTTTTGCTATTCCATAAAACATTACTTGGTCTTAGTCAATAAAGCTTTCTATTTTTCTTTTCTAGATTCTCTTCACTCTTGCTCTAATGTAAGGCAGCACAATTATAAAGAAGGGGTCCCATTGTACACTTTCGGGTACTTGATTTAGTTAGGAGGTCACTTCACAATTTATGTTTTAAAATAACTTAAAATTACTACTCTTTGAGAGGGGATGGAGATTGATATTTTAAAAAGATCCTCTTAACATGTGCCATAAGTGTGTATGCTAAGCACACGGTTCAAAGATATATTCTCTTGAATTGTGTGCATATTCTCTTGATTTTTACATTTGCACCAAATTCAAGAGAATATGCACACAGTTTAAGAGAATATACCCTTAAATTGTGTGATTAACATGTGCCCTTAGGGGTTAAGAAATTCCATTTTAAAATACTCATTTCGTCTCCTAAAGATGACGGAAGTACAATTTTAACAGAAATTAAGGTATTAAAAAAAATTATGAGAGAGTATATATTTTTTTTAATCTACCTTTGTTCTCAAGTAGTGTGATGAGTTGATACTTGTATGACTTAATATATTTATTTGAGTTTTGGGTATAGAGAGAATTAGTGATGTGACTGGTTGACTATTGAGATAAGTAAAATATGATAGTAAGTCAAAGATAATTTTGTCTAAGTAAAAATTTATGTAGTACTTTTGTGATCTTTTGAGGAGAAAATTTTTTACTACTTAAATCATTTTTTTGGAGACCGGAGATCAATAAAATTTGAATAAAGAATGAATCTGAGTAGTATAAAAGAAAATACTTAAATTTATCTAAATTCCAACCGCTCCACAAAAATAGTCTTTTTTTTTACAATATTAAAAATATATTTTTATTTCATATTTATCTTTAAAATAATAAATTTTTAATTAATAATAAAATAACAGTGACATGATAATTAAATTATACTTGAAAGGTGTTGTGTCATTTTATTGAAAGACATTACGTCATTTTATATTAATATTTAATATCGATAGAACAAAAATATATATAAATAGATTTTTTTTTTGGAATTAATAGAATTTTTATTGCAATTCAATTTTATAGAGGAAAGGAAAAATTTAAGAAAAACTTATCTTCAATTGTTGTAGCATCATGTGGCATTGTAGGTTAATTTTTATTTTTGTTTTTTATTTTACACCTTTGTCTTTGTAATTGAAACGGAGAGAGTTTAATGATAGAAAACGCTCCTTGCTTCTCCTATGATGATGGGCTTGATCGGGCGCAATTGATGGAATTAACGAAATTAGTCAAAACGAACAAAGAATTAGCGCAGTTTTTCAGGACAATTTTGACTTTAGAATGAGAAACGGCCCATGTGGTTTGGACATGGTGTTATATAATATCAGAAAGTTGACCCATTATGTCTATTCAACTTTCAGGAGCCCACATTTGACTGAGCTACTTTAGTTGGATTTCTGACATATCAAACTACCTAGATTGGGCTCCTGTTACCCAAACAATCTTGTTTTAATGGCCTAACATGTCTGTGACCCATTGAACTCCTCCTTGAAAGCCTTGCAGCATCAATAGTACACAACTTTCAATTCCAAGTAGGAATTGCGATGCGTCTGGCTAGATATTTTAAAAATACTAGTATGTTTAATCAGTATAATACAAACAACTATAACTGTAAATTACTAGCCAGTTAAAGGTATAACTTCCTCTGTTTCAAAATTAATTTTAGATTTTTTACATGACTAATTTTAAGAATAATTTTGTATTTTTAAATGTACACTCTTAATATTAGCTAATTTTTATTAATAACAGTGTCCATGAAGTTTGAAATAATAATGAAAAAGTAATGACAAATTAAATATAACATAATAATTTATAGTATTAAAATAGAAATATATCTTCTTTTTTCCTCTAGAAAAAAGAAGACTAAAATAAAAATAGACAAAAAAAGAGAAGTGAGAGCTACTTCATGCAAGAGCTTAAGGTAGTCCTCAACTCCTTACCCTCATAAAAAATATCCCTACTTTCAGGATGAAAAGAAAACTAATTATCCTTACTCTCATAAAAATATATCCCTAATTTATCAGAACAACTAAACAAAGATAAAATTGGCTCGTGTGTTTGATTTTACAGGCTGATGGGACAAAAACAGTAGAACTATAAAAAGGAGTCTCCAAGGGTAAAAAAGGCTAAATACTGATTTTTATTCTTGATAATATATCTCTCGACTCTTTTCACTAATCATCTATATCGGAGACATCTCACGACGACACTTCTTGTTGACCAAAGTGAACGTTTATACAGATATGAAAGATCGAGGACTCACGAACCGTAAGATTGTATCATTTTATATATATATATATATATATATATATATATATATATATGATACAATCTTATAATATAAAATTTGAGCCGAAATGTACATTCTTGTGCAAAAAATATTGTTTGAGTAAATTGTGTTGGATTTATAGAAAAGAGCATGACTAATGCTTAAAAGAAAAAATAGGTAGAATTAACTGAGTAAAATCCGTCTTGTGAGAGTTTGAAATGGAGAAAGCTACGTTCACGTTCTGATGGCTGCCACGTCAAGTTCGATTGCATCAACGTTGGACTTTTACAATACTTCCAAAACTCCAACCTTGTCCCAACCTTTCCCAGTACGTCAATCTTGTGGCTCACAATTTTTACCCAATTTGAACACCTTGAAATTCGAGTCCTAAATTGGTGGGTCCCGTTGTGAACTCCAAGTCAGCTTTTTTTTCCTTTTCTTTTCTTATCTGTTTTGCTGTTGTTCTGAGTCTGAGGAACACGTGTATGCTATGTGGACCAGACGTGGCACCCACAGATTCGCTATTATATGTCGTGTCTGGATTGGAGGCAGGGGACCTCGTGACTGCCTCCTCGGTCCTCATCCACGCTTTAATTGCGTTTGGTCTCTATCACCTAAATAAATTGGAGCTCCATATATATATATATATATATATATATATATGTATAGATATATATATATATATATATATATATATTTTTTTTTTTTTTATTTATTTTTTATTTTTTTTTTTTTTATTTTTTTAATTTTTTTTTCTTGACTTCTACGCCACGCGCAGTTTAAGTTAGTCGACTACACGTTCCTGAGAAAATCCCATGGATCCGATTTTAGGAGTAATTTCTAAGTACCACGTGTGTGCAAGCTCTCTCTCTCTCTCTCTTTTAGATGAGGATAGTACTCCCTCCATCTCATAATATATGACGTTTTATATAATTTTATTTTTCTTAAATTATTTGACGTTTTATATAATTTAAGAGAATTAACCACAATTTTTCTAAAATTACCCCTCATTGAAAAATGTTATAGATGAGAGAGAAAGAGTATGAGATAAATATATGATAAATGGTATTATAGACAATTAATATTATATTTAATGCTATACAATCATTTTGTTAATTTTTGTGCACAACTCTAAAACGTCATATATTATGGGACGGAGGGAGTAGTATTACTAGTACTGGGTAATGTGTTATCCCAATCCATGGTATGATAGTCACGTACATGTGACTTTGACTTGTATATATATCAATCCATGATAGTATTCCTTGCAGCTGGATTTGTCTTCAACTTTGATTAGTCTTTGCGGTTTTCCCCATATTGGGTTTGCTCTGTCCTAATTACCTCCTCTTCGATCCTTCCTATTAGTATATATCAATGCATGGTTTGTCCTTAACGTTAATAGTTATTTAAAATTTTGATTCATATCCAACGTAATCAACTTAACATTATATTTACAACATATTGTGACCGTCCATATGTAAATCGAACGATTAATAGAGTTTTTGTCCGCAGTTTAATACTGCGGACGAGACATATGTCCAAAATATTCCTCCTTGTAAAAGTCTCTCATCCGCACTATAATACTGCGGACGCTAGGTATGAATGGTTAACTGAGAAACGACGTCGTTTTTGATATGACTGGCCAACTGGAAAACGACGTCGTTTTTAAATAAGTCCTCCGTCCGCAGTATTAAACTGCGGACGCTATGACCAACTGTAATTGGGAGTAGAATCGTAGCATAAGGCCTCTTTCTTCCGTTCCATCACCAACAAAAAATCCATTCTCCAATTTGAATTTGTGAATTGCAAAAATTTAGAGAGAGAAATAAGTTGTAGTAATTCTAATATATATATATATATATATATAGAGAGAGAGAAAGAGATATTTAACCTAATATGCTCAATCTCTCCCCTCTCCCTTCTCCCTTCTCTCTTCTCTTTTCTTACGCCAATGGAGTTATGAGTAATAAAAGAAATTTAAAAGTCAAATTTTCAACCATATTCAACTCATTAAGATCAAAAACTGAAAAAATTAGAATAAAGAGAAAGAAGTATTAAAATGACTGAAAAAATTAGAATAGAGAGAAAGAAGTATTAAAGTGAGAACGCTAAGTATGATTGGCCAACTGGGAAACGACGCCGTTTTAAAATAAGTCCCCCGTCCGTAGTATTAAACTACGGACTCTATGACCAACTGTAATTGAGATTAGGATCGTGGAGTAAGGCCTATCTCTTATGTTCCATCACTAACCAAAAATCCACCCTCCAATTTAGATTTGTGGATTGTAGAAATTTAGAAAGAAAAATAAGTAATGGTAATTCTTATATATATATATATATATATATAATTTAAAAGTCAATGCTGAGTTGCCGGATAGGAGCGGATCAACGCTTCTTTTCGAGTGGAAGCAGAATCGTAGAGTACCCACTTGGTCCATCCAATCCCTCATCTTTCTCTCTATTGCAAAGCCTTACTTCCGAAGTCACAAAGCCTTACTCCACGATCCTACTCCCTATTACAGTTGGCCATAGCGTCCGTAGTTTAATAGTGCGGACGAGGGATTTATTTTAAAACAACGTCGTTTCCCAGTTGGCCAACCATACCTAGCGTCCGTAGTTTAATACTTTTTTATTTTTATTTCAATTTTTCCAGTTTTTGATCTTAACTCATAACTCCATTGGCGTAAGAAGAGAGAATGGAGAAGAGATAGATTGGGTTGAAGAGATTGAGAATATCTCTTTATATATATATATATATATATATATAAGAATTACTACTACTTATTTTTCTATCTAAATTTCTACAATTCACAAATTTAAATTGGAGGGTGGGTTTTTGGTTAGTGATGGAACTGAAGAGAGAGGCCTTACTCCACAATTTTACTCTCAATTACAATTGGCCATAACGTCTGCATTATAATACTGCGAACGAGAGAGAATTTAAATGAGGGGCATTTTGGTCTTCTGTCCTGTCCGCAGTATTAAACTACGAAATATTAGAAATTAAACTGCAGACGGGAACTCTATTTAACCGTTCGATCTTCGGATAGAGGGTCACGATGTGTTGTAAGGCTATCGTTAAGGTGACAACATTAGATATGAATCGGTCCCTATATATATATAGTACATGACTATGATGAATAACGTTTATCAGAATCCAACCGCCTCCAAAAAAATAAATAAATAAATAATTTGTATATGTTCAATCCTTATAAATTAGTACTGGTACGTGGTAATAATAATTATGATGGTGATAATTATAGTAGTAGTACAAAGGGGAACATGTAATACTCTATCTCTTCCAATTTATAAAATTATTATTGACTTTATAAAAATTAATTTAAAATATTTTAAATTTAAAATTGATATAGATTTGTTTAAGATTATAAATTAATAAATCTTCTAATTAATAGTACTTTTTAAATAGTTAAAAATATTCATTTTGCACTGACCAAATTTGAGTGAATCTATATTAATTTCGTGTTTAAAAATATCTCAATTTGACTCTTAAAAATTCAATAATGATCTTATAAATTGATGTATAAAAAATAAAGTTGATGAATTAATTATGTAGGATAAATTAAATTAAGTAAATACATATGTAAGAAAGATACGAATCAATAATCAGTTATATTTTTAAAGATTAAATTGAGCATACATTTCAGCTTTGCTTCCAAATATAAAGTAGTGAAAGGATAAATTATTTGCCCAAATAAAAATGGACGCAGCGGAATATGACTAGATTGTTATACTTTATCGCAAATGTGATATAAAGCTTAATATACCAACACTAATGGAATATATAAAACCTTTGAATTTATAAGGAAAATAATGAACTCATAAAGAGAACAAACATAATTGTTCACAAGCCCTAACAAGCATATGTATAGTCCTAAACTACTTCCCAACATCAATTTGGATAAGGAAAATTAAAATAACGAAAAAAATATATCCAAGTTTGACCAAATTAATTTTGACCGATGATAAGACTACTTTAAATAAGTTTTTCTGACTTAAAATGATATAAATGTGTTATGACCGAAGGCAATGGGTCTTGTAGGGTTGGTCGCTAATTTGGATTTGATATATTATGGGTCCTGTAACTCTTTTTGAATAAAAAATTATGTCACTTTTAAAACATACCGACCCGAAATTAAGCCTATTCCAAATTTAAATTGGACTCTTCCACCGCATTAAAAATGAGTTAAGAAAAGATGTTGCGGTGAAACTTAGAACAACTAAAAGTTGTATTTTAATTGTAAGACTTAATTTGTTTACTGGACATGATAAAGAAAAAAAATTCAAATTTGGTATGGTCAAGTCAGAAGTAGCTAACTAAATTTTTATACAAGCTTGAGGACAAAAAGGGATAGATAATTAACTTCGCAATTATTATTATCTCATATTGATAATTAAGAACCATTACAAAATTATTTGTTTATGATACATAGTTAAGCTGGTAACTAAAGAAAATTGTTCTTGTAGATATGCCAAACAAGAACATATATAGTACGTGTAAATGGATTAAAGGGAAAAGAAAAAAGTTGCATACATATAGATGATGAATCCATCTAAATGCAGGAAATGTCGTCGAATTGAGGGGCTTCTTCTGGCTTGAAAAATCCCAGAAACAACTGAAATTAAACCGGATCGATTGAAATTATTTAAGGGAAGTTCAAGCACAAGTAGGTGGAATTTTTTCTATTCCTTGACGGTGGAGCTCCACCACTACACTATCAGTAGATGGAGGTTTTAGTCCGAGAGGAAGTGGCAGCCAAGGCTTTGATAAAACATCTCCAATAGCTGCATCTATGCTTTCCTTAGACTGTCACACAATCCAAAAATAATTAATTAATACCATCATTTATTTATTTAAGAACATTATATAATATATAGCGCTAAAGTAGGAAAGGTGAACGACTTTAATGAATTTCATAAAATGAAATAGACAATGAAAATATTGGTATATGTTCATGGAGTAGTGGTCCATTTACATGCCAAGAAAACATGTAATTATATATATGTGCTACTTTCATATATAGATTATTATTCTTGTTAATTAGGTTAGACCTATCCTATTGCATGCATGCTAAGGATTGATGTATAATTAGAAAGTCACTTGAAAGATTAAATTCTTACTGAGAAGAAGAGAATTAACTACTTTTCTCACCGGATGAAAGTCAAAAGGAGGGTGGGGGCAAGTTTGTCCGGCCGGAGCAGTCTGGACACCAGGGCTGGGGTCTACTTTGTACATGGCATGGGGTGGAATGCCCTGGACCGGTGGAGCAGGAAATATCTGCCGTATGATCAGTTGTGACCATATAAGTAACTCCACAATTAAAAGAGATATATGCCAACACGGTTCAAGTATTTTTACATGCATGAACCCAAAATAAGTGCACATCCACATACTTAACAGTCTCAAAAAAAAAATTAAAAAAAAAAAGGTAATGAGTAGTTACCGTTGGTGCCAATGATGGTGGTGGAAAGCAAGGTGTTCCTGGTGTTAGCGAGTTTGGAACCTACAAATTGAAGATGCCAAATTATAGAGAGAGCTTATTCAAAATTTATTTATCAGCCAGCTCGCTCTAATTCAAGTGACATTATATCCTTAACATTACAAGCCTATAAAAATAATTAAAAGGATATAAAAATAAAAATAAAATTAAAGTTGAGCTTTTGTAGAGGTATTATCTCATAGCTGATATGATCATTTTTGTGTGTAAGGTTTGAGGCTAAATTAATTATATGTTCTGTAAAATCATTATAATTAATAATTATAAAGTAAAGGGAGAGAGATATCTTACGCGTTGGTGGCGCGAGTGCCAAAAAGAAGTGTCCGCTGGTGGTGGTGGAAGGTGCGGAGACGGGGCTGCAGGTGGCCATATGGGTAGCGGTGGAGATCGGGAAGGGGCTAAGTGTTTAGGCCATATATGCCTTAAGGATTGATCCATGGAGGGATGACCCCAAACTTGCAAGGGTCTAAAATGAGGCATAGGTGCCATGGGAGGGAAGCCAATGGTGGGTGCAAGCCAAGGACTAGTCATCTCTCTCTTGCCTCCTCCTCCTCCGGTGGTAGTACCATACATTTGCCGCCTCTGAGTCCAGCTTGCTGCCTCAGCTTCTCTAGCTAGTAAATGTTTCCGATGAGATCGATATTTCTGCATAATCCACCTCAAAAGTTTGAGTCTCTTATTTATTTATTTATTAACTCGTTCCTCAATCAAGAATACTATTTACACTTCATTTCATTCATAAAATTACCAATTAAGCACCATGGTAAATTCCAAGATTAGAAAGAAATCAATGATATACTGATTTAATTGTATGTGATCAAGCAAAACAATACAGATTTAATTTACAAACAGAGAAAAGAAAAGGCAATTAGGACAAATTCTAGAAAAGCAAGCAAATACAAAACTATATATAAATCAGCATATATACCCACGCTCCAAAAGACAAACGTCAATCAATGCATTAGAATTAAAAATGTACTACAAATATATTAATTAAAAGGATAAAAATGCATGTCCATGCAAATTTAAAATAATTTAAAATTTCGGAAATGAGGATTTAGAAACTGAAGTGATGAGCTTTTGACCGTATCAAGAAGCGATCGGACAAATATGCTGCAAAGGCAAAGGAATCCCTAAAACAATGAATCATCATGTGTAGTATACGTACAGATATATTAAGTTGTACTTCTCGTGTTCCTTTTCATACTAAGTTTGAGTACTTTTATATTTTTCACATTTGTCTTAATTTTAAATATTTATACTAACAAATAATTTTATCAAGATATGTAATAATTAAGTACGTAGGGCTATATGTATGTATATATACTTACTTGAAGATGGCTGGCAATGTTATGGCGAGTGAGACAATCTATTCCCATGAGCTCTAAGATTCTGGAAGGGACTGCCTTATCCACCCCTAGCTGCTCCACTGCTTGCACAAATCTTCTGTGCAGTTCTGGTGTCCAATCCACCTAATAGTTTTATATTAATTACATGTACGCACAATTCAAGAAATTAAAAGTTAATTGTCGTTACTCCTATATATATATATATCTCCAAAATTCTAACTAAAATTAAATAATCTTATATAATTCTCTCTCCTCTTTCTCCTCAAAATTCTAATCATTTGAAGTAGATTAGCCGAGCGTTTATTATCCGATGTAGACGAACTTTATATTAATTACAGGAATAATTTGTATACAGGATTAAGAAACAACTCATAATTAATTCTCGTGAAGCCATTGAGGCTTCAGCATCTAGCTAGCTAACCCATGAAGGATGTGAAGTTCCGCAAGTATGATCATAGGGAATGATATAAAGATTTTGAAAGTTTAATTATCCTAGAAGAACTGTTCCAAATATATATATATATATATATATATATATGTGTGTGTGTGTGTGTGTGTGTGTGTGTATGTGTGTGTGTGTGGCCGGATTTAAGTTAGGTGCATAACATAAAAGTAAGTAAAAAATCCATAACAATATGTGTACGTACGTAGCTCATGTTAATTAGCTCGACCTATTAAGTATATAGTTGTAAGTACTAATTAATAAATTACCTTGACTTTTCTCTTGCCTTGATGATTCTTAGATGATTTTCTTCCTTTATGATCAGCTTTCTTTGGTGGCGCAACGGATTCATCTCTCTTACTCACAATTTCTTCTCCTTGATTATTCAAACTGGACGACGTTAATCCTGATGATCCAAAGCCCGAACCTGAATTAACTTTGTCTTCCTCCTCCTCCTGACTACTAGTAGTTGAATTATTATTCTCATCTGCTATATTTTTTTCAAACATAAATGTATTCGGCAGGATATTATTGTCTTCGGGTTCCATGATCTCCAAAGCAGGTAACACGTCTTCATCATCTTCCATTCCGTCGAAAAGGTCATCAAAATCAATACTGTCCAGCAAATTATCACCGGAGAAGTCGGGGAAATCATCTCCGATCGAAAAACTCTCTCCGTCTCTTTCATCTTTAGTGTGCCTCAAAGGTGCCACAGCAAGCATAATCCAAATTCACAATGCTCCCTCCTCTAGGCTTTAATTAGCTAGCTAGGTATTATATATATAATATGTACACACAAACTATATGATATTATATATATGGTGCAATATGTGTATGTGTTGCATGCGAACAGTAACAAACCAAATTATAAATGATGATGATGATGATGATGATGATATGATAGAAGGGATATATTGAAGAGAATATGGTAATACTCCGGCGGAGGTTTTAATTTCTCCGGTGAAGTTGAGGGATATGAGGGCAATTAAGAAGGGATAACATATATATGAGAGTGTGTGTGTCAAATGGGGTTGGTTTATTTTGGTGTACTGTAAGTGGGAGTGTGGAGAGTTTGGATCTCCACCACAACTTTCGTGAAGATTTGTATTTATGTTTTTGTTTTGGCTTTCTCTATGTCTCTCTCTACTTATAATATGTATATTTATTAATTAATTGCTCAATTTCTTTGAGGGGCCGGGCCGGGTTTGTGGATGGCCTTTTTTTGAAGTTACAAAAAATCTGTTAAAGCTATTGCTCGTGAGCTGTTTTTAATTTTTCAATTCTTGTGAAGAGAGAGAGAGAGGATATCCAAGTTGATGTCAGAGAGACCCAATTATAACAGTGTGTTGGAAATGGATTGATTGATATGTATAAGCTCATGTATCTCTTCCTAATATGGTAATTTGTGCATCTACTGCTGTAAAAAGAAAGGAATTTTTTTTATCATCTTATTGAATTGTGCAAAGTCACATATATAAATCTATCCTTCAGCAAAAGTATGAAATATGAAAATTTCAGAATTAATAAAGATGATATATGAAAAAAGTAAAATGTTTCTTAGATTTTCTCTAGTTCCCCTGACCCCTCTCCCATATACCTTAGGATAAAATGTACTCCTTCCTGATGAGTAAAATATATTAAGAAAACTAAAATAGAGGAAATAGAATAAATTTTTTTTTTAAATTTATCCTTAGTGGTCTTACAATATTACATAATAAAGTGATGAATATTTTTTTTTGTACACTAATAGACTCCACTAAATGACATACTTACTCTTCACTTTATGTACCTTAACTCATTCTTTTGAAAACAAAAAAATTATACCTTTAGTAATCCTTTTGAGAATAGAGGGATTATATAACATTAAAATAAATTTGTAATAGAATAAATTCTAAAACAATAAAATTAAATTAAAATCGAATTAGATAGATAGATAGATTGATATCACCTCTTCAACACAGTATCCGTTACACATATATATGCCTTCTTTATTATTGAAATTAAAAGTGAGTTTATTTTGATTTTGGAAACAACAAAGTTTTAATTAGCATTTTTAAGTATTTTAGAATATTAATTATTTTATTTACCAAAATTGAATAAAGGCACATTAATTCAGAATTTTAAGATTTTCAAATTTACTAGGAAAAATAATTAAATCTTTTTTGTGGAAAAGAATGAGTATTTATAAATCTTGCAAAAATGAGACTTTTTTTATGAATAGATGGAGTAAAATTATTTTTACAGCACGTTGTCATAACAAGCTCCTGCATATATATCTTAAACAATTAACACAAAAAAGGAAAAAAGATAAAGAAAAAAGAAGTATCTTATTCAAGCTTGATTAATATAAAAACAAGTCAAGAACAAATTTAAGCTCGTTTCATAATTATACCTTTATAGCTTGAAAAGCAACCCAACTTCTTCTTGGCAAATGGGCATGAGGACCAAGAATATACTAATTTGGGCGTCAAAACTAAAATACTATTCTTACCATTGACAATAATTAAATAAACAGAGAAGGAAACATTGCAAATTAGGTATGATAAAGTAAGTATAATATATTTGAGTTTGCATTATATATGTGATAAGACTCGAATCAGTTTTCTTTTAGACAAGTCAATTGTACTGCATATAATATCATGCATGGTCGCGCGGATGGAAATATTGACAGGTCTGTATCAACAAACCCTAGTTTAAATAATACACATACAGAATTAATTGACCCATAAGCAGTTAGTTATACATGATATAAATTCACAGACACTCACAATTATATGCATGGAAGGCAAAAAGGGAAAAGTAAAACATTTTGTTTCTGGACCAATTATATATATACGGTTGGTGGGCATCAGGGCATGTGAATCCACTGAGAAATTAATTAAAAATGATATATAAATATATGTGTATAAGAATTACCATCCTTCATTTAAGAGGCTTAATAAATAAATGGACTTGCATGGAATCTTGAATTAAATCAACTGAAAAGGTTCGTAGCAAATGAAACACTATTATATCGTTTTCTAAATGGTCTCTTCTCCTTGTCTCCTTCTACTGTGGACGTTGCGTCCCTTTCCTGCTCTCTGTCTCTTGATCATGCTTGCCTCTTTTATATATATTTCCATTCAAATTAATTCCCTTTGAGCTACTCAAGTGTAGTCAACTCCAGAAGTTGATATCTATCTAGTTTACATTTCTTCTAAATTAATATATATATATATATATATATATAGCACAAATTAACTAGTTATCTAATTTATAATGAAGTTCTTCTTATCTTCTTAATTTCTTCATACGTAAACTTAGTTTTATATATTTTTCATATTTTCTTTATAGCTAGGTTGATAAGTAATTAATGCGACTCTTGATTAATTATCAAGGAAAACGAAAACATAAAGCATATATCATACATGCATTTGGTGGTGCAACATCGATATAGGTACAGCCAACAATGTCACTTTACTCCTAAAAATAGAATGAGATGAAATTAATCTTAAAACTTGATTGATTTGTTGGGAAGAGATTCTTAGTCAACTCAAAATCAATTAATAAATTAATTGATTAGAGTAGTTCCTTAAATTTTGAATATTGAGTTTTCAAAATTTAGTTGTCTTGATATAAATCTTTAACACTTAGAAATTAGAAATGAATACATGCAACAACATATTTATACTAAATTACAACTAATTAATAGTTAGAAAAGTAAATGAATCTTTTTTTTTGAACGCCAATTATTTATTTATTTATTAATAACTCATAATGATACATAAGTGACAAATCTAAAATTTTTGAATTGGGCCACAATTAAAAACAATGGGAAATTGCATGATCATATAATAAATCCCCTAGATCACACCAGCTTTCCATCTAGACTTGCCTCGTGGTCTAACAAATTCTTCTAAGAATCTTATAAAGACAAATTAATGTCCCACTAAGAAATTTCTAAAATAACTACTTGAAATAACTTTTCCTTACTTCAACCACTTTTTTCACTTACTTGAAATATATCCTTAATTGTACGTACCACTTCTTGTAACTTCACCAACTTTTTTGCAGCTTCATTAATTGTTCCTGCGATGGCAACTGTACTTTTTCTTCTTCTTGTTAACTCTCTTGTGAGGTCCCAGACCTTCTCGCTCGCCAGTTTCATGACCGTTAAATGCTTATTGTATGCCAGGCCCTAATTCATTTCTAGTTAATTAGACCACTTCTGGTCAATGTATATTATAATGTGATTCATTTTCATACAAGTTAGGATTTTTTATTTTTTTTTCATGAGTGGGATTAAAATTATTGTGAGATTATAAATGATTTGACGAGTTCGTATAATAATTAGGCAGAATCCTCGGGGCAAATTTTAAGAAATAATATTCCTGCATGTATTGTAAAAATGGAGTATATATGAAAATTAGAAACAACTACATGTATCATTAAAATTTAATTACAGATTTTGAAATATAGCTAAAAGGTATGTATAATTGAAGCTTAATGAAAATAAATACTAGCGCTAAAATAACAAATCTTGACAAATTGGCTTATAATCTTACATGATTATAATTTAATCCTTAAATATTCTAGTTAACAAGTTATTCAATCTGGCTTCAAGCACAAAACAAACCTTCAACTTGATGAGTTCGAGCTACAACTTCGACTTAATTTGTACATAATGAACGAAATTCTCCATATATATAGGCTTAAAAATACACTTTAAACATTCAAATTTTTACTTTTTACAATTTAAACTCTAATATTTCTACTTTAAGACATTAAACCTAATGTCTTTAAATTTTTATAAATTAAACCTTTTTTGGCAATCGAATTTAGCTAGCAATTTTTACCGGAATAAGTTACGTGACTTAAAATGAAAGAACAATTAAATCTTTTAAGGGTATATTTCATTTATATTAACTGAAATTTTTCCATATTTTCCTTCTAATCACGTGCCCACAATTTTATGTGCTATTAAAGATCTTTAAGTTTTTCTTTAATGTGAAAAATTAAGTCTTTTAAGAGTATACATCGTTTATATTGACTCTAATTTTTTCTACTTATTTTCTTCATCATACACTAACCACGTACTTATAATTTTATTTTCTTTCAAAGATCGATATTTACACTTTCGTTCGGATTAATTATTACACGTTGGTGGCCAAAATGTTTAATTTATAAAAAGTTAAAGACATTAAAGTTTAACGTGTTAAAGTTGAAACATTAAGGTTTAAAGTGTAAAAAACGAAAAACCTTAAGGTTTAAAATGTATTTAAGCCATATATATGGGGAAAGGTAATTTAAGACAGACTACTTAGCAAAACGACATAGTTTTGTATAAAAAATTATAATTAATTTTTTTTTATATAAAATTCAAAAATGAAAAAACTTAACCCTATGAGGTAAAACTATGTCATTTTACTAAATAGTCTTAACCAAGTTTGGCTAAGATATGCCTTAGATTACTTTCTTCTTTTATATATATATATATATATATATATATATAGTGAGGATCAGGTCCGGACTCCCGGACCTGACCAAAATCCGGACCCGGAATTTTTTTTTTTTTTTTATCTTTTTTTTTTTTTTTGCAAAACAGTTAATAAAAAATATATAATGATTTTTGGTATTGAAAAAAAATTATTAAATCAGTGTTTTGGGTTTGTTTTGGATACATATAACAAATAGTGTTATACCGATTGTATAACACTGTTTGTTATATGTATCCAAATCAAACCCAAAACACTGTTTTAATAATTTTTTTCAATACCAAAAATCATTATATATTTTTTATTAACTGTTTTGCAAAAAAAAAAAAAAAAAAAAAAAAAAATTTTCGAGTCCGGATTTTATCAGGTCCGGGAGTCCGGACCTGATCTTAACCCTATATATATATATCGTGAGCTCGATTTAACTTGTTCTCCTGAGCTCGATTTAACTTGTTCTCCTGCTTATATATGTATGAATTTACAGTTACACTGCACACTTATCATCTTCTGTTCCCAAATAAGATTTTCGAGGAAACACCTACGTTAAAGTTCTGTTGTACACCTTACTGAAATGGAGTATAAAAATATGACCTACCGCTTACTGGATACAAAAGTCCTGCATTTTTTTATTTTTTTTATTTTTTTTTTTGGAATATTAACATTTGCGCGCGTTGGACAGAAATAGACTAATTTCTTTCAATAATTTTTTAAATTATAAAGTTTATTCTTTGAAATTTAACATTGTATAAAATTTCTCAAAAAAATAATGTACAAGTGTGTGGTTAATAATTAATAGTTAAAAGAAAAAAAAATCAAGAACGGAAATAGCGCTCTCATTTTCACATGGAGTGCATGAGTTTTCCCAAGCCTACCAACCAATTCCTTAATTAAGAACTCAAATCAATGTTTCCCACAAGGGAAGGCAGCTTTAATTAATTATAGAGCAGCAGGACCACAAGGCCGACCATCAACAGCTGATACATATAGTTCTTCAGACTTGTATCCATTATAGTTCAATAATATGCATCACATTTTGTGTATAAATATCTTTTCGGTTTCGACTGGTTAAATCATTGGCTGCACGTAATATTTCATAAATAAACCACGCAGACTAGGTATACTTACGGTAAACTATGTTTAAATGTTATTGAGAAGATATTATTCAGAATATTTTTTTACAAAAATCACTAGTCCCAATATATACCACTTGAACTAACCAATTGAGATTTATTCACACATATATATATATATATACACATACATATATATACATATGCATGTATACATACATTAATGTTAAAATATCACAAGTGAGTTATAGTCTCACATCAGAGAAATAATGAAAAAGTAAAAGACAAAATATACATGAATGAGCAAGACGTAATATATAGTTTAAACTTTTGGGTCAGAATAATTTTCAAATATGCGTGCTAGTGTCTTGTATACACGAAATCGGCATCGATCCTTTTCCGAATTCAGTTTTAATTATGAGAGAGCTAGGTCTCAGCAAAATTAGCCATTATAAGTGTAAGATATTCCTTAAGGTTTGTCTACATAACCATTCTTGTTGGAGGATAACCATTTATAGAGGCCATACTTTCTGACTAGTAATCCCCATTCCCCCATCTTTCAAGAGAAAAACTAACTTGATTGGATGTGCCTCGAATACTAGTATATATAATTAATGCCGTTAACTTTCATGAGATGAAGCAAGCAACGTTAAGTAAAATGTGGTGGATATGATTATCTTAGGTAGAATCCCATAGATGGATTCATGGATATCTAGGGACCAGAAGGAAGCATTTTGACAAACAGCAACTGCATATTTAGATGGCACATTTATTGGTACATCTAAAAAAGGACATAGATGTCTTAGTTATGATAGAAAATGACGTGCATGTACAAAGATGGGGCCTGCAAAAATGTATTAATAATTGCTGTTATGCATCCTGGTCACATATATAAATAAATATATATATATATATGTATGTATGTATGTATGTATGTATGTATGTATGTATGTATGTATATGTATGTGTTTATATGTATGTGTGTGTGTGTTGTATATAGGAATCCAACTTTCTCCATCATCACTTAAGACGACCTTTTCCCAAAGAGGTCCCCCAGCCCCCTAATAATCCAAAATTCTACACTTAACCCCACTCCTCAATAATTGATCAATTTAGATTTTGTAGATCTCCACTCATTTTTGCCTCCTGCTTACTTCCATACTAGTGGGCTTAAGTTTTGCACTTCATTTATATAAATCCCATATCAATTTTACCTACTGATTTGCAACTCATTAAACCAATTTTCTATTTAGGCTTTAAATACAAAATAATTTAATTCTTAAAGATATCATGTTTTAGTCTTTAAACTTTCCTTTTAATTTTCTTCTGCGCAATGGTGACTAACAGAACAAAAAAGAAAAAATAATTAAAGAATGGCAGCTCATTGATGAAGGTTCTTCACACAACATTACAGCCTAACTAAAAAAGTATGTATATCATTCATATTATTCTCCATCCAAATATATAAAAATCCAAATTCATATTATCTTCAGGATATATGTAGCATTTTAGTCATCTATTTAAGAGGTCTTGTAGTGATCAATACTTTCCAGCCTTGTGAAAGTTGAAAATTTGCAATCAATAGGGATATATGCATCTTCTTTACCATCTTGTTTTAGGTGTTTATGTGCATTACCATTGTAGAGCTGGGCGAGAGGATTATGCTTCTTACATCTCAAGATTTTTGTCTATTTTTTTTGTCTTATATATACATGAGAATATGATCTATAATCGCAGTGGTAAGATCCTTACCATTCAAATTGTGATCAAATAACTAGTTTGACGGACAATTAAAATATTTGGTAATTCAATCAAATTTTGAATGGTAAAAGTTATTATTTTTACAAATACGATTATAGATACTTCTCCCCATATATGTGTGTGTGTGGGGCTAGATTTTTCTTGCAAAACGACTTTATATAGATGATTGTGTTTTAAGTAAACGTATTACGTACATACTGATGGAGCGTTTCCAAGGACCAAAATGATAAAACTAACCAACGAATCCTTCTCATTTGGTATATATGTAAGTTTTTTTACCATAACCAACAATTTAATTATTTATACTCACCGCATGCCTTGCAAATATAAGAGCATTATCTTTTTTATTTTGCATATATCTTGAAGAGTAAGAATTATAATGCAAGTTTGGCCCATCAAGAAATAATGAATAATTTAACGTACTAACAAAAACGTTGGAGTTTTTAATCTACAAGAAAGATAAAATATATTCCCAAAAATTTAATAATAATCGATGTGCTAATGAAAATAATAACCCTAAGATTATTTATACTACTAAAACCATAAAAGAAATAAAACTAGAAAAATAACCTAAAATACAAAACCGGCCCAGAACAAACAAACCTACTGGATTATAAAATATAATAAATAAAAATACATAAAATGTATTAAATCTCCATAAATTTGAAAATATAAAGAAATTCTCATTTTAATGGATATTTTGTCACACATATAGTTGCTTTCAGAATATGGAGAAACCGACCAATTGAACAAATACTTAGTACCATCTGCTAAAAATTAACGAGTACCATTTCTTTATTTTAGGACGAAAAAAATATTAATTAAGGGGTGGAGATATTACAGAAAATTTCGCTGTTGAGTTACAGAGCATTTTATCAAGAATAAGATCAGCAATATTATTAGTAGCTAAGGATCATCAAGTATATGACAAGGCAGCCCTATGAGCAGATATGATATTTTAGAGACATTGTTGAAGGAAATGTGGAGAGGAGGTAGCATTTTGTACGTCTTTGGTAACAATAAATTTTTTTAAGGGAGTTTGTGGTGAGTGTTACTTTGTTTATTACTATATATTTTTTTCCTTTTGGACATGATTATATATTTTTACATATATCTACGGTCCTGTATCTTTGTACATATCATAAATCAATTCAAATAAGTTCAAGTCCTCAACGTCTAAACAAATATAAATAGGTGTATATAACTATGTATCTATATTAATGTGTTTAGAACTTTGATTTATTAATTGATAGTACCAAATTAAGAGGAACTATCTATAAATCATTAAATTTATTTTATTGATAGTCATTTAGTTTATTAGTATATGACTCACTTCTATTGATATAATTTTATAGAAATCGAGGGCGAGTGATGAAGATTAAGACCTCTCCCTCTCCCCCCCTAGACCTCTCTTCCGAAGTTAGGATAAACACATTCAAAAAATAAAAAAACAATTCATTTCGGCAGACTCAAAAGTCAAAAAAAAAACAAAAAAGAAAACAGTAGAAATTACTTGGTGGCCTTTGTATCTTGGAAATTATATCATTCATTGGGCTTTTCAAAAGCAATAAATATTGGGTCACATCCACTTCTAATGTAAGGCCAGTACCTTAGAAGTTAGAACCCGATATAAAAAATTGGCAACATGTTTTCTATAGCCCCTCCTATCATTCTTCTTTGTAGTTTGTAGTCTCCTTAAAAGTGTTTCAACTTAACATATGCCACAGACATATGCAAGAGCGGTCAAGCACAATATTTCATTTATAAAATGTTTCAATTATTTTTGTGAAATATAGGGAGTGGGGAGTATACAACTAGAATTTATTCAAACTTGAACCCGACCATAACTATATAAAAGTTTTGTACTCATTCGTTTTACTAAAAAAGTTAGTCAATTGTAGAATTTAAAATTAATTTGATATTGATTATTGTAATTGATATTGTCAACTGATTAAAAAATATTATTCCCTCCGTCCCAAATTAATTGCATTTCTAGGACCTAAAAAAGGTCAAATTGACTATTTTTAAAACTAATCATTTTACTATTTTTGCTAACATATAGGTGAAGATATTATAACCAAAAGAAAGTATATACAATTTATTACTAATTTCAATTTTTATAATTTTAGAAATATATTTATATATGCTTAATTATTAATTTTAAAAATAGTCAATTTGACTTAAAAAAGTCCTAGAAAAGCAATTAATTTGGGACGGAGGGAGTAATACCCATAAAATTATTATTCTAATTTTTTTTTTATAAAAAAAAATCACAAATTGAATTATAAAAATTTTCAAATTAATTGCACCAATAAAGTCGGGTCATTGCCCTGTTGAATATGTTTTCGACATACAGACCTTTCTAGCATGCAATGATGCAATTTTCTATTTGGAGACGATAAAACTTGGACGTGCTTAGGTGCATGCATCATTAGCCATTAGGAATAGCCGGCCGGATGGATAGTCTTAGACTCTTAGTCTTAGTCTTAGTCTAGTCGTCCAAGGGAAGAAGCTGAAAAGTATCCAAACGGTTCACCAACTTTTTTATAATACCAAAATTACCCCTTAAAACAAAACAAACGAAAAAAAAACACACTAATTCCAACATTTCAAACGGAGACCTTGGTCAACGAAGGAATAGCTGGAGGATAGAGTATATGTCCGTCTCCCACCGGGATTTCTGCTCCTATAAATTTACACTCGCTAGCTCGCTCGCTCGCCAAAGTTATAAAAAAAAAAAAGGTGATCGATTGGGTTTCTTCTGAGATTTCGGGGCAGCTTTAGTTAGGGTTTTTGAAAAATTTGAAGGAATGGGAGATTGCAGGCCATTGGGTTTCTTGCTGGGATTGCCTTTTGCGTTTCTGGCATTGATTTTCTCTCTCCTGGGTGCTGTTATCTGGATCATTGGGTAACTCAAAATACTCTTCTCTCTCTCTTTCCTTCATCATTACAATTTTATTTATGATTCTTGCCCCATTTTCACACGAGTTTCTTCATTTCATCGGGTTCATTCCTAGTAATTTCTTTTCTATAATGTGGGTGGGTTTACTAATTTTACTTCAAATGACCGAATTGATTGGAACTTTACAAATCCCGTATTTGATTTTGCAGAAAATAGAGATTCCTCTTCCCCTTTTCTTTTCTTTTTATAATTAATTCCTTTTAATTTTAGTGTGTGTTATCTGCTTCTGCTCTGTTTTTACTAATCTTTCTATCAATCTTTTTTAATGGCAGGTCTGTGTTGAGTTGCCTGTGTCCATGTTGTTGCTGTTGTGCAGGACTTGCTAATCTGGCTGTGGATCTTATAAAGCTTCCGATCAAAGTACTTCAATGGTTCACTGAGCAGATCCCCTGTTAATGCTTTTTTCAGATTGCTAGCTACATGAAGATATCATTTGTTTTGATTCTTTCTAACTTTAATCGCTCCTTCTGTTGTGGGGACTTTAATTCACGATTATTGGAAACTTTCTTGTAGCCCAAATTCCTAATAAAGGATTTTGCAGCAGGGATTATAGAGCTTTTCTGGTTATGGGTTTCTTTCTCCTTCTTGTAAAGGTATATAGATAGAGATCATTAGAGTCTAGATTTAAGATCTGGATTCTTAAATTTCTTCTTTTCGTGTGGAGACTATATTACATGCTTGTATTTCGTCTTTATAAAAAGGTTTGCTTAAATTAAATTTAGAGATTAAGCATACATTTATTATTGACAAAGATCGAAAATTAAATGTAGCGTTATCAAAATAATCGTTGTTAATATTTGTGTCGAGTCGACAGCAAAACCCTGTAAGGAAAAGTACAACACTATAAAGCAATATTACTAACAACTATTGTTTGGCCATTGGCCAAGGAAGTATATATGTATGGTATAGACAAATGGAAGATTAATTAGGCTACGTTATTTTGGAACATGCAGAAAAAACAAAGAAGACACTAAAGTTGGGACAAATGGAATAACATAATGCATGCATTTTGTTACAAACTTACAATATTCAATTCCACCTTTACCTTTAATATGTCGAAACAAGAAAAAAAAATTAATTTTTTTTCCTTTCCTATTTTCGGGAAGGTTTCAAATTTTGAGGTGGATCATTTAATATTCACATGTAGTATAAGAAAAAGGAGAGATTAAAACGTGTTTAAAAATTGATAATTTTATTATTAGTTCGAAGTTGGCTGGCTGTGTCTACTATGTTGGATATTCAGACAATTTGAAGTAATTCAAAGAAGTACAACAGCTGTACAGTACAGGCACTTCTTACCAAAAGAAAATAAGCAGAGGCACTGCAAATACTTGTTTCAACATAGTAAGCATCCAAACCTCCTTATAACTCGGGATTGATTGATTGATTATACAATTCTGCAGAATCATCAGCCTTAACTCTGAGACTATGGAACAAAAATTTGATTTGATGGCTGAAGCCAACTGAACTTGGATGCTTCATTTAAAATATGTTTCAGTTTACAGTAAAGGTGCTCTGAACAATAATTACTAAAGTTCATAACGTGGGAGGATTTATAATTATACAATTTAACGGAGGAATCATTTATATGTTGTAATGCTACCTTTCTGGCCACAGTTTCTTACTCACTATACTCCGAGGATGAAGATTCCGTAATGTCATCCGCATTTCCAATTTGCTTTCCACTTATATCCCTCTCCCCTTCTTCATCAGAATAACCATTAAAATATCCTTCCACATCTACATCTTCCACAACATCATCGCCATCATCGTCATCTTCCTCTTCCTCTTCAACACGATCATCATAATCTTCATCCCCATCAACCCCATAATCAACCTGCCTGAAGTGCTCAGACTGGCTATCGTCATAAACGCCAGGATAATTGTCCACCATTAGATCATCATATTCATCCCCCGATGCTTGACCATTATCATTATCATCATCATCATCATCATATTCTGAACTGCTAGATTTCTCGGGACTCTCAACTTGCATTGGGATGTCTTCTGTCTTCCATTTCAGAACAGAACTTATTGGAGTTCTCTCTAAGATCATGTCTTTACTGTTATCCCTTTCAGCAGCAATCCCCGTCACTCTCTTTCCAGACTTTTGCCTATTTCTAGCAGAGCGACGACCAACAGAGCGATGACCCCTCTTACGTCCTCCTCGGCCACGTGTTCGGCCCCCCTTCCAACCTAGTAATTGCTCAAATCCATCATCAGTGTTAGTTGTTGTACTTTTCTGGCCAGCTTCAGATCTGGAACCCATCACCCTTTTCTGAGATCTCCCACCACGGGTACGACCACGGCCTCGTCCACGCCCACGTCCTTGTCCTGAGCTCATTTGACCACTTGCTGGTTTAACCCACGGCTCTTGATGCAGATATGCATCTTCATGTGATGCTTCTGCCACTTCACCCTCGGAAATATTCTTCACAACAGTAGATCTTGATGGAACAGTCTGTAGTATAGAGAAAAGTTGAAAAAGAATCTTATATTTGAAAGGAAAAAGAAGTTGAAAAAATAGTATAGAAAGAAAAAGTTGGCAGACTAATTAATATCATAGGCCAAAGTTTTTTATTCCTTTTCTCCAGAAACATCCAAGACTGTAGTGCAGAAACTGGCCAAAAATAATCTCAAGCATAGAGCAGAACCCACTATAGTTTTTAATTAATTGTGCACCTCACATAAACTGATCCAATATAAGCAATCAGGGAATCCTCACAAAGAGGCATTGCTTTGAAGCATTGTTTTAAATGGCATGTCACACAGCCAACAGAATTAAATACCCCAAACGGAAACCTCAGCAGTCATAATCAAAATACATTCTCTATTCACTTATTTTAATTAGATTGCTCAACTGAGAAAAAAATTGTAGCATGCACGCTAAAAGTCATTTTACAAGGCAAAAAGGTCGGGATGTCTTTGAACTTTCTTTAACTTACCTATAGAAACTAACCTAAATTGACCTTACTGTAGCACAAATTAGAATCGCATTAAGACCAATTACAGCAAAATTCTTACTAACAAATGCTTAACTGATCTTACAAATAAGATACTGCCAAAAGTAAAGCTGATAATTAAACCCAAATATAAAGTCTAAAATACTTGGAATTATTCACTTCTGCATGCAATCTTTAAAATTCTCATATTCAGTAATATGATTAAAAAACTTAAATTCGCATGTCCTAAATCTAATTTAATACAAAAATCTCACTTTAAAGGGGTCAAAAGCATCAACTCTGCCTCTTGCCAATTTATTGAGAGAGAGAGAGAGACCATATCTAAGGCATTGAAAAATTGTATAAACTTACTAAAGGTGGATAGTGCATAATGTAATCTCCATCTGGAAAAGGATATACTCTCTCCATCCCATTTTAATTATGATATTCCCATGTCCCATCTGATAAAATTTACCATTTCATCTATGAACTTTAGACGTATAAGATCTGCAAAAGATTACATTAACTCGCCTAAAAACATATGAACTTTTACTTATTCAATAATAGAAATGGTTATGGGTCCACTAAGCGTAAAATTTGAAAAATGCTTATCTTTACACCATTTCCCTTGGTTTATTAAAATGTAAAAATCCCCATTGAAGCAACGAAATTGGGACAGAGTGAGTACATACATTGCATCAATTTATGTGCCTACTATCAAGAACACAGCATCACTTTCTAACATCAAAAGAGAGTGCTTACCATGAAATCCGAAGCGCCATTTTCCCTTTGAGAATCCTCTTTCTGGCTCAACAAGTAACAAATGGCGGAATCAAGTTCCAGGAGCCTTAGTGCTACTGAAGATGTTGTTCGAGGTAACCATGGAAGCACAGAAACCACTTCAGGAATAGGAGAACTATTAGCCTTACATCCTGTTGAGTCAAAAGACACCAACAATTCGCTTGTAGTTTCATAATCTGATAACAAAAAGTCCCTCTTTATGCCACCCTCCAACAAAGTCAGAATCTGAGTAAAGGAAGTGTGGAATCAGAAACCAAATACTAGTGAAAGAAAAAGAGAAGGATGAGATCCTAGAAACTGTGTATAATACATTCAGAAGCAAAAAGAAACCCCTCATACATAAAAAGGGCAAGATAGTGTCAATATAATCTCTTTGGAATATTAACATGAGGTATACTAGTAAGGAATTTATTGATACATTATTTAAATGACAAACTAATATCAGAACAAAAATAATAAGAAAATGGACAGCAGGTAATACTGCATAAATTCACATTAAAAACCTCAAAATTTATTTTTGTGATGTCTAATTGAAAAATAAAAATGATTTTCATAAAACAGAAACTTTTATAACAAAACATAGCTTCTATTATAATTTATAATAAAGTATCCATTATATCAGAAATCAGAATAAATTTTTTGATTGAATAGATGTTGACATCCGTAATCACTCAATATATCTCAAATTGTATATTTTAATGAATCATGAGAGCGGGAGGATTAATTAACCCAGTCTGTCTATAATATATTCAGATACGCCAATTACCTGACCCATATATCAACAAGGGTAGCAGTCCCCAATCCAAAAAAAAAACCTCCCCTTCATTTGTTCTCCCTTCCGCCTCTGGAAGGAAGAAATTTTTGAAAAAGGTGAAGCGGGCTCGAAGCATTGATAATAGCTAAAACGGTATATGCTAGGGTATCTTTATATAAGTTCTTATAGTTAGGAATTCTCTTAGAATCTAAATGTAATAAACCTAAGTTTTATAGAAGATTTTTAGTTGAATCAACAAGTTGATTGTTTTATAAATATTTTAGTACAAATGTAATGTTTGAGCATTCAATACTAAGTTATAATATTGATATTTGTGCAATTATATTTAAAGAAATTTTTCGATACGCTAAATTTAGAGTACTGGTACGTAAAAGTACCCTGTTTGGGTACGCAAGAAGCCAAATACTAATACGCGGTTCACTAGGTCTATGAGAGTATCTGACAACTCTACACCAAAGTACACATACTATTCACCAAGATTATAGCACAGGTTTCCTTCACCAATCAGAACCCACCCCATCTCGTGAGGATCAAATAAATAATACTTAAGTGAAAGTAATTTAATTTCAGAAAACAAGCAAATTCAGCACTAGTTACAGAATTATTTCTAAGAACTAGCTCCATCTTACATTCAACAAGCATGCAAACTTCGTTAAGAGCTCAAGTTTAGATATAACCAATGAGCAAGAAAGATTGGACCTGGAGGAAAAGAAATATAGAAGACAGGAGAGAGAGAGAGAGAGAGAGAGACCTGGAGAAGATCTTCAGCTGATGTTGCAGTTTGCAGCTTCATACCCCAAGATTTTCTATAGTCATCTGACCAAACAGGTTGTAGAGCTTCAACTGGAATGGAAGCCTATCATGCCAAAATATACCCACCACCAAGAGAACAAGACAAAATTACATTTTGATAGAGATAAAATATAGTTGTATAAATTCAAAAGGATGATAGTGGCTAACAAGACAAAGTACTTCATCTGTCCCAAATTTTCAGTCCCTACAAAGAGAACTTACTCAAGTTTGAAAGTCATTTTCCTAAACAACCTTCCTAGCATCTAGAGATCTATTTTGTTAGCTTATCTATAGACGTTTTAATACTGCTCCATATAAAAGGATAATATAGAAACCTTACATGATTTCCATAATTGATTTTCACATAGACAAAAGTACTCATCCGAGAAAATTGGGATCCAAATTTAATCAAAGTTGAAATTCAAATTCCTACCTCAACTAGTGATAATTGTGCCTGAAGCAATCTTATTCTCAGGGGAGGGGATGAGTCCATATTTTGTGAACTGCAGTCAGTTTCCCTCTTTAATTTCTCTTTGCATTGAGCAACATGTTCAGAAAAATTCAAATTCGGCATAGAAACATCAGAGGCTCTATGACAAGGACACTGGTTATCCTCAACAAAGTACAAAGCTCGGCTTCTCTTCCCGTGTTTCATGGCACGCAATACCAAAGAATTAAAACATTCTTCCCACATCCACTTTTCAAAACCTTGATATCGCTTTAGGGCATCTTTTTGCTCTGTTTCATTCCTTCCCAATCCAATCTTAAAAGAAGATGAAGATTCTGGCATGTCAAAATTTGAAACACAGACACTGATGCTAGGACTATCTACACTGGCACCGTAGCTAGTATCCATGTCTGAAACCTCTCTCTTAATAATATCTTCAAGTTTTCCATGACTGCCGGTACATGAATTTTTTTTAACAGTTCCCCTGAAAGACATTTCGATAATTTGCAACATTGAGAGCAACTGCGACTCTCTCACTCCACGAACATCCAAAGAAGCCAACAGAGCATCGAAACCCTGTATGCAAATATAAATTATATGGTTAAATCAATGATGATTTACATGATTAATGCATTTATATATGATGAAAAGACGTGAACCAAATGCCATACTGTTTTAAGAATGTATCATATATTTCATCCTCAAAAAACAGCATACTACGAATTTATCTGCCACAAGAACAAATTGCCTACTCTTTGCAACCTTGTAATGTAAAAAAAGTTAAAATCATGCAACAACACAAGGGCGACATCCCCAACGAGCACCAAATGTTTACCTAGTTAAAACTTTTAGTCACTAGGGAAAGCATAAACATATCGGGCTGAAAAGGATGCATTTCACCAATGTTCATAGAACGTCTTTAACGAGCTCTAGCTCAAGTGGTATCAAACTCTGCTGTACATGGGAGTGGGTCAAGCTTTTGAGCCTCAATGGAGGAATTATTTGGTAACCACAGTGGGTATTATCTGAATTATGTCTGGCCTTGTTTCCATGTAGGGTTTGAGGTTATGTTCTACACTCCCCACTGTACCCACTTTGATAATAAAACAATTACAGAACATATATGGACAAAACAACGTTAAGAACAAATTGCCTTCTTACAAGCAATCAAGTAGGTAGGTGGCAATAGTATATTATTAAATCTAGACAATATTCATATACATATGAATTTAAACAATGTAAATGCTTGTTACCGAGAATACTACCTTTTCAGAATCAATTAGCCTCCAACGATCATCGCGCAGCTGAACAAAGATCCTACCAGACCCGGGATCATTTCGAGAGGCAGATGTTATAAACTGCCAGTATCGGTTACGTCTGCGGTCTTGCCCAAGAGGCAAAGACCTGTATACATACATCTCCTCTGCCTTGTGGCCAATGAAAGCTTTTAACTGTGACCTTGACTTTTCTGCAGCATATCCAGCTTGCTGAAGTGGAATATTATCTGGGCCAACAGAGTACTCTTGCATTGACAATGTCCTTTCAGCAGGTACACTATTAGGATGATTTTGACCAATCTGCGGATCACCCAGGGGTTCATGATTGGCCACGGGATTTATTGATTTGAAATCATTTTTGTCATCATTAGCAAATAATGGACTTTGTCTTCCATCTACAGCACCAATGGAAATGTTTTGTTCAGCCCTGCTACCAACAAAAGATGAATATTGTATCTTCGTGACATAATCCTCCTTCATACGGCGTTTATCAACTTGTGCCTCAGCCCACATTTGCTTCTTCAATACATTTGCAGCTTCCAAGCGGTCCTGTAACACTCTTTCGTCTCAGATAATAGAACCAAGGAAAAGATAATAAGTTCATTTCATCAAGTCCTCAAAAAAAAAATACCTCTAGAACAATGCGAATTGAGTTTCCTTCATTTGCCACACCAATTAAGGCAACAAGGGCATTAAGACGCTCTTCAACACTCAAATCAGAGTACTCTCCTTCCATAAGTCCTTGAACCCATGGTTCACCGGGGTGGCTCTCATCAATCGCGGTGTCTTCCTGATAAGGAACAGTTGCCTCGTGGATCCCAGCAGCATCAACAGATTTATCAAGAGAAGCACCAATACCTTTTACATCTTTCAAGTCGTCTGATTGCATTGAAGTCAAACAACTGCCAATGTTCCCAACTGGATCTTGTGCAGGTTCCATAACCTCCTCATGCAAAATTTCTTTTCCATTTCCTGAAGAGAGTTTTGACTGGAAACTGTTTGCTTCACATGAAATAGGAGCTTCTTTGCTTGGCTTTGATTCAATACCTATATCATCAACCTCCAGATCCTCGGCAACATCACTTTCAGAATCTAAATCTCTTTCAACTTCGTCTCTTTCAACATCCTCTGCTTCTTCACCATCCAAAATTCCATTTTTATATACCTGAATTTTTTCCCTGGCTGCAGAAAGTAATGCCTCAGCATCGGCAGGATCTTTCCTGTAAGGGGCACGTACACAATATGTTGACGGAGCTGTTCTCTCGAAAAGCTTTGAATCCCTTGACAAAGCAGCAGCAATCGACGCTTCTGGTGTCTTGCTTGTTGTGAGGTCTCGGAGACCAGATTTCTAAAATAGAAAGTACACTAATTGGGTAACAATTTAACATTATCAAAATAAACAAATTCCTATGATCTCCGATCTAGACTTACTTGAATCTTGTCTGCAACATCTAATATTGTAAGGCCCATGCTGCCCTCAAGTGAAAGAACATGAAATGCAGCAAATTTGACCGTTCCAGGTGTCAAACGATGCCTAGATCTCCGAGGATTAGAAAAACCCCTTTCTTGCATAATGGCAAGAGCATTTTCAGCGGCAGCTCCATTTCGTAAATTTGAAATGACATTCTCACCATCATTACCCTGCACTCAAACTAAGCTAAATTAATTTATATGTTATAAGAAGCTATGTGAAAAACAACTACAGACATGATGGGTTTCTTGATGAATTTTATTTTATATAATAAAGAAGGTATTAACCATATTAAAATATTTTCCTTCTCATTCAAATATATGGACTACTTGGTCGCCAATAAACATCTGGAAAGCTCTCTAGAGTTATACAGGGAAATGAAAATTTATAAACATCTAATCTTTCCCAATCAATCATTGATCTGTCAAACCTGTTAACAATCCAAACTCAAGTTTGCTAACTTATGTCAAATATATTCTCTTAAATAGACATAAAGATCAGCAAGCACAAAAACCATAAAGCTTGATCGGCTGCTTAGTTCATATTTATCCGTAATGATCTGATCTACCAACGTTGATCCACAAAAAATAATATATATTGGATACTGGACAGTCGATCTGTATGGTTGTGCTACAGCAACCACTCATTGTGGAACCTACTATGCTTCCAAACAGTGGGATATGTGTGTGTGTGTGTGTGTGTGTGTCCCTAAGAATTAATAACAAATTATATTAAACCCAGGTAGTCAAAATTTAAAGTTAGCACAAAAGACGAGCCATGGCACTCATGCAACAAATAACTTAAAGTAGACAAATATTCCTGATCAATTTTATCATGGTGCACCAGCGAGGACATAGAAGGCGCCCAAGGTTTCCCAAAAGAGAAGCACTCAACTACTATCATGGTTGCAGAACATATTAAAGAGAGAGCGATCGCACCTCATTTTCATCACGAAAATATGTTTGTTCAACACTCTTCTTCTTCAATTTTGGCCCAAATCCTGCTGAAAGAGCAAATTGCCGCAATACTTCTGGCCATGTTAATGGATTTAAGTGGCGCTGCCAGCTGCGAATATCAAAACCCCAGGTATATGCCTGATACAAGATATAATATTAAATACTTCAAAACATAGAAAGAAGCAAATCATAAAATCCAGAAAAGGAAACCAAAAATAGATCAACCACAGATTAGAGCTTACCCCTTCAACAATCTGTGGATGTCCACCTCCTGGATTTGCAGCACTATTTTGATTTGTTCCCACTCCGGAGGAAGGTGTCCTTGCAACATCTTCAATATCTTTAATAATGGATCTGAGAAGTGCTACATGTATCTCGCCCAACAACCTTGGATCCTGAAAATTGTTAGAAGCAATGATCAAAAGATAAATGCCATGAAAGAACAAAGAGTTTAATATAAATAAAGACTCCAAGAGAATCTCACGAGCTTACATAATCATGAAAAGCTTGAACAAACTCATCCATAGTGAACGGCCAAATCCCAAGAACATCCGCAAAAGTAATCAGAAATCTCCAGACCTATGCATTTGAGTAAACTCCATTAAAAGGATGATACAACATTACATATAGAACCTGCCTCTTATGTCAAGAGTAATATACATATATATCTTACATAGTTGAGAGATTCTGTAAGCCTTTCTGCTCATGTATAATATGTGAATCAAATTAAGAAAAAAATATGAAGAATCGAGGAATTGTAAGCATAACAAACTATGACAACATTGTAAACATAGTCGAGTTCAATTTTATGCATACATAGTAAATCTGTGTGACAAGAGAAAATAAATATTTCAAGATCATCAAAAAATACTAAGCAGCTTGCCAGTTGGCAATGACGAGAAAATAAATATTTCAAGATCATCAAAATATACTAGTCTCCACAAACTTTTCCTTGAAAATATTAATTTCTCGTACGCAGATTGGAATTTTCTTTCAAATAAGAAAAAACGAAAACCATAACTCTAATAGTTTATTATGCTTGCAACCTATGTTACAAGGGAGAAAATAGATTAGGACAGATAGGGAGATAATAAAAGACAGAGTGAAAGCGAGAGAAAAGGATTTAAGTACATTTACCATAAAAAGATTGCCAATGTTCTCTTCGGAATCAGTCCAGGGTCGAATTGTAAATGGCCTTTTCAAACACACAGATTTGGGTGGGAATTCAGTGAGCATATCTAACCAATGAAGATGTGTTAGCTCCTAACAAGATGAATATACAACACCAAAAAGGAAATAAAGCGCAAGCAGAAGTGTATAAAAATAGATAGCGACAGAAAACTTATTAAGATTCTCGAATGAACCACCTCCAACAGTTAAGTATGTTGCCTCAAATTCAACTTAAAACATAAAATAAATAATTAATTAATTAATTCTTAAGATTTATTAAAATACACAGTACAATATTTGCTATCAGTCAAAGGCATAAATTATTTTAACAACATTAGATTGGTGCAAATAACCTCCAGCAAGCTCCCCCCTCCTTTTTACTTTGGGGTGTGGATGTGGGGGTGGTTTTTTTTTTTTTTTTTGGGGGGGGTGGGGGGGGAGGTGGGGTGGGGGGGAGGGGGTGGGGGGGGAGGGGGTGAAACCCATATATCATTTCAACATTTCATGATTACAACAATTCATCATTAGAAAACTCCCCAAATCTCCATCAATTGACAAAAAGATCAATATGTATCTTTAAAACACTGTCATAAAACATCAGCATTCTAGTATCTCACAGACAAACAACCACTTAAAGCAAGCAAACAGTAAGTACTTAATTATAATATTGAACTTTGTATAATATTTCCTAAACCATATTAATATGGGAGGGATTTAAAATTGCAGGACATCATTTATTGATATATGGAACGACCTATTTAATTTGTATCAGCATTTAACACAGGGTACATGCCTCAAAGAATGTTAACAGATTCAAGAAAAACTATTATCTGTAACAATACAACAGCTAATAAACATTTAAAGAATGACAATATAACTATCATCAATTTATTTATACTTTCAGGCAGATCTAGATGGCTTCCAATATATATATAAACCCTATTAACATTATCTCTCACAACCCAATCAAAATTTACCTAGTAAAAAATCTTCATCCAATATGGGGGTCAAACATCACTTCTAAGTTCTATCCACAAAAGGGAAATAATACAAATATAAACACTACCACCTCTGTCCCACTTTAGTTGCTACAGATTTTGTGGTATGAGTGGCACGGAGTATGACATGCTGAATTTGAGCATAAGTTTCTGATATATTTTAATGTTATATTTTCAACTATATTACAAATATGTTAAAAAAAAATGATGTTTTTTTATGTGAGTTTTTGGTACTTTGTTAAGCTTGTGTACCAACTAAATTGGGACGGACGGAGTAAAAAGAAATGAAAAAGGAACACTACAGAACTCCTGTGCTGGTATATATCTACATATGTGCTCGAATCAAAATTCAAAACCACATAACACGATGAAGGTAAGGATCTCACATCGCGTGAAATTTATGGAAGCCAAGAGTATCAGCCTTGAGGAAGAAAAAGACTTGTTTTAATTTCAAACTAAGAGGAGATAGTTAAAATGGAACTACGAAACAACAATTGGATGTAAGAAAAGCTCTAAAGCTAAAGCATTCATTTTTACTTCTACTGTAAGAAAAACAATTTAAAGATTAAATCATGCTTTCAATTTTAAGTAAAAACAAAGAGACTGAGAAGATAGAAGATTAACTTGGTAGCATATGATGTGTCAAAGTAATTACCTCTAAATAACTCAAGATTTTGCAAAGTTTCACTATCAAGAGACAAGATTGAGGGCAATCCCTTTCTAGAGGCCGCTATCTCCATGAGTTCTACGCGTTCATCATCAATTAATTCCATTGATTCTTTAGCAATTTTTCGAGCAGTAGCCCTTTCATTAGCTGCTTTAAGCCTCGCAGCTTCCTTCTCTCTGCGCATTTCTTCTTTTAGCCTCAACTTCTCAGCCTGAGAATTTACAAGGAATGATCCTTGGTTATATAAAAATATAAAGCAATGATTCTTGGTTATATAAAAACACCAACACAACTTATCAAAATTAAAAAATATAAAAAACAAAGACAAGTGCAAATATTTTACAACAGTATGCTCCAGCACTTACTCTAATAGATTCTTTCTGTAAAAACTTCTCCCTTCGTTCCAATTCACGCCTTTGTTCCCTCTGGTATCTCTCCTCTTCACGTTGCTTTTCACGCAACAGCCTTTCTTCTTCCTTCCGCCTTTCACGGTCCTGCCTCTCCATTTCTTTCCTTATTTGTTCTTCTCTCTTAAGATACAATCTCAAGAAAATCAGTTTACAACCAATTACATCAACTTAAAAACATAAAATTTATGAAATCAAGACCTTTCGCCTCAATATATCTTGCTTCTCAAGCTCTTTCCGAATCCTTTTCTCATGGGCTTCAACTTCCCTTGCTATTCTAGCCTCGTCACTCTGCAAACACTAATGAACAGTTGAACACCTAAGAAGTCCTCAAAACTTCTCCATGCTTACAATGAGATACAAAATATATAAACAAAAGTCAATTAGGAATTAAGCAATTAACAAACCTTGCGCTTCCTCTCAATCCGCAAAATGTCATCATCATGGGTGACCCGCCTGTCAGATGGTATAAATGGACTTTCCGGTCCAGCAACTGAGTGAGCAACAAAATGAGCATCCACACCAATGGTCGGAAAAGAGTTCTTCCGTGGAACAGTGTCATAATCTCCCGAGGTTGATGGCAAGAGATGTCCCTGCCTTCCTTGCTGCGGCAAAAGACTTAAACTTGGCAACGTACTCTGGAAACCATATCCAGAAGGTGCTTGCTCATTACCATGTGTAAATAACCTCCCTGTTGATAGTGGAGACCGAGCACTAGAACCATGAGTTGGTGAACCATAATAATGAGATGACACGGCTCTTTCATATGTATCATTTCTAACAGATGGCTGCTCTGGAAGAAACTGGTACTCATGAAGAGCCCTCGTAGTACCCTGTACATAAACATTGATAAAGTTTCCAGTCACCAATGTAGTTAACTAGTAGAAAATCGTATAATGTTGGCCAAACGATGTCATTGAGAAATTATGTCAAATAAAAACAATAGCATTGCTAGAAAAAATTAATTGCGGCTTTGTCATGCCATATTCACAAGTTGAGTGACTAGATAAAAGAATTAGTCCAAACAGGAAACAAAGCAAAAAATCCGAGCCTGTTTGTTAACTTTTTTTGCTTTTGTGTTTCTGCTTTCCATTTTTCAATCACATGTGTCTGTTTATTTTACAATTGAAAAACAGAAAAACAAATATATAATTTGGTAACCACATGATGTGAGAGATAAATGAAAACATTAACACAATAGTATTTGGTAAAGGGTATTAGGGAGGTAAGTGATCACCAAAATTAAGTGATTTTAGCCCTTCAATTGACAATCCAACCATACGAATGCAAAAGACGTGCAATAATATGGGAGCATGAAACTTTTTATTTAATTTGAGGTTAAGGTACAATATTACTACAACCATGTAGTAAGTATATATTTCTAATGGCCCAAATTTGTTTATTTCTCGTAACTATAAAGTCGTTTACACACATCACCAAATTATACAAAAATCTGCATGCTTCTCATATTTTTGCATGCTTTTTGCATCAATACGGTTGGATTGTTAAGTGAAGGGTCAATCACAAACAAAAATTTTGCATGATATGCATCTTGCATTAAAAGAAATCAAGAAAGGAAAAAGAGCAGTTATACGTTTAACTTAGTATAATAGATTGTGCAACAATTAGTGCTACTTACATGAAAAGTTCCTGTCACTACTGATATATCAGGTTAACAAGCTTTATTCCTAATTACACAGACTGAATAATAAAGAACAATCATCTCCTCCAATCTCCTCTATCCCTATCCTTCATAGTTTATAGAGACTCAAACATTGCTTTTGGCTTTTCTCCTGTCATTTCAGCACCTTTAAGGCTTGACCATAAATCAGATTATAAATAGAATAACATGATATAGAGGCATTTAGCTTTTAATAATCGAGTCTGACTATCGGAAATTTCTCAAGCTAATAAGTGCATCACCACAGTGAACTCTATCTTGTGAGCGCTATGTGATAAAGACAACATATAATTCAATGTCCGCACTCCACACCACTATACTTTTACATACCCAGCTCATCATCCCATACAAGCGCAATGTGCCATTGTCTAAGTCCCACATCCTATCAAGCCTAAAACACCAAACCTTTTTTTCTTTTGGGTAAGCCAACAATGTCATACACCTAACTAATGAAAGATTATGTCAAATCAACAAGTATGTTTAACCATAAAAAGTTACTACAAATAAATACAGTTACCATGTGGTAGCCGCTCATATCAGAAGTTTTATGAAGGACTTTATTCTTCTTCTTTCTTTGCTAAATTTTTTATGCAAGAATTTCCAGAAAATGATACTCATAAACAAGGACGGAGGCATTAAGGGGCCTGGGGTGGCCCAGGCTACCCTGGGTTTTTTTTTAAGAAAAAAAAAAATTGGCCCTTCAATTTTTTTTTTCTAGGAAAAAAAATCATGGCTTCGTCTTTGCACATAAATAGGTATATAACAGTTTAAATGAAGCAATTACGGCCATGCCAATTTATAATGCGTAAGAAATCTTCAAACCTTAACCGGCTTAGCATCGTGGCGTTCATATAGTTTGGCCTCATAAGGCCTTCCAGCTGTTTTCTGCTGCCCGGTTGTCACTGTTACATATGAAACTATTAGGCTCATGCTGAAGTGGGGAAAAGAAAAGATGAAATAAAACTTTTAAACTTATTAGTTACTTATTCGAAAAACTCAAGTAAATTTAAGAAATGTTCTAATAAAAAAGAAATTAAAGTAAATTGAGAAGACAGATTAAAAAAACCAGGAAACAAAATTTGACGCAAGCACAATTGGTCCAGATCAAGAAAAGAAAAATGCGCAAGAATGTCAAAATACACCTATACTTTCTTGAGGCAACTATCAACGAAGCAATAAATGATTAAACTGTCTCCCTCTCCCCTCACCCCGTCTTTTTCTTGCACATACTGCACATAATTTTGTCCCCCATTCCAAAGTTATTAATCATCAAACAGTTCGAGCCTACTACTTATTTGAGGTTAAAAGTTGGTGAATCCTTCAAATCATCTTTATTACCAGGCTAAGTGGTAGGATGATGACAAATACCCTGATGGTGTTTGGAAATAGTGTACAAGCTGGTAAATAAAATTGATCAAATTGCAATGAAAAGGTTGCATACTTGCATGAGTATTTGACCATGGAAGGTTGGACTAAGGTACGCTTGGAAATAAGAAGGGGAGGTCTCCAAAGCTCTGAATGCTCCCATATTCTATGATTTAGGGGTTCAGGATAAGTGAGAATCCGGTGGTTTTCATCTCATATTTTTGTTTGCGGGTGAAAGCAATACTTGTGACACGGATGCTCACGCGTTGAGGGTTTTTAGAGGTGTTCTATTGTGCTTTGAGAGTATGTCGGGGTTGAAAATGTCTCAAAAAATTCTTCCTAGAGGCGCAATCGTAATATTCAAGCTGAAGCAAGACTCTTAAAATCTTCATCTCACAACTATAAGTACTGTTCTAATTTGTGGATCACTGTAACTAGAATCATACTTTAAAATATCTTGGATATTTATAAACATAACTATCACATCATGAAATAAGTTTATCTAGAACACTCTATTAGAAACCTAATATGTAAAAGAAGATTTTAGGAAATGCTAACTAGTGTAGTCAAATGAGTGCCTTGAGGGTGTCCAATAAGCGATCACATGACGTAGCCTCCTTGGAAATGCGCATCAACGCATGTTGTCACACTACGCTTAGGCTCAACTAGTTCTAACTATATCGCAACCAGTTTTAACTATATCTCAACTAATTTTAACTTATTAACTACATCTTTTAAAAAAAGTTTATAAACGGCATCCCACTGTCTGAATAAACCTATTTTATACTAACTAAACATTCCCAAAAAAACATATCCCTACTATACCCCGCACCGTCAAACGTAACGTTTTCAGTTCCCTTTTTCTACTTACTGTATCTAACCACAATCCAAGTAACATTGATGGAAGTTAGTATATCCTAAACCGAAAATCAAATTGCAAGTTAGAGAACTCATCACCTCCAAACTCACAAACGCTGCTCAGAAATAACCACCTTTCACAAGCCATAAATTGCCAACTTACAAGTCAAGAACAAAAGCTGCACACTTTAGTTCTCTACTTTCACGATAAAGCCAACTGTTCCCAACTTACATACAGGTCAAGAATTACAACCGTATGCTTCTCTACATTTTCAAAAAATTCAAGCCGTATATGTAAACAAAATGCTAACAACTTTCAATGCATTAAAAATAATAGACGGATAGAACTCCAATGGGAGAATCAGATATACCAATGGGGGCCCCAAATGCTCCTGGTGGCAATGGATCAAACTCCATTCCAAGAATAGGCCCATCTTCCCTCAATGACTCCCCTAACTGCGCCTCCACAAAAGCAATAGCTCGAAGCTCAGATATTGCTTGGGGCGGCTCGTAATACCTCTTCATTGCTGGCATATCAGCTCCAATCCTCGGAACAACCACTCTCTTCTGCAAATCCACATGACGAAATGGACTTGACCCAGAACCCGAAGCAGAAGCAATCTCGTTTCCAACCTCACCCACTGCCCCCAGCTCATCCCCAATCCCAGCACCGCCAGATGACCCCACTGCAGTAGGGGGCAAAGCATCCTTTCGGGGCCGCTTCACAGGTGGGGGCTTCCTATCTTTTAACCTCCTATGGCAAAACCACATCTGCAACTGCCGATCCGAAAGCCCTAATTTTCCTGACAGCTCTGCTCTCAAAGCCTCTGATGGATATGTTTCCACTAACAAAAAAAACCCAAACTCAAGTCGATCAATTTCAGCAATACCCAACTAAAAATTTATCACTGAAATGTATGAAAATGTAAAATTGAACTTACTAGCATATGTTTTCTCAAGAAGGTCCAACTGAGAAGCAGTCTTCATCTTCCTTTTCACCTTTCCCTCTCCTTCCTGTGCCTTCTGCTTATCTTCTTCACCAACCATAGCTAAAGATCAACTCTCTCTCTCACTCTCACTCTCTCCTTCAAAACCTAGGTTTATATATCTATATATAGAGAGGGAAAGCAGATCAAACTATTCAAAGTAGCAGCCGCCTCCATTGCCGAGGATGAAACATTTGTTCCAGTAGAAAGGTCTAGGATTAGGAAATTGATTTAGGGTATTCACGAAAAGTAGAAATTAAACAGCAGTTTGGTATTTCTGTCTCTCTCTAAAAGACTGGAGCAGTTTATTTCTCTCACTATATGATCTTGAATATTATCAAAGAGTGTGGTGATGTAGATGTGCGGTGAGATTTGAAGAAGAATACCAACACGATAATAAATAAATGTAATCGTATAGTTAGTATTATTATTATTAATAAGAAAAAAAATATGAGAGTGTTGATTTAAAGAAAAACTAAGAACAAACGAACGAACAGTTTTTCCCTTTCTACAAATCCATCTTCCCATTTTCCCTCTCTCTCTCCTCTTTCTTCCTTTCTCTCTCTATTCTTACACCTTTTTTTTTCCCTTTCTTTTCTTTTATCGATACCGTAACGCGTAGTGAAAATCATATATCATATATATATATATATATATACACACACACACACGATTTGATAAATCAAATCCTTAGATTCACGATTCCGTTTGTGCCTTTTGTGTGTGCCGCCTAGTCCTAGTTTATTTTCTCTCTTATCACTTTCTCGCTCCTAAATTAATTTTAATGTTTTATCTTTGTGTTAGAAATTAGAATGACGAGGTTGGCGGTTCTGGGTGGGCTCTCCCCACGCGTAGTGGGGTCACGTGCTAGACACAGCCGTATGTTTTGGCGCGTGGGAGGAAATATAGGAGTAAGATCTTTGTACCGTGAAAGACTTTAAGAGGGCCCATTTCTTTCTCTCTTTTTCTCACTTGGAAATTTTTGGTTGGCCATGAATTTATTTTGGGTTCCATCATTTGTTAAAGAACAGTTGTTACAAATTTAATAAGCTCTTCATCTTGACTGCCTTAAACTTGACTAGGACTAAGGGTCTTCAACCGGTAAAAATCGAGTCGAATCGAATCGAACTCCCAATAAAATAGTGTATAGTCCGGTTTTCGGTATCGATTTTATACTTTATACTGAATATTATTATTTTATTATTATATTATTATTTTTTTTATTTTTTTTATTATTATTATTATTTCTATTATTAATAATAATTTTAAAAATTAATAATTAAGAAATAAAATTATATTTTTACCCGCTAATACAATGTAAAATTAATAGCTATGTTAGTCTTTAACCTGAAAATTAGGGTGATATCGTTAATAAGATTTTAGGGAAAAAATAAGAAAGTGGTAGATAATATACTTAAATTGTGGAGTATTTTTATTTTTATTTTTGTCCTAAAATATACTTAAGTCCATGCCAAGGATTTTAGAGCTAAACAAACTTATATTTATTTATTTTTTGAACATGATTAGGTCAAAGTATGTCAAACTTTTTTATTTTGAATTTAAATATGAATTAATAAATCTTCGTTATTTATTGATTAAAACAGAGGAGTGAAATGAAATAGTACGCTGTTTCTTTACTTATAATAATAATAATAATGCTGAACATTTACTGTCTCTATAAATTTTGAACTTCTTTTAACTTACTATTATTGGTACGTACAACTATTTTGAGCAAATACCTGGTACAGCCGTACAGCTATACCAATTAATGAATTGATACGCTTATTGTGCGGTAGTGTGATAGCCAACTTGCACTTGTTTAGTAATCACTTTCTATATAGGTCGGAATGCCTTCAAGGTCAAAGCCCTTAGATTTTGTAAACTAACAATAAGCCAGTCTTCCAAGGGATGAAAGATAACAAAATGTCTTAATTTATACTCCTATAAAATTTATAATTAATGATTTTTTTAATAAAATTTTAAAATATCAAACTTAATCCTAATGATGCGTTTGTGAGTTTGGAGGGAAGAGAATGGATAATATAAGAGGGAAAGGGATGAGAAATAATGGGAAGTGATCATAATTTTTCCTTGTCATGTTTGTGAGAAAGGAATATATGAGATTTTAATTATATTTTTTATTATTTGTCAGTTTAGAAGGAGGGAAGGGGAGGAAAAATATTTATATTTTTAAACTACACTATTACTATATTACCCTTATATATTAATGTAATAAATGACATGAATTATTTTGAAAGATTACTTTAGGTAATATAAAATATCTAACTTTCTTATTCTTTCTCATCCCTCCAAATCCTCTCACTTTTTGGGAAAAAGTTATGAGCCAAAAATAAAATTAACTTTACCTTTAAATCCCTTTCATTCGTCCCTAAAAAATCACAAACATAAAATTTGGAGAGATTTTAATTATTTTCCCTTATCTTCCCTTCTTTTCCCCTAAAAAAAAAACTTACAAGGGTAAAACGGTGTTTTGTTAAGTAGTCTTAACCAAAACTTTATCCCGAAGTATAAAACTACATTATTTTGTTAACTAATCATAATCAAGTTTAACTAAAACATGTCTTAGATAACATTTTTCTCAATAAATATATGTGTGTGTGCGCGCGCGCCTGTCTAGGTTATTTCATCAAAAAATTAATAATATTTGGAAGATTTTATTTTGAGAAAGGAGAGAATTTAAAGACACTGAACGAGTATGAGATATTATTTTCAAGACGAGCATGAGAAAGGGTTATCGAACCATACCCGTACCCATCCTGTTACAAGACATATATTGGCGGGTAGAGACAGAGAGTATAAAGAAATGTGGGTTAGGTATATTTAAGGGTGTAAATGGACCGAGTCGAATCTAATATTGAGTTACTCAGATTTGGTTCACAAAATTTATCGAGTATGAAATAAAGCTTGATTGAGGCTCGTTTAGCTACCGAGACGAGTACGATCTCGAATCGAGCCAGAGCAGTTTAAACTTTTTTAGCGAATATGATCCGAGTATTAATAGAAAATTATAATTTGAAGAGGTTCGAGTAATTTATCGAACTTTAAAATTTACTCATATATTTCGAGTCGAACTCGAATCGAACTCTTAGTCGAGCGAGTACGAATCGAGTCTGAACTGTTTAGTTCATTTTACAGCTTTAGGTATGCTAGATGTTGCTTGATTTTCAGTAGTGTATAAAATATGAAATTGTATAAATTTTATTTATGGATAAATCGTTATTTGCTCATCTCGTTGGAATCTCGAAAAAAAAAACATACCAATGTTTTTATGGAATATGCATCACTTAAATAACTTCAATTGAGGAACTTCTACTATGTCATCCAATAAAGTCATTTAATGATGTAGTTTAGTCAACAGTAGTTGAAGCATTTAATTTAACATTAAAAGGCAATGAATTGAGTAGTCCAAAAAGTTTGTATATTGAGCTATTTAAGTGACATTTTTTGTAAACGAGTCGAGTCGAGTTTTAGCTTGTCCAGCTCGAGCTCAAACTCGTTTAAAACTTAAACGAGTCTTTTAAACGAGTCGAGTTGAGTCGGATTTTAAACGAGTTTAAAATTTTATGTACGAACTCGGCTCGTTTATAAACGAGCCGGGCTTAAGCGAGTTGAGCCGAGCTCGAGCTCGAGTTAGTAAACTAACTAGTACTTAATAAGACAAGAAGTTTACTAGTAATGTTTTATCAAAACTTTTTCTTTGAGAAAGTTGAAATTAAAATACTGCAAAATGTTACGAACAAAAGTAGTATTAAGATAGCAACCAATTCAACTCAAACTATTCTTATTAAAGAAAAAATAACATACCAGGCAATTCGCTCAAAAGACTTACCTTAGGAGATTACAATGGACTTTGTGGAGGTAAGATTGATGTTTGGAATATACTTTCATTCTCGGACACTGATGAGCTAAATCTTTTAAAAGTCTTTAGGCGGATGCAAAGCAACTATAATAATTAAATTTTGGTAATTAACCACCCATTTGACACTCTTTGATTTCTTAAGTTTAAGAAAATTAGTTTGTCTTGCAACACAATTTAATACTTTAAGAAGTGCGATATATAGTTGCAACTGGAAAGTGGTATGAGCATGTGAAACACCCCATTTGATTCGATGTAGATGATCTGTCTTGTCTAATTAAAATTGAAATCCCACTAGATGTAGCCATATGTAGTTGAGCACTTGGATTTGATTAAATCAATGCCACTTATATTTAATAATGGAGCCCTTTTCAATGGCTTGCTTAATTTGAAGTAAGTTGCTATCGGGCTCCCACAGATGTCTTTGACATTGAACCACAAAAATTAGAGAAATGATGATCGATCTTGTACACTTAAATTATTACCTAACAATCTGGTCAAATTATTCCAAGCAAGGTGTTGCACTTTAATTAGGTCATGTAAATTGTTGGCGATAAGATTTGAAGGCCGAGTTTGGAATCATATATATGAACTGAAGCCGTTGTTTAATCCAGTTTCACGGTTAATGTTTTATAATTTTAATAAGAAAATGATATATATGTCGATAAATATTTGATAAAATTGAATTGCGACCAACGTAAAAGTGTATGCGATAAAATAGAATAAATTAAAATGAGATTCTTCTTAATTCCTACATATCACGCTGAAAACTTTCGTAATACATATCAGGACTCATTTTAATATAACTTCTGTCTCAATAAATGTTTTCCTTAATTAATGGTTGAATTAATTATTTATAAAATTAACAGTTGAGCACATATATTTAAATTTTTAAAACTTTTTTTTAGAATCCCCACTTTTTGGGAATACAATAATTTCATAATCAAGTAAGAACTGATTAAATCTCATGAGAAGAGAAAGAAATAAACTCACAAACAAACTCCACATAACACGAAATAAAGTTTCACATAAAAAAAGAAATAAACTCACATAAAGTGAGAATCGAACCTAAGACCTAAAGTTAAGCATATATATATATATGTGTGTGTGTGTGTTTAATTTAAGCATATATATTTAAATTTATAAAACTTAAAACTTGAGATTGGTATTAAATTTCCAATCTCTTCGAATATATCTAAAAGATCTATTGATAATGAATGACATTTATCATGACACGGAGGTAATGTTTATTTTTTTTAAGCTTATCCTAAATTTCTTTTGTTCAGCTAACAGTCCTCTTCTTTTATTTTTAGTTAATTGGTAGTATTAATTATAATTATAAAATATAAATCCATTTCGTTTTTTATGTGAGGCCTACAAACCTTAACATTGATCAAATAAAATTCTTGGAATCTTTTTCCTTATTATTAATAAAATTCCTATCCTTTCAATTTTTTTTTTACAATGTTTTATGTTTTACCAACAATCATGGCTCAATTGCCTTGAGCTCCCTCAGAGTTATTAAAACATCCAACTTAATAATACTTGGTGATAATAGGTGGAGAAAATCTTCAAGTGTGTGTGTATATATATATATATAATAAAATATAAATGATTTTAAATTTTTCGTTCATCTAATAAATAATCTGAGTCATCCAAAGTTTAATATAAATCTGACCGTTTATTATTTCCTTTTTCTTTATTTCCTCTTCTTCACTTTTTTTTTCTCTTTAAATTCTATTCTCAATACCTTCTTGTTCTCTCTTTTTCTTTTTTTTTAAAAAAATTGTTCGTGTTCCGAAAGCACGAGTACCACTAGTCTAATATATACTTGTATATAATCGTTGTGGACTGTTTATTTCCAACTCGGGATACGTAAACCCTCGTTTTCAGCTAATTAATGGAGTAAAAGAGACAGAGAGATACTTATTACTCATTATTAGGCTTGTACGTTTACATTAGCCGGGGGTACTTAGGACCACCCAAGCTTGGTCCATATGTCAAAATTGACTCGGCTAAGCCCGAGCTGAGAAACAAGCCCAAAAGAAAAATAGCATATTTAAAAAATCACACTTGAACCTAAAAACAAAAAACTATATTTAAAAGTCCATGTAACCTATTTTCACACACACACACACACACAAAAACATGCGAGCATAAAACTTGCGAAATACTTCGTATATTCCATAAAAATAGTCTTATGTATAAATTTTAATAATATATTTTTTATTTATTCATGTTTAAATATAATAAGTACTCCTTTTGTCCCAAATTAGTTGCTCAATTTTGACATTTTAAAATCAAATTGACTATTTTTAAAACTATTTTTTTTACTATTTTTGTTAAAATATAGGTGAAGAGATTATAACCAAAAGAAACTATATACAATTTATTACTAACCCAAATTTTATAATTTTAGAAATATATTTATATATGCTTAATTATTAATTATAAAAATAGTTAATTTGACTAAAAAAAGTCAAAACTGAATAATTAATTTGGGACGGAGAGAATATTTAATTTAGTAACAATATCATGAGAGGAAAATTGTGTTCTTAAACTCGAGAAAATTATGTTATTTTATGCTATATCAATAGAGAGATGACTCTATTTGTGAAATATTTTTTATTTTTTACCAATAATTAAGACTTTTTTTTGTGTTGAACAGAAAGAGTAATATGGACAATGCGTTAATTATCAAGTCCACTTTTTGATAATTATAGACTCTGCTTAACATTGTGAAAAGGTCATCTGACCTAATTTGGTATATAATCTTTTGATAAATTAATTAAAAGTTGATAACCCAGACAGTAAGATTTTGATTATTTATAAATATAATTGGTGGGTTATGATAATTTATATTAATTTATGACCACTGCAACGTTATTTACTCCATTAATTATTTGTGTACATTTTTAAGATCATTTGATATTTATGAGTATCACATTTTCATTCAGAATAAAAGTTTTATGTAATAATTAGCATAAAATCCAAACCGCGTAGATTTGGACCAGCTGGCACTGGCAGGACATCTTGGGTCTTAATTACTCCAACTCAAAAGTTAAGCGATTAAGATTACGATTATAAAAAACTCTAAAATACTAAAATTTATTTTAAACTTTGGGCTTAGCCCAAAGTTTGCAGGGCTGAATAATCTTGACATCCTTTCTTAAAAATGGACTAGGGCCGAATTTATGTAATAATTAGCATAAAATCCAAACCGCATTGATTTGGACCAGCTGGCAGAACATCTTGGGTCTTAGTTACTCCAACTCAAAAGTTACGATTACGATTACGATTACAATTACAAAAACTCTTAAATTAAATTTTGATTTTGGGCTTAGCCCAAATTTTGCAGGGCCGAATAATCTTGAAATCCTTACTTAAAGATGGACTAGTGTATGCATCATTATGTGAACGACGAAATTATGAAAAACATAAAACATATTCACTTCATCCCACGGAAATAGTTTTATTTATTATTTTAAAAAGAAGTTAATTTTTTTAATATAAATTTTAAATGATTCAATGTATTCAAATTTATCATCATTATTACATGCTCATCGTTATTATATTAAATACTCAATAAACTTATAGGTAATGATGCAATAAATACATATCATTAAGATTCTTAAAAGTTTGAAATGAGACTTTATTTTTTTTGGAAAAGGGAAAGATTATTAATTAGTGGCTTGCTTATCAAACAAGAATCCAAGGTTTATCAAACACAATACAACTCAGTAAATTTTCAAATAATTCACAAATTGATTAGAAAATTCATGAAATAATTTCCGGAAAGCATATCTATAATTTCTAATATGGTGGCATTGCATATGATCTTCACAAAGATTCTATTCTCAAAGGAGTACTTTTTTATTTTACTTTCTTCTTTTGCATGCATGTTAGTATCGGATTATCTTAAGATATATTATTTGGGATTCGCCAATCAACTATATATGGTACAACAAGTACTCATCAGGTTATGAGTTCATGCATATTATTTGTATCCCAAATGAAAAAAATATTAACATTTTGGCACTGCATAAAAGGAAAGTTGTGGCATGAAATCGTACCCAAACAATTACTCACATCCGTTCTAAAATTAAAGATGTAATTTGACTTTTAAGGTTAAATGACGGTATATTAAATTTCAAAATTGATATGACCTATAAAAGTTAGGTTAAATCATAGTCAAAAGAAGAGTTTGATCCTGGCTAAGAAGTAAAACTAGCTATTTTTGGTACTAGGACAACCCCTAGAATGAAATAAATTTTGTGATTAATAATTTTCGTTATATACTATACAATTATAATAATTGCATCAACTAAAATTAAATATATTCATATCAATTTGAAGTTTAATATGCTCTCAAAAGTTAAATTGTATATCTAATTTTGGAACGTAGGACAAATTATACTTTTGTATATGGAAGTTTAATTATCTGTCTGGTAATTAAGATAAAACTTTATAATCTACAAACCCAAAAATGTATAAAGAATAACGATTTTAATTAGTCATTCTTGATCGAGCTCGAGATGTCTAAAGGCAACCCAAGGTACATGCTACAAACTTTTTTGAAATCTTGAAATTCACAAAAGAAGAGTTGGCTTTTAATTATCACAAAATCAATACGACGAGGTATCTAATTAGTTTGTATGAGATACCCTATTAATTGTCTTAAACCTGACAAACACAATCATTTTTTATTTGAGATATCTTAAAAATGCAATCCTTTCTCAAATAAACAAGATCCTTATTTACATATGCTATAATAATATGATAACATGCACGGTGTCAGTTGCCTAGGTGTCCTTCGTATTGTAATATATTCAAAATAAATTGACAATAACCGGAGTAATTCACAAAATACATTATACTCCATCAATTTCGCAAAAAAATTCATACATATGCAAATATTAAGGATATCTATTTGTTTTGTTTATACCTAAAAATAATGAGAAAAGGGAGCGTATATCTTAGATACACACAAACTTATGTGTGTTTTATTATTTTAAGAATTTTATTAATGACAATTTTGACATTTCATTATTTTCATTAATGACTGTTTTGATCTTTTACTATTTTTATTAACTAAAATTACATCGTATTAAGTGCAGGATACACACCCAAAAATAATAACTTGCTAATTAACAGTTATATCATTATAATAAAATTATAATGACAAATTTAAGAATATTGTGTCATTTTATAGTACCGTGAAAAAATGAGAATTAATACTTCTGTTGTGGAGTAAAAATTTTTGATAAATTTGACACTTTTCGTGCGTGGAATAGATGAAGTAATTAAGATCTCTAAGATCTATTCTCTTTTTCCGTTGTGCTTTTTGTCATGTGGCAAGTATGTGGAATATATCTAGTATTGATGAAAATTTGAGTTAGGCTGCAGTCCCTATTACATGTACACAGTTTTCGTTTATGTTTATTTGTGTACGTGTGATATGTGTGTGAGAGAAGAGGTTTCTTGCATTACATGAGAAGTCTACGTGAAGAAATAAAATGTAGGTAGATGTCAAAATTTGTGCTTATTTAAATTTTGTTTTGCTGAAATTTTATCTTCAAGCAGACTCTAGGGCGACATCGGAACTAAACCTCTCTCTCTCTCAGATAGTCTACACACACACATATAATTAATTAATGCAGCAGGTTGCCCCATCTGCACTCAAATACTTTCTTTATCTTTTGATATTATATAATTAATTAATTGTTGTTTTAGTATGTAGTATTATCAACTCTAAGATACCTTTGGGCAGACCTTAAAAGGGACCTATAACAACATTTATCCCAAAACAATTAACTATTCCTACATATACTTAAGTGAGCACAAACTAGAAAACTTGAGATCCGAGCAACCCTTAGCTAGCCTAGCTAGACCAAACTATTCTCCTACAAGTTTCAACTTTTCCATTTATTTTTTCACCACTCTCAATTATTTTGAGTAAGAAAAAATGTACAAATTAAGGACAACTTAAAAAGTGGGAGCAGAGGAAGAAGAAGAATTCAATACCTTCCCAACCCTGAAGAGCAACTGGCTATTTGGGGAAACAATATGCTCTAGAAAAGACAAGGTGCATGCTATTATATATGCTTTTTCACCTCTATTTTCTAGCTACTTATTTAGCTCCTTTTGTCTTTCATTAATATTCTATAACTGTATATGTTTATATTATTAGAAGAAGAAGAAGAAAGAAAGAAGGATCCACAGTGGGATGATCATACCAACAAATTAAGCCAAAGAAATGACTTGGTGCAACGATTGCAGCGACGAGAGCGCAGCCATTGTGAGAAAGCCTCCACTAGCTCCTACTATCGATAATGATGTTACTAGTGAAAATCAGAAACATAATGATCATATCAAAGCTTGTCCTTCCTGTGGTCATCAGATTAAATGGCAAGAAAAGGTATAATATATATACACGCATAATCGATCTCATTCTTTTTGTGGTTAAAATATTTAGTTCCAATATTTCTATATATCTATACAATTAATGATATCCTTGATTAGGTTAATTATTCATTTGTTAATCTTCTTTATGGGTGCATGTCAATAAGTGTAGGCTGGAATTCATAATCTGCCGGGGCTACCAGCTGGAGTGAAGTTTGATCCGAACGATCAAGAGCTTCTTGAACATTTGGAGGCAAAGGTGCGGTTGGATGATCATAAACTTCATCCCTTAATTGATGAGTTCATCCCTACCCTTGAAGGGGAGAATGGAATTTGCTATGCTCACCCAGAGAAATTACCAGGTGAACAAATTAATTAATTTCTTGAGCAAATTGATGAGTTCATCGCCTAATCTTCAAGGAACTCATATCTGTTAATTAATTAATTTATTATATATATTTGTTTTTTTTTTCAAATTCGATACATTATCATGGGTATGTATGAAATGATGAACAAATTAAAAAGACTCCATGCACAATTTTTTTGAAAATATGGAAAATAGTCAAGAATGAATTAGTAAATTGCTTTTAATATTAGCTAGGTAGCAACATTATTTCACTTGTATTCAAACTTCTATTTTATGTGAAAAGTGGTTGCTCAAAATTTTGAATAATTAGGAAAAGTCAATTAAGCTCCGTCGTCAAGATTGAATGGCAAGTGATCGATAAAGATGTTAACATTTCACTAACTAGTAGTTGTCTATATATATAAATATATAACAAGAAATATTAACATGATATATATTGTTGGTGTCTCTTTCTAACACTTAAATTTTTTTAGATGAGTTAATTATTTAACATGATATAAGAGGTAAGGTCCTTATATATTCTCATTGTTTCTATCCCCCATGTATTTCCTTCATATATTCGACGACTCTACGTGGAGGCGTATTAAGTTATAGTTCCACATCGATTAAATTTGACTTAAAAATTATATATACTTGAGGATATCTCCATTTAGTAACAATTAGTTTTAAGATGAATGTACACACACTTCACCTTCAATTATTAGTACTATGGTTTGCATTAATTGATTATTTTTAGATTACAATTTCGAACATTTGTTGGACATGCGTGAAATTAAAAGCAAGAAAACCTTTAACAAGAATGACATATATATATATATATATATACCATAAAATGCATGCATGCAGGAGTAAGCAAAGATGGGTTCGTTCGACATTTTTTCCACAGACCCTCAAAAGCATACACAACCGGAACCAGGAAGCGAAGAAAAGTGCACGCGGACATAGACGGATATGAAACCCGATGGCACAAGACAGGTAAAACTAGGGCTGTTTGTGTTCAAGGCAAAGTGATCAAAGGTTACAAGAAGATCCTTGTGCTCTACACCAACTATGGAAAGCAGCGAAAGCCCGAGAAAACTAATTGGGTGATGCATCAGTATCATCTTGGTAACAACAACGACGAAAAAGAAGGAGAACTTGTGGTCTCAAAGATCTTCTACCAAACGCAACCTAGACAATGCACTGCTTCCAATATCATTAAGGATTCTCATACTACAAAAGTACCTAATAACGGCGCCCTAACTATTGCCAACGGAGGTTCTAGCATGAAGAACAATACTGCTATGTTCATTGACTACTATAATCAGTCTCTTATCTCTTTCAACCAGACAACTTAACTAATTCATTAGTTAATTCCTAATTTGATCGATCAATGTCAGTTAATTAATTTGAAGGAATTTAGGAATTAATTAGTGCATGTGTGCAAGCTGATTTTACACTTGAAGGAAAAGGAGGGGATAAAGAGAAGATAAGAGATCGACTGGAAAGATAATTTCAATTCATATGTACAAATTATTTCTATTACAGTACATGAATTTTAACAATGCATCGTACACGAAATTTCATAGAATTAATCCTAGCCGTTAAACATAAATTCTAGTATTAATGACTATTATTATTATCCCTTAGATCAAAATAACTTAATTGTCTACCAATATTACCCTTTGGTCCTCATCCTTCCTTCCACTTTTGCCCCTGACATAGCCTTGGAGCTAGCCAGTTTGGTTCTTTTATGGGCCTTCTGGACCTTCTTAGCCCGTTAAGGGTGAGTATTGATTGTCTCTTCATCACTTTCCTTTGCTTGATCTTTACTGACTTCCATTTCTAGATCCAAGTTGTTTTTCTTTAGCTGTGAATTGGTTGTTGCAAGACTCTCATTTGTCACCTCATTATTATGTATTGTCTCAACAGAGTGCTCACCAAGTCCGATCCCCTTGTTTGTAACAACGTGGATGTGAAAGTGTATTATAAGAACTGCTGATATGGGGTTAAATCATTGATATTTTTAGGGGAGATAAATCGGAAAGAATAAGGAGACTCTCTTTTGTGTGGAGGGCTGAGGGTCATATTCTCCTAAATAAGACTGGAAATTCATGAAGATTTGTTATATTTTGGCGTTTGATTAATTAATTTGATGCAAGTACGCAGTATTATGTTTACTTTATACAGCTCAGTTATATGGCATGACGTGAATTTCAAATTGTCCATAAATAATCATGTAGGAAATGATGAAATTGTCCAAAGATTATATATTAATTACTCCCACCTTTCCGAAATACAAGAGTTAAATGACTTTTTGTTTTGTTTCAAAATATAATTTTACATTTTTCATAAGTTATTTTTATATTGTGGAATAAGGAAAGTGATGGGAGGAAGCCGGCCTATTCAGCGTAACTAATCTATATGCGCCGAAAAAAGTCACATTCCGTAGGTAAGCTCTATTCAGCCCGGAACAGTATCTAAAAAAAAATCTATATTGTATGAAATTTATGGTTAGAATTATTGTTTTCTAATAGTAAAAAAGGAAAAAAAAAGAAGAGAGAGGCTATATTATTTACTAAAACAATGTAGGAAAGAATTAATAGACAGAAATTATTTTATATTTGTTTTAATTTTAGTATTTTTGTTGAAGTGATTCTTTTCTTATTCTGTGCTTATGTATATTTAAATAACTGATGAATTACAGTCTTGCAAGTTTAAATGGGATACTAGGAGAGCTGATAAATCAGTTGTTTGAATGCGTTTTTGAAAATTATGTTTATCGTATAATATATTGGATAATGCTCTGTAATTTGTTCTTTTCTTTTAATTGAAGGTTACTATTGTGGTGGACCCTTACAAATAAATAGTTCAAGTACAGCTACCTTTTTTATTCAACAGAATGGGAACATTTATCATAAGCATATATCGGAAATATTGTCTTAATTAGGTGATCTGCCAGCAGCAGCAGGACTACAAAATTGCAACAAATTATAGAGATACAACTCCTTTTACTATTTGTTTGTATGAGAACACTGTTTTGTTTTTTACCACTAAAAAGTCCCCCCTCCCCCCCCTATTGGAAAAAAAGTTATTTTTTAATATAAAAAGATTTGACCGTACGCAATTATAAAAAGATTTGACTTAATATAGGAATTTGGTATTCATTTGTCAAAAATAAAAGTCATATTGATTTCTTGATATATTTGTACATGTATTAAATTTGTGAATAATTTCGTTTCAAAACTTCCATTTTCATTCAGAATAAATATTAAAGATAAACTCTTAATTTGGAAAAATCTGTAGAAGAAAAGCAAACTTTTATATTGGAATGAAAAATATTTAATAACAAACTTTTATAGTATATCGGAATGAAAAATAAAATAATGTTAGATTCATGAGTGAAGTTAATTCTACATGTAAAGTATTTAGTAAAAGAGAATGTTCCAATCATATATAAAAATGATAGTTTCACGTAGACATACACAACAGGTTAGTTTAGTTTGACCTGACCTGGGTCTGTCAGGCCTTGGGTTTTGAGCAGGCCAAGTCAAACCGTTGACTTAGGCTTGCCAAGTCAAGCCAGGCCAAGGCGTGGTCACTGAACTGTGGTTTGGTTAGGCCTGTAGGTCAGGCCAGGCTCAAGGCTAGACTTAGGTCGGTCTAGTCTACTTTTTTTTCTTTTATTTTTTTAATGTTAAATATTAAATATTAAAAATAAAAATTAATAAAATTTTGTAAAAATGATGCAATATTTTTGAGATTTATTTTATTTTAACATTCTACTGCACACCAATATAAGTTGGATGATTAGAAAAAAAAAATCTCTTAAATTAAAGGAAAATGTAATTGAGGTGAAACTGGAATATAAAGCAAATTGATTTCCTAAATGTATGTCCACTATGCACAATTTATCTTCGTAGAAAATATAATTTGAATACAATCTACTGCGATATATGTGACTATAGATGCAAAATAAAATTAACTTAATGTAAATTACACTTTTAAATTTTGAATGTAAAGTTAGTTTCTATATTTTTTTTGAGTAATAGGATCAGTTGGACATATATTTTATAAAGTTTAAATACACATATATCTTTTCCTTTATGGTCATTAAAACTTATATAGTTATATCTCAAGTATTATTTTCAATTAGTTTTCTAATTGCTTCATGGAATTATTCTTTAAATTGCTACAACAAATACCTAAAAAATATCCAAATTAATGAAGAACTTGAGTATTTACAAGAAACTAACTTATTATTAATATTTAACATTAAAAGTTAGTTAAATAATATATTAATTAATGTTAATATTTAACATTAAAAGTAGCAACGAATATTAATAAAATTTTAATGTTAAATATTAGTATTTACAATAAACTAACTTATTATTAATATTAAATATATTAACTAGTTCTATTCGTTGAAGATGTATATTAATTAAATGTATTTATAAGAAATCCAGAATGAACAATTTAAATTTTAAACTTTATTGATGTATTAATTAAATCTAATGTATTACAATTTACAATAATGAATAAGTAAAAATTTATACTTCATTTTATAACTTTAAAGTTTAAAAATTACAAATAACTATAATAAGAATCAGGTTAGGCCTCAAGCTGGATCAGGTCCAAGCCCAGACTAGGCTCAAGGTCAGGCAAAGTTTTTTTGCAGGCTAGGTCAGGCCAAATTTCTGCTTTAAAAAAACGGTCTTTTCAAGTTTTTTAGGTCGGGCGTGACCGATCCAGACCTTAACCAAATCAGACTTTGATCAGACCAAATTCAGGTCGAACTAAGATCAGACCGCAAGTCGTGGGCCTTTTGTGCACCCCTAGTTTCAGGTGGGCTCCTGTCACTTAAGTGTGGAATAAGGTGTAAACTTGTGTTACCCACATTTATACGTGTGGCGAGTCAACACTTTTAAGTTAAATTATTAAAAAGACAACTTATAATTTTGGACAAACAATATATGTGTGATGAGTATACAGTTATAATCAAACAGTATACGTGTGGCGAGTATACATTTTGATTATTATACATTTATATATAGTGAAAGTAATGTTTACTTGTTTAGTTTCCGCCTCTTCAAGAAAAATAGCATGGATTATTTTAGCTTGCCCGGTGATTAATTAACAAAACAGAAAACAAAATAAATAGACAAAAAAAAACATTTTATTATAGTATGGACATAGGAACATGGGGAGAACATAAAACATAACCTCAAATCCTAAAACAAAGCCATAATAGCTACAGATAATGTCTCCACTAATTAATTAAGACTAGATGATATATATATACACACACACACACACACAAGTGGTACGTAGGAATATTAATTAATGTAGGGTGTCCTGGGGCAAACGGATTTCCTATAGGGCTAGGTCCGCTGGGAACCTCATGCTTGGATATTACACCATTTGTCCCAAATTAATTGTTCATTTTTGATTTTTTTAAGTCAAATTGACTATTTTTAGAATTAATAATTAAGCATATATAAATATATTTCTAAAATTATAAAAATTGTGGTTAGTAATAAATTGTATATACTTTCTTTTGATTATAATCTTTTCACCTATATTTTAGCAAAAATAGTAAAAAGATTAGTTTTAAAAATAGTCAATTTGATTTTAAAAAGTCAAAATTGAGCAATTAATTTGGGAGAGTATTATTATTCCTCCATCAGTTTTGATTTCTTTGGGTTTGGCTGATTGGCTGGAGGACACTTTGAACCCTAAATCATCAAACAGATTTGAGGTTTCCACATTTTAATTTCTTCTTGTTTTCCACCACCACCTGAAGATTACGAGCACCTGAAATTATGAACAGCGTTGAAAAGAGCACCAACACCACCAGCAGTCCTCTGATCATTGCCATTTTCTGCTGCTGCTGCTGCTGCTGCTGCAACATTGTAGGTACGTAACTATGAAACAAATTAAATGATATATGCAATAGTTGAGTATTATTGTCTAGAATGTGCCCATATATATATATATATATATATGACTTTTCAACTGGTGATACTTGTGCCCAAATAAATGAAAATAATTAGTGTGTTTGGATTGAAAACAAGGGATTTGGTCTTAATTCATGGGCATGTAATTGAGATTACAAGAATCTTTGCTTAATTTGTGTGACTTGCAGGGATTCGAATTATGTGCTAGCAGCTGTAATTAATAGATTATATATTAAGGATATAAATATGGGAACAATAAATGCTTAATTTTTAGTAATTCAAAATAATTTGAGCATGTGTAAAAAAGAGAGGCAACTACAAATATTACAGGAGTACAATTCTCAATCCAAGGAAATAATTATAGGAGCAATATAGTATTCCCTCGTTTCCATTATATAAGTAGTTTAAGACATAATCACATATATTAAAAAAATCTCATTAATTTTAATATTAAGTAATTAATATTAGTTTAAAATTTTATTTCTACCCATGTACTAATTAATTACTCTTCCTCCTCTCTCTCAATTGCTCTAATTTTTTCTCCTAAATATATGTAAAATGTCTTATATTATGGGAAATTTTTTTTATTAAAAAGACTTATATAATAGAAAGGAGGAAGTAATTGACAGGATTGGGACTGAAAATTAGGGATTCGGTATAAACGTATTAATTTCCACCATTTGGATTATGGGCATGCAATTAATTGAGATTGCAAGAATCTCTTTTGTGGGAGTTGCATGGGTTTCAATTATGGGTAATTAACTGCCGAAGCACCTACAATCGATTACTAGGAAAATAAATACTTACAAGAGCATGAACTAATGACTAGATATTACTCCGTTCAAATTAAAATTTTTGATTATTTCGAAGAAAAAAAAGGACAAGCGTATAGTAGCTAATTGCTTCGTATTTTATCAATACATCTATACAAGTATATAATAAGTTAAAAGGAGATCATTTAATTTGATTGACTATTCAAAGGGTAATTTGATCATTAATTTATAATTTTTAAATACAAATTACATAATAATTAATTATACATGTTCAAATATAATAAGCATAATCACTTAACATTTATACATGCACTTATTATTATTCACCAAAAAACATAAAAAATTACTCATTTCTTTCTATTATATAAGTCGTTTTAGAAGATTTTTTTCCCATAATATAAGACGTTTTACATATATTTAAGGGAAAAAAATTAATTATTTCCTACTTTGTCCCTAAAAATAGAGTAATTGAGAAAGAGGAGGAAGAATAATTAATTAGTGCATGACTAGTAATGAAATTTCAAACCAACATTAATTACCTAACATTAGAATTAATGAGATTTTTTAATATGTGTGATTATGTCTTAAATGACTTATATACTTATATAATAAAAAGGAAGGAGTATCATATATACATGCACCCATTATCATTCACCAAAAAAATATTCTTATTAATTAATTGAATTTTTTTCTATGATCACTTTAGATATATTCAAAAAGAAATGTATGCTACATTGGTCTATGAATAACTTTAGATGCCTAAATTATTATCTTTTCACCAACTAAAAACTCTTGTTCAGATTGACAATAAACTAGAAAACCTGACATATAATTCAATTACTAACATTTATAAAAATTAAGAATCTAATAATTATTTTAGAGTTATAATTAAAGTAAATGTACACTATAACACTACATTCAATTATTTATCTTAGTACTCACCGGAATAAACTTACAATATATAATTAATTCAATTATTTATCTAGCTAGATAAAAAATTTAATAAATCAATATTATTTTCTCAAAATTATAATAAATATGATATACTGAGAATAAAGAAACTTTTGCACATCAAGTCGAAGTTCGCACAATTTAAATAAAATTTTAATATACACATATATATATATATAATCATCTAAATAAAAAACAACCAACAATTGTTTGAATGATCATTAAATTAATAAATAATTGTAAATAATAATGAACCTAAATTGAAATAAATTCTAATCGCCAAAAAAAGAGATAAAAGAGAAAAAAAAAAGATAACCTGTGTTGTGTACGGTGCACCCAAGCTTGTTTTGATAGTTAGCTAATTGCTTAATCTAAGGAAATAAATAGAGAATTGATATTTTCATAAGACTCTCCTCACATGAACAGTAAGTAGACCCATCTTTAAGTAAATAAGATCTTTTGAAAATATTATTTTTCCTTATGAAAATATCATCTTTCCTCGTAGAAATAGTAATTTCCAATAAAAATGGAAGCAAACCGAATCGATGTTGGTGTATCAGCCAAAATACTTGACCATGACTGGGGCTCAGGCTTTGGGCCCAACTGTGCACCTATACAACCTGATTTTAGACTATTCATACTCCATCTTAAGCTAAACCATGTGTCCTTAAAATGTGATTTAATTGCGGGCCTATAGGTGAATTCTTTTCTACTTTCTTCGTTTAACTTCAAAAATATTTTTCTTAGAAGTTGGACTAGGGGTTATTGTTCCTAGTTTCTTTTATCTTATTATTATTAAAATTATTATTCTTATTAAGTGATTTTATTTTATTTTTTTAAAAGCAAAATTCAGTGGTATTACCAAAAAAAATAATAAAATCAAGCAAGAGGTTTCTTTTCAAATTATTTCTATATAATATTGTTGAGCTAATATATGTTACTCTAAATAATAATAACTTAATAAGTTTATTTCTAAATAATTTTAACATCCCAAGTTTCTTGCAACACATCATTTAGTATTTTTGACCTACGGAGTCGTCGGAGTTTAAGACACACTAAGTGTGTGTGTGTGTGTGTGTATATATATATATATATATATATATATATATATGAGGAATGATCCACAGAAAACGTTAGATATAGGTACTGTTTCAGCTAACTGTAATCTAGCCGTTCAAAATAAGATCCAAGGGTTGGAAGTGGGCATGGCCGCTAGAGGGAGTAGCGATCAAATATTAAAATAATTAAATATTATCTTGGCCGCTAGAGACTGGCCGCTACTCCCTCTAGCGGTCAGGACAGAACAAAAAAATAAATTAAAGGGAATTCGCTTGGCCGCTACTTGGAGTAGCGGCCAGACTATTTATTATTTATTGTTGCCTTTTAATATCGTTAATCATCACAAAATGAATGAAAATGGAAGAATTTATTATTTTATATATATTCATGAAAATACTAAACCACTTGCCTGTAAAATGGCAAATTGGCAATGGAGTGTGTATGTGCACTCATTCCTAAGTTAATTGCAATAACTAAGAACAGACACATATCCAATTAGGGGCGATGCATGCTAAATATAAAAAATATATTTAATTAAATTATTTATACAAATAAAATTCATAAATTTTATAAAATTAATATAATTATGTGCGAAATACAAAATTATTGAACATTTTTTTTATTAGATAACACAAGCTAATTATACTTGCAAAAATAATGTTAGCACTTATATGTTTAAAAATAAAACCAAAGCGATAAAAATGTGGAAAACTTATAAGGAAAGGAAGATAACCAATTTATGTATAACACAAGTATTCCAATAAAATTGATCTAAAGGGTAGAAGTATTGAAGTTGAAGCCAAACATAAAGGAAGGTTGAAGTTATCAAAAACATCCCATTAGAGAATAAGTTAAGACTTCATTGCGCGCGGCTTTTGAGGTTATGGAGTTTGGAGTTTGAATAGTACAATACGAAACAATAAATAGGCTGGTCGCTACTCCGAGTAGCGGCCAAGCGAATTCCCTTTTAATTTATTTTTTGTTCTGTCCTGACCGCTAGAGGGAGTAGCGGCCAGTCAAAACGCTGTCGTTTTTACTGGCCGCTACTCCCTCTAGCGGCCAAGATAATATTTAATTATTTTAATATCTGGCCGCTACTCCCTCTAGCGGCCATGCCCACTTCCAACCCTTGGATCTTATTTTGAACGGTTAGATTACAGTTAGCTGAAATAGTGCCCATATCTAACGTTTTCTGTGGATCATTCCCCTATATATATATATGAGGAATGATTCATAGCATGTATTGTTATAAATTCTTATAGGGCATATATCATCTATACTATTGAAAACAATAATGAAAGGTCGAGATTAAAAACTGAAAATCGATGTCCGCTACTATTAGTAGTGGGCGATAAAAAAAATACATATCATCCGCTACTAATACTAGCAAACATTAATCAGAATAAGAGTTTGACTTTATTAATTAGGGTTTAGAGTTTACTAACTAGGGTTTAGGATTTATAAATTAGGGTTTAGAGTTTATTAATTCCCTTTTTAACTGGGTTTAGGGCTTATTAATCTTATTAAACCCTGGTTAATAAACCTTAAACCTGATTAATAAACCCTAAATTCTAGTTAATAAACCCTAAACTCTGGTTAATAAACCCTTAACCCTAGTTAATAAACCTCAACTCTAGTTAATAAACCTAGCTAAACTCTAGTTAATAAAGCAAAATCCTTATTCTGATTAGTGTTCGTTACTATTAATAGTGGATGGTATTTGGTTTTTTTATCGTTCGTTACTAATAGTAGCGGACGTCGATTTTAAGTTTCTAATCTTGACGGTTTCTTTTTGTTTTCAATGGTATGGATGGTGTATGTTCTATAAGGATCCATAACAAATACATGATATGTATCATTACCCCTATATATACTGTGCATTTATATATATTTTTTGATATTTTCAAATGTTATATTATCAACAATATTACATATTTGTAAGAATATAATATTTTAATATATTTTTGAGCTGTTTTAAAATATATGTCACAATATGTGTTGCAATAAATTATAAATATGAAACAGAAGTAACATATATTTAAGCAACAAAAATAAGTTTCCCCAAGACAATATCAGTGTATTCATATTATAGTTATGACACTTCTACAATAAGAAAATCATGAAATAATGCATTGAAAATCACTAAAAAAAGAAAAAGATAAAACCCTTTTATGAGTGGGCCGGGTTGATAGGATTATGCATTTCCACTTCTTCCATGCAGTTGAGGCTGTAGAGCTACTAGCATGATTAGTGATAGAAAGGCTACAAACCTAACTATCTAAAAGCAGCTGAAGGGCTAAGTATATACCCAAACAAGAATTGAGGTTTAATTTTTGCCACTGAAATTTCTTTATGATTCCAGGCTGAAAGGTTAACTGAAATAGATATGAAACACATATAGCAATAATGGAGTTCAAAAGGGATTCTTGCTTTGTCCCCACTACTCACTTCCTTTTATACATATAAAAAAGGCACCATTTTAAAGTAATCAAACAGCTTTTAGGGTTCAAGAGAATATGCATGGATCTCTCTTTCTTTCACCTCTGGGATAGGTTTTCTCTAAGCCCAACTTTTTGCTCCCATGATCAAACCACTCGATGCCACCTTTTCCCCTCTCCAAAGTTTCCAAATATACTTTATTAATTATAAGAGAATTAAAACATGTAATTCATAAAATCCCCATGCATGCGATCAAATCCATCCATGGATTGAAGGTGGATGGCAGATTGTTTGTACACCAACACCCAAGAAATCCCTTGTTTCCCCTCCTGCATTATCTTGATCCTGCTGTATGTTTCGCCGCTTTGACGGATACATTTGACTCAAAGTGGAGACATCATTCCCTGAGCCCTCAACCTCATTAGTACTCCGAAAACTTTGAGCTGTTATTAAATTTGTACCAAACAATCCAAAGTACTTGCTCCCATCTTGAACCTGCTGACTGTTACTGCACTTCATTCCAAAGCTTTCTAGGAATGATGGGTGATCAGTACTAGAAGTTGCACCAATCTGTGCAGCTTTCTGCAATAATGCGGTGGCGGACATATTTGCAGAAAGTGTTTGATGGGAAATATTTTGGCTGCTGAACAAGGAAGGAACACCTGCAAGCTGATTATTAGTTGTACAGCTGCTTGTTAGTTGTTCTTGATCAGCACTGCTGGAATTAGGGCTCTTATTATTTCCAGTACTAATCCAATTGAATTGATAATTGGATTGTGGATCACCAAACACTGGCTGAAGATTATTGTTGTTGATTGGTTCATGACCATGTTGGGTGGTTCGTTGGCCCATCCACAGTGAAAGTCCCTGCCTGATTGGATCCATTATTTCATTGTTGCTTGAGATTGGCTTAAACATAGAAGTGAAATGTTGCGCCGCGTTTTGGCCTAGTGAAGCGCCCATGAACTGATAATTCATATTGTTTGATGTTGAATTGTTGATGGTGGATGCTGCTTTGACCCTAGCTGTTTCTTCAGCTAAGGCATCACAAAATGCACGGTGCGTAATGAAGCTATCTCGCCTGCTCACATAATAATTTTCAAAATTAAGAGAATCATGAGGAGTAAAAGAGATTTGGCTGTATAATATATTCTGAATTATAGGAATTTTTGTTTAATTAGGCTAATTGAGCTAGGGTTTGAAATAATGACCTCATCGTCAAGAAAGTCAAAATAAAAATCCATGATTATCATTCAGAAAAGGTATTGTTAGGAGCCACTTATCAAGAAAAAAGGGAAAAGACATGTACAATAAGGCCGGGCCTGAAAATCAACAATAAGTACTCTTCATTAGGACCCTAGTCTTTCCTTTTTAACCTAAAGTCCACCCATACACACACAACGGAAACTCACTCAGTCCATCGCAAAGACATAAGAAAAAAGAAGTCATGGTTCATTAGCTTCTCCATTTTTTCAATATTTGGCATGTTCTCAAATATATACTTAGCATACATAAAGTTTTTATTTTATAATTACTTAATTATAGCAAGCTTAATTAAGCAATTACCTCGAAAATATAGTACCACAGTCACATTTGTATTCCCTAGTGCCACAAGTTTTGGAGTGTGCTTTCCAGTCTGACTGGACCGCATATCGCTTTGAGCACTTGTCGCACTTCCACTTCTTTTCCCCGTGCTTTCGACAGAAATGCTTCTTGATTCCGGTTAAGTCACCGAGTGCCCTAGAAGGATGGTTGTGGACACAGTTTTTCTCGGGGCACACGTAAACGCGCTTCCTCACTTCCTTGCTAGTCCTCTGCTTGAGCTTCCATGGTAAGTTATGGCCTCGCCGGTGAAGTTGCAAGTTTTGATCTCTTTGAAACCCCTTCCCACATATCTCACACAGGAATCTATTTGTGGCCATCAGTGTCTTTGGAGACAAAGCGATGACTTCGGCCTCAGGATCTGTTAACAATTAGTATATCAAAAATAATATTTAATTAAGAACAATATATCTCTCAATGAATATATCTATCTATGATCATAAATTAGACTGTACGTAAGAAAGGGAAAAAAATACATACATACATATATATATATATATAAAGCAAAATAACTAAGAAAGTTGTTTTTTAATTGGTGGAAAAAGTTAGAGAGGCTTGCCTGGGGTTCCTGGGAGATTTCTCTTCTTCTTTATTATGGTGGGAGGATTGCTTCCAACAATTTGGTTTTGGATCAAACCATTTGAAATAGCTTCCTCAGCCATTTGTTCTAACATCCCTCAAGCTTTTTTATTTCTCTAGAAATGAAATATACTAATATTGGATAAGTTTATATACTAGCCAGCTAGTATCAAAGACTGGAATTTTGGGACTAACTCAGTGAAGGTACCTTTAGTCCACCCTAGCTAATAACAGAAGCTGATACTTGGAGAACTAGCTAGATCTCTCCCTCTCTCTGTTTTTCTCTCTCTCCTCTGTGTCTCTCTCAAATCAAGGTAAGACTTAGAGAGGAAGACTTAAGACAATGAATACCTAATTAGGGTTCAAATCTTTAAAATAAGATGGTGATAAATATATGGAGGGTTGGATCTCTCTCTTTCTTTTAATGTATTTGTATATGATGGTGCAGTCTTTTAACTGCTTTTGGTAGGAATTAATAGAATATTAGTATTTGATGGGAGGCGGTGAAAAGTGAAAGTTGGAAGGGGAAGAGGGAGAGGGAGAGGGAGAGGGAGAGGGAGAGGAGGTGGCCAAGAACCCGAAAGGTGCATGATGACACATATGATGAGCCCCGGAGAAAAAAGTTACTCTCCATACCTTTCCCATTGGAATGATTATCCCATAATTTCAATTTGTTTTTTGTTTCTTATTATTTTTTTTAATTAACTTCATATCTGACCCCGAAGTACGTAACTTTTTACACTTCGTACCTCAAATATAAAAGTTCACATCTCGCTATCTAAAGTAATGTTAAGTAAGTATAATGAATCTTTTTTAGAATTCTAACGAATTTTATCACCGGAAAGTTGACACGTGTTCTAATTTAATATTTAAATATGCTTGATTGTATAAATACTATAATTGACTTATATAATTAGTATAAATATGCAGCTAATGCAAAAAATAATAAAAGAAAGCATAAAAATGACTTGAATTAACTTTTATTCAACTAATAAACCCAAAATTAATCAACTAATAACCTAAATAAATTAGAAAAAAATGATAATATATATGTTAAGGGTGTATAAATACATATATACATAATTAATTCTTAAATAACCAAGTAAAATAATTAACTCAATTAATTAACATAAAAAGGAATAATCAACCCACTAACTAATCCAAATTAAATTATTAACTCAATTAAAATAATTAACTAAAAAAATTAAGTCAAATAAAATAATTAACCCAATTAAAATTTAAATAAAAAGCACAAACATAATTTCAAGAAAAGATACTAGAAAACAGAGCACCACTAATCTTCTTCTTCACCTATTATCCTGGAGATCGATTTAGGGGATCTAAAGTTTCACCTATCAATGTTGCCGACGACCCAGAAGCAAGATCGAATGTTGGACAAAAAACATATAATTCTCGGATCAGATCGAAACAACATAAAGTACAAACTCGATTTTCACCCTTTTCTCAAATCTTGTTTCCCTCCTCCTTTTAAAACACACTTTCTCTAATCTAGCCATGACTTTTGAGATTATCACCGACAAGAATACCAACAAAATCAAAATAACAAGGTATTTCTTTTTTTCTCTTTTTAATATTTTCACTTTTATTTTGGGAGATTTTCATTTGAATTTAAATTTGGGTTCTCTTAGAACCATATTCAATTTAAATTTGTGTAGTACATGTATTTGATCGCGGTGCCAAGAATCCAACTTGGGCATTGGTTACTTATGGGATCTTTTTGGCTATTAATTCTTTAGCCATTCATCGCAATTTCGGTCTCCACATCAATTTTGTTACTCTCATTTTTAGCAATTCTTCTATTTTTTAAAATTAATTTCTGCAATTGAAGATATATTTTTGTATTGTGTATTTTTGGGATTTGAAGAAGTATTTTCTTTCACAAGATGGGTTTGATTCAAGCAATATTTTTTTAGATGTGATGAATCTCTAATGAGAAGCACTATATCTAATATATGTTGAAGTGATGGATTTGTTTTTTTTTCTTTATCTTTTTGATTTCTAGGTTTGATGTTCTTGTTGTGGGTTTGGTTATCTCTTAATTTTTTTTATGAATTTGTATTTTCTTAACTCAACTAAAATGTATTTGGAAGTATAATTTGATTTTTATTAGGAATTATAAATGTATTACTTAGTATAATTAACCTAGTTTTAAATTATTTTTATACGGTCAAAATGTTTAAAAGTACGGTCAAATCGTATTTATACACTTTCTGTCGGAACACGTAACAACTCCGATCATTTTTCTTATCAGAACTAACACGAGTGTTCTTACTTAGCATTACTTTGGATAACAAAATGAGAGCTTTTGTGTATCGAAATATAAAATGTAAAAGAGTGTATATGCAATTAACACTATTTTTTCTTTCTGCCTATGCTCTCTTCCAACCAATCTTACCCATGAGACTATATATATATATATATCTTCAACCTTTACTTAAAATATTGATTTAATAAGTAACTTGCATGAACCCCACCATGAAAATATATTGTTAAAAAGACCAGCTAGTCGTTTATCTTTCTGATATTGATATGTTTGATATGCGGAATATATATGGAGCCTGATATTTCTTGCTTCCTAATCCTGCCTTCCATTGTTGAAGATTTAGGGGCCATATATTGCCCATTATAAAGCATTCTTTAAGTACGTAGGAAGATGGCAATTCTAATCTTACACCTAGAACTAGTCCACATTTAGAGCAAATTAAATTAATGTCCCCCCCCCCCCCCTTTAGCTTATTTTACTTAATTTTGAGCTTGAATCATAATTCTCTCTCACTTTCTCTCCATCCCCCTCTAAGTATATATCCTAGAGATACATGTTTCAAACTTCTTTTCCTAAGGTCAATTGGGTGACCCTTGGAGACAACTGAACACAAGACCTTAATCGCTAGCTAGTTGGACAAAAGATAAAGATACTTTATGTCCCTTGTACAACCATGAAGATTCTTTCAGTTTTTCTTGCTATGTGTAATAAAATATCTTTAAATAATTAGCATCAAGAACAGCCAATGCTGAATTTGAAAGAAACACCAAATGTACATATATTTTCTTTTTTTAGTTTGTAGAAAAAGTGTAAAACCTCGACCTTCTTCTTAATTAGTTGTAATAATATTTTTGCAGAAGAAATTAATGCATTAATATAATATCTCAACAATGCGTAATTAAGTTAAAATTTTGGATAGGAATAAAAATTTCTTGAAAGAAGAGATTATATGCATGCTGAGATACTAATTAAGATATATATAGATTAACACTGATCTTGCCAACATAAAGTATAAGCAAAGAAAATGTTTTAAGTGTGATCACTAAACAGCAATATTTTAATCAGGTCATAACTTAATTCCTCATAACGCATACAAGTGATTTTCTCTACTCTTGCTTCGCTACTTAGTCTAAATCAAACCAAGTGGGAAAATGTCCAAAAATAATATACATACATAACCTATTAATTAAGTCCATTGATTTGAACTATTTAATTGCCTTCTACAAGTAATTAAGGTTATAATAATTTGTTTTAATTTAAAAGAAACAATTAACAGTCTAATGTCCGTCCCATTTTCTATATCATGCATGCATATGCTGATGAATTAGTGAATTAGCTCAGGAGATTGGTTTTTGTTCAAGCTGTTTTATCATTTTACTGAAAAAGACGTCTAAAGGTAAATAAAGCCATGCACGTGCCAACTGTCGAAGAAGAAGGTAAATCCAAAGGAAACGACGAAAATAAAAGAGAATAACATGCATGTCCCTGTGACGGTGTCTATAACAATTTCAGCCACACCTGACTTGTTGAGAGATCTGGTTTAACCACTTGACCATGTTATTCACCAAAAATAGTAGTAGTAAAATTCTCACTTTGGCACGAAACCAAGAAAGGGCTAGCGCTACATTATGAATGAAATTAGAAAGTATAATTGTTGGGTAATTATATTCTTTGAAGGGCAGATGATTTTCGCCACTTTATTATCTTTCTTTCATGTCATTCAGTCTTTTCTTTAAAAGTAATTTGTGTATTACCTTGTCGTCGGGGTTTTGTTTCATAAAATTCTTAAAAATAAAAATACATCTAATTAGAAAATAAAATAAAATTTGATCACTTCTTACTTAAGCGATTGCATGTGAATTATAAGCGAGGGAAAAGAACTAAAAGTATAATGATAAAAAAGAATAAATGTCAAGACATTTACAAATTAATATATATATATATATATGGGAAATTGATATTTTTAAAAATAAAAATAATAGTTCCACAAGGTTTCTATTACATGAATAGAAAATAAGTCTCACACTTACGTGGGAGAACTTGTGAAAATATTAATTTTTATTTATAAAAATAATAATTTATATATATATATATATATATATATATATATATATCTTAAGCAAATTCAGGTTTGAATCTAAAACTAGCTAGGCAAAAAGTAAGTGCCTTATTATATTGCTGATAAGATTAACCTAGGGTGTGCCCAAATCTTTTTCGGTAATTAGGTGTGCCCAAATCTGGGTAATATCTCTCTCTCTCTCTCTATATATATATATATATATATTATAGGAAGAACCTGGTTTTAATTAATTTAAGACAGGCAACTGACAAAGGCAGTGAATTTTTGGAAGTGTGGGCGGTCGTCTACTTGTGGGCTGACTTTTCCTGCTAACCCTTAATCATAATCTAATCATTTCTTTCTTTCTAACTTTGTTTAGTATATAAACTTTGGAGTTTAGCTGTTGAACTTTGGTGATGCAAGAATATTCGCTCCTTCCCCAACACTTTCAAGGGATTCAACTTTCAATGCCTTATGAGCAATAAGATTCTCTCTCTATATATCTCTCTCCCTCCAATAAGATATACAGATCTCTTGGTCTGAGGTAAAAAACTGTAATATATAAATGGAACTTATATATAATTACTGTCTAAGTTGATAAAAAACCATATATATGTATATGTGTATATATATATATACTATATATATAGACATATAATAGATAGATCTAGGCTTTGGGGAAAAGTAAAGTGTTGTCACCAAGGGTATGTTTGTTTCTTTGGTTGTCATTTACTGTGGAAATTAAAACTGGAGGAAACTAAGTCTTGTTTTTCTATAATTGTTATGGGGTTATTGATCCTAACAAGCCCTCAAAAGTATTTCCTAATTCCAAGGTGTGGACATGTCCACAACTCCATTCTCCATCGGAACCTTGTTCAAATTCATGTGAAGCTGAGGCCTTTTCAATCACCATTTTTTCATTCCCATAATTTTAGAGTTAGGTTTTATGTTATATGGAGCCGATGGTACCACTACAAAAATTATGGGGACCACAATAAGTTACATTTAGATAAATCTGTCACAATATTGATTAATTAATTTTGATAAATCTGTCGTAATATTGATTAATTAGCTTTGGCTATGGTGGCCTACACTATTTTAGTGACAATGATACATTTGCCTAAGAAAAACCAATAAAAATGCTAATTTGAAAACCTTGAAGTACATGTAATATGTTGTGTGCTTCCCTTCGATAATTAGCTCTGAGGGAGGACGATTGAAGTTGGCTAAATTGGTTGACTAGATCGATGTGCATGAGTAGACTTGACAATATTGGTTAAAATTCGTTGTGGTAAAATTTTTAAATGGCCTTATTCATATTCACTCACATAATATATGGGTGAATGTGGGTTATTATTGGGCCTCATTTATCCACTCACTTATTATCAAAAAATTATTTATTTTAAAATTGTAGCTCACTTTTTACACTCTAAAAATTATCATTTTTTTATCTAAATTTTTACTTGTTCTCTCTAAAAATTTTATACTTGTTCTCTCAAAAAAAAAATTCTCTCTAAATTTATCACTTTTTCCACTAATTGTCACGACCATCTTCCAGACTCGTGCAATTTATAAAGTTAGGCACACCAATTTTTGCATGTTATTAATGTACAAACTTCATACTTTGCACCGCTTAGTATATTCCTCTATTTAAAAAAATAAAACTTATTTTATGATTTTATTTATGTTAATTGGGAAGTAACCCAACTCATCAAGCACCTCAGTGCATTGGTCTAGTGTGGTATCATGTACCCAGAAGTCTAGCCTATCCAAACTGTTAGAATTAGAATCACATGGTGGTTTGTTATTAGCCTGTCCAATTTCATTATTCATTCTCAGTTAACTATTTTATATGTTATTAACACTTAGCACTTGTGTATAATTGAATTTTAAATAGTTTGATAAAAATTAAGTTACATCTTCCAACTGTTAACCTCCAACGATCACATGGTGATCACACGTCACCATATGACAGAGAAAGAGAGAGAAATTAAAGGTAGAAAGATGTAAAATTTTAGAGAGAAAATTTTATAAAATTTTAGAGAGAGGAACTAAAAAATAAATATAGAAAAAGTGAGGAATTTATATATACTTATACTCAAATTTGATATATAGGATAGTCTATATTTATCCATATTCATTTATGACCGTCCATTTATAATTCACTTAATTCACTTAATTTTTAACCCATTTAAATCCAATTTATATAAATCAAAATTCACTTATATCTGCTCAAATCCACCCGCACCCACCCATTTACCGGCTCTATGCATGAGTTTTGAGGATTAATTAGAGTTGAAATTTGAATTTAGAACAATTTTGTCATTGAGAATTCTTGACCTATAAAATAGGTTTATCTTTTGAAAAAACTATATCAAAGGATAGTTGATTTGAATCTAAGATCCATGGCAGAAATCCACATGCTTTTTTGCTTATCTGCAAAAGTAGGAGAATATATGCCTTTTTAGAGACCCCATATTATACAATTTCTCCATGTTTTTTAAATTAAAAAAAAAATCCTTTCAACTATATGCAAAGGCAAAACTTTCTGTCATACACTTGGCAGACCATAAGAGGATGCATCCCATTTATTCTGGGTTTGATTAGTGGCATATCTGGTAATGTAGTGGCTCTTCTCTTTTTCGATCCTTTGTTTTTCTCTTTTGCATTTCTAATTGATGGAAATCTATATTGAAACCGACTTCCTTGGCCTTTCTCTAGATTTTTGTGCCCTCACTTACTCCCTACATTTGGTGAGCTGGCTAACTATTAAAAACTATAATATCATTGAATTTGTTAGAATGTACAAATGAGTCGGACTCTTTGCATCGAAAAAATATATAAAAAAAGATAAATATTAACAAATATAAATAAATTAGAGACCTAATGACTTATCTTTGGATTAAATACTTTTTACATTTTAGGTCAATTTACAAATTACAAATTATACTTTTTTTTACAGTCAATTCACTAAACTTTCATTTGCTTACAAAAATTTGAGATTCCGTCTTAAACGTTAAATATTTAACAGAGGAGTGACGTGGCACACGCTGAGGTGTCTAGTTAATCATAACTGTAATTTTTCTTGATTTCAAAATAAGATAGAACTATTCAAATATAATCAAATACTCATAAGCCTAACTAGAATCCCTTATTTTCTATGGAAGAAACGATTTGACTTAATTCCTCTAAGACTCCATAACTAGAGAAGTATTAGAAATTTCATCACATTCCGAATGCATAATATTTAACAACCATATTCCTTTAAGCCCTTGCTTTAAAAAATATCCGGACTTTTTATTTAAAAGGAAAAAGATACATATCAGTGTATTTTTTATTCGAAATATGTAAAAGCAACAATCTTTTGCGAATATTCTAAATAGATAAAAAATTAAAACAAGTTCAAATAGGCCTGAGAATTATACTTATCTATAAATAAAATAATATATATAAGCATTCAGAACATACAAGTGACAATATGTATATATGAACCTTAGATAAAAAAAAATTGCAATTAAACATTCATCAAACTTGAGCTACAAATCGCGATCAGCTAAAACACAAAGTAAACAATTTACAAAAAGCTGAAACAATTAGTTAAATTTAACACCCGGTCCAAATTGGAGCATATATAATTCAATTTAAGTACTACTAATTACAGCGAGAGAAGAATTGAAGTTATCGAGGGAAGAAGCGGAAGGAGAAGGACAAAGATGCTGAAGCAAAACTCTATGTCTCTTAATTGCTTTCTCCATTTCTCTCTCTAAAAACAATATTATTGTATCGATCAAACAACATAGATTTCACGGCTTCACTTCTTCAGATCATCTACTTCATATCTTCGTCGACGTCACTTTTGAAACCTTAATCGCCGCCTCCTCTTCTTGAACCCATGGTCAGACTTAACCATAACTGCTATCGAAAATCTCACCATCATTTGCCATTCAAGCCGCCTCATGTTCATCTTCTCCGACCAATTTTCTGTGCGTTGAACAAAGGTTAAAAAATGTAATTGATTTCTTTATTTTGCTTGATTAATGTTCATATTCAAATAGATTATGCTTAATTTTCTCTCCAATTTGAAGATCTAGAAATGGAAGAAGAAAATTTTGTGGGATTGATGTCGCGCCGATAGTGTGGAGAGAGGGAAAATATTTTTTTTTGTTTTGACTAATTAGTATTTTTTTTGATAAATGAGTTAATAAAGCACATCATCAGTTAGATCGACATGATTGTCAAATCATGATTAAGGTGGAGTTTCTCTTTCCTAATCATACGCCAACTTAGCTTTTTGTTAAAAGTCAAACTAGCTTAACGATTTTTGTAACGTTTTGTTAGAAAACAAAAGTTGAGTTAGTTGATTGTAAGAAAAAAACGTATAATTAAATATTTGTAAGTTAACCTAAAGTACAGTGATAGAAAAAATATTTAATTTACTTATGTTTTTAATCAAGTTAGGGTCATGGTTGAATTCTCCAAAAATATTTAGGCATCCAAAGTTTATATTATATCTCAACAACGTGAATTGATGTTTAGTGATAGTTTACGAGAAGTGTGTTCAAGGTGAAATTTTTGATGCGATGAGTTTTGGAGATTGTTAATAAGAATATAAAAGTGAATTAGAATCGCACCTCAAAGAAATATTTAAAAGACATAATAACTAACATTCTTAAATGGGCCAAAAACTTAAATGGTACCTAACACTTTTTGGTTGAGTTGATTTCAAATATATGTATTAAGATTTTGTGTAGACATATGACCCCGGAGCTTCCCATTTCTCCCTCATTAAAATTTACTTATTTTTTCTATTATTTTCTTCTTTTTTTCAGTTAAAAAAAGGTTTGTGGTTAGGGCAAGCCGTTGTACAATCATAGTATATGAGATCTCGTTAAAATAATTCGCTCATGGTAAGTAACTTTTAGTTAAGCTCAATGCTCCAACACATAATATGCCGGGTTTTTGTATAAAATGAAAACTAATGATCGGATCGAGACAAATATTATTTAATTAGAATTCTCTTATTTTTCTTTTGTATTTTTTTACAAGAAAGGAATTATAATTTAAAGCTTGGTGCTTGAGTACTATTGAATTAATCTAATGATCAAAGTGAACGCGAGTCGATTTTCTTATATATGGAGAACTTTGCATGCTTGCTATCTACTACTACATATAATCAGAACCAGCACATATATATATAGTAAGCTTTTAAAACGAACTAAAGATGAATCGTCGTCTTTGGTGTCTATGACGACGATTCGATCCGTCGCCAAAGACTACATGACTACGGCGACGGGTCAAATCGTCGCCATAGACACCAAAGACGACGGTTCGTCTTTGATTCGCTTTTTAAGGTTCGCTTTAGAAGCTTACCGTGTGTATATATATATATATATATATATATATATATATATATACAAAACAGATTAAGAGCATACCCTCTTAAATGACATACCAAGCATACCCCTTTAGCGACGGATCGGGCGACGGTTTGGTCCGTCGCCATAGGTCCGGTCCGTCGCTAAAGCCTTTAGCGACGGACAACATATAGCGACGAACCCATCGCTAAAAGTTATAGCGACGGATCGAACTTATGGCGACAGATCAAAACGTCGCCCGGTCCATCGCTAAAGGGGATATGCTTGGTATGTCATTTAAGGAGATATACTCTTGAAATGCATTCATATATATATATATATAGTGCTTGCTTTTTCTAGAGAATAAATTTTAAAGGAAAAAAAAACAATGATAGAAAATTATTTCAAACTTACAGTACTTACCTTGGTCCGGAGAAGAGAGTTGGGTTTTTTGTTGTCGATTTGTATTATGAAAATATTAAGTGTTATCGCTTGCATAGGACTGATTTAAGCAAAATTTTAGTGTTTAAGATTCATTGTTGAAAAAAATAACTGAAAACAATTGTAGAATAAAAGTCCATAGGATTCTTTATACATGGTTTTTATTTATGATCATCTACTAACACACACCGTCTAGAAATGGGGGTCCCGTTTTCATGCATTCTAAAAATTTGTTGATTAACTATTTAATTGACCCCCAAACTAATTTTATTTAGATAAGATATTGAGTTAAATGAAAGGTACCAAGAGAAAATATGGAACGTCAAATCCTTTATTATATATACATATAATAAGTCAAATGTTTTGAAAGGAAGATGTTAAAAAAAAAAGAAGGAAAAAAAATTAAATTAGAGTCTTATTTTGTGACGGAAAGGTTTCATCCAATTAATTAATTCCTCACAAGAAATTAAAAGAGTTGGATAGACATATATGAGAATGAGGAATTGGCATGCAATCATATGGAGTAGTCCAGTAATGGTTTTTCATGACGAGAAAGAAAGACATTCTTAATTCGTATTCTTCCTCTTCATATTATACCGTGATGCAATAGAATTATTGCGTATCGAAGAAGACAAACAGATTCATGAAGACAAACTAATTAACTTATATATATATGCGCGCGCGCGTACAGAAATTAAAAACATAATAAAAGCTAGATGAAGTTGAGACCAGACTATACGTGGTCATGTCCTCTAGTGGATGATAATGGATTCCATTCCATATATACAAATACCTTGATTACAAATACCTTGATTGACTGACCAAACCAGTTGGACATATGGATTTTGGTCAAATTGAAAAAGATTGATCAAGTTGTTTGATTGGAAATAGATAAACTTTTAAAATGTAGCTGTCATTTGTTATTGTAACGTAGTGTATAATGGAAGAAAGAAGATATATATATATATATATATATATATATATATTTTGAAGTCCCACATGCATATATTGAGTGTGTAAAACTAGGTATAATAAATAAATGTAATAATATTGATGTCGATATATGGTCACTATATAATGGTATTATCTATCACTCTTCTTTCCACAAAGAGTCCCATTTTATTTTAACAACTACAAATTTCTTAGTAATTACTCTACATAACAAAGCAAGTATTATTTAAATTAAAATTATAAGGAAAAAAATGGCAATTTCACAAAAATAAAATAAAATTGTGTGGTTCGTTAAAGGTAATACTCCTTGTTTGGGTCCTATGTACTGATAGTATCATGATCCAAAATTTTCTTCTTCTTTTTTTCATTGATTGAAAGATGTTATCGTTTAGGTTGCAATTAAGAGAGTGTCTACAGCAGTTAAGCGCGTATACCTTCCCAAACATAAATTATCAGACACCACTACAAGCTCAAATGCTCAATCAACAAATTATATATATGCCTATGGTGATCTAATTAATCAATCATGCATGCAAGGCCATAATATATTTAATAATGCATAACTAGAGGAATAAAGATATTCTCTTGTTTGTTAGTTAGGAAAGCAATGTAAAATTTCCACTCTCCCTCCCTCTCTCTCTCTCTCACTCACACACACACACACAGGCACTGAAGCTTAATTAATTAGTGTATGAATATCCTCTAGAGGTTGGATATAGGGACCATCCTATCCACCCAGTAGAGAGAGATGGTGTTTTTATAAGAGGTGTTGGAATCATTAAATAGATTCCATAAGCACTGAAATTCCACTAAGAAAAGAGTTATATGGAAATTAAAGATGCATGTAAGGATATCGATCGGTTGGTGAATCGACACCCTAATTGATGATCAGTTGATTGAGAAACATAATGCATATGAGAAAGGAATAATAAGGAGAAATGCTACTTCATATATATATATAAAGAGAATCACTTTTCCACTTGGTTTGCCACTAGAGCTTTTAAAAGGAAAAAGAGGCACTGGTCCTATTAATTTGACCATTAACATTTCAATTTTGTTAATTGTTAAATTCAGAACAAAAAATGTTATTTTCACAACAAAAGTGTCACTATAGATGTATAATAACGGTTAAAAAATGTTGCTACATATCTATAACGACACTTTTGTTGTGGAAATAACATTTTTTGTTGTGGATTTAACAACGCCCAACTTATAATTATTGGTGGCTTCACCGTCAACAAAACAACTGCATATGCGTGCTATATACCTAGAACACAAAATAGTTAAATTTTATAGTGATTTACGGGCATGCTAGTCCGACAGGTCGTCTCAAAAAAATATATTTACAAATGCAGTTACGAGCATAATTAGGGTTTAATGAAATGATAAAAGACTTGATTAAATTTTACTCGATGATCATTATTGATGATACAATTTTATTTGGTTATTAAAATTTGTGACCGTAGCATATGATGCATTTAAAAATTCAAATGTACTGCACTACTTTGATCAAATTAGTTATCAATTAAGCTAATAAATATCCCAAATGTGTCTAAAATCTATATATATTATATGTAGTAAGCCTTAAACTGCGTATTTTTGTCTTGCAATCGAGGTGCTTTTTGAAATAAGCCTTAAAATGCGTTTTTCAAGATATTTAAAAAAATAATACTCTTTGTCCTAGGTTAAAGTTCTTAGTTGACTTTTTATACATATTATGAAAGAGGATAAAGTGATAAAAATTATCCATATTAATTTAAATTTTGATTTAATTGCATAGCTTTTTACATATGAATAGTGATAATTCATAAATATACATAGAGGATAGAAATATGACAATTAATACTAAGGGTATTATAGATAAATTATTACAAAAAATAAATTATTTAAGGTAAATAGACATTTAATTTGAGATTACCTAAAATAATAATAAGAACTTTTATTTTGAGATGAAAGGAGTAATAGACTCATACGTTGGTAATAATAACAAACTAATAATATTATCAATAACAAACTAATAATATTAGGTACGATGATCTTTGTAATCCCACTTAAATTTGAATACTTATACCTATACATTAGTAATTATGTTCTTATAAAATTATATTATATAAATATAATTTCACATAAACTCAAAAAATTATGATTTTTATATTCAGTATTTTTTAACAGATATTTATATAATAGATATCATTTTATTCGTAATGAATTTATATTCATACCAAACTAAATTATCAAATCTTATTTGGGAAAAAAAACAATCACGTTCAAATGTGTTAACAATGTATCATGCTTTGCATGGGGGTGTCGTTCGGGTCTTAAACTATTATTACAGTAAAACCTCGATAAATGCATATATATATTATTAGGATTGAAAAAAAAAATATTACTTTAGTGAGATTATTTATTTATCGATAAATGATAAATTAATATTTATTATTTTAGAGGAAGTTTTTCAATTTATGTATGTGGTCAGAAAAATCAAGAGACAACAATTAATTTATTAATTTAAGTCTAGAGAAACTAAAAATAATTGGTGAAACTTATAATGTCTTGGAAAACAAAAGGTTTTAAGTAAATGTACATTGCAAATGAAAAGATTCAAGTCTTTAGTTATACAACATAAGGTAGATGTGTAGAAGATATATTCCAACAAATTACAATTTTTTTTCTCCCGTGACTTCTCATCATTTGAAAGGAGTAAAGAAATCAACATTAACAGATGAAATGAGGAGAGCAATATGTAACTTAATTTAGATGCATATTTTCAGAAAAAATGACTTTTTGTATGGATATTGTTGATTGACTAAAAAGTTTGGGTATATTGTATGGATGTTATTACTAAAAGTTCAAGAATACGTGGATTGTATATATAAATTTTTGTATGCAATTTAGTAATGATTAATTTATATTTTCGTTGGGCCTTTAAAGATTCAAAAAAATTTATTACTTAATACATTTAACGAGGTTATTACTTTAGTACACATGCCCAAGTCAGGACCGGAAGAAATTATTATCTAAGCGATGTTATTATTTTATCGAACATTCATTTATCGAGATTTTACTGTATGATGGACAGATGGAGCAATTTAGTTGGTCTGCCCAATGTATGTTTTGGGCCGAATCATTCTAGACCTGGGATAATATGTATGTTTTGGGCCGAAGCATTGTAGACCTGGGATAGAAAATGCAAGCTGTTCGAGTTGGGGACCGAACTGACCCGACCTGACCCAAACTCAGTTTCCTTCCTCTGTTCATCGAGCGAAAGATACAGAGATTTCGCCAGGGTCTCTTCATCGACGGGAAGAGTTCGTTCTTCATCGAAACTGTTCTAATTTGGAATAGCTGACCAGGTATTGTTCAAAATCTACTTAATTTAATCTGTTACTGGATCCCTAATTCCTCATGTGGTTGCTAGAACTATGAGTAGAACATAAAGATCACACGTTTTCTATTTCGGCTTCATTGTAGCTTTATTGTTGCAGTAAAATAAATAGTAGAACTACAGGTCATTTGAGAAATTCAGTAAATGTGTTTTCTTTTTTATTTGTAAGTATTCAGATATGAACATGCTGCATTATCTGTAGAAACAGTTTGGGTATTCCTTATTTGGTTTTGGGTCATATGGATTTTCAACAACCCTACACAAATTTATTACTGACCTCTTAGTTGAGAACCCTTTAATCTACTACTGAGAAGTCTTGATAAGCTTGTTTTCTCTTACAGCTATTTTAGGGCATAGCTCCTTCAGTAGGAAACCCTTATTCACATTTTCATTTTGTGATTTTGAAATTTGAATATTCATATGTATGTTGTTAGAACTGAGTGCTGTGTATGTGTGTATGTGCTGTGTATGTACTGTGTATTTTCCTCCTCCACTAGCTCCAATCTCGTGTATAAATTAGGGACCCTTGTAAATGTAGTAAACACATGAAATGTATATAGTTTCTACATTTTAACTTGGTATCAGAGCATCAAAGCAGTTTTTAGAAGCTTTTTATTCCTTTTTTTCATTTCCGCTACTGCTGCTCTAAAAATTCAATCAGAAAACTAGCCAAACTAGTAGATATAGCAAAATTGAAATAACAATTCGATCAGTCAGTATCAGGCGACCAGCACAGAAGTTTCCGGTTTGGAACCCACAGCCGCACGCGCCCTCACGCGCCACCTCACGCGCCTGACGCCGACGCCACGCGCCATCGCCGACCGGCGCGTGAGGCCTTCTCCGGCGAGCTTTTCCGGCGCGGCTTCTGGCAGGTTGCTCGTTTCTCTCTCTTCTTACTATCTACAGTGGTTTCAGAGAGAAAAATTCAGAATCTGGCCCCATTACTGAAACCAACAAAGTACAAATGATACGAAATCATCATCTTAATTCTGCGTTGGTTCTTAGTCCATTTAAGTTGGACGGAAATAATTATCTCGCTTGGTCCCAAGCATGTCGTATGTCCATTGAAGCTAACCGAATGCAGCACTTTATCACCGGTACAACAACCATGCCTACACAAGCAGGCATAGCCCAAGAAGAGTGGAAATCTGATAACTCCATGGTAAAAACATGGATTTTTAACTCAATGGAACCTAGTATGAGGAGCAGCTATATGTTCTTAGACACTGCATTTGCACTCTGGGAGGCTATCTCTCAAACGTTCTCTGTTAGTGGTGATATGTCCAAAGCATATGATATCCGCAAAAGAATCCGTGAACTAGGTCAAGGTGAGAAGTCTGTGGCACAATATTTTGCAGAAATAAATGCACTATGGCAGGAGCTAGATCATTACCGGGTTTTTTCACCTAAATGTCTGGAAGATACAACTGCTTATCAAAAATTTGTTAATGAAGATAGAGTTGTGGATTTCTTGGCCGGGTTGAATATAGAATTCGATCAAATTCGAGCACAGCTACTAGGTCAGACTCCTTTCCCATCACTACGAGAGGCTCATGCTAGAGTCCAACAAGAGGAGAGTAGACGTCGGGTAATGGTCCTAATTATAAATCCAGTTGATCGCTCAGCCATGATTGCTTCATATCCTAAGTCTGGCCTTCCCATCCCTTCTTCTGTTGAAAGGGAGACCCGTGAATGTGACTATTGTGGGGGGAAGAATCATACCCGAGACCGCTGTTTTAAGCTTCATGGGCGTCCTAAAGGACGTGGCGGTCGTTCTAGTCGTGGACGTGGGTCTCATGCCTACATGTCTACTCCTCCACCTTCTGCAGATGCACCTAGTACCGCAGACACTACTCATGCACTGACTCCTGAGGAAATCACTGCCTTTCGGAAATTCTATTCCACTCCTACTTCCTCTCATTATGCCCAGACAGGTATCCATCCTCGTGCCTTTTATGTTTCATCCACTAGCCATAGTTGGATTATAGATACAGGTGCCTCCGAGCATATGACTGGGTCCTCAAACCTTTTTACTTCATATATGTCCCGCTCGGGAACAAACAAGGTTCGAGTTGCTGATGGGTCTCTGTCCTCTATCTCAGGGAGTGGTTCTGTAGTTTGTACCCCTTCATTGACTTTATCATCTGTTCTCCATATTCCTTCCTTCACTGCTAATTTATTATCTGTCCAACGTCTTTCTGAATCTATGCATTGTTCCGTAACCTTTTTTCCAAACCATTGTATTTTTCAGGACTTAGTGACGGGACAGCAGATTGGCAGTGGTAGTGCAGTTGATGGTCTCTATTATTTAGATGTTCCCTCATCTAACATGGTTCCTACTCAGGCTCTTCACTCTGTTTCAGACTCCAACCTAGCCTCTCTCCATCAATGGCATCGTCGTTTGGGTCATCCTTCTTTCTCAGTATTGGAAGTTTTGTTCCCGTCTTTAGTTAAGAATTGTAGCAAAACTCAGTTTTTGTGTGAACCGTGTGAAACTCGGTAAACACAAACGTTTCGACTTATTCTGTTATTAACAGTCGTCAGTCTGCGTCCTTTGCTATTATCCATACCGATGTATGGGGGCCCTCTCGGATTGTTTCCCGTTCTGGTTTTAGATGGTTTGTAAGCTTTATTGATTGTCATTCTCGTGTCACTTGGATTTTACCTTTTGCGTTCCAAAAATGAAGTTTTTGATTGCTTTCAGGACTTTCATAAAATGATTCAAACTCAATTTAACGCTAAAATCAAAATCCTCCATAGTGATAACGGTCGTGAATACAGTAATAATCATGCTTTTGAATCTTACCTCTCCCGGCATGGCATCATTCTTCAAACCACCTGTGTCCAAACTCCAGAACAAAATGGAGTAGCAGAAAGAAAAAATCGACACCTACTCGAAGTTGCCCGCACTCTTATGTTTACCATGAACACTCCTAAATTTTTATGGGGTGATGCGGTTCTAACTGCGACATTCCTTATCAACCGTCTTCCTTCTAGAAGCCTTGGAAACAAAAGTCCTATCTCCATTCTCCAACACATACCCACTCCTTCTCCCTCGCCGCGAGTTTTTGGATGTGTATGTTATGTTCATGATAAATCCCCCACTCGAGGTAAATTAGATCCCAAAGCTCTTCGATGTGTTTTTATTGGTTATTCTCCAACCCAAAAAGGTTATAAATGTTATCACCCCCCTTCTCACAAAGTGTTTGTTACTCGGGATGTAACTTTTTGGGAGTCTGAACCTTTTTATTCTTCTTCACCGTCTCCTCAGGGGGAGGATGTTATTGATGAGGAGACGTCGTTTTTTGAAACTGGTATTACAAATACAAATACAAGTATTATTATACCATCTTCTTCTACTCCTGTTGTTATTTCTGATAATGCTACACAGGGGGAGTTACAGTTACAGTCCGAGCCTGAGTTGAGAACCTATACTCGAAAAGGGAAGAATAAGGTCACCATTGCTGCACCACTACACCAACCTTGCCCTGAACCGAGTCTTGGTAATACTAATGGTATGAATCCTGATCCTATTTGTTCTTCTGATGATACTAACATTCCTATTGCTCTTAGAAAAGGTGTCAGGTCTTGTACACAACATCCTATCTCGAATTTTGTTTCATATGATAAATTATCTGCATCCTACCATTCCTTTGTTTCTTCTTTGTCCTCTATATCTATTCCTCAGGGGTGGAAAGAAGCAATTAGCAACGAGAAATGGAAACATGCTATGATAGAAGAGATGAATGCCCTGAAAAAGAATGATACTTGGGAACTAGTTACTCTTCCTTATGGGAAAAGACCAGTTAGTTGCAAATGGGTATATACAGTGAAACAAAAGGCAGATGGGACAGTTGAAAGACTCAAAGCCAGGCTAGTTGCAAAAGGGTACACTCAGACTCACGGGATTGATTACCAGGAGACTTTTGCTCCCGTGGCAAAAATGAACTCTGTTCGTACCATAATCTCATGTGCAAGCAAACTTTGGCTGGGATATTCAGCAATTGGATGTGAAAAATGCATTTCTTCATGGGGATCTAGAAGAAGAGGTATACATGGAAATACCCTCTGGTTTTGCCTCATCTGTCACCAAGGGAAAGGTTTGTAGACTGCGAAAGGCTTTATACGGATTGAAGCAATCTCCTCGAGCCTGGTTTGGTAAATTCCACAAAGCAATGATAAAACTTGGGTACAAACAGAGCCGAGCAGATCACACTCTATTTGTCAAACAAATAAATGGTAAGACAGTAATTCTTATTGTTTATGTTGATGACATTGTAGTGACAGGGGATAACAACGAAGAGATAGTTAACCTCAAGGCAAGCCTGGCTAAAGAGTTTGAAATCAAAGATCTGGGCACCTTGAAATATTTCCTTGGTATTGAAGTTGCAAGATCTCCCAGTGGAATTTTTCTATCTCAACGGAAGTATGTTCTTGATCTCTTAACAGAAACTGGCATGCTGGGATGTAAACCTGTTGATTCCCCTATTGAAGTTAATCATCATCTAGAAGGAGGCACAGGACCTACGGTTGATAGAGAGAGATATCAACGTCTAGTGGGACGACTGATATACTTGTCTCATACTAGACCCGACATATCTTATGCTGTGGGTATAGTCAGTCAATACATGCATGACCCTCGACAAAGTCATATGGAAACCGTTTACAGAATTTTGAGGTATCTCAAGTCTGCACCCGGTAAAGGTTTATTGTTTGCACCACATGGTCATATGAGAGTCGAAGCTTTTTCCGACTCAGATTGGGCTGGCTCTATAGAGGATCGTCGATCTACATCAGGCTACTGTTCATTTGTTGGAGGTAATCTTGTCACTTGGCGTAGTAAGAAACAGTCAGTTGTGGCAAGATCTAGCGCTGAGGCTGAATACCGTGCTATCGCCCTGGGTATATGTGAACTAATGTGGCTTCGAACCTTGCTAGAAGATTTGGGTGTTTCAACTAAAGGGCCTATGCAGTTGTTTTGTGATAACAAGGCAGCCATTAGTATTGCAAATGATCCGGTACAACATGATAGAACGAAGCACATTGAGATTGACCGACACTTCATCAAAGAAAAATTAGTCAGTGGTCTTATCTGCTTACCTTTCGTAAAAACAGAACATCAGCTAGCTGATATTCTGACTAAGGGTCTTAGTAGTAAGATGTTTCATCCCTTGTGTTTCAAGTTGGGTATGCGAGATATCTATACACCAACTTGAGGGGGAGTGTTAGAACTGAGTGCTGTGTATGTGTGTATGTGCTGTGTATGTACTGTGTATCTCCACTGAGGCCCTGTTTTCCTCCTCCACTAGCTCCAATCTCGTGTATAAATTAGGGACCCTTGTAAATGTAGTAAACACATGAAATGTATATAGTTTCTACATTTTAACTTATGTATTTAAATTGTTGCTTATTACTTTGGTATCCTTACTTGGGTAGTGCTCAATTCATGTGCCTTTCGAACCACTTCCCAAGTTGGGCAAGAAAAAAAATATCAGTAGAGCAATTGTAAATGTTGTCTAAATTTATTTGCATTTGCTGTTTCATTAATCTTTGTTATCTTCAGATTTTTTACTGTTAATAAATCGAATTTCGAATGCTTATTTTCCCACTTCCTCTCTCCCTAAGAAAAGGACTTTAGGTTAAAAAATGCACGTATTAGTTTTGTGCTCTCTAGCATGTAGATTGAAGTTTTACAACTCTTCTTGACCTCATGACATCAATTCATGCAGTAATCAATATAATGACTTCACATTACCTATTACCAATTTCACAATGACATCTTTGAGCAAATTTGTTGTAATGATTTTACTGGTATTTGTTGGTCCTCTCTTCTAATTCTGGATTCTACATCATTCAGAGCTGATGAACTTAAACCTTTTTGGTTATATATTTAACCTTTTAACTTCGTATAAGTAATGGATACAAAATCTTTGGCAAAATCAAAGAGAGCACATACTCAACATCATAGCAAGAAGCATCATCCGAAACAAACATCAAAAGCTCCTTCATCTGGCTCTGTTGGAGCAACCAGTTCTCAGAAGCCAACTGGGAAGCAAATTAGAGAGAAACCCCGTCAGGGTTCAAATGCACTTCCCACAAACTGGGATCGATACGAGGATGAATATGATTCAGATTTGGAAAATCCATCAGAAGGTAGCACAAGTCAATTAACTGATGTAATTGTGCCAAAAAGTAAAGGGGCAGATTATGGTTATTTGATTTCTGAGGCCAGGTCTCAGGCTCAGACAGATTATTCCACAGAGAGCTTTCCTTCATTTGATGATGTTTTCACTGGTGCGTCATTTTGCATGCCTGAATTATTACGTCTTATTTTTCATTACATTTGATTCTCTTTTATCAGTCATCCACAGAGAAGCTATAGATGACTTCTGGTTCCCTACAGAGAACTTCATGTATGTTTTCTTGGTATGAGGTTTAGTTCTGTAAAACTTCCCAAACTAATTTGGTCATTGCAACTAAATCGACAACCTCATATCATGCGCTTTTTAGTGGTATTCTTGATAATCGTGTCACGGGTGATTTGGGAGCTGGGTGGAATTTTAAATGTGTGGTACTTTAATGGAAGAAAAGCCAAGATTTCTCAACAAGTCAGTTTTGCAATATCAATTCCTGTCAAAAGAACACAGTCTGAGGACTTTTGAAAGCAAGAGTGAAACCAAAGTAACAACACTAGACATCGCCCCTGCTTGAGGAGTCATAATGTACTTTTTTTAAACTAGTACACATTATTTTTGATTGCTATCACCCACGTGTTCAAGCTAATACATAATAGTACCCCACAAAAAAGTTTTAATATAATTCAAAGAAAAAAATTAATTATTATTGTCTTTTAATTAAATAAATAATTAAAAAAATATTAAAAATATAAATAAATTATAAAAATCAAAAATTTTTGTTTTGAAAACTACAAAATGCTTGTAAATTGTAGGTTGATGATTAATGCTTCCAAAATGCATAGAGAAACAAAATGAATTAATTTCACTAACAATTAAAAATCCAATAGTACATAGTTGTGGAAAATTTATATTGGATGTAGCATTACTTCATTAGCATGGCCAAGTTTTCTTTGACGTGGTTAACTTTAAACTTGTTGCTATGGTTCCTTCCTATTCTAGGCTTTATAAATCTATATCATGTGCTTCATGTAAAAGATATGACCTGAGACTGACTTCCTTGTATGCTTAGATTTTAACCTAGGAGTAGGTTCTTTGCTCTCTGTCAGAGGACAAAGCATTTTATCATGGATTGAAGATGATAATTTTGTTGTGGAGGATAAAGCAACTGGACGTCAAGAGGTCAGTCAATACTTCTTTATATATTATATTCTATAGTGTGGGTCTATGATTATGTAAATAAGATCAAAAGAACAAAATCTTGGATATTATTGCAAAATTTTGTATATACATTATTTAACAACAATGGAATTATGTGTGGTCTTTAAAAGCAAACCTACAGCTCTGCACTTTCTTTCCTCTCCATGTTGGGATGCATTATCTGTGCTGTTGATTTCATATTTTGCTTATGCTAATCATTTGTTAATTCATCATAATTTTCCATAGCAGTAAGGACACTTGGTCAGGATTATTGCATTCTTGAAATTTCCATGAGGAGAACGGAGTTTGAAGCTTCGAATGTAGTGGACTAGTACCAAATGGATTTAATATAATTATATGTTACGCAAGTATTCAGGGATTAGAGAGTTAAACTTACGTATGATCTTATGAATTATGATGGTGACATGGAGTCAAAACAAGAAAATTCCCAACAGCTTGTATAGGTTTAGTCGTTTCAACTATTAATGTTTGATGGTAAAACTCATGTGATATTATTGACATGCTAAGTCAAGGGATATATAATATTTTTCAGCTCAAGTACCTCAACTAACCAAGTAATATTAATATAAACAATTAAAAATAAAATTAAAATATCACAGTATGTAATAATTTTAAGAAACTCATACGTATACTTTTCTTAGGTTTTTTTTCGGAAAACTCTATTTATTCTGGTGTGGATGATAGACAGGCCTATATTTCTTGGTTTTAATAGGACTCCTTACAACCGTTGTTTCTATCTACTGTTATCTAAAAATAATCAAGTTATTAATGATTGATGTTTAATCATAATCTTGATTTAAATATCTCTCATTTTTTTCCTCTATGTTGTAACCATATACATTAATAAAAATCATTCAAGGGTGGTCAAAATTTTATTTTTTTGTCCTTTTAGCAACTAGCCCTTATATTAACCAAAAATTTTCAAAATTTGGGGTCGGCGATTGACCACCCATGCCCAATGGCAATGGGCAATGATAGGTATTCCCCTGGACAGGATTACACGTATTAGCTTAATTAGTTCTTTTTATGACATTGCATGATTGGCAAGTTGATCAACCTTATTGTTTCTTAATCTACTCCATGTTTGGAGTATTAAGAATAATGCGCTAAAAATGCAGAATTTTTTGAATCTTTGTTGGATGATAGTGACATCTTCTTTACTTAGGTGGATTGGATGTGGTCAGAGCTTTCCTTTTGTGGAGGTGTCCATATTAAAAAGATTCTACAATTAGCAATGCCTACCTCATTTATATATTCAAACTAAAGAGAACTTCAAATTTTGAGCTTTTCACTGCCTGCCTGGTGGGTGTATGTTTTATGCTTTTGCTCCTATAGAAGTCATTTGCAGTTGCCCAGAGACAGTGAGGAGCTGTTGACAAAGGTGGTTAATGTGATCCCGAATCTTGTTACAATAATTGTAGCCATCTACTAATTTAACATGGCTTTGAATAGCTTTTATGGTGGTTAATGTGATCCCGAATCTTGTTACAATAATTGTAGCCATCTACTAATTTAACATGGCTTTGAATAGCTTTTATGAAGGGAATTGATAATTCCACAAGTAAAAATGATAGTTTCATAAGTTCTTCTCTCACATGAGGGTGGGCTTACTATTCATGTCATAAGGACCTTTTCGAATTATCATTTTCACTTGTGGAAATATCAAGTTCCCTTTGTGAATTCACTCATTCTAGGGTTTTGACTACTGAAACTTCGATTGGCTCTCAATTGTGTACATATGTGCTCATAGGTTCTGTCCCTTTTTATTGCTCCCTCCAACCCAAAATGTTTGAGTCCAATTTTATAAATATAAAATTTAAGAAATGTTGTCAATTTCCCATTGAACCTTCCAGCTCAATTTAATAATAAAAGAGAATTTAGGTTTAACCACTTTCCATTAAGGCGAAATTGGAACATCATGCCACCTCTTAGTCTAATTTTGAGAAAGGAGACTCATGTTGGGAGACACACATGGAAAATGGGACTCTCAGTTTGTAATGGAGGGAGTATTATACAGATGTGCAGATATTCAGATATGCATGGTTTGTTACTTTCTTTAGAGGCAACTGAATTTAAGGATATATACAATGAGTTGCTTGGCCATAGTGTAAGACAAAACTTTGAATGAATTTTGTGTAGTAGTAGTACTACCACTGTGGAAACATATCAATTAGCAGAGGCAATTATATTCTTCTGAATTATATGTATCTACGTGACTCATTTGGAAAACTGGCTAGGACGGAAGTAATTAAGAGATGTAGGAACCCTGAAAACAACGCTTAATTTCTGGAACAATTAAATGAACATATTGGTAGCCTCGGATTATAATCACACCTTGGCTCAGGATGTTATTATTCTTAATATTGTCAGTTGAATGTTTTTCATGCTCTTAGCTGTTCTATTACTTTATTATGTATGCTGTGGGAGTTAAATTCAAGCAGTAGTTTCATGGAGTTTTATGTTTACTGCAACCACTTATACTTTACTAACTTTTCTTTAACTCCTTCGTAGCTGCATGGTACTGAATAGCTTCCTTGTTATCTTCTAAAATTTTAGGCATCATTTCTTTCAATGGATTTGAACGCTCTTGCGGAACAACTTGCAAAAATTGATATATCACAAAGGCTATTCATTGAAGCAGATTTATTACCACCAGAGCTGGTAATACTGTCACCTAAGTTTTCTGTTTTACCTTTTATGCTGTCTATGAATGCTGCTGATATAAAATCATGGTATGGCAAGTAGAAAAAGTGTGAGGTGCATGTATGAGGTGATTTATTGTAGGTTTCATCTGTCTTTTGTTGCTAAGTTGAACACTGTTTTCTATGCATTCTGTGAAAATATTTGAACTATACTTGAATTCCTCGTGAGAAATAATAAACCTGCTTCTTCTCGTGGAGCTCATCGAAAAGTGAATATAGGTTAATAAAGAGATTATTGAGAAGAATTCTAATTAAAATAACATGGTCACTGATAAATAGCTCTTGATGTGTCCTTTTCACCATCAAATAATTCTTAGTCTCAAATTCATTATTTAAGATCCAGTATGGTAGATTCATGCTTCAAGAATGTACTTTCTCCACCTGAGTGGACAGATTAGGTCATTGAGGTCCATACCTATAACAAACATTTAATACAGATTAAGTATATGATGTTTAGAAATTCAGTAACAAACTTCTGATCTGTAAAAGAACAGTATTTATGTATGATAGCCATTTTCAGTATTGTGATCTGAGGCCTAGAAAGCTTATTAGGGAGAGACATTAATAATCTTTAAATTAGCTTTTCGTAGTGTTGTTTTTAAAAGCCTTTGCGGGGTGTCTTTGAGTAGTTCTACTCTTCATATCCTTCAATACTGTCTGCTACATATTCATGTTGCTATGTAACAGTACACTGAAGAAATACAAGCAAACCTCGAGCAGGAATCTTGGAAGGATGAAGTAACGTTAAAAAGCGAAGCAGCTAAGAAAGGTTCTTCTGAATTATCTGACGGAGCTAAGCAAAATGATCAGTATATGGAGGTCACTGGGACCAGCGCCATGGACCATCCAGTTAAAGGTGAACTATGGGAATCCAGAAGAACTGATAAGAGCTTCATGCCGGAGTCCATTGCTCAATTCAATGTAAATTCTGCTGCAATCCAGAATAAGAAACCCCCTAGATTTGAGGCAGCAGATGCAGAAGCAGAGCTCGACATGCTCCTGGACTCGTTTAGTGAACCAAAGATTCTTAAATCCGCCGTCTTCAAAGAGGAGCCTAGTTACATATCTAATACGTCACAAGCAGACGCTTCAACTTCAGGGTTGATAGGTGAGGAATTGGTTTCCGCTCCTGTGAAAAGGGGCCTCCCAGATTTATCTAAATCGTCACTAGCTGTTGATCTTGATGACTCGTTAGACGACCTACTAAAGGAAACATCCAGTCAGATCCACCAAAACTTTGCAACACGGTCCCATGAGGTAAAGGCTGCCTCTGTTGATGTAGTATCATCCTTCCCTTCCTCTGGCCCAATTCCCAAGTCTAAACTATTGGATGACTTTGATTCATGGTTAGATACGATTTAATCATCTGTGACTTCCCATCCATTGCTAAGGGATCTCCACTTGTTTGTGTTTTCTCATAACTTTTAAAATTTACAAAAATTGTGCTGCTTCTCCTGAGATAGATATAATCATCACAGTTTGAATTAAGCAGAATTACCCTTACATTTAATAAAATACTAATTGAAAAAAGAAATTGACGTCAGATGACCCAGTGAAAGAATATAGTTTCATGGCTATAGATGTGTCTTGTTACTAAAAATTACTATATGTTCCAGAAGAAAAGCAAAAGAATTGTTCCTTCTAATGTTGGTGGGTTTTCTTAATTGACATTATACTCACTCACACTCCTTAAATAGATTCTAGACTAGATAGTTCAGCGTCAACAGAAACTACCGAGTAAATTCGAAAAATAAAGTAGGCCAAAGAGAAAAACTGTCGGAGAGAGAAATATCCCATGCCTCCACAGTACATTGTTGAAAATGTGTAAAAATATTCGAATATACTCCTATAGATATATTTATTGGGGAATGATCCATAGCCATCGTTGACTTTGGGTCATTCTCCGGTCAATTGATGCAATCACAAACGGCTGAGATTAAAAGGAGATTATTAGTATTTGCATGACGTTCTTGGAGAGACTAATTAGTATCTGCAAGAATTTTTTGTGGATATTTTTTACGTTATTTTTTTAAAAAAAAAGTTAGGACTCTCATTCTTTTTCTTAACCCAATTTTTTCTCTTTTTTCACTCCGACTTTAAAATTTAATAACTTTTTTTTACAAATCTAAAATTGTTAATCTATATATTGTTTTAAAAATCTCGAAAAGATTTTTAAAACAAGATCCATTGTTAATATCTTTTTATTTAGTTAAAATGACCAAAATTGAAATTAAAATTTTGTATTTTGAAATACACTAGTATAAGTTTTGGTTATAATTTTTGACATTTTAACAACATCAAAACATGCCAATAATACCACTTATTTTGAATATCTTTTTGAGACCTTTTTAATGATATATATAAATTAACAATTTTGAATTTATAACAAAATAATCATTAAATTTTGAAATTGGAGTGAAAAAAGAGAAAAAAGTTGGATTAAGTGAGAGAACGAGTGTTCTGACTGTTTTTTAAAATTTTAACATAAAAAGTATATATGTCAAAACTCTTGGAACTATTTTTATTCTGTGATAAAATTACATTATTTTCCTCATCGTCCTCTGATCCACACCATTTGTTGAGATAGAAAAGACTTGTACTAGTAAATGACATTAGGCACGAGTTTGTTTTAGTATAGAAATCAACTTTCTTCTAAGATTGTTAATGAGCTAAATTTTAATCTTAATTTGATTTATTTCGATATAATTTATTGGATTAAAATTTGAGCTCATTTATTTCTTGATTTGGGATTTGTGATAATTTAATCTATACAGTGAGTTGAGACAGCAGGCCGTGACCATAGAAAGATCTTGTCAACCCTAAATTGGTAGCTAAGCAGAACAAATCAAGCTTGATTAATTAATTATATACGTGGGCAAAAGATTATACAATTTACTAAGGTAACTCATCTTTTGACTAAGCTTCTGCTTCTCATTGTAACTATTAAATTCATCGACTACCCAACTTTTAGTTAAAGATATTTTCCCAACATATATATCTTCTCCATGTTTTCATCTGCCTATATTTTATCAACTAAATTACAAAAAATTATCAAGTGCCACCTAATATTATACAAATCTCTCTCTCTCTCTGTCTCTCTCTCTTAATAATTGTATTCAACCAATATTTAAGTTGTAACTAAAAAGTAGTAACTTATAATCCACTTTTGTTTTGTTAAAAATGAAAATTTTACTACTCTCCGTCCTTAAAAAAATGGTTTAAAATATAATTTTTTAGTCTTTCAAAATAAAAAAAAAATTCCAAAATTAATGGGATAAAATATGAAAACTTATATCCACTTAAGGATAGAATTTTAAAAACAAATTTAGTCAAGCTAAAGAAATCAAGAGGGGGTGCCCGCTTTATATATATAGACAAGTCTACATATATGTACTTTTTGTCTTATTCTACCACGCATTATTTAGAACACATCTAAAACAAAATTTGAGACCCTTAGAGCAAATCCAATGGGGATGTCAAACTTGGTTCTATAGTCAAATTATAGCAACAATTGGCAAAAACCCAAATCCAATGGGGTGCTATATTTAGTTTCAAAATGGCAAAATGCTATACTTGGTTCTAAATATAGAACCAAGGATGACTATAGTCATCCTTTGACATCTCAAACTCCAACTGAAATTAGTAGTATTATTATAACTATATTAATTAGTTATCAAATATCAAATTAAATATTACATAATTAGCAAAAAAAAAAATTTAAATAAAAAAAAATAAAAAAAAATTAAATATTACATGTTCATTCTATAGTTACTGCTACTTCTCAAAGCATTAGTTCCTCATTTCCAATAATTACACATTGTTGGATTAATCTATTAATTAATTATTAACTTTGAGTCAAGATGATTAATCTACCCGAATATTGATCATTGTATTTTTGTTAAAATGTAGTATTTATTATGTAATATTTTTTATTTAAAAAGTACCCTCTCACGTATTACAACATTGGAACTAAAATTACTTAAACTAATTTCCACAACACGGGAAACGTATTACTAAATTAAAAGTTTAACTGAAATGCTCATGCTTCCTCTCCTCTACGGGCCCAGAGGTGTTCAATAAGATCATTGCGAAGTGCGTAATATGTCTCAGTAGATCGCATCTTCCTGTTACGAGCGAGGAATTCTTTGAATGTGGGTGTTGAAAAATTAATTTCATGTGAGGTGAAGGAAATGTTAGTTAAATTTGAAACGATTTGGTTCTAAAATAGAACCAACCACTGGAGACTGAGTTCTATTTTAACACCAAAAAACACTTTTTGGTGCTAAAATATAGCAATAGCTATAGCCATTTTACCATTTGCATTGGATTTGCTCTTAGCTCTCATATAAAGTCTTGTTTACTCTCTCTCTCTCTTGTTTCCTTGCCGAGTGTTTTTACTAATTTTATGACGTTTGGATAGGGTCATATAAAAATAAAAAATCTTTTACTCCCTCGATTTCATATTCAGTGTCGTTTTAGCTTCATGCACATGAATTAAAAAAGTCATTTAATACTATCATTTAATAATTAAAATTTGTATGAAATTTCATCACTACCCCTTTATGGGAAGTTGAAAACTATTAATACAAGGGAGAAAATTTCTTGGGACAATGAGAGAAGTTATGGGTGATATTGGAAAGTAAATAATTTATTCTTCTAGAAAGTTATAAACGACAAATAAATTGAAACAAATTTTTTCTTCTAAAAAATCACTTATTATGGAATAGAGGTAGTACAATAGCAAACACTACACTGCACAGTCTACACCACACATTTGGATAACAAATTAACATTCAATATGACAGCCGGGAGGCACCTTCTTGACTTGACAGGGAAAGTGTACGTGTATGAATAACAAATTAACATTCAATATGAAATTCCAAAGAATATGCAACACATGCATTCAGAACACAGAGGAAGAAGCAACCCAACTGTCGTATCACACCGGCATGCATATTCATAATCATGGTTTTTTTTTTTTTTTTTTTTGATAATGTGGAGTTTCCGGGTCGCAACCCGACTAATCTCCCCAGCCCGAGCCCAGGCGGTCTGCTTCCCAGCTTGCGTTTAAGGGGGGCCCCGTGGCCACAGCGGAGCATTATTAGTGCCCCTCCAAATGTTGCTAATGGAAGTCGATCCTGAGTCGTCCGGGTTTACGGTTCGTTCCCAGGACGGCTTGCACCACTTGTTGTGGTTGGTAGTGATGTTCGTGCCCCTACTCTCTAATAATTATTCAAATGGGGTTGGGTGCATCCGACCGGACCCATAATTAGATAATTCTTCCTTAAGATAATGATAGGGAGAGGTCTCAAAAATTTTGGTCTAAAATACATCTCAAATCCACATGTAATCATTACATTGATCGTTCAATATTATGGTAGGTCCAAACTAGTCATGATTCCATGTGGATCTGAAACACATATTAGACCCCCAATTATCCCTTTCTGTTAACTGTTCATTGCAATTAAGCAGCTATTACCGAGAGAAAAACAGTGTCTGGTGACATTCAGTTTTATATTGCGAAGTTCCACAGGAGTTTCAATTACCACCAGGAAACAAAAAACTTTCAGAAGTTTATAGACTCAGCATTGAAAATAAGTTTCCCGCCTAAATTAATACCTAAAAAGTTGTCGAAACATATAACATAATCTTCATGGTGCAGAATTTTATAAGCCATCCCCACAATGAACAAGGTGGGGAAACACGAGGTTTCTTGCTAAAAGTTTTAACCTTGTGCATCTACTTCTTTGAGCCCGAATCCACCCCCTGAAGGTTCAGCAACAGATCACCTGAATTCAAGTAAGTTTTGTTAGCTGCATTAGACATCACGTGTGCAATTTCTCTTGCCGCTTCAATTTTTCTGAGCGTGATAAATGCTGGATTGTTGGCAATAGCTTGACCAATCAGTGATGCACTCTTGGCCTCACCCTGGTAACCAGATTGTAAAAGGGAAAGATGTTAGGTGGGCGACATAAAAGTTTAACAATAAAAGGTAATTTAGAAAAAAAGGAATCTCATGTTAAAATGTGAAGGTAGTTCAATTGGAAAATTAGTAACTTAGCTCAGCAACCCCATTCCCACCCCACCCCCAACCCCACCATATCCATGAAAATGAACAAAAATACTTGCATAAATTTGTTATTTTCTGAATTATTGCTGGACTAAATTGGTCCCTATAAATGTGAAAATAAGGGACAACATTGATTTGGCACGTACAATCAAAAACATTTATCATCTCATCACACCTGATAACATCAAGGATACAAACACAATGCAACAACTTATATAAAAATATTTTGCAGGATCTACACTGCAATCGATAATTTTCCTGACCTGTGCCCTGATAATAGCACTTCGCTTGTCTTGCTCAGCTTTTTCCACAACAAACTTGGCCCTCTCAGCTTCTTGTGCAGCTACTTGTTTAGCTTCAATGGCAGCTGTGAACTCCCTCCCAAAAGTCAGGCTTGTAATGGATACATCATCCAGTGCAATGTTGAAATTAGCTGCCCTCTCTGTCAGAATTTTCCGTATTTCCCTACTGACTGCCTACACAAATAGGTAAATTCCAAGAAACTCAATTACTAGTATTTCTAACATCAACTTGATTATTATATACTTAAGCTCATAAAAAAATTTGATAGGTGGTCTATAAACTTAAAAGAGAACCAAATTGCTATCAAGGAATGAGCCACTTATAACAGGAATCATACCTGAGAAGGGATTCTATATTTGAGTTAACGAGGCAATTACAGTAAATCTGCATAGCAACACTATGACAATACAGTTGACCCTCTTATAAGGTTTAGTTAATAATTGGGGGACACCAAAAACATATTAAGGTTTAAGTTACCTAATATAGCCATTGATCAGATAAAAACTAACATATATATCTACTTCTAAACAAATGAAGACCATACATGTCTTTCACCTATGTTCTTTGGCTTTGTATGAGAATTACATAATATGTTCAATTTAAGGATTTAAAAATTTCTAAAACCTTTGGGAAACTCAAGTGACTTTTTGATCTTGCCTTCACAACAGAGACCTATAGAAAAATAATGAGGGTACATAATTTTTAATTTGCATAGAAAGAGCAGGATGAAGAGAGAGATGAAATTTAATTACTAGAGAAAGACAGGGGGGAGATAGAAAAAGGAATACAGATGAACTGAGAACTAAATTAAGTGTGAAAAGGTTTAGAGTGGCTTTGATAAAGGATAAAACATAAACAAAATAGCTTAGATGAGCCTAGGTAAAGCCAAATCTATGCAAAAAAAAATACATAAGTTGCGATCTCATGTAGTCAAATTCATTATAAAACTGATAATCCTTGTATTAAATAAATATATAAATACAGATATAGTTGTCCGGTAATATATATATATATATATATGTATGTATGTATGTATTTCAATATGTGTATTTCTACTCTTATAATTAACACTACAACATGTATTTTAAAAAAATTATTAATTATGAAGTATTAGAACACATTACATGTGGACCGAAGTTGGTTCCACGAAAAATGAATAATTAGTTTATTACTAAAAGAATAGTGATTTTAAGTAAATTAATTATCGGAAGTCGACTGAAGTTCGGTTCTCTCACCATATGAAACTAATCTTCTACCAAGAAATATGAGTAAGAGATTCTCCCTCCGCCCATATTAATTTTTCATTTTCTTTCAGTATGTATAGATTTCAAACCGTGCCAGAAACATATTAAGATATTATAAGTGATCAATAATGTAAACTATCATATAGAAAGAAAACAAACCTCTCTTTGAGTTATCAGCTGGCTGGCGTTATACTGGGCAACCACAGCTTTCAAAGTTTCATGAATAATTGAAGGCAGGACTCTTTCATTATAGTTCTCACCAAGAGTTCGGTAAACTGTTGGTAATCGGCTTGCCACAGGACGAGTAAGAACTCGAAGACCAATTTTTACCTGCAAAACAAAGTAAAACCACATCCAAAGAATAATGATACTAACACCATCTGTAACGGTACAACTAAAATCATAAGATCTAAGTTAAACACACTGAACAAATATGATGTTCGCCTGCTGCATCTTTTTCTAAGGCATGCAACAGAAGAAATAATCCATTTGAACAAATAAGCACATTTAAAAGTGTCTTCTGTTAGTAGTTGAATTCGGTAATAGAAAGTGACTTAATGTAGTGCAGCCTAAAAATTGATGCAGCAAACAAGAGATCAATAATCCCAACTTCTTAAAGAGATCATGGAAAGTGGACATCAAACACTGGATCAGTAACATTTATCAAACACAATGTTTCAGATGCTACAAAAAGTAATGGTGTAAATTTGTCAGATGGGTGCTAACAAAACAAGTGACATATTTTTTGAATATGAGAGGATCACAGTAATTGGTATATACATATAGGGTTGGGATGGGGAGAGGAATAGCAAACCATTATTTAGTTCTTTAAGAAATTCAAAATTTAGAGGAAAATAATTTCATATCAGCAACTTTAATATTTGCTTAATGGTTACACGACGATAAAGCATAATAAAACAAGAAGCAATACATTTTCTTGCTCATGATTCAAAGAAAAGAAACTAGGATATGTTTGAATTTGAACTCCTTGGCTTTGAATTCTAAGTAAATATCATCCTTAGATTCATTTGAAACATGAGTACAACTCCACAAGAAATTATTGGCGAGCACACGGAATACCAAAGATTATTAGAAAGTTACAAGTGTTTTATTTGTCTGTAACATTTGACATTTGACAGTGTCTACAGTATTTAATACTTCCAAGTTCCAGAATAAACTTGCAAATAAAACAAACACCAATCAAACAATCAAAGCCAGACAAAGAACAAGTTCTGACAAGCTAAACAATAGTGGTATAGGCATTACAGTCCAATACAACTGTAAACAGAGAGGCCGACCTATAGCAGTAGGATATTCGATTTATGGAATGGTGTTTATCACCACAATTTATTAATATTTAATAAACATACGAGACTACTAGGGTAAGACCCGACCCCCTCCCCAAAAAACTAAAATAATAATAATAATTAAGAGTACTTGGTGAGAAGATATTTTATTGTTCTTCAAGCAGTATTGCAGACTAAAATTTCTAACAAAAGAGATCTTTATTATATTGTAGTGACTCAAAGTATGCTTAAAAGGTTAAGAATTAGTTTGGCCCACAGCACAATATTGAGTCAAATCATTTCTCACCTGAACTTCATGATCAAGAAAAAAGATCAATTTATAGAAACAGTGATATTATGAGATACAGAATCTATGTCGTTTCTGGACTACTTCATGCTAAGAAATAAGTGCATACACTCTAGAACTAAAATAGGCATACACGGATTACAATGTATTATATTAAGTCAGATAGGACCAGATGCCAAGATCTAAACACCATATCAACCTATGCCTTGACTGGTTAAATTTCGAGATATCTCTAATTCCTAGACTTAATTTCAACTTTGCCCTCGGAAATTTTTGTCTTCCTTTCATATCAAAGCCAAGAAAAATCAAAGAATGTGAAGCACCATCATTATGCGATTTATCCATTAAGCCTAGATCCAAGTGCAGCACAAAGCTTTACATGAGAAAGTAACATCAGACATCATATTGTACCATTTAAAGGATCTTGCAGCTTAAGACGTATGGAATGGACCAATATATAAGAGGATGGACAAATCTGGGTCCTTCTCATAATTCACATGTTGCAGACAACAGACATGCTGATTGCTAGATATTAATGCAGCTTTTTGCAAGATTTAATTGTTTTTATTTTTAAAGCTAGTCCTGCAACTTATAAAACAATAAATACATATATATATGTATGTCTGGTGTTGTCAATTCCATTTCTTTGGAATGACAAAGACGCATTGATTACTCAAAACTGACACGTTATTTGGACAAAATATTCGATTGTTGATTGGGTTGGTCACATACTTGAGGAAAAATAACCACAAGTGCACAAGCACGCATGCACGCATCGAGAGAGAGAGATTACTGAAAAACTTGAGGATAGTGTGCAAAATAAATTTTAACAAACGTGGGGTACTGTGTTGTGTGTGGGAACATCAGCTCAAAAGATGAAAACAATTAATTCAGAAGGTCTAACAACCAAAAGAGGTGTGCATCAATTAGCACAATCACAAAATATTCAAGCCAATCAAAGAACAAAGCTAACCCAATTAGAATTCTTATTCATGCACTTCTGCATTGTATTAGCAGCCTTCAACTTACTTATCCTTGAGGCTTGAACTACTACTACTACTAATGTCTAATGATAGTGGTAAGTCATAATCTACCAAGTATGCAGAGGCAATCCAGAGCCACTCCAAAATGGAATCAAATTGATAGTCTGTAGAAGTGTAACATAAATTTAAGATCTAGAAAAAAAAAAATCCCTTACAAGTATCAAGTTTGTCATTTATGTAAATATGGTATAGAAAACAACTTCAAGATTCTAGGTAAAAATGATCAAGAAAAGAGCATTTTTCAAGTATTTACCATCTGGAGATCCCGGCTACCAGAAGTGCTTTCAACTAGATGGGGACGTGCACGAACATCATAGATAATCGGCCTTTCAAACCATGGGATCATCAAGTGTGTTCCTTCAGGATAAACCTATTGTTCAACATGTAAGCAAACAAATTGAAAAGAAAGAAAAAAAAACCTTAAAACTAATACCAAGAAGAAATGATAATGGCGACGGAATAAATAAGAGAGTTGAATGCAGAAGCTATCCCAGAGGAGCAAGTTAGTCCAAATAATCCAATATTCTACAGTATATTAAGAGAAAGGAACCTTGTCTTTAACACCAACTAGACGATTAAATACAATGGCCCGATGCCCTCCATCAACATTGTAGAGACTATTAGCAACTCCATACAAGCCTAGGCCAGCAATAGCTCCGAACTTGATTAAAGCAGAAGCAGCACCACCACCCGGCACGTTGGGGACTTTGACATTTTTGAAGTTCATTTTCCTAATCGGTGGAGTGGTTAGAAAGTAATACATTATTGTCCTTTTAAAGAAAAATTATTAACAAGTGTAAATCTATACAAGAATGAAGACAAGAAAAGAAACAGGATAAGCACTAGACAGGATATAATAACGAAAAATATAGACAGTTAATATATCTATAATTCAATAAGAAAATAATGCTTCAAGGACAAGCTCAGTGAGCTACGAACCTCACAGCTGTTAGATGACGAGTCAGTCATGAGCTGGGAGCAACCATATGCTGTGAGGTCGAGCCATAGCAACATAATACCATTAAATATTATTATATCAATTCAATTTTAGCTTAAAACCCCGGAATAAATTCATGATGCCAAACAGAGTCGGAGCTTAAAACACTGGAATAAAGTCATAAACACATCTTAATGGCTATTAAAGCAAAATAGTTCTACTCCGCCTCAGTATTAACTAGAAATAGGGGTAACCATGTTGTATATATAACTAATAAAGCATCAATAGAAGCAAGTTATGGCCACATTGGATGTGCACAACCGAATCATGAACATTCTAGATTGATATAACATATAAAGCAAAAAAAAATGGAGAATAAACTCAGCTAAAAACTATAATTTCAATTTAACACCTTGATCAAGCAATGCATCTTAAGATTAAACTCAAAACACCTAAAACACATAGACTGAAGAAACATTTACTAACTTTATAGGATGAAAATCTCAATTAGATCCATAAGAACATATATCTAGGAATTTAGTATTTAATGATCAGAAAAAGAACGAGTTTCATTTCAACCGAAAATTGTCACCTGCATGTGATAAACTAAAATTTCGAAAGTGAAGAATTCATTATACATAATTATAAACACTACCGCACGAAAGTGAGAGATCTGTATACCTTACTGCAGAGTTGAGACGATGTGCTTTCAGAGAATGAGAGATGGGAAGGGGAAAAATGGGGGGTTTAGTTTGGGGAAGGGGTTTAGGGCATGAGTTCATTCTTTTCTCATTCTTTCCCCCTATTTAAAATATACGACGTCGGTTCATTGGTGAATGGGCCCCGGGCCTTGTTCGTTTTAAAAAGTTAAAATAAATTAAAGGCCCATCAGACATCCTCCAACAAATAACGGGATTATTGTACTATTTTTTATGCAGATTGAATGATTAATTTGTACTAATATATATCAAAAATTCTATGCGGACATGATAATTGGACATAAATTCTTTACAATATCACCTATTTATAAAATATAAAAAAAATCAATATATATTATTTGCGTTCCACAAAATGAAACCTTTAAGAAATAAAATTTACCACAATTTACAAAGCTATCTCCACTTAAACTACACATTCATTACATATAAAAATATATATGAAAGAAAACTATGTCTTTAAAATTTATAAAATATGTAAATAAAATTTTATTCAGGACGAATATAGACATATAGTAGTATACTATCAGGGGAAAAAATTCTTTTCTAGTTTTTGGTTATATATGTAACAAACAATTAAACGTGCATATAACAAAAAGTTATTCCAAGCTCAATGTTTTTCACCAAAAGAAAAAAAGGAAAGTATATTCATCCGCAAGTTCCACATCTATTAATAAAATAAAGTTTTTTTTTTCTGGATATATAATAAACCACCCCAATTAGCAGCATAGCTTAGTAGTGCTAGCTTGTAAGTTGTAACCTGAGTAGAGCATTAAAGATATTGGATTATGTTTTGTGTCGGGCAATTCTTTTGAAAAAAATTATACTCAAAAGGTAAAATAGTGATAAAAATATTTATTTCTTTTCTTTTCACAATACTTATTCTCTCATTTCTAAGTACTGTTTTTACCTTTTTAATATATGTTTAGGTGTGAATTTGGATGTGGATATAAAAATATTTTATTCTTTTTGCCTATGGGTAATGGGCTAACTTTCTTAACAACAAAGTTTTAAATTCTTTTCATTACAGGTTGGTTTAATGTTTATGAATTGTATGAATTTTTTCTCTTGTATCTACAGAAGTATTTCAAATGGGTGAATTTTGGCAGCCTCGTTTCATTTCCTTTTATTTCATTTACTTGAATGTTTATTTTATTTTTTTTAGGATATGAATGCACCTGTCAGTGCTATAAACTACGCAACTTTGTAATTTATTAATTTAATTGGTTTCTAAGAATAACAAAATTAACATAAAACTAAAACCACTTGAACATAGATATTGAGATGCACATGTTGTATTACAAGTGAGAGATTGTCATCTGCCTTTAGAATTTAGATTTTTATTAATTATTTGCTTGTGTCAAATCATATTCTTTGATCTTGATGGTTGAAGAATGAAGTTGACAAGGTGATTGTGTTTTACTCCACTTTATAGTATTATATATTAGGGAAGTGATAAATCCACTCTCTTTTTGTTATTTCCGCCCACATTAACTATACATTAACCATGATTGAATAACTTAACAACGATTCAAAAATTATTTTTCAAAATTGGCCTCACCTAATATTCCCTTCTTTGCGCAGACTCCATGTTCCTTAACCTTTTCTTTTTCTCTCTCTCTCTGAACATATGCAGGTACTTCATTTCTTCAGCTTTTTCTCTTTCTCTCTCTCCTTTCGAACAGATCTAAGTTTTTCCTTCATGATTTGAGAATCAAGCTCGATTATTTTTTTTAACTTGGTATATGCAGTGTTCACATCAAAAATTTCTCTCTACAAAAAGGCGATCTAGTGCAAGATTGGTTCAATTTAAGGTAAAAAAATTAATATATATCCCCAAATTCATATATATCCCTTATTTAGCTTTTTAATTTATGAACTGTATTTATGGTTTTTTTGTGATTTTTTTTTATTTGTAATTGAGGCAATATTTTAGTTTAAAATAGAAAACAATTTTTTTCCCATAAATGTGACGCCCCCAAAATAGGTCCATACAACCCATTTTGAGTCGCCAATAACATTCCACAAAATACAAATACAAATACGAATTTTCCCATTTACAACTAATAAGTGTTGTGCAAAATACGACAACACAATACAAATACATCTTAAATTCTCAATACACTTATTGCTACACTAATAGTAAAGTATTGAGACACTTCTATTGTCTCGGACCATCACTCCATTTCCCGGCTAGTCCCCGCTACACTCTATTTTCCTGAAGAGAACAAAGGAAAAGGGTGAGCACAAATAGCCCAGTAGGAAATATCATGACTAAGATAATGAAGAATAAAAATTATCTTTTAGTCTTCAATCGAAATAAATCAGAGATTTAAAGATGTTATTCAATAAAAACAACTGCAGCGGAACGGACAATCCATTAGAAGAGTCAAGTAGATTATAATATCTACCCATTCTTCTATAAATTAAAGGATCACCACCAATATTTTATCCCTGTAACACCAATCAACAATTCCTGTTTATGAACATCCAAATCAACAGTTTATATTCAACAGCCTCTCTTTGCAGTACGTGCCAAAGATATTTATTTGTAACACCAATCAACAATTTCAACAGCCTCTCTTTGCACTACGTGCCAAAGATATTTATTTGTAACACCAATCAATAGTTTCAACAGCCTCTCTTTGCAATACATGCCAAAGATATTTATTTGTAACACCAATCAACAATTTCAACAGCCTCTCTTTGCACTATGTGCCAAAGATATTTATTTGTAACACCAATCAACAGTTTCAACAGCCTCTCTTTGCAATACATGCCAAAGATATTTATTTGTACCATCATTGGTCATGATCATGCCAAACACCAGTTCATCTTTGCACTACGGGCCAAAGAAGAACTTTCATCATACCCTTTGTTTGTACACCAAAAGTCATGATAATACCAATACACAGTTTGGTCAAAATCATGTCACGCCAGTTCATCTTGCACTACGGGCCAAAAAAGAACTATCACCACAATTTAAGTATGAGGATGAGGATGATGACAATGATACAGTGAGATCAAGGATAAGAAAAAGCTTTTATAATTTAATCAGTATCAAAGATTGACCAAATTGCCAACACGATGACCAAATTGTGGAGTCAAATTCAAGAATGATATTCAAGAAATTATTTCATGCTTCAACAATAACGTATAAAATGAAATAGAAAGATTCAAGTGAAAAGATATTAGATGAAGCACAAACTATTAAGGATATTCTACTAATTTCAAGGATTTTCTCCATTTAAAATAAGGTTTTGGAAACAAACAGAGATTTCTTATCATAAATGGAGAAATGTGAAAGAAAAGATATTCCGTAAAGAGTACAAAAGAAATGATACGTTATACGAGTATAACAGAATATATGAAACTGCAAATGGGTTTTCACCCGTCATGCGGTAATCCGCGTAGACAGATTATCTCCCCAAAAGATTAATAAGTAATGAATACGAAGGGTTATTCACCCGTCATGCGGTAATCCGCGTAGACAGATTATTTCCACTAAAGATTAATAAGTAACGAATACGAAGGGTTATTCACCCGTCATGCGGTAATCCGCGTAGACAGGTTATCCCCACAAATTAATACGGAATGAATAACAACCTTTCTGAGTATAATATCACTTACGAATAAGGAAGCAAATGATATTACATAAGAGTATGAAAAAATGATATCCCTACAAATTAATAAGGAATGAATAACAACTTTTATGAGTATAATATCACTTACGAACAAGGAAGAAAATGATATTACATAAGAGTATGAAAGAAATGATATCCCCTACCTTAGTTAACAAGTGACTGGATGTTGTTTTCTATGAAGCTAACTTGGACAATACTAGTATTCTCACAAATACTCACAATAGCCTACCACACTTAGAGAACTCAAGAAATTTAGAGAGAGAGAGTATATGCAAGGAATGTGTGAAGATTTCTTAAGATAATCTCCCCTATTTATAGGAAAATCAAGTTTCATTAATTGCACAAAAAGGGCTCGACTTATTACACTTTAGTACCTCCATCTTTGCCTCTATTTTTAATATAATCCCTCAAGTATTACCAATCTTGCATAACATCCCCTAATAGTTCCCACATGTGAACCAATAGTTCCATCATGTGAACCAATAGTTCACATCATGTGAATTTCAAAATTTCAATTAAGTACCCCTAAGTTAGACTCCATTTTTAATCCATCAATAATGCTAAAATATCATAACAAATAATATGAGTTACAGTGCCATGATAAATAATAAAAAGTACCATGCGGATGCTATTGTAATTATTGAATCAAGATACTGTGTAATTGCTACTTTATCAATTATTGAATCAATAATTTAAAATACTGTGCAATACCGTGTGCTGTGGAATACCGTGTACTACTGTGGAATAACGCGTTTTACTGTTCTTTTTTTATTACCGGGTATTTCAACAGTTGCCGGTGATAATACTGTTGACAAAATACTGTCGCTTTCAGTATCCGACAATGGGGCCCACTATCGTTGACAATATTTCCATTGTGGGGCCCACTAATATTTTGATATTTCGGCGCCGTCGTACTTTACCGAATATAATATTCTCCGACAGAACGAATATTATCCGACAGAAGGAATATTTTCCGACATACAGGTTTGACTTTTTGTATAAATGAATAGTATATTCGTATGAATAGTACTTTCGTATTTATACCGTATAATTTCGTATCCAGCTCATATAAACGTTATGACGTAATTCGAAGGTCGAAGAAAGTGTAAAAACGTTTTTAGCGTGAATAGTCTCCCGTGAATAGTGATCGCGTGAATAGTGATTTAGCGTTATTACTAGACTTCTCAATTTTCACATTTCACTAGTAACTTTATCATTATCGATTTAACACCTTTCTGTTTAAAAATAATAATCAGAAGAAAAATAAATTTTCTTTGTTAAAATTATCGGGGTCTTACAATAAACCCTAACTTTTTTTTTTTTTTTGATAACATGAAAGATGTAAGCTTATTAAAATTCATATTGATAATTTGTTTCTTATGTATTTAGTTTGCGTGAATTATTTTTATTATATGATTTGCTTCACATCTGCACATATCATTGGAAACTTCACTCGTCTCTTTTGTTCTTGGTATCATATTGTGTGCCATATGAATACAGTTTCTATGATTAGGATTTTATATATATATATATATATATATATATTATGTATACAAGCTAAATTTAATAATTGTATGATGAATAGTACCTAATATTTGTTCTGAAGCTGACATAATAAGAATCGGATGTGGACTGAATTATAATTCAACTTGTCAAATGAGATCTTGATACTCTGCCTTTTAACCATTTTAGCATTGAGTACTTGTTCTCAATTTTATGCTCGGACACTTGGTTGTGAATACAAAAAAACTTGTTATTTTGGCCTTCTTAAATTTATTCTCCTTATATTTTTCTGGAGTTTAACTATTGATGTTATTGATGCTATTGTTTTCTACAACTGATGCTCATGCACTTCTGCACTATTGCTATTAGTAGGATTTGAACTATAAACATGGAGAATTATGTTGCAAACGAATATTCCGAAAATAGTTCCCTACTGTAATTCATTCAAAAAGAAGAAAGGTACTTCAAATGAAATTTGTTTATATATAATCTGAATGTCTTAAAAATAAACATATTTTTAATTCTTTTATTTTTCTATTTTGTTCATCTATGTCTACAGTTTTGGTGCCAAATTTGGACTGATGATGCCTGCAGCAAGTTTACATGATACCAGTTTGGACTTTTGAAGAAAGTGAATTTGATGATCCAACAGTGGTAGAATTAAAAGTTTATTAGAAGATGTTATGTTTACTGTAATATGGTTTTGAAGTCAAGTTTATTATACAAACATGTTTATTGTAATATGTTGATGAGGGCAATTTTGGAAAAAAAAATTGTATTGTTGTTAAGTTACTTAACCATAGTTAATGTGTGGGCCATATGGGTGGAAATAATAAAAAAGAGGGTGGATTTATCAGTTCCCTATATATTATTGTCTTTATATCCTCCGAGGAAAGTACAAGAAGTTTGGTCATTGATTGGGTGACTCGATGGTGCTGTGCTCATCCTTAATAATTATGATTTGGACTAAAAAATTTATTTCAGTTCATCACACTGCATGTTATATTTGTCAAATGTAATATGCCTACATGGATCATCTGAGATGGACGCATACGATCAGTTAAATATATAAACAAGGGTTACTAATTAATCATCAACAAATTTTTTTCTATAAATTTCACATCCCACAACTATATATATATATATATATATATATATATGTATCTACCTTTCTCTGATGTTACAGGAAATTTCAGTGGTAAATAGTAAGTAATAAATTGAGGTCATTCATTAATAAGGCAGGCATATTAGATTAGATGTAAAAACCAAAAGGTCCATGGACTTGAACATGTATGTAAGTAAATCTGGTTATGACTAATCATGATGAGAAATGAGAATGGTACAAAATATCTATTATGCCTTGTTAATGAATTAGAATGACCACGAACCAAGATTATGTAATGAAGCTTGTCAGTAACAATTGTATGAAACAGAGAAATACCTTATTATCAATTCAACAAAACAAAACAGAGTTACAACACAAGAGGAGCGGAGCTGGCCAATATAAGAATCTTTGGCAGTTAAATTTAAATTTATTCTTGGGGAATATACTCACACAAGTTCAATACAACATTATAGTAGTTTTTCTTACAAACAACGAGTCACTTCATGTATCATCAACGATAAACCTTAATGAAAGATCTCAAGCCTAGTACACGAGTAATTTTATTGTCGTTGAATCTAGAACCTTTAAATAGTCTCTCCCACTCTTTCTCCGTTCTCTCTTTCCCTGTGTAGCAAACCATCATCATCAAATCAAAAAAACATTTTGTTTCGACTGATTTGTAGTCTCCTTTCTGCACCTCATCATCTACTATCGTATCTATGATAATAACCTTTCCTCCCTTTTCCCTGCTTGGAATTGCCTCTTTGCACAACTTCAATATTTTCAGGCACTCTTCGTCGCTCCAATCATGTAAAGATCCACTGATTAACACGAAAGTGATGAAGATGCCTATTTACTTGCACCTTCTTCTAGGTTCCTTCTAAAAGATGAGCCATTAAGCTTAAGGCCACTTTTTCTAGCCATGGTCGCTCCAACCCTTGTGAACCCATGGTACCATGTGACCCAATGGTTCCAAAACGACGATTCAACACCGTTTGAAACTGCTAATGAGAGGACTAAATAGGAGTATTCTGGTCATATGCCCAAGTTTTTTGACTTTTTCAATGATACCATGGCTAGTGATGCCCTCTTTGTGACGGATGTGGTGACTAAAGAGTGCAAGATCCACATATAGTCACAAATCGGGTATCACCAGAATACTCTTTAGTCACCACATCCATCACAAATCAGGCATCACTAACCATGGCATCATTGAAAAAGTCAAATAGTTTGGGCTCATAACCGGAATACTCTCATATAGTCCTCCCATTAGCAGTTTCAAACGGTGTTGAATTGTCGTTTTGGAACCATTGGGTCATATGGTACCATGGGTTAACAAGGGTTGGAGCGACCATGGCTAGAAAAGGTGGCTCATCTTTTAGAAGGAACCTAGAAGAAGGTGCAAGTAAATAGGCATCGTCATCACTTTCGGACATCTTTTACTTAAGAATTTACACATAAAAGAAAAAAAATTAAACTTGCATAAAAGTGAGAATTAAACTTGAAATCTAAAAATCACGATTGTCTCTGTATGCTAAGAGTACTTGAGCAAGCATCGATCAAGGATAAATCTCGATAATAGCTCTCAAACCAAGTATGTCAAGTATGAGAGTTACCTTGTAATCACTAAAGCTAACATCGGAGAGTTTTGCTCAATCTTTCTCTTCTCTTTCTTTTCCCGTGACCAAAATCATCATCAACATATCCAAGAATAACTGTGTTTCGATTGATTCATGGTTTCCTTTATGTTGTTGACCATCATGTCTATGATAGTCACATTTCCTCCCTTTTCCTTGTTTGCGATTGCTTCAATATTTTTATGCACTCCTCATCATTCCAGTCGTGCAATATTCACTGTCATTTTCATTGCTCATATTAATATGCATTAACTGAAGGGCAATAATAAACAAAAATAAAGTGGCCAAAGAAATTTATAATTATACCTTTAGTATAACAACATTAGCAGAAGGAATAGCTTCAAATATGTCGCCCCCAGCATAGCTCAAGTTGTTACTACCTTCCAAACCAGCAACCACATGTGGGAGATCAAAATCAATGAATTGCAACTGTGGGAATACATCTCTACAATGGTCTTCACCATGGTCCATACGCCGCCCCCAACATCTACCAATGACTTAATCTCCTCAAACACTCCTTTTACACTCCTTAATCACCACACTTGATATCAACCGGGCATCACTAGTCATGGCATTATTAAAGAAATTGTTAAGGTTTGGTCATCTCCCGCGTAGTCCCATAATTGTAGATGGTAAATGCAATGCATTTTTGCCTTGTCGATTAGCAGAGCCCGGACTAAGTCCGAGAGTTTTATTGGTCCGCCATGGTTGTTGATGATATCTAGTGTATTAAGTTGAACGACATAATTGAGTGTCAACTCATTACTATCTGTTAGATTAATAAACTGAGCCCAAAATCTAATATATAAAGACATCAAGCTCTCTACCTCAAAACCAATTGAAAATGAGAAGAGTTGGCTCAAGTCATTATATACTAGACATATTTTCTCAAGGTATTCAATATGGGACAAAATATATACTACACTACCACTAGGCAATTCCATAATCCTATATATAAAAGCTTTTAAATGACAAGCAATTAAGTTGTTATTGATTTCGTGACAAGTTTGAACCTCAATGACAATTGATCTATATATATGTTACGTATATATAGACTAGCTAGGTATATATAGGCCATATATGCATTAAATTATTGGATTTTGATCTACTCTTTAAAGTTAATGATCAGCAGGCGCTATTAGAAAAATGTCACGTCTGTTTGAAATGGACACATGAGCCAATCATTAGTACATTATTTGGAAGACACGAGTGTCTTTTACAGACTGAATATAAAGGCGTGCATGATCTCTCTCTTGACAAAACCAAGATTATGTAATGACGACTTGTCAGTAACAATTGTATGAAACAGAGAAAGACCTTATTATCAATCCAACAAAATCGAGTTTTAATAATGTTTCAACACGAAAAGCTAGCCAATATAAGAATCTTTGGCAGTTAAATTTAAATTTATTCTTGGGCAATATACTACACAAGTTCAATACAACATTATAATAGTTTTTCTTACAAACAACGAGTTATTTCATGTATTATTAAGGATAAACCTCAATAAGAGATCTCAAGTCCAGTACATGAGTTATTTTATAGTCGTTGAATCCACAATCTTTAAATAGTTCTTTCCACTTACAAACAACGAGTCACTTCATGTATCATTAAGGATAAACCTCAATGAGAGATCTCAAACCGAGTACATGAGTTATTTTAAAGTCGCTGAATCCAGAACCTTTAAATAGTCCTTCCCACTCTTTCTCTGTTCTCTCTTTTCCCGTGGTGGAAACCATCATCATCAAATCAAAAAACAATTTTGTTTCGAGTGATTCGTAGTCTCCTTTCTGCATCTCATCATCTACTATCATATCTATGATAATAACCTTTCCTCCATTTTCCCTGCTTGGAATTATCTCTTTGCATAACTTCAATATTTTTAGGCACTCTTCGTCGCTCCAATTATGCAAGATTGCCTGATTAACACATAATTATATAACTCAGATTAGCATTAATTAGAGAAAACGATCAATCTGATCTACATGATTGCAAGTCAAGATTTAGGGGATTAAAATTAGTCTTTGAGCATGCCCCAGTGCAAGTAATGACTAGACTATAGACGGGGAGAAAAGTTCCTAAATTGGTGCTTCTAAATGCTTCAACGACAAGACAAGGGTTGGTTGGTCTAGTAATTAAGAGTTTGTAATCTTGTTTATTTTGGAAATGGATTTGGGAAACATCATCATGATAAGTACTACTTGATGAAATTTATAGGTCATGGGTTCACAACTCTACATAGGCTTCTTGGGTCTAGGGTTTGTGTAAACCAGAATAGTTGCAAATAAAATAAAAATAAAAATAGAAGTAATTAACTTGAAATTTTGACACACACACACATATATACTTACTTTCAACAAAACAGCATCTGCAGGAGGAACTGATTCTAACATGTTCCCCCCAACAAATCTCAAGTTCTTACTCTCTTCCAAGTTAGCAACCACATGTGGGAGATCAAAAACAGTACAGTGCAAGTGTGGGTTCGCATTGGCAATGGCATTGGCCGTAGCACCCGTGCCACCCCCAACATCTACTAGTGAACTGAGCCCTCCGAACACTTCATTGCACTCTTTAATCACCACATCTGTTAGAAACCGGGAATCACTAGCCATGGCATCATTGAAGAAGCTAAAAAGCTTAGGCTCTTGACCAGAATACTCCCATATAGTCTTCCCATTAGCAGTTTCAAACGGTGTTGAATCGTGATTTTGGAACCATTGGGTTACATGGTACCATGGGTTCACAAAGATTGGATCGCCCATGGATAGAAAAAGTGTCCTTAAGCTTAATGGCTCATCTTTTAGAAGGAACCTAGAAGAAGGTGCAAGTAAATAGGCCTCCTCTTCATCGCTTTCGGACATCTTTTGCTTGAGAAAAAAGCCGGAATGAACTAGCATGCGCATGAGGCGATAGACGGCGTGCGCTTTTGCCTTGTTGATTGGCAGAGCGTCGACCAACTCTGAGAGCGTGATTGGTCTGCCATGGTTTTTTATGACATCTGGTATGCCTAGTCGAATAGCGGAATCGAGCATTGTAGAGTTTACAAAGTTGAACATGTGATTACATATGTGAGCATGAGCTTTAACTAGCTCAGTAGCTTGCTCACCATTACTCAATGCCATCTGATTAGTTAATTTGCCTTTTAACTTAATTCTTTTTGTGAGTTACGTACACTAAACTGAATATATATATATATAGAGAGAGAGAGAGTTCATAAAAGTGAGAGCTCTACAGCCTCTACTTAGGCAATTACTGAAATTACCCCTGATATTTCCGAAGCCAATTTTGATACTTCCGCATGTGGGCCCCTTTTTTAAACCTAACCAAACCAAAATTAATTAATATACTAACTTAAGGAATTATTTTAAGACAATTTCGGGGGAGGTGATGAGAATAAAATCCTTAATCTTCTACTGTCGGGGTTGGGTAGCTATCACAACCTGATTCTCAGGATTAGTCTCTTCGTCTAAGGCGTTTATGTGTGCAGACCTCAACAACCATTTTGTGCCGTCTGCCAGTGCACTGCCTCGTACATATGCAGACTTCAAGCAATGCAGTAGTGGCTTTAATTGACTGAAGGACATTTTGTGAGCTTAATTTCCACAACATGCATAGACTTGGACACTTGGTACTGGAGAAACTTCAACATAAAAATTCCAAACTAGCACGCCACTCATGGGATCTAGCCTCGGGGCAGATGTTCAATTCACTCCACTAAATTTTCAAGAGTTAGTTTTTTATTTATTTTTAATTTTATAAAGTGTTTAATAAAAATAAAAATTTAGAATAAAAGACTATTAAATATATCAAATTTCTATTAACACCTGCACTCTACTCTTTTATATTGTTTAGTAACTTACATTAAACATAATATTTTTACAACTATTGAAATGAGCTATCATTGCAATAATTTCAAGTAACAAAGTCTCGAAAAGTGTTATTATAAATAATATTTTAGCAATATTATTTAGTTTTGTAATTTATTTTAGATGAGGAGGTGAGAGACACCTCACGTTATTGCACGAGGTGTCTTTTATAATAACAATGTTTTAAAAAATTATAAAACATTTTTTGTACATAATATGGGAAGAAGTGTATTCAATTACATAAAACGACATTGGTTTTATAGGATAACTCACACAATTATTTGTCATGTCCCTCACGTCCTTTTTTGCCTTTATTTTATTATATTTTATTTTTTTGTAGATTTTAAAAAAAAAAAAAAAAAAAACTGACCCTACTCAACTAAGAGATTGAATTCACCCCTAACGCCACTATTTCTATCCAAACAATTGGCGGAAACTAGATTCTACTTCATGCGACCGTATGTGCAATTTTTTTCAAAATTTAACGTCCATTCATTTTTTTAATAATTAAATTGTATAATAATTACATTGAAGTGGGTTGGTTTTAAACAAAAAAAAGTTGAATTAAAGTTAAAAAAGTATGTAACTATCTCTTAAGACAAGACAAGACGCGGATCAGGAAAAATTTAATCAAAACAAAATAAATTTTTTTAATAAAAGAAAGATTTAATCAAAACAAAATGAGACTCTTTTAATAAAAGAAAGAACGAAATAATATTTTTGAGATTAACCATGTGTTTTTCACTATGCTAATCGATATCAAAAATTTTGGGATTAAGGTCTTTTTTTTAATATCACTTTTTTATATATATAATTAAGGAATTATTTTAAGACAATTTCGGGGGAGGTGATGAGAATAAAATCCTTAATCTTCTACTGTCGGGGTTGGGTAGCTATCACAACCTGATTCTCAGGATTAGTCTCTTCGTCTAAGGCGTTTATGTGTGCAGACCTCAACAACCATTTTGTGCTGTCTGCCAGTGCACTGCCTCGTACATATGCAGACTTCAAGCAATGCAGTAGTGGCTTTAATTGACTGAAGGACATTTTGTGAGCTTAATTTCCACAACATGCATAGACTTGGACACTTGGTACTGGAGAAACTTCAACATAAAAATTCCAAACTAGCACGCCACTCATGGGCGGATCTAGCCTTAGGGCAGATGGTCAATTCACTCCACTAAATTTTCAAGAGTTAGTTTTTTATTTATTTTTAATTTTATAAAGTGTTTAATAAAAATAAAAATTTAGAATAAAAGACTATTAAATATATCAAATTTCTATTAACACCTACACTCCACTCTTTTATATTGTTTAGTAACTTACATTAAACATAATATTTTTACAGCTATTGAAATGGGGCTATCATTGCAATAATTTCAAGCAACAAAGTCTCAAAAAGTGTTATTATAAATAATATTTTAGCAATATTATTTAGTTTTGTAATTTATTTTAGATGACACAGGAGGTGAGAGACACCTCACGTTATTGCACGAGGTGTCTCTTATAATAATAATGTTTTGAAAAATTATAAAACATTTTTTGTACATAATATGGGAATAAGTGTATTCAATTACATAAAACGACATTGGTTTTATAGGATAACTCACACAATTATTTGTCATGTCCCTCACGCCCTTTTTTGCCTTTATTTTATTGTATTTTATTTCTTTGTAGATTTTTTTTAAAAAAAATTGACTCTACTCAACTAAGAGACTGAATCCGCCCATATCGCCACTATTTCTATCCAAACAAATGGAGGAAACTAGACTCTAGTTCATGCGACCGTAAGTGCAATTTTTTTCAAAATTTAACGTCCATTCATTTTTTTTAATAATTAAATTGTATAATAATTACAGTGAAGTGGGTTGGTTATAAACAAAAAAAAGTTGAATTAAAATTAAAAAAGTATGTAACTATGTCTTAAGACAAGACATGGATCAGGAACAATTTAATCAAAACAAAATAAAATTTTTTAATAAAAGAAAGATTTAATCAAAACAAAATGGGACTCTTTTAATAAAAAAAAGAACGAAATAATATTTTTGAGATTAATCATGTGTTTTTCACTATGCTAATCGATATCAAAAATTTTGGGATTAGGGTCCTTTTTTTAATATCACTTTTTTATATATATAATTAAGGAATTATTTTAAGATAATTTCGGGGGAGGTGATGAGAATAAAATCCTTAATCTTCTACTGTCGGGGTTGGGTAGCTACCACAACCTGATTCTCAGGATTAGTCTCTTTGTCTAAGGTGTTTATGTGTGTGTATATATATATATATATATATATATAGAGAGAGAGAGAGAGAGAGAGAGAGAGAGAGAGAGAATGATAGCCTAACGTAGGTCTGATTATGGGTCGGCTTGTTTTGGAATTAGGTTGGGCTAATATTATTTGCTAATTTTTATATGGTGAACTTAAACTCTAACTTGGCTAGCCTAAGTTCAACTTCAAAAGTCCAAGTTCAACTCTTAGTAAAACAGTTGAATCCAAGCCCAACCTAACCTTGTTCGCTCTTGATTTTTTTTTTTTCCAATTTAAATACTTTCTATTTCATTGGTACTAAGTGTACAACAAAACTTTTTTTAAAAAAACTATACAACAGAAAACTAAAGGTAGAAGACATTCCAAGACTTTTTTGTAAAGTTTTACAAGAAAAGCTTTTTAAGTATTTTTTTTGCATGGTTAATTAACGACAAATGTTTGCGCATCATAACACTTATTAAATTATAGTGCGAATAAATAATCTATTACATATAATATAATTTCAATTATATTTAAACAGTGTGGGTCAGAGCATACTATGCTAAATTAAATTTCACATTACTCACTATTATCCCCGTTAGCAAATACACAAGCATACACACTTGTGTTTTTTTTTCTTTTATGTGGTTTTTTGTTGTTGTCGTCGTCTTGATTTAGGGATGCAATACATTTACAATGAGTTTCTATAATCAAATACAACATCATGTTTACAATAATAATAAACTTACACTAACAGTGAAAAATTACATTAATATTAATCAATAAAGTTCATCAAATTTCACATAAAAAAAATTTAAACTAGCATAAAAGTGATAATTGAACTTGAAACCTAATGATCGCGATTGTTTCTGTATGCCGAGAGTACTTAAGCAGGCATCGATCAAGGATAAACCTCAATAAGAGATCTCAAACCGAGTATGGGAGTTACCTTGTAGTCACTAAAGCCAGCATCAGAGAAGAGTTTTGCCCAATCTTTCTCTTCTCTTTCTTTTCCGGTGACTAAAATCATCATCAACATATCGAAGAATAACTGTGTTTCGATTGATTCATGGCTTCCTTTCTGATTATCGACCATCATGTCTATGATAATCACCTTTCCTCCCTTTTCCTTGCTTGGAATTGCTTCTCTGCATCGCTTCAATATTTTTATGCACTCCTCATCATTCCAATCATGTAGTATCCACTGTCATTTTCATTGATCATTAATATGCATTAACGAAAGGGCAATAATAAACAAAAATAAAGTGGCCAAAAGAAATTTATAATTATACCTTTAGTAAAACAACATTAGCAGGAGGAATAGCTTCAAACATGTCGCCCCCAACATAGCTCAAGTTGTTACTCCCTTCCAAACCAACAACCACATGTGGGAGATCAAAATCAATGCATTGCAACTGTGGGAATGCATCTGCAATGGCCTTCACCATGGTCCCTACGCCGCCCCCAACATCTACCAATGACTTAATCTCCTCAAACACTTCTTTACATTCCTTAATCACCACACTTGATATCAACCGGGCATCACTAGCCATGGCATCATTAAAGAAATTGTTAAGGTTCGGTTCATGCCCCGCGTAGTCCCATAATGTTGTCCCATGAGCAGTATGAAATGAGCTGGGAACATCATTTTGGAACCACTCGCTCACATGGTGCCACGGTTCTGTCAAGATAGGATCAAGCATGGCTAGCAAAAATGGTGTCATGCTTAAGGGTTCATTCTTAAGCAAGAGACGAGATGGCGGGGCAAGCAAATAACCTTCTTCTTCTTCGTCTTCTTCTTTTTCATTTTTGGAGATCTTTTGCTTTTGAAAAAATCCGGAATGAATTAAAATGCGCATTAGACGGTAAATGCAATGCGATTTTGCCTTGTCGATTGGCAGAGCCCGGACTAAGTCCGAGAGTTTGATTGGTCCGCCATGGTTGTTGATGATATCTGGTATATTGAGTTGAACGGCACATTTGAGTGACATGGAGTTTATGAAGTTGAATATGTGGTTCCATATGTGAGCTTGAGCATGAAGCAACTCATTACTATCACTAGGCAATTCCATATAGCTAGCTGCTTTTAAATGGCAAGCAAGCAAGTTGTTATTGATTTCGTGTCAAGTTTTGAACCTCAATAACAATTGATCTATATATATGTTATAACGTACGTATAGACTAGCTAGGTATATATATATAGAGGCCATATATGCATGCATTAAACTGTTGGATTTTGATTCACTCTTAATAAAAGCTTATTCAGTAGGGAATATCAGAAAATGTCACCGTCTGTTTGAAATGGACACGTGTAAATCATTAGTACTTTTACAGACTATGGATAGGTATGATCGATGGATCGATCTCTTTGATTAAATAAGTTTTAGTAGTATAGGTTTGAAAATTAATTTTGCATGATTATAATTAATTCGCTAGTTTTTACTTTGTTGTATCATTGAGAAGGCGATTTGCAATTTCCTCCCACCCTCCCACGGCAGGCATGTTTTATGAATTGGAACAAATAAACGTTTTAAAGAAAACTTTTCTAGAACATGCCGCAAATTATCTAATTAAATTTTAGACCTTGATTTTCATCTTCTTCCATCATACACTAAATAACGCAATATATATCGAACTGTTTTGGCTTCAACCAAGAGATAAAGATTTAAATATAGAGTAATCAATGTAGGATTGAAAGAAACGGAACACCCAGCAATAATCTAGCGTTCTATTTAACTCTGAAATCTTGATCCTATCAAAACTTTAAATTCTCACATGGTCTACCTACAATTATAGAGACGTTCCCGACCCAACACAATAAATTTTGAGTCCTTCTAGAGAGCCCCGGACTTTGTGACCGGGTTGGGGATCGGGCAATTTTTTTTTTTTCACTCTCAAATAATTTTTATGATTTATTGAAACTGAATTTTTTTTAAAAAAAACAGTGATTTAGGTGTGATTTGAATACATATCAAAAACAGGGTTACACAGACCAAATCACACTTAAATCATTGTTTTTTTTTAAATTTTAGTTCCAATAAATTATAAAAATTATTTGGGAATGAAAAAAAAAAATGCCCGCTCCCCAACCCGATCACCAAGTCCCGGGCTCCCTAGAATTATTGATAAATTTTTTATTCTTTTGGTCCGGAGATAATCTTGAGATTGACTATCTGAATTTTCACGTTCCAAATATTGTCAGGGTTTGACAAAAAAACAGAAACAGACAAATGATTCTTTTGAGTCCTTAATTTCTTAAAATGTGTGCTCCTACTGGATTTAGATGATTCTTTTGTTTTCTTCCTTAATTTCTTAAGCCTACGTACGTTTTCCTTCATAACCTATTCCCGTCGGGATAAAAGAGAAGTTTGGATCGGGCGGGTGGGTAAAAAGAATATCTAACCTCTCATGAACATGAAATTCTGATAAACACTTGTTTCATTTTTAGACTATCCAAAAAATGGATGCCAATAATAGGCATTGTTAAGTCCAATCCTCTCTTCCTTTCAAAATTGAAGATATTTTTTTAAAATGACGAACTAATAAAAAATGCTTGACTTTTGCAAAAATATGTCATTTACTTCTGTTTAGAACAATACTAGTAGTGATATAATAATATACTCAATTAACGTTATAGAAACTTAATGTTAATGCATGGTTTAAAAAGAGGATCTGTCTCTAAATTTGGATGGGATTAAAACATAAAATATATTTCTAATTTGAAAATGAGAGTATATACACCGCCAAAACTACTATCAAAAACTCAAAATAGCATTTTAATTAAGCAGTATCATTGTCATTCCGCTACTCCAATCGAACTGGTGTATATCTTTCTATATTTGAAGGGCTCAAAAAATAAAGCTTGCAGGTGGATATTATATATTTGCATTCTAGCTAAAACCATGTGTTATGTTTACCATGACAACCCAATCGGATTGGGTCAGAGGATAAGTATGTCAAGATTTTCATTCTCCAGGCCCGGTTATTACATTATTCGTCAAAAGTCTAAACAGACTAGCAGTTATTACATTATTCGTCTAAAAGTCTAAACAGACTAGCATCTAAAAAAGTTTTAGGACAGTTCTTATCACTTTCAATATAAAGCCTCAACAAATCCAAAATTTTGTTTTACTTGGTAAAAACTTGAGAACACGAATCCATATCAAAGAATACGATTCAAATCATGCAGGGATGGACCCTTTTGTCATGAAAATTTTCATGGATTTGAAGATAATTTGAATACACACACATACATATATATATATATATCATATTATTCATAAAACACTTGTAACCCATCAGCTGCTTGTCCACATTTTTATCCAATTATCCACCAACCATAAAAAGACCAACTAGAACCCCCTATACAAGACGAATAAAACTAAAACTAGAACCCATTTCTGGACTGGACAAAATTAAAAGATGGAGCTTTCCAGAATTTGGCTCAGTTAACTTCCATTAAGGTCTCAATATAGGTCCATTCTTAAATGGAAATTTCATTCCACTTCGAATTTGACCACCAGTTAATTCAGCAACATGAAAAATCCTAGGAGTACAGAAATTGCAGGAGGAATTCAAATATCATTTCACAGAACTTCCAAAAAACACCTGATCCTCGCATGCCACTTGCAATAATAATTCTTATATACTAGTGTGTCATTGGCTTAAGTATTTACATCCAACCTTTTCGTTTCAGTAAATAATATTTACATTGTTAATACTAGGTATTCAGCCCACCGGAAGCTTTTAAAGATGTTCTAACTACACAGCAAATTCAGATAATATATATTCCAGTACAAACATGAAACCTGTCAATAGCGCCAAGGGAGAACAGCTCGGCTCAGTCTTACCCTTACCCTGCTCACTCACCAACAAGGTTTCGAAAGGATGGAGTCTTCATGTACTCTCACCAGCTCCTTCACTGGCCTTTGTTCCCCATCTCATGCATCTGACTCACTCTTCCTTTTTTGGAGTCCTCTGAGCTACCTTTGGATGCACTCCCTTTTTCTTGAGTTTCACCTGATTCAATAAGATCTTTTGTTAACTTCCCAACCTCAGCTACAGTCTCCCCAACGCTATGCAATACTATGCCTGCCTGTACCATTTCCTCATTCAGAGTTCCTTCCTGGAAAACCTCCTTGACTTCATCAGGTCTGCCAGCCTCTTTTAGTTCAGTTTGGCACTCCACCAAACCTTCAAGCTTCATCTTCCCACTATCAGCAATAGTTTCCCCAGGGGTATGAGATATCCCGCTCTCTTGTTGTTCCATTCTCTCATGTGCAGTTGCTTTCTGGAAGACCTCAACTTTATCAGAAAGTTTGACAGGCTCTTCTGCTTGAGTTCGGGACTGCCCAACAAGCGACTCCATATTCTGCCCAACAATATCTGTAGTCTCTTCAATGGCATGTAGTAATCTGCTTCCCAGTTCAACCCTTCTCTCATGTTCAGTTCCTTCATGTAAGACCTCGGCTTTTTCAAAAGGTTCAAAATCCTCTTTTGCTCTTGCTTGGCAATGCTCAACAGGAAGCTCTTCTGATCTCTGCCCAATATCAACTGTAGTATCTGCACCGGCATGCAACTCTCCGCCTCCATGTTGTAATCTTCTGTTTTGAGCATATTCTTCATGAAGGACCTCCTTAACTTCTTCAGAAGGTTTGGCCGCCTCCACTTGAGCTTGGCACTCTCCAAAGAGCTGGTCCGTTGTCAGCCTAACTTTAGCTGCTCCAGCTTCCAGTTGTTCCCTCTTCTCATGTTCAGTTGCTTCCTGGAAGACCTCAATTTTTTCAGAAGATTCAGAATCCTCTGCTTGATTTTGGCAGTGCTTAAAAGGAAGCTCTTCCAATCTCTGCCCAATCTCGACTGTAGTATCTGCACCAACATGCAGTACTCTGTCTCCTTGTAGTTCCCTGCTGTCATGAGCATTTTCTTCCTGGAGGACCTCCTCAACCTTTTCAGAAAGCTCAGAATCCTCTTTTACTCGAGTTTGGGACTGCTCAATAGGAAGCTCTTCTGATCTCTGCCTAATCTGAACTTTATTCTCCGCATCAGCATGTAGGACCTCCTCAACCTTTTCAGAAAGTTCCAAATCTTCTTCTGCTTGAATTTGGCACTGCTCAACAGGAAGCTCTTCCAATATCTGCTCAATCTCAACTGTAGTCTTTGCACCAACATGCTCCTCCATTCTTTCAGAAGGTTCAGAATCCTCTTTTTCCCGAGTTTCACACTGCTCAATAGGCAGCTCTTCCAATCTCTGTCCAATCTCAACTGTAGTCTCTGCACCAGCACGCAGGACCTCCTCGACCTTTTCAGAAAATTCAGAATCCACTTGTGCTCGAGTTTGGCACTGCTCAACAGGAAGATCTTCCAATCTCTGCCCAATCTCAACTGTAGTCTCTGCACCAGCATGCAGGACCTCAACTATTTTAGAAGGTTCAGAATCCTCTTTCGCTCGAGTTTGGCACTGCTCAACAGGAAGCTCTTCTGCTAACTGCCCAATCTCAACTGTAGTCTCTACACCAGCACGCAGGACCTCCCCCACCTTTTCAGAAAATTCAGAATCCTCTTGTGCTCGAGTTTGGCACTGCTCAACAGGAAGCTCTTCCAATCTCTGCCCAATCTCAACTGTTGTCTCTGCACCAGCATGCAGGACCACCCCCACCTTTTCAGAAAATTCAGAATCCTCTTCTGCTCGAGTTTGGCACTGCTCAACAGGAAGCTCTTCCGGTCTCCACCCAATCTTAACTGTAGACTCTGCCCCAGAATGCAGGACCTCAACTTCAGAATCCTCTTTTGCTCGAGTTTGGCACTGCTCAACAGGAACCTCTTCTGCTATCTGCCCAATCTCAACTGTAGTCTCTGCACCAGCATGCAGGACCTCCTCCACCTTTTCAGAAAATTCAGAATCCTCTTGTGCTCGAACTTGGCACTGCTCAACAGGAAGCTCTTCCAATCTCTGCCCAATATCAACTGTAGTCTCTCCACCAGCATGCAGGACCTCTTCCACCTTTTCAGAAAGTTCAGAATCCTCTTGTGCTCGAGTTTGGCACTGCTCAACAGGAAGCTCTTCCGATCTCTGCCCAATCTCAACTGTAGTCTCTGCAGCAGCATGCGGGACCTCATCTTCAGAATCATCTTTTGCTAGAGTTTGGCACTGCTCAACAGGAACCTCTTCTGCTATCTGCCCAATCTCAACTATAGTCTCTGCACCAGCATGCAGGACTTCCTCGACTATTTCAGAAGGTTTGGCCTGCTCTGCTAGAAATTGACATGGCTCAACAAGAGGCTCTTCCGTTGTCTGCCTAATTTCACCTACAGTCTCCACAATGGCCTGCCATACACCTCCTTCCAGGTGCTCCCTTCTTTCATGTTCTGTTGCTTCCTGGAAGATATCATCGGCTTTCTCATCAGGTTTGGCCTCCTTTGCTTCAGGTTGACCCAACCCCTCAAGTTCTTCTGTTGTCTTCCCAAATTCAGCAGTAGACCCTGCACCAGCATGCAACACTCTGTCTTCATGTTGTTCTCTTCTGTCATGAGCACTTTCTCCCCGGAAGACATCAACGTTTTTACAAGGTATGATTTGCTCAGCTTGAGTATGGTGCTCAACAAGAAGCTCCTCCTTCGTCAGACCAAATTCAGCAACAGTCTCTCCAACGGCAAGAAATACCCTACCCTCCACATGTTCTGTTCTTTCAGGTTCAGTTGCTTCCAGGAAGGCCTCAACTTTCTCATCAGTTCTGACCTCTGCCTGAGTTTGGCAGTGATCAACATTAATCTCTTTTGCTGTCTGCCCAATTTTAGCTAGATCCTCAACACAGGCATGGAGTACTCCACCTCCCTGTTGTTCCCTTCTCTCATGTTGAATGATTTCCTCAAAAACCGCTTTGACTTTCTCAAAAATTTTGGCTTTGTCTTCTCTAATTTGACACTGCTCAACAAGCTCGTTTTGTGTCTGCTCGATTATAGTCTCCTCAGTGGTATGCAATGCTTCGCCTCCATGAGCCCTTCTCTCAGGTTCACTCGCATGCTGGAAGACCTCCTCCCCTGCTTGTGTTAGGCATTGCCTCACAAGAACCTCTTCCACTGTCTGCTTAATTTCAACAGTAGCGTCCCCAGTGGCTTGCAATACTCCCCTTCCCTGTTGTTCCTTTTCATCATGTCCAGTAGTCACTCCCTCACAGACCTCCTTCCCATTTTCTGAAGGTTTAGTTTCTTCACTTTCTATAGTGCCTCCTGCTGCAGGATCATGCCTTTTCTCAGTGGTTTCATGAACCCCTTTTTCATCCTGCCAGACCTGCACCATTTAAGAGACGAGATGTAATGGGAAAACAATGAGTTTATCATTTTGCAGAATACAGTTGCAGATGATGAGCTAATATGTTTGTTTCAAGTGCTATGAGATATGTTTACATCCAAAAAGATAATAATGGATATTGAGCATACAATGACCAAACTAAAAATCGGACACCTCTGCAAGATTGTCAAAGAATTAAGCGTTTATAAAATGGACAGCAACAATCAACGACAAGATATGTGAGCTAAGAGTACCATTCAACTGTGGAATATCTATTTGCTTATGGCATCAATGACCAAGAGCAGAAAGAAACTAATGTTCAGAACATATCTTAACCACTACAGTAAGTTGTATCCAGTGACCAAGATCAAACTATTTAAGTGTGCTCCTAACGGTTCCATTGAGCTATATAGCTGTTTGAGAAAATGCTACAGGTAGTAAATATTACCTCCTGCCTAAACTCTTCCAAGTCTTCTTGATTGCTGCACTCCTCCAGATTGCCTGTATATCCACCAGCCTCCTTTGCTCGAGTTTGGCCCAGCCCACCATCAACCTCCATCTTCGTCTCCCCAAATTCTGTTATGGTCTCTCTGTTGGCATCCACTACTCTGCCTTCCTGTTCCCTCTTCTCATTTTGAATTACTTTCTGGGACACCAACTCTACCTTTTCAGAAGGTTTGGCCTTGCTCCCCTCCATAATACCTGTTTCTGAAAGATGATGCTTTTCCTCCACGAATTCAGGATCCCATTTTTCAACCTGCATAATTCCAGAATGGAAAGAAAATGGGAAAACTGTAAACACATTTTTTTGTTCAATACATCATGAAGACTAATAAGGCAGGTGATATGAGACCTATCTTGATCCAGATAGGCAATCACTGACACTGAGCCTAATTTTTAAATGAAAACATTTTAACCGAACTCTCACAAAGATTTTGAGAAAGGAAACATCAAGACTACATAGCATAAGTCAAAGGATTAACATGCGCCAAAAGATTTATCAAACACCAGGGAGCATAACAAGTTAACAACAATAGACAGCATCAAACAAACGAGATAAAGAAAAGTAAAAGTACCATACTCAGCCTACTAACTACAACTCTTTGTAGCGAGTAAGAACATTAAATAAACTAAAAATGACCCGCAATGATTAAATTGAACTATATAGATTTAGGAGGGGGGGGGGGAATTAACTATATAGTACACCTGCTTGAAGTCTGCTTCCTTGTTACAGTCCTTTGAGATGCCTGTGTATCCAACCTCCTTTACTTGGCCCTGCTCTATAAGAATCTCTTTTGATGTCTGCCCAATTTCGACTACCGTCTCCCCAATGGCTGCATGCAATATTGCATCACCCTGTTGTTCCCTTCTACCATGTTGGGTTTCTCCCTGGAAGACCCCCATATCATCCTTAGAAGGTTCTTTCTCTATCTGCACCTTAGTACTTTCTACTGCAGCAAGATCATCATTTTCCTCCTTGGTATCCAGGCACTGTCTTCCAACCTGCACCATTCAAGAATAAAAGATATCGGGAACATAACTAATGATTTCTTTCCTTTTTTATTTTTATTTTTAGCGTCGCATAGCAATATGTACTATGAGATATCATCATCCTAATGGCTAATAGTGGACATCGAGCACCCGCTTTTCCAAGATTGTCAACCAGTAAAAATATAAAGGATAGTTTTAAGGTTTCGGTAATATCACCTCTGACTTGAACTCTCCTTGTTTGTTATACTCTGCTGCCCCTGCACATTTACCGTCCTCTACTAGAGATTCATCCTGCCCGACAAGAAGATTCATAGTTGGCTGGTGAATTTCAATTGCGGTCTCCGCAATACCATGCAATTCTCCAGCTCCAGGTCGATCCCTTGTCTCATGTTCAGTTACTACATGGATGACTTCCTCGAGTTCTTCAGATGATATGCTCTCTCCTACATCCATTGTGCCTCCAGAAACTGCAAGATCATGATTTCCCTCTTTGTTTTCATAACCCCCACTTTCAGCCTGCACCATTCAAGAATGGAGTGATACAAAAATGTTCAATAACATGATAGTGCTTAATGAAGCAGTATTCATTATAAGGACACAAAATGTTGTCACAGCCTAATAAGGTAATGATGGAAACTGAGCTTTCATTCTCAATCTAAAATTATCAGAAATGAAATAGTAAGACGACACCATCATCAATTAATTGGTAGGTATGTCATGTGCCATAACTATAGACTATCAATCAACCCAGGGACTGATATGTGCTATTAAAGAAACGACAGTAGAGAAGTCCCAAAATACCAAAGTCATCGTACTGGTAAAAAAAAAAAAAACTCATTTGATAGCCAGAATTGCGGACTGCCAAAAAAATTAGCCAGAATTGCGGAACTACATTAAATTTACTAAGACCTTCAAGCGCTCAAATGAACTCTAGAGCAGTTTTAAAAAAACACTAAATGCCTAGTCAATGCCTAGTTTCTAAGCAAAAAAGTCCTCATTGATGTACCAAATTCATCCTACAGGTTAAAACTCATTTGGAATATTCAACGGATCCATCGAGCTCCACCTTGGTTTGAGAGAAAAACTACAGGTTTCTTGAAACGGTTTTTCAAAGCCTTGTTCCTAACAAAAAAAATTACACATTAAGACTTAGTTTGAAGCTATTCATATTCTACCATATAAGCCAACACTGCTCACCATGACCAGGGTGAATTGTCTTGCTATTAAATAGGATAAAAAAGAACTGCATAAAAGGTAATCCATGCAGATTTTTTTTAACACAACCAATGCTTTTTTTTTCAGCTAGAACATAACAAAGGTGATATTAAAGGATACCTATGTAACACCCCGAACCCATTGCAGGCCCGAAGTGCTACACGCCGCAAGCCCAAAGGCCCGCAAGGCAACAATATCAATCGCGTGCAGCCCAAACAGAACAAGTCAGGCAATAATCTAAAATTAAACCCAATAACAAACATCTTTCAATCCAATTCAAATGAAATACTACTAAATACCTAAATCATAAAATGGAGACACAACTCCCCGAAAACTAAGAGTTCTTATCAACATTCAACATTAAAAGAAATAACATCCTAAACTAACTTTAGCTATCCAAAGCGCATCAAATAAGTGTTCAACTCTCAACAATGGAACCTGTAAAAAGTTTTAAGGGGTGAGCGATAAAGCTCAGCAAGTGACAATCCTCACTATTTAGGTAGATGAAGTATAATTTGCAAAACATTTTTTCAAAATAACCTTTTTGTTAGATAACAATAGTAAATATACTTTCGAAACTAAACAGATAATAACAAAACGAATTCACATTCAAAAACATTTTCAATGTATACAATATATCTTTTAAACCACAACCTTATCAACTAAGGTTACAATAATCCTGTAACACGGCCCAAAAATTCGATAACGTCAATGATCACGCACCCAGGTATTTAATATGCACGCTCCCCGAAGGACATCTAAAAAGTGTGCGCCTTAGTAGGTCCTAAATTAGCTCCGGAACTAAACGTAATCAATAACGGGTTCTATACATAGTCAGACTTAGGATTTCAAAAATCTTTTCTTAATATTATCGATATTCTAAACGATATTTTTCCACAGTTCAAAATCATATAATCTCATTTTACAGTTCAAAAATAAATACTTGATCCGAAGTTTGTAATAAAATAACATAACATCTTCATTTAAATGGAAGTCTTAAATAAAACATAACAGATTTTGAAACAGTAGATTTAGGCATCCGAGTAATTACTAAGGCATACATAAAAGTAAACGATAATTTAAAAACACTAAATAATTCAGAAAGTCACTTACCTCGATATTGCGAAACACAAAATAACAGCCGAATAAACCCTTAATATAACAAAGTATTCTTAAAATGCCAGTCCACTATTCTGATCTTATCACCATTAATTAAAACTTATTTGTCAAATTAATTAATTTTAACAGAAACTAGACTTCAAATACTCCAATTTAGCCTCAAGAATCACCTAAATCGGATTTAAAATCATTAAGTTATACATTTTTAAATATTAGAACTTGTTACTAAAAATTCTGCTACAAAAATTCCAGATCAGCCCTTTTTAAAATTCATAACAAATCATACAATAATCGTTAACGGTTCAAAATTGGTGAACATATTCTCAGCTTATATATGTAACATATCCAAAAATTATAAAGATCCAACGGTCGGATTAAGAGATATAACCCACGTAATATACCTTAAAATATAGACTGATTTTCAGATTTTAACGTTTACATTCAATCAAATTATATTCCTTAATATAAATTTATCTCATCTTTCCGATTATCATGATATCTAATTCCATGTCTATATCTTATTTAAAAATAATCTCTAATTTAAAAACCCTCATAACTAAACTTAAAATTAAAATATAAAATAGTATTTACATTCCTTGTTCGCCTTTTTTAATACGCATCAATAAAGAATCTGACTTTCGGGTCTTCTAGAGTCTTCAAAATCTTTTTATGTCTTCATGAAAAATGTAACTCTCGAAAAAATACACGAAATAGGCTCAAGAATCACTCGATTCAGAGTTAATATGACTGAGTTACGAATTTTTAAATCTAGGGCTGAAAATAGTGACGGGAATTAGGACATGTTGCGGTTTTCAGCAATTTAAGGCATGAAGATGACGTCAAATAACTTCTCTTCCTCTTTATAATTGTAGAGAACGAAAAACTAAAGAAATAGGCTTTGGATTCACTCAATTCCGACATCGGATGAATTAATTATGATTTTTCTAATAGGTTGTAGTGCGCATAAGTATTCTAGTCGGGAATTCAACTAATCATTAGAATTACATATCCACTCTTTAAATATAACTCTAACTAATATAGGAGTTACCAAAACCCTAATAGACTCCTCAATTTTAATTTAATCAATTATTTAATTATCTACTAAAACAATTTAACTTTCTAAACGAAACAAGAAAGAAAGAAAGAAAAATTAATAACTTACCTTTTCCAATTCAATTACACTTTTATAAAATAAAATCAATTAATATTTAATTATTAACAAAATTTAGGTTATTACAACCTACCTAAAAAGAAGAGAGGCAGGAGTTCAAGGGGTTAAAGAGAGAACATGTACCAAAAGAGAGAGGGAGAGAAAAAAAATTGATGACAACTTAAGCTAAGTTGTTGGAAGTTTTATGTAGTGTGTTCCCAATTTTCAAAACAATTGCAGCCTTCAACAGAATTTTCAATTTCAAAAAGTAAAGGGGATCGGCAACAACAACAACAACAACAATAAAAAAATGAACCCAGAAACAAGTAGCTTTTGAAAGTATAGATCTAAGTTTGCTCCCACCTTTTCCTGTAGATGTGAATTGCACTATATCTCTTCAACTAAAATTACACTAACAAATTGATTAAATCATCATAAAATTTCTACAGACATCTTACTAATGTAGACTTTCTGACTCTACATTTACTTGTCCCAAAGATATTTTTCTCCATTTTCTGTTCTTAAGCAAATCATGTCTAGTAACTGCATGATTAATTAAGCTGCAGATATTAAGAAAATAACAAACTACAAGTACAGGTATATAGACTCGTATAAGTAACCCTTTTTATGCAGCAAAACTGCTGGATTAACATGATGCGCTTAAAATAAATTTAATAGACTAATTTACCTTTGATTCAGATAATTCCTTGGCTTCAAATTCTCTCTCAGCCTCTACCCCTTCCCTAGCTACGTAATCCTTCACACTGTCTTTGGGTGAAACTACAGCATCCACTGTAGCATCCATCTGCTCACCTGCATACACTACAACACTTTTTCCATCACTCAGCATAACATCATTCACAACCAACAATTTCTCTCCTACAATTCCGGCACCATCCTCATCACTGGCCACTGCATTTGTCCAACCTACTGCTGTCTCAGACGTGTATTCCGCCCCCAAATTTCTTACAACAGCCTTGCCCTTCCTATCCAAAGCTACCTTCTCTTCATAGCTATTCACACTTCCTTTGATTACCACCATTGCATCGTTCACTGCCACCGGTTTGTCTTCAGCATAACTCACCACTTGATCCATTACACTATTCTTTTCTTCCACAGATTTCCCATTATCATCAAAACTCCTTTCCTCAATAAATATCTCTGGATCAGCAACGTTCTGAACGCAATCAGCAGAATTCCTTTGACTCTCAGATTTGTGAACTTCGGGAGTTGGAGCGACAGATCCATCAAGAAGAGGTTTTACCACAGCCTCCACCTTTTCATCACCTTCCTTCTCAGCTGGACTTCCAACTTTAACAAAGTCAGAATCCAGATCAGTTTCTAAAGTTGACATTGCAGAATTGGTTTTATTATCCGAACTTTGGGTTAGGGTCATTGTTTCCAAAGTCGACAAAGCTGAACATTTTCTATCCTCCAGACTTTGATTCTCAGTGATATTGGTCAAGGTATCGCTTGTTGTAGGTCCACCCAGGTCGCCATCAGTACCACTTCTAACATCAGTAAGTTGCTCTGAAACTGTAGTACTCGAAACAAGGACATCAGCCTTACTTTTACTTTCAGAGTCATCAATCTCTGGGTTTGGAGTAACAATTTCGCCTGAAGGAGCCCTTATCATCTCTTCTACCTTTTCAACACCTTCCTTCCCAGATTGGGTTCCACACACTCCAATTGTGAGGTCACAAACAGACTCAGTTCCTAAAGTCGACAATGCTGAATAGGTTTTACTATCTAAACTTTGGGTCACACTCGCTTCAAGGAGGGAAGGTTTTGATACACCTAAGGTCAGTGCATCCCCGCCTTCAATTCTTGAAGACTGACATATTTTAACTTCTGATGATTGAGCATCACTTGTAACCTCCTTTATTGCAGGAGCAACATCTTTTACTCCCGCATCATGAATTTCTATTGTGGAAGGATCTGCATTACTTTCACAAGACTCCATTTTTGTAGACAAAGTACCATCCCTCGAATTAACTGATGCATCAAGTTGACTGACTTTTACATTGGCAGATGCATTATCAGGGAACTTGGCTGCTACATCCACTGCCACTGATGAGCTTGTTCCTTGCTTGTTTTGGGCAGAATCATACAATTCCTCAGTTAAAGCTGTATCCAGACCAGCAAAACCATCAAAGGTATGGACTTTACTAGCTTCTGACTGGATGACATTCATCAATTTCTGAGCTTCATTCTGTTGCTTGCTTCTCGTGGCAATGGCCTTTCTCCCGCCTGATACTCTAGATTTTTTCTCTGGTGGTTCAATTGATGTTGACTCCTGACCAACAGATCTATCTGGAACAACAGTAGTTACAGCACCCTGCTTCCTTCCTCTGCGCCGTGGTGCCTCAACTTCACTTTGAGCTTTACGTCCTCGGCCTTTAACTGGATTGGGTACAGAATGGGAAGGGGGGACAGACTGAGGGCCAAGAGGAACAGAAAATGGAGGGTTTGGTTGAGAACTAGGATCAATCCCTACACTAACAGACTGAGGGTTGGTAGGAACATGAAGCAATGGAAGGGTTGTCTGAGAACCAGAAGTCCCTACACTAAGATCATGTGTGGTGCCACTAATTCCAGTTAGGATAGAAGAACTAGATAAAATAGGAGAGCTGGAGACTGGCTCCTGTGACTCTAAACCCAATCTGATGGTTCCCGAAGATGGTAAGAGAACTGGAACAGGTGAAAGTGAATCTGCTTCCTTACTAACTGCTTTTGCAGAAACAAAACCAGAAATTAAATCAGGACCTGAGGCAAATGGGGAACTTGAAAAGATTTCTCCCTGTGACCTCACGGTTGAATTGTCAGTTCCAGGAGGTGATGGAAGAACAGAGGTTGCACATGATACTGCACTCGGTTTTCTTCCCCTTCGCCGGGGTGTTTCTCCTCCACTTTGATGAGCTTTTCGGCCTCGTCTTTTATCTGCAATGGGTACAGAAGGACAAGGAGTAGCAGTTGACTGAGTGCCAGGAGATGCAGAAGGGAGAGTAGCGCTTGCTTGAGGGCTGGGAGCAATCAATACGCCAAACTGATGACTTGTTCCAGTAATACTTGTCACAGTAGCAGAACTAGGTGAAGAATCAGAACCATGTGCCACTGGACAGGTAGAAATTGTTCCTCTGTGAGACCCCACATCCATACTGCCGGCTGCAGAAGGTGCTGGAACAACCATTTGAGATGGAGCGATCTGCGATGTTGCTCTTTTTGGCCTTCCACGACCACGCTTAGATGGTGGTGTTCCCTCTTTGCTCTGTTGTGTTGGCTGTGGAAGAGGAGGAGGCTGCACTGGCTGCTGCTGAGGAGGAGGATGTACTGGCTGCTGCTGAGGAGGAGGATGTGCTGATTGCACAAGAGGAGGTTGTGCTGACTGAACAAGAGGAGGTACTGCTGAATGCTCAAGAGGAGATTGTGTTGGCTGTTCAGATGGAGCCATTGCTTCTGTTTTAACAGTGACCTTGAAAGACTCATTAGCAACCATCTGCAAGTTCAAATCTTTAACTTCATCCTTCAATTTGGGGGATTGAGGTGATTCAACTTGACACATCTTCTCAAATTCATCTTCTGTCCATTGCTCTTCATAAGAGCGCACCTAAGTAAACCACAAAAATATTTTATTGATATACAATAAATAGTTTTTAGAACATAAATTAACAATAGCAAAATAGGTATTATGAGTAGGATGTACTCCGTTTATAAAATATATAATAAACCAACCTCTCTCGCTCGTTTTCCCCTTCCATAATGTTGAGTGTCAAGGCCCCCAAGATACTCACTCTTCCTTTTTACTCCTAAACTAGATACCACCACAGGAGTTGGTGTATCAGATAACTTCATTGCTTTACAGAACGGTTTCAAGTCATCAACTGTTAGAAGCCGAGAAGGAAGGGCAAATACAGGATCAGAACCATTTGTCCCCTGTCCTAATATCAACTTCCATGTTGCCTGCAGAATTAAGGTCTTACTAAGTCAATCTAACATAGAAGCAATAATTCATTTAGTATTTGCCTAAAGGAACATATATAACCAGACTGTCCAAAATAGGTAGTTTGCATACCATCTCTTCTTCTTGCCTTCTTTTGTCAATTAACTCGAATACATCAATTTCCGATTCACTGCCATCAAACAAAAGTATCAGTAAAAGAACTAGTATCATAAAATTTTCAAATTGAAAATAGGAATCCCTCAATCCACTTTGAATGTCATGGTTTAAAATAATGTTTGTGGAACCGATTTTAAGACGTTCAAAAAATATATTTAAAAATCATATTTTGTAATATAATGTTTTTCTAAATCATTCTTTACCATCTAAATTGCGATTTGAAACAAAGAAATATGAATAGTATTATAACTAAATGTGTGAATGGCACATCTTAAACTCTTGTGAAGGTTACCAGGAACGTGGATCATTTTAGTTCGCTAAACAGGAACGGGGAACGTCAATTATTATAGAGCATGGCACAGTAGGGGTAGACTTCTTTATGCAAATGCAGAATATTTCATGCAACTTTTATAGAAAAAATAATAATAATTTCATAGATTGTAAAGAAGAAATCATAAATTGTTCATCCTTTTATTTTAGATTAAAAAATGATGAATTAAACTTAATATGTGAAAAAAAAATGAGTATATAATAGCTTTATTCTTAAAACTGATTATTCTTGGTGAAATCAAATGTTGTAGGGACTTAGATTTTTTGGATTCAAGGAGTAATTGATATAAACGAGGAGTGTTTAATTCAGCCAGATGTTATTTATTAGAGGGGCCTTCTTTTTTACCTGTGAAAAAACAATGTAATGTGTTAGTTGTTTGAAATGGGCTCCCACTAAAAAAATTCTCTCTTTCCTCCTGCTTTCATCAATTCAAAACTCCTATTGTTCCATAGGACCATAATCCAGACTCCTCTTCTTCATCTTTTTTTTTTTTTGCTGCAGACATGCTATTTTCTCTTTTCAAGCAATTTGAGTTTGGAACATACTAATCATCGCCAGAACATAAACGATCCAAAATTGGGAACGCACAATCCGAATCGAAATTCGGAGGGTGTAGAGAGTTATAGTAACCCTGCTCCATACCACAATCATCGTTTAGAACATGACATTCAAAGCAGAACGGAGGTAGAAATAATTATTTATAAAAGAATAATATTTTTTATAAGAAAAACTAGGAATCAGCCTCACAAGTTTACACAGAAGGAAATCAAGGGTCATATTACTTGAAAGCAACATAAAACAGCACCACGATGGAAACACGACTCGTATAACTCATTAAGTTCATCATAGGATAGCCTTGTACTCGTACAAAACCCAAATATATCTGATACAATGCACCTTCTTTAAAAATAAATAAATAAATAAATAAAAATTGTGTGCGCAAGGTGGGCTGTGACTATAGTAAGGGGTTAAGATAAATCAGACTAGCAAAATACAATTGTGAGCATAACCCCAAGGAGAGAAAATGATCACATTTATGCTAACATAAATGCATTTCTCAACAATCTGGTTTAAAAATCACTGTTCCACCAATTTTGTACTCATTTTCAACCACACTGACAGTTCAAACAGAAATGCAACAGAAACCGGACAAAGGTTTCTGTGAATAACACATAATGAATTACCTGAAACAAAATAGTGAAGACAAGCAGATTATGAAACTAAATAATTGAATACCTGCGGGCTATGAGATCATTTAAAGCATCATCATGTAAAACAGGTGCAACTTCCTCTTTCTTACACTCCCGCAGAAGGGATTCCAAGTATTCTCTTCGGTCTTCTGCACTGTGATCATATAGAAGAAATATTACGAGCTTGGTGGTGCAGACTGCTAAGAAAATATTACTAAATTAACAAGTATCCAGCATTACCTTGTGTTATTGTCAAAGAAGCCAGCAGTGATGCTCTGATTAGCAACTCCAAGTTTGTGCTCAGCTGCAGCTCTAACTTGTTCCTCCACAGTTTGGACCTTGGTAAGAGTGGTTAAAAAATAATCAAATATATGCTCATGCCGAAAATTAAGTATAGTAATCAACACAGGAATTTCAGAAAATTATTGCACCATCTAGGAATCTCTAAAACAGGAATCCATGCATCAAGATTATGAGAGAATACTACTCTGCCTCAATTCAGTTATCCTCGTTTCCATTTCTGGATGCCCCAAAACCTTGTCCCTTTTGTTTTAGCTTATTTTAACATATAAATTTACCCTTGTTTCTGACGAAAAACTGAACTTTGAAGTGGTGTCCAATAATGGTTAGTTTAGGATGTTAACAGAACCTTTTTACAATAAGTTTATTACTTTCTTAAAATGTGTAAAAGTTAAACTGAGATAGGAATATAATTATATCACACCTATCAAGTCATTATAGCCTATGAAGCACGGACACTTACCGGAGGTCAAATGGTCAGTGACAAGGGTGACACGGACATGCCTTGAACCCGTTTTGATACTCTCTTTCTCCTTTTATTTTATTTTTTAATTTCGGAAAATGCTGGGGACATGCCGACTCTTCCTTTAATTATAATTTTTTACTTTTTGAATATTGGCTATGTTATAAATGCAAGTGCTAGACTTGAACATGTTTCTTACATAACATGCTAGCTTTTTTAACTATTTGCTCGATATTTATTATGCTATATTAGTAATAAATTTTATTTATTATAGACATACATCTATATATATTATATAATTCAGTGTATCCTGGACGTAACATATCCTGTTTTATGGGGAAAAGTTGTGTCCCGTGTTGTTTCCATAATGTTACCTTTTTAACATAATTTATTTGCAAAACTTGTCATGATCTTAAAAGTTACTTATTTTAATGTTCTGTTTGGTAGGTGGGAATGGAACGGGATGAGGTGGGAATGGAATGGTTATTCATTAACGAATGACATTTGGTCCATTTGGTTGGTCGATAGTCCATTCCCACTATTTGATTCCTTCCTATATAGGTGGGTTTAGCCCATTCCATTCTAACTTAGAATACATTTGTGACCAAATTGCCTTATAAATATATATTTAAATTTTTCACTCTCCCTAGAAAATTTTCACTTCTCTCTAAAAAAAATTCACCCTCTCTAAAATTTTTCACTTCCCCCTCTAGAAATCTTTTCACCATCTATCTCTAATTTCTTTTATTTTCTCTCTATTTTTTTCATTTTCTCTCTCTAACTCTATCACGTTTTCTCTCAAAAAAATTTACATTCTCTCCCTAAAAATCTTTTAGCTTTATCTCTTAAAATTTTCACTCTAGAATTTTGTCAATTTTCTCTCTCTAAATTTTTTTCACTTCTCTCTAATCAATTCTTTTCAGTTTCTCTCTCTAGAAATATTGTACTTTCTCTCTAGCTTTTTTTTACTTGTAAATCTTTTCCTAATAATGAGTGCTTACTTCTTTCCTAAATGAATGAAAGGATCAACCAATAAATAGGAGAATGACAATTCTCAATCCATTCTTTAGTTCATTCCATTCCATCTACATAAATGCCCCTAAATGTTCCCATAGCAAAAAGCCCACAGGCAAGAAAAGAAGCAACCTATAAATAGTTATCCCTAAAAAGTTGTGCTTATTCCAAATCCCAAAAAGAACAGAAAAGGCCACACACTTTCAAAACAGAACAACGTCCCTACTCTCCCAAAGCCTCAAAACCAAATAAACAAAAAATGCCCAACCAAAAACCGCGCACCAACTCTTCCACCAACACACCAAATATAGAATTTCACAAAACCTAAGCAACAATTCAATATAAAAATAAAATAGAATTTGTCTCATTATTCTGTTTGCACATAAAACATTAACCAATGAGATTGGAATCTTCAACCCCGTCCCTTTCTAAAGATACCAAGCCAGCATCTAAAAACTAAGGTTCATGGGTTTTGACATCGTAATCAACTTTCAAAATGTAAAGAGATCACAGCTTCCATTAATCCGCCAAGTGTTTCATGCAAAAAACAATATTTTCTTAAGTTTGAGAAGCACCAAATATATATATATATGCAACAAATTTCCAAGGTCTAAGAACTCACTGTTTCAAATCGAAGAACAAGCACTTCCCTTTTTTGACCAATCCTATGAGCCCTTGCCTGGGCTTGCAGATCAACCTGACAGTAGGAGAAGAGATGCATTAAGAATAATTAGTTAAGGTGTCGATGGATACACAAGGCATGGTATTCATATACTACCTGAGGATTCCAATCTGTGTCGAAAATGATCACAGTATCAGCAGCTTGAAGATTAACCCCAACACCTCCAGCACGAATGCTAACACCACACAAAAGGTCAGTGAGACTAAGTCAATCAAACAAGACACGTGAACAAGCAACGAACTTTGCAAATCGACGCATGCGCAACACTCCAAAAGAAAATTTTAATCTAAACACGAGTAGGGTCCACGTAATTTGCTCCAAATTCTCTGTCTTCTATTCTCCAATGCACAGGTTTCCTGTACCTTGGTCATTTACCAACAGTTACCAGCTTAAAAGAATAGACAATATGTGAATTTATACAAGGATCAAGTTATATGGGTGGGGGTACAAGCCTCAGACCAATGGTTAAATATTTCTAAGCTATTTAGGGCATCAGCCTCCTCTTCAAGATACAAAGGAGTAGAACTCCGTCATTTCCAGGAAGCAACTAAAACAATGGATGTCCCCACTTTGCCTGATACACGCTCTCACACAGGACAATTGACTTTGACTGTGATTCTTCAGAAGTAGCAGTTAAATTTTTAATCTTTTGATAAGATGAATCAGCATCAATTAATCTACCAATTGTTGAACTTCAAAGCCTTAGAAAGATGCCTAAGATCCAAAAATAATTCCACTTTTAAACATTGTGTAACAATTACATAATTAAAATTCTTGATTACCTGAGCAGAAATATAAAATATGGGGAACCAGGTTTATTGAACTGATCAATTAGGGCTCCTCGATCACCCCCAGATGTATGACCATCTAGACGAAGGTACTTGTACTGTTTCCAACAAAGATAATCCTCCATAACATCAAGGAGCCTAGTCATTGTTGAAAAGAGAAGAACCTACAAAAAGAAAAGCTTTATATCCACTAACTTATCAAAAGTAAAGGGTGCCGTAAAGCGCACTGATATGTTTATAACATAAGAAAAATTATTAAAACTATGAGGACAGATAAAAAAACATTTTTCTTTCCGAATAAGATGCATTTAAAAATGTAGACCTATTAAAACTTTATCAGAAAGAAGCAAAGCATATAACAGCAAATTGCAGTGCCAATATATCCACACAAAAAAAAACAACAGTGACCAAAAGAGTCTAACAAAACTTCTTTATTATCCAAGAGAGAGTGTCAAACAGTCCTTTATGCAAATTATCGGCAATAACAGCAAGTTGAAAACTGGTTGTATGAGAGAAAAAAAATATAACAATTAACAAATAACAAATAAAATTGTATCTTACACATAAGATTTCACCATAATGAGACTGAGGCAGAACAATCACTTTATATATAGCTGGAAAAATATAGAAGCATCATCATACCCGATGATCGGTTGCTTTTAGCTTGGGCAGTAGTCGATCTAACATCTCAAGCTTACCACAAAGTCTCACAATATTCGGGAGATAATGCTTAGGGATAAAATCATGGACCTACATAAGGTAGAATGAGATTTAGCAATAAAGGGTATAGAAACATTAGCAACTTCTGGACATGACATAAGACCCTCCAAAGAAAACTGTTCAGCCGCAACTAAGACACGAAACCGTGTCATAGCAATGTCCAAGTGAAAGGTATTAAGAACATACCTCCTCTACATGAAGCTGGCTGAGATAAGGATGATTGCAGATATTACGTAACTCCATAACAGAGTTGTGGACTGATCGAGCCTAAAATAGTGACATTAACGCAAGAACAAATAATAGTAATTAGCTGGATAAAAATAATATATATATATATACACTTTTGTGTGTGTGTATTGTTTATATATGTCTGTGAAGATGTTATTTTCATTGGCACAGATGAATATATAATGATAAAACATTTGAGATATGCTTCTGAGTTCTGAGAATAAAATCCAAACAATTAATTAACCTTTGAAGTCCCAATGGCACCAAGATTTTCTTCTACTCTCTTCATCAAAAGTTTTTGATATGCAGATGCCTCGCATCTCACAAGTCTTTCGATCTTTTCAGGCAGTTCATTTTCAACCTAACAATCGCATTTCAGAATGCATCAGTAATAATTTGAGTAGATTCAAGTCTATGAATTGCAAAATCAGTAATAACTTGAGTAGTTCCAGGCTACTAATGCTACAATTATAACCACCATGATTGAAATTTAGTACTATATGACACCAAGGCAGATTTATGCTACAAAATACAGCAAAAACGAAGCATCGAAAATCATCTTCAATAGTAACTCTCATCCCCAAATGGAAAATTTTATTGATAAGGGTAGCTCTGAAATGTAAGGACCTTGTGTTTCAGCCTCCGAAGTACAAATGGCCGCAGGACTTGGTGAAGACGATTTATGATCAACAGATTCTCCTCCTCAGATAGTAAAGCCTAGTGATTTACAAGCATCAAACAACAAGAGTTTTAGAAGTGAAATTTTATGCAAAGAGAGTGAAGAGCGTCGATGTGAATCAAAACAGATTATTTTTGAAACTCACTTCATCAGGTGAACTGTCGCCACTACTCTCAAATGGTTTATTGAACCATTGAGAAAAATCCTCTGATGAGTTAAAGATGTTTGGCAACAAGAAGTTGAGCAGTGCCCACAGTTCTTCTAGATTGTTCTGCATAAAAGCAAATAGTTTAAATTAGACACACACACACAAATTTAAAAATAAAAAAAAAGCACAGCAACATAAAGAAGTAACAGGTGAAAACAAAGAACCATTGATGATAACAAGTATGCTATAGAAAGGAAGTTCATTTCCAGGAGAAATAAAGATAATATAAAAAAAATAAGGAAATTTCATTATAACCTGCAGAGGAGTTCCAGTCAGCAGCAATCTGTGAGAACTGCGGTACTGCTTCAAGTCAGCATTCAACTTGCAAGAAGCATTCTTTATGCGATGGCCTTCATCAATTATAACATAATGCCAATGTATTTTGCTTAGTTTTGGTCTATCATGCTTGTTCATCAGATACTCATATGTTGTCAGAAGGACATTGAATTTCTGAGGAACTATTCTTTCTCTGCCATGACAAAATAAATAAAAAAGTATTTAGTACTGCTGTACTGGTGATACAAGGGGAGGGAAAAAACTAAGACCGAGAGGCCGTTTTGCAATCAAAGGCCATACTTGAATAACCTCCGCCGCTCCTCTGGAGGCCCAGAATAGACGATTTTGTTGATGCTTGGGGCCCAAAAGTTAATTTCAGAATCCCATCCGGGAAGAACGGAGGATGGAACAACAACTAGAAAAGGTCCTCGGTCATTTTTGTTTTCCATTAGGTAACAAATTAAAGAGATAACCTACAAAAGCTCATGTCAATAACTCTCTAATATATTAACAAAATAAAGATGTTACGCAACCTGAAAAAAATAAAGAAGGAAAGAGAACACCACTAAGGTAATCCAGATTCTAAACGTCATACCTGAACAGTCTTACCAAGGCCCATTTCATCAGCAAGAATTCCGTTCAAATGATTATTGTACAGTGAAACCAACCACCTTAGTCCATTCATTTGGTACCTGAATGCAACAACTATAGTTACAGAACTCAAAATAGAGTATGATAACAGTAGTTCTTCTCTCCTTAATCTATGTTTATAGATTATGAGCTTAGATTGCAATAACAGAGAATAAGGAAACATAAATTAGGGGGAAAAAGGCATTGAACCTTTCAGATAACAGAACCAATTATTGAAAGGAAAATGCACTCACTCTCTCAGCTTTCCACCCACAAGACTACTTGGCTGATCTGCAACATTCTCTTTTATACTGCATAAAAAAAATGCGAAAATAAGATACTGGAAGAAGTATGAATTTCATGAAATAGATCCTGTGACATCCAAACATTACTTTTTAAGATAAACAAACTATCAAATCCTTAGAAAGGCTTTGAACGCTCTACTACCCCTGACAAGGACAAGGACCTTGTGACTAAAGTAAGACACTCTGACTGAACGAGAATACATAAGTACAACACAAGAAATGATAACCAATCTTCCGCATCAAGCACTTTGATAAAAAGTCTTTGAAGAAGATAAATAAGTGAATTTAATACCTATGAGCCATCAGATAGTACTTTTCATTGCTTTCCAAATAATGCTGCAAAGATTAAAAAATAAAATTAGCAAGACGTTTGGAGTGAGCTACTTAAGGCAAACAAATGATAATTAATATACCTTTGCCTGGTCAGTTTCATCTTCATTCTCAATAGTCAGGTCATTTCGATTATCGTCCATTTCTGTCTCAAAGCATCTACTCATGGCCTTTGCATCCCGTAACTTTGATCCAAGCTTTTGAAGATATTTCTCAGTCTCTTTCAGCAGTTGCTTAACACGATCTGATTTTGCATCCTACAACAAGAAGGAAAAAACTGCTAAAGATAACTCAAATAGCACTTCACCGAGTGAAATCTGATAATTTGGAGAAACAGACTGCACCTGAACCATACGAAGGTACCCCTCCACATCATTAATTTTTAAAAGATTAATTTTCTCACGCTGGATTCTGTCAATCTTCTCGCGATGTGCCCTTTCCTTCCTTTTATGGAACTCCCTTACATACTTGTTGAAACCCTTCCAGCGTTCTCTCCTCATTTTAAATACATCTTCCAGTCTTTCCCTACATTTAAGGTTTAATGAGCAGAGTCTTAGAAACCAAACTGTTTAAAAACCAGACCAAACTAAACTAGTGAGCCATATATTATTATTGAAGTAATGATGAGAGCATATATTGTTAGGAATTGAAGTGATAATGCAGCACATACTTGTGAACTTCTATCTCACTGAAGAACTCCTTCTGCCTTTCACGGAATCTCTTTTGTCGCTCTTCCTTCATTTTCTGCTCAAATTTTTCAAGTTGTTTTGATCTCCTTCCTATCCTATGTTTCTTGATTGATTTCAAACGATCCATATCACTTGAAATTGGTTTGAAGAAATCATTCAGAATATCACTGCAACAATTAAAAGCTTATAAGATACCCAAAAAAACAAGATATTAGGGTGTAACACAGTCCAATAGATATTATTCTATAAACTATGAAAGACTCAAAAAGTACTTAAAAAAATGCAGATACAAACTCGAAAAATGGAGACAAATCAGGAATTAATTACTTTTTGAGACGGCGTTGCAGTTCCAGCAGTTGAAGCTTTTTCAATTCAATTACACTTCTAGTTTTCGCAGAGATATCTTCGGAAGAGCTAACGGTATCCTGCAAAATAATTTTCAGAAATAAAATTATGGATCACATACCACATGAGACTTCTCAAAAACTACTCCATCAGATAAAACTTATTTTATAAGTAAAAATTTTTAGGAACATTGAAGATCATTAAAAACTCTTAGATTACTTGGAACTATATTAGTTAACCTTTAGGCAGAAAGTTAAGTTCATATAACCAGTTATGCCCTTTATCCAATCTATGCATCTATATATATAATTAATACCACAAAATGGTCTCTTAACCCTAAAATTTAGGAATGGTCCTTCAACCCTAAAATTAAGGAATAAAGACCTAAAATTTAAGAAAGAAATCTTACTATCATATACATCCAAAATCTTACTATTTCAAAATCTTTTCATATGCATCCTTACTATCATAATTATCTACTTATCACTATCTCTTATTCTCATACATTTTTAATTTTAGTTGATTTCTTTAAAAATCATTTTTTTGAAAACGATAATATTTAATTATATAATTATTTTCTATTATCAAATTATATAAGTATAACTATTTGAGTTCAAATAAGATTTCACTATTACATAAATAGATGAATATATGAATATATAAACAAATAAATCATTAATTAATGATGAATACTATCATTTATATTATATAAATAGATGAATTATTAATGTAGATTTTTAAATTTATTTAATTTTTCATCAATAATTAGTTATACATTATTAGTTAAATAATGTCTTATATGAAAATAATTTATTTTTACAAAAATCATTGAACACAATATTAATCTATTATTATCATAGTTAATACATTAGTACGTATAATATAACAATACAATAATTTTATAACAAAACCCATGCGAAGCACGGAATGATGAGCTAGTTTAAATATAATTTCAAAAGTACTAACCAAACACAGGAGCAAATTTGGACAAAATTCACACAGGCACGGCCTGCGATCTGTGAAGAGATGGAGGTAAAGTAATTAGTAACATGGCTCCTTGCAACATTTTCAAACACAGATTTGCTGATATGAACGTTGTAATATCAGGTACTATATATCCAAAAACTACCAGGGAAACCAGTGTCTTTTTAATGATTTAAAGAACAACCCTCTTTCTTAAACCAATTGAAAGAATAGAAATTATCTACAATCACTAAACTTTACCAAGATTTATAAGGGAAAAAATATATATTAACTCCACTAGCTATATATCTTCAAACTGTAAATGCACTTTCTCCAACAATTAATGACATATTCCAAAAGTGAAAGTGCTTCAAAATTTGGGAACCTTGGGATCAAATGCAGGTAACTTATATGTAGTTGTCTTTCAAATAGAAGAAAATTGTATTACAAAGAAAGAGAACCTCATTAAAATAAGGGGGCGAGAGAGAGAATACAAGAACAATGGAAGATGAGGCATCCTCCAAACATTAAAAAGAAGAAATACAAGTCCTAGTGCAGGAAAGTGACATTCAGCCAATCCCTAAGCAAACTAAAGACTGAAAACCCATATAATCACCAAAAATGTTAAAGCTGTTTATGTAAATATGAATATTTTAAGAGTTTGTTTGTGAAATACATACCTACTGAGTGTGTTCAGCACTTTCTGTAATTTATTCTCTCACAAACTTTAAATCGTTCCCAATTCTATTATTAATCAAACATATTTGATGGAGAAAAAAATTGAACTTTCAAAATTTCAGTACATAATAGGGTTTTCAGCCAATGCCTTAATAGCATCCAATCATCGAAATGATAACAAGAATATAACAGAGAATTGAGCGCAAGATATTAGTTTCATAACAGACCTTTAGCTTGTCAGAACATGCAGTAATTCTTTGCTCTGTTTTTTGCTGTTTGAGAGCCCATGTTTTCTCAATAAGAAGTTTCCTTTTCTGTTGATCCTTAATCCACTTCTCAGATGTAGTGTACTTTGGTGATGGTGGCATATCAGTTGATGCAGAAATACCCCCCTCTTCTTGATCAGTTTCCATTACGGTAAAGGGATTGGTTTTTTGTAGTGCATTGTCAAGCGAAACCAATTTGGTTCCATCTGAGCTGAATCTTTGATGGGAGATTTTCGTATCATCTGAAGGACATGTATAAGCAGAATAAACATCAAAAAGTCATTAATGTTGAAACATTTGAGTTTAAATGTATAATTCTCACCCTGTGACACCAAGAGATTTCCACCATCCATTCTTGAGACTGGTACTCTTAATGGAAAACTTGGCAAGTAAGCATCAGCATGTCGACTCCCGTGAAAATCGTGGTCACCAAGACTAAAGGATTGACTTTGAGCATTATCTTTTCTTTCAGGCACAGATTCAGACAAAACAGCAGAGCCGAGTGGTGATACCTTGGAAGTTTCATCATGACATCCATTACCAGTCCAGCCACTCATCTCTGTCTTCATTTGTTGACCCATGCCCATAACCAAGGAAGATTGGTCTGTAGATCCAACTTGCCGATGCCTATTCTCCAAATCATCCTTATGATTATTGATTGCCGAACCCCTTAAACTCAAACCATCAGGTTTGTCTCCCTTTGTAGCAGGGAGCTGTGATTGTGGTATTTCCCAGGTCTGCATTTCAGACTCTGGCTTCCTTCTTGTCATTAAAAACTGTCTCCTTTCCTCTCCATGTTCAGGCAGTCCTAATGGCACACCATTCTTGTCTCCCACCATGTTCATACTGTCACCTTCTTTTGACAGGTTTCCCTCTCCAAACATTCCTACAGATGAGCTACCTAGACCGCTTCTTTCAGTTTCCTTCGGATTACCTAGTCTTCCAAATGGCATCGTCACATTAGGAGTGCTGCTTGGGCCATCAATTGTTTGCTCTTTTCCTTTATGGTCAATCATCTCATTGGATGGGCCGTCTGCAGAATCATCAAGTATTCACGAATCAAATTAATCAAAACATACAAAAATAATGAGTTATTAGTTACCTTCTCGGGGAAAGAAGTTTCCAAGTGCAATATCAAGATGCAACTTTTTCGGCATCAAACCGCTCCTGAAAATGGGGAAAAAGTACTGTTGAAAACAATGTGAATACAAACAATGCACAATTCTATAATATGGCCCGAAGAAAATGGCAAGACAAGTAACATATACCGGAATGCTAAAAAGACGAGGCACTGAGCCCTGAGTTGTTTCAGATGTTGTTCCTTGAAAGGCATTCCAGACGCAGAAGGAGCCTGGGAGACTGGAGATTTTCCTGTACTTCTAAGCATTGTCATTTCAGTAACACTGTTTAGCATGCCACCCTGTCATAGATCAAAATCAAGTCAAATTTGAACAACAGAGAAATGAGAAAATAGGAATGCCATTCAAGGAACACACAAATAATTGATAAATTTCCTCAATGTCACAAGAATCATAAATAGGAACGGAAGGCCACTCGGCGCTTTGGGGGGGGGAGTAATAAGTCAAAGAAGATAAGGTGATCATTAAGGGGTCGGTTTCTGGTTATTATATATGGCAGGGGGATTTTCCAAATAATCCAGTCCGATGTTGGACAAGGGAACAGACGTTTTGTCAATCTTTTTTGGGCGGTTAAAGATCTCCTCGCAAAACTTCCTAAAGCTCCAAAGGGGATTACGTCGTTCAAAGATTGTTTAGTTTAAGAGGAGCTTTCTCTTTGTAACAATGATGTATTATGGAGAACTGTCGTCTGTAGGGCCCCTCCAGATGGGAAAAATCAGTGTTCTAAAAGTCGCTAGTCGGTCCCAGGTCGGTTGGCTACCGACTAGCGACTAGGGGATTAGTCGGGGATTAATCGGCTAGTCGGATTTTCACTTTTTTTTAAAAAATATATATTCTCCTTCCTCCTTCATAAGTTTTGAGTAAGTAGAATAACATAAGTAACACAAATCATCAAATAAAACATGAAAACTAAGTAAAACCAAATAGTATCAGGGGCAGAACTGAAACTTTAGGGGCTGAAATGGAAGAAATATAAAATTATAGGGACTGATATGTAATTTTCCAGGGGCTATTTTGAACTTTCAGAAAACCTGAGGGACTAAATTTTAAAACTATAAGAACAATGGGGTACCTAACTGTAATTGTCCAGGGATATTTAACGCAGATGAAGAAAAAGAGAAAGAGAGTACTGCTGACTCGAAGAAAGATAGAACGCAGATGAAGAAAGATACAACGCAGAAACGCGAGAAGAGAAAGAGAGTACTGCTGCAGACTCGCCGCCTCGTCGCCGCCGCCGTCTCTTCTTCTTGTCCGATGAACCGACTGGAGCCGATTAGTCGCCGACTGGAGCCGACTAAGTCGGCCAGCGACTAAATCAAAGGACTAGGCCCTAGTCGACTCGTTGAGGCTCCGACCCCGACTTAGTCGCCGACTAGGCCGACTTTTAGAACACTGGGAAAAATAGAAAGACAACGGCAATTGTCTACATAAGGCAAAAATGAGTATATATAGCAAAATTAACATGGAATGAGTGGGGTCACCGTCAAATCTCTCCACTCCATCCAAATACCTACAATTTGCTAATGATACCATTTTTTCCTTTGAGATAAATTTTAAGTATTTAAGAATGTGTTAATTGTTCTTCAAGTGTTTAAGGTAAGTGTACTATCGTGGTGATCCACATAGACAACGGAGACCTTCTGGAGTACTATTATTTGGTTAGATTGATTACTAAGGACTTCCCGCCTACTTTTCTTGGGCAATGTTCGAAAAAGCGGTTGAGGCGTACGCCTTGAGGCGCGCCTCGTCGCGAGGCGGAGGGAAGGTGAGGCGAGGCCTACGCCTCTAGGGGAAAATCAGAGTCGTGCGCTAAATTTGGATGAGGCTTGCGCCTCGTGGCGATGCGCCTCAAGGCGTAACAAGGCGCAGGCCTTGGATTTTACGGGTTTGACCCGAACAAAAGTGGGTTAAAAAAAAACCCAGCAACTAAAACCTAAATCGATCGCAAGCAAGAAAGCCAAATTAGTTTACCGCGTCGACTTCGGCAGAGGGAGAGTTTCGACAAAGGAAGAGTAGCCGATCGCGATTCGCGACAAAACAAAGAGGGAGAGTTCGGCAGGTCGTGACTTCAGCAGCTTGACTACGGTATGTTCTTCTTCTCTCGACTTCTCTTCTTTTCTTCTTCTTTGACTTCTTCTTCTGCTTTTTTTTTGGGTACTGGTCTGCTCTTCTTCTGCTTTTTTTTTTCTTTCTAGGACGGTATGTGGCTATGTGCTATGCTCTGTTTCTTTTTGGGTTGGGGTATCAGGTATGCTGACTTGCTGAGTTGCTGATTGATTCTATTTTTTTTATATATATGATGTGATATGGTTTGATTATTAAAGTGGAACCCATACGTGGCAATCTTATAAACCCATACGTGGTGAAGTGATAAGCATGCAAGCATACTGCATACCACTATACCAGAGCTGAATTGAATAGCTGATTAATTTTTTATATGGTTTGATCATTATTATAAACCCATTTAATGAAGTAAACCCATTTACTGCATACCAGAGCTGAATTGGTTTAATCAAAGCAATAAAACGTGAATGTGACATATATATATATACATTTAATAAATATATTATATATATTTAATATATATTAAATATATAATATATATATTAAATATATTTATTAAATATATATTGAATATATTTATTAAATGTATTTAATAAATATATATTTATTAAATGTATTTAATAAATATATATTTATTATATATTAATATGTTTAATATATATGATACTGATACATAATATATAATATTTATAATTTAATATATATATAATATTAAATATATTAATATATATTTAATATATATTAATATTTAATATGTTTAATATATATGATACTGAATTACTGATACATAATATTTATTTCAATTTTTTTTTGCTAAATAATATATAATACTGTGTATATATAATATGTTCAACTTTTTTTTTACAGTGAATTGTTATTATGGGTAAGAAAGATCCAGCTTGGAAATATGGCACCGAAGCTCCTGGAGTTAATAAATCTCATTTATATGTGGAATGTAATTTTTGTAAGAAAATTTGTAAAGGAGGGATTACAAGGCTGAAAAATCATCTTGTGGGTAATCATAGTAACGTTGAGGCTTGCAAAAAAGTACCAAGTGAAGTGAAGGAAGAGCTTGCGTCTTTGATGAAGAAAAGTGTCGACTAGTATTATTATTATTTGGTTAATGGTTATAATTTTTTTTATTCAATGAATACTTGAATTATTATTATTTTGTGATGAATGCCATTGTGTAATTGTAGGTAAGCAACTTCATATATAATCATGGATGGGTATTGGCATTGATGAGGGCCAACACTAATAAAGACCTTGTTCGGCCAGCCGCCACTAGATTTGCCACTGCTTATTTAACTTTGCAGAGTATGCATAGTTTGAGACAGCCTTTGGAGGCTATGTTTACATCTAGGGAGTGGGCAAATTGTAGTTGGGCAAAAAAACCTAAAGGTAGAGAGGCAAGAAAAATCATTCTGAGCGATAGGAATTTTTGGGGTAGTGTGGGATATGCAATTAAGACCACAAAACCTCTCGTAAGTGTATTGAGGATGACAGATTCAGAAAAGGTGCCGGGAATGGGATTTTTATATGGTGCCATGGACAACGCAAAAGAAGAGATTGCAAAAAAATTGGATAATGAGGAGGGGGCCTATAAAGAGATATGGAGCATAATAGATGCTAAGTGGGACAATCAGTTGCATCGGCATTTGCACGCGGCTGCATATTTTTTGAATCCTCATTTTCATTATGATGACAATTTATGTGCCAATGTGGAAGTTAAGGTGGGATTGTACGCTTGTATGGACAAGCTTATTCCTAACTCCGAGGAAAGAGAGAAAGCTGATTTGCAATTGGATGCATTCCGATTGAGACAAGGGTTATTTGGCTACACAAATGCCAAAAACACTTGTAAGAAACGTGCTCCCGGTAAGTACTGCGATTAATGTATTTATCTGCTTTCATTTTGATTAAACGTGGTCTTGGTAAGATTGATATATGTTTTAATATTGATCCAGCTGATTGGTGGATCGCATATGGAGATGAAGCTCCAGAACTAAGAAACTTTGCAGTGAAGATTTTGAGCTTAACTTGTTCATCTTCGGCGTGTGAGCGTAATTGGAGTACTTTCAGTCAGGTATTTATTAGATATAAATCATTTATATTCTCAACCATTGGATCTCACTAATGCTCAATTACTTGTAATTAATATAGATACATACAAAGAGAAGGAATCGACTGTCCGCATCCAGGCTTAACTCATTGGCTTACGTTATGTACAATAAAAAATTGAAAGATCGGCACATCAAAAAGAAGGCACTAACAGAAGAAGAGGATCCATTGGTTGTTGATAGTGTGCCATCTGATAATGAGTGGGTTGCGGGGGGAAATGATGAAAATATCTCGGGAGTGACTTATGGGAATGATGATATTGAGGAGGGTGAAGGAACTCATGGGAATGAAAAGACAATTGGAGGAGAAGAGACTAACGCGAGGGAGATTACACTTGGAGGGAAAGGGACTCAAGGAACAAGTAGTAAACAAGGAAGTCAAAAGAGAAAGAGAAAGACTTTGCAGTCAAAAACTAAAACAAAAGGTTAGTGTCATTACTCATTTGTCTTTAAAGTGTTCTTTAAAAAAACATACTCATTTGGATTAAATATATACTCACTTGTTTATTTATAGATAAAGGGAAGGGATTGCAATTGGTAGATGAAGAACCGGAGTTTGAGGATCTTAGCACTGACAATGAGGAGGATGACAGAGCTATTAGATACGATGATGATTCCATGGAGGATCCTCTTAGTGATGATAGGGATGATGATGGTGGGGATGATGATCAAGGATTTGATCCATTTTTCAGGCCGCTGGATACGAATGATACACTACTTATATAGTGATGGATGATCACTATATAAGTAGTTGATGATATTATGTTGTTTTCATGTTTTGTAATGATACATTAATGTGACATTGGTTATTTATGTATTTTATGACCTTGATTATAATGATGGATTATTTTATGATTTTATTAGCATTTTTGTATAATTTTTTGGGGACTTTTAGGTCTTCAAATCAAGGCTTCCGCCTCGCTCCGCCTCGAGGCTTACGCCTCGCCTCGTACGGAGAAAAACGCCTCGTACCGCTTTTAGCTTTTTTGAACATTGTTCTTGGGTGTGCCCCTTTAAAATAAAATAAAAAAAGATGCGAGGGTAATGTTGTGCCAAATTTTTTAGAATGCATCTGAATAGCAAACATGAAAAAAAGCCTAGGTATCTGGAAACCAAGAGAAAAATACCAGCTCTATTACTCTTAAAACTTAATTTTGTTTTGTGGCAGAAGATAGTATCAGCAAGGAACAAATGACAAGGAGATCTATCACAAGATGAAGAGGCAAATAAACAAATAAAAAAGATGATTAAAGCAGCAACAAGCATTACAAGATATTCAAACCTTTAATTGTCTAGTGTATTATATCTCATAAGGCTAATAAAAGTTCAGCACCATTTCCGATTTAAACAACGGAAATTAGAGCAAGGAAAATGAAGTACCTGAACTGTATTGTTCGCGCTTGCTGAGGAATGTAAAATGCCACCTTCATGCTCCAATGCCTTTCCAGCAGTGCCTTTTTCAGAAGGAAACTCAACAGAGGGTGCACCAGAAAAGGCTCCCATGCTTCTATCTTTAGGCATTTTTGGCCCCAAACCATGAGTATCATATGAACTGCTGAATTGTGCAGGAGATGGGATACCTGACTCTGATGCTACATATGGACCCGAGGTACCAGGCATCATTCCATATACGTTGCTAGCTGCACCTGAAATTTCAGAAGTACAATGTGAGATTTAAATCTGGACCAGGAGATCTTCCAAGACCAAAGGTGCATACCTTTTCTAGGATGAAATGTTAAATTCTTAGGCAAAATCACTTCCTTTATTAATTAATCATGCTCAATCATAGGGGCAGTGTAAATTACACTCGTCAAACCTATATGCAGAAATTCTTGTGTACTAAGATTTCAAATTCAACCAAGACTAGTGGCATTTAGAAAAAAGATTCTCCAAAAAGCCTTGATGTTGCTACCTCATTCTAAATCAAGCGGTTTACACCACAGTCCTGGTAAAATTTGGAAATTTTCCAATCTATTTTGGCACACAACACTTCTTCATGATTTTCCTAGTAATTTATAATTCATGAAGCTTCCTTACCTGATCCAAGAGGTGAAGCAGCTGACTGGTGCATCAATGTTTCTGTCGAAGAATTACCACCACCGGCATGAAAAGAAAATCTTGGAACTTGAGATTTTTCATATGGTAATCCTATTTTATTTTGATTCCATAAACCCCTGGAATTAAGAACATCATGTGTAGACGACAAAGAGCCTCCTTGCTGAAGACCTAAAGCATTATGAGCAGAGGAAACTTCTATTTCTTCAGGATGCCTCGAATGTGAAGCTCGTGATAACGAAGTACTGACATTAGCTGAATCTAATGACTTTTCTGCTTGATGCTGAGTCTCTTGCTTGGCTCTGAGCACTGATTTCATGGCACTAGTTAGCAACGCGCTATGATCTGTCTGACTACTAGATTGAATCATATTGTTGAACTGACCATGCTCGCCGCCTTGAATGGATAAGCTCCTAGGTTGCTCAATCTTGTTGGCCACCTTATCCATCCCTGAACTAAAGGTACTACTGTCAAGTGGCTGAAGGTTACCAAATTGTCTTTCACTAGTCAATGATGGATCAGCCCTTTTTCTCTTACTACTGACTTTCTTATTATCCTTTTCCTTAGCTTTCTCCCAGTTAGGAGAATCAAACCTTTCTTCAGATTGAGATTTGGCGGGCCTAGTGTCAAAACTCGATGGACTTTCATGATCGAGAGATTTACTATTCAAATGGGATACAGATCCTTGATAAATGTCATGTCCTGCAGAGCTTGGACCAACAGGTGGTCTATTTGAAGCATAAGCATCGACTTTAGTTTGTTCGCTAGATGCCAAATTGGAGCTAGCTTCGGTTGCGACTGCACCTCTCAGTGAAGAACCTGCAGTAATATTATCCAATACCACATTACTGGACTAACAAACAATGTGCTTGGAATTGCAATCTGAAAATCATTGCCCCAAAAACTATTGAAATCAACTTTGGTGTATCTTTACCTCCAAACTGTGATGAAGCAGAATCTCCTACTTGGGTTCCAGTGGTCAAGGGAATGCGTGACGAAATTAAAGCATCAATATCAAGACCATGTTGATTGATGACAGTCTCCATAGCCCTTGAATGGAGAAAGTTAACAAGAAGGATGGGAAATTAATGATAAATATCAAAAGATAACAGCCTCAACATGTCAACTAAAGGTTTATATGTAGTGATTTAGCTTGATTATATGCTCACAATACACAGCTCATAGTCAAATGTATTATCAAGGAAACAAGATAAAACATGATTAAATCACGTGATAGAAAGGGGGTGGGGATAAAATTTAAAAAGTATTTCATTTAATACAAAAAAACTGAATCTGCGCGTTATTGTGGAGCAGGATCATGGCATCCTCAATCCTCATACAGCACCCAAATGGTACTTGAGAAATATGGATGGAGTTGGGAAACACTTTACCTTGATATCACTTGATAGGGCATTGAATTTTCCTTTCCACTTGATCTCATGTGTTGCAGGATCTAAAAAAGGACACATGTAACAAATAAGAACATCTATCCAAGACAGGAATGAATCACACAGAAAAAAATTAACAAAAATAAAATTACAAACCACATAAAGTTTTGTAGCCAATTTTGTAGGCTCGTCTTTAGACTCCTGAATAAGTTTATGAAGAAACTTTGCTGCCTCCAGCTCTACATTAGATGGAGCTGCCATTTCTTTTATGCTTCATACATTAGCATAAACAAATCTCCCAGGTCATATTCACCATCAAATGAAGCATGAAACATGATAAATTAATACTTACTAAAATACAAAATGCAGCATTCTCATTACTAGACTATCGAAATAATCAACATTATGGGTCAATATTTTCCTCTCTTCTGGTCATAGTGAGTCGAGTTCCCGTATGTTTCAAAAAGCATAAAGTTACAAAGCCCTCCGCCAAACAAACTTACTTATACACTAAATCTAAAAAATATGCTGCACGGTGAACAATTAATTAGAAGTTTCAAGATCACTAAAATCTACACTAAATAATACAACTCTCCAGCTCCCCGAATGGAAAACAACGAGGGGTGTTTATTTATTGCAAAACCATCAATTAACTGTTAAATTTTTACTAACAAATATAAAAGAGGGGCTGATCTGAAAGGCCCTTTACCCCTAAGTATGAGGGGAATTCGCCCAAACCCAGACTGTGGATTTGCGGATTTCATGTATTCCCTTCTTCTTCCTCTTAATTCAATTACTTGTGAACATCAGTTGATAAAGTTGATAATGCTATATTATATGCAAAACAATAAATTTGGGGAAATTTAAAGGCGAAAAAGTAGGATATGCTAGAAGAATTACTCACAAGTCGTTTGATCCCTTTTAAAGATTTCGGGATTATAATCTGCAGTGCTACATACTACTCATACATCGTCCTTCTCTGAGTTTCTGTGAGCTTTTTACAAGCCCTAAACTAAAAGTTCGACGACAACCAACATATGGATTATGACTATTTGTTGCACTATAAGGTAAGTCGATTCTTATGCTGTTTCCTATTTTGACCCCATATTTATTTTTGTATTTAATATCCCTTGCGCTGTATTCAAACTTACTGATCAAAAAGTGTTTATTAATCTAATTTAAAAAATATTTATAATTATTTTTTATGAAAATAATTAAAAACTTTGATTCGTAATTTTTGATTATTTGTCAAATCTAGTAATTTTGAACAAATATATTACTAATATATTTATATTTATTTTAATAATTTCATCTATCACCCATTTTTATTTATAAACATTTATTTTTAATAACTTACATTTGATATAAGTGATTAGCAATTTTTTACATCAAACGCTTTTCACTTTTTACTAGTTTAATTATTTTTTATTTACTAAATATAAATTACTTTTTAAAAACTGATTACAACCGAAATCAATAATCATTATTGGTAAACATGTTTTTTAAGCAATCACAAACATACTATTAAGTACTTGATCTTTAAATTTTAGGTTCAATTTTTATTTACGTGTGTTTATTCTCTAATGATATTTGATTGTATGTGAGTTTTTTTACAATAATAATGACGTATATGATTATAAAATTATATTATACTGTCCAAATAGTACAAGTCATCTAATATTATAAAAAAATAGGTGGTTGATATGAGTAAATCTTTGGGTATTAATAACTTACAAACAAACTTACAATTAGTGGAGACAACTAAATTTTTCATTACAATAATACTGGATGACCCATATCTTGTGATGGAAAATCTAATTGTCCTTCGCTAATTTTAAGTTTATTTGTAAGTTATTAATACAAGATTGAAACTCGTGCGAGGCACGAATTAATTTTTTTTTTTTTCTTCTTCTCTTTTTTTGACGATTAGAATTCATTTCAATTTAAGTTCGTTATTTCTTATAATTATTTACTAACTTAATGATCAATTAAATTATTTCAATTGTTAGTTCCTTTTTTATTTATTATTACAAATTTATTTAAATTGTGCGAACTTCGATCGGATGCGCAAACGATTCTTTATTTTCAGTATAAATACGATGTATTAAAATTATGAGAAAATAATATTGATTTATTAAATTTTTATCTAACTAGATGAATAATTGAATTATATAATGTAAGTTTATTCCGGTAAATAATAAGATAAATAAATGATTCCAGTGTATATTTACTTTAGGTAAAACTCTTAAATAATTATTATATTCTTGATTTTTATAAGTAATTCAATTATACGGTAGAGTTTCTAGTTTATTGTCGATCTAAATAAAGATTTTTAGTTGATGAAAAGGTAATAATTTAAGTATTTAGTGTTATTCATAGATCAATGTAGCGCACATTCTTTTTAGAATATATATAAAGTGATTAGAGAAAAAAATTAATTAATATATTAACTTAAAATAAATATATTGAAGATAAAAATATTATTTATATGTCTTGCTCCCATCAGTTAAATAAATAAAAAACATAAACATATACAAGTAAAAAAGAAAGAACACTAAAAATGAACTAGTTTCAACATTATATAATGTTGTTATGAATGGCGATTCATGTTGATAAATAAGGTCCATTATATTTTTAATTTTTTTTTGGTGATCCGAAATTAATTGTGCAGATATAGAATTCGATAACAAAAATCTGGATGTCCCATATTTACAATTTTTAAAAAATATATAAATTATGAGAAAATAAGGTGAAAAATTCATTTAATCCATTAAATTAAAAATATCCGAATTACATATAATTTGATAAGATAAATATTTCGATCAAAAACAAAATTTGTTACAAACTTTCAAGATCTAAAAAATAAAAAGTTCAAAAGATATCGCTGGAGAAACAAACTATCGAATACACTCTGGCATACGATTACGAGAAATTTTGTCATAATTATTCATTAAGAATTAAACCAATTCTCACAAATAAAAAGACAAATCAATCTCATAAAGGAAAGGGAAAAAATTCCATAAGAATGAAAAAAGAAGTGGTGTGAAAAGTAGAATCAGTCTTTTTTGAATCAAAATTTTTGAAGTTGGGGTTTATAGTTAGAGAAAAAGAAAAGAACCAACACCATAAAAGTTTCTTATTTTTACAAGTTACAACTTATCATTGATAATAATTCAAACTCGACCAACATTTGTTATTTTTCACTGATTATATTACTAATAATCTCACTGCTCACACGACGTAAAGGAGTTATGAAACTCAAAAGTGGGAAGGAGTGTCGGCCTAGTTTTGAACCGAAGACCAAGAATTTGCTTCGATCCAATTGAAGGATATAGGGCTCAAAAAAACATCAGGTATGCCAAAAGAACTGACCAATGCAAATGCATGGGGTCTAAGTTCGGCGCATAATTTAGCCACTTCTTTCCTCACTGCAGCAGCATTACTCGTTGACAAGTATCCATATCTGAGGAATGCAATATCTTCTTCCAAGGTGATCATAGCATACATTGTTCTCAAAACACCTAATATGTTCTGCAAGAAAAATGAATTACCCAAAATTCAAGCACCCAAAAACAATCTTCATAGCGTGTTATTTATATCTTCACCTTATTGGTTATTCCATATATGTCAACTGATGACTATTGAAGTGGAGAGAGAATTTAATACCTATACCTATACTAGTAAATATATAAACATCCTAACTTGGCAAAACAATATTCTTACGTACCTATACTTATTATAGTAAGCTTCCCGAATATGTACTATTGAAATTTTAGATTTTCTTATGTGAACGGTATTATTTCAGTTGTGCTGTTATCACACACACCTCTGCCTCCTAACTATTTGAGTAATTCTGTTTTTAATCACTTAGCTTCCAGATTTTAGTTACATGTCTTCTTCTTATGAATATACTTGGTCCGCAACTGTAAAGATAAATAATAGGGAGCAGTTTCTGATACCTTTAATTGGCCTTCAGATGCATTCGCCTCAGTCTCTATAAAGGTTCGAAAAATTTCGAGATCTGAGAAGGCTTTGCCCAAGTCTTCAGCAAGCTGATAAGTCTGCAAGGAGAAAGGAAAAAACAATAAAGGTAGGAGGGAGAGAGGGGGAATGCGTACAGCACAGGACACCAAATTGAATAAAGATGGTGAATAGTTGCGAAACTAACTAATTGAGGGAAAGTTAACAGCAACTGCAATCTGAATTAAATACGGATCCTCACCACTGTGAACGCTTGTTCTTTGCTTACTCCCTGCGCTTGGTGTTGTGAAATTTCCACTGCAAAACGATGCAATAGATCTCTCTCCCTCAGGCAGAAGATATCCATCTGGGAAAGACAAGTTCTGAGCATTATATATATAAATGTTGCAACATGACAGCTTGTTTAATATAGGAAAACAGCTACAGCTCTATTACCTGGAACTGAATGCTCCTCAGGGTAGAACTTGTGAGCTGAGTTGGGATAACAGGGCAAGAGTTGTTCATGTGCTCTAATCCTAACCCTTTAAATGGTCTATTTCTCTTCTTGGCTGCCACAAATTCCGAGAGAAGTGCTTTGCTGACCTGAGTTCATATACCAAATTAATTAATGTTGCTGGATACAAATCTTAAGAAGAGGAAATAGAGTATAATGATGGTTTAATCCAATTACTGTTGATGCTAATTAAATCAATCCACTCAATTTTTTTATTTTTTTTTGTCATCACAATACCTGTTGCATAAGAACATTGTTGTCCCCCTCGAAAGTGGACTGCACATCAAACTCACTTTTCAAATGACCAACACGATTCTCGGTCTTTAAACCTTGTCCCCCAATGGCTTCACGACATTCCTGGTTCATAAATTAGTAAAATATCAGTGAAGAGGCTTTGGCATGAACATGACCTAATTTACAGGTAATTGTGGTTACAACCTGAAGAGTCTGCATGTTATGCCATGTTAAAGTAGCCTTGAATGCACTGGAAAAAACATGGACAACTTTATTTGATTCAGGTGTCCTCTTCATGTATAGCATTTTCAAATAGTTAGCAGCAAAACTCATAGCATAACTGTAACAAAACCAGAAAGAGCAATGGGTCAGCACAACACCACATTCATTTAGACAGTTTATGAGATGTTCACCAAAGCAATGATTTTGAATTAATGTTTACGTGGCATCAAGATTTTTTAAATCAAGGTTGCATATTAAGTAAACAATAAAATCATAGTCCAGCTAATGCAACCAAGTCACAAGCATAAGCTACTTTTACTGAACTCCAGCTAGATTTGAGTATGACAGTGGAATCTAAAAACTACTTACGTCTTTGCAAGAAGAGGTAATAGCCGCCTTTGATGACTTGGATAATCAAGCAGAAGGACTTCTGGCCCGTTTGGAGTAAGAGAAAATGCACGTCTTGTCAATGAATACCTCGTGGCAATTGCTAAACCAATCTGATAGATAAGAAATCTAATACATAAGATACCCCTCAAATAAGACTTTGGGAACAGCCTCACTCATTTTATTCTCATAAATATAAAAAACAAGCAACTGATTGAATGGAAAAGAAACAAGTGTGTTGTTTAGCTCTAGTTACCTTTGCTGAGAGTACTGCACCAGATGCAAGTGATACACGACTAGATGTCAAAGGAGCCATGAACGCGCCAAACCTCTGATAACAATTAGAGCACCAAAATCAGTTTGTTACTTCAACTATACCTACTAATTAAAACCAAGTGACTACATATTTGGTTTAAGTCTCACTTCCTAGTTTTTAAGTTTTTCCATTGATATAGGGAGGGCTACTTGTTTTATTTTATTTTAGTCAGGGCTTACTATCGTTAGTATAACTTTTTTTTTTATACTATTCTTTAGATAGATTAATGAATATATCCTGCTGCTCTAATTTCATCAGGAATAAAGGTAATTCTAATATAACAATATTCACATGGAAGAAATATCACCTGATCTGGGTCCTTTATCGCACTCAGATACTGTCCATCTGGTGAAACATCAGCTACTGAATTTAATAAATTTTCTCTTGGTATCCGGACATTATCAAACCTGGAAGATAAATGTTGGTAAGGAGTTTACTTGAGATGTATTTTATTCTACAGTCACTATGTTTTATGTAAATTTAAATGACAAAAGGGTTTAATTATTTTTTTACCAGATTCGACCATTGTCAACACCATTTAAGCCAATCTTGTGACCACAATCAGCTATATGAATGTTTGGGCATACATTGCCATTTGCATCTCTTATTTGGGCTATAAAAGCATGGACCCCTTCGTCTCTCCCATTAATCTCAAGCTGTGAGAAAACTACTGTGTGTGTCGCATACTAGAGCCAAAAAAGGAAAAAGAAAGAAACATAAAAATGATTCAGCTTAAGGCAATGTTAAACAGGATGGAGAGAAGTGATTAATGCATATTAAGTAGCATAAAATTATCTTTTGAAAAGACAATGCCTTACATTAGCTGCACCTCCAATCCAGTATTTTTGAGCTGATTCACATGGCGTGTTAATGACAAACTCTCCGGTGCTTGAATCATACGTGGTAACTGTTTCAATGCCCCGGACCTGAAAATAGTGTGACCATGAAAGCAATTGAGGGAAATTTACAAAAGAAAAGATATATGAAAAGCATGAATAGACTAAATGCCGAAAGACTAAATAATTGAACAGCCTCCACATACATTACTTCCATGCCCCAACTCAGTCATCGCAAAGCAACCATTGATCACGTAGTTTTCAGTATCTCTCAACCACTTGTCATGGTGCCGCTTTGTGCCCAAAAATTGGATGGCACCACCCCTGCAATTAATTGATGAGATAAAACCTAGTGATTTGGGAGTTATTTCTTTGGTACACAAAAATTACTCTCTCCATCCCACAATTAGAAAAAGAGTCCCATTTACAAACTACTTTTAAGTATACATTTTTGTTCTAGGCAGTGATGACATAACAATGATATAATAATGATAAACTTAAGGAGATAGTGTAATTCTATACCAATATCAACAAAAATGTGACTTTTTTTTCCCTCAAATAGAAAGAGTATCAATAGTAGAAACCATATTAGTTTAAGAAATTGAATAGTATACAATCCTTTCTCCCTTTTTAACCAGCAATTAAGAGGAGTAATTAACTAACTTACCAAAGCAAGAAGTGGATACCAAGCTTAATACCGAGAGAATGATCAAATGCACCCGAGACATCCAAGATAGCAAATTTCCTAAGCTCACTTTCAGGCCCTGCTTTAGTGAGCCAGCCATCGAAAGCCCCATGCTTGGACATGTACCCGATTCGCCTCATGGTCATCTCTCTCTGGTGTTCCATCGACTGGTTATAGTCCGGCACCACAAACACTTTGCCACCTCTCTGTTTTCCACCAAAAACCTCACTTTCAGTCATCAGTCGGTACAACCAGTCCCGCTCCTCCAAATTGTGACCGTCCACTAGCTTCCGCATTTCTTTGACATTGAAATCCAAAGGCTCCGAGAGCTCGGCGGGGGAGTATTGGAGGCATATGGACGGTTGCAGGACAGGAGAAGTAAAGAGAATTGTATCTGGTTGGTGGAGGTGTCTGGCCAGAACTTGGGTCCGAAACCTGACTCGATCCATCGAAGAAGATGAAGACTCCATCTTTTTTGCCTTTGAGATTACTTTGGAGCTCCTGCTGGCTGGCTAACTGGAGACAGCTTCTTATTAAACAAGTTACTGGTTTGTTTGGAGAGAGAGAGAGATGTAATGTTTATATTGTTTTCCAATAGTAGCGAAGGAGAAGAAAAGTCGTTGTCGACGGCTACAGAAACAAATGAAAAGTCGTTGGTTCAGGCGGGCGATTATTGTTTGGATGTGTTGTTGATTTTCTTTATTTTCCTTAAATAAACACGAAAAATACAAACAAATTGAATGATCCAAATTAAAATACTGTTTCCGCTCGAATATTACAGAGAGATATTTTTGTAGATTTCAAAATTGAAATGAAAATTATATTTTTATTTTTAAATTATAAAACAACATTAAATTCCTAACATTGTGTATATCTAATTTTGAAATATATATGCCAAGTACTATATATCTATATTTATATTATAAGAGTAATGCTAAGGAGCCTAAATTTTTTGATCTCAAATGACATTGTATTGAATATTTTAATGATAATTTATGGTCGACACAGTCAATCCAACCAATATTATAGTTACTCATTACTTAAGACACTTCAATATTAAAAATTTAAAACTACTAACATCACTCTTTGTTTTATTATACTAATAAGAAATTACTGCTTAGAACAAATTTTTGTTTAATTAATTTTCTACCATCTATAATCTATACATATAAAATTTCAACAGCATAATTTTTTAAAGAAAAATACTATACATTTCAACGGAATGACAAATACTAAAGATAAACATGCTAAAACTTTTACTTCCGCTATGATTAATTTATCAGCAAGACGAGCATTAAATAAAAATAAATAAATAAATAGTTGTTAACAACATGACGGCTGCGCCATCCTATTCCAAAAATAAATAATACTAGTAATAAAAACATGATGATCCGCACTCCATCTCAGACCATCTTGTTGGAAGATTCTGCAACAGAAAAGAGTCTCGGAGCCGGTAATAACAAAGTTGCTGATAGTGATCACTGAGCATCTAGAATGTTATAATCATATAGCCATTTGAGTTTCCATTTGGTACTTGCACTCATTTCATTTGTATTATTGTATACACATCTATTTATCCCCCCCCCCCCCCCCTCTAAATTCCTCGTTTCTCTCTTTATGTCTTGTTTGCTTCTAGTGAAAAGTACAACTTAACAAATCGTAAGACCTTAATACACAGGCACAGCACTAACAAACCTGAGAAACTTAATTTACTGCACACCACTCTTTCTTCTTCTAGTGAGAACTACTAACTGCACTTTTTAACTTTCAGAAATGGAAATATGGATTAGAGGAATACACTATATTAAAGAAGATAACAGGTATTGTTTTATATAATACTTATACAAGAATTGAGATACCTAAATGCCACTTGGATACAAACAAAGTGCACATCTATTATTGGATGTTACAAGAGAGCCACATACCCAAACCTATCCCATTTACTTAAAAAGAGTGATAAAGCTAGTTTCCTACTGAAGACCATGAATTTGCTTCAACCCAATCAAAGGCTATAGGGCTCAAAAAAGCATCTGGAATGCCAAAGGAATTGACCAATGCAAGTGCGTGGGGTCTCAGTTCGCTGCATAGTTTAGCTACTTCTTTCCTCACTGTAGCAGCATTATCTGTTGACAAGTACCCGTAACGTAGGAAAGCAGCATCTTCTTCCAAGGTGATCATGGCATACATGGATCTCACCAGACTTAATATGTTCTGCAAAAAATGCGCAACAGTTTTTCAGACTTCGGTTTTATGAAACTAATTTTAATTCTCTTCGTATGTTCTTGCATCAGCTTGTCACGTTGTATTTTCCAGAGACAAATACAAAGAGGAGATTTAAATTCAAACACCACCAAATGCAATCTTCATGGTGCTAACTTACTGTGAAACAAATAGTTCACCTTGTTGGCTGTTTCAATCTAGTTTGGTAACACCATTAATTGGAGAGAGAATTTTATACCTATACTGCTAAATGTTTGGAGTCGTAATCCACAAATCCTAAATCACCAAAACAACTTTCATATGTACACTGCTACTGACCAAGTAGTAGAGGTATCATGTTATCTGTCCTGATTCTGCATATTTCATTCTATATTTACACTTTCCCGTAAGTGGACAACAATTGCTTGTGTAGTTGTACCACTATCACACATCTGCCTCCAAGCTAACTTTGCAATTAGTTCTGTTTTTATGACTCATCTCATCTTTTTATGACACATTAACGAACTTAACATACTTGGACTGCACTATACAAATGATTACGGGGGAGCAATTTCCAAATACCTTCAACTGGCCGGCAGCCACCTCAGCATCTATAAAAATTCGCAAAATCTCTAGATCCGAGAAGGCTTTGCCCAAATCTTCAGCAAGCTGATAAGTCTGGTAGGTTAAAGGAAAAACAATGGAATTAGGAGGGAGAGATGAAGTAAATGCAATTCGAATAAAAATGCATCCTCACCACAGTGAATATTTCTTCTTTGCTTAATCCCTGTGCTTGGTATTGTGAAACTTCCACAGCAAAACGAGTCAATAAATCTCTCTCCCTCAGGCATAGAATATCCGTCTGGAAAGATAAATTGTGAGCATTACCTTAACGCTGCAAACATGGCTTGTTTAAAACAGGAAAAAATCTAAAGGGATTATTACCTGGAACTGAATGCTCCTGAGGGCAGAACTTGTGAGCTGGGATGGGATAACAGGACAGGAGTTGTTCATGTGCTCGAGTCCCAAACCTTTAAAAGGTCTTTTTTTATTCTTGGCGGACACAAATTCCAAGAGAAGTGCCTTGCTAACCTGAGTTAAAAGACCCAATTTATTAATTTTTCTGGGTATAAATATTAAGAAGATGAAATCAAAAAAGGATAGTTTTATAAATTTTTTTTGATGCTTATCAATGTTGCATCTTAGAAGGTTTTATTTTGGCTACTAAAAAGATGAACTTAAAAAGTTAACTTCACAACCGTCTATACAAGGAACACTTGTCAGAAAAAGTTAGGGTCAGGTACTGAAAATTCTTTCATTTTCAGTTATTGATCAAAAGTCTATCACTCAATGCTACTAAGGCAGTTAAATTTTCAATTTTCCATGTCAGGGTGTTACACATGCACGCCAACAAAGTTTTGGTTGCTTGTTTCAAGTTCCAAATGTTTATTCAGCTTCTCTATGTGCCAAATGACATCAGGTCTGCTACATAGATTCCCATCATTTTGAGTATCATAACAATACCTGTTGCATAAGAACGTTGTTGTCGCCCTCAAAAGTGGACTGCACGTCATACTCACTTTTTAAATGACCAATAAGATTCTCAGTCTTTAAACCTTGTCCCCCAATGGCTTCACGACATTCCTGATTCGTACATTAGTAAACATCAGTAAGGATGCTGCCATAAATCTGACCTACTCCTACTTGTAAATGTGATTACGGTTACAACCTGAAGGGTTCGCATGTTATGCCAGGTTAAAGTAGCCTTAAATGCACTGGAAACAACATGAAGAGTTTTGTTTGATTCAGGTGTCCTCTTCACAAATAGCATTTTCAGATAGTTAGCAGCAAAACTCATAGCATATCTGTATAGAAAACATAGCAATGGGTCAGCACAGGAGCACACTTAGTTAGACATGCCACAAGACGTTCACTATAGCAGTTAAACATCGAGTTGTACTTGATTACGCAATATATGTTCAAAGGCACCAGGATGCTTTAAAATCAAGTATGAACAGTGGCCCTCAGTGGGTTCAACTAATTTTCACAACTTATGACAAGGTAGCAGAAGGGATAAATCCACAAACAAGAAGTAATTATCTCTTCTTAAAGTGGAATTTATTTGGTTTAGAACATGTGAATTGATGTAGTTAAAAATGCCATCAATCATCATGCATGAGGCCACCCTCCAAACTTAACAAAAAATCGTAAAAAGACAAAACTAACTTAGCCCTGAGAAGACCAATGTCCATAAAAATTTAAATGTCCATCAACTGAAAGACTACAAAGGGTGAATCTTATGTATTTCAGCCAGACAAATCTCCATATATGAGAGAAGATATAAACTTGTCAGCCACACTTTGAAGCATAGCATGACAAGTCAGTATCAACAGAAATTGCACTTTTGCAGTTCAATATAAAATGTAAAACGAGAAAAATAAAATTAAGCACAGGAAGTCCTTGGTAGTTATTGATGAATAAATATATGCCTCATTTTCTGTTACATTTTCATATTTTTTTGGGAGTTACTCATAATTATGCAATGGCCACTCATACCCAAATCTCTAAATAGAATATATGAGAAATATAATATTTTCATATAAACATGAAGCCAATTAATTAAGTGATCAACTGGTGACTTGGAGGGGGATTGGAGTGCATAGTTATTTGGAGTAATCACAAAACATTTGATGAAATGACTATGTATTACTGAACCCCACTCAAACCGCCAGCACCCAGCCACCCAGACCCAAGCATGCACCCAGAGTTTTACAGGATAACAAAGCCAGAGCATGCCCATCACAGAATAGCTTCCTCTGTCCACGTGTCTACACATCACTTGGCTGAAGGAATAAAAAACTAACATAACCATAGACATTACTAGTAAGATTATTCAGAATCAGGAGGACGTCAGCAGTACTAACCTTTTTCTCTTGTTATAGTGACTTAAAATATATGGAAATAACACAATTATCTAATCCTTTCCCCATGCCCAAAAATGTGTACATATACAAAAGTAAACAGTATAATCCTACTGCAAAGAATGTAACCAATACAATCATAATCTACTTTAGTGAATTTTTTTTAAAAACTACTACAGAATTTGTGAGGTACTCACGTCTTTGCAAGAAGAGGTAAGAGCCGCCTTTGATGACTTGGATAATCTAGCAGAAGGACTTCAGGTCCGTTTGGAACAACAGAAAATGCACGCCTTGTCAATGAGTACCTTGTGGCAATTGCTAAACCAATCTGATAGCAAATAAACCTAATAAGACATTGCTCAAAGATGTTTGAGATGAAGCGTCACTCTTCCACCCCAAACAAAACAAGCAAACAAACTGATGCGGAAAAGAAGAAGTGAAATGTTTAGTTTTAATTACCTTAGCTGAATAAACCGCACTGGATGAAATTGTTACACGACCTGATGTCAAAGGAGCCATGAATGCAGCAAACCTCTGAAAATAAGTTAGAACATTAAAATCACCCAAGCTTTATTTTACTTCAACTAACTACAAGTTGCTAGAAGCCTAGAAAGTTCTTCATACTGAAGACTTGAGCCAAGTTTCATCTTCAACAAGGTAACAAGTGTTTCTATTGATATTGGGAGATCGACTTCCCTTAGCGTAACCCACTTTAAAAGCTTTACATAGATTGATATGTACATAACCCACTGCTCTAATTCAGTCAAGAATAAAGGTAATCTGAATAACATTATTATGTGGAAAATAATCACCTGATCTGGGTCCTTTATTGTGCTTAGGTACTGGCCATCTGGAGAAACATCAGCTACTGAATTCAGCAAATTCTCTCTAGGTATCCGAATATTATCAAACCTGGAAATTACATGTTTGGAAAGAGTTGACTTAAAAAATGCGTAAATTTACAGATGCAGAATGACAAGGAGGAGTAATTGTTTTTACCAGATTCGACCATTGTCAACACCATTTAAACCAATCTTATGACCACAATCAGCTATACGAACATTCGGGCATATATTGCCATTTGCATCTCTGATCTGGACGATAAAAGCATGGACCCCTTCGTTTTTCCCATTAACCTCAAGCTGTGAGAAAACTACTGTGTGTGTTGCATGCTAAAGATGAAAAAGAACAGTAAGAAAGAAACATAGATTCAGCTTAAACTGAAGCTAAAATAGGAAGGAGAAAAATGATAAAACATATATTGTGTCATTTATTTTCTTTGAAAAAGATAATGTCTTACATTTGCAGCACCTCCAATCCAGTACTTTTGAGCTGATTCACATGGCGTGTTAATGACAAACTCTCCAGTGTTTGAATCATATGTGGTGACTGTCTCAATACCTCGTACCTGAAAACAGAAACTTATGGAAGCAATTGAGAAAATTTACAACAAAGTAAGTGAATGAATTCCATAAACATGCTAAATGCCCCAGATAAAATGATTGAACAAACTCCACATACATTACTTCCATGCCCCAACTCAGTCATTGCAAAGCAACCCTTGACCCTGTATTTTTCAGTGTCTCTAAACCACTTGTCATGATGTCTCTTTGTGCCAAGAAACTGGATGGCACCACCCCTGAGTTCAATTCATCAGACTAAAAGTAAAAAACTAGTGACTAATGAGTTACTTCTTTGGTACACACACATTACCGAATTTAGAAAGCACAATAACTTCAGAGAATGAATTACAGTAGAAAATTAAACTCTATTTTCGAATATGTCACTCTTAGAGGGCTGTTCTAAGAGATCTACCTTACTAAGAGTAGAGAAATCAAGTACCATAACTCTGTCTAGAGTTATGCTTGGTTTATAGATGTCATAAAGACCCATACTCAAAAATGACACACCCGGTGGTGACAGGTGTTTCCAACAGCCCGAGCTGAAAACACCCCGGGAGACCCACAAGGTAATACCACGCCACCTGTGCAGCGCATAGGTCAGAGCAAGTGGGGCGTCAGAGGACGTCCAGGCAGGACCCGTCATTGGACACATGGACAGTCGTCAGCCAATCCATAGTAAGGGCAACTGTTCACATGGGCTTGTCCCATGGCCGAATGCTACTGTCAGCCTGCAATATGTCGGCTTGTGCAGAAGGCACGTGAGGAACTGGGCACTTCTATAAATAAGAACCCTCCCCTACGTTGGTAAGATTACACATTCTCACCAATTGGAAACCTAAGATTGCTTTTTTCTTTGTCTCTCACTCACACCGGAGGCATTGGCCATGGCCGCTAACCCACCTTAAGGTGTGGTTGTGTGCATGTGGTTGAAGGCTGAGCAACCATCTGGAGACACCACCCGAAAGAATATAGATCGTCACTAATTCACTTAATTTTCTTTTCAAACAATCTCTTTTGAACAAAAAAAAAGAAGAGAAAAATCTACTCATATCATATAAAGCAACAGTAAATTTCAATTCTAATTTTACATCAGAAAAAATAAAATAAAAACTACTCCGTACGAATAATAAAAGATCATACATATAGAGGGTAACCAACTAGCTTACCAAAGGAAGAAATGCACGCCAAGCTTAATACCAAGGGAGTGGTCAAAAACACCATAAGCATCACAAAGAGCAAAAATTCTAAGCCAATGTTCAGGGCCCTTTCCGGTGAGAAACCCATCAAACAAACCATGATCCAACAAGTACCCAATTCGCTTCATAGTCATCTCTCTCTGATGCTCCATGGACTGATTGAAATCTGGGCCCACAAACACTTTGCCGCCCCTCTCTTTACGCCCAAAGAGCTCACTTTGAATCATGAGCCCGTACGTCAAGTCCCGATCCTCCCAATTGTGGCCATCCATGAGCTTCCGCATTTCTTTGGTGTCAAAATGGATGGGCTCAGACAGCTCGGGAGGAGAATATTGGAGGCATATTGAGGGCCGGAGAGATTGGGAAGGAGGAGAGGGTTGTTGCAGGTGCCGGGCCAGGACTTGGGTCCGAAACCTGACTCGATCCATTGACGATGATGTAGATGTAGATGATGGAGACTCCATGTTTATAAGCTCTTGATTTCTTGAAGGTTACTTAATTTGTGATCCACCATTTTGGACTCGTGTGAGTTATGACTCGAAGCGGAAGAAAAGTCTACAGGCTAGAAGTCGTTATTGGTTGGCGCGAGACTCTTTTATCCGTTTTTATTTATTTATTTTTATATTTTTCTGGGTGCAAAGGAGGCCTGAAGGCCAAAGCAAAATATTAAAAAGTCTTACAATCATCCCAAAGCAAAACATTAAAAAGTCTTACAATAGGGTCTCAGGTTGGGGAGAGGGAGATTGTTGGATTTTTGTTATAAAATTTTATTTATCTATTTATTTAATGTTTATTTATTTATGTTGAACATTGATTTATTAATAAAAATATATCATTCATTATTCATTAAATGATCGTTTAGTTTGTTTATACATATATTTTCATATTATATATGTTATGGTTTATGTGTATAAATGAATATTATGCACAGGAGATATAAATCATATATAATATACAAATAAAAAAATAATGATTTATAACCTTAGGATGATTTGGAGAGACTTTAACAGAGATGATTTCTTGATCATGGAAGTTGAATTTCTAATTAAAGTACTCGTCCATTAACGGTGCGCATTAAACGGATCATGTGATAATATTTTATTTATAAAATATTTTCACATAAATACTAATTAATTTGTAAATTTTCTTAATTTTGAAATAATAGTGAACTTAATATTGTTATATATATCAATTTGATATTCTAATCAGTGAGATTACATCGTGTTAATTATATACATCGGAATGTCGATTAATATATTTAATTAATATTAGGAACATTATTATTGTCAAAACATCTATAAGATTTTCATAAGATATTTATCATTGACCATATAATCTTGGCTAAGTCTTTTAATATTTATTATTAAAAGGATTAATTTAATTGTTAAATCAATTTATGATCAAATAGTGGTAAATTATGGACTTATAAAATTAGTTTAAATGTATCGAAATTATATTAATTGGTTCTGAAATATTTATGTACATTTATAGAGAAAATATTTACAGTTTATTAGTAAAGAGTTTATTTAATTAATTCCTGAACTGACGTGCAATTACAATTATTTAGTGGAATTAATTGTAATTAATATTTATTTTGAATATTAATATTAGATAATAATATCGTTAGAGTCAGAAGAGGAATCCCTTAGGATCCCCTTCCTAGCCTAATATGGACTAAATTCTTAAGAGAGGATAAGAATCAATGTTATTATATATATCATTCCTATTTTGAAACTTTTTTATCAGAAGAAAACACTAAAATTCGTATTATCTCTTTCGGCCTAAGAAAAACAAAGTTAGAGTTTTTTCCAGAAGGGTGTTTTGGAGACTACACTTCAGCTTTAGCATACGGTCATAAAAAGGAAGATCTTGAGGATACAAGAGACTGTACGAATATTAAAAACGTGTTAATCCAACCAAGCACTAGATAACAAATTTATTAACATACATGACATATATATTTGTTGTTTTAAGATGATCCTGATTTTATTTAATTTTTTTAAAAAAACCTATTTTCGGAAAAATTTTCATTGGAAGAGTATCAGTTCAATAAATACCATAACTAGAACAATGTCCAAGCTCAAGAGCATCAGTACAGCAATTCCCTTGCCTTTTAGTACGCATGAGATGATACTAATGACCTGCGCAGAGATTTGTTGAAAATCATTAAGGATCCTCATGATAACTTCAGCTTGATTAATGGAAGCTTTAGCAAACAGAATGATGTCGTCAGCAAAGAACAGATGAGAAAAGGACGACCCTTGTTTCCCAGTTTTAAAGAGGCTTCCACAATTTCTGATTAATAGCTTGATTTATCATGCGAGGCAGAGATTCAATATAGAGGACAAACAGGTAGGGGGACAAAGGATCCCCTTCCCTAATGCCTTGGGAAGGTCTAAATGCAGGAGTTGGTTCCCCATTCCACAAAATAGACAAAAATATTGAACGGACACAGCTCACAATAATAGTAATGATTTTATTAGGAAAGCCAAAATGACATAAACAAGACTCAATAAAGTCCCAATTGACTTTACCATACGCCTTCTCAAGATCAAGTTTCATAACCATCCCATTTTCTTTGGCTCTTGATTTCCTAACAGTGTGCAAGATTTCTTGGGTCACAAAGATATTATCAGTTATGCGTCTCCCCGGCACAAAACGGCTTTGTAAAGGGCTAACAATACTATCAAGGAGAGGCCTTATTCTACCCACAATCACTTCAGCAAGGATTTTATATAAAACATTGCAAAGAGATATGGGCCTAAATTGGGTGACCGTCTTCGGGCTCTCAATTTTCGGAATTAAAGCAAAAAATGTACTCCTAGCATTTATCTCTTCCGGAAAAACACCATTCTCAAAGGCATCAAAAACAAATTTATGCCACAATGTTCCAATACTTTTGGAAGAGTAAGGCTTGGTACCCATATGGTCCCGGAGCCTTATAAGGTTTCATGGATTTAACAGCACTAGTGGTCTCTTCAAAGGTTATGGGCCGACACAAGTTCAACACCTCGTGCTCAGGGATTTTGGGAAACAACAGATCCGTAAACTTCTATCGGCTTCGCACGTGAAAAGGATTTTAAAATAAGAGATAACATGTTCCTTCATGACCTCCTTATCCGTACTCCACTCATCTCCCACAAATTTTAGAGTGTTGATTTTATTCCTTCGCCTACGTTTAAGGGTCGTAAGATGATAAAATTTCGTGTTGATCTCCCTTAACGCAAGGTAAGATAGTACTTTTCTATTATTTATAAAGTTAACTATAAAAAATAAATAACTTAGGGTTGACAACAATAAATGGAATGAGACGCGAGATAAAAAAAAAATAGAAATAGTAAATTTAGACTCCTTTTTATAGGCTTGTGCAGTTACACAACTCACTGTCCCATATATTTTTGCACTCAAGTATGGCATGTACCCATGCAACTTTATTGCTAATATCTTAAACTAGTTCGTACCCAATAAAAAGAACACACAAAACAACACAAAGCAAACGGCATTAACGTCATCCCAATAACTCTTGCAGTTTCTTACTGAAGCTGTGAATGTAAGAGGATTCCAAATCTTTATCCAACAAGAAGTCTCTCAGCTTAGCATGATTAACTCTGACCTCTTTCCCAACTTGATTATCTTCTTGTATCACAGTCCCTACAGCTTTGCATACACTCTCCCTTGTAAACACCCCGTCTTCTTCTCCTTTCTCCACTTCCACACCAACCTTCAGATTTTGAGTCATCATCCTCGCGTTAATAATTTGATCCCCTACCTGCGGAAGCAGAACCAATTGGCACTTGTTGACTAAAGCTTCCGCTAAAGAGCCCGACCCGCAATGTGTTATGAAGCACCCAACTGAAGGGTGTCCCAAAATCAATTGCTGTTGCACCCAACCCCCATGAACTACTCCTCTTCCTTTTACTCGCTCCTCAAACTTATCCGGCAACGCTTCTTCAATCGACTCTGCTCCAGCTGGTGGCTTAAGTGCTGCCAAAAATGGCATACCCGTAAGCTCTAAACCATATAAGAGTTCTTGAAACTGATGCATTTTTAGGATGCACTCACTTCCAAATGCACAGTAAATAACTGAACCTGAAGCAAATTTACTTAGCCACTTGCCCCATTTTTCTTCTAGAGGAGATGTGGGTGGCTCTGGTATAACTGGTCCCGAAAGCAAAACAGGCTTCCCAAACTGGGATTCAAGGTAGTCACAGTAAGGCCCCTCGATTTCTCTACATGTCCTGAAGCCTAATGCGTCGCATTGGCTCAAGCTGATGAATTGACGATCATTGAACAGCGTATTATTGCCAAATTTCATCACCCTTCTAGCAGCAAAGGCTCGCGCTTCATGGGCACGGAGGGTGATGTTTGAACCAGGATACTTAGCTGGGGGTTTCATTAGGTCAGCTTCGGTTATTTTATCTCCATGGAGTTGCCTTTCGGGGGATAATGTGTAGCCTATTGTAGCTGGACTAATGATGCAGTAATGAATTGATTTGATTCCCAATCGCCTGGCCAGAGCAGGGATCCAGTGCGCAAAATCAAAGAGCACAACATCCACTTTTAGGTCATAGAGGAGACGTTCCACGTGGTCCTCGGTGTGGTCCATGGCGGTCACGAGGAGGGTCTGTAAGGGGAAGGGCACGTCGGAAGTGGTCTCTGATCCACGAGGGAGTCCATCAACGTGAGGAACCGTGATGGGAATGAAGGTGATGAGGTCAGGATGGAGGTTGAAGGACTCTAGTTTTGGTTGTGTTTTGGTGGGGATAAGAAAGGAGACTCTGTGACCTTGCTTGGCTAGTTTGTTGGATAGGTGGAGGAATGGGGTAAGGTGTCCAAGTGCAAACCAAGGAAACATTGCTATGTGAAAACTTGGTGCACCCATATCTTTTGATTGGTGGTTGACTATGAGAGTTCAGGACAGAGCTGAGAAGAGTGAGCAAATACACTACAAGAGTAAAAGATCAATTTCTACTACTTAGCAAATGGACCAAGGAGAAATCTAAAAGGAAGCTGGTAGAGTTGAAATGAAGTTATACAAAGGAAAGGATACAGGGAAACGGGAAGATCTAATTGTCAAATAGTATAGTTCCATAATATATGTATGTATGTATATATCTATATATATATATTGTTTTTTTTTTTTGGGGGGGGGGGGGAGAGAGAGAGAATGACGTCCATTTCTACCCAAACTCCCCAGCAAGTCCTTTGGGGGTTGAAGCATGCTTGGTTGGTGTTGTGGTGGTTGGGGTTGGGAAGAAAGGGTAAAAGCTACTTTTGCTAGTAAACAACAAAATAAGAATATTCTGTTCCTCTTGTTGGGCAATTGAGGTTTTTTTTCTTCCTCTCCGTAAGTATACAATCGAAGTTGAATGTTATTTATCACCTTCCTCAAATTTTCACGTCCAAAATTGTAAACAGTACCCTATACGGTAAAACAGAACCATTGAACATAACCATACTCAGAAATATTAGTTATACGAACCCCATTCCCCCACTATCAAGTTTGATTGCAACATGCAACCTCTGCTTTGGATTTACAACCACCATTCTCAATTATTTATTTTTGCTCTAAGAAGTAGACAGCTCACATGGTTTGCAAAGATACAAGGCTATAACAGGCAGAAGCAAGTACCGAGCAAACTTGATCCATGTTATATGTTATGTAGATAAAACTATTTTTAGTCTTATTAGAACAAAAAATTCCAGGTATAAATCCTCATCATTTTGATGGCAAATAAATGTGCTACTTTGCAGGTTTAATATGAAAACGGTGAAACAGTTGGAACTCTTCAATGAAGACATGGGTTATTGATGCAGCATAGAGCTTTAACACAAAACGTGATTTGTAAGTTTAAATATACCAACAAGAATGAAAGATAAGCCTTTGAATCCACATGAAAAATATGAACTCACAAAGAGAATAAAGAGATAATAATATTAATTAATGAATGAATGTTCCTTGTAAATAAACCTAGAAACATATGTATCGACGGTTAGCTTCTCATCTATAAAAAGGAAATGATTAAGCAAAGGATGGTAGAACCACTATAAGCTACATCTTACACCAGCTGCTTTTAACATAGTTTGCACATGGAAACTCTTAAAATGCTGCTGTATGGCAATCCGAAAGTAATAAGAAACAACCACAATTCAATTCCATCAAAAAGAAACATATATTCGTTTATACCTAAAATAGTAACGCCAGGTGATCGGGATGGGGTTTATTTTTCAATCTGCTCTGACGAGTGTGTGTTCTTCTACGTCATATCATCATCGGAGAAGGTGATTAGTTATATGTTTGGTGGAAGTCCAAAGTGAATCCTCTACACACCTAGATTTGTAGAAAGATATTTTTGGATTTTAATTCATGTTACCAGATGAATCCTCTATAATAAGAATTATAAAAAAAAAATTGTTTAAACTATTTACTTCAGTCCAAATCTGTAAATTTTTGGACGGAAAAGTTTGCTTCCCATTTCCCACTATCAAGTTTGATTGCAACATGCAGCCTCTGCTGGGGTGACAACCACCATTCTCAATTATTTATTTTTGCTCTAAGAACTAGACAGCTCACATGCTTTGCAAAGCTACAATGCTATAACAGACGAGCAATTACCGAGCAAACTTGTTTCATGTTTGTCCGCTAGGTAAAAATCAATTATTAGTCTTATTAGAACAAAAATGTACAGGTATATATCCTCGTCATTTTGATGATGAATAAATGTGCTACTTTGCAGGATTAGTATGAAAACGGTGAAGAAGTTGGAACTCTTCAATGTGGACATGGTTATTATGTAGAATGCAAAAGGATGTGGCTGCTTCAAATAAAAGTATGTGCCATCTACAGTTCTACAAAGCTATGGCTGTTTCATAAATGGTTGGAAAAACTTGAGAACATGATAAGGGAATGGTCGTATATGCACGCTACATGTGTCTTCTTTTATCACTAATTGAACAATCAAAGAAAGGAACAAGAAATTGAAGTACAAAGATTTAAGTAAATGGACGGTATTTCTACACTCAAAAAATTAAGCAACCATATCTTGATCCACAAGAACAACTACATTATGAGAACCAGACCTAAGCAGCACAAACCATATCATCCTAAAAGTAAAAGAAAAGCCTAGTCCTAAGCAATCAATAGAACCTAAGCTAAGGGATTGCTAAGAACTACAATAAATACATTGAGTAAAAAAAGATGGAAACAAGGAAGATGAACAGAAGAGAAGTACTTGGATTCTTCCCCTTGAACAAATTTGGCTGAACTTCAGCAAGTCTCGAGCATTTTAGTTCCATATGTCATAACTCTAGCTTTGACGACTAAAAACTCAATGTGGGGCCGAAAATTATGATTCACAAGGACAAGTTCATCCACACGAAAATTAGAAGCTGCAGAAACTGATTTTGACCAACTGGTTTACCAAATTCTAAGCAGAGCAGCATCCAACTTTTTTCACCGCTGATACATCATCCTTGCTGCCAACATTAATGGTCTGTCCCTTTGGCAAGGCTGCTGGATCATCTCCAATGTCAAGAGCTTTTCTGCTGACAACACGATATATCTGAGTAAGCACTTCTGTAAAAGCATCTTCAACATTCATGGACTCCAGAGCAGAGGTTTCCATAAAGAAGGTACTCTCTTTCTCAGCAAATGCCTTGGCATCCTCAGTGGAGACAGCCCGCAAGTGACGCAAATCTGCCTTGTTCCCTACAAGCATAATCACGATGTTGGAATCAGTATGATCACGGAGCTCCTTTAGCCATCTCTCAACATTCTCAAATGTGACATGTCGAGTGACATCATATACAAGCAATGCGCCGACAGCTCCTCGGTAGTAGGCACTTGTGATTGCACGGTATCTATCAACAAATAGTATGAACTAAGATGAGGGTTTTCTTAAAAGAAATAGTAAAAAAACAAAAAAAAACTAAAACTGACAAATTTTATGTATATTTTTAAATAATAATACCAAGTAATTATAAATAAGAAATAGGCTCAAATAATCAAACACATATACTCTACAATGAAATAGCTGACATCCTCACCGGTAAACCAGAGAAAGATAAAAAAACTCTTTGGCAGGCAACAGATAATATTGGAACTTACAACTTGAAACTAGATATGTGGTTGTCATTTTCACTTAATACGTAAACAGGTTTCTGTATGTGCAGAACATATTAGGGTTTAAATGAAGAAGCGAGATATAACAAATTTCAATTTCCTTCAGCCTAGTAAGTGTATATAAACTTCAGAAAATTAACAGTTCAATCAGGTAAAACTTGTTTCTTATTTTCCTTTCGCCCCTTCTCTTTTATCATTAGAGATCTCAGAGCAAATGCCATTGAAGTCCTATTGTATGAAGAAACATGAAATACTATACTCCTAATGCAGCTCCATCTCACTGCATCAATGACCTCACCCCTACATGGTGTCCTTTTATAACAATTTCACTTGGTGTGAGGGGAACAGCATCGACTTATAGGGGTCATACTTTACATCTAAGCGCAAAACTCTTTATGTTACATGCCACTCATGACTTCAGAGTTGAGCCAAGTAGGAATTTCATATGAAACCTACGAGAAACAACTTCTAATCACAAAAGATTTGGAAATTAATTTTTGGTTCAAAGATATCCAAAAGGTGGTTGCTGCCTTCATCTGTCTACAGCTTGTTTCTCTTCTTCTTCCTAGATCCTCCAAATTCATATATCTCATTTTCACTCCAAACAAAGTCATCAGCACCTGCCCAGTACCCCCTGATCGCCCACTGCTTTTTGGAGTATTGTTTTCTGATAAGCTAATATGATGATATCCCAAAATGTTATTCTCCTAATTATCATTAAAATAATTTTACTATTTAGTAACCGAGTTCAATCTGGAATTATTTCCTCAGTGTTCCATATACACTAACAAATGCTCAATTAGTTGGCAGCCTTGATTCAACTTTAGCTAAAATTCCAAACGTTACATGAATATATAACTAGAAGTAACCTAAAGAGCTGCATAATAATCAAAGTAATTGCAATATACACATCCTAACTCCTTTCGTTAACAAATTCATTTACAAATTTACTGAGAAATCTAAAAATTTCCTAAAAAGGAGATAAATACAAAATTTCGAAAATAGGAACTAAGACAGTTAGACCCTCCACTCCACAAGGCAATGATACATCGGTCAAGGTGATTGTAAGGAATAGGAAGGGATATAGAAGTCAATATAGGATTAGTGGGGGCATAGTTGTAATAGTGGTATTCTGAGTAGATATATACTGAGTTGTAATTCTATTTGTATTTGGAATTAGTGAATGATAATATGAAGTTTCTCTTTCTCTCTTTACGATTGTCTCTCCTAATTTTTAGTCTCTGTCTTTTTCTTTCCCAAATTCTTTCTTAATTCTTTACGATTGGTATCAGAGCCGTTCCGATCCTAGGAACAATGGCAACTGAAAATCAAAATTATATAACCCTAGAAAACTATTTTGAGAATCAATGAAAGAACTGTAGAGTTCTATGGATGAAAAATTCAAACAAATCGTGAAGAAATTTAATGATATAAGGGCTTCTAACGAAAGAGCTCTTAATATGATTTCAGAATTGAAAATCATATGGCCAAATCATGAAGAAATCGAAGTTGCAGCAAATGGAAGTAAAGGAAATGGTGATGTTCATAAAGTTTTTGATAAAAGATCTATAAAAGAAAAATTCTTAGTTTCAATGGCTAATTGCACAAATCAACTCGTTGAAACTATGAAGTACGATCACAACAAATCCGATCTGCCTGACAAAAAATGCTAATATGTGGTTACACTCAAGATGACAACTGTTTATGTGTAACAACAAATGTCATTTGGTTAGAGTGTGATGGAAATGATGACCAAGGTTAGGTGGTTTTGGATTATGAAGAGGAAGCCAATCATGAGAATCTACAGGAAAAAAAAAATTCAAGTTCCAAGCCCACCAAATCTTCACGTTTCTGATCAGTTCAATTATGGTAAGCTAAATTCTCTTTCCAAAAGTGATTTCTTATCTCCTTTATGGTGAACATGGTTGGAGAGATATTTTGTCCAAATTAAAAGGAGCTTATTATTGCGGGCATGGAGTTCGATGAAAGGCCTAGGAGGAACATGTTGTCCTAGAATGTTCTCTTATTGGCTGGGGAAGATTGTTTATGTGTTACTACTACTAAATACCAACCGATGTATGATGATAGTGCAGGTAGGAAGGTTGATATACAAGTTAACGATTGGAGTGAGAATGATAGGGCAGCTCATGTTCACGGTAATAAGTTTTCAAAGAATATTATTCCGAATGAAAATTGGGCCCCAAAAATAGTCAATAAAAATGCTACAATTACTCGTTAAATGAAACTGTCGGATGCTATTGTAAATGTTGGTGCTGATTCTGTTCACAAAAAATGGTGAGGAAATGCTTTATTTTCCCATGGATAGATCTTGTGAACAATGGGAGAATGCCCATACTTTGTCTCTGTTTGATGGTGTTCCTGGACAAGATGATGTAAATACAACTCAGCAGACCCATATTCTTATGGATGACAGTCAGTACTATTTCCCTCTCACAACTTTCAACCCTTTTGGGAGGCTTGTTCAGGTTGAACATGCATTAACAGCTGCAGGATTTGGTCAAATACCTTTAGGGATTAAAGCTGCTAATGGTGTTTTTACTAGAGCATGGTATATATTTCTTAATTATCTTGATCCTATGATACTCAAGTCTTTTTGATGTGTTACATAATTAGAAGTTTAGCTATGATAATCTGAAGTTTCACAATGAAATTTTTTTCTGAGAATTGGTCTTTCCCAAAATCATTGCAAAGAGCCATTTATTTAGCAAAATTGCAAGAGTGGTGGCATGCTGGTAAGCTATTTGTTAAGTGTTCTGCATCAACCCAATCAACAAACTTGCTACACCTGAAATTAAAAATGTGGCACTTATGGGTTTATTAAATGTTGGACTGCATTATAAGACTTGGAACACATGGATTCTTTGTCCAATCACTTCAAAAGGTCTCAACGCGAGAACAATGAAGACATGGTCTTGTGAGATTGGTTTAAAAGACAATATTCAGTGGGTAGAGGGATCATTCTTGACTCAAAAGCAGCCCCGATCAAGGTACAAATCAACTACAAAAGCACCTCTCTTCACAAAAGCAACTAACATATTACTTGGCAATGTTCTTCATGCCTGTCTCAATAGAAAGTTTGTAAAGAATTTTCTTCACTCTAACACAGTTATGCCCATACCATATTCCTTAAATTTTTATGAAGGTTTTGGTTTTGAGGGATTACAATTTGTTGGTGGTTGGCTCTTACTAGTGCCATGATTTTATTTGTAATGGTTGCACTGATGTTGTTGGACACTTAAATGATGACATGATGGTGTATGGTGTAGTGTGGCTTGTTCCTGTTGTTAAGACAGTTACCCGCTTAAATGAAGACTTTCATATGGTAAGTGAAATTTTAAAGGGTTATGGCCCTCTGCAACTAGTTTTGGAAGGTGGGAATGTATCACCATCACATGTTGTTTTTCTTATCCTCGAGAAGTCTGGTGATGTGAAAAACAAATTTATACCAAACGGACTAACCAATGGAGAAAGCTTGCGCCTATGCGTGGATACTACGTTCGTTGGAATTCGAAGATATGGACAAGGTGCCATTGCTGCCATGTTTGTGAAAGGTGGTGACCAGGGTCATATGGTTGGTTATGCCACTGATGAGACCCTGAGCGGATGCCCCTCAGCCATGTTCTTGCTACCAAACTTGGAGTTCGCTTAGCTAAAGCTCATACAAATGGTACCTGTGCATGACTAAGGCCTGATGGTAAAACTTAAGTGACAGTTGAGTACCAAAATGACAGTGGTGTCATGGTCCCCATTTGTGTGCACATTATTTTGATCTCCATCCAGCTTGATGAGACTATTAAAATGATGAGATTGCTGTTAATCTTAAGGAGCATATCATTAGTTCTTGAGGATTATCTGGATGAGAATACCATTTTTCACTTGAACCCATCCGGCTGCTTTGTCATTGGTGCTACTAAGGATGTTGATGTGTAGAACCATATATTGCCAAATTAGACATGTTTTTTTGTCAGATGCGTAATACTCTAGTATAGCTGGTATTTGTTGTTTTCATATTTTCAGTCTCTTGTTTGTGATAAACCCCACCCTTGAGGGCAAGGGTGTTTTTGAGGAACAGAAAATGTAAGGAATAGGTAGGGACATAGAAGTAAATATAGGATTAGTGTGGGCATAGTTGTAATAGTGGTATTCTAAGTAGATATATAGCTGAGTTGTGATTCTATTCGGAATTAGTGGATGATAATGTGAAGTTTGTCTTTCTCTCTCTACGATTTTCTCTCCCAATTTCTAGTCCCTGTCTTCTTCTTTCCCAAATTCTTTAAGCATAAAATGAGAGAGTAAAATAACTTCTACCAAGTGCAACCAGTCAAATAAACAAAACATAAGATGAGAGACTAAAATAGCTTCTACCAAGTGCAACCAGTCACACTTCAGATCTGACGCTAAAAATCTGAATCTTAAATTGCTATAATCATCTTGTCAGTGACGATGCTCCACAAAGTAATAAAGATCTCAACATTTAAAGCAAAAAGTATATAATTAAAATCCAAATCGTATAACAATTCATTCTAACAACAAATATCATGGAATTGTAGAATTGGAATTGGCATATATATATATATATATATAGAGAGAGAGAGAGAGTAAGAGAGAATAAGTGTGAGATGAAATATGAAGTGACCTTTCTTGGCCTGCGGTGTCCCAAATCTGGGCCTTGACGACTTTATCGTCGACGTGAATGCTGCGGGTGGCGAATTCGACGCCGATAGTGGATTTGGACTCAAGACTGAACTCGTTACGTGTAAACCTAGAGAGAAGGTTTGATTTTCCGACGCCGGAGTCTCCGATAAGTACTACCTTGAATAAGTAGTCGTAATCATCGTCTGCTCGGTACGCCCCCATTTTTAAGCCTTCTCAATCTCGTTTACCCAGAATTATTGATGGAAGTGTGATCTGTATGGATATTCTACCTTACAGATCTCCACATTTTGTCAGACACAGAGAGAGCACTCGACTCGACGTTATTATCACTCCGTCCCAAATTAATTGCTCAATTTTGACCATTTGAAGTCAAATTAACTATTTTTAGAATTAATAATTAAGCATATATAAATATATTTCTAAAATTATAAAAATTGGAGTTAGTAATAAATTGTATAAACTTTCTTTTGGTTATAATCTCTTCACCTATATTTTAGCAAAAATAGTAAAAAGATTAGTTCTAAAAATAGTCAATTTGACTTAAAATGGTCAAAATTGAGTAATTAATTTGGGACGGAGGAAGTATTAATTATGTTACACTACAAGTTGTAAAGAGGAGGACGGAAGAGGGAGAGATGCATATTCCCGAAGATGTGTAAGCACGTATCCTTTTACTATTCCTTTATTTTGTTTTATTTTTTTGAAAAAAAATAAAAAAATGAGCCGACTGAACGAGCTGAGTGAATAAAAAAAATTCACTTGAAATTAATTTAGTAGTAGTAGTATTATTTTATATTAGATGGGAAAAACATTAATATTATCTGTTTAAGTAATCATATTAACATCTTTCTAATAACGTAATGGGGTCCAATGAATGATAGTGGTGATGGGTCATGCGTTTAAGAAAAATTAGTGCGTCTTAAATCAAGTATTACATTGAATACTTTGTTTGGTTAATCATTCCAATAATATATTTTTTTTTTTTTGATAAAAACACGCTGATTCCATTAACAGTTTAAAATACAAATTGTACATTTGGCTTATTTATTAATTAATAAAATATTTTATTAAGCTTGCGAGAGACTCTACGCTATATAAGTTATATACCTAAGTTTTATAAAATGAGTTTATTTTAAATTTTTTAATAAAATTTAAGCTTACGAATGGGCAAAAATACGGGTAAACGTAAATTTTTATTTAATTTGAGGTTATGTAGCACTATTATTATAATATTATAAAATAAGTATATTTTTTTATGACTAAAATTAATTGAACTTTCATTACCATAAAGTTGATAATAAACATCACCAAATCATATGAAAATTCATATATTCAAATATTTTTATATGTTCTTTAAATTTGAATTTATCTAAAAAATCTTAAAAATGGACGTAATAATCCTATGAGGTATACTAGTTAGATACCCTCTAGGCTATATCCCTTTATCATTATTTTATAATATAATACGATATATTGAAGAAATTACAACATGCAATTCTTAAATAAAATCAAATTTTTTAATAAAAAAATAATCATATTTTCTTTATTTAAAGTAAGTTATTATGTCATGTTATTTTTAAGTCATAGTTATTTATATATGATTTTTAAATTAAATAGGTATTATTGTGTTAAATGTGTCCATGTTCATAATAAATGTTCAATTAATTCTATTTTGTTGTGTTATGATACCTAAAATTATTATGCTTGATGCTAATTCTCTTATTATGTGTTGCGTCGCAAATTGACGCTTGGTTGTAAAATATGAAAACAAATTTGTAACAGTGTCTTAATAGATTAGAATCTCTACTTTAATAATCATCGTTCCTGGTAAGGAAAAAAAAGGAGAAGAAGAAGAACAAATAATAACTCTTCAACCTAAAATTTATATTACAGAGAAATATTGTATGTGTGTCCCACCAAATATTAATTTGCATGAAAAAAATTTAAATATTAAATGGATTCTAAGTTTCGAACAATTTTATAAACAATAATATATTACAATGTCTGACAATACTAGGAAATGCTTCTATATTATACTAATTTGTTATAAATAAAGTCGAACATTATGTGTTTTCCTTTTGCATTAATTTTTTGAGGGCAAAATTTCCTTAAACCAATATTAGTAGTGTATACAAGATTAATTCTTCCTATATTCTTATCCATGTATAAATGTCAGGCTTTAATCATCCAAGAAGCTAAATTTGAATTCTTTACTCTATTTCATGTGTCATTTTGCACTACTTTGTGCGCACAATTTTTTGTGCATAGTTAATGTTACTAACATTACTCTTCGACAACAAATGTGGAAGGTAGCCTAAAATTACTTTTAATCAAACGTAGTCATAAATACGTTATATATGTATATTTAAACACTATACATTTGCCTACCGTTTCAGTTCAAATAGTTAATGATACTACTACATAATAAAAAATCTTAACTTGCGATTAAAATTGAACTACCAATAACTAAGATATGAGAAAAACGGATGATACGCAGTAACACCAAACTTGTAACTTCTTGTTGGCTTTTTAGATTTAGTCAATAGATATGTACGTATTTATATTACAGCAATATTTAAAATTTCTTCAAGACACTTTTGTCAATTGTTACACATTTACTTTCTTTACTTCTCCTTCTCAGGGATAAGAATAAAGAATATCCTATTGTGGTATAACATAGATTGAAGTGACTAAATTGTTTGAATGCTCTATTAAAATATTCTGGTGAATTATTATCATAGCTATAAGGTGACAAAATTGTATGGGAGACACAGGCTTCAGATTCAATCCTTGGGTTTATTCCTCGTCTGTTTACGCTTGTTAGCATCCAGGTATCTCTTCCTTAATCGAATAGCTTTTGGCGTAACCTGCATAACCGTGCAACAAACTTCTCAGAATCCAGCAAAGTCTCAAGGAAATTGTACTAAACAAGTCAAGTCATGAAGCCAATAACAGTAGCTAAACTTCCAAACAAATTGTTGCCATTCCAAGTGTTAATCCATCTTGGAATTGAATGCTCAGTGCAAATCAGCTCTACAAGTCAACCTCAAACAACCAAGTTACTTTAAGATTATGGATAGGCCATGAAAGAGCTTCGTCAGAATAATCACATATGCAGAAATTTTAGTTACTTTCACACAACAGGAGAAAAAAATTAAATTCCTGGAACATACCTCAATGAGCTCATCAGAAGCAACATAACCTATTGCTTCTTCAAGGGTAATCTGCACCAAAATGCATTCAGATGTTTAATATAAAAACACCAATGCAAATATAAAGAGTTTATTTCTTCAGTATACCACATCACTTGTGAATTATGATTCTTTATACTTTTTCTCCCCTACCTAACATGAAAGCTCAGAGAAAGTGTAGCTTGACTGTGAAAAATTGTAGTAAAAACATAAAAGTTAATTTCAATGTCTAGGGCAATGACAAAAAAAGTCCGACTTGTGAATCCACAAGGCTTAGGTGCCCAAAACCTAAGTCAATAATTATTAACCATTCACAAGTTACTTAGCAGGACCATCTACTAGTGGTCCTGCACTTTTACAAGTGATGTTCCAAAACCATCATCTCAGATATAGCAATAAGACAGAACTATTAACGGCAATGCATTGAATAATGCATAATAGTGGAAAGGAGGATAATATATGAATGAAAAAAATAAAATCTAGAAAGCAGCTGGTTAAAGGGAACATACTAGGCGAGGAGGAGATAGCTTAACATTTTCATCCTTGTTCGCAGCCCTTATATTGGTGAGTTCCTTATTCCGCACTGGATTGATCTATGATAGACAAATAAAACACCAAGTCACCTAGAGAAACCATAATAATTATACGAGAGGAAAAGAAAGTTCCCATTACATCAAGATCCGTATCTCGTGAATGTTCTCCAACAATCATGCCATCATATGTCTGCATACAGTTAAAAACTTAGTTAGTTGTAGTCGATAAGAGTATTTGTCTGCTATATTAGCTTAATAGCTACAAATTTAGTTTTCCTATGCATAAGGTAATCTATGTTAGTTGACCCAAATGCCAATTACTGAATGCTAGCTGCTCAGGGGATGACAAACCTTAAAACTGCACATGCAAGAAGTATTGCAATAACAATCCAATAAAGAGTCGTCTAGACAAAGATGAATAAATACTAATCACCATGGAACTCATTGGATCATTAAAGCAAAAAACTTGCACGCAATTAGAGTTATCAGTATTTGAATGGGACATATTTCGAAATTTGGCAGCCCAACAGCTAAACTTAGGACATTAGTAAACTTCATTATATGGGCAGGTAGTTCACATAAAGGTTGAGGTCCTCCAAGGTCAGAATTTGAAAAGATGAACAGCATTATGGATTCTGAAGAGTGAAAAAATAGTAGTAAGTATTATAATTCAGTAATAATTGTCAACCTCCATTCCAAAAGTCACAAAGAGAGTTCCCCGAGGTTCTAAACTGAGCAACGCATAAGCTGTGATAGTTCCACGACCCATGGACACCTGTTAAATCAAGTAATGTATCAAAGTGAGATCCATAGTAACTAAGCTTCAGAGATGATAAGACATACAGGTATTTAGATATTAAGATGATTTGAAAGAAGAATCAGCACTCATATACATCCCAAGTCCATTCTAAGAGAACAATTTATTTATATTTTTGAATATAGGAAATACAGTCTATTTTATCATAAATGTTCATTAAAACCAAATAAAGATAGGAATAGCTTTAGGTTGAAGGCCCAAATCTTGAGTTAGAATTACATATTATGTTGCAGTGGAATAGAAAATATATTTTAGCTAGTTCCTGGAAGCAAGGGGATAAAATATTAAATGTCTTTGACCTAGAGGGCGATTCATGTAATACTTTTGGTCCTCCAGAAATTGTTAAGACTATACTTCTCATGTACGTGAGAATAAATGAAGTTTGTAATGACCTTTGAAGTAAGACTAATGCCGAAAGAAGGTGGGGACAAATCTATATTGCAGATGAATGACGATTGCCAACTTGGCGGTCTGCTCTAAATTGTAAAATTCTGACGTGCAATGAATAAAGTTATAAACTTATGTCAGATCAATATTTCAAAACAAATTAGCATTTGTCACCATGTTGTCTCACTTAAGAACAAATTTAGTGTCAGTTACAATGATGCCCTATGCAGGGAAAATCTACTAATGAACTAGAAAGTAAAATACAGTGATCTTCAATGGTACTGGATATATCTACAACATTACATGTATCAACGTGCAGAGTGTCATATCGCTACGCAAGATTTTGATGTCACAAATCGAGTGTATGTGAGAGGGGCAGAGAATTGGGAAAATGAGTTTCCTTTACCACCTTTAATTATTCCATCTTTCATTTGATAAGTACATAATATTCTCTCTTTTATTAAAAAGTGTCTCAGTTGCCTACGCAGTCATACAACTAAGTTTCCTTTTTTCTTAGTAGTCTTCAGAAATTGGCTAAATATTTATACATGTAGTAAACTTATGCTAAGTTTGCTTACAAGTATTATTCGGGAATTGCACAATTTAGTCTTTTAATGAATTTATTCCTATATTTGTCATGAATTTTTTACTCCAAACTATGTTGTTCTAGGATAATATAATTCCCCAAAAGGTATACTATTTAATACCACCTCCCTCTTGGTATTATATAATCCTCATTAAATGATCACTTGGGAGTTCGGCTATAATTTTAGGACAATTATATCCCGTCTTCAGCTATCTCATGTATGATCCCTCATTAAACATGTGACTATTTTTCTAGAGTAGTTTTAATAGCCCTTGGATCATAATTTATGGGACTATAATCCCCTGCAAAATAAAATCCTTGCAAACAATCTCAGGGTATGCTTACTATTGTCCAGCCATGCTACTTGAAAGTTATATGTATTGTTAATTTGATACCCTAGCTCATGATATTTTTTTTATAGATATTTTTTAAACGTAAGTGGCACATAACCTGGACTAGAACCTGCTTATACCAACTATACTGAAAAATGTCACACTAGGCTACTACTTGCAATCATGACATAGTCAATTACATAAATATTAATCTGCATTTTCATCCCCTATAGGTTTAATAATAAACATTCTTCTCTCTATGACATACGTTAGCATCACTGAAATTTTCAACATCAGAGGGGAGAAAAGAAGAGAGATTGAGATGGTGAATATACAAAACAAGGCACGCTAACTAATAATTTCTTTCTTTTTTTCTTTTTTTGGGCTTAATAGTAAATTATATATACCTCTGCATATATAGCTTGTATAGCATAAAGATACCTACCTCTCATGAAAATGAATCCTCATGAGATGGTAAATTAGGTATGGCTCATTTATTATTCTAAAGTACTGAAAACTAAAAAGAAGTTTATTGGGTACTCCAGATAAGGTAATTGGACAATTTACCAATACTCCTTTCCTGACATTTCCAAGAGGACCACGATGTTTTGCATATTCTGCATAAGAACAGGGAATACATGGTATAAGCAAGAACAGTGTTGCCGGGGGAAAAAAAAAGGTAATGCGTAAGCTTAGTGTATCAGTGCAACATGAATTCAAATTAAAACAACAACTAAATCATGCAAGCATTAAGATTAAATGAATCAATTTTGCAACAAGCAAGGGAAAATAATATGAGAACAAGTTGAAGTAACTAACAAGATAATGCAATTGACTAGACGTTTGGAATTACGCGACCAAAATTTTGTAACATAAAGAATATTGCCAGTCTTTAGCTGATTTTACTTGATGCTTTGCTAAAATGAGGGCAGCCAAAGTGCCAATGTAATTTTACCCTAGGGGTAGCTGTTCTTTTGCAAATAATGCTGGAATATCCAAATTTCCAGTACCCTGGATGGACTAATTTTAGGTGCTGGTCTTTGAGAACACTTTCTTTCTTCAACTTTAACTTCACAATATAATTTTCATTGTATATGCAGTTTAGCTAAATAGTTCACCCTATGTTCTAAAATATATGATCAATATTGACTTTTTGAAGTTAATTTGAGGTATTTTCAAATACAAAATTGATATGAATTAATTTACTTTTAGACAATACAATTATTAAAACTGTAAAATATATATAGTACTACTAATTACATTATTTATTATTTCAAAAGTTAAATGAATCACATCAATTTTAAATTTGGAAATATCTTAAACTGACTGTGAAAAGTCAAATTTGGTTTTCTATTTGGTACGGAGGGGGTATGTAGTTATACGAGTGGTGAAAGAAATCCAGGTTTGAAAGTATGTGTTCAACCAGATTCAGACAACCAGCTTAACTAAATGTCTTAAGATGAGTATAATTAACATTCAGTATTCAGTTTATTAAACTCCAACCCAAACTGTTCAGGTTGTATCACGTCATAAGAATTATCAGTTATCACATGAAATAAGCAATGAGAAATGAGATACAGTTTTATGGAATTGATAATCAACAAAGTAATGTATAATATAGATAGACCAAGATGTTTTGTTTAGGGACTGGAACAACATAAATAAAATATGATGAAAAATTAAACATTTAGAAGTGGTTTTTTTTTTTTTTGATAATAGAAATTTTATTAATAGAAAAGAAAGGATACAATAAAAGGGGGAACATGAAGTCCACCCTCAACGGACTAAAAAAGAGAAATAGAAAAGAGCACTTAAATGCAGAAGGAACAAAAGATCTGTTGCAGAGCAAGCATACTCAAGAATGCACGGTGCATAAATCCAGTTCCACGTGTATCACTGCTGAACACACTTCTGTAACCAACCAGCCCCCTACGATAGCACAACAAAACCATATTATATCTTTGTACAAAGGCTTAGAAGACATTTTCTTAGAAAACTATTTTTTTTCGCATTTTAAGATTTGCATAGAATACACTTGACATATTTCTTTTTCCAAATTTCAATAATAAAATATAGTCTTTGAACTTTAAAATTAAAGAAGAATCATCGAATAAAAAGCACAAATGTTCATGAACAACTTATAAAATTACAAGTAATTTTTACAAGGCATAAAAGACAGTGCAGTTCTAAAGAAGTGCACATTTTAACCACCCAACACAAGCAAACCTCTAAAAATGGGATAATCAAAAAAGTGTCACAAGTTATGTTTTGTGTTCTCTTTCGTCAAAAAATACATAGTCAATAAAATACTTTCAAAGACAACAAAGAACACTAAGGCCTCAAAACAATGGAGAGGAAAATATAATCCAAAACCAAAGAAATAGTATTTAAAAACTCTTAGTTTCAAAATACAAAAAAAGTAATATAAAATTAATAATGTAGAAATGAGTGCAGAAAAGTAAAGGCTAAATTTGAATTTAATTAGAATAATTCTAGATAGAAAAAGAGGCAAAATCAGAGAAAAGATGGACAATTTGTTGCAATGAAGGATATCAAACGGCAGTAATGGCAAACAGAAAATCAGGAGGGAACATAATAAATTAAATTATCAACCTTGATGGACAAGTCAGAGACATTCTAGTCCTGCCAAAGTTCCCTGGGACAGCACCCATGTCCGTAACCTCGCCTTTTCTGTGAGAGAGAGCTTCCATGACTAGACCCACATGCTCATCATTTACCTGAAATTGACAACATAATGTTTGAATTGCTCAAATCCTAAAAAGTTCCTTAAAAAGAGGGGCACCAACATATGCACTAGTACATTGAGAAAAAAATACCTCAATTGTCACTTCTTCAATTGGCTCTAGCCTGACACCGTTCTCATTTTTATACCTGATCCAATACATGGATATTGCTCAAGCTGTGAAGAGTGAATATTACACCAAAAAAGGTGATTATGTGGACTTTAATACCAAATACTCGCATCCAACAGTGTTACTGGCGCCACAAATTTTATGGTATGCATCAGCAAGTAAACAAATGGAAGGAAAATTACAATAATATGCAAGTACACATGCTACTGGATTTGTCCCTCAATTACAAAGGTTGCTAGTGGCTTTCTTAAATGTCAAGCCAGCCTTGATTCAAGCTTGCTAAGAATACTTGTAGACCAATACAACTTTTTAAGCACATCATACTTCCACAATAAAGCAATTGCACTACCAAGTACAATATTGGGAATAAAATTTCAATTTGGGTAAGATATATGTAGAACAAAATATCAGCATATCACCAATAATGGTAAACTAAACACATTATTTTTAAATGTCTACATGTAATATGATGCAAACTCCATACTAGACTGTAAGGAATAGTCCCACATCGGTTGCACATGTAACTTGTTGTGGGTTGATATAGGCCTTAACCTCTCCCCTTGAGTAGCTAGCTTTTCAAGGTGGGTCAAAGAGGCCAAGGTTTGTATCATAATATTTCCTTTATTAGAAAAAAGAAATTTGGACTCATAAAGAACTTTCAGTTTTAGAATAGGTTTTGTAATCATGGCCATGAATATAACAGGATGATGAAGAGCTGATTAACTGATGAAACAACAAGAGCAAAGGAATAATTACTAAAATCATAAAAAATATCATCGTTACCATGAGCTGATGAGCGTTTGTGTGTGGAAACATAATGTTTTGAAAAGAAACAAGTAGATGTAACAATTAAGAATGGAAAGAAAAAATGCAACAGGCAAGTGCAATAGAAAAACCCACATGACTTTAGGGGGTGAGACCGATAGCTCAAATCCTTCACGCCTCATATTCTCAATTAAGATGCCTGAAACAACGAACAAAAGTTTAGACACATACCAAATTTTGATACAAGAGGACCTACTTAATTTATTAGGAACACAAGACACTTCACTATTCCTAAAAGGAAGAAGAATATATATATATATATATATATATATATATATACTGGATAGATTATAAATGGCCAACAGGAACTCACCTAGTTGAAGCTCTCCTCGCCCTTGAACTTCATATGATTCTGATAAACCTGGTATTACATTTATGGCAAGATTTGTTTCTGCTTCAGCCATTAGCCGGTCACCAATTTTTCCTCCTGTCAACTACACATATTTGGAGGCTATCACATCAACTCATATATCCCCTGGACTGAAACTTAAAGGGGTGGCGACTGAGAGACCATAAATAAGTTAAACTACGCTGACACAAAAGCTCTTGAATGTGCTAAGGAAAACAATCTGGAGTGTTTAAAGAAAGGTTTTCACATCCATATCAATATCCAGAGATGTGTTTTCATGAAATCATAAGACAACCTCAATATTGTATTGATACAGAAAACATACACAAGAAATGAAGCAAGTACTGGAGCGTGTGTGAAGGAAGGCGTGGTGCAGGATCACTATGTCATACGAAGTTCAAAGATTTGAAGTGTATAGAAATGAAGCTGATTTTTCTCCAAAATGCCTCGCTTGATTAAATCTGTCCATTGACTATATCTTAATCATGTACAGGAAGTATGATCTAGTAAACCTTCTTGCAGAATATCATGATGGAACGTATACATATAACCAAGACGTGGCACTTTGCAAGAAAATCAGCTTCATTTTCTATGAGATATTTGATTTTTTTGATCAGCAAAATCAATATAATACAAAACATTAATGGATGCTATTTCTCTTTGGTCATACAAGTATACTAACATCTTCTGTTTATAAGGTTTTGTTATACTTCATACTATCAAACAGTAAATTATGATACGAAGAAACATACAGAAAAAAAGAGATAATGCAATAATTTTCACTACCTGATTGTAAATCACACATTTCAACGCAACAAATTGACCCAAATACAAGGATGAGGTCTTAGCTGGTCTTTTGATGGTTAAGACTGAGGCTTTGAGACCTAATTCTCACCATTTCTGTGAGTTTGTTTTCCCTATGTTGTGTGAAGTTTACTGATATTGTAATTTATGTTGATTACGAAATTCATTTCTATGTGTACAGATATCCCTCCAAAGTGGGGGTTTTCAACAAAACTAAAAAGTGATCCAAATATCAAACTCCCTATCCCTGCACTCCATAGGTCATGTAGCAAAATTAACTAATAGTCGAATCAAAAGTAACTATTAATGACATCAAAGGAAATATATGACATACATGAGTTCCATCACGACCTGCCAATGGAGAGTCATTGACGCTGAAAGTCATCGAAATGGTTGGGGGATCCAGCTCAACAGTGGGCAATGCAGTCATGACCTAGCATATGTTTTTACAAGTCAGACAAACAATTTCCTTAAAGTTAACAAATGAAACTGACTTGTTACACTTTTTAAGCAATGTGATGCTGACATGCTGAACAAATTGCCAAAACCTCAACATTGGAACTTGATTGCTGAAAACCCTTATTATTTGATATTAAAAATCTAAGCAAATCTGATGGGTTTTTGTTTAACCCGACCCAGTTTCACTTTAATTATCTAAATAGAATTCCACATAAGCAGCATTAGTCAAAGTCAGACTTTTAATAATGGTAGTCTTCAATTTGACGAAGAACAATTACTAGAAATAATTGATAAACAACATAAATAGTATCAGAAATATAAGTTCCCAACTAGACAGAACAATCCGTCCAAAAAAACAACTAAGCGGGAATAAATATGCAATCATATTAAGCAAAACACATAGTTGTTGAACTGCGGAAAGAAATTATTGTTAGAAGTGCTGCACTAAGGAGGAAAACATGTTCCTTGTTTTCCTCTCCCTATTTTATGCTCCTTGTTTTACTCCTAGAATAGAGCACCAAACTTGTATAAATTGTAAACTCTTGCAATATGAAATCATAACATTGTGTATAGATTTTCTACACATTCTACATGGTATCAGAGCTCTGATCCTTTATCAGGCGACTTTTTCCGACGACTTTTTCCGGCGACTTTTTCCGGCGACTTTTTCCGGCGACTTTTTCCGACAGTTTTCCCGGCGACTTTTTCCGCCAGTTTTTTGCCGGCGTGGTTCTGATCATTTATCAGTCGACTTTTTCCGGCGACTTTTCCGGCAACTTTTTCCAACGTGTTTTTCCCAGGGAATTCTGTCTCTAAGTGTAGTGCAATTATTTGATATCCTTTGGAAAGTTTATTCTCCTCGGATATATATTGTACTCATCTTTTACATGGCAGAACAAAGTGGTGCTAGCAGTAGGGTTCATAACAGTAGCATGGGACAACAAGGTTCCAAATCTATTTCTCATTATGCACAATCAGGTATACACTCTTGTGCTCTTAATGTCTCATCTACTGGTCCTAGTTGGATCATTGACACAGGTGCTTCCGAGCATATGACTGGGTCCTCCAATCTCTTTACCTCATACACGCCTTGTTCTGGCAAAGACAAGGTCCGAGTAGCTGATGGTTTTTCTTTCTCCTATCTCTGGGAGAGGTTCAGTAGTTTGTACTCCTTTATTAACATTATCATCCGTTCTTCATATTCCTTCGTTTACCGCAAACCTATTATCTATCCAACGTCTTACTGAATCCTTACATTGCTCAGTCATTTTTTTCCCAACTCATTGTATTTTTCAGGACTTGGTGACAGGGCAAAAGATTGGTAGTGGTAGTGCAGTTGGTGGTCTATATTATTTGGATGGTGTCACATCTAACATGCCTTTGATTACAGATGGAACTGCTACTCAGGCTCTTCAATCTACTTTTGAATCTAACCTGACTTCTCTTCATCAATGGCATCGACGTTTGGGACATCCTCCTTTATCAATACTAGGGTCTTTATTCCCTTCTTTAGTTAAGCAGTGTCACAAAACTCCGTTTTTATGTGAACCATGTGAATTAGGTAAACACAAACGTTCTACTTATTCTGCTATTAACAGTCGACATTCTGAACCTTTTGCTATTATACATACTGATGTGTGGGGACCCTCTCGGGTTGTCTCTCGTTCTGGTCATAGATGGTTTGTTAGTTTTATTGATTGCTATTCTCGTACAACTTGGATTTATCTTCTTCATTCCAAAAATGAGGTGTTTGACTGTTTTCAAAATTTTCATAAGATGATCCAAACCCAATTTGAAGCTAAAGTCAAGATTCTCCATAGCGATAATGGTCGAGAATATAGTAATAATAATACTTTTGCATCCTATCTCTCTCAGCATGGCATCATACTTCAAACCTCCTGTGTCACAACCCCAGAACAAAATGGGGTGGCAGAAAGGAAAAATCGACACTTACTAGAGGAAGCACGCACTCTTATGTTCACTATGAACACACCTAAATTTCTATGGGGAGATGCCGTTTTAACTGCTACATTTCTTATAAATCGGCTTCCTTCTAGAATTCTTGGGAATAGAAGTCCCATTTCTTTCCTCCAACACATGACAAGTCCTTCTCCTTCACCTCGAGTTTTTGGGTGTGTGTGTTATGTTCATGAAAAATCTCCCACTCGGGGTAAATTAGATCCCAAAGCTCTTCGGTGTGTTTTCATTGGTTATTCTCCAACCCAAAAAGGTTATAAATGTTATCACCCCCCTTCTCACAAAAGTGTTTGTCACTCGGGATGTAACTTTTTGGGAGTCTGAACCTTTTTATTCTTCTTCAACCGTCTCCTCAGGGGGAGGAACATGTTATTGATGAGGAGACGTCTTTTGAAACTAGTACAAGTACAGGTATTATTATACCATCTTCTTCTACTCCTGTTGTTGTTTCTGATAATACTACACAGGGGGAGTTCGAGCCATCTTCCTCTACTCCTGTTGTTGTTTCTGATAATGCTACACAGGGGGAGTTACAGTTACAGTCCGAGCCTGAGTTGAGGACCTATACTCGAAAAGGGAAGAATAAGGTCACCATTGCTGCACCACTACACCAACATTGCCCTGAACCGAGTCTTGGTAATACTAATGGTATGAATCCTGATCCTATTTGTTCTCCTGATGATACTGACATTCCTATTGCTCTTAGAAAAGGTGTCAGGTCTTGTACACAACATCCTATCTCGAACTTTGTTTCATATGATAAATTATCTGCATCCTACCATTCCTTTGTTTCTTCTCTGTCCTCTATATCTATTCCTCAGGGGTGGAAAGAAGCAATTAGCAACGAGAAATGGAAACATGCTATGATAGAAGAGATGAATGCCCTGAAAAAAAATAATACTTGGGAACTAGTTACTCTTCCTTATGGGAAAAGACCAGTTGGTTGCAAATGGGTATATACAGTGAAACAAAAGGCAGATGGGACAGTTGAAAGACTCAAAGCCAGGTTAGTTGCAAAAGGGTACACTCAGACTCACGGGATTGATTACCAGGAGACTTTTGCTCCCGTGGCAAAGATGAAATCTGTTCGTACCATAATCTCATGTGCAGCAAACTTTGGCTGGGATATTCAGCAATTGGATGTGAAAAATGCATTTCTTCATGGTGACCTAGAAGAAGAGGTATATATGGAAATACCCCCTGGTTTTGCTTCATCTGCAACTGAGGGTAAGGTCTGTAAGCTGCGAAAGGCTCTGTATGGTTTGAAGCAATCTCCTAGAGCCTGGTTTGGTAAATTCCACAAGGCAATGATAAGGTTTGGGTACAAGCAGAGTCGAGCAGATCATACTCTATTTGTCAAACAAATAAAGGGTAAGACTACCATTCTTATTGTTTATGTTGATGACATTGTGGTGACAGGGGATAATAGAGAATAAATAGTTAACCTCAAAGCAAGACTAGCCAAAGAGTTTGAGATCAAGGATCTTGGTCCTTTGAAATATTTCCTTGGTATTGAAGTTGCAAGATCTTCCAGTGGAATTTTTCTATCTCAAAGGAAGTATGTACTTGATCTTTTAACAGAAACTGGCATGTTGGGATGTAAGCCTGCTGATTCTCCTATTGAAGTTAATCATCATCTAGTAGGTGGCACAGGACCTACGGTTGATAGAGAAAGATATCAACGTTTGGTGGGACGATTGATATACCTTTCTCATACTAGACCTGATATATCTTATGCTGTTGGTATAGTCAGTCAATATATGCATGATCCTCGACAAAGTCATATGGAAACCGTGTACAGAATTTTGAGGTATCTCAAGTCTGCTCCTGGCAAAGGTTTATTGTTTGCACCAAATGGTCATATGAGAGTTGAAAGCTTTTTCCGACTCAGATTGGGCTGGCTCTATAGAGGATCGTCGATCTACTTCAGGTTACTGTTCATTTGTTGGAGGTAATCTTGTTACTTGGCGTAGTAAAAAACAGTCTGTGGTGGCAAGATCTAGTGCTGAGGCTGAATATCGAGCTATCGCCTTGGGTATATGTGAACTAATGTGGCTTCGAACCTTGCTAGAAGATTTGGGTGTTACAACTAAAGGGCCTATGCAGTTGTTTTGTGACAACAAGGCAGCCATTAGTATTGCAAATGATCCGGTACAACATGATAGAACGAAGCACATTGAGATTGACCGACACTTCATCAAAGAAAAATTAGTCAGTGGTCTTATTTGCTTATCTTTTGTAAAAACAGAACATCAGCTAGCTGATATTCTGACTAAGGGTCTTAGTGGTAAGATGTTTCATCCCTTGTGTTTCAAGTTGGGTATGCGAGATATCTATACACCAACTTGAGGGGGAGTGTTAGAAGTGTTGCACTAAGGAGGAAAACATGTTCCTTGTTTTCCTCTCCCTATTTTATGCTCCTTGTTTTACTCCTAGAATAGAGCACCAAACTTGTATAAATTGTAAACTCTTGCAATATGAAATCATAACATTGTGTATAGATTTTCTACACATTCTACAATTATGTATTCACATACCTCCACATTTGAGACTGGGTGTATATTTTACATCACACTCAGTCGACATGTTTGACTTTTAAAGAAACAAGGCTTCTAAAATGATACTGTCTTGATGTAGTATCAGATTATAAAGTTCCCAACTAGAGAGTAAAATGTCCAAGGAAACTAAAGATGGAATTGGCATACAATCAGATAAAAATAACTGTTCAAGAACTGCAGACCAAAACAATTGAAGTGTATCCAATACCTCTACATTTGAGACTGTGTGTCCTATTGATGGACTTGTCAACCCAGCCATTGATACTATATCGCCAGCACCAGCAGCATCTACCAAAACCATGCTCGTACCCTTCTTTTTCATTAGCTTCGTAACCTGTAGCAAGAAATGTTGGATGACCTATGAATTGAAGTGGTGAATACAAACTACATTGATTGAAAGTGGCAAGCATATAAATAGTTATCAATTTATCATTGTCTAGAGACTTCTGTAATTTGTATCAATTATCTCCCTAGTACATCAAATGAACTGTTTTATCTCTAAGAAGAAACTTTTTAAAAAAAAGTCAAGTGCTTTAAATGATCCCCATGTCCTGGCAAAAACTTCAAAGTTCTGTAAATATAAGGATTTCAAGAAAAATTCCAATTAAATACTTAGATTGGCATATAAAATAAATTAGGTTGACAGAAAAGGTCTTAAAGTAATGCCTCACTTTTTTTTTTCTTTTGTGTTTTTTGTTCTTTTTTTTTTTTGTAAATTTACAATCTAACATAACAAATTTTAGAATTGTATTAGTTGAGCTGAAAATGACGCAACTGAATATTTAAAGCTCAAAATATAACTGATAGTTTGGATCAAATTAGAATACACCCCCATGTTTTTCTCCATACTTGGGGCAAAAATTACCAATTGGAAAAATAAAACCCCAGTGTTCAATGGGTAAGGTCGGCATTCAAGTTTCTGGATTTGTTAATAAAAACTACCCCCAGAATATGTGCAAGCTCCAAAAATCAATCTACAGTACCAAACAAGGTACCAGTGCTTGGTACGAGGAATTACGCGCATTCCATCTTGGTTTTAAAATAGGGTTGCTTGACTTAAAACTGACTAGTAACAATTTTTTATTCATCAAATGAGCCAAAAATTTTAGAGTTTTTGGCACTTTTTAATGCAAATTCTGTGTGAAACTATGAAAGAAACTTCAAAGACAGACAGGCTGCTACTCCAACTTGAGTTTCCTGGTACTTGAGAAGCAAAGAAATCTAGGGTCTGGAATGTGGTGTCTTTATTCCAAGATAAATAAATAAGAACTATGATGTCAGAACTTCCTTGTTCTTTAAATTCACCAAAACCTCGATAAAGTTGTTAGGTTGGGGGTGTTAGAGTTTATGCCCTAGAGGCCAATTATTTGATGTAATTGCTTAACATTTCTTTTGATATTTGATTGAATAAATGAATTATTTTATTATGGTTTCATTTACTGTGTTATATAAATGTTAACATAATAAAAGTCCTTAGAATAATGATACAAATTATATAGCTTCAAGTATGTGACTTGAACATGAGATTATATAATTACAATTAGTATCATTACTCTTAAATGTCCCTAGTCGAGTATCATTGAGAATGGGACAACAATGATACATTGAGACTAGTATGTGGATTGACTGATGGCCAAATCTCATTGGTCATTAATATATGAGATATTAAGTCAATGCATAGGTACATGTTAGAGAACAATGTACTGGACAGACCCATCATGAGAATTCTACGTGGAGCATTATGCAAAGTGTCATAAGCAATTCTCATAGTGACAATGATGTAATGGTCCTCCGACCTGAAATCACTATATTACTATACGAGAATTTATGTACTTTGATATCATCAAAGGTCACCTTTAATAGGGTGGAGTGGTGGACAATAAAGGTGATTATTGGGTACATCATGAATCGTGTGAGGAATATGAGTGATCTAGATGGAATTTAACCCTCCTATATATATTAGGGGTGATATCCATAGGCCTCTTGATTGAGTAGGACTATGAAATGCATGGTCATGCTCAAATAGTGATTTGTTTCATATAGTCTACTCATTGATCAAGAAAACTCAGATTAAATTATGAAGAGTATGACACATTCCATGGCTTGAGTTTAATCTAGGATGTCAAGGTTAAAAGGATTAAATTACATTGAAACATTGGTCACGAAAAGGTTGCATCGAGTCACCGATCTTATTATTATTTGGGTAGCAGTGATGCATTACTAGATGCCACTCACTGTTTATAATTTTATAATATGATTTTAAAATTATTGCCAATATAATAATAACCTATAGAGTCACACACTTAGAACGTAATTAAAAGATAATTAATTTAAATTGTAAGGATTTAAATATATCAATATGATTGATAGTATTTAAATTACGAATTTAAATTAACAGGATAATTTGTATATATGTATATTAATTAAGTAAGACTTAATTAAAATATAATATATATAAATTCGGATTTTACTTTTCTAATAGGATTAGGGTTTTGTTTAATTACTTTTTGGACGCTATATATCTGATATATCAGCAGTCTAAGGTACGTGAGACCAAAAGAAAGAAAAACCCTAGTCGTTTTAGAAAAGAGAGTTGAGAAAAAAACTTCAGTAAAATCCAGATCTTGACGGCTAGTACCGAAGTTCTCTTTGCTTCAGATCATGTGATGATTTGTGGGACGTTCGTGTGGATACCGTAGAGACGCAGTTCCGTTGGATTGTGTTGGAGATTCGAAGCCGTTCAGAATTTCATCGTTCCATTCAAGCTCGGATAATCGATAAAACAAATCTAAACCTCTGAATTAATTTGTTTTTTTCGCATGGATCCTGTTTTAGGGTTTCGGAAAATCGTTTTAAAATTTTAAATTCCGCTGCGTTTATGTGTCTGAAACCCTACAGGGGGTGTCTTTGAGAACACATTATTTCTTAAAAGTTTTAGATTAACTGAGATAAGTGGCTGTGTGAATGGGATAGTATCATATTCTATATTCCCCAATTAAATTGAACAAAGATGCAGGCTGAATCAGGCGCTACAGTTTACATATAAGAAAAAAGCACACATAATCATATATACATAATAGAATACGAGTGCACAAAGAAGTTTATTCCTTCCACTGCTAATTCAATTTTTAGTTGTGAAAAACTCTTCTTTTCCAATTAAATAAGTTATTCTTGACAATGTTTTCCAGTTAAATATTATTATTTCTGAAATATAAAACCCCTACAAGCACTGATTAATAAAAACATGCATATTGGAATTAATAAAAAGGTGGCAGGCAGATACCAAATTGTGATCTAAGCAGACAACACATTATAGTTGAGAACACCTTGAACATAGTTCAAAAATTGCAATCTGAAGTGGCAAATGGTAATTTATCACTTTAAGTAGAAACAAGTAACTGACATCACACACCTTCCCTTCCTCGATTTTTGACACCCCAGCATCTGTTTTACAAAGCCCATGTACTCTGTCCCCAACATGGAGGACTCCTGAGTTTATACGCCCAGTTAATATTCGCCCAAGGTAAAAATCCCGTTCCATCATGGACACCTGATAGAAACGGTTAAGCATCTTTCTCAAGGTTCCAAATAGTAAATTTCATGAAAAAACAAGATAGTAATCAAAACATACAAAAAAATAATGTAAGGAAATAAAGTTAGGGGGTGCAACGGATCTTCCGTCAACCAAACACCCCCAACTTCCGAGGGTAACTACAGACCCGAAGTGTGATACAGAATAAGGAGAACATGCATTATTGTTGTCAACCCACCTAAGTAGAAAGTGTCATAGTCTTCGTCTACCCACAGAGATATCGTACTCAATGTAATATGCAGAATTCTTCAAACAAACTCTTTGTAAAATAAGAAAACAAATTTAGCTAACAATTAGTGCATGTACCTATGTTTGTTCAGATGCATGTGTGCAGGAGTCAAAGTTCAGTGTAGTGCATGCATGGAATTGCTCCACAAGACTTTTGTAAAGGATTACTTCCTCGAGTATAAAATGAAAATTTATATCAGATAATAGGGATTTCATCAAATAGTTAAAGAATTATACTTTTCCCCCTTGTAGAGTTCTTTTTTTTATATAGTTTATGTGCAAGTGGGTACCCCATTTTGTTGGTACTCTCTGTTCTTGTTTTTAGCAAATACTGACAAACTGATGTATAGTCCTTATTATTATGGAACAATAAACCACCCCCCACCCCCCAAAACAAAAAAAAAGGCCTTTTGAAAAGAAGAAGATTTTATTGGTGAATGGAGAAGAGATTACAAAGCATGTAAAGGACAAGAAATCATCCCAAAAGAAAACCAAAAAAATAAAAAACAAAGTATGAAGAAAATATATCGAGAGATTAATAAAGCATCGCCCACCAATCCCTGTGAAGCTATGACAAAGAAATACTTAGAGAAGCTCCTAATGCATAAGCCGCAAGAGAAGTAAAGGAAGGACACTATCCCAAAGCAAATCTATATTCATCACCGGACCACAAAATATCCTAGCATTTCTCTCAATCCAAACTCCCCACAAAATGGCAAAACAAGTACATCTCCGAAGAAACCTCTTGTCCTTTCCAAGTCCAGAACCCCTAATTCTACGAAGGAGAAGATTTTTTACTAAAGAGGACAAATTCAACATTCACCTAGAACACTATACAGAAAACAACACATCTGTCAAGCCATCAAAAAGTGAACAAATAGATGAGAATGAGACTCTCTATCCTGCAAACACAAAACACACATATAGGGATAAAGATTTGAAGGCCTAAGCCACTGACAGATTTTGTAGTGTTAAGCCAACAAAAACCATGCAAAAGCCTTAATTTTTTAGGGAACTTTGCTCTCCATATATAACAAGCTATAGTAAAATGGCGCATTGGATGATAATCCAGTAAGTAAAAGAAAAACGACAACAGAAGATTCCCGATGGTCAAAACTTATCAATATTGTATCACCAACCAGCATTTTGAAAGGTGCATCCAGGTTTGCTGTTGGAGGGGGAACATGTCTTATGATTGCATCAAGCAATTGTGACATATTCTTTGCATCATCAGGAGGATTCTTGGTGAAGGTGTCCGAAGCCCATCCTTCTTTGGCAGAAGCATAAAGAACAGCAAAATCTAGCTGCTCCTCTGGCAAATGTATCATCGATTATTTAGTTTACATAAATATTAAGCTTATAATAAAAGTAAGAAAATAAAAAATTGAATATATAGGTTCCCAATTTTTCTTGTACCTGTCGCACCAAGATTTGCAAAAAGGTCAAACACTAAGCTCTCAACTTCATCGCACCTCTCCTCACTGACTGCACCATACAATGAATAAGAATGCTTGGACTAATTAGGGATAAAGAATAATTAAAAACTAGAAAAATCACATTCTTGGAACTACCCAACCTATTCATTCGGGATAGTCTAGTCACGCTTTTCAATCAGAATTTATTGGTTATGCACAAGCAACTAGCAGTTGCAACACCCATTATATAATTTTTTTCGGAAATAGTATATGTATGTCTAATTTGGTGTAACGTTAAGGGGCCTGATTGTTATTGGCGAAGTTTGATCCAAACTTTTAATTCAGAAATGATTGTAAAACTATCTAAAAAGGTAACTGAGCTCATTCCTAGAGTGGAGGGTTGGTAGGTCTGGAGCGGATTCATCGTTCGATTGCTGCTATGAATAATTTAGCAAGAGTCCGGGGGCAACGCCCCCAGCCCAAAACTGGAGGGGTAGTTTTGTACGTGAATTAGGGTTACTTATATAGCATTATATAAAAAAGGGATCCTGCAATGTATTATGTACGAATTTTCTAAGAGACAATGAAACTATCAGCCACCGACCGTGGACTAACCCAAACGTTTTGGGTGAACCACGTAAATTTTGTGTCTTGTGTGATTAATTTTCTTTTGTTTTTTTTTGCTATTGTTTTCGCTATGTTGTTATTCTCTAACAATGATGTCTAAGAGGAATAAAACTCCTCATATCTTATCAGTCCTTCCACCCTATTCCCTTCTAGGTGTAACAATCAATCATTGCCTGGGACTAATTAGAAAAGTTATAAAGGTAGTTTCCCTACGCACAAAGTGCCTTTTCGTGGTGCATAAATGCCTTTCTTCCCACCAACTGGTTACTCAAGCTATATCTTAGTAGGTTTTACATTGTTACAAGTTTATACAAGGATCAAAACAATCATTTTATTTATCTTTTGGTCACATTAGAAACATCATTAGATATTTTTTCTAAAAACGTAAACCTTAACCACTTAAACTGAACCAAAAGAAAATAATAATGTTTTTAAGTATTACTTATTGCCTTCTTGGTGTTGATTTATTCACTTCAGCACTATTTCTTTGACACTTAGGAATATCAAGCAATAGACGGCATCAAATGTGAGTCCAATTCATAGGTACTATTCCAGACAAATATGACCCAACTAAAAATATTCAAGAATTCCAATGAATACAAAATAGTATTAAGAATATATTTCCCTTTGTAATAACACAAAAAATTTGAAGGTTGCAGTAAAAAAGTTGCCTTCAAAGTGAGTTACCATGTGGTCTGTTAACCATCTAATACAAATTTTGTTAACCATCTCATACAAATTTTGATTACTAAAATAGCACTGACAAAGAAATGAAAATTGAAGACAAAAAGATGAGAAAATGAAAAGCATCAGAATATTAGTGGTCAAAATATTTACAAGAGTGAGAGCCAGGAAATATCAGATACCAAAGAATAGACAATAGTGATGCATAAAGAAGGCGTACCTGAAGGTCTGTCTACTTTGTTTAGCAGAAGAATAGGGCGTATTTTATATTTTAGAGCTTTAGCAAGAACAAATTTTGTCTGTGCAAGTGGACCTTCGCCAGCATCAACGACTAAAATTGCTCCCTCAACCATGCCAACAACCCGCTCAACCTATGAACCCACAAGAAAAGGAGGGGCAACAGACAATTTATGATGGTCTGTCAGATGGTTTAAACAATAGAAAATTATATATGATTGCAAAATATCTATGTCTGTAAGGAGTCATCTCTGCGCACGTTCTAAAATGGGTAAACTGAAATTTTTGTAAAGTTAGCAGATACTCTATGGTAAAAAAAATCATGAGAAAGATATACCTCGCCACCAAAATCTGCATGCCCAGGAGTATCAACCATGTTTAGTTCATTTTCCTTCCACGAGATGGATGTAACCTGCTCAACATCCATGATAACAATTTTATTTTATAAATGATAGTACATAAAATGCATTATATTTTGAAGGAAAAGAATATAACATGATAATGATTTTATTTTACAAGAGATTGAGACACACTTAAACATGCAACAAATCATAAAAGCCACACGGAAAAAGCACATCAAGGCTATCCACGTTGGACTCTCTATTTCTCTTTTTGCACATAATCCAAGAGCATTTGGGCATAAAAACGGTAGAACTATCAAGATTTTAATGAGAAGAAAGTTAGAGAAAGTGGGATAGTTTTATTTTACTTTTTTCCAAACTGAACGTTCAGAATTACATCTAAAAGCAATACATAAATAATTGAATCAAAGATAGTAAGATATATTTTCTCAAATAATACTAAACAGAGAATGTTTTAGGCATATGTTTGAAATAGAGAAAGTTCAGACCTTGGAGGCAATAGTAATGCCACGCTCCCGCTCGAGACTAATGGAGTCGAGGGCTCGTTCGTGAGGAATGTTGGCTCCACACTGCCGGAGTAGCCGATCCATTAATGTGGTTTTACCATGATCGACATGAGCTATCACCGCCACGTTCCGGAGCAGGCTCGGGTCCAGAGCGCCTCCTGGTGAGGATGCAGCGGCGGCGGCCGGTGCTGCCGAGAAGGCGCGGCGGATGCCGGTGGCGCGTGCATATAGATAGGGTTTGAGAGGAGTAACTGCTGGCTTGGAGTTGTTGGAAGAGGATAGAGAGTTTCTTGTTGAGGACCAGAGCGAACGAATTAGTGGACCAGCCATTGTCTTGGGCTTGTTTTTGCTCTCAGTTGGACATTATTGGAACTGGGATTTTACACTACACTAGGATTCTTCGTAGGGTTTTGGCGGCTGCTTGCTAAGACGAGTCGGGCTTTTCTTTATTTATTACTCCACTTTCTGAGAAGTAGGCGTACAGTCAGTAACAGAAGCTTTAGCTTTCGATAGCAGGGCGTTCCAAGTGAAGTCGGCTGTTCTAACTCAAATATTGGTACGAGCTTAGGAATTACAACTATGGATAGCGTAGATGGCGAATCTAACGCGGTTAGGAATTAATAGTACGGATGGGATGTGAAGAGGGCGAATATCACGCGGAGAGCCTTCTTTAAATTCGTTTTTGTATTTTAAATTTGTTACGTTTTCACATCCACCCTCAAATACTACAAAGTAAAAAATTATTTAGGCTTAATATTTGTAATTGTACACACTCATGTAATTAAATATTAAAATACATACATAATATGTAAACATTTTTAGGTATTGGAGTGATATATATATATATAACTCTTTTTATTTGTTCACTCTTTCCAAACCCTAACCCCTAATTCTCTTGAACCTTAACTCTCTCACTCTCATTATATTATTCTCCTCCTTCACCTTTAACAGCCTAGCACCACAATTTCACCATTAACCACCTTAACACCACCGCTTATCACTATAGTTTGAAAAATCACGAACCCTAACATCTTCTATTTATATTAAAATTCCATATCAACCTAATGAAAAAATTTATTTGAGTGAATCTATTGCATTCCTTTTTCTTTCTTTTTTTATTTATCAAAATTCAATGTTTTGGAATTAGATCTACAAATTGATGATCAAAATTGTAATAGTGAACTAAAACGAAGCTAGTATGATAGATTAATGCATCAAATTACAGTTGAAATCTTGCAAAAAAGCATAGCTCGCGAACTAGGGTTTTCTAGCCACAATTTGATCCTTTTTTGTTATTATATAAGGCCGAATTATAGCTTATACTGCTCAAAATTTGCTAACGAACAAAGCTCAGCAATTTTCGAGCTCCAATTGATGAATTCCAATGGATTTGTAGTTTGATTTTTCTTATTAACTCGTTGTCGCGGACAGAGCATGTGAATATATGTTTTTAGTGAGATTTGGGTTTGTTTTTGGTTTGCTTATGGCTAATTATGCTTGGATTTGGTTGAGGGATAAAGCCCATATGATTTTATGCCCTAATTAAGGGACTATACAAGGTCTTGAATGGATTTTTGTTGGAAATATCCTATTCTGCAAACTAAGGAATGAACCATGGATTCTCTAAGTTGGTGAAAGTATTATGTTCTAATGGAGTGATGAAGGTTGAAGAAAGAGAAAATAGAAAAAGAGAACAAAAAGGGTATAATTGTCTTTAGCCAGTACTTTTCACTTCACCTCACAACTACATGTGTTTGTATTTTATGTGTCGATTTTTGAAATTCATGTGGTGATGTGAGAAAAATGTATAAACCTCGAGTAATTGGGTGAAATTTATCCTCTGTTTTTTTTCGTCAAACCAAAGATTAGGCAAATAGAACTATTCTTACAAAATTGATAGAGTGTATTTTTAGCATTTTAGTTTAATTTGATTGTGTTAATAATTTTCTTTAAAAATTGTTAAATGTATGTCAAATTTAGAGCCTGAATATATATATTAAGGACACAAGCATTAAAGAATAATTTTAATTTTTCAAATTTGGGTTGAATAGTTTTGCTTTCTTTAATAATTTCTTGCAAAGAGAAGATAGTTTTTTTTTTTGCTTTATGAAAATGGATTTAACTAAAAAGATATAATGTTATTTCTTTCTTAATTTTCTCATACGTATTTAGGTTAAATACACCGTTATACCCTGCGGTAGAGGCCAAAAAACACTATTACCCGTGTTAAAAAGTCGGTTACTAATACCTTATGTGGTTGGGTTCTTCAAAATGTACGAGGTTCTTAATGATACCCAAAAAAAAGTTATTCCCTCCGTCTCAAATTAATTGCATTTCTAGGACTTTTTAAAGTCAAATCGACTATTTTTAAAACTAATCTTTTTACTATTTTTGCTAACATATAGGTGAAGATATTATAACCAAAAGAAAGTATATACAATTTATTACTAATTTCAATTTTTATAATTTTAGAAATATATTTATATATGCTTAATTATTAATTTTAAAAATAGTCAATTTGACTTAAAAAAGTCCTAGAAAAGCAATTAATTTGGGACGGAGGGAGTACTACTTATTGACATGATATTTAACAACCATGAATGAGTTTGCACTAATGTAACATTTGATTGTTCATAGTTGTGATCAGTTGCATCATTTTTACCTTCATGAGCCCCATTTATATTAATAGATTTTACACAATTTGTTGCTTAGTTATATTTTTAGTCGAGCAAATCATTCTTCTCACTCTGAAGTAATTAAAGAAGAACACAGAGAAAGTATGGCAATGTCAAATCACTGTGACCCTAGCTTATGAAAAAATTAGAAGGCTCTGCAATTCTATGGAACATATGACACTAGTGTAAATGAAGATTATATTTGCTATAAAACCATAAAATGGTGAACACTTTTCTTTTCTTTTTTCTTTTTGAAAAATAAAATAAAATAAAATTAGGGGCAAAGGGAGTACAAATTAAACTTCCAACATACAATTTAAGATGAAATATGTAGATGGAAGATTGATTAGATTACACCATTTATGAGGTATAAATCTGATTTAAAGATATATACATGGCCTTGGTTTCCTTCTTCTTTTCTTCAATTTAAGAGGCTGCAGAACAACCTTAATTGCAGCATCAAACACAGCCTTCACATTCTGGTAAAAAAGAAATAAGAAAAAAAAAAGAGCTGCTCAGAGAAAACCTTAAGCTGAACATAACTAATTTTGGCAAAGTATCAGACAGTCAAACAATTTGGTTGAGGATTCCAGTAAATAACTACAAGTTCCATAGCAAATTAAGTGTGAATTGAACCTGCTGAGTTTTTGAACTGCACTCTATGTAAACAGCTGCACCAATCATCTTCTTGAGTTCCTCCCCCTGCCCAATTTTCTCTTTGTTAACATATGCATGTCGATATCGATGATTGAATACCATATATAAACTGTGCACATTAATTTATAAATAAATATATATGCACATTTGAGATTATGGCATGCATAGAAACATTAGTATCTATCATGAGCCACTTGCCTGAGCAGTTGTGATTGGAGTTGCACCAGGTTGATCACTAAGAAACTGTTTGTTGTCTCCCCGTAAATCTGCAATAAACACAACAAAACGTTCGAATTAACATAAACTAGTTGTTTCATAGCTAAAAAACATGTTCAGCTGATTCATCATGATTTATGATTAGATTGTTCATAACTGTGATTATAAGTTTACTTACCTAATTTGGTTCCCACTAAGATAATTGGCACGGTTGGAGCATAATGCCTCAGCTCAGAAATCCACTGCGGCCAATAACAGTTTTTATCAAGCCCACACATTTTTAAATAAGAATCCGATATCAAAAAAATTGAGGAAATAAACAAAGGAATTCAGGCACGTACATATATAGCATGCTATTCAATTACTAACCTTCTTTGAGATATTCTCGTAGCTGGCTCTGCTAATTAGAGAGAAAGCTAATAAAAACACATCAGCACCTCTATAACTTAGTGGCCTCAGCCTGTTATAATCCTCCTGCCCTAAATTGTGAACACCAAATCAAAACTCACTTGGTAATATATACAGATGAGAAGAAAAAGGGTTAAAGAATTATATATGGTCGCGATTACGATCCCATTTTGAGACTGTAAAATTAATTCTATGCTCGAGTTTATTAAACAGTACTCGAGACATCAAACAATTTTTTTTTTAGCCATCATCTTTTAAGGCCTCTGCATAATAAACAGTAGTTACCTGCAGTATCCCATAGTCCAAGATTAACTGTACTCCCATTCACCACCACATTAGCACTGAAGTTGTCGAAAACCGTGGGCACGTAATCCTATGAAGATCATAGTATATAACAATAATCTGATTAGAAAATTAATAATGGCATACATACATAAGTATAAAGTAGAATAAGATGATCAAAATTATACTCCATACAGTTGGGAAGGTGTTGCTAGTGTAAGAGATTAGCATGCAGGTCTTTCCAACTGCTCCATCGCCTACAGTGACACACTTGATGAATCTTGCGGTGTTCATCATTTCAGAGCTAGATTCCTTTTATCCCAACATATAATTCTTCGAGTTTATTAATATTCCTCGATGAAGAGTTTTCTCTGTTTGATCTGATGAAATGGAAGTGGAGATATTATTTGGAGTGGGGAATGGGTTTGAAATTTGAATAGATATGGAGGGTGGGAGGGAGGCATATTTAATACCTGGCCTGCGCACCCAATACCCACTTTAATTGGCAGGGGACCTAACTACTTCTTTTGATCCCTTTTGTTTTTATATTTTAATAAAAAAAAACAATTTCTTTTGCTTAATTTACAGTAAGTGCCAATTGGTTTCTGTTTCTTAAAGTGGAAGGACAAACTACAGATAGAGGCGCCCAGAATCTAGCAAAGGTTTGGGGGTGGAATTTGGTGGTGGTGGTGGTGGTGGTGGTGTTAGTTGGTTAAGTGTTGAACAAGGGAGAGTTTGAATGATGCAGATCAAGAAAACATAAGTACATTGCTTAATTGGGTAAATAATGATAATGCCTTTAACAAAATTAACTTGAAAGGATGAACAAAAACAAAAGTTAACGAGATTTAGTCGGTCGGTGGGTGATTTACGCCCAACTAACAATTTTATGACGCCCTACTAACAATTTTATGTAGTAAACCGATTGGTCAACCTATTTGAGAAAGAAATAGGAACAATGATGGCAGTCATATTTTTTTTGGTCTCATTACGGTAAACAGTTTTAGTTGTGTTGCACACTACACGCTTGACAATATTACTACGTGAAATCTGCTTAATTTATGTTTGTTGCTCTGAACGTATTGTGATAAAGCATTTATCAGCAACCATGATATATAGGCTCTGTTCATAGTGAAAACTGGTTATGAATGTTGAATACTTGAATTATAATATTTGATTAGTGAATGAATGGAACATGTATAGAATTTCATATAAATATTGGTTTTTTGATGAATGATGTCATCTCTGTACTTCCATTCCTCCCTCTGTTTTAAAATATAAGTTTGTTTTTTTGATTATTTAAAATTAGCATAAATTCCTTTGGGCCGTGGTTGTGTCAAAACAGTAATCTCCATGATATGGTTTGTTTACGTAGTTTGGTTGGGGTAATTGTTGCATGTTATAAGATCGAAATCATTTCTCTCTTTAATGATATGGAGATATATTTGCATTTTTGTTTGTTCCGTAGTTTGCTTGGGGTAATTCTTACATGCTATTAGATTGAAAATCATTTATCTCTTTAATGACATGGAGATAATGTCTACATTATTGTTTACGTACGTAGTTTGCTTGGGGTAATTCTTACATGCTATAAAATCGAAATCATTTATCTTTTTAATGATATGGAGATAATATCGTTACACTTAGACTTATATCCATCATTCAAATGCAGAAGCAAAGTTGAACAACAAGATTCTTCAATCCTTAATAGGGTAGCTAGGCTCCAAGGCGATGCCACAAGTACCACTTGTATCAGTGGAGCCACGTTTAATCCTAATATAGCCAGCTTCTCCCCATTGGGTGCCCCATGAATTTTTCACAAGCCAGTACTTCTCGCCATTTTGTGCTCCATAGCCAATGATTGTTACCCCGTGATTGAGATTTTTCCCACAATAGCCTGAGAAGACTCCTTCAGAATAAAGCTGAAAATTATAGCCAGCAGCATCAACCGCCACTGATACTGGTTGGTTTGCAACTGCAACTTTTAGGCTCCTCTCGTCCCCAGCAGGTACGTTTTTGTAGCCGCTTATTGTTGCTGCATGGTTTTTAGTTTTGCCTACCTTACATCTATCATTTCTTCCCGTATAAGGATAATCTCTTTCCGTGGTGAGACCACCAATCCCTTTTATATACTCAAATGCTTTATCCATGAATCCACCATTGCAGCCTTCGTTACCTCGGTTAACATCGCAGTCCACAAGCTCTTGTTCTGACAGAGACACCAGTTTGCCAGTTTTGATGTGGTTGATACCTTCCACGGCTGCTACTGCAGAGAATGCCCAACAACTTCCTGCAGTGAAAGGCATGTAGCATTCAATATTAGTAAGCGCAAAGGTTCTAACTGGGGAACATATATAATAGCAAAAGCAATTTTCATAGAATGCTTATTCTATGCAGATTGCTCAGTAAGTTAATGGGCAATTGACCCTGATCTTTTGACTCCCAAAAAATAATGAAAATACTAATAATAAGAATCTACTACGGTGCAACCTGGTGTATCTAAAGCGTGAATATTAGTTTGTCGATCGGATAATGTTTTTTTTAGACAACATGAAATTTCGCTATTAGTCTCGTTTGGATTACTTTTGGTAAAATAGTTTGGTCCTTTCGCTACAAACTAACTACTGTGCATGCTGAGTTGTGGTTACGAGTGAAATCTCTTAAAATATATATTCAAATATCTATCTGAAGGACAAGATAAGAAGGTGGTAGGTACTAGCTAGTTATCCTTCCTTATAAGGAGGAAACAAAGAGAATGAGATTTCAGTACCACATTTGCCTTGATCTTTGATTGGAGTCACAGCTCCTTCCATTCTCCAATCCACGCGGGTTGGCAAAGCCTTCTGAGTTTTCTCAGTTGTGAAGTTCTGCCCCTTAGTTGATCTCCCAACACTCTTATAACCCAAGTAGATAGAATTGAACTCCTCGTTTGTCATGTCTGCAAATTTGTTGTCAACAAGTTTGTATGAAAGCTGCTGAGAATTGATGTAGTCAATAAACTGAACATTGGATTGATAAATCCCAAAGCGTAATTCCCATTCATCTCTACTTGAATATTTTCGATTATGTTTTGCCAGCCAATTTTCATATCTCTTCAACATTGATTCTGAGTTATACTTTGCAGGCATGTGCTCCTCGGAACTTGCTCTTGAAAGCATGCACAAAAACCAGAGATTGAACAGAGTAAAGCAAGCACTTTTCAAGAGAGTGGTTGTCTCCATTCCTCAGTTTGTTCTGCACAGAAACTGAAAAGTTATGCTAGCTACAAGATGCTTATTGATGAAAATTTGTGTTTCCTTACACTAAATCAGGTATGTTAGCTACGTATTGTAGTGCCACACTTATGCATGTTAAATACTACAATTATTCAGGCATCCCAGTTGAGTCCGTGTCTTGTTTTTGTTCATGCCTTTTATGCTCGTGAATTCTGGTAGATTTGTTATGTTTACGTGTCATGTTTTGTTTACTGTGTTTTTGATCTGGATCATCATCACCAGGGGTGGTAAGTCGTGTAAACTTATTTGATTGTTTGTTCAGTTTTCAAAAATCCTTGACCCGAAATCACGGACTCGATATTATATCGTGTGAATCAAGGAAGTAAAGCCTGTTAAAACCATGCTTTCCAGTTGGTTTAACAAGAAGAATTAATGTAAACTGTTAATCCTTAGATCTCAATTAGGCAGCAATAGTCCCTTCGTTGTGCTCTAGTGTGTATATTAGGTCTGTTGTAGTATGATTTAGGTTGAACTCTGGTTATATTAATTTGGGTCCTCTTAACATGTGCCTTAAAGGCACATGCTAAGCACACAGTTCAAGAGTATATTTCTTTGAACTGTGTGCATATTTATTTGATTTCTGCATTTGCACCAAGTTTAAGGGAATATGCACACAGTTCAACGAAATATACCCTTGAATTGTGTGCTTAGCATGTACCCTAAGAGCACATGTTAAGAAATTCCTATTAATTTTGTGTCAAACTATGCTGTTATGTATTTCTGTAACCGTCTCAACATAAAAGAAAGTTACTGGTACTTCTTTAGAACACGTAAATTTGAGACCATTTGGAATTTTAGACCTCAGAAAGTGTAGCAACAACAATAGCATGGTCCATTTGCTTTCACATAATAAATTGAAATAAATAGCCACCATATATATCGCATTTGCAACCAACTAGAAAACATCCCAGCAGATACGCAATGGACTTTTATAGCTAACCCTCTTAGTTACGGAAGAATATTAGATTCGATTAATAAACGTTTTTGGTGTTAACAGATATTACAATGACATAACTTGTAAACAAATACAACCATCAAATTTTAACATTTTTTAGGTTTAAATTTTTAATGAAATTTCAAGAAACCGTAACACTCAAATGGATTCATAACTTTTATGTCTTTGCTTGAACAGTAATCATTATAAAACAACGGATACTGAAAGAAAATAAAATAAAATGAAGAATATTTCCATTGCCTAATTGTCTCAATAATTCCCATCTCATACACATTGGAGTATTTACAGCTCCTGAAAGCTGCCTACATAACAAACTATTGGCAAAAAACTATCTGAAATCTCTTGTTAAAGATTTGGAGAGGGTCTTCTTCTGCATCATATCTTTCTTTATCTTCAATTGCAACTGCCTTTTTCTTTTGCTGGATTTCATTCGATGGGATTTGATGGTTGAAGAGGTGGGTGATGTCTGTTAGAGGCTTCCTCAAATTTCTCTTGATTATTACTCCTGCATTATTATTCCTGGTGGAGGCGGATGATTGGAGAGTAGTTGAAGAAACTGGGTTGTTTTGATTATAATTAAGCAGAGAAAATTGGAGGGATGTTTTCTTTGTTATTATCATCATCATCATCTTTACAAACAGAAACACCCTCCATCCCTTCTGTAAATAGGGAAAGAGAAATTGAAATGAGCTGTTCGAGTGTTTCAATGAGTTATTTGTAGAGATATATAGGTAGAAATTAAGTTTTCTGGTTTATTTATTGGAGGGATGAAGTTGAAGTTCATTTAAATTTCTTTGTTTTTTGAGTTTGAATTTGAAGTTTTTAACTCAAAAAGGCCAACAAGGAGGTCTTCAATTTTCTGAAAATTTGAAGTCAGGATATTTTTCCTAAACAATCCAATGATTTCTTGGGGGAGATTCAAAATTTGGAGGGGATTAAAGTTTAACTTCAAAAATGGAAGGTTTGCTTCGCGGGTTTCTTATTTTAACAAGTACGTAGGAAATTTTAATATTTAAGACAATAATTGTTGTTAGACCTAAAATTCTTCTAAATTAAAATTTACTATTATAATTTGTTTTGTCAATGAGATACCCTTTATGTGGAATGTAGGGAGTATTTTTTTTAAGAAAATAATATTCCTTTTTAGGATAGTTAATTTTGATTGTATCCAAAGTATTAATGAGTTCGGATCATTTGTCTCAAATTATGTTTCATCTACTGTCTCGATAAGGAGATTGTGTCATATAACAATTTTTGTAAATAATTTTCACACTAAATAATAAAAACTCAATTAAAAAAAAAGAAATTACTATTTTTTAAGGCCGCAAGAGTAATTATTATGCTGTCAGAATAATTATGTATTTAACGATATTTTTACGTCTATTTTAACAACACTTTGAACTTTCAACGATATTTATTATTCTGACAACATAATTATTATTTGTCTTTTTTAATCCTAATTACTCTTTCCATATCTAGTCTTTCTTCCTCCCCACGCACCACGTAAAACTCCATCTTGTCGGAATACGGCAAAAGGGAAGGAAATATTTTTTCCCCTCCTATCCTCTATCCCTTGGAAGAGCAGCAGAGGATTAATTAATTATCACTCCGTCCCAAATTAATTGCACAATTTTGACCATTTTAAGTTAAATTAACTCTTGTTAGAATTAATAATTAAGCATATATAAATATATTTCTAAAATTATAAAAATTAGAATTAGTAATAAATTGTATATACTTTCTTTTGGTTATAATCTTTTCATCTATATTTTTGCAAAAATAGTAAAAAAATTAGTTTTAAAAATAGTCAATTTGACTTAAAATGGTCAAAATTGTGCAATTAATTTGGGACGGAGGGAGTATTTTTTTTATCTCATCTTCGGTCTTCCCCTCCTCTCGGTTGGAACAGTAGAGGATATATTACACCCAGAAAACTACCTTTGAGGAACTTTTTTTTTTTTTGAAATCTTAGGCTGTTCTTCAAACAGAGAAGGTAAAACCTCTTCCTACCTAACATAATTTTGCTGTTACATATTAAGGAGGGTATTAAACATTTTTATTCAATTCTTTGAGCGTTCCAACCAAGTGAGAGGAGATAATTACTATTATGAATTTTTTTTAATCCTCTGCTGATCTTCCAAGGGACAAAAAATAGGAGCAATTTTTCCCCCTTCCTTGGCTGTATTCCGACTGAAAAGAGTTTTAATTTAATTTGGGAGGAAGAGATACTCTTGATATAGAAAAAATAATTGAGGTAAAAAAAATAGTAGTTTCTTTTTTGTCTCTTTTTATAATTGAGTTTTTTTATTTATTATGTAAGGATTACCTTTAAAATTTGTCACATGACACGATCTCTTAATTGAGACGACAAATGAGACATAGATTGGGACATGTGATCCGGACACGGTATTAATGTCTAAAAAAGTTGCAAAAATAAAATGAGCATCTAATTTAAGAATACCAATGGAATGTTTTATTAGTTGAGCGTAAATGTAATTGGAAAGAAATCAACACACACACACACACACATATATAATGTTACTACTATTTTTTTTTTTTTATTTTGCTAATAAATTAACCTACAAGAGAATAATTGCGAAATCTTAGGGTTATTAACAAAAACTAAATAGGGAAATGTTGAGCATTTTAATTTTTTCTAACTTCTTTGAAATACAAACACAGAAATATATTTATATAGACATATATAATAATAATAATAATAATAATAATAATAATAATTTAAGTCATAATCATATATAACGTATCAGTAATAATGTATATATTATCTACAAATTATAAAGCACAGCAAGAATGTGAGTATGTATATGATTATTCTCATAACATATATATATATATATATATATATATATATATTTGACTTAAAATTATTCATTTCCTTGATAGATTAATAAGAAAGATTAAGTGAATTGTTTATACATTATTGTCGAATGAAGTTTCTAGAAAAAAAAGTTTTTAAGCATGTACCGCTTTCAAATCTCAAGTATACAAGTATTTTCACTAAGTTCTTTTTCTATTTTTGGCAAACGAGCGAGATTTTCTTTTTCCATTTATACACATGAATACGTGTACTATATTAAAAGAAGTTCACGGATTAGCTAGTAGCTAGGGCTACAACTTACATGCAAGTTCAATCCAATTTTCTTTCTTATATATAATTGCAAGAAATAATCATATTGGAAGATTTGTAAATTTATAAAAAAAAATAATTCACATCTTTCATTTAGTTCACCCTTACAGAATAAAGTGAAAAATAATACGGAGAATTGACACTAGATATAATTATATTAGACGAAAGTTTAAAACATGTATATATGGTGAGAAATGAATTGATCGACAGTAGATCTGAAGAAAGGTACGTACCCACTACATGTTGTTTTGAGCATTTGGTAGAAATTAATGGAAAAGACAGAGAGAGGCCATGGAATTAGTGAATGGAATGTTTTATGAAAAGCTACGAATAATGCAACACTTAATCCTTCAAGCAAATTGAATGTGAATCCCATTATGGAAACCCGTTAAAAACACGTGCTAAAGGACTTATAAGGACGAACTCCGATTTAGAAAATAAGGGAATAATAATTGTAAGCTAAAACTATTATTAATTAAGCCAGTTCATCACCACATAGCGGCCCTTCACTAACACTCATTTAATTTTTACCACATACAAATGCATGAAATATTCTGCCAAAAAAAGAAAAGAAAAAGAAAGTACAATACAAAAATATATGAATAAGTTGATGGAAATGGTCGATTAAACGCTACCTATTTTTATAAATCTCACGGTACAATAAATTTCTCAATAATCAATATGAACAACAAAATAAAAAATAAATCTCATATTAATTCAATGCGTGAAATAAAGTACAAGTTTCACAATAAAGAAGAAGAAACAAAAAAACTCTTAAAATAAATGTCAAATCGGTGAAAATTGAATCTAGGACCTAGCAGTCTATCTTAAGGGCTCAACTTGGATCAACCAAAAAACTAGCTAAGACTAACTGACCTTAATTAAGCACTACCTTAATAAGCAAGTACGCTGACGGCAAATTATATAATCTTGATCATGACTAGTGCCATCCAGCACGTTGATTAATAATTAATAAATGAAATGAGAGATGGGTTCGGCTCTAAAACGAACCTTAAAAAGCGAACCAAAAACGAACCGTCGTCTTTGGTATTTATGACGACGGTTCGACCCGTCGCCATAGCCATGCAGTATTTGGCGACGGGTCGAACCGTGGCCATAGACACCAAAGACGACGGTTCATCTTTGGTTCGCTCTTTAAGATTCGCTTTAGAGCCTTTCCGTATATATATATATATATATATATATATGGAAGTACTGGAAGATACCAAGAAACATGAAATATATGTATATATGCCCTACATGTGGGCATGGTTTGGAGACAAAGTAAAAGGAAGCTTAAGTTAGAGATCGAGCGTGCTAAATAATTCACATGGCATGCCATGTTCCTCTTCTATCTGTTAGCCAGTAGCCACCCTCCTCTCCTCACACAGCTCATCATCCCTCCCTCTAATTTCACTCACTAGTATACATATACTCCAATAATTATTCTCTCTATCTTCCTTCATACATTTCAGACACATCCTCGTGTGTGTCTATATATAAAATGAAAATGATATGTATTCAGTACGTGTCTCCAATAATTTGTTCCCGAATATTATCAAATTTTAGACGTAAGCTAGCCTTAGGAATGAGTTTGCGTATTTAATTAGTTAATTTGTTGAGATGCATACAATTAATAGAAGGAAAGCAATAGAGAAACACCATATATATATATATACACACACATAAACAATGAAGAACATGCATGTTGTTGATATATGACATTTTTGAGTAGGCAATAAGTTAAGAACAATCTTGTGATTAGTTGGTATATATATTTGATCCAACGGTGTCAAATGGAACCTTGATCGATGGGGCCGGGGGAATATTATTTCCTAAATTAAACTTTCCATGTATATTGACCATCATGACCCTTTTCAGACCGTTATTTGCGGGAGTCTTAATTATGAGCACCGTAATGTTAGAGAGACTTTTTCTATGCATTAGGAAGTGATGATCCTATATATTAGAATTAAGTACTGGAAGGGAAGGGTGACTACTGACTAGCTAGCTAGCTAGCTATCTAGAGAGAGAGCACGTGGTGTCTGATTCCTCATAGTTATTTAATTAATTAACTGGTATATATATATATATATATATATGTGTGTGTGTGTGTGTGTGCTACTTTCCAGTAATACAGTTGAGACTCAACCCTTCCTACCAGCTGTGGATAGCTGTCCCCATGTGACCCCACTATCCATATTATACTCTACATCACAAAAATTATATATCACAAAGAAAGAAAGATGATGTTGATGATGATGATGATGTTCTTGTGGCTAGCTATCATGTGTTATTAATTATTATTTCCAATCCCACATTTCTTTCTTTCTTTTCTATTCACTGTATAGCTGCTGTATATAAACACCCTTTATCGTATTGGTTGTAGTTGGTTTGCAATTCTTTTCAATATTTCACTGGCTACGTACCGGCCGCTTATTATTAATTCTCTGGCTCTTCCTTACTTAGCTTAGCTATATACATCGAGCGGAAAGGAAATAATATATTGCAATGGCACAATTGCCTCCAAAAGTGCCAAACATGACACAAAGCTCATGGCCTGATAATATTTCTCAACACCACCAAAGGATGCCTTCCATGGATAGCTTGGCCACCTCCCAACAAAGCCCAGCTTCATGGGTTGACGAATTCCTCGACTTCTCGTCGTCCAAGCGTGGGTCCCACCGGAGGTCGGTCAGCGACTCCATTGCCTTTCTTGATCAGATCCCAATGGCAATGGTGCAGGTGGAACACGAAGATCAATGCAGGAGATCTTCTGCACCGGGGTCCAGGACTAGTGCCGGGAGCGCAACCGAGTTCGACCGGTTTGATGAGGAGCAGTTCATGGCCATGTTTACGGATGATATCTCTGTGGGCCCCACGGTATCTTGCTCCAACCCCTCGTCACCGTCCGATCATAACAGCATGGATGATCATGATCATAAACGCACTGCAGTGCTCCCATGTGATCAGCAGCAGCAGCAGCAGCAGCAGCTACGAATCGAATCTGAGGAGGCGGAAAGCGCATCGGAATGTCAGGAACCTACTGGGCTTGCATCTGCAGACAATTACAACGATAAAATATTCGATCCCAAAAGGATTAAGAGGTAGGTGTGTGTGTATATATTTAATTAATCATGCAGTTGCGTTGGGGCCCTTAGAAGGTGATTTTCACATGATGCAATATTAATTAATGCATGGAACAAAAACACATGCAAGTACATGCATTTAATTAATTAATTAATCAAGTCATATATATACAGAGAGATATATACAGTAAGTTCTTAACCATAATTATGAAAAGTGTTCAAAACCCCACAATCCTTTTTACTGTAGATCTCTCTTCTTTTAGTGCTCTAGCTAGTTATACTTTTTGGTTAAATTAACAGAACTCCAATGATATATAAATAGCAAATTAATTATATAGTGGTCCACAATAATAATATAGCAAGAGAGGAACTAACGTGCATTGTGCTTAAGATCGATGGTCGATTTTATTATTAATTAATTAATTAATTTGTTTTCTTTCTTGCTTTTTTTCCAAAAGAATCTTGGCCAACAGACAATCAGCACAACGATCACGGGTGAGGAAATTGCAGTATATATCCGAGCTAGAACGTAGCGTCAACTCATTACAAGTATGTACTTAATTTAGTCACTGTAGAATATAATGTTTACTACTTCTGTCGTCCCACGATAAATTCCTTCAAATTGATCATTTTTTTGACTAATAATTAGCAAATGTATATATTTAGATTTTTTTTAGACCGCAAATTACTTGTAAGTTATATTATTTCTATTTCAAGATCATGTAATTTTATATTTTGAAATGGTGATAGTATATTTATCGTGATCTCTTTAATTGGTATATCTCTATCAAAAAAATAAGATTTATTGCTTTTAAAAATAATTAATTTGATCATAAAATTTAATAAAAAACATTTATTATATGACACGAGATCGATCGAGATAGTAATAGTTATATGTTTGTTGATTAACTTTATTGCATGGTTAATTACTTATAGTAGTTTGAAAATTTGTTTGGGAAATTAAAGGCCGAGGTATCGGTGTTGTCACCACGGGTTGCATTTCTGGACCACCAACGCTTGGTTCTAAATGTGGATAATAGTGTTCTTAAACAAAGACTCGCAGCTCTCGCCCAAGATAAGGTTTTCAAAGATGGTAAGTTATCATATATATATATATATATGATTAAATTGTTCAACTTTAATTTAAATATATCAATCTTTTCTTACTACTACTATTACAGTATCTTTAAATATGATTTTGTTAGTCTCTTTGAATTGTCATATGAGATTTCGATTATCATAGCTTAGTTGCTTATAATTTGTAGTTTCTTTTTTGTTGGTCATTTCTAAATTGAATGTTAATGACTCCGGTTTTAAATTAGTAATTTGGTTTATTTATAGAGGATAATGTTTTGTGCAAAAACTCATTTAATATCACAATATGCATGGCTGTTTAATGTGGATAAGGACCCATGATCTATTTTGGCTCCACTTGTCAGATGGAGTTAAACATCTACTGGTTCCACCAATAATTGAGAACATTCAATAATAAATTCTTTAGGGTAAAAAGTTCTTGTAACAGTATTCTTAAGAAACAAATGATGGACCAAAAACAAAGAACTTAGAAATACGCTCAGTAGTCCTTATAAAAAAAAGTATCTTTATTTTACACTCATCTAATAATAAGTATAGTCTAAAGAAATCTTACTTTTGGATGTTTACAAAATTAGACTTTTAAACTCTAACTAAAATTTTCACAATTTAAAAAAAATTCTTGATTTCGTCCCTGCCCCTCACCCTTCAAAAATAACAGTTTAAAAACAAATAAAATATAAATAAATACATTAACTTATCAAATATATGAATTAGGGTCATAAATTAGTGTTTTCTGTTTAGAACTTCCTTTTTTTTATACAAATATAGAATAGGAGAGATTTAACATGGTATGTATGTGTGTGTGTATATATATATGTTGAATTAATGCAGCTCATCAAGAAGCATTGAAAAGGGAAATAGAGAGACTGAGGCAAGTGTATAATTACCAACAGAACTTTAAAAAGATGGAGAATGGTACACCACCCGCAGCAAAATCACTAGTCTTACAATCTCCCGAGAAGATCTCGGATCATGCCAATGGATCCGCGCACAAGGAACAAATTATGATAAGCTGATCCGGATCATAAATAAAGTGAGATTCTTAATTTTTTTTGAACTTTAATTGGATCGTTAAAATAATTCACCATGCTAATAAGAATATCTATTAATTATTCCCTGTTAATTAGACCTCATGATCGATCATAACTATTAATTTCTACCGCTTTCCCAATTAGTTTCACCTAATGTTGATATTAAATGAAAGATGTGTGTAACTACTTTTCACTGACCGACCACAAATTATTTGGAACATTATATCTTTTCTGTCGATCTATATTTTCAGCTGAAAATTAATAATTCCCCTATTCTTTTTCGATATTCGACCGGATACCTAAATAAAAGCCTGACAATTTTTAGGATAGGGATTATATAATATTAATTAAGATAAAACCTACGAACACCAGAAAAAAAAATCTCTGGAAGAAAAAAAAATAAAAATCATAGCCACATTTTTTCTATACAAATATAATTTTTTCCTATATAATTTACAACAAAATAAAATTTGACTGATCAAAATTTTGAAAGCGTTTGTATTTGCGGTATTTTTTTCTTCTTCAAAATTTTGTGCGGTACCCCTATATATTTTATTCTTGTCTTAAATTAGTAACATTAGATTAATATATTACTATATATGCAGGGAGAAACTTAATTGACCAACTGCCCATGGAAGAAGTAAAGAAGTGGGGCACGATTCATGCTGCTGCTGTGTCAACTTAGTCTGTTTATTCTTTTGATTTTCTTCCCATGCTGGATGGGCCCGCTAAAATTACAAGGTCGATGGCATGAAAATTAAGGATCACTTGCACCTCACAAAGCAATGGGGGACTAGCTAGTGTGCTTATAGTTTTATTATGCTCCTATTTAATTATTCTTTAGCTCAATTCTTAATCTTTTCAGAGTTCTGAAAATCTCGAATTAAATCTCAAATTCACGAATTTGGAAACGATCCTTCCTTTGGTACAGGTTATAAGTTAGATAGTTTCTGTTTAGGGTGTGCTACTTGTTTTATTTGGTTCTTTCGAAATGAAAGTACTATGTATATTGAAAATTGTTAAAAATGCATTTGTTATAATTCTCTCTTCACGAATTTTAATTAATAAGTGAAATATGCAGGTCCAATGGTTAACTCAAGTGGCAACGAGCTCTAAACTATAAATCATAATAATGGATGAGAATATTTTTTATTGTATTTTCATGCACTTTCTCCGAATATACCTTTAAGGACAAAAATAATAAAATTAATGACAATCCGGGTCACAAGTACTATCGAAAAAAGTAATATATTATCACTAAGTATGTTTTTCCTTTTCTTTTTTTAACTAAATGCGCATCAGGGAAATTAGTTAATTACTGAAACAGAAATCCTACGTAATTATTCAGAAGTTTCAACTAACATATTTGACAGCAGTTAGCTTGCATGTTTAATTTTTGCAACTTTAAATTATTAAAATCTGGAGCACTGGCTAGCAAACACCTAAATGATTAATTAATCTATTTAGACTGTTGAGATTGACTCATATTTCAATGAATTCGACTAATGGTCAGTACGATAGTATAATCGGAGCATCTGGAAGTTAAGCATAATGTGTATTTGGGCTTGAAATTTATTAGTAGTTTAGTCTTGAGTTTTACTAATATATTAGGTCTCATGGGTTTAAGCTCAAGTTATAATAACTAGGTTTTCTAATTATTATAAAAATATTGTTTGGTGTGTGAATCATAGTAAAAATGAGAGAGACACATATATATGACTATATTAGACAAACAAGATTAGCCACAATTTGATAAACATGACATGAGTATATCTTGTATTATTTGCTTTTCTTTTCTTTATCTAATTTACGTGTGATTGTCAATTACTCAATCTTAAATTCTGAACATAAACTACAATCATAAGTAAATGTCAGTCAATGAATTAAGTATTAGAAACTACTGCTACTTGCTGTTAAAATAATTGAAGCAAACCGAGAGCCTTTGGCTTAAGTAGTACTTTAGGCTTCTTAATAAGTAAGGGGTGTTAGGTTTAATAGTTGACGGTGACCAAAGTAGTGTGTGTGTCAAATTATCAAAAAAATAAAAAATAAAAAATAATTGAAGCAACAGTCTTGACTTCGTCATTATGACTAGATAAAAAATGCCAACGACTTTGTTCTCTCACTTTGAACTAGTAACAATTGACTTGGTATATTACAAGTATTTTTGACAAAATTATACTCCCTCCCTTCCAAAAGGGAGTCCAATTTGCAAATTTTTAAAATTGTATTAATTACGTAAACTGTAATATTCATTAGTAAAAGACAATAAAAAGATAATATTCTTTTTATCAGACCGAGATAGTATTTTTTTTTCTTTGTTTATTTCCCCTTTTTGGAGTAATTCCCAATATATATATATATATATATATATTTATTTACTTACACTCGAAATTACCCGGATCGAAGTGCATCATATAACATTTTACAATACAAGCGTGTGATGGACTTTCGAAACAATCTGAGTGCAATTTTTATAAATATTCTAACAATACTATTTTTTCATCGACTTTTCCAGCATTGAGTGCCTACTACCTTGAAGGATTAACGGAAGACTTTAGACTTCAGCTTTAAGATTCCATGGTAGCTATATATGTGTGGTAATTGAAGCAAGTACTAGTCACGACTAGACTGTGACGTTATAATTTAATTTAACAGTACTGTGCTATATATATGTGTGTGTGTGTGTGTATACAAACGTACGTACACTTGGCTGGTCGGTTTAATTATTCCTCCAGCAGCAGAGTCAACCATTAACTTGCTCAAGTATATTTCTCAATTGGGAAGCTAGGGAAGGAAATTTACAAAAAGAATGCCAAAATTTCTTGATTGATTATGCTTACTTGGCCTGTTTGTTCGTTTATCTTCACCTATATATCTTCACCCATTGTAATATCTGAAGGCAACCCATTCAAGCTTAGTGTAGGTGGCATTGTGGATTACACGTCCCGCAATGGAAAAGATGAAAAAATTAATTGCAATGGAAATGGCTATTCAGGATTCTTACGCTTATGCTCCGAACCCTTCCATCGTCCCCTCGTCTTGCATGTTATATATGGACTCTCCAAAGGATCCTCTTGGAGCGGTTTCTTTAGGTAAGAAACTATGCATGTTTGGCAACTCAATTTCAAGCTTTTGGAATTATTAAATACGTACAGTACTGTAAATTTCTTCAAATTCTTTCATTACTTTGTTGTTTATGACATCCACCAAGTTTCTGGGCGCACAAAATATGAATGAAATTAATTTTCCTTTAGTCGAAGTGCAAAGGTATATAGAGCTATATACGGATTTATAGATAAATAATAGATATGCTACATGCTAATTATATACTTACAAAATTAAATTAATGAAGAGGAAAAGGTGTAGATATTTGAAATTATTTCAATTTTGAACAATTTTCTAATTGACCCCTGCTCGATCTCTATTAGAAAAAGTTATGCATGGAGCTTTAATTAGTTGAGTAGCATTTCCTATATATATATATATATATATATATATATATATATATAGCTACAAACGATCGAAGTAAACTGGCCTGAATAATATGACAGAGTTGATCAACCATGACCAGCATGATGAAGTCTACGTACTTGAAGAAGAATTTTACACACACACAAGAATATCCCCAACGTACTCTTTCTTCTTTCAATTGCCAGTTTTAATGGAGAACTTAATTGTAAATTTATGTACATTAGTTTAAGAATATTAATTAATTCCAAGTCTAGTTTATAATTAATTAATAATCATCAACTCCTGTCCTCTCTATTCCCGCCTTCCCGGAACTCGACTAGCTCAATGCACTCGCACTGCCCACGTTCACGCTCACTCAATTCAAGTATATTTGCATTTTAGTCTATACTCTTCATTTTATATTGAAATATATATTTATGTTTGACAATATTGACATATCAATTTCGTGTAAAAATTACCCAAATTAAAAAATTCTCATGTCAAACCAAACAGTTCATCCAATCGAATTCATACGACTTAAACTTTAGTCATATAACTATCTTGTAATATATATATATGTATATATATATATATATATATATATATATATATGTATGATAATATTTGGCTTGATGTAACTTTTTAAACAATCTTGTGTCGCCAACTTGTCAAAAGACAAGAAAAAGTCACAGTCTCGGCAATGTAACACATAAATTATAGCATGTTGATCCCTTGGCAGTTGGTAGTGCCTTAATTTACATTAATTACTTACGTACTCCCTTTGTTCTAACACACGCACACACATATATATAAGAATTATTAATTTTTAAGTTAATTTAAAATATGTTTGAATTGAAACTAATATGTAGTATTAATTTAAATTTAGATGATACGATAACAAAATTTGTAAACAACTTAAATAATATTACTAATTAAAAAATTTATTGTAAAGAGTAGGGCATATCTAGCTAATGGACCTATATTTTCAAAGAATTAAGCAGATGCCGAAAAATAAACAGAATGGTACTCCGAAACATGCTTGCAACAGAAAGATTATCCTAATATAAATTATAAAAAATAACTAGCATTATTTTCTGTCTTGTCATTTTTTCTTATATAATAATTAATTTCATATTCATCATCACCATCCTTGTTGCAGTTGTTGCTGTGAAAAGTAAACACTTCTAGCTAGATTGTTAGTAGGGTGGATAGTTGCTACTACTATATATACTAATTACTAAATCATCATGTTATATATGGACGCATTTCACTTGGGAAGAAATTGGTTGTTCACTCTAAATCACACGCTAGCTGCTTATAGTAAACTTATATGTCTAGTTTTTAATTATTTCCTTCAAAGTTTACATGGGAAATGGAATGAAATTTGTGCAGCTAAGAAACTCATTCAAAAGCATCATCACGTAATTAAGAGCAATCATAGGCTTGGATAGATGGGAAGAGGCTCTCTATGTTGCTCGGTGGGGCAACGTATCTCAAGTTCCTGTTCGTTCTTTAGCCGAAAACATCCCCCATTGGGTGCCTAGTCAATGGCCATTTCTAGTAAATGTAGCCCGCCGCCAGTACGCTCAGATGAAGGCGGTGGCAGCCATCGTACGTTCAGAGCTGGCAATGGCGCAAAGTGACCGTCATCTATGAAGACGACATAACCTCAACTGTCAGTGGCATACTTCCATATCTCATCCAAGCTCTCCGTGAAGTGGACTCGGATTTCGATTACCATCTGCGTCTCCCTCCTTTTCCTATATACCCTCTGTCAGATAAGCTGATGGACCTTAAAAACAGGCAAAGCAGAGTTTTCATAGTCCATACAACCCTTAATTTGGCCACTAGTTTCTTCATGGAAGCCAAAAAACTGGGAATGATGGAAAAAGAGTTTGTATGGATTACCACCGATGGCATCACGTACTAATCGTGTTGATTCTCTCAACGCGTCGCTCATCTCTGCAATGCAAGGTGTTCTAAAATTAAATAGTCCTAGTCACATGTTTGTTTTTTATGGGATTATTCATGGAATAACTTAAAATAATCCTATGTTATATTTGTTTTTTCCAATATTAATTAAAGGATTGGATAAAAAAATATCGCTTAGACTATTATACCCTTACCAATAATAATATATTTGTTCAATAACATTACATACAATAAAAAAAAGTTAAAAAAAAAGTTACTAACACAATACGAACTAAAAAAAGTTAGGTAACTAAAAAATAAAAATAGTTAATAAAAAAAAAGTTACTAATACAATACATGCAAAACGTACATGCAATACATACGTGCAATACATACAATAAAAAAAAGTAAAAAAAAGTTACTAATATAATACGTACTAAAAAAAAAGTTATGTAACTCAAAAAAAAAAGTAAAAAAAAAACACAAAACGTATTGTATTGTATAATAAATTTAATAAAAAAAAGTAACAAGTTATTTTAGATGTATTGTATAATAAAAGTAGTTACACAAATTCTTGATGCTTTTACTGAATGTACTGATGATGATAGCAGGTTAAATAAATATTAATCTAAATTACTGAAGGTGCTGATGATGAAGATGAGTCACAAATTACATGAAAGATTGTATAAAAAAAGAAGTTATTTTTTTATAAAAAAAAGTTACTAATACAATACGTATTAAAAAAGAAGTTACGTAACTCAAAAAAAAATGTTAATAAAAAAAAAGTTACGTACATGCATAAAAAAAAGTTACGTACATGCAATACGTTAAAAAAAAGGTTACGTACTACATGTATGTATCATTTAATAAGTTTATTTGATTTATTTAATTAGTACTAAGAAAAATTACGTACATGCAGTACGTGTTGTATGTATGTATTAATTAATAAGTTTATTTAATTAGCACTAAAAAAAAGGTATTAAAAAAAGTTACGGCACGTAGTGTATGATTAATGTTTTATCATCTATTACAAGCTTTATGTGATGTAAACAAAGTTGAAGGTTAATTTAGTCCACAAATTTTTAGTCCCAAATAGTAGGGATTATAATACCTAGGTAGACATGGTATTAAATAATCCCCTATTCTAAGTCATTTTACTATTCCGGGACTAATAGTCTCAAGTCTAATTTAAAAAACAAACAAGAAACTTGGGATTAATAGTCCAATCTCAAGTATAGTCCTTGCAAACAAACATAGCCCGGGAACTTATGCCTTGAAGGCTATGATGCTGTATGCGCTGCAATGTTTGCAATTGAGGGAAAAAACAAATCCAAAAACCATTGCGAATGTATCAAACCATAATTCTCCGGTGGAAGGGTGGAAGAAATTATTGGTTAGAATTTTAGACAGCAAATTCAAGGGCTTAAGTGGAGATGTAAACTTCAGAGGAGGAGCTTTGGCACCATCAATTATTTTTCGGATTGTTAATGTTGTGGGTAAGAGTTAAAGAGCTCGGATATTGGTCCAAGGGATTGGGATTCTCCACGACCATTCGTAAGGGGACAAGGGGAGTACTTACAACATGGTCTATGAAAATTTTGGGACAAGTATACTGGCCAGGTGGTCCTTGGTCTGTCCCCAGAGGGTGGGCGGTTCCGACTAGTGCGAACCCCCTTAGAATAGGTGTTCCGGCTAAAACCATATTCTATGAATTTGTGAACGTGAAATATGAACAACCTGGCGGAGTGCCGATTGTTGGAGGATTATCCATCGATGTGTTTAGAGCCACCGTTGAACATCTACCCTGCAACTTGCCGTATTAATTTGTTCCATTTGAAGGAACCTATGATTCACTAGTGCAGCAAGTTCATCTTAAGACGTTTGATGCTGTTGTAGTCGGAGACACAACAATAGTGGCCAATCGCTGCGAATTTGCAGAGTTCTCGCAGCCTTACTCTGACTCGGGTTTACAGATACTGGTGTACAATAAGTTTCGGACATCCGGTCGAACATGGCTGTTCAAGAAGCCATTCACAACCTGGACATGGGTTTCTACGGCGGCAGTCAATATTTACAGTGGCTTTGTAGTATGGTACATTGACCGAAAATCAAATCAAGATTTCAAAGGCACTTGGTTAAACCAATGTGGAACCATTATTTGGTTAGCCTTCACCACCCTCTTTACATCCTTACAAGGTTTGGTGAGCAGCCTTCACCACTATATTATGCATGTCACACCTCGTTTAGCCATGTCCACTTTTGACCATAGAAGACTCAAATGTGTGTTGATTGCTGGTGACAAATTGCATAGCAACTTGTCTCGGATGGCTGCAGTAATCTGGCTTTTCATCGTCCTAGTTATAACCTCGAGTTACATAGCTAGCCTGACCTCAATGCTCACACTACAAAATCTTAATCCGACTCGATGTTGAGACCCTGAGAATGACTGGTGCAAAGGTCGGGTGTAATGGAAACTCATTTGTTGTGAAGTATTTGTAAGTTGCCTTAAAGTTTCACCGAGATAATATCAACAAAATATATTCGGAGGATGATTATCCCCAAGCTCTAAAAAGTGGGAAGATTGCCGCAGCTTTTCTTTAAGGCCATGTTTGTTTGCAAGGATTATAATCCCAAGACTATTAATCCTAGGATTAAATAGTCCTAATCACATGTTTGTTTTTCATGGGATTATTCATGGGATAACTTAAAATAATCTAATGTTATATTTTAATCTTTCATGATGGGATTATAATACCTAGCTAGACATGGTATTAAATAATACCTCATCTTAAACTATTTTATAATCCTTGGACTAATAGTCCCAAGCTCAAATTTAAAAACAAACAAGACACTTGGGATTAATAGTCCTATCCTAAGTGTAATTCTTGCAAACAAACATAACCTAAGTTCCATATATTAGAGTTATCCTTACTAAACATTGCAATGGCTTCAGTACAGGAACAACATTCAAAGTCCGAGGCTTTGGGTTTGTATGTGCTGATTTACGTTTTTTTTTTGGTCTCTGCCTTTTAGTGTACAAGCTCATAATCGGGGAGTGAGCGATCTGTTTTTTCAGGTATTTCCAAGGGGCGCACCGTGCGCTGCTTCCAGACATCTCTACAGCGGTTCTTAAAGTATCAGAAAGTGGAAGATTACACGATCTCGAGAGCTCATTGTTATCCTCCTACAAAATGCTCAGCCTCAGAATCTAATAATGATGATGGTAGTACTCTTGGACTGGATAGTTTCTGGGGGCTCGTTCCAAGTTCGAAGTACCATTTGTACAAAAAAGAATCCCCTTCATTACATGATTTCTTGTCTTTCGGAGAGATGGCTGAGTGGTTGATAGCTCCGGTCTTGAAAATTGGCAAAGTTTTGAACAAAGAACTATCGAGGGTTCGAATCCCTCTCTCTCCTTTTTTTGCTCGTTGAATAGATTTTTCTTTATTGGTTTTGCCCGTACAGGATCATAACGAAAGGGTAGTGGCTCAGCTATCCCACCTAGCCAAGCCAGAAAAAAGATTAGATATAAATGAGTTGGAACGAGCAGACATCGAACGATTCATTTCTATTTCTTGTTATCGTGGAATTCGTCATCGCAGCGGCAACAAAATGTCATGCAGAACCTACTTCATACTGAAGTAGAACAACAGCATAATCAGCAGGAAGATGAAAAATTCCTTTTTGAGGCAGAAATTAAAAACCAACGCACTTGCTCAACTAGAATTTTCATTGCTCACTTTTTATATGCTATTTTTCCGTCGTGTTGGTTAAACATGATTTCCAAAAGACTCTTGATTCATTAAGTCCAATGTTTTATTCCAATGTTAGGCAATGTGTTGTGATCTTGGTTGCACTGTAGTATTACGTTAACTACTAGCCATATTATCCGTGCCTTCGACACTACGTACGAAGGGGAAGGGGGAGGAGAGATTGTCGACACTAGAGAATGAAGGAGACAGAGGACGAGCTCGGGAGAAGGAAGAACGGAGGAGGATCTGAGAGAGAGCAAATTTTTTTTCCTTTTGAAGTTAAAGAGAATATAAGACGTTGAAATTTATCCCAAACTTTGGACGGTCCTGATAGTTTATTAGGGTAAGCGAGAAATTCAAAATCCGTTGGGTTTTGTTAGATAGATTTCAGTTCAGCACTAGGTAAAGGTAAAGCTGACATTTCTGTAACAATGTAACATGCAACAGTGAGTTAGGAAAAAAATATTATGTTGACTAAGGATCTCATTGAGAGATTCAAATAATGCAAAATGTACATAAAGTGAACAAAAAGAGCACTAGTAAAATAGAGTGAACGCAGTGATAACTTGGCAGAAAAGAGATTTCCTATGAGAAAAACCTGCTTGAAATGCACCATAGGACAATATTTTCACAAAACCAAAATTTTCGGAAGTAAAAGGTTTTTAGGAGGGAAAAAGGAGATGGAGAAGGCCACATCAAACAATATTAAAGGCATTAATTAAAATGATAACTTCAGAATTAACCGGGAGGTATATTCATCCACTACCTTGTGACCTTGTACACAAGGGACTGAGCTCTCATCTTCACAAAATGAGTAGTCAACAATTATAATCCTCATAATATATAGAGATTCAGCCACTTAAAGCTTCAAAACGATTTCATAACTGATAATGAAATTAGGTTCAAAAGAGGAAGATATACCAACACAAGCTTCCTCAAGAAACATAACTTCATTAGGCCCACAACCATTCTATGTTCATTAATACATTTATGGATGGCATTGCCGTACAATCATCATAGTAATATCATAAAAAGCTATTACATTTCATCTCTACATCGTCATCAAGATCCCAAAAGTGGAGCTCAAAAGCTAATATCTTAACAGAAGCAGGATTAATACCTGTTACATAAAGCATTCTACCATGCTATCCAAAAACATTTGACCTTCCTATTTCCTTCATTTATCTCTCCTCTTATCACATATCCCATCCTGCAATGAATGCAAAAGCCCATCAAATATTGGTTATTACCTAATGCAGGTCCATTACAACGGATTCTGTGCGCTTTTAAAGGCATATATTAAATAGGGAAAAGGGAATGTGTCATATGCCACAGTCAAGCTTTGACTATAGTTCAGGCCCAAAACAACATAGTATTTATCAATTCAAAGGAACCACAATTCATGTTAAAGAAAAATTGAAGATCAAAAATCAGACAAAAACTTGATTTGCATCTCAATGATTCTACATCCTTCTAAAGAAAGACTACCCCTTATTAGCTTTAATGGTATCAGCTAACACTTCAAAGAGATAAGTTGCAACTTTCCACTCCTACCTGGAACAAGGGTAAATTGCAAATTACTTCTTGTTATTTAAACATGATTTAAATGAAAGAAGCAAACAAAGAGATCTTACACCATTAACTTCGGATTCATGAAATTGCTATTTTTCCGCAACTTCCTCAGCATGCAATTAGACAGTAGTACAATTAATAGCAACTAAAGCAACATTCTGAAATAAGATTAAATGATGGCACACATGGATATAAACCATCAAATATACATATATATATATACACACACACGCGCGCGCACACACACATATATACATGTGTATATATATGTATACATATTTATGTTGTGTGTGTGTGCGCACACGTGCATGTGTGTGCGTGCGCGCGCATGCATGTGTGTGTGTGTGTGTGTCTGCACATGCGCGTACGCGTGTATTTATATAAGCAAACAAACGGAAACACTAAGTTAGCATAGAGCAATTTCGTTACTTTTTTGCCCTCACCTCCCCCCACCCCAACCCCATCTTTTTAGTTGAAGTCAATGAGTAAGTGTGATTCATGAAGTTATACAGTGAGGCATGGAAAATAAAACAGAATCATCATAGAGAGAGCTAGTAAAATAGTTTCACAGTTAAAACGTTATGCATTAGAAATTAAATCAACCTAAACTAAGGACTTCTTGAAGCAACACGTCATTCACTTGGCGCACAGCCTGCCATTTCTGAACATTTTCTTTTTGCAGACATTTCCTTAAGCAGTTTCACTTCATTCTCACAAGACGTCAATCTAGTATCCAGCACTTGTACCATGTGAAAATGTTCGTCAAACATACCAATAAACATTTCTAATTTTTCATTATACTTCTGTTCTATCATCATACGATTCAACCTATCTTCTTCCTCTTGCTTCTGGCGTTGTTTCTCTAGTTCTGTGATACTCAATACAAGACCTCCAGGACCAGCATCCTTGTAAACCGGTTCTTCAGGAAGCTGACAGCGCTGTCTGTATTCAAAGAATGCCATGTTAGTTTCTTTTAAGGCCTTCCTGTAGCCATCCAAGAGATTTCCCATTACATAAAGCTCACGTTCAAGCCGGAATATCTCTCCTTCCTTTTTCTCAAGCTCTTCCACCTTGATCTTGTGCAACTGTTCAATCAGATTATCCCTCTGCTGCAGCTCACCAAGTAAAATCTGCTGAGTCACATTTGATTCCTGAAAAGCCTGCTCCTTCGCCTCGTACATGATCTTAGCTTTTTCCATCAATTGCTGTACCTGCCCCATGCAAAACCCAAAATCAGATGACTTATGATCCCACAGAACATCAGTCCTCATCCTCTTATTGCTAACATTAAGATGTGAGGTATCCTGCTCATACTCAATCACTCTCTTATCACTGTTACCAAAGATGGACGGACCACCCATAATCATATGTGTTTCAGTCCTTGGTGCAAGAAGCTCCACTGAGGACTGGCCATGAACTTGTTGTCCCTGCGGACAAAAAGTTAATTGATTCGCTTCAAATCCCTGAAGTAGATTACCATTCAAATCAGTCCCCTCTAGGGAGCCATAATTTGGTGCAAGATCGCATCCTGCCCCATCCTCGGCTTCTTCTTCCATATCCATTTCCTCCCCCTCTTCAACTTCATGTTTACTCTCCTCATTACTACCCAAACCCCTATCTTCTCCTACACGACAAGGCTGCAAGAAATGTTCGCTTATACTGTTCTTTACAGCCAAATCCCACTGCCCCTGTTCCTCATCCTTGCTCTCCTCAACATCCATCAAGTCATTGCCCTTGATCTCTTCCTTTTCAACTATATCTTGTCCCCCTAAAGTTAATTCAGTATTGGCCTCTTCCAATACAACATTGTCTTCCCCGCGAGAAGACTCATTCAAACCACCATCGTCATCTTCCTTCACTTCCACCTCCAACTCCACCTTCCGAGGCTCTTCCCTCAACAACTTCTCACGCTGAGACTTTATCAAGTACTGCAAATGAGAAGCATAATAACAGTCCAACAATTGAACCCCTTGTTTCAACTCATTCTCCACCATATGCCAAAACAAACTAGCCCAATCCACCTTCTCTGGATGCCCATCTTTAATCAATTGCATCCAATTCCTCACCTCACCCGTTGTTATCCACGCATCCTCGTGCAAAAGCACCCAACTTGACACAAAATCCTCCATGAACGAAATAAATTCCTCGGACGATTCCTCCCAATCCAAATCCACAACTCCCTCCAACACATTAGCAGAACTCTTCTCCTTCTTTGCAGGTAAAGGCAGTTTAAGAGCCCGTGCCAAATCTGCTCGATTAACTGCTATTCTAAACCCATTCACCTGACTAGAACGCTTGGGAAGATCACAAGTCACAATTAACTGGGCAACAAGATCAGCTCTAATGGACTTATCAAATTTAATTTGAGCGAAATCCCACAACCCGAGACGCTTCAGAAGCTTCTCGTGCTTAGGGAAATCTAAATTTTTGGAGGGCATAAAGGGAACAAGATTTAGGTTTTCAAGCAAGTTTTGAACTTTTTTATCAATCGTTTGTTGCTTCTTTTTCATGTGGCCAAACTTTTTGCGTTTATGGCTTTTTCGATAAGGGTTGTTGGTGGGTGAGGTTATTAGGAGTGGGTTGAGGTCTGCAATCGGAGGAGGGGGAAGAGAGATGAACATACCCGATTCTTGCTCTTCTAATTCCTGAACTTGTAGATCTTCCTGATTAGGGTCTGATTTTTCTGGGTTTTGGGGTTCTTGAGTTTCTAGGGTTTGTGGGGATTGAGGTTGAGAATGTAATTGTTCTTGTTGTTCTTGTGGTGGAGGTGGCTGACTGTCTTCTTCATCTTGGGTAAGATTAGGGTTTTGGGTTTGTAAAGCTTCTTCTGCTACTACTTCTGGTTCTGGATCATGAAGATGGGAGGGACTGGTCATGTCGAATAAATCTGTAGTTCTTTGTGTTTTGGCACTCTCTCCGACTCTCACTCTCACCGTTAAATAGGGGACATCGAGAGAGAGAGAGAGAGAGGTGTAAATTGTAATCGTCTACCTCCTTGTCCTTTTCAATGTACGTGGGTTTGTTCCGAAATAATTATAAATTGATCGAATTAAGTTAATTTTTATTATTGAAGTGATTAGAGGTGATTTATTTTTTGATTTTTTTTACTTATAAATTTTTTTTAAGCAATAATAAATTTTAATTTTTTTAAAAATAATTTATAAATTATTTTAAAATAAGTAGGTTTGGCTGAATATAAACACTATTTTACCTTTATTTTAGTAGTCTTTACGTCTTATTTTAACTTATAAATCATTTTAACTAAACACATTCACATTTTATTTTTACTTAATTTCTAACCTATAAATTAAAATAGTGTTAAATAATTTTATTTATAAGTCACCATTTAAAATAACTTATATGTCATTTTAAAATTTTAATTTATAAATAATTTTAAAATAAGTTATTCTCAAACCGACCCTAATATAAATTGCGATTTTGGTTTTAAAAAAGTGTAGGAGTTTGAAATATTATTTTAGTATTAGTTTACTATTTATACTACATTATATTGTCTGTCCATGTGGAGTAAAAATGTAATGAATGAGAACTAAGTTCATTTATGTATTTATCTATTAATATAGTTGGTGAAAATGAGAATTACACCGCGTTGTATAAATACATACACTATTCTTTTTAACGATGTCGATTTATTAAAAAATTAAAGGGACGACACCCAAGGCCAAACACAATCAAATTCTTTTCCTTTGCCTTATTAAGATTTGTTGGGGCATGTTTAATTGGGTCTGATGGACCATATCCATGTGGAGGAAGTGACCCTATGTAGGAATCTATTTTGGGTAGCAGGAGGACTTTAAGGAATCTCAGATTCCTAATTGTATTTAAATTCTAGTTCCTAAGGAAAGAATCAGGATTATATATGACTTCTTTTCTTTAAGAAAATTGATTTCTATCCAATCATATGTAATTGCCATGATTAGGAGTCCTACTACAATTCGGGAACATAGCAATAAATGGGGTGTGTGATTATCTATAAATACAAAGCTAAACCATAATTCACAGGTAATGACTATTTGCTCACTAAAGTGCTAAACTTCCATTGTTAATACCTTAAACAGTCTGTACTTATTTTCACACCAGAGCTATCCCCCGCCGATAAAAGTCATCAGTTCTCTGAGTGTGGTTTCGTTTCTGTGCAGGATTTGACGCGTATTTTGGTGATTGGACGCGCGGTGAAATCTTGACGTTAACAAGATCATTCCTCTCTTTTTTCTCGCTCTGTAACGACGTACAAATCTCGTAGAGAGTATTTTTCTTCTTATTCTACCTTTCTTCTTATTTTTTACTTCCATAATAGATAGATTTGTAGCTTTGATTATAGAATAATAGGTCGATTAAATTGTTTGATGGTGTTGACAAAATAATTTCAGCCAGAATGGTGTTTAGGTTAGAGGTTCAATTTTTGGGGGTTTAAGTTTAATTTTCTAGAAATTTAGGCTCAAAATTTCAAGTTCAGGGTTTATTTTTTATTTAAATGTTAGGGCATAGGGTTTAGTTTTATGGTTTATAGTTTAAAAAGTCAAGGTTTGGGGGTTTAATTTTCAAGATTCAAGATTTATTTTTGTTTAATTTTACGGTTTATAGTTTAATATTTCAAGTTAAAATTTAAAGTTTAGGGTTCTAATATAACATTTAAGGTATAAATCGTAGAAGAAATGATGCAAATTTAGTGTTTAGGGCTTCTTAGATATTGTGCAGTGTATATCCCACGACCTCATATAGTTTCAAAAATGAAAAATAAATGAATATCTATCTATATTATAAAGAGTTAGGTGATGAACCGTTCTATTTTGAGTAATGTTATACTTACAATTTATTTATTTTTTTTACAAAAAATAGGTTACAAAATGATGTGTCAACTTCTAAGTAGTTAAAGAGCCACCATACATGGGTAGATCTAATGGTCATAACCAATCACAAACATATACATTATTTAATAACCATTTTTAGTATCTATTCTCTAGTAAGCAAATCACTATTAATTTCTTATGATACCTAATTTTTCCGAATATTTACTCATTTTAAATATATTATTAAATATTACACAAATAACGTGTGCTCTAGTATTTTTAAAATATTAACTTTTCATGTTGTATGAGACTTGTATTTACATGAATTTATTTTTAATATTTTATTTGTTCAAAAAAAATCATATTAAAAATATATATTTGTTTTATGTATATAATTAAAAATAATAAGTATGCTTAATTTAATAACACAGTATAATATAGAAAACATTTTGTCATTCATAGTACCTTTGGTACACATTATATATTTATAAGTGTGCAACTAAAAAATATAAATGAATAATTAAATAAAAAATGTAAAATACGCGTGAGAAAATGTGAGAGAGGTTAAATAGATCCCACCCCGTTAATAAAACAGATAAACTATAGTATTATTACTAAATGAATAACTTCTTTTATGCAAAAATAAAAAATAAATAATGAAGACTCTTTTTTAAGACATTCGTTTTTTGTCTTTTTGACGACGATAAATATTCTTAGGTTATGTTTATTTGCAAGTTTTTGTCTTTTTGACAGCGATAAATATTCTTAGATTATATTTATTTGCAAAAATTATATTTGAGATTGGAATATTTTTTAATTTAATATTATTTTGGACTATTTTATCCTATAACGGAGGATTAATAGCCTTTTAAATAGTCTCATGAACTATTTTTTATCATTCCTAAAACTATTATTTATCTGGGATTATATAATCTCATGATTAATGTGAGATTAATAGTCTTTTTATTTTAAACTATAAAATGATTTTATGAGACTAATTGTTTCACATTAAGAGATTGATAGTATCTTATCAAAAGATTAAATGATCCGAAATAATGTTAAACGAAAATAAAATAGTCTAATTCTAAAAATACTTTTTGTAAATAAACATGACATTGGAGTTAATTTTAATTAAAGATGTTTAAAAAGAAAGAGAATTGCTATTTTTATAATTATTTTTATTGATATTTGTACAAAATCTTTCTCATACATATGTGTGTGTGTGTGTGAATTCCATTAGTTATCTTATCCCTGTGGAAAAAAATACTCAATTTTCCTAGTTAAAGAATGAAAAATGATTTGCGTATACAATAGACAAAAGAGAGAAGCGACATTTGCAGAAAAAATGGCAGTGTGTAACGGTTATTAGTGTCGTGCTTTCACAAACTGCTCATCTTCTCCTGATCTGTCACGCAAAATAACAAATTGATCGATCTCTCTTCTGTTCTCGAATCTCAATAGACCAACGGTCACATTTGCAGTCTTCATCGCTTTCCAACGCCTAATTTAACTTCATTACTCCACTTTCCTTTTCTCCCTCCCAAATCGTTTTCTCTTTCTAAAACACTTTCACCAAATATGGCCATGGATTTCTCTTTCTCTCTCCTCCTCTCACTCATCTCTATCTCCTCAGCTACACTCTCACTCGCATCACCTTTTCAAAACCACCCACTTTCACACCTGACCCTGAAACAATCCGCCCAAAACGGTGGCGGGGTGACGGAGGAGCTCTGGTGCGTGGCCAAGAACAACGCCGAAGACGCCGCCCTCCAGTCCGCCATCGACTGGGCCTGTGGCTCCGGCGGTGCCGACTGTGGCCCAATCCAGCAAGGTGGGCCCTGCTACGATTCAGCCGACATTCAGAGAACGGCGTCGTATGCTTTCAACGATTACTTCCTCAAGCACGGCTTGACGGAAGATAGCTGTGATTTTAGTAACGCGGCCGCTCTTACTTCTCTCAATCCCAGTAAGTTTAATTTATCCATCTAAAATAGGATTTTGCTCAACATGTTTGCTTAATTTTGTGATTTTGATGAATTTTGGTTTTGTGATTTTCCTTTCTGATCTCAGGTTATGGTAATTGTAAATTCCCATCAAGGTAATTTCCACACTGCAATTCTATCTGTATTCCATCTATGTTTTCTTTTATTATGTTTATGCTCTCTTTGGTTCCTAAGTGAATTATACCTAAAAAGTGTGCTACCTAGAACTCATGTAATTACTTAATAATAATAATAGTACTTGTTAATATGATTAAGATTGTATTATCACTTGAATTTTATCAAATATGCAAATTTTGGTCATTATTATATGAGTTAGTGTAGGAGTTTACTATTGTTTGTGGCATCTCTTTACTTTGATAAAAGCATTATTGCTTTGCAAAACTGAAGCAAAAATGCACATAACTAATTATGTTTTTTCATTTTAGCAATTTATCTTTCCATGGGTTTTAGTTGGTGATGATTTGTTTGCAATTGCAATACTGAATAAGATGGGGCACTTTAATTTTATTGAAATAAGCAAAAGATGTTGGTTGGTTAAGTTAAATAGGCTATTCATATCATGTTTTGCGCATCTGATTCCAGTTGCAGCGGGTATACATTTCACAATCATAATTTGAAACACTGTCGTGAACATTTTAATTTGTCATTCAGAAGTGTTTAATTGAACATGTTAGGTTTTGTGCTTTGTGTTGATTCGCGGATGAAGCTCGTTAATTAAAAAACTGAATATGTTTATTTAGGGCAGTGGAACTACTTAATTATTATAGTGGTTTTATTTTTATTTTTATGTTCTTTCTAGTATTTAGCTGTCATATGGGATTCATTTGTATCCTATCCTATCACAATTACTTTTTGATAGTTTTTGAGTTGGATATATTATTTTAAAAGTCAAAATTGATCTTATGTTATGGAAAATATTGTTTTTTATTGTAGTATGGCCTTGTTTGTCATATATTATTTGGTGCAGCTTATAGATTATTTTAAAATTTAGCCTGCAAAGGTAGTGTTTGTTTAAGCTTATTTAGAATAAGCTATAAGCGGCGGAATACAACACATTCAGTATAAAAGAAAAGGCTGATATCTAGTGTGTGTGTTTTTCCAGCTTATAGCTTATATGGTATTTTAAGTAAACATCTTCAGCTTATTTGCCAGACATAACAACTTATTCCCATAATAGGCTGGTTTACTAAAGCTGCGCTAAACAGGATAATCCAGCTTATTAAATAAAGTGTTTAACTTAAGCTATTAAATAAGCTGTTGCCGTGCGACAAAAATAAAATAAAAAATAATGTTGATATACAATTTGAGTGAAGCAACAGTGAGTACACAATTTTTATAATGTTGGTGGTGCAAATTTTCCTTTCTTGTGCTTAGATTGGCGATTATGTGATTGCAATTGCACAAATGGATAAAATGGTGCTGTTTATTATTTTGTAAAATATGCAACAGTTCCACGAAAGATGCTTGTTTGTCAACTTACTTTGGATACTTGTATCAATGTTACACACTCATCCATTACAGTTGATATTCATATCATAATCATTTCTTGTGATACTTCATGTCTATAGATTATGTGGTTTGGAAACATTTCAATTTGCCATCGGAAGGTGTTATTAGTTTTTGTGATCTGTGTTGATTCCTGGATGCAGCTCGACAGGCAAGAATAGAAACTTCAATGGTTCATCAACTGTGGGAATAGGGCCAGCTATAGCAGATACGAGTGATGGCAATTGTATTACGGGTTGCCTCCGACCTTGGGCCTTCATACCCTTGATTCAATTGTTCTTTGGATCTAGATTTATTTTTTGAAAATGGTTTGGTGAATTGGTTCTGTTGTTTGTATACCAACAGGAAGTGAGGCGAAAGCAAAGAATTTTGTGTAGACAACCTGCGAAGAAAGTATGCATCCGTTAATCTATAGCTATTCCACGTTAATATTATATTGAAAATGTCTTTTTCTTATTGTCTTCAATTATCTTAGATATGTCAATGAATGAAATATCTTCTAATATTTTTATTCTGCCTCCCATGTTCACTCTTTGTAATACATGTTGTTGGTTTTAGATCTCAATCTAAATACTTTGATGGTCCATTTTTTCATTGTAGAATGACTTTATGTTGGACTATCCTATTCCTTGCTTTTGGTTAAACATTTGCCGTATTACTTTAACTCGCAAAGTATCCATTGCTTTTGTAGTAAAATTTGGTGTGAAAAGTCCACCCCTAGGTGTTTGGGTACCATTATATTTATAGGTTTGTCAATGAAGAAGCCCGTCTCGAGTACTTTTAACTTTTTGTATAGAGAAATTATATATATATATATATATATATATATATATATATATATTCTAAGGGCACATGTTAAGCACACAGTTCAAGAGAATATATTCATTTGAACTGTGTGCTTAGTATGTGCCCTTAGGACATATGTTAACACATCTCTTTAACTGTGTGCTTAGTATGTGTCCTTAGGACATATGTTAAGAAATTCATATATATATATATACAGTAAGGATCTTAGGCTCACCCTTAAAAAGCTCACCCCCCTTTTGCGACGGACCCGGCGACGATTTGGGTGTACAACCGTCGTCTATACTTTTAGCGACGGACAATATATAGCATCGCTAAAAGTATAGACGACGGTTGTACACCCAAACCGTCGCCGGGTCCGTCGCAAAAAGGGGGGTGAGCTTGGGGTGAGCTTTTTAAGGGTGAGCCTAAGAAATGGACTGTATATATATATATATAACACTCTCCAAGTATTTTTCTTGAGACTACTCATTAAATGCTAACTGCTGTAAGTTTGAGTAATTATCTGCTCTTTTGAAAAGGCCGACATACATGCCTAATACTCCTTCCGTCTCAGGATAAAAGTCCTGGTTGACTTTTTGCGGATATTAAGAAAGAGGATAAAATGACAAAATTGTCCATATTTAAATTCTTATTTAATTGCATAGTTTTTTGCACATGACTAGTGATGTTCCATAAATATGCATAGAGAATAGAAATATGACAATTAATACTAAAGGTATTATGGGTAAATTATTGTAAAAAATAGATTATTTAAGGTAAGTAGACATTTAACTTGAGACTACCTAAAATAGTAATAAGTACTTTTATCCCGAGACGGAGGTAGTATTTGACATTACCGATAACCGCAGACCTATATCGATCGGCCTTTTAATACGGAAAATTTTACGGTCAAGAAAATTTGCATGTGGATTGCTTAGAAGTGCATCAGAACATTATACATGTTGTCATAGTCCACAAGGATGAAACTTTTTGAAAAAAACTTAGAATTGAGAGCGAGCGATTAGAGTACACTATTGTGATGCACTTCCTAATAATTCGGGTGCAAGTTTTTTTACGGATACTCTAGAAGTACTCGAATTGGTTGGTTGGTTAAGATTCAGAAATATGTGCTCAGTTGAAAAAAGTCAACTTTTTAGTTATGATTTGTAGATGTAAAAGGTTCTCATGTAGTTTGGTGTAACATTGCTACCTACTCTTCGAACAACACTTTTACTCTGCTATAAGGATTTAAACCTTAGGCTCAGGCCCATATTTGAAGAATTCTTACACTATTGTGCCCAGAATGAAATGGTGGTGTGCGTTTAATTAAGAAGCCTCGTCTCTTGGGCGTAGCTTTTAACTTTAATTTTATTAATACTTCTTTCATTCCATAAAAAGAGTTTCATTTTATACTTTTGCAATAATTAATATTGTGAATTAACCCGAATTATGTAAACTTAGGTGAACTTGACAAATGAAAATATATTTCCTCAATCAGGAAAAGAGGGATTACGATTTACACAATTTCACTGAAGCATAATATCAATAAAATTATACTTTCAAAAAGTAATATTAATTTTTTTTTTACCCCTGGATTATCTTGAGCTAACCTTAAAGTGTAAAAAATAGTAGTCCAGCGTTCTTGTTAATTATTGATAAAATAATCTACACTCATAGCCACTTATTCTGTAAACTTACAAAAAATGGAGTGGTTAATCCCAAGGTTGGGCGACATTTTTCAAATTCATACAACTAAAGTGATAGGCATCTAGATCCTAGCTAGCTAATCATTGAAAACTAATAAATAATCTTTCACTTGACTTGTATGTTACCAGGAAAATAAATAAAAAAAGACCAAATCATATGGTTCACATGGGAATGCACACCCACGTAACGGACTTATTGGATCATCTTATTCTTAGGTAACCAAATCCCGCAAAAAGTCTTATGTTATTGACCACAGTAAGCAATCCTTAAGCCAATGAAGTCACCGAGAATATAGGGATACATGGTGGTGGTTCTTATAGACGACTATAGATATGAGTTCAAAAATATTTCGAGGCTAGGGTTTTCCCTGTTATTATTAAAAAAAATAAAATAATGTAAATGTTAACTTGCTTAATATATGAGGAACCGACCCGTACGCGATGATTTATCTTGTACACACCAAGAAAACAATAAAATAATGGTTGTAGATTTTGTCAGTTACCAGAATTTTTTATTTTTTTAAAAAAGAAAAGTTAATAATGGTTGTAAATTCATCTAACATTCCAATGCCAAAAAAAATTAAATTATACTCCATATACCTGATCGGCTTTACAAACATGTATTATTGGTTTGTATCATTAATTATGGGACTAAAATGAAATGAATACAGTACGTACGTACCAGGAGAAGGAAGAGCCAGTAATTAATTAATTAATTAACACACATAAATAAAGGAATCATAGTAGAGTAGTAGAGTAGAAATTAAATATGACGATACGTTTACCTAAATTTACTGTCTCTCGAGATCTTCTAAACCACCTTCTTGTGAACGAGATTGAATTCGTTGGGATGATCGTTCCCTGCTAAGCATTTTCCTAAATGAACTTAACCGCAAGCTAGCGCTTGATGATGATGATGGTGATGATCCAATTACCTTTGCGGAAGCTTGTGCAGAAGCGTCCGACGTACCTTCAGGATCGATAGGCGGAGCCGTAGGTTGAACCCCGACTGCAGTAGCCTCTCCAGGCTCAAGCACAACCCCCCGCGGCTCTGCTTCGGTTCGACAAATGGGACAAGTTGAATTTGTACTTAACCACTTATCAATGCAGTCTGTATGAAAATTGTGGTTGCAATTTGGTAGAATTCTAATCGCTTCACCATCCTCTAACATGCTTAGACAAACTGCACACTCTATTGCTCGTGCCTTACCCACGTCTTGTTTGAAAGTGAAAACCGGCAGTGAGGCGATAACAGTTGGATCGAGGCCGGTCTTGGCCATGGGTGAGTCATGCGCAGTTGCGTAGAGGCCCAGTGACCGGAGGGATGCTCGACGACGGACTTGCCGACGGAGGACACATCGTACGTATATGTGCAAGAGCGTGACAAGTAGCACCACAAATGATAAGGAGATAATTGCGGTGACCATGATCTTGCCACTGATATTGTACCTGTTTTTATGATGATCATCATCCAAATCCATGGTAGATATGATATTCTAAGATGAGAATGGAGAGAAGTCTCTTTTATATATAGATATTATTTATGTACAGGAGGTGTTAGAATGTGAGTTTGGTGTAATTGTTTGGGTATTTGGGATGCAATTATATAACAATGACTAATGAACAAGAAACCCTGTGTTTTCAAGAGGTTGACCGTTGACTGTGGACTTCCCACTCCCGGTGTTTCCCCTCTATTACTTAAAGTATTTGGAAATACTAGTTTCATTTAAAAAGTTTTTATATATGGAGAGTCAGAGTTAAAGCTAAAGTTGAATGAGAACTTCGTTCATTCGATTCAGATTCTATTATTTATTTTTATGATTTAAAAATTAGAATTATTCTCATTGTATAATTGTTATACGGATATTGGATCTCATCTGCATAATTATTGTGCAGATGAGATATAATTTTTGAATTCTCATCCACATAATAGTTCTGCGAATGGTATATCTCATCCGCACAACTATTGTGCGAACGAGATAAATTTTAAATCATTCGATATTTTTTTAAACGGTCAGAGATGAGTTGGATAATAAAAACTCTTATCTAACTTTAAATATGGATCGGTACCATATATATATATATATTAAAATAAAAAAAATCTAAAAGGATTTTCATTAAATTTCGGGATAGGCGGAAAGTCTAAAGAAAATAGTGAAAGTGTGAAAAACGATGGGCCCTGAGAAGAAGAAGAGCTACCAACTCTTGCTTACCAGAACCGCATTAGCTGAACTACATAATTGTTAATTTTATGTGGTTGGTCCACATGTGCATCAATTTTCTTTCGTGGTTGTTTTTACAAAATTATTGAATTACAAATTTCAAAGCAACATCTTTTTTTATTACCATTTAAATTCTTTCTACCATTTTAATACTTTTATTTTTTTCTGATAGATTATAGTTTTAATTAATATATTGCATTAGTTAAAAAAACAAAAAATTATTCTAAAAAAAACAGAAAAAATAACAATAATAAAAGCACAATGTAAAACTTACTTTCTGAAATACCAAACAATATATACTTTGATAAAAATATTTTCCTCTTTTAAATGTAGAATAGAACTAATTAATTAATAGGGGAATCTTATGAGTAGTCGGTACACGAGCCAAAAAACTAGTGTAATATATCCGGCGGTAATTCCTTTATCATGTTTTTGTAGGGCTTGTAGTTTCCGCAAGACTCAGATAACCTTTAACAGTTGCATCATCTTTTGAGGCTGCAATTATGTAAATGACAAGCAGAGTTCGATTCCTTTCTAATTTTTTATGCTCATATCACTTTGAGAGTTCTATTCCACACACACACATATATTTATATATAAATAGAGTTATTTTATATACCGCACAAATTTTGTTACAATTGCGAAATACAGTATAAATGTGATTGAATAATATTATAAGGATGACACATCTCTTTAAAAGAGTTATCCACCAAATTGACAAAAAAAAAATCTATACATATAATCTACTTTTAATGTAACAGTGCCTCTGTTTTTTTCATTTCGTAATTTTGTCTCCCATTCAGCCACGTGCATTTATGTGTAAATAAAAACTGTATATAATGTTTGCTATGTCAAATATAATGAAAGGAATTTTGTCCACGGGGTGAAGATCAACATTATGGAAACATAACATGTATATATAGACTGTATATATAGTACCTTAAACTTGACGTCTGCATGTATAACATTATGAGTATATGCTATTAAGTAGTACCCATTAACCAGACGAGAGGAAGCTAGATAGAGAGGCAATTGGGTTTCAAGTCAACAAATATGACATTAATTTATGCAACATGATGAGATATCGATCTACTTGTTTGTTAGTTTCAATCCATTCACATTCACATTTTGTCTACAAGAATTAAAGTAATATGACTTCAAACACGTACCAGTTACTACATAATTTAATTTGCTCTTAATTCTTCCCCTAGCTAGATCTCCCCGGTGGCCAAGTTATTAAATCTTTTTTGTCAAGGTGGACCATATATCTTGATTAGTTGACTAGTTAAGTTGAAACTATTTAACGTGTTCAAAGTTAGTGGGTCCTCTTAACATGTGTCCAACATTGAGACCCTATAGTATTTATTTATGCATTGGTATCAGTAATGCACAAATACAAATGCATTGAAAATAACATTGTTGATCCCAATGCATTTGTATTTGTACATTGCTGATACCAATGCATAAACAAATGTAGTAATATAACGCATCGATGTTGGCGCTTAACATGTGACCTAAGGGCACATATTAAGAAAACTCAAAGTTAAGTAAGCACTACACTAAACTAATCTAATTTGGCATTCCAAATTAATGTTTCCAATAGCAATTAATGTTCAGCCTGAAAAAAATGAATCTAGCTAGTAGTAGTAGTAATTCTTAATTAATGCATGTACGCAACCATACTAGTATCGTTCTTCTATTGACCCGCTGCTGAATTTAGAACATGCAGCTTGTTTGATTCGTCTTCTTTCACTATTCATGTCGGTGCATGCTTAGTAGTATCTCTTTTCGTCCTGAATTAAATGAGTCTGTGTAATTTAACTTTTATTAATGTTCGCTACAGTGGCGGAACCAGAACAATTTTAGAGGGGGGTCAAAATACATCAGTAAAAAAAAATTATTTATTGACGCTTGGAGTGTTTTTTTCAAATTCATTTTGTCCAATTATAGTATTTCACAACATCCTATTCCAACTCTTGTCAACCTTTGACTTGTGAGTCTAATGGCTTTAAATACATATACAAATATATATATATATATATATATATATATTTAATTTCCCCCAAACCATGAGACTATTAATCAGACTTTGAAGTTTTTAGTCAACTGATTAATTACTAATTTTATAGATAAATTACAAATTATAATATTATATATTCAAAACTTTATTGTGGTTCTGGTCATATTTCTTGAAGACAACTGAGAGGAGTCACTCAAAACAAGAAAATGAATTAAGTTATTCTCATTTACAAAAAATTAATACCAATGTATGATTAAGTTAGTAAGACAAATGAATGCAATATTAATTTATTAATCATCAAATTTATTTAACATTATTTAATTAATCATCAAACTGATTTAACATTATTTGATCTTATAATAATATTGTTAATTTATTATAGATGGAAGGACATGAGGAAGCAAATGAATTAATACCATCTCATAACAATGATCAAGTTTAACTAACATTAGCATACTTTAGATAATTCTATACAAACAAGTGGTGTAAATTAAAATAAAAATCAAATGATAAGTAAGGAATTTAAATTATTTAAAGTTGTATTAATATATACAAACTGATCAATTTCTTTCTTATGATGACTAATAGAGGAAGTTTGGGTAAAATACAAAGTGTTCATTTTCTTTACTAGTGGTGTACACATGATCACTCATACTATTACCCAAAGGTAAGAGATAAGAGTTGCAAATAAAATACAGCATTAAAAAGCCTTAGATCAACATAGTATAAGCATGCATCCTGGGTTTGGGGGGCATATGACCCCCCTTGCAATGCCCCCCCCTAGTTCCGCTATTGGTTCGCTAAGAACACTCTTGGACATAATTGTACTATGAGGTACTACTTTCACCATTCCAAAAAAAAGAGTCCTCCTTGATTTTTGATTTTAGTAAATTCATGAAATTCTAAAATTTAAAGTTATAATATACGTAATTTTAATTTTCAAAACAACAATTTTGTACTTGTTAATCTATCCAATTTTTTACTTGTTAATCTATCCCAATATCTAAAAACAGATATTCAATTGATTAAGTTAATTTAGTTGGTAGAGTTGACTCGAATGAGTTGACTTAAACGAATTGATTTTTCATTTTATATTCCATTCACTTCATCTCTCAATATCAAATTCTATTTTTTTCCTTTTTACTTTCTTATAATTAATTGGATAAAGTAAACTCAAAATTTTAAGACTTTTCAATTTCATCAACACATACATTCACAACTTTAATAGTATACACTGAATGAAAAAAAATAACAATTCACATTTTCAAATTCATGTAATTGAATTTTTTCCACTACACTATTTATGCATATTCACCACCACAAAATCTACATATATATATATATGTGTGTGTGTGTGTGTGTGTGTTCATTATTTCTCATCAACATACGAATACAGATGGTCCTTCAATTATTATTGGTGGCCACTTAATTACGTTTAGAGCTAATACAAATCTTGAATAAAAGTTGTGCAATTAAAGATGATTTATGAATTTTAATAATAAAAAAAGCATTCATAGTATTTTCTAACTTTACTTAAGTCTAATAATATCTAGATACAATAATATATGGTGAGACTCTTCATATTATTCATAAAGTTCGTGGTTAGTGCATGAATGGATTAATTAATAATATATACTCTCTCCTTTCCATTATATAAGTCGTTTAAGAAATAATCACACATATTAATAAATCTAATTAATTATAATATTAGGTAATTAATTTGAAATTTCATTACTACCATGCAATTATTAATTACTCTTCATCATCTCTCTCAATTACTTTATTTTTTTAGTGACAAAGTAGAAAATAATTAGTTTATTCTCCTAGACATATATAAAACACCTTATATTATGGATTTTTTTTTTATATTTTTAAACGACTTATATAATGAAAAGGAGAGAGTATTAGCCATGTTTAAAATTTATAACTATAATATTTAAATAAATTTTACATACTAATATTGAAACAGATTCGTGCCTCGCACGGGTTCACTTACTTAGTATATTTTAAATAATTTACCATAATTAATTATTACATTAATTAAAATCAAATCAAACCAACTCACATTAATTTATAATATTTTAAAATTTTACAAATTGGCTAGAGTGAAAATTAAATGGGGAATCATTATTTTAGAATGGAGAGAATATTACTTTTACCGGTAAAACGGTAGGCCTAAGCAGCGCTATGGTCCTCATGGATATGGTTTTTGAAATATATGCGTGAAGTGAAGGTTTTTATTGACACAAACATGCATTAGATAACATCGACTCATCGAGTAACAGCTGGGAGACTGCCGTGGGAGGAGCAAAAGGAAGTTATTATTACCGACATACCCCCATGCATACTTGCCTAAGCCAACAACAGCAGCAGGTATTCCGAAAATGGATCACTCCAATATGATATGGGCTTATTATCCCATCCATGCATCCCATTACGAGTGAGCTTGGGAATTACATGACATGTGCTGAAATCCAAAAAGACCGAAGGCTTGCCCATTATGTAGCTCAGCTTTTAAAGGGAAAGCAAAATTCTTAGACAGCTCTTTAATTTGGAAGTGGAGTCTCTAGGTTGAACAAATGGACTGGATGGGGCCCACCCCCTTAATCCTTGTCAGGTAATTAAGCTAAGGGTATTGACCATCCCCTTAATCCTTGGTTAATAGGTTGGTAAGGACTAGATAAGAGTTGAAAAGGATTTATAATATTGATTGTGAAATATAATGAAAGAAAGAAAGATAGATTATCAAACAAAATAGTATACTAGTAACATTTCATCTTCAAATTTAGATTTGCTAAACACATGCAGTATGAAAATTCAAGAACTGAAATGTTAGATTTAGTTTTACTAAAGAAGTAAGGATATAAGTGTTGTATCTTCAATTAGTTAGAAACGGGTACATCTAAAACCTTAAAAAGAGTGCTGCCTATTTTGCCACTTAATTTAATTAATTAATCACTATATAGTCCTAGTGATAGGAGGAACAACAACAACAACAACAACAACAACAACAACAACAAAAACTAAATAATAGCATTAGCATTACACAACAGAAATTAATTGCTAGATTCCAACGAACCAAACATAAAAGGTTTTTCAAACTAAACCACATTCCATTTGTTCCCTTGGACCTTGGTCCCATTCGATCAGCTAACTGAAATATCTTATCTTCTTCTAAGTAGGATATCATCATCTCTGTTCACCAATGTGGATTTTCATTTCAGCAAAAATGAATAGCAAGAATCTAAAAGGGATACACAAAGAAAATCAAATTCAGGCTATTAATTAAAATTAATCATCATATTAAGTACGTACCTGATGGACTAGTCTCTGTTGATTCAATGGTGGGTATTGGTAGAAGCAGAGGATGGGTCTTCCCCATGAATCCTAGCCGGAACTTGGAACCCAGAAAATCGCTCTGACCCAAATTGGCTGTTTGATATTGAGAACTGATGGATTGCTTCTGTATTGTTATGATCCGAGGCGGCTAGAGCTTGGTCATTCCAAGCACGAGCAAAAGGCGAAAAACTGGACTGAAGGGATTCCCTCTGAGAAAATAATGTGGAGTTTTGGCCAAGCATTTGAGACGACTGTGTCATTGGCTGTGAGTTGAAAAAGAACCCTGTTTTAATCTCTCCATCCCATCCAACCATTCTTGGGTAATTTTGCTCAAAAGTCACCGGAGCCGGACCCGAATATAGGCCAGCTGGAGGGGAATGGCTTGAATTAAGGTCTTGTTGTAAAGAGTGAAGAGATAGACAAAGATCCTGAGCATCATTAGTCTGGATTGAACCTCTTGACATTATATCACCCGAGTAATTCTGAAAGTTCGCCTCTGATCTCGTTGGGAAGAAAGATTTCATGGTGTCATCAATTGGGTTATTAGGGAGCTGAAAAGGGTAGCCGGAAGAAGGCTCTGATTGGTGTTCCAATGCAATCCCACTAGAGCCCTGGTTTGGAGCCACCATTGTAGTGTGAGTGTCCATCGGGTTCCACGGAGGCAATTCTTCAAGCTTGTCAATGGCATTTTTGGCCTTGTTGATGAGCCAATCCACGGCTTTGCTGGGCCGGTCATAGCCTAACCGGTCCTGAACGTCGTAGAATTGAATGGCAGTGTGGGCCGAGAGCCGGACTCGCCGGTCCCTTGGACCTTTCGCGGTGTAGACCTTGCTGTGCCGGTCTTTCCGGCCGGTGGACCGGATAATGTGGCCTCCTTCAACTTGTACTATCTCTCCTCCTCCGCTGCTCTTCATTCCCATTATTGGCCTAGTTTTTGCATATTCAGTTCTTTTGTAGGGGAGTTGTTTGCAAGAAGGTAGCTCTTTTTTCTCTGTTTCTACTGATGGGTAATTTTGGTGTTTTTCTTGGTTCTGGTGGTGGTGATGATGATTCAACAGATCCAGTTTTACACCCTTTATCTGATTTATGTAGTCTGTCCCTCTTTAACTGACAGCTTACACTTGCCTCTGCTTAATCCAATCTAGTTGAGTACTCTGGTTTTCTTGCTGCGACTGATAATTGATAATCCCAATGAATCCTGCCACTGTACCTCCTGAATCCAGAGCCCAGTGACACCTCCCAATCCAAAAAACCCAGAACCCTAAAATTATTTCCTTTCTGTTTTGGTGAATATTTTATCAAGAAAACATCAAGAATGGCTTATGATTTTAAAAATCGACCTAAAGCAGAAAAAGGGCAGCACCGCAGTAAAGCACAAATTCACAATTCGCTGATTAGACTTGCTATGAAGAATAAGAAAACAATAAATTGTTAGCCCAAAAAAAGGAACTTTTGTAACTAGCTAGGTGTTGGAAGGGTTTTTGAAGAATCAGTAGGGTTTTTCAGTAAGGATACGTTTAGACATTGGAGAGGAGAAAGAGAATGAATGGAACAGTAAATATGAAAGAAATTAAATACTACTCCCAAGTCCTAAGTACTTACTTTACTACTATCTTGGTATATATGTCAGAACTATTTGATGCTTCTGCTAGGGTGACAGACTTAGGTCAGGGTAAAATATAACAGATACCCAAAATTATTAATGTTTCTGGCCGCAAAGACAACAAATGTAAGAATGAAGCCAACAAGAGTTGTTGCTAACAAGTGATTACAAATATAGATATTATGCACACATAAATATATATTACTAGTAATATATATGCTTAATGTGTTTGTTATATATATATATATATATAGATCGAGAGAATTGAAGTGAGTGGATTGCTGGCCCCATTAACACCCACTCTCATTGAAGTTGATAGTGATCTATAACAGCTTTTCTCTCTCTCTCTCCCTCTCTCTCTTATATATAAGTACTTTTTGTAGTTTCACTAAAAAGTAATACACTTTCACTAGAAAGAAAGGACAAACATACTACTGCCTAGCTCATAGTTGCACTTTGCCAACATCTCTTCCTAGTTCCTATACACTGTACTATTCCACTCATCAATTTAGTTGTACTACACAAATTTAGTTCTAACTAAACCAACAATTAGATCACTACATTCTTCCAAGAAACAAGAAGGGATGAATGGATGGATGGATATTAAATTAACGAGGAACCTTTTGATACTTATAAATTAGTTTTAACTGCAAAATCATGCATATATATGTTAATTAATTACCAAAAGACAGACATCAATTTAATATATATATATATATATATATATATATATTCCATTTCCATTTAAGGTTTACATAGCTTATATGTGAATTTTAGTGTTTCGATCGAAAAAAGCAATTAAGTACTAATTAAGCGCTCGCACCAACCCCGCTCTCAACACACACTAGAAATGATTGAATTTGCAAGTAAGAATGGGACAACAAGATGGATTAAGTTAGGGTTTTGTTCTATGTATGGTAATGGGCCTGGCTCCCAAGAGGCAGCATATATATGAGAGTCAACTAAAGTGATCTAAGTACTACTTCAATATGATTGATTATTGCCGTAAAGACATGGAGTGCATAACCACAGATCACTTCTTTAAGTCTTTACCTTTAAATTATCAATATATATATACACACACACACATATACACACACACACACACACTAGTAATAACAGTATTGGATTAATTAGTAGTTTTCATCAATTTTTTTTTGGAGTTCAATTTTTCCTTCTTTAATTTCCCCTTTCAAAAGGACAAGCACTCTAGGTAGTCATCAGCATAGAAAGATGAAGATGCTGTTTTGGTATGAGCAGGCATGTACACTGCCTATAATGGATCGACCCCTACAAGCATGAACCTGCCATAAACACATGGAGTTTAATTTCAAAGTAAACAAAAAAAAAATGTTAATTCAGTTTGCTCACTAGCGCTAGGCATCACGCTCGAGGGTCCCCTTCTAATGATGGTTGAAAATGATACTTCATATAAGTAGGTAGGAGTATATGTATTTTTTCCATCCATTTTGTAAAGGTGATATATTAATGATGATTTATTAATTAATTTCATATATACCATGCATGCATGCAATTTAATTTATCTGATCTTGGCAAGTTGTAATTAAAAGGTGGATTTGGGGAACCATGCATACATGATAGCAGCTACATCATGATCCAATCTTTTCATAAAGAATAGGAGTAACAATTAAGTTAGGAGTAATGTTTTATCCTCAAATTTTTAGTTTTAAAAAGTGTATCAAATAATGTGATATTAATAATATTGATTGGATAAATCACATATGATTGACTATGTCGTAAATTACATTTATTTTGTCTTATTTAATACCACATCATTTAAGACACATTTGAGACCAAAAATTTGAGACTCCCAACATTATCCTTAAGTTATACCTAGCAGCATCATACTCATTAAAGAAGTGATCTTCCTCTAACTAATTTCCTCCTCCTGGTTTGGTTTACTTTTCACGGCATTCTACTTGTTGCAAGAATGGCTTGAATGAGTTCCTTAATCCTTCTCATGTCTTTTTCAACCAACAGGCCATAAGGTTTCCAAGTTAACGATGCATGGCAAGGATCGATGCAACTTATAGGCCATGCAATCTCTCTTTTCTCTCTCTCTCTCTCTCTCTCTCTCTATATATATATATATATATATATATTATAAATGTGATATATATGAGATATCCTATGATTGTTTATATGAGTCTAATTTTGTTGCACTAATTTATCTGTTGCCTCAACCTTGTTGTTGCCATCTAATTTTTTTTCATTTATTTATAACTTGATTGATAATTCGTGCAAGCCACGGTTAGAATTGATAATATAATTTGGGCTAAATACACTTATATTACACCAAGTTCTACCCTCCTCATAATTTAATTCTTAAACTTATTAAGCTCATAATTTAGCCCTTAAACTATATAATTTCACGTGATGTCCCCCTCGAATTCATTTTTTAGTTGAAATTGACTGGAATACATAATTTTCCAACAAGGCAAGTAGTTTTATACGGTTTGACTGTATTAAAATATGATTTGACTTTATTAAGCAATTAAGTATTATTACTATTAAAATATAAAAAAACTAAACACACAAATTAAAATATAAACAAATTCAAACACACACACTAAAACACCAAGAACACACACACCAAGAATTATCTTTCTTATTTATATTTTAATTATTTTACTTAATTTTTGTTAAATTTATATTTATATTTTATGAAATTTCACTTAATTTTTGAATTTAAAACATTATTTTCTAAAAGTAATAATTAATTTTTAAACTTTAATTATTATTTTTATGAAATTTCAAAATTATTATGGGTCTCCCTTTTACTTTGTTTTTTAAATTATAATTTAAATAAATACTTCCTTCGTTATATATTCTTTTTAATTTATAAAATTTTAAAATTTAAATGTGATAATTTATTTTTTCCTTGGGAAAGTGAAAATTGATTCATATATAAACTATCGGTTCTGATTAGTATTTTTTTAATTTGTTATTTTTTGTTAAATATTATTTGGCATAATTTTTAATTTTATATTTTTAAAGTCAACATTGTTTGAGCTTAATTGTATTTACAAGTATTTTAATTTGTAATTAAAAGTATTTTAATTTTTTAATGCAGTCAAACCGTACCCGAAAATAGTCAAACCATATAAAATCAATTAGGTCCAACTGGGTTGCCAACTGGGTCGGGTTTTTCGGTCAATTTCCGTCAGAAAATAAATTGGGGGGCATTGTATGAAATTAAGTAGTTTAGGGGCTAAATTATGAGGAGGGTGGAACTTGGTATAACATAAGTGTATTTAGCTCATATAATCTAAAATTGTGGTGTCTGATATTTAGTATTGTAGTCAAGGAAATTACACCTTGCTAGGGTTAGGGTTTCGTGTTGGCTGGAGAGGAGAGAAATCCACGAAGAGCACGTAATTGATTGATTGATTGAAGAGGGGAGAAGAACAGGTGGGCGATTACTCCAATGACACGTGGCAGAACCCTTAGAATCCAGAAACCGGATTAAGGTAGCAGGGATTCCAAGAGCCTTCTTGAGTCTTCGAGTTGAGAGAGAGTTCCAAGCGTAATGAGCTTCCAAGAGTCTAAGTGTAATGTCTTGAGAGCGATCCCCTTTTCTTAGAATAGATGTGACGCCCCCAAAATAGGTCCACACAACCCATTTTGAGTCGCCAATAACATTCTACAAAATACAAATACAAATACGAATTTTCCCATTTACAACTAATATTTGTCGTGCAAAATACAACCACACACATACTGTGACTTTCCATACAAATATCGTACCGTATGGTACCACAGTATCCAAACCCAAATTATTACAATGCCGTAAAAAGACGACAACACATGTTTTAAGTCTCTACTACAATCATTATTAAACTATGCCATAACTTGATAAGGACAACCACTAACTCGGACCATCACTCCACTCCCCGGCTAGTCCCAGCTACATTTTCCTTTCCTGAGAAGAACAATGGAACAAAACTGAAAAGGGTGAGCTCAAATAGCCCAGTAAGAAATATCATGACTAAGATAATGAAGAATAAAATTTATCTTTAGTCTTCAACAGAATTAAATCAGAGATTTAAAGATATTTTAATTGTTCAACAACAACAATTGCAGCGGAACCAACAATCCATTAGAAGAGTCAAGTAGATTATAATATCTACCATCTTCTATAAATTAAAGGATCACCACCAATATTTTATCCCTGTAACACCAATCAACAATTCCTGTTTATGAACATCCAAATCAACAGTTTATATTCAACAGCCTATCTTTGCACTACGTGCCAAAGATATTTATTTGTAACATCACCGGTCATGATCATGCCAAACGCCAGTTCATCTTTGCACTACGGGCCAAAGAGAACTTTCACCATACGCCTTTGTTTGTAACACCAAAAGTCATGATTATACCAATACACAGTTTGGTCAAAATCATGTCACGCCAGTTCATCTTTGCACTACGGGCCAAAGAGAACTATCACCACAATTTAAGTATGAGGATGAGGATGATGACAATGATACAGTGAGATTAAGGATAAGAAAAACTTATAATTTAATCAGTATCAAAGATTGACCAAATTGCCAACACGATGATCAAATTGTGGAGTCAAATTCAAGAATGATATTCAAGAAATTATTTCATGCTTCAACTATAACGTATTAAAATGAAATAGAAAGATTCAAGTGAAAAGATATTAGATGAAGCACAAACTATTAAGGATATTCTACCAATTTTCAGGGATTTTCTCCATTTAAAAATAAGGTTTTGGAAACAAAACAAGGATTTCTTATCCTAAATGGAGAAATGTGAAAGAAAAAGATATATCCCTTAAACGAGTACAAAAGAAATGATACGTTATACGAGTATAACAGAATATATGAAACTGCAAATGGATTTTCACCTGTCATGCGATAATTCGCGTAGACAGATTATTTCCACAACAGATTAATAAGTAATGAATACAAAGGGTTATTCACCAGGTACGACACTCGTACATACAGGTTATTCCCACAGAATAATAAGGAATGAATACAAAGGATATTCACCAGGTACGACACTCGTACATACAGGTTATTCCCACAAAATAATAAGGAATGAATACAAAGGGTATTCACCAGGTACGACACTCGTACATACAGGTTATTCCCACAGAATAATAAGAAATGAATACAAAAGGATATTCACCAGGCATGCGTCATACCGCACGGACAGGTTATTCCCACAAATTAATACAGAATGAATAAAAACCTTTATGAGTATAATATCACTTACGAACATGAAAGCAAATGATATTATATATGAGTATGAAAGAAATGATATTCCCTACCTTCGTTAATAAAATACTGGATGTTGCTTTCTATGAAGTTTACTAACTTTGGACAATACTAGTATTCTCACAAATACTCACAATAGCCTGACACACTAAGAGAACTTAAGAAATTTAGAGAGAGAGGAAGTATAGGCAATGAAGGTGTGAAAATTTCTTAAGCAAACCCTCCCTATTTATAGGAAAATCAAGGTGAGGGCATTTTAGTCTTTTCCCTAAATTTTCTTGGTTTATTACTCTTATACCCTTGACATATTCTTTTAATATCATCCATCCATTTTTTTTCTTCCATTTATATCATCCATCCATTTTTTCTTCCATTTATATCATCCATCCATTTTTTCTTCCATTTATATCATCCATCCATTTTTTCTTCCATTATCAAAAGATAATTCCATTATCAAAAAGATAAAACCTTTATAAAAATAACTCTATTATCACAATAAATCCCTTTTTCTGTATTATTGTGTTAAATGTATTAATATCACAGATAGCATATACTCGCAATACTGACAACCAGATTATTCCCAGGAAAGAGGGGCCTTCCATAAAAATGGCGCGCAATTAAATAACCCCTTTCCTTGACAGAATTTCTAGACATTGTCAATAATGCTAAAATATCCTATCAAATGATATGAGTTACAGTGTCGTGACAAATAGTAAAATATATTATGCAGATGCTATTTAACAATTATTGAATCAAGATACTGTGCAATTTCTACTTTATCAATTATTGAATTAATAATATAAAACACTGTGCAACATCGTGAGCTACTGTGGAATAACGCGTTTTACTGTTCTTTTTATCACCGGGTATTTCAACAGTTATCGGTTAAATTTTTGCCGCCAATTTCTATCATTTTTTATATCCGACAGTTAACCCGTTGTGGGGCCCACTATCATTGACAATATTGCCATTTCGGCGCCGTCGTACGGTACCGAATATAATATTTTCCGACAAAAAAAATATTCTCCGACAAAAAGAATATTCCCAGACATACTAGTTTATCAGATAATTTGCATATAACACCCTTAACTATCATTTATAACAATTAAGCACTTCACTATTTAGAAAAATAATCATAAAGAAAATAATAAACTTTTATTTCATAAATTCGGGGTCTTACAATAGAGGGGCTATTTATAGAGCTTGCCTGGAAAATGGTCACATGTCAGGCACATGTTTTAAGGAAAATTTCAGAAATACCCTTTAGTCATGTTTTAAAGGGAAATTCCAGAAATGTCCTTTAATCATCAAAGTAATGCCCAAATTGCCATGTTCTTCTAGCCACCAATCCAATCCCTCAATCAATTCCCAAAATGAGTCGCATTCATGTGTCTTCTGCCTTGGAACACGTGGAGACTACCCCGGGTCTAGCGCATTTATTTTTGTCCAATCTGTATATTTAATTAGGTCACATGAACCCTAATTTGTACATTTAATTAGGTTTTTGTAAACCCTAATATGCACTTGGGCCCACATGTATTATAATTTAAGTATAAATAGTATAGTACAAATAGTAGTAATACATTAAATAAAAAAATTAAAGAGTTGTATGTATATTAAAATTATTGTATATATAATATATATATATATATATATTAATACATCCATGTACATCCTTGAAATAATATAATAAATGATACGATTTTTTTTGTATAATTATGAACATGACATACATTGTATCCGTATAGACGAAGAACTCAAAATAACTCAATCAACATTCAAAATGACTCGATTATTTAAAATTATATATAATAATAGATTATTTTATAACTAAATAAAGATTACATTATTCATGTGATGTGATAGTAGATGAGATCTCACAAGTAACGAAAGATTTGAATTCAATTACATACTCAACTACATGCACCCATATGACACACTTCCATTATATATATATATATATATATGTATATGTATATGTATATGTATATGTATATGTAGGGGTGGTGAAAAAGGCTGATAAAAAACGTGAAAAGTTAGGAAGCAAAAGCTCGTGATCCAAGATGATCAATGTCCACTGAAAATCGTGAGAGAGAGGGAGGGGAGGGGAGGGGAGCAACTGTTTGGAAGCATGCAATTTAAGAAGAAGACTGCAAAGAAAATGCCAAAGCAGCTGTAGTTGTCTTGGTAACAACTAGTGTATAAATATAAATATATATGTAGTCCAATTCATATATACATACTTCCGAAAAGCGAAACTTGTGCGAACCCACTGCATCATACTAGCTAGCTAATAGAGACATTTCATTCTAGTCCTTATATATATACACACTTGGTTGTGAGGCTTGCCATTCCAGAGACGTTAAGAAAACTATATATACACCTTCATATATATATATATATATATATACACACACACACACACACCTTTTGCCCTTTGGGGCCAGCCGGCCTTAACTAATTAACTCCTAGTTGTTTTTGTTTGCTTTGGACATGCTTAACTAGTTGCTAAGCGATTACGATTTCAATCGACTTGATGATAATATATAGGATATCGCGCATGCGAACATCAAATTAATGCGACATCCCGTCTCACATCGCTGGAGTGTGAGATCAGAGTTTGTTCTTATTTCAATATCACGTAAATTTAACCGATATTGTAAAAAGACATCCATCCCAAACCTAATTTACAATGACTAGAATCATCAAGATTATAGTCTTCCGTTGGAAAACATAAGATTTGTATTTGTATAAATATAAGTGATTTTATATTTTAATACAGATAAAGTATTATTAAAGAGAACATGAATTGATATCTTTTTATTTTTTTGGCCTACTAGAAAATGAATATTTTACTCTAATTATAAAAGAAGAAATTAAGGAGGGTTCTTGCTTTTTTGCAAATCGAGTTAGATCCAACAACCAATCAGTAGGGCTATATAAATGGTAACCGAAAAATAGAATATTTGTTTGTGTTTGTATTCGTTTAAAACAGATATTATTCGTATTCGATTAGAAATATTCGCAGATAAACAGATATGAATACGGATACATGTATATTCGTATCCGTTTAACATCTGTCTGCCAACATACTTATCGAATAAGATATGCAGTATCATAATTCTGAGTAAAGAACGAGTCTTATTATAAAATTATAATATTTTTTAATATCTTCCATGAAGATATTTTATAAAATAGAGTGATTAATTATTTTTTCTTCTGAATTTTATAATTTAATCACATGTTTGATTCGAATCCGAAAACAATGATATTTGTATTTGTATCAGAAAAAAATATTTTATCCGTATTCGTATATGATATTCGATGATTTCTTAAAATACTATTCAGATTCGATACTCGAAAAACTATTCGAATTCGAACATTATCCGTTTTTAAATAACTATCCAAATTTATTAGCAGAATTAATTAAAATTAATAAATAATTAATTAAAAAATTATTATTATGATATAACATAACACAATCAGTCGCTTCAAAACCCAAAAAGATTAATATATATATATATATATATATATATATATATATATATATATATATATATATACACGTAAATGTCTTGTCATAAAGTCTAAATTTTAAGCATGTGAACGACTTAAACTTAGGGACCAGAAAGAAAAAAAGAAGTAAATCGATCTTGGTAATGGAGGGCCCAGGACATCCACTACATTCTTGACTAGCGACTACTGTGACCGAGGAAGTGGGGGGAGAGATGGGTGCCTATCCACATTCCACAACTCTGAAAAATTAATTATCACTCCCTTTTTTTTTTCTTTTTTCTTTTTCTCTGTTCGTAAGATAACTAGCTTTCCGACATTCTTTGTTTTTTCTTTCAAAGAACAGGCTAAACAAAACATCTCTATTGGTGACGGTGAGGTGGGAACAAGTGCACTAATGAGGTAAAAAGTTTTGAAATAACATGAAAGGAAAAGAAAGAAGATGTGCATATATATACACACACACACATAACTACTATTTTGTTTAATTTTTTTAAATGTTTATTTAATTTTTACATTCATTCTTTTGGATTATAATTTTGATTGGAATATTTAGAAAAGGAATTTGAAAATTCCATCTCAAACGGAAAAGGGGTTGTCTAGGTAGAATTTGAGAAATCATATATTGGTATTGTGTCATATTACCATTGGGGCGGACAAAAAGGGAGAACAAAATTGGATCGGAGTAGTAACACATAAATGGCCTATCTTTTAGTACAAGGCATGTGCTTTAAAATTCTTAGCTGATGAACGGACCATATTTTCCCTGGACCACTATTCGAACTCTTTATGCTTCCTGGCCTAATAGGTTAAGATTACTCCAAATGGAAACAAGCATATAGCTCTAGCTTCATGTCATCCTAAATTAGCTTGGTTTATTTCCTAATAAAACAGGATAATAATTAAGCACTATGATGGATATGAAAAACATAATTATAGTGGCAAGTGTGAACGTAGTTATTTTTTGAGTCTCACTAATTACAAAATGTAATAACCGTTTCATTTTTTTAGAACTTAGAGTATGTTATATGATACTCATGCATGTTGACCGGAAAACGAAAAAGGAAAAAAGAAAAGATAATCGCAAATTAACCTGTGCTAACTCTGTTGAGGTCATTGCTTAGGCAATCAACTAATCAATTGTTTTCAATCGGATATCAACTTCCTAACTATGATAGTGAAAAATATTAAGAATCAAGAATTCATCAGTTGAAGTCATTCCCTTTAATGCTTGCTAGCTCTTTATTCTTCTCTCTCTCTCTCTCTCTATTTCTATTTGTCTCCATCTGAGTAATTCATTATGAGCTGTACTGATGATATATATGCTCAACATTTGATGATGACTAGATGACACATGAATATATATATATATATATATATTGAATTCAGAAAGAAACACACACACATTGATTCAGCTTGCTTCAGGTTTTAGCCTACCTAGCCAGCAAGTTGTTCCACATGCATTCACTAAAAGACACCAAGTATAATAAAGTATATTGTACTTGGAAGACGCATGCATTGGTTTTAATTATTTAGATCAGATTTTAGCTCAACAAGTAGCATTTTAAATTAACGTTTTTGTTTCCTTTACTTTCTTATTAATTTGATCCATGCATGTCAATAATCTTTAACTTATAGCGACCACAGTTGGTTTAACTATATATTTTTCAACTGACCGACCTACAAAATATATACAGTATAGTAGTAACATTTTTACTACTATATATCATATATGTATATATATGCAGCACCAGCGCTGTGATCATGACCATGACCCATATGCAGCGCCAGCGCTGTGATCTGCTCTGCGCGCCATGACCACCTTCACCTCTCATATATGCATGCATGATGAAAATAGTTGCACAAATGATCAAACCCAGTTGTTTACAAATTGTTTGAGGGATCGGAGACTTAACAAATATACCATCCATCCTCAAGTTTGAGCATATATAAACTCTTAACTGAACTCGACTATTAGTCTCGGCAATCCTAGCAAACAAAAGATATGTACATGTCAAAACTAAGAATATCACCAATTTATTGCTCCCTTCATTTCAAATCATATCATCATTGTTGACTTTTGAAATTCAATTTGAAAAAATATTTTCAAACTCAAAATTGAGACGACTTATTAAAAATTATGAAATAATAAAATTTACAGTGAGTAATACTCTTTAAATAGTTTATAATATTCAGCATTAATGTATTAATTAAAAGAATCGATGTTAGTTTTAAGTTTAAAAATCTCTTTTAAGTTGACTTTAAAAAGTCAACAGTAATCAAATAATATGAAAATGATGAAGTATAATATTCATATCACTTATTTACGAGACACTATTCATAAATATATAAAATTTAAACGACACCGTCCACACGGGGATTAAAAGTCCCTGAGAAAAAAATGCCTACAATCAATATATATAGTTCGTACACAAATAATTATATAAAATGAAAAATTAAAATTGAATATATACCATGTCCTGGGGCCTGAACACTTGGACAAGAGGTTCCAACAGCAAAACGGAACCCAAAAAACTACAAGGAAGCCCATTTAACTTCGAATGACGTATTGAGGCCCAATTTTTGACTGATTGACTTGAATGGCTTTCATGAATCTCATGCCTTAATGTGTCAAACCTTTGTGTGAAATTAACAAAATCAGCTTCAGAAAAATAAAGAGAAGAGGTCAAATGTTTCTAATTCAAAATGATGGTTTTTTTTGTGTGATGCTAAGAGTTCCTTTATTTATGTCTAATCTAAAATATATTTTCTATTCTACAAAAAGACTTATATTTATACAAGTCGTAAGCATGAAGTATATCATATTTACTTCAAAAATAATAAATTGTTAATTTAATAGTGATGCCATAACAGTGAAACAAAAAAAAATTCAAGTCAAAAATATACACTAGTATCAATAAAAAAAAAAAAAAAAACTCTTCTTGTGAATCATATTTCATATAAATAAAATTCCTTTTATGAAACAGTGGTGGTAATAGTACGTAACTTTTGCATAAGAAATCAAGAATATAAGTAAATAGTAGTATAACATAATCTTATATGAAATTTTTACAATTAAAATATAACTAAAATTTAAAACTGATAATTATGATAAGTAATGAAGTTTTGACATCCTACATCTATTAATTACAGGAGGGTGTAAATGTAAAGCTAAATTCAATGAATTTGAAGAAAAATAAAGTGCGGTAAATCAGTCTATTAGTTAAGAAAACAACAAATTTTGATTTTCCCTCTTTCTTTTCTCTATTGGGTTGATTTTATATATATATATGAGCACGCACGAATCCAAAGTTTGTGTATTAATTGGTAAAGACTAAAGATGATGATAGCTCTTAATTCTCTGTTGATCAAAACAACCCATTCAGCGCTAGCCTCTGATCTGATCTGATGCAAATTTATTTTAATGAATCATCATCGGAAACGAAAGTCAGGTGGTGATCGAAGATACTCATCATTTAATATGGTGCAGATCAACCTTTCCATGTCTTTAAGGAAGAATTTCAGATAATTTTAAATATCAAATTAAATCCCTTATTTTCAGTTCCAATCCTTCAATTATATATATATATATATATATATATATATATATATATATATATATATTACTCCTGTATTATTTCCTTAGATTGAGAATAGTTAGCTTTTTTTTCTTTTTTTTTTGTGAGAACAAGAAATACCTAATGTGTTTACCCTTCTTTTCTCCACACGCTCAAATTATTTGAATTACTAGTAATATATAAACATTTAATGCTCCCGTATTTATATCCTTAATATAATCAGCTATAGCTGCTAGGCACATATATAATTCAAATCCGTGCAAGTACTCCACAAATTAAAACTGATGATTTAGGGTTCAAAGTGTCCTCCAGCCAATCAGCCAAGCCCAAAGAAATCAAAACTGATGGAGGAATAATAATAATAATATCCATGCATGATATATATATATATATATATATGATCGTCATCTAATCTTATCGAATTACGTATATTGAAGTCAGTTTAAAATTTTCAAAATAATAAATTTTATAATTGTTAATAATATTTTATAAATAGTTATAAATATTTATAATCAGGAATTTAATTATAAATAAATGGATCTATATCAAACAAAATTATGCTAAATAGAATCTTAATTATCATTTTTGAGTTTAAAAATACTGATTTTCACAAGTTAATATTGATCTTATATTTTAAAACAAATAGTTGGATCATTTTAAGGAATTCAAGATCCTTTGTGTTTCTTTGTTTGATTGATCAGTGGGAATCTGCTAAAACTAAAACGTTCCAAAATTAATGATTGGGAAAGCTTGAGCAGCAGTACTTCCTGACTTAGTTACTTTAAATCTTTCTGGTGCTTGTAAAGAAAGAAAAATGATGAATAAGAACCTCAACCGTTGCGGCTTTACTGAGTCTCTGAAATTTTAGGGTTGTTTACTTGTTTCTTTTTGGATACCAAATGTACAAACGTGATACACGATCCATATATATAATTATAAATCGAACCAGTCATTGATTAATTCATAATTTGTATACTTAATTAAGAAGTGATCAGTAGTGATATTTAGTTTAGTCTTGTTTTGTTAATTATTATATTTTTATTGTACAGCATAAAAAGAAAATTAAATCTTTCTTCCTTCTTCCTTGTTCTTTATTTGTTTCTTATCTTTCAATTCTAAAGAAGAGAAATCCTTAGCGAGAACATATGAAGAAAGAGTACCACTTTTTTCTTTTTTCTTTTTCTTTTTTGTGTGTATGTGTGCGGGTAAAATCACCTTTCTTTAATTTGGTATTTTTCTTTACCTTGTACTTTTTTATAAATAAAATAAAATTATGAGCGGCTGTAGTTGTGGTTTTTATTTTTATTATTAATTTGAGGGTTGAGGTGTTATAAGCTAAGCTGTTAATTCATAGCATAAAGCGATGATGATAAGGAGGTGGTGGAGCATTATCATTCATGCTAATAATTAATTAAAGACTTCTACTGACGACTAAAATAATTTCTCTTGCATCGATCAATTAATTTTATGTGGATAAGATATGGTCAAAACCTTCATTAGATAAAATAAAAGATGCTTCAGCTTTTGTCCCGACCCCTCCCCTTTCTTTTTAGTATAGAATTTATTTTTGAGGTAAGGAATCTGCTATCAACATAATAATATAACCTTTGACTCTTGAGGGTATAATCTTTTAGATTTCTTCAATAGAATTCAATGGCCAAGAAGCATTTGTACGAGGCGACTTAATTATAGGTAAAAGGTAGCTTAATCATAAGTGCTGATGTTTTTTGATGCTGTATTAGCCTGTTAGGTATATATATATATATATATATTAATTCTCTTCTGAAATGTCACAACCGTCCAAGCAACGCAATAAAAATACGACTACCTTTTTTTTTTAATTTAAAAAAAAAACAAAGAGAGGAGAGAGGAAAAAGAGGGTCACCACCGAAGAACTTTGTGCTTAAAAAACTATTCCTACCGCTATTTGTGTCTTGAGAAAGAACTTAATTGGTGCTCCATGGATTGCTTAAACTACCAAAAAAAATTCTTGCTCCATTGTATATTTTAAAAAAATTGGGAAATTTATTTAAGTAACCAATCGTGCACTGAATATTTTACTTACGGGTCAATTTTTTCGATATGACTCTAAAACATAAGAAATGAGGAGTATGAGTGAACTTACGTCCCCTGCTATTATGAACCGACCCTTTTCCATGGATCCCTACTATTACCAACTGGGTCCTAAACCATTTATTTTAATAAGACTAATTGAAAATTCCCTAGCCTCTAATTATTAGAAAAACAAATTAAAGTTGCTACCATATTTGGCCCTCTCCAAGAGATGTTATTTTCAAAATAATCTTTATAGAGGAGAGAACTAGAGGTTTCATTACTTTGAAAGTAAATTAATTAAGTAATAAAATCTGATTTTTAGTTTCGTTCAGTTATATTTATAGTCTGTTTTGATTCAAAGGTTAGGTAATACTTCTTCAATCCATTTCAAAATATAAAATTATTAATAATTTTTTGAAGTCAACGTATATGTTCAAACTCAAAATTAACGTGAATTACTTAATTTTAGTCATTGGTCCAATGATAAATGTAAACTATCTAAAATTTAAAGTAATGCTCATTATAAGATTTATTTCTTTATATGTTTTACTTAATCATCTCAATTTTGAATTAAAAATGTCATAAACTGACTTTCAAAAATCAACAATGATTTTATATTTTAGAATAGAAAGTACTATATATTTAGGTGTTTAGTTTCTTTGCAATGGAATATTTGTGTTGTGTATGTACTTTATGTGCATTAACAGTTTAAAACTTAACAAATAGATTAATTGTGGAAATTGTTTGCCTAGGCGATCGCCAGCTACATGCACTTGCTCACAACAAACAAAATCAGTAATACAAAATAGAGAGAACAATAGAGTGCTGCAAAAATCTTAAAACAAATCGACCCAAAAAACATCTTCATGAAAGATCTAGTATTACTTATTTCCTACTGAAATTCTCTCTCACGTGCTGTTGAAATTCACCTTGTGCTCTAAACTTGTCTGGTTAAATGGAAATCTTAGCCTTAATACATAAAAACTGTATTATATAGTCAGCAGAGAACTTGAATGTTGACATAATTCCTCCATCACCATATATTTAGAAATTGAACAATAAAAAATGAACCTGTCAAAATTTTGATTTCTGAAAGATAAGCTCACACAATCAATCAAAGGCTTTCAGCTGAATAACTCCCTCCATTCACCTTACCTTCCACTCCCCTTATTATATAATGTCCCTGATTTTAACTTGTAGCTTTTATGACAAAGAGAAAAACTATCGGTCCTTAGCTAGCTAAACCCTTAATTGGGGTTCAAATCTGTTCTTCTCTTGATTATGATGCACCTTTGCCCTTAGTAATCCTTTTACACTTGGAATCCAAAATTAACGAGAATATTGGTTTGTAATGAATTTTTCCCATGGTACGTAGTGTGAAATATGAGACATGACAGCTAACTTATAAGTCTCTGAGCATACCCAATTAGAGCCTTTGGATTCATTTTGTATTGCAGCTTGTTGGATCATATATGTGAGGATTAAGGTTGTTAAATTAAAATTTGGCGGCATCTTAATTAAGTAGATCTAGCTAGGTGTTATTTTGACAGCATACAGGTGATCATGCATTTTCTTACTAAAAATCACAGGTTAAACTTTTAACCCCCTGTAACCGAAAATGAAGCATATATATATATATATATATATATATATATATATATATATATATATATATATATAGAACAAGACTCGGTGCTTTTTCGTCTATCGGTGTTGGGAGCGTTTGGAGGTGCAGTTGAAAATCTTGTTCGTTTACAACTAATTTATTTCAAACACAACTTATTTAACCTAAAAATACTACATTTGAAATATTTCAAAAGTGGTGCGGTACGTTTGGACCTCGAAATGTACCAAACACTATCGATGCAAATATTCTAAATGCCGATAACCGAACATATATTTAAATCTCATGACATTTAAAATAAAATTACTCCCCCCAAACCCCCTCTCTCCTTCGGAATGTTAAAATTCTGCCAAAATTTACTTATATGAGAATTTGATATTTATATATTATAACGATATTTTTGACTTTTTTTTGAAAGTCTCGTTTTTTGAAAAATACAAATATAATTTTATAATTTAAGTATATCATTAAGATCCAATCAAATCTCACTAGAAGAGAAAAAAATAAATTCAAATCAAACATAAAAAGGAACTAAATTTTTTATAATGAAAGAAATAAATTCACTTGAGTGAGAATCAAACTTGTAACCTTAACCACTAGACTAAGATCTCATTGGCACGATTTTCATGACTTGAATATGTAATTTATTCACTATATTTACGTGAGATTGTGAAAATATCAACTTATTTATTTAAAATATTGGCAAACGGACAATGTCCTGTGATGGTTATTATGAAAATAAGACAACCGGTCATTTGAGATATCATTCTAATATTAATACTCCTTTCGTTCTCAAAATTAAAGGTATATTTTAATTTTTTTCGAATTAATTTATGAAATTTTAAAATTTAAAATTAATATAAAATTTAGTTTTAATACAAATAAATACAACAATTATAAACTAACTATAAAGTACTATTAATTATCATTTTTGTTATTTTCAAAACTTGAATAAATTTATATTAATTTTAAGTTTTAGAATTTTATAAATTAATATTAAAAAATCAAAACGTATGTCTAGTTTTAAAACCTTGATATATCCCAGAACAATATATTTTTGTTACCGCGAGATATATTGGCAGCCGCGGATCATTTGATTGGAATGAAATTTGGAATGAGTACACTTGACGATATGAATCATTTGAAAAATAAACGTATTCGTTCTGTAGCAGATCTTTTACAAGATCAATTCGGATTGGCTCTGGTTCGTTTAGAAAATGTGGTTCGAGGAACTATATGTGGAGCACTTAGGCATAAATTGATACCGACTCCTCAGAATTTGGTAACTTCAACTCCATTAACAACTACGGATTTAATTCAAAATGAAATTAGTAGTTGTGTAAAGGCCGGAAGAGCCCTTATATAATATATATATTATATATACTTTATATATATACGGACTCACGAGAATCTGTGAGTGTTCACATTCAATATTAGTAAAACGGAGTTGGTAGTTCAAATTACTGCAATACTTATATATTTGTGTAATAAATAGACAATCGGAATATATTTATGTTTACCGGTATATATTGTCATGATCAGGAAAGATTAAGGAATATCGAATGCCAACATGCCACATGCAGGTCACTATGTTGAATGTACAGAGTCGTGAACTTACACGTGGAGCCACGCCTATTCGATTAAAATAAGGTTGTTCCATTATCCAAAAATTTAGTCAGCAGATTCGAGTGGATTATTAAAACTCGGCGCCGCCACCGCATGATAGATTGTTCGTTATGCAACAAATATCCGAAACTTATAATGACATGCACGTTGTGGTGGTGCCGGCCGGCCCCCATCAAGCTCGACGCAGATAATACAAGCAAGATTTCCACATGTGGAATTTCCTTTTCCTTATCTATGCATAGACTCTAAATTGTAGCGTTTAACAGTACTATCGTTCTTCAATTCTAAATAAACTCATATTTATTAATTAATTTATAAATCTTAAAATTTAAATTTAGGGTAACTTTATTTGATTTTAATTAATATTAAATATTTAAAAAATATTATTACCGACAACATTATTATTTTGAAAATTAAAATAAATGTACATCACTATTAATTTGAGTTTTAAAATTTCTCAAATTAATTAGTTCCATCTGTCCCTTTTGTATTTGTTTTTTTAAAGAGAAATCTTTGTTCATTTTTATTTGTTATTTGTAGATTTCAAGAAATGTTTAAATGCTTAATTTTTCATATTATCCTTTATGATTAAAGGTTAATTTGTTTCTCTCTTATCTTTTCAATAAATTTTAGAAGGTTAATATTAAAATTTTATTCTCAATTTAATCAATAGATAAAACATTAATTGCATTTTCTTAATGTAGGTGCATGACCTTAAAAAGTCAATTAAAAAGAGACGAAAGGAGTATCAAACTAAATTGAAACTCTTTTTGTGAAACATAGGTGAGTAATACTCACCTTCATACATGTAAACTTAATTTACCTGCAAAGTTGGATTTTTATTTTTATTTTTTTGAAATCTCACTTGTAGAGTACAATATAATTCATAATCAAGTATATCATAAGAACCAATCAAGCCTTACTATAAAAGGAAGAAATAAACTCACAAACTAAACAAGTCTCACATAAAGAGGAAACAAACTTTCTATAATGAAAAAAAAATTAAATTCACCTAAATAAAAAAATTAAGAATCCAACCTAAGAGTTAAAAGTTGAATTTGATAACTATAAAAATTAAAGACGACATTATCATAACACGTCTATTTAATTAGAAAGTCAATCTTGCTTTTTAGTCTTATCAGGATCACACAAAGTATTACCACAAAGGACAAATGATATGATTCTTACATTACTGAAAACGATTTGATTCAAACTATAGGTCGACGGGTAAACTAGCTCTAGCTCTATATATACTTTTGATATATCATGGTTATCCATTTGCAACTGCTTGCAAGCGCGATATAATTGGCAATATACTGCTAAAGAAACCGACCAACCAATGAGATCATATATGATTGTATATACATATACATATACATATATATCCTTTACCAAGAAAATTATCCAACAAGTGAAAAGTGAAATAGAAAGAACGAAAATGACAAACATGATGGGACATGCATGTTCAAATTATGACCAGGACTAGGTGAATGAAAACAGTACACCAACTAGATTTTCCTCATTAGAGAGAGAATTTAATTTTCGGGTTAACTGGTAGCTAGTCAACATGTGTTTCCACATGCATGACCAATTTTGAGTTGTACATATAGCCGACCTAGCAATTTATCTTCCTATATAATATAATAAGCTATCTACAGTTAGTTAGCATCTTTCTAACGTGGAGCAGATATCACTTTTTTAGTTTTGAGTGAAAGGATGCTTCGAACATGATAGGCAACCATAAAACAGTTAATTAGTTGAAGATCAATTATACTTTAGTGAATAATTCTTCTTCTTCTTCTTTTTGTTTTATTTTTTGGATCTATTTTGTTTCCGCAACCATGTGCATGGGATGAGACTCACTCGACATCCCACGAGGGTACTAGAAGAGAATAATCTTTTTGGAAAATTTTAGGCATGCATGCTATGGTTTTTTTTCCCAGAGTTTTATTGGTTAATTATCTTGAATAAGGCAAGTCAAATTTATTTACTTTAGTGTTTTATTGGTTAAGTTTCTTGAATAAAGACCAGCATGACTAAGCAACTCCACCAAATAATTTGGGCTTTTTATTCTCTTATTGTAATGCAACTCTCGTGGCCTTATAATTCATATCTTTTGAATTTGTCACATATGTATTACTTTGGATTTTAATATAAATTCTATTTTGCCGAAAAAAAAAAACTCCACCAAATAGAGAGGGAGAGGACAAAGGACTGGCAATTGGGGACACATAAAGACACTGAGAAATTCTTTCATGGAGAAGACAATAATAATCCTAGTTGGAAGCTTTTGTCTGTTTATTTAAACTAAAACAAATTAAATTACATGTTCATTCCACTACCAGAGGCCTCACTTTCTTCGAATTTAGCCCTATAAATGGCAAGAATATAGGTTACCATTATAATCACTACTACCATACTCTCAGATAGCTCAAGCTATTGCTATTGTCAACTTTTCGTTGAACCCTTGTGTAATTAAACCTCTATATATCTCTATCGCATGGCTAATTCAACAGCTGAGCGGATTCCGCTACTCATTAGCATCATTATCTTCCTCGCTTTCTTTGTCACTTCTGAAGCACGCATTTTTCACTATGGTGTTCCATCCATCGAGAAGAATTTTGATAGCCAACTTTTCTTGCTTAAATTAGGGTTTGATCCCTCGATACTTGAGAACTACCGAAGGAGATCACTAATTACTGATAGAGCTGCACCAGGAGGACCAAATCCCCAGCACCATTATCAACCACCATCTAATTAATATATATATATATATATATATATACACACACACATACACACATAGCTACTAATGATCTTGCAGAGTTGTGTGGGGGTAGCTTTGCCCTAGATAAAAGGGATTATTTTACTGCTTTCTTTTTTTGTTTTTGGAATTTTACCAATTTTCTAAAAAGAATGATTTGGTTCAATCTTAATCTTACATGTTTTGTTTGCATGTGTGAGGAGTGGGGATGTATTTTGTATGTTCTCATGCTGAATTTGTTTCGTGACCTGGGGAGTCCCTTCATATTTGTAAGGCATTACCACTTGCTAGCGTATATTAAGCTAGCTGGTAGAGTAATATAATACAAATTATGTTGCTTTCTCATAATGATAATATTTCCTGTTTGAAACTTTTATTTTTATCCAGCATTTACATACTATTTACTTAATTATTTGAGGAATTTGAGTTTTTAGTGATGCAGACATATATACGCATGTTAATTTTAGGGCACATTTTGAGTTATGACTGAAGGAAAATTACTTAGATTCTCTTTGTTCTTAATTAATTAATTTTCACACCTAATTGCTCAATATATATTATATCTTGTAGTAGTTCAAGTGATGAAGATGATTTTAGGACAGAAAAATCTATGAAAAATCTAGCAAAAAAAGCGATCCATGTCCAACCCTAATCTCTCTACGCGCGTTTAAAAACTTGATAAGGTCAGATCAGTTAAATTATTAATCCTTGAATAGATAAAATTTCCAACAAATTTTAACTGATATGTGGTAATGATCGATCATGGACTTTTCATGTTCTTTTGTAATTAAGTTGATGTGTTCTTCGCGATCCTTCACAATAAATGTTCTATATATTCTTTTGATTTCTCCAAATTTATGAAGATCCATGTAGTATACGTAATACTAGTATACCTAGAAGTACAGACAGTTTAGCTAGTAATTAATACTATTAATTAAGGTTGGTTAATTAATGACGTGTGTAATCTTCTTCTGCTAGCTAGGGCCGGTGCATTAAATTAATCCAAATAGTCTTTGCAGCTGTTGCCTGCCTTCAGGATGCAGCCATGGTTACTAATGAAAGGTTTGATTAGACATGGTTAAGTCCTCAATATCAATGTTTTTGTTGTCATGGTTCAATCACTCATCACCCTCTTCTTTTTGTACGTATATACTTGTATAACAAACCCTGACCTGCGCTGTGAATATATATAGGTTAAAAGGCAATTTTAATCAGTTGAACTACTCTACATAAAATTACTTATTAAACGCAACCAGATGGAACTGATTTATGATTTTAAAAATGCAAACCCCTCTATTAAAACCTCTTACCATTATCATTTAAAAAATAAAAAGAAAAACCTTAGGATTAGCCTCATATATAGCATTAGCCTCACGAGCTAGGCAATTCAAGTTCCGATCATGTCGTCTATAGCCTCTAATAGTTAATATTTAATAACATGAAAGTTTTTAGGATTTTTAATATTTTAAAGAATTAACTTCATTCCATGCTACTGACAAATAATATTAATAATGAATAATATTTTTTTTTATAATACTAAATACTTCCTTTATTTCAAAATGAAATTCAGATTTTTTTTCTCTTCCATTAATTTGACGTTTGTAGACATTAATGTTTGTCATAAACACATGTAGACAATAATTTATTCGACGATAATCTCTTACTATCAAATTATTCAAATATATGTTTGTACTTTAAAAAACAAACAAAAAAAGAAGAAAAAGAAACCCTCTAATTAAGTTGTTATGTGTCAAACCTTAATCTGCCTATTTAAGTCAAAATTAAGTCCATTGACTCTCATCTTAAGATTAAAAAAATATAAATTAAGATAATGAACGCGCGCGCGCATATATATATAGGGTAATGATCCATAGCATGTATTTGTTATGGATAAAAATGGACAAATAACATCTTTACCTTCCATTAAAATGAGCAACGGCTGAGATCAAAAATCTGAGAACGCTGTCCACTAGAACTTCTAGCGGACAGTATTAAATAAATTTCTAGACCATCGTAACCCCAATCAGGCCAAGTTAGCAAAGGTCAAAGCATGTATTTTTAACAGTCCGCTAGAAGAACTAGCGGACGATTTAACTAAACCATACTGAAGCAACACACCTTGAAACAACATACTGAAGCAACACACCTTGAAACAACATACGTGGGCTAATTACAAGAAATTCATGTCAACAGAGAATGTCAACAGAGAGGAAACATGTTAGCATCTTTATGGAATAAATGCATAAAACTGCTTTGAAACATGGCATTCATAATAGTGGTAATTTTATAGCATAAAGCTGTCAGCCATGTTAGCAAACATTAACAAAATAATAATAAATAAAATATAAAAAGAATAAGAAAGAGAGAGAAACGTGGGATAACTGTTAATCACAACTACGAAAATATTGTTTATAAATAAAAAAAATATAATAATAAGTACCAGTCATAATAGTATAATAGTAAGTACCAGTACATAATTGTATAATAGTAAATATAATACTAATGTAATATAATAGTAAGTACCAATAATATAACAAGTACATAAAAGTATAATAGTAAGTATTAGTACATAATAGTACAGTAGTAAATATAACAGAGTACATAAGTAATAAATATAAGAGTACATAAAAGCAGTAGCAACATAACACAAACGAACAACATCAGTAGCAACACAACACAGAAGATATTACTCCGGTCGCAAAATTGATGTGCAGTTGTTCGTCTGTGTTGTGCTGGTTTGTCTATGTTGTGTTGCTACTGGTGTTGTTCGTCTGTGTTGTGTTGCTACTGATGTTGTTCGTCTATGTTATGTTGTTACTGCTTTTATGTACTCTTATATTTATGTACTCTGTTATATTTACTACTGTACTATTATGTACTAATACTTACTATTATACTTTTATGTACTTGTTATATTACTGGTACTTACTATTATACTACATTAGTATTATATTTACTATTATACAATTATGTACAGGTACTTACTATTATACTATTATGACTGGTATTTATTATTATATTTTTTTTATTTATAAACAATATTTTCGTTGTTGAGATTAACAGTTATCCCACGTTTCTCTCCCTTTCTTATTCTTTTTATATTTTATTTATTATTATTTTGTTAATGTTTGCTAACATGGCTGACAACTTTATGCTATAAAATTACCACTATTATGAATGTCATGTTTCAAAGCAGTTTTATGCATTTATTCCATAAAGATGCTGACATGTTTCCTCTCTGTTGACATGAATTTCTTGTGATTAGCCCACGTATACGTGTTGTTTCATGGTGTGTTGCTTCAGTGTGGTTAAGTTAAATCATCCGCTAGTTATTCTAGCGGACTGTTAAAAATACATGCTTTGACCTTTGCTAACTTGGCTTGATTGAGGTTACAATGGTCTAGAAATTTATTTAATACTGTCCGCTAGAACTTTTAGCGGACAACGTTCTCAGATTTTTGATCTCAACCGTTGCTCATTTTAATGGAAGGTAAAGATATTATTTGCCCATTTTTTATCCATAGCAAATACATGCTATGGATTATTACCCATATATATATATATGTATTAAAATTTACTAAATATAACTCTTAATTAGTTAATTAGGAGAACAAATTTACTCTAATCCCGATATAGTCTGTAAACAAGTTGAGTACTTCTCATGTTGAACTTAAACCCCGACTAATATGTAAATGATCTTACCCTTAAAAATTTAAACTCGATCGGCTAATTTACAGTCGAACTTTATCAGACTCTAGCTTAAGTGGTCCTTAAATGATGGTGCTTACATTAGACATTTTATAAAGTATTTTATATATAATGTATACAAAATTAATTATATGTATATATTTCAACCTAAACAAATCAAAGCCAATCCAGTGTGGCATAACTTATACTTGATTTTCGTTATTTAATTAAAAAATAATAATATATATTGTAAATGTTTAAATCGACTATTTGAGTGTCAATTACGCAGATATGCATTAATAAAAAGAGATATGTACTAAGTGGATCCTTTTATAAATTTACCAAATTCAACATAAATTTATTACAGTATATAACAGGACTCTTAATTAAATTGATAAAATGTCATTATTCAACTAATAAAATCAAACTAAATTTAAGTGAACAAGTTAATCCATCCCAACTAAGAGGCTGTTTGTTTAAGACTTAATGCATCTGAATGGCTAGTGAGTTGAATCGATCAGCCATTCAATCTGTTTATTTTTGAATAAAAATGATCTTAATGGTTGAATCGGTAAGTCCAATTGGACTAACCGAATAAGCTGGTATTTTTTGGCTGAATCATTCCTAAGCCACTAAATGGATTTTTTTACGCATGATGCCTTTCATCTTCTCCATCAACTCCCCTTACACATGATGCCCCCTCTTTCAGGATGAACATACATGTATTATCAAACCTCCATTAGCTCCCCTTCAAACCTAAGCAAAGCCCCACTCATGACTCTAATCATTGGAATTCAGTAATCAAACACTACATCAAACTAAAAAAATGACCATACAGTACTTACCACATACACACAAATGGAGCTATTGACATTTTGCCCGACAACACTGCTTTGGCAAAATTTTGGAAAGGGATACAGGAATAGTAGAAATTTGAGATGGAGATGGAGGAATAAGAGTACTGGAAAGTAAAAATTGGACAGGGGTAGAGGAATAGCAGAGAATTGAGAATGAGATGGAAGAATAGAAGTACTGCAAAGCAAAAAATTGGAAAGGGATGGAGGAATAGTAGAAGATTGAGAAGGAGACGAAGGAATAGGAGTACTACTTTTTTGATTTGGGTTCCTTTTTTTTATTATTTATTTCAACAGCCTCCCATCTCAATATATAGTGAATGTGAGTCAAGCCACTTATCCATAAAAAAGAGTGTAAAAGTGTTAAAATTATGTGAATTATTCAATACTTTGTTTGATAATTTATTTGAATAATTTATTTTTATCTGTTGTATAATTAATATTGTATTTAATTTTTTTAGTACATCCAGACAATTATATACTTGTTCAACATAGTTTAGAATGGTAAAATAGTAAAAAGTTGTTATTTAGATGTTTCAGACATATCAATTATCAAACAACTTTTTTCATTCAGAATTTAACTCCATTCAGTTCATTCAGATTACTTAAACATTCAGAACCGTTTTATTCAATTTTTATCAAACAGCCCCTAAGGACCAATTTGTTTATAACCCAAGCTCCAAAAGAGTTAAAAATATGTACACTAAAATGACCAAATTAAATTTCTCGTATCAAAATATAAGATTAATATTGACTTTCAAAACTTTAATTTAAAATATTTTTAAATTTAAAATTAAATAAATTATTTTAATTTTTCAATACAATTATAATTATTATAAACTATTTAAAAAGTATTGGTAATTATGAGAGTTTTTGTTTTAAATACTTAAATAACTTTGTTGATTTGAAATCTGTTCAAAGTGACTATTAAAGTCAATGTTATATTTTAGAATTTAAATTTTGGTATATTATTAGTGCATGTACTAACGATGTTAAGATCATAATACATAATTAAAATATGAATAATTTTATATTTTATTACTGATGAATCATAATGCAATCACGGATATATTGACAATATATGAGGTTTTAACTATGTAGTACTCATTCCGTTCTAAAATATAAAATTATTATTAACTTTTTAAAGTTAAATAAAAATATTTTTAAGTTAAAATTGACATGAATTCCTTTAATTATTAATACAGCGGTGAATATTTTAAACTATTTCAAAAGTACTACTTATTGTAAGATTTATTTTTTTATAATTTTTAATGAATCATCTCAAATTTGAGTTTAAAAATATATTAAATTGATTTTTAAAAATAAATAATAATCTTATAATTTGGAATGAATGGAGAATAATATTTGAAAAGAAGTAAATCAATGAGGGCCAGAAATTGGTACGGGCCTTTCAGAACCAGGCCAGAAGCCCTACTAAACCACTGGCCATAACCAGTAGGGCTCTAACGAGGCAGGCGACATGTAGCAGACCGCTGGTCCATATCATTTTTCAACGCGCCACCATTAACGCGTGGGTACATACAATAACGACTTAATCAAATTACAAACTTTTCATCTCTCACGATCTCATCCGTTCATTATCGATTCCAACATCACGATGATGAATAAATGACCCTTCGATCATTGCGTATCGTACACGCTCCACACGCTCACGTGAAATGGACACCCACTCATCCCACCCAACCGTGCTTTAACGCTTACCGCCAAGATAAGGAGAGAGAAGAACAAGAGAGAGGAGATAGATAGAGAGCTAAGGGGGAAAGTGTGCAGAAGCAGAAAGAGAATCTGGTCGACAAATCCGTAAAAGGTATGATTTTTAAACCTCTAGCTATATATACAGACTCACGTACAAGTTAATTTGTTTGTTCTGACATATTAGGGTTTTAATTTCTTATACTTTAGAATTTAGAAGAAGTAAAGGTGAATTTTATCACTGATTATTTTCGATTTTTGAATTTAGGATTTTGGATTATATGTATGGCTTCTGGGTCAGTAGTAGGTGGGAATGGTGGAAGTGAAGGTTTTAGAGAGAAGCCAAAATTAAAGGAGAGCAAGGTTTATACAAGAAAGTCATTCAAAGGTCTAAAAACAGATGTAACACAGCCACAAACCGGAACCCCAGCTTCTGAAGAAGCTAATTCGTCAAAACAACAGGTTCTTTCTCGATTTGATGCAGCGTCTGATGATTCTTCAAGTCTAAATCGTACGCAGGCATTGAATGGAGGGACGAAATTAGGGTTCCCAAGGCAGGAGAATCGCGTTACCATTAATTTGGTTTCAAAGTCAAAGAAGGAGGTGCGGGAGCTTCGGAGGAAGCTCCAGGGTGAGCTTGATTTGGTGAGGAATTTGGTGAGGAAGATTGAGGCAAACGACCGTCAGAAAGCTGGCAGTGATGTTGATAATTGTGTTGGGCCGAGGAAGCGAGTTCACTCAGAGGTGGAGGCGATGAGGCCTCTTCAGTCTAGGCCTCTGCATCAGCTGAGTATATCTGTCTTAGAGAATAGTCAGGGTGCAAATGATAATGTGGAGAAAGAAAAGAGGACACCGAAGGCAAACCAGTTCTATCGGAATACTGAATTTCTTCTTGCTAAAGATAAGTTTCCGCCAGCGGACAAGAAGTCAAAATCAAATGGGAAGAAGCAAGGAGGGAGTGAAATGGGGTTTGGGTTGGGAAAGTTTTCAAATCAATTGGTTAAGAGTTGTAATGCTTTAGTTGAGAGATTAATGAAACACAAGCATGGCTGGGTGTTTAATAAACCTGTTGATGCGAAGGCTCTTGGTCTGCATGATTATTTTGATATTATCAAGCATCCAATGGATTTGGGTACTATAAAATCTAGGCTGAGTAAGAACTGGTACAAGACTCCAAGAGAATTTGCTGAGGACGTGAGACTTACGTTTCATAATGCTATGACTTATAACCCAAAAGGCCAGGATGTTTATCTAATGGCGGATCAGCTCTTGCAGATATTTGAGGAGAAGTGGGCTGTTATAGAGGCTGATTATTTGCGGGAGTTGAAGCTTGTTGTAGATCATGAAGGGAGTTTACCTACACCTACATCAAGGAAGGCTCATACGCCACGGCAACCATCTCTTGAAATGAAAAGGGGTTTGGAGAGGTCAGAATCAGTTACTCATTCTCCCGATCTGAACACAAAAATTGTGAATTTTGCTCATTCAGGCAGGAGTGCTGCCCCAAAGAAGCCTAAGGCTAAGGATATCAATAAAAGGGAAATGACGTATGACGAAAAGCAGAAACTTAGCACAAACCTGCAAAGTTTGCCAGCTGAAAAGCTGGAGTACGTCGTTGAGATCATAAAGAAGAGGAATTCATCTCTTTGCCAACATGATGATGAGATAGAAGTGGACATCGATAGTTTCGATACCGAGACCCTCTGGGAGCTTGATAGGTTTATAACCAACCACAAGAAAGGTTTGAGCAAAAACAAAAAAAAGACTGAACTTGCAAATAAAGCAAAGCCCGTTGCTGAGAAGAGTGTCCGCAAAGAGGTAAATGCTTGGTCATATTTTGTATATTTTCCAATATAAGTATGAGATTTAGTTGGTTAATGCATCTTTTCTTTTTTGTTTGGACAGCAACCAGCCCCAGTTGTGGTAGAGGCTCCAAAAGAAACTAAAACAGGTAAAAGTTCTAAAACATGAGAATGGGTGGCAATTCACATACCGACAACATGTATCTTTTGGAATAATCAATCTAAGTTTGTTCGGTTTGTTTGTAGATAAAGAGGATACATCAACTTCATCTCCCATTAGAGTGGCTAAGCAGGTTAACGACACAACTCACACAAGTAAATCAGGCAGCTCAAGCAGCTCTAGCAGTGGCTCTGGATCCTCTTCTAGTGGTACTGTTTCGAAGGTTCTTACTTTGTGTGTTACTTGCTAAAAAAGGCTCGTCCTTTGTCTAAGAAACAAGGATTTGGGTAGGCCATACAGGATTAGGGACCTTGGTAAATTTCAAAAAACTGAAATTCGAGGATAAGTGCCGTATTTACGTGTGTGCGCGTGTGTGTATATATAATATTAATTCATGGTAAAATGTTAAAAAAGAAACACAAGTTTTTTATTTTACTTTAACTATCTAGGAATTTATGAAATATTAGTTACTTCTTAAACCAAAGATAGTTTTAATTAAAACATTATATTAATTAGTATAGCATATAGTAGTAGTATTTTCAATTTTATTCATTAGTACTACGGAAAGAAAAAATCCAAAAGAATCCACGGATCTGGATTCGGGGATTCAGTGATTCTCCGACCTACAGAATAATCCTTGCTTCTTAGCTTTGTGCGTTTTTGGGATAATCTGAGTCTTGCAGTTACTGCATCTTTATTTTGGGAGTCAACCTTTTCCGTTCTTTGATTGCTTTGTGAAAATTACAGACTCGGATAGCGAAAGTTCCTCTGGTTAGGGATCTGGTGCAGGACTGTCATCTAGGGCTTGAATTTACTTGGTTCAACTTCAGGTAATATAATTTCCTTGTAGACCTTCGTGCAAACTCCAGATATTCTCTTCTTTTGTGCAAGTTCATTATTGTTATTGTTATTGAGGGGTGCTGAGTTTACCGTTAGCTCTTTAGCATTAGTTATGGTGTGCTCTGGTCCGAAATGAGAATTAAATTAAATGTTTTCCTGGTCTGAACTGAATCTAAAGTATAATTCATTCTTCTGTGGATAGATATTTAATAGTACTATTAGCTTACATGCTGAATAATATTAAAAAAATAATCTGGGTTTTGCTGGTACACAATGGTTGGCAGGGTTTAGAATATGCCTTCGGGCCTAGGATGAATGCATTCTTTTGGTCAAATTTGGTACTCTCACACTTAAAAAAAGAAAATTGTAGTAACTGAAGCCTGCGAACCACATATTTTTCCCCATAAATGCTGATTAGTGATTCAAAAACTTCTTTGCCATGGCATTATTGTCGTAAGAACTGGCACATGTTTGTAGATGAACTTTTTCCAAGTCCGCTGTAAATATCGTGCCTATCTTTCTTATGTGGCTAATAATTACAGTTGCTTTGAAGTTTGATTCAACTGGTACATTCTAAAATATTGGGATGTTTTCGCTGCATTTGCTGAACATGTAGAGTTCCTTAATCTTTCCTTTTTTTTTTCTTCTTTTCTTTCCTTTCTTTCTTTGATCAATCTCCTAAATACGATGACACTGTACATTAAGGATAGAGAGTTGAACTTTAAGAGCTGTCAGAGCTTTTTAATTAATTATCTAGAATAACACACTTAAAGCAGAGGCCTGATACCATGCAGTAGAGTCAGGTGCTTTTGAACAATTTTGTTATAGGTGGTGGTGGAAGCAGTGGCGGTTTTTAAAAGATCTTCATGTTAGAGTTACCAAAGAGCATATCTAACTTGCATGTTTCCTAGATATGATATGCTTTTGTTCAAATGTAGTAATTTAGCTCCTACGGATTTGCTTTTAATAAATCATAATTCTCAGTGTACTAAAATTGTATTTAATGAATAGTTATTGTTGAAATAAGAGAGAGATTGGGAATGATTGATATAGTTCATGATGCCTATAAGATCTGAATTTATACAAGTATCAGAATGGAGATAATTACACCAAATCCTCCAGTCAAGCTAATTACAACATATCCCTATAATTAAGCTAATCACATCAAATCCCTATAATCAAGTTAACCCTCTAATTAAGATCTACAATCCTGGCAGTGATAATGGGTCAACTATCCAGCAAGATATCAGAGTAAATAAATCACAATATTACAACACCCCCCCTCAAGTTGGTGCATGTATGTCACACATGCCTAACTTGGACAAATGATGATCAAACACCTTTCTAGTAACAATTTTGTTGTGGATGTCTGCAACCTGATCTGTTGAAGAAACATAAGACACACAAAGTAGTCTTCCCTCTAATTTCTCTTTGATGAAATGACGATCAATCTCTATGTGCTTAGTCCTATCATGTTGAACTGGGTTATGAGCAATAGAAGTGGCAGATTTGTTGTTTGAATATAATATCATAGGTTGACAAACAGGTAGACGCAAATCCCACATAAGACATTTGAGCCACAACTCCTCACAAATCCTAAGAGCCATTGCACTAAATTCTGTCTCTACACTTGAACGAGCAACTACCTCTTGTTTCTTGCTCCGCCAGGACACAAGATTCCCTACAGTACAATATCCGGAGGTAGCCCAATCAGCATCTGTGTAGCACTCGGATCTAAGATGTCCCTGAGATGAATATAAAACACCCATACCAAGGGCTAATTTTAGGTATCTATTACTGCATCTAGATGAGAAGAATATGGCTTATGGATGTATCGACCAACAATGCTAACTGCAAAGCCAATATCAGGACGAGTATGAGACAAATATATCAGCTTTCCAACTAAACGTTGATAGTTTTGCTGATCAACATGTTCACCTTCCTTAGCTTGGAGTTTGATATTGGCATCCAGAGGAGTGTTTACTGGTTTGCATCCAAGCATCCCAGTTTCAGAGAGAAGATCCAAGGTATACTTTTTTTTGTGAATGAAAGACACTATGAGATGAACGGGTCACCTCAATACCTAAAAAATATCGAAGTTGTCCCAAATCTTTAACTTCAAACTCGCGACCAAGAGCTTGTTTCAAACGGACAATCTCTGCAGCATCACTCCCGGTGATCACAATATCATCCACAAACAATGAGGAATGTAGATAACTGACCACGATGACGAACAAATGAAGTATGATCAGCATTACTCTGAGTGTAACTTTGAGCACGCATGGCTTGGGTAAATCTCCCAAACCATGCTCTAGGTGACTGCTTCGATCTATACAATGAGCGGCAAAGCCTACACCTTACCAGAGAAGCCTGGTGGGATATTCATATAGACCTCCTCATTCAATTCTCCATGAAGAAAAGCATTCTTGACATCCAATTGTTGTAATTCCCAACCAAAAAATACCGCACAAGAAATGAGAACCTTAACGGTATTGATTTTGGCTACAGGGGCAAAAGTCTCTTGGTAGTCGATTCCAAGTGTTTTTGTAAACCCACGAGCAACCAACCGAGCTTTGTAACGCTCAACAGTACCATCTGCATTGTGCTTGACAGTAAAAATCCATCTATAACCTACTGGCCTTTTTCCTGGAGGAAGAGCTATAAGTTCCCAAGTTTGATTTTTCTTCAAGGCTTTCATTTCTTCCAACATTGCATTTTTCGCTATGAATAGCTTCCTGCCACGTCTTAGGGATAGAAATAGAATCCAAAGAGGACACAAAACATTGATAGGTTAGAGAAAGGGATTGATAAGAAACAACATTAGAAAGGGGATGTTGAGTACAAGACCATTTACCTTTTTGAAGGGCAAATGGAAAGTCTAATGAAGGATCCTCATTGTCTGATACAAGTAGACCTGGCAAACTAAGCCGGGCCGGCCCGGCCCGTAAAAATTGGGCTGCGGGCTTAATATTTTCAGCCCACGAAAAGCTGGGCCGTTTTGGCCCGGCCCGGATTTGGCCCGGCCCGTGGTGGCCCGGCCCGTGGTGGCCCGGCCCGCCCGTATGTTATTTGTTACAAAAATTTAATGACAATGCTTCCAACAGGAATTGAACCCAAGACCTCTTCAACTTAGTAAATACATGTTTTAACCAACTGAGCTACAACAATTTTATACTTTAACTACAATCTTTTTAATATATATACGTTATTGTTACATAATATATATATATATATATATATATTACTATTTACTAACGTTTTATATATATATATATTATTGACGTTAGTAATATATAACAATATTTGTTACTTATAATTTTCCTATCTCTAAGTTACCGTTTTCGTTCCCAAAATTTCTAAAAGGTTTACAAAAATTATTATTATTATATATATATATATATATATTACTAACGTTATATATATATATATATTATTGACGTGTGTGTGTATATATATATAACAATATTTGTTATTATTTATTTTCCTATATCTAAATTACTTTTTCCTTTCCAAAGATTATTAAAAGTTTTACAAATATTGTTATATATATATATATTGTATATTATTAACGTGTGTATGTGTATATATATACATACATATAATTATATATATTATTAACATTATATATATATATATTAACAATATTTGTTATTATTTATTTATCTCTCTTTAAGTTACCTTTTCCTTTCCAAAGATTTCCAAAAGATTTCCAAAAGTTTTACAAAAATTGTTATAAATATATTAATATATGTTGTTATATATATATATATCTATCTATTAGTAACGTGTGTGTATATATATAATTATATATATAGATGATTAACGTTATATATATAACAATAGATATTATCTTTATTATATATATATATACGTTATTGTTATATATATATATATTTATATATTAGTAACGTGTGTATATATATATATATGTATAACAATTTCCTTCTAAATTTCCAATGCTTATGCCTTTTTATCTTGCTCTTTGACTTCAAATTGTCTCCATCTTGAACTCCCATTATGTTTTATTCCTTTTCTCTAGATCTCTTTTTATCTGATTTTACCCTTTCCATTATTTTATTTATTTTTTAATAAATAAGCAATACCTTTTCCCTTTTCCTTTCTTTGGCTCTTTGGAGAGAGAGGAGAGAGAGAGGAAAAGCATGGTGGATACTGGGAAGATACTTCCATTTATAAGCTTATATAATAAAATTATAAAAAGAGAATAAGTGAGTTTTTCAAGTGTACCATGAACTTACTTCTCTATATATATGTATATATATTTATATATTAGTAACATGTATATATATATATAATTATATGTATACTAACGTTATATATATGTAACAATATATATATATATATTATAAACTTGTATATATATAACAATATTTGTTTTTATTTATTTTTCTCTCCCTAAGTTACATTTTATTTTCCAAGATTTTCAAAATTTTTACAAAAATTGTTATATATATATATATTTATATATTAGTAACGTGTATATATATATGTATAATTATATATATTATTGTAGCTTAGTTGGTAAGAGTGCTTGTTTAGTTGTAAGAGGTCACAAGTTCAATTCTTACTAGCGCATTATTTTTGAAAAAAGAGAGATGGCCCGCGGGCTGGCCCGGCCCAACCCGGGCCACGGGCCTATAAATATCGGCCCATAGAAATCCGGGCCTTTTCAGCCCGGCTCGTTATAAGCCCGGCCCGTTTGGGCTGGCCCGGCCCGTTTGCCAGGTCTAGATACAAGATTAGGAGATGGAGAAGGAATGTCAGTAGAGTTCTCAGGAGAAGAATTATTTAGACTTACAGATGTTAAATCCTTGGCAACATTTTTCTTTCGGCGTGAGTATACTTGAGAGAATACTGGCTCGGAAGAAGGAACTATAGAAGAAACAACATCCTTAGAAGGAGGAGCCTCTATAGACTTATCATCACAGTTATTGGAATCTTTTTCTAAAATTTCCTCAGATATTGGCACATACATTTGTGGAATTCCATCAATTAGAATAAATGGGTTTTCAGGCACAAAATTTGCTTTTGTATCACACTGAAAATAGGATTCTTGCTCATTAAAAATTACATCCATAGATACATAGAAACGTCTAGTAATTGGATTGTAACACTTGTAGCCCTTTTGAGTAGGAGAATATCCTACAAAAACACATTTAAGACTCCTTGGTTCCAATTTACTACATGTCTGATGGTTTTTTACAAAACATATGCAACCAAAAACTGAAGGAGTAACAACAAAAGAACGTGTGCATGTAAGGATTTGAACAGGACTCTTATTTTTAAGCAAGGGAGTAGGCATGCGATTAATCAAATAAGCTGCAGTTAGTACTGCCTCACTCCAATATGAAGAAGGGACATTAATCTGAAAAAGGAGAGAACGAGCAACTTCGAGAAGATGCCTATTCTTTTGTTCAACAACCCCATTTTGAAGAGGAGTATTAACACAACCAGTTTAATGAATGATACCATGCTCACGTAAAAAATTTTGAATACCAAGGTATTCTCTGCCATTATCAGAACGTAAAATTTTTATTTTAGTATTATATTGAGTCCAAATCATTTCATAAAAATTCTTAAAACATTCAGCCACATCAGATTTTTGTTTCAACAAAAACACCCAAGTAACCCTACTAAAATCATCAATAAAAGTGACAAACCATCTAAATCCAGAAATAGATTGAAGAGTTGAAGGGCCCACACATCAGAATGAATAATAGAAAAAAGTTTAATACTTTTACTGACTGAAGTAGGATAAGTGTTTTTGGTTTGTTTTGCCAATACACATGAATCACAAAAGAAATTATTATGTCTACGATCAATAGTTAAATGCGAAAATATTAAAGATAAAATGTGTAGGGGAGATGCTCCAAACGTCTATGCCGTCTATGAAGGTTTCTAAGATCAGAATTCTGCACATTTACTTGCATAGATGCTACTGTTTGAGGTCCATTCAACCAATATAATCCTTCTCTAAGACTGCCACTGCCAATCTCCTATCCCGTTTCCAAATCCAAGAAAGTACAATGAGTAGGAAAGAAAATAACTTTGCAATTAAGATCTTTAGTCAAGGAACTTATGGACAAAAAACTGACGGACAATTTAGGGACATGCAAAACTGATTTAAGTGACAATGAAGAAGAAAGATTAATAGTTCCCTTCCCAGAAATGGATGAAAAAGAGCCATCAGCTAATTTTGAATAATTTGAAATGCTTGCTTAAGAGTAGGCATAGGCATCCTACACAATATTTTGCTTCAGTGTATCATATTCAGAATTCAAACCAATCAGGAACGCATATGTTTGGTTCTTATCTTCCCATTTTCGGAGTTTCTTAGTAATAACAACATCTAGTCCTTCACAATAATTGTCATTAACATCCAGCTCCTGCCAAATACTGCAAAGCTCTGCATAATAGTCATATACCGTCATGCCTTCCTGTTTAAGCTCATGAATCCTTTTCTTCAAATCATAAATTAGAGTATCATACTCATCTTGGGAATACATCTCCTTCACTATTTTTCACACTTCAACAACGGTATCCATAAACATATAGCCTTTAGCAAGACTAAGAATCATATGGTTGACCAAAAAACTCATAACAAAGTTATGCTCGATTTCCCACTTTTGAGCCTCTGCAGTACCGGGGTCTCCTTTGGTGTGGTCTTTGTCCCAGTCAAATAACCGGAACAATTTTCAGATTTTGTTGACATCTTCATTGAGCGAGACCACACCAAATAGTTCTTCCCATCAAACATAACAGATGAGGCAACAAAAACAGGATAGCGAGAGTCCGAAGGTTTATTAACCCCTAGTGGATTCCCACTATTCATAGAGTCGTCTCCGTCGGAAGACATACTTGCTGGCAACAAATGGGTAAACTATCTAAAAAATACTTCTAGTTATAAAATTTGCTCTTTTCAAAAGTTAATGAGTTGCATCAATTTTGAAAATATCATATCTCATATTAGCATTAACAAGTCAAAATGGATCTTATATTTCGGAACGAAGAGTATTAGAAATAAATTTGAAGTCAATTTGGGGTATTTTCAAATTCTAATTTCATATGAATTCATTTAATTTTAGACAATTACGAGTAAACTATCTAAAAAGTACTATTAGTTATAAAATTTACTGTTTTCAAAAGTTTAATGAGTCGCATCAATTTTGAAAATATCGTATCTCATATAGTCATATTGGCGTTAACAAGTCAACATGGATCTTATATTTCGGAACGGAGAGTATTAGAAAAAAAACTCAGTGAAAAGCTTTTAAGTCCTATTTCTTCTTCAGACTGGTGCTTTGATATATAAGGTGGTATGCACAACATATATGATTTTTAGTTTGCAAATACTCCAGAAGGGCCTGTAGCAAGTGACTACAACTACTCCAGAAGGGCCTGTAGCAAGCCTTCACTTGTGTAACTTTTCCTTTAACAAGTGATCTAAAATTTCCTGCCTAAGTCCCCTTAAGCGCCTAGGCGTTAGGCACAACCCTCTACCATCTCGTTTCGGCTTGGCGTTTAGGCTCCTGCCTATGTAGAATTAGTCCTCTAGCGCGTCAATTTAGTGAAGGCTTTGAAGCTTGAAATGAATTTGTTATGCCTTATAAGATTTTAGTGGGTAATTTTTTTTGTAAAGTTTAGAATCTTTACGTCTACTATTGCTCTATATAGTATACATAATAGAAAAATAAATAATTAAGACTGCCTACAAAAATGCCTAGTACGCAATGTTCTTAGAATGCTGCCTTTAATGCACCCGTGTTCAGGCCAGAGAGAATTTGATTTTTCAAGTCAGGAGGGGCTTTCAGTGGTAAAGTTTGGGCCTATGTAATAATTATATCAAGTTAATTTGGTGTTTTCAGTTATTAACTTCCTGTTGGTGGATGCTATTTTGATATTGACATATGTATATTGTGGGAAAAGTGTTGGACTTGGGTATGTTTTCAAGGCAATATATGTGTGGTAAACCCGACTAGTTAGATGAAATATCTGCTTTTTTCTCCAACTGTCCAGCTAGATTATATAGTTACTTTTTGGCCTTGTACAAAAACAAAAATTCTGACATATATCTTTTGTTTTGCAGGTCTTGTAAATTAAAAAAAAATGATGATAAATCTCATCAGCAGTTAGAAGGGTGTTATAAGTTAATGGTTCTACATCTTCATTTTTGTTGTATAGTGGAAAATGTTTTAACAACCCCCGTAACCTTGCTACAGTGTGGGTTTGGTTTCTTGGTCTTATCTAAACATGTCTCTCTTTATCCAAGGAGAGTAGCTTCTATGACTGTAGATGTTGGTTTGGTTCCTTGGTCTTAGCTAAACATGTCTCTCTTTATCTGAGGGAGAGTAGCTTATGTGACTGTAGATTTGCATGTTAATGCTAGATTATGGTGATTAGATGCAGTGGGTTCGTTATTTGTAGAACTTGTACATTGCCGGCAACTGCTAGTTAGTTTTTGCGAATTGCAATGGTTTGGGCACCGGCAGATTCTGGCCATATGCTTCCTTGTACACAATCTGCTTTATTTAGTTGACTCACTTTTCATACATTATACTTCCTGCATTCCACAAAAAAAAGGCTCGTTTGAAAATATTTTCAAATTTTAAGGTAATATTTTTGTTTCATGTTTACCCCTAAATATAATGATTGTTTAGTCTATTAGTTGTGACAGGATATTGAAATTGTTATGTTAAATTTAGAGGATAGTGTCATTTTATATTATCATCAATAAAAATTAGAGCTCTTATTGTTTTTGGTACAATAAACTTTGGCAAATTAGACTCTGTTTATCATGTCTGGTTTCCATTGGTCTAGCTTGAATTGTATCCTATCCGACTATCAGGTAAGCAATCTATTTGCAAATAGATTATAACGTAGTAATTTTGAAGCCCTACACTAGGCATATATAATATAGGTTGTGCAGCTTATGGACTGTTGGCAGGTATTGCTGAGAAGGAATTACTAATTTATAAGTCCTTGCTTCTCTCTACCTGACTTTTGTGCAGGGAAAGAAAATTTATAAATTTTAAGATATATATATATATATATATATATATATATATATATATATCTTCATGTTTATTCTTAAATAAAGTATAATAGTGAAATTATGATGTTAAAATTAATGATATGGTGTCATTTTTTTTGACCGGCATGGTGCTGACCCGGTTTCACATCCCAAACGGCGGATTAGGGTGAGACGGTCTCTTGCCTCGTCTTCTAACTCTCTCATTTTGAGGTTACTTTGACTGAATATTTCCAAGTCTATAGACAGACATTGCTATTTTTTTCTTCCTAAATTCACAAACAAACAGAATTAAGAAAAGTCATTTTTTATTTTCGTGAGTTAAAAATCCTGAGGAAGGAATCCTAGGTAGGAAAACTCAAAAAAAAGAAGTGAAAGCGAGAATATTGATGCTTTCGTTTCTCAAATGATGTTAGTTTGAAATTGAGGCAGAACCATAACTACTTTTCCGTTCGTGAATTATAGGCTATTGTTAGATGGGACGTCCCAGTAATTAAACTTGGATAGGATATGTCATATGAATAATTCTAGGCCGACCGGCGCAGGTGACCCTTTAACGACCGATCGGAAATTTTATTTTTTATTTTTTGGTTTTGGCTCTCAAAAAATTTATATGATTTATTGGAACTAAATTTTTTTTTTTAAAAAGTGATTTAGGTGTGTTTTGGATACATATACAAAACAGTGTTGTACAGTCTGTACAACAATGTTTTGTATATGTATCCAAAACACACCTAAATCACTTTTTAAAAAAAAAATTCAGTTCCAATAAATCATATAAATTTTTTGAGAGTGAAAATCCAAAAAAAAAAAAAAAAAAAAAAAATTTTTCCGACCGGTCGCTGAGCCCGGTCACCCCAGAAGTACTCTATGTCATATATATAACCACCAACATGAACTCTAGCTTCAAAACCTGGTGGTACCTTAGCTTATATAATGAGGTGAAACCGAACAACGTGTTAATTAAGCTAACTTGGTTATTTAGCATGTTTGTTTGAGTGACTGATATTCTCCCTACTCTAATTAATCTCTTAGATAGGGATTATTTATTTAAATCGAACTAATCATGAGTGACGAAACAAATTAATTAGTCCTACAGTTCTAAAATATATGAGTAATATTGATTTTTTTTTAGGTCAGTTGAGATATTTTTCAATTCCAAAACATATATTTAAATTATTTTAGGTTTAGATAATATAATTATAAAAATCATAAAATACTTAAAAAAATCTACTAATTACAAGATTATTACTTTGGATAGTAAATAAATTAAACTAATTTTGAAATATTTATATTAACTTTGAAAAATCAAATTCAATTTTATTCTGGAACCTGGATTGTAGAGAGGGGTGGCAACTCGTATCATCATCACCATTCATGAAATGCAAAGAATCAAACTCAATGTCATGCTTTCGACCATGATAAGGTCCGCCTGGTGCTCTCAAACCCCGCCTCCTCATTCTCTCAACCCAAAACTTTCATTCTCTTCTTCTTCTTGTCCGAAATACCCACAATGGTCTGGTCTCCAAACCTGGAGAGAGACCTCGCTCAATGAGGACCGGTTATGGGGATCCAAGGGTCCTGAACCGCCAGTCCAGCCAGTAAAATCCAATGACGATAAAATGGCCTCAGCTTCCTCTCTGGCGGAACTTGGGGCTCTGGTTCTCTCCACCCCTGACCCTATTACTAAATCCAATCTTTCTCACTTGGCTTACTCCACCTGGCGCCTCAAGCAATTGCCAATTGGGGTCTCTGAACCGCCCGCTCGACCCGCTCGTCCACCCAAACCCCAGCTGGTCTGTTTTCTATTTCTCTAATCAAACCCTTCTTAGGTTTTCTTAACTTACTGAGATTTTTTTTCTAATTTTCCTTCTTTTTTTGTAAAGTCTTGCTTAAACAAGTAATTGGTTCGATTTGAATTTTCATTTTGGTACTATATGGATGCTAAATCGTTGTTAGGTATTGAAATTTGTTCCTAATCTTTATAGCTGAATGCTAAATAATCCACTGATAAATGGTAACAATACACAGCTATAAACCATACTACATGAATTGAATTAGGAATGCCTTGTTTGAGCTGTTTGAGTGACCGAGCGTGATGAAATATGGATTATAACTAGCTCTGTTGGGATTTTGGTACTACTTAATTATTGGTTAGTGTTCTCTTAGCCATGCATTGTTTCAATTTCTGTATGTTGTTTATGAAGTTCAGGTTTCCCCGAAGGAAATTCCATCTCCCAAGAACTCGGGTTTGCCTCTTAATGCTTATATGCTCCACAATCTTGCTCATGTGGAGCTAAATGCTATTGATTTGGCATGGGATACTGTTGTCCGGTTTTCGCCATATGTTGATATTCTTGGAGAGGGTTTCTTTGCTGATTTTGCTCATGTGGCTGATGATGAGAGTAGACATTTTTCTTGGTGTTCACAGAGACTAGCTGAGCTTGGATTCAGGTGAAGAGAGATTTTAAGTTTGTTGTTGTCATGGTTTTTATATAGTGACTTCCAAAATCCTTTTTCTCTTCCTACTAATAGATATGGAGACATGCCAGCCCATAATCTACTTTGGAGGGAGTGTGAGAAATCTTCAGATAATGTTGCTGCACGTCTGGCTGTAATCCCATTAGTCCAGGTAATATCTCACAATTGGGATAAGGGCACTGTTAAATCAAATTTGCTTATGGAGTGGTTATTTTTTGAAGCACTGTACCATGCTCTCCTTCTATTTTTATGAAGTTACAACACCTGAAAAGAGAATTCAAGATAATCGTAAATCGTAAGAATGATGATTAAGAATTTCTTTGTCACGGAAAACAAAGTCAAAATGTAATATTCATGAGTCCAGTGGACTCTCTAGATTTTTTTTATAGCCAATTTTGTTCTTTATTCCCGACTTCAAGATTAAAGTTTGGAATTTCAAGTTAGGTGTTTTTTTTGGAGATTTTTTGAGCAAATGAAAGATACACACACCAACATTTATTTTTCTTATATAGGGGAGTGATTTATAGCCAAAGATAGCTAGGTGTAGTAGGCGACTCATCTTATACCACTCATTCCCAGATTCGATGGACATGATTTTGGATAAGAAAATATTCGGACGCGATTTTAAATGATATGTTGTAATAAGCGTGAGTAGTGTTCTGGATGCTATTTTGTTAATATTAAGGGGGTTTAAGTTTTGTTGTCTTCCTTTATTACTTATAAAGTGAAAAGTTTACTCAAAAAGTAGAACTTATTTAAAGAAAAATTTGCTGTCTTTCTTTGTTATTCTTTTAGGAAGCTAGAGGCCTTGATGCTGGGCCTCGGCTTGTGCAAAAATTAGTTGGCTTTGGAGATTGTAGGACATCTAACATTGTAGCTCGGATCGCTGATGAAGAAGTTGCACACGTGGCAGTTGGTGTTTACTGGTTTGTCTCAGTCTGCCAGAAAATGGGTCGTGTTCCTTGCACTACTTTTAAAGGTTTACTTGTGTTTGATCAATAAAATTAAGACTCTGTAGTGTACTGTTGTACATGTGTTCGCAGTGGTAATATTTGTTTCTGCAAGCAAGTAAATCTTGATTTTTTTAAAAATAAATATATTTTGTTTTTATTCTTTTTTGACAGATATATTAAATGAGTATAATGTGGAGCTGAAAGGGCCTTTCAATGTTTCAGCTCGAGATGAAGCTGGAATTCCACGAGATTGGTAAGAAAGATAAATTATTTTGATAAACTAGTTGGTCGTCAGGAACTTAGGAAACTGGGTCGAATTTGCCGTATGAAATTCCCCTGAATCCTTGACAACACTATATGTTAGTTGATTGAGTTTTATATAATTCAGAATACACTGAAAAGGTTAAATCTAATGCTGTCTAGGTATGATCCATCATCCACAAACAAGGAAGAAAAGAACAAGCAGCTTTCTGAGGTATGTATCTTTGAAATTTGATCTCACCAATTGAAGTTCAACATTGAAGTTCAACATTTCTGTGTAATCCTCACTTGCTCATACAAAATATGTTCAAATCCCTTGACAAGTGCAATGAAAAGTCCATCATTTTAATACCTGAAAGTGTAAAACTTGGAAATGACAGGTTTATGAAAGGCTTGCTTGTGTCATATCTATGGAGCAAGAGAACTCAAGTTTGAATAGGCCTCCTGGGTGATCATTGTTTGCCAGAGTTGACCGAATTTAAAGAACATGGTGAGCAAGGAGTTGTTTGAGTAGATTCCAGAAAACTAACAAGACATTTGTTCTACACCGACCACCTTACTAGATTCCCGTTAAAAAAATAAAAAATAAAAAAAAATAAAAAAACATATAACATTTGGTAGTTAAATTTTAGGTGTTCCTCCATTTTATTGGCTTCAACACTGATGTCTTAATAGTCTCGAGGCAGTTTCAGTCCCATGTATATTATACCCGTGGTATGTTGTTTCAGTCCCATGTATATTATACCCGTGGTATGTTCTGGAATTAACTCGGACAAATAGATTTAAAAAAATTGATCTTGTACCGGGGATGACCGGTTTCGGTTCTTGAAAACCTCATTATGCACATAAAATTACTATTTCTTTTTTGGTACACCTATTTCAGTTTTAGTACAGTACATGAAAATGAAATTACTAGCTTTCTTTTGTTAATATGCGGGACATTATAGTGTTGATTTCTTTGACCATGGTGTAATAAATTTATAACGTCGTAGTATATATTATAACAATTTATTTATACGTGGAATTAAGTGAGCACATTAATATAGTAGAATCAGTCTGTAATTAGATAAACATTGTTCTGTTTGTAAATGTCTGTGTATAGGTTCAGATTTCAGAATATAACATCCCACACATGAGAATTAAATCCCATCATCATTGTCATCGTGTTCATCTTCACCTCCTTCATTCTGGTGACCCTGCAATTTCCAAGTACCATCTTCTTGTTGAACCATTCCCCTATTTTGTAGAAAGCCACCAAAGACCAGGAATAAAATATTTCTCCTTGAGATGATCATGATATTTGTTGGCAAGTGCAATGTCCCTTTCGACTTCCAACTGAAATCCCACAGCAATCCCTTTGTGTTCCAGCAACTCCATGTAGATAAGCACCCTCCAAGCTATGATTTGTCTGGCAGATCTTTTAAGAAGTGTGATTTTCTTTTCTGGAGTTGATCAGCAGTTCTTGTCCCACATCAACGTATTCGATAATTTCACCATAGTGAATGATGTACTTTCGCAGATTAATGTCAAGCGGGTGTAACAGATTTTTCCACTTGCTCTCGTCGCTGAGCAGCTTCCAATCTCTTGCCAAACTTTTTATTAGAGCTGGCAAAATTTTGCTCAAACCCATTAACCTGTCCACTAATCCATAATTAAATGGATAAAATTATTCATTTATTTTAATAAATTTTAAATGGGCTGAGTTAAATGAATAATAATCTCTCCGTCCCATGATAAAAGTTCTGATTAACTTTTTGCGCGTATTAAGAAAGATGATCAAGTGACAAAAATTGTCTGCATTTAAATTCTCATTTGCTTGTATAATTTTCTGCACATGACTAGTGATATTCTATAAATATGTATAAAGAATAAAAATATGACAATTAATACTAAGGGTATTATAAACAAATTATTGTAAAAAATAGATTATTTAAGATAAATAGACATTTAACTTGCGACTACCTAAACTAATAATAGGTTGTCAAAAATATCATGAAGTTGTCAACAATCGTCAGCTGGGGTCGGTAACATGTAATTACCTAATATTTTCACATTCTGGTGAAATTTGCAGGCACATTCTTAGGTATTTTAATTTCAAAAGTATTACGCAAATACCTAATGACATGATCCTTCCTCAATGGACAAGAGATGCGAACATAAGTAATGATGAAGAAGTACTCGTTTCTCTAATGAGTGCTGACTTCGAACAAAATCAAGCAATACGGTACAATCAATTGATGAGTGATTTTCATGACTTAGCTATTAAAGGTGATTGTTCATTTTGAAGTTACAAGACTATTTTAAAACTTAACGCACGAGGAAAAGCTTTTGTCGATCAATATGACCTAAATGAGAATATTAGCAACGTTTCAGATGATGAAATTAATCGCGCAGTCGGAGATACACCTTCAGATATAGGATTGGATGATGATGATGATGAAGGGGAAGAGGTTGAAGTGACAGTTTTTGCCACCAATTATTTCTCAAACAAAATGTCGAAAAAAATAATCCCGATTGAAAAGTGCAGTTGAAAAAACTATAGGTACTAAACATCACTGAAAATGTGCAATTTATGGATTCAAAACCGATCATGATAAATAGAATCACTATAGAGTGTTAGGACTCCCTGACCCTAAAAAAATTGTTTGATTTTTTGCGGGCATGTAGAAGCTTTATTTAACTGATAGTGTTAGCATGTAGTAGGTTTATTTAACTTATATGTAACTGATAATTTAATATTATTCTTATTTATTTATAGTAATAAATGATAAGTAAAAAAAATTTAAATATTTTTTAAAAGTCAATTATTAACTAAATATTATAATATTATCCTAATTCATTTATAGTAATAAATGATAAGTAAAATACTTTTTTAATAATATTATAATATTTTAAATATTTTTTAAGTCAATTATTAACTAAATATTTTAACATTAATATCCTAATTCATTTATAGTAATAAATGATAAGTAAAATACTTTTTAATAATACTATAATATGTTAAATACTTTTTAAGTCAATTATTAACTAAATATTATAATATATACCTAATTCATTTGCAGTAATAAATGATAAGTAAAATACTTTTTAATAATATTATAATATTTTAATTATTTTTAACGTTATACTACCTCCGTTCCAAATACAAAATGAAAATCTAATATTTTTATTTTGCATTTGCCGCTAGTAGGAGATTTTCTGTCGAAGAAGGTATCCCTTACAAACACCCATATTGCCTCATGACTCGGTCTGACATTTGATATTCTACAATATCAAAATGAATTAATGAGATACAAGCGAATCCCGTCAAACTTCCCTCGAAATTATACACCATCAAACCATCATCCCATCTCATATAAGGTCGTCAAACGACCTCCCACGTAAGTTGCCTATCTAACTCCTCACGATAGAATGGTAGATGGTAATGAGGATTGTCGCGTCTATCCCTATATTTGTGATTAGCTGAGTATGCTCGCGCCTTTGCTCTAGGTAACCAACCATAAATGGGAATCATTTTTAGGGTTTGACCTTCTAACTAATATCCGCTCATATGCCCAAAGTTGTAACATTGTGAAACACTCATTTATATACTTAACACCTCTCCTACTAGCTGTATATAAACCCCGATATAAGTACCCCAACAATGCTGCACCCCAAGTATACTTAATACACTCTACTATATCAGCCACAAAATACATATACCTATGGTGAACAGTATTTTTTGACCTCGTTAGGAACAATATTGCCCTACACAACCAAAAGATGTATGTTTTTGTGTCGCTCAACCTTATCCTTACTTGCTTTCACAGGGCAATTTGCAAAATTCTTGTACAACTAAACCAACGAAATATAACTTTTTTTTACGTTCTCATATTCTAACACTAGGGCTGACCCATAACACTCCTTAAAATAGATCAAGAGAGTGTCAAACAGGAGACAAGTTAAAGGTTTTCTCAACACATGCAACTAAAATAGAAAATGCACATCCTCTAGAGCCCATTGTTATCTCCCCACACTGTAAGTGAAAGGTATTTGTCTCCGTCATCTCTCAACCAGGACGGACACGAGATTAATATCTGTTTTGGTAATAATGGTCGGATGAGTAAATATTCCAAACCTACACTTATGCAATAAGATTTTTTTGTACTTTTGTTAAATTTCATGGCTCGTATGTTATTGCCGTAAGTTGGGATGACGTAAGTTTACTCCTATCCTTACCATCCCATACATATTCCGACGTATGGTTTTTTTTTTGTCATATAACAACACACTACTATCAATTGGTCCAGCAAATCAATCATCCATATTTTACTTAAAAATAATTACATAAATACCATTTTGGTAAATTATTTATTGTATACTATATTAGACAATCGACAAGCAAGACCATCAATAATTAATAAATATATACTATATATTTGGTCCAATGAAAATTATAGACAATTAACCACAATCCCAATGCATGCTAATTATACAAATATATTAACTTATTATTTTTCAAAAAATTCACAACAATTAAACACCAAAACAAGTTACATATTAAACAAATTAATAAGAGTCCAATTTTTAAAAATTGTTATTTTTCAACTAATTTTAACAATTGAACAAATTTTGGCTACAATGAAAATTAAGGGAAATTAAGGATAGCCCAATAATATATTTTTTTTTATATACTTTTACAGGTAAGTACATACAAAGATATATAGTCACTAATTTTTCCTAAAATTCACATGATGAAAATTTTTCCACATACAAAGATATCATAATACATATTAAAAAAAAAAATTACATCACAATCTTCTTACTTGTATTTTGATTTCTTGTACCGATGATGGGATTGAATTTTGGTTGACTGGAATGTGCTAAAAATTGGACCTTCTCTTCTTCTTCTTCTTCTGCTTCTTCTCACATCAAATATAGAAAGCACAACAATCAGATTTGTTAGGGCATGGGTTGAAAAACAGGGATTTGCCCAGACAGTTATTAGGACTAGCGGCTGGATGGAAAGTCTATTTTGCCCTTCATGTTGTGCTGACTTAACGGATTGTAGAAAAGGAACATGGGAAATTAGCGACAACTTCTTAAATTAATCACTATTCGGGATATTTCAGTAATTACTCGTCTCGTTAGAAAGAGTTTGTCTGCCGCTAAAAAGAGTAACCATAATTTAAACAAATCCATATATTGAAATTTATATATATATATATATATATATATATATATATATATATAGAACCGATCTCCAACGGACCCAAAAAACAGATCCAAAAAACGGACCGGCTATAGCGACGGACAAAACCGTCGCTATAGCCTAAACCGTCGTCATAGGTCTATGGCGACGGTTAGCTATGGCGACAGAACCGTCGCTAAGAACCGTCGCTATTGGGCTTTAGCGACGGTTCTGTCGCCATAGCTAACCGTCGCCATAGACCTATGACGACGGTTTAGGCTATAGCGACGGTTTTGTCCGTCGCTATAGCCGGTCCGTTTTTTAGACCCGTTTTTTGAGTCCGTTAGAAAACTGAACTCTATATATATATAGCTTAATTAGTCCAAAAATAAGACTAGTCACGCATAATCTGTGCTGAAGCATTTTAAAACCTCGAGCTAATTTTGACATGAACTAATTCATTGATCTTCAACGTTATTACGTCACTTGATTCAACATCTCCAAGTTCCAACAATAGCTGACTAGATAAATTAACAGTAACACTGATTTCAATATATCTGTAGCCATAATTTAAACATATCCATATATTGAAATTTATAATCAATGACCAAGCAGTTCGTCTTCGTCCAATGCAATCCCACACCAGACATAAGTTCTCACTCTTTTATTGAGATTAAAATAAGATAAATAGACGAATTTAGTTTCCATAAATCTTATTGAATATACGTACTCCAGCTATAAAAACCTACCAGAACCGATCATCAACATCATCAGATCTCCCATGATCCTCCAAATCCCAAGACCCATCATCATTTTGCAGCATTCCCTTGTTTCTTAAATTCCACCAATAAGTGGGTATCAAATATTCTTCCTTCAAATAATCACTAAACTTATTCACAAGCCCAATGCTTCGATTAACTTCCAATTTAAACCCTCCATCAATCCCTTGCGTCCCTGCAACTCCATGTAGATAAGCCGCCTCCAAGTTGTGCCGACTCTCAAAACCCACACCTGGCTTCAAGTACTCTGACTTGCGAGTATCAATCAGCAGTTCCTCACCCACATTTGAGTATCCAACCAGCGGATACAGCGGAACAATATCAGTGACGTTATGAATTTTCAAAACTCGGAGATTTTCCAATGTTTGAAATAGCTTGAGAAAATTGGCGTCCCCAACAAGTGGGCACCCAAATACGAAGGCCGTTACAAGACATGGCTTGTTAGCTTGGCTTGGCTGCGTGTTAAATCCGTTGGCAGCTATGTCAACTGCATTCAGCACTGCCAGTGCTGCACCTAAACTGTGCCCTGTTACGGTTATGCTAATTTCTTCATCCTTGTATATCTCTAACAAATTCTTTATCTCATTCAGAACCTGATATGTATTTCAAACCGAAAGTCAAAAGGGAAAAAAAATAAATAAAAGTTAAATCTTTAAAACACCGTTGTTTAATTAAGAAATGTATACCTACCTGGTCTCTTGCACTGGCTATATTAAATTTGGATTTTGGATCAGCAGAAGTATAAATAGAAAACCAGCCACTGTGAAGCTTAACGTCAGCAGCTTCTCCAAACAGCTGAGCACCCGAAGTTGGCACAAAGTTGAGATCCTGAAGCCATTCCAAAGCCTGGACTGTCCCTCTCCAAGCAACCATTATATCTCTCCGACCCAACGCGGCCGTCCCCTCGTCAGTAGCCACCGCTATGTACCCAATAAAATTAGATTCCCTGCACCATGCTTCTCTAGACAATGACCTCAATATGAATGCGTCAGGCACGGGGAGCTTAGACGTCGCGTAAAAATACTTGACCGCCTTGTACTTGAAAGGATTGCCTTTTTCCAAACCTACACTAGCAAAGAGATCATCTTTAACATATATGCTGCTTCCTGCATACTTTGATTTGTACTCGAAGTTGAAAGTATCGTATGTTGTTTCGGCCCTTTCGCCGTAATGGAGAATGTATCGCCTGAGATCGATGTCGAGAGGGTCCAGGAGGTTTTCCCAGTGATCCTGGCCGCTAAACAGCCTCCAATTTTTGGCTATACGATCTGTCATCCTCTCCTACTTAATTATCAGTCTCGGCTTTTTATTTAACAAATTTCGGAAGAAATGTCTGTATAGCTGCAAATTATGGTAGTAGTGTATATAATGAATTTATACTCATAAGATCACACAAATTTAATTTGGAGATGAACAATTTAAAACGTCGAGGAGTATACATAAGTGCATGTACCTCACATGATTCATTTGGAAACAGAGCCCAAACCTACCATCCCATTTCCTTTCTTAACCATCTTGTTGCAAGGTGTTATTTATTTATTTTTATACAGTTAACTATATAGATGGATATGGATAACAATTACACTTTTTTTTATATATTTTCAGTTATGTGCAACTAGGGCTGCAAACGAACCGAACTGTTCGCGAATCGGTTCGGTTCGGTTCGAGTTCGCCTTGCTCGCCTAGTCGAGTCGAGTTTGCACATAATGTTCCGTTCGATTGCTTGATCGAACATGTTCGCGAACCATGTGATTCGGTTTGTCTTTGTTCGCGAACAGTTCGAGTTCCGTTCAATTTGGTATGTTCGAGTTCGGTTCGATAAGTTCGAGATCGGTTCGAGTAGTTCGATTTCTTAATTACATGTTTAAATTATTTCTAAAATTCTAAATAAAAATAATTGGTTATTTCAAATAATTGGTTCGATAAGTTCGAGTTCGATTCGATAAGTTTGGTTCGATAATGTGTTTGTGAACTGTTCATGTTCGTGAACAACTTTATATTCGACTTGTTCGCGAACTGTTCGCGAACTCGATCATGTTCGTGAACAGTTCACGAACACCAAACGATCCGAACTCGTACATAGTTGTTGGTTCGATCAAGTTACTCGAACATGTTTGAGTTTGACTAAAAGTGTTCGAGTTCGGTTCGAGTTCTACAAAGTTCGGTTCGGTTCGGTTCGTTTGCAGCTCTATGTGCAACTGCTACTCAGCAAAATTTGATGACAATGGGGTTTCAGTCCTTGCTGAATCGATTCTCTGATGACATTACTATTAGGTTGTGCAACACTTTGAATCCTTCACTTATTCCAATTTCCATTGTTTTGAACTAGCATCCGGTACCCGGTGACACACGTGTTGTATATAGATGTATAAATTATGTGAGATAAAATAAAAATTTTATAAAATTTAGATGACTAAATAAAATGATAAAAAAATAATATAAAAATGACAAAATAATAATATAACTAAAGCTGTAGGGACAAAAAAAAAACCAAACGTGACATAGTTACTCCAAAAACCCGTGAAGGCTTCATAATATAGATAGACAGACTAGGGTTTACGTTAGCCTCTAGATGTTTAAATTTAGCTCATGATGATGTACCGCAAAGTTACGAATTTATTTCACAAAAATACAAATTATCTATCGAATCTTGTTATACATTATAAAAATTTTTAATCGAATTATGATTGTAACGTATGTACATAGAATAAGTAAAAATTAAGAATAGTCTCATTTTAATTTATTCTATCCTTTCGTATACACTTCCACATTAATCGCAATTCAATTTCGTCAAATATTTATCGTCATGTATATCATTTTTCTTATTTATATTAATACCGTTAGCACGTATGTGTGACGTGTATAAATTATGTAAGACAAAAAAATTTAAAAAACTAAATAAAAAGTCATGCAAAAATTAAATTAAAAAAGATAATAGTAATAACATAACTAAAATTGTAGGGGCGTGAAGAAGTAAATCAAAAAAAAAGAGAAAAAAAAGTAGAGGTTTTATAAATTAACCCTCCCTCCATCCTTGATACATTCTCTCTCTTTTTGTTTTATCTCGTCTCAAAGACGAGAAATATTTATCCTTTCCAAAAATTTAAAAAAACATAGATTAAAGATACAAAGTGACAAAATTTCTAAAATGTCTTTATTTATATTTTTAATTTTTGATTAACTAACTATTTTCAAGTATTGCCAATGGTTTGAAACCTAGTTTATGTAGAGAACAAATAGAGGGAATTAAGTATTGGGACAAATATGAGAGAGGGAGACCACCTATATAATCAAGCACCCAAATGTACGTCCATTTGCATTCTTAATGCGAAGGTGTTAGCATTACACAAAAACCATAAATACGAAGTACACATACAACAGAACTAATAACTACACAACACAGAGACAGTATTATTCATCTTCACAACCAGTAAAAGCAAAAAAGAAATCCAAGCCAAGAGTCTCGGGAAAAACATAGTTTTCCAACGGCCCTTCACTTGTTATGCTCTGTGGAGCCTCCTTTAGTCTGAGTTTGGCTCTGGCTCTGCCCAACAAGGAGTTCTTTTGTAGTCTGACCAATTTCCACTATAGTTTCCCCGATGGCATGCAATACTCCACCGCCACCTCCTCCCTGTTGCTCCTCCCCGGTTCGGGATTTGGTTTCTCCGCCTCCCTGCTGTCCCTCTCTTTCGAATTCTGGCTGTTCCTGAAAGAACTGATCCCCCACCTTTTGAACCGGTTTGGAGATTGTATCTTTTGCGGCCTCCACTGTTTCCCCTGCTGCTGCTGCTCCTGCAATATCACCATGCTTTTCCTCAGTAGTTTCACCCCTACTCCACACCTCCCCCTGTGCACAACATTACGTAATTGTTTACTAACATTTTCAAGAGTGTGTGTACACCTATAATTAATATTCAGGGCATAACGAGCATTTGTAATCATGTTATGCATATTTTCTTGCATCCATTATGTTGTTTTGACTTTTGAGTATCACATCTTTTAATTTAATTGTACCAAGTATTGATTAATCACAGGCCACAGCCTTGGGAATGTATACAGAAACTACAGGAGACAATTTCTTTTTCTTTTTTATCGGTTTCAAAATTAAAAGAGATATCTTTATTTTAAACTATAAACTGACATAAAAATTCCCAACTTAGGTCATAGGAAAAAAGTTTGAAAATAAATTTTTCCTTAAATAAAGTGGTCATTATGCATCACCAATTTTGAAAACGCTTGAATGTACAAGAATATATTCAACGTAAAATAAGTAATTCAACAAATGCAGACCTAAAGGTAAAGCATACCTTTGACTCGGCTAATTTCTTGGCTTGCAATTCTCTCTCCGCCTCGGCCCTCTTTCTAGCCGCATGATCCTTAGCACTTTCTTCTGTTGCCACTACAGCATCCTTAGCCGCAGCCAACTTCTGAGCAGTATAATCCTTAGCACTCACCCCCACACTCGCCACCACATCCTTAGCAGCCACAGCCTTCTCCCCTGCATACCCCGCCGCACCCGCAGTAACACTCGCCACCGCTTTGGTAGCCCCCACAACTTTCTCCGCAGTATACTCCGCCGCTCCCCATCCCGCCACAACCGCCTTGTCCTTCACATCCTCCGCAACTTTCCCCACATATCCTGCCGCACCCTTGCCAGTTTCCACCGTTACATCTTTTGCCGCCGCAGCCTTCTCAGTAGCCACATCTTTTGCCGCCGCAGCCTTCTCAACCACAGTATCCTTTGCCACGACAGCTTTCTCCGCACCATAATCCTTAGCCTGCGCAGTGTATTCCGCAGCAGTCTTTCCGGCACTCGCAAGGGTATCTTTTGTAGCACCCAGCTTTTGGGAGGCCGAATCTTTGGCCTGATTGTACCTTTCCTCGGCAGCCCTTATAGCCTCCATGGAATTCTGCTGAGCGGTTTGCCTATACTTTGAGATATCCTCATCATCTCCTTTTTCTTGCGATTTTCTGTCTCTGCCAAAATCCTTCTCTTCTTCCCCCTGCATCTCAAATTTGCCCACTGTCCTCCCTTTTTCTCTCTCTTTTTCACTCTTTCTCTCACCTCCAGACTGAGCCTGGTTGCCATGAGGTCTTTCTCGATCATGACCGGAGACTACATTGGCGGGGGAGACGGCAAGGGATTCAAAATGGCTGGTAATTTTCGGCACTTTGTCCTTCTCAACGTGAACTTGACGATCATCATAATTAGGATTCTCTCTCCTCGCTTGATTTGAAGCCATACTCCTAATTCTTAAAGTAAATTCTATGAACACTGGAATTTTCTAGCTTATTTGTATTTCTTTTTTTCTAGTGTGTTATCCAAGTGTGAGAAAATGGAGGGGTTATAAAAACCAGTGGAATACGGCGGTTGCAGAAGATGAAGATGGGTGAAGGTGGACAAGTGGAGGATTTTGTATTGCTACGTGTTGGGGTTCTGGACAGCGGAGGGGTGAATCAGCAGTTAGCTTGCATGGCCTTCCGATACGTGTCAGTGGCCCACACTATCACCTGATAGCAACGTGTCATCATTTAGCCAACAATAACTGGGTATCATGCTGTTTAGTCAAGAATAGACATCTTGATCTTCAATTACAAATACTCGCTGCTTCCCAGCGCGAGGCGCGGAATTTGTATTCCCTCTCTCACCTTCTCTTTTTGAAAACCCCTGCCCACGATCATTAAAGGAAATATATATAATCTGGGGACATTTATTTTTAGTAGTATATTTTTAAAAATAATTATAATAATGGTGCATGAATACATTTAGTAACCCTTAATTTAAACCTAGACCAATCCAAATGTCAGCTCAAGTTCAGCCGTTGAAACCCAAAACTTTCTAGGTTCAATTTGGCACACGGTAATGGGCCTGGATCAACCAACCCAGATTATAGCCATTACAAGTTTCATTTCCACATAAAAGATAGAATTGTATCCTCTCTAAAGTCCTACGAACTAGGGATACTATGTGTCATAATAAATATATCGATGTTCCTAAAATTTATTAAAAATTCATTTTAATTTTATAAATTTATTTGTTTTAAATAAACAATTATTATAATTATAAATTAATTAAAATATACTGCTAATTACCATATTTATTGCTTTCAAAACTTATATAATTTCATAAAACTTGTGAGTAATAATTAAGAAAGTAAAGGTATTGTAGAGAACACTTGTTTCGTTTATAAAATAGGTATTTCAGTTGTACTTACACACTAGATTGCATTTTCTTTGCCGCTTATAAAAAAATAAAAAAAAATAAAAAATTACATCTTATTTTCCCTATATACTTCACGAATGATCTCATTTCTGTTCAATGAAAAAAACATTTTCTAGGTAATAGTATTTATGTAAAGAGTGACACTTGTTATTATTAGAACCGTATCATCGTAGAATTAAAATTATAGTAAAAAAAAAATATAACGCGAGTAATCTCTATCCTTAAAGTAAAAAAAAATATGACACAAGTAATCTCTATTCTTAAAGTTTTTATCGCCCTCATCACAATCAGTTTGTTATGGGTTACAGACTTACAGACGATATACCTCCAGAATATATGTCAAGTCTCAAGACTGAACAAACTTGTGATAGCAATTCACATTTGTTCCAAACGAACACATTTTTATGATAGTTTAATGTTTAGAGAATATAAAAATAGGGAAAGGAGAAAAGATTTCAGGTGCTTAGTATTTTTTTATATGCCTCCTTATGTATATCACATGCATGTCTTATCTTATGTATATATATCAACATATACATATACACATATGTATTGTAAGTTACACATCACAACTATTAAATTATATTTAACTACACTTATTAGTATTAATTACGTAAGTTACACATTAGTAATAAGTAATAGTTAAATAAAATTTGAATAGTTCTCACTACTTTTTTTTTTGTTTCAAAATAAAATAAGACTACACCACTTGTACTTATAAAGTAACTAGTAGTCTTTTCTATTAAATGGGACAAGAAAAAATTAGTTTTTTTCAAATAACTTTGCACTTTATTAAATCCCTCACTATAGGCTCAGATCAAATGATTTCTATACAAATCAAATCAAGTTGTTCTCTCTTATCCTTCACAATTAGGGAAATGAATTATACCTTTATATTTACTTAAATTATGTCCAATAATGAATTTTATTCAAGCCCAAACTTGACAATAATTAAGTCTCCAAAATATAGAATAAGGTGTAATTTCTAACAATTATATATGAAATAAAAGAATTAGTTTATTAATTATCGTGATTAACATCGATGATCTTATGCTTGGTTTTTATGTTTCTAACTAGTGATCATAATATTAAGGAGATTGAAAGTGAGAATCAATTAATTAAAAAGCAGGACATCAAACTCTCCTCACTCCAAACTGAAATATATGTAAAAATCCAAAATGGGAGGAATTTCATTAAAAATGTTGGCAACCTTTTATGCCAAATATAATCATATCCTTTACAATCGAATCATTAATTATATATCCTTCATAATTAATTATTACTGATCAGTACTTAGAAAGAAAATAAGAATAAAAATTATATTACAGAGATTTGCTTCTTAATTAATTCTCAAATTATATATGTTCAACTGAAGAGAGCAGTATAGAGTAGTTGGTTCCAAGTATCAGGCAATCCGGGGAGACACCAATGGCTGCAGTCCAGGGCGGTATGGCCTCCACTATAGATCATTGGGTGCGCATCCTTTCGATATTGTGACAACAACGTAACATCTAGTAAATAAACTGGTTTTTGAATTCTGCTCAAAACTTTGTTTACAACAACTGCCGACATGGGCGTTCCGGCGGGATACTTTATACCCAGAAATGGTTCCGTCTCGTGTGAACACGATTTTGATGGTGCATTCCAATCCTTACCCCTGAATTTAGCCGCCTCAGTTAATAATTATTGAGATATATAACAAATTAAATGATACATGCAAGCTAGTTTAATTAGTTAGCTTACTCGTAATGGGTCGGAGAAATCCCCTGGAAGAATACTTTGGTTTTGGAAGGATCAACATTTAAATTGACCCATCTGGCCCATGTTGTCAACCCTTTGTAGAAAGCAACCAACCGGTTCATATCTTTGTATGTTTTGGTGCCGTCTTGCACATAATCCCATCTGTACGTGCAACCAATAAACTACATTAATTTGTATACATACATACATACATATACATATATATATATATATATATATATATACACACACACACACACACACCTAAAACAGTACTGTGCATGTTTAGAGAGTATTAATTTTGATGTATTATGTGGATAAGCAGTTGGTATATAAGCAAAGTACGTATATTAATCTAATGATCATACAGCTGAGTTCTTCCGGTGTGGATCCACCAATGCCACGTGTTGAAGATCAACACGTCCATTCCTGTCCATGCATTGCCGCTTTGAATGGAGTCGAGTTTTAGGACCCGACCAACGTTATCATCGACAATATCTACAAGGTATGTTGTACGGTACAGCAGTAACTTAACTCCATAGTCCTGTGGCCCAAAAATAAAAAAATGTTTAAGGAATAGGTGGCAAAATCAATTAATGTTAGCAGCGTATGGGTATGGCCATCCGTCCCACAATCAATACATGAGTACTCAAAAGGTATGGTGATGCAAATGTTTGATGGGAAAATGTATGGTAAACAGGAGATTTATGCACCTGACCTGGGTAACTCACTCACTCACTCACTCGGAGTAGTGTATATAGGCCGCCATATGCAAGTTCAGAATTGAATGCTCCGGCCATTTAAATATTACTTTCTCCGGTACCATGTTTAGTTCACCGCTAACTGACTCATGTTTAGATAGTGTCTAATTAAGATTGAATAGATCTATATAATGTTGTCGACTGACAATGTTGTAATCATTTTCTATGGAAATGAAAATAAAAAATATTTTAAATTTTTAATGGGTCAATTTTATATTTGCTTAGAAAATTTTATTTATGTATGTTACTTGTTTAGCTAGATCATAGTTTGGGCAAGAAGGTCCACGTGATGAGGACATCCTTAGTTCATAAGCCCTTGACAAAACACAAGTGGATCCATTGCATATGCCACTTGGACCCATTACGAGGACACGAGTTAAACGCTTCAAAGAAGGACTTAACGGGATGATTCATAAATTATGAACCGAGGTTGGATCGAGCATAGAGGTTATAGAGACGGGTTACAAGCACGCGAAGTTCATAAACACATTGGAAGCAAACATACCCGAACCGCCACAAAAGAATCAGCATTTCCGCACTTTTGGACTAGTTTGACATCAGTTCGTATTTTGGCCATAACTTGAGTTTCCAAACTCCAAATGAGGTGATTCAAAAGCCTAAATTCATTAGAAACTCCAGGGCTACAATTTTCATTCTTGGCCCAAGTCCAAATTCGAAATTTATCAGGTGTGAAAATAGCTTGCAATGTGTTGATCAGTTTATAGTTATCTGATTTGGACTTTTAACACATCACATGTTTTGGATTGTTAAATTCTTTGGGTGGCTGATACATGTGATGTGATTAGTTGTTAGATCTTGACTTATGATGATGGGTTAGCACACCATGAGTTCCTATAAATACCAAGTGATGCTAGGATGTAAAATCATTCATTCATATCAATTTTCAGATTATTAATACTATTGTGAGTTTGTTTCTCTACTTGTGGTTCTTTGAAGAATTCCTAAGTGTTCCTTAGTTCTTCTTTTTAGATTCATAATTGACTTATCATACAACCATTCATAGTTGTGTGTGGCGTCTTCTACCGCATCAATCGTCGATAATACCGAGATTACCGCTTCAATATAAGCGAGGGGTCGAAGTGTCGTTGGTGTTCATCCTCCGCAAATTTCCTAAGCAAGCAATTGTACCAAGATTACCGTCTACATATAGGCGAGGAGTTAAGGTGTTGCAAGCTATCCATCCTATCAACTTGTTAGAAACGATCCGGGCGACGACCACCTCACGCAAGCGTGTCGTGGAGTCTATCACCACGTGCCCAAACAAGCCTCAAAAGTCGTGGTCCAGGTGTCTAGGTCTAGCTATATAAGATTTCCCACACACATTACCATGGTACTTCAAATTATTAAATTTCCCACCTCCGGATTGATTGCTATTTGCTAGTAGTTGCAATTTCTAATGATATTGGAGTAGTAAATATTTGTGCTTTACCCTCATAACTTTGTACCTTGTTTGACTTAATTGGGACTAAAATGAGTTCGGTGATGGGGATAGGAGAAAAGTTGATTTTGTCTTTTAAATACTCCTTCAGCACTAGACTAGAAAGAAATAAAATACCCATTATACATACAAATTAAGAAAAAGTTGTGGTGGGTGGGATAACTTTGTACCGACTTCAAGCCCCCGCATCAAATATATTCCTACAATAAACTGTAGTAGTATAATTTATTTATTTATTTTATTAAAAAAAAAACATGAGTCAGTATAGAGTTTTCCTTGTAGAAATGATAAATAAGGTACTAATTATTTAATTTGCTGTGGCTTATCCCATGTCTCATACGGCTGGTTAGCATGAGGTTATTACTATTACAAATTATAATGAATTGAAGCGGATGAAAAGTTTATCGCAAGTGCTGCCTACAAAATAAATTTATGCATGCTAAGATATTCTGTCTTGAGTCGTAGTCCCGCATCGATTAACTCTACTTTGTCTTAATCGTAATCTCACGTTAACTACATATCTTGTGCATCTAACTTTGTAAAAATAATGTATATTTCTTCTTTTGAAAATTGAGATTTTTTCATGTAGGTATACAAAGTGAAAGATAAATATGTAATTTAGAGAATTTTTATTTTATATAATTTTGTGAGATCATTAATAATAAATTTAAATTTAAATTTTTTTTTTTTTTATTTTTTTTTTAAATATGGGTGTAAATTATATTTTGTTCCGGGTGAAGGGAGTAATTTATGGATGATTATAAAACCGTTAAAAGAATAGGGAAAGAGGAAGCAAAGACACACAGCGATTGAAGTGTTGGGGCTTGGAATGTGAACAAAACAGAGACTTGACAAAATTCCAAAATGACAAAATCATTATAAACCAATCTTAGTGTCCTTTTCTAAGGCCACAAAATTCAAAGTTCGTTTTCATTTTCCATCATTGCTTCTACCAATTACTGTTATGATTGTGCTTTGATTATGTAGTCAAATCTTTGCCTTTGGCTTTTTACGCTACCATTTCAATTTTCAAACTTCAAGTTATAAATCATGAAAATTAGCAGTGGTTCATACGAGAAAGAAACAGAGTAAAACAGGGTAAGTAAAAAGGGTTGGATAAAAAAGAAAACCTTGCAGAATTGAAATGAAAGAGCAAAGTCCAATTACAACTTTACCTTTCAAAAAAGTTGGAAAAAGAAAGAAAGCAAGAAAGAAAGAAAGAAAGGGCATGCATGCAATGAATAAAGCAATCATCTTTTGCTAATCTAATACGAAAAGTAGTTGCAGTGAACTAAATCTAATACTACCATTAATCAAATTATGATATCAAAATGTATAGGAGAAATTTTACTCACCAAAAATGCAACTTCAGAGAGTGAGCCACTCTTTATGACTGTATACTTGGTGTTTGGTGCTGCCGAGTGAATCATGCAATTCAAGGATTGCCACATGTTGAAACTCAATGAGTCTCCCACAAACATAATCTTCTTCCCCCTCATTCTCTCCAAGAAAACCAACCCATCAAACCTGCACCAGTTAACTTAAATTAATCTCATTCCAATAAACTCTCTCTTTTCCATAAAAATTGGCTTCATTTGAATTTTCAAGTCAAACGAACCGTTTATAGAATTAATAATTAAGCATATTTACTTATAAAAAAAAATTGAACCATTAACATTAGGATTGACAGTAAATTCGATGTAGTTTTGTATTGCCATAATCCTTCAGCCTATATTTGTAAGAATTTGATTTTAAAAATGATCATTTTGACCTGAAATTAAGTCAGATCAGACTAGTTTTTAAAGAATATAGAAAGAGAGAAACAGAGTATGTTTGTACCTCGGGAGGTTACAAGAGAAGGGCTGCCACCTATATTTGAGGTAGGACGTATCGGGTCTGCCAAACTTTTGGCAATCGAATTCTTCATCTATGAAGGGACAATTTGAAGACTCATAAAGAGGATAAGTTGCATCATATACCCATTTCCCTTCAAAAATATTGCACCCACTCGCAAGCTTTCTGCTGCTGCTGCTGCTGCTGGCATTGTTGTGATTCTGTTCGGCATTTGTTGTTTGCTGCAAAAACACAAATACAAATACTGACAGGAACACGGACTTGAACACGAAAACCATTCTTGGATATCGATCCAGATTCTGGTCCCTAGAACTGAAGGATGAGGTCTGAGGAAAAAGTTGTCGCAGAATTGTGCTTTTATAATCTGTGTTTATCATATTTTATGTTGAAAAGTCGTATACGTATAGTATGGTATGTGGGTGGGGATGTATCAATTCTGTTCTCTTCAAATACGGATTAAAAACTTTTATTTTGATATCAAAAACAGAGCAAAAAAAAAAGGAAGAAAAAAGCACTTTTATAAAGGTAATATTTCCGTGTAAGATAGGTGATTCAAAAACTTAATTTTTAAAACCCCACCGCATTTAATTCAATTATGGTTGCTTCTAAATTTCTAATCATGCATGTAGTAATATTTTTAAATTGTGGATCATAAAGTTTAATGTCACAGCACAAGCCACCCACAGGCCACAGCAACTAAGTAAGCTTTCACTGTTCAATGTTAGTTAATAGATTTGTAGACTTTGTAGTCAATTATCTGGTCGTTCATATTTTAAATATTAGCTGCGTAATTATATTATTCCCTCCATCCCATAAAAGACAAGCTTAGTTTGATTTTTTTAATTAAATTGATCGATTTTATAATTAATAATTAAGTAATAACCTTAATTATGAAACTCAAAATGTATCTAATAATATTGTTCGGTATATCTCATTGTCCAGGGTCACGAAGGCCACCTACCAGAAATGTAAAGCAGTGAATCAAATTTAGTTCTTTCTTCCTTTCCACAAGTTTGTGAGAAATATCAAGGTTGATTTCCTTATGAATTTTGTGATTCGATTTGGACATCACTTTTAATTAATTATATACCCTTGAAATGCAATTTTAGAAATGATGTTTTTGTTATGAGACGCAGAAACAACTTTTTATATATGAACAATCATTTAGTAAAAACTAAAAAGTTGGCAGAAATTCAACATACATAATTGTTATTTATATTTTTTTTCTTTCAAATTCTGCTGTGAAATCTTGTTTTCTTATAATAAAAAACGATATAACACTAAGAGTCCGTCCATGAGTTAAAATTATTAAATTTTATATTAAAAGAAAAAAAAGTGTTAGAGCTCAAGGGTTATTTGGTAATTATATTTTTCCCATACACTAATAGCTTTTACTATTAGGAAAATATACGTAGGAGCAGCCTATTAAAGACTTGAGATTGTACTTGTTTGTTAACCCTATGGAATAATAGTCTAGTAAATCAAACTCCCCTTCCCCACATAAGGACTTGCAAGGGCGGCCGGCCAGTCTACCATGCACAGTTCACTTCCAGTGTTCCCAAACATAATTTCATCCCCCACTAAAACAAAAAGAAAACTCATAATTTTATGACCTAATTCTTCTAAGGCTTAAGACTAAAGACATCATTATTAATGATTGATTTTCTTAATTTATACTACTAGAAGACTTTCCTTCCAATCCACATATTCACATTCATTTTTATTAATTTTCTATTATTCTTAAATAGGATAGGCCAGGGCCCAGAATACTCAAGTGCATGGCCCAACTGTAAAAGTAACATAACTCAATTAGTAGCAACCAAATTGAGCATGGATAATATACAATAAGTGAGTTTTATGCAAAAATTTAATAATATTTTAACAAGTTGTTAAGCAACCCTCAACTTTTACCTGTATACATGTTACTTTTTTAATTTATTAATATAACTCATGTTTGTGAGTTTTGTTTCTGATGAAAACGATAGTAAAACAAAGCTTTTCATTCTAATTTTTTAGAAAAGAATAACTTTTTATTCTTATTTCATCCCTTCTTTCCAAAATAAAACTCACAAATAGAGTTCATGTTATCTCATTTAATTGTCAACATAAGGAGAATGATAGTTACTCAACTTGCCAGAATTAGCTGGTGTTTCTAGTGCATCTAGCAGGATATTGTAAAATCTAATTATTACTGTTGACTTTTCCAACCTAATAGAAGAAGGTGTTTCATTTTTTATTTTTATTTTTGGTGTGCGTGCGTGCGCGGGGTAAACTGAAGGGGAATGAATGCATATGAAGTCAAATCATAAAATATAAAAAGTCCTTGGTCATTTTTAGTTGCACAACCCCAGCCTAACTCATGAAATCCAAATTCAAAAACACTAATGTTACTTTTGAGAGAATGGAATAAATAAATAAATAAATAAAATAAAAATAATATATTTAATAATTATTTTAGAAGATAATCATTTCATCCCTTTGTTCTTTATTCTACGAGAAGAAAGTGAAATAAAATTCATTTCAATGAAATGAATATATGTGATAATTTTGTCATTATATGACAACATCCACCACCACCAACAACCAAACATACACTTAAAATACTTTAAAATTATTTCATTCCGTCCTCCATTTTATTCCTTCAATTTAAACGCAACATAAGATTTGTAAACCAAAAGCAGAGATCCTTGTTTCTTCCTTCGTCAAATAGAATTGGACCGGAACACAATGGCCTTGGTACGGTACAATGTGAGATCATACGCAATAAAATACTCTGTCCTTTATTTTTGTGTAATCTAAATTCTACTTGATTCGCTAAAACTATATACTGATGTTATAGATTTCTACTTCTTCTTTTTTTCTTCCAAAATATCTTCTTTCATTTTTGATTAGGGTTCTGTAATTTAGCGTATTAAGATCTTTAATCCCTGATCAAACTATCCTACTCAGCCTATTAATCTAAGTTCTAAACATACTTTTGAGTTCCAACCATCCAAACAAAGCCTTATTAATATAATGTCAACACCATCAACCCTCTCCCACCCACCCACCCACCCACCCTCCCACCCCAACAAAATAAAATAAAAATAAAAATAAAAATGCTGAAAGTGAGAACCAAAGTTGTTGGCTCACCTAGTAAGTACATGCTAGATTGCTAGCACAGTTTTGTTTCTTAAGGAAATATTAATCAGCACGGATCAACCGCATCATATATAAAATACTCCATCCATCTCAAATTAATTGCTTTTCTAGGATTTTTTAAATTCAACTTGACTATTTTTAAAATTAATAATTAAGCATATATAAATATATTTCTAAAATTATAAAAATTGAAATTAGTAATAAATTGTATATACTTTCTTTTGGTTATAATATCTTCACCTATATGTTAGCAAAAATAGTAAAAAGATTAGTTTTAAAAATAGTCAATTTGACTTTAAAAAGTCCTAGAAATGCAATTAATTTGGGACGGAGGGAATAAGAAAATTATCCAGAGGACAAAGTTATATAAAAATTACTTGTTTCATTTAAAACGAAAATCAGAACATGCGTTCCAACGTTATTTTCATTTTCCATTTTTAGAAAACAGTCATTTTTATAGAAGACAACATAGGCATGTTTTTTAATGTTTTTCTCACCTGAATTTTCAATAACAGTAACAGGTCTGGAAACTATTCTTATGCACTTATATTGAAACAATTTGTTCTCATCTATTTAACATAATTTTACTGAGAATGAAAACAGAATAATTACGAAAATGGAAACTAAACACGTACTCATTTTAAAAGTTTAGGAAACAAAAACTGAAAACAGAGAGAGAAGTATTTTCCAACTCTTAAGCTTTACCCAATAATGAAATAACAAGAGTGTCCTCAATTATGTGATATGGGTAGAAAGTAACAAAGAACTTGCATAAATCTAAATCACAATGAATGTATACATTGTACTAGGTTATATGAAAAATGATTAGATTAGGGGGTTACCAACTCATTAGAACTTAGCTGACCAAATTTTACCCCAAAACCTTCTCCTTAACAACTTTACACCCCACATACTTGATCCTAGCCACCTAATCTAAGATCATTTATTAGTTCACTAGATATGCCATTCTCTCTTCCAGCTTGCAATTTGCAAACCAGCTAGAAACTCACACCCATGGACAACATTGCAACCATCAACTGGAAATGGAAAATATGTACCTGCGTAAGCTTAGTAAGCTGCCTCATTCTCTTGCTCTGCGTCAATCCCAACCACAATGTTGTAATTCTCTCCGCTGTTCCAATAAGTACTGTAACATCATCCTCAGAAAATCCTGCCGTGTCCAACATTAAGTTCACAAAAACTAGCATGACTGAAGAGGGGATAGCCATAAACCAAACAAGAGGTCAGTGCAACATCTTTGAGGGAAAATGGATGTACAAATCAATGGAAAATCCACTATATAATGGGTCTCAGTGCCCATTTCTTAGTGATCAAGTAAGTTGCCGCAGAAATGGTAGGCCAGATTTCGAGTACGAGAAATGGAGTTGGGAAGCTCATGACTATGACTGTAAGATTCCTAGGTGAGTTTGTAACTATTTTTACCAGTACCTATGTTGTTTTGGAGTTTAATTACATGTGCATTATAATTCCAGAAAATTTAACTCAGTAAATTTGGAATTTCTAAGGTTTAATGGGAAAGACATGTTAGAGAGGCTTAGAGGGAAGAGAGTGATCCTAGTTGGTGATTCCCTCAACAGAAATCAGTGGGAATCTCTTGCTTGTCTCCTTTACTCTGCTGTTCCTCCCTCAAGGGCTTATGTTGATTTCCAAAGTGGTTCCTACAAAGTCTTCAGAGCAAAGGTAACATATCCTTACTTCGGTTAAAGGAAGTCCTTGATATATACACACACATGTACACACACACACACACACACACGCACACATGCTAGGTTAGGTTATATTCATAAACGCTCTATTGCAGGATTATAAACTGTCCGTGGAGTTCTACTGGAGTCCATTTTTGGTGCAACTAGATTCAAAAGAAGCAAATGGAAACAAAATTTTGAGGCTAGACAAACTTGATGCCTCGTCAAGGCAATGGCGTGGAGCTGACATTATGGTGTTCAACACTGGTCACTGGTGGGTGCACAGAGGCAAGTTCAGATCGTAAGTTGTCTAAAGTTATTAACGTTAAGTATTTAATAAAGGTTCTTAAACGTAGGACTAACAGGCTAACAGCTAGGACATTATTTCAGGTGGGACTTGTTTGGATACAAGGAAATATTGGTGGATAAGATGAAAACAGAAACAGCGTTTGAGATGGCAATGAAGACTTGGGCCAGTTGGGTAGATGACAATGTTGTATCAACCAAAACAACTGTTTTCTTCAGAAGCATTTCACCAGAACATAAAGGGAAGAACTGGTGTTACAACGAAATTGAACCCATTGCAGGTGAATCTTACGTAGCATCTTTTCCAAAAACTCTGGTAGATATCACTGAGAGAACATTAGTAGAAATAAAAACACCGGTGAGGTACTTGAACATCACAAAGCTGTCCCAATATAGAAGAGACGCACATCCTACAATTTACGCGACTAAGCTAGGGAAGCAATTGATAGAGAAGAAACAGAAGCAACCAGAGTCTTTTGCTGATTGCAGCCACTGGTGCCTTCCTGGAGTGCCTGATACATGGAATAGGCTATTGTACGCATCTATGATTTTTGACACCTCTAGTTGGTCACACGAGATCTTTAAAGCTTCCTCAAGTTGATTGTTTGAACTGGCAGTTAATCAAATATTTAACTAAAATTTTCTCTTTGTAACAGATATTCGAAACATATTCGGGAAGATGCATTCTCGGATTAAAATCTTATAAGATTATATAATGCATATAGTTTAAACTGCTCCTGAGAAAGCCACTTTTCAATGAAAGGCAAATGCAAACCCATACTTATCAAAGAAAGGTTAAATATACACAGGAAAACTGGCTTTACAGAATACTAGGACACACAAACAGGATCACATCAAACAAGAGATGAAATTCAAAGCAAACCTTGAATAAGTTTGCAATTTATATGCAGAAGCAGCTAATATCAACAGCTACGCCCTGAACATATGGGCTTCCTCAAATTATAGATACTGATTGGCGTTAACCACTATAATATTAGGCTTTTTATCCACTTACTGTATTTGTTCCATAAAGATAACCTGGGCTACATTTATTGATATTTAGGAAAGCATCTTCACCCCCATTCATCTGCCAGGGGGAAGGCAGCTTATTCAGAGGATGCTATTTAAGAAGTCATCAACAGTTATGACTATAGAAGCTCCCACTCTGACTCGCAAAACTCATGAGTTAGTAAATTTGCAGTGTTCGAGACTGGGGAAAGAATACTTGTCACATTATCCACACTTGTTAGGCTTGATCTCATATCAGTATCTCCATAGTGTGTTACAAGTTGTTCATACTCCTGCCTCCTTGCTGATTTTTTTTTCAAAGAAAAAACTTCCCGCATCGTTTTCTAAAATAAAATAATCAGTCAATGACAAAACTTGTGTAAGCACACACACACGCACAGAGATGTGAGTACCTTGTATGACCTATGTCTGCGTTCCTTGAGAGAAACAAAAGAAAGGTTATTTCCATCCACCAAGACACAAGTTTCCTCCAACTTCGTCTTATCATCATGTTTAATGGTTTCCATCCTTGGTTCTGCACTATCATTATTCTCAATCACATCTGTGTTATAGTTACCTGACCTTCCTGCAGAAGTTTCATAAATTCAGTAAATAGATTGAGAAATCAACAATAAATGATTTTATAAAGAACCAAGACAAAGGCACCCAGACATCAGATAGGAAAGATATAAACTCAATAAAAGGTGTGAGAATTATGATTTCTTCAGCATTTAAAATCAACATAATATATTTTAGAGATCATTACATGACCCCCATCCCCTTCCTCAGTTATGAAACTCACCCTCAAACTATTTTACCAGAGTGGCACAACAGAACTTTGGCTTATTAGACCTCAACATATAGACCCCTCCACTTCAATTTACCAAACCATTCATATAGAGGTCATTTACTGAAAATAAGTCAATTATTGCATTTTTCATTTTCACTTGCAAAATATGATCAATGACAACTATAAGAACCTTTTTTCCTTTTCATTGATGAAAAGAAAGAGAAGCCTCAAAACTTATAACAGAAAAAGAAAAGATAAGAGAAGCCTCAAATAATATGCTTATTTAAAGGATAGATACCTGAATCAAACAAAAAGACCTGCTCACCAGCAGATCGACTATTCTGTGTATCGCCATTAACATATGAATCTATTAGAGAAAATGTTTCTGCAGTTTCAATGACAATACTCAACACAAAGAAAGTGCAAGGAGTTGAAAAATAAAAACAATAGTAAATAATCCCACTAACAATTACCTAAAGATTCAGCTGCCAAGCCATCACCTACACATCTCGGTTTTCGTCCTTTCTTCCCCTTGGATTTAGGTGATAGAATGACATCAGACATTGGAGTATCAAGAGAACAGTCATCTATCAATAAACCTGCACCATTAATATTGTCACGACTTTTCCCTTCTCTCTCTTCTTCTTTGGAGTTGCATCCTATTACTTCAACTGAACCTCGAGGTGATGCCTTGACCAAATTGTCATTAGCTGCATAATCTTGAATTATTTCCAAAACTGATGATGCTCTGTTCCTATTTTCCAAAATGAGATTGTTTGAGCTTGTCTTCTTAGACACATGACAGCTATCCCTTTTAGAAAGTTTCTTGCTGCACACATTGTTATGTTCACATTTTTCTCCATCTTTACTTTCCATTGTGTATGATCCTTCCATGGAACCTCTAAAATATGGCTTTGACATATGATTTACAGGGTGCAGTCCATCAAGAGATGACACCTGATCTCTATCCACCCCATCTATCACCTTAAATTCCTTACTGAATAACTTATCAACCTTTTTAGTATCTTCCTTGATACTTGCTTTTTGCTTCTTAAGGATCCAAGTATCAGCATGGGAATTCAGAGGCAAAGCTACTTTCACAGGATCTATAGAAGATGGGGGAACCAAATCTTGCATGACATCAGAATAGAACTTTTTCATATTTGATCCCACATTCTGCACCTGATTTTCAACAAACGTAACAGTGTCCTGTGCATCATCATAATAATATAAGTGATGGTAAGACAAAAAATTAAATAAAAATGACCTTCAGTCAGAGACTAAAATCAGGTATGTACATTTAGTTACATGATGTAACTACAAAAATTACAAATTCAAACACATGATGACAAAGCACACCAGATACCACACATGCACATAAGTGAAGACTATCCCCAAAATAAAGATTATACAACTCATGTGCTAAAAAAAATTTGTCAGAAGAAACAACAGTGCAAGAAGTATTACCACTACTAACACCAGTGACACCATTTCTGTATTGAAGCTTAAAAATCTAACCTGCGAAATGGGATCAGGGTAAAAGAAGATAAAGAATTTACCTGGTACATAGTTTCTTCAACCTCCAAACACATAGCTTCAAACTTCTGGTATACATCTCCAACCCAGGTAACACCTTTGAACTCCATGGTGTTCGTGAATTAACCTCTCAGTCAGATGTCGTCAAATTTTATTCACTCCCTACTCTTTCCAAGATGGAGTCACTACACTGCAGATATTCAGACAAACCACAATCAATGGGTGTATAATATGATTCTATGAAGTGAGTAGACAATCTATCATTGAACTAAATATCCAATATGAAAAATGCAATCTGTATGCTGGAAAAGGAAACAAGAAAAATAAGAAAATATTCATCATCGTCAAATTTACAAGATATATGTTAATCATGGAAAGCTTTTCAGTCGCCAAGACATAGAAAACTGCTTAGAACTCCCACATACACAAAAAATCAACCTAAAACAAGATGCCCAAGTGTCTTAAAATATGAACCTCTACCAGATTGCTTTTTTTTAAAATAAAAAATAAAAAATCCATCAAGTCAACTACCAAATTTCATGCTTATAAGCAAGGAATCGCCTATCATCTAAGGCAATTTTTGCACTCACTATAAAAGGCAACCTATACTCAAATTTGTCACCTTTGCTAACACTTTTAACAGTAAAAACAAGCATGTAATGTGTTGATATTACTGTTACCTCTAAAAAAATAAAAAAAAATAAAGACCAATTCAAGATGACTCTACTAATGCACTAAGTATCTGCAGTGAGCACCAGTCAAATTAGAGTGAAGATAGTCAGATACACATAAATTTCAACGACATAACGTAGGTTATATTACTGGGGGTGTAAATGAGCCAACTTGACTTGAGGTTTGGGTGTCTCAAGTAACGAGCCTAAACAACTTTTTCTTTTTTTCTTTTTTTGATAGGTTAAACAAGCCAAATTTAAGGTCAAGCTTGGCTTGAATAGTTGTCGTTTATTATTTGAGTCAATTTCCAATAGCTGGCTTAAGAGTTAAGATTTAACAGAGTGCTGATTGTAAAACGAATCTAAGCTTAAATTCAAACCTGGCTTGAATAATTGGTTATCATGCGAACCAGTCTCTAATGAGCTCACTCGAATAGCTTGAGGTTGTACATTGTTTCAGACTGCTGATTGTCAAATGATCTAAGCTCAAGTGAAGCCAATTATGTTAACGAGTACAAAATAGCAATAAAACTTGGTTCATTTATGTTATGATCCAATCCTGAAGTAGGGCTCAAGTATCTTGGTTCATTTACAGCCTTAGATATTGCCAAGTAACTGTAATAAAAGAATTTTATATGCTTATACTTAAACGAATAAAGAGCATCGTTGTTCCTTGTGCAGATAATGGCCTTATAAAAGTCTTCCTTCTTTTCTTAGTGAGCCAGTAAAACAGAATTTAGAAGTAAGATTGGAGGTTTGTGTAGCACTCAATTTGGTTTGTCCAAAAAGTATGCCTTTTTGTTGAAGAAGGGTAAAATTGAAAAATGTTTATCCTGCAGGGACTTTCATGTAATGCAAAAACTCTATCTTGCGAGATCTTTTGATGCTTTACACTACTTAAAAGGTTTTACAAGCTTTCCCGTGATCATGATTCATGAGTTTTGAATAGTTCCAACATCAGATACACCAAAACATACTTTATCCAGAATTCTATGCAAAATATGCCTAATCCACAAAATACTTCAGTAAATACAAACTATAACAAACATGAAATTACTAAGCTAAAAACTATGTTTCTGAAAGAAAAAAAACTAAGGTGTTGAAGTGATACAATGATTATGACAGACGTCAAAAAGAACTATACATACAGCTGCTTGATTAAATATAATCGAACTCCCACAGTTGAGTGGGATAAATTTAGATCAATAATTCAACAACCAAACAGAAGCCCTTATACAAAAGTTTAAAGAAGAGGCAAATATCATACAGAATTATCTAAGGAAATGATCGTTGAAGTAAGCAGAGGGTACTTACGGCTTGTAGAAGATGTATACCCAGACGCGGAGAGATAGCAGAATTAAATATAATAAACATACATACAAACAAACATACGGACAAGTACTTACTGTACAAGGAGAGAGAGACACTTCTCTCTACTTTTTTGTTGAGCAGTGCTGGGAGAAACAGAAAAAATGAGAGACGGACGGAGTTATTCGGGTTTTCAAGTGATATTTGGGCCGACCGGATGGGTCGAATGTCATAAGCCTAATCGTCTATTCATTTACCACACCCTAGCCGCCTTCATAATTAATACTAGTATTTTTTTTTTCTTCCTTTTTTTGGTGCAATAATACTACGAATATCTTGATCACACTCTTGCGCGTATTAATTAGTGTGTTAATTATTTTTAAATATTAATAATTACATTATAAAAAATTGGAATAATAAATAGAGGGAAAGATAATGAAAATAAATTAATGGGTAACCGGAAGTAGAAACTTGGGGAAGTGAAGAAAGAAATGTTAAAAATAGAGATTAACTGTATAAAATTACCATGAGTTGTGACTTGACTACACCAAATCAATCTATTGCTTACAATATATAATATTATAAATAGTTGTCAAAGATTTTTTACACATGTCAACTACTTATAAAGGCCCAACAAAATTAAACACTATATATAAAGAGCGTAGATATTTTCACAATATATTTTTATTTTATTTTTGGTTAATAATTGAATCACACACAAACATATGTTGTAGAATCACCTTTTTGATTGTGAAAATAAACATTTTTCTATATAAATTGAGGTAAAATAGAACAACTGTGAGAATATATAATTTTGTGTTAATTGGTATCATTTCCTATTTAGTAAATTATAAGGTTTTTATATATATATATATATATTTAAAATCAATTCACTGCTTCCTTAGCCAATTAGGGGCACAATGGTCAAAGGAATTTTAAACCCAGTCCGCTAGAATTCTTAGCGGACGGCGCAAACTATTTTTTAATCTCAGCCATACATTACTGTAACGAAAGGTTAGGATGGTATTTGTCACTTTTTGATTCATAGCAAATAGATGCTATGGATCATTGTCCATATATATATATATATTGAAGTATGTTGAAGTAGGCTTCTTACACTTCCCGTCCAACAATGTCAGAATTGGACCACTTTAACCCCATGCAGACCATTCAGATCACAAATGCCAACTACGAAATTTGTAGTATTTGCACCATAATAAGATTTAAAAAAGAAATAAAGAAAGAAACATCATATATACCAACTGTTTAAACAAACCAACACGAATCGTTGAGCAATACAATAAACTAGTTTGAAACCGCAGTTTGAAAATCCCCAAAGTCGTCGTCTGGCATCTCTTGTGAGCTTTTATTTACAGGTGTAATTGCTTCTTTTGACTCTGCTTCCACTGAACATGATGACTTGTTTTTAGAATTCTCCTCGAGACTAAATGTTGATGGCAACTGTGGTGGAGGGTTAGCAGCAGTTACAGAAGGTGAATCCGGAGCTGACGGAGGCGGCGGTGGTTTGAGACACATCACAGGCTCTTTTCCATTTGCATTTCTTTCAGTGAGATATTATTCAAACCCTGCTCAAAAAACTTGGACCTTACACTACGACCGCCTTTCTGTTAACAACAAAATGGGTGAAACCATATTAGGATTATGAATAGAATAGCTTCAGGCCTTTTGTGAAGATTAAACATAAATTGAAGAAAACTAGCAGACTGTAATCAACTGATGAACGTCTTTGGTATTGTTGTTCCATCTCTTCAGCAGTTTTCTTTTTGTTAAGGTACCTTCAGCCAATTACAGAAATTGATTAGTTCGGTAGCAGCTGTAAGTGCAGGAGTATTTTTACGAAATTAACTTTACTATATAACTGGAGCTGCCATAGTATTCATACAACACGAGAAAGGAAGAAGAGAGAAAGTGGGGGTAAATTGCAATTGGATGAATAGAAGAGTACTTCATATGCTCATGAAGGGCGGCTTGGAAGTCATAAGCTTGAGGTCTTTCTCGAAATCCAATACCGAGAAAAGCATGCAGAAGGCAGCCACCTAAGTCCACAGAAATACCATCTTTAACAAATGAAATAGAAATAGGAGGAAGACTCAAAAGTTAAATATAGCATTACCAGTAATAATTCACAATGGATGCCTAATATTGAAGCAAGCCTGTCATTCCACTTTTTTGGTGATTTATTACTAAACACACATGTATACATACACACACACACACACATGTAATGTACATAAGTACTCTGGACCGGGCAACATTCTAAAAGCACCGGCTCAATGCTCTCGTACCCAAGACACTGGCCATGTGCTCTCTGATGAAGATTAATCAACTCTAACTGGTGCATCATATTCGATGTTAGAATTTAACTAGTTAATCATCTCAAAATTACCCATCCTTTAATTTCTGCCCAAGGGGCCTTCTTTTTCAAAGACTTGGGATACTGTCTATCATTATACAACACCAAGGAGGATGTGATGAAGGCACCAAACAGTCGCAGATATTCATTTTGAATTATTTGGGTCATATTGGTAGTATATCAAAAGGAAAACATCAACGCTAATAGAATTCAGATTTTTTAAATTCAGAGGATGTTACCAGAATGGGGGCAAATCAAGAATTATATAGTGGGACGGGCCTTAGATTCTCTGTCTGTAGTCAACTTCTGGATTAAAATAAAGTCTCACTATTGTTTAATATTAGATTAATACGCTGGTCAGATTTTAGCTACATTTCATTAAGTTTCTGAAGTTCCCAATACAATGGGAACAGCCATTTGCTGGACACTCTATAATCTATGTCAGATTTCTACTCTATAACAAAGTTGATCTATGAAACTAAGATTCAGGTTTTGTTATGTGTTCTAAACTGGGTAACGGGGGACTGGGACCGGGACCAGGGACCGCTGACGGCTGATGGGTGACAGGTAAGTCTTCTTCATGTTTTTTTTTCTTCTCTTACTATTTCACTGCTCATAAACAGCAATTATTTCATCCCCAATCCCTACACTAGCAGTCTAACAGGCTCAAGACCTAACACATCCCTGTCCTTTGAAGTTCAACTTAAGGCCCATAAAAGTTCTAGGTGTCCTGAACTTTTGGCACATGTTCCCTATTATTTCCAACCTTCCACTCTTGAAACCTAGAATATGTTAACCTTGAAGAGTTATACAATTAAACCCACCAAAAAAAATATTACCAAGAGCAACTATCAAGACTTTCTAAAAACAGCTTTTAAATCATCACAGGGTGACAAATATTTAATGTTTTCAAAAGTTAGTTCGAGTAAATAAAGCTGTAATGGAATGCTTAGATCTTGAGTTAATATAAAGATCCTATTATTCATTACCATAGTTGTCAGAATCTTACGATACACGATACATATCGTACTATTCGATACGATACAAGAGCACTTAGATACAGAATCGCAAGTAAATCAGAAAGTTAGCTGTATCTTACGATACATCGCACGTATCTTATGATATGGTCTATACATTTTTGAGTTAGAGTGAACTTGGTAAGAGATAGAATAAGTGAATAACACATTAAAGCCTTTTTTTCAAATAGAAAAGGTGTTCACTCGATCGAGACAATAATTTTTAAAATGCATTCTATGATTTCTTATGTTTTTCAAAGGATGTTGTTTTCACTTTCTTTCTTTCATGTCTCATACTTATATGGCGGCATAAATACATAGTTTTGGAATTGTCTTTTACTATGGAGGCATAAATACAAAGTTTTGGAGTTATCTTTTACTCTACACTATTCAATTTGGTGCTTAATTTCACATTGAGTTTATACTTCTAAGTTAAATAAGCTATTTTTCTCTTGTTCTTTAATAAATAATCATTTGCTTACTTTAAAATTACACTTAGTTAATATACTTTATCGTCCAATAAAATAAGTTCTCTATATGTATGAATATAAAAATATTGTATTTTGCATGTCTTTCTGTATCTTACGATACGATTCATGACACGATACATGACTCACGATTCCGAGATTTTTGATACACGATACGATTCTCGACTTAACAACTACGTTCATTACCAACAAAATCAAAACTCCATTGTGCATGCTAGTAACTGAGGTTTATTCTCATTTATATTTCAAGAAGTACCAACAACCAACCTAAAGACTGTGATGATAGAATTAAAGAATCACAAAGTAATGCATACAACAGAAGTAACTCTGTTAGTAAGGGGCCCACCATTTGTTCTTATATTGTTTAGCTACTCAAACTCCGATTTCAAGATCTGGTAGAGATAGAGATATGGTGTGGAGAGGTTATGCATAGAGGATTTACTATTTCTACATTGCTCTTTTGACTTGTATTTTCTTATAATATCATAAAAATTATTTCTTTTCAATTTTTACATCAATAATAACGAAGCTAGAAAGCAATTAAGTTGATGGTCCACAACATCATTATGCTTAATTTAATGAAGGATAGGGAAAAAAAATAAGACAATAATCGAGCTCAAAATAACAGAGAAACATTTTAGAGTTGTAGAATGTAGGTTACCAATATTCTCTTCTACACGTAGGACAAAGTATCTGCAGAAAAAATAAATAACTAAATAAATAAAAAATAAAATAAGAGCTTAGACATTCTAAAGTAGCCGGGATATGAAGCCAAATTGTAACAGAATGCAGGTTCAAACACATCAATTTAAAAGTGCTAGTAGTACTGATTTCATGCTTCTATTAATGTATTTGACTTGATAATTATTGCTAGTACTCAAAGGAATGTGAACTTTTGTTCTAGAGACACAATTTACAAAACTTGCTGCTATCTATTACAGGCTCCACTGGATGCAGCTCTCCATCTCTTAAAAATGCCCGAGCATACAATTCACCTATATGATATATGAACTAATTAGTTGAAACTGTATTTCAATAATGTCAAATAATACATCATACTGTTTCTTCCTATACTAATGCAGTTTTTTTTGGATAAGTGACACGAAGACATACTACTTTAACATATAGGATTCATCACAGCCTACACCAACTAATTTGGGATACTACTTTAACATATAGGATTCATTTTCAGCCTACTCCAACTAATTTGGGATAAAAGGGGTTGCTGACTTGAGTTGAAGTAACATGAAGACATAGATATCTTTTATCAGCATACAAAATCTGGTAGACATTTTCACCTGTAGTCTTATCTTCAAGTCTGATAATTCATTCTTCTCCCTTGCTAATAACTTTTAGTGTCCCCTCCCATGCCCATTTATTGATATCCCATTCATCAGCCCTATAAAGAACTAGAGGTTATTTGAAATCTCCACCTGCATATAAGCTTTTAGGAAAATGCTTTGTCCACCAACTCAGCACAAAGCCGAGTAGACACGCGTAAAAAAGGCCATGTAGTTGAAAATAATGACATGGTGCCATTTGTGTCTACTCGGCTATGAGCCGAATCGGGGCAAAAAGCATGACACTATGCAAAACATAGTGCAAAGCTAGTACAGCGATTGTGTCCAAGTGTATCTATATATTTAGCGCACAAAATGCTTGTAGATATCCAATTGCAATATGCTATTAAAATTGTTCAGGATTAATTATTAAGGAAATGATTGAAAAAGACATATGAAACTAACATTTAAAAAGACATGTGCAACTAACACCCAACTTTACTCTGTGTCACTTGGCTCAAAACTACAGGTAGGCTATCTATAACTTTAGGACCACAAGTGGTGAAGTGAGATTTGGGTAAACCACACGTGCTAAAATGTATTTTACTCTAAATTATATACACCGCCAAATTAACTAAGAAAAGCTTTTGCTGTGGGAATTGAGGAAAAATTCTGAGCAACAAACTTGGTTCCATTACAGCAGAATCACAGTTTTGAATATGAATATAAAACAGAATCTATAGAAAACAGGTATAGGGAAGCAATGTAGTCAGAAGTTGAGCAAAACCTGTAGGAAGCTGCACTTTTTCTTGGGGGTATCTGCAGGAACATTATAAAATATACATATTAAGTTAGCATTAAAGCATTTTGCAAATCTTCCACAAAAGGATTAAAGAAAATAGTAAATTTTTACTGTCAAATAGAACTGGCAAATTATAAGATCATTATTAACTTTTGAGGGTCAACTTGAGGCATTTTCAAACTTAAAATTGATAAGATTCATTAAAAAGTATGGAACAATAAATCTTCTAATTAGTAATACTTTTTAAATAGTTGACAATATTTATAGATGAAATTAAATGAATCCATGTCAATTTTGACTTCTAAAATTTCTCAAATTGCCTTTAAAAAGTATCGCGACATTGAAGTGACAGAGACATTTGACATATGAAATCCAAACCTAATTCGATCATTCCCCTCTATGAAAGGCATAGTATCCGTTAGAGAAGAAGTAACCATCATTAATTGGGAATAACCCAATAATATTCAAACCCCAAAAGGCCAGAAAAATCACTGCTGCACGACTCACACTGCTCTACATAATTGATAAATTCGTGCGCATATATATAGATAAGAGAAAAAGAGAGTGATATGATCAGGGTTGAATTACCAAATAAACGTAGCATTCCGACACCTGAAAGAGAACTAACTCTTACTGCTTCTGTAGTGTCTTCTTTCTCATCTAAGCTTACACTTTGGTCTAGCTTCTCCACTTCCTTGTGCTCTTTCTGCGTCATCTACAGAGATAGTATTTGATTTTCTAGAGAGAGAAAATTGATTTGGGATTATAAAGGGGTCGAGAAGTAGAGTAGAATTCAATTCGACCTGCAACCGAGAATTAAGCAAATTTGGAATTTAGTGAAACTCGTTTGTTGTGAAATAAATACTAGGACCAACGGACGGCTGTGATTATAGTATCCAGGAGTTAGGGTGTGATCGACGATGGTTTGGTGAAGTTGTTTGCTTGATTTGAAGAAAATACTATTCCATTCGTATCAAGATAGAAGTCCTGGTTTTGCGTATATTAAGAAAGAGGATAAAATGACGAAATTGTTTATATTTAAATTCTCATTTAATTGCATAGTTTTTTGCACATGACTAGTGATGCTCCATAAATATGCATAGGGAATAAAAATATGACAATTAATACTAAGGGTATTATGGACAAATTATTATAAAAAATAGATTATTTAAGGTAAGTAGACATTTAACTTGGGACTACATAAAATAGTAATAAGGACTTTTGTCCTGGGACGGAGAGAGTAATATTCATTCATTCTCAAGGAATATTATATTTATTGGTTCGGCATTTTTCTTTTGGTAATTGTAGGGGTTTAAATTTATTATTATTTATCTTAATTATTTTTTTAATTATGTAATTTCATTCTATTATTGACTATGTCATATAATATTATTTATCTTATTCAATGTCACATTATTAAAAATACATCTGAACCAAAAAAAAAGTAAAACCCTAAGATTATACTCTCACCATCCTCAAAAAGATGAACAAAATATAAATTATACATATTAAAAAAATAAAAATAGAGGAAAGAGAGTTAAGAATTTTTAAATTTATTCTTAGTAACCCACAAGATTTTATTTTATCTGTTCTAAAATTAGAGATATAATTTGACTTTTAAAATCAATCGACAACATATTAAACTTTAATTTTAGTTGATACAACTATTATAATTGTATAGTATATAACAAAAACTAGTAACCACAATTTATTTCATTCTAAATTTTTATGCGTTATATTAATTTTGAAGTTTAATATGTCATCGGTTGACCTCAAAAGTTGAATTGTATCTTTAGTTTTGAAACAGAGACAGTATAGAGTAATGAGTGCTTTTATTTTTTTATACTAGTAGACCCCATTAAATGAAAAAAAAATTGTACTTTTAGTAATACTAGCACTTCACCCGTGCCTCCGGCACGTCGAAGAGCGGGGAAGAAGAAAGGGAATGGAGAAGGAAAAGAGAGAGGCGAAGAAGAAAGGGGAAGGAGGGTGAAATATAAAAAATGAAGGATTAGATTTATCCGAAACTTTGGATGGTCCGGATGATTTAAGAGGTTGAGCGGGAAAAATTTTAGATTCAAAATCATTTGTGTTTTGTTATATAGATTTTTGAGGACGGAGGAGGTACATATTTTCAAATTTACGCATACATACTAAAGAATATATAAACTCGGGCAATCAATGGTATTTTGGTAAGCCATCAGCCTTTACCATTAGACGAACCGGTGGTCTAACAACAACCCTATACTCTTAAATAGTGCAGTAATTGGTTTTTTTTTTTAATTTCTAAAAACATAAGATTAGTACATGCTAATGAATTCATAAGTTAACTGAGGAAAGCTTTAAAGGAAGATTAAAATAATGTCAAGACCTGGAAACACCCCAGGGTACACTAAAAATAGTTTTGCAACCAAATACAAATAGTTCCATCATCATGAGCAGAGGCCATGGGATTCCCCATGCCACTCCAAGAACTACAAAGAACTGGGGCGCTATATCTCATCGACCACACGTAAATTGTTCCATCTGCTCAGCAGAACCCACCACAACAAAATCTTCATCAGGGCTTACGTATTTCGTAGCCAATATATTCCGGCCCCCTTGTCCTATATAATTAAATTTCCCACACACTTGCATTGTCCTCACATCAATCAAATTGTGCAAACTATCCCTCCCACTAGTCAGCATCACATTCCCAACTTGAAGCGAATAAATTGAAGTGACCGGTTGTGAATGGATGGACAGCCATTTCACTGCCATAACTCAACCTAAAAGGCCGCCATATATTGTTAAACCTGATTTTCCCATTATCATGGCCTGAGCAAAATGTGGTTTCATCTTTAGTAAAGCAAAGGGCATTGCAGTTACTGTCAAAATATCCCACACAGGAATGAATTATCATGTTGCAAGTCCCATATTTTCACCATATATATGATTATCACCAGCGCTGACCATAAATTGGCTGCCCGGTTTGCTAATGTCCACCGCCGTGACCTGGTGCTGGCCATGATCTATCTAGTGTTCGAAGAATTTGACCGGAATTCGAAGTCCCAAACGCTCAATTTTCTAGATGTGAGCGCGGCCGGTCGCGAGCAAATTGTTATCTGAACTAATGGCAAGATCATTAACTGAGCCTTGGAAGCCTTGTAGAGTGTTTGCGAGTGTCCCATAATTTTATGGCACTGTCCTTAATTTCCTCCACTTACCCAAGTGTGTGAATTGTTGAGAAATAAAACAGAGTTGCATTTCCTTTGATGGGCGTTAATCTCGTGCCTAACTGAGTTTGGAACTAATGGTTCTGTTGGGGCTGCAACCTTGATTTCGACATAAGTGTGTTTGGTAAGTGTCAAACTGGAAGCAGATATAGAGATTTGTGGGATTGGCCTCCAAGAAAATTAACTAAATATTTAAAGCATGGTGAACTTGGCCCCTAAGAAAGTTGTGAGATTTGTGCTTCTTCTTGAAGTCAACTAAAATAGAATACTAGTGATTAATTAAAGTTCACATGGATCTGATCCATTTGTATAGGTAAGTTGTTGGCAGATTTATGGCTCAATAAAATTTAATAACTAGTACTACATATCATATGTTCTCAAAAAGGCTCTTATTCAATTTTATTTATAATTAATTTATTAAAATTTAATTTTAATTAATGCAATGTTACTTAAAAAGTATTGCTCCTTCCATTCAGTAAAGAGAATTTTATTTGTTAATAAAAAATTATACGGCTTACGTTTAGGTAGAATGGCATAGTGTATTTAAATTTAATATCATAATTTTATTATCTACTAAACTAAATACTCATTATAGTTAAATATAACATGAAGAAAAGGATAACATTAAAATATATAAATTTTACAAATAAAAGCCTTTTGCGAAACAAGTACAAAATTGTTACTACTACTTTAAAAATTAAAATAAATCTACGTCATAATTTATATTTTAATTTCAAATTAGTTTGCAGGGAGTAGTAGGCTAGTAGCCTAGTCAGTAATGTGGGGTCCAACTATATTTGTATATTTAATTGTGGTCTGTGAACTTGATTAAAGAATGCAATAAAAAGGCCCAATCAAGCCCAGCTCAATTAAATATGTAATTAATCAGATGGACCATATGAATATCCATGGCCCACAAGTAATTTGCCGACCAACCAAAAGTCATTTTTACCCCTCTGTAGAGAATAAATCGACCTACTAGGGTTTCGGTTCTCCCCACTCGTCCATCGTTTCATTCTAGCGCAGAGGCTCGTTGTTTCTCTCCAACGTCCAACCCAAGGTTTCTCTCTCTATATTTCTTTCTTCTTCTTCTTCTCAATGTATATAAATGTTTACATGATTGGTGTTCATGTGATTTTTTGTATTTGATGTTGAAGTTGCGGCAGTACTGTGATTTAATTAATTAGTAGAAATTCAATAAATTTTGAGCGAGCTTGTAGATCAATAGTACGTAGCTCCTCGTTATTTTACGTTAGTCCCCTCATATTCTTGCTTGCATGCAATGTGTAATCTCTCATCATCTTCAGACGGGATTCTTTTTTGTTAATCAGGATAAATATTTCTTAAATCTGTAACTAAGCAAGCTTTAATGAGAGAAATAAAAATTCTGTTATCATTTCATTAGCCTTAAACTGTAAATAGTAAGATACAATAATTGATTCTATCACACTTACCATTAAACAGGTGCTGATATCTGAATGCCTCAAATAATTGCAGTCATTCCACATACACTGAAACCCTCCTTTATCTTTGCGCTTTACTGTTTCAGATTGAATTTGTTTTTGTTATTTTTCTTTCCACATTGTCTCACTTGTGGTGGATATTTGAAATAATGTGTTGGTTGTGCATTTTAGCAATTGCAGAATGGAGTCACAGATCAAACATGCTGTTGTGGTTAAAGTTATTGGTCGTACAGGATCCAGAGGGCAAGTGACTCAGGTGAGAGTCAAGTTCCTTGATGACCAGAATCGTCACATCATGAGAAATGTCAAGGGACCAGTCAGGCAGGATGATGTTCTTACTTTGCTCGAAACTGAGAGGGAGGCAAGAAGGCTGCGCTGAAGACTCACATATGCCTTGCGTTACGGTTTTTGCTTCATTTTTTGGGCAGCTAGCCAACTATTATAGCACATTCTCCTAAGTGTCGTCTGTTTTTTTTTTTTTAGGTTTCACGCAATGCTTGTTTGAGCATGTATGAAATTTAAGCTTCTCTTCAAGTTGTTAATGTTCCGAAAAAGATTGATTAATATAATAAAATCGGAATTGCAATAATATTTTTTACTTCTCTATTATTGTACGGTGTGTGTTTGTCAAGCTTTGTTTATGATTGTGTTGCATTTGTTTAGGGACTATTTTCAAGGCCTGCAGTTGGTGTTACATAAGTTCAACCAAATATCATGTATATGGTGTTTAACACAATATCATGTATTGATAATCATAAATTGTTGTTCTCATTCTTTTGTTTGATATTCCCTGTACACTATACAAAGACCATAAGTGGAAATCAAAATATATAGTGTAACAAAATTTGCTATTCCACCTGGAACTACTTGCCATGGGATCAAACCAACTCTATTTTTTTTATTTTATTTTTGTAAAAAGATTAAGATCAGTACTCATGTTATACATTGCAAAAGTTTTCAGCCGAATTATAATTGCTACATATATACATACATGGGATATGTAGCAATTAAGAAAGTCTCATTTTAATTTATTCTATCTTATCACACACACACTTTCACATTGGTCGCAATCCAACTTCAATAAATATCGACATGTATATTATTTTCCAAAGGGAAACTGATTCATAGCTAAAGTTGTAAAATTAAGGTTATCTCGTGACCGTCCATCCGTTAATCGAACGGTTAAATAGAACTCACATCCGCAGTTTAATATCTGGTATACCGCAGTTTAATACTGCGAACGAAACATATGTCCAAAATACCTCTACAAATTCAATTTTTTTTTAAGTTTTTCGGCTTAGCAGTATTAAACTACAGATGCCAAATTTATTTTTTTTTATTTTTCGTACTCTGCAGTATTAAATTACGGATGCCAAATTTTGATTCCATTTTCGATATCTTCTTCCTCAATACAAACCCTCAATTCGAAAGCCCCCTTCAATTTCCTTTCCATTTTTACCATTATTGACCAAAAATTCCATTTGGGTATCCTCCAAACAATTAATTAGAATTATCAATACTCTGTTCCGGAGTATATTACCATTTGATAGCATCATATATAACAATAAGCATAATTGATGTAGGTTGATGGTCCAGAAGTGGAAGAGGTGAGCATCCCTATAGAAGATAAAACAGTGAATAGGCACCACTTCCTCCTCAAAATATCAAAAAGGAAGAACATCATGACTACATTGATGAAGAGGAAGACCCCGAGGAGTTGGACAACGTTACGCCTGATCATGAAGAAAAATTTGAGGATGAAGACGAACTGCTGATGGGATCGGAGATTGTTGATCATGAAGGAGAGAACCCTACAGGAGACATTGAGTTCTCGGATGAAAAAGAAGAAGAAGTTGAATTATATAAATGATTTAAGGGGAGAACTAGAGGAGGCCACTTATATAATATGTTGCTTTTGGGTAAGGGATGATCGTGTGATTGATGATGGCTTTCTTATTTTCTTAATTGCTTTTGTTATTTCAAATTATGAAATGTAAATCTAAAGTACTATGTAAAGAATAGGCAGGGATATAGAAATAAATTAGGATTAGTGGAGGTTAGTTAAATTGTAGAGTAAATCAATAAAATCGTTGAGTGGAATCAATGCAGTCGTAGAGTTATTGTAAAGTCAATTGTTATTAGAAATATTTAATATATTATCATAATATTAAAATTAGTGGTATTTTTGTAATTACTCTCACCATTTCTCTCTTCTTCTTTTTTGTCTTCTTCTTCCTATAGTCTACTTGCTTCACCATATTCAACTTTTCAATTCCTCCCTTCTTTAATCTAATTTCTCACTCTAAAACACTTTATCTCCCAAACAAGAAATATTAAATTTTCAATTTCCTCTCAATCATCCGGAAAACATCCCCTTAAATCTGGAAAAAAAAACTTACCGATTTCAAGTCGATAAGTCATTTTCTTTATTTTCGTCTCTCTCCGCTCTCTCATCCTATCTCACTATTTCATCATCAATTCACATTAATTTTAGGGAAATCCTCATAAAAATAATCTAGTTTAATTGAATTATGTCTAAACTAAAAACAAATATTATTCTTCGTTTCTAATAAATAGATCTAGTTGCAAAAAGTTTGGGAAAGGAGAGAAGAAGAGTGCATATCTATATATTTGTATATCTCTCTCTACACATATATGTCTGTACGTATATATTATAACTATAAGTTATAAACATCTCATATTGTTGTTGGGCTCTTTTGATTTTGATTCCTTTAAATTTTTCTTTTAATTGTGGGATACAATTTCACCATGGTTGAAAAGATAGGTTTGATTAGAACAATGACCGAGAACATAATGGTATAACGTGAACTTGGGGAAGAGAGGAAGAGAACAAATCGTTGCCTTCACATGCTTCACACATGGAGAGAAATGGTGAGAGAGCAAGGAGTTGGTGGGTTAAATCTAGGCTTTCACACATGGGATAGAGAGAAAAAAATTACAGGTTCTGCAATTTAATATTGCAGATGCTAATTTTTTTTTTATACCTAACGTCTGTAGTTTAATTCTGTGGACGGAGGACTTGTAACTAAAGAAGTATGAGGGGTATTTTGGACATTTGTTTCGTCCGCAGTATTAAACTGCAGTATACTAAAGATTAAACTGCGAATGAGGAATCTATTTAACCGTTCAATCAACGGATGGACGATCACAATCTGTTATAAGATAATCTTAAATTTGTAATGTTGGCTTTCCAAAGATTAATAAAAATTTCACACATAGTCCACCTTCACTTGATCTTAGTTCAACAACAAATAATTAGAAGGGGGAAAAATCGTGCCCGGGGCGCACTCAAAAAATTAATTACAATGCTTGTTAAATAACCCCAATCTTATCCACATTCTTGATAAACACCCTATACCTATTTAACGGCTGCACAGAGTAGTCAGATGGCAAGGGGTTGATAAGGTATGAGGCAACTAGCGAGGGTGGCCAGCTGGGTCAACACACATTTCACTCCAAAAGCATTTTTGGTGCCTGTTTCCAGTAGTTTTGAAGCTGTCAATAATCCCAGCCAAAATAATGATGCCATAGTGACATAAATCATGTTCCCACTAAAAGAAATTTTTTTAAAAAAACAAATAAACTGACTAATTATTCAAAGTGTGCCCTTTCAAGAACTTGAAAATCACAACTCCTCTGATTTAGCAACGTTTAGATAGTACATCATATTAAGCTGTTCTAGAAAACTACCATATAGAAAGACTTTGGGCCATATAGCCATCCATGCAAATTACAAAATCACCTTAAAAAACTACTATATAGAAAGACTTTGGGCCATACAGCCATCCATGCAAATTACAAAATAGTTTGGTGTGTTAGCTCATCTTCCCCCCTACTTCTTCACATATCAATACCTTCAACATCAATGGATTTACCAGCAAATCCTGGTAACCAGAAAGCCCAATACAGAATTAAAGCCAAGAACCTCTCCTACAAATTATCTAAGCTTTACGACAAAAAATTTAGCTGGTTTTGCTGGGAGGATGCAGCCACCAACAAAACAGATAGGTACATTCTAAAGAATGTAGACTGTGAAGCCAACCCAGGCGAAATCACAGCAGTTGCCGGTCCAAGTGGAGCAGGGAAAACCACATTGTTGGAGATTCTTGCTGGAATGATAGTCCAGAGTAGAGTCTCAGGGCATGTATTCGTAAACAACCAGCCAATGAATGCTATGCATTTTCGCAGATTATCCGGTTTTGTCACGCAAGATGAGGCTCTCTTCCCTCTACTTACTGTCGAAGAAACGCTTGTTTATAGCGCCCGTCTCAGGCTTCACGGAGGGCTCGTTAAGGCCACAGCTAGAGTCAGAGAGTTGTTGAAGGAGCTTGGATTAGACCATGTTGCTGGAATGAGAATAGGTAGTGAATCAAATCGTGGGATATCTGGTGGCGAGAAGCGCAGGGTATCAATTGGTGTTGCTCTTGTTCATGACCCTGCTGTTCTTTTAATAGATGAACCAACATCAGGGCTGGATTCTGCTGCAGCTCTTCATGTGATGCTGCTGCTCAAATCTATGGCGAAGAGTCAAAGTAAGACAATTGTTTTAACCATTCACCAACCTGGTTTCCGAATTCTAGAGCTGTTTGATCAACTTGTTTTGTTATCCAAGGGAATTGTTCTTCACCATGGATCACAGCATCTTCTTGAAGAAAGGCTAAAGTTTATAGGCTATTGCATCCCTAGGCAAGTCAATGTACTAGAGTTTGCCGTTGATGTGACTGAAAGCCTGCTCACAAATATCGAAGCAGATAACATCTTAATAGTCAGTGATGCTAAACATGAACACGAAAATGTCGGAAAATTCACTAATTTGGGCCATGTTGACGAAAATAATATGTTTTACGCTAATTCTTCGTTGAAGGAGGTATTGATACTGAGCCAGAGATTCTCCTACAACATTCTCAGAACCAAACAGTTGTTTGCTGCAAGAGTATTTCAGGCAATGGTTGTTGGGGTTATATTAGGGACGATTTTTATGAATGGAAATAATGAGCCCAACAAAGTTAAGCTGCATAGTCGAATTGGTTTCTTTGCTTTCAACCTCACCTTCTTACTATCCTCCACAACAGAAGCTCTACCAATTTTCTTGCAAGAAAGGAGAATTTTAATCCGGGAAACTTCAAGCGGAGCTTATAGAGTCGCTTCTTACATAATAGCCAACACTCTTGTTTTCTTGCCGTTCCTATTAATGGTGGCTCTACTCTACTCAACCCCAGTTTACTGGTTAGTTGGATTGAGGCGAGATATCGACGGGTTCCTTTACTTCTCTCTGGTGGTTTGGTTGGTTGTCTTGATGTCGAATTCTTTTGTTGCATGCTTTAGCGCACTAGTGCCAAATTTCATCATGGGGATGTCTTTGATAGCTGGGCTAATGGGATCATTTTTTCTGTTTTCTGGGTATTTCATATCGAAGGATGACATACCCAAGTACTGGATTTTTATGCATTATCTGAGTTTGTTCAAGTATCCATTTGAGTGTTTTATGATAAATGAGTTTGGAGAAGACAAGGGGAAATCAAGATGCTTGGAGATAACTGAAGGAGCATGCCTATACGGTGAAGGATTCTTGATGCAGCAACAGCTGAAGGAGTCACAAAAGTGGAGCAATTTAGGTGTGATGTTAATATTCATCTTTGGGTATAGATTTCTTTGTTTTCTGATTCTGCGGTACAGATCTTACACAAGCAGATGTTAGAAGGATTGCAAGCCTCTATAATTACAATACTGTGTTAGTATTTTACGTTGTTTGTATCATCATCAAAACAGAACATGAATTGTGAAAACCTTTCAGCGGCAGGATCCACTTTCTGTGGACTATATTAAGAAGAGTTCTTCTATTAGGACATCATTCACAAACCATCCAGAGATGGCCATTGCCGGGCAGACAACATGTTAGTCAGCTCTAAGGTTTTCTTATAATCATTAAAAAGTGAGCTGAAACTCTTTCACAAACTCTCAACCTAGTGTGCGTGTATTAATTAGGTAACAAAGATTATTTCTCATACAATGCTTACATTAGTTTATTTTATTAATATATCTATATAATCGATCACATAACAGCAACATAGATAACATAGAAGGATTACAAGTTCATCATAAATAAAGTACATCATGCACGGGGACATGGCAACTCGCACTCGCTGCTTATATTTGACCCAAAAACAATGAAAAAGAACAACTTCATGACGCCATCATTAGCAAGTGAGCTTAATTAAATTTTGGGGGTAAGGAAAGTAATAAGCCATATATTTTTCTAAAGGTACGGCGAACACTCCAAAAACAAGCAAATTTTTTTTTTCCTTCTATTCTTTTTAATTGAACCAGGGTTTGAATACAGAAAAAGGCATTCATAGGAAGTTTAGGTCGTTTTGGATCAACACTTATATTGCTTGCCTCAATGCATAAAGAACAAAAAGTACAGAACTAGTAATTTAACGCTTAAATATAATAACTATGCATCTTGCAATTTGCATGCGAGGGGGGAAGCACCAAATAATCACATGTGAAGCAATACAGCCACCTAACTATCCACTGATATAAGATATGTATAGCAAATATAGTTTGCATTATCTGCTGTTTTTTCAAAAGCACTATTCACCACATCTGATTCTATTAACTACACTTTTTCTTTGACGAGGAATAGAAAAAGTTAAGTAATGAATAATAAATTTATTAAGTAGAGGTTTTTGATAAAATACCGAAGAGCAATGTATAGATATTTTTGTGCAGAGTAATGTTTTAGTGGATTTCAACTAAGCCATCTTGTTCTGGTTTTCTACGAGTCCAACTGCTGGTTTTGTAGCTCGTGGGTGGACATGTATCCATGGGATTAGTAAATGCTCTAAGAGGCTCAGAAACTCCTAATAGCTAAAATAAAAAAAGCATCACTATTATTGTAAATTTTCATACAGTTGAAACTTAGGATTCTTAAGTTCAGACCTCAAACTGTACCCCTGGAATATCAATACAACTTTATTTCCTCTTCCTATAACGGCGGATAGGAATATTTTTTAGCTTTATTAATTTTTTAGTTAAATGCTCAGAAAAGAACTTATGTTGTTCATGTGCAGGAATTATGTGAATCAAAAGTGCCAATATTATGCAGACATCAAAGAACTCCGCTAGAGGTATGGGTGGGGAGGAAATTTTAGCATGAAAATTATCTTGACAATTAAAGTTTTAAATTGCAACAGGTACATAACAATAGAACATATACAGACCCTTACTGCCTTACATTAGCATACATATCCTTCTGTTGAAAAAACAGAAACACATATCTATAATCTATTCAACCATCACCACAATGTATGCCTACTCTATGTACATAAAAGAGTAAAATGCAGAAACAAAATGTAACCTATCCTAAAAAAATCACCTCCGTTTCACCAGAAATCCCCTAAAGACGATGAATTTGAAGAATTGAAAAAAGAAACTCTTCGTCTCTTGTTTGAAAGTGTAGCATTTGTAGAGAACTCCTCTGAAGCATAAAATTTATCAAGTACAGACCTCAGGGCCTGATGAACAGAACTTGCAAGAAGCTGGCTTCCTTCAGTATCTTTGATATTCCCTTCTTTGCAGCCAGTTATCACAAAAAGATTTATCATCCTGCTTCCCAGGGTTGCAATCTCTGCCTTCACAGTTTTAAGATGAAGAGCCTCTAGAGCTTGCCTCAACTCAGAAAGAACCTCGTGCTTGTACTCGCAACATAGAGATGCCTTGATAGAATAAGAATCTCCATCTGAACCATCCTCTTGTTGCTCGACTCTGACTTCGTCAATGTCCATCGGTATGAGAATACTTTCAGTAGCTTCTGCTGCACTTCTCCTCATTTCTTTCAAGTGGTTGATAACTTCAGCAAGTAAGGAGGCTTTATCCATCTGTGTATCCAAACAATCAGCTACGTTGGAAAACATTTAAAATAAGCAAGAGATTTGTACGACCATGAAAGCGCAGTAGATCCCTTGAAAGTGTCAATCAAGTAAATTAACAAACAAAACTATTCAAGCAACATATAAAATGAGGTAATGATGACGACATTTTCTTAGTGGTTTCCAATAAGTGAGTACATTTTTAAAGTTCAATACTGTAATGTGTTAATCTTGGAAGTGTTCGTATGTGTTTATAGTAAATGAACGACTATACAAACAAACATATTTCTCTTCACTTTTGTTCGCATTGCACAATAATCATAATAGTACGATATTTATTAAGCAGCCATTTAGACATCATCTCAACTCTATAAAAAAATCTGAAAACTCTAGTGAAGCAATCCAACTTATTTGAATCTCAAAAAGGCAGTAGTCTTATGCTAGTGACAAGTAACCCATTTTGTGACTGAAGTAAATAAAATTGTAGAAGTCGAGATCCAGCTTGTGAGGTTTCTAAACAAATAATTCATAAATACAAATGCTAAGAGTCTGATACACACAATTTAACTTCACAAATTTTCTTTTCCAAAACAAAATATGGACCGTTCAGCAGCCAAGGACAAATACCATTAGAAACTCTGGAGTCTACTATAAGAAACTAGAGCAGTATACTATTCCAAGTACTGAATAACTCCAAAGCTATGTAGTATGCTACTTCTCTATGACTTGGCAGCGGAATAAGGTTTAGCCCGTGACTGATCACCATATTAGAGCTCAACTCATGATTAAAGCGGTTAGAGGCTAGTTTCAGATTGAGCAGTAAAATAAAAGAACCAAGACCAAGCTAGAGTATCCCCATTCCCGACAACCCTCAAGTCAGAGAAAAGAATGAGAACGAGAAGGGAAAAAAAAGAATTTAGAGTTTTGCAAAGTAATCATTCTTCCAAAAAAAAAAAAAAAGTCCCATACCAATCAGAAATTGCAAAGAGAGATTATTGTAAGACTTTTCCTATCATTTGCATTTTGCAGGAAGTACACAACTAAAATTTTGTCACTAACTATAATCAAAATTACATAAAACATAATCAATCAATAAACAGTAATGACCTTATTTGTGCCGGGAATTAGATTGCGAAGAGTAGCCAGATGAGCGTTAATCCTCTCTCTCCGCCGCCTCTCCGCCTCGCTGTGATTCCTCAAAGCCGCCAATGCCTTTTCAGCCTTCACCCCTTTCTGAGCAGGCTTCACCAGAGCCCTCACAATCTCTCCCCTCTCAGTATCCAAAACCAAAGAAGACCCATCTCTCATTATACCCAGAAATCCATAATTCTCAGAAAACCCATCAAACGAATTCGAAAATTCCATCTGTTCTTTAGAAATCTCAAGCAAGATTGAAACAAATAGTGGGTTATTGACGAAATTTCAGGAGTACATATCGGAGAATAGCGGATGGCATAGTTTGGGGAATTGTTGAAGTGAATTTGCTTGCTATGATTCTCTTTGTAACTTCCATTAATTAATCAAGAAAATATAGAAAAAAAAGGTGAAAATTTCCACTCGAGCATGTTGAATTCTATCAGTTGTGGAGGTTTATGAGCAGAGTCAACAGTACATGAGTGAGTTAAGAAGGGCATTATCGAAAAGAAGACGACGAACACGAACACTATTTGTACCAGTTACTATAACTAATTAATACGACTAGTAGGAGCACGAGTGACAAGGGTCAATGCCACCCAAAGGCCATATATTAAATCCGGCCTCCTCAACTAATAATATTATCTGTTTGATTACTGCAAAATCATCTGAAGTAAACTTATAGTTAGTTTTTATAAGATTCAAATAATAAAAATGCCTGCTTATCTAAAGTAATATAAATATTAGTATGATTGTAAACTTATAGTTAGTTTTTATAAGATTCAAATAATAAAAATGGCTCGTTCTCCCAATTAGATTAAGATGGAGAAGGATTTCATCTCATAATAGCCTCAAATAAACAACCAACGATTTTACATAAGTTGCACTATTATTGGGAAACATTTACATAAGTTTCTATAGGGAAACTATAACCCTTACTTACTTTACAAATGAATCTTAAACCCAACAAAATTTAAAATGAATCTGCAACAATGTTACAAAACTTGACATTTGCGTCCAAGATGTCTTTTTAATTGTGGTGTTTGATTCGCCTCCTGTTTTTGTTTTCTAGTTTGGGCCTTGGGGAGAACTATCAGTTAACGGTCTTTCTGATGGTTTGAAAGTAAAACAAAAGTTGGAATAAAATAAAATATTGAGACTTGAAACAGGCCGCCAAAACGACAGTTCCAAAGTCCAAAGGACATGCCAATTCTGGGTCCATGTAAATTTTGGTAGGTGCAAGAGCCCTTTTTGTCTCCCACAACATCCGTATGGACCATATCCTTTGTGCTCTGGATTACTCATAGCCATAAAGTTGGAAGAAATCATCAGTACATAATACTAATAAAGTACCAGTAGTACTAAAAATGGTCAAGTTAGGTCATCTAACAAAGGCGTTTGGTGGGGTCCTGATGGGCTGAAAATAAAACCACCAAATCAACTTTTTCCAGAGCATGTCAAAAATAAGTAAAAAAAAAATGAAAGAGCCAATCAGCCCCTCCCTTCGCTTGACCCTTTACTGATGATGGTGACTAGTAGTGATTTTTATTTTTTTATTATTTTTATTTTTTTGTCTTCATCTTTGTTTGTTTGAGGTGATTGTCCTACAGGAGAATCCGTAGACATATGAAAGCAAAGGATTTTGTTTTTGACTGAGAAAATTTTGCGCAAGGATTTCAGGTATCAAGCATATGGCCAAACACTCGATTGTTTACATATTTGCAAACTTTAAAGATTAATTGTGGGTTTTTTTTCACTTTAGGTTATGTTTGTTTGCAATAATTATAATTTCGATATTATAATTCTAAGACTATTAATTTTTGTATTATAATCTCGAAATTATAATATTTGATTGAACATAGTATTAAACAATCTCTCATATTAAGTCATTTTACAAGAGTTTTGTACATTGGACTACTTTTTATTTTACTTGGCAATCAATAAGGAGGGAAACAAGAAGGGTATATATATAACGGAGAGCCTTTGACTCAAATGGTATTTTAGGTCAAATTAATACTAACAAAAAAAAGGGTGTATATATATATATATACACCCAAAAAATGATAAGTAAAAATAGATAAAAACTGTAATTGTGAATATAGCTCGTTTTTCAATACTTATAAATTGAACTAACTACTACCATTACACGAGAGAGAAAAAGTTGTTCATATATAGAACATGCAAGTTGAGAAGGGAGTTGTGAGAAATCAGTGCACGTAACTACATAAGTACAAATACGCATGTAATCACTCGCTTGAAAGAAATGAAAAATATTGAAACATCTTGACCATATATGACAATGACCGCATTCCCCAGCAAATTACAAATTTACAACTCCTCTTTTCAAGATGACAAAAGCATCATCAACTAATCATTTTTTATTTTTAATAAGAGAAATTGTCAACTGATGGATGTGACTCTCTTCTATTGTTTACAAAATCACTCATCTTTTGTCCCCTTTTCAAACCATGGAAATTAATTAAATGCTTTATTAAAGAATATTATAATTAGTGATTCTAACATTTTCTTTTCTTTTTCGGGTCTAAATTACTCTAATCAGTTTTAAGACTATATGAAGAAAGTAATAACTTTATTAGGATTAAGGACGAACCAGTAATAACACTAATCTAACTAATTAAAGCTCATTTTGATAATATTCACAAGCAAAACTTCTTTTATCTTCACCTTTATTTCTTATTGAAATTTAATTAAATTATTGTTTATTAAAATTAAACTGATGATGTATTAGGTGGAGACACCATCTATAATTTTCCATTTTGAGAGCAAATGAATAAATTATGAACATGCATGTTCAAGAAAATTAAATCAACTAAAATTAAGGATAACTGTAGTCTGTAGCCCATGCACCCCGTGCTCAAATTTTGTTTAAAAGTTCACAACTAATACCTATATACATATATATATATACATATATATGTATATATTTACAGAACCAATCTCCAAAAAACGGGTCCAAAAAACGGGCCGGCTATAGCGACGGACAGAACCATTACTATAGCATAAACCGTCGCCATAGGTATACATAGCTATGCCGACGATTCAAATCGTCGGCATAGACCCAAAAACCGTCGCCATATATCGGTCTGCTCTCTAACCTGCCCCAATTTTGGATCGACGGAGTCAATTCTATGCTGCCCACTGACCAACTTCAAGCAATCCGAAACCAGTCCCCTATGACCCTACCCTACACTTGGCTCACTTGATTCATGCCAACCCAACCCAATTATCAATTTTATTAGAACACAATTTATTGATTAGGCATATCACATATGTTGTCTGTCTTTTAGATTATGTTTGAAATTTAGAAAACTTGGGTGAATCGTGAAAGAAAAGAATCAATATAAAAATTTTAGTATGGATTTATTAATTTTCCATTAAATCAGATTATTATGACATAATAGTTGATACTATATTTTTATTTTTTTCAAAAAAAAATACTCAGAATTATATGCACTGTCATTATTTTTATTTTTATACTTTTCCCTTATTTTTCCCAGTATATTCAGGTTCATAATATAATCATTTAAATAAATAAATTCACACAAAAACAAAACGGGGCTTCCAGCACAATAGCAATAGTCAACCACGGCACTGGTCCAATAGTCATGATTGTGAGAGTCCGCATATTGCCAAAATGAGTTTTCAAAAAAGTGCTTTAATTTTATTTTTTTGGACATTAGCTTGAAAAAAAAGAAAAAGAAATAACACCATCAAAAGAAACAAAATGTTCTCTCTTATCATCTGTCGGCCGCCCTTCAACTTGTTGCAATCAAGGAAAAAAGTTTGGGCAATTGCTTTTAAATATGAACTTAAAGCTCGAAAGACTACATTTGTGATAATTGGTTCAAGCCCGACTCCTAAGGCCCAATCACCCCATCTCCAACAACCCCACGACAAGCTTTGACAATGCCCAATATAAAGCTTGCTCCCCTAAATTCAATGGCCTTGGTGATTCTCACACAAATTGAGACCTAATTTCCTAATTAAAGTGTTAAGGCCCAACTCAGACCCATGTCCAGTGACTCATTCGTATGAAGTAAAGCAACTGCTGCAGCAATGTCCTCATTTAAAGTGTTCAGGCCCAACTCAGACCCATGTCCATTGACTCATTGGCAATGAATAATTTCATCATTTATGATGTAAGGTAAGGTGTTCTTTCTCTTTTTTTTCCCCTAAGGCTAAAAGTGTTATTTAATTTTCTGGTCCTGAATCCTGAGTCATTTGTTGACGAAATGATATTTGTTAAAAAGGGCTCTAATAATAATAATATCTACTTATACCCTACGTAAAATAATGCCATTATTTTAATCTTCAACCATTTGGGCAGCTCGTTTGGCATAATGTAAACGTTAAGTAATTCAATATTGTTACAAAAGAAAAGGTTATAATATACAACCTCCGTTGCAATATTTCAGTTATATTTTTATTTTTTAGAATTAATTTGCAAATTTTTAAAATTTAAAATTAATATAATTTCGTTCAGGTTTTAAAAATAACAAAGATGATAATTAGTAGTACTTTATAATTAGTTTATAATTATTACATTTGTTTGTATTAAAATTAAATAACTTCGTATCAATTTTAAATTTTAATATTTTGTGAATTAATTATAAAAAGTCAAAATATATCTCTAATTTTAGAACGAAAAGAGTATAAAATAGAATAATTTTTTAATTTATATAATAAAATAAGTATTTCTTGTTGGCTTGTCGCGTTGCTAGGCGAGCTCTTCTGATAAGTTATAAAACCAATATTGACCACTCAGTTTTGTAAAGGTCACAATTGGTGATCCAATCTATGTATATTAAATTTGTTATTAAATTTAAGAATATTATGATATTTTTAACTATTGTGAAGACCTTTTTAGTGGAATATTTTTTTTGTTAATTTTTTTTATAAATAAGACTATTTTTGTAAAATAAAAAGAGTATTCTAATTCACTTGAAATACTACAATATTAAAATCATTCTGTTTGGATTTCCAATGAATCTTGTCGAAATGTATTATTCTTATGTACTAACATTTTCTTGGTTGTTATGCAAATTATTTTTATTTTTAAAATAATTGTCAATTACACGAGGATGTGAATAATTATAGCAATCTTTATAATATTAGTCTGGCTCAGGTTACTCATATATGCTAAACACTTTAAATACCATTACACTTTGTTTTTGAGTTTTGAACAAAAAAAATAGAAAACTTAATTATAACAGAAGAGAAATGAATAGAAAATTAAAAAGTTTTCTTTTGTGTTGTTTGTGAGTTTTTAAAAGAAAAGAACAGTTAAAAAAAATATTTTCTTTTTTTGTGTTTCTGAGTTCTAGTGAAAAGAAGAAAAAAAAGAGTACTTTTATAATTTTACCCTTCAATTACATCTAACATACCAATTAAAATTATAACTACTGAACTATGAATCATCAAACATTTTGAATTTTAATTTTTCAGTGCAATAACCCAATATGCTTATATCCAAGAAATAAATTCGTGAAATTCAAATCTCGCAAATTGTATTCAGGAAAAGCGAAATTTATAAAATATGAAAGCACTCAGAAAAAGAGAGAACCATTTCGCAGCAAATAAACATAAGTCTCTAGTTAATACAAAGAACAACTAGAGTATTTGGCATGAAACCACAAAGACCACAAGTCCATTGTCCGTCTACATAGGGGTGAGCATGGTGCGGTTTAGTACGATTTGAAGTCCAAACAGCACACGAAACTGCTTAAGTGCGGTTTAATAAATCTAAAATCGCACATGAAACTATTTGTGATTGGTGCGGTTTCATTTGGTACGGTTTCGGTTCCAAAACCAATTGAAACAACAAAATTTTATGCAATTTAAATCAACAATTTAGCATCACACAATATTAAATACCACTTTGATAAGACACACAACCTTACTTATAATGTTTTGTCTAAACAAAAATTAAATAGAACCTGATGAATTATTATCTGCTTACATATGAAAATGAAATCCAAAAATAAGATGAACTAAACAAACAAAAGATGAAATCCAAAAATAATCAACACACACTTAACTAAATATAGTTATTGAGAATTTACCCACATGTGAATTCTAGTTATCTACTTTTCTGCCTTTACTTAATTCTAGACATACATACATACATACATACATACACGTTTATGAAGTTGATTAACACACAAAATTGAATTTTTTTTATGAGAAAGGTGAACTTACAGGAATTCGATCAGGATATTGGGTGATAATTGACGAGCTTATAAAATATAGAACTGAAAAAGAAGTGAAGAACTGAAGAATGACTGAAGGAATCGCAGACTCGCAGTTAGAGAAATGAAAATGAGAAAAAAGATAGGATTTTAGGGTTTGAAGAACTGAACATGTGACGCCCCCAAAATAGGTCCACACAGCCCATTTTGAGTCGCCAATAACATTCTACAAAAATACAAATACAAATACGAATTTTCCCATTTACAACTAATATTTGTCGTGCAAAATACGACCACACACATACTGTGACTTTCCATACAAATATCGTACCGTATGGTACCACAGTATCCAAACCCAAATTATTACAATGCCGTAAAAAGACGACAACACATGTTTTAAGTCTCTAGTACAATCATTATTAAACTATGCCATAACTTGATAAGGACAACCACTAACTCGGACCATCACTCTACTCCCCGGCTAGTCCCAGCTACATTTTCCTTTCCTGAGAAAAACAATGGAACAAAACTGAAAAGGGTGAGCTCAAATAGCCCAGTAAGAAATATCATGACTAAGATAATGAAAAATAAAATTTATCTTTAGTCTTCAACAGAATTAAATCAGAGATTTAAAGATATTTTAATTGTTCAACAACAACAATTGCAGCGGAACCAACAATCCATTAGAAGAGTCAAGTAGATTATAATATCTACCATCTTCTATAAATTAAAGGATCACCACCAATATTTTATCCCTGTAACACCAATCAACAATTCCTGTTTATGAACATCCAAATCAACAGTTTATATTCAACAGCCTCTCTTTGCACTACGTGCCAAAGATATTTATTTATAACATCATCGGTCATGATCATGCCAAACGCCAGTTCATCTTTGCACTATGGGCCAAAGAGAATTTTCACCATATGCCTTTGTTTGTAACACCAAAAGTCATGATAATACCAATACACAGTTTGGTCAAAATCATGTCACGCCAGTTCATCTTTGCACTACGGGCCAAAGAGAACTATCACCACAATTTAAGTATGAGGATGAGGATGATGACAATGATACAGTGAGATTAAGGATAAGAAAAACTTATAATTTAATCAGTATCAAAGATTGACCAAATTGCCAACACGATGATCAAATTGTGGAGTCAAATTCAAGAATGATATTCAAGAAATTATTTCATGCTTCAACTATAACGTATAAAATGAAATAGAAAGATTCAAGTGAAAAGATATTAGATGAAGCACAAACTATTAAAGATATTCTACCAATTTTCAGGGATTTTCTCCATTTAAAAATAAGGTTTTGGAAACAAACAAGGATTTCTTATCCTAAATGGAGAAATGTGAAAGAAAAAGATATCCCTTAACGAGTACAAAAGAAATGATACGTTATACGAGTATAACAGAATATATGAAACTGCAAATGGATTTTCACCTGTCATGCGATAATTCGCGTAGACAGATTATTTCCACAACAGATTAATAAGTAATGAATACAAATGGTTATTCACCAGGTACGACACTCGTACATACAGGTTATTCCCACAGAATAATAAGGAATGAATACAAAGGATATTCACCAGGTACGACACTCGTACATACAGGTTATTCCCACAGAATAATAAGGAATGAATACAAAGGGTATTCACCAGGTACGACACTCGTACATACAGGTTATTCCCACAGAATAATAAGGAATGAATATAAAAGGATATTCACCAGACATGCGTCATACCGCACATACATGTTATCCCCACAAATTAATATAGAACGAATAACAACCTTTATGAGTATAATATCACTTACGAACATGAAAGCAAATGATATTATATATGAGTATGAAAGAAATGATATTCCCTACCTTCGTTAACTGGATGTTACTTTCTATGAAGTTTACTAACTTCGGATAATACTAGTATTCTCACAAATACTCACAATAGCCTAGCACACTAAGAGATCTTCAGAAATTTAGAGAGAGAGAGAGAAAGTATAAGCAATGAAGGTGTGAAAATTTCTTAAGCAAACTCTCCCTATTTATAGGAAAATCAAGGTGAGGGCATTTTGGTCTTTTCCCCATATTCTTTTAATATCATCCATCCATTTTTTCTTCCATTAATATCATCCATCCATTTTTTCTTCCATTAATATCATCCATCCATTTATTCAAAAAGATTAATCCATTATCAAAAGATAATTCCATTATCAAAAGATAAAACCATTAAAAATAACTCCATTATCACAATAAATCCCATTTTCTGTATTATTGTGTTAAATGTATTAATATCACAGATAACATATACTCGCAATACTGACAACCAGATTATTCCCAGGAAAGAGGGGGCCTTCCATAAAAATAGCGCGCAATTAAATAACCCCTTTCCTTGACAGAATTTCTAGACATTGTCGATAATGCTAAAATATCCTATCAAATGATATAAGTTACAGTGTCGTGATAAATTGTAAAATATATTATGCAGATGCTAATTAACAATTATTGAATCAAGATACTATGCAATTGCTACTTTATCAATTATTGAATCAATAATATAAAACACTGTGCAACATCGTGAGCTACTGTGGAATACCGTGTGCTACTGTGGAATAACGCGTTTTACTGTTCTTTTTATCACCGGGTATTTTAACAGTTATCGGTTAAAGTTTTGCCGCCAATTTCTATCACTTTCTATATCCGACAGTTAACCCGTTGTGGGGCCCACTATCATTGACAATATTGCCATTTCGGCGCCGTCGTACGGTACCGAATATAATATTCCCCGACAGAAAGAATATTTCCCGACAAAAGGAATATTCCCCGACATACTATTTATCAGATAATTTGCATATAACACCCTTAACTATCATTTATAACAATTAAGCACTTCACTATTTAGAAAAATAATCATAAAGAAAATAATAAATTTTTATTTCATAAATTCGGGGTCTTACAGAACACGTCGTTTTGGGCCTTTTGGACATATAATTTAATTTTTTTTAAAAAAAAACTCAAATGAAGCATGGTGTGGTTTTCTATTTTATGCATGTGGTTTTCCCCAGTAATCAAACTCAAACCGTAAATTCGATTTTTCAACCCACCTAAAACTGCCACATACGCCGAAACTATTGGTGCGGTTTTAATTGCTGTGGGTTGGGCAATTTTTGGTGCGATTTCAAAGACAATTTGGTTCTTTGTTGAGCCCTACACCTACATCATCCCTAAAAAACAACATATTACTACTAACTAGATAAGTAGGAAATAACAGATTACTAAAAGGCAATAGTATGCGTTTGAACTATGTGAATCAGGGAGTTGAGTGTACGTTAGTATATAAAACAATGGATCGTAAACTAATTAATCAGTTAATACACGTAATAAAAAGGAATTGGGGACTTGTGTTGTAATTTAAAATTTGTTATATTACAAGTTGAGGATAATATAGCAATTATAAAAATACTATTTATCCCATTTTTTTTCGTCCAAATCCGACCAATTTTAGATAAAAAAATTTGACAAGAAAAGTGGTCAAGTTATCTATCAATTTATTTTCTTTTATGTTCATTAAAAAATTAAGAAACACAAGAATTTAGCAAAAAATTTAAGTTTTTAATTTTTTTTTCTTTTTTATTTATTTTAAAACTCAGAAACATAGTCTTAATCTTAGAGGGTGTTTGTTACAGATCATATAAGATACTTATCAAAATTCAGATCGTTGAGTATTTGATTATTGGTAATAAAAATTGGTCATATATTATTATTATTATTTTTATTTGAAATTATGTGAATATTGTAAACGACTAATTGTTGTTGTGAATGTGTCGTACAAGTTCGAGATTACTAGGTATATTTTTTTTTGTATACACCTTTAACTAAAATGTCACATGTAATAATTTATGTCAAATAATTCACAAATAAATTTTTATCAAATAAAATTAAATACCCAAAATACCGTCTAACTAGTTAATTCAATAATATTTGTTAAAACATATTTAAAGTCTTATTACTTTTGTAAAATAATAATTTATAATATATTCAAATTTTAACATATAAATAAAAGATTAATTAGTTAAGTCAATTTAAGCACAATAATAAATTAAACTCACAATAATAAACAGCAAAAAAAAAGATGAATAAATATATATAGGTATTTACTTGATAAACTTTTTATAATTATATATAAATAAAGATATTTATGTCTAATTTACGAATAATGCTCTACTTCGAAGTTTGGATATCACACGTATGCGCGTGCTTCTGATAAGAACAGGGAAAGTAAAATTTAATTACCAATATTGTACAGTTTTAATTGAAAACTTCCTGATTCTGGTCTTCCATCTATTGTAGTATCAGATTTGCATGCTCAATTAAATTGTCTACAACTTTGGGTGTGGTAAAATAAATAAATAAAATTTATCCTCTTATTTGTTCTTTGTCATAAATACAAATATATATATATATATATATATATATATATATATATATTTATAATATATATAGGTTTCTAAAAAATAAAAATAAAAAAAAATCTTTTATGCGTACGAGTTACGCCATGAATTTCGACCTATATAAATCTCTCTCTAAATCCCACACTACCTTTACTTGAGTCACTTAAAATTTCCTAGTCTGAGAGTCAGTAATGGCGGCGGCTACCTCATTCTCCCCTTCCATATCACCTTCTTCCTCATCCTCGACCAAAACCCTAAAACCAGCCGCCAAAGCCCTAGCTATCAATCTAGGGTTTCTCTCTTCTAATGCTTCCAAAACAGGTTTAAACTCTCTCAGGACTCGAGTTTTACCCAGCAATGGCGTTGCTTCTGGTTCGGGCTCAGCTCTCGGGGCTCGCATGGTCTCCACCCCTGCGATTAAGCCTCCGACTGTCCTCAATTTCGAGACATCTGTCTTTAAGAAAGAGAAAATATCTCTAGCTGGTCACGACGAGGTACCTTTCTTTCCCCATCCTCTCTCTGGCTATATTAGTCCCTTTATATATATATTATTGACACGCTGTCACTTTTTTTTGTAGTATATTGTGAGGGGAGGTAGGGATTTGTTTCATTTGCTGCCGGAAGCCCTTAAGGGTATTAAGCAGATTGGTGTTATTGGTTGGGGTTCTCAGGTATATACGATTTCTTGGTTTGCTAATTTCTTTATTTTGATACACTTGTAATTAGTAGCATTTGGTTGCCCATAAAAATTTAATCATTGTATTGGAAAGTTGAGTTTATATACTGTATAAGAAGGCTTTCTTTTTGACGAATAGATGGTATGATTGATTGGTTAGGCCACATTTTGATCAGAAGTTAACAAAATGTCCAATTAATAGTTGAGATTGAATCTCTGTATATGAATTATAATAACAAAATGATTAATTAATTATCTGTCCAACTTACTTACTATATTTAATGCTTCTTGGTTTCAAATTTATGCACATTTCTAAGGCTACGGCTGTTTTCAAATAGTATAGTAAATATCATATGATTCAGATAAGTTTAACTTGCTATGAAGCATATATTAATGATAATTGGATATTATTCTAAGGAAACATTGGAAAAAAAATCCTGATTCTAATATCAGGATCTCTCCTCATATTATGCTTTGCGCTAATGATTTGTAGTTTGGTGCATAAAAAGCATTGTCCCTATGAAACTTCACCAAATAAATCAGGTCAACCGAGTTGGGCATTGTTGTCCATGATTTTGGAATGTGTTGAGATTTGGTCCAAGCTTAAAAATATTCCCTTTATTTGCTATTGGGAGCAAGCCCTCTTGCAATGGATGCATAGAGAAATGTGCCCTATAAGCTAGAGTTTGAAATTATATAGTGAACAAAGGAAACACGAAATGACGAGAAACTTTGTTGGTAACACCCTCTACAAGCAAATAAGAATTTTGAGACCAAACCATGTTCTTCTCTCAGTAGTATAGTGCATATGAAATCTCCCATTTGAATGCTGAAAGGAGGCTGAATCCATCTTCTTATTTCTTTAAACTATCAAAATGTAATTCTCATTGAATTCGTTGAATGGTTACTTATAGGGCCCGGCTCAAGCTCAGAATTTAAGGGATTCTCTTGCAGAAGCAAAATCTGATATCACAGTCAAGGTAATTTTTCATTATTACCTTGTTTACCTTTTACAACTGATGATTGCCTTCTATACCTCTGGTCTGAATATGCTGCTTTCTTGTCTATGTTTTTATAATACAGATAGGTTTAAGGAAGGGTTCTCGTTCATTTGCCGAGGCACGTGCTGCTGGCTTCACTGAAGAGAATGGGACCTTAGGTGATATATGGGAGACTATTTCTGGCAGTGACTTGGTCCTGCTCTTGATTTCTGATGCAGCCCAGGTTGGATAAACTTTTGTTCTCTGTTTTTTACAATTCTTGGTTTTTGAATTAAGGTTATCAGCATATGAGTAGAACTATCCTACATGAATTTTGAAACTAAACCCTTTATGCTCGTTTATGTGCATATATTTTACACTGCCATGTTCTGGCTCTTAAGAATTTGCATTATATTAAAGAATATTCTCTCTCACATTCCTTATCTCTATCTTTCATACTGAAAGTATATTGAATTATTAATGATTTTTTCCATTAAAAATAAAAAGGCCTTCTATCTATTTCATTTCATTTTGTCCTTTTTTATATTTTTTAGCATGTCCACTAGATTTTGATGGAGGTTTATTTTTTTAAATGTCTATTAAGTTTTCCATTCGTTCTCCAATTCTTGTGTTTGTGATGGAGCTGAGAATGCATATAGGACCTCAACCAAATTACATATCCTTATTGGCGAGGGAGATTTGTGTATGTCATATATATATATATAATGAAAAGCCGAAACCTTTTCTAATTGAAAGGAAAGAAATGGAAGGGTTTACAATAAGAATAGTGGAGGATCCTTTAGAGGTGAAGAGAAGCAAAAGATCAATATTCAATATGCTAACAAATAAAAAAATGAAAGCATTAAAGTTCCAAGCCCCAACCGTTGCAAGACCTCAAGAGATACTTGCGTGATCAGTAGATCACTCGTGAACAAATTGGTTTTAAGACATTGCTGGAGCCTTAACTCAGTGTAACTAATGTAAATATTAGTGTTAGAATTTCAGGCATAATTTGGGAATTCGTTCTGTTTTTCGTTTATCACAACTTTTTTCATACATATCTGATACTAAATCATTGGTTGCAGGCTGATAATTATGAAAAAGTGTTGTCCTACATGAAACCAAACAGCATACTTGGGCTTTCCCATGGGTTCCTTTTGGGCCATTTGCAGTCAGTTGGCCTTGATTTCCCGAAGAACATAAGTGTGGTAGCTGTGTGTCCTAAGGGAATGGGTCCATCTGTAAGGCGTCTGTATGTGCAAGGCAAGGAAATCAATGGTGCAGGAATTAATGCAAGTTTTGCTGTCCATCAGGTTGGCTGGTCTTTCTCTGTGTGGGAGTTCATGTAGCTTTTGTAAGGTTTTATCGCTACTCAATTATCTTTTGGACAGGATGTCGATGGTAGAGCCACAGACGTTGCCCTTGGATGGTCTGTTGCCCTTGGTTCACCTTTTACATTTGCCACTACACTGGAGCAGGAGTACAAGAGCGACATATTTGGGGAACGAGGTGATTCCTTTTCCATTCATATGGGAGTATGTTTTACTTTACTATATGATGGCTAATTCTCAGACCCTTGATGTATAGGGATTTTGCTTGGTGCTGTTCATGGTATTGTGGAGTCCTTGTTTAGGAGGTATACTGAGAACGGAATGAGTGAAGATTTGGCTTACAAGAATACTGTGGAGGGCATAACTGGAATAATATCAAGGACAATATCATCGAAGGTTGGTTTATATGTCAATTCTTTGGTGACAGTGGAAGTAAAATCCTTGGCTTGTTAACTTAGCCGTATCATAAATTTTTTCTGCTTTTCAATTTTAAGTTGCTATAGGTTCACGATGTTTACTTTTATCCTGTTCCTTCTTCCAGGGCATGTTGGCAGTCTACAATTCATTGTCAGAAGGTGGAAAAAGGGAGTTTGAGGCTGCATATAGTGCCTCATATTATCCATGCATGGATATCTTATATGAGTGCTATGAAGATGTAGCCAGTGGTAGTGAGATCAGGAGTGTTGTCCTGGCTGGACGCCGTTTTTATGTATGCTTGTGCCATTTTCTGTTATTTAGATACATGAATTTGGTATCATCATATTGTTTTTAAATCACTTACACTCGTTGGCCTGTGAACTTTTATGTAAATCACATATAGACTTCTGATCCTTTGAGTTCTTCGTGATGTTTCCAAATATATAGCTGACTGAAATAAGAATAAAAGGCAAACAATTTTAATATATGTTTGTTTTGCAGGACAAGGAAGGTCTACCTGCTTTCCCCATGGGAAATATTGATCAGACACGAATGTGGAAAGTAGGTGAACGAGTTCGTGCATCACGGCCAGCGGGCGATTTAGGCCCATTATATCCTTTCACTGCAGGTGTCTATGTGGCTTTAATGATGGCTCAGGTAACCTTTCTTTCAAGTTCTCTTAAGCTGAATAGGGTTGTGGATGGCTACTTGCTAATAGCGTGGGTTGTTTTCTGAAGTAATTTTCTTTTCATTCTACTTTTGTTTGGAAACACATTATTTCACAGTTTAGGAAATAATATGATTGTGATATGCCACCAACACATCAATAATGGGATAATAAGATAGGTTTGAAGGGGCTTGATCTCTAGCTACTAAAATGGGCTTGAGCATTCATATTAACAAGCTTAATAACCTGTGCAAAGCACGGGTAATCTTAGAAATGACTTATCGGATAAATTTCTAATTTGACATATTTGAGCGATAATATTTATAACACTAATACTTTGTTTAATTTCAAATGTTGTCATTACAATATGTCATTTTAATTGGAATAAGAATCAGAAAAAAGGGATACAATACATTTAGTCTTATGAATTTGAGGGGTCATGTAAGTTTATGAATTTGAGAAGCCATTGTAAATGAATATATGACACGTAAAATAGGAAAATCAAAAATACTGTTGGGGTATTGAGTCACCAAAAAAATATTTCCTTAGACTACTAGTTGACTTGGGACCAGCGAAAACGACTCACTAGTCTTGTTATATTTTGGTATTGATTGGTGAGATGGCGTCCTATTCGAAGAAGTTGGGTCAGTTGGTGTTTGAGCTTGGGTGTGACAAATGAAGGGGTGTTTACCATCTGTTGCACTGGGGTTCCTGAGCCTGAACACCAACTGGACGAACAACTTGAAAGCTATAACCCAATTTCTTAGTAGCTAGTAGTGAAGGCCCTTGTAAACCACTTAACTAATTCCGTGGTACTCTGATGTGGGATCATTGCCACTTCTCACTAGCTTCCCTCACTCACTAATGTATCTTTTCTCTTTCCTTCACCCCCTTCCCTTTTTTTTCTTCTTATGTGTGTGTGTGTGTGTATATATATATACATACTACCCTATATATATGTATAGATATCCTTACCGAACAAGTTGATACAAGCTAATAAATTTGAAGTTTTTGAATCGATCTTTTGCATCTCAACATCAATCAGTGAGTTTGTGTTTAAGAATAGTAAGTTTGTATAGGTATAATTCACTGTAAAATGACATTGTTATGATGAACTAAATCTAGTTATGATGGGGTAATTGAAACTCAAGACCCGACTTAAAAGCCACCACAAGGTGTTTAACAGTAAAAATAAAGCTCCTTCTTTAAAATAGGAAAGAAAACGTGGTGAGAATATATTATATACAAGAGCTCTTCTAGACAGACATGAAAATTGGACATTAGTGTATTTGAATTTCACTTATTTATATTTTTACCCACCATTGGGGGTCAATACAAATAAGTGAAATTTAAATACACTAATGTCCAATTTTCATGTTCACATAGAGTTTTTGTTCCAACTGTTTTTCTCATTTCAATTTTTCATTCCGGAACATGGAAAATAAACAGATTGAGATCCTGAGGAAGAAAGGGCACTCCTATTCTGAGATCATAAATGAGAGTTTGATCGAGTCTGTTGATTCTTTGAATCCTTTCATGCATGCCCGTGGAGTTTCATTTATGGTAGATAATTGTTCAACAACAGCACGGCTAGGTTCAAGGAAGTGGGCTCCACGCTTTGATTACATTCTCACCCAACAGGCCTTGGTGGCAGTGGACAACGGTGTGCCAATAAATCAGGATCTCATTAGCAACTTTCTGTCAGACCCAGTGCACGGAGCTGTTGAGGTCTGTGCCCAGTTGAGACCATCAGTTGACATCTCAGTGCCTGCAGATGCTGATTTTGTTCGGCCAGAGCTGCGCCAATCTAGCAACTAGAGTGTTTAAGCAGAAGCTTTGTTACCTAGAGGGCTGTAGTTTTATCTGGTCTGCTTCGAGGCTTATTCTGTTGTAGAATTATTCTGTATTCGGTGTTTCTCATGATGCGCACCTTCTGTTCGTGGGGTTTCTTTTGGCAATAATAGCAAATTTCTATCAGTAACATGATTACTATTTTTAGAATTCATATTTTTGGCTTACAAGTCGAATTGGAGAGTTCCATTTTAAAGTATCTTGTGACAGGTTCCTTTTTGTGATGAATACCTGTGAATTCAGTGGGAGATGTGCCTTCCAATTTTGGAATAGATCAATCCTATTCCTCTCATCTTTTGCAATAATGATAACACGCTACTTAAGATTCATTCAGTGGACCAGATTTGATCATAATGCAATGCAACTAAACTAACAGCATGGTGTAGAACTCTTTAACTAATAGCTTCAACAATATGAAGGCTTTGTTTTATGCCCAAGACCCACTCTTAAATCCGACAGAGGGCGCTGAATATGAAACCCATATCTTATATGATCATAAACAACATGACATAAGTTCTTACTCCCAAGTATCAACAAGGAAGAGAGTTGGAGTAATGGAGAGATTGAAACAAGCCAGTACATATAATTTACATTCGGTAGTTGAGAGCTTTTCATCTCCTGAAAAAGTTTGTGCAGTGGGATATGAAGCTTGCATTGCAATGCCACAAAGGCCTTCCTTTGCTTCAACCCCTCTTTGCATCCTTATGTACCCTTGTTCGCCCCAACTTGTGCCCCAAGAATAGAATTCTTCACCAGCCAATTACTTGCAGGTTCCATCACTGCTAGTGCCATAGCCAATGGCAGTGACCCCATGGTCTAGGTCAGTGCCACACTGACCTGTAAAGACGCCACTCGAGTAGAATTGGAAGTTGGATCCCCCTGCATCAATGGCAAGTGAGATTGGCTGATTGGTGTGATTTTGTTGGATGAACTCAAAAAGCGTTGTCCATGAGACCACCCTCGCACCCTTGATCTTCCCCACTTGTGTCACAATCAACTAGCTCTTGTTCAGATAGAGAGATCAATTTACCAGTTTTTAGTTGGGTAATTCCCTCCATAGCTACCACAGCCGAAAATGCCCAACAACATCCTATATTTTAACAAACACAAGTGTTAGAAAATTTAAACATTGATTTTTTAATTTTTTTTGGTCTTTGAAATTTGGTACTTAACCACACTGGCCTTGGTTCTTTATAGGTGTTACTGCACCTTTCTTTCTCCAATATTCCATAGTAGACGGCACTGCAGTCACATTTTCATGTTTGAAAGCAGTCATTGTTGGAGAGCAAACATGGCTCTTGAATCTATTTTGCCAGTATTTGAACTCTTCATTAGTGAGGTCTGCAAATCTATTACTCCCCAACTTATAAGGCTTGTTGTTGGCTCTGTTAAATGATTCTATGTATTCCACATTTTTCTTGAATATTTCGGAGCGTTTGATTTTCTCTTGAGCGTCTATATAAACACGACCATAATGAGCCATCCACTGCTCATGCTTCTCAAGAATTGATGCTTCATTGAGAGAGCGAGACGAAGCTCGGGAAGCTAAAACTCCCAAAACAAATAGCATATATAGCAAAGCAAACACATGGGTACTGGTTTTTGGAAGAATAGATGAGTAAATAATATATGGACTTCAGCAATTAGTATCTTAAGCTTTATATAGGTAAAAACATCATCTAGCTAGCTACGAGGCTGGTAAATTGGTATGACTTTGACATGCCTGATTGTTAATTTGATTGATTCCATTTCAGTCAGTTTTTCATTTTAGGCATATATATTAGTACTTGTCTAAATACTTAGCCTTTTCTTTAGATCCAAATGCTTCAACTGCACCGTACCGTTCCCTTCATCCATGTTAAGTTTCAGACAGATAGACGACAAGGCCTGATGTTCTTAGGTAGAGGCCGGCCCCACATGAAAATAATTTTAGTAATATACTATTTTTAGTTTGGCAGTGTGTGTGTGTGTGTGTGTGTGTATATGCCATAGGGAGCTTGTGAATTTTGTTTTTTTTTATGTTTGCTTGTTTATTTAAATCTTGAACAAGTTTTTGCCTTTCTTAATAAACTACTCAAATAAGTATTTTACAAGTGGGAACAGGTTATTCAACTTTTAACCATCTGGTAGTTTGGTCGAACTTTAAAAAGTTAAAACTTGGATGAATTAATGAAATGACAGGCTGAACCTTTTAAATCCAAATGAGAAGGGCTATGAGATAGAGAGTTTAGCATTTCAGCTATGCAGTGTATATTATAATAAATAGGAGTGAGTATATATTCATTATGAAACACGCAAATAGCGATAAAACCTCAACATAATCCATTAAGTCTGAGAAATCACAAACATCCAAATCATAACATTTTTACAAGGCACGCAGCACGCTGATAGACAACAGAGCCGGGATTCCCCTCGGGCTCAGAAAAAAACTTTAGACAAGCATGAAATTTAACACCGCAAGAAATAGAAAAGCCTAGCAAGGACCAAGGCCAGGGCGGTAAGTTTTTAATTTTCACCAAAATTTAGAAAAGTAAAAAGTTTAGTCAAAATTGTACTATTTTCACACTCTATTGGTCAAAATGTATGTACATAGGGTGCTGCTAGGCATTTTCAGCTGTGGCAGCTATGGAAGGAATTACGCAGCTCAAAACTGGTAAATTGATCTCTCTTATCAGAACAAGAACTAGTCGATTGTGACACTAGTGGTGAAGATCAAGGGTGCGAGGGTGGTCTAATGGACAACGCGTTTGAGTTCATCCAACAAAATCACGTACGGCCTCTCCACTGAAACAAACTATCCTTACAGCGGAACTGATGACACTTGTAATGCCAACAAAGAAGCAAACCATGCAGCCAAAATAACGGGACACGAAGATGTCCCTGCCAATAGTGATCAGAGTGCACTGCGGAAAGCTGTCGTAAATCAACCAATCTCAGTAGCCATTGATGCCTGGGGATCCGACTTTCAATTCTACTTGAGCAGCGTATTTACAGGACAATGTGGAACTGATCTAGACCATGCATGGTGTTACTGCGGTTAGCTATGGCACGACCACTGATGGAACCAAGTATTGGCTGGTTAAAAATTCATGGGGCACGAGTTGGGGCGAACAGGGATACATAAGGATGCAAAGAGAATGTGCAACAAGAATGTTTGGGCAACAAGAATGTGCATGTGCTAGATTAAATAGCACATGACCCAGATTCGTGACCCTAACCATCTCGTCATATATATATACTAGTAATTACCCGTGCCTGAAGGCACGAAGTAACGAAAAATTAGATTAAAATTCAAAAAATACTACATTATCTAAAAACTCTTTGTAACCTAAAATAACTTACAATCAGACATAACAATTATCATAATTCACCATACAATCACAATAAATAATATATACTCAATCATCAACACATATTTAACCACCAAAATATCAAGCTAGTCGCTACTAATTCTAAGAAATTTCGGCAGACTTTCTTTTAATAATAGATATCCAGAAAAATCTAAAAACTATCTACAAAACTCAACACATATCGAAACCACCAAAACAACCATCATTTCATATCCAAAACCATCATTTCATATCCAAAATCATCATAATCATGTATAAGTAGTTAACTTTACAAACTCATAAAGAATTAATTATTATTTTGTTGATTTAACGTATATCATATCGTTTTCCACTTTGTATATATTGCAACGTGAGTTAACACGACAATAAAGTGTTGCATTAACAGAACTATCTACCCAACCATTTATCAACATTACAATTATAATAAAATTTTTGTTTGATGCAAAAATAAAACATCATAACAACAGTTGCATACAACACATTGTTCTATAATAAGATGTCCGATCAATAGCATATTGAATTTAACAACTTGAAAAGTATGCTATAAAAAAGATCAAAATATGCTTCAAACAACTGAAAAAGATTGAGATTTCAATATTGATCGATACTTCAAATTATGGAATGTTCAAACAAATTTAGAGTTTTAAAAAATGAGACCTAACAAAAGATTCAAATTATATGCCAGAACAAAAGCTTAAAGGCTACAAAGCAACATTGAGATTAAGAAACTAAAACTCTCAACTACAAAATTGATAATATAAAAATTCACAGAATCACAGAATCACACTATAAAAAAATCACACTATAAAAAAAAATAAGCAATATTAAATTAGACAAACAAAAAACATGTTGACAAATCAAATGTTATATATAAAACGAAACTTAAATTTTTTTAAAATCAATAATATCCAAATCCATTGTTAAAACAGAGAGAAAAGAATAAGATTAAAAGTGATACCAATTAGCAATCTTTTTTATTTGGTTCTTTTCTAGAAAAAAAAGAATATATTTAATTTTTTGATTTTGTAGTTATTTTGTAATTGATTTTTTTTATAAGTAAGTTATGATCTTGTTTTTAATTTTGTCTTTTTACCATTGAAGTTTTTTTATGTATTATATATTTTAAATGTATGCATATATATACACTCCAAAAAATTATTACAATTTAAAATAAAACATTAAAATAACAATTAATTAAGTAAATGAAAAAAGATGAGAAGAGAGACTTAGAAAGAGGAGAGAGAGAAAGAAAATAAGGAGTAAGAATAGGAGGAGAGAGAAAGAGGGAAGGTGGAAAAAATAGGAGAGAGGAGAGAGGAAAAGAAAAGTAGAGGAGAGAGAAAGAAAGAGAGAGAAATTTGGGCGGTAATTTTTTTTGTATAAGATGAAATGTGAACCTTTAGATTAAGTTGAAAATTTTGAGATTAAATCTAAACCGTTCTTGTGCTTATAATAAAAAAAAATTCAAAATGGGTTGTGTTTTATTATATAGATATATATATGATCTAAATTAAATCTCAACTAAGTTAAGTTCTCCAGTTTTAACTACTAATTTTTACATTTACAGATAATTGAAATGCACGGATTCATGAAGATTCACAAAGCTCCAAAGGGACGTACGTTTGAACATTAGCTTACTCGCTTTAATTTGTTCCTCCATCAATTGTCCAAAACAGTCGCCATTTCCATTCGATTTCGCTCGTTCGCTTTTACAATTTTGTTTACTGAAACTCACAGAAAGTGCTGATGGCTGTGGTGGACTCGCTTGAGCTGATGGATCCGAGTCGATCCACACTCGGAGATGACGTGACATCATCATGCGCGTTCATCACACTGGAAGAAGCAATCCTGGACCTGGCCGCTCTCAACTGGCAAGATTCCTATGTCACTTCCCTCCAAACCCTAAACCTAAACAACAGCAACAACTCCTCCTCCTCCCTCGAACTCCACAATATCAAAGTGGACTGTGTTTCGAATCCGATTCCGATTTCGAAGAGTAAAAGGACAAGGAAATTGAGGCCCTCCTCCAGCTCACTCAACCTCCACAATATCAAAGTGGAGGAGGGTGTTTCGACTCCGATTCCAAAGCGTAAAAGGTCAAGGAAAAGGATGTTGAGGCTTGCTTCTCTCAATTATGGATACAACAGTTCCTCTCCCCCTACTACTACTACTACTACTACTACTACTGGAAATGGTTTTGGATCACCTAATTCCGCCAGTGTTGGAGCTTCGGCCGGTGGTTCCAGAAAGTTGGTACCGAGGAGGAAGAGGATAGTGAGGAGCGATGAATTTGGTTTTACTGTTTGGTGAGTTTAGTTCGTCTCCTCCAATGGCAATTGCTAGAGGAATCGTACATACAGGCAACTTGAGCAATACTTGGTTACGGATCCGAATGATAAAAATATTAGCAATTAATACAGTGAACTGTGAAGGGACGACATTCATTCATCAAGAGTGATTCTGTCTTTTACTATGTGATGGCTGGCTTACAGCCTTTACAATTGTTCAATACTATGTGATTTCCTTTCCATTGTTTCTTATTCTTTCTTCTTTAGACGGATACACTTCACAAATGGATTTTGAAAATGAGTAGCACTCGACTAACTGTACACTCCTACGTTTCCCAAAAATCATTCAACTTACAAATTTTAATTGTTAATATCATGAATGTATTATTGTTTAATGTTTGACCCTGAAATAAAAAATTAATAGTTTACTAACGATGACATGATAATAAAATTACAATAATGATGACAAACTTGACAACATTGTCTCATTTTATAATATTAGTACTATTAATAAAATAAAAACTCTTTTTGTGAAATATATATAATTTTTACAAATAAAACTCTTTTTATAAAATAGAGAAACTATTATGCTCCATCCATTGCACAAAAATTGTTTCATTATGAATTTTAATATATTTTTGTCTCATGTATATCCGTACAATTAATAAATGTTAATTTAATAGTATTGTGTCATTTTATACTACTATTACTACAAAATTGATTCTTTATTATTTCAAAAAAAAAAATTAACAAATGAGACTTCTTCTTTGTTGTTGTTGGAACGGAAGGAATAGATAGCAACATTTCTTATAGACTGAGCACAAGTGAAAGCACGAGCGGAAATTAATCAGCTCCTATAAAATATTGAGGAGCTCAAGCTCAAGCTCAGCTCTCAATTTATATTCAAAACGGAACTTGATCCTTAGATATTCCGAAATCTGCGAGGCAAAATTGGGCTTAAATAATTAGCGTTAATTAAACCAATCCCCAACAATGTTAACATTTTATGTAAGTAAATCAAAAAATTGGCGGTTTCTAGAGTGCTAAAACTTGGACGGCTGGACCTCAAAAAAGTTGAAACCAATAGTAATTAAAAATGACCCAAGTGCATTCATGTCACAGACGCACGCTTGCCCACCGGCCAACCAGTATGTGACGCATGGGCAAGCACACACGAGAATACCTAGATTAAAAAACCAAGCTGAAGCCAGTGAGCAAAACAAATTTAATCAACAAATAAAAATCTTGCAACATTCTAAATTAGTAATAACTACATTTGCAATCATATAAAAGTCGAGATAAACGAACATTGAGCTTTCACATCATTGTACAATTTATCATGCCCTTGAAGAAATTATGACGCAACTATCCAATGCCAAAGGGCTCTTTTTAGAGAAATTCCTCATAGTTTGTCGCTGGTGGTTCTTATATTTCAACATAAAATCAAATGGGACCATTCAGCTAACATACATTTGCAGAAACGATATTCGCAACTACCATATCCCATTATCATGCACCAGTTGCGTACAAACGGCTCCATTCTTTTGCTGAACAAGACCAGTAAACAAAACAAATTAATGTGCAAAGAACCTTTCTCATGAAGAGAACAACTATGGGGAGCCAACTATATATATATATAACCTATTAACTAGAGCATTACCAGTTTCAACAGCTTCGGCTTCATTTGTTTTCCAGTGCTTAGCAATGTTCTCAGAAAGTGGATCATCTGGGTTTGGAGCACTAAGAAGTGCTTGGATGCTGCCTCATAAAACACAATAACAATATTAATACTTACTGTCCATTTTCCTTCAATACGTTATCTGCTCAAGTATTACTCTGAATCTAAATACAGCATCTTAACTTTACTTTCATAGTTCAAAACTTCTACAAAGATTGTGATGCCAGAAATAATTTCTCATTTTTTTCATGTTTCCAAATGTATGCTCCCACTATTAGTAGGAGCGCAAAGAACTGAAAGAAGAGAGATTACCTCAACAATACTGTACGAATTTGGAGGGCGGGACTCCACTTGTCTTTGAGAATATCGAGGCATATCCTTCCCAACTACACAGACATTATCGATATTTAGAGCACGAAACATAAGATTTCATAAAATGCTCAAGAGGCAAGAGATGCTACTTGCCTTGTCAATATTAGGATGATATATTTTGGTCAGGAAGCGAACCTGTATTTAAAAACAATACATACAAAGCAGGGTCGTTAAAACCTCAATCCTGAAAACCAACAGTAAGATGCAGAAGACGACGACATTGTTTAATATCCCAAATTTTCAGTTCATCATTAGTAAATAACTGAATTTGATATAGTGAAATACTGTCTATTTAACAATAACAATGCAAAAATATGGCTTCCCCAACCGGGAGTAGGCTCAATATAATTAGCTGAAAGCCTGCATATCCAATAATAAAGAAGCAGATGTAACTATGTTGTAGAGCGTAATCAACAAGCCTCCTAATGTTTAGTACGGAAATGTGTTCCTGTTACTGGATGCTAATTTTTGCATAAAAAGGAAACAGCAGGTTTATTATAAATTTACCAGCAATTTCTTCAAGAAAGTGTAGAAACAGACAAACTGGATGAGGAGACTGGACTGATTTGATGGGGGCTCCTAGTACCTAAATTCAAGTGGAATGTGTCTAGACATGAAAGATATAGGACATGTGAATCAGCCTGGACTTCTTCGGTGATTTCCTAACTCATGATAACTATAGATGCCTCCATTCAAAGCAGGCAATCCCATGCTTGAGACCTATCCTGATATCAAGGACTGAAAGAGATCTTTAAGATTATTGTCAGTGGGTTTAAGGGCTAGAAGTTCTGCAGAGGTAGTCGACACCAACAATCAGCATGACGCTAATGAAATTTAACCTTATTAATTCAATAATAAGTGAGCTACCAGAAGGAATAACTATTTAATGAATAGTTATGATTTGTAAAAAACACATGTAGACATTATTATTTTTTATGACTACTTCTTTCGATATTAAAATATACCAATTAAATTTTATTATTGAGAAAAAAAAGGCATCATTAAGAAAAATTATGTCAAGTGTGTTCAATGCAAACATTAATATTAACAAAACAAAAAAAAAATCAACAAAAAATGTATTTTTTTTTTTTGGGGTTTTTTCGGACGTTGGTAGTGTCACAGATTGACTAGCTGATGCAACAGGTCAACCAGCTCACAGTGCGGAAAATACGGGAACAGCACTCACTGCCATGTAAATGGGTTTTGGGCTTGGATCACAACTTGTCTCACATCCTTAAATAACCCATTTGGCCCCAAGAGAACGAATTTTGAATATTATTAGTAACATTTAATGGACCAAATCCCGTGTTGTGCTAGTTCAGCCAGCCTCATTTTCAAAGGCAGTTACAACTCATAAAAGCTTAAGTTACCAAGTGAACCCACGTCCTAAATAATGAACATGAAAAAATACAAACTTAAAATACATAAGAGATGTCCCTTGGAGTCAGGAGGAAGAGATAAATAAATGCAACTAAATGGAAGGCAAGTAGATTAGAAAAGAAATTTAGGCACTTATAGATATCCTACATGAACTTCTTATCAAAGAATATACAACATGAAGAAATCAACCATGATGAAACATGTTCGAAGATAATAATTCCATTAACACCATCTTTATCTACGATATAAATAATAGAATGAGTTTCTGAAATTCTCTGAGTTATTCATGAACCTTTTAAAATGGTGTGAGAAGTCCCTACATGGCCTACATGTACATACATCATGCAGTTATAACTGTTTAATATCCACAGAAGATACCCTGATAAAAAATAGATTAAAAATGAAACTGATGATGAGATAAATCTTCAAGTCGAATACTAAGAACGCAAAGCAGAAAAAGATGCAAAAAGAAAAAAAAAAAAACAAAAACAAAACAAACAAACCAAAAACAAAAACAAACAAATTCTAGCAGGTAGAATGAAGCGCAACATCTAATCACCAAAAGACGTTTTTTACAAATACAAGTGATACAAGTTATTTAAATCAAAATGAAGTCCAAGAAAAAGTTAAAATTTAACTAAAAAAGATAATATGGCCATGAATATGATATAAAGGAAATGTAGAAATTCAATGCAATTCTCTCGGAGACAGCAATTAACATCGAAAAGTATATACTTATACAAAAAAGGACATACACCAATACACATACCATTTTCTGATAAAGAATATTGATTAAATGGATTAAACAAAACATGCAGACTTTACGGTAACTTAATTGTGCTGATTTGTAGTTTTCATCTTAAGATCAACTATTTGGCATATCAGAGTATTTATATTTTATACGCATTCTGAATATCAAGAGCAAAAAGACAAATTTGCATCTATGAAATGACTACAAAGTATAATAGACAACTCTGCAAAGGCCTTTTTTTTTTTTGGTTACTAAGTAATTCACTACCAAGAGGCATCATAAGGGGATGCCATCCCAGTACACGCAGAGTGCACAAGAAAAAAGGGTAAAAGCCCCACAAGCACTACAGAACTTCGCGAAGTCCTTTTTGATGACACAATGTGCCACCACTGAAATCTAGAAAGAAAAAATGACCTCATTTATATAAGTTACCTTAGGAGCTGCCATTGGATATTCTTCAGGCAAAAACAATTCCAACTTGAATACCCCTCCTAGATAGATATCAAGTTCAAAGAAGGATCAGATCATACATCAAATTGACGTGAAGGAAGAAGAAAAGACAAATATCTGATTATAAGAACTTGTTAGAAGGTTCCAATGAAACCGACAGTCTAGTTGAAACCTGCACATGAGCAGTTTAATCAGACTACCCAATTCATGGTACGTTGAGTACGCGTACAAGTGTGTAGTTCATCAAATTGTAGGTACGTAATTCAAAGGATGTATACTTAGTCGATACGATACTAGGGCTGCATTACATGAAGGTTCATTTATTCCAAGTCAATACTCATATATATTATCTATAATTATATAAGAATTTAATATTAATACTCAAAAGTTTAAAATAATTAAAACTCAAGTACGCATCACACACACGACTTATAATTTATAAACATATACATATACGTCGCTTGACAATTTAATATCCTCAATAAGAAAATTCAGATTATCTTGTAAAACTGGAACTTGAATGTATACAAGTAAATCTGCTTCTCCTTGTAAATTTTATTCTTTCTTAATATTACGCGCCCCTCCTTTGTCTTTTTATTAGGCAACATAAACCTGAAACTTTCTTTCTTGGTAATTTTGAAACTTCCAAAACAATAGAAAGAAACAGGGAGAAAGAAATTATGAAAGGACCTTCAAAACTCAACTTTTTTCGGAACCCCATCTTACAATCCATCCTTTATGACTCACTGCCTCTCTTCCACGCGTGATTCTCGGTAACCTAAAGGGCAATAATGAATTTTAAACACCAGAACGACTCTCTCTCACGAAAGTTAAAAAAATCAACACAAGAAATCAACGAAGACTCAAATTCCAAGCCTTCAATGAATACCGACCAATATTACGCCACTTTTCTCAGTCTTTCTTCTCCACACAATGCCAGAAACCAGATCGATGGAAGTCAGAAATTGATTCTAAGCCTAAGGTCCATTCATTTTCTTCCATAATCGTTCGCAGAATTGATTCCGTCATCTTGCTATGATTTCGTTTTTTCACAGTGAGGGGTTGGAGCGGGTCATAATGTTTCTAACTGCTCAAGTAACTTAACATGTGCAGAGAGTTTTTTTGTTATTTATGAGCAAATATATGCAAACAAAAGGCCTTTCTCCCTTATCAGTTATCCCGAGTAATGCTACACATACAAAAGACTTGCAAAAAATAACTCACAAAGTGATTTGTCAGATTATAATTAGTTGATAATCCACCATATATGGGTAGGCCCAACGGTTATAACTAACCACAACTATACACATCATTTAGTATCCATTTTTTGTAGTTATCCCTTTAAAGGAGATGGAGAAATCAGAATCCAGGACCCCGCATGCCACTTTACCCAGTATGTACAATTTTTGACATATATTTCAAACCATCCCCACTACCTACATTGTATATATCTTATGTTATCATGAGCTCATAGTATAACCAAAGTTATACCCACAGAGGCTAAAGTATGAACATAGCACAGCAGTAAGATCAACTGACGGGGACTCCAAGTCAAGACCAAATAAGAGATTTTTTATATTTATTATTTGGAGTTTTTATTATGATAAAAATAGCTGATGTGATTTATGTATTTTAATTATTAGTGGGGATTAAGAACATTAATTAGTGATTAGGAATTATTAATATGATTATTTTAGTCGTTTAGTACTTTTATCATTCCCCAAGTAATAGTAGGGTTTTGAATCTCTTTAAATAGTGATGTAATCCTCACAAGTCTTTTAGACTACATACTATTGATATTGAAGTTGATTATTTCATTCATACCTTAGAGGTATTTTATCCATTTTGGTATTGATACGTGGAGTCGATACACTTGAGAGATCCTAGTGGTTTAAATGTGGAGTTTAATCCTAGTTTATTTTCCATTAATTCTTCATCCTAAATCTGTCCTGGATCCTTTTTTGTATGTTGTCTGGTTTCTCCATCAATTTCTTTTTTTTTTGGGAGATCTTGGGCATTCAAAAAAAAAATGTTCATCGACGGGCAGAGTTACTGTTCATCACCAGAGTTACTGAGTCACTGTTCAAAAAAAAAGGAAGAAAGGCAGAAGAGAGAGAAATTGTTGCCGTGTTTTGCCGCTGTCTAATATGATATGAGTGGTAACCCTAATCTCTAACTTATAAATATTTTACCAAAATTACAGTTTGCTCCCCATAGTTTCATCTAATATTTCAGTTTTAACCCATAGTTTATATAATTTTCACTTATACCCTTTTATCATTTTAAATCAGCCCTTACACTTTCTGCATTCATACTTTAGCCCATGTTTTCTATGTTCTTTCCAGTTAGGCCCTTAAGCTATCAACAAAAAAAAAATATTTTATTTATTTATTTATTTATTTATTTTATAACTCATTGTCCCAAACACCTAATGTCTCAAGCCACTAAAGAATTGTTTGCGGAAGTAAAGGAATATATCTGTTTTCTCGACGGTGAAAGTGATCAAATATACTACCTTATTAATACATGTGGCCGTAAATATTTGAAACCCAAGCAGGAAGAGCTAAATGGGATATGGTTGATGCACAAGATTACCTTTGAAAATTGCAACGGTGATATCAAGATGAACAAAGAAAAGCTGAAGCAAGGAAACGTCAACAAGTTAAAGGAAAAGAACTTCAAAAGGCTACACATGAAATGGTTTCTATATGTTCTTCTATAAAAGATAACATATCTTTTATAAAAGATGACATCTCTTCTATAAAAGAAGGCCTTATTGACTTGCGGACACATATTCAAGCAGATAAAGAAAAAGAGGATATTCCTAATTTTAGGGCTACAAACAGTTGTGACGTGTCCATGGAAATTCTTAAAATTCTAAAAGTTGAACTAGAGATTTTATATGAGCAACAAATTGAGAAAAACTCTGAAGTTGCTTTTGAGTTGTTCGTTATCGAAGAAAGGACGATTCAAGAAGTTGATCCAATCCAAGTTGACTTCGTTGTTCGAGAAAGCTTATTTTCAACACCTTTGAATACAAAAGCGATGCTCTCATCGATTCTCTTTTCAAAAAAATTTGAGCCTTGTCGCGTGATGATGTTGTCAAAGATGTTCCAAATTGTTCTTCCGTTGCAGAGGAGTTTGAGGCTTATTCTATCATATTATAAAACTCGAGGTCGAGTTTTCTTCAACAAAAAGAGAATGACAAAGACTCCAAGTCAAGAACAAAGAAGAGATTTTTTATATTTAGTATTTGAAATTTTTATTATGATAAAAGTAGTTAATGTGATTTATGTATTTTATTTATTAGTGGGGATTTAGGACATTAATTAGTGATTAGGAATTATTAATAAGGGTATTTTAATTATTTAGTAATTTTATTATTCCCCAAGTAATATTAGGGTTTGAATCTCTTTAAATAGTGATGTAATCTCTACAAGTCTTTTAGACTACATACTATAGATATTGAAGTTAATTATTTTATTCATACCGTAGCGGTATTTTATCCATCTAGGTGTTGATAAGTGGAGTTGATACACTTGGGAGATTCTAGTGGTTTAAACGTGGAGTTTAAATCCTAGTTTATTTTTCATTAATTCTTCATCCTAAATATGTCCTGCATCATCAACAATCACCAGAACACAACTCACCTATAATAACATTATACACATTGCAACTAGGTACCTCGACCTAAGAATCGACATGACCAATTTCCACCTACAATAATTCACAGCCATGACCTCTATGGTGGAACTAATTTGGTACAACAATATATTTGGGAAAGGAATAACAAATAAAATTCTTTGAGATTGGCAAATGCATATTTACCCCGATTGTAAATTCAGAAATATTGGAGACTAAAGGATATAGAAAGAAAATGGAGAAAAAACAAATCTCCAGCTCAATTACAATTACTACTCAATGTTCCTCTCTTCTATCTCGAATCAATGTTAGAAACTGCTGAAATTCATTACAAGTTTTAACAGCCAAATTGTACAGCTACTAAATTCAGCTGTAAACAGCTTACAGAAGCACATTTTTATCAGAAAAAGAAACGTACATGTCCAGCAATTTGATAGAGCACAAAAATTCAACTTCTATTCATTCCTATTCGTTGTTCTTATCTTTTCCATTTCGCCCTTGTGTTTTACAACACTGTTATAATTCCCTTTGTTTATCAATTCTAAAAATCGGATAAAGGAAAAGAGAAGGTTAGATGCAGCTGGGAACAATAAATCGCATTTTAAATTGTTAATTTTGTTTCTTGCGACTTTGCGGATGGACTTGAATTAGAGGACTAACTTGGTGGAAAGTTTGGGGAATATATTACTAACAATGATATTTTCTGGGATTACTTTTTTCCTATTTGTTCTTCTTATCTTCTCCATTTTGCCTTTATGTTTTAAAATGCTATAATAAGATTTTCGATTTGTCAATCCTAAGAACCGCATAAAGGAAAAGAGAAGGTCAAGTGCAGTTAAGAACAATAAATCCATTTAAAATTGTTCATTTTATATGATGCGACTTTGCGAACGGACTTGAATCAGAGGACTGGCGAAAAGTTCGGGGAGTATGTTGCTAACTATGATATCTACTAGAATTTTCTCTCTCCTATTCATTCTTCTTATCTTCTCCATTTCGCCTTTATGTTTTACAATGTTGTAATAAGACCCTCTGTCAATCTTAAAAAGTAAGAACCCATAAAGGAAAAGAGAATGTTTGATGCAGCTAAGAGCAACAAATCACATTGAAAATTGTTCTTTGATATCTTGCGACTTTACGGGACGGACTTGAATTGGAGGACTGGCTTAGCGGAAAATTTGGGGAGTATGTTGTTAACGATGATATCTTCTAGGATTTTCTCTCTCCAATTCATTCTCTTATCTTCTCAATTTCACCCTTTTGTTTCACAACGTTGTAATAAGACATTATGTTTATTCTAAAAACCACATAAAAGAAAAAAGAAGGTTAGATGCAGCTGAAAGCAATAAATCGCATTTTAATTGTTTATTTTTTGTCTTACGACTTTGCAAGCGGACTTGAATCAGAGGAATGACTTGGCAGAAAGTTTGGGGAGTATATTGCTATTAGAGATAAAATAGATGTATTGAATATTGTTGTTATGGTATTACAAAAAGTACTAAAGCCTTATACATAGGCTACTAGTTGAGTAGTGGACAAGTACGTATTGGCATCAAGCATATTTGGTTTAATAACAATAATATACTCTAATACTCCCCCTCAAGTTGGAAGTGTTATATCACGACTGTCGACTTACGACTTGTTACATAACATAATCTTAAAAAGAGTCAAACCAACCACAACACAAAATTATTTTATCTTCATCACTCCCCCTCAAATTGAGGCCCTCTTCAATTTGCACTTTTTTTTTAACGTCCAAAGTTAGATTTCTCACCCTCAATACATAACTTCACACATCCATTTTCCGAAGATATCATGTGCCGATAATAACAAAAAACACTTGGTCTCCTAAAATAAATGTGAAGGACTCTCTACCTTTCAAAAACAACTATGAAGGACTTCTTGCCTTCCTTAACATCGAAATACTCTCTATCATCCCAAAAAATCGAAGGACATACGCCTTCCTGAAATCTCGGCCCATACAATCCTTACTTTCCAATCAACCATTTACATACTTCAACCTGAGAAATTAACTGTCTTGACATATTAGCTCTGATACCATGTTAGAGATAAAATAAATGTATTGAATATTGTTGTTATGGTATTACAAAGAGTATTAAAGCCTTATATATAGGCTACTAGTTGATTAATAGCCAAGTATATGTGGGTACCAAGCATACTTGGTGACCAAGTTCTAATAATAATATACTCTAATAACAATAATATACGCTAATAGTTGTTACGATAAAATCTTGTTGAATTTTCTTTCTCCTATACGTTCTTTATCTTCTCCATTTCACCTTTATGTTTTACTACGTTGTAATAAGACCATCTGTTTGTCAATTCTAAAAACCGCATAAAGGAAAAAAGAATTTTAGATGTATCTGAGAGCAATAAATCACATTTTAAGTTGTTTATTATCTATCTTACAACTTTGTGGACAAACTTGAATCACACGACTTACTTAGCGAAAAGTTTGGAGAGTATATTGATAACGATGATATTTTTTGGGATTTTCTCTCTCCTATTCGTTCTTTTTATCTTCTCCATTATTTCCTTGTGTTTTTGAAACGCCTTATTAAGACCATTTGTTTGTCAATTCTAAAAGCTGCATAAAGGAAAAGACAAGGTTAGATGAAAGCAATAAATCACATTTTAAATTGTTCATTTATATCTTGCAACTTGGCGGAAGGACTTGAACCGAAAGATTAACTTGGTAGAAAGCTTGGGGAGTATGTTGCAAACAATGATATCTTTTCGGATTTTTTCTCTCCTATTCATTTTTCTTATCTTCTCCATTTCGCCTTTATGTTTTACAACGCTGTAATAAGACCCTCAATTTGTCAATTTTATAAACCACGTAAAGGAAAATAGAAGGTTAAATGTAGTTGAGAGCAATAAATTGCATTTTAAATTGCTCATTTATATCTTGCAACAAAATTTTACGAATTTTGTAGCGATCAGATATGCTATATTATATCTACTAGCATACACGGACACGCGCAATGCGCATGATAACTTCTCCAAATGTCACACGTACACGTAAATGCGTGTGACTCCTTTTTTCTCCTCTACTCCCCCTCTATCTCCTTTACGCCTCTCACTCATTATGTCGCACAGTCGCCATAGCCACCCATCCGCTCCGTAGCTCACAATCTATTAGATTCAAGAAACATAGAAAGCCCCACTGAGAAGAAGCCGAAGGAAGTAACTACGGCAGCTAGAGATATCGAAATCTAAAGCTAATTTTAATTTTCTCTCTCTTCCCAATTGGATCTAGGTAGCTGGATTTCATTTTATGTTTTCAGATCTCTGTAGTTGGTGATTTACTAAATTGCATGTTTGGTTTTGTTGACTTCATTGTCTTCAATGTTGAGTCAATTTAACTCTTGAAAAGCTATGAGGACATGAGACACGGGGTGAATAGTATTTAGTGTTTTGATGTATATGTGAGATACTGATATTTGGCCTGGTTTTCTTGATTGATGCAACAAATTTTAAGAAATAAACCATGCTTCAATTTGGCCTCTTCTCTCTTTCTCTATTTGCAAGTTGTAGATTATTCGAAACTTTTTCTTCTTCTTTTTTCATTATAAGCACCATCCAAACCGGCAGATACCAGTACGTGATACCGGTATCGGTGTTTATTTTTTCATTATTTTGATAGGGTCTTGTACCAATGAATACCTCTAGTGGAGATAGGTTGCTATAAGTTGCGGCGCATGTATTACCAGCCGACGAAAGAACCACCCACTAATATCTACTTGTTGGCAAACATCCTCTACCATTACAACATCATATAGGGACGATTTTGGGAAACACCGACTTCTAGAAGTGATGCATTTATTACATAATTGGTCGACGCAGGCTCTACCCGTTGCTGCATAAGAATTCAGCTTCTACTAAAAGACAAGTTCTTAACAAAATTAAATATTATACAAAAAAAAAAAAAACACAGTTTCCAGTCTATAAAGAACAGCAGATACCTCTCCCCATCAAATACTGAAATAACAAACAAGCATCAAGATCTAAAATAGTTGATTACCTTCGTAAGGAGATTGTGTTGGACCAAGTATCATCACATTGAAATATCGCATGTTTTCTTCTGAAGGTGAAGCACTGATTCCTGGAGCTGCTTTTACATAATCACAAATGTTAAGCCTTGCACTACATTACAACAAAGATTATTTGTAGCACAATGAAATGTAACCCCAAAATTCACCATCAATTATTCCTTGAACTACAACAAAGATTATAACTTCGGTGCCAAATTCCAGAACACGTTTTATCAAATTCAACCCAACATTATCCATCCTTTACAAAATTCAAACACTATATATAAAAATTTATTAAGAGTGAATTGGAGAGAGAAAGACCTGGTTCACTGAGAAGTCGCTGTGTTTCCTGAAGAATAACAGTGCAGGTAAAGACATAATCAATAATACGAATCTATACATATATATATAGAGAGAGAGACAGAGAGAAAGACATAGATTGACAGCTGAAAATTGCAAAGAGTGGAGATTGTGATCGGAAAAGCTGAAGGAGGGATCTAGAGGTACCTTGATTATTCTTCGAGGCAGATTGCTATTTGCCATTTCCTCTTCTCAAAAGATTTACCCAAAAAAGTCAAACCACTAGATTTTGAGAGACAAAGTTTTCAGAAAAATAGGAAGGAAAGGCTTCAGGGTCGGTGCCGTGGAATCGTCGAGGGTTTAAAAAGCTTTTTACTCACAATTCAGGTGACATTATTATTTCCCAATTAATTTTTTTTTTATCTTTTCCTTTTCCTCTTTCTTTCTCTTTCTATATGACAAAACTCAACTCATTTTTTTTATTTTTCTCTTTTTGCACTTTCCTTCGACCACCCTATCATTTCCTATATATGTTAAGAGTTTTAATTTTTTTTTCTCAAATAACATAGTATTAAATATTTTAATAATAATTTATTATATAAATGAGATCTATTCAACTAATATTATAATAATACATTATTTATCTCTAATATTATTTTTTTTTATTTGTTCTATTTTTCACTTTCCCTCAACTAGTATATCAATTCCTATATGTTTTTTTATTGCTTTTCTTTCTCTAATATTTTCGTGTTTGTAAAACTGAAAAATAATTTTATTTTTTTATATGTTATACACAGAAATATTATGTAAATAGAATTTAGAATCTCTTGCAAAACAAACTCAGATTCTTCTCCCCGCCTCTTTCAAATACAATTTCATTCAACTTTCTAAAATTTACTTTTTAATGGTTCAACTGATTGGTGTTCTCACTTTTAGCAATTAGATAATAGGATTATAAGTTCTATAAATAAATTGTATTTATTAGTGAAAAGAATTTTATTAAGGAAAAATTTTGTTGATGATGGTAACCGAGGACTTTCCCTTGTAATGTCCTGATGGATAGGGAGGGAGGAAATAGATTAAGGGAAGTAGAAGTATGAACTCCAATTTGTTGGGAATTTGTAAAAAAAGAAAAAGAACTTTAATGAAGCTCTTTTAATTATGTTCATAAATAAAAATTAAAAAAAAATCACTTGAAAAAACCATCAATCTTCAGATGAAGCTGCAAATTATCAGATCATAAATTATTGAAAAATAGATGGGTTATGGGTAAACCTCTTATGACCGCTGAAGGAACTGTCCTATATCTCCACAGACTATAAGGCTCCCAATTACCATAACAAAAGTCAATTTTACAAAACAGAAACATTTAGAAGGAACTACAAACACATATTTTTCACTGTAAAAGGAAGCATAACAAGAGGCAGATTCCATTATTGCTGTCCCCTGTCTATACTTCAATGAATGAGAAATTATTGAAAGTCCAATGGAGCTAGTTCTCCCATCAGAGGGTGCAGTTATCTTCAAAAGCAACTTCAGAAAAGAAAGGTATGCATGAATGATGGGTGAAAGCTGAAGAATCCAATGAAGTCTTTGCAATGAGCTTATCTTCTTCCAGTATTTCTTCGTCGCTGGATGCGTTTCCCTATATGTCAGGCATCAACCTTAATTATTCACAACTTATCTCAATGTCGAATTAATGAGAATTCAGTTAGTATATGATATTGATGCATATAATTGCACTTGGTTCAAACATTGAAGAAAACATTTTGGTTGCTCGTGATAATTTTATAATTAACATCTTCTCTATTTATGTTCACTTACCTTGTTAGACTGTCCTCGAATGTAGCCGACCAGCAATATTTGCATCCTCTGATCACTTGTATGATCATCGGTTCCATCAATGAGCCAAGCTTGCTGGAAAGGGGCACCAAATGTCATCAAAAACTTTTTAGCATTACATGAACATGTATATAAGCATAAAATACGTTAACATTGAGTTATCAAAGCAATAAGCCTATATTCAGAAAGGATAGTGTTGTACAGTAATGGTCTAATTACAAGGCTGTCACCTGAGCCAAGTCCATATCAGTTGGCAAAAACCATAAGTATAAGAACAAAATTATATGATGTTCCAACTCCATATTTCTAGATAATAAAGAATATATTAGAATTTGACTGGGTGCATCCTGCAACTTCACATACCACAACCAGCCTACTACTAATGTTCATACTCCGTACATTTAGAGGCACTGGAAACAAGATTCAGAAGATAATATATTCTGATCTCTATGAATATTGAAAAGATGTCTTATTTACTGAAATCCCATTGCTTAGGAAACATAAAGAAGGGGGATTGCAAAAATTAAAACAAGAGGGATGATATTGCAAATGGGAGGTATACTTAAGGGAAGAGTTTTTCTCAATTTGTTTCTTGAATGTCCTTCGGTTTTCCAAAAGAAAATATAGGCAAAAGCATAGACGTGATCCAAAACCAAAACGAAAGAATTTAATCCCAACAAAAAATGCAACAGCATGGAATATCTTGGAAGCTAAAAGTGTAAGAAAAATTACTCACAATGACTTTCTTCAAAGTGCAGCAATCACGATTCCATTTGATGCTTATCAAAACCTTCCATATCTTTTGTGAGTCAACTTTTGCCCAACCAAAGTAGATTCCCGAAACTTGATCAGCAAGACTAGACGTTCCATCATCTAATAATAGTCATAATATTTGAGACTTCATGTACAAAATGCCAATATTGGGAGTTAAGACAACATGCACGTTCAAGATAATGAACTCGTAGGCTTATAAAAATTTACAAAAATGCACATACAAAATCCTTTTGCAACTTGCAAGCAACGAGTCCAATCAAAGCATGCCTCAAACATTATGAAACTGGTGAGATTGTTTCTAGAGTTTACATGATACCAACAAGATGAACATAATATTTATAACCTTCAGCACAACAATTTGCCTCTGAGAGACTGGATTATCATGGAAACAGAAAAAATAAAACCAAATTATCAAACCTGGCATCGACATTTGATATTAAAATATATTCTATCAACCTGCAAGTTCGCGCAGAAGTCCATTTCTGTATAAACCCTTAAAATAGATGGGTTCAACTGGCAAGGCATTATTCACCCCTGCAAACATCAGATTTCAATTAGTCTGGTTGACCGATTTAGTGGGCGAAATAAGTAAATTGATTGTATAAATTAGCAAAGAAACACACAGTCTTCAAATGGTGGAAGACCCCAATGCTCTGGACGGAACTCAAGTAGTGAATGAAGCACCAAATCAGCAATAGTAAATTGACCAGATTCACTTTGGAGGGAGGGCACAGCCACCACCTTCATTCCAGCAGCCTTCCCTGCTTTAACACCAATCCTGTTGAAATATATGGATAAAATAAACATCATCACAATGTAACAGGAGAAATAAAACATGACAACTGCAAACTATACTTGTTAGTCGTGGAAATCATGTACAATAAAAAGTAGAGGGCTGTAGTTTACATAGCATGAATGAGAACAATTGAACCAATACATCATTAATTTGAATTCCCAAGTAGGAGCAACTTCCCTTTCTCCCAAAAATGCACTACCTCAAGGTTCTTCACTAATAAGAATATGCAGAAGCTAGGTACATGGATTGCTATATTTGCCTACTTTGAAAATAAACAAAGCCAATTGAGTTTGTTTTTTTTTTCTTATTCTATTTAATTATAAATTTTACTATTTTGGGAGTTACCTGACTTATTTTCATATCGATAATCCCTAGGGGCTAGGAAGTACATGAACTTTCTTACAGCTAGCTTGAGTGAAACTCAACGTAAAAGAGAAATGTTGATTGATCGCAGATTAAGTTGTAATAACTAATAAAGATCTTAAAATTTTCATCAAAGATTGCATATTCCATATACACAAGAACCCATCTGTGTGGTTCTTATATAATGATTATCTATTTTTACGCTATAAATCAACTTCACCATTTGTATATGTTAAGATCAAGCCATCTTAGAAAGCGTTCCTCGGCTCTATTCTTTTTTCTTCTTTCCTTCATAAATCTTATATTCTGTGTTCCACTGCTTGTAAAGAATGATGTACCTGAAGAACATGAACACTAGAGTGGAGGAGGTGGGGTGCCCTTTACTCTTGTCACGCTAGGCTCACTATAGTTACATCCTATTCTCTTGGAGGAGATGAAAGATGCTTATTTGCAACTCACATGGAATCAGTGATGGCATTACAAATGTATTTGTAATAAGTGAAGCCGGAAAGTTTGGCAATTTTATATATACATATTATTTTTATATTGATATGCTTATTAAATCATAAACAAAAAGATTATGATTAGAAACTCTGGTTGAGCAATAAACCTTCTTATATTCACATTTTAGTAAAATTAACGTAACTTTTGACTTTTTCTTTATCTAGACTACTGGAGCAAATTCATGAGCTACTGTCAATCATTAATTCCTGGAAATTTTTTTATCTGTTCTTCCCTAGCAATTACTTATATAGTTATTGTGCTTAACTTTAATTTGATTCTCTCATATCCAGGTTTCAAGAGCACAAGGAGGCCTCTTATTGAAGTATTCATTTATAATATTATATATATATATATGTATATATTTTCTCTATTCTCTATTTTCTCTTTTGGCTAAGATAATCGAAGGCATAAGAGACCACGCTGTTGTGCAGATAATATCGCAAAATGTCACGAGATTATATGATTGAAAAAAGGTTTTAAAAACATGTGACTAAATGATTTGTACTTATTGAGACAAAATAAATTAAGGAACTATGTAAAAAACTAAGACGCTATGCTTACAAAATAAAGGCAATATATGACAAAATAAACTAAGCACTATGCTGACAAATTTAAAAAATAAGAGAATAAAAGAAGTATGCAAGTTAACTGGTTTCTCCCAATTCGAATGTGATTAAAATGAGAATCAACTTACAGAGAATCTTCTATTACAAGACAGTGAATTGCATTTACACCCATTCTCTTTGCAGCTTCCAGAAATCTGATGGCCAGTTGAAGTAATTCACAAATATGTTTAAAAACTAAATTACAATACCGGAGCAGACAAAAATGAGATTAATCTGATAAAAAAAATAAAGGCAAATATATAAAAGCAATTTTTTTTTGGTGAGGGAAGCAGATAAAAGCATATTCATGGGCAGATATTCATTCCAGTGAATGTAGTTGACAATTTTTAGACTAAACTAAAAAAATTATCGTAGCATTTCTAATGCAGCACAAAATGATGTCTAGATTGACGCTCTAACACAGGCATAAGATAAACCCTTGCATCCACAAGGAAGAGAGATAATACAGTCAATTTTGAATAACAATCAATATCTGCTAAAAAATTAATCCAAAGAGAGTAAATATACCTAAACCCTAAAAGAAATAAATACCTGAAAAATAAGCTCAAAACTCAAGCAGGCCCAAAATAAATAAATCTGTGGTATTATGCTAAACAATAAATAAATATACATAAAAATGATAAAAATTTATTGAATCCCCATAAAATCCAAATATAAAGAACACCAAACTTGCACTGATATTTTGTCCTGCATCAATTTGAATTACATTATGGCCAAGGATTCTTCTATAATGTTCATGAAAAGGACTGATATCAGCTCTTTACTTAAAAAATGCTGTGATGGCTCCAATCCAGTAGATGGATTTGGATATTCACCAGATATAGACTTGTCAAGGAAAGGAAAAAGACCAAAAATGAGAAAAAAAAATGAAAACCCAGCACTAACATATAATTCTCATTTAAATATTATGTGGAAGCACAAACTATTTTTGTTAGCAGAATGACTCGAACAAAGTGCCTTTATCTTACATATCTGGAGAGGGTTTCCCTGATTTGACCTGGTCACTTCCAAGAATTATTGAAAAGTACTTTCTCCAACCTATAGAAATGATACAAGGAGTATTACATTTGAGGGGAAAGTCAACGCACACATTTATATATATTTGCAGCATGATAATAACTAACTATAGAGAAATTGCAGCAGGGAAAGCAGCATGTCCTCATGCAAACATAAAGAAAGTTGCCAAAAAGTATACAAATGCAACAAATATCAGCTGCTGCTTCAAGCTTCTACAGCAGTTAATCACCTATATCTCAAAGTTTCCCAAAAACACTAGCATTGCGCTGGACTTTGTTTTGGGATAGAATAATATTATTAGAATATTTTTCTCAGAACATGGGAACTCTGTAGCTTCCAGACACTAAATTTGGCATCACATCCATTTTTTTCTATATTACCTACGAAATTATTGTGATAGGAGTACATTAGTACGTTTACTTAATATAGGATGTTATATCACAACTTTTAACATTGTAATTTCCGAATAAGATGCTAAAGAAAGTAAATTAAGAATTTGTGCATTTCATTACATTCAATTACTTTTTTAAAAATGCTTCATGTAGATACAATTCAAAAGTTTCTAATTCTAGTATGGTTCCTATGCCACTGTATAGAAAATTCATGAAAAATTCTTAAGAGGGGATGGTTCTGAGGGCAACATCTTTGCAACCCCCTGCCCCCAACAAGAGTCCATTGCTTGGTGCCTGGCGACTGTGAGAGACGCTCCCCCTGCCAGGCTTAGCTCCACTCTCAAGCCAGACAGAGTTAGGAAACCCAGGCCAGGTCCAACCTTAGTGATGCAACTGCTAGCAAAAGCTAATAATAACGATGGTCCACCTTAAGGAACATTAAGGGTATTTGACCTCGTTTCCATAACCAAGGACTTTATTGAGGCACACCCCTAATAATTGATAGGCTTATCCCTTTTACAGTATTGAGAATCCAAATGTAATCTTCATATTTAGCTCAAAATCTTGAAAAAGAGCTCTCATATCCTCCAAAGCAGCTTCTCAAGCCTACAGATGTTAGCGTTGATGCTTACATCGAATTTAACCGATTAAGTTGTTCCTTAGCTTTTTTCATGTCCTTGAAAAAGCTTCAACCCTGGAACTCAACTCAGCATTTGTAATCATTACAAAGAAGAAACTCTACCAAACAAGTAAGGTTAATATATAAAAGATATAAGCTTTTAATTTCTCGGTTCAGACTGATTCAGGCAGACTGAATCACTATGTTTATCAAGTCCAGGACTTTATGCTTTGAAATTTGGCATTACCTGATTGAATTTAGTGAAACAGGTTAAATCAGGAGCCTTCAAAAGCTGGGTATTCTCAGTGGTTCAGACTGATTCAGGCAGACTGAATCACTATGTTTATCAAGTCCAGGACTTTATGCTTTGAAATTTGGCATTACCTGATTGAATTTAGTGAAACAGGTTAAATAAGGAGCCTTCAAAAGTTGGGTATTCTCAGCTTAGTTTAAGCCAAATTTACAAATTCTTCAAACCCTCGCACAATCTTGCCTATGACGCCTTGGTTGTGGAAAGGTCAATAGAGGAAGCAAGGTGAAAATTAACAATTTGCGAGTTTTTAAATGAATAGAGACAGTAAAAATGAATTGATGTATGCGAGAGAATTAACCGGAAGCAATACAAGAAATAATATCAGACATATAATTTCATGAGCACAAGAAAATAAATAAAAAAATAAAAAATTCTTAGCATAGATAATACAGATTCAAGGAAACCACAATGATGATAAAAGTAAAACCTTGTTGGTGATCGACTTTTGCTTCTACGTTTTTAGTCATAGAGTTTGATGCAAGAGCAAAAGGCACTTTCTTCCCATGGAGATGTTTGATTAGACGATTAGCTCCCGGAAGTGGTCTAGCTTGAAGCCACCTAGAGGGATGCAAAAAGTAACCATATTAGACTACAATCACATTTTCCAAGGCTCAAAAGGGTACTTGAGTAGTCATGTATCAATCACTGTTGATATTCCAACGGATAGATATACAGTAAATGAAACAAAAATATAAACTACCAGTTATTGACTTAAAAATGTATATTCACATGATCATATATGTCTAGGATTATATAGAGAGAGATTGAGAGACTCACTTTTCTTGATACATGGGAAAAACTTGTTGGGTAAATTGTTCAGGGGTGATTGGAAGGTCATAGTCTTTAATAATAGCAACTCGTGACTCTTTATGAGTCATCCCCACTCTGGTGTCTTCCTTCCCCTCATCGACCACTTTCCCATATCTTGCCAGAAGATCCTTTAAAACGTCCTTTGTAAGTTGCTCTGCTCACACACATACCCACATAATTACAAAATCAACAACATTCTGAAAGAAAAGTACATATATATATATATACAGAGAGAGAGAGAGAGTGAACGAATTGCATGAAGTACTAATAATAGGCGAAATTTAAAACCTGTGTTCAAAAGGGTTCCGTCCAAATCAAGAATTACTGCGGAAACATGGGCCTCTGCTGAACCATTCATGGCGGAGTCTAACAGAGACCTGTGTAAATAGTGTTACAGTGAGAGAAATAAATATATATATATAGAGAGAGAGAGAAAGTAGACGGGTGAATGAATTAAGAAAGGAGGAGGAGGAGGAAGAAGCAAGGTTTTATAGGTAATTGAGGGATCGATTCCCATCGGGGCAATTGGGCGGCTCGGTGCTGTTTAGCGTAAAGATTTCCACGAAAGTGGTCTTCCCGCCTTTTTTTTCTCCCTTCAAGGTCAAGACTCAAGAGGAGAGAGAATCGAAGAACGGTATATGCCGCCACAAGGCCCACACAGAGAGTGTTAAGGGCTCGTTTGGTAATCACTTGATTGTATTTTTCGATTCAAGTCTTGCGATATTATACGCGTATTTATTTTGAGTTTGATGAATTATATACGCTCATTGGATACCATTATATCCATGTTGGCAAATGGCAATATATATGTTGACAACGTTAGACTGAAAATATAAGTGAAATTGCGATTGCGATTTATTAATACAAATATGAAATATTGAAATGTATAAATTTAAATCAAATTATGTAATAATAAATTAAATGCGCTTATTATTCGTCATCCGATTCCAATATTCTAATTTCTAACGCTAGCTTCATCGATAATAAAGTGAATTTGGGAATGGGAATGAAAGATTGAAACCTAACTAGTGGAATGAAAATCTCAATCTTCATTTCTACTCTTTTGATCCGAACACTATGCATTGCAACAACTAGTATGGATCTTTTTTCAAACTTTATTTAAGAAACAACAATTCGGATTCAATAGAATAAAATTTTAGTTTTCCACTTTTGTAAATTAATATGTAATGTTTAGGAGAACTGCCAATATTTATAATAGTAAAATGTAATGTAGGATAAATTTAAATCCTCCCAATTATGCACTAGGAGGGTGGCATTAGATTTATAATTTATGGAATCGTGTGTATATAAAGTCCATCCTTTTGCATTTCAACATAAAAAAAAAAAAGGTAATTCAATCACACGTAGGAGTATCTTTTGTGTCAATGTATAAATATGACAAAAATATATGGTGACCTTCTATTTCGAGTAGAAGGTAAAGGGGTGGTGGTGACTTCAATGCACTAATGATATATATTTTAATTTTTTTATTACGATTTTATATGTCTATTATTTTAATATAAATTATGTGAATAAATTTAATTGATAATACTTTTATGATATATTTAATACGTGAATTAATTTTATAATTTTATCTAACCTTCCATGATATACGTCGTAATCGTAATTCGCTAAAAAACTAAAAATCTTTCACAATATATAACATAACTCCTGCGAATGTTGCCGAAAAATGTAGGAGCTAGAAATTTTTATTAAAGTAACCGCAGAATACTAGTACATATTTCTCAAACTTATATTATAAATTTTCATCCTATTTTCTCTCTTGAAAAAATTATTACTTGTAATACCACTAACAATATTCCTCCAAAAACAAAGGTAGAAATGGAGGTCAATCGGGCTAGACTATAGGCAAGAAGAGAAGAAACTTGTAATTCCATCTTTGACAACTCAATACGAGTTAGTTTGGTTACTAACGCTTGCAAAAATTAATTTGATCGCTAATGCTTGCAACTTTTGCAATGACAACATTTAATACGTCTAGACTTTCAAATGCACCAAACTCACCTCATCAATTTTAATAAAATAACTTTGTTGTAATTAAACCCCAAAAGTTACATTTACAAGTTAAATAACATTGTAGAATGTGTACCAAACGCACCAAACAACTATACTATGTTGTTTCAAAATTAAAATTAAAAGCACAATTGCAATTTCCATGGAACTGAAAGTTAGTTGAAATTTAGCTTTCAATTTAAATCCAAGTCTTGAAAATGAGTTGCTAAACATGGCTCAAGTATAAAATTGATTAATTGAGACTAGGAAAGGGTTAAAATGGTCCTCACATACGGAAATGAAAAACACTTGCAGAACTCTGGCACACTATCATTTTTTGATCTGGCATATTCGCCACCCCTATCAGCATCACATACAACAAACAAATTAAAAGGCAACACATAAAATTAAACTCTCAAGGGGGGAAGTGATAAGGGTATATAAATGTTGAGAGGACAAACAGTCACCTCCATATGGACTCTGGCAGTCGTTGAAAAAATAAAACTACCTAATAGCCTAAGCAAATCCTTGAACTACATCCACTATATTGAGAGGAATAAGCTTGAGAAATGCAAATCAAACATAACCATACCAGACTTTAAGCTTATAATTAAACACGCATAAATTTCACACCCGTATAAAAAGGCGAGATTATCTGTCATAACTAGACACAAACATCCCCAAGGCCGTACCCAGATCCTCTCTCCCAAGTACACATATAGCAGGTCCTAATCATTTATCTGCCTAAAAAAAATAAAAAAAACAATGTTAGTGTGCAAATCAAATAGTACACTGGAAAAAGTATGGAATAGTATGTAATCCCACCCACCTCTGCATCCTCGCCTCTACCAGTTTTGCCAGCACCCTCTATTTTGTGTGCATCCTCTGGTGCAACAAAATGAAGACCAAAGTTGAGTAATATGCTTTGCAGGAAAGATGTGACATCAAGATATGATTCATAAAAAAAAAAGGAAACCATAATCGAAGTAGGCTCAATTCACAACGCAAGATTTTTACTAGAAAGAAAGGGTTTCATGGCTCAATATTGGTTTATTTCACCAAAGCCCGCCGGACCAAGAATAAGGAAGTATATACTCTCCATCTGATTCTATATGTTCACTTTCTAAACAACTGTAGTGGCATAAATTTTAAGAAGCTCTGTAGCAAACTAAAATGCTATTGAGGACTTCCATCTCTCAATTTCAGTTATCATATATTCATATCCCATATATCAATGCATTAATGTTCCATACCACTATATTAACATCATGTTTGAAAAGTAAAAAGTATACTTTTTTTAATAGCTACTTCTGTTCCCAAGTTTAATATTTTAAACTTTGTGAATCACGTTTCATATATGAATGCATTATTCTACTTCTACTTTTTTGAAATCGGTAGAGTAGAAAATGATGTTTGGGTAACTGTTTTTGCTTTGAAAAAAGTAGAAGCAAAATCCACTTTGGCAGCACAAAAAGTGAAAACACCAAAAAGTTGCTTCAATTGTGGCAACATAAGGAGCCATTCCAACTCTAATGACGTTCAAGCATCAAATCTTATTACCAACAAAAATTCAAACTTCAATAAAATACAACACAATTAACATTTAAACATAGTTATTAAATAGTATTGTCTGACTTTTATTCTCATTAGTGAAAACAAGTAAAAGCATAAACACGTAAAAACAAAAATAAGGGGAAGAAACATGAAAGCAAAAGCAGTTACCATACGAACCCGGTATAACCTGAAGTAAAATATAACCCTTGTAAAATACTCTACTTTCTTAAACTATGTCAAGTAAAACAAGTTACGTAAATTGTACAGACTACAGAGGCAGTATTTTACAATTTATTTTATATAATTGCACTTTAGATGCTAAATACTCCCTCTGTTCCACAAAAAGACTCCCATCTTGAGAATTGACCCACCGAAGCCTATAGATCATAATATAGAGAAACAACTGTAGTGCATTCTGAATAATGTGATGCAGTTTCAACCCTAAAAGGATGCATGTGAGAATTCAGATATAATGTCCAGATCTCTATTTCTTCATTATTTTTCTGCTCTTTAAACTGTTATGAAATATTGGAAAAAAAAAATTATAAACAAAACAATTGTTGTCAGCCCAAATACTGAAAACATTATAATTACCTCCCTCCTCTGGAATGTCAGAGGTCCACAAGGTGAGATTGTCCCTAAGAAGCTGCATAATTAAGGTACTATCTTTGTATGACTCCTCATTCAGGGTATCAAGCTCTGAGATTGCTTCATCAAATGCCTGCTTTGCTAGGTGACAAGCTCTGGGTCAAATAAAGGTTCACCCACATTAGCTAAAATAGAACATCTTCAACATTATTCTGGCTGAATATGACACCACAACATACCTTTCAGGTGAATTCATAATTTCATAGTAGAAGACTGAAAAATTCAAAGCCAATCCCAATCGAATGGGGTGTGTAGGAGGCAACTCAGCATCTGCTGAACTGGTAGCTGCCTGCAAGCAGTTTTTTTGACAAAAAAACATATATATAAGCAGAGAGAGGATTTAGTCTTTTTTATCCGTCATCCATGTACAAATTGAGATTATGTGAAAGTGAATATTCCATATAGGGCGTCAAACTTAACAAACAATATTGCTATAAGAGAGTTAGGGTAGCCTTATTTTTGTATTGCAGAAAACACCAAAATTAAAAAAAAAATTAAAAAAAGGGAAAAAAAAGAAAAAAAGAAACAGGTATACAAAATACACTTGTCAAGGGAGGAAACCAAATTTTCAAAGCATTTTCCATAGTTTAAATGTCATGTATGTACCCACTATCTAATGAAAATTTATGGCCTCTGAAAGACGATGAATGCTAAACAAAAGCAAAATCTGGAACATTGACATTATTAAGCACCATGAAGCTATCGTTAAAAAGGTCCATGATAGTTCTACATCACTCAATATAAGCCCTTAATCAATATATATATATACACACACACACACACACACACATATATATCATTGAATTAGTTAACAGATCAAATGCTTCTCATACACAAATCATTTGATAGTTCCTCAATCCAAATACATATTCCCAAAAACACCTGATTTGTCCTTCTAAATTATTGTGAGCCCGGTAAAAGGTAATCGGATTCATAGCCATAGGTACTTTTATAGACTTATAAATAAGCAGGCCAACATTTATTTATTCTGATTTGAAGGGGAGGGACTGTATTCTTTATAATTTCTTTCTTCCTCATTTCTTTCCCCGCTTGCACTAGGAGAGCATAAAAAGAACCATGCTTTTCGTAAACGAAGAAATCTTTAGCACACAAAATACAAATTAAAAAACAGTAGAAAATGTTTTTTTTGGGGGGAGGGGGTGAGTCACTTTAGAAATATATATATATATATATATAATATATACCAGCTTCCTCACCCAAAATCCCCAACAACAATCAGAAAACGAAAAGGAGAATCACCCTCAACAGAAGAATCAATTTAGATCAGAAGTAACTATAATAGCTTAGTATGAACCAAAACCCCCTCAAATAATAGTACTTTTCAAAGCAGTCTGTACTTTGAAAAAATAAGGTTACAGTATGTTTTTCATACTTTTATTTGATCCCTAATTCCACCATTATCGACAACATATATGAGGGGTTAGTTTCACCAAGCATACAAGTGTTCAAATACTTTCTATGTTATATGAGACATCCTTGATTAAAACCAACTTTTTTAACTTTTCAGACGGAAGCAAGAAAGAAAATAAGGAAAATAAAGAAAAATCTCTCCACGTCATTATGAGACGTTGATGGTAGAGTATGATACGACCAAATGGATGCCAGATTGCCAGTCCTTTCAAAGAAAGATCAACAACTAATCAAGCCAAGTAAATGACTTATAAGGGGTGTGTGTGTGTGTGTTTCAAATGAACTCACTAACTCAGTGATAGATAATACAATATGTAATAAAAATCTATGAAAGGTTACAACCTAAGAAGCGAGTGCGGGGATACGGGTATGCAGTGCGGGGATACGGGGGTTCGTTAAATTTGAAAATATGGGGATTAAGGTGCGACAGGGATACAACAAATATTTAATTATTAAATATATATGTATACATATTAATAAGTAATTTGTTTTGATTTAATAAAAAAACTATTTAAAATATTGTTTTTACCAAGATAGTTTCATTTTTATTTGTTGAGCCCAAATAGAAATGGGCCAACTTATTTAATCCCCACTCTTCCATACCTATTAAAGTAACTTAAACTAAATAAAATATAGAAGGTACTTTTAAAATCCTTGGGATAATTACCCACATGCAAGCTGGCAACCACTTTTAATTTAGTGGCTGATATTTGGTACTTTGTAGTCTCTCTCCTTTTGACCCATATCAGCCACTTATTTTAAAGTAGAGAACAAGAAGCCTCTTCAGATCTAGTAGAAAACAAGGAGCCAATGGAAGAGAAAGAGGGGAGAGAAAGAGACGAGAAGAGAAGAAGAGAAAGAGAAGGCCAACCGCCAATGAAAGAGAAAGCCGATTGCATCCTCCAAAACGATCATGCCAATGTAATCCCTCCCCTTCTTTCTTAATTTTTTTTGTCTGGGGGATACAGCAATTGCCGCACCCCGCACGCACCACAGCCGCACACCTGCGCACCCGCACCCCCGCCGCACCCGGTGTGCAGTGCAGCAGGGGTTTAGCGCACCCCTGCTTCTTAGGTTACAACACTCACAAATGATGCACACAAAGTACTTCACTGCAGCACACCTAATTTTTTATTAGCTTGTCTGCAATCAGGAAGTGGTCTTCAATGATAAAACAATTGCCTGAGATTCAAGATCTGTTTTGTGGTATAATAATATTAATCAATATATAACTCACATATTTCAAGGAGGTCAACAGTCAAGCAACATACTAACATTATGAGAACAAAGAACAGATACTACGCAAGCGTGTCAATATTCTAGTTCAATATACCACCATATCACTCATTTGTTTCTGAGGACCATATTAACTTAAATCATTCAATGGACAAAACACAAACACTAACGACATGAAACAACAAAAGCACAATGACTATGTACCTCATAAGCTTTCAGTGAAAGATCAGCAACATCCTTCCTATCGCTACCAGTCTTGAATTCTGCGAGATATCTATAATAATCCCCTTTCCTGCACCCAACAAAAACCATAACCAGAAACCTCGATAAGTATATAAAAGCAAAAACAATATAAATTATTAATAATAATTATACATAAATAATAAATTCTTAATAAAACATCAAAGTCCTCACATCTTGTAGTAAAACACTGTGGATTCACCAGCACCACATGAAGGAATGAGGTGCTCATCAATCACACACATGATATCATTACAAATAGTTGTCAGCTCTGACTCGACCTTCTGTCTATACTCCTTGATCCGATTTGCATTCTGATGGTTCCCTCTCGATTCTTCCTTCTGCTCAATCGAAGACAATATCCGCCAAGATGCTCTACGCGAGCCGATCACGTTCTTGTAACCAACTGAGAGTAAATTCCTCTCCTCCACAGTCAATTCAACATCCATCTTCGCAACGTTCTTCATTGCCTCCACCATTTCTGCTAGAAAAAAGACTTCCCCTTTAAGCACACAGCCCTAACTTATAGCCTTATAGGTTATGTATTACTTGTATGAAAAAGGTATCCAGCACTCCTCTAAAAGTTAGGTACCTTGTTGGAGCTGGTGCATGGGTTAGACTTATGGTTTATTTTTTAACATTATCAATAAACTACACTACAAAGTGCATAGCCCTAATCTCAGTTTGGTCGGTACAAAGTACATAGCCCTAATTTCAGTTTGGTCGGTACAAAGTACATGGCCATAAATCTCAATTTGGTCGCATAGAAAAGACTAAAAATAAAAAGAAAAAAATTGAGTCTTATGCTTAGCAATAATAATCTAACTTTAGATTATTGAGATCCAGAATTGGTCGCTGAGCAAATGAAGAATAAAGCAAAATTGACAAACAAGTTTTAAGAATTGACGATTTTGCTTAATTATATTTACGTGAGTGGAAATTAACTCCAAATTGTTTCATTTTTTTTTCTTTCTGCAAGTTTTCTCGGTAATTAAACAGATTAGAAGTGATTTAAGCGTCCGAAGTAGAAAACGGAAGTTGGAATCGAGATCTAGAGCGAGACAAAGAAAGAAACCCTAACCGTCATAGCGTTCAGCCTGTTCAGCGAGCTTAGCGGTGTAGACGAAGTTGTCACGTTCCTTGGTAGATGCCATGGCCGATCTGCGTGAGAGAGGAAATTAGGGTTTTTGCTGAGATAGGAGTTTTCTTTTGTGGGATTTCGAAATTCGCCGTCGTATAGATTATAGAAAAGATTCGTTCTCTTTGTCAGGAAAAATTGACAGACAATTTTACGTGGGTCCCTTTCTACCATATTAATCATTTAATTTTTCTATTTTTCTCTCTCTCTGCTTTCGGAGTATTTCTATTTATTGTTAAGGTAAAATTTTGTTGATTTTTATTGCAAATACCCATAATAACATAATTTACACTACAAATATATAAATAATTAATTGAGTGTATATTTGTAAAACATGTTTTAAGTGAAATATAAATTTTTAAATTTTTTATATAAATACTACTACCATTCAAGTTTCACTTCTTATTTTTATTTTACTTTTAATTTTTAGACATTAACAACCTCGTGTCATAATATTTACAAGCATATTTAAGTTTTTAGAAAAGAAAAATACTACGAGTTTCATACGCTATATACTATTATACTCTTAACTTTTCCATTGCTCATTTTTTTGGGGGTTAGTAATTTATTTGGCACATTAGCTGTTGCAAAAATGATTATGCTTCATGTCTTCAACCTTCAGCCACAGATCTCTTTTTGTTATTGGATTCTCACAAGCCCATTCGTCATTATCAATACCTTCACAAAGCCCACATTTGTATCTTTTTTCCAAGTTTTGCAAGGCCCTTTTTTTGGGTGCAAATATCAAGGCCCAATCCATCCTTTAAAGATTCGGGCTTTTCCAATCACAAAACTCCGAAAATCCTTCTAAGAAAATTGTCTGAAAGTCGATGGTCCGGCGATCTATTAAGTTTCCATTGTTTTCTCAAAAAATAGGATCTTACTAATTCTATAATATTTGGTATAACATCATTAGTTCTAAGTGTAATTTATCCTCAATATGATCCTTATTTTATGCTTCCACCAAAAAAAAAAAAAGAACACTTGATTTTTCCTAAACCAATAAAGAATATGATTTAACGTTGAAGTCGTACAAAAGGGTTACTTCATTGTAAAGTGTGCTGGGAAAAATCCACTACAAATATGTTAATTTGTGTCTTCAACAAATCTTATTGCAAGAAAAACTTAAAACAAAAATAAATGAAACATTAATATGGGAAGAAAGGAGTACTAACAGTCGAGCCGAGTATTGAGTTACTCAGATTTAATTCATAAAATTTATCAAATTTGAAATAAAATTTAATTGAGTCTCATTTAATTACCGAAATAAACACGATTTCAAATCGAGTCCAGATACTTTAAACTTTTCGAGTGAATATGATCCGAGTATCAATAGAAAATTATAATTTAAAAATGTTCGAGTAATTTATCGAACTTTAAAATTTGCTCATATTTGAATCGTTTATATTTTGAGTCGAGCCCGAATCCAACTTTTAATCGAGAATTCGAGTTATGCCCAAACCATTTTGTTCATTTTATAGGCTTAATTTCACAAAATGGCCTTCGTGACATTTTGTAATAACTTTGGTTGAACTTATAAAGTGTCCGATCCATATTTAGTGAAATTTTGACAACAATAATATTTCAGTATAATTGAGAATCGCATGACGGAACAAGTTAGGATGCTCATCACTGAAGACAACACCAGTTTGGTGTCCTAAATATAAAGATGGATGTGAATGATTATGACGATTTGTGCTGTAACCGTGCTTGTAGTAGTTGTAGAAGGAGGAGTCAACTAGTTGTTGAGCGTATTATGTGGATGGACCAACCACGTTGTGATGGTGTTGTTGAGCTTTAATATTAGTACAAGCTTGGAGTCAATGCGGTGTACGGACTGTTTTTTTTTTATATATTTTTTATTTATCAAAATAATTTAATTCTAAGTTTTTCTATATATATATATAGCATTATTGTTTTTTATAAAAAAAATTTACCTATTCATGTATGATGTATATATATCAAATTATATTATATTCGTTGAATTTGAACGTGTATTATTATAATTATATAATTTATATTTGAAAATTATAAATTAATGTTCAAATTACCCTTGAAATAACCAACAAAATTAATTTGGATAAGATATTTTCTTAACTTGTTATATACTTGTATTGATAATTATAATTACGAAGCTCTATGTTGTAAGGAAGTTAAGGAAGTTCTCAACTCTTTGTCCAATTTTTATATGTCTTTAAGATTTGGATAATATATGTATACATATGTCGACTTTTTAATCACGAGTTAGATGAATAATTATAGTTGATAATATTTTAACGACCTATTTAATATGGTGAACCAATTTTATAATTTTGTCAAATTTCATGTATTAATATAAGTCGCAATTATAATTCAGCTAAAAACTATTACAAAATATAGCAGGACCGTCACCTTTTTGTATATCAATTTCTACACTGTCCATTATTGTGTATACACATGGCATGCATACATGTGAATTTAGTTTTTGGGTATTACTTTGACCTCCCAAAATTCTGTTCAATGAAATGAGAATTAGTAGATGCATACACAAATATATATAAGTGGGGAAATTTATGTATATATTCGTAATATCTTGTTGGAAGATTTAAAATGCGATTTATTGCTCTTAGTTGTATCTAACATTCTTAATTCTTGCATGCAATTCTAAAAATTAACAAAATATTAATGCATTGTAAACATAAGGGCGAAATGGAGAAGATAAGAAGGACGAATAAAAGAGAGATAATTTAAAAAATATCATCGTCTACTACTCTCCTAACTTTCCGCAAAGTTAGTCCTTAAATTCAAGTCTGTCCGAAAATACTGGTATGCCTCTATTCGAGACCCTAAATTTCACAAATTTGTAATTATCAGTTAAGTGAATAAGTATTAATGATAATTTTTATGAAGAAAAATATAATAAGTGTCCCCTCTTATAAGTTTATTATATTTCATATATTACTATATTTTGCAATTGTATCTGGACAAAAATTTGTCCACTTGATATTTATATATGGACCAAATTATAATCTGACCTTCATTCCAATCTGACTTAATTTTGTCGAACTAAACTGTGTGTTAGTTTTTTCAATGAAAATTAAAATTTTATCTAAAGAAAAAAAATTTATAATAAAAAAAATAAATTTATTTAATTGAGAATCGAATCTAAAATTTAAAGTCACAGATACTACCTTACTAAAGCCTCATCTACATGAGAGCCCACTTCCAGCAATTTTCATTCAAGCTATTGCAGATACGAAATCGTTTTGTCGGGAGTAGCACATTAAAATTTAAAAATATCAAAATTTTATCTTATAACCTTTTTACTTTTTCGTCCCTGGCAACGTTACTTTTCTGATATCTTTTTGCTTATCTGATGATATATGTGTGGAAACTCAATTGAACAAAAAGCCATAACCACCACCATCACACCATTCAGATATTTTATTCTCGTTTCCTTTCAATTTTAGCCAAAATACACAGAGGAAAAAGCAATTAACAATGGCAGTTGTGAACTGCTACATATCAATAACCTCCACAGCGATACCCAATTCTCAAGACTCGAACATCTCACCCGCAAATCCAAAACCCACCAAGATCATCTTACCTAAGAAGAAGCCTCAAAAATGGTCCACCGGAACGGCACCCGGGGAGTATGGCGGCCCGCCGGTGACGACGAAGCTTCGGAAGTACTGGGGTGGTGAAGGAGAAGATCCTATCACCTCTGATGAATTCATTTGGAACAAAGACTTCATGCCCCGCATGAAACGGTTGTTTCAGGACTCCGCGGACGACCCTCAGTTCTATCCAGTTGAGGTTCAAATCCAATTGTTTACTTTTTCTCCTGTGTTATTTAGCGTGTTCGTTATAATTTAATTTTTGGATCCTTTGTCATACTGATTTATTTGTCAGCTGTAGATGTGGCTCTTTTATTTAGAGTATATGGTTCCTAAATTGAATTGTCTCTCTATTTTTATTTTTATCTTTATTTATTTTTAGGTTTGGTTGTTCAATTTGATTGTAAATTTAGGTTTCTTTCTTTATTTTAATAACTAGCACTTCGCCCGTGCCTCCGGCACTGCGAAGAGCGGGGAAGAAGAAAGGGAACGGAGGAGGAAAAGAGAGAGGCGAAGAAGAAAGGGGAAGGAGGGGAGAAGAAAGGGGAAAGAGGGTAGAAATATAAAGGAAGGGTTAGATTTATCCGAAACTTTGGACGGTCCGGATGATTTAAGAGGTTGAGCGGGAAAAATTTTAGATTCAAAATCATTTGTGTTTTGTTATATAGATGAAAGTGTACTGTAGTTTGATAGTTTATTCAGATTGAGGACTCTGATGAGTCCTTGCAATTGTGAACTCTGTTACTCCCCCATGTTAATTTCTTGAACTTCTCATAAACATTTGGTGGAGGCTTTGGAAGGATGGGAACAGCTGGTGCGTTCAAAAGGCAAAGAGATGCCTCTTGTTATATTCACCTTTTTCTTCTATAGCCTTTTTTTTTTCGTGAGAGGAGGTGCTCCCAGGCTGAATTATGCAATTTTTTGTAACTTTTAGGAGATTAGGAGCCTAGCTTAGTGTTTCTTTTTTTGAGGCTCTTGTATAGGGCGAGGTATTGGTTTTCTTGGGGCATAAGTGTCCCTTTTATTTATCATAGCTTCTGTACATTTCGCTGTACTTGAGCTTTCCCTTGTTTGGCGCTTCTAGTGAATTTATTACTTATCATAAACAGTTGTTTGGGTATTTTAGTTTATGGTGATGTATTGTACTGTTAATAAGTGTGTTTCTTTCTTATACGGTTATTGAAATCAAAACGTGTTTTGTATGTTAGTGAAACACTGATGTGTTTTGGTAATGCATTGTTTAACTTGATAGTAGTATAAATGTTCTTTCTTATTGTTGATCTGAAAACCATATGGGCTTTTTTTCTTAATTATTTTTTGTGATCTCCTTTTTCAACTAAAAAATGCTAACATTATAAGCTATCACGTTCTTGTTTGTTAGTGAACGTTGAGGATATAAAGGGATATCTGATTTTGGTTTTCAGTTTTGATCTCTTTTAAGAGTGGACGTCAAAGTTATAGGCTTTTTGGGTATTAATGTCTTTGTGTACTAATATGCAGATTAATTGGTTTGCTCCGTATTGAAATAGATTTGGTTTCATTTGACCACTGAATAATATTTCAGATTCTGATGTTTTATGGGTCTGCTGTTACAGGAAGAGCCTTCTGGTTTTCTTAGCTTAAATAGAGTCATGAGTCTTGACAGGCATGTGCTTATTCATATGTACCGTTTAAATATTTTACATTGTATAGTTTCTATCTTTCCGTTAACATTCTGATTTCGAGCGTATAGTATGGAAGTTGACTTGAGCAAAGAGTTATCAGCACCTGTCAAGCCTGCTATAGCAAAGCAAGTTGAGAAAGCTCAAGTAAGATTTTTTTGTTGAAAGGTCATTTTGGATATAGTTTCTTAGATGTCTTTTATACTATTTGATTATGCTTTTGTTATTGGAATAAATTGGTTTTCAGACTAGTAAAAATATGTCGCAAAAATGGAGACCAGCTCCAACTCGACGTGAGCAAAAGAGGTGGGATAGAGCATATAAAGTTGCAACCGGTGGCAGCGTAATCCCTTTTCTTTTCCTTTTTCTTTCTTTTCTCTTTCATAAAACAGAGTTTCTTAGTTTAGGCAATTTTGTCATATGCGCCAGTTTTAATCATATATGCAGTTTTACTTGGGGTTTACTTCTTCGTCTCTTGGGCTCAATTTTGAGTAAAATATTTCCCATCAGTTTATTCATTCTACTAATGCATCATGGAAAAGCGTGCTTCTTAATTTAGTGACCATAAATCTCTACTATAGGATGCGATGTTACGGGAAGTGAGGCGGCCTCAGGGGGACCCAGAGGTTTTGGCTGCTCAGTCAAGGGAACAATATTTCAAGGTATTTATACATTTAATTTATTACATCAGACACCGTAGTCTTTTTTTTTCATAAGCTGAAAAGACGTTCTCCCCCTTTTTGGCAGTTGAAGAATAAATTGCAGATCCTCACTCTAGGAATAGGTGGAGTTGGTTTATTCTCAGCCTATTTCTCTTATACTCCAGAGATTGCAGCAAGGTAAATTATTCATTATGGACTCTGATTCCCAGATACATTAGTGATTCACTCGCATCATCAGTTCAAGTCTCCTTATGTCTTCCTAGGGCAATTTGTAATGCTTGTGGGAAGACATTGCAACAAATATCATTTCTGTCCATGCTTTTTTGAGCTCCCTTTTTCTTGCGTCTTCCCTTTCTTTCATTCATTCGTTTGTACCCTTTTCTTTTGGGGTTTCTCTTTTTAATCTTACTGAACCTGATAAATTTGCTCAACGAAGTCCCTTGAATATTTCCTACAAGAACATTAGATAGTGTATAACTATGTTTTGTGAAGACTGAAGATTCTTCTGTCTCTGCACTTATAGGAAAGAATAAAAGATTGATCTGTCTCTTGCACAATTGACGCTCATGTCTTTTTTGTGTACTCAGTTATGGTGTTGGGTTGCTTGGTTCTTTTGCCTACATGCGTATGCTTGGCAATAGCGTGGATTCTATGGCAGATGGAGCCAGAGGGCTGGTCAAGTATGTACTTCCTTTCAGTCAAACGTAAAAATATATATTGATGGTTCCTACTATATATGTGCTATGATATTTTAGTATATTCTGTACAGTTTAAGTGAATTTAATGTAAGTTCCTGATCATAAACAAAGTATTTTGAGGAGTATCTTGATTCTTAAACATCGAAGATGATAAGATATCATTTCACTATCTCCATAATAGTGACATATTGTAAGTTTCTTCTAATCCAAATTTCTTTACATTGCCAATTATATGCAACTCTATATATTATAGGCGCATGCAGATATAAAAATTATGCGAGTAAAGAAACTTACTATTATTGTTGTTGTATATTTGTTACTGAGCTCCAATTTTTTTTTTTTTTTAATTTTAAATCCGTGTTATTCATTTCTCAGTAATACACTTGGAAATCATTCCTGCGGGACTTTTAAGTTTTGACGCCACATAGGTGATAGGACTTTCACTCATTGTTAGGGAATTAATGTTTCCATAAGTAAAAGTGGTAGTTCCACAAGTTCCTTCTCACATGAATAGTAAATGGGTCTCACATTAATGTGAGATAGAGCTTGTGAAAATATCAAATTTTACTTGTGGAATCATGAGATTGATGAAGAACCTTACTTATATAATTTTTTATAAGAAAGAAGATTTGATTATAAAAGAGGAGATTAGAGTATCAGTTTCATGATTCCTTCTTTTTGTTCCATGAATAATCTGGCTTCACCAAGGATGATATTTTGAGCAATAATTATGAGGGCACAAAGGGAAATAGTTAATGTTTATCCAGATTTCTGCAGCTTTAATTTTCATTATGATGTTGATTCCATATCCTATGAACTGTTCTGTTTACTGTTTTCATTGGATTTCACTGTGTTTAATTGCCCAACTGCTTGTGAATTGTGATGAAGTTTCTATCCATGATATCTTCTTGTGGTCCCACTTTACATCAATATCAAATTCTCATCAAAGAATAACAACCTTGGGCAGTTCAAAATTTAGAGTTTTCAACACTAGGCGGTCTATTGTGAAAATCCTATGCGGAAAAAAATTGTAAAATCAAAGGAAAGAAATGTAAGATTTCATCACAGTTTCATGTCGAAGGAAAAGTGAAGGAAATAATTATGTCACCATATATATATATATATATATCTATTAAATTGAATTCAAGTTATCTTGATCTAACATTGTAATTTCACAAGTCTATGCCTCAGCAAAATTTGTTTGGGTAAATGATAGTACAAATAAGGGAAAAGAAGAACAAAATTCCATTTATAGCTACTGTATACTTCCTCCATCCAAATTTAGAGTGTATAATTCTTTTTGAGTCATCGTGCAAAGAGTCCACTTTTTAGCTTTTCATTCCCTTAAAGTCAACAATTCCTTAAAAAGTTTGACTTTAAGTGTGGCCTCTCTTTTTGTGATGGAGGTGGTATAAGACTCCAACAAGAAGTGTTGTTCAGAAGGAATTTTCATCTTTCTGGCCCTCTACATAAAGTAGGCAAAAATGATTTGTTTCAGGCTTCCAATTACTTTCCTAATCAGATGTTTACTTACAGAGGAGCGATTGGACAGCCAAGACTATTGGTTCCTGTCGTTTTGGTCATGATATATAACCGCTGGAATGGGTAAGGCTCCTGCTGACGTGCTGACGTGCTGTTGTCATTTGTTAATTTTTATTTATTTTAATCATGAATAGCCTTTTTCGGTTTTTCCCTAGTAAGCACTTGCCATATTGTTTATGTAATTTTGACCAAGATGTTCTTCTTTGTCTTTGTTTTGTCATAATTGTGGAACATAGTAATTTTATTTTCTTTGTTCCTTCTCCCAACTTCTTATTTTACATTTGTTTATTATGTTGATATTGCAAAAACCCTAGAGGATGCAACCAGTTAGCATCTTCTCATCCAGTCCTTGAAATTCATGCTTGATTGCCAAGCAAGCTTGTCTGTGAACCCAGGAGCTAAATGAGACGGGGGAGGGGACAACTTAGTGCTGTCATCATAGACTTACTTGCATTTAATAAAGATGTGAACTGAATGGATTAGACTGTTGGAAGTAAAATGAAAGGAAGAGGAGCATACTAAACAGAGCTTTACTAGTTTTTATATTCTAAAGCAGGATTTTCTTTTACAGTTATCTCCAATTAATAGTATTTTTCAGCAAGTCCTATTCACAGTATTTTTTTTCCCTCATGAAGATCTATCTCATCAATGAGATATTCACTACCTTAGTTGTGTTGCTTTAATAGCAAAGTCATTTGAATTGAAAGTGTAAAGCAATAGGAACAAATCAAAAATTAATAGCCATATTGTTTTCAGTTTTAGTCGCTTTTTCTTAAGCTTTTATATAACATTTTCCTATGGTGCGATGTAATCTGTCGAGAAAATTTGTTAGCTATGGTGAGTTCCTTTTTGGACATAAGTAAACAATATGTTGAGTTCAGCAGCTTTTATTTGATTTTTACTATCTGCCTATCTGGTACTCACTCCAAGAATGGTTTTTTCAGTATTCTCGTTCCGGAATACGGGGTCATGCACCTGGAATTGATACCAATGCTTGTGGGATTTTTTACATACAAAATCGCAACTTTTACCCAAGCTATTGAGGAGGCATTGACTATAGTAGGAAAGAAAAGTGAAGTCTAATGTGATCTACTTCCAGTGAATGGGAACTGGTTTTTTCTCACTGCTTCTGGTGAAGCTAACAAAGGTAAGCCTCTACTGGACCTAATCCACTTGCATCAAGGTTGTGGTTCACAAATTTCTGCCTTTTGCATTTTTTACTGCTTCTGGTTTAGAGTTCTTGGAATGTAGGAGCTATTTAAAAAATGAAGAACATTCTACTAGAAATTTTGCAGACCTTCCGAGTTAAATTCTTTTTGGATTATATGGTGAATTCTTGAAGGATGTCATATTTTCCTTGAATTTTTTGGAAGCCATAATAAACTCCCAGTTAGTGGCTAAGTTTTCTTTAAACAACAATATTTCCTGTTACTGAGTAGCAAATGGCTTGCCATATGTTAACTTGACTTTAGATAGCATGAGTATAAAATTTCCAAGTGTTCTCCTTGGAACAAATTTGAAATAATCCAGTGCTAGACACTTTAAATGTTATCTTGATTTTATAAAGACAAACTGAAGTGATTGTACTCTCTTTCCCTCGGCTTTAGTCCAAAGATAATTTTTTTTTCACTGGGTGATTAGGAAGCGGAAGATAATTTTTTTTTTCACTGGGTGATTAGGAAGCCGAAGATTACTTGGAAGAAAGCACGGGAATCCAAAAGGAAGTAGCAATTCAGTTCAGATGCTATGCTCTGTGATGGCAAGTGCGGACGGATGCTTGAATGGATATAGTTGGAATTGAAAGAATGGCAGGAATCTTGGTAGTATTCCTGTAATTATTATCGTGTACGTGTCAAGATCACTTGCAAGGCTTCTTTGAAGTCTTTTTCTGCACTAATATTGTTCGAGCTTTTTCTTTTTACTGATGGTGAATCGTGGAATATTATTGAAACTGATATTTTTTAATTAAAATATTAAAATTATTAATTACTGCTAATGAAACAAGTTGATTCTGTAAATCATTTGATGGCTTCTAATGCTAGCTAGGAGCTATTAGAAGGTTGAGTGTTGCTTCCTAAAATGAGAAATTGGGTTATTTTACATTCTCCGTATTAAAAGTGGCTGACGGCACATCTAGTGATAACATTTTCTATGACGCTTTTGAACTCTTTTAGCAAACGGTCCTCTCAATAAAATGCATCCAATGGAACCTCCAGAACGTACAAGAATTTATAAGGCAGCATTCATTATAAGACGACGTCTTGCTTATGGTGAAGTACAAACTAACTAGGAATATTAAGACTCTCTCCTTTCTGTTGCTTGTCTTACGATGAGTTTTGGTCATTTTTAGAAATTGAAGGAGCCTTGGTTTTAGTTAAATTATCTGCTTCAATGTACTTATTGATATGTTTATACATTTAATATTAGATAGTAGTACCAAAAGAGAGAAAAGTAGCAATGTATATTTGCACAAAACCAAATACATTTTGGATAAATTTAGATAATTTGGATAATTATAGATGCCATATTAAAGATCATGAGCATATAGCTTTCTCACAATTTGATAATAAACATTATCAGACAGAGAATCACATAACCAGGAGTTCTCTCAACCAGTGTTCTGCATTCCGGCAGCAATACCCTTCATGGTCAATATAAGGGTATCTTCCAGTCCAGGAGCGTACTCGCTCATGGGGTTAAGCCTGAGAAGCTCTGCAGCAGCTGGTTTGCTAGATTCCATAACTTCCTTCGACAGATGTGGCCTCACCTTCACATCATAACTGGGGTCACGAATCCGCTTCAATGTGTAGGCTTGGAGGACATTCAGGGTTGTGATATATGAGTCACGAAGTCGGAGTCTCTGCTTCAAATATGGATCTCCTTCCAAGAGATCCTTGTGTCCTGCTATCTACAAGACAACAGGCAGAAAAAATCATGGATTTTCTCACTATTTATAGAAACTGCAATTGCTTCATTCAAATGAAAGGTAGAAAAACTATGAATATGTAACAATGGTTTGCTCATGGTAGAAACTTAACCATAGTAAAAACTATGTATACTATTTAATTTCCGCCAGCCTGTTCTTTTTTTTTTTTTGGTATCCATATAGAAATGTGTAAATGGGTACTCCAAATGTCTTGTTCATCAAGTCTTTAAGCAAATCGAACAAGCTGGTGAATCAATTCCAGGAAAGGAAAGGCATATTTATGGATTACTATTTTTATTGTTAACTACCTGGAGTAGAAGGCTCTTAGTTTCCTCAAAAACTGCCCTTAATCGCTCTCCGAATGGCCATAATTCTTCTGAAACTAGGAGCTTATCATACAAAGCAGCAATTCCTGGGTCTCCCTTGGCAAACACCATCTCTATCAAATCAATCGTCACTCTAAAGAAAGGCCATTCATTGTACATCTCCTTGAGCATTTGAAGATTTCTTATGTCCTTCTCGATGACATGCTTAAACGCAGCTCCAAAGCCAAGCCAGACAGGGAGATGAAACCTCGTTTGGGTCCATGCGAAGATCCAAGGTATTGCTCGAAGAGATTCTATTCCACCACTTGGTTTCCTTTTTGATGGACGACTACCAATGTTCATGCGACCATACTCCAACTCTGGTGTTGCCTGAGTATTTATAAGTTCATCCAATGTTAAACCAAATTTCTTATATGCTGTATAAGCTTCATGTTGCAAATAACAGACTTTAATAAGCACATCAAGCATAATTTAAAAACAGAAAGTAACATTAATTTCACAGGTAACTAATGATAATTAGTGAGTTATTTTGAATAGTAACAGGTTTTGCTATGATAGTTCAATATTATCCAAAGGATGAGAGAGAAGGATATGAAGAAAACTTACCAGGCGGAAGTATTCAACAAATCGAGGTTCTTGAAAGACTATGGAGCGATATTCCTTCGTAGCAATGACTGCCATCTCATCCAAAAGTGAACGCCATTCTGGCTTTGGCGAGATAGGAGGATGCATTCCGTGCTCAAGCGTAGCGGCAGTGAATCTTTGGAGTGTTCTGAAACACAAGTGCTCCTCACCGAATGATTGTTCAATAACTTCACCTTGAACGGTCACACGTAGCGAACCATGAATCGTATCTGGTGGTTGAGAGAGTATAGCAAGATGGGTCGGACCCCCACCACGTCCAACTGTCCCTCCGCGTCCATGGAACATCGTAAGCTTTACCCCAAATTGCTTTGCCACCTTTACAAGCTCCTCTTGAGCCTTATATAACTGCCAAGCTGCAGAGAGACGGCCAGCATCCTTTCCCGAGTCTGAATACCCAATCATTACTTCTTGCTTTCCATTGATCCGGTTTCGGTACCAATCAATTGAGAATAGACGAGCCACAGCAGCAGGGGCAGCCTCAAGATCAGCTAGTTTTTCAAACAAAGGCACAACCCTTAACGGACTCTTGACATGACATTCCCGTTGTAGAAGCTCTACTGCAAGCACATCGGATGGGGCAGTTGCCATTGAAATTATGTAGGCACCAAAGTTGTCCGATGGGAGTTCAGAAATGACATGAAAGGTGTCTAACACGTCAGCAATTTCTTCAGTCCTCGGAAGATCGGGACCAAACAGTGGGCGCTTGCCACTAAGTTCAGTTAAGAGCCATTCCTGCCTGCGTTCCTCTGACCATTCTCGGTAAGATCCAATCTCCAGGTGCTTTGTTATAGCATCCATTACATCCGTGTGCCTATCTGATTCTTGCCGGATATCAAGTCTAACAAGGGAGAGACCAAAGGTAGAAACTTGCCGTAAGAAATCAAGAAGGCTTCCATCAGCAATTGGCCGATCACCACAGGAGCAGAGTGATCGGTAGCATAGCTCAAGAGGCTCCAGAAACTACAGACAGGAAGTCCATAATTAATACCTTCAAATATTGATGCATACACATACACACATTGTATTTATGAGACAAATGGACCTGCTCGACATTAGTGAAAGTAGACTCTTCAGGAATATCAGAGATCCCATTGGATAATATTTGTCGAGAACGTTCACGCGTATGATACAGCTTATCCCTCACATCACCAAGAATAACTCGATAGGGCTCATTTGGTGGGATTTGTTTCCAGAACTCTGCAAAATAAACATTGATGTGTATAAACCTAAACATTATAAATTAAAAGTGTTGAGTTTTTTGCCCCTTGACCAATTCTGATCCAAGAAAGCAACATCTCTGTAACCCAGACTCCCCCAGATACACATATGAAGCATTACTAATCACATGGAATCTCAGTTTTTGTGTACCAAATACACGTGTTATCATTACATAGGTGGAATGGACCATATATAATAAATGTAAATATTGAAAAGCTAATGTAATGATGACAGATGTATTTGGGGCAAACAAAAAATTGGAATCCTGTTTGGACCTATTGCATTGCTCCATATAAAATATTAACACATAAGGGGGAAAAAGAATTTCCAGCAGCACTCATATTTTCTAAAAGAAGTTCAAAATAAATTCAAGAATCACTATGTACATACCAATATAGTGTTTTGTATCTCTCTTTGAGGACCTATGAAGTTCATCTGCACGAGCACAAAGTTCATCACTGCACCGCCACATTGATAACTGTGAAGAGTAGTTTGGAAACAGAGAAGTGAAACAATGGGTATGAAAACTCCATTCTGTGACAGTAATATGCTTCATGAATAATCATTTATGAGAACCAAAAGACTCCTTTTGTTACCTCAAACATAAGATCCTCTATCTGGGAAAAGTACATATTCACAGCCATCATCCTAGCCAATAAACAGACGTCCCTGGTGACTTCAGGAGTCACCCTTGGGTTTCCTGCAGTCCACATCAATGGATCTTAGTCTAGAAACTGACAAGAACTTTGGAGGCATGCTTTACAGGTAGATCAATCAACTTTGACATTATTTTGATTTGTACGCATGATTGAAAGAAGTAACATAAATTATATGAGGACATGTTTAGTTACCCTGTAGTCCATACAATCGGATCTTGGACTAGCAATTTCAATCTACTTGACATGAACATGGCTCTAACTGCAGTTGTGTCATGTAACCGGTTGTCCAAATGGAGGCATGCATTTTTTTCTGCTCTTACAGCTTGCCTAAAAATATAAGGCTGTGCATATATTAAACCCAAAACCCAACTTTCTTTTTAAGCTTCTAGTGAATTTTGTTCCTGTAAGGCTGCAAAGTTTTTCTAGTTCAAGAAGTTCTGTTTACGTTAATCTTATATCAGCACCATGAAACCAAATATTTAGTTTCTTAAGATACTATTTTTCCATTTTAAAAATAATAAAGAAACATAGTAGTTAAAAAACTAATGATTTAGCCCTTGATTGGTAGGAACCAGGAAGTAACAGAGGAGGTTTCTTTCCCATGGAAATGCTACCTCTCCCCTTCCTTGTACTAAACGAAGCATAAGACTGATAAAAGTAAACAAAGGGTAGGTGTCATATCAACACTGATTGCTAGAATGTCAAAGTTCTAGTATAGCACCAAATACTTGAGTCTCGCTAAAGAAGTTTCAACTAATTTCTACTCCTCCATTATTCTCTAATATTATAACACATAGGTGTTTCCAAATTTGACATATGCAAAATTTGCAACTAACAATTATATGTAGAAAACTATGCCCATGAAGACATAGCTTGTTGGAGGGGTATACCATCACGATCACCACCCATCCAAGAAGAGAACTGAATAAGAGGCGCATTGTAAGGAACACGCTCATTTATCCCTATGTTCTTTAAAGCAGTGTCAACACGGCGCAAGAATTTAGGCACTCCCTTCCAAATATTCTCCTGGAAGTAGCTCATTCCTGCTCTCATCTCATCTTGTGGAGTTGGCGCAGTTCTTCTGATTTCATCAGTGCGAAAAGCAGCTTGAATCTACATGCAAGCAAACAAAGAAGTTGGTCATAAAAAAGAAGCGAAAAAAAACTGATATTCTAAGCAAAGATTGTTTCTTATATTTATACATATTCATAGAAAACTTATCAAAGTACAAAAAAAGTTGTCAAACCAGTTATGTTCAAGGGTTACAAGATAAAAAAGGTGGAATTTCTAAAACTCCCATTGTATACCACTATACTGCAATGAAGGAAGATAAAGCAAACAGTATTACATGACAAGCCATCTTTACTAATTCTCCTTAAAATCTATATAGTACAAAATAGACAGACATTTGGTGAACACAAGTAATGCCCACTTATATTTTCTATATACTCCTTCAAGCTCCAACTATCAGTAGTTCTCAGAAGCTGTTAAACCTCAATACGAAAGAGAGAGAGAGAGGGAGAGAGAGAGAACGAACGAGCAAGAGAGGGAAAAAGATGCATATTTATTTTCTCATGAGAACTCATCAATTTAGTCTAGAAATTTTCGGCAACTGTTAATGAACAGCTTTGAACATGTGTCGGATGCCAACGTTATGTAATATTCATCTCAATTAACATACATATCCAAAGTTGCATAGATAAAAAATAACTTGTACTTCATACGAGGTTGCATATACATTAAACCCAATTCTTTAACCCAACCCTTCAAAGAATATCTGCATTCATGCTGAACTCCTATAAATCACTAATGAGGATTAAAAGACATTACAGATTCCAGATTTTTTACTTCAATAAAGATTGAGTTAGGATACATGAATGCACTAAAATTTTGTTGGTAATTCATGATCTAAGACTGTTTATCAGAATGGACTATAAATCTGTGGTGTTATAAATTATAAATATGTATATTTTCCTCCAGATGCAATTTGTATACACACCTCTCTCTGAAGAGCCTCATCAAGCTCCTGCTTATCATCAGGAGTGATGTCTTTGGCATACAACTGTGCCAAACAATTCCGAATCCTGGAGAAGATATCAAGGAACTAAGTATGAATAGAAACCTTGGAAGAGGAACATAACAATCATCCTGTTGCCTAAAAATGGGCTGTGAAGAACATACCTTCCATGCTTTTGAAGCAAAGATCTACGGACAGACTGTGTAGGATGTGCTGTCAGGACCAAGTCCACTGTCTGGTTCTTCAAAGAGTCAAAAACTTCTTCTGGGGTCTTCTTCAATTGGCCAACAAGTCTCTTGAAGGTCTCTTCAATATCTGATTCAGTTGTTGCATTGGCCTCGTCAGCCAAATCACCCTTTTTCAACTTGATCCTTCGTCTGTAAGCTATCTGAACCTCTTCAGCCAAGTTGGCCAAGTTAAGCATGTGGGAGAAGCATTTAGCAACTACAATAGAATCCCCAGCATCTAAGCTTGTCAGCATTCTCCCAAGCTCCTCCAATTTATGAGGGTCATTGATACTTTCATACTCAGCAGATAGCTCGTAACAGTCTTGTACCTAGTCCACAATCAATAAAACAAAAATAAGTTGCAATTAATTTCTCAGTAAAAGTTGAGAAACTGACCTCATATTCCTCTCAAAAAGTGTTCTTGCAATAACATAAAAGCAGACACTTATGCTTGTAGCTTCGTGGAGACCTCAGTTTTGACAGTAAGCAACAGAAAATGAACAACAAACTCAAGAAAGAAAGAAAAAAACTAATAGTTATTGCTGGTAATTCATGAAGCAGCAGAAAGTGAATAGACTTCAGCAAAACAATGCAATATTAGAATATGAAAGAAGAAGAAGAAGAATGTCAGGCCACACTTGGTCTTGACCTTGAATCATAGAGATAAGATAGAGAGAATTGGGAGGAGAGAGAGAGAGACTAATAGAATTAAAGGTCCCATCTTGTGTAACAACTGGTAGTTTAGTTTGTGCTTGAACTGCACCCAAATGCTTTTTAAGTTGGGATACATGAAATGTAGGGTGAATTCTAGAAGTGTTAGGTAGTTCTAATCTATAGCTAACTTCCCAGTTTTTTACAGAATCTTGTAAGGACCATAAAATTTTGGGGCCAACTTTAAGTTCCTCCTTATTGCCACTGAACTTTGTCTGTAAGACTGCAGTTTAAGATAGACCCAATCTCCAATAGTAAACTCCCTTTCTGTTCTCCCTTTATCAGCTTGGCTCTTGATCCTTTGTTGTGCTTTTACTAGATTTTCCTTGAGAATATCCATTTGTTGTTGTTTCTCTAGTAGGATATCCTCAACTACTGCTATGGGGATTTTATTTTGTGTTTGATATGGTAAGATGGGTAGGATCATGTCCATACATCACCTTATAAGGAGTGGTTTATAGGGAAGTGCTCTATTACTTTACTTGGGGGAATGACTGCACATGCCTCTGAGATATTGTTTTAGACATTGATTCACCGTTTCAGTGCTGCCATTACTCTGGGGGTGATAAGAGGTGCTAAGGTGAAATCTGGTTCTAAATATTTTGAACAAGGTCTGCCAGAAATAACTTAAAAATATAGGATCCCTATCACTTACTATTGAGCTGGGCAACCCATGTAGTTTGTAAATGTTTTCAACGTATAGATGGGACAAGTTTCTGGTTAAGATGGGGTAACTTAGAGGTAGGAAGTGGGGGCTTCTGCTGTATCTATCTGTGATGACCTATACGGTGTCATGGTTTTTGGAACTAGGGAGACCACTAATGAAGTCCATAACAATATCTCTCTAAGGCTGCTGGGGAATGGGTAGAGGTTGCAGGAGCCCAAGTGATTTTACTGTTTCAGGCTTAGAAAATTGACAAGTGGGGCATTCAACCACCCATTTATCTATTTCCTTCTTCATGCGTTGCCAATAGAAATATTGTTATTCTTTTAAGTGTGACTTTTAACCCTGAGTGCCCCCCACACCCTTCTCATGTAACTCTTCAAATATCCGCCTCTTAAGATCCCCTTCAGAACCAATGACCCATTTTCCCCTGTAGTTAAGTAAACCATGGTTCAGCTCAAACTCATTGGGTCCCATTTTGGTGGAGGAAAGTTCAGAAATTACTTGGGCTAGATTTTCATCCCCTTCATAAGTATTCACCAACCAACTGACTCATCCATGGTGGTTGTGCTATGGTGAGGTAATTGCAAAAGGGATGGCTTCTTGGTTCAAGGGTGGTTTCTCTTTTTGAGCCTTGCAGCCTTACCATTTTCCTTTAGTGTGAGAAGCTGAGCAGGAGGTTGTTGTAATCCAAACTAACTTCTCCTAATTGTTTCAACCATTTAGTTCCCAAAATGGCATCCCGTGATTACAGCTCCATTATCCACATTGGAGTAGTGAACTGGTGCACATTTATGCTCCATGTGAATTCAGTAAGTGGGAGGTAGAAGGAGGGAGGAAGGAGGGAGATAGGGTTGAGAGCAAATGCTACTTATTTTCATATATTTCAATACTTAACAGTGTAAAAGCTATTACAACTATTTATACGAAGAGATTACTAGTAAAGAAATAAAGCTAATCCTACACCATACTTCTTATCCTTCACCACAAAAATAACTAACTGTGACATGTGCTCACATGCACTTCATTGCTACTAGAATCTACTTTTTATTATATATTCTCTAAAATAACCTTAGCTTGACAAAGAAGAGCTGCTTTTGAGGCAAATACAGAATCATTATCTTATAGACCAGCAACAAACATAAGAATACCTAACATCTATGAATTTAATAGAAGAACACCATCTTAGTCCAGTAATCTGAATTGGGATTTTTGGTGAGAGTGTAAAGTGGTGTCTCTAAAACCCCGAAACAGAAAATTATATGAACTAATCAAAATTAACTGAAGACTGCATAATCATCAAAAAGCAAAAAGTAAACACTTTTGGTGTAATTGCAATGCGGACATCTCCAAATCCGCAAAGAAAAACAAATTAGTTGACAATATCCCAAAAATAAAATCAACACCAGAAAACATGTATACATTCACTACAATGCAGGGTGGGTATGATTCAAAACTAACTAAACTTCCTACAAACACATAAATATCCATGATAATACAATAAATTCAACTGGTCTCCATTTAAATAACTAAATCATAAAGACAAAACTATTAAAATTTATAAACCTAAAGCTTGATAAAGACATAAATAATTTAAAAAGTGAAGAAAGAATTAAAACCCAATACCGTTTCTCGAATATCCTCCCCATGCAAGTCCTGAAGAATATCTAGAAACCGATCCAACAGCAAAGCATCATACTCCACCAATTTGTCATCTTCAGATACTTTAGCAGGTGCCAATAGCCTCAACTGAGCGTCAATTGAAGCCATCTTTTCCAAGTTTCTACTTGCCATCTCTCACGTTCCCTCTTCACTCTCTTCTTTTGTACTTGGCTCTGCAACTTCTCGATCAATCAATGAATGAAAAAAAAAACTAACTGCCAAGCACGAAAAGTCGACTGATTTTTAACCACAATCACGGGTTTAATTGGGTTTTAGGCAAAATCAACACGAACTAAAGCAAAACGGGTTGAGATCAAAAGTAGATTGTAATTATGGCTAATAGTATACGTATAAATATATAGGGAGAGAAATAGAGAAGGGAATGCAGTGAACTTCTCGTGATACTCAGAGGAAGATGAACCCAGAAAGGATAAATTACCTTATTGTCTCTCTACACGAGAAAGAACACACACGCACAGTAGATAGATTAGAGAGAGAGAGAGAGAGAGCGCAAAGGTGTTCAATTTTGGGATAGAGAATTGAAAGAAGTCTGTTTTCTTGAAGACTACTTTTACACCACCTGTTCACTTATTATTTAAAGGATGGATTTATCATAATTTCAATTTGAGTCTTATTTTGACTTTTACACTCTTTAGTCTCTACACGGAATATACCAATGGATTTTCAGAAGAATATGCAAGAAAAAGTTTTAAAATATTTTTGCAAATTTGATAATTTCAATTATATAATTTTTTTTATCAGTACAGTTCTATATATCACAATGTTAGTGCGAATATGTTGCTAAACTTGACTTCCAAGCATATTAAATAAAGGAAATTAATTAAGAAAAATGTCAAGAAAAACTTTAGGAGCCTAAACATAAATTAAAATTATACTTTAAAACATAAATTTTAAGAGTATTTATATATATTCTAAAAAATACAGTATAAGAGTAATAACGTTAGAGGGTTTTAAATGAAATTTTAAAAATAATTTAACATGAATTTTTTAATATATATATATATATTTATATTATAAAATCAATTAGAGTGATAGAGTCAATTAATGTTAAAGTCCTGTTATGTATTGCGATAAATTTATGCTCAATCACAATTGTAGAATTATAAGAGTATTTCACTTATTATACATCTCTTCAAGACAATTAAAAAGTCGACATAATATTAAATAAGACTCACATTTCATTTCACGACCAAAGAATATAATGTTATCGAGTTGCATTACATGCAAATGTAGTGGAGTAGTAGCTAATTAGATTAATTGTGAAGTATCGGCAAGTGAAGCAATTAATTTTGAAAATGTGGTGTCCTCGTAGTTGCAAAATTGCATGTCAATTAGGGATAGAGGAGCAAAAATGAGAGGGATGAATGGCCCTTGAATATGTTCAAGAGTCATTCGTTGAGGGATTTGATTGATAACTTTCTAATTTTCTCAAGAGGCAAACCGCAAGCCTGTGAAAGATTTTGATGCTTTTGGCAACATCAATAAAAACAATAAAGGAGATACACTTTGGAAAAATAGTGGACATTAAATTAGATGGCAATGCTGCCAACTATTTATTTTCTCTGCTCAAACTTTAACTATTATTTATTTATTTATTTATTTTTGTGTGGACCACGATGGTCAGTTGTTCTTGTAGCTGGTCACAAAATTACTTTCACCTGGCAAAAATAAAAATAAAAAATAAATAAAAAATTATGTTTCTTTCTTATGTACTTTTATTTCAGATAAAATGATTTATATTTATTAACTAACAATAATTTTTTATTTGGACAAAATGAGTTCATTCATTCAAATCCACAGATTGTGCAAGTGAAAAATACTAGATAAAATGATACCCGTAGCGCTAGGCCCAGGGCTCCAGCGTTGTTATTCAGTTTTATATCAAACAGAAAGTAGACCTCCAAGCCACCTGATGGACAACTTTCAGCCCGTCCAGCGTCAAATAGCATCATCATCAGATGATGCAGCCCATCTGAGTGCTTTGGACAAGGGCCTTTGAAACAAACTGGGTTGGCATCACTTCGGCCCTGGAGTATCATGGAATCCTTAAACCCAAAATTCGTAAAAGGGAGTTATTATATAAGGTCATCTAGTTCGACTTGGACTTGTTGGGATGGAAGAGTCCGCAAAACTAACACACACAAACAATGAATCTTACCCCTTGAAAAGAGTAAAATTTGAATGAAGAAAACAACAGAGATAAGAATATGAAAAGAATAAAACAAAAATAGAAAACTAGAAACATTTATACAAATTATATAAGGCTATGTTTGTTTGTAAAAAATATGCTTGAGATTGGACTATTTGTCTTAATTTAACACTATTTTGGACTATTTTATCTCATGATGATTAGATAAATATTCTTTTAAATAGTCATATGGACTATTTTTGTTATTTCTAAGGCTATTTACGAGGAATTATATAATCTTATAATGAATGTGAGATTAATATATAGTCTTCCCCCATTTTAACCTATTAAATGACTTTATGGGACTAATAGCCCTACATTAAAGGACTAATAGTCTCTCACTAAAAGATTAAATAGTCTGAAGTATTGTTAAATTAAAAAAAATAGTCAAATCTCAAATATATTTTTTACAAACAAATATTGCCTAAAAAGGTAAAATAAACCAAACTAAGGAGAAAAAAGAAAAAGAAAGGGAGGAAAAGATGGAAATAAAAAATTTAAAAAAAATCTTACTCGATCTCTATATGTGAGATTGCAAATTTGCAATGCACTCGTACACTTGGTCCTTGTGCTCTTTCAAGTGTCTTTTTACTATTTATTCTAAAGAGGTGTTTGATAAAAACTGAATGAATTTGAATCTGAATGAGCTAAACCTGAATCTGAATGAAAAAAACTGTTTGATAATTGACATGTCTGAAACATCTGAATGACAGAATTTTATTATTTTACCCCTCTGAAAAAAATTTAAAATTGTTGTAAATTTATTTAATATTACTTAATATAATAGTTAATATTTTTTTTGCTCATTCAGCCATTCAACTAAAAAAATCTGACTTAATCATTCAGCTCAATCATTTGACCGATTCAGCCATTCAGACCAAAATAAACGCACTGACCGATTCAGCTATTCAGCCATTCAACTCTATTCAGCTCTAAACAAATACCCCTAAGTAAGTTTCAAGCGTCTTTTTACCGTTTTACAACAATATATCCCCTTAGAAGTTAGAGATCTCACGCGACAAAACTCACCCAGATATAGCTAGGAACACGGATAGGCTATTAAAATTTCCAATAATATTCTCTTAGGAAGAAAACATTATTTCTTGAATAAAGTGCACGTTTGTATTTGTGAGCTAATTAGATCGATTTCTTAATTAGCGAGCATTTTATGTTTTGGATCCCTTTGTTCCACTTAAATCTTAATTCTTAATTATTTCTTAATGAAATTGATTAATCCACTAGATCGATCTGGTTATTTATTCTATTGCTAGATCTAACTTAATTATACTGTTTACTTTGGTTCTCTCCATCGATGGTTATGTCCCTATTAATTTATAAGTTTCGAGACGAATTAGGATTCTCTCCGATTTGAAATGGAGAATTTCTATTTCATAGTACATATTTAAAATGTGTTGAAATGTGATATCGTGATAACGGGAGAGAAAGAAATGACGATGGGGATCAGTCATGAACTGTGGATTGTTTAACAAGCTACAACTGGGATTTCACATCTATCATATCAATTCCTGCTTCTGCTACAAGCCTACAACTATATATATATATATATATATATATATATATATAAAATTTTTCCTTCTTTTTTTTCCACAAGCAAATGCAGGCAAGAGATCGATCGATGATAAGGTTTCATTTATCTATCTATCTATCTATATATATATTTCTTCCCGGCCCGTCTTAATTTGCATGCAAGATAAGATTTCATTTAATTTACAGTACTCTTGATTTGCTTTAAAAGGAAGGGAACAGAAATTAGATTACAAAAATAGGTCATAATTAGTTTTCATCTTAATTAATGGACGAGTAATAACAACAAGAGGTTGTGTGTATAGCCCAAGGGCGCTACCCATTTGATCAGGCTTGAACCTCATTTATTTATTTTTCTTTTCTTTTCTTTTTTTTGGCTAAATTTGAACCTCATTTCCCCTTCTCATATATAATCTAAATTACATGTATACCAATTTCTAATAGTACCCAAAAAAATTACTATTAACTATTGGGATATATATTTGACATGAATCTTACATCGGATAAATTTAAGAGTATAGATGGATTAATAAATATGGTGAAGTCTCAACATAATAGGTTAACCTTTGTGGTAAGGATGTGATTTAATATACTTGTTGGGCCAATTTACACAGGTGTGTGCTGCATTAGTGATGAATGATGCATTCACAGGTCGTATGTTATTCAGTTTGCGCGGTGGAGTAAATAGAGTTGAGTCGGGTGGAGTACAAGGGGATCACTCTAGCGTTTGCCATTACGAGATGAAATATGATTTGAGTCGAATGGAGCGAGCTCAGGATGGCTCTGAAAAGCTATTCAGGGAGAAGGGCGGTGAAATATGATTTCAGTTGAATGGAGCGGACTCAGGATAACTCTAAAAAGCTACTCATGGAGAATGGTTCACAAAGAGCAATGTTGTACTCCCACGTTTGTTTCGAGCGTGGTGGAGTAGTATTAGAGTAGAGTAGCTAGTATGATATTATTAGAGTATAAGTATAGCTCTTGAAAAAACTCAAATATTTTAATATGATACTTGTGATCAAGATTGTTGAGATATTTCACATGAATTCTACATCGGATAAATTCAAGAGTGTAGATGGATCAATCTAATAGATTAACGTTTTAGGTAAAAAGGTGATACAACATACTTGTTAGGTCGATTTACACAACATTAAAATTGATGATAAATTGATGTGGGATGAATCGTAAAATTCCGCTACACCAACAAAGTTTAGAGCATTTAAAATTTTAATCTGAACAAGGAACGATGGTTCTACATAGAGATAATTAAGGGAAAAAAGAAAAAACAGTGCATGATAACTGACCCTATCAGTTGGGTTAATTTGTCTACTGTTATTTTTTCTTTTCTGTTAACTCGGCGAAAGACTTAAAAGAGAGTATCTTGACCTTTAATTCAATCAAGAAGAATTGAACAGTTGTCCAACCGTCCAATAAATCATGCATGTACATGTTTACACTATATACCATGAGTGAGGTCACATCTGTGATTGATACCATATATACTATGCATCCATCCGACAATTTGAAGATATAAATGACACAAGAAAAAATTAGACCTCTTAGCAACTTATTAAGCTCGCTTATATATATATATATATATATATATATATATATATATATATATATATATATATGTCGAACTTGGTAGAATGAAGCAAATATTCCAAGCCAAAATATTCGGTAGTAATTAACTGCCGACAACCGATTTTTGGTACCACAAAAGGGTGCAGTGAGCATATGGGTCAACAACTTTGGGTTGCCCCTATATTTATATAGTCATAGTCATATCACTAGCTACAAAACAAATGCATATACCAAAACCTGTCGATGCAATTTTTTTTATAATGCAACATTTTTTTTTTTAATTTTATACATATAAAACTACGTACCCAGTTGTAATTTTATTTTATTTTTAATAAATTTTTTGAAAATAATTTTGTACTTTATGATTGAATTAGGTTTTCTTATACCACATTAAAATTTTCATTGTATTTTCTATGTTTTTTTCTAATATATAGCAAAAGAGAACGTAACCCTAAAATTGGATGAATCACGTAAACTTGTGTTTTGTATGTTAATATTTTTTTTATTCTACTATTAATTACTTACCTTGTTTAATCTATAACGTGCTAACACTGTAGTCATGAATATTAGTATTTTGTTAAGAATAATACTATGTGCACTAACTGTACACAAAAAGTTGTGCACCAATGGTAGGATCCATGTATTGTTTACCAATAAAAATGTGTAAAATATTTAATTGTAGCCTTGTAGGTCCCACTTCTTATTTTCTTTCTTTTTTATACTATGTGTGCACAACTTTTTGTGTATAGTTGGTGTCTCTAACATTATTCTTTGGTTAATGCAACAATATTATGATAGGATTGATATCTTACTTCCTTAGGTCATTCATGAAATTAAGAAGCCTAATTTGGTGAAATTTAATTTCCTTTCCAAAATGTTTTCTTTAGATTTGATATAATTACTCATTTTTTGTGGTGATTTTTGTAATTAATATATATCATGCTGAGTTCTAGAGGAAGCTTAAGTAGAATATAAGGTTAAACCTTACAAGGAAATTAGATGGTGCCTCCATCGAACCTAGATAAGTTAATGGTCGATTCCTATATACCCATATATTCTCATGAGAAGAACTGCCTTTAATCATGAGGTACAACTGACTGATTTTAATATAATTATTTTGCCATGTTGAAATAGTTATTTCGTTACCCATTCCTTTCCCATAAAATTTCTATTTATCATTCTTCCCTAAGGATGGGTATGGACTATCTATCCCATTCCATTCTAATTCAAAAATTAAATTATGAGTTTTTTTAATCTTTCTTATTTTCTCTCTCTATTTTTTTCTATATTTTTGTTCTTTCTCTATGTAATTAATTTGTGTGATTACCTTTTTGTCCCCTTTCTTCCTCTAATATTTTCTCCCTACATATATATTTCTCCTCTGATTTCCCCCCCTATTCCTAGTATAAATCAAGTAAATAAAAACCTAAATAAATGGTTTGGTTAATTTGAATTACAGTTTGACGCAATCTCCAAGTAAGTGTTAAACAATCATTAATTATCTGCAAACACTTTTCTCTATTCAAAGTTCAAACCATAAGAGAATGATTCAGGTACTGCATAGATTATAATATATACTTATGAATTGACAGGGAGAACTATATAATATTAGGTTTTCTGAATAAAGCCCTCAAAAGAAAAATGGAAAAAAAGGAGAGAGAGAGAGAGAGAGTCGATTTTAGGCTTCAACTTTCAAGTTCAAGATAGGAGAACTAGTTAAGTTGGTGGTGTAAGAAATTAAGAAACAGATCAATGTAAAATTGACTGTACAAACTACACAGTTTATTGATACCTCAGTTCTCTAAATACTCAGGATGATACTCTCTCTCTAGAGTCTAGATCTTTCTCTCACGCAGACAAAGAGGTCTGCAATTAAAAATTGGATAAAAAATAACATTCCCAACTCCTGTAGCCATGTTTGTACATCCCACACGGGAAAAAGAAAGGTCATATATATTCCTTGTGAAGGAGACAGCACCTAGCTAACGTAAGGAAAAAAAAGAAGAGAGATTCATACGTGAAATATGCGCATTTAAGTCGTGTTACAGTTAAAACCTTACCACTGTTTGTAAATTTTATTTTGAGGGAATAAAAGAGATCAAATTTTGAGTCTTCCTTCTAACAAATTAATAAGAATGTTCCAACCCCCTTCACCTAAAATAAATCTGGTGACACCTAAAATAAATCTGTTGACCGTCAAAAAATTAGAAGGTGAAAGAAAGTTACAAGTTTTCTTTCTCTTCTTTTCCCCAAAAATAAACTCACATATGTTGATTGGCGCCGGTACTTATTTAAATTAATTCGTTTAAATAACCATTCACCTCCCTCCAAAAAAATGAAAAGAAGCTTGAGCTAGAGGCTTCTGATGGAAGAGTGTTAGTACGATATATATTGTTGTCTTTATATTAATTTAAAATAATGCAAATGTACTTTAATTTGTCTCTTCTTTATAAAGTTGTATTTGAGGAAAAGTGTTAGCATGATATATATTGTTGGGTACTTCATTTATAAGCTTAAACTTTTAGATAAGTACTTGGTTAATGGCTTAGGATTCAAAGGCATGTGTGGTAGGGAACTTAACTAATTCTGGTTAGGGTAACTGAGTTAACTATTGAGACAGCTAGCTAGGGATTAGAGAGACACAACCCCATTTGTATCTAGGGTAGCGTAGATAAATAGACCAAAAATCAAGAATTCGTGCTAGAAAGAGAGATTGGTTGGTGGGTTTGCTGTTCATTGAATAGGCCAGCCCCTACCATTTAAAGGCATAGCGGAAAGGTGAGCAGGTATAGCATCATTGTTAATCATGTCACCAACTAATTTCACTCAATAAAAAGCCAATTAAGTAGAAATAATATTCTCATGCAAGGACACCAAATATAATTAAATAATGGATATATGAAGAAATGGGGGACAACTTTGGCTCGTACCATTTTCATTCAATTCGTCGGTACAGAATACGACAAACATGTTACTAGTGATAAAACAACTCCAAAATTATGGCCTCTATTTTTTGGTTGATGCATGCTACCCGTGTATAAGTGTCAACTCAACACCTTTTTGGTGATCGATCATTGTGATTTAAATTTCACCAAACCCTAAAAACTTTAACCCTCTTAGGGTTTTATCGATTGGTTAAACTACATTTTCAAGGGTTGTTGTCTCAACGAAAGTGGGATTTGATCATCTCTTGACTTTATTTACTTGAAGTATTAAAATGGAGGAAACACGCCCTTCTGACAATTATTGTCCATTTGGTATATGGTGAATGTATATGAGTTCTTATATGATGAATTATTCTGTCAATCAAAAAAGACGTTATTGCGTTAATAGGCGAATTTCTTTAAGATCTAAACAAGTTCTTATCAATTATTTGATACTTCTTACTTATGTAACCCATAATATGCTTTATTATTATTATTATTACCGTTGGAATCTAATCTGATACAGGCGTCACGTAACCTACTGTTTGAGGAAAATATTAGGTGAAGTGGACATGATTACATAATATTTTATATTATTATTATTATTATTGGGATCCAATTTAATACAGGCATCACGTGACCTATTGTTTGAGGCAAGCGTTAAGTGAGATAGACATGCAGAAATTAGTTGGCTTGTCTTAAAAAAAAATCGAGAATTTTCTGACCAAAATTAATATTGTCTATATGCATTTTCCCCATATACGTACATAATACCACCCTAGCTTAATTTCCATGAGAATTATTGTCTGCATTCTTTTTCTTTTTCCTTTTCCATTTAAAATGTTTTCCTTTGGCAGGACATACATATTGCCACTTGCTATAAATAGCTCCATTGGCACTTAATTTATTAGTTAGTAATTCAAGCTAGTTTTAGTTCTGAAATGATAATAAACATTCAATCAAGATCAGATTGATAATTGATGATCACCATCACCTGTATACTTATAAAATCTGATAATTTCACCATTCAGAATTAAAGGGACGCGCGTAATTCATGCTGTGTGTAGAGCATGCAGTTTGTATATCCCTAGAACCTAAAATTGAAAACCCAAACCAGTCATTAAGGTCCCGGCCGGATTACATCATTTTACGAACAACAAGAAGAAAACCAAGTACTGCAACTACTTTTCTATTTATTCAAGAAACTATATGTGATGTCTTTGAGACTTTCTATAGGCCTTTAGGTAATCACTTCAATGCGCCTAGCTAAAAACAATTCATTCAGCGATCATCAGATGGAGCCAAAAAGAAGAAGCTCAATTTGTGGCTATATATGCAGTTCCAAAGAAATGCACGTGATTGAATAATATAATTGCAGCTCTGAAGGAAGTCCAGGGACGAAGCTACATCTAGGTTTGTGGGCTAATTTTTTAAGATAATTTTACATTTTCTGATTGTATATATAAAATTGGTTCCGGAATGCTGTCCTTGAATTCCTGCTAAATTATTTATAGCATCACAATATTTTGACATAAAAATCTTAGTTTCGTTACTGGAAGGAACTTATATAATTAAGCACATATATCAATTGCGTGCTATTTACTGAAAATGCCGAGAAATATTGGATTTGGAGACCGATGTTTTCCCACTGAAGACAATTTTGCAGTACGGATTCATGAAGTTGCTGCATGTTTAATTGCATTCAGAGCTAGCTATGTTGCCGGAAACTTATAAAAACAGCCACACACTAGTCAGAACCACTTTTCTTTAGTAGGATTTGGTGGAGGCAAAAAGGAGAAGCAAAATAAAACAGCTAGAAGGTAGGCAAAAATATTTAGTAGGATTTGGTGGATCGAAAACTTATATGAAGGTCAAAGAAGGAATCTTTGAGCAACTATTAAAATGTGTTGTGTTTTATGGCTAAAAACTTTCCACATTTGTATGATATTTTGGGGCAAAAGCTGATTTTTTGAATTTTAATTGCTCAAAAATAGGTTGTTCACTTATCTATTACTTTTCAAAGCAATTTTTCCAAAATAAACCACACATAGAGACACATACATGTGTGTATATATATATATATATAGAGGATAGTGATCTATAACAAATGTTTTCTATGGACACCATTCTAACAAACAAATCTTTCACCATCCAATGTGAGATTTAAGGGCTGAGATTGACTTGGGTATGGGCCTGCCCACTAGTACTTCTGACGGCCAGAAAAACACTTACCACCTAACCGCTACTTCTACTACCGATCAGGCTAAACAACGATATTTATCATTAATACGACGTCTTATAGCCTAATCGCTAGTAGTAGTAGCGATCAGACGTTCTATATTATGCTTACTTATTTTTACCTGTCGATTTGGTTAGCTAACTATAAATAACACTCAAGGTTGAAGAAGGGATAGAGCTCTCTAAAATTTAATCCTGAAGATGAGACACACAATCTCCCAGCTATATCACTATCATATATATATATATATATTCTCATGCACACAATCCTTGTCCATTTCATTCTTTTATCGATTCCATTCTACTATTCATTCAAAAGTAAGATTATCTATAATTATATAATGTTGGAGGAGGGAGTAATTAAATCGGTCCCCTAATTTGTTTTACAATTAATGTGCAATAATAATATCTGAATCCAACTTGCTGTTCCAACATTCATCTCCGCAAATTATCTTCCCACTTCTCATTTCATTATTTTTCATTTTATAAAACACTTATCCTCACTTGTTAATATGTTCCGTTTATGCAAACATAAAACATATTATTAAAACCTATTAATAAAACATATTATTAAAACCTATTATTAAAACATATTATTTGGGAGAGTTGTGTTGAAGGCATGCAAACCTATTAAAAATTAATCATATATATTATTCACTCTTCCAAAATATCAATTTTTATTTTACAAAATTAATTTAATATATATTATTATAAAAATTGATATTTTCACAAATAAAAATATTAATTCACAAGTTCATTCTCACATGAATAATAAGTGGACCCCACTTTTATGCGAGAGAAGAGTTCGTAAGACTATTATTTTTACTTATGAAAATATCCAACAATTCCCATAATTCAAACTCAATTTTTTTTAATTTCTTTTTTTGAAACAACCATAAGGGCTGAAGTCTATTAAGAATTGATAGTCGAAACAACAAGTGGAAGAATACAATCCGGAACTTCTTCCAACCAATAAATCGAAAAACAAAACCCAGAAACATGAGACAATTCAGCCATCCCATGTGCAACTTAATTAGTTACCACCTCTCTTCACATGAGAAAAACTAATTGACTCAAAATTGTCTCTGAGAACTAAACTCAAAATTGATTTGAATACATTTAATTTAGACAAATACATTCTTATTTTCTTTAAAAATGATATTTTTTTTTCGAATAGAGGAAGTAAATTATTATATATTCTTTTTCAGTTTCAAAATATAATATCAATATTGACTTCTTGAAATTAATTTGAAATGTTTTTAAATTTATGATTAATATAAATTAATCTATTTCTAGACAATACAATTATATAAATTATAAACCGTCTAAATAGTACTACTAACTACAAAGATTGTTGTTTTTTTAATAAATATAATCAATAAATCATATCAAATTTGATTGTGAAAAGTAAAACTTGATCCTATATATATATATATATATATATATATATATATATATATATATATATATATATATATATATATTTCTAAATGGAGGGAGTATCTAATTAATATGATTCATAAAAGAAATTCTAAAATCATTTTTCCTCAATTAGAGCTAATAATGTTTCTTAGAAAAGTGGGATTTTTGGCAATAGTGTGGAACTGATGCAGAGAAGTGATGAAGATCCACGAGACATTACACTTGGAGAAAACGTACAGTTAATTAAAATTTAAGTATAAGTCAAGGATGGAAGGCTATGAGTAGAAGATCTAGAGGATAAGCCGATGATCAACATATGGAAATTTGGGTTTTTAAAATCATTCCCTATTGAAACTATGTTTAATTTCCTCATAATTAGTCATATTCGAATATATCACCCAGATTAATTTTTTCTTTTGAAAAAAAAAACATCATTGAATTTGGACCTCTTTAATCTCATAAATAAGCCCTTATACTCGTTGGCATCATGAATTCTCTCCTTGAATGACCAGTACTAGGTAGTACAAATTTATGACAAAAATATCTTTATTTTCAACTTTTAATAATCACCTCTAAGAAACATGTAACTATTTTTAGAAGAGCATAGCTCAAACTACATAATTATGAAGTTAATATATGAGACCAAAAAAGACCAAAGGAAAAATTGAAAAATAATAATACGGGTCCCAAACACAAATTTTAAGATTATAGTGATTGGCTATATCATATTAATTCTATTTTAAAATATAAATCATTTCTTTTTATAAAATATAAAAGTAAATTATCTTTCTTATATATATATATATATATATGTATATAAAGTTAATATTATTTATTACATAGAACCACCATGATATTAACCAGTGATTACGACACGTATATTGAACAGTTATTCAAAAAGATGTAGTATAGCTTATGAGACCACTAATCCTTTGTTAATAATCTTTGCAAATATACATATATAGCCTAAATATACTAGTAGTTGATATGGCATAGGTGAAGATGGAGATGTTTAACTTTCACCCAAAAAAAAAAAATTTAAATTACCAGTACTGGTAGTCATATAAAAGTATGCTACAGTCTCAATGTCTCATTAGTGGATCCACTAGTCCATGAGCCATGAGGTATCGTACAGAAATGTTGGCTTTAGAGTTTAGCGTACGTTTTAAAATTCGGGTTGAAGTATTGCAAGACCCATCATGATTCCATGATTAGTTGCAAGAGCATGGGGTGGGGATGATATATATATATATATATATATATATATATATATGTGTGTGTGTGTGTGTGTGTGTGTGTGTGTGTGTGTGTGTGTGTGTGTGTGTGTGTACCGAGTGCGTATATTTGTTATACTACCAATTAACAACTTAATTAATTAATATTTCCTTGGTCTCAATATAATTGCCTCTTCTTTTTTTTTTTTCTTTTTGTGCGCAAGCAAAATGAGAGTTTTTATTTTTATTTTTTATACGTTATTTTAAAAGACACTATGTCCCAAATCTGCTTTCAATTGAAATGATTAAAATTATAAATTTGCATTTAATACTCACGTTGTTTTACAAAAAAAATCTCATTTATATAAAATAAAAAATAAAAAATTAACATATGGAACTCTTTTTGTGAAAAAAAAACAATAAAAACTTATTAAATTGAGTTAGAAAGTTAAATAAATATTAACAACTATCTTTAGGCAAAATTACTGCAAACAAAGAAAAGGTAAAAAAAGAAAAAGAAAAAGAAAAACGTGGAACTTTTTTCAAAAGAGGAATTAAGTAGCACTTTTAAACTAGCTAGGGTGGTGATTGATGTAAAGCATAATGAGTAAACAATATATTGTAATAATTTTTTAGTGCTAGTAATCATCGATAGGCTTATAGTTGGATATTGATCGACCACAAGTTACCTTTTTTGATAGTAATATTTGGTTTAAAGAGCATAATTAATTTCCCAACATTGCGAAACATTGTTGACCTGACCCCAATCATTTCGACAAGCTGCAAGTTATTTACCGTATAACTGTATATCCAGTTTACATGCTAAACTAACAAGAGATCTAGAGCTTTGAAAAAAGAAAACCACACTCATGATCAACCAAACGAAGCTTATGATGAAATTAATCAATTCATTCTTATTATTTTCTTTATATAATATATTATTAAGATGCCACCTGATAATGACTAGACTCCACTAAATCTAAAGGAAAAAGAAACTTTAAAAAAATACTACTCTCTTCGTCTCAAATTAATTGCTCAGTTTTGACTTTTTTAAGTTAAATTGACTATTTTTAGAATAACAATTAAGCATATATAAATATATTTCTAAAATTATAAAAATTGGGGTTAGTAATAAATTGTATATATTTTCTTTTGGTTATAATCTCTTTACCTATATTAAGAAAAATAAATAATAAACTCACAAAAAATATAATTCATAATATCGATACAATTGTCAAAATGTATTTGTGAAGAAACCCTAGAAAGTATATTCATAGTTCTAAATTACTCCTCAACAGTAATTAGGAGAAAATAAAATAAATAATAAAAATTAAAAAGTTACTAAAGTTTGACCAACAATAAGATAATTTAAAACCAGTTTTTTAGACTTTTGTACGGCTTATCGTTAGTTTTGATTTGATATATTATAGGCTCCGTAATTATTTCTAGATCAAAAGCTAAACAACTTTGAAGATATATCAACTCGAAAACCTACTACGATGCAACTTTCGTCTCGTCCACGCTATCAAGAAGAAGAGAGATGCATCATGAAAATTTTGATACTCAATCCATCACGTAAAGATTATTACTAAATACATTTAAGAAATTAGTAGTTACTCTATCAATAAAGTTAGAGTAATTATATATTAGTAGAAAAAGATTATGCATCAACATACATTTGTCTAATTTTGGAATATTTTAGAGAATGGATTAAAAATGTCCTCGACGTCTATCGATTTTTTTTTATTTCATTTTAATTAATGAAGTGCAAAGGATGAAAAATAAAGTGCGTCACTGGATCTGATCCTAGCTATTACTGGGGAAAACTGAAAAACGTTTCATACATTAAAATTTTGATCTAACAATGAACTTTTTTAATATACGGTTAATCACCTGATAATTATTGAGTAGATCTAATATCAGAGTCGTTCCTGAAATTTTGGTGGCTCAAGACGAAAATGAAAACGGGACCCTTTTTGAACATTATCTTCACCAAAAAAAATTTAAAAAAATAAAAAGTACAAGCCGTATCAAAAAAATGTCTTTCTGGAACTTAAAACATAATAGTTCGACCACAACAAAATATATGAGAATACATTCATTGAAAGATTTTTCTTCTAATATTCTTAGACGCAAAATCTCCAATCAAATATTCACACACGCGCGCGCGCGCGCACACACACACACACACATATATATATATATATAATTTGGGGCCTGTCGAAGGTCCAGAACGGTTGACCCTTCCGCCCGTATTCAGGAATAACCCTGTCTACATGCTCCTATATGGCATCGTCATTTTGAAAGGTGGAACTCACCTCCTATTTTATTTTTGTTAGAAAAATCAACTATTTAATTACTCTATATGCTTGAAATTAAAATAATACCATTAGCTGGTGTCATGCAATTCTTTGCACACTTGAATTACATTCTAATATTAATTGACGAGGATATGTGAAATTAGAATTTAGAAGTTGTTGTTTTAATTTTTATTTATTTTTACTTGAGTATCATGATATTTAGTTTGTCAAACAAGTCCTTTAAATTTTGTCGTGTATATATTTAAGGGAGAAAAGAAAATTTCATCAGAATCTAAAATTATATCGTGCGACTGACAAGTGCTAGCTCTTAAATAACATAAAATAAAAGTTGAAACCCGGATTTTGAGACACAAGTGACATATGAATAAAAGTTACGATGAGATCGGTCACGTCCGGTTTGTATTTAAAAATATGACCAACTATATAGTAGAATGTTAATGGAAGCCAAGCCAAGTCGTCGTTCAATGTTAATAATTTAATTTTTAGGTAAATTATATTAAGTGTGCCATATGCTAACTTTGTTATATATTCAAGAATTAATAAAAATTTTATAAAAAAAAATAATATATATTGAAGAGAGAATGTAAAAAAATATTTTGATCAAACACTTTAAAAGATTAAAATGCATCAAAATTGAAATAAATTATAAGAGTATAAAGAAACTGATTGGGTAACTACTGGTAAATATTTGATTTCTGATAGGCACTTCACAAGTAAAGTAAAATAAATGAATTATTACTACTGTTCAATAATTTAAGCTACGATCAGGGTATCCAATTATTTATTTCTTCTTTTACTGATCATCAAAAGTATCCTATTGAAAATCAAAAGACCAGGATCAAATATGGCCTACCATGCGATGCATGGTTTTTACATATGTATGCAGAGAATATATAAGTAGGACCCTTGGACTGGGTCAGCTGTCAATTCTATCTGTCGGTCATCAATTTGACGTGTTTCTCAGGATTCCTTGCTCATAATTCACAGACCAAGAACTTCTTCGACGTTCAATGTAACCAAACCAACTAAATTGGGTATAAGTTCATATACTATTTCTTCTTCTTTTTTTATCCTATAAGCTCATATTCAGACCGCATGATCTATCAAATAGAATATTATAACAATAATATATATGGTCGATGTTCCATATTTGCCTCAAACAATTTTTTTATTTCTTATTCCCTTAATTCCAAATTTCAAGATATATATATTTCTTTAATTTAAGCCGTCGCGATCTAACCTCGAGGGAACTTGGAGCAGAAGATGTAATACCCATGCAGTTCCACAACGTGTGAGAAAAATTTATCTGCATAAAAGGAATGAAGTTATTAATAATAACACATTTAGTCTTAATATTTAGGTTGAGTTATAGTAGGCTAAGATTAATCAAGAAAATATTACTGGCCCGATTATTTAAAAACTTGTTTAGAATGAATTTAATTCGATTCGGACTTGAGATTTGACCTGAGTTGTTACATATGATATTAGAACGTATGAGTATGTGTGTGATCAATTTTAAAATTTTCAGATTGAAGGTACTATAAGGTCAGTGGTTGATTCTGAAGAAATTTTTAAGAAAACGATATTGTTGGGTCAATGGTTTAAGACTTCTTCAAATGAATTTAATTCGAACTAGACTCAAAATTTGACCGAATTATTTGATTCAAATTTAAAATTTGACCCGAATTATTATAGAGGAAGTCAAATTAAGATTTTTTTGTCCTAGGTAATTTCTAGGATTGGCCCATGCTTAATTAGTTCACAAGAATGTGAAACAACGATAATAGAATGTGCTTAAAGTGACAACTCCCTTCTTTGGTTATTAGCTTTGTTTTCTCCTACCTATTTATATTGTGGTGATACTATCTCTGTTTCAAAATTAAATATACATTTTAATTTTTTAAAGTCAATTTATGAAATTTTAAAACTTAAAATTAATATAATTTAGTTTAAGTTTTGAAAACAACAAAGATGATAATTATTAGTATTTTATAGTTAGTTTACGATTGTTATTTTTGTTCATACGAAAATTAAATAATTTTATATCAATTTTAAATTTTTAAATTTTATAAATTAATTCTAAAAAATTAAAATATATCTTTAACTTTTAAAACAGATAGAGTCGTATTTTCCAAAAGTACTTCATTAATTAGAGTCTTGAAAATATTACTGATTAATTCACCAGTTTGCATTAATTCTCGCAGTACTTTTCTTTTCGATGAGAAGAAAAGTAGCACATGTCATGTTCTGATTGGTGATATAATGACTTACCTGGCCATATCAATAATAAATAAAATAGCTGTCAACTCTAGAAGATGGTTCGTCAATTATTAATTTGTAGTAACTATACATGAAGGAATCCTTCCATATAAAGTTTGACCATGAATCTGTCACGTGGGTACCATACAATTTGTTCCCCTCACCCCCAATTTAATAATAAAAAAAGTAACAAAGAATAAATAAGAAGATGTAACCATTAATCCTAAAATTAATTACAATGATCAACATCTCGGTACTAATCAATTAAGCAAGCCACAGTTACATGTATATCTAACTTATAATAAAATCAAGAATTTGCAAAAAAAAAATCCAATTAATCTAGATATACATAGAGGACAAAAGGGAATTTAAGAAATGCCCGGCCAAACTTATTTATACATCACTGTAAATAGTGACATTTTTAAAACGCCTTCCTAAAAAATCAAAATAAGAATATGGGAAAAAAAATAAAAAATTATTATTTATTCTTTTAAAATTTTAAATAAGAGGATCTTACGTTATTAATTTTTTTAGAAATCGACAGTATAGTATGTGTATCTTATTTATAGACAATATTAAGTTTGGTTAAAGCAATGTCCTATATATATATATATATGCATGGTTGCATGCATATGTATATATAAACCTGCTCCCAGAAAGCTGACATACGCTAGAGTTATATATACAGATAGCTAAGCTTCTGAGTGTATCTCATCATCACCTGAGTGACATCGATCTTTGTATATATATTTTAGGGCTTGTGTGAGCAGTACTACTCCAGTTCAATATGAAAAGACAACTACAAGTCTAGAACAACAACAGGAAATCTTAAGTCCATCTAGATTAATATAAAACACATCTAACCTTCCAACTATATATATTTAATATATACGTAGGTAGTACCAAAACGAGTTTCGTGAGTTTATTAAGTCGTTTATTATGCGCAACTCGTTTAATTACGTAGAATGATTGTTGTCATTGTTTTTATTGTTGTTGTTATTTGAATAATCTTTGTTGTTAGCAGTAGCATCTAGTATAAGCCTTGTATTTTATGTTTTTTTGATCTAGTTATACATGAATAATTAATCAAATAGTCTAGATCAGTGTCCAATGACTAATATAGTGATGCATAGCCCTTGGGCATCGACAAAATAGTGAGGATAATATTGACAAAAATAATAGAGTACTTACAATAATTGTGTGTTACATAAGAAAACGTACGTAGAGGTAATGGCAATGCCACTCTTCAAAAAGAAAAGAGAATATTATACGAAAGACTAAGAAAAGAGAACAGAAAGCAACTTCAATAATGGCCCCATTACATCTCAACGCATTAGGTCCATGATGTGATCTTCATCATTTTTCTCTTTTTTCTCCCTAGCTAGCTCCATTAATCCTATTTCCACCTTCAATATTTATATTCTTTCTCTTATTTAACAAACAAAAATTATTCCAATTGTTTATAATTAATGGACAGAGGGAAAGAGTTGGCCGAGGGATCCGGTGATCCCCCGGCTACACCTAGCCGCTACGAGTCGCAAAAGCGACGAGACTGGAACACTTTTGGCCAGTATTTGAGGAACCAGAGGCCTCCGGTTTCAGTCTCACAGTGCAATAGCAACCACGTGCTGGAGTTTCTTCGATATCTCGATCAGTTCGGGAAGACTAAAGTTCATATGCAAGGGTGCATATTTTATGGGGAGCCCGAGCCACCAGCTCCTTGTACTTGTCCACTTAGACAGGCTTGGGGCAGCCTGGACGCGCTCATCGGGAGGCTTCGAGCTGCCTATGAAGAGAACGGAGGCTCATCGGAGACGAATCCTTTCGCTAGCGGTGCAATTCGTGTGTATCTGAGGGAGGTGAAGGAGTGTCAAGCTAAGGCCAGGGGTATTCCTTACAAGAAGAAAAAGAAAAAGAGTACTAGCAAGAGAGACGATGATTCGAGTTCGGGCACACACTCTTGATCATTCGTGTAACTCTTTTGGATATGGTAATTTTTTTCCAACTCTTCACAAGTCTATATATATTTACTGATTTTTATAGATGATTACTCAAGTCTACAATTAATTCTAATTAACTAGATTTGTCTAAATAAGAAAAATGGACAGGTGCTGATTAAATAAACATTGTGGGTGGTACAGATCCGATTATTTAATTAAAATCAGATATCAGTACAATTTCTATGACAATTAATATTGAAATTGTTCATTCTATATAGGCAGATATCTCTTCTTAGTTTAATTAGTAATGGTAAACCCTAAAAATAATACCAAGGATTGCAAAATATCTACTTGTATGTGATCACTTGTGACGATTGTATATGTACTTATGTAGTCCATCCAGTCATATGGATCGATGACGAATCTCTTTCTCTCTCTCTTTCTCTGCGTCTCTCAGACACACATCACTCATATTGATTTTGATGTCATGAAATTGTTCCTAGCTTGATTACCATCTGTTAAGTCTCTCTCTCTCTAGATATATAGGAATAAGTTGAATTTCGTTTAGAAAGAGAGTTGCAATTGTGTAGCAATGACAGGCCAACAAATGCAACTCACTATATTAATGCAACAAATTCCTATACAAGCCTGGCATATATAAATATATATATATATATATATATATGTATGTATTAAGTTGTGGGACAACTTCATGAAATCCAAATCTCATGCAAAGTAACTAATACAGAAATTTGTTTATTTTTCAAATTTCACATTTCCATGTCAGTTTTTGCTTAGTGCATGCAGGTTCTTTTAGGATTCTGCAGATTTTTTTGTACCCCATTTTTGGACTCAAATCCTTTTGCATGGTAGTATCTTAGACAAATTATATAATACTAATATAAGGTTTCTTTACATGAATGATAAATCAGTTATTATATGATATTAGAGGTTCATGTATTCTAATTTCTAGCTGCTCCTATGGCCTTTCACATTATTCTATTTTTAAATCAAAAGTACTCATATTTGCAAATCTTGAAGATATAGGAGAACCACTTGCTAATCTGATGGAATCACATAATTTATCTATGTAAACAACAAATCCTATTCATTTTCATGCCCCCACTTTCTCACTTCTTTAGTGCATAAAATCTTTGAATGGGCAGCTTAGATAAATGAATATCCCTGCGTTATTGTCCTTTGCAACTTTATTAGATTGTTCTCTGTCCGTATTAGATTTTGTGGGACATTTTTTATATTCCATTTTGTCCTAATGCTTTGGTCAAAAATGTAACTTGTACTCCATTCAGGGGGGAAACCCACATGAGTGCTGGCTTTTATGCACCATTTGCAAATATTGCACTTTATTGTTTTTAGTAAGTTCTTTAGGATCTTGACTGTTGGTTTCTCAATCTAGTCATTAACTTGGAAAAGAAAAAAAGGATTATAGGTTAACACCTTATATAATTAAGACCAGATTTTTTGTGGTTGAGCTAAGATAATCGATACATTGAGAGGTCTTGGGGTTAAAATTTTGATGTTTTAATTTGACTGAGATATCATCATATCTATGTGACTTAGATATCATCTCATATATATATATATATATATATATATATATATATATATATATATATATATACTGCTTGAGACACTGACCATTGATGACCATTACATTACTGCTAAAATAAATCTCTTGCCACAGACACGAATATTATTGTGTCTTATATATCAATTTTTTTTCTCCCTTTTCTATTCACAAATAAATTTCCAGTTGTAGAACAAACATTCTAGAGTTACTAAAACATTCCATGAAAGAATCAGACTAGCTAGCTCAAGTCATTAACTCTTGTCCTTAATTGTGTCGAAAGATAATGTTCGTATCTTAGCTCATATGTGTAAACCTAGAAGGCAAATATAATTACAAGGGAAAGAGAAAGAGAGATAATTCTCTGTATTTTAAGTGTGTGACCAGCTATATATACATACAACTACATATACTAGGCTTGGGTAGCTAGATTCAGTTGTTAGTTTGAGAAGGATAATATAGTACCTCATTCCCACACTGAATGTGTTTGATGAAATGCACTGTACGTATTTATGTATATATATATATATTACGCATGTGTGTGTGTGTGTATATAATGCTCAACTCTATTTCTAAAGTTAAAGTACTAATTAACTTGTCATGATACCATCTCTCATTGAAGAAATGGTCAGGAGTTTCATTTAACCCACTTTGAGGTCATTTATAGGGGACTATGTTGATCGAGTAATCAAATGACAACTTCAACCCTCAGTCTTCTATCTATTATCTGTCTCCAGTCACAACATAAAGAAAGGCATTGCAATATTATTTCCTTTTTAAAATCTTCTGTTAATTTCTTTTGTACATTGGTGCTATTGTTTGCATTTCTATATCTTCTGTTGATTTGTTTTGTACATATTGGTGCTTGTTGCATTATTTTTCTTACAGGTTTGATCAAGATACAATATATAAAAAGGTAATAAATTAGGGCAAAAGAAAGTATATATCATATACCTCAATACACAATATCAGAATTATATTCTTAACCTAAACATATTATTGTAACAATATATGTGTGTATATATATATATATGTATAGTGGCGAAGCTAGGATTTGCATTCAGTGGGGTCAAAATATTGTGTTTCTATAAATAATTTAGCGGGGATTTAGGAGTTGCGCCCCCGAACCAATTTTTTTAGATAATTTTGTGTTTTTTGGCCGATTACATATGTAAAATATGTATTTGGTTACAATATTGTTAATATAACAAATAATATATAACATTATATATATATATATATATATATATATATATAAACACACACACACACACACACATCCCTTATTGATCACTAATACTCCTTTCTAATCACAAATTTGTTAATAAATATTTAAATTCCTTATGTTATGAAAATAATCTAAATTAGATTAATATTTATTTTAAAAATATTAGAGAAAAATGCATACATAAAGGAGTAGAAGTAACATGAAATTGATAAAGTTATAAAAAATTTAATTTGACCACGTATATTAAAAAATTTCTAAAATTTTAGTGGGGTCAATTTGTTCATTACACTTAATTTTTTTAAAAAATTTATCATATATTCTAAAATAATTTTTTTCCCAATGGGGTCAATTGACCCCACACCTTACTATATAGCTTCGCCCATGTTAATATATATATATATATATATATATATATAGAGGGACAGTGCAAGGTAAATGTATACATTAACACTATTCGTGCAAATTCTTTTTTGGAACTCTAATAACATCATTTATGATTACCCTTGGTTAATTCTAGCTATCGCAGAATAATATACTAGTACATCCGTTCCAAAAATATATATATGATCAGTTGCTTATGTAAATTGATCTTAAATTTTGGAGAGGAGGGAGTATATTGTTTCATGATTATGCCATACAAATTAATTCCTTAGACAATAATTTTATTAACTAAACTTGTAATATCTGGCTGCAGGATGATGCGTTAAGTCTGGAGAAGAGAGAGTACGTAGAACTGCATGCATCTATTGAAATTGCAGTTTGTGATTCGACTACTGCCTTTCAGTTTGCTGGTAGAATAATCCCAAGACTTTTATTTCAGTAACTCACCAAGTCTATATGCTGGTTTTCAAGAGTCCGCATTTCGTACCGAGTTGGAGATTTGTAAGCTATAGATCATAAAACTCTTTATGTAAGTGATGCTCTCTATATATTCATGCATATATATATGTTTCCTCTCGTTTTAGTTTAATAAAAATGGTTCGCATTATTTTATTTTATTTTTTATTTTTCGCCATATAAATTGTTTTCACTTTTATCTCTTTCTTCTCTGAAACTAGGTCAAAATTAGTAGTTAGTACAACATTAGGATCGAGTCGAGGCAATTATATGTCTAATGGCATGCATACATTAGAGAATTTTAGTTTTAATAGTTCTTCGATATATGTTTAACTATCTTAGTGATCATATATATATATAAGCCACTGGTTACGTACGTAAGATTGATGATATCCTAGTATCCATTTTTATCATTTTCACTACTATTATAATCTTATTTTTAGTTGTTTTTAAGTTAAAGGGATATATATATGTTCTCACATGTTCAATTCAAAGTACAGAAGTTCTTAATAAATATGACATGAAAGCCTTGCTTGAATTTTGTAGGAAATTATATCTATGGAGAAATATATATATTAAGATGATACTATATTAATACATAAACAGAATGTTGTTCTCTAATTAGCAATATTGCCTTTTTACTTGATCTTTATGAACTAGCATAATTAATTAATATATTGAATTATAAACATCGCCCTTCAATATATATATATATATATATATATATATATATATATATATATATGTATGTATATGTATCTTCTGCTTTGGTTCCTTCCTTCCTCTTAATTAGCAGCATATGCAGTAATTAATTCACGTGTAGTGATTTAATTGTTAGGTTTAAACAGTGAAAAGCAAGAGTTTATGTGAGAATCATGCACGATCGAGGTACTTAATTTCTTTGTAATTCCGTGAATGATTTGAAGGGAGGTGCATGCCAGTGCCGTGCAATATTGTTTTATGATCCTTAATTCTCATCGATCGGTCGCCTAATTAACAGGAATTAACGGGTGCAGGACTCGAGTTTAAAGGCATTCTTTTTCATAACCTCACCTCGTAAAAGATTTACTTCTAGTATATATGGTTCAATTAAGTTAGATTTTATATCCACTAGATCTTGCAAATAAATAGATTTCCCTTTTTTTTATAAAAAAAAATAAATAAATAAATAAATAAGAGCAAAATCTCTCTTACTGATCTCTAATTGCATGCTCATACGTACGAAGCTTCCCATTTCCTTTTCTATTTAGTTAACAAGAGACCCAATACATCTAATCTTAAAGTACATGTTCAAATTTTGGTAAAAGCATAAATTAGTTATCAATTTTAAGAAGATGAACAACGAGCGAGGTTTAAGTTTGTAAGAGATTGGGTAAATACCAAATTAAAACAACTTATTAAAATTTTCTTTGTTTATTATTACAAGATTAATTATATTTGAGAAGTGGAAGAGGTGACATTCAACCTCACAAGTGAAGCGAAGATAGACGAAACCTTATCTGCACGACTATTATTAGTTACATATTACAACGTGGTCCTTTTTTGCTTCATCGCCTTCCTATTTTTCTTCTGCAGAGATGAAGAAAACAGATTGCTTAAATTATCTTATTTCTTAAATGACTAGGTTTATTTAAATTTTCCTTTACATATTACTACAATAATATTAGTAGAGTGGACGACGTGACATTTCAACCGTCTCATTTTTATTACAGTATTAAGTGGAGTATAATGTGACATTTCAATATCACATTATTATTACAGTATTGGTGGGTTAGATGAGGTGACATTTCAACTCAGTTAGTTATATACTCATATTTATTCGCATAACTATTGTTAACATTATCACTAGGATCTTTATTTTTTCTTCTGTTTTTTTTTGGTTGATGAGAAGATGAAAAACAAATATTTAAATTATCCTTTTTCTTACATGACTAGGTAAATACCTAGATAAATTGTTTAATTATTTTTCTTTGTACTACTGCACTATACACACATTATTGTTACACTAGTAACGAACATCTCATTTGTGTGTGTGTGTATATATATATACATATGTGTGTGTGTGTGTGTGTGACTGTTATTACATATTTGTGAGGTGAAAATGGGACGTTTGAAGTTTTGAACCCCTTCAGCGTAAATGTAGATCGGCTCCTTGAACTCAAATTGTTTCACTTAACATGCATCATATAAAGTAAGTAAGATTAGCTTAGCTCAAACTTTGGATGAATTAATTACTGATACTACATTAAAGCAAGCGAGTAGCTAGCTTAATTAGAACTAAAGGACTTTCTTTATATTTTTTGTTCAGGAACTAATAACTGGATTTACAATTCAGAAACTTCACATATGAAATCAAGAAACTGAAAAGAAAAAAAAAATTATATTGAAAAGAAAGTTCATAAAAAAATTATAAAATATTATTTCCTTTGTTCCAAAATTAGATAGTATATATTTTAAGTGAGTTTACAAAATCTTAAAATTTAAACTTGATAAGAATTCATATTTAAATTTAGAAAGTAACAAATATGCTAATTACTAATTAGTAGTATTTTTTATTTAATATACTATAATTATAATTATTTTTATAAAATAAGATAAAATAAATTCATATTAATTTAAAATTTAAAATTTCACAAATCGGCTTTAAAAGATTTTGTGTCTCTAATTTTGAAAGAGAGGGAGCATAACTTTTTATAAAAAAAAATCGTCAGAAAGAGTACAATATTCTTATTTGAGAACAGAAATAATACGATGAGATATTAGTTATTTTCATAATTAAATTTATTAATTTACAAAATTCTCTCTCACATAATTGTAAAACCCGATTACCATTCTCGTATTATGGTTAAATTAAATGAAGAGGCCCATTGGACATATGTATGGTAAGATAACCATCAGACCTATCACCCAAAAACAAAGATAAAAATGAAAAACAAACAATTTGCAACATGCAGAGCGGTGGGCTGCAACATTGGATTATATCTAGGAACATACATATATCATCAATTCATAAACATACAACATTGTTGATGTTCAAAATACAACTAAAAACTGTTGTAATTCACTAAAATGAATCATATATAGAGGGTTATTTTGGTTTCGACTCCAGTATATGGAACTGGAGGAATTTCTACAGGTTGGGAATCTTGTGCCTCTTTATACTAAAAATAAAAATGTATCTTTAATTTTAAAATTAAAAAGAATAAAAGAAGAAACTTTTATCTCTTTATATTAAACAGATGCATCAGTATAGATAGAACCAATAAAAATGTCACTATTTTTCTCTCTTTTTCCCTAAAGTTTGTCTAACATTAAGTTTATGCCAAGTTGAAAAAACATTTACGTCTTTATTTAATTAAAAGGATGACATAATTTTTTTTAAAAAAGTTTTAAAGAAATTTAAATTTTGTGGCCAAAACACTTCCAGGAAAAGAACATAATACCCTGCGTAAAACTGATGTAGTATACCATACGCCCGTGGGTTGGCCCAAATTGGTTGAACTCAATTGGGAGGGAGCAACAATGTAATATGATTTTGATAACTAAAGGTATTTCATTCTGGTTTTACTACCATACCCACTTAAAACTCACCCATATCCAGCTCCACGCAGCACTACGCCAAAAGAAGTCGCATAATGAAAAGATCGAGTAAACTGGAGCAGAAAGGGTCCAAAAGAAGTCATCCATCAGGATGCTATTGTAGAATGAATCTTTATAGCAAAATTACAAATTTCGAATTACCTGGGCTAGTTAGGAAGAATTTTATGCAAGTTTGAACATAGCAACAATAAATGGATCACTGCACATATATTAGAAAGATTACAGATTCTGGAGTTGAGACAAAAGACCATGCAATATCTAGTTAAGTGTTACAGCCTTTGATCTTCATGCTTTCAGCAGATTCGAGATGAAAAATATGGACATGAACCAAGAATCACAAACTAGGCCTTGTATCTTCATATATTCAGTAATAAATAACCAAGAGAACAATTTGACAAATATGCTTTGCAAGAAAGGAAATACTCTCATCCATTAATGGTCCACTCAAACCTGAAGCAGGTACCTATAGCATATAGCATTTTCTTCCTCAAAAACTAGCCATACCTATACGTGTGTGTGCAGAGCTAAACTGAAGTCTATGTATAATCTCCCAAAAAGAACAGCCTATGGTTTGCTGAGGATCCGCCGTCATGGCAACTACAGTTTATCTTCTGTTACACAGAAACAAAATAGTGTTAGAAATCCACTTGTTTAGAAGTTAGAAAAAGTATAAAAATCATAAAATCAGTCTCAAGAAGATCATATATTCTAAAACAATTGGTCCCAAAGATACATTTAGTCAACTGTGTAGTCTTTAACGCAATCCTGGAAACATGTCAGAAATTTCTGTGTTGAGTCATTCGCAACATGAGTGTCAAAAAACAAGTAAGCGTAATACCTCCTAGACAATAAAATATGTTAGTCTATCTTGATGAAGTAACGGGCTCCCTCAACTCTCGGAATTCAAAAAAGCCATGTTCTTATAGCTCCAATAAATGAACAAACACTTCTACAAAATCCTTCAGTCAATTTTATTTCTTAATTTTCTCTGAACACAATTTACAATTTGCATAAAGCAAATACAGAATATTGGCTTTAGTACTGTTATAGTGAGGCATAAAAGAGTTTCTAACAAAACGAGAGTATATCAGAGTAGAATCAACTAAACCAATTTCAAAGTTAAATGACTGTGTACTGTGCTAGACATATATGTCGTGCACCAGAAAGATAAAAGAACAATGAAATGAATAATCATCTTTCCCAATGTAAGCATCAAAGTAAAACAGAACCTTCAGAATAACAATTAGTCAATTAATAATCAAGCTTCACTAATGTATAATACTAACAACCAGTAAGGATCTACGTATTTGCAGCCTAAAATGGTTGTAATCAAAGCTAAATTCACTCCAGAGAAAGCCCTATGAATCATGGTCAGCTATGCAAATCTATTTTCTCATTAAGATATCACAATTTGAGAAATTGGGAAGAAAACGACGGTATTCCTTGGAAAAAGAGTGAACATGATAACATCAAAAACAATATGCAAGGTAGTCACGTGTGATAGCAGATTCCACAGTAGCAATAGTGCATGAAACCCTCTGCCTGGAGAGTACGGTCACAAGGCCGAAACTCAAAGGAACTGACGGGCCACCAAATTCCATCCAGCTTGCTTAACACTCACTACTTAGCCAGACTAGTGGGCGCTGAAACCCCCAACTAGAGACGGGATTCAAGAACCTAGGCAATTCAATTGAGAGTTCCGTAACTGATTCAAGGGAAGGTCCACCAATAACTAATAGGCTATTCCACGTGCAACTCTCACCGCATACAGCTCGCACAAAGACTGTAATACGTCAAGGTGGCCTCACGATACTCCATAACGATTCCCACCCATCAATTCACTTATTCTTAATAGCAAATAGAACAATCTCCAATGTGTCTTTCTACTTGATGTTCTTGGCACTATTTTTTCTTAAAATAGAGCCACCTTAATATTCCAAAGTCTAAACCTTTCTAGCCTTTTAAGATCCTACATATACATGTTAAAAGTCAGCAAGAACAAAATGGATAACCTGGAATGTTGAACAACCCTCAGCAAATTATAAACCATATACTAATATGAACACAGTTTCCAGCATTTTGAATTTGCAGTTATTTTATCAAATGTTCATATATTGTATTATTAAAGCAAACCATTAGGCCATTGATGGGATGTAACTTTCTAATATTAGCATATCCTACAATAGTTATCAACATCCCTTTATCTAAACAAGTAAAAATTGCGTCATTAATCTTCTTTCTTTAAAAGCCATTAACCGCCACCGATCTACCATAAATACTTCATTGACAATTTTGACACTTAGTCAATTGCCTTCCCATATTAGCATAATAACTGAAAAAAATCCAAATTTCTTGACCAGATTTATATGAATCATTTTAATTTCATATATGAAGATCTCACCAGCTTCTTGGGGACTTCATAAAAAGCTTTGCGCGCTTAATTCTTTCTAGCTGAACCTGGGAATCCGTGAAGAGCTTCATCCTTTGAATCTCCAAATCCTTGGCAAATCGCATCCTCTGTTTCTCCAACTCAATCATCTGCCTCTGCTTCTCACCCTCCACCCTCTGATATATCTCCCCAAACCTCCCTATCGCCTCCGCAAGCCGCCGGTACCCCTCCTCCGGCGCCGGCGGCACGCCGTCCCGGTAACTGTTCCGGGAAGTATCAGACTCCTCCGCCTTGTCCGCTGCTGCTGCCGCCACCACCATTGCCGAAAATCTCCGCTTGGAGACCGATTCATCGACCGTGAATGGTACCCTTTCCGGCGCCGGCCGTTTCGATCGGGGACCGACGGGGACGGAGGACGGCGGGGGAGGTAGCGCCAGAGCCCTCCGACGAGTCACGACGGGCGCCGGAGAGGATTTGAAGGAACCGCCTAGGAGAAAGTCGAGGCGAGCGAAGAAGGGCCACGGGGAGGTGTAATCTCCGGCAGAGTTAGAAACCCTAGATTTTTCGATCTTATACTTCTTCTTCACGGTGTCCATGCGGTTCTTGCACTGGATGTCGGTGCGGCGAAGCTTCTTGGTGTGGCCGTGGAGGGAGTTGACGGCGGCGGCAACTTCTTGCCAGTGCTTTTGACGGAGGTTGCCGCGTTTAAGCTCGATGTAACGGTCGCCCCAGGCCTCGATGAGCGTGTAGGTGGCGTCCTCGGACCAGCAGTCCTCGCGGGGCGGAAACGACGGCTTGTGGGTGGGTTTATGTGACGGGGGAGGGGTGGTGGTATTTTCGTCGTCGTCGTCGTCGGCCATGAGCGGCGATGTGGCGGTTAGGGGAGAAGTGGTGGAGGAATTTGCAGGGTCGGAGGAGTGAGAGGAATATTGGGAAGAGTGAGGAGGAGGAGTATGGCCGAAAGGTCGACGGGAGATGGTCATCGTGGCGTCCGGATTTTACTGTGTGTGTGTGTGTCGGGCAGAATGGAGTGGAGGGAGAGGGAGAGGGAGAAAGAAATAATAGTAATACTAGATTTTAGATTTTTATCTTAGTATTAGTATTAGTAGTAATTTGCATTGTGTTTGTGAGTTTTTAAATGGAGAAAGTTAAGAGTATTGTCTAAATTTTAATTCATTAAATTTCTTAAAACATTAAAAAGGGGGGGCAGGGCGCAAATTGTAAAAATAATTTTGAACTTTAATACAAAATTATTGACTTGGTTATGAACAACAGCCAAGTATGGGATGGGACTGTACACTAATCGTATATTCGTATTACAAGCAGCAGCAGCAGACCGTATTTGCATTTGCAATTGCTAATAATCTTTTATTGCCTCTTCTTTTTTTTCCGTGCATAGGTTAAGTTTTTTTGATAAAAAATTTGGCAATCTTCTTTTGTCTTTTTTTTTAAAAAAAATATTGACTCAACTCTTTTTAAGAAAAGGGAATTTATGTTACTATTTTACCTTCACTGTCCTAATTTCACTTTTTAAATTTTTCACTTCATTTCTCTCGCTACATCACCCACCACAACTACTACCACCGTCACCATCACCATCCACCACCCACCCACAACCGCAATTCACACCCAACCTTCACCACCACCACCATTCAAAATCACCCCACCATATTTTTATGCTAATTACGTACAATTGTCATAATTATTATTATGTTTTATTAGACTTAAAATATTTTATTAGTTATTCCAATTGTGGAAATGCGGAGATTACAAAAAATATTCTTATAATTATTGCATTCTTGAAGATGGAGTTGCCAGTAACGAAGTATTACTGCTTTTGGGTTGTTGTGATGGAATGGAAAATAGAATCCTCAACTCAAACAAGGCTAGAGAAGAGTATTTGTATTGTATTGTCTCACTTTCAAACGTTTAGAAATATATATATATATATATAAAATGTTATACTCTGAAATCATGTTCAATTTTGTTCCAAAATAAAATGAGTATTGAAGTATATAAACAAGTAATAAGAGAATAAATATGGACACTATCAATTACGAGAGCATAAGTCAGTCGGGCAAAGGTGCAAAAATACCCCTGTGGTTTACCCCAAAATCTCACTTCCACCTTGAACTTTATTTTTTTCCAAAAGTACCCTTGACGTTATAAATTTCAGGTCAACTCTGCCCCTCCCGTTAACGGAGGGGCCACCTAGACTAACGTGATTGACACGTGGACATATTTTGCTGACGAGGTTGACACCTGGACTCAAGCCCAACAACCACATGGCTTTAAAAGGGCAAAAACGTAATAACATATTTTATAATTTAAATCAAAAAAAAAATCTACAATTTCATCATCCATAGATCTGAACAAAGATCGTTCATGAAACAAAGATCTGATTATTGAAACACAACCCAAGATTTCAAAGCCAAGACAAGATCAGATCAATTTAAACCAAAATCACGGGAAGAAATCAACCTAAATCAGTATCATGAAAAATCGACCTCCACCCAAAACTCCTTCTCATTTCGAGTCATCCTCACATATCTCCAGCCAATCATCACCATCGGAAAATGCATTTGCCGAGGTTGCATCATCACAAGTGAGAAGAAAACCAAAAAAAATTCCAAGAGAAAAAAAAAGCTAACATCAGAGCACATGCAAATTGGATCTGGAAGGAAAATTTTGGACAACATCACCGGTCAATATCAATAGTTCAATAAATCTTCAACAAATCATTAGTTTCAGAAGTTTTAGAGAATGGGTTTAGAGAGAAAAATAGATTTAAGAAGAATGAGTTTATAGAGAGAACTTTAGATAGAGAAAATGGATTTGGGTTTAGAGAGGAAGCTTTAGAGAGAGAATATAGATCTGAGAAGAATGCCTTGTCACCAAATTTTGTCCAACCTCGTCAGCCACGTTAGTCTAGGTGACCCCTCCGTTAACGGGAGGGGCAGAGTTGACCTGAAATTTATAACGTCAAGAGTACTTTTGAAAAAAAATAAAGTTCAAGGTGGAAGTGGGATTTCGGGGTAAACCACAGGAATATTTTTGCACCTTTGCCCTAAGTCAGTCGAAACCTCTCTGCCTAGCAGGAATTGGAACCGGAACTGGACGGGCTACTACTTACTTTACTCATGTCATGTGACTCCTATTTATCAATACATATATATATATAGAGAGAGAGAGAGAGAACTAGAAGATGACAGTGTAGGCCGTAGTCTTTTGGGCCTCGTACCTCTTCGGAACTAAAAGAGTATTCATCCTCACACTAATTTAAGGGAATCAATTATAAGTAGTACACCTCTTTGATGGGACCATGTAACTGGCCCAAACTTGGAAATTGTTAGAAAGGTGGATTATATACGGGCTCAGTAAACGAGCCCGCCACCGTGGTCTACTTCTTTTTTTGGTTTACAGGGGAGGGGGTTCCGAACATTAAACTGACAGCCCACATCTACAAACTGGGCCCAATTGATATTTTGGAAGCTCACATCTACAAACTGTAAATCTACTCCTTTTTTTTTATATTGGAATTTCCTGCACCTACCTACCTATATACAAACCAACACCATGTTTTATTCAAACACACAATGCAATGTTACGACATCAAGTCCCTAGCTCAGCTAGGCCCATTCATTTTTAATTTCCTTTAAAGGTGTATATATATATATATAGTAATAATAATAATATGCATTGACATAATATTTTTCAATTTATTATTAAAATATAATATTATTAAATTAACAGTTTATTACATTTAAAATATACATAATAATGTAAGTAATATTATTTTTGCATTATTCTTAAAATTCATAATTGAGGCTCTTGAACCGAAGATGTATTTTCATGGTACAAAGGAGCACAAGTGTAGGTACCCCCTCTTGAACAGACAAGTGGGCATTCTTCTAGTTAGTGGCATTCTTACCACCACATATCTAAATCATAAATCCAATGGAGGTGAGGCCTGGCCAACCATATGATGACTCATTGCCCCAAGTGAGAATACGTGTATGATGATGATGATGATGATGATGTGGTGTGGAATAGATAGACATAAGCAGCATATAAATTCATAGGCAAACAGTTAAATAAACGAATTTTCACAATAACATTTTTTATTAAAAATATATTAGCGTAACTTTGACGGACTATTGATTAAGTCGTGCACAAGTGTACCAGAAAGAAAGCTATTCCATAGCCAAACAAGTACAGATTGAATAGACTTCACCACAGATCATATTGATATTATCCAACAAAAATAAAGGTGGGGGAGAAAAGGAGGTGGTGGAGAACATTATTGCAAAATTAGATGTGGCCACTTGCTACTTGCTATTCATGTTAGTATTATAGTACCACGGCAGTGTACATAGGCCCAAAAAAAGGTCTTGGATTACCCCAACGTCCATATGTTTTTAGTGAAAAGCAAAAGGAAGTAATAATAAGGAACAAATGACCCCTCTCTCTGTGTGTGTATATATATATATATATATATATACATACATATATATGGACTTTTATTCGTGACAATCGATTGTCATATTATTTCAATAATTATGATCTTAATCATTGATCTTAATACTAAATGGTTTAGATTAATTAAATTTTTCTCCCTGTCACTACAAGGTATAACGGGAGTTATATCTCTTCTAACGACATGATAAAATACTAAAATAACCCTCATGCCCTCACGCCACATTGCTTACCGCTACAAGATTTGGCCACAATGTGATTTTATGATACAAACTCAATGAGATTTGCATTATTTTGCATTCAATACATTCCCTTTCTTAATTAAGTATGCCCATTTTGTGGCTATATTGGGACCCACCTCATTATTATAATTCCATTTTTAAACATTGTGGACTTTATCATGCTAACGTCCTCTAAATTCTTTTAATATATTTAATTAAATTAATTAATAAAAAAAATAAAAAAGGGCTAAATTTAACCATTTCCAACTCCACAAAAACACGAAATACTATCATAGTTTCCTTCCATCAAATAAAATTGTAAAACTATTACTACTTCCTCTAATATCATTTGGGAGCATTTTTATTGACTTAATATACTTGTATAGTTCAAGAAGATGAAGAGCAAATTTAATAAAATTTGCCACAAAGAAAAGAAGTACTAAGATAGTTATAGCACCGATACGTGCGGGGTCTTTTAATCCAACTACTCCAGCACAATCCCCTATGTTGTTGTGTGTGGGCCAATTGGGAATGTGCTAAGGCCAGGCAGAAGGAGATGATGGAGTGGGGAGTGGTACTAACAAGAGTCGGTTATGACAATTGGCCATTATGATTATGAATGTCTTGGTCTTGGTTTTGGTCTTTTCAAATTAAAAAATAATAATGAATTATCCCAGATTTCTTAATCAATCAACAACAAGTGTGGGACCAAGTACATCAAAATCCAATCCCGAAAGATCTTCATTCTTTGAGATAAGTTGGGACAAGAATAATAAGAAAAGAGATATTAATTAATAGTCTCAAATCAAACCACTTAACTATTTCAATTAACTTAATTTATTAAAACAACATTTTTATTACCAAGTGTTCCTTTTTTTGTCTGCTATTTTAAGACTAGTCTCTAGTCATACTGATTATTAGTAACTCTCTTAGAATAAAACTCTCTCTTTCTCACTCCTCTCTTTGCTATTATTAATACTCCCTCCTTTCCATTATATATCATTTTAGAAAAACAAAAAAAACAAAAATTCTATATATTTAAAAAACTTAATTCTTTCTTATTTTGCCTTTAAAAATTCTCATTAAAATGAAATAATTAAGAGAGAGAAGCAATAATTAATTAATTAATATATGAATAATAATAATAATAAAATTTCAAATCAATAATTTAATACTATCAATTGTATTAAAACTTTTTAATATACTCCTTCCGTCCCTTAATATAAGTCGTTTTAGAATTGTGTACAAGTATTAAAGAAATGATTGTATAGTATTAAATATAATAGCAATTGTCTATATTGTCCTTGTATTAAAAAAATATTATTTATTTAGTAAAAAATAGTAAAAGAACCAAAATTATATTTAATATTTAGGGTAATATTAAAAACTAAGCAATTAATGATTACTTGAAATTTTCAAACGTCATACATTAAGAGACAAAAATATTTTTTTAAAACGATTTATATTAAAGCACGAGAAGAGTATGTTATTATATCTTGAACGTGATATATAATAATAATAAAAAAAAAGAGAAAGTATTATTTTATTTTCGCGCGCCTTAAATGTGATAATCAATGAATACATCTAATGTTTCATGCCCCAAATGTCAAACTGACATCTCTTTTTCTCCTCTTCACCTTCTCCCTCACTCAATCATGTTCATGTTCATGTTCATGAATGTGTAATATCTACTTTAAATTACTTTAATCTCCTGGAATCAAAACCAAACACGTCTCCAATCTCCACAAATTTCCATCTGCCATTCACGTGCGTATCACGTGGTCACCACCCCGATCTGCGCCCCCCACCCTCTCCCCTCCATATGCATATCCATTTCTCCAGTCTCTTATCTTCTCCCTCTGCCCTGTCTGTATACAACAATTTCACTCCCACTACAAACTTAACCTCAATGGCCGGCGATTATTACACAACCACAGCCAACGACCTCCCCGATGTAATCCTCTCAAACATAATGGCCGCCGTCTCCGACGTCCGCAGCCGCAACTCCGCCGCCCTCGTCTGCCGGAAATGGCTCCTCCTCGAAAGATCCACCCGCACTTCCCTCACTCTCCGCGGCAACGCCCGTGATCTCTTCATGGTCCCGTCTTGCTTCCGATCGGTAACCCACCTCGACCTCTCTCTCCTCTCTCCTTGGGGACACCCGCTCCTCTGTTCCTCCGCCGCCGCCGCCTCCAACCCCACCCTCATCTCTCACCTCCTCCGGCAAGCCTTCCCTTCCCTCAATTCCCTTACAGTCTACGCTCGAAACCCATCAACCCTTCAACTCCTAGTCCCTCACTGGCCGCAACTGAACCAAATTAAGCTAGTCAGGTGGCACCAACGGCCTCTATTGCCATCTGGGTCCGATTTCACCCCTCTATTTGAAAACCTTAATTCCCTTTACCAGCTTGACTTGTCCAGCTTCTATTGCTATACTGAGGATCTTTTTCCCGCGCTTGAATCTTATCCACACATTGCTGTGAAGCTCACCTCCCTTAATTTGCTAAACCCTTCATTTTCCGAAGGGTTTAAAGCCCAGGAGCTGGAGGATGTTACAAAAGCTTGTCCCTATTTGAAAGAGTTTCTTGTTGCTTGTATGTTTGATCCTAGGTACATTGGCTTTGTTGGGGATCAAACTTTATTAGCTATAGCTGCCAATTGTCCAAAACTGTCACGGCTACATCTTTTCGATACGTCGGCTTTGGTGAATGTCAGAGCTGATCCAAATGATGAGGGAATCACTCCCGACGATGCAAGGATTACTGTGGCGACTCTAATTGAGATGTTTTCGGGTCTTCCTTTGCTCGAGGACTTTGCTCTAGATGTTTGTAATAATGTTACACATAGTGGTCCTGCATTTGAGATTCTTCAATCGAAATGCCCCAAATTGAGGAAGCTTAAATTGGGGCAGTTTCATGGAATTTGTATGCCGGTTGAATCGAAGCTGGATGGGATCGCACTTTGTCAAGGGCTTGAATGTTTGTCGATTAGGAACGTGGCTGACTTGACGGATTTCGGGTTAATTGCTATTGCTAGGGGGTGTTCGAGGTTGGTTAAGTTTGAAGTTCAGGGTTGTAAGAAGATTACTGTGAAGGGAATGAGGACTTTAGCTTGCTTGCTTCACCGTACATTGGTTGATGTCAAGATCTCTTGCTGCAAGAATCTGGGCGCCATGTCGACGTTAAAAGCGTTGGAGCCAATCCAGGAACGAATTCAGCGACTTCACATTGATTGCGTTTGGGATAGTGTTGAACAATTTGAGAATCTTGATGGGGTTGAGTTCAACTTTGATCTCAACAAGTTGGATGAGGGTCCTGTTTCCAATAAGCCTGCAGAATTCACCAATTTCTTTGAAAATACAACGTACGAAGACTTGTGCAACAAGCGGAAAAGGTGCAAATATTATTATGATCAGAATTGTAGTTATGATAAAGTCAATGGCATAACAAGTAGCAATGGCAATGGAAATGGCAATGGTTTTTATGGTAGAACATGGGATAAGCTGCAACATCTTTCACTCTGGATATCTGTTGGTGAGCTTTTGGCTCCATTGGTAAAAGCAGGTCTTGAAAATTGTCCCAATTTGGAGGAAATCCGTATAAAGGTTGAAGGAGATTCCAGAAACTGGTCCAAACCATCTCAGCGTGAATTTGGATTGACCATCCTTGCTCAGTACCCGAGGTTAACAAAGATGCATTTGGATTGTGGAGACATGATAGGTTTTGCGCATACTGCTCCATCTGGCCACATGGACTTGAGCCTCTGGGAAAGATTCTATTTATTTGGAATTAGAGACTTGAGTCTCTGTGAACTCGATTACTGGCCACCACAGGACAGGGATGTTAACCAAAGGAGTCTCTCCCTGCCAGCAGCTGGACTGCTTCAAGAATGCCTTATTCTAAGGAAACTATTTATCCATGGCACAGCTCATGAACATTTTATGAATTTCTTTCTCAGAATCCCAAACTTAAGGGATGTTCAACTGAGAGAAGATTACTATCCAGCCCCAGAAAATGATATGAGTACAGAGATGAGAGCAGATTCGTGCAGTCGTTTTGAAGATGCACTGAATGGACATAAAATCGATGATTGACACCAAATGCAGTGCAGATAAAATGAAATAAAAGCTTGACCTCGAGTGAGTTTTGAGAGGGGTGATCCTGTTCCAATTTTGTAACAATTTTTTTTAATGTTATGTATTGCAAAAAGAGAGTGCATGAAGAATTCATCCAATGCTTCAAACAAGACTGGATTTTACTTTTGATTGCACAAAAAAGAGGATCATAGATTCTGCCGTTTAAAGCAGAAGATGAACCAGTACATATTCTTTAATAGAACTGCAAAATCATACCAAATATTGAATACAATTTGAGCCAAGAACATATTGTAAAAAGAAAACCTCTACTATTTTGTTTTCATATACAACAAACATATCGTTTGCATTAGCCTAGTGAGTACTTGCAGTCTAGCAAGCGGGTGAGGATATCCTCGCAACTTGGTCGGTCCTGGGGTTCTGCCCAGCAATCTGCATCAAGGAAGATAAGGCATGAGTTTCTCCTAAACCGTAACAATTTCTTTTTGGTTTTATTTTTTTGGACATTTCCCAACAGTATTCAGTTTCGTAAATTTTGATAAAATTTAATGTGGAAGACCTGCAATTAGTCTGCTCAATGGACCTTCAGGGATCTCCAATTGTGATCCCTCATTTGCAACAGCATAAACAACCTGAGTAGGAGAAACAAATGTCGGTCTGTCAAATTTTATTTAGTTCTTAATACCAATGGAGAGCAGAGATGTAAACTAGCATCATACCGTACTAAACATAGAAATATGTCAACCTACCCTCTCTGGTGCTGTACCATACCATGGCCTACTTAGAGTGCACAGCTCCCACATTATCACACCCAGGCTGAAAATATCACACTTCTCAGTGAAGGGTTCATTTCGGATAAGTTCAGGAGCCATCCACTCCGGAGTCCCGGCTGACGAGGAGTCAATTATGGGTGTGTCTATCATCATTCTTGAAAGTCCGAAATCACAAATCTTAACTGCCCAATTCTTATTCACAAGGCAATTGGCACTTTTTAGATCGCGGTGAACTATCTTCAACCGGTGTATACACATCAGCCCTCTTAGTTGCCAGAGAAAGACGACAGTCAGTTTAGAGTTGCAATACCCTTTTATCACAATTATTTTTTCAAGTATTTTTTTTTATCAAAGAACATTTTATTATTAGAGGAGAAGTGGAACTGCAATACACATGGACAACAAGAGTCCACACCACCCAAAAAAAAAGAAAACAATAAGAAGCAAGAACACAAATGACAAAAACATCCTGGCAAAAATGAGTTGCATCTTGCCGGAATCTATGCAAGTCTGACAAAGAAGTTCCTCAAAAAGCTCGCATGGAAAAAAAAACATACAGATGCATAAAAGGACACCAAGTCACATTCGTCAACCAACCACAGAAGTGCTAAGATTCTCCTTTGTCCATACACCCCTCAAAATGGTAAAAAGAAGCATACTAAACACAATCCTCCTAGCCTTTCTACCACACTAGGAGGAGAAAACCAACATTTGCCGACCACACTAAACAATAAGCGCCAAGCTGCCAAACCATCGGGCAATTAAATAAACAAATAAGAATGAGTCTCACTATCCTGCATACACCCTACACACATCCGGAGATAAAACTTTTTTTAGGGGCTAGACGCCTAATGCTGTCATTAGTGTTGAGTAAACCAACAGTCAGACACAAAAGTTCTAATTTAGAGGGAACGAGGTGCGGGCCTTTGCTTTCTAATAAAAAATGATCGGGGAAAGTGGAGATTTGGGCATATGAGCCTTATCAAGCAGAGCTTGGAGTTGATCAGGATTGATTCGTAAAGCAATGAGCATAAGATGATAGTTTAAGTTGGATTAATCCAACACCGAATGAGCTTGAACAAGTAATTTTAAAACTGAGACCTGAACAAATGCACAGGTAAACATCACAATGAAAACAACACCAGCCAAAGTTTGACCCGTGCAAGTGCATAAATAAATTGTTTGTGCAGAACATTACTATTGTCTTAAGTTTGATAAATTCAGCAACAATAAAAATACTAATTACTGAAAACATGAAGAAACTAACATAGGAAATATATAATATATTGCATTATTAGGCTAACCTGCATATATCACGCAGCATTTTAAGTCTTCTCCTCCAGCTGAGTTTCTTCTTCTGACCACTCAAATGGATCAAGTAATATAATGATCCCATCTCCATGTATTCAGTAACCATTGATAATCGTGGAGGCTTCGTGCATGCTCCAAGAAATAATATAACTGAAATAAACAGCATCAATGGAATGTACAATACATAAGCAGTAAAAAAGACAGTTTAGTAAAACATTAGCACCTTTTTTTTTCTTTTATAAAGTTCAAATGCGAGAAACTATTTTTCTTTATTTATCCCTCATAGGTAAAAAGTACTTTACATGGAAATATCTACATCTTGAAATCTTCTTATATTAGTTTCTCTTACATTTGGCCTTACCCATGCTGGCAGGATAGGGTGTGGAAGTGATTGTTTGCAAAACTCTAGATTTTCTTATTTGAAACCCTCTAGGCTAGCAATCTACGGAATGGACAAATCTGAGAAAAACAAACAAATTGAACAAAGATAGAGAAGATAAATACCATTTGGATGTCGGAGTCGGCTGGAAAAAAAACAAGAGAAACATCACAAGAAAGATGGTCAAGTTAAAAAGATATATAACTATAAAAGAAAAATACTACTGTCACTTTATGCAAGATTTAAATACCTCAGGATGGATATTTCATTGCAGAAATCTTCCATGTTTTCAGCAGTAAGATCTTGCTCCAGGAAAACCTTAATTGCAACATCTGTTCCATTCCAAATGCCACGGAAAACTTCTCCAAAGAATCCTAGGAATTAACCGCCAAGAGATGAGTAATAACAACACTAGGATCATCCAAAAACATGAATATATAGAAATATCTATGTATGAATAAGCACGGTATATGCATACTCCCTTTGGTGGCAGGCAACTGAATGACGTAAAAATCTACCTACTAACAACCCAAGTTTTATGTGGAATTCACTCAAAAACATTAGGTATAAATTTCAAAACAACTTGGGTATAGTTCTTAAAAGTTGGACCAGAATTTGCATACATTTAAGGCCAAATGTATTTTATAGATATTATTTATCAGGACTTTTCTTCGTATTTACCCGCATTAGGTTTAGCATTATACATATATATGACAAAAATGCTCTTCACATACACGCACGCGCACACACACTAACACGGTCTACAAAGGAAGGAAAGAAAGAAAACTCAAGCCCAAGAGGGGTTTCGTTTGGAGTTGTGGGGTCCATAATATATCAAATCGAAGCTTACAACGAGCTCACAAGACTCATAGTCTTCGGTCATAATGGAAACCATTTTAAGCCCAAAAAAGGCCGAGAGAGATGTGTTTAGACCTTTCGAAGTTTTTACCAGTTTTGGACTTATTTGGTTTTTTTTTCTCGTAATTTTGCTATTCATTTCGTAATTAGGGTCTCCAGCTTATTGTTTAATATTTAAAGGATGTTTTTATGTGTTTTTAGGGTTAACTCTTATTATTCAGATTTTATCCAAATATTATGGCCGCTTAGTCAATTTATCCCAACTTTGTGAATTCATGTGATTGCAAAGTTACATAGATTCAATTCATGTGATTGTTTCTATTCTTTTATTAGTCTTTCGTTGTGTCACATAGACACACATATATATCACATAATGTTTTAAGACACAACAGAGATAGAGATAGATATAGAATAGTTAATTTTTCTTGCTTTAGAATGTGTCATTGCTAATGGATATGTTACGCGGATTCATTGTAAAGGTAAAGCACGAATCCTCTATAACCCCTTTCTTTTATGAGCTATTTGCTTACTGTCAAATTGGTAATTAAGTCGAAATTTGGTTTGACATTCTTATTGATAAACTTCATGTTGTACACAATTCAGTGCACCATCAGAAAATCCTACCAAACCTCACCATACTGTCAAATTGGCAACTGAGTTGTGTTACATGGACTCTTTCAAAATCCAAAAGTACTAGTGTCAACACAATACAACACGGTTGTGGGTGTCAGACAAGAATTCAATTTGGTAGAAAATGAGCTAAAATGTTTAAAAATAGGCTTGTTCATGTCGTGTCATTTTAAGAATCCTTCTGGGGGTTGCCGAATCCATGTAACATAGCAACCGATTCAAAACTTGGTTTGATATTCATATTAATAAACTTCATTTTTTATAAAATTTTATCACACCATCACAAAATCCTACCACACCTCACAATACTCTCACATGACTGTGCTAAGTCAACCAGTCTATTTAACTACCCCTAGTTATTGCCACTCTTACAATTCTTACCTTTAAAAACTCAAACTGAAACTACAACCATCCCAAGGTTAAGTTTTAGTCAACAAGCCTTCTAAACATCAAGTTATTTAGCTAGAATCAAATCACAAATTTGTTGTCACACCGATGTCCACATCATTATTTCAGATTTTCAGTCCAATATAAAGAATTATTACTATCAATTTATCTTGCCTCTGCCTTCGTATTCATTCAAACACCCATATCGACATCCCAAGAATGTGCTAACGATATGACAATATATGCCTTCACAACTGCTAATAGTGTAGTCATCAACACTCTCATTTCAACCCTTGTGAAAGTATTGCATCACCAATTATGCACCCATTGTCATGCTCACCAAAAAGCCTAGTCCCTGGTTGTTGTCAACCTAGGAATAGGATTAATGGCTATTGGGCAAAGTAAATATCAACCTAACCTTGGTAATTAGATTCAACCCGATTATTATTCTCATACATACTAAATGTCTCGAATTTTGACCTAGTCCACATAATTATAAAAAGCATCAGATTGGCCTGCTGGAGCTCTTTAATATTTAATAGTCCTTTTAATAATACTGGACATAAGGATGGAACTGTTACTTGAAATGTTGAGCATAAGGATTAGACTGTTACACCTACATTGCCAAAAGACCAAAGGAAATCAATAGGCAAAACTAGCAGTTACTCCACTGTACTTGATCATTTTTGTGCACTAACTGACTCAACTTTTAATTTATGCAATTGTCCCATTAAACTAATTAAAATTTTGTATTTGGGTCAATCCATTAAATTAAGTGAACAAAAGTTAACTTATTACCTACGTGGCGGTTTAAACAAAATAAGAAATAAAAATAAGTGACTTGGACAAATAAATAAAGACAAATAAGACAAAATAAAAGGGAAAGAATATGATTTTGATTATCTCATGTGCAAGTCAATTGTATTTTTTTTTTCCTTTTATTTTGTCCTCTGTGTCATTATTTACTTGTCCAACTCATTTATTTAATTTTTTATTTTATTTTAAACTACCCCGTAGGTAAAAAGTTAACTTCCGTCCAATTAATTGTACAGAATGACCCAGTTACAAATTTTAATTAGTTGTATGAGGCAATTGCATAAATTAAAAGTTGAGTGAGCTATTGCACAAAATTGGTCAAATACTGTGGTCAACTACAATGGGGTAACTGCTACTTTTGCCAAATCCAATAAGATGTCCATGACCATACGAAAATCATATATCATCTGCGGAATAGCCTAAGTAATACTCTAGTAATACTAAACCTTGAGAGTAAAATCTAAACTTGTTTCCTGTTGAATATTTGACCAATTTTGAATTTTCAGAAAATGCCTCTATAAATTTGTTTATCGGAGATCATTAGGCACAAACAAACTTCCACACTAGCCCGTCGAAATCCTCCAAGTTTCATAGAAAGCTTACTTACAGATGCCCCTGTACATAAGGTCTTTGTACAGGACACAGTTAAATCACCAAATTCGAATTTGCACATTAAGTGTAAGGAAAATCTCCAACCGCACCATGAGTGGAGACCCTAGTTAGTAAAAAATAAAATACATGCTAAAATTTCTCTAAAGCATTAGTCCACCGTATTTTGACATATTGGCTATTGCACTGAGAGCAAATATATGATTAAATGGGTGAATGCTGAAAATTAATCTGATTCTGATAGTGTTACTAAATCTCTTCTCCTTATAAACACAGGACATACTCGGTCTTCAGAGAAAAACCTGCAGCAATCAGTAAATGTTTTTTTTTTTGTGGGGGTGGTGGGGTTGGGGGTGGAATTGAGGCATCCACTCATAGGGCATTAACCACTGAAAAGGCTGTTAATCAGTTCCACACAAACTGAATTCTAGTTATAATATTCTCAAACTAAATTCAGCATTAACCACTGAAAAGGCTGTTAATCAGTTCCACACAAATCGAATTCTAGTTATAATATTCTCAAACTAAATTCACAGGAAGACCTTCAATATTAAGAACTCTGTTACTCAGTTAACAGAAGATGCAAATTCGTAATTCTATATTTGCACACTTCAAAATCTTGGATGATTCACAAGGGACTCGTAGAAGGAAAAATCAGTTAAATGGTCGCAGCAATAACCTCAACCCTGGTTTCTAGATGATGGTTGGTCCACATGGGGCCCACAAGCGTATAAAGTTCCAGTGGCAGTTGTTTTACACCACCAGATATTATTCCACTATCGGAGTACTAATGACATTAAACATGATCCCAAAAGAAAGGCAATTAGTACTACCACTAACAGTTACTTATTCTTGTGTGCTGCAAAGCAACCTTCGATTATCCAAATAATCATATTTATGGAATTCACAGAAACCCATATCAGAGGGTTGCTTTGACAAATAGTTCAATAAGTTTAGCTAATTTTTTCATATTATGCAGTAGAGCTGAAAAAATCTGAAGATAAAAGTACCGCAGAGAATAATATTAAGAATAATGCTCACCGATCCCAACACGAGTGCCAACAGTCATTTCTGAGAAGTCAATATTCCATTCATGGAAAGGTAACAGAGGCTTGTTTTGGAACATTGGTGATTCCAAAATTTTGTTCCATGTTGAGACCATTTCATCATTTGCCCCACTTCTCCCAGAAGCCCGACTCCTATATTCATGAGGAGATGAAGGTAATGATATTGCCTCTTGGGAATTGAAATCCTCCTTAGGAAAAGCATACAAAGACGACCTTCCACCAGATAATTCATCACGATCATAGAGGTGAATATCAGATACCTGAAGTAATGCACTAAAAATTACAATGATATAGAAACCAAATATGGTGAAACATCAAGTCTCCATGAAATGAACATGCTACAGTTTCATGCTACAGTACTACAGATGTGAAACCGAAACCGAAACCGAAACCAAAACATGTTTCACAACTATAATAATGGATTGACGGTAGTAATAGATAACAGAAATTTTAGTTGTGAGAATTACACCTTCCTCTTAGAGAGTACATCAAAAAGAATCAACACCATTAACTGCCACAATACCTACGACTCCATCTAACACAACCTAAACACCACTATAATATATTGAGCTGGTAGAAAAGTTAATAAACAGTCCTATTCTACAGCATAAGTAAGACAACTAGAGGATTCAGAAGGCAAGGCGGTAGGAGTTTCAGTTCATTGTGCATTCTATCTTTCAAATTAGTTCACTGTTCTGGGATGGATTTCTAATTTTATCCTGCCTTCTTCTATTCTTGTTCTTTTCTCAATCAAACTAGCCTCCTCCTGCCCCCTTGGGCGATTATGGTAGATTAGCTGCAGGTTGAATTTATCATCCTCCCCTGATTTGAGCGATCATTAATGCCAAGTTATCAGAGCCACATTGAGGCCGAAAAGAAAATATATTTACACATTTTCTGAGATAGAATCGGAGATGGGTTGTACATTGTTTGAGATGGAAATCGTAATGATCAAAGTTATAAACACCATTAACATACTGACTCAAATAGATAAATTCATCACAAACAGTATTCTTGTCAGTGCTCAAGAAAATGGTGACAAGAAGTACTAGAGCCATCCACAATAGCCAGAACAAGATAAGCATACATTTTTTTGAAGATCTTGACCCTTGTTCTTGTCATCTGAAGAGTGAGGATATGACCTATTATTCCCTTGTTCTCTCAAGAGGCTATTCTGCTTCAATGTTTCATTCATTGCTCGTACAGCCCTACAAAATCCATTACAATAAATAAATTAATTTCATTTTTGGTATGAAGAATGTGAAAATTCTTGGTGCATCAGTCTAGTATTTTGAGAGGGTCTACAGCTTTCCTAATGCCTTTTCTTTTATTTACAATGTCACAGACTCGAGCAATAGTTAACAACTCATACATGGAAACACATACTGTGTTTGTTTGACGAAATTGTAACCTTTAGGTTTTATTGAATGGTTGCAAATACTGGTTTACCTATTCTGCAATTGGAGTTGCAGGCTGCAGCTGCTGCAGAATTAGGTGTACACGACGAATTGTGTATATACTCGCAATTATTTCATGTTTACTTACATATGCAATTTTTATTTTTAATGCTGTAATATATGTTCCTCATGGAGAGTTGTTTTAAATGAATCTACGCATTGAAGTTATGTTTTCCTTTTCTGATTTGCATGAGAGACAGAGAGAGAGACTACCTTGCAAGGTAGCCTCACAAGATATGAGTTTAATCATAAAGTCCTAAATATTTCCAATTTTATGATCACAATCAAAAGTGTCAATTATTTTCTAATACAACTCTTTTTGGGTGTTACTTGAAAGATACTGCAAGTATTGTGCAAGTGATATACAAAAAGACGACGTAATTAATCCATGATATGGAATTCAAAAATGAGATTTTATATAATCCAAAATAAATCTTTATTATACCTATCAGATACTTATGGATCAGATTGTGCTAACTTGTTCTGAGGCTTCTACAAGCATTACTAAATAAAGGATCATTCATGAATCACAAAATTGGTCCAAGAATTTAAAATTCACTTCTTTTACTGGGTCCTAGTTTCAACATGCCTAAAGATTGCAGGGAGCTTCACTCTAAATTTAGACATCTGGAAGTGTGACTGAATTTTATTATCAAATACAACACTTGCCACTGCCTTTATGACTCTGCCTATGTAATGTGAGCTAGAAGTAGATACATATGGTTTTTCCTGCACTAAACCAAGTTTAACATATAAAGACCATGGCAGACCTGCAATGGATAAATAGTCCTCACAAATATCAATGTAATATCATATGATGTATTATGAGAAAACAAACCTTTTTGGCTAGTGGCTTCAATCTAGCTAGATTGCTTTGATTCCCCTTGATATATCATTTCCCAAAAGGTTATATAAAAAACCAGACCACTAACTTCTTTATATGATGGATGAGCCGAGATTCCCAAATATCAAGGCAAGAGAAAGACATCAGATCTTAGTGGTAGACACATGTCTCATCAACAAAGGTGAGGTGATATGAAGCCTTAAGAGTGAAAGAAGTAAACCATTGCCAGCCACAGGGGATGGGAGGTCAGGTCAGACTTCATTAAGCACCATCTTTATCATCTCTGTCTCTCTAGGGTTTTCCTTTTAGGCACCCAGTATCCAATTTATCCATGAATACAACCAATAACTTTAAAAGTTACAATTTTGTCCCATGACTTCAGTTTATTTTCAAGACTGGCAACTCATTTTGTCATCTACTCTATGAGGCTAATATGGTCCTTTAGAGTGAGAGTTACCAGATAATTTAATCGACCTAGTGAACCGCATATTGGTACTTGCGTACCCAAACACGATACTCTTACGTACCAATACTCTAAATCTAGCGTGCCAAAAAATTTCTTTGTTGTTTTACTTATAATTGCACAAATATCAATATTCTAGCTTATTATTGAACGCTCAAACATTACATTTGTCCTAAATTATTTATAAAACAACTAACTTGTTAATTCAACTAAAAATCTTCTATAAAACTTAAGTCTATTTCATTTAGATTTTAAGAAAATTTCTAACTATAAGAACTAATATAAAAATACCATAGCGTACCGCGTTTTAGCTATATAGCGTACCGCGTACTCGTATTCGTATAGCGCACCGAAACGAACCACGTTTCAGGTAACAAAAGTTTAGACTAGTCATGATTTAATAACTCCATTCACTTGATATTTGGTATTTATCATCCCCTAGCACTAGGCTCAATAGTTTCTCATATCACTTTTTCTTAGAACACGTTGTTGCTTATGGATACGCATATCATCATGTTCACTTTCAACTTGTAGAATATTGTATTTAATATTTTTCAAATTTTTTGGTAATTTAGTACTTAACAAATTTCTCATTATAAATTATAAAGTGATTTTATAGCCCAAATTGAAAAACTGAATATACATATATGTTTGCCATAAACAGATAAAGAAGAAACAAACTTAAAAGATTAATCATTGATATTTTAACATTTTGTAAAGGAAATAGATTTGGAGCTATTCACTTGTTAACATATAGGTAAATTTTCTTCAATAAATCCCAAATTTTCGTCATATAATTGAAAATTACAATGCATGACTAGATTCAGAACTTACCATGACTTGGTTTCTGAAATTACACCATCCAATAAAGCAACTCTAATGATATTTTTGAATCAGCTAGTAAGTACACTTGAGTTAAATCAGTTTGTGAAGGGTTTCAAACTTACCAAAAGAATATATAGACAGTTTTTTTGATCAGTAAATTGAAAAGAAATGATAACCATAAGACAGAATAGGGCTAGCATTAACCTTACGATGTCATCACCAATTTCTGGAGTAATACTAAGGCTTCTTCTTCTTAGTCTACGGGTTTCTGGAATCAATGCTCCTTCTGACCTGTAGCTAATTCGGAACAGAAATCAATAATCAGCAATTTAGCACCTTACTAACTTCGGCTGTACTAGAAAGTATTCTCCTTGAAATTCAGCATACCGCCAAGAAAAGGAAAACACAAGTAATAACTATTATCAGTACCGACCAAAAAAAAAACTATTATCAGTAAAAGCTCAACAACAAAACAAAAACAAGCTAACACCACAATATCTCTGGTACTAAATCAAACCACTATATCCATAATGAGAAACAGAGAGACTAGAAATCAAGCTTTAGAGCCAACAGCAAGTCACTAATTCCTTCAAAAACTAAGACTATTAGAGAATGGGCCCAACAAGGTATACCATGCTAACATTTTTTCACGTACAAGCAGGTCACACATGGAGAGATAAACCGAGTGCATCATAATGAAAACCAGACAGAGTGCAATTGATGGATGGAATCAAATGCAATCGGAAGACTCAAATACAAGACCAATCAGAACTCTTTTATCATGTTTAAACATCCAACTCGAAACATATTCGTTATGAATGGAATAGCCACATGATTTATATGTATAGAATATTGTCAACAATATCTTTTTTCCAAAGGAAAGTAAAATGAATTACGTACTTCAATTGAAAATGATGTCTACAAGTTTTAATTATGAATAGGTTAAAACTATAAATATACAAATACCAAAACAAGAAATTATATTCCCTAAACACACCATTAATACACAAGCACCTTATAAGCTAACAATCCAGATAACTTGATGACCTTTGTAGCCACACCGTGCAGACATGGAATCATCATGTAAGCACATAAAAGAAAGGGTAAGAAGTTGTAAGAAGTACCTTGATGTGGCAATATCATCAGAATACTCTCTAAATGATTTGCAATCACCACTAAGCATGGAGCGTCCATGTGCTCGAAACGAAGGATGTTCCGGACTACAAAAGCCAAATGAAAAACAAAACTAAGAGTATAACAAAAACAAAAATACGATAGTAAGATAGAACATGAACTTTTAGACATGGAGCAACTTCAACGTTGCATCGAAGTTCTCTCTTCTAGACCAGAGTATATTCATAATGTTTCATATCATATATTGAAGAAGTCTTTTTTTCATCTTTTATTTCCTTTTATGATAGGAATTTTGACCTTGAGTATGGGGATTGGAACCACTACCTTGAGGATATTATTCAAGACCTCTGCATTTCTCCCACCACTTAGGTTTTGGATAAAAGAATCTTATTAAGAAGATGAGACAATACAACTAACCAGGACAAGATTTCCCACACAACTGAAGTAGAAAAACTACAATATCCTATATTAGAGCAGCCACCAAGTCCCTATGGAGGTTCGAAACAGAAACTCCTCTAAAAGTCCTCATAGCTGGAGGCACAAATGGAAGCTACAGTAAAACCTAAACCATGGAACATTTAATCATAATTATTGTGCAAGGTTAAAACTAAAATATCACCTTCTTTTATTTATAATTGAACCTAAAAATATATATTAGCATCGAGAAAAACCTTGGACTTGCAGTCCTCTGTTCAGCAATGACCTTTCTCCGGCTCCTTCGCCAAAATGTGGTAGCAATATTGGGTTCACTGTGTGATAAATTGAGACAGTGAAAAGAAGATCAAATAAGAGTCCATCCCACTATGCTCCAAGAAAGTTCTGAATCTTTTTGAAAAAGGATAAAAAGGCGATGACTATGGAGAGGATAAAAGATCGTTTCACATTCCTTTTTCAGGTCAAAATTAGGGATTGTCAAAATGAGCAATTGAGCACTATTGTCACCTCAAATTTCTGTCTATAGAGGTTGAACGCAACATCATACTCCTCAAAGAAGGCCCTGGAACATTGAAAGATGCTTCTAGTCTACATTGATATTGTAGGCCGTCATCTTTGTCAGCACTGCAGAATACAGCACAGCAATAATAAACCCTTCAACTATGTGTTTAAAGAGCGCAACACCCAACGTTGCAGCAAATTCTAAAAATCAATTACCCGCAGAAAACTTTTCAGAAACACTTCAACTGAATATGTAACTCGAACTGGACATATATTATATCTGCTACTAACCTCTCAGGATCAACTTTATCTGAAAACCCATATAGAGGACTGTTTGGTTCAAGGGGCGAATCACAGGAATCATTTTCAGCAGAATCACTCTCCCCGGCTGCAGATACATGGGTCATAAAAATTGCCTTGGTAGATCGGGGTATCAGTTGGCCAGGAAACCGCATAAGATCTACCAGTAGTTCTATAGAATTTAGTACAACTATTACAGACATATGCTTATATGAGTCTACGCACTCAGCTGCTCCTTCATTAGGAAATCCCTGTATGAAAAATTGTTCAAGAAAGGAGGAAACATAAAGGATTCAATAATAAATATGACAACCATACTTAAGCTCATTAATTAGATCTGGCACAAAATATTTTGAGAAATTAAATATATTGTATGAAAAAATAATATAAAAAAGTAAATGATAAAAATAAATAAATAAACCATTTTATAACAAAGGTAAAGCTTACTGCCATTAGGCTACTTTCAAGACCTACAGCATCTGCAAGAACTTTGAATAATATTGCTCGAGGACGGCATGAACCATTCTTTATTTGTCCCAACATCTGAACACCTCGACTGCCAGATGCATGAGAGGTTTCCTCAAGTGCAGCTTTTGCAGGACTTAAGTCCAAATTTGGTCGTTTATAGAAATCAGACACCTAAAGAAGAAATAACAAAAAATTAACATGGAAGAGAATATTTTCTCCTAAAAACTATAGAAGAGCATACCTAAGATGCAATAAGAACAGCTACTAACTAACTGACCATAGGTGGTTTACAGGTCGAGAATCTTCCTTCTTTATCCAATGACATCAAGATACTGATAATAAACCAATTAGAGTTTCAAATCTCTCACCTCTCTCTATCTGCCCAAGGCAATAACATTTTCCTTCCCATTATGAATCAAAAAATGAATTTAGAAATTACATGATGAAAAGACACCAAATTTAACCCAGGACCTCATCTAGGCTCTTCGAAATAATATTATTCGTGTGAGGTATAGAGGGTAGCACATCCGTGGCACCTTAATATATGAATACAAGGTGTGGGGCAACATATGCTTTTCTTCAATTGTTATAGAATGCGAACTACAAACTTGAATGAAAACATACACCAGCAGGCATGTTATCTATTTTAGTTTAAACTTTAGAATGGACATCTCAGATTTTGTTTAACCACCGCTACACAATTCATCCCCATTGACAAGTTTCAGATATGAAAGGACTAAAAGCAACCCCCTACACAATTCCTCCCCTATCTACAAAGCTCTCCTCACTATTACCTTATAAAGAAATTGCAATTCACAAGGAACATAGTGAAGGTGAATTAAAATATTTAAGGAGTTTATGATATTCTAAAAACATTCAAGGAATATGGGAATAATTCACCAAAAACAGTAATAGATTGCCAAAAACAATAACCACGCACTACGTCGCTAACAAGTTTTCAACAGATTGATGATCAGATACTAGAAGTCCAAGATTTAATGAAAAATTCTCACCAAACCAGCAATCTTTTTTATCATGGCCGCAGGATTTGAGCTTAAACCTTTCACCAGTGTCACAATCAACTGCTTTAGCATAGAAAGCCTCTTATCTTTCTCTGCATATACAAGTATGATATCAGCCTGTAAACCCTCAAGCTCCAGAGCAGAGAGATCCTCCAAAGTAGGAATATAGTCAAAAAGATCTTTAAGCCTCTTCTCCTGAACAAGAAGTACATGTTAAATTGGAAAGTGACACACTAATCAAAACCCAACCAAAGAAGATAAATCTGCAGCAACAGTAAATAATTCAACAAGGTATATCTTCTGGCCTTCCAACAAAATCTGTGGTCTGAAAACAAGAACTGCAACTGCACAATTGCTATCTCGTTCTCTTCAAATTATATGTTACTTCTCTCCTTCCAAATAGTCTACCACAAACGAGGATAAAAATAATACAATGGGTAAAATGGGAACTTTATCGACAACAAACCTAATCCTGCATATACATGCTTCAAACACACCACAGTTGTCAATCCAAACATTTTCTCAAAAACCCTAATTCGTTAACCCTATGTTTATCATCTTGTTAGATTTATAAAATGAACCAAAGTTTAGTATATAAAGACATCAAGCTCTCTAAGTCAAAACCAATTGGCAATGAGAAGAGTTGGCCCAACTCATTATATACTAGACATACTTTGTCAAGGTATTCGATGTGGGACAAGATATATACTCTTAACACTCCCCCTCACGTGTAACATGGTGTATTGAGGGTTGTACGTGGACCTGATGAATATGAAGACCCACACAAGATAAGCAAGCCTAGAAGAAGTTAGTCACAAGACAAGCCTAGAAGAAATCTAGTAAACCATGAGCAACTATTGGCCCAATTGATAAATGGTACTAGTTAAGAAATGAGTAACTTTGACTCTTAAGAAATGGATTGCAAGTGGGTAAGAATGAAGGCTAAGAAGAGTGTTTAATTAGGCCCAAGGATAGCCCGCTTTGATACCATATTAGATTAATAAAATGGGCCCAAAGTCTAGTATATAAAGACATCAATCTCTCTAACTCAAAACCAATTGGCAATGAGAAAAGTTGGCCTAACTCATTATATACTAGACATACTTTGTCAAGGTATTCGTTGTGGAATATATACTCTAACACATTTCATTAGAAAAACAAAGGAGGCATAACAAGCATACATTATATACATAATAAATGTGGCCATGCAGATATCCATTTTTCCCATGGGGACAGTACTAACCACAGATGTCAAATATGAATGCAAACTCATAAGTGAACATAAATAATATCATCTGATTCATATTTGATCAAACTCATAAGTGAACATTTCTTTAAAAATATCATCCAATTCATATTAGATGCACATAATATCGGAGATATAATTAGAAGGACCCACTATGGCAACATATTTTAACAGCAATAAATAATAATAGCAAAGTGAGTGTTAGGTCTTGTTAGAACTGGTGCTGTGTGTGCTGTATGTGAGTGTGTGTGTGTGCTGTGCTCCTCCACTCAGGAAACAGGTTCCCTGTTTCCTCCTCCACTAGCTTCAACTCTTGTATAAATTAGGTGCTCTTGTAAATGTAAAACATAACATAATTGTATAGATTTTCTGCAATTGTTACATGGTATCAGAGCCTGATTCATTAATCAGAGATTTTTTTTTTCCTCATTTTTCTCTTCCGCACGCTGCTTGCTAACCTTTTTCCATTTGAAAACTAGTTTAAAACAAATACATACCCTGAAATTGATGCCATAATCGGACTACCCATAGGCCGGCGACCAAAGCTGAACTTTCCGGCTTCCGACCCGCCGCCGCACCGCGCCTCCACGCGCCGACCAGGTCGCCGGAGCGCCGACGCCACGCGCCGGCGCGTGAGCCAGTTTCCGGCAGCCTTTTCCGGCGCGGCTTCTCCCAGTCCAGTCGCCTCTTCCTCCTTGTTCCATCCACAGTGGTTTCCTAGAGAAAATATCAGGTTTGTTTGGATTTGGCTTGATTTTTGGTTCGGTTGGCTTATTTTCTTCACTGTTATCACCTGACTGTTATCACCTTGGCTTGTTAGCTTGTTGGCTTGAACCCTAGTACTGTTTGGCTTATATATTTGGTCACCATTGCTGGTATATCTATTGGGCTTATTTGTATTACCAAGTACTGTTTGGCTTTGGCCTATACACATCCGTTGTTGCTATTTGTACTGGTTGGCCTATTCTGCTGCACATTCATACTGTTTGACAACAAAAAAAAAAAAAAAGGGACTTGTTTTATCAGTGTTAAACTAGTACCGTTTAAACCCTCGTACTATTTTTGGGAGCCTATATATTATCCTTGTTGTTAAATTCCTTGGATAAATTGTTGCTCCTATTATATCACCATGGCAGAATCTGGTCCTATTATCGAAACCAATAAAGGACAAATGATTAGAAATCATCACCTCAATTCCGCCTTGGTTCTTAGTCCATTTAAATTGGATGGCAATAATTATCTTGCCTGGTCACAAGCATGTCGTATGTCAATTGAAGCCAACCGAATGCAACACTTTATTACTGGTACAACTACCATACCTGTCCAAGCAGGTATTGCTCAAGAAGAATGGAAATCCGATAACTCCCATGGTCAAAACATGGATTTTTTTAACTCAATGGAACCCCATATGCGAAGTAGCTACATGTTCTTAGACACTGCCTATGCACTTTGGGAAGCTATCTCTCAAACTTTCTCTGTTTCTGGTGATATGTCTAAGGCATTATGATATCCGTAAGCGAATCCGTGAGTTGGATCAAGGGGACAAAACCCGTGGCACAGTACTTTGCAGAGATTAATGCACTCTGGCAGGAGCTTGATCATTACCGGGTTTTCTCAGCTAAGTGTCCAGAAGATGCCACGGCTTATCAAAAGTTTATTAATGAAGACAGGGTTGTAGATTTCTTGGCTGGTTTAAATATAGAATTTGATCACGTTCGAGCACAGCTGCTTGGTCAGACACCTTTTCCATCACTGAGAGAGGCTCATGCTCGAGTCCAGCAAGAGGAAGTAGACGTCGGGTAATGGTACTCAAAACCAAATCTTGTTGACCGATCAGCCTTGATTGCCTCGTATCCTAAGCAGGGCTTTCCCATTCCCTCTCCTATTGAGAAGGAGTCCCGTGACTGTGACTATTGTGGAGGGAAGAATCATACCCGAGACCGTTGCTTTAAGCTTCATGGGCGTCCTAAAGGACGCGGCGGTCGTTCTAGTCGTGGACGTGGATCTCATGCCTACATGTCTACTCCTCCACCCTCTGCAGATGTACCTAGTACCACAGACACTATTCATGCACTGACTCCTGAGGAAATCAGCCTTTTTCGGAAATTCTATTCCAATCCTACTTCCTCTCATTATGCCCAGACAGGTATCCCTCCTCGTGCTTTTCATGTTTCATCTACTTGCCATAGTTGGATTATAGATACAGGTGCCTCCGAGCATATGACTGGGTCCTCAAACCTTTTTACTTCATATATGCCCCGTTCGGGAAAGGACAAGGTTCGAGTTGCTGATGGCTCTCTGTCCTCTATCTCTGGGAGTGGGTTCTGTAGTTTGTACCCCTTCATTGACTTTATCATCTGTTCTTCATATTCCTTCCTTCACTGCTAATTTATTAATCTGTCCCAACGTCTTTCTGAATCTATGCATTGTTCCGTAACTTTTTTTCCAAACCATTGTATTTTTCAGGACTTGGTGACGGGACAGCAGATTGGCAGTGGTAGTGCAGTTGATGGTCTCTATTATTTAGATATTCCCTCATCTAACATGGCCCCTACTCAGGCTCTTCACTTCTGTTTCAGACTCCAACCTGGCCTCCCTCCATCAATGGCATCGTCGTTTGGGTCATCCTTCCTTTTCAGTATTGGAATTTTTGTTTCCGTCTTTGGTTAAGAATTGTAACAGAACTCAGTTTTTGTGTGAACCGTGTGAACTTGGTAAACACAAACGTTCGACTTATTCTGCTATTAACAGTCGTCATTCTGAGTCTTTTGCTATAATCCATACAGATGTCTGGGGGCCCTCTCGGATTGTCTCCCGTTCTGGTTTTAGATGGTTTGTTAGCTTTATTGATTGTCATTCTCGTGTCACTTGGATTTACCTTTTGCGTTCCAAAAATGAAGTTTTTGACTGCTTTCAGGACTTTCATAAAATGATTCAAACTCAATTTAACGCTAAAGTCAAAATTCTCCATAGTGATAACGGTCGTGAATACAGTAATAATCATGTTTTTGAATCTTACCTTTCCCGACATGGGATCATTCTTCAAACTTCCTGTGTCAGAACTCCAGAACAAAATGGCGTGGCAGAAAGGAAAAATCGACACTTACTAGAAGTTGCCCGCACACTTATGTTTACCATGAAAACTCCTAAATCTTTTTGGGGTGATGCGGTTCTTACTGCGGCATTCCTAATCAACCGCCTTCCTTCTAGAAGCTTAGGAAACAAAAGTCCTATCTCCCTTCTCCAGCACATAACCACTCCTTCTCCCTCGCCCCGAGTTTTCGGATGTGTGTGCTATGTTCATGATAAATCCCCCACTCGAGGTAAATTAGATCCCAAAGCTCTTCGGTGTGTTTTTTATTGGTTATTCTCCAACCCAAAAAAAGGTTATAAAATGTTATCATCCCCCTTCTCACAAAGTATTTGTCACTCGGGATGTCACTTTTTGGGAATCTGAACCTTTTTATTCTTCTTCTTCACCGTCTCCTCAGGGGGAGGATGTTATTGATGAGGAGACATCTTTCGAAATTGGTATTACAAATACAAATACAAGTATTATTATACCATCTTCTTCTACTCCTGTTGTTTCTGATAATGCTATACAGGGGGAGTTACAGTTATCTTCCTCTACTCCTGTTGTTGTTCCTGATACTGCTACACAGGGGGAGTTACAGTTACAGTCCGAGCCTGAGTTGAGGACCTATACTCGAAAAGGGAAGAATAAGGTCACCATTACTGCACCACTACACCAACCTTGCCCTGAACCGAGTCTTGGTAATACTAATGGTATGAATCCTGATCCTATTTGTTCTTCTGATGATACTGACATTCCTATTGCTCTTAGAAAAGGTGTCAGGTCTTGTACACAACATCCTATCTCAAATTTTGTTTCATATGATAAATTATCTACATCCTACCATTCCTTTGTTTCTTCTTTGTCCTCTATATCTATTCCTCAGGGGTGGAAAGAAGCAATTAGCAATGAGAAGTGGAAACATGCTATGATAGAAGAGATGAATGCCCTGAAAAAGAATGATACTTGGGAACTAGTTTACTCTTCCTTATGGGAAAAGACCAGTTGGTTGCAAATGGGTATATACAGTGAAACAAAAGGCAGATGGGACAGTTTGAAAGACTCAAAGCCAGACTAGTTGCAAAAGGGTACACTCAGACTCACCCCACGGCATTGATTACCAGGAGACTTTTGCTCCCGTGGCAAAAAATGAACTCGGTTACGTACCATAATCTCATGTGCAAGCAAACTTTGGCTGGGATATTCAGCAATTGGATGTGAAAAATGCATTTCTTCATGGGGATCTAGAAGAAGAGGTATACATGGAAATACCCTCTGGTTTTTGCCTCATCTGTCACCAAGGGAAAGGTTTGTAGATTGCGAAAGGCTTTATTACGGATTGAAAGCAATCTCCTCGAGCCTGGTTTGGTAAAAATTCCACAAAGCAATGATAAAACTTGGGTACAAACAAAGTCGAGCAGATCACACTCTATTTGTCAAACAAATAAATGGTAAGACTGTCATTCTTATTGTTTATGTTGATGACATTGTAGTGACAGGGGATAATAAAGAAGAGATAGTTAACCTCAAGGCAAGTCTGGCTAAAGAGTTTGAAATCAAAGATTTGGGCACCTTGAAATATTTCCTTGGTATTGAAGTTGCAAGATCTTCCAGTGGAATTTTCCTATCTCAACGAAAGTATGTTCTTGATCTCTTAACAGAAACGGGCATGCTAGGATGTAAACCTGCTGATTCTCCTATTGAAGTTAATCATCATCTAGGAGGAGGCACAGGACCTACGGTTGATAGAGAAAGATATCAACGTCGTCTAGTGGGACGACTGATATACCTGTCTCATACTAGACCCGATATATCTTATGCTGTGGGTATAGTCAGTCAATACATGCATGATCCTCGACAAAGTCATATGGAAACCGTTTACAGAATTTTGAGGTATCTCAAGTCTGCACCCGGTAAGGGTTTATTGTTTGCACCACATGGTCATATGAGAGTCGAAGCTTTTTCTGACTCAGATTGGGCTGGCTCTATAGAGGATCGTCGATCTACATCAGGCTACTGTTCATTTGTTGGAGGTAATCTTGTCACTTGGCGAAGTAAGAAACAGTCAGTTGTGGCAAGATCTAGTGCTGAGGCTGAATACCGAGCTATCGCCCTGGGTATATGTGAACTAATGTGGCTTCGAACCTTGCTAGAAGATTTGGGTGTTTCAACTAAAGGGCCTATGCAGTTGTTTTGTGATAACAAGGCAGCCATTAGTATTGCCAATGATCCAGTACAACATGATAGAACGAAACACATTGAGATTGACCGACACTTCATCAAAGAAAAATTAGTCTGTGGTCTTATCTGCTTACCTTTTGTAAAAACAGAACATCAGCTAGCTGATATTCTGACTAAGGGTCTTAGTGGTAAGATGTTTCATCCCTTGTGTTTCAAGTTGGGTATGCGAGATATCTATACACCAACTTGAGGGGGAGTGTTAGAACTGGTGCTGTGTGTGCTGTATGTGAGTGTGTGTGTGTGCTGTGCTCCTCCACTCAGGAAACAGGTTCCCTGTTTCCTCCTCCACTAGCTTCAACTCTTGTATAAATTAGGTGCTCTTGTAAATGTAAAACATAACATAATTGTATAGATTTTCTGCAATTGTTACAGGTCTCACAGGAATGACAGAGTAAAAACCATCTGGAATAGGTTCAGAAAGCATTCCAGTGCTCCAGAGGATCTGTGACGCCATCTGACATGAATAATGAGCATATGCATTATTGTCCATTGATTCTTTATGACTTAAAATTTCTTTTTTAGAGTCCAAAGAGACGGATCCAAACTTTTCAATGAAGTCTGCAGGCCACCAATTAATATTAGAATGCCTTTGCTGTGAGGGCCTGGATTCATCTCGTGAGACTTCCATTTCCACGTATTTGTAAAAGTTACTACCATCTTGTCCTTAGTAATTACCCCATACAAGCCCTTTCCGGTCCAGAAGTTATTTTAGAACAATTCATTGATTAACTAAAATCCTTAGTTTGCACTCCCATTAGATGGAGGCCAGGTGACCTGCAAAATGAAAAACCCAAGGGTTCAAACTCAAATCTCAGATTCACCTTCTTCATTGGCTTCAATACAATACCAGTGTGTGTGTGTGTGTCTGTGTGTATATAATTTGGAATCAAAAGTTAACTATATATAACAACCGAAGACAGAACTATTGAAAGTTAACTATATGTGCAATAGGCAATCAACAACTGAAGTCAGAACTATTGAAGACGTGACATATGCAAAGAATATTTTGTGCAAGAGTTTCGGTATCACCAAAAGATGCAAAAACAGTCTCTCAACTAAAACAAGAAAGATATAGTCAACAGACTGAAAAATCTGAAATAGCTTTTTCTTTTTCTTTTCCCCTCCCTATAACAGATGAAGTGCTAAATCTAGTGTCATTATCATATGAAAAAACAAATAAGAGTGAGAAAGAGCCTACAAACCTGAGCTCCCAGTATCCACATGATAAATTACAGTAAGATGTGTTCATTGTTGTAAAAGAGAGATATAAGAGCTTGGCGAATGAATGCTATGGTAATTTTATAGAATATGTACATACACGTACACATACATATATGCAAGATAACTACGAACTTGTACAGGTATAAACGATGAAAAATAAAAATGAAGGATTCAAATGGTGGAGTAGGTAAGCTGGCTAGGCGGAGACCTTGTGCTTCAGAAAGTTGCCTGCCAAGTTGCAACTCTCCCATGGGCCGTGGCAGATAATATTTGTGCTTTAATTTCCAATATCAGATTCTTGAAGTCACTCTAACAGCCAGATGGCCCAGATCCCATTCTTATTATCTATTACACTACTACTGAGCTCCAGCAAACATAGAACCTGTAAACATCTTGATTGAATTCTTTACCTCCAAAGAGGATTATATTTCAATATCAAATCTCAACTTCACAATCTCTGCTCATCTTTAACTCCTATATCAGATAATAAGTATATTACCCACTCTAAAGATTGGTCCAGCAGCCTTTTAAGCACCAACTTCTCATTAAAGTTGTTTCAAGCTTTCAGCACCTTATTCCAGCTAAGTAGTGAACTTATAGGCTACAACTCTGTCTGATCAATAAAAAGCTATGCAGGCTGTTCTAATCAGTCACGTAGGCTAATTTGGGATGCAAAAATAGGCATTTGAGAATTCCACCAACTGTAACCATTGTTAACAATTTCAAGACAACTTAAATAAAAATAAAATCATGGGGCAGCTTCTTGCATGTTCTTATTGATACTGGAAGACATATATACTTCTATACTTATGATCCTTCTGCTAAAAAATTAGCTTTACCCCTCAATGTTGAGAGACAATCCTAAAGGACCTTACAAATTCTGTGTTGGATTAATCGATAGTAGCGCCAAAATTATTTTTATAGGAGATACAGATACCTAACAATAAGACTTCGGTAACACGTGGAGCAGTTCCACTGCCATTTCAAGATGTATCAGCATTAACCTCTCAGCGTTTGATAGGTTTACCGAGCAGTAAAGAAAATGGCACTAGATGGAGTATCAATTACCCCTTTCCACAATAAACTATGATCCATTTATATTAAAGACATGAGGCTATCCTACATGTCCAATTTCCCACACCAAATAAATTAATATGGAAAATGAGAAAACCAAATTACAAAGTTCACCTCTTTGGAGCTCATCACAATAATTCTCAGAGATCATTTGACAAGTAAAAGTTATGTAAGCATTGCAAATTAAATTTGACCCCCAACTGTTGCCCTTTCTCTGCCAAATCCTGAATCTCTTGGCACTAAAGACTAAACATCATATCAATCAAGTTGGACTACCAGGTGGGTTTAATACGCATTTGGATTGTCAAGTACTAACATTTCAAAAAAGAATCAAATAGCTTTCCACAACATGTAAAACCATGCATATAATGAATTCCATGTGTATACATCAGCATAAACAGTTGTGATGCCCAAATTCATAATCAGACAGTTTTTCATGCAGAAAAAAAAGAAGAAGCAATTTTCAAGTGTGCTCACATTCAGGGCATCCAACTTCTGAAGTTCATAAAGAAACTTAGTTCCCAGTTGCAATTAACTTTTCTGCAAACAGCAAATACTCAACCAACACTCCTTCGAATTATAATGGCAGTTCATCATCACTCCCTCAAACAACTAATGCAACTGAAACCTAAAAATATAATATAATAATACTCAATTCAATCCTACAGCCTTTAAACAACAATTTAATCATTCAAGTTTTAATTAAACCTTGCAATGATTGAATACGAATTCATGTCAACTTTAAGCATTCTCTACCCAAGGTCATAATTCAATCAAATTCTTCTAACAAAAAGCAACATAACTAGAATCCGCAACATACGCCAATACATATATAACACACGTATGTTATTAAACTATGTATTAATACTAACAGATAAAGACAGAGAGAGGGATGAGCTTACCGGCTGTAGATCCAAACACTTGAATCTTCACCTCTTTCTACGCCAGAACGTTGCATTAAATCCCAACTCTTCCGTAAAAAACAACATGTCTGAATCAAAGCTTTTAGAGGTAGGGGATAATACAGAGAGAGAGAGAGAGACTGTGTGTATACTGTCTACGTGAGAATGAGATATATGTAGTGAAAGTGATGAGAGAGATGGAAACGAAGAGAGACTGGCGGGGTTCGACTCAATATTTGGGTTTATATGTTAATTGTTAGTCTGTAAAGCGGATTGCTTTTAGGGTTATTCCATTCCAAAAAAAAAGAAAAAAAAAACAATTTCATTTAATTATTTATCTATCTAACTATTTACAGAGTTTTAAAGTTTAGGATTGGTATAAAATTATTTAATTTTAATTGATATAATACTAATTATTATAAATTAATTAAATAAAAATTGTTATTTCAGTAATTAAATGAATGCATATCATAAATTTAATTGAAACTTAGATAATGTATTATTGAAAAAAATATGACATTTTATTTGTCACAACTTATATCTTGTGAAAATAGTTGAGAATAACATATTTTTATTAACATATAAAATAACAAAATTATTGTTAATAAAACTGATAATATAATAAAGTTAACATTGATGAAATTTATCCACAATCATAATATCTCTAATATGTTATAACGACCTATGTATTTAGTTTATGATTAGTTTTTATGCAATAAATGTGAAAATTTGTTATTTTTATTATTGTAATTAATATTTTCACAGTGAATAATAAATATACCCCTCATGTGAGAGAGATATCCTAATTGAAATAACAAGTTTAGCTGGATAGTGTAAATGTAATCCAACCACATTGCATTACAAGCGTTGTTTTAAAAATAATTGAAAATATAATTAATTATTATCAAAATTGTTTAAAATTTGACGAAATCATATGTACATTTGAACAGACATATCAATTAATATAGTCTAATGTTACATATTTTTGATAACTATCTAAAAATTCAATAATTTTAATAATTTGTATCCTTTTATTATAGTTTAACAATAATTCAAAATTTATATTTTTTGTGTGTGTTTAGAAGAAAAAAATAGGTATTTTTCCGGTAAGTATTATTTCTTTATGTATCCTGCGCGTGATATTGTGCAGCATAAACATTACATAAAAATCGAAAGTAAGTTTTATACAACATAATTAAACAGATAAAATTTATAAAAGACAAAAAAACCATTACATAACGTAATTAATCAACCACAATCTTACGGATTTACGGTCAAATTACATTAATGTGATAAAAATAAATTCTCGCAATTAAGAGCGTTGAATTTTTATTTTTTTTAAGAATAAATTTATGTTAATACATGTGATCGGGTAAAATTATAAAATTAGTCTACTATATTAAATACGTCGTTAAAATATTATTAATTATAATTATTCATATAATTTGTAATTAAAAAACCGCCGTATAAAATTATAAAATACAGTATGTCATTATCCTTCTTTAAATGAGAGAGGATGTGAGTCACGTGATTGGAAGTTGGAAGTTGGAAGTTGGAAGGAGTATAGTTTGCCTCTTTGATTCGACAGCCAGCTGGCTAAGATGGGTGGCTTACCACCGGTTACCAATATCCACACCTTCGTCCGCGTGAATTCTTCTATAACTTCTCTCTAGTTTTCTGCCTTTCCAAGTTTCCAATCAAATATTATTTTTTTAACCAATCAAATCAATTGATTAAGTTAAAGAAAAAGTCAAAAAAAATATTTTTTATGTTTTAAAATTAAAAATATATTTTGACTTTTTAATTTAAATTTAAAAATAAAAAAGACGATATGAATTCATTAAAATAGTAAAAGTTAAAAATTAATATAACAACTAGCAGTACTTTTTAAGAAATAATTAATAATAATTGTAAATGTTTATACTCAAATAAATATACATATATTTTTTATTTTAAAATTTTATAAATTAATTATAAAATATTAAAATATATATTTAATTTTAGAATAGAGAGAGTAGCATTTTTTTTATAATTTATACGGTAAGGTCATAGATGTGAATTTTGGTGCACAACATAGACCAGTCCAAAATGGAGGGTGTACCAAAAATAGTCAATGTGCCCGTTTCCCTCGAGATTCAGCAGTTCTTCATTCGACTCACATAAGCATGCTTTATAAGCATTTACAATAAGTAAATAACCCAAATTAATAATAAATAAAATTGAATGTGAATATTGTGGTATTATAGTTAGATTACTTTTTTTTGTGAGGTCATATTTTGTGTATATTAAAACAGTTTTAAATACTTTAATAATGAACCAAGACACTACAATACTACATATTTTCATTATTATTATTATTCACTTATAAGGACAACATTTCCTTTGTTTTATTATGGAAATTATTAAATTCACCCGTTTTTTTAATATTTTCACCCACTATTGATCTATAGCGACGGTTTTTACCGTCGTTATACATATACAGCGACACTTAGCAGGTGGAAATATCAAAAAAGCGGGTGAATTTAGTAATTCTCTTTTACTATGTGTACTATTAGTAGGTAGGCGTTGCTATTTGTTGAATATTCAAGAAATATTCCTTTATCAGATTTATTGTCACATAATTTACTTTTTTATTTACAATAAGTAAATAAACTGTAAATGTAAAATTTAAAGTTAAAATGTTAAATCTCACTTGACTAATAATTTTACAATTAATTTATAAAAGTGTTTTAGAATATTAAAGTTTAGATAGAAAATAGTTTCAAGCATCAAATCTAGTTTTTTTTTTTTTACAATAGTTCTATTTTCAAAAATACTTAGATAAATTTTTACAACACTCTTAAATACAAATATTTAAATTTAAAATGAATCTAGCACAGTAGCACATCCACCAATATTTCAAACATAATAATGTCACTAAACAATACATTAAATAGTCACATTTTATCTCACATCGAAGGCAAAAGTCGTTTTTTATGTAGTTGAAGATTATCTTTATTCCCATTATTTGTATATCAACGGGTTGGAATTTCAAACTTTGACAATGACTAAAAATTATATGTCACATATTCATAATTAATAAATTATTTGTCCATTCTGGTGGACTATTTAAAAAAATGATTACCGCAATCAAATTAGAATTATCAGATTAATTGATAACATGATGAATTTAACAAATTAGTGAGAATTTTTTTTTGAAAGTTTTTAAAACTCATTAAATGACTGCAAAATTTATAATATGACAATCACCCTATCATGCAACTTAGATTTTAATATTTTTTATATTTCATATTTTTCCATGCATGGTCTTTTCAAATTTTAAATGAGCCCGGGCTTGCTTAAAGGAATTTTCTGTCGGTCCAATAATAGAGGACCCAAATAAACTGCACCGAACGTAACAATATCCTTCTATAGAGTATAGACTATATATATATATATATATATATATATATATATATATATATATATATATATATAGCAATAGAGTGGACCAGTGGTCCTGTAAAAGTATGGTGGAGTGTATAACATCACCAGAAAGTATACATCTTTTTCAGGAATTACACGTACGGTAGCAGTCAACGTACGGGCAAGTTTACAAAATAATTAGTAATTAATTTAAAAATAATTTAATTTTAAAGAGAAAGAGTGAGAGAAAAATTTTATTGAGAGTGATAAAATAGTTTTTTGATAAAATTTATTTTTAAAATCAAGGAGAATTCATTTTTACAAATGAGAGATGCATGTCGTGGGAAAGAAATCCGATATAACGGCGACTCCTTACCAACGATATCGTATTATCATCATCAAATGGTCGATGACTTCAATTAATTGATTTTTAACATTTTCACTCTTTCAATCTTACTCTACATGTTCCAATCTTCTTTTATTTTCATTTCTCTATTTTATTCATACTCTCTCTTTCTATATATATAATAGATATGATTGCATCTTTCTATATATATATATATATATTAGGATTTTGGTAATTATGATGGAAGGGTTCAGGGACTAGAATGTATAAGAATTTCTAGAGGATATTTAGTGAAAGATGAAGGATTGTAACTTTTTGATTTTATAATTTAAATTGCACTATGACTCGTACCAATAAAATTTATTCGGTTATATATTTACGTACGAAAATTTATGATCAAATTTAATTTAATTTATTTTTATCGATAACTTAATACTAACTCGAAAGAATTCAGCTAAATTAAAAAATTATCTATTTATTCAAGTTATTTGCGACTCATTTATGACTTATTATAGACAGGTACTGAGGTGTTGATATTGATTGGTTGATGATTGTAACATTTCAAGTCAAGCATGTCAAAATTCTGGACAACACCTTTCAATAAAGTGACTTCTGAGTAATGACTGAATAATATTAATTAATGCCCCTGCATTAAATTTTGAAGGGAAGAAAGGGTTCCAAGTTTTCATAAAAAGATAAGTTCACGTACAATGCTTTAAACACTACTCTAAATATTATATTACACATTTAATTATTAAAAAATGAGACTTGACACAAAAATTCACGTTATATCTCACTTTTTAATAGTTGAACGTGCAATGTAGTTTTTAGAATAATGTATAGAGATTTATCCTAAATAAAAATGTGGGATTGTTGTGAATTATTACCCTAACACGCTAATATTTGCTTTCACAATAGTTACTGTTACTTGTGTGACCATGTGTGAGTTTACAAGCTTAATTTGATCTATCTGCACTAATTGTGCATTATTTATTTGATACATGATTACGTATATTTCATGTATGACGTAATTTTGAGATTTAGTAACAATTTTAGTTAAAATTAATTAAATTTCTTAATATATGCGCATAATTTTAAAAAATCCAATATAAAAAAATAGAGAGATTATTATTTTTAAAACTTAATTAAATTTTAAAATTTTGAGATTTAGTTTTAAATACAAAATGAGTCTTGTATATTTTAGAATCGAGGGAGTATAATTTATATGGTTCAATATGATAGTTTGCATCTCACATACATATATGATATAACATACGCACAGTGCAGTCCCACCCTATATAATAATTAATAAATTATGAATCAAAAGAAGCAAATCATGTAAAATCATTACAATGTTGATAAGGGAGAACCTCAATCATTTTACAGATATACAATGTTAAAAGTGAGAAAAATGATGTACCTAATTAGTAGCATTCGCCATATAGCGCACCCCACCCATGAATTTATACGTATCAAAAATATAATATTTCTTCTGTTTATAATTAAAAATACAGTATAATTTTTAAAATTAAACGACGGTATACTAAATTTTAAATTGATATAAATTTATTTAATTATAATTAATATAATTATTATAGTTGTATAATATATAATAAAAATTATTAATTATAAAATTTATGTTGTTATAAATTTTTTTTATGAGTTACGTTAATTTTAAAATTTAATATGAATAGAGAAAAGACAAGTTGAGAGGCAACAGACGGTGGAGATGTATTTATTGTCACAGATTTCAAACTCGAATGTTGAATGATGGGTGTCTGAGGGCTCCCTTGACTATGACTTTTGGGCCCATGTTTTAAATAAATATCATCACATGATCCCATACAAAGTGACACGAAACCAAAAGTCCAAGAAAACATCACTAAGAAAACTAATTAAGGCAACGTATTGATTCCCATAAATCTTTGAAAAATACTACTCCTCCGTTCAAATTATATATTATATATATACATATATAGTAGAAGTTTCCATTGACAAGAGGTAAGCTCAAACTCAGAGCTAAGGGAAATTATTAGTATAACACAAGTGTACAAACTGGTTTATATATTCTTCAATTGTTGATATCTCTCTGGTTTATTCTTTGATTTTATTCTCTGTTTCTTGTTTCTTATGGTTTACAGCTCCTCCATGCTCAATCATTCAGCTTAACAGATCGTTTCAGATAAACATTGTTTAAGGTACTATTTCTCACTCAGTTTCTCTCATCTTTATTTTGTATACTTGATTGATGTTTTGGCTATTTTTGAAGTTTTGCTTATGCTAATTGATGGTTGTTGGGTTGTAAGTTTTATCCATAAATTTGAAGTTAAAATGTTCTTAGGTTCTGATATGAATGTTCATGGGAAAATTAGGGTAATTTGTAGTTGAATTTATTACCTGGTTTCATGTTCCATCCTAAATATTATTGGAGAAATTGTTGGTTCTGCTGCAAATTCTGTGTCTTTATTAGTGTATTGATAATTGAAATTCAATAAGGATCAACATTTGGTGATGTATGTAATTGGGTTTGATAAGGTTCTCAATTGGGAAACATAGGGAAGGTTATATCTGTATATAAATAAAGCAGGATGACGAATGTTGATTTGTGATGGAAAGGCAATTGGCAAGGCTTTTATAGGTTGGACTTAGTTACTTCAATCAGATTGTGTTGAAAAGTTGAATCAGTTTTGCTTTAATTTCATATACTTGGCTCCTTGAGGGTCCTCTCTCCCAGCATTTGTCATGTCAATGCCAATGCAAATGCTGTGAGATATGTTTTGGTTGCTCTCAGCATATGTTCTAGGACTCCAACCCTTATTTTCATGCTGGATACGCCAACCTACTATATCTAGGGTCTAGGTACACTAAAACTTTCTTTTGTTCTTTTCAATCCATCGTCTTCTTTTTTTTCTTTTTCTTTTTTTCTTTTTTTTTTTTGGGGGTGGGGGGTTGTGTGTGGTGGTGGTGACTGGTGGTGAGATTGGGGTTCTGGGTTTTAATTTATAAAGCAGTAGACAAAGATTAGAGCTGGAAATTAAGCTATATGTACTTTCCAGTTGTCATTTTCTGCACCACTTCATTTTTCTAAATCATGCTTACGGGAGCCATCACTGGCTGTGTGCTATTTACAGAGGTCACTTGGTTTCATGCTAAGAATCTGATGGAAGACAAACAATTAAATTTTTATCAACCACTTCTATCTGTGAGGCGCTCCTCACCAACAGTGCCCTCAGTCAAGGATGAAAAAAGGAAAACTGATTATTCCCAATCCAAAATACCTCCTCTTCCTACTTACAAATCAGAGCTGAATTCAGGCCCATTAAGCAACGCAGGAACGGTTCCTTTCGTCTGGGAACAGAGCCCAGGAAGACCCAAGGGTGAAAGCAGACCACGAAACCATGCTGTTGAACGACCTCCAATTGCCCCAAAACTTCCTCCTGGGTGGATCTTGAAAACCACAAAACTAGATTCTGATAAAAGTTCTGAACATCCTAGTCTCAGAAAGCGCAATGGGGAAGTCCCCTATTGTTCGCAAAGTGTTTCAGCTTCAAATCAAGATGCAACTAAACTAGAGAGCTCCAGAGATATAATGGATGTGGAAAGTTCTGATTCAGGGGAAGGTGATGATACGTATTTGGATGCTCTTGATACACTTTCAAGGGCTGAATCAGTCTCTTTAAATTGCAGTGTAAGTGGTATAAGTGGATTGGACGATTCAGGTTTAAATACATCTGGAGCCTTCTCGGCAGATCTACAAACTCGGGATTTCATGATGGGTCGCTTCCTGCCAGCAGCTAAGGCAATGACTTCAGAAACACCTCAATATGCCCCCAGGAAGCAGCCTGTTGTTTGGGAGCAACCAAGACAGATAATGAATGTAGTAAGTGGAGATAAAAGGCCTTCACTTCGGTATGGGCCTAATGTTGGACCGCATTACACTCGGGAGAAAGATTTAGAAGAAAGTGATGACGACTATGATGAACATGGACAATTTCCAGCTAAAGTTTGTGGTTTACTACCTCGATTTTGCTTAAAAAGTTCTCTTTGCCGATTAAACCCTGTCCCTGGAATGAGTGTGAGGACACGAGGACCCATGTCTCCTGGTAGTAGAACACATGGTAGCTCTTCTTCTGCTGGTTCTTCCTGTGAAGATGAGAATGAGGTACTACTTTAAAAAAAAAAATTCCAATCTGGTTTTCTTTTCTTTTCTCCTCAGTTTTTTTGTTGATTAATTGTAACTTTAAATTTTCTATAGCACATCAGGACTACTGTTTATAAGCAAAGATCATTGGATGAGCTCCAGGCAACTGAGTTTCACGAAGATACGAGCAGTTCAAATTATAAGTTAGACCAACTTAGTTGCCCGTTTAATCCTCATAAGCTGGAAGGATCAGACTTATACAAACGTTTGCAGGGTAATGGTATGCCAACCCACCATAATGAATTACCTCGATCTGCCTTTTCTGAACAAAAAGGATTTCGCAGCACCCCTGGGGAAGCAAAAAGTATTCGTTTCAGTTCACTTAGCAAAGGTTCTAGCACCTTTCAGGAACTATTGGCTGACAATGGGGAAGTAGACGCAGGGAGTCCTATGATTGAGAAAACTCTATACGTAGATATTGTACATAAGGTGGAATCTTCTAGTATAAATTCATATGATTCAGATATGAAGGGGGGAAATGTTTTCAAAAATATTTCAAAATGGAAGCCAGTAGAAGATACTCCCTCAGTAGAGTCTTCATTTAAGGATACTGAAAATTTGAACGTTGAAGGCAAGGAGGCAAATTTAAATGATATTTCCCAGAAACATGTTGATTTTAGTGTACCATCTTTAGCTGACAAATCAAATCAGGTATTAGCGACATACACACTGAAGGGATTTGGACAGTATGAAGGTCTTCCCAATGATTTAACTACCTCCGTAAAATCAAAAGTGCCTCACAATGTAAACATGGATTTTGAAACTCAGCAGCCTCCAAAAGCAGAAGATTTAGAAATATCTAATGGAAACTACTTCAAGTTTCCTGTTCCCCCGCCTTTACCAAAATCTCCATCAGATTCTTGGCTTTGGCGTACTCTGCCTTCCATGTCTTCAAGGACTCCATCTTTACGTTCACATCCTGGAAACCATGCCTCCAAGACATCATCTGTTCATCCCAATTGGGGGACAACTGTTAAAACTACCATGGGGCAACACCAAAATGTGCGATCTTCTGAGGTAACAAAATTTATTTTTCATTTCTTTTGCTTACTGATTTAAATTCTGAGCTGTGCACTCACACTTTCCCCTTTCTATCAGGAACTATTAACGCCTATACCAGAGGCTTAGCAGAAGGCCTATTCTGAATTTCTTTAGCTTGTCAGTATGCTTAGGCTGGAAGTCCATTGGTTAGAGAAATTTAAAGGTGTGATAAAGTAAATATTTTCCTCTTAATTGTCTTCGCAGGTGCTTGCAATGTTTACTGGGATAATGATGGGTTGGTAAATGTAAATTTGGTGCCCACATCCTATTCTGTAATTAAAATGTGCAATAATAATTTCTTGTAAAGGCCATGAATTGATTGAACTTTATTTCCTTACTGAATAAAGGAGATAATGCTCGTATAGCCATGTAAATATTCTCTTGTGCATGTTTCGGTCATCATGAACGATTGTTCCTATAAAGATACTGGAATTTTCATTTGGAGAGTTAATTGTTCATTTGCTGCTAGATCTGCCACAAGTAGGTCCCTTGATTTGATGCTTCAAATGCTGCTATGCTTACTTAAGTTCTATGTTATTTGTTATTACTAATTTGATTAGCAAGCTATTAGATGTTAGTTTCTCACAGTTGGTATTTTTAGACATTCTAGTAGAAGAACTTCACACTGTGTTGTCGGCTTAGTTTGCTCACAAGATTCAGCATACAAGAAGAACGCAGCCCTGTGGCGATTTGTACATTTTGGCCAAGAAACAAGCCATGTAATGTTTTTTGTCTATGCAAATTGTAGGAAACTATATTTATACCAAAACTGAACAGGTTTGTATGAAACTCCAGCTTAACAAACCACCTGGAGGCTAGGCTAGAAACATCCTAAGTAGTACTTTTAAAAATAAGTTAGGATCATCCACTCCCTTATTTGCTAGTACCTTATTAAATGCAGAGTTTGCTGCTCCAAAGCAAAAATGCAACTAACCCTCTATTTCTTCACCAGTTAATTTTGGCTGGTCCTGGAATAATTCACCATCCAATATCAGGGAAAAAACGAAAGAATAAGCTTGTAGACAGTCCTGGAACAGCACTCCATCCAATATCAGGGAAAAATAAAATAAAAGAATAAGCTTGTCGACAGTCCTGGAACAGCACTCGAAGGAAAGGCTTATGAGTGGTACAATTTATTTAGGCATCCCCTGCACCCATTCCATGTCATTTCCCAAACTTTGAATTTTGTCATGATCTTTGGTGGCGCTCTTGGAAGTAAGGTAACAACATGTTTTTTTGTTACTCCCTCCGTCCCAAATTAATTGCTTTTCTAGGACTTTTTAAAGTCAAATTGACTATTTTTAAAATTAATAATTAAGCATATATAAATATATTTCTAAAATTATAAAAATTGAAATTAGTAATAAATTGTATATACTTTCTTTTGGTTATAATATTTTCACCTATATGTTAGCAAAAATAGTAAAAAGATTAGTTTTAAAAATAGTCAATTTGACTTTAAAAAGTTTTAGAAATGCAATTAATTTGGGACGGAGGGAATATTATTTAAAGAAATTCATAATACACGGTGATGTATTCCGCGGGGCATTGACCACAAGTTTTTTTATGGAGCGAGAAGATGAAACTTATGTAGAGCACCTGAAAATATGGCTATCGGAAGAAATTGGCAGGCGAAATTTCATGGCAGGCTCCCCAAAAACCTTCCTTCTTGACTTTCTGCTGCTGTCTGTCTAATTGAAATGAAAGAAACTAGGATTGGAATCCCCAGTCTAATCAAAAAAAATGTTGGAGATAATGAAATCGCCAACAGATTGTTGTCCCTCTTAAGGAAATGATTTGATTCCCATATTGAGAGGCTTATAACAATGCACGCTGTTGGATGTTGCAGACGTAGAAGTTAGAACCACAATAAACTAGTTAGTGGAGTAATTTTATACAAAGAGAAGACTAGAGCATGCGTATACATCATCCAGAGTAGGCAATAGTGGGTGTAGCCTTCCTAAAAGTTGGGGGTCTTCAGTAGCTTTATTTTAATGCTTGGACCCTGAGTATTGGATGATTGAGAAAAGCACTAAAAGAAAGTGACAAAAAAAGAAAAGAAAGCACTATCAAAATGGACCGAACTTGAGTAACGTTTCATTACAACAGCCATGAAATTTATGTGGAGCCTCTAGCTAGTCTACTATCCCATGTTCACAATGTATGCTTGAGATTCCTTACAATCTCCTAGTGATAATTGACAATGAATTGGACTACTATACGTACTTTGTAGTATTGTTTGCTTTGTGAGCACAATACTACATAAATTCACACAATATCATATGTGAACACGGCTAACTAGTTCACACTTACTGATTTCAGATTAAGTAAAAAGTACAGAACACGTTATATATGTATATATAAATACCACTCCAGTTCTCTGCAGCTAACTGGGAAGGGGTGCAAATCAGCAGAAATGGCAAGATTATTGATTCTTCTCGATGAAGGAAATTCAGGTGAAATAGGTGGCTTTGGAGGCCTTTTATTGCTGTGTATGATTCTTATGTTCTTATCCATCATGTCCATGATCATATTAGTATGTGGTGGTGCTGCAGATCATGTGTGGGGTGGTTTATTCAGAAAGAAAAAAGGTGGCAGCATTAGTAACATGGCTGTCCACTATGGTTTTAATGCGGTGGTGACGGTGGTAGCAGTTGCAGCGGAGTTGGCGGTCATGGTCATGGTCATGGTGGTGGTTGTGTCCGCGGTCACAACGGTGGTGGTGGCTGGGGCGGTGGTGGCAGCAGTGGTGGCTGAGGTGGAACTTTCTAAGGTGCTTCAGTTAAGCCTTAAAATTTTGAGTTTAGTATATGCAAATGTTGTAGTTGATCCTATAAGTAATGTTATTAGTGAGGGCCTGTGGCTGATGTGGGATTAGTAAGGATTCCATGCAATGATTACCATGATTAGTACTTTTATAATAATAATAATAATAATTATAATTATTATTATCACCGTAACGGGCACATGAAATTAGGCTCGACATTTGCAAATTCAATTTTTGAACACCCCCCCCCCTCCCCTCGACAACCCCAAAACTAATTCAATTCTGGGCAATCGATCGGAAGAAGATGAACCTCTCTCTCTCTCTCTCTCTCTCTCTCTCTCTCTCTATATATATATATATATATATATATATATATATATATAATCCGGGGAGGGGAGATGAAGGAACCACGTGTCTAGGGGAAAATGTCAATTGAAGATGGGTCTTTCTACAGAACATTGATGATTTTCTTTCCTTTTTTTTTTGGGTAAAGTAATTTCCCTTTTTGTTTTGTTGTTTCAGTGGAGTAATTGTTTACTCCTTTGAAATTTGTTTCAGTGTAGACTGTGTAGTAATTGTCCAAGTGTAAATGGTTTAATTTATTTAGTAGAATATGTTTAATTTTGTTAACGTTGTAGTATTAAATGATTGTTATGCCTAAGCAATATACACATACTCAAACAAGTTTAAATATGTATAAATAAAGTTAAAAATATTTTATTTTCTAAATGTTTATTATGCTTTTTTAAAATTTAATTTTTTATTAGATTTTTATTTCAATTAAATATTTTTTTTCACATTGACAAGCCACGTGGACAAAGGTGTGTGACGTGTAAACTTTCTTTCTCCAGCATGGCAGTGCATGTAATTTTGGACGGATTTTGTAAAGTTTTTATTAGTTCAGTGAATCCAACGGTAATAAAATTAGTTTAGTAATATATGTATAAAAATACTCCCAGTTTAATAGGTAAAAATACATTTTAACTCTCTCTTGCAGAGTTAGCTCGTACATTTTTTTTTGGATGATCCATATTCCAGGGTGGGTGGGTAGTGATTTTTTTTTCCCAGTAAATTATTAGAATCCTACTATGCATTGAGACGTAAGGTTTTTCAAGTTTTTCTAAGTAACTAACTTCCTTCAATATGAAGGGAATGCACATATGATGAAAAGCCCGCCCTACTTTAACTTTATTTGAATTCAAAAATGTACATACATGAGATAACTATAAATTAAGAAAAGTTTCATTTTAATTTATTCTATCTTATCGCATACTTCCACGTTAATTTCACTTTAATTTATTTTATCCTATCTTATCGCATACACTTCCCGTTGAAATTAATTCAACTTCATCAAATATTTGTCGACATGTATATCATTTTCCAAATTATTAAGTACATTTTTTGCTGTTTTGCTATCAAAAACAAACCACCAAGCACAGGCAATGGCTGGTCCTTTTTCCTTATCCCATGGCGGTGTAGACTTCTAGGCAGCTACCATGATGAAAATTCTTCAGCGCAGTGTGGCCAACTGAAGGGCAGTCTTGGGAATGAATGGGTTGGTTTTGAACATCTATAACTCGGAAACATTAATTTGGCTCACAATCAAGCAAGGAAAACCAAGCTGGTGCTTGAGATGAGAAATAATTTCAGAGAGTAACTAGTGAAGCCTCATACTAGTAGGCCACAGCTCCAAGGACCTCAAATTCCAACTTTCCCGAGGTTAATTTAATCTTCCTCCTGCTATCAAGGCAAGGAGTTGTGTGAGTCGCCCTAATCGAGCTCATGAATTTGCAAAAGAAACTTGACGGTAGTCACGAGAAAAAACACAAAGAAAGGTGAAAAACTCTGGCGACAGCCTTCCACCTAATCTCAACATGGGCAATATTAATTTGACTTTCGCATCCTGCCCTTCTCCTGAAAATCAGTGATTCATGTTAAGTAAGTTGACGCCTAAAGTAAACAAGCAAATTTCATCCAGAGCAATATCCAGCATGACATCCCAACTATTACTCGGTGTTCCACTTGCTTAGGCGATGCCACTGGACAGTAAATGGAAGAATGTATATTCATATGTACAACTCAAATGACTAAGTTACATTTCCAACAAAAATAATTATTTCACAGCTGTTGAAACCCATTACTAGAGTTTAGCTCAATACTGCCTGAATGAAGGCTTCAGTTCTTATAAATGCAAGGGAAGCTCTCCAAAAGAACCCTCATGCTTTAATAGCACGGCCCTTGTACTTGACTCTTCGAATCACAAAGTCATCAGGAGGTTGAAACTCTTCTAACCAAGTCACCTCAGGGACCACCACACTGTCCACTTCAAGATTACCTTCAATGAGGGAAAAAAAAAACAAATGATAATCAAATAGCCAAAATATGCTAATAAGATGATGATAATGGTGATCAAAACTGAGAGATAACAAAGATTAAGTTTGATTACCTGGTAGATCCCCTCTTGGAGACCTGCGAAAATAAGTGCAGTGCCGACCATCCTCTGATGAGTAAGGTGGAGACAAAATGTCAAAGATAGCGCAAGGAGTTAATGCTTTGAAACAATGTATGTTGCCTCCACTAGTTGGATACAAAACTGTTGTTCCACAAGGTGCAATCATCTCATCATCTCTAACAAGCTTCGCAGGTCTCTCCACTATTAAATCATTCACAACTTATCACTAATAGAATCTCAAAGTCCAACCCTACAGAAAAAAGTAAAGAATCTAACAAGAGTAATTTGTCTATAGGAAAAATATTTCCTTTTCTTTGTTATAGGTAAGCTTTTTCTTTGAAAAAAATGCCAAAAGCGGGCGCCAAGCAAGTACATTGTTTTCCCTGAGCAATTGAGGGTCAATAAAGCTCTCAAACCATAGGCAGTCTATAGAAACGCCACAAGGTTTATGCTCCACCCACTAATGCGCACAACATTTTACATTTGAACAAGAGACAGCAACTAGAGGTGAGTTATATACTATAATGTGAACAATGTTGCACACGCATGTATCATGTTGCACCTCAAATCATCATCTCGATGTAGATAACTGTGTTACATTGAATCACCGGGGTATACTCTAAGATTACAAGAAATTATAAATGGCAGGAGGCAAACATTAGTTAATTTATAGAATGGATCATATTATCACTTTCACCAGAAACATGAATGCACGTCAATGAGATGATGCTTCTACAATTTTATGTAAGATCTTGTACACGTGCAAAGTGATAATGATGAATTGATGATCAAATGAACTTTCCTACTCGAAGCAATTACCACTGAACAATTCACCTCAACACTAAATATAATCATGAAATTAAAAAAAAAAATGAAGAAAAAAAGAAAAGAATAATTCAAGTCCAATTTGTTCATAAATACGATGGGATATATTCACGCTTTGTGAGTTGGAATTCTCCCCAATTTGCTGGTTTTATGATTTGTGCAAATTCCAAAGGTTGACTGGTTCACTACTAATTCAATGAGTTTTAATAACATATTCAAATTTGCATGATCAACTTGGATATTTGCCTACACAGAGCTCCAAAATGCCCCCTCTGAAGCATTAAGTCATGAATCTAGCACCAAGTCTGGGTTCAATTTAATTTGAGCTGTCAGCTTAATGTGGACAGGAAACTAAAAAAGAAGATGGGCACTTTTGTAAAATTATGAGAATGCTAGAGAGGATATCCAAACGACCACCAATTATATTCACATTAAGCGTTCAACAATGGATCACATTTGACTTATATATTACATTTATTTCTTCTGAAAAATAAATTTTAGTATTACGTAGTACCTCCAACCCACAGCAGTTATCACATTTGGTGATTTCATGGAAATTAAGAAAGTCAATCTTTGAAACTTAAAAGACTAATTTGTGAAGGAATCTCCAATATTACTCTTATTACCGATCCATCATAAACATATGTGCTTATACTTGCAACGGTCCCCAATCAAAAAGTATAGTCCTATTTTTTCCTTTCCTAGCCTTTTTTTCCACTAATGTTGCCAAGACATTAGAAAATTAGATCATTTTGAGATAAAATAAAAAACAACTGTGAAAATATTTGTGAGAGGGAGGGAGTAATGTTTTATGCTTCATTTATCTCAAAGAAAAAGTATTACGAATTATTTTTTTTGGAAAATGACAGACTGTATGTCCTTTCTCAAAGTTCTATGATATACTCTCTTTATCAAAGCCTTGTAAATTGTTAGATAACTTATGAAATAATTTTGTAAATTGTTATATAAATAGTTACAGTATTATATATATTAAATGTAACATCAAAAGTGTTCAATTTATTAATTTCTAGCAGTGTCAAGAAAAAAAAAAAGAAAGAAAAAAGAAGAAGAAGCCTTTTTTAGCAAGCAGTTATTTACTCCAGTTATTATGAAATAATATTTGTGTCTAGTCTAGTATCAGACATCCCACAGTTCGAAATATGAAACCCGTCGAAGAATGACTTCTATTTACAAATTACAACTAATGTCATTTCATGATGTGGAAAAATCTAAAATGTTCAAGAGCAAAAGAATGTAAGGCTTCTTCTCCAAGGGAATAAACAGAGATAAAAAATGACTTATAGAGGAAGGCATTCATAGATATCTTAGAAACAAACTTAAGTCGAGTTCCTAAACTTGATTAGCAACAATCTTGTTTCAGGACGGAAATGGAAGCTTCTACACAATGAACAAAACAGTGAAGAAAACATAACAGAGACAAGTAACTCTATGTTCTTACTAAAGTATCAAAGGCTGAAAAAGCACACACCTAGTGATTGATCAGAAGGACCAGGTACGTCAATCCAATCATATGATTTTACTTGTAACGAACCATATAAGAGCTTGCTTAACACGGTCATTCCAGGATGATTATGAAGAGGAATGACAGAGGAAGGTGGCATGCAAAATATTCCCAGCTGCCAGAAAATTCAAATAAAAGGATCTCAGTCATTATACAGGATGTACCGAAATACAATATTACGAGCAAACAGATACACCATACATGCTACACTTACAGTGAAGCTGTCACCCTCATATAAATGAAGATATTTGATTGGCGGCAGTGATCGATGGGCCCCATATCGTTCATTCACGGAGTCTGTCCACCCACGAACTAATTGTGCCTCCTGCTCGAGACCAACATCAGAAGGCTTGATTTTATCTGAAACAAAACTGAAAGTCTCATAAATCCCTCATACAACAGGTAAAGCATGTATTGAATAAATGTCCAGATAGTACTTGACTAAGTCATAGAAGCGATTAACGAAAGTATGAAGAATTAAGTCATAAAAAGATCACGTAAAACCAGTTATTTCTAACAACTTAGAATCATGCTTACAAGTTGGCAACAAAAAATATTTCATAAACTCCTGACTACATTTATACCAACAGTTAGAATCATACAATGTCTAGCAAATATGATGCTCTCTCCGTTCCAAAATATATGATCAAGTTAGACTTTTTGAAGTCAATTTGAGATATTTTCAAAATCAAAATTGATATGAAATCATTTATTGTTTCTAAAAAGTAAATGAATAACATCAATTTTGAATTTGAAAATATCTCAAATTGACTTTAGAAAGTCTAACTTGATCTTATATTTTGGAACGGAGGGAGGAGTATATAGCAATACAGTTGGTGGCTACATCAGAGGTGATAATTATCTCATACTAATTGAACTGCCTTTCTTTATTGCAAGAAACAATTAAAGAAAAAAAGAAATCGGAAAACAGATATGGATGACAAAAGAGCAGAAGAATGGGAAATCCTTTGAGGACTAGATGCGACTTAATATCATAGTAGGAAGACCAAAAGGGGGGGGGGAACCAGACAAAAGAAAGAAAGAGACATTATTCTAGCTTTTTGATACCATGGTTACTTTCACCATTCTGCTATATGGTTTGAGTCTTATACATACATATATGTATGTATATATATGTATACATGTTCACCCTTTTTATAGAAGAAGGTGTTGTTAATAAGTTTACAAATTCTGGAAAATAGATGAAGCTTTCCTTTGCTGGGGATTAAACAATGTTACAACATAACTGCACATAATGATTGACAACAGTACCGTGGACAATCATGAATTTGATAGTTTACTGTGCCACATTCAGGCCATAGAATCGGAACAACACGGCAACAAAGTATGGATTGTACAATAACGATTGCATATTCTCAGTTACTATCATCTGCGGTAGCAATTCATTAAACATGTTCAAGATGGGAATCATATGACAACACTGATATAATAACAATAAGGATAAAAGTAATATGTTCCAAGTATTGCAATTAATAGAGGAAAGATATCAGTCTAATTGCCAGAGGCGGACACATAATTAAAACAAGATTAGTACTCCATGTGCGTTTTCACATATCAATTCTACACTATTTCACATGTTCCCTATACATATATAACTGAACACAACTAATATGAATATCAAGCATGCATTTCAAGGATATATTATATCAAATCGTGCTGCAAATCATCCGGCTTGATAATAAACTCGCAATATATATATATATATATATATATATATATATATATATAAGAATAAGTGCATAACCATTCCAATTACATACTTACATATGCTTTAGATACAAATTCAAAATTGCAAGGCTGAACTTTTAGAAACAAAAAATGAAAGGCAAGGAAAGGAAAGGCCTCTGTCTTGCTACCTAACATGGAGCGAACTTTTTCGATAGCATCTTCTGATATGGGCCCATTGGTAGAAAGAGACACTTTACAAACATTATAAAGCTTCTGTATAGCTGGCATGATGTAAAACAATACCAACGCCTTTGTAAAACACAAAATTGATGGCAAAGCTGGAATCCCAATCAGAAGGGTCCTCTACTTCTCAGAAGACCCTTCAATACAACCATAGATGTCGTGCAATGAATCAAGAATACGGTCGAAAACTGGATCTTAAAATTTGAACCAAATCAGCATATCTACATGGCAGTTAATTCCTCCCGTTCCATATGCTTCCGCGAACACCTACCGTGTGAAGAGAATTAGAACAAAAGTAACACTAAATCTTGCCCTTCAATCAATTATTGTATAACTATTTGAGCTTAATAATCACGCAACGTTTCAAATTTAAATAATGCAATTAATGCTGTGCTTGGTTGCAAGAAATCCATGGCATGGAATTCAAATTGGGAGCATGCTAGTAGAATTCCAATGTGCTAATTTACACATAAAAACACAGTGTAAATGCTAAATACAAATAATTCCAATGAACAAGTATCGTATCAAAAGTATCCACTTTCAACAATTACCATTCAATATTGATTGAAGATACCTATAATGATTCCGTAACAGCTAATCAAGCAATTGGAGAATCCCTTGGAAGTTCGCTACAATTAAAACATGGGCCCAGTAAATAAAAACAAAAACCCGAGTGTTTATTGATTAGGTGGTCGATTGAATTCAATTGTTACAATTCCGTGTAAATTTGAAGAATCAGAGAGTGATAATCATAGATATATGTGTATATATACTGAGAGATATAATGTTGGGTGAAGTATGCAAGACAAGGGAGAAGAAACAGTAGTTTATGCCATACCTAAATAGAGAGAGGAGAGAGGAGAGAGAATTAGTGAAGGATCGTCCCAATTAATAATAATGAGAAGAAGGAAGATCTCGTCGTTTAAAGATTGTCGCTTCTTTTGCCCTCTCAATCTTCTAAATTCACCAAAATACCTTTTAAAATTGCTGCTAATTTTTGTACTCAATTATACAAAAAAGAGTCTTGTTTTTAAATTTTATATATATTAAAAATAATTTTTTATTCCATATCCTCTCATCTATTATCTATTTATTATACATACTAAATTAAATTGCAATTGTCTGACATTATTTTTTGACAAGTGACATTCCCAACATTTGACACCTACTATATAACATTAATTACCATTCATATTCTACTGAACCATAATATCTCCGTTTTTTGTGTTTTTCTAATATTTTAATAATATTATAATATTTTAATAATATTATAATATTTTAATAATATTATAATATTTTAATAATATTATACACACACCATATCTCCGATTTTTTCATTTTTTTAATATTTTAATAATATTATACCTACAACTACGTTTATCTAATAATTATCAAGTCACTACATATCTAATAATTCTAATATTATCAAATCACTATAACAACTTAATATTTTTAAATAAAACATATACTAATCCAAACACATTAATATGTTGATTTTATAAATCCCAAATATACTATATCTATATCTTTAACCCAATTAATATCAAATACACATCCCACTAACATATTTCTTTAACCTCATAATTAAACTAATCTACATATTTAAAAATTATTTTTAATTACTTTAATCTTACACAATAAATTAAACAATTTATACTAAAAAATATTTGGGTAATATAATTTCTATACTATTTAAATTCCATAATATTCTAAACTAATTTTATACATATTTGTTACATTTTGTTTTCTTTAACCTAATATTTTTAAAATAATATTCGTTTAATTTCTCCTAAGAGTGCATAAACTGATGCATTGAGGAGTTGGTTTGAGCGAGAACCAAACAATATATATCTTTTATCTTTAACTACATTTTAAAATTTTAATAATTTAAAACTTTTAAAATAAACACAAATATACATCACTGGTTGCACTTCAAGTATCAAACAATATATATCTTTTATCCGTAACTGCATTTTAAAATTTTATCTATAAATAATTGGGGTGGATATACACTGATTTAAATATTTTAATAATTTAAGATATACACAAATATACAATAATTTAAAATTTTAAAATTTAAAACTTTTAACTGCATTTTAATATTTTAATAATTTAAAATATACACAGATATACACTAATTTATATAAGTGCATTTTAAAATTTTAGTAACTTAAATCTTATTAAAATTTGGAGATTTGAATCCTATTAAAATTAGGAGAACTAATAAATAAAACATAATTTAATCCGTTATTATCACAATTTGTTTTCTTCATCCTGCTACTGTTGTATAACTTCCACCTATAAAAGTTTACATAATCTTTTATTCGTCATTATCACAACACAAGTATTCTTTTATCACAACACAAAAATTCTTTTAGCCTACTACTGCTATATTTCTTTTCTTTAGCCTACTATTGCTATTTATCCGTGATTAGTACAACACAGGTATTTTTTTTAGCCTACTACTGCTATGTTTCTTTTCTTTAACCTACTACTGCTATTTATTCGTGATTACCATATGTATTCTTTTAGCCTACTACTGCTATTTATCCGTAATTAGCACAACCCAAGTATTCTTTTATTCAAATTAAAAAAATAATATTATACTTTTCTACTATACAATAATATTACTTTGCTTCTTTTATTCTTCTTTTTTATACTACTAACAAATTTTATTATTTTTTTGCTAACACAATAATCTTTTACTCGGAGGAACTCCATTCTAATACACTCACTCCTCCCAAAGATCGAATTTCAAAGAGTGAAAGTGGATAGATTTTTGTGTACTCGAGGAACTCCATAACCCGCTCGAAAGATTAATTTTGCACACATTTAGGTATTTTCACATCTTTCATTTTATCTCTCAAACCCTAATAATATTAACGAGAAACCTTAGTTTTTTAATTTCGATTTTACCATGATATATGTAATTATGTCAACATGAGATATAATATGTAGTGCACGTTGCAAAATTGTCTGATTCGTGTTTGTCTATACGCAAGGATCGTGTTTCCAAAAATTGGGGAAACCAACCATAAACTATACATGTCAGAAAACAATGAAAAACATGAATTTACTGTCAACCCGTGGGACAAAACTACCATCTTCTTATTATAATTTAATTTATTAATTGCACATACACATTTATTATTAACAAAATGAATAATCCCGCCGCAACGCGCGAGTTTGTATCTAGTAATAATATAAATTGTTAATTAAGTTATGACGACATGCTAATCAAATAATAATAATAACTTTAAAAACATTATGTTATTATTTATTATGTTAATTATGATTGATTGTATAAAAATAAAATTACATCCACTGCAATCCAATACAAGTTTTTTTTATAAAAAAAATATATATGTTTAAGTAAATATCCAAAATAATAACATAATATCATAATACGTTTTTAATATATTCCCTTCGTCTCTTAATATAAGTCGTTTTAGAGAAGTATTTTTGTCTCTTAATGTATGACGTTTGAAAATTTCAAGTAAGCATTAATTGTTTAGTTTTCAATATTACCCTAAGTATTAAATATAACTTTAATTTTCTCACTATTTTTTGCCCAATAAATAATACTTTATTTTTTCAATACAAGACAATATAGACAATTGATATTATATTTAATGTTATACAATTATTTTTTTAATATTTATACATAACTCTAAAATGACTTATATTAAGAGAAAGAGAATATTAACAAACAACAAATGAATAATATCTCGTACTATATGTATCATGTGTCTACTAAATTCAAGTTTCAATTGATTTGCAAATATCAATGAATTATTATGATTATTACACATGTGTATGGTAATCAGTGCTGAAGTTAAAAGAAAATTTGAGATGTGTAAATTATTCTATTCGTGTGAAAGTTCATTACCATAAACTATAAAGGGGAAGAATAATGTATTCAAATTAACCGTTGTATATTTTTCATCCACGTAATTTAAAATAATTGTTTTTTATCAACTTCTTTATGGATATAGTAATGAGAGCGAGAGCTGTATGTCAACATGTTAAAATAAGAGTTTACTACTACACGCAAATATGAAAGTATGATGTCTATCTACTATATTTATAATACATTTGGTGTTATTGTTATGAAATTGCCCTTCACTTTAATGCATTATTGCACAAGTTTTGTTGAGAGGCGTATAATATTATGGAGACATTCTTTTTTCTTCGCATGTTTTTATATATTACTCCATTCGTTTTAAAAAAAAAATGAAAAAATTATATATTTTAGTTTCCACACATATTAAAAAATATAAAGTAGAAGAAAGAGAATAAAAAAAGGTTTAAATTTATTTTTAGTGACCCATAAGATTACATAAAGTGATGAGTATTTTTTTTATATATTAATGAGTTCTACTAAATGATATACTTACCATTATTTTATGTACCTTAATTCATCTTTTTTTAGACAAAAAAAATTGTAACTTTTATCATCCTTTTGAGGAGGAGAGAGTACTAAAGTTGATTAATATTTTGTAAAATTTTATAATTTTCACTTATATACTTTTACTATTTAATAAATTTGAGGGGACTAATTGAATATCTATAGGACGTGTAACTCTACAATCGTCGCTACACACATTTAATTTCTCTCTCTCTGTATATATATAGTTCCATCCTTCATGTCTTATTTTGCACTATACATTTATCAAAATACACATTATCGATTCAAAATTATATACTCTCGATTCAAAAATAATAATTATAAGTCGCAATTTATTGCCTCTTATCAATAGTGTAAATTACTCTCTCTGTTTTATATTATTTGATAATTATTAACTTTTTAAAGTCAACTTAAGATATTTCTAAACTCAAAATTAACATAGATACTTTTAATTTTAATCAATATAATAATAAATATTGTAAAATATTTTAAAAAGTATTACTCACTATAAGTTTTTATTGTTTTATAATTTTTAATAAGTCATCTCAATTTTAAGCTTGAAAATGTCTCAAATTGACTTTCAAAAGTCAATAATAATAGTATAATTTGGAACGAATGAAGTATAGTTTTGTGTGGGTGTAATTTACATATAGACTTGACAAATTAGTGGTGTCTATCCCATTTTTGCTACATGGTAAAAGATAAAAATAGATGAACTATCAAGAGTTGGTTCTCACGTACAAGTCACGATAAAAGAGAACAGAGATTGAGGAATTGTAAATTTTGTTAGTTGCAGACAGTTTTGGATGCTTACTTCAAATATATATCTAATTTTTAACTAAGTTTTATTTGGCAATATGTCTTAAGGGTGTTTTTGATAACTACCTTTGACAATTAGGGAGTACATTAATTATGCTTTTGGCCCAAAGGAAAATAAAAAAAGTAATTTAATATAAAATTACCTTAATAATTAAAAAAACTATTAAATTCTTGTCAAGTTAGGAAAAAATATATACATTTTTTTTGCTTCAAAATTTGTTTTACTTATGATTTGGTCAATATTTCAAATTTTTACCCAGTATTGGTTGCATTTATTCCTTGACTATTGGTTTTTATAAAATGGTGGATAACAGAAGACAAGCAAATATATCCTGTTTATGATTTCTAGTCTCTTTTCTTCTTGATTGTTCAAGTATCTTATACTTCTTATAAATGTATTTTTGCAACAAAGCAGGAAGATATTGACGCAGATGATGAGAAGTTACTGGATGCCTTTTTGTCAAAAGACACCCATCCACAACGAACATTGGCTGGTCTGAGAAGATTAAAGAAAAAGATGCTCAAGTTTCTTTAGGTTAGTATCTATCTACTTTGCCCACTATGTGTTAATCATATGCAAATCATTAAAAAAACACTAAGAAGCTGTCATTGTCGGGAGTATTATTAAGGAATTTTCCATACCTCGTCCTCATTCAAGGTCTGAGTACTATGTTTTTGGTTCTTCAGAATTTATGTGTTTTCTTTCGAGTTACTCTGAGGCTGCATATATTTAAATACGAATTGCTGAATTTTTGTGTTCACAACATTTCTATGTGCAGTATCTCCGCTAATGAATATTTGAATCATTTCTATATATTTTTTGTTACCTTTCAGGATGCTCATGTTATGCACATGTTCTTTTTTTTTTTACTTTAATGTTGTCATAGTTTCAATGCCCTGGGGAGGCACCTAACAAGTTTTTCTTAATGGATCTTCAGGTTCAAGATTCATCATTTCTTTTATTCTTTCAACAGCTCTAGATAGAAGCAAATTTTTGGACTCCACTACCTAATTATTTTGAATATTTAAGTTAATTGCAAACATAGGGTTGAGGTTTCATTCTTATCACCACTTTCAGTCACATTATATGAGCCAAAGTGGGGGTTTTATATAGGATTATGTTCAGTTACATGTTTTAGTTGTGTACTTGTTAGGAGAATCCTTGATGATGCAATATAAACTTGGTTTGATAAAAGATGTTTTGTTTCCTTTGACGAAAATGTAGACATGGATAGCTGCAAAATTTACACCTGAAATATGTAGAGAGCTAAAAAATAGCTCTAACCATGGAGAGGAGGATGACCTTATGTCAATATTAATCCTTGGTTTTTATTGGACGTTTATGTTTTTGGTTATTATATTTTACATACTTGTATATTTTTCCAATAGCATAAGTTCTTTCTTGGTTTATTTTAGTTGTCAAAGTATTGACATATTGTTATGCTATTAAATTGAATAAATATGAAAAATATATCGATGTTTATAGTTACCAACCACTTCCGTGAAATGTACTGTAGTGTGATGGTCAGATGAAAACGAACTAATAATACTTCCTTCGTACAAACATATAGGATCAATATTTGACTTTTTGAAGTCAAATTGAGATATTTTTAAACTCAAAATTGATATGAATTAAGTAAATAGTAGAATATCTAAATAGTACTACTACCGTGAAGGTTTAGTGTGTAAACATCCACTTTAAAACTAATGTGGTCTGATTTAAAAATCTCCTATGTGAAGTTACTGGAGCTGTGAAGTCGCTTGGTTTTAAAACCTCTTGGCAAATTTTCTTAGGATATGGGATCTAATCCAATCTTCATCCAAGTTAGTTGTCAAATGTGTGGCCCATAGTTGGAGAAAAGAGGGCTTTCGAGATGTAATCATACAGGGGAACTGCTGTGTTGATCAAATAATTGTTTCGCATATATGTTCTTTTGTTATTGTTTCACGTGTAAACAAGTTTCCATTCTTCAGCAAGTTTATGCTGTTGTAAAACAAAATCATTGCAATGGTATGGGGAAATGATTTTTGTACTATATACAAATGGAATGAGAAGTGCTGCATGTGCCTCTGTTACTCATAAACATATCTCTGTTAGTTAAGTTCCATTCCTTTGAGGCTTAGCCTCCCTTAAATAGATCTTGTTTCCAACTCCTTACCACCTTCTCCTGCTTTGGTGATTAACAAAATGATTATAGAAGACAGGTTTGATATTCCGGAAGTACCAATGGAAGAGGACTGAATGAATATGTAGTCTTTTTTCTTCCAGGTAAAAATTTATTTATTTATTGGAAATTGAAAATGTACTTTAGGTTTATATTGTAAAGGCATATTTAGTACTAAAGGAAATGCTTAATTTTGTTGTTTTTTTGTCCGTTGAGGATTTAGTTTCAACAAAATACGAGAGTTTGTAATATTTGCATGTTGATTGAAGCATTGATTTATTGGACAAAATGTCGTATACATAGTAGTTAAAAGGTTATCAATATTAATTTTTTAAAGTTAATTTGAGATGTATACATAGTAGTTAAAGCATGTTATCAATATTAACTTTTTAAAATTAATTTGAGATATTTTTAAATTTAAATTTAGTGTTATTTATTGATATTTAAAAAATATATATCTTATTATAGGTAGTATTTTTTTAGATTAACTGCATTATCTAATATTAAATAAAATTCATATTAATTTTAAATTTAAAAATATTTTAGTTGACTTTGAAAAATAAAATTTGATCTTTAAGTTTTGGAATAGAACTTGTATTATTATATCCATAATGAATAAATTTCAAAAGTTAATTATTGTAAAAGGTTGTACTTCTCTAAAGCATTTTTCCACAGTCAAACGCGGTCTTTTGCGGTGCAAGGTTAACAATTTTATTTGTATTGGGACCAAAAACTCTAATTGCAATAGAGTTTAAGCGTTTCTATATTAGATACGAGGTTTTAAAGTTTAAACATGCAAATATAATTGTATTCAAAGTATATACTTTACACAATTTCTCCAACTATTTTTAAAATAAATCACGTCCATATTTATAAATTATATATTTTATAAGCGACATAAATTTTTGACGGGTGTAACGGTCTCATGAAAAGATGGCCAGTGTTATAAATTTTTTTTGTCGTTCACTATTTTCCTAAGACTTTATCGACAATAGTGTCAGGTTGATATTATGGGTTCATTTCCTTTGATTTTGGATTTTGGTAATTAGTGGGGGCAGTTTAAAGTTTTTTTCAAAAAGTTAATAATCATCGAATTTTTTAAAAAATAATGTTAAGAATCCCAAATAATATGGTATTAAATATTTTACATAAATAATTAAATGAGATTTATCAAATTAATATTATGATAACATATTATTTGAGACCCCTAATATTATCTTATTTAAAATAAACTACTCTCTCCGTTCCTAAAAAAATGATTAAAGGTACAGATTTTTTTTATCTCCAAAATAACAAGATAAATTACATAAATTGAAAAGTAAATATTTCATTTAGTGGAGTCCAGTATAAAATAAAAATACTCATCACTTTATATACTTTTATGGGGTCATTAAAGATAGATTTGAAACTTTTTTTTTAATATATGTACAAGTTATACTTACTAATGGATAATGATAAGTTTATGTACACTACTTCAAACACTACATTGCACATCCAACTATTAAAAAATGGGATCTGACACGAAAATCCACGTCAAGTCCCACTTTTTAATGGTTGGATGTGCAATATAATGTAAAATGTAGTGTTTGGAGAAGTGTATGTAGACTTATCCGACGGATAATTTACAACTTTGTGTATACTTGTTACTCATATATCTCAATGAAAAGCATCAATATTATTTATATTATTAGAAAAGAAAAAATAAAAAAGACTTATAAATTAGAATATTACTCGAGCATTTTTTAAAAGATGATTAAATGTATAAATTTTTTAATCCTTAAAATGATAAAATAAAGTACATAAAGTGAAGGGTAACTAAGTCATTTAGTAAGATTCATTGATATAAAAAAATAAAAATATTTATCACTTTATATAATCTTAGAAAACTAAGAACAAATTTTAAAATTTTGTACTCTATTTTTTTTCTTAATATTTATGCAAATTATATGTTACACAGTGTCGGTGGGAGTATTTGGTACATATACCAATGCAGGCACAGAAGAACTGGTGCGCAGAGCATTTGCTGAATAAAGAAATAGGTGAAAGTACCTTTTTGTCCTTTTATCTCCCTCCTTCATATTTCCACCTGCTCCCCCCCCACCCCCCCTCTCTCTCTCTCCTTCCTGGCTGATAACACTGTACGCACGTGCCACCCACAAAACGGTGTCTTCAAACTCACGCCCTTTCACTTCTTCTATATTTGCATTCATCACTATTGTTTCACTTCCTTGATGCTTATACCGGCAGATTCACTATTTTTAACAAAAAGGTACTGGCTAGTAACTAGTTTATGTCTTTTTTATGGACAAATGAATGTAATGTAACACATGTTTTCCCCTCACCTTCTATTTAAGCATCAACTAAATGGGAATCCAATTATCCAAAGTTATTCTAAATAAGCAACGCAATTAAATGACATTAGGTAAAAAAAGAGTTTATTGAATATAATAGAGTTAATTTGAACATACAATGATGACATTTAAATACAAAATTAAAAAGAAAGCACTAAAGCAGGATAATGAATATAACGGTTCACTAGCGCTGAATAAGACATAAGTACAAATATATAAATAAGAGATGTTGTTTTAGTTAATTCAAAATTTCAAGGCTTAGTAATTGAATAAAGAAGAAGTGGTTACAATTAAAGAAAAAAAATGGTATCATCACTGATTTAGGTAAAGATATAATATTTAAATGTAAAAGATTGTTATAAATAATTATTTTTTAATATCACTTTGATGACTAAATATGCACCTTAAAAATGATTGTGGTTAATTATAATTACTATGTACACCCGTCATATATATATATATATATATATATATATATATATATATATATATATATGGATCATTAACTAATTATGATTTCACACACTATTTTATAACAATTTTCTTAGCAACCATAACAATACTCTTGTTTTTCAAATGCAATTTCACTAAAAATTGGATGAGATCCTACTAAGAAAAAGAATAAGATATAAATTATTGGTCAGAATTTTGAAAATGAAGATAAATAAGAAATGAAAAATTAATAAGATCATAAAAAAGAAGAAGATAAACTTGTTTATATTTTGACTTGTGTGTTTCATTCATTGTCGATTACAATTTTATAACATCATAAATTGGAAGACTAATTTATCTAACCTAAAAGTGAATATTGAACCCTACCCAAAACCTGAGAGAAAATTGGCAGAGAAATTTTACAAACTTATCAATGGCTGCTATAGTATATCACATGGATTTTAATATAGAAAAATCAAGAAAAAAACAACAAAGTAGTATCATGATAAGATAATCTTTTACTGGGGATAAAACATATAAACTTCAAAAATATAAGGGCTTCCATACAAAATAAAAATCTACTGTTTCCCGCGCCACAAAACGAGACAAAACAAACACCTGAAAAATAAGGAGAGACGTGGTCTCCTTTTTTCACTTCAAAAGTCGAAAATTACTTTCTCTCTCATCCATGGCTTCTTAATTCAGCTCTCAGTCCAATTTCTAGGGTTTTTGAGTTTTTATCTATTTATATAACTAAATTATTGAATGCAATGGAACCAGAAGAAGAAGAGTACAAGAGAAAAGATCACCTAGCTCTGGTCATAATTCTCGTGCTCGCCTTTCTAGCCGTCGCTTCATTGTTCGTAGCCTTCAGTTACTATTGCTACATTCGCAACAAAGTCTCCAAGCGCTTGAGAGATGATAAAAAGAGTGAGTCTTTTTCTTTTACACGCACTTTACTATTTTTCAAAATTTCCCTGTTTCTGATATATACCCAATTCTCATTGCTGGTTTTTATTAAGACCCAAGACTTTATTAAGGTTTTTTTTTTTTGGCTTGTTTACCCTCTCCAAGATTCTTGAGAAAATGGGAGAAATGGGTAAGAGATGAAATTTGGATATTATATTTTTGGGTTCTATAATGTGGTTACAGGTCTAGAAATTTATTAGCAAAGTAGAAGGTAAAAAAAAATACAAAAAATTCTAAAGATCCATTAAACTTGATTTTAGTATCAGACATGATTTTTAGGTTTTCTGCATGAATACATAATTTGATACGCGGTAATTGAAGGGTTTTACTGTACCTTTCAATTGTTTCCCCCCAAGTGAATTGAATATGTGATTCCCCCACCCCCCTCACCATTTCCCTGTCTCGAACATGGTTCATTGTTTATTCTTTACCTATATAGCTTCTCATGAATCTGACAAATAACGGTGTTTTGATTTCTAAGTTTAAGATTGTTGATGTTGTTACCATCTTTTAGTGGGTAGGAGAACGTTGCAGGAGGTGAAATTGGATTTTAGTAAAAGAGAAAAAAGAAGAGAGTTTGGATCCTTGTCCTCCATAACTGATTGTAGTTAGCTAAAAAGTTCTTCTTATATTATTGTCTTATTAAAGGGATTGATTATGAAGATAAAGGCGGTACTTTTGCAAATATTCAAGTAGCTACTGAGAAAGGACTTCAGCTGTTCACTTTCAAGCAGCTACATTCTGCCACTGGTGGTTTTGGCAAATCTAACGTAATTGGACATGGTGGGTTTGGGTTAGTGTACCGAGGAGTGCTTCAAGACGGGAGAAAGGTTGCAGTCAAATTGATGGATACAGCTGGAAAGCAGGGAGAAGAGGAATTTCAAGTAGAGGTTATATCTCTATTAGCTACTCATATATTGCATTTTTGATCTTTCCTACTCTGTGCTAGAACTTTTGATTTCACTCCATTTCTTACTCCTTGATTGGTTGTCTGTATGGATATTAGGTGGAATTGCTGAGTCGATTGCGCTGTCCATATTTGCTGACTTTGGTTGGTTACTGTTCTGAGAGTAATCACAAACTGTTGGTGTATGAGTTTATGGCAAATGGTGGTCTGCAGGAGCACTTGTATCCCATAAATGGTAAGTGGATTTTATGTTGCTTAGACAATTTGCTTTTTGATTAGTCGTTAAATAGCACTTAAGCCTAAAGTATTGGTCACTTTTCTTAAATCCCATGTCAATTTGAAAACTAAGACATTAAAATGGTGTGGGGCTGGATTTCCAAAAGCAATGTCAAGAGAAGAGAACTACACTGGTTTTCCATCAGTAAAGCTGTGAAGAAATAGGAATGTCCTAAATAAAGGGGCTGCAATCACTGAAGCGGGTTGTGGTCTAGCAGCAGAATGTAGAACAAGAACCGAGGAAAAGGAGTGGTAGATTTTTAGATGATGAAGGCTGACCTTCACCGACGCTGAGAGAGCTACAGTAGCATCCATAAAGGCAATTACAGAGAGAACCTGTAGGAAGACCAGCTTTTACCCATACTCCAAAACAGTTCGTATGCGTTATGATGCAATTATATTAACCAAAAAGAGGGGATCATAAATTTCAAGCTAATGCGTGTGTAGGTGGGTATAGAGTAAAATTCAAGTAAAGTTGAATGATAGATCCACATTTACTTTACTTTATTAGAATCTTGGATTGTTGAGACCTTTTCTGGTTAATGGTCTTATGTACACCCTTTCTGGATGCAACTGTAAGTAAGTTTATGGTGATGCAGTTCACAATTTTACTAATCTTTAGCACTTGTTTTTCCTTTCCTGTCCTTAGCTAGGGTTCGAGCTATGACCCGAATTATGGTTTATGAGTAACAAACTAACAATCGAGCGAAGTGAGTGTTAAATGGATGTGCAAGCGTAGGTTTTCATTTGTTGTTGTTTTTTTGATATGGGAATGACGAGCTGACTCTGAGTGGAGTAGTAACTATCCTGCCAAGCGGAAGGCTAACCACTGTAGTAACTATAATAGATATTTTGTTAATAAATTTCTCTTAAATCTACAGGTTCTAAGGCTGTTTCTTCGTTGAACTGGGAGACCCGATTGAGAATAGCTTTGGAAGCAGCAAAAGGTTTGGAATATCTTCATGAGCATGTCAGTCCCCCGGTTATTCACAGGGATTTTAAGAGCAGCAACATCCTTTTGGACAGAAATTTACATGCCAGAGTGTCTGATTTTGGATTGGCCAAGCTTGGATCAGACAAAGTCGGTGGACATGTGTCCACTCGAGTGTTGGGTACCCAGGGATATGTTGCCCCGGAGTAAGAACATACTTTTTACTATTTGTTGGATGTTTTTTCTTAATTTATTTATTTTTTCTTAATTTATAATTTGACAATGAATTTTGGTTGGTGTTATGGAGGTATGCATTAACTGGCCATTTGACAACAAAATCAGATGTTTATAGCTATGGGGTTGTCCTTCTTGAGTTGCTCACTGGTAGAGTTCCAGTTGATATGAAGAGAGCTCCTGGGGAAGGTGTTCTTGTATCGTGGGTAGGTTCTTCATTTAGTTTCCCCTGTGATAATTTGATGTCATACAACATGATTAAGAACTCACTTTGATTGATCCACTTGGTTTTGCGAATTTCATCATCCTTATTGTCATAATCTCCTTTTTCCTACTCTTTCTTTCTCCCATGAATTTTCTTTCTCCCATGAATTTTCTTTCTTGTTCCTTTTCCTCTTGAATTGTGACATATCTTCTTGTCTCTTGCTATTGGTCTACAATAGGCTTTGCCCCGGCTTACTGACAGAGAGAAGGTTGTCCCAATTATGGATCCAGCACTGGAGGGTCAGTACTCTATGAAGGAGGTTATCCAGGTTGCCGCCATTGCTGCAATGTGTGTACAACCAGAGGCAGATTATAGGCCACTAATGGCAGATGTTGTGCAGTCACTGGTTCCCCTGGTGAAACATCATAAGCCAACTTCTAAGGTAAGCAACTGCTCTAGTGTCAGTGCTACTCAATCTCCTAAGGCATAGGACTTTGGTAAAGCTAGTGCTCGAAAACAAATTGGAGTTATATTAATATGTTTTCGTGTCCTCCATAATATGCAACCTGGAAGTGCACATCTTGTTGTTTAGGATCTTGTAATATATTCAGCCATCAGCTATAAAAGAAATTAGATAGCTGTTGTATTTAGGTTTCTGGTGAAGAATGATTTGTGTAAACTTATCTAACTCGAATTTAATCAGCAACTTTATTTAATTGGTTCTGCTAACTAGCCTTGAATATACCTAATCCTAAGTGGAACTATTATTGAAGTTAGTTTGACCAGGCAGTTATTTTAGCTAAGCAGCAATGTGTTCATGTGTGATGGTGCATTTGAACTTGCTGGGGATTTATAACATATTTTCAATCAATTTTTATATGTTGCCAAATGTTTGTTAATACTTAATACAGCATGATTAACCTTTGATTATTAAAAATGAATTCCTTAATTTAGGTTAGTTGACATTAGAAGCAGTTAAAAACACATTTTATTGCGTGAATTATAGTATAGCCCAAAGCATGATAGCCATGTTCAGGTTTAAATATCACATCCCTCCCTCCTTCCTTCCCTTCTCAAAAGTTTTGAAGATTTAATCTGTACTCTTGAATTCTCACCGCTCACACAATTCCTTGTTATGCCTTTGTATATAGCGAATAGCGTGCTTATTATTACTATGATTCACACTGTTTACAACTTTATGATAGTAAAATTACGGAAAAAATTTATAGTCATAATAATGTATGAATTTTTGTTGCAAGTAAACGCGTCGTCATTTTATTATCTATCTATCTATATTAATTTACAGTTCACATCATGGTCTCCAACAAGAATATACATATTTAAAGTTGAAGTTTAAATATTTATTTTTTTGGGTGGTAGACTTTGGTGTAAATACTTAATTAGCCACAAAGCAAACTTGTGACTAAATTCGTCTCACGATTTCACTCATCTTCTCTCATAATGATTTTTCTAAATCCATATTATTATTATTATTATTTTCCCATAATGTTAGTCCGGCAGTCGCTAATTAAATTAGACTTGATTCCACGCTCTATTTATCTTAGTAGAACCTTCCAACAACTAGGTATGCCGTTTGTTATTTGTGCCAACTTTTCTACTTGGTTTCCACGCCTTAATTTTCTACTACTAATTAAAAAGGCAGTGCCTTGATTGAACTAGTCGGTCGGTCACTAGTCAGCAACAAAGCAAGCTGTCTTTCTCTCTCCTTTATTCAATTATTATTATTATTCAGCCAAACAAAAGTACTTATTCAAAAGAAAGAAAACAACCGCATTATTACTATTAGTCTAGTACGCCTAACCCGTGGGCGGTGCCACACTTGAGATAAAATAAAATTTTTATAAAATTTAAAATAATAAATTAAAAAAATATTAATATAAAAATTATCATAAAAATCAAAAGATATTTTCAAACTAAGGGATCCCTCCGCTTTATGTATTAGATATTGGATACAGATATTAAAAGTTAAAATCCAAGACTTGGATGATTCCTGGATCGTAACATCAACCCCTACTTTTGACTACTACTTCTTTAGACAGCGGCATCACCGGAATGGAATGGAATGGAATTAAATACTCTCTCTCTGTCTATCTATACCCTTTTCTTTTAAAATTCGGTCCTCACCATCCAAAATTACTCCCTCCGTCCCAAATTAATTGCTTTTCTAGGACTTTTTTAAGTCAAATTGACTATTTTTAAAATTAATAATTAAGCATATATAAATATATTTCTAAAATTATAAAAATTGAAATTAGTAACAAATTATATATACTTTCTTTTGGTTATAATATCTTCACCTATATGTTAGCAAAAATAGTAAAAAAATTAGTTTTAAAAATAGTCAATTTGACTTTAAAAAGTCCTAGAAATGCAATTAATTTAGGACGGAGTGATAATTAATAATTAATCAAATCCGCATCGGTAAAGAGGTAGTTATCATGATAGCTATTCCGTTATCAGTTTCATTTTATTTATATATATATATATATATATATATTGAAGAAAAAATTAATTAATTAGGAAATTCATGTGTCTCAACGAAATTAATTGACTAGATGTTACTCTTATGTTTTTATTAGCTAAACTATATTTAAATGAATTTTTGAAAATCCTTGCTTAAACAGCTCTTGGCGCAAAGATAATAATTTCCATATCCTTTTGAGTTGTTAATATAAAATTTTCCAAGTGTTAATTATTTTGGTCCCGTCCCACCTCCCTATACAAATTTCTGGCTCCGTCCTTGTAGTTAGTTTCTTTGAAAATTGGTGCTGAATCTCTCTCTCTCTCTTTCTCTCTCTCTCCCTATATATATAATTAGACAAAATGTAATTTTTTTTTTGTTTCTTCTTTGTTTTTGGGTATAGACTTAAAATTTACCTAAAAGTAAAATAATAGACTTAAAATTGAACTACAATTAAAATATTTTTTAATGTGCAAAGAAATAAGAAGAAGAAAAAAAGAGTCTTCTTAATTTTATTCTATTTATTTTAAATAAACCTAAAATTTAACTACACTTATTAAAACTATTTTATTCAGCATTAAACTTGATCTTTGACACAAATCTGGATGCATCGTAAATAAACTTTATAAATTTATAATATGAGTCAAAAAAAATCAAAACTTGGACATACATTCTTGATCGGAGGTGGTATTATCAGGCTCCAGCTCACTTTTGACCACCATAGTACTCATTAGTAATTAATGGGATTAATATTTCCAAAACTATTTTTATATTTAGACACTCTCTCCCCCACAAATATATACTCCACTAAACAGCCACACACTTGAGATATCTATATACAGTACATCTATATCCATACATATATATATATATATATATATATATATATATATATATATATATATAATGGGTGCGGATCTACAGCAACCGGTTGCTAGGAACAACCACTTTTTGCTATGCCACTACATGTTATAGCGGCATGTTACAATTTCTTTTTTTTTTTTGCTTTTTACTAAGTGGCATGTTACTATTAATTGTAATATTAATATTTTGAAATTTTTTTAATACTAATATTAATAATAATAATAATATTTTGTAATATTATTAATACTAATGTTAATATTTTGTAATATTAGTATTAATAATATTTATATTAATAATATTAATATTAATAATAGTATTATTATTATTCTTATAAATAATAATACTAGTATTATTATTATTATTATTATTATTACTATGAAACCAAAAATATATAATTTTCTTAATGACTTACGCGAGTAATATTCAACTATTTGTGCACATAAATTCTCTCTTAAACACGGCATCCACCCAAGAGCAACACCATAGTAATAACAATAATAATAATAATAGTAATAGTAATACTAGTATTAATATTAATAAGAATAATAATAATACTAGTATTAATATTAATATTATTAATATAAATATTATTAATACTAATATTACAAAATATTAACATTAGTATTAATAATATTATTATTAATATTAATATTAGTATTAATAAAATTTCAAAATATTAATTTACAATTAATAGTAACATGTCACTTAGCAAAAAGCAAAAAAAAAAATTAACATGCCGCTACATGTTGTAGCGGCTGGGACAATGAAAATGAGACATGTCCCATTTTCATTGTTTCAGCCGCTACAACATGTAGTGACATAGCAAAAAGTGGTTACTCCTAGCAACCGATTGCTGTGGATGCGCACTCATATATAATAGGACAAAATAGGTTCTTTTTCTAAAATATATACATCTTTTTATCCCCTCTATTTCAGCAATTAAGTAGCAACTCAATATTTTTGGCGCATAAAATATATACACTAAATTACTTTCTTAACTGCTAATTACTTTTTTTAACTATTAATTCATTTAATATATCTTGGCATATAAAAAGTAACTTATTATTTTACAACAATTTTATTTTTAAATAATTATATACCAAAAATATATTTCAGCAATTAATTAATGGGATTAATTTTTTATAATCATTATATATATAGAATAAATTAAAAATTAAAATAATTTTATTTAAAAAATAAATCTATGCTTCACATGGGTCACTTGACTAGTTCTTAGATAATTAATTGCAAGTTTGACGCGGAAGTACTTAGCGAGCTAGACCTGGTTGATAGACATCTTGATCAATTCAATTGACTCACCCACTTCGCGATTCTCCTATGTATCTTTATTAACGTTACATATATAGAAAATTTTTTTCCAACGAACTGATTCGTCAGCGAACTGACTATGACGATGATTTTTTAGTCTATGGCGACGGTTCAACCCGTCACCATAGATATATATAACTATGACGACAGTTTAAATTACTAGTCATGTATTACTAGTAATAAGGAACCTTTAACATTAATTTATTTTTGAATCAGATTTCAGTAGTCTATTATTATCAAGTCAATCAGAAAGAGGCAAACAAATCGTTGGCCAAATATACATATATGAAGTTAGATTGTATTTTGCTTCTATCCGCGTTGACTCGAATGCTTAAGAACCACACAATATAGCACATTATACGTATGTACCGTGAATCATATCTGACATGTATAGAACAAGAATTAGTCTTCTATATATTGACACTATATATACTAGTATTTATTTTAGTCTATCAACTAATAAAAGTATATATGAAATTGAACAATGAAAAGTTATTAGTGATACATATACTTGGATAGTTAAGAATATCGTTATTTTAATGAGATATCATACTTATGCACTACGTACCTACCTAGCTTCGGCAAGTTTTATTAACCAATACAAACCCAAGGTTTTTGCATCCAACTTTTTTTTTTAATTTTTTTATTGTTATTGAAATTAATTGCAAAATTTAAATAATAAAATTGATTTGATTCATATAAAATTTGAAAACAACAATTATTTAGTTTTTTTTTTAAAGATAGGTTACACTAATTACGGTTATATTAATAAACAATACAAGAATTCATATCATTTAATTTAATTTAATTTAAGTATTTAATAGATAGATTTCAAAAGGTTAAAAATAGAACGGGGGAGTATTAAGATTTTGAATTGCTGCCGGAGGCCTAAGGAACACAACAACCGGGCTTTCTCAACAGTGAACACTCTATTAAGTATTGAATTCTTAGATAAATTGACATAATCAGTCAACCGCAAAGAATTAACACATACTGCCGAGTCTGCTGGAATTTTTCTTTTGAACATAATTAAATTGACTGAAGAATGCCTACCTAAACAAGGCTTTTAACGTTAAAACTGTCTCGCTTTGCCATCCATTCCATTTGTATTATAATTCTCTGAAAACTTAATTACTAGTCCATAATCTCCTCCCCAGAATTTAAGAAAAATGATTCTGATCTTCTTAAACTATATATATATATATAATGGATCTTAAGCATACCCCCTTAAATGACATATATACCAAGCATACTCCCTTTAGCGACGAACCGGGCGACGGTTTGGTCCGTCGCCATAGGCCCGGTTCGTCGCCAAAGCCTTTAGCGACGGACAACTTTTAGCAACGGACCCGTCGCTAAAGGCTTTGGCGACGGACCAAACCGTCGCCCGATCCGTCGCTAAAGGAGGTATGCTTGGTATGTCATTTAAGAGAGTATGCTTAAGATTCAGACTCTCTCTATATATATGTATATATATATATATATATATATATATATATGTATGTAATGGTTCAACCCACATTAAACTATCATAAGCAATATTTATAATTATGTCATAACCTCCAACTCTATCATTCTTGCATCTAAATTTCCTGCTTTACATATTTCTCTCCTCTCCAAGTACTATAGAACTTTTATGTTATGTTAAAATATTAGTTAAGGAAATTTATATTAAGAAGATCAATAGGGTAAAGTCATCATCTTTCTTGTTTTATTTTCACTAAAATATATTAAAACAAATATTAGAAAAATGCTAATACAACTCTTGGCTCATATATATGTGTGTGTGAAAAAAAACTGAGGTATATTTTTGTCAAACTTAGTTAAGATTACCTAGTAAAACGACGTAGTTTTATCTCTTAGTTAAATTTTTAATTTTTGAGTTTTATATAAAAAAATATTAATTATAATTTTTACACAAAACTATATCGTTTATTAAGTAACCTTATGAACCGTTTGTTTACATCTGAATGAGTCTGAATCTGATTGAATAAGTCATTCAGACTATTTATTTAATAATTTTTATACTCTGAATGCGTCTGAACGATTTATCCAGAAAAATGTGACTGAATCAGTAATAAATAGTGTTGAATGATATTTTTACCTACCTACCCTCATAGACAATTAAAAATTACATTTAATATTCATTTTTTTTACTATTGTAAACAAATTTTGTTATGCACTAATTATTTTTTGATTTTTTTTCTTTAACAAATTGGTCAATAACTAATTTAATGAATGTTGTTGTAGTCTTTTATTTTGGTTTTATGGATTGATAGAATGTTATTAAATTTTTTTACTGTTTATTCCTAAAATTATATTACTAATAGTATACTCCATCAAATATTGTTCTTAAATTTATAGTGAATTTTTCTTAGATAACACTGTTTATCAAACAACACCTTAGCCAAGCTTGGTCAAGATATGTCTTAGATTACTTCTTCTTTTTTTTCCCTCTCTCTCTTAGTATTATTTGACTTGTTGATATGTAATGAATAGGATTCTCAATTGGGTCGATCAAACCCGAAACCTGATCATGATCTTATTTAGGTCAAGTTTGGACAAATTTATTATAGTCTGAATAAACCAAACTTAATAATTTTAAAATAAGCTAAATTTAAACAATTTTAACTCACATAGCCCCGATTGATGGGCCTAATAATGAAGTGTTAATATTCTAGATGGCCCCTAAGAAAATTTCTGGTTCATTACCGGTCAGCCATATTTTTATAAAAATTGTGCTAAAAATTCTTAGATAATTGTATTAATTTCTATTGCGGGCCATGGCATCCCTAAAGCATAATTATTCTAGTAATTGACTAGTAAGTTGGACTAGGGAGTTGTTAATTAGTTGGCTAGACCTTGACATTTAGATTAATTGACTCGTCCACTTGGGTTTTTCACCGTCCCAGATTAATTATTTATTTTTTAACTATGAACATATATATCTAGACTATATATAGGGTACCAATCCACAACAAGCGTTTGTTGCAGCAACTAAATTATTCTCTGCCGCTCCAGGCTGTAGCGGCAGTAGTGTTTGACTTTTTTTTGGTTATCTGCCACTACAGGCTGTAGCGGCAAGAGAAGAATTTTTTTTTTTCCAGCAAAGGTTAGTTGGCTTATAATAGGTATCAGTTTTTTATCCTTATCCGTATGTATTTCCATACTCAACCCAAATGTCATTTATTATCATAAAGTATATTATAAAAATATACAAAATTTTAATTTCTTCCAATATATTAAAAACTTATAGATATATTTTATTTTTAAGTTAATTTATGAAATACTAAAATATAAAATATTAAAATTTTAAAAGTAACAAATATAATAATAAATATTTGTTACTTTTATTATGATACTATTTATTATTATATTTGTTACTTTTAAAATTTTAATATTTTATATTTTAGTATTTCATAAATTAACTTAAAAATAAAATATATCTATAAGTTTTTAATATATTGGAAGAAATTAAAATTTTGCATATTTTTATAATATACTTTATGACAATAAATAACAGTTGGGTTGGGTATGGAAGTACATAAGGATAAAGAGATAAAAAATGATACCTATTCTAAGTCAACTAACTTTTGCTGCAAAAAAAAAAAAAAAATTCTCCCCTACTGCTCCCGCCTGTAGCGGCAGATATAGTTATCTTTTATTATAATGCGGTTCGCCGCTGATTTGGCATAAAAGTCCAATCCTCTCTCGTGATGTGCTCGCATTGTCCTTTGCGTATATTGTTGGGATGCATCTTGCAAAGTCAACTAAGCCCAAAGCTAAAACAAACGCGTTGAGCAGCAAACTTTGAAATTACAAGGAGCTAGCCAGCTAGTAATATTAGAATCTTTCTCCCTCTCTCATCTATAGTCCCATGCACAATATCGACCTACTCTATAAAAGCAGCACTACGTACTCCATAGCTAATCCTTCATCCAAAGTTTTAGGATTTTCTACGTACTTACAAGTTACAATCCCATTTTTGTGCTAGCTAGCTACACACATATATAATTAATTAGCTGATCGAGCAACTAATTGTATTAAAGAAATGGCGTCCTTAAGTAACAGTAATTTTTTTGTTACACGACTCATCTCCATCATCATCATCTCTCTCCTCTTTGCTTGTTTTTCTTGTAACGCCCAGCTCTCCCCAACCTTTTATGCCACCACCTGCCCTAGACTCCAAACCATTGTTCGCACCACAATGGCCTCTAATGTTAATAGCCAGCCCCGCCTTGCCGCCTCCATTCTTCGCTTGTTCTTTCACGACTGCTTCGTTAATGTACGTGTGTATACGTACCTATATCTATGTACTACGTATATTTAGCGTTAATTTTTCCTAATTCAATATTCCTCCATGCATGCATGCATATATATGGTTATGTATGTAATAGTATCCGATATTCATTTTGATTAATTGTTAATTTCAGGGGTGCGATGCATCCATACTGTTGGATGACACGTCAACTTTCACTGGCGAAAAAAATGCAAGGCCAAATCGAAACTCAGCAAGAGGTTTTGAAGTGATTGATACCATTAAAACTCGTGTTGAAGCTGTTTGTAATGCCACCGTATCTTGTGCCGACATCTTAGCACTTGCAGCAAGAGATGGAGTTTCACTGGTGAGCTAGCTAGCTAATTGGAAAAATATTAGTTTGATAATAAAAAAATAATTCAAATAGTTAAAATGAAATTAATTCATATGAATCGACTTCAAAATTAATATTGTCAATCAAAATGTGAATCTTAATTTTTGTAAAAGTAGATAATGTTGATCATAAATATATAGGCATGACAGACCAAAAGGAATTCCAAACCTTGTGAGTTAAAAATGAAAAACTTTGACAACTTGAATTAAGGAACACTTTTGTCATTAACCCTATAATTAATTAGCTGATGATTATGAAACTACAGCCTCTTAAACAATTTTGTGTGTAGTCTCTTAAACAATTTTGTGTGTGTATATATATATATAGTTGGGAGGAGCATCGTGGACGGTGGCACTAGGGCGAAGAGATGCAAGAACAGCAAGCCAGAGTGCAGCCAACTCCCAAATCCCGGGCCCATCCTCTAGCCTTTCAACCCTTACCTCCATGTTTTCTGCCAAAGGTCTCACCGCCAACGAGATGGTGGCGCTTTCTGGCGGCCACACAATAGGCCTAGCCCAATGTGTCAATTTTCGTGCACACATATATAATGACACAAATATAGACCCTAGTTTTAGAACTACTCGACAGGCGAATTGCCCAGCTACACCTCCAAATGGTGACACCAACTTGGCCCGGCTCGATATTCAGAACTCAAACCCTCGGTTTGGGAATTCATACTATCAGAACCTTGTGGCCCAACGTGGGCTTCTCCATTCGGACCAGGAACTCTTCAACGGTGGACCGGCGGATGCACTGGTTAGGATGTATGCGGGGAATAATACAGCTTTCCTTAGAGATTTTGCTGCAGCCATGGTCAAAATGGGGAATATAAACCCGTTAACAGGAACAAATGGAGAGATTAGAAGGAACTGCAGGATGCCTAACTAATCGATCTTTCAAGATTTCCATAGGCTCTCTTATATTCAGTAAGTGTCAAATTATGAATTTTTTTTCTCCCGTTTGTTTCTTGGGTGGTTGTTTATCTTTTATTATCTTGTAAGTCAAATTAAATAAGTGTTATGCACCGAACTGAATTGTTGATGGCAGGCATTTTACAATACTTAATTGCCGTAAAGATTCTTGTTACTCTACGTCTCTACCCCTTTTCAAATATAGAGAGATACATTTATTCTGACATAATGACACTTTACTTGCGAATATATTCTTTTTTAAATTTTATTCCTAACAGTAGTTAATTAGAATGTAGTAATAGTAGTGACATGTTATTACTCAATCAATCACGAAGATTAAAATAGTGGCACGTTAATAAATTTATGTTACTTTATATAAAAATAAAATGTATTTCTAACTATGGATTAAAAAATATTTATAATTCTGAAATGGAAGTGTACCGATTTGAGTGAGAAGGCCGAGAAGAGAGAACTTCCTTCGACTGATCAGCAAAGTACGTAGTCGAACAATCTTACTAATGCTCGGATTTTGTGAACAAGTTTATCATATCTAATCAAATATACACTCTCCTTCTAAAAATGGGAATCTTTTTATTTATTTATTTATTTACTTTTTCATTGCCGAATATTAAAGTCGCTTGGACATGTTTAGACTTCGGTGGAACTTTAAAGAGGAAAATTAACTATTCAGTAAAATTATTCAAAAAATTATGTGTAAAAGCGTGTCAAACAAAAACCTTAATAGTTAGTTAAAAAAAATAACAGAAAAAAAGGGGCATACATTTTCAGCGTATAATATAATTAATGTAATACGCGTACATGTTCTTGTCATGATTATGCTTATGAACCCTTGACAAAATAAAAAGAAGGAAAAGAAAAGGGGATAAAAGGTAAGATCTTTACTTCAAAAATGATGCATTTGAAATGCAATTAATTACACCAATTAATTGTTGTCATTAAAAGGAGTCTCGGATGGAGAAACTAATTTTTCACTATACAGTTCATTTTAGAAAAGAAAACTCGGATGGAGAAACTAATTTTTCTTAATATAAAAAAAAACTTAAATAAGAACATTTAGTAACAATTCAAGTCATCGATATATATTCTGTTTAGAACCGGGTAGCCTATAATTAAGTTCTCAGTTAATGATTTTCGTTACGAATCAAATAAAAAGTTGTTGACACATGCATGCAAGATATTTATTGCTTATACTGGAAGAAATGGAGAGACAAGAAGGAACTACTGCAGCAGGTTAACTTATCTCCCAAGGGTTCTTACGGTCTTATTCATGAAGTGTCATTACGCATGGATAGTTTCTTAATTCATTTTTACGTTTTCCCTTTTCTTTTTCCTTTTTTTTTGTTGGAGCCATTTTTTTTTTCTTATCTTGGAAGTTAATTTGAATAAGCAGTCTGCACTGAACCTAATAGTTGATTTTAGAATTTACAGTTAAAGATCAATCTGCCTTAATATTCAATACGAAATGGAGGGGAAGTTTTTGATCTTAATTTGTTGATGTTGTACTATTCTTCTTTGATTGCTTAATTCCACAACATTAATTGCTCTTTAATTAGTAACAATGTATGGCTTGAGAGAGTATTTCCTTTATATATATATATATATAGGGTAAAAGGTGTCTTAATTAGATCAACCTAAGATAAATTATCTTAAATCACTTTCAATACAATATCATTTAATCGTCAACTTAGTAATTTAACTTTACGGATGTAATGAATATGCAAAAATATAAAAGTATATAAAATTTAGTTTGATTTAAGGCATTGAAATATCATTTTTATAATAGCGTAAATATTAATGTATATAAGTATATATATTTCGACAGCTCAGATTTTAATAAATTTTCAAACAAAATTTTATACAATCTCATATTTTTATATGATTTTTAAATCCGTACGTTAGATTATTAAATTAACGATGTATTAAAAGTGACCTAAGATCAATCTAAAATACATTTTACCCATATATATATATATATCATTAATATAAATTTAACATAATATAGTAATAATTATATAAATAAATATTATATGCCAAATCTAATAACATAAAACTATAAAAAAAATTATAATTACTAAATAAAATGGCACCAAACCTATATAAATTAAACAAACTCATTCTCACATGGGTTAAGATTTACGGGGGTATTGGACGATACTAGGTTACAAAATTGTACATAAACCAATTAAACAAGGGGAAAAAGTAGGGGGCGGTGGCGCCCACTTGCAACCCCATGCGTCCGTCCCTGAACCTGCATAAAGTAGAACGCAAATTAAAATTAGTGATCAAGGTTATTTCTCCTTCCGTCAATCAAGGAAAAATGGCCTTCAAAGTGGGGGTAAGTTAGATAGATGCATTAATGATAATGATCCTAATTCAAACAAATTAAGACACAACAAAACATTAGTAAATTATATATATATATAGCTCACTTATACTTGACTAAGTTGGAATTGAGAATGAAAGCTAGACGACACATTTTTGTCCCTAGCTAACTAATAATTCTTTAATTGAGAATGAAAGGATTAATATATATATATATATATATATATATAAAAGACCGATTCATAGCCATTGTTTTAATAATAAGATAATCTTTTATAACAAATCGTGGTTATCCAATCGCCGATCTGACGGTAAAAATAATTCTCCGTCCGCATTTTAATATGAGGGAGCTCGCAGAACTAAACTGTGGATTGCAAAAGTGACCAAAATATCCTTCAGGTTCTGCAATTTAATAGTGCGGTTGGTGAACTTAAATTTATTAAATATATTATTATAATACTAAAAGAAGTGACATTTTTGTAATACTCTCGTCACTTTAGTTTTGCGGACATTAAATCCCCTTTATTTATAATCATCGATCGCGTTTCCTCACAAAAACCCGTTGTTGCTTGTTTTATCACAAATTACTTTCTCTTTAAAAAGACCATTTTCTCTCTCTCTCTCCTCCCCATATCTTCGTAACATGTTATCTTCAATAACCTCCAACAATTCACACATCTAAGCATAATTTTAGCAAGTTCCAAATAAGTTTATTGAAAATAATAACAATTTTTAATAATTAAGAAAAGGAAGAGAGAAAATCCTAATACATGGTCTTCGTAATTATCATGCCCCCCATCAGAGTGTAAAGGAGGATTGTACAGTGAATTATAGTGCGGACATGACTTCTTAGTTTATAAAGTGTATTTATGTGCTTTGATTTTCGACGGTGATGATGAAATGATATTTATTGATTATCTAATTGTACCGATTCTTTAATTAATATGGACTTCGACTTGGGAAAAACAGATCATAAAAGAAAGAAATCTCCTAAAACTGTTGGTAATTTAGTGATATTACTATTACCAGTGGCTTACTACTTTTTCACCATAACAACAAAGCTTATTTCCTTATTTAGATTCTTGCTACAGAGGATAACAATTTATAAAAGAAGTTGTCGTCTGCACTATAATAGTGCGGATGATTGTTTTTTCTACCGGGATACTTTTGCTTTATAAAGGACTCATTGTCCGCAGTTTAGTTCTGCGGACGGTGATTTACCTTAAAACGCCACCGTTTGAAGATTAATTGGGAATATACTTAGCGTCCGCAATTTAGTTTTGTGGACGGGTGATATAAGCAAAACACCGTCGTATTAATAATATGTATTAATAATATTAACATTTGACATATATAATGTCCACAGTTTAATTTTACGGACGGAGAATAGATATATAGATCAATGACTGACCCCACTTAGGCTTGCTCAAATCTTAATGTTGAAATTTAATTCATGCATGTGTTGTAATGTTTTAAGTTATGTATTCTATGTAGGACCTTTAAGAATTTATTTAGTCCGAAACAGATTAGATTTATCATAAAATAATAATAATAATAATGATAATGATAATGATAATGATAATAATAATAATAAAAAATTGTTGGTCAAACATGAAGGTAGATTATATTTTGCTTCTATATGCGTTGACTACAATACAATATATAACAAACCAACCCTAAATCACATCGATATGTATACATGATTAAAGAATTAACCGTCTTTGTATTGACTTTACAATTTTTACATTCTTACTCCTACAGGCTATTGTCAGTTGTCATGATCTTGATTATGACCTCTTCCGGAAAAAAAAAACCAAAAAAATTGAAAAGAAAGGGGGAATTAAATAAAGATATATTAAAATGACTGCATATATATATATATATATATATATATATATATATATGTATGTATGTATGTGATCCACTAGGATTATTTTAATTTTAGAAAGCACCATATACATTCAATACCTAATCCCAGCCTAATCGAGTAGAAACATACTACACTGGTTTGTGCCATGCATGGCGGTATATTTTAAAGAACCACAAAGAATTTTTATTCAATATTTCCTTAGATTAGCAGTTGAGTATGCATGAAGTCGAAGACGAATTATTCCTAACAACAAATTAATATTGGTGTTAAAGTTGATTTTAGAAAAATATCAACAAAAAAAATACTAAAATATGTCCTAAAAAATCTTAATATACCTTACTTTACGCATAGTCAATGCAAAGCCACTCACCATCAACTTTTTCCAGCAACTTGATGAGCATACATTTCCTTTTCTCATTTCAACTAAAAAGACAAGTAAATGTATAAAATGTCAATAGATAAAATGTCTAGAAGTTCCATGGATTGTCACACATGCTATTACTTTACCAGTTGAGTATAAAGCTAATAGCAGTCTACCCAACAGTAACTTGCTCCCTAAGTAGGTAACTCTTGGATCATAAACTTTCTGTTGTCATTCCGGAGTTCTTGATCTTATTTTCAAGAGTATGCTATAAATTATGAAAGTTTTCAACCAAATTATGATTGCGACATATATATGTGCATATACGACTATATGAAGTAGATAAAAATTAAAAAGGGTCTCACTTTAATTTATTCTATCTTATCACATACACTTTTATATATGTTGGTCGCAATCCAACTTCATCAAATATTTGTCGACATGTATATCATTTTTCTATTTTCAATACAGGACATATATATATAATCATAAATATGAAAGTTATATTCCTCTATCAAAAAGGTAGAATTCTACGATTCCGTAAAAATACTCATTCTTTTTCACAATTAGTAGTACATTTTTAAAACGACAACTTATTTTTAAGAAATTTTTTATTTTATCAAACATCTTCATACCATTAATTGGAAGCATTATAATGGTGCCATGATAATATACTGATTAAAAAATAAAAATAAAAGTAATAACATATTAGTTATATGTTCTTGTTAATTTAGTCAAAAATTATAAATGTATATCTAATGTGTTGAAATAAATAAAAAAGAAAAATATACTTTCTAATTATGGAATATTGGGAGGTATATTCCCTAATAAATAGGATATACTTTTAATTTTTTTCAATAAAATTTTTACTAAAGGTTTTAGTCTTTGAAAGAAGTAGATCTTAATATGCCAATTTAAAAAAATATCGTAACGTCAGAACATTTAACTGAATGAGTCTAAATCAGATTTAAATAGTTCATGAATGGTACGTGTGTGTGTATATGTGTGTGTTGCAATTAGGGGCTCCAAGTCATGAGATCTCAAATAGGTGTGTTATTTACAACATAACATGACATGCATGACATGAAAATATCTCCCTGTAAATTAACATATCTGCTGGATTGTAGTATGTTTACTAGCTCGTATAACTAGTATAGAAAAAATGTAGTGTAAACACATATTTTGTACCTTGAAATACTTGCGCAACAGGCCGGCCTAGTGAATCTTCTTTAATTTTCTAAAAATGTCCAAATCATCCATAGCTGCTTTTTCATTTGCATTAAGTACGTACAAACTAAACCTATCTAGCTACCTGGTCAAACTGCACTTTTTTTCTATTGAATATTCCTTCTAGCTGTATTTGCTAGCTACCAATCCAATCACATGCATCACTAATGTAAGCCCCAAGACCAAATCACCAAATCCTTAATTACAGCAGAAAACTTTGAAATATGATACATAACATTACCTAATCGCTCTATCCCTCTCATATGCATGCACAATACGTGTCTATAAATACAGACACCATTCATAGCTAAATAATCATCCAAAGTTTTAGGAATAAGTACCATTAATTACTATATTCAAGAAATTAAATGGCTTCCCTAAATATTAACAGTTTCTTGCTTACAATAGTACTTTCTCTCCTTTCTTGCTTTGCTAATGCTCAGCTCTCGGCAAACTTCTATTCTAGTACTTGCCCTAATGTTCAATCCATTGTGCGCACGGCCATGACGCAGGCTGTCAATAATCAGCCACGACAGGCCGCTTCTGTTCTTCGCTTGTTCTTCCATGACTGCTTTGTCAATGTAAGTGAGATCCTAGCTAGCTAGTCCCTATATATATATATATACACTTAATTAATATCAGCAAACTAATTTTTGTTATTAATTAAGGTAGTGTTCCTAATATATATTGCTGATAATATTTTTCTTAATTTCCTTGTGAGTGTTAATATATTTCAGGGTTGTGATGGATCTATACTGTTGGACGACACATCAGGTTTCACAGGGGAAAAGAATGCAGTGCCAAACCGAAATTCAGCAAGAGGTTTTGAAGTGATTGACAACATTAAAACTCGTGTCGAAGCTGCTTGTAATGCCACTGTATCTTGTGCTGATATCCTCGCACTTGCAGCACGAGACGGAGTTGTTGCAGTGAGTACCCTACCCATCTTCCATAATAACCGTCTCGTGTTTTTTTGGTATAAATTTAAGACGTGCAAAATATGTATAAATATGATATTTATTTATACATATGTGTATGCATGTCAACAATTTTTTTTAAGAAAATGTAAATTACTCTTGAAAAAAATATTAAAACAGTTTATACACGTAGTAGTACTTACCATGCATGACATGGTTACGGTATATGTTAGTATAATATATATTGTTGATGTCTCTTTTTTAAAAATTTAAATTTTTAGATGTATTAATTACTTAACATTAAAAATTTAAACTTTTAGATGCGTTAATTACTTAACATTATGTTTATCGATTCGCTCCTTGGTTCAACTACCAACTCTTTTAACTCTCGTTTTTTCTTTTTCGCTTTTAATAGTTTTTGCAAAAATTGTTGGATTTAATTATCAGATAATTAATTAATTTTATTTATTTATTTATTTTGGCTATATATAGTTGGGAGGACCAACATGGACTGTGCCACTAGGACGACGAGATTCAAGAACAGCAAGTCAGAGTGCAGCCAACTCCCAAATCCCAGCCCCAACCTCAAATCTCGGAACTCTCATCTCCATGTTTTCTGCCAAAGGCCTTAACGCCCGAGATATGGTGGCACTGTCCGGTGGCCACACCATAGGCCAAGCCCAATGTCGTAACTTCCGAACACACATTTATAATGAGACTAATATCAACGCCGCTTTTGCAACTACTCGCCAGGCAAATTGCCCGGCTACAGCTCCTAATGGCGATTCCAATTTGGCTCCGCTGGATATTCAGAGCCCAACCCGGTTTGATAATAAATATTATCAGAACCTTGTGGCCCAACGCGGACTTCTCCATTCAGACCAAGAGCTATTCAATGGTGGATCTCAAGATGGACAAACTAGGACTTATAGTAGTAATAATGCGGCTTTTTTTAGTGATTTTGCAGCAGCCATAGTTAAAATGGGGAATATAAGCCCATTAACAGGATCAAATGGAGAGATTAGAAGGAACTGCAGGGTTCGTAACTGATCTTAATTAATTTCAAGCTTTTGTTAATCAAATTTGGATTTGGCTCTATTAATTGTCTTTCCTTTTTCTTTTTCTTTTTTTTTTTCGCTTTGTTATGGTTTCTTACTTTGAATAAGTTAATGTTTGAAAGTTTACTTTCTATGTTGTGTAATGATTGAATTAGAAATCAATCAGAAATATTGGAGTGGAAAGTTTCTTTGTTGAATTAAAGTAATTGTACTATATATATATATATATATATATATATATATATATATATATAAAATTAATATTCTTCTTAATTTGAGTAATTCAACAATACATAATTGCCAAAAAATATTTATGTAGCTGCATGCACGTTCTTAATGTACGTGTGCCATAAAGAATAAAAATGCTTTAAGTATGTGGAACGAAGTTGGACGGGTGACACTAATACTCCTTAATCAAACAACTAAATGAAGATAAAATTAAGACATACTTAACATTTAAATTCAGGGGTGATAACAAGTAAAATCTCAGTTAGTTCTTAGGAAGTTATGTTAATTCAAATTCATATTACTATTATTCTTGTCATATTTCTTCTTAATTATTAACTCTACGGAAAAATAAAATTTAAAAAGAAGATGAAAAGTTAACGTGTTGATTTTGAAAATAAATACTTCGGCAGTTCTAACAACATATTTTTGACTTCTCAAATCAATTTTAGACATTTTCAAGTTTATAACTATTATGAGTCATTCAAGTTTTACAAATATAAATTTTTGTAATTAATAGTATTATTTAGATATTTTACATTATTTATTATTGAATCAATTGAAATTAAATGATTCCATATCAATTTAAATTAAGTGTAGAAAGTTAACATGTCTCTTATAACTTAAAACGGATAGAGCGACAAGTATGTGTGAGAAAAATAGTTTGGTTGCGACCAAAATAATATATATATATATATATGGTCAGGATCAGGTCCGGACTTCTGGACCTGATTAAAGACTATATAACACTGTTTGTTATATGTATCCAAATTATATCCAAAACACTGTATTATGAAATATTTCCAGTACCAAAAATAACTATACATTTTTTATTAGTTGTTTTGAAAAAAAAAATGAAAAAAAATATGAGGTCCGTATTTTATCAGGTCCGGGAGTCCGGACCTGATCCTTACTCTATATATATACACACTTTTGATTAATAAAATAATAATAATAATAATAATAAAATAAAAAAAAAGAACATTGTCAATAAAATTAATAATTGGAGCGTGGAAATAAACTATTTATATACGTGAATAATGTTGAATATTCCTCTAATTATTTGAGTTAGTAATCGATCACTCTACTAAAGGTATTTGACTAGTCCTTGCACTTGTCTTTGTTACTAACTGTTTAGAAACCGACATCATGTACCTAATCTCTGCCTAACTTAATAAATGGGAGTAGATATCATATCCAGTACTTGAGTAATTAGTCAAGACAATATATATATATAACCAATTACATGCAACATTTGGTAGTCAATTTGAACAAGTTGTCTAAATTGAACTATCAAATGATGTCAATGCATACTTTTCCTTTTTAGGAATTACTCTCTCCCTCTCTCATCTTCTCAAGGTGAATTAATCAAAACCACATTGGGCCATTTCTAGTATAAATGATCTTCTACCTTAAATTGTGATATTATTAATTTCCAGTTGGGAAATGGTCTAAATTGGGATCAGTTTTTAATATTCTCTCTCCTCCCGACCCTATAATAATCTAGCTCATTTAGCATTTTGATATAAATTTATAAAAATTGCTAGTTCATATTAATAGGGTAAAAAATATGGGGATAGAAAAATTACAGTATTATTTTTAACAAATGTGCCCTTGTCATTTAAATAGGATGAGAAACCACAATATGAATGATTAAGGGTATATTAAGATGAATAAGAATAATTGTCTTTGTCCCCATACCTTTCCCCCCTTTATTATCACAAGTCTCTTTGAAAATTTTTAAAATTCAAGATTAATATGAGTTTATTTGATTTCAATTAATACAATTATGATTATAATTATTGTAAATTATTTAAAAATACAACTAAATATAAAATTTATTAGTTTTAAACTTTAACAAATTTAAATATAACATTGTATGAATTGAGTTTAAAAGGTCAAAATGACACATTTTTTAAACTAAAAACTAGTAAAAAAACAAGAGAGTGTCGGTTAGGATGCTGCTCTTTGTTTGGGCTTCTTTGCGCGATATCGCCTAAGCCCATTCAAATTAGTGAGCTGAGTATGAACGTATTGTCTAGGGCCTCTGGGCTATGTTCGGGCTTGGGATATGAACGTATTGTCTAGGGCCTCTAGGCTATGTTCGGGCTTGAGATTTTCCAACTTAGTTCAGACAATCGGTCAATCTTAAGAAGATTTACTAAAATCAGTCAATTAATCAAACAATCTTAATATTGTAATTATGCTTTTCATGAGAAATAACAGTAGGAACAAAATAATTGGGAAAAATATAAAATAACAATTTAAGAGTATAATATATGACAAATAAGAAGAAAAAATGAATGTTTTTTAAAACAGCATAAATAGAGAAAGATATGGAGTCGAGCCAATGAGGGAAAATTTGTTACATACTAAATAAAATATTATTTATTTAATGTAGGCATATAGGGTGACAAGATGAGGAAGTTATTACATCTTAAAAATAACATTTACATAATATTGAAACATAGGGTGAGAAGACTTAACTAGATGGAGATACTATACAATAAAATCACTCAATATTAGATAAGTCTACATACACTACTCCAAATACTATATTTTATACTATATTACACATCCAATCATTAAAAAGTAGGACCTGACGTGAATTTCCGTGTCAGGTTGAATGTGCAATGTAGTGTAAAATGTAGTGTTTTGAGTAGTGTACATAAACGTATCCCTCAATATTATTCACATTCCTCTTATAATGTAATTTTAAAAAAATAAATCTAAAAGTATTCCTAGTACTTCATCCGTCCCAAATTAATTGCTCAATTTTGACTTTTTAAAGTCAAATTGACCATTTTTAAAACTAATCTTTTTACTATTTTTGCTAGAATATACGTGAAGAGATTATAACCAAAAGAAAGTATATACAATTTATTACTAACCCCAATTTTTATAATTTTAGAAATATATTTATATATGTTTAATTATTAATTCTAAAAATAGTCAATTTGACTTAAAAAAGTCAAAACTGAGCAATTAATTTGGGACGGATGGAGTATATAACTTTCTCAATTTTGAAAATTAATTAAACAAAATGAAAAAGAAATGTCTTTTATACGAAATGGGAAGCAGTATATAATTATTTTTCCTCCTTTTTGGTATATTGTCTTAGGACAATGATAATGCAAATCCAAAAGGTGCATTAGTAAAAGACGAAAGAGTGATAAAAGTTGGGTTAAGAATTGGTCAAGGATATAATGGACCTACATAATCAGACAATTCCACCAATACAAAGAAAAGAAAAATAAGTGCAAAATGTTTAAGTATGTAGGAGAGAGAACCTAGTTGAATTATAATTTTTTTTTGAATATTTATTGACCATACAATCTATAAATTATATTGACTTTGACCCTTTTTATTTCAGATTTTTTTTTCTCAGCTCATAGCTTCTCAAAGATTATTAATTGTTGTAGTATTTGTTTAAGCCTTTAATATATACTATATATAAGTTTAATACAACTCTTTTACTACACAATAAAAAAATAATAAAAAAAAGAGTTACCAAGTATGTGCTTTTAGAATCAAATTTTCAACTTTTAAAAACTTACTATATTCAACAGAATTTTTATTTTTATTTTTCAAAATTCCTCTATTTCATTCACCATATTTAATTATTATATTGATTTATTTTTAATTATGATAAAAGAAGATGTTGAAAAACGCTAATTTGTTATAAAATATCATTGAATAATTAATTTTAAATTAGAATTATTAATTAGAAATATATTCATTTCTACATACATCATTAGTGCTTTTCGTTGAATTTTTAGATTTCATATTCACTTATTTATTCCCTCCTAATGTTTCATATATTAAATAATAAAAAGTAATATAAAACACAATATAATTTATAAAACTGTTTAGTAATAATCTAATTTTCATTCTTTCACAAGTGGTAAATATATTCAATAAATTCTCGAAATAATCTGATGATTCTCATCAACTCTTTTTTTTTCTTTTTTTTTTAATGGAAGATTGAGTATTTTATTGTATCCAAAGACGAGAGAAGGACAAAAAGGACTCTTTCCATGGCACATAACATTGAATTGTCGCGTGGCCGTACACTCTCTCTTCTCGCGTGGGTCTAACTTGCCCCCTCACCTCTTGTCCGTCTATCTAGTTCCTCGCCAACAGTAAGTTGATTATGGATACAGCACTCACCCGTATATTCCCATCCCTAATGAGAGAGATAGAGAGTACTTGCTTACTGTATATAATACTCCTATAACAAAATCTAGAGAGAGAGAGAAAGAAAGAGAAAGTAACACAGTCAAGTATAGTATAGAGAGAGAAAGAGGGGCACATGGCCTCGTTGCCGCTGGGACCTCAGCATCCGCCAGACAATCATGACCTGTTGAAGCTCGCCGCTCCTCACCGGACGGAGATGGACTCCGATAAGGTACTCTCCTCGAAACTATCTCTTTCATCTTCAACTTTCCGGCGATCTCCCACTCGGTCGTTTATTTCTTGTGATGATCCCAAGCTTTTTAAATAGAGAAATTTGAGCTGGCACTTTTCGTATTATTCGTTGATCTAGCTCGGAGACCTTTAATTTACTTGATCTATCTGTTAATTTGATTTTTGAGCTGTTTGTAGACGTGGGTTTGGAGTTTTCCCATCTAGATTCTAGAGAGAGGGGTTTGAGTTGTATATCTTATTTTGTTGCGTTCTCTTATCAATTGTGATTTTTGAAACAACTTGTTTTTCCCCTCTTTTTTTTTTGGCTTTGTTATGCTTTGGTGAGGTGCTTTACCACTTGGCCTTTTTTTGGAACCCAGAAGTAGTGAGACTGAAAGGAAAAGTAAATTAAATTAGAAGCAAAGTATTAGAAATCACTTTAATATTTAACATTATATAATATATAATTATATAGAATCTACAACCTGATAAGTGCCAAAATCAAGTTTAGTATGCAGTTGGTGATTTGTTTTTCCAGAAATTTTAGTTTTGATGTGGGTTTTGTATTTCTGTTCTTGTAGCTTGATTTTTGGTATGGCGTCCTTCTGCCCTAATGTATGTTCTTTTAAACTATCTCATGTCTTGGGATTTCGTACAGTCTAGGTCCCTGTTCAAACCTTTTTGGCCCCTTTTCTTTCTATTTAGGTTGATTGTGCTTCAATCTGTTTGGTTTGCTTCTTGCAGTTAATGACATTTGATTCTCTCTAGTAGTTTCTTACTTCAAATGCAAGCCTTCCGCCATGTGATACTTGCTTGACAGTTATGGTTATGTCATTATTATATTTTCTAATGCTTATCTTTTAAGATTTTTAACACTCTGCCTTCCTGTTACCTTGACATTTGTAAGGGTTATCGATCATTCTTCATGTGTGGTATTCAGCTGTGTAGTTACATAGGATTTTTGAAGCTACCTAAAGTATGGTATTTTGTTATTATGTTTCGTGTGGATGATGTTTGTGATTATATTGATCCTTTGATCTGGCTTGTATTGTAGGAGATGTCAGCTGCTGTTATTGAGGGGAATGATCAAGTTACTGGTCACATCATTTCTACAACAATAGGTGGCAAAAATGGCGAACCGAAAAGGGTTAGAAATGGTTTTAATTTTATTTATTCTGCTCTACTGGCTTATATGCTGTATTTATGGATTTATGCAATGCGGAATTATATCCTCACAATCCTCGTTAAAGGTTTAAAGTGCTAAGAATCTATCTCACTTATTATGGGATGGTTTTTTCTATAATGATTTTTCTTCTTACTTCTAAAATGTGCCACTATTTATAATTTTTCTTTAAAAAGAAATTTTTTTATTATCAAGGTGGGTGAGGGGGACATAGAACTTAATCTCTCAACCCTACAAGAAGTATGCCAATAGGTTATTGGAGATATCTTCAACAAGATTATATATTCTCCGCTAAGTCCTAATGAGATTTGATCCCTACACCTCCCCGTTAGAGGATGGGAGGTACCACTAGAGTTAGAGTTCATTGGTCATTATTATAGCTTTTTAGTGCTACTGTATTGCAGAATTAAAGAATACCATTGTTAAGTAAATTATGAATAATTCAGAGTAAATATTTCCGCTTCCAATTTAGAAAGCTTAAATGCATCTTATAACGTTTCACAGACTATTAGTTACATGGCAGAGCGTGTCGTGGGTACTGGATCATTCGGAATCGTTTTTCAGGTACTTTAACCTTACTTTTGTAACAACTTTTGCAGTCTCACCATTGACTTCTTCTGTTGATAATGTGATGTCACTAATCCAGGCAAAGTGCTTGGAAACCGGAGAAACCATTGCTATAAAGAAGGTTTTGCAGGACAGGCGGTACAAAAATCGTGAGCTACAATTAATGCGCTTAATGGATCACCCCAACGTGGTTTGTCTGAAGCATTGTTTTTTTTCCACAACTACTAAAGATGAACTTTTCCTCAATCTGGTAATGGAATATGTCCCTGAGACTATGTACCGGGTTCTCAAGCACTACAGCAATGTAAATCAAAGAATGCCACTTATTTATGTCAAACTTTACACCTACCAGGTTTGAAGTATTCTATTTATCTCTTTTAGCTATGCTATATGATTGTATCTCCAATCCACACTGATAAAAGCTAAAATACTTGTCAGATATTTAGGGGGCTGGCTTATATCCATACTGTTCCAGGTGTTTGCCATAGGGATGTGAAGCCTCAAAATCTTCTAGTACGAGTTAAACATCTTCGTTTCTTAAACTTTGGGTTGATCAGTAATCTGAACCTACATTATGTTCAATGTGCAGGTTGATCCTCTCACCCACCAAGTTAAGCTTTGTGACTTTGGAAGTGCAAAAAATTTGGTATGCTTGCCTTGTTAATTATGCTTACATCTTAGGTCCTCGAGTTCTGTAAAGTCATACATTGGCATCTCATTGAAATCTTGTATTGTTGTGTTATTTTGAACTTTGATGTTACTAGTTATCTTTATATTTGCGAATTTGATACTTTATTGATCTACAGAATGGGCTATTAAAATTATTTCATACCTGTGGCTTTATAGTTTTGGCCAAAACTCACCCTGATGTCTTGATAGTTAATAAATTTGGCATTCTGGAAAAGAAACCTGGTTAGAGATCAAACAGGTTTCTCTAAATGTTGGAAGAGTTTGAGAATATTAAAGAAAACATTTAGTATTTTCAAACTCTTCCAACATTTAGAGAAACCTATCATTTTTTTATTTTTTTATTTTTTGGAGGCAGGGGTGAGGGGAAGGTGTTATTATTTGTAATTTGTAAAGTGACCTAGTTTTTGATGTCATGTATTTTAATGTTGTATTTAATGCTACATGAGTTTTGTTCACATTTCCTGATCTACTTCTCCAAGAGTTTTGCTAGTTAATGTTTCCTTACATGGGGCACTCTAGCCCTTTCAGACAGAGGCAAAAATATTTCATGCTCAACTCTGTTGAACATAGTTATACTTGTGATTTTATTTGTCAGACTTTAATAGGTAAGCCTCCTTAACTTCACTGTTCTCTGCAAATTGCCCCTGTTAAATACTATTCTGCTTTTGACTTATTTGAAGTCAATTTAACATATTTTAGAATTAAAATTAATGTGATTCCTTTAAATTCTGAAAATGATAAATCTTGTAATTAGTATTTTTTTTTAAAATAATAATTTACAGTATATGTAATTGTATCAACTTAAATTATAGAACTCATATAGATTTGAATTTGAAATTCTCAGTTTGACTTTAAAAAGTCAAAATAGCTCTTATATTTTGGAACATGGGAAGTACATAATTACCTCTCCTATAATATTACCTCGTCAAGAACTCTAAAATCTGTTCTAATTTAGAATTACTTGGTTATAATTATGATACAACATGCCCAATTGTGCAGCCCAATTTTATAGTTGTAAACTCATATGTTTCTCATCTAACTAAATATCAAATACATTGACCATCTCAAAAGTATTTGCCATTGCTTCCATGTGGTTGATATTTTAGGCTGAATTTTTATCTTACTCTGCTTGTTTTAGTTGTTTGTCTCTTTTAATATTTTTTGGATTTTTTTTCTTTTCCTTTTGGGGGTTGGGGGAGGGATTTACATAATCATGCCTGAATTGTTTTTTTTTTTAATTTGGTTCTCTTTGTTTTGTGTTTACTTTTTCTCTTTTGAAGTCTGTCTATAGGGTTGTGTAATGTCTTTAACATTTTTTCTAATGAATTACGCAAATTCTCAGCTAGTTAGATGTCACGACTTACTACACAAGCAAGTAATTTTCCCTGTGCAAGCTTCAATATTTCACCAATAAATTTTATCTAATCAGGTCAAGGGTGAGGCTAATATATCATACATATGCTCTCGTTATTACCGAGCCCCAGAACTAATATTTGGTGCAACGGAATATACTACCTCGATTGATATTTGGTCTGCTGGTTGTGTCCTTGCTGAGCTTCTTTTGGGGCAGGTTCGCGACTTTCATCGCATTATTGATTCTGTTGGTTATTGCCAGTTTCCTGAATGGTATACAGATATAATTTTAGTTCTATCGCGAACTTTACATTGTTTCAAATTTATCACAGCCATTGTTTCCTGGCGAAAATGCAGTGGACCAACTTGTAGAGATTATCAAGGTGTTGCGTTGTTATCCCTGTTTACGTGTAGGTTTTGTAATCACATGATTGCTTGTACTCAACTTTAGGATCTTTGTACAGGTTCTTGGTACTCCAACTCGAGAAGAAATACGATGTATGAATCCAAGTTACACTGATTTTAGATTCCCTCAGATAAAAGCTCATCCTTGGCACAAGGTATGTGTCCCCTCATACAGTTCTGATATTTCATTTTCTTTGTGTTTCACCATAAACTGGATTATGTTGAAAGGTGGATGACATAGTCCTCTGGTTCAGGTTTTCCACAAAAGGATGCCTCCTGAAGCAATTGATCTTGCTTCACGCCTCCTACAGTACTCACCAAGTCTTCGCTGTACTGCTGTGAGTTCAATTTCTTTTCTCAATTTGTTCATTTCTACCAGCTGCATCTTTGAACTCAGTCTTTATGGAGTTTTAAACCATGTCTCACTTAATGGGTTAAATACTTTTAACATCACTGTACTTTAGGTCGACTTACAAATGACTAACTATACTTTTTATTTTCTTACAGTCAACTAACTCAACTTTTGTTTTCTTACAAAGATTTAAATTTCCGTCATTGGCGTTAAATTTTCCAACAGAAGTTTGACATGGCAGTGCCACATACACGCTGAATCCTAGTTGAATGTTCTTTTAATAATTTTTTACACGTCATCTCTAGCCCCACCCAAAAAAATAAATTTATCCACCCAAACCCGTGAACATGTGACCCGACCCAACTACTAACCATAATAAATAATATATCTGAAATTAAAAGGGGTTACATTTTTGATTTTTTTTCTTCATCTTCTTCCTCTAATCAAACCAAACAAAGTTGAAATTGCAACGATATGTACATTTTATAGAAAGAGAAAACATTCACAGATCAAAGAAAGAAAGAACATTCATAGATAGATTAATGAATTAAATGGCGAGTTAATTTACCTGTGTGACCGCCCCAAATTAGGTGAAAATTAGGGCTTGCACATTGAAGAAGAAATCAGAATCCTCCGTCAATTGGTATTTCGTGCGACAATTAGTTTCTCGATCTATTTATGGATGGTGCTCCTTTTGGCCTTTCTGGGGGTGTCTTTGTAGCTATTGGCACCAAGATCTACGAATTTTGGGGCTATGAATTGGGTTTACTCTTGGTTGCCAATTGCTAGTGTTTTTTGTAGATGGGTTCTTCTACTAAATTGGATGAAGAAGATGATGAATAGAGATGGTGTTGCTAGGTTAAAGAGAGAAAGAGATTGAGAAATATTCTTGTTATAATATGAATTTGGCCAATTAAAATTAATCGGCTATTTTGTTATTGATTGTAATTCTTAATTCATCACCCATGTTGGTGGCGGCGACATGGTAGCGGCGGTAGAGGCTGGTAATGTGGTGGTACTAGAAGAAGATTGAGGATGGGTTTGTTATTTTGTTTAAGTATAATATATTAATATATTGTTACTATATGATAATATTTACTTTCTATAATTGATAATTATTTGCCCAATATATATAAATATGTATGTATATAAAGTAAATAAGAATTTATTTTGAAAAGATTTTTAATTTTAGCATATTTTTAATTTTTATAATTTCCATAATTATATTTGTTATAATTACATAAAAACTCATTTGTTATTAAATAGAAAAATAACTAAATATCTTTTTTATTTTTAAAATTCTTCTATGTATTTTTTGCTTAATTTTCTATTTTATTTATTTATTTATTTTAAGATTTCCATGTCATCTTTCCCTCTCTTATGTGGAATCACACGTGGCAAACCGTTTAAGGTCAACATGATTTAACGAATTTTGTAACATTTTGCAAGAAAATAAAAGCTTAGTTAGTTGTCTGGAAGAAAAAAAGTACAGTTAGTCATTTGTAAGTTGACCTAAAGTACAGTGATGTAAAAAACATTTAACCCCTCACTTAATTGATTTGATAGAACTAAGCTTATATTTTTCTTGTGGATCCTACATTTGTGCAGTCATTTGATGCTATTTTAGATAATTTCTAACGTACATACATTTCCTCAAAAAGTTTTAGATACTACAATCTTTTCAAATTGACTTGTCTTTTTTTGCTGCAGCTAGAAGCGTGTGCCCATTCTTTCTTTGATGAGCTAAGGGATCCCAATGCCCGCCTTCCCAATGGTCGCCCTTTACCCCCTCTTTTCAACTTCAAGCAGGAAGTATGCCTCAAAACTATTGCCTTTTGTTAATATGGCACTTGGGAAAATTGTGATCTCCTAATATCATTTCCATCCTTGTGGATTTCTGCCTAATTAATCTACTGTTAGCTCGAGTCAAATACTTGTTTGATCTGACTAGACACAAACTATCATGAATCTTCTCCAATTATATGGGCCTTTGAACAAATAGCTTGAAGTTATAATTCCTGGAAAATGAGAGATAAACTTAACACATTTAACATAGACGAGATCCTGTCTGACAAAAAGAGTAAAAAAGAAGGGAGGAGAGCTGGGTTATTTCTTAGCTATTTGTTTTCTTTTTTGATTCTTTGTGATATGGACTATCTTTTTCATCTTTCAATTAAATAAAAATCTGCTTCTTTTTCTTTTTCTTTTTTAATTTAATGATCACTGCACCAGTGAAATATGCAATTGATTTGCCTGTAATAAGTAAACTGCAAAATACTTTAGAAAGAAAGAAGGGAGTGGTGAAATCAGCATCTTTAATTGTTTCAGAAAGGGTTTCTCATATATGTTTTTTAGTCTTCATAATTCCGATTTTCATCTTTATCTAAAAACAAAAAGGTGAGCAAAATATTGGAAAGATTGTGTTGTAAACTTGTAATGGACAACCGTTGTTGTTCTTTTATTTCTTAAAAGATACTCCTTTTCCTCGTTGATATACAAATTTTGTTCCAAGAGAAGTACATATGCACATATTATTCTAATGTTTGATGTTTGTACTAGGATGATAAATTATCAAAACACTTGCATTGTGATCCATTCTTCCCCTAGACATTGGTAACGCCTTGGAATCGTAAATAAATTACTTACAGTTATAGGTGGTGTATGAATTGATCCTGATTTGTTTTTGGATCATGATGCATAAGTTGATACATATTCATAGAGTTACTTATTTCCTAACTTCCTGAGTTTCATTTACTCGAATTCCATGTGGTTGCAGTTAGCTGGAGCTTCGCCTGAGCTGATCAACAGGCTTATTCCAGAACACATCCGGAGGCAGAGTTGTCTAAACTTACCGCATCCAGCTGGGACGTAATCAAGTTGATCAACTGTTGTGCTAGTTGATGGATGGTGAACATAAGGGGTCTCTTTGTTGTTTATATCACCAGTCTTTTTGCCCTAACCAGTGATTTTCTTTCTCAAGAGAGATGTATGCGTGTACTGGTTGTTTTGGCTTAACCTGGAATTCGGTGGGTCTATGTAGTCTGTCTTAGCTGAAAGAACTTCCCCTACTTCTGTAAATTGTTTTTGATCGCAAAAGATTTCAGAAAGCTAGGCATACAAAATCTGGCAATTCTAGTCAAGGCTAGCTAGGCAGATGCTCTGAAGAAACAGGAAGAACGCTAGGGGCTCGTAGTTTCCCTTGTTTACTTATATGGTGTTATTCCTAGTGCTGCACTCAAATTTATCATTATTGATGAAAATTACTGTTTCTGCCTCATCTGCTTCATCTCAATCTTCTGATAATTTTTAGTTTTTCTTATACCAGTTACTTTCTCTGGGGTTGTGGTGTTATGTGCAGTAGAAGTGTGTTCCGGTTTACTGTGGGTTGGGATGGTTACAAGTGCTGTAGGGTGTTCGTATGCTGATATATAGCATTAGTGTGGTGTAGCAGCTTGCTGCGAGGGAAAGTTTCTACCTAATAGGGGATTTTTTTAAAGGAGGGGATAAGATAAAGGTTGATATGGTTGTTCCAAAGGCTAATTTTCAAAGGATGGGGTCACTCCTTACGACAAACTATCTCCTTCACAATATAAAGCCGGTGGTTTCTGGTCCCAAGCGTCTATCTTTTGTCCATCCATATAACAAGTTCCAGCATTCATCATTCTATCATATGCCCCAGTGGGTTTGACCAAAGTCCAAACCAAAGAATGCTTCTTGTTGCCTTTCCCATCCTAACGACAACAACCAAAAAAAAATTGAAAAAAAAATTGGACTTTCCTGTTTTGTCAATCTTGGCTGCCTCTATTTTCCAACTATAAAAACTCGAATCCTAATTATAGAATTTTATGATCCCTCGGCTTTTATAATGGAGTTTTATCCCTCCCTAGTCCCTACTAAAACAAATCAAATTCGGCATCTTCAACGTGACCAGCATTCCTTATGACCACTGGCGCCTTTATTATATTCTTTCCACAAAGTCCCAAACATCACATAATTAATCAATATATATATAGAGAGAAATTGACGTACACAAAAACTTGTGTGTTTTACGCTACGTAGTTTTAATTGATAAATTAATAAATTGTCAAAACAATATTAATAAAATCTCTTAAAATAATAAGATATGCATTCTTGTATGAATTCTTGATCAAAGTTATCTTCATATTAATCAGTCTCTCTATATATATATGAATTCTTGTATGGTGAACAGTTATGGTCCTTATGGACAATTAGCCTTAGTGCCTTACCATGTAGCACCCACCGCCCACGTCGAGATCGTGTGACTTAAATTAAAGCTCTCATTTAATAGTTTGGCAAACAGTTGGGCCCACTATATGATCTCCACTTGGACGGTGCCATATTGATTATAAGGCTAATTATCCACAGTCAATTGTGATTATAGATCATTCCCATATATTTATATGAAGTGTATAAATATATAAACACAATAAAGTGATAACTTTAAATTCGAATTATCTAAACTTACAGGTGTCTTGTTTAATAATTGAAAATGAATGTAAACCATCATTCATCAAACATTAATCATAGTCCTCAATCGCCAATTACATATAGCCAAGCTGAAGGCTAGTTGACAAAGCCAAATGAATCAAGTTCCATTCTTAAACAATCATGTATACAGCAGTATATTTTCCAAAATCCAAATCTTGGAGTTGCCCACGACAATATCTTATTTCTATTTTCTTTGAAATTAGGAAAGAAAGAAAATATGGTGGGCTTATTAGCATTAATCATTCTCAGTTGAAGAGAAAAAAAAGAAAAAAGGGGGGGGGGGTAAAAATCTCACCATATAACCTCAGTAAATTTCAATGGCCGCCTGTTTCATTATTCTCTATAGTTAATGTTTCTGCAACAAGAATCTAGGCAGATTTTGTGACCTCATGGATAGCATTCGCCAAGTATCCAACATTGCCTGTAGTAATCCCTGCCATACTGCACATATTGTTTGGGTGTTAGCAATATTCCAAATCTCCAAAGTAAAAGGAAAGAGAATGAGAGAAGGAAAATATATAACCATATACATAATGTAATTAAAATTATAATTTTTGATTGGGCATGTTACCTAATCCGACCATTACGAGTCATGTAAATATGAAATTCATTTGTCAAGCGATCAACTTGTTCAGGTGTCATCCCACTGTAGCAAAACATGCCAATCTGCTTGCAATACCCAGCATGGTTGCAACAATATATAAGAATTCCAAACTAGTCGAAAAAGTCAAAGACAAATATAAAAAAGATTGATGAATTTCAATACCTGATTAGTTATATGTTCCCATGAAAGCGGGGAGTCCAATTTTTCAAGATTTTCTCGAAGAGTAGTTCGCATCCCAATGATGCGGTCGGCCATGTCCTAGAAAGAGGAATATCACTGTTAGAGTTGACATTTGGAGAGTGATATAAGATAATTCCTTGTTATTTATAGTTTAATTTCCGTCTCAAAACGATTGCATATTTGTATTAATATAATTGTATATTGTAAACCTTTGCGGAACAAACATCTAATCATTTTACATAGCAAAATTTCGTTGCAGGAAGGAATAGGTACAATAAGCAAAATTGGTTAACCTAGTACGTAAGCTATGACATAGTACCTCTCTTTCAAAATAGAAGATTAGTTGCCTTAGTATTTTAGAAAGTCAAGTGATCTTATATTTCGGAACGGAGTACTACATAGCTCCTTGTTAAGTATTGGCCATTAAACACCTGGCAACAAGATGTATGTAACTGAGTCTAATCCCAGGTTAGACACTTACTAATCTCAATCTTTTACTCGGGTCAGAAGCATGTTTTCAATGTCTACATACGACCAGTGAAGTTTTTTCTATCATTAAAAGTTAAAACCCTGATAAACCATCAAACTAATATTGCCACTAGCTTTTCTTATAATGTTATAGTAACTCACCTTAACTTCCTTGAGCCACAATTTCTTCAAGTCTGGATCACCAAGTATAGTTGAAATAATTAGAGCACCATGAACAGGTGGATTACTGTACATTGGTCTGGCAAGCTGCTGCAACTGACTTTTCACTGCCACGGCTTGTTTTTCATCTTCGCAAACCACACTGCAGTTAATAGAGAAAGTCATTAGAAGAAGGGATAACAGAATTCTGCACTTTCTAAATTTCTCAACAAAGAGATAGAGAAGTCTACATGAATCTATATGTTTCATTGTTAGACTCCAATAATATATTAAAGGCAGCAAAACACCAGCAATGATGTGTGGTTTCCCATGCCATGGTTTCTAACACTTGAAAGAAAATAAATAATTTACGAGGCCTTTTCTTTCTTTTCTTCTTTTCTCCCTAGACAATGATCCATCATTTTCCAAGAACCCCATCATCCTAGCTTTAAAATATATATATATATATATATATATATATATATATATATAATATATGTATAAGAATTTCAGAACTCAGAAATGGAAGATAATTGCAGTTTGGGATCCAGTTGTGGAAATGCTGAACCAAGACTTGCAGGTTGTGAGCAAGAGTACTAATCTAAAGGTAGCTCCTTGGCAAATTATGAGCCATTATAGTATGTACATTTTCGTACATGACCATATTACAACCCCCCCCCCCCACAAAATTAATTAATTAATTAATTAAATTAGTGATAATAATAATGAACCCCCAACACCTTCGTAGCGGATATTGGTAGAAACACCCAACCTTTTTGTGTGCCCTTTACTAGATAACTAAGGATTGACTACAATTTTAGCTAATATGTAAGCCAATACATTATTTTATTAATTCTTTAGACAGTTTTATGCAGGTCCCTATAGTTTACTATGATGATCTTTTTCTTTTACATCATGAGGTCTTTTCTTATAAATATTTACAGTGTATATAGCACAATCCACTTTTAGGCCTGATTGATCTCAACAACTAGTAAATCTGGCTTCGATCATCATGCACATCTTCTACTTAATTGGGAAACCTCCTCAGTCAAAGTCACAGTTCAGTTCATTTTATCTCCTAGACACTACAGCATCACAGTTTGCCAGAAATCAACAGTCTATACCCTCCTCATATGGCCTCACTTATACAGTTCTCTTTTCTATGGTTCCCCTATGCACTCCCTCACGACAGGATGCCTTCATTCCTGCATAAATTTTTTTTGCCCCCCTAATAAATCCATGGCTACCAGTTTTTGGAGTGATGAGCCTCTGTTAAATTCTGCATATGGGGTAACCACAAAACCACATTGGACAATTTGACACTGGTTAATTGTCAAAGCCCATAATATGTGGCCTCACACTCACACTGATGGAACTCAGCTCCTTTTTAAAATGCACAAGATTTTTCATAATACACTTTCTCCAGGATCGGGCTCTGGCTCTTGGATCTGAGCCAATTTTAGGGTGATCCAACAAGCCACCTATTATCCAACCAGACTGGAGACGCGAAGTTTTATCGTGTATTCTAGACAAAATAAAAACGAAATCATGCAGCTAGAGTTATCTTGTACAAAAAACTGGAAGAAAAAAAAAGGAAGCTATTTCCTGTTTCAGATGAAGGTTTTAAGAGGCAATCACCTGAGGCAGCCGACTCTCTGGCCATAAAGTCCCATATTTTTTGCGTAAGATTGGGAGCATCCAATTAGATGGCCATCCTCAAGAAAAATCCTGATAGACTTTGCATCCTTCTCTGGATCACCACTAGCAAAACCTTGATATGCCATGTCGAAGAAAGCAAAATGTCCTTTGACCTGAAATTTAATAATTACATTTTAATAAATGAAATAGAGAGGGAAGGATGAAACAGAAACAATCCATGAGATGTCTACCTTGAATTGGTAAGATATCTCTTTCCATTGTTCCTCTGTAGGATCCACTCCTGTAGGATTATGTGCGCAAGCATGAAGCAGAAAGAATGATCCATTTGGTGCATTCTGCACAAAATAACATACAATCAGTTGAAACAAAATAGAGAAGATCACAGAAAGCAATAGCAACAGAGAAAAATGAAAAAAGAAAAGAAGGCCACTATCTATACGGCCAACTCAATTTAAGCCATTAAATGTGATCTGGCTACCTTTACGTCATCCATCAGGGAAGCAAAATCCAACCCTTTGGTTTCTGGATGATAATAGTGGAATGTCCTTTGTGGGACGCGGGCATCTCTCCATATGTTATGATGACTGTAAAATTTCCAAGTTAGTATCTCAAAGCACCATATATGATAATAGAATGTACATGAAGGAACTTCTTCTAATTGGCTAGCCTTTAAAGTATGAGAACCCCTACAAGGAGTTAAGGAGAATTCTGCAAACAATACTAACTTGGACCAGGTAGGGACTGGAATGTAGATTTGGGAATCAGGGCAAAACCGCTTCTGAAAGTCTGCAAAAAGTCGGCATGCACCAGTTCCAGAGAGAGCTTGCACCGCTGCTATCCGTTTATCTTTGATCAAATCAGAATTCTCCCCATAGGCAAGCTTCAGTGTTTCGTCAACCATCTTCAAGCTTCCTCCCATTGGGAGATACTCCCTGAAAAATTAAACCTTGTTCAATAGAGCTTAGACTCTATTGTTTTTTAACATAGAAATGCATCACCCAAAGTGGAATCACAGTATAGGCAAGATCAACATGAGCTGAAAGCTATCTTAACTGTTTATCAAACAAAACATTTAGTATTAAATAAACTATGCAATGAGAAAACAAGTGAAACATACACAAGATACAGATCAAAACCTCTGAAGAGTCCTTATCTTCATAAAACTCATCAAGTTCTCAGTTCTCACCTGAATCATTTTGGAATGAAGGGTTTTCTAGAAAAGGAAATTGATATCAATCAAAACATTAAAAGCTCAATCAAAATTTCAATTTCCAGTTATCATGTTCTAAAAAAAATCTAATTTGTTTAGCTTACTTGGACAGCTTTGGCTTCCTTTAGCTAATTAGCTCATTGCATCTATTTGACAGCAAACTAGCAAAGTATATCAGAGTTGCTCCTTATATTTGCATGTTTTATATTCCCTTCGTATCTGACTTTATCATCAGCACTAACTAAGAATAAGGCAAGATATATCTCTTGGGTCAGAAAAATTCAAGGTGCCATTAGTTTAAAGAGATACTTTCTTTTGGAGTTTCTTCTCTATGGAAACTTGAAGATCATTAGTATAGTAATTATTATTTGGTTAATATTTCCTGTAAACATATTGCTCAACCTGACAATCTGAAATATCTCTAGCTATATTTTCAATTTAGACTCTCACACGTGAGGTAAATTACGAATTGGAAAACCCAACCACATATTTGACCCAATGTTTCTCAAATTTCAAAAGCCAAAGTTCCTATTACATACTGGGATCTTTTCGACTTTTAGGTACATTTATCTACTTTGATTCTGATTACCAAGAAATTAAGGTGATTTTATCATGCATCTTCATCGCCGTGATATTGGACTTTTGCACCACATTTTGTTCACCAGGACATTTTCCAGAAGAACAAAACAGCACCTTGTAACATCCAATAAATAATTGCTCTGCCAAAAAAAAAATCATTTGAATATTTTCCCAACTAAACAAATCTTGTGAAACTGAACTGAATTAGAAATTTTGCATCTTTTTCACTTAGTATCTAGACTCACTCGCCAAATACTGAAATAAAGATACTAAAAACCAGGAAAAGTGTCCATAATCCAACTATCATAGTGTTCTGAATAGTTGACGAATCTTTAGGATATAAGAATCAAACGCATGTAAGTAAGCGATAAAAAAGTACAGGGATAAAAAAGGACCAGAACATGAAAGCAACATCTGCCTGCAAGAAAGCGCAATTGGTCACACTTGCATAGAAAGTAACGCCACTAACTAAATACTCCTACCACCTGTCAGTTTTTTTGGTCACCGAAAAATTCTTAGGAAAAGATTTTATTTATTTATTTATTTTTTCATAGAGAGAGTTAATTACTGCTACATACCACAGTACAGTAGTAATAAATTAACCCTCCTCACTAAAAGCAGGTAGTAGTTAAATTTCCTTAATGTAAGCTTAGCGATTGATTTAATACGATTAAAAATTAAATGCTCTGTTTTCATTTATTTTTGCTCAGCAACCGGACAGAATATTAAAAAGGGAAAGGAAGAGAAGTAGTAAAATCACTCACATATTCAGATTTCCAGCGATTCTCCGTTCAGCTTCTCTGACACACTCGAGAACAACCGGCTTTCCATTATCGTCACGGTAAGCTCCCTTCAAAAATCAAAATTCACATCAATAAAAGAGATAAATCTGGAGAATAAATACGAATAAGGGAAAGAAGGCCTGATCAAATGAGGAAACAAATACTAGACTTACAACTCCGACATTGACTTTATCCGGGCTGGGATCTGCAAGAAAAGCTTCGGTGACACCGAGAATCGGGTCTTTCGGTGAGGGCTCCACGCTTCGCCACCATGAGGACATCGATCGCGCTCCGTAGGCCGAGCTGGGACTGGGGAATCGTTTGGAAATTGCAGTTCGGAGCGCCATCTCTATGGTGTGAAATCGAGGTATGGAAGAAGCCTCTTGACTGTTATGGAGGAGAGAGAAATGGAAGAGTTTTCGCGTGTTTGCGTGTTGTGTTTATATACTACTAGTACTAAATGCGAATGAGCCGTCAGGTTGCAAATTGTTTACAACTGACATTGAAATGCGTGAGACTGCCGTAAAAACAAACACACACTATTCACAGCTGACGTGTCGTGACGTGCATATTTTCAACTTGGTTTCTACCCCGCGGTAATACTTTACCTTTTTGAGGAAATAATTAAAGAATATATACTAACTGCTCTTTAGTTCCAAGTTCCAACTTGAGATATCGCCGTACATTTTGAACTTTTATGTTAGTTTAAAATTATTATAAATTCATCTTAGTTTACCATAATTATATTTATTTTTATAAAAATTAAATGAATTCATATTAAAATTAAATAAAATTTTAATTTTAAAACAAACAAATAGATATAACTATTTGTATACAAAATATTAAATTATTGATTTTTATTTTTTTTCTTAATAAACTATGAGTTGTGCAAACTTGTATGATCTGGTGTCAAATTTAGAATTGTAATGACTTACTTATTCGAGTTTAGATGTAATTCGTAATCTTTGTAGAAATAAGAAAGTATAGTATAGTTTTTAAAAACAACTCCTTATGAATATTTTATTTGGATAAAGATAACTAATCACCCCGTACATTCATTTCTCTTTATACTCATCTTTGTTACTTGCCAAGTAATATTATCTCAAATTGATTTGAGAACTCCAATTTGAGTATTCGTATCTAGATATGTTTATATTATACTTTGTTTATTATTTTTCTTTTCTTTTCTTTTCTTTTTTTCTCTTGCGTAGCCATTTAAAAATAAATTTTAATATTATCAAATGCCATAACTTAGTGATGAGGTATTTTTAAATTTTATTGTGCATGATTATGTGCTCAGATTATGAACTCATAAACAACATGGAGTCTAATATAACCCTTGTTTGACTGAAATCTAAAGATGATGCTAACGTTACAAAGGAACAAGTTGCTCAGACCAAGGGAGACTTATCGGACTTTGAACCTATGAGAGAAGCAACATTTGTCCATATTTCAAGAAACAGTATCTCATGTTTCTCATTCTCATCCCCTCAATGCTAATGGTTATCCCCAAGGTTCAACGAATGAATGGAGCTATGATCGTACCCGGATAGAGATGATGGTCCTCTTCTGATGTCTCCAAGCCGGCCACAATAGAATAGATAGGCAAAACAGTCAATAGCAGTCTGTTTTCGCCTATCGATAGATAATGCAACATATTGAATGTAAGTTTCTTTTATGTTACTCAAGGTTCTCTTGATTCCTTACCTAATTTTTTCAAACACTCTTGAGATTGAAATGTATCTCAAAAGTTGAAACATAATAATACAGGTTATTATTTATTAAAAATAAATAAAAACAACTTTTCACCCTATGAATTAGGAAAATCACAAACAATTCTACTGCACATGGCTATAAATTTATGTTGATAAAAAATATCAACGTATATAGATATATAAGATAGATATAAATTAAGGAGAGACGCAGATACTATTATTCTATCTTACTCCCTCCTTTCTATTATATAAGTCGTTTAAGATATAATCACGCATATTAAACAAATCTCGCTAGGTTATTAATGTTGGTTTGGAATTTCATTATTACTCATGCACTAATTAATTACTCTTCTTCCATTCTCTTAATTACTCTATTCTTTTACGGGCAAAGTAAAAAATAATTGGTTTTTCCTCCTAAATATATGTAAAACGTAGTATATTATGAAAAAATATATTCTAAAATGACTTATATAATGAAAATGTGGGAGTATTATATTAATTGCAATTTAACTTTGTCATGAAATTTATTAACATATATATTATTTTTCAATCATAAATATCTCTTTCTCTCTCCTCATGCTAGGTGGCTATTGGGCTTCATGTCCAATCTAATTAACCCTACTAATTTTGATGGGCCACTTGGATTTGGGCTTAGTCTGGCTTGAGAGTACAAAAAATAATACTCCAACATAAGTACTCCGAAACTTAACAAAAAAAAATGCATTATTATGACACAGTCCATGTCATTGATACTTATGTTATGCAGGATGGATAACCATAATTGGGTACCATCTTCTTTTGCAGTGCTCTTTTTATGTGAGAGAGCAATGCGAGCTAAATGCTCCTGCACCGATTCCTTTTTTTCTTATAATCACCTCTCGTTAATAAATGGGTGTTCAATTTGTCTTTTTAACTATAATATATATTAAAGTTTATAATAGACTCATTTTGACATAAATTTCCAGATTATATCAAAATTTACAAATTTATTTGAGTAGCTGTAAATGATAAATCAAGATTGTTGACAATTCAATCAAATTTTTGAGAACAATCCAAGATTGTGATGTCATTTTCTAGTATTTTGTAAACAAATTTTGTCTTATGCACCAAAATTGGACAATTTTTAACCATGGTTTCACCAAACACAAACGAGTAATTGATAGTAAAAAAATAAAATTAATTTTTTTATTAATAAGTTCTACTGATAAAAAATTTGATACAGCCAAAAAGTCAAAATAGAATTTTTTTTTTCTTTCAAGAACCGAGAATATTATTTTTTCTACTTCAAATAACATAATAGTGTGATTAAATCCCTTCACTATATTTTATTACTTGTGGCTATTATTAAAAGATAAAAAAAAGACATCATAATACCATGAATTTAAATGGGCTAGAAATTTAGTGGACAATTCCATAGTTTCCACTATCTATAGGAGGAATGTATTGGGCTGAAAATTATGCGCAATAAGCGGCCCAGATGGCCTGATTCGCTAAGCACATCACCAAAACCCTATTTATACTTCCACTCCCTCTTTCATATTAGGGTTTCTCTCTTCCCATTTTCCCACCCCTTGCAGCTGCCAACTTTACCACCCGGGAAATCGCCATGGTATCTCTCTCCCTATCCTATCTATCACATAGAATCATTCGCTGTATATATATCATGCTGTATGATTGTGTGTGTGTGTGTGTATATATATATATATATATTATTCTTTGTAATTGTATTGGAATGATGGATGCAGGCTTCAGAGAAAAAACTATTGAACCCGATGAGAGAGATCAAGGTCCAGAAACTCGTACTCAACATTTCTGTGGGGGAGAGTGGAGATCGACTCACTAGAGCCTCTAAGGTACGCCCCATTCTTATCTTATTCGATGCAAATTCACCCACATTAATTTTGCAATTTTATATTATCTTTTGGTCTTATTTCCACTTGTGTTCTCGGCAGGTCCTGGAACAACTCAGTGGTCAGACCCCTGTTTTCTCCAAAGGTAACCTTTTCGATTGATCAGAATAAAATGATAATGTATTAACTGAATTCATATATAGGTTTGAATCAGATTAGTCATTAGAGTGTTTTTCCCGTAGTTTTCTTAGCAGACAAACGGTTGCTAATGTTATTTGAGTGATATTCATGTAATAAGCTGCTGAGAAATGGAATGTCAGTCTTAAATGACATTCGTTAGATACATTTTAATTTCTCTGCAGAATTCTTTTTAAAATTTTCAATTTCTCTGCAGAATTCTTTTTTGATACCATAATTGAGGGTTTTGTCCATTAGTTAGATACATTCGTAAGTTAACTTGTTGGCCATTCAATTTCCAAGAGCATGGAAATGTAATCTAAATAGGCTGATGGTTGGTAATTGCTTGAATATTAAAATGGATAATTTTAGGGTTGAAAAATTTATCTATACAACCTTAAAACAGCTATTCACTCATTGAGCTGGGTGCTTTTATTATTTTAAAGGTTATATGTCTAAATGGTTCAATCAGTTCAAAGGAGCATATTTAGATTTATGTAAACAAATGAAAATCTATTAATCCGCATTATTTAAATTTTCAAATCCTCATTTGTTCTGCTTGACAGCAAGGTATACTGTGAGGTCTTTTGGGATCAGGCGTAATGAGAAGATTGCCTGCTACGTCACAGTGAGGGGAGACAAGGCAATGCAGCTTCTGGAGAGCGGGTTGAAGGTGAAGGAATACGAATTGCTGAGGAGGAACTTCAGTGATACTGGCTGCTTTGGTTTTGGTATACAGGAGCACATTGATCTCGGAATTAAGTAAGCTGGTGTTTTGTATTCATCTGTTATCCTTCATTGACTATATACTGCTGCCTTAATTCTTGTTCATAATTGAATTAATTAAGGTGATAAAGGTGAAAAGTGTGACTGTAAATTCAGTATGGCTATATTAAGTATAGGATAATCGCATGTAATGTCCGATGTGATTGGTTCTTTGATGGATTGTTGTTATACTCCATAAATGTTCTGATCGATTGCACTGTATATTATACTAACTCCATTCCAAAGTTTAAGATCATTACTGATTTTTTGATGTCAATTTAGGACATTTTTTAAACTTAAAATTGACATTAATTTCTGTAATTTTAATCAATACAATTATAAATATTTGTAAACTATTTAAAATATTTATTGTTTCATAATTTTTTGTGAATCATCTCAATTTTAAGTTTGAAAATGTCCGAAATTACTGTCAAGTCAATAATGTTCTTATAATTTGGAACGGAGGGAGCATTATTTAAATAACAACGGCTTGCTTCTTTTGTGTAGAATTTAGAAAATCGCTCATTACATGTAAAGTATATGATTAATTCTCTTAAGTTAGGAAATTGCTCTTTGATGGGAAATTGAACGTAGTGTCTAGATGCTTTTGTTATGTGGACTATATAATCTAGAAATTGTTGTATAGGACAGATGGAGATTCATTGATTATTAAGGTTAGTTTTGCTAAATGCCAAGTGTCGATTAATTATATTCAATTATTGTCAGTGAAACCTAGTAAATGCCGCCTGTTCCCTGGATGAGTTGATCAAGATGTTTTTCTCCAAATTTGGTTGTTTTTGATATGATCTTCTCTGTAGTGAATCAAATCTATTCATCTTTTGATCAAGAAATAATCCCTTCATTCATGTAAAGTAACTATCTGTCTATTAGTTTTTTCTTCTCGCGAAGAAGGTGAGATGGGGGTTAGAGTTTTGGGGTGCATTTAGGTTTCTACTTTCACATGATTGTAAGAACTTTTGTATCAATTGCTGGGGTTTTCAGTTATGCTGGTATCTATGTTCAAGCTTTATATTATTAGGTGTTAATTGCTGATGTATGGACACAAATTCTCCAAATGTTTGTTTTCATGTCTTGGTGTCTTGAAGGCCTTCTCAGCACAGGGTGCCTAGTCCTTGCCTTGCAAAATATATTGTTCCTTTCTTTAACACCAACTATGAATCGGTCACACTTTTTAAGTTTTCTTTATGTTTATTAGTTTGTGTATGCTAAGTTCTTCAATTAAACTTTATTCCCCTTGTGGAATCAGACTTTGCCAGTCATACTGTTTACTATACATTGGAGTAGGTCTTTTTTTCTTCTCATCCCTTAGTTTTTTATTTTATTTTATTAATATGTTATATTTGTTTCTCAGGTATGATCCTTCAACTGGCATTTATGGTATGGATTTCTTTGTTGTACTTGAACGACCTGGTTACCGTGTGGGACGTCGTCGTAGATGCAAATCTCGTGTTGGAATCCAGCACAGGGTCACAAAGGAGGATGCAATGAAGTGGTTCCAAGTCAAATACGAAGGTGTGATCCTTAACAAGTCCCAGAATATTGGGGGTTAATCGAGTGCTGTGGGATCAGATTGGATAATTACAAGCCTAGTTTTATGCTTTTTAGACCAGCAATGCATATTAAGTTTCATGTTTTGAATAGTTGCAGTCATGTTTTCTCTAGAGGCAGATGTATTTTTCACATCGTTTTTCGGATAATTTCTGCTTTACTATGTACTGGCTTGCTTGTTAATTGTGTTTGGCATTATATGGTTGTTTGAGAATCCAGTTCAGGCTTTGAGCACTAGCCTATACATCCTCAAAACATAACAAATAAGTAAAATTTTATGGAAAAACTATCAACTATGTGGGTCTAACAATTAGTTTTTTTGTTTTTTTTTTGGGTGGAGTGATTTACTACACAAAATACGAGAGGAACAAGTACTACTTGATAAAAACTTACTAAATCATTAGGTTACATGGTATCCGAAATATTACAATGAGTAACTTTTCCTTACCAAATAAATCTGTTAAAATCATTGTCGTCAAAACTAACAAAAGCATTTCAATTTTCATCAATATATGAGATGTAACAATGTAATTATGGAAAGTGCTCTCTAGCGACTCTCTTATCTAGGAAAGATGAGAAAAAACTATGATTCCCTTGAGACACCAATCTCAGATTGTTATGGTTTACGACTTCCCAAGTCTCCAGATCATCCATCCCGCAACTGATCGCTTCTAGAGCAGCAATGTTATTGACAGGTAGTACAACAAAAAGACGTGAAGGATGAAGTAAACAACAGAAAAGACATTAAACATGACTGATACAACAAAACAATATGCTCATACGAGCTGGAATACCCAATATACATTGCAAAACTTGGGAGACAATATTTGAACCGCAGCTGGTGAGCACAAAATTTTGGTGCAGATTTGACTGGGACAGAGGTTAGTACTACAAAATTTGGGGCCTTGTTTTCAAAAAATGTTTCTTCTTGATCATTAACTTTTCCCCTTTTCGATAATCGATGGTTCATATCATTATCTCCCCTTTTATAAAGGCAAAAACCCCACTATCATGATATGAGCGCAGTTATGCAGCTGTAGATATCTCGTGTAGTCCACCCAAAAGTTTACCTTTCTAACTTCTCACGCATCATCCAGCATTGGCCCAAGCTCCATACATTCTCTTATCCCTCCTCTAATAGACTTGATACAAATGCTACTCTCAGAAGCCAGAGCAATTGTACTAGATGGCTTATCAAAAACAATAAATTGATTTAGATGAACAGCTACGTGCCTACCTGAGTACTGAATACAAAAAGTGAGGTGATTGATTGAATATCCTAAGGAAGGAGGCATCTCTAACTGGGGTTTGTTCTGTTTATATGTTTACACCTCATTGACTGGGGTTTGATGCTCCAACAATTGTATTGTTCTGTAGAAGTATCAAACATAGCAATCCAAACATCATTACAAACAACCTGACAAGGCAGCATAGCTTATTACAAAAACCATTGAACAATAATAACATAACAAGAAGCATTCTCATATTCACTTTGAAGTCTCTCATACATCAACATTACAAACTGAACGGCTCCTTTTTCATCACCCATAGACCATAATCCAGAAAAAACAAATATCAAAATAGTCCCATCTCTGGATGACATTGGTCACAGTTCTTCCTTTTCCTCGCAGAGAACTAAGATAGGTACAATCTATCCTAGGTTTAAAATTTCGGCGCCGTTCAAAATTCAGTGTTGAGATGATGAATCCATGAAAAATCAACAATTTGCTTCCCACATACCTAACCACTGAAAGTAAAAAACACAAACAGAGATCACATCAAGGAATAATAAGCTTCTTGCCAGCATAAATTGTGTCCCCAGTCAGCCCATTAGCCTCCTTAATTGCCTCAATCGAAACCTACAACCCAATCCCAAAAATCAAAGGTACAAATTTTAGTAACAACCATTAAAAATGACAAATTTTCATTGCAAAAACAAATGCAATAAAGTAAAAAAGATAATAATATCTACCCCATATTCCTTAGAGAGACCCCAAAGTGTATCTCCCCTTACAATATCTACAGTCCTTGGCATCAACTTTGGCTCATTTTTCTCCGCACAAGTACTGGGTTTCTACAAAATAAACCAAGTAAATCAACTTAAACAAATTTCAACTTCTCTCTACAGAACCACAAATTAATGGAGTACTGAAATGGGGTAAGAGGAATCACCTTAATGACGGGTTCTTGAGGGGAGAGAAAAGTTGGCTCTTTGATTTCGTTGCTGTTGTTATTGTCGGGGAGGTTGGGGTTGTTGAAAGGGTTGAGGGCTTTGAGAATGCTCATAGCGATACCTGAGAATACTACAAACCCGGCGGTTTTTGCAACGGTCGCGTCCTTGCCATCGTCTTTGCCGTCGCCAGAGCGTTCGTTTGACATTGGATCGGAAGGGCTGGGTTCAAAGAAATTAGGGGTTTTAGGGTTTTGGACCACAAATGTCTGAATTGAAGCCGGTCGTCGTTTGTAAGGAGCACAGGTAGCCTTCTATTTGTCAAAACTGAATCTTCACGCGCTCACTTCTACGCGATCAGCCACTTCTTATTCTTGAGAACTTAATTGAGAGAGGAGTTAGAAGAAAAACTTACATTTGCCATAAAGGTCCATTCTGACTTAAATATCGGATATATTTGAATTGGTAGTCTACACTACACTTAATATAAGCTATTTTACGAGTAAATTATCATTTTTAATCTAATAATAATATTTTTTCCGTCCCAAATTAATTGTATTTCTAAGACTTTTTAAAGTCAAATTAACTATTTTTAAAATTAATCTTTTTACTATTTTTGCTAACATATAGATGAAGTTATTATAACCAATAGAAAGTATATACAATTTATTACTAATTTTAATTTTTATAATTTTAGAAATATATTTATATATGCTTAATTATTAATTTTAAAAATAGTCAATTTGACTTAAAAAAGTCCTAGAAAAGCAATTAATTTGGGACAGAGAGAGTAATAAATTTCTTTAAAAAACCTCTAAATGGCACAAACTCTGGAGTTTGCCTTATTGTGAAGATTTTTTTTGGGACATCCAATGTGCATGCTGCAAATAATGGCATGATCTAACAAAGGACAAATTTTGTCTGAGAAGTAGCTACTCAAGCTCTTCTATTGATTTTTATTAATTAATAAAAACTGATGTGTGTGTGTGTGTATATATATATATATATAAGATTAGTCTATTTTAATTTATTAATTAAAATTTATCGACATCTAAATTATTTTTGGGCAAATATTTTCACACGCAATCCGTACTACCATTAGAAAGTTGTTGCGTTGCATTTGCTTTAAGAAAACAACAAATATGGACAAAGAAAAAATGGTAAGAAGTGTGCAACAACAACTGTGCACGTGAGGACACGTGCCATGTTCCAGTCAGTCATACGCACAAACCTCAAATTCACACTCTCTCTACATTCTTTGGCCCTGATTCTGCCATATCAGCAGTCAGCATCAGCACATTATTTGACGCCAAAATTTCTTCCTCCTCAAAATTTTAAATAATAGTACCGCTAATAACCCAACAAGTAATATTCTATTGGAGTACTGTATCAGTAGGCTTCAGCTTCTTTCTCCTCTGCTTTAATTTTCTTATATTTTTACTAATGGCTCAATTAATCTCACCAGTTTGCACTGATACCCTCAAATTACAAAACCCATCGCGGACTCTCTGTTCCAGAAGCAGATGGAGAATGTTGTCCAGAAATACTAGTCTCGGTTGGAACCCAATGGGTCATGGCGGAAAAAGAAGAGGATTTGGGAAGCTCCGGGTCGCCACTGAGGATCCGGCATTCTCGAGTGCGTTTGCTGATGATTATTTTGCGGTTTTGGGTCTGGTAATACTGCTTCGGATTTTTATTTTTATATGTTTTTTTTGGGTCAGATTGTGGGTTTGTGCTTTTTTTTTTTTCTTTTTTTTTGTTGTTGTTGATTCATTCACTTGTGACTGGAATGCCTGATTAATCAGCTAATCAACTATGTCTTCATCCAATTAAACAGTTTTAATTGAATATTGAGGTAATGGGTATTTTATTTTATTTTAAATTTATTGATGCAATGGCCTGAATACAAAAATAGGCTTAGTTTGACTTTTATTTTGGTCAAACGGATCAATTTTAGAATTAAAATGTAAACATATTTATCTCTATTTTCAAACCTATAGTTATAATTTTTCTATCTATATTTACAAGAAAATAATATAAAATTTGATTATAAAAATGGTCAATTCGACTGAAAAAGTCAAATAGATGATGGAGGGAGTACTATTCAGTCTGGTATGAATACCTTCACGCATATATACTTTGTTTTTCCTTTCCATAAAGAGGGAGTCCTCATGTGAAATTCAACCTTTTTGAGAAAAACTTAAGCTTAGATTCACCATCTATCAATTAAAAGTGTGGTAAACTATTTCAAGAGTTAATATAATTTCCAAAATTCACCAAACAAAATGGGGGTGGTAGGATTTCCTACAAACTGATTTATGACCAGATAGTAACTACCTGAAAAGAGTTAAGAACAAGGAAAGTGTATAATGTTTATTTATTTTTATTAAATATGTAATTCTATTAACATGTGTTGCATGTTGTTGTATTGATATGTTTTGGACAATTCATCATCCACTCTCTTTTCTTCAAGTTACATTTCTATTATTCTATACTTGTCCTCTATTATTTTTTTTGGTACAAGGCATAATGCTAAATACTTCGGTTATTTCTTGCCCCATGTAACCAGCTTCCAGATGCCACACCAGAGCAGATCAAGAAAGCATATTACAATTGCATGAAATCTTGCCATCCAGACCTGAGTGGCAATGATCCAGAGACCACAAATTTCTGCACGTTTATCAATGAAGTTTACGCAGTGGGTTTTCACCTTGAAATGGAACTCCTCCATATTGAGTACTCAATTTGAATATTTTTTCTTTTGTTTCTACTATAAATGGATTATTGCAGTGTAGGTTCTGAGTGACCCTGTGCAGCGAATGGTTTACGATGAAATTCATGGGTATGCTTTGACTGCAATCAACCCATTCCTGGATGATTCCTACCCAAAGGAGCATGTATTTGTTGATGAGTTTAGTTGCATAGGTACGTTGAGTTTCTACTCCTAATTGTCTTCAGCTCTCACTTTTATTTGTCATGTGATTAACCTTCTAAGATTTATCATTTATGACATATGGATCGACACTGAAATCTAAAAATATTGATCCCTCGGATTTATGGTTTAATAATTAAACAATCATTTTGGGTCTAGAATTTGGGGAAGCATTTAACATTCTTGTGACAATCTACTCCTATTATCGGGTATATGTTCCCATGCATATTTTAGTATTTGTTTTCAAGACATTTTCCCTCTAATTAAAATTGAGTTTGAAACACATTAATGCATATGAATAAAAAACAATTACAGTGGTATTATGTCTGCCAATTTCTGATCTGAGTAATGCTTAAATTTGACCTAGAAAATATCTAATGTTTTTTCTTCTTCTTCACAGGCTGCAAAAACTGTGCCAATGTTGCCCCAGATGTGTTTAGCATAGAGGAAGATTTTGGGAGAGCCAGAGCATGTAGCCAGTCTGGAACCCCTAACTTGGTTCAACAAGCTATTGAAAGTTGGTAAGTCATGAAGTACTTGACATGCCATGGCTGTTGAATAATTCTAGAAGTATATTTATCTTCAGTTTAGTCTCCAAAAAATCAACAAACATATTAGAGCATCAATAACAACAAATTTCTCAGTTTTTTTTTTCGAGATTTCATTATGTGTCTTTTTTACAATCAATTGATGATTCTGTCAAGTGGATACATAAACTGCAGACTGCAGTTGATCCCCTCTTATGTTGGTCAGCATGCTTGCTTTCTTCTTCACGAGAAAATGAGGTAGCAAGTGACTAAAGTGCCAAAAAATGACAATATATTTTAATTTTATGCATCCTCTAACTGCTTATGCTTTTAGAGACGTGCCTAATAATTTATATCATGCTTTACCACTTCCTCTCAGGGTAAATCTCCAGTTGCATTAAGTAGGGAGTGCTAAAACTTGATCTACATTGTTTGCCCCATTCTCTAATGGATTAAGCTTTTAGAACATTTTGTAACTTGAAATATATGAGCCAACTTGAGATTGGCTTTCATTTGATTTTCAGCTCCAGTAAGGAAGTCTCCATAATTTTCCAATGTCCTAATAATATGACTAACAATAAAAAAAAAATTGTCTGGAGAAGATTTACGTGCTTTCGTTGCTGTTTACTTTTACATTTATGGTCTGCAGATGATATATCTTTCTTTCTATACAAGTATCACTAGATGAGATATCAAACATCCAAAAGTTATAGTGTAAATTTATTTTTTAAATGTTAATGCTATAAAATTGTTCTTTTAGACAGTTAGGTAATTTAATGCTTCTTCTTCACTCTTCAGCCCAGTTGATTGTATTCATTGGACTTCTGCTGCTCAATTGTCTTTGCTAGAAGATGAAATGCGTAGGGTAGAAAGAGTTAATGTAAGTCTTATTTTCTGCAGTTTCTTTCTTTCATCTGTTTAATAGTAATATTCATCTTAATCAGACATCAATATTTTTGTAATTAGTTGTCCACTTTCAAGTTTATACACTAACTTGTGTATACGGAAATATAAATGGCATATCATGCACCACTTGTATGGATTGCCTAGCCAATCTTTTTCCCTCCTTTTGTTTGCAATGTTTTGTGTGAAGAAACAAACCCGGCATACTAACTTTAAAAGTCTGGAGTTCTAATACAGATGTTAGTGAAAATAAAAAATTTAATGTTATCCCAGTCGATAATTAGGCCATGCTAGACTCTGGTCATATCACCTATTCAGCAGTTCAGAGGGATGCTGGGTAAGATCTACCTTTTAGAATTATCCTTAATTCTTATTAGTATCTTAAATGCATGCAGACTAAACCATACAGAAGATTTGCTAGGGGGGTTTTAATTTTGATTGCTATAATAAATTTTTAATTCAGGGTCTAGCAGTAATACTTGTTTGAGCCTTGAGGAAATGAATATAGCCTATATAGGCAGGTAACATTTGCTTATTAATTAATATTTATTATTTTAGTTTCTGACATGCATCTTTTGAGACCTTGTGACCAAGATTTCTTTGTTGAAACCATTTGGAAAATAAATTTTATCAGGATGTCCTATCTATGACATTTTTATCTTTCAAACTCAATAAAAGTGCAGGTATCTTATTTTTGGTTTTGCTGAGAAATAAATATGCATTTTAACTATTTATTACTTTCTTTTATTTTATATGCTAACTCAAACTATGTACAAAAGTTTATTATTTTGTGCTTTTTGTTGATCACAACAGGTAGCACTGATGCTTGCTGGAATGGGATCCTCAGTTGATGTTTTCAGAATGGTATGACTTGTTTCAATCAATTTGAGCATTTCTTCTGCCTAAAGTTGCAGCTTGATTTGTTCTTTGAAAAGAAATATATTTATTATATTTTTTGTTGGTGATAAAACCAATTGATCATCCAAGTGAATTTGAAGTGCCTAGTGACCTTGCTGGAGTGTTTGTGAGTTGTAAAGTGGTTGGTTATAGTGGTCTTTAAAAATGAAATCAACTTTTGACATCAATAGTTGATTGTCTGGAAGTCTGATGGGATTGGAAGGAATTTTAATTATTATTTCCTTCAACAAATGCTGTTACTGTTTAAAAAGAAAACAATGACTATTACAATTTAGCAAAATACAACTATTGGATGCTGTGGTAAAAGGAGTGTAATTGGTCAGTGAATAAGCTCTGCCTTGACAATTGGTACTTTCATTGGATATGTATGTTTTGCACTTGAAATAATTTGGTACCCACCAACACAAAAAAGCACAAAAAGTAAAATGAACTTGAAACTGTCATTTGTAGGTCTCCTTTTTCTTACCTCATCCCCGAATTGAATGTAGTAGCATCTAGGAAGAGCACTTAGATATAGATGTTTGAATGGTGGCAAACCTTTAATCTGACTATAATTGCTATCTGTAATTATTTATTAATTGCTATTGTTGCCCTTGGATTTTAACTAAGCTGCACTTACCGTGGCAGGCAAGCTCACGATGGGAAAAGAGGCAAATTAAAGTCCTGGTAAGAAGTCTAATACATGCACATCTTCATCTTCACCTTTACATTTTCTTCTGTGTTTTTGTTTCCCCACAGAAGTGAAGTTCCAAGTTTGTTGAATTGAAAGCTAAGAATAAGCGATAAAATATTGTACATGTTTTTCTTTTGTGTAAAATATTATAATATGTATTATACCTTATGTGTAATTTGTTTTATTTTCCACATGTCCTTACCTATTTCCTGTTGATGCATTATTCAGCTGCATGCTATTAAACGATTCTGCTGGATGCAATTCAACTTAACATCAGCTTTTATACCAAACTAGTTTGATTGATATCTGAATGCTGGTGGATTTGTGCTATTTAGTATGAAACCTCTTTTGCTGAATGCCATTCTGATTTCATTGCAGGAGCAAGCTAGAATGAGGATGATGAAGCAGAAAGGATCTGATAAAACAGAATCACACTGGAGCAACCTTTGGGGACATGCCAAAAAATATGAAAATACAGGTAACTAAGAAGGATTCAGTTAAAGGAAATCATAAATTTCTTAAAAATAATGTTTCTAAAATAGCATGGCAGAATCTCAATTTGGAAGTTTTAGTAATGGTGGTACCGAGTGGAAGCTTACAATAATATTTGACACATTTTTCAATGGCGTAAGCTTATGATGAAAGGGGCAGTCCAGCAGTTTTCATCTTAACCTTAAGCTTCTCACCACATGTTATGGACATATTGTGTGGCCTTCTGACATTTATAAAATAAATATTTTGGCTTTTAATGCTGGTAGGAGCCATATGTACTTAATTTAAACAAACATTTCCCAACCAATGGTATGATTGATGAAATTCTATCATGATTTTCAAAATTCCGGCGACGACTTTGTGGCGTGTTACTGAAATTCCTGTAAACAGAACAAGTGTCTTGTGATAAAGAAACAAGTGGCTCAGACACTGACTTTGTACATGGTTTTTGCAGATGAAGAAGTTAAAGAGAGAGCAAAAAGAGCTGCCGCAGCAGCTCGAAGGTGGAGAGAGTATTCAAGAAGGGGTGTTGATAAACCCTCCACCTTTAAACTCCCAGAGGCAATTCCCAACAAGGAAAATTAAGCATTAATCTCTTGTGCCCTTTTTATCTTTAGAATCATGTATGCTAATTGTATCTAAAGGTAATTAGTTTAAGATATCTATTAAGAATCCTAATATATGTAAAATTCACATTGATCAAGCACCTCTGAAATTAAGATCGATGTAGATGCAATGTTACTAATAAGTGAGAAAATATTAAATTTAATGAAATTTAACACAATTTTCTCTATGATCGCAAAAATTCAGTTTTGATCTTCAGTACTTTGGTACTGAGTGGAAGTTTTAGTAATGGTGGTTTGCTTAGTCAAATGTTGGTGGTACAAGTAGATATTCTCATATTAGTCGCTGCCAAAAAGGCAAAAGGGTATATGGTGGTTTGGACTTCCCTAGCAATAAATTTGTTTAATTTTGCTATTAATTTCATAATATGTTTTGATCAAGCTCTTGTCATGGATGACATTTTGAGTTGCCAACTTGGACCTTAAATATCCAAATTACTTGGTTCAAAGAAAATTTTATGTGAAAAATTGCGTATAGAAAAGAAGGTGATTGAGCTTCTCATGATCCCCATATCTACAATTTCAAAAGCCAAACCAAAAATACCCAAAAAAAACTAGATAAACCTCAGTTACAGAACACACAGACAAATACTGTTCATTTGACAGTAGATGCAACACTGCGAGCCCACACTCTAAGACGATTTTTCATGTCAATTCCACCACGAGGAGCTGGAAATCTCCATTTTCTGAGTGGGTTAGTTACCTTTGTTTGATCCGAAACACCCCATGCTTCTGAAAGATAAGGTCTTGAAACTTTATGTTCACTTACTTCTTCCCCACCTTTTGTTCCATATCTTTGCAATCCTGGAAGGATTGAAACCAAGCTTGTATCTTTATCTTCTTCACAGAACACAAAACCCAAGTCCATAAACCCTTTAAGCTCCTCAAATTCGAGGTTGGACAAGCTCCTACTACCTTTCTTGTTTCGCCTCTGCTTTTCACCCTTTTTTATCCTCATGGGCGACTTTATCTCATCATGTGTTTCTTCGTTCCCTTTCGGCGGGACTATGACAGAGTTTGGAGACGGAGGAGAAGCTGGACTAAAACTTGTCTCGGAGCACAAACAGTGAAGACTTTGAGACCGAACATCAAGAGATAGTATCCGAGAGGGATTTAATTCTTGGGATTGGTGTTGGTTTTGGCCAACAACTGGAATGGTTGTAGGAAGTGATTTTGTTTGTTTATTGGTGAAGATTTGAAGTTCAAACCAATAAGAGTCATAGAGCTGTAGAACTTGTTCAGCTGCCATAAGAATATCTGTACCCTGCACCTGCGGTAGAAGATGAGGGGAATGGCAAAAACTATAGAGTTGAGTTGTATATTGGCTGCATTAGATGATGCTCCCTTGGTTTTATGCGCATATTATGGGAATGTTGTTGGTGATAGATAAGATAATATACGTGTAACGTCACGACAACTTGCTTTCTTCTAATCATTGAAACCCAAAAACACCCGGTTCATAGTTCAGCTAATGGACGAATGGTTTTGCCCAAGCCGGAAGGAAGTACGTATACATACATACATGATCAAATTTGCCGATTACCCGTAATAATAATAATTTAAAAAATAATAGTAATAATTAATAATTAAAAAAGAAAAAGAAAAAAAGATTGCATTAGATATTTAGATGTTGGACCTTTTTCAGCTAAGATCAAGAAAACTTGGAAGTATTGAAACTTTTTTGGTGTCCTTAATTCCACTGAAAAGACATCATCTAGTCTATCTTCATTAACAGATATTGAAGTCTATGCAGAGCCACATATTCCTTTCATGGGCGTTGAAGTCTATGAGACTAAGTCGACCAAAATCTTTTACGTTTAATGCTTTGTGATTGTAATTTTAAGTTTTAACTCGACAAAATCTTTCACATTCAATGCTTTGTGGTATAGTATAAAATTGGAGTATTTTTTAGATTTTGTTTGTTTGTGAGTTTTGAAAAAGAAAAATAAAATAAACCCCAAATTTCCTCCTTTTCTTTATTATTTTTTATTTTATTATTTATAATGGAAAGTGAGATATTTAATGAATCTCAATTTGACCCCATTCTTCGTTCATTTTCTCTGTTTTCAGTACTAACCTTCCTTTTCTTTTTCTTCCCTATGCAAAAATAATATAAAGGAGTTTCGATTTCAATCTCCATAATTGGACTAAAATTCTCAATAAGAAAATATAAAGTAGGGACGACTAGGGGATTTGAACTCAAGTTCTTTGCTATGGCAAAACTTGGTGATATCATCCGAGCCAATGCTGGTGCTATTGAATTTAAAGTCCAAAGCATATCCACTCCGATATGTGATATGATCAGCAGATACTGTTATGAATATAGAAAAGTTTTGTCAACAGCCTACCTATATTTATAAAATTGAAGCATCGCAAATGCAAATAAATAATTGAAAAGGCAGTTGGACCTCCCCCCAACCACTCGCATCATACAACTACATTAATAGTACAATTTCTAATTATGGTCAAAAAATCAAATTCATATAGAAAAGAGTTAATTTGGATTATAATTATTAATTAATCATGCCTACATATCTTTCTTTGTCGATGGCTTCATCATGTAAGCCATAAGGTCCCAATTTATTAACTCAACTTAAACAACCATGTTATATTAAATGGAAACAAGTTTTACTATCATAATTTACAATATTATTAGTATTCACAAAAGGTAGAAAAAATAACACTCTAACTTTTGAGACGGGGAAGTCTATATTACAGTGTCTACGGATCTTGATTGATGAGAGCATGATATTTCGGAAGTATCAATTTATGACGTCTGAAAATAAATTTAAAAAATTAATTCATTTTTGAGTCTTGTTATGTATTATAACAAATTTATATAATAACTACAAAATATTTTAATAGATGAGATTAAATAAAATTATAAGATGACTCACGTATTACATATCTCTCCCAAAAAATTATCTTAATAAAAAAATTTATATAAACATTCGTAATATATATTAATTTTTTCTCTTATTTTTTAGCGTACTTGTGTCTGATCACATTCTATTCGGAATGAATTGGATTCTTGATCCCTGGCCCAACTTATCATGATCATATGCATGGCAACCTTTTGCTTTACAAAAGGCAGTCCATCTGGCTTGCACATTTTAATTACCCGCTGTTTGTCCCAATCATATCCAAATTTCAAACATTGTAGGCAAATTAAATAATTAATAGTCCGGTTATCCAAAATAAATCTTATTAACAAGATTTATAGCTATTAAGAATATATTTTTATATCATATTCATCCCTAAAAATAATAAGTTATTTATTTAGTAGACTGTACAGTGTAATATTATATTATTCCCTCCGTCCCAAATTAATTGCATTTCTAGGACTTTTTAAAGTCAAATTGACTATTTTTAAAACTAATCTTTTTACTATTTTTGTTAATATATAGGTGAAGATATTATAACCAAAAAAAAGTATATACAATTTATTACTAATTTCAATTTTTATAATTTTAGAAATATATTTATATATGCTTAATTATTAATTTTAAAAATAGTCAATTTGACTTAAAAAAGTCCTAGAAAAACAATTAATTTGGGACGGAGAGAGTATTAATAATAAAGAAATTTAAAAAAATATCAAATCAAACTCTTTTTATGGTACAAAGTTCATATAATATACCAACAAATTCTAAGAGGACCCATTGTCTAAATTAAATTAATTTCTTCATTTACATTCACAGTTTATGAACTTTAAAAAAAAAAAAAAAAACATATCTCACTCAAAGAAGATATAAACAAAACAGAATTTACAAATTTTGTACGACCAGTTCATGTTCATTTCGTTACCAAATACAGCTGCATTAATATTAATAATCCTCCACTTATTCTCAGCAGCAGCAGCAGCTTTTCTTTGATCCATAATATCCCATGCTTGAGAAAGATACGTACGGCCGCCGCCTCGAAAAAGCTGCCACAGATTCTTTATCAATGCCGGTCCCGGCTGCCTTCTTTTCTTCTTTCAACGTTATTCTCTCCAAATATTTGTAACCCCGGAATAATGTAGGCCAAATGAGAATTCTTATCTTGTTCCGAAAACACAAAGCCCAAATCCATAAACCCTTTTACCTCCTCAAATTCAAGCTCCGACAAACTCTTACTACTTCTAATAATATAATTACGTACCCTTCTTGTTCTTTCTTCTCCTTCTACTTCTACTTATAATCCGACAATTCTCCGGCGGCTTCTTTGCCGGAAATTAGTATTGTTTGGAGAAGTGAGTTAGGAGAGACTGAAAGATCTAATATGAAATTAAAGTTGTTATATCATTTTCAACAACTCCTTGAGGAATAATTGGGATAATTGTAGGGTTATTTTTCTTAAAATTTTGGTGTTCAAACCAATAAAAATCAATGATATGTAGAACAAGACCTTCTTGAGCAGCCATTAGCGAGTATTGATGGAAAATAAATTTTTTGTTAGATTTATAGTTTAGTTTGATTATCATCATCATGTAATATATATATATATAGTAGGTGCATTACGTTATTGGCTAAAGCAATGCACATATTATGGTCAACACTTGCAAGTAGCTAGTAATATTAACATAATAATAAGTGTAAGGCGTTTTTCTCGCTCTATTATTTACAGTGTTGAATATTTCACATTAATAAGTATAATAAAGTCTCAATCTAATAGAATAATGAGGTGATCTAACATATTTGTTAAGTCATTCAACACAGATGTGCGTATTACCAAATCATTGGTGATAAATTGATGTGTGATGGATCTTACAGGTGTGTGTATTATTGGTAATGAAATTGATATGAGATGAATCATTATTTGTTATGAATAATGAATTTCCTTTTTTATTATTTATATTTACTTTATTCTTGTGAATATAGTGCCTAAGGTCCGGCCGTCAATGTTATTGTATAAAAATAAGATAAGTTGAATAAATTAGTTTGGACGTGCCAATAACACAAATAAATGAGCACATAATACATTATTTGTTATGAATAAAGTTATATATTCATGTAATGTATTTATTATTAGTACAATGTTTTAGAGGACACTAGCTAGGAGTATGAACTCCTCCTCTAAAGGGGCAAGGGTCATGTCATGGTAATTAGAAAATGGCTTGTGGAATCAGTGGTTGGTCTATTTTGATGAGTAAAGTTTACGAATAACTAATTATAATCCCCACTAGTGAGGTAAGGCGACCCACCAGATGGTTTATTCATTGCATTCCCACAATTTCCCCTAAACCACTTTATTTTCCACCTTATTCCAGATAAGATAAGACTAAAAAGGGCATTTATCTGTGGAACAATTTGATATGATATATATCAAATCCATGTTGGCCGGCAGGTAGGGAGTATCATTTACTAATGGCCACAAATTAAATATTTTTTTTGAAATGTCTATATATACGTACATAATTACACAATTTACTAAAAACAAAATAGAGCTTCGATGTGTGCACGCTTTTTATATATTTTTGTTTGGAAAATAATATATATATATATATATGAATATTTATATTGACAAATTTCGTAATTGTAATTTAACGTAAATTTATCACAATATAGACTCATTTAATTACTTCATTGAAGTAAAATAGAGGGTTACTTTGATTGCTAAATTAAAACGAAAAGCTAATTAATACTAGTCATCAAAATTCCATTTGTCATTCAAAATTATGGGGAGGCCGTTAGTGAACAACCCAGAATTAATTTCTCACTAAACTGCCTAAAAATATCACATTAACACTGCAAATATATATATATATATATATATATATATATATATATATATATATATATATATATATATCACAATATAGCTAGGAGCTAAAATAATTTTATGGCTTTTTTCCCTTTTTTTTGTGTTGGATTCTTTAATTTGATATATGTAAATTTAATAACTAATTTAAACTTTTTCTTTAAGGAATTACTCCCTCCGCTCTAGAAATGCATTTCCTTTTGACTTTAAGAAATTAAATCTAAAATTTAATATGATATCGTTTAAATTCTAAAAAATCAATTTTGTATGATTATTACTTTCTACATAACTTACAATATTCATAAATATATTAATTAAAAATATCAAATTTGGCTTCCCTCCATTACACATTCCCTCTAATTCTATCAAATACATCATATTTTTTTTATCTTAATAATTTTGTTAGTAATAATCAGAATATGTTGATAACTAGTTGACGATATTAAGATCAATTCTACTCAAAATTAGAAACACTAAAAATATTTTTATCGTTAAAAGTTTAAAACAATTTTCAACCATTGAAATTTTGATAAAAAATTCATATGTTCATCAAATGGTGAAAAAGTGTCGGATTAGTTTTATTTTTAGAACAATAATACTACTTAATATTATAAACTAATTGACCAGTTTTGATTTCAATTATACTCTCTAAAACTATAAAAATATGATGTATTAGATGAAATTGGTAGAAAAATGTAATAGAAGGGAGCTAAATCCAAAAATATCACTGTAAACCCCATTTGACAAAAGAAAAAACAAAAAATAGCTCCATTCTATTGAGGTGATAAAATGACATAATATCCGTAAATTCATCAAATTATTTACATTATCATGTCAATATTGCTAAACTAAATTTGATTAAAAGAAAAATGCAGCAAAATATATCGACTTTTATTGCGAGTAAACACAAAGTATAGCCCCCTAACTGTTACCCCGTATAGGGACAGATCTACACTTGTTCAAGGGTGGTCAATTGACCACCCATAATTTTTTTATTTTTTTTAATTTACAACTACTATGGGATAGGAAATAAATAGAAGTATAGGTGGGGGAAAAAAAGTTGTCCACCATAAATAGTATTCTATCCATTTCAAAATAAAGAATTAAATTTGATATTTTAAAGTCCATTTAAGATATCTTCAAATTTAAAACTAATATAATTCACTTAAAATTTTTGAACAATAAATCTTATAACTAGTAGTACTATTTAGATAGTTTATAATTTTTATAATTATACTTTTTAAAATCAAATTAATTTATATCAATTTTAAAATTTAAAAATATCTTAAATTTATTTCAAAGTCAATATTGATCTTATATTTTAAAACGGATGGAGTATGAATAATTGCGAAAGATATATTTAATACCATTTAAAACGAAGCAATTATGAAATAATTTCAAGAAACCAAACATCGAAAAATGATTTGTAATGAATTTTATGTAATCTTGATGGAAATTTATATCAAGTGATTTTACTTATATATTTTGTCATTTTTTTCATAATCGTATTTTTTAAAGTTGAAATATTTAAATTCTTGTGTCCGTCACTGACCCCGTATGCCTAGAGCCAGACACCACACTGATGTTCACGGGGAGAAATGATTATGATTCCCTTTTTGCTGATCTTGAATGCTGAATAATTTTCCAGCCAAGAGACAATCTCCTTGTAAGAAAAATACATGATAGTAAAATTTTGTTACAAGGAGTATAACAAGCTTTTTAGCAAAGTTTCAGAACGCACGTTTCTATAGTTAGATCAATCCACACTGCTATACCATTCCACATTCTACCTATTTAAACAGTGTTTCTGCAAAAAAAAAATTCCTTTCTATATTCTCACGGCTACTAAACCATAAATGAAAAAGGCAACTTACGGAGGAACAATTCTGATGCAGCTATTTTGGAATCAAAGCCTAGCTTGAACAGCAGCTGAATCTCTTGAGAACAGACGAATCGTCTTTGACATTAATCGTCTCTCCTTTGGATGGGAGGGAAGAAGCAACAACTCCTTCGTCCCCAGCTTCGACCGACTTCTTGCTGACAATATGATGTATCTGAGTGAGAACTTCCTTAAAAGCATTTTCGACATTGGTTGCTTCGAGTGCAGAAGTCTCCATGAAGTAAAGAGACTCCCTCTCAGCTAAAGCTTTTGCATCCTCAGTTGAAACAGCAACTAGGTGCCGAAGATCTGATTTGTTGCCAATGAGCATGACTACAATGTTGGGATCCGTGTGATCTCTTAACTCTTTCAACCACCTCTGAATATTCTCAAAGGTAATATGTCGAGTGACATCATATACAAGTAAAGCACCAACCGCTCCCCGGTAGTAAGCACTAGTAATGGCACGGTATCTATCAAAAACAGAAAAGGGCAATCGAAGCGCAAAAGCCCCGCCACCAATGGTTTCAGAAACGCAATATTAATTATATCCAATCTCAACAACAAAAAAGACGCATTTAAATTTATGTTTAAAGCTCTGCATGTGGCGTCGAAAAAGGGGTATTGCTCATAATTTGAGAATTAACTGTCCGTGGACCTCAGTCCTCTTTAAGCTATTGGGTAAAGATTTTTATTCTATTATGTTTCTATATATTGCTACCTTTCCTATTTTTTTCTCTCTTTTGCTAAACTATGTACACAAACACACATATAAGATGAAGAAACCTTTTATTAGAGACGTTCCATTTGCAAAGATTGATATTAATTTTGAAGTTCCACTTTCAAAACTTCAAACTGAAACTAATTACTAACTGTAGCATTACATTCTAGATCACAGCAATAATAGTGTAAAAACAATAGTAATCACAACATTAATTTAATACCATCATATTGTGCAGCGTGCCCAAATATAGTTGCAGAAATATAAATCAAAAGGAGTATCTTAAGAATGATCACTGTGTTGGGCCAAGTAAGAGAGACAATGAACACCATATAGTTGCAGAAATATACTCCCTCCGTTCCAAAATTAGAAATACAATTTGACTTTTGAGATCAGCCAACCGCATATTAAACTTCAAAATTTGTATGATTCATAAAAGTTTAGAATGAAATAAATTTTGTGATTAATAGTTTTTGTTATATACTATACAATTATAATAATTGTATCAACTAAAATTAAATAAATTTATATCAATTTAAAATTTAATATGCCGTCGTTTGACCTCAAAAGTCAAATTGTATCTCTAATTTTGAAACGGAGGGAGTATAAGGAGTGATAGCTATGCTCTATTGTCATTTGATTGATTTTTCCAAACAACCAAAAGCCCCATCTTTTTCCATTTGTGGCACCAATCAGATCACTACTGAACCTTATATTGAAACCATTCCTTATTGGAATCATGAATTTATTAAACTACTAATAGGTATATTAAAAAAAAAAAAAAAAGACTTTATAAAGCACAAGCTGACACCCAAATCCAGATTCTAATTAGAACACCAGATGACAAACATTGGACATTACTGCAAAATAGTAATGAATGGAATTGCTTGGCCTCACAAACCAATAAGTTCATAACAGCAGGTGGTAATGAGATCTTTTCTGTGAATATAAACAGTAAAAATCCTGAGGTCCCATAATATAACCAGCAATATAACTACTAGCCATAGAAAATGATCACAAAATTCAAGTTCGAATTTACTGTAATATATATTTCAGAGGGAAAAAACAAAGATTATCCGACTTTAGCAAACAATATTTGTAATTAGATATGTTAAAAATTCTAATCAGAAACTAGTACACGCAATGGATCAATTTCGGACATTAAAAAAATTATGGTGCAACCTTCACCCCAAACAACAATAAAAAATTTATCTTATTTAATTCAGTAACGCTTGATCGGGAAAAAAACAAAAGAAAAAAATTACACATCAAAAACCTTTCTTTCTTTCTTTCTTTCTTTTCTTTCTTTCTTTCTTTCTTTCTTTTAATAGTTCACAAGTCGGATTGAAAAAATAAATTAAAAAAAAATCTACAATTGAGCCAGCAGATCCATGAAACCAGATTATAAAATCACAAATTAGAAGGTATAGCCCAGATGAATATATATACACACGTACGTTTATGTATCTAAAATGAATTAATGATATTTGGAGGGAAGAAAAGAAACTACCTTTCTTGACCAGCAGTATCCCAGATTTGAGCTTTGATGACCTTGCCATCGAGGGTGAGACTCTTGGTAGCAAATTCGACCCCAATAGTAGACTTGGATTCAAGATTAAACTCGTTCCTGGTAAACCTGGATAGGAGATTTGATTTACCAACACCAGAATCACCAATTAGAACCAACTTGAATAAGTAATCGTATTCATCTTCAGCTATATACCCACCCATCTCTCTCACTCTCTCTCTCTCTCCTCTTTTTTGAAATTTGAAAACAATGGAAAGGAAATGGTGGTGACTGTTGTTGGCAGGTTGGCTACATTCTTGGGAAGATCAAATAGGATTTGGTTGCTAATTCCTTAGCTACCCTTACCCTGTCTCGCAGGTTTAAATCGGAGAGAGAAGACAAGAAAAAGAAAGTTGGGAAGAAAAAAAAAAAGTTAGGATGTCTTGTAGCTTTTAATAGAAAAGAAAATAAAATGAAGAGGTGTATTGAAATTTTAAGTGGCTAAAGAAAAGAAAAAAACAGTGAAGGAAAATAAGATTTTTGTGCCCAATTTTTTTTTCTCATTTTTGAGAAAAAAAATGAAAGAAAGGAAAGTGTTTTTCCCTTCTCTTTCTTTTCTTTAACAAAACTCTCATGTACATTTCAATAGAAAGTTACTAAAATGTACTCCATCGTACCCAAAAAGATAATTAAAGGTATAATTTTTTTATTTAAAAAAAATAAATAAAGTATATAAAATAAAAAGTTTTAAATATGTCATGTAATAAGGTCCATTAGTATAAAAAATACTTATCACTTTATATAATTTTGTGGAGCTATCAACGATAAATTTATTTTTTTCTCTCTTTCTTCTACTTTTTATTTTTTTAATATATGTACAAATTATATTTTCTTCAACCTTTTAGAAACTTAGGGATAAGAGTGATCTTGAGTCAAGTCGAGCGACGATATCTTACTCAGATTTTACTCGATATTTTTTAAGGTATTCAGATTCATACTCGAATTCGAATAAAATTTATCAATATTTGCTCATATTCGAATTCGACATATTTTATTGTACTCGAGTTCGACTTGACTCGACTCGGTTTTTAATCGAACTATTCGCGAGCATTTGAGATATACACGAATTAGAACTGAATTAATTTATATTATGATAATATATATATAATTAACTCAGTCAAGTAGTTGAAATAATTAAAATTTGAACACTTTAAATTAAATCTCTAGTCTTGTAAAAAAAATTAATGAGATGATACTGTCACTCTTAAAATAATTAATGAATTACTTCTAATTCTAAAAGTATGTGGAGAATTTTATTGTTAAATTATATATTAAATAAATCGTGTATACTCGATATTGTATACGAGTAAGGATCAATGAACTTGTATCGAGTATGTATCAATGAGGTAAAAAAAATTCGATACTATAAATGACCGAATAGTGAGTGGCTCGTATTCGATTTGTATAAGTGTTCAAGTATCAAAATAGATTCAAATTTGAGCATTTAAGTATCAAATTCGAGTTTCACTCGAATTTTTTGAGTCGATTTCAAATCAAATTCTGAACCACTCGAATTCATTTTTAAACCCTAACGGATGGAGTAGTTTTAATCATTGGGAATGATGTTGAAGACGGATGAGGAAACTTAATGTTCAAACTCAAAAGAATGATTTGCTGCTATATATGATAAAATCAAGATCAAAAAAATCTTTGAAATCGAGTATATGATAATTTTGGGTAAATCAAAATAATGATAGGTGAATACGTTAAAATTTATTTTATCGATCAAATATTAATATAAATTAATAATTCAGATAAAGCTCCTTACTTAGGTTGGTAATAATAATTTTATTTTTTAACTATAATTTTAAAAGTTATACATTATTAGTAGGATCGTAACTAGATAGCAGAGAGCGTATTTTCTATAATTTCAACAAAACTTTATCAAACTTCACTGTAAATTAATAAAATTTTATTTCTTTAATTTTTTACTCGTCAAAGTACATTTTCATTCCAATAAATAAAACAACGGGAGTATCATGTAATAACTCCAAAGTTGTTATTATTGGGCTTTTCACGAGCGGGTAAGGCCTCAAGGGGTAGGACAATTGTAAACCTAGTAAACGGGCGGGTTGGATTATTCGGGGATGAGGTTATTATGGATCGAATTTTTATGAATTGGGGGAAAAAAAATTATTCCCTCAGTTCTAAATTAATTGCTCAGTTTTAACTTTTTAAAGTCAAAATGACTGTTTTTAAAACTAATTTTTTTACTATTTTTGCTAAAACATAGGTGAAGAGATTATAACCAAAAGAAAGTATATACAATTTATTACTAACCCCAATTTTTATAATTTTAGAAATATATTTATATGTGCTTAATTATTAATTCTAAAAATAGTCAATTTGACTTAAAAAAGTCAAAACTGAGCAATTAATTTGGGACAAAAGGAGTATTTTTTAATAGGTCGTGCTTTCATAGACTCTGGACCATATGTTAATGAGTCAGGAGACCAGCAAATTTATTACTTTATATATATATATATATATATATATATATTATAAGTGTTCTTGTACAATAAAACATTAAAACATATCTTATTTCAAGGTCTTTTGAACAATAAAACATAAATTGCTTTAAGCATTTTAAATCAAAAAACTTAACTTGTTTCAAAATAATGAAAAATTCATAAAAACGTAAAAATTATTTACAAAATAAGATATTATCAACTCTCCCATTAACTATAGTTATATTTTCAATATTGTCATAATGGATAGTATTAGTAGTTGCAAAAGGATTAGGGAGGAATGATGTCTAATTATATAGAGAATATGAAATAATTAGGGTTAATTTAGTAGTGAGTATTAATAGGAGAAATTTTAAATAAAAAAATATTAAATATTAATTAGGGGACTAGGTCATCTGCAAATTGACTTGTTACGAGTTGAGTTTAAATAGTTCGGGTCAAAAAAATCTATTTTTTAATGGGTGATATTTATTCGTGTTCAAAATTTTAAATTTAGCAGATAAATAGAATGATTGGTAAGTTTTGTTGATAATTTGTCAGGTATAGTACTAGGGATATGTTTGTTTGCAATTATTATAATTAGATAGAATTATTAATCATAAGTATCTTGTTTATTTTCAAATTTAGATTTAAGACTATTAGTCTATAGATTATAAAATGACTTAATATAGAGAATTATTTAATATTATGTTCAACCAAATATTATAGTTTTATAAATTATAATTATAATTTTTGTAAATAAACATGGTCCTAAATGAAAATGTTGTGGTCTTATGTGACATTTTAATGCGCCCATTGCCTGCCTAATAAATACGGGTGTTTGACAGGTTTGCAATGTAAATGAATTGATGTGTCAAATCAAGCCTGATAATCGAAGCAGCAAATATTAAACACGTAAGAAAATATACTATAATACTCCTTTAGCTTCAAAATATAAAATTATTAGAGTATTATTTTTTAAAATCACTTTTAAACTAAAAAATGAAATATATTCGTTTGAATACATTTGGTTCGAATTGTAAGTTATATTTCCCTTAAGTTATATTTATTTGTAAAAAACATGTTTTGAGATTAAATTGTTTATCTTAAATTAACAATATTTTGAATTATTTTATCTTATAATTTGGGATTAATAATCTTTTAAATAATTCTATGCACTATTTTTTTGTCATTTTTAAAGCTTTTTATGAGGGATTATACAATTCCATAATAAATATGAGATTAATAGTTCTCCTTATTTTAAGTTATTAAATAATTTTATGGAACCAATAGTCCCTCTTCAAAGGATTAATAATCCTAAGTAATGTTAAATTAAGACAAATAGTTCGATTCCAAATATAATTTTTGTTAACAAACATAGCCTTAATGTACAAAGTTTCAACTAATATAAATCTTTTTCATTCAACTATAATCAATAATAAAATTAAAAATTATGTAAGGAAGTATTAATAATTTTATTTGTTTAATAATTTTAAAGTAGTATATTAAATTTAAATATAAAAAATATGTCAAACTGACTTTCAAGAAATTAATATTAATTTTATATAATCTTAGATTCCAATATATATATAAGAGAAAAACATAGATTAACTTTAAATTATGCACCTGAACAGCGTATAATATGGTGTTACAACTTAAAAAAAAAAAGATGAAAAAAGAACTTTACATTAAATGCCAAAGCGACACAAAATTGACTTATGGTGTGCTTAACGTGGTGGCAAACATTAAATATAAAAACCCCCATGGCCATGTCAAATACCAATACCATTATGCACTCGAAGGTTAAAGCAGTCTTCAAATTCATAATTATTGTAGGAGTTCTATTAAATCCCCCAATTGAACAGATCATACCTACTTTCTGAATTAATTTCTAAAATTGGCGTATCAAATATACAGAGCTAGTAGAGGCTTAATTATTAAAGTATTTATATCTGTATCAAGAGGAAAAAAGTAAAAAAAGTAGATTATGTTGACGATAGTGTAAGATAAAATCTTACCTTCCTTCCAAACGCGGCACTATCTATCAAAATTATTCCACTGGCTGGACCCTGAAAAAAGAATTAAAATTCCAAAAAAGGACTGGAAACAGAGAAAAAATTGCATTGTACAGGTTTCCCCCACGCGACATGAGGTTCCGACAATGCCAACTGGCAATCCTAGTCAGCACTCATCCCAATCCACTACTTTCAACTTCCGTACCCACCATACACGCGCTCTCAGGAAAACTCAAACGCGCTCGTAGTAGACACTTGTCAAACTCCCAGAGCTACGTGTCTCGAACGAAGTCGCCGACTGCGTATTTATGACAGAACTTATGGGAAGTCGGCTGGCAAAACCTTATCCTCTTTGATTCGGTAGAGGTGATAACGTCACCGTCACCCGCATCCTCACATGTGCTCTTAAATTACCTACCCTTCAGAAACGTAACAGAGTACTTATAACTTTAATTATAGACAAAAAAATAAAAATAAAAAACTCTTAGAATAAAATTTTAAAACGATAATTTTTAAACTATAATGTTTATTAAAATTTTAATAATAATAATCTGGTACTAAATTTTTTAATAAAAATCATGACAAATTAAAAATATTATGTAATATACAAATTGTAAAAAAATATATGACTATCATTATAATGACAAATTTATACGTAAGTGAATGACTTAAAAGAGTTTGTGTTTTCTTTATCGATATAAGTATATAATAAGTCAAAATGAGATTTTATTTAAATTTATTTGGTTGGTCATTTTAGGGGTAATTTGAATATCAACTTATAATTCTCAAATAAAAATTACATAATTATAATACTACATGTTTAAATTCAATGAATATAATTATAATTTGATATATATATATACATATATATATATATATACATACATGCATGAATTTCACAATAAAATAAAATAAAAGTCATAAAAAAATATTAATATCATATATAATAATAATAATAATTTAAAAAAAACTTACAATTAAATTATTTTGATAAACAAAAATATATAAAAAGGATAAAAAAAAACTTAATTACTTATTTATTTATTTCAGAGACTTGCATGAGGTGTTGACCAACAGAATTCCCCCTCTTCTATTTTATTTTTGATTTTTTGATTTTTGATGTGATATAAAATAGTTATATTTTTATGTAATTACTGTTCTGGCCTGCCAACGCAATTTTGGTGGTTCCGTGAGATAACAACACCATCCTCCGGGTAAGGTTAGCGTTCTAGATGTTTGTTACCGCGTTTGGTTTCGGATAAAAGATTATCCGTTTTATCTGATCTAATTAAAACAACTAGTTATACTATTCTCTGAATATTCATATCCATGACTTTCCTTGTACATATTAAGAGATCACTACATATATATAAATAAAATATAGATATATTCTGCCAAAGAACCCTAGATCTTTTGTTTAGTTGTATGTATATCTCAATACAACCCCTAGAAATTATTTCCTATTCAACTCTAAAGATCGAGCTATCACATATAAAGATTCAAAATTTCCTTGATTACGACTCACAGGTTAGTTTCAGCATTCATTTCCTCGACTTATTTGTCTCTTTTGTGAATGAAATTTGTGCCAAATTTGGGATCTGAAAATTTGGGTCTTTTGCTTTTAACATTTTTTGGGTTTAGTCTCAATCAATTTGGTTATATGATAAATGGGTATCTGTATTACTGACACCTTGTTTGATTTTCACTGCTTGTAATGATCATTTATTCTTGGTCGGTTCTTGAATCTGATTGTGATAGCTCCTCCAGTGTGTTTTGATGTTTGGTTAATTATGTAAAATTGGTATATTGTTTTTATGCAGATAACTGGAAACCAGTCATTTCAAAGAAAAATTAACTATCGAGGGTTTCTGGGTTTTGCGTTGTGATCCTCTTAGTGTATTTTTTAAGGGAGTTGAGAAAAAATTGAGTAAAGATGATGTCCAGATCGTATACCAATCTTTTAGATTTGGCATCTGGAAATTTCCCGATAATGGGTCGGGAGCGGGAGCGGAGGCGGCTCCCCAGGGTAATGACAGTGCCAGGCAGTATTTCCGAGCTTGATGATGATCAGGCCCATAGTGTTTGCTCCGATAATCCTTCTTCACTTGCTTCAGATAGGATGATTATTGTGGCAAATCAGTTGCCCTTAAAAGCGAAGCGAAGACCAGATAATAAAGGATGGAGTTTTAGTTGGAACGAGGATTCATTGCTTTTGCGACTCAAGGATGGTTTGCCTGAAGATATGGAGGTACTATATGTTGGGTCATTGAGTGTTGATGTTCACCCAATTGAGCAGGATGATGTTGCCCAACTTCTGCTGGAGAGATTTAAATGTGTTGCTACTTTCCTTCCGCCAAATCTTTTGGAGAAGTTCTATGATAGTTTTTGCAAGAAGCAGCTATGGCCTCTTTTTCACTATATGCTGCCATTTTCCGCTGATCGTGGGAGTCGGTTTGACCGTTCAACGTGGGAAGCTTACGTGGCAGCAAATAAGTTGTTTTCACAAAAAGTGATTGAGGTGCTAAATCCAGAGGATGATTTTGTATGGATTCATGATTATCATTTAATGGTGCTGCCGACCTTCTTAAGGCGGCGCTTTAACCGATTGAGAATGGGGTTTTTCCTTCACAGTCTGTTTCCTTCTTCTGAGATTTACAGGACCCTTCCTGTCAGAGAAGAAATTTTGAAAGCTCTACTCAACTCCGATCTTATTGGTTTTCATACTTTCGATTATGCTAGACATTTCCTTTCTTGTTGTAGTCGGTTGTTAGGTTTGGAGTATCAATCAAAGAGGGGCTACATAGGGTTGGATTATTTTGGAAGGACTGTTGGGATAAAGATTATGCCAGTGGGGATTCACATGGGTCAGATTGAGTCGGTGATGAAACTAGCTGATAAAGAGTGGAGGGTTGGGGAGCTCAAGCAGAAATTTGAAGGGAAGTCGGTGTTACTTGGAGTTGATGACATGGATGTTTTTAAAGGTATCAATTTGAAACTTTTAGCAATGGAACAAATGCTCAAGCAGCACCCAACGTGGCAAGGAAGAGCTGTGCTGGTCCAAATTGCAAATCCTGCCAGAGGTAAAGGGATAGATTTGGAGGAAACACAGGCTGAAATACAGGAAAGCTGCAAGAGGATCAATGAGAAATTTGGTAAGCCTGGGTATGAACCCATAGTTTTCATTGACAAGCCCTTGTCGATCAGTGAAAGAATTGCCTTTTACAGCATTGCCGAGTGTGTCGTTGTCACAGCCGTTCGGGATGGGATGAATTTGACTCCATATGAATACATTGTGTGTAGACAGGGATTATCTGGGGCAGAAACAGGTTCAGATTTGAGTGGACCCAAGAAGAGCATGTTGGTTGTGTCAGAATTTATCGGGTGTTCTCCTTCCCTGAGTGGAGCGATTCGTGTCAACCCATGGAATGTTGAAGCAACTGCAGAGGCAATGAATGAGGCTATATCGATGGCTGAACCAGAGAAACAGTTGCGACATGAAAAGCATTATCGTTATGTTAGCACCCATGATGTAGCTTATTGGTCACGTAGCTTCTTGCAAGATATGGAGAGAACCTGTGCTGATCATTTCAGGAAAAGATGTTGGGGAATTGGTTTAGGCTTTGGGTTTAGGGTTGTGGCACTTGATCCTAATTTTAGAAAGCTTTCTATAGATGACATTGTGTCAGCTTACATTAGGGCTAAGAGAAGGGCCATTCTGTTGGACTATGATGGCACTGTGATGCCCCAGAATTCCATTATAAAGACTCCAAGTAGAGAGGTTACCTCAATCCTGAACAGACTTTGTGGGGATCCAAATAATACAGTCTTTATTGTCAGTGGACGAGGGAGGGACAGCTTAAGCAAGATTTTTTCTTCGTGCAAGAATCTTGGAATTGCAGCAGAACATGGCTATTTCATGAGGTAAGTTTCATCCTTACCCTACTAATATAGAGAGACGTTTTATGTTTTACTGGTAAAGTATGCTGTTTTTAAATGTGTGGTAAAAAACACGATAACAATTAATGCATCTGTCAGTTTTGCAAAAGTTTTTGGGAATGTGTTGTTGGCAGGCTTGATCAAATTTTAATGGTGATGCTGACAACCATAAAGAAATAAAATTGAATGTGATGGTGACGGTGGTGGAGTTCCTGGAGGAAAACTAAATATTTTGATGAGTTATCCCATTTAATTCTTGTCCTCGGATAACATTATACCTCCCTCATGGTGTAGGAAATCCTTATGTGAGGGACTATTTCATTAAATTGTCTTGTATGGAAAAGAACCCAAATTCAAGATGATGTGGGACTGGACTAAAGTCTAATCCCTCCTCATCCCTTAGTTCACACACACACCAACATTTTTTTTTTTTTTTGCATTAATCCATAAAAAAGGTAAGGAATTTAACCACTTACATAGCTGAGGGGTTACAATGAAAATAGAAGCTCAAGTTATTGCTTTCTTATTAGAAGAAACATCCCTATCTATCTCATCACTTGCATTGAAGTTTTTATTAAATGTGGTAGATGCCGCCACTGAAGCACATTTTTATACAAATTGTGAAGTAAAAAACTTACCAAGACCTAAGAAACACAGAGACTTCCAAGTGGAAGCCAATGTTACTCACTGGCACTGGGCATGTGTCAAACACTTTCTTGACGTGTCCACTGTTCTAGTGAAAGATTGGGCTTTTAGAACACGTGTAGCATACTATCATGCCATTTTTTTTATAAAAAAAGTAAGACTTTATTTTTTAATCTATGTAATGAGTTTATAATGTATAGATTGAAGGCAGATTGTGAAATGTTTGCCATGCCTCACCTTAAGCTAGAGGGAATGATCGAAGTAGATATGCAATGCAATGGAGTTTGGGGTATGCATGATGTCATTTTCTAAAATTGGATGATTTCATTTTCTAATATATGTAATGGGTTTAAAATATATTGAGCAAGTGGACAGGAGGCAGTGCTTTGAATATTAATTTGTCTAACCCCCCCCCCCCCCCTTTTTGTTTCACTGATTCTATTTTCTTAAACAAGTTATTTGATTGTCATTTGTGAATCATATCAGGCGGTCGCATGATGAAGAATGGGAAGTCTGTGGTCAAAGTACTGAATTTGGTTGGATGGAGATGGCTAAACCTGTGATGAAATTGTATACTGAAGCTACAGATGGTTCTTCTATCGAAACAAAAGAAAGTGCTCTAGTCTGGCAGTACAGGGATGCAGACCCAGGCTTTGGATTTTCTCAGGCAAAGGAGATGTTAGATCATCTAGAAAGTGTTTTAGCAAATGAACCTGTTGCAGTGAAGAGTGGTCAGTTCATTGTAGAAGTCAAACCTCAGGCAAGTTATTATGATCTCAGTTCCCACTTTTCAAGTCTAATGTTGCATTCTGCTTTGCTGTTTGTGGTTATGTTTCTTTAATTTGGACTTTCTAAACATGGAATGAAGGGAACAAAATGGCCTGCCATGGTGTTATATACTTTCAATTAACTGTTCTTAAAAACATAAGTTGACTAAACTGTCACCGATGGTCAAAGCACGCTCTAGATTGTTTTTTAGACGTTCTTGATAAGTTTTGTGTTCCGCACCCAAAAATACGTAAGCAAACCTTATAGAATTTTAGTCATGTAGATTCAGCAGAAATATTTTTGAAATTCTGGAGTTGTTCAGAAATTACAAGGTTACTTTTGGTAATGATATCATGATTGCCAGCATAATTGTCTTGCATGGGAAACTTTTGGATCCCAAAATTTTCACTGCTATTATGACAGTTAGCGTATGTGTACATATTAGTAACTTCCTGTATGCTGCTTTACCTATCCTGCAAGTGCTTCATATATTCAGTAACTTTTTTCCATAAATAATGTTATTTACTTATTCGGAGATCCAATCTTTTGTTCTGCATTAGCTACTGGAGACCTGAAATGCTTTAATGATATGTTTTCCCAGGAAGTCAGCAAAGGCCTAGTTGCGGAAAAAATCTTCACTTCAATGGCTGAAAATGGTCAACAGGCTGATTTTGTGCTTTGTATTGGTGATGATAGATCTGATGAGGACATGTTCGAAATAATTGGTAGTGCAATTTCAGGAAATATTCTTTCTTCCAACACTTCAGTGTTTGCCTGCACAGTTGGACAAAAGCCGAGCAAAGCCAAATATTATCTGGATGACACAAATGAAGTTATATTAATGCTTGAAAATCTTGCTGAAGCCACTGATTCTCCAGCCTCATCTGAAGCAGAAAATGACATCTCTCCTTGAAATCTTTGCTCTGGTTTGTTCTTTTAATCAACTTTGGTTCCTTTCTTCACTGGAACATATTTCAGATCTGCTGGTGCCATGTTTCTTGTGTTGGGTGTTAGTTGTAGGTTCAAGTTCAGAACAAGTAGTTTACCTTCGGTTTGTTCCCCCCCCCCTCTCTCTCCTGTCTCTCTTTCTTTCTTTATACCTGGTCCTCTTCTGTGCAAACTTAGTTTCTGATGGGAGAACAGAAGTTTAAATGTTACTGATTCCTCCTTGAGCAAATCTTGAAAAGAAGGGATTCTTGATGCCCAAGATTTGGTGATCATCAATAAGAATCTGCATTACCCTGGATTATTGGGTGAGAATGACATTGAGCTTGAGAGATTAATACAGGTCAAATCTAAGGAGGCATCATCTTCTAAAGGTATTCTTTTTTCCGTTTCATAGCAAAATATGTAAATTCTGATAGGAAAAATGTATCAAGATGGTTCCAGAAGTCAAAAACTGAAGCTGGATGTCTCAAATTTAGTCAAATTCTAGAAGCATGCAATCTGGATAATATGCCCTTGGAGGAAAACCTCATGTTCTGTTGCCTGTTTAGAAGGAACTCTAGTACTTGTACATGGAAGAGGGGTGACTTAGAACTAAAAAAAGTGGCATATTTCATCTGCAACAGACGAAATAAATTGTCAGTTCACTGGTGGGCATTGGTAGTGTACAGGGGCTAGATAAAATGGTTGATGAAGGGCTGGTATTAATTTTCTTTTTGTTTGTCCTAACAAGAGCATTGTGGATATGAGAAGCTTTGGAAATAATTTCAACATGCATCTTTGGTTATGTCAATGGGTTTTTTACAACTGATAATGCTGCTATCCTTTTCTGTCTTGTGATCGTTGTTGTTTATGTTTCTAATATGATATGATAATATAGGTGGTAAAATGTTTGGAGATATTTTATATATTTCTGTCTCCATTTTACCGTATCTAAAATGGTAAGAGATTTTGAGGTATGGAAGCATATTAACATGGCGATTGTATCGTAGTATCATGATGTTTTCTTATCGTCTGTGTCCTATCTGCCTGTATAATTCAAATCAGAGATTTCGGCATTGAAATTTTTGTCTAATAGAATGTTTTGCGGCTTGATATTTGAGATTAATAATCTGCTTGAGTTTCCCAATTGAGGAATCATCTGTTGTAAACGTCGGTTGTATTCCCGGAATTTTACCCAATATTATTTCCCTTGGCATCTGTGTTTCCTTTTTTCCTTTTCAAAACATTACCAGGGTAACAATGACAAGAAAAGTAACGAAAAAGCTATCTAGGTTTAATGCCTACTTTGTCCCTGGCAAATATTGCTCATCTTTCTTCAAAAGTTACGTACCAGGACCATCCCGCACCCTGTTCGCAATGGGGCACCTGGCGCACCCCTGCTTCCTAGTTCTGGCCAGATGGACAACTGCACTGAATTCATGATCATAGTTGAAAGTTCAACAAATTTACGGGGAACAAATAAAACCTTCAAACTAGTCATCACCTGATTACGTCCAAATGCACTTCTTATATACACACACATTGTACTTTTTGTGCTGAAGAGACCTTCTCTTATTTTCCACCTCTCGGGCGAGGACAAATGTCATATAACAGTCTTTATGGTGCTATTAACGTTAATAGTTGCGTTCTGCATCTTGCAACTTAAAAAACTTTTATGGCTTCATTACTTGCTACTCTTACACTGGTCGTGTGTTTGGAGAGAGAAGAGAAGAAAGGAATTTTAAATTTATGAGAAAAAAAAGAGAGAGGGAAAGGAAATCGTTTTATTTTCTTGTGTTTGCGAGTTTTGGAAGGAAAATTTAAGTTAAAAGAGTATATTACTATTTTATCCTTATGAGATTACATTCGAGAAATATTAGAAGGATAGTTTTGGTATTTTAATATGTCATCAAAGTCTCCAATAATTTTCCTTCAAATTTTTTCAAGCTTGGGATGAAATTTTTAAGAAATCTCTCCTCTGTTCTTTTCTTTGCTCAAAAAACTCACAAACAAGGGACTTTTAATCTCCTTCCTAAATTTATCTCATTCTCCTTTCTTCTCTTCTTTTTAAAACTCACAAACACAATGTTATACTTAATGAATCCTTTACTCATAGTAACTAGTTTTTGTAAACATAAAAGGCTACACACCACTTTTTTATTGTCAATTATAATTGAACAATCTCACTATTCTATTCAAAAAATGTACTAGGAGTTTTACACCCAGGGAAACATGTCAAGAACAGTATCTCTATTCTTCTTTTCATTTGTGAAATAATATGTTTTTCAGAAAAACGATTAAATTAAAAATTAGAAAAGAAATCACAATAATTAATACACAATGCTTTAAGACCTGTGTACCTAGCCTCACCAGTAATCTCCACAAGAACACTGCCCATTTTTGAAATGATGGAACCTGCTACTGTCTCGAACAATAATTTCTCGGTTTCTGATCTCAGATATGTACTTAATGGCAACATGGCAGTCGCTGCATACCCGCAAATTCTTCATCACCCTAATTGGAATACCATGTGGTGTGTTCATTAGAGCAAAAGCAATTGCCAACTTTTCACTATGGTGTGCCAAGTTGTATTCCTTTTCCTCAATATCCATATCATGCAACACAGAGCCCATATCAGGCAGATAACCCCTTAACTTCATTTCTGATGTAAGTTCTTCCAAGTATTTATCAATCTCCATCAACTGCGGATGGGATTTGTCACCCGTACAAAACTGGTGAACCTGATTCTTTAACTCAAACCAACTTATACCAGGTTCTTTCTTCACCTTCCTATCTCTCATTGCTTTCCTTACATCTGACACATCCTGCCATCTCTTAGCAGACGCTTGAATATTTGAAAGCAGCACATAAGAAGCCGAATCATGAGGATCAAGCCTGAGTACTTCTTTAGCGATCCTTTTAGCCATATCTGCATTTTTATGTATTTTACAGGCAGATAACAGAGTTTTCCATATAATTGCATCCGCCTTTACAGGCATGGATCTAAGAAAAGATTCTGATTCCTCCAAACGGCCAGACCTCCCAAGGAGATCAACCACACATGTGTAGTGCTCTAGACGAGGCTTTAACTTGTACTTATCTATCATCATATGAAAAAATTCAACGCCATTATCCTTCAAGCCACAATGGCTACAAGCATAAAGCAAGCTTAAGAAAGTTACATCATTTGCTTCTAATCCTTCCTGCTGCATCTGATTAAACAATTCGATTGCTTCCTTTCCTCTCCCATGAAAACCATAAGAAGCAATCATCGAACTCCACAAAACAACATCAGCAGCTCGACTTTCCGAGAATGCTTTTACAGAGTCATCCAAACACCCACATCTAGAGTACATACTAATTAATGAACTAATCACAGAAACACTGGAACTAGCCCCAGCTTTTAATGCATCTGCATGAATCTGTTGCCCTTGTCCAAGAGTAGCTAATTCAGAACACGAACTTAATACACTAACAAATGTAATTTTATCCGGTCTAAAACCAGCCATTTTCATTATATTATATTGATCCAAAGCAGCCTCAGATAACCCATGCTGAGCTCTCCCCGCAATAATCGTATTGCAAGCAACCACATTATGAACAGGCATCCCTTTGATCACTCTTTCTCCTTCTCCTAAATTTCCAGATTTCATATACATATGAGCCAAAGAACTCCCAACGACCAAATTTAACTCAAGCCCATATTTCACTACATACCCATGAACCTGCCTGCCCATACTTAAGTCCTTCAACCCTGCACAACCTCTGAGAACACTACCAACAGTGAACTCATCCGGAAAAAATCCAGACTCAAGCATTTTAGAAAACAAACTCAAACCCTCCTCATTGAATTCAAATTGGGTTAGACCGGCAACCATCGCGTTCCAAGTCGCAATATTTCTCTCAGGCATTTCATCGAACAAGTTACGTGCGCTATTCAAATCGCCAATTTGGACGTACCCGCCGATCAAAATATTACCAGTCATGATATTTTTCCTGGGCATTACGTCGAACAATGCAACGGCAGTCTTTAATTCTCCGAATTTGGAGTACACATTCAGGAGGTGATTGGAAACGAACTTGTCTGAGGAACACCCGGATGTGATGATTAAAGAATGAAGCTGTTTGGCAAGTGGGAAAGAGTGGGTTTGTATGCATCCTTGAAGGAGGAGAGAGAAGAGATTTGGGTCTGACCATATGTCTGCTTTGAAGGTCTCGAAAGCTTCTTTGAGTCGGCCTTTGGAGCAGAAGCAGGTGAATTCATCCCTGTTACTTGAGACTGTTCTACAAGTTTTCGTTGAAAGAGAGCGAGAAGTCGAAAGGCGAAGTGAAAAGAAACAGAGAGTCCCATACATTTGCGTTGCCTTTTGGGATTTGCTCCTGTGTTTCAAGTTCTGTATTTGTGGCATGAACTTTTTGTTTTTGTTTTTTTTTCTTAATTATAATTTTATTTTGTTATATATTTGAACTAACTTTCATTAACTACATGTCCTAAAATTATACATATATATTCAAAGAAAAGTATATTTTAATAAAGTGTCGCACTCTTCTTGTTGTTTGTTTAAAATTTTATCACACCAACAGTAATAAACTGTATACTCGTCTTATTTTTGTAACATCTTTAATAGTAAAGTTTAAAAATCTCTAATGATGTATATGTATAGCGACGCATGCCCCAATATAATTAATTAAACATAAACTACTGAATACTGATATTACCTAATTTTGCCATAGGAAAACCTGGATTCAAATCCCCTTTCCCCCGGTGTGATTGTAATGAATTAATGGTACCCCAACAAAATCTAATTAAACACAGATGAGACACATGTAAAACAACTCTAATTATACGTGGATAATGGACTACATGCCAAGTCGGCATATGAATTTTCCATAGTGTAGAATGTAAACAACGCACGAGAACCCAAATAGCTTTAAAATCAAAGAAAAACGACAAGAATGAGCACCGAGTTTCTTCTCATGTTAACAAACTTGCAATTGACTGTCATAAGACTTGAGAAATATTACAAAAACACGTGTATTTTGTGGTAAACCCCATTCAAGTTAGCTAAGTATTCTGACGTATATAAGGCGGAAATATTACAAGGATACACATTTAATCGATGAAAAATGTGTCCGAGTGTAAAATACATGTTGCAGGAAATATAAGCTATTATACAGCAACTGGAATTGGTACTGAAGGTGGGACACGGTTTTCAACAGGAATTTCGGTAAACTCAGAAAGGATTGCTCGGAATTCATCCCCAGTCATTGTCTCCTTCTCTAGAAGAACTTCCACTATCTTATCCATTGCTTCACGATTGTTCCGTATATGGCTCAGTGCAATTTCATATGCACTGTCGGAAAGCCTCTTGACAGCGCTATCAATGTCTTCAGCAAGCCTTTCTGACATTGAATTCCTAGCCATCATTCTCATGATAACATCACTCTGAGCAGACGAGTCCATGAGTGACCACGGGCCAATTTCAGACATGCCGAATGTGGTTACCATCTGCAAACAAATTGATTAAACTCATACTGTTCAGTAACATCATCAAATGAATTGATGGAGGAAAAAGAGGACTTCCCAGAGCCAAACGACCTCAATAATTCATTGGATTCCAACAAGGCTATACTGCCCATACAGCAATACAGCAACATTCTAAATCTCAACAGGACATTCATATGTTTGAATAGTTGTCCATTTTAAATTTCTTAGATATTGAAAATTTTGACGGCTTGCTACAAGTAAAAACACCTGGAAAGAAACTTCATTACAAAGTCAATCTTATCTCAATAATATTATAAGGATTTTAGTCCAGCCAGGCGTCAAACTAATTCAATAACAATTCAAAAAACTCAAATAGTTACCTGTTTGGCCAATCCAGTGATCTGCTGTAGATCACCAACTGCACCAGTGGTCACCTCAGACTCACCAAATATCACTTCCTCCGCAGCTCTTCCACCAAGTCCGCCAACAATTCTTGCAAAGAGTTGCTGCTTGGAGATCAGGGTCGGGTCATCTGAAGGAATGAACCAGGTCAGACCCCTTGCTTGACCACGTGGTACTAGGGTGACCTTTTGAACGGCATCATGCCCAGGAGTAAGAGTTCTGCATCGCAGACAACACCAGGAGACCATATTAGTGCAAGTGTCCGCTTATGAACTGATTACTTTGCCATGTGAAGGCAGATTAAAGAATGAACTCAGAAACTAATAATCCAGCCCAGATGCACCCTTGTAACTCAGAATCTCTTAAGCATACATAAAAGTTTCCGGAGTCGAGAGATCCATTTTTACAATTATTTAAACCTTGTTTTATCATTATTAAATAAACTAATTTGCAACAAAGATTATGTGAAGCTTTATTACCTTTCAAACTTGGGACTTCACTTAAAATAAAATTTTGAACCCTTGTCTTACATATATAATGGTTATTATCAATAAGTTAACAGTCTCTGTTATAGTGATTTAAATTTTTTCAAGAAGCCACTCCGTTCCAAGTTGGAATATTACTAATTCTATCACCCAATAATTAATAGTTTCCTAAAAAATTCACGTGTTGTTTGTTAATCACCAGAATAAAATATTAAGTATTTATATATATCTCAGACAAGTATAGTACAAATTCTAGGTTTTATATTAATACTTATAGTTGAAAAGCAATCAGTACGACTGATTGCACTATATGTTTGAGAAAGTAACAAGTAATTCCAAGACACCAGAAGGTGTAAGGACAGCAACGGACACTTGTTTAGAAGGATAAAGAGCTTTTCCAAAAAATTGAGTTTAGACCTAATATGTTAGCTTTGGTGCCATTTTAATACACTCTTTAATTTTCAAAAGCTCGCACACACTGAAACAACTACATCTAGCACAACTATCTACTTGGTGAAGATTGAAACTTTTGCATCACCAAGAAGAAATCTGAAATAAAGAACTGTTGATACTAATATAAAAAGGTTGTTGGAATGTTTGGATGTACCCGCAAATGGCATGCCCAACTTCATGGTATGCTACCAGACTTTTGCTTTTCCCGTCTGTCATAACTGTCCCTTCCATTCCAGCCACTATCCTATCAATTGAATCATCAATCTCTTTGGATGAGATTGCTGTTTTCCCACGTCGACCAGCCAATATAGCAGCCTCGTTTAAGAGGTTTGCAAGATCTGCTCCACTAAAACCAGGTGTTCTCATAGCTACCACGTCAAGAGATACATCTGCATCAAACTTCTTATTGCTACCATGAACCTTTAAGATTTCTGTTCTTCCTCGAACATCTGGAACATCAACAGATACCTAACACCATACTTCAAGTTTAGTATGTTCACATGTATAGTAAAACCAACACATAAAATGATTCATAATTACCTGTCTGTCAAATCGCCCTGGTCTCAACAGGGCAGAGTCAAGAATGTCTGCACGATTGGTTGCTGCAATTACAATAATACCAGTGTTTCCTTCGAAACCATCCATTTCTGTCAAAAGCTGGTTCAGGGTCTGTTCTCTTTCATCATTCCCTCCTCCTATTCCAGTACCTCTTTGCCTACCAACAGCATCAATTTCATCAACAAATACTATGCAGGGAGCATTTTCCTTGGCCTTCTTGAAAAGGTCACGCACTCGAGATGCACCAACACCAACAAACATTTCAACAAACTCCGAACCAGAAATTGAGAAAAATGGAACGCCTGCCTCACCAGCAATCGCCTTGGCTAGAAGGGTTTTCCCAGTTCCCGGTGGACCAACAAGAAGAACCCCCTTAGGAATACGAGCACCTACCGCTGTGAACCTCTCAGGTTTCTTCAGAAACTCCACAACCTCCATGAAATCCTGCTTAGCTTCATCTACTCCAGCAACATCATCGAATGTTACACCAGTGTTTGGTTCCATTTGGAACTTAGCTTTTGATTGACCAAATTGAAGGGGGAAGCCAGGCCCACCAGGCCCCCCCATTCCTCCAGAGGATCGCCTTGAGAGGAGAAAAAGACCCCCAATCAAGATTAGTGGGAAAGCCAGATTCCCAATCAAGTTAAATAAAAGAGAACCAGAGTCCTCTTGGGCATTATGTGCAGCAAAGTCAATATTCTTTTCCCTAAATTTCTGAAGGAGTTCTTGGCTGAGTCCAGGGAGTTGCACACGAACTCGCTGCACCCGATTACCCAACTCTGGAGAAACAGCCTCGACAATAGCAATTGCGCCATTCTCAAACAAATCAACTTTGTTTACCCTGTCCTTATCCAAATACTCCAGAAACCTAGAATAAGACATCCGTGAGTTAGAAACCCCTTGCTCATCAGCAAAAGCATTTTCAGTACCTATTAATGTAGGTATGGCAAGTCCCGAATTTCCAAGCAACAATTTTAAAAAGCCTCTTCTTCCTTCATGTTGCCTTTGGTCCAAAGATGCTTTTACAGCTTTTGATGCCTTAACCGGTGATGGATGACTTGAGGAAGCAAAAAGATGCCTAACATATAATTCTTTGCTCAAATTTGTTTTAGTACTACGGGTAGATAGCCCATTTCCGATGACACATGCAGATGATGCCGCCATCTTGCAGTCAACAGGAACAAACACTGTACGTAGTAAACATGTAACTAAGGTCGAAAACAAAATGTTTAAAGAATATTATTTCCCACAACATTCAAACAACCTCCATAAACAATAGCAAACATAAAGACCAGAAAAGGGCACCAAAATCGTTATAAGATCCATTATTTTTTAAAAAGATCTTCATATGCTCCTATTACTTGTTATTTTATCCATGTTTTCCCACTACATTAATAAATCCTCTTTCCACTAGTAGCGACCTTGACTTTACTCCTCAAGGCCTCAGCATCTACTTTAACCATGCATTCTCTCTCTCTCTCTCTCTCTCTCAGTGGGAGGTCTGAAACATGATATACTCATCACTCTCACACGTAGAAGGAATATTTAAATATACAATGGCGACAAAAATCCAGATTTAATTAATACATGCAATTTGTGGGGTTAGGCTCACACATACAAGAAGCTTAAACATACTCAATGAGTAAATCACCAGAAACCTAAAAGAAAAATATACTAATTGGAACTTAATTGACTATGCAAAGTAGAAATTTAAGATATGGAAAAGATTAATCTCTTACACAAAGTTGTTTGATTTGATTGTCCTTCCTATAATTTAACTGATGCTTGATTGCCTAGGGAATAGAGAATAAAACAAAATTCATAAGCTATTGTTATGTAGAGCTCCAATTGAAATCCAAAGCCTAATTTACAATGGGTAAATAGTTGTAACGAGCTCAACTGAGTAAAGGTTTTTGCTTCATTAGTTCCAGAAAGATATTAAAATTTAAAATAACATTAGTTACATTTTCCTAAATTTTTTTATTGAAGCTCAGGTAAACTTTCATATCAAAGTCGACACTTCCAAATATTTTAGCCTTCACATACACACAACAAAATCATGATTCAAGACTTGTGACATTATGCATCTATGTGTGTTTTATATATAGCATGTATACATATTACATGCATAACCAAATCTTAGGGAATAAACACGAACAGTTAAAAGGCATAATTTCAGCTCGGATGACCTCTGACTTTCACTCTATAGCAATAATAGAAACACATGAAAAACTGAACAGGGAAAAGATGGAGGAATTAAGCATATGCTGTTAAGTAACTTCCATTGAAATGCAATGAAATTGTCTGATTTGAACCTACTAAAAAATTATAAACATAAAATTCAACAATCACAGCATAAAGTAACAAGAAAAAGAAGAAGAATACCTTGACCGAGATGAAATTGAAGATTGGGCGCAGGAACGAACTGCTGGGAAAGAAAGGAGAGGGAAGAGTTATTTAGAGGGAATGGATGTGGCTCGCAAACGATTACGTGTCTTTCTCTCGATGCCTAAATCCTAAATTCTTTTTCTACTCTCTATTTTATTTTATTTTATTTTTATTTTTCTTTGTTGAATATTTGTGTCAATGGCTTCCTTTTATATACTACTAGTTAGATTTTTAAATTTTCTGCAGCATTTATATACGTCGGTCATGGTCAAATGTCTTCCAAGTATTTTGACTTCGTTTTCTGAACTAACCAACTTTTTTTTTAACCTATAATATTACAAAATACATTTTTTAGGACCTTAAAGGAAGTTTGAGGTAACAAATCGTCCAGAGTTTAGAGAAAATATGAGAAAAATACAAACTTGTAATAGTGCACATCAAAAAAATATCTTTATTCGCATATGATTTTTTCTTATTTTTTTATATTAAATTTTCATGTTTGTAAATTACTGCGAATATTACGAAGTATAAAAAATTACTCAAATTTAAGTTAAAGCTTAAAAATAACTCACTAATAGCGAGTTGTCACTTGTTATTTATTGAACTTTGTTAATGTAGAGTAATATAATAATTTCGATCATCGAGTATTCTAGAAGTATATTAAATTCAATAAAGGATGAAAATAAGTTTAACCAACTAAGAATTAAACGTGGGAGGTTTATAAAACCAATTAGGATTCTAATTCCTAACTCCTTCATTCTCGTGTTATAAATAAAAGATGTCCAACACATTCATTGTACGTTATGTTATTCTAATAATAATTCTCTCCCTCCATATCAATTTTTAACTTAAGCATCGGAATTTTTTTTTCGGAATTCCTAACTCTGGTGGACTTTTTATAAGTTTTCCGACAAAGTCAAGATGGTCAAAATCAAAATTCGCGAGTTAACCAAAATTTTAATTTAAAAGTCGCTGATTCACGCATCCGCATCTATACTTATTTTTGCTTTCATAGAAATAGGAGTACTATCTATTTTGGTTTTATTCAATCATTATAACTTGTGCATATAGTCTTTATTTTAGCAGTAGTTGGAAAATGAAGTAGTTGGAAAAAGTGTTGTGGGGAAAAATCAAATCAAAAGTAATAGATAATAAATGAGAAAATTATTGTACATATATGTAATCTGCAAAAATCAATTCCAATGGTTACCTTTTCCATTTTTCTATATTACTTGCATGGTTTGCAAAAATATGAATGTGCTCATTTCTTTTAAATGAAATCTGCGCTTCTTCATTTTATCGGTACCATTTAAAATTTTTATTGGGAAAAATAGAAGCAAGACAAATGAATATAACACAGTGTGTTCGAGGAATAATGCGTCTGATTCTTGCATTTAACGTCGTGTCTCCTCTTTTGATGAATCCCTTGCATCTTTTTACAGGGTAATACCTATCTTCTTTTCTGCATTTGTCATGTCTATATTCTTTTCCATTAACAGAATAACAGGTCTGCAGAATTTTCTTGTGAACAGAGATCTAAACTAGTTCAGATTAAAAGCTTTCAACACCTTGTGTTGCCTGATTGCCAAAGTTAGCAATTGCTTTTGAGTTATTCTATTTTGTTACGAGCTTGCTTCTAGAGCTGCAGTCTTGGGGCCATTGGTGTCTGATTATTTATTAATCATTTGATCTGTTCTAATAAAAGTAGAAGCATCTAAATTCACAATTGCTATCCAGGAGGTCAATTGTGTAATATTAGGGAAATGTCATCTATGTGTTACATGACAATGTTTTGAGTCCTTTGCCTGGCGTTTAGTAATCACTAGCAGCCAAAAGATATTCCATGTATTGGTGGGAAGTGTTGGTGCATCCGTGTTCTTTTGTAACACTAAGGTATGCATTGATTCTCAATGATAAGAGTATCTCTAACGGGCGGACTATCTATATTTAATCCATATGAGATCATCAAATGTCCTTTAATCTTCGATCTTTTTAACAGATAGACTATCCTGTGAACTATAATATAAAAAGATTAAAATAATCAATGAATTCAAAAAAAATTGATTCTCTCCCTTCTTCATCCTCATCCCTCCCATTAAAATATATTAAAAATTATAGTCTATCAAAATCAGATTCCTTGATATAGTTTTTTGGATCCATGAAAATCTCCTAGGTTATATTTAATTTAGTTACCGGAGAGGGAGCATGAATATAGTCTAGGACTGAAGTTTTGCAAGATGCTCCAAGTAAATGACAAATGGTGCCTTAAAATTGGTTCAGATGGCTATCGTTTGGTTGTAACGAGGAAAAATACCCAATCTGTGTTTTATTGCAGATTGGTAATTACGCATTTACTTGGAATAATTGGAATTAGGGAGCACCGTTAGTAATAGAAATTTAGTTAGACATATATATTCATTGCATTGATTGTCATCTCTAACTAACAAAGCCTCTTCTCCATTATTATTGCAATTACAATATCCTTCCCGACTGTTCATCACTTCACCTACCTGGAGCAGTATATCTTACTATAGTAAGTTCAGTTTTTCATAATAGAGCCTGAAATACATTTCCTTGATATTGCAGCTTAAAGATATTCTTAGAGAATTGCCATTATATATATCAAAGGCTACTTGTAAAGTTTGAACTGTAACTCTAAATAGCAATGGTGTTGCATCTTTTGGTTTAGGGCATTTCTCTTTTTTAATTTTCACCAGTTCAGTGCTGCGCCCCTAGCGTTCCTCCAGGCAACAGCTTCCTCCACTGCTCTCATAACTGCCATTAGCTCACCTGCAATTGGATCATTGGCGGTTACATTTGCCTGGTTATTGTTTGTGGCTACTGCACCGGCTCTGATTCTATCACATATTGCAAATCGACAAACCGGGCATTGGCCATGGCTCTTCACCCACGGCACAATGCACTCCTCATGGAACATATGAGAGCATGGAGTGAGCATCACCACCTGTCTAGGCTCAAAGTCTTCTAAGCAGATGGCACAGTTCTTCTCATCTTCATCTCTCTCTTTATTTTTCTCAGTTGAACTGTTTCTGGCATTATCTCTATAATACAGGCTTAGTCTCTGTATTATCTTCTTTGGTGTCGGATTGTAGATTTCTTTCTTCATCTTTTCCAGGACCGTCTTTTGCTCATCTTTGGTCAATCTGGACTCATCGTCGTCTGCAGGGATTGACATATTTTGTTGAGCGGTGAACCTTGGAAAGTACTCAGGGATCAATTGTCTGGACCTCGAGTTCATGTCTCTGGCCAGAACACTGTTGACTAGAATTCGCACAGGTGAATGTAATGTGGCGGGAGTTCTGAAACATATCCACATGGATAGACTTCTTAATCGAACACTGGAATTTGGAGTGCAAATATAATTTCCTATATCCTTTTATTGTTGCACATTCTTAATTATCATCTGTACGGTTGGATCTTGAAGAAAATGTCCAAAAATTGTCACTACCTTTTTATTTTTGTAGCCAGTGTTATCAATAGGTACAACAAGTTTGACTTTTGAAAGTGTGAGATACTTTCAAATTCAAAATTAACGTGATTCAATTAATTTTTGAAAACAAAAAAAATATTGTATTTAGTAATACTATTTAGATACAATTTGGAAAAGGCAAAGGAAGAGTGAGATCATACGGGCAGATTAATCCCTTCAACATACTTGTTAATATATATCGATAATTACCTGGTCAAGCCAGAAGGTTCTGCTATCGCTCTCTCTAGATCCTGAGCCGTCAACCAATGATCAGCTGCACTTCTAGCACTCTGTATACACACAAAAAGTTTTTATGATGTATACTTTTGGACAATATTAATATTTCAGGTATGCTTTATCATAATTTATGAATCAAAAATACTTTGTTTGTCGAACATATATATGCAGAAATACTAACCGGAGTAGCCCCAAAATTTGGTAGGCTCGTAAACAAGTTGTTGCGTTCATGGTTGTTAGGAGCATAGGCACCATATATCTGTCCAGGCTGCCTATACCTTTGATTTGCTGTGGAATTGTTGGTGCCACTGCTACTGCTCATGGCGCGGTGGTTCGCGTTTGCGTTCTTGCTTACTGTTGAATGAACTTAATTGTCCTCCGTGTAGAAACTGTGGTGACTTTGGTCTCTGGCGTTATTATAGCATCTTTTTTTTTTTTTTTTGGGTGGGGGGGTGGGGTGGTGGGGGTGGAGATTGCGCTTTATAGCTTTATTCCTTGCTGTTCGAAAGTGCATTAATTCTTTCCCTTGGTGCTTGTTTGAAGGTGATACTCATTTGATGAATAATATATATACTGTATACATAATTTCGGCTGTGTCTCTTCCTTCATCTTTTGGATGATGATGATGATATGGAGAGTGGATTCTCCTTTTACGGTGAGTATTATTGATAAGAAAACATTTAGTAGCTTTCAAGAAAGGAATCGTATTACTTTGCATATGTTCTTCCGGGAAGAATATGTACCGATGAACTGTTCTTCCACTGGAGTTATGCTAAGAGTTGCATTACATTATCCTTTATTCTACAAAACAAAAGCAACAAGACTTGGTGTGATATTAAATACATTTATTTTGAAGAATTCCAAGTTCCATATTTAGTGAATAAGCCCTAAAACATGGTTATTATAATATAACTCTTGATGGGCAATTTCTATTGCTAATCGCCATTCGCCACAGGCAGAACTCTTGCAGCAAAGAAATTTATTTGCTCGTATATAGTTGAAAATAAAACAAAGTAATAAACTCTTACTTTTTTAATCTCTTTATTTTTTTTTATTTAGTCACTTGGCCATGCAAATAGTATTAAGACTTTTCTTTTTCTTTCCCTCTCCAAATTTTATGGGAAGTTTTTGAATATATAAATACCTTCATTGAATTTTTCTTGCCGCACTTAATTGAATGTGTATGGAGAAAATAAAGGTTGGGAAAGTGTCATTTTCACCAAAATGATTTTGTTTCAAAAAAGAAAAAAGAAATATGAAATTAGTTTTTTTTTCTAATTTTTTTTTGAAGTCCACTCGATGGCAAACGCGTTGCGTGTCTAAATTATGTAAGGTAAAATAATTTTTTTATAAAATATAAATATTAAAAAAATTAATATAAAAGACAAAATATAAATTATCTTAAAAATTGAAGAACAATTTTAAAAAAGTCAAAAAAATTCAAAATTTGTTTTCATCGCAGCCAACTCTCTTACACTTTATATATTAAAAAATAGATTGACAACTAATCTTATATTTTAAAATGTACATAATATTAATTATATTAAATTGATATCAAAAAATTAAAAACAATCTAATACGTATTTTTGGAACGGGTGGAATATGGTTTACGACTTTGAATTTTACGCATCCCTAAAAAAAAAAAAAAGCAAAAAAAAAAAAAAGGTTTCTTCAACCGCCATTCTGCCAATTAGGCCCTAATAAATTTTGCAGAGGAACAGTAACATGCAAGTAAAAAAAATAACACAATAAACTCAAGACAGAACTACAGTTATTAGCACAAGAAGTTGATGACTTTGGCTCATCGGACTCGCATCATCGGAATCATCGCCGATATAGTTATGGTCTTACCCTAATCAATTAGCAGATAATTATTCACTATCACTCGCCGCTGCCTATTTCGAACAAACAGAAACTGAATATATATATATATATATATATATATATAATATAATATAATATACAGTGAGTGGATGATGGAGTCAAATACCTTCGAATTCTGGGGCATATACATCATATATAGATAGAGACAGAGAGATGGATCCGGAGCAGACGTTTATTGGGGTACAAGAGCGGTTCTCACAGATGTTGAAACCAAGAATACGAGCTTTTCTCAAGTATATTTATCTCTTTATTGCCATCACTTTGTTCTGTATAACGCCAATTATGTTCAACAGGTACTAATTTCATATCCTCAAAACCTAAACCTTCTTTATTTTTTTGGTTTAAATCACCTTTTTTTCCTTATGTTACCCTATCTGTATATATGTACATTTTCTCTTGGAAATTGACTGTTAAGCAGGGTATGCAGTGTGGTTTTGGGGATAAGTACTGGGCACATTAAGTTCTTCACATTTATAGCTTATGCATAGTTGTTGTTGTTGTTGTTGTTATTATTATTATTATTTTATTGGAAACTCGTAAATAAATTGTAGTTGCATTTTATTTGAAGCCTGGTTGTTCAAGTGAGCTCACTGGAGTTGAAACAATGGAAGCCCAACTTATCCAGATCAAGGTTTGTGATCTTCATGGTAAAACTTTTGTTTATGTACAGCTTTCTATGATTGTTTCCATACTTTTATTTAGTAGAAGATCTAACAAGAAACTCCTTGAAAAGCTCCCAATGCATGAGCCCAAAGAGAAGGAAAAAATAAATAAAAAGATACTCTTTTCCAAAGTAAATCGATTTTCATTTTCCAACTATAAAAATTCTAGCATTCCTCTTGATCCAAATTTCCGACAAAATGGTGAAAAAAACATATCTCCAAAGAATTCTGCTACCCTTACCCTGAATCTGCATAGGATATCTTCCATCGAGGCGGGACAAATCCAACACACTCCCAGCACCCAAACAAAAAGCATCACAAATTTCAATTGATTAGAATGAGATTTAGTCTCCTGCATACACATAACACATACATATGGTACTGAACTGCAAATATTTTTAGATCATTATCTTGCTAGTACTCTCAGTCATCCTCGTTGTCCACCCCATGAAATCTAAGACTGAACCTTCAAGTTTCCTATTATTTGTGGTTGTATTACTTTGTTTTCGTTTGGATTTATCGTACTTCATCAGCTGTTTGAGTCTGTGTTTATACTTGCCGACAAAATAGGCCTAATCCAAGATGGTTGCATATCTAATTCTTGGTACTCTTGAAACTTAGAAATTAGTTGTATATTTCTTTTTTTAATTGCTTACTATATAAATCTAGTTGTAGATTTTATACTTTTTCATACATGTACAAGATACATGTATCTATTAAATGTCTTTTTTGGTCATTGTCTTGTATTTATTAAATATTATCCTTCTTCATGGAAAGCTAGTTATTTTTCAATCAATTGTGTGTTTGTACTCTGAAGCTCGTTTCTCTCTCTCTCTTTTTTTTTATGATTATTATAAATTTCACTTTAGAGAAAGTATACTATAATACTAAACATGTTTTATTTCATGAAATGCATATTTTATTTCTTATAGACTACTTTGCGACCAAGTGTGGTGTGCTTATGATGTCGATGTTTGTTTTCTTCACAACCACAATGTCTGTTTCATTTACTTTGAGAGAGACCCAAACTCGCATGCTGAAGTTCACAGGTTTGTTATGTTTCATTACTTATATTTTTCACTTTATCGATGTCATTGGTGTGAAAAAACCAGATATCATGTGAGTTTTTGATAATTGTGGTCCTGCCGTGAACTGATTAACTTTTCCCATCCAATCAATGGGCATGATTGAATTGCAACTAGATGAACTCTCAGCTTTTACATGTCACAGGAGACCTTTACCCTCATAAACTTTGATAGGGCTGTCTAAGAAGTAGTTTTTGTTTTGAGATTCCATAGTCCAGTGAGAATGTTCTCAATTTATTTGTTGGTGAACCAGAGAAGCCATTGCATCTGTGGTTAATCCTCTCAATAATGACATGTTAATTTATGCCTCCTTTTCTCAAATTATTGCAGTGCGGCTTCAGCACCATGCTCGTCATCTGCTTCCGACATTTCAATTGATATTTGTGCAGGTGATTGAATCTCTCGTCTTTGTACCAGTAAGCATGCAGTTCATATTGTCAACTTGATGTTGAGATGGCCTAGGGAATTAGTCAGAAAGTCCTCGCGGTTTTATTTTTACTTGATTTCCACCACTGTCTAAATTTCATGTTAGTGTTTTTTTTTTTGTTTTTTTTTTTAATTTTTTTAATTTTTTTATTTTAACATTAGGTCAGTTCTTTTCTGAATCAATTTTATGTTTGGGTCTGCAGATTATGATTGGTATCCTGTTTTTTCTGTTTGAGTTTTACGACGATCAGCTGTTGGCTTTCATGGTGTTGATTCTTGTCTGGCTATGCGAACTGTTTACACTAATAAGGTCTCCTCACGCTCTCTTCCTCTAAAAGTTCAGGCGAGCAGGGTTGGGAGTCATTTAACCAAATTAGATCTGTGCTGCTCCTAATGAGATGGTTTGGAAGGTGTTAATCAGAATAATGAAGTTTAGGCGGTTAATGATCCCCAAAGTAGTAATAATCCCCTTACCTGGAAACTATTTTGTGCAAGGATTACTTACAATATGGACACTCTTTTGTTGTCCTACACTGTTGGAGGTAAGTTGACAGCGGGGGGGACTCTTGTCTTCTTCACTACACCAGTAAACCCTGCATCAGGCCCAGGAACGGGTGGCAGTCCATATAATTAACATATATTTATGCAGTCAATTCTCTACTAGATATTAAATCCATGTATCAGAATCAACATTATAAATTAATGATAAGAAAGGCAGGGTACTTTCCATAGTATCTCCAAATTTCAAAAATTTATTAAAAGAGGCCAGTGCTAAGAACAACAGACAATGAACAATTAGCATCTTTTTGGTAGTCAGCATAAGAAATGTCTCCCAAGTATTTGCCATCATGTAACCATAAGAAATGCCTCTTGGCATTACCAACAAGGGGAAAGGCTTTTTTTTATAGAGAGAGAGGTGAGTAAGGGGGGCGTTGCATTTGAAGAAATTTATGACTTCATCTCCATCTGCAATCTCTCTCCAGGTCCAGCTTCATGTGCAGTAACATGGAAAATTTTAATTATTTTTTTGTTATAGAATCTTCCAAATTTGTCTTAAAATTTTGCTCAGCTTGATTATGAAATCTCATTTTCTGGTAGGTGTACATAATCCCAGAAGGCCTTATGAAGTCTTCACAGTCCTTTTCTAGTCCGTACTTGATGGTAACGAATGTTCTAAAATAAAATCTCTGATTTTGATCTTGTTGGCAATATACAAGCTGGACTAGTAACTTGTGAGCTGAACCATGCTGATTCTATCAGCTGCATTCTCCATGCATAGCACAAAGATTTGACAGTCCAGCTTTTGATTCTTCCAATTATTTTTATTAGTCGGCTCCTCGCAATCTTCAGGTTTATTTTGATTAATCTAAATAGTCACCTACTTATGACTGCTAAAATTTGATTGGGCTTACCGACTATGTTGGGAGAGTAATTTTGCCTTATTTAGCTATAGGACCATAAGACTAAGAGTGAACCATTGATATAGTGCATGTGAACAAGACTACTCACCGGCTGTTAGATGATGGGTCATAGAGATGTCACTTTTGTTCGATAATATTATTCATTGTCAAAGTTATGTATCTATTAAGCATATACCTACTTTTCTACTGATATTTGTTGTTCCATCTAATAAATCTGTGCTTATTTTTGACTCGCAGTGTTCGAACTCCAATATCAATGAAGTTCTTTCCTCGCTTCTTTGTACTCTATTTTCTGGTGTTCCATATCTATTTCTTTTCATATACTTATGGTATGGACCTATCACCCTTCCTTCTTGACGTTTAAATCTGACTTTATTTTTTATTGTAATCATGCTGTAATAATTTTATCAGGTTTTTCCTATCTGGCTCTCTCTGCAACTGCAGCATCTATGCAACACCTCATTCTCTACTTTTGGAACCGGTTTGAGGTGAGATATCAATATTCTTTCTGCTATTTCTGGACTTCAATATGCTTATTTGTAGATATAAAGCATTGAGGTGTGAATAATGTGTTTGTGAGCAAAACAATACCTACTTTTGGCTCGGCAAAGAGATGAAAGGAGACATCTCAATTTTTGAAAAAGCGCATGGACATGATTCAAAATTGTACATAAACCCCCCAACCCTCCCCCCCCCCCACCCCACCCCCCCAAAAAAAAAAAAGAAAAAAGAAAAAAAAGACAGACAAAAAAGGAAAAAGAAAGGACACCCTCTCCCTTTCTTTCCATTTTTCAATATAGTAAACATGGTAAAAGCAATTTCTAAGTAAGTTGTACATATCATCTTCATTCTTCAACTTGCAAACACAAACATCAAAAGAAGAAAGAGGGAGGGTGGGGGGGGGGGGGTTGATGCAGTGAAAAATTACAATGAAGATTAGGATTTTCTTATATTTTATTATTTATGGAGTTTTAGTTTATTTGATGTATTTGCATTTATTATTTAGGAAAATTCAATAGTTTAATTTATATTTAGCCCATTTATGTTTTGGGCTTTAGTTTTAATAATTTTATTTAGTTTTAGGATTTAATTATTTTTCTTTTCCAATTAGTCATAAGAAAGTAGTTTAGTGTTATAAATATGTTATCTTAGGGTTTTATGAGACAATCTTTGACAATTATATGAGTTTCTCTTGAGAGTTTATATATTTCTTGTGAAGTCAAGGCTTTTATCTTGTTCGTGTTAGTACAATAACTAACCATTCACGTTTGTATTAGAGCGATACAGTCTAACCATTATTCTACTGCGTCGGGGGTGGGGGGGAATCTTACATTCATCAAATAAATAGTTGATACTCGATAGTACAACCACCTAAAATCTATTACATGAACACTAAAATTCTAATCAATTATATTATTCCATTGCTTAACTAAATTTTCATCATTTGATTTCATATTTGTAGATTAATATACAGTGCTGCATGTAGATATATTTGCATAAAATGAGATAGATTAGAAATGTTCTATGTTGGCAGTCAAAAATCCCTAGAATTTTCCATAATTTAATTCAACTTCATAAAATATTTTTTATTTTTGTACTGCCACCGGAACAAATTAGTCTCATCACTTCTTTAATCTGTCCTTCAACATGGGGAGGGAATTCCCTGCAAGATCAGTGTTGGCTACCATTGCTACTTGCTTCTTTAATTTTTCTCTTTTATGCAAGTCAAATACCAAATTTAGTAAATCCATATAACTGAATTAGTTGTATTGTTTTTCTTGTTCCTTGGATAGAGAGATGTTCTCCAGTAGCCATTACAATTTCTCAATCATTTAAGATGGTGAAATTATTTGAAGAAAAGGGTATAGCTGCAATTTTTTTTATTTTTTTTTTCTTAAAAAAAAAATGGTTCTGTAATCTGTTTGTATCTATGTTCCTGATGTTCTTAGCATTTTTGTGCGTCAATGATTTCAGGTTCCAGCTTTGCAGAGATTTATGCTAAACCAGCGTTCAAACTTTCAGCAACATCCAGACTTTCACATCACCTCCTCAACTATCCTTGCCTCAACTTTGGACATCACAAGAGTAAACAATAGGAACTCAGGTCCTGCTAAATGCCAATCTGTCTTCTGGACCTGGACTGGGACCGGGAGCGAGAGGGGGACCTGATCTCGTAATGCCAACTAATGGTACATCAGTCCTTTCTGAACTGCATCAGCGACCTGAGAATCAGAACTCGGATGGTTTAGGTCATCCACCTGAAATTGAGGGGCAACCTGACCTCCGTCAAGAAGAAAATGGTGCCAACCCAGGGGCTATGAGCTCATTTAGTTCCATGTTATTATGGCTCTTAGGTGGGGTTTATTCAGAAAGTTTTAACTCAGTTCTTTCCATATTCAGAGATGGAAGAGTCCAAGGCCAAGTTTATGCAGAATCCCTTCGTCAAGATAATCCTGCAGCACAGGGTGCTCGATAGAGAGGAAACATGAGATTTGAGAGGGTTCTAATTTCGACTTGTTAGCCATGGTGTATAGATATATCTTGTCATGATCAAGAATACATATAAGCGTATACTGGAAATTGAAAATTGGGAATTGGGTTACTTGACGGCTCACCTGGTTTATAATTGCACCCTTGCTAAATTGTGAAACCCATGTACACACACATACAGAGAGAGCAGCTTGAAGGACTGCAGGATGTGGGAGCATTTCTGTGCCAATGGAAGTGTGTGATAAAATCACTAGGGAACACATAACATGTTAACAATGCGTATTAGTTTCTACAAATTCATGTTTTTTTGTTGTCATCACAGATCTCATGTATCAGATTCTTTATCATGTGATAGTGAAGCTTTAGATTTTTAGATGATTACTAACTGTGATTTTGGTTGTTGAATGGTCTTCAAGTTTGGGTCTTTAAACATTTTTTTCTTCCTTTGGTTGATTCATCTAGCTGTTTCTTGGTTCTGCTGCTCTAAAATCTAAATTGACTTCTGCTAAATATATTAGCACATGTAAATATTTACTACAAGTGAAAAAAAAAATGTTTTAAGGATCTTGTTTGTGAAATTACGGTGTATTGGATTATTAGGCTTGTAATTAAATATGTTCTGTTGAGAACCTTCTTGAAAGTTCCTTGAAGTTCTGTAGAAGAAATAAGACAGGCAAGTGCAACATCCAATTTTCCTTTAATTTCATATGATTAACGAAATGATTTATGTATTTATTATTTTTTGATGTTATAAAGACCAACATTTAAAGCACAAAAGCTAGATTGGATCCACAGTGCATTAATAATTTGACAGAAAAAGCCACAACAATAAGCTTTTACTTATATGTATCACGTTAATTACAATCTAATTTTTTTTTTCAACCGTTCATAAAAATAATATATTTACGTTACTTGTAATCTAATTTTTTTTTTCCGCCGCCCATAAAAACAATACATTCAACCGAAATATTTAATGCAAATCATAAATTTAGAGAAGGATCATGGAAAGTTGAGATAAATAAACAATGTTACCGAATAAAATGCATTGAACAGAAATATAGCAAATACTCCTCCGTATTTTGGACAAACCAAGAAAAAAAATGTCATGCGCATCTGCACGGCGAGTCGTCAACAGCAGCCGAAGTTGCTTAGCGGACCCCTGCGATTACCTACAACTTATCCAAGATTGCACAGCCTCTAAATCACTGACGCTCGGCAAGAAAATTCATCAGCATTTTCTCAAAAGCAACTTCGTACAGAATTCTATTATATTAGACAAACTCACCCGTTTGTACATAACTTGTAATCAAAATACACTCGCCCGTCACTTATTTAATACGATTCCAGAACCAGAAAAGAAAGAAAATGTCATATTGTGGAATCATATGATTAGAGGGTATGCTTGGAACGGACCATTTGATCAAGCCATTGATTTGTATAAACAGATGATTGAGTTTGGGGTTACACCCACTAATTACACTTACCCATTTGTTCTTAAAGCTTGTTCTGGTTTACAAGCTATTGAGGATGGTAAGGTGATTCATGATCATGCAAAAAGACTGGGTCTTGATTCGGATGTGTATGTTTGCACTGCTTTGATTGATTTTTATATTAAATGTGGTTGTTTAGTTGAGGCGCGGAATCTGTTTGATAATATGTCTAGCAGAGATGTTGTGGCGTGGAATGCGATGATTGCAGGGTTGTCTCTTCACGGGTTGTATTGTGAGATGATAGGATTGGTTAAGCAAATGCAGGAAGCGGGATTGAATCCTAATGCTTCAACTGCTGTGTCGATTCTTCCTGCAATTGGCGAATCAAATGCACTGAGTGATGGGAGGGCTGTGCATGGGTACTGTGTGAGGAGGAATTTTCATAGTGATGTAGTGGTTGGAACTGGTCTTTTGGATATGTATGCTAAATGTGGGTCCTTATGTTATGCAAGGAGGATTTTTGATGTAATGGGTGCCAAGAATGAGGTAAGTTGGAGTGCTATGATAGGCGCTTGTGTTACATGTGATTCTACAAGAGAGGCACTGAAGCTATATGATCAGATGATGGTTGAGGATGCTGTGAGTCCGTCGCCTGTCACCCTAGGTACTGTTCTACGTGCCTGTGCTAAACTGATTGATTTGAGCAGAGGGAGACAGGTTCATGGTTACACAATCAAAGCAGGGTCTCTTATGGATATTATGGTGGGAAATACACTTGTTTCAATGTATGCAAAGTGTGGGGTTCTAGATGATGCAACGAGGTTCTTTGACGAAATGGATTGGAAGGATACAGTTTCTTTCAGTGCTATCATATCGGGGTGTGTGCAGAATGGTTATGCGGAGGAGGCTTTGCAATTTTTTCACAGGATGCAGATATCTAGGTTAAAACCGGATTTAGCAACCATGATAGCTTTCCTCCCTGCATGCTCACATTTGGCTGCTCTACAGCATGGAGCTTGTGGCCACAGTTATTCCATTGTGCGGGGATTTACAACAGATACATCGATATGTAATGCTCTCACCGATATGTACTGTAAGTGTGGAAAGGTTGATTTAGCCAGGCTAGTTTTTGATAGGATGCGTAAAAGGGATATTGTATCTTGGAATGCTATGATTGTCGGTTATGGAGTTCATGGGTTTGGGACTGAAGCAGTTTCCATGTTCGATGAGATGCTGATTGCAGGTTTAAAGCCAGACGATGTGAGTTTCATCGGTTTGTTATCTGCTTGCAGCCATTCTGGACTTGTTGCTGAAGGAAAACATTTTTTTCTTTCCATGACTCAAGAATTCAACATTTCCCCAAGGATGGAACACTACTTGTGCATGGTGGATCTTTTGGGCCGTGCAGGACTTCTGAGCGAGGCCCAAAATTTCATCAAAACAATGCCAATTGAACCTGATGTTTCTATTTGGAGTGCTCTGCTTGCTGCTTGTAGAGTCCATAAGAATGTTGAATTAGGGGAAGAAGTGTCAAAGCATATCCAGAGTCTGGGCCCCGAAGGTACGGGAAACTTTGTTCTCTTATCTAATATATACAGTGCTGCTGGGAGATGGGATGATGCAGCAGATATTAGAATCTTACAGAGGGATTATGGCTATAAGAAAAGCCCAGGGTGCAGTTGGGTGGAGATAGATGGGGTAATCCATGCATTTAGTGGTGGCGATAGGTCACACCAGCATTGGCAAAAAATAATCGAGAAATTAGATGAATTGCTAGTGGAGATGAAAAAGTTAGGATATAGTGTAGAATCTACTTTTGTTCTTCATGATGTTGAAGAGGAGGAGAAGGAGAGGATTCTCCTTTACCACAGCGAGAAGTTGGCAGTTGCCTTTGCCATTCTTAGTCTGAGTCCCAGCAAGCCCATTCTTGTGACTAAAAATTTACGGGTTTGTGGTGACTGTCATGCAGCCCTGTCATATATCTCCATCATAGCAAAGAGAGAGATAATTGTAAGGGATGCCAGTCGATTTCATCATTTTAAGGATGGGACTTGCAACTGTAAAGATTTCTGGTAAGATGATTTTTGAGAGAATTTCAGGAGAATCAGGACTCTGTGGTGCTTGAATTGGAACATCTTCTGTCATCACCCTTTTTGTCTCCTTGAAGCTATGTAGTTGCACCTTTGAGCCAGGTACTTTTTTGTTTTATAAACTTTTAGATAGTAACTTGGTTTGCACATTCTGTTTCTTGTTGAAGCAGGTTGTGAAACTTTTTCTTTCTCAAAAACATGAAATTATATGTTTACTAGAAAAGGCCCTTTTAGCATTCTATCACCTTTCATGGCACATGATGAAGCCTGAACCAAAATTTTCAGCAATCATCAAAATCACCTCGTCTTTAGAATAGTAAAAAAAATAAAAATGGGAAAATAACATTGTGATTTATTGTCATGATATGCCCAAGGTGGAGTAATTGGCTATTTGAAGTAAATTGTTATTTGTTTGCAGCGATTCAGGACTTTGAAAGGGTTCGACTGCTCAGTTACCATAAATCAAGATGGAAGTAAAGCTGATCCTCCTTTACTTCAAAATTCGCCTGGATTAAATGAACAATTATTTAGTCTCAATAATTAGTACATACAACATCATTCCAAGGATAGAACACTAAATGTGCATGTTTGACCTTTCGCACATGCCTTGACGTTTTTGGACGGCCCACAGCTCAGCTAAAACATGCCATTAAATGTTGATATTTGTATCTGGAGTTCTGTTGCTGCTTGTAGGATTCTTAAGAATATTAAATGGGGAAGTTCTATAAAGAGTTTCTAGGAGATTGGATGACACAATGCGTACAAGACTTGTGCACAGGGGCAGGGGCTTTATAGAAATCCCAGGCTGGAGTCAAGTGGGTTGCACGTGCATTTTCTAGTGCTTGAGGGAGATTGATCACACCTACAATCAGCTTCAATAAACTCTGAAGTAGTGAAACTTTTAGTGAGGATGAGAGCTTTATATTATCATGAAAAATCTACTTTGTCTTGAAGATGGTGAAGAGGAGAAGGGCACTTAGTCAACTTTAACTGCGCAAGAAGCTAGCGATTGATTTTGGAATTCTTAGTCTCAGCTCATAAAGGCCGTTCTCGTTAATAAGCATTTTTGGGATTGTGGCAACTGACAGGCTATCCTGGAATTCTATGTACAAAGATAAGAGTAACTGTGGGAGATGAAGTGATGAACGTTGCTGTTATCAATTTAAGCATGGAACTTGCAAATAGAAAAAGTTTGGTGAAGAGGAAGATGCTGTCAAAATCAAAAGACTTAATGGAGTTTGTAGCAACTCTTTGTATTTTGTTTCTCCTCCAAAGTCCAAGCTATATGATTCGAGCACGGTATGTTTGAAGACTTTGTGACAACTCCTAGAGAAGTAATATGCAGTGACAACAGCAGACGCAGAACGGACCAGGTTGGAGTAATATGGCAACAACATGAATTTGTTAGATGTTAATTCAAACTCCACCAGATTTTCTGTTCCTAGTTTTCAGCTGTTAGTTAGTTTTGAATAAAATCCTTCTATCTTGAAAGATAGAATTAAATCAGTTTAGTTTTTAATTTTTGAATTAGCATAGAATTAAATCAGTTTAGTTTTTAATTTTTGAATTAGCCTTGTCATGTTGTTAGGCTTATCTTTGATTCCATTGCCTATATAAAGGCCATCTTGCTGTCATATGAATTGCACCACAGATAAATAAAAAGTTCAGTTCTTCTCCTTCATTTAAATACTCTCTGTTATGATTTTTCCTTATTTTGGCTGCTGCGCTAACATAATTCAGTTCATCCTGGAAAAAACATTGTGACAAACAGTAGTACCATAAATCCCAGATCGATGGTGGCAATTTGTAGCTATCTGCCTCATGCCGGCTATATCACTAGAATTCTTTAATCATCATCTCATATAATGTAACTGAGTTTATTTCAAATGATGCCCATTGCAGATGTTAAAAAAACTGTTCCAATCACTTATTGTCAACTTCTGCTCATTTTAGTTCTTAGATGCTGAGTGGATTCAGCTGTGTGGAAGCCTCTTCCAAGTTATCCATTCAAAAAACAATTAAATCATTGATTTCATGCAGTAGCATTGTTCCTTCTTTATATATACAGTGGAAATGGAGATTGCATTTCATTTCACTTTTTCTTTTTGTGTTTATTGTTCTACTTATACATGGAAAAACATGTGTTTACCACAGCTACTTGGATGTGGCCGGCCGCAACTAAAATTAACGTAATTTTAATTAATAAAATAATTAAATGAATACTTTTTTTATTGAAATTTCTGTAGCAGAATTGGTTTTTTTTTTTTCCCTTGTTGAGTTATTAAATAGGGTTGCAGCTAAGCCGAGCAAGACTTGGGTCAGTCAGGTTCGGCCGAATAGACCAAATATTAGACCCAACCCTAACTCAGGCCCTTGAAACTTGAGATCGGGCTGGGCTGAAAACTAGTTCAGCAGGACTGGATTGAGTTGAGCCCAAATACAAATACTATAGTCCTTTGACCAGCCATAACTCATGCCCTTCAGTTCAGCCTTCACCCAAGCCCAATTGAACCCATCGCTTGGACCGTTTACCAGGAACCGCTCGGGTTTGTCTATAGGTACCGATAACCAGTTTTCCCAGATTTTAAAACTAATAAACTAATAAACTAATAATCTACCCTAAACTATAGGCCATATTCCACTTCGGTGATCCACTTTTAAAACTTTTCAATTAGATGATTAAATTATTAATTTTTTCCACTTCCATTCAATTAGGTCGCCACGTCATAAATTGATGACGTGACTTGATTACATGGCAAATTAGTGCTGACGTGTAAATAGAAATATATTTTTTAATGAGAAAAAAGGGTAAAAATGTAAAATAATAAATTAATAACTTACACAATCAACATTAATTAAAAAAATTAAACAATTAACATTAAAAAATTTATAGATTAAAATTAAAAAAAATTAAAACTAATTTACAAATTTTAAAAAGAATATATTTAAAAATAAGCTTAAAATTAAAACTAAAAAATATCTCATATTCAAAATATCACTTACCTTGATATAGTATAATTTGTTAACCGAAAAGACATTTCCAGAATTATAAAACAAATTATAAAAACTTACAAACTCTAATATGCTATAATTTTTTAACCAAAACACAAACGCAAGAAAGGGAAATAAGGAAAAAGAGAAATAAAAGAATACCTATATCAAATCAAATCAAGTAGCTCAAATTCTATCAGTATCAGATAACTAAAGTAGGAACCATAGTAGCCAATTTCTCTTTCTCCTCCTAAAGCGAACACCTCCGCCAACGGAAGCTAGCTTTGTACCAGATCCAGATCGTCGTACTTCAAGTCCACTAGCTTCACGACCTTGACATCGTAGTCCTTTTAAAGCTTTTTATGTCCTTGTCGGCGACAAGCACCTGAGAGTCAGCAAAGAGGTCTATAAATATTTAGGGGTGGATCCTGTTGATGTGGTAGGATGGCAGTGTGGCGAGGCGATGAGGCGGCGATGAGAATTTGTTGATTTGGAACTTCTAGGTTTGTCATAATGGGGTTTTGATTTTTGAGAATTTGTTATTGTTATTGATTTAGGCTTTTGTTTTATGGGTTCGATCTATGGTGGAATTATGATTGATCTCTTGATGTTGATGGTAGAATTCGATGAAGGGGATGAATCCGGATTGGAGAGGAAGAGGAAGGGGGTAGATTCTGATGAAGGTTTTTGTTTCTTATTAATGTTGGTTGTTGGATAATAAAATAGTTTTTGTTTAAAAATTTTAATAATAATGTTTATGTTTTAATTTTTGTCCTTTTAAAACACTAAAATGATAGTAAAATTAACTTAAAAATGAGTTTTTTTAACACCTCAGCACTAATTTACCATGTAATCGAGCCACGTCATCAATTTATGACGTGGCGACCCAATTGAATAGAAGTGAAAAAAATTAATAGTTTAATCATCTAATTGAAAAGTTTTAAAGGTGGATCACTGAAGTGGAATATGTTTATAGTTTAGGGTAGTAATTTATATTTAACCCAAAAATCTAATACAAAAACCCTACTACTCTCGCCAGTCGTCTCTTTCCTCAAGATTCAAGAACAGAGTTAAGTGCAAATAGTACAACCGTTCTCTGCCGTAGCCACTAATTGGGTACGTGCAATTCATTTTTCTAGTTTTTACTGCTTTTCTGAATCTTTAATCGTGATTAGATAATACGGATTTGTGCTACTTTTTGATGATTCTAAAACCCAAAACTCTTGTATATCATTTCGATGTTCATTCCTTTAATTTTCCTTGGATCACTAATCGCTTGCTTGAATCTACTTCAATGTCCACAGTTCATGTCTAATTTGTAGATAGAATCGATACGGTTTATGCATTTCCGAATGGTAGGAAAACGTGATAGTGATTGTATTAGGTAGATTATGAAGCGTGTGTCTATGGTGAATCCAACTCTGACATTTGCGGTAGTTTACTCTAGCCATAACTGAAACTTTCTCTTGTATCAGTTCTTCTTGTCTAATCTGACTCATAGTCACAAAGTGTGAGGGATTTGATGAAGTGGTTATCTTATGAAGGTAGGCTATATTAAATCTTTATAAATTTGTAATTTCAGCAGTGCTTGTGATGACATTTTTGGTCCTTTGTCAACAATCCATTTGCAGAATATAGTTAGCACTTTTGCTGAAATTCTCTCATCTGATAGCTATCCTTTCTATTTGTGATTATCGTAAAGCTGTGTGGTATTGTTCTTATAAATAATGCAATGCAGGGGATTCTTGTGTCATGGAAAGTTCTGATGATGAAAAGGATGGTGTTTCTGAGAATTATATACCCAAAGAATTGAGTCATACTTTATCTTCTAATGGCATGAAATTTGTAGATGAAGTTCTCAATGGTCAAGGTGAGCGTTGTTTGGACAATTTTCGCATGGACAAGCATGTATTTTACAAGTTATGTGACATTCTACAGTCCAGGGGTCTATTGCGTCACACAAACCGAATCAAGATTGAAGAGCAATTAGCAATATTTATGTTCATAATAGGCCATAATCTTCGAACTCGAGCAGTTCAAGAGCTATTCAAGTACTCAGGGGAAACCATTAGTCGCCATTTTAACAATGTTTTGAATGCAATCATGGCCATATCAATAGATTTCTTTCAGCCACCTGGGTCTGATGTTCCACAAGAAATCCGAGAAGATCCTAGATTTTATCCTTATTTTACGGTAATCCAGTACTGATGATGCTGATCAGTTTTCTCTGAGTTTGAATTTAAACACTTACATTTGTTGATTTTCGACTAGGACTGTGTCGGAGCTGTTGATGGCATACATTTCCCAGTGATGGTGGGTGTAGATGAGCAAGGGCCATTCCGTAATAAGAACGGTGTTCTTTCGCAAAGTGTTCTTATTGCCTGCTCATTTGATATGAAGTTCTATTATGTTCTAGCTGGTTGGGAAGGGTCAGCAGCTGATTTACGAGTTCTAACTTCTGCTCTTACTAGGCACAATAAATTGCAAGTCCCTGAAGGTACTGTTTGTCTTCTACAAGATAGTGATAATGGACCATATATAGATGATTGGACACTGTACTGAAGGGACAGTTTGTTAGGGCTTAGCTTCAGTATCCCCCTCCTAGTCCTTCTCGCTCTTTTCCTTTATTAGGCTGCTTTTGTTTTTTATTTTATCTCTTGGGTTGGGGGCCCTTTCTTGAGGCAGTATCTAGTTATGAATGTCACAAGAAGTATTGATTGGGAGTAGAAAACAGGGTTATCATGCTATCAACTCCATTTTGCTTTTCTTTCATATATGAATAAAAGTTCAATTTGGGTGCAGGTAAATACTACCTCGTGGATTCTAAATATGCGAACATTCCCGGGTTTATTGCTCCATATCCTGATGTTCCTTGTGGCTTAGTTGAATATGGTGGTGCTTACCATCCACAAGATGCCAAGGAGCTATTTAATCATCGGCAGTCATTGTTGCGCAGTACTACTGATCGCATTTTTGGTGCTCTGAAGGTACGTTTCCCTATTCTGACATCAGCCCCTCCTTACCCATTACCAACACAGGTTAAGTTAGTTGTGGCAGCATGTGCCATACACAATTACATCCGCAGGGAGAAACCAGATGATTGGATATTCAAAATGTACGAACTAGACTATTCACTGCCATTGGAAGATCCGATGCCGCCTTTAGAAATTGAACAGCCTCTAATGCATGTTGAGACGCAAGTTTTAGACCTTCCTTTTGAAAAGGAACAGCTAGAAAGTGCTTCACAGTTGCGTGACTCCATTGCAGATGAGATATGGAATGATTATATCCGTGATTTTTCAACTAGTTAGTTTGTTGGATATATAGTTTATAGCAAGGAGGGTAGGTTGGGAATTATTTAGGGGTCAGCCATATTGTAGTTGGCATTTCTGTCCATAGAAATGAAATTCACAGATGGGGATTCAATTGTATACACTGATGTTTTTAGAGGGACTTGCTTAGTTTCTTGTATTATGATCAGTTTACTTGCTTTTGATTTCAGTGTGCTTGTGATTTTGTTCACTAGAATGGATCTTTGGAATGCCCCGGCAGCCATTTACTTGAATGTGTTTACTGGATGTGAGTAATAAAAGTTAATGATAATGTATAAAATGTACATCTCAATTGCACTAGTGGTTGTTGGTATTCTAGTATGGGGAATGGGATGGAATGTGTTGAACTGGGTGTGGCCGAAGCCAAAGAAGCTAGATAAGTTGCTTAAAAACCGAGGCGGCTTCCATAGAAATTCATATTTTGCCTCTTGTTTGGGGAGATGAAACGGAACATTCTTTCTCCCTCTCAAATTGTCTACGACTATGGTATATAATTTACTATAACATCCGCTAAGCTTAGAATTTTCTTTTAGCTTTTACTTTTTATTTTTAACAAAATGTAACATTCAAATTATCTTTTTCTTTTCCTTGGAAGGATTTACTGGAATTTAGCAGCCCAGCGTAACATTAGGTTCATGATTATACTACCTCCATTCCATAATAAGTGACTTTTTAAAAGAAAAAATGTGTTTCAATTTATTTGTCGTTCACAACTTTCTAGGAGAATAAATTATTTACTTTCTAATATCACCCCTAACTTCTCTCATTGTCTCAAGAAATTTTCTCTCTTGTATTAATAGTTTTCAACTTCCCATAAAGGGATAGCGATGAAATTTTATACAAATTTTAATTAATAAATGATAGTATTAAATAACTTTCTTAATTCATGTGCATGAAGCTAAAACGACACTTAATATGGAACCGAGGGAGTATCATTGTACAATTAAAGTTTGGATACGTTTTAAGTAGAACAAGGATATGAAGCGTTTGGATGTGTCATCTCAACTATTTTCTTTGTTTCAAAATATAAGAATAATTTTAATTTTTTTAAAAATTAATTTAAAATATTTTAAATTTCAAAATTGATATGAATTTATTTAAATTTAGACAATACAATTATAAAAATTATAAATTAAATAAAATGTACTACTAGCTTGATTATTTATTGTTTTAAAACTTAAATGAATCACGTAAATTTGAAATTTAAAATTATCTCAAATTGATTTTTAAAAACTAAATTATTTTATTTTTTTTTATTTTTAATTTTTGAAATGAAGGGAGTATATACAAACATGCGAAAACAGAATTCAGTATCCAAATGAGCACACTAGAAGAAATTTAGGTTTAAATAACAAAATATATTATAGGTACTACTTGAGATTTTTGAGCCCCCACAAAAACAGTACACAGATCTTGAAGAAGTTTAAATTTGTGGTTCAAGCTCTTGACAACATTCCCATGATTACCAACAACAAATCCAGCTGGACATACATGGCACACATAATTCTTGCCTTAAACGTGTTAAGTGTTAAACAAGTGTAGTGCAGGTGTAACCGAAAGGAATCCATGTAACATAAGTCACCAGCAAAACAACAAATTCAAAAATCTCCTTTGTGTCAGTCAGTCAGTCCGTCCTATTATAGTAGTATGATTCAATCTCTGATTTGGACCTGGCTATTGGCTAATAATATGAGCCCTACATAAATATATATAATGGAATATTCAGAGTTATATTTATCTTTCGATGAATAGGCACATGTTAAGAAATTCCTTACTTTGTCACCACCATATTTAGACGATTTATTTTTCGGTGCTTATAAATCTATTTTATGAATATTTTTATAAACAATTGTTTCCAACCGCATCTATAATGAATCTTAACGTGTCCTTTTGCAAATGGAAGTAGAATAAATTTGCGGATGTAGAAAAATGATGTATTCCACTTTATATGGAAAATATTATATACTCGTTCCGTTTCACAAAAACAGTCTCATTTTTAACTTATTTTCTAGTTAATTAGCGAAATTTTCGAAAACAAAAAATGATGTGATTTTTTATATTTTTGATTAATGTAATTATTAATATTGTAAACTACTTAAAAATATTACTTGGTATTAACTTATTATTTTAAAAAATAAATAACTTTACATCACAATTTAAGTTTAAATTTTCACAAATTAATTCGGATAAAAAGTAAAAGACTCTTGTTATACATTGTCAAAGTTTTCAACCGAACGAATTATGATTGAGACGTATGTGTATATATAAGATAAGATAGATAAAAATTAAGAAGAATTTCATTTTAATTTATTATATCCTATTGTATACACTTTCATATTAATTATAATTTAATTTTATTAAATATTTGTCGACGTATATATCATTCTCCAAAGTAAAATGGGCTCTTGTTCTGTTTTTAACAGAGGAAGTATAAAACAACAGAGGAAGTATATCGTAATCTCACAAACATAATTCCCTACAAGAATTAGAGTCAAAAGCATTTCCAAATTCCAAGTTGGAAAAGAATCTTGAATGTTCACTTTTCTATACAAGTCAAACCAACAAACAAACAAACATCAAAATTTCTAACAAGAGTCCCATCTTCAACGATGGCTCCATAATTCTTCCCAAGTCTTCTTAGAGAATCCCTATCACTTCTAGAATGTGGACGGCCCCACTGCTCTTGATTCAGTACAAAAAAATTCAAAAGTTACATATTTTTTTTTTCTTATCCACTAAAGAATTGGTCAAATCATTTTGCACCACCTAAAGACCTTTCCCTCTCTCTCTCTCTCTATATATATATATAGGTATATATATATATATAATATGAATCCTCAAGTAAAATTGTCAAGAGAGCTATCAATTTTAGGTTAATATTTTGGGGAGAGGAAACATATTTTGGTATTGTGAGGCCGACTAATTATGAGTCATAATGTTGCTTACTATCTTTTGTACTTGCCAAAAGTAAACCACATTATCTATCATAACTAAGCTCCGACAATCTTTGAGGTGCATTGGTCTTTCTAATAAGATTCTACTTAGAATTTAGCCTTTTTTTTTAGTAATCAACTAAACTACTTCAACAACAAAATGCAGTGTGATTCCAATTCAGTTCACCCATATGTACATAACAGGAAAAAATATTCTAATTCTTAAAAACTCAACAGAATTCCCTGATAAAAAAACTAAAATCGAAAAGATTTCTCTGTTTTGAATAAACGAGAGTAATATTTCTTGATTATAGAATGATTTTTTTATTCAGAGGCGAAACAAGTAAATTCAATAAGTTGAAATGAACCTGGAGACTCATGTAAAAATACTTCACAGTTCAAAACATTAAAAAATGCAGAAGTATAAACATGGATCCCTAAAAGTAGTTATACACTTGGAAACCAAAATTTAGCCGGCATCATAGATTTTTTGAGATACTGGACTGTAATAAGTAATCACATAAGAAGAATTCTTCTTCATATTGATTCAACCACAAAAAATATCCTAGGTTTTCTACCCAAGAGAAACAGTTATGCAGGGAAGAGATTTTCTATATAAGAGTTCTATTTTCTGCATTTGGCTGAAGAAAGGTAAATTTATTCATTATCCAGTAACTCAACTAATACTGGAAAAGTATACAGAAATGCACCAATGCCATTAAGAGTTACAGCAAGGAGATTAAGATAGTTTGTCTTTTAAAAAAAACTTTTAAGTTAAAATCCTATAAATTCAAAATTTGATATATTCAAGTAAAATACAAGAGAGAACGTAACCATTGGAATATTGTACTCCCAACATGCATGATGTATCAGAATGAGTTATTACTTATTAGAGGAAAATTAAAGAAAAGAAAGACGATGCACCAGAAATATGTACACTACAGTTAGCTCAAAAAGTGGAACATCTATATACTATGATCAAAGCACCCATAACTCAAATTTATTTTTTTATACAACAAACAAGTAGCCAAGGAGATATTAACGTGGGAAGAAAAAACCAACCAACATTAAGTTCTTTCAGCTGGAGTGAGATGCCCCATCTGTTTTGTAAGGTTATCTACATTATCCATATTCCACCAAAATCTATGTGGACCTTCCAGCTTAATTTCACTATTTGTTCCACCTGTCTCTCTTCTCTCTGACTGGACTTCTTGAGTGCCAGAGGAACCTGGAGTCTCCATCAGAAATTGTTCCCAGAAGACATCATTAACCCCAACCGGTTGAGCTGCAGCTGCAGTCCCCTCTTCCATATTATTTGATACAACTATATCAGGAACATTAGCAGGCTTCGCATTTACATCGATTCCTGAGGATTTGGGCCTAGAATCTAAATTGAGATAGATAGATGAGATGGCAGGGCTGTCTGCGTGATCTGAAGAAGCAGCCAACTCAGGGGATGAGTGAATATCCCTCGAACAAGGGGATGACATATGTAAATTAGAGGAGTATTGATGGACATTTACACCTGAATCTCCAGATGATGCATTCATTTCCGTTATAACAACCGGTGAAGGCTGCAGATGTACACCAAAATCATAAACTTCTTCACCCGAAGTTTGTCCAACCCCATGCAGAAAATTCTCCCAAAACCTCAAGGATGAGTCCAATTTCTCTATTAGCTCCAAACTTAGCACAGGAATGGATGTAGTATCCTGATTCTCTTTTTGGAAAGTCAAAACTTGGTTCCCTCCTGTATTGGCTTCATCATATAAATAAGTGGATACTGCCAACCTTCTCTTTTTACTACCATTTTCAGATGGTTCCGCAACAGCAGATAAAGAACTAGGTTTCTGAAGGAGTTGTGCCAAGAAGGTGATTGTTTGTCTCTGTCGTCGTTCTATGTTCTTCAAACGCTCCCCCAGTGATCGTACTTGTATTTCAAATCCTTGACTCTCCTCTTTATGCCTCTCTAACTCTGATTGAAGCAAACTCTTATCATGTTTCAGCTTCCCTATTTCTTTCTCAAACTCCCGTCTTTCTGAATCAGTTAATGGATTAGAAGTGTTCACTTGATGCTGCACAGAATGGCTATGGATTGGCTTACGACGGTGAATTCTCGGTAGAAGATGTTTCTGACCTCTTATAAATTCCTCATTTGCAAACTCCCACCGATCAGGATCGATCTTTCTAAAACCCTGTATAAAACGACAAAAATTGTTAAATTTCAACAAAATCATGGAAAGAACAAAATCAGAAACAAATCAAACCCAATCAGAACAAACATTAATTCACTTTCAAGAACTTCCATGTTTGAGTAATGTTTTCAAGTTCAAAAGTAATCATCAAAGTTAAAAATTGTATCTCCTTAATTTTTTCCCCCATGATTTCAAAGCAACCAAATAAATATTTGAATTCTCTATCTATCTCACTCTCTCTCACACACACATACACAGATATAGTTTAGCAAGAAGAAGAATAAAATTGAGAAAGCAAACATTGCAGTGATGTGCTTACATATGTATTGAGTTGTCTGACGAAGCTGGAGAAGTTATTGTGCTTAAAGTATGTTGGGAGCAAATCTCTAGCAAACTCCGGAGGATCCCAGACAATGAAGCTATGTCCACTATGACTCCAAGAGACAATAGAGTCTGTCACCGGGTCTTCCACCATCTCATATGTCTTTGTGAGGAAAGGCGCCGGTGCATTAGAACCACCTTGAGATCCATCCATCATAAAATTATCCCAAAATATGTACCAAAACCTCCAAGATCCAAATCCCAAAAAACTAGATGCCGCCTCAAATCGTTCTCAATTCCCACTTAGACAAATGAATTCAATTTCCAGTCTGAGCCTTTCTTTAAATTGTTATGGTCACGCCTATTCCAAGTTGCCAATTACAGCCAAATCAAGAGGAACCCTCTCCTTTATTTTCTCATAATTACTTGCACCAAATCCGGAACAAACTGCGAATTCTTGTAAGTTACTACTTATTAAACAAATAATCTATATAATTGAAGTCCCAAACATAATAACCAACAATCCCCAAAGCTCAAACTCAAATTGGACTTAAATTGGTCACACGAGGAGGATGTATCTTTGAAGTAAATCTCCAATTCTGACAGCAAACGCGTAATTTCACCAGAAACCCTTCAAATTTCAAGAATTATAAAACCCTTTTAAATAAAACCCTAAATTAAGATTGGAGAAGAAAACAATAGCAAAGTTAAAGAAATAGTATGGATTCTTAGAGTCGATCTGAGAGAAGTGATGTATTTATACAGGAAATACCTTGACGACGAAGGGAGAGTCAGAGTGAAGAATTGACTAGGTTATGAGTCTACAATCAATCAGAAGAAGTTGAACGTAAGTTTTTGTTATGTATTGATTTCATTCACGATTTGAGTCGTCTGTCTTTATTTCGGAGTTTGAATATAGGGCTGGGCAATAGAGAGAGAGAGCAGACTCGGTCGCTGAAATTGTCCCGCCGAATATGACTGTACACCGAGGAGAGAGAAAGAGGACCTACGAATTGACATTTCTTTTTACACACAAAAAAAAAAAGTAAGGTCAGTTTGACTTCTATAGCAGCAGCCATATGTCGACCGCCTGACAACATTAAATGAGTAAATGAGTATGATTTATATATGAGTAATACTATAGAGATAAATTATATACAAAGATTATGTGTAAATAGCGTAAAAAAAATAATAATAATAAGTGAAATTTACAATTATATATTTTATATATTTTTATTAATAAGTAATACATGAGTTATATTTTTTATGTATAGTTTGTGCACATAGTATTATTCTTTATATATATATTTTTTTAATAATATTATGTTCACAAACTGTACATAAAAAATTATACACAAAAAATATGATCCATGTATTTGTTAGTGATAAAAATATAATGTTAAATGTAAAGTGGACATGTGAGTTACGCCTGGAATTTGAAAAAGAATTTAAGTTTTTTTTCTCAGTCTCTGTACCTTCTATATATATAAATATATATAGAATGATTCATAGTATGTATTTGTTATGGATTCATAGTATGTATTTGTTATGGATCCTTATAGGACATACACCATCTATACTATTGAAAACAAAAAGGAACTGTCAAAATTAAAAATTAAAAATCGACGTCCGCTTCTAATAGTAACATACTGTAAAACACACTTAGCGCCCGCTATTATTAGTAGCAGACACTAATCAAAAAATCCTAATTTAGGCTTTATAGGGTTTATTAAACCCTAAACCCTAAACCCTGATTAATAAATCATAAACCCTAATTTATAACCCTAAACCCTAATTAATAAACTCTAAACCTTAGTTAATAAACTCTAAACCCTAGTTAATAAATGTAACACCCCAATCCCACATCGAAAGATAAGGGAAAAGTTTGTCTGTATATAAGGAATTGAGTTACTATCAATAGTACCTTCAGTCATGATCTTTTGGGTGAGCCTGTGGTGGGCTAAGATGACCCAAGAAGATACTATTGGGCCAGTAATTTAAGGCTTTGTTTAGATGGGTTTGATTTAATTCGATTCGGACTTGGGATTTGACCCAAGATTTGTTCCGGACTCAGGATTTGACTCGGGTTGTTACATATGGTAATTGAGTTACTATCAATAGTACCTTCAGTCTTTGTTTGGATGGATTTGATTCGATTCGATTCGGACTTGGGATTTGTTCCGGACTCGGGATTTGACTCGGGTTGTTACAATAAATATTAAATCCTAGTTAATAAGTCTTAAACATTTATTGGTATATTATGTGTTTTTTTATCGTTCGTTATAGTTTCTAATCCTGGACGTTTGTTCTTATTTTTAATAGTATAGATGATGTATGCCTTATAAAGTTCAATAACAAATACATATTATAAATCATTACTCTGTATAAAGTATAATGGGTTTAATTTAACTGGACTAACTAAAAAGTAGTTAAAAGATTGTGTTTCATTATTTAATTTGACATTGGGAAGTTAACTTTTCATTGCCGTGTGAAAACTAATTAAACAAGAGCAGCAGATGGCTAACATTAAAGTTGCTTTCCGGCCTACAGCCTTCAGTTACTTCAGCCCCACATAGAAAACAAGGAGATATTTAATGGCAAGAGCTTCAATATTTAACAGCAGATACTCTGCATCAATTATTGGATTCAATTTGGATAACTACTCAACACTCAATCTGCATGTGTTGTAACGATAATGCATTATGTCCAAGCTCTTTCATGATCATGAGTTTGAGTGGAATTTTTTTTTATTCGCTCACGCATCGTTTATATGTTTAGGATTTGAATCATGAAATAAATCATAAATATTAGTATTAAATGATATAAATTAAAACATGTTAAACCTCTAAATATTTTTATACATATCATGTACCATTTGAAATAATTAAAGTCAAAATCAAAAATCAATGGACAATTATTGGATTCAGTTTTGATAACTATGACAAGACTCAAGAAGACGGTAATCAACTTCTTTGCTAATTTCAATAATTTGTCGGCGTAGATAGATCATGATGACCACCTCTTTCATGATTTTTGTGTGAAATTTTAGGTTCATAAGTTTACATGTGCATGGTATAATTCGAGTCAAATAATGAAAGTCAAAAATCAAAACCCAACTTCTTGACCTACATCACCACCGAGAGAGAGAAAAATAGTCAAGCTATATTTGAAATCGAATTTTAGAAATTGAAAAGACAAACCCACATGAAACAAATATATATATATATATATATATATATATAGAAATAATGATTCATAACATTTATTTGTTATGAATTCTTATAAAGTATACGCTATTTATACCATTAAAAAAAACAGCTATAATTAGAAATTGAAAATCAACACGTATTATCTGCTACTAAATAGTGGCGTACGCTAATTAGAATAAGGGTTTGACTTTATTAACTAGAGTTTAAATTTATTAACTATGGTTTATTAACTATGGTTTATTAGCCAAGATTTTTTATATATCTATATATATATATAGAAAGATATAAACATATAAAGAGAGAGAAACTGAAACTGATTAAGGAGCACTGAACCAAATAGTTCCAATTCAAAGAACAAGTCACGGCGTTTAGCAGCAAGAATAAATGATAAAAAATACTTTTTAATTTCTTCAATGAGTATGAAGATGGTGGAATGGAACTTGAAATTTTGTGTTCACCAGCACGAAGAGTTAGATGGGTTGAACATAAAGATGGGAAAACTCTGATTATCAGACAGTACTCTTTCTTTTATCTTGGTTTTCATTTTGTAATTTATTGTTGTTTTCTTCGTTGTGTTCTTTTGGTTTCTTTTAATTCATTTTTTTTGTTCCTTATTTTTTTGACATGTTTTTCACATTATGATTAAAAATAATTTTTTTGTTAGAAGTGGTAAAAAAAATTCTCACTTTTTAATTTAATTTTTAATTTTTTATTGTTTTTTTTTAATTTTGTTGAAAAAGAAATACATGTTATTGAGAGAAGTATATATATTTTGCTCATATATACATATAAGAAAGATAATATGTAGACAATTGTGTTGGATTCCTATAAATTTGGCAAGTGACAAATTTCGATCATAAACTCGATCAAAAGGAAATAAGATTGTTTTTTTAAAAATCTTTGAGGTGTTGATTGTTTATTCTCAAACTTGTGGGTTAAAATCAAAGAACTTGCTAATTTTATGGGATACTTTTATCATTATCCCTAAAATGATTGACTTTTCTTATTCAATCTTAGATACTGAATGCCAAAAATCAAAATCAGTTGATAATCGGTGGAGCTACACCCATTTTAGGCATATGCTGATATGCATTATCATAATTAAGACACAATTTGGTCTAATTAATTTGTTTTATGACTACATGCATGTTCTCAATATATCTATCCTTTAGATTTTATGTTATTTGAACAAAAATAGCTGAAGAATCTATATGAGGCCTGAGGGTCGGTATGTGTGTGACTTCCTACTCAAGAAATGGCTCCTTTTCATATTAATTATTTTCTAACTCTATGAATAAATTAGTTATTAGTATAATGACAATTTTAACTCTGAATTTTCAACAGGTTCCATTTTTTTTCAAACCAAATCAGCAAACAATACACTATCTGAGATAAATAATCTCCGGAGCACATAATTCTGTAGGGAGATATATCGTTCAATGTTAAAAATCATCAAAGACTTTCCTCTTATATTCATGTGATGAGCTGTAGGGCAACATTGCCTAAATTTTTGAGATAATTAAGAGATTGTTATTCCTTTGTTCCAAAATTATAAATACATTTTAATTTTTTTAAATCAATTCGCGAAATTCTAAAATTTAAAATTAATACGAAGTTATTTAGTTTTAATACAATCAATATAACAATTGTAAACTAAGTACTACTAATTATCATCGTTATTGTTTTCAAAACTTGAATAAAATTATATCAATTTTAAATTTAAAATTACGCGAATTGACTTTAAAAAGTCCAAATGTATATTTAATTTTAAAACTGAATTAATACTTAATTACTTTGTTCTATTTTTGAGTAAGTACGACGTAATAAAGATCGATGGAAAGTCAGGCGGCAAGGAGGAGAGCGAAGATGATTGCGGCCCATTTTGCTGCCAACGATTGCCACCCATGTCTTATTCCTACGGGTACGTATTTGTATTGGAATTGAATTAATAGCCGAATTAGTATAAACTTTAAACTTCAAGAAAAATTGTGAATTATTCAGATCTGTATATTCGTTATTATTTTTGGAATATGACTATTTTTGAGGAGTATTTTTAGTGTCTGCTAATTGTTACTACGATTGACTTTTTTTTTTCTTGATTATCTGTTATTCTGATTGAAAGATTATCTTTTTAATTTTTATATTGTAATCCTTTCATCATTTTAACCATTTATAGTTTCAATATATTTCAGTCGATTAAATCAAAAAAATTATGAATTTCAAAAAACAATCATGCCTCTGACTCAATTTAGATTAACAAATACTACATGGAGATATTAAAATCAAACTTAAGTTACCACTTTCTATTTGGGACATCAATCATGTAATTTTTCACTTTCCTGACGGACGTAGAAAATGAAACTGAATGAATTTATTTTTTGTGTGCCGATAATGATTCTGTATGATAAACATTAAATATTGGTGCCCGGCCGAATGACACAACGGGCTTTTAAAAGCTAACAATAGATGGGCAACCATCAGTCTAAGGGGACTGGACTGAAGGGCACAACTTCATGGACCGTAGCCGATGTTGTTTAGCAGGAGTTCCTGACATTTGGAACCACCTCATCCTTTACACAATTCTCCTTCAAAATTAATCAATTAATGATGTAATATCATATTCTTTATAATTTACCAGAATAAAGCTAGCAGCTTAATTAATTATTACTTTCACTTTTGTTTGTAAGATAGTTAAATTTATATTCATTCGTTTAATATGAATTCATGATTCTTATGATAGCAAATACAATAGGTAGCTAAATACTTTTTCTCGGTACGTAGACATGGTAATATAGTTGAAGAGGATTGAACAACAAGAGAGAATAGAGCTTCTTTTTCTTTTCTTTTTTAAGTTAAGTTAACCATGCATAGCATTGCACTTGTGGTTACAGTGTAAATCTGTAAGGTAATTTAAGCATGTGTAACACTAATCACGTAGTTTTATATAAGCTAAAAAATTTATAACAGTCATTGATTTACGAATATTTAAATGTAAATTATTATTTTTAATGGACGTCAAACTTTCTACCAAAATATTACAGTATAACTTAAAACAAACTCACATGTGCTATGATGATACCAATTAAATATTGGAATGGACTCTTTAATTATGCATGGGATTAACTTAACTGTACATGTGTGTTGTCTCATATCTTTATATACAGACACCACCAAGGCCTAACGCGTTTCCTTTTCACCCATATAATGACATAAATGTGGCTCCTCCTCCTCCTCCTCCTCCTCCTCCGCTAGCTTCTTCAAGTGTCTGGATCAAATTAAAGATAGGCTTCAACTTGATTCCTCTTCACGATATCAATAATTGTAAGGAAATTACACACGTCAGTCAAGAAAATATAGCCCCCAAAAATATTACTGTACTTTTCAACTTGCATTTATTTACTGCTTAATTATACCTTGTGCCCACTTGACATGTTTTTCAACTTTCCTTTATTTTATTACATTCTTAGAACCTTTTTTTTTTCAGTTATATTTTCTTTGAACTTTACTTACATCACTCGTAATGCTACAGTTTTACGACTAAGGCTATATTTGTTTGTAAAAAGTATGTTTGAAGTTGGATTATTTATTTTAATTTAATACTACTTCGGTTTATTTTATCCCATGATAGGAGATTAATGGTCATATGAATTATTTTTTTGTCATTTCTAAGGCTATTTATGATGGACTATGTAATTTCATGATGAATGTGAAATTAATAATCCCTCCATTTTAAACTATTAAATAATTTTATGAGACTAATAGTTTCATAATAAAAAACTAATAATCCCTCTTTAAATAATTAAATAATCTGAAATAATATTAAATTAAGATAAATAATTCAATCTCAAATATATTATTTTCATAAATAAATATATCAACATCCTAACGTAGTATTCAAACAACTTTGAAAAGTAAAGCCGCCATCACCTTTGAAAATTATATTTTATTAAGTTAATTTGTAAATATGCTTGTAACGGTGAACAAGGACAAGGTTATTATGAAATATTGAGGAAAGTTGAAACATACTCAGTTTGACAATTACATAAAGCTGCCAATCAAACCTTTTGAGCTGTAAAGGAAGAATTATGGGAAACTTCCGTGTTCAAGTTTTGCTCAACGGAAAAATGTTCTCTAATAATCAGGAAATATGGTCGATATCATTTATATTTAAATGTTAATAAAAAATAATATATATTACGGATATTTATGTTAATTTTTAAATTGTTAATTATGTAAAAAAGTATTGACGATAATTTTTTTGAAGAAATATGTAATAAATAGAGTTTTTTTATAATTCTTATCAATCTCATGTATTAATAAACTTTGTAATTATAATTCGACATAAATTTATCGCAATACACAAATGACTCAATGTTAAAAGTAGATAAGAAATTGATTTTTAAATTAGCTAGTTGAGATTAGTAGGAAACGTTTGCCTAAAAAGCTCAAAAACAAAATATGAATTCTTCAAAAGCAGCTCCCTTCTTGATTTTTCAGCGGTTGCCAAGATTTGTTAGTTTAGACAAAGTAAAATCTAATCATTTAAATTTATCATTTGACTCTAAAAACCATAATTTATTATGATTTTAAAAAGACAATTCAAATATAACTTCAATAGTCAATGTAAAATTTCAAACTCGGTAAACACTCATACAAAATGAGGTAGTGTGCCAACATATTCCTTGGTCCTCCTTACTACAAGCACATTTACGCACACTTGCATATTCTTTTTGTTCCGCACACAGTGGCATTTTTGCAAAATTTATAAATTTTAAATATACTTATTTTAATATTTATCTTTATATATGATTAGAGTTTAATTTAATAGTTCTAACATAGTAATTAAATTATGTTTTTATATTTAAAAACATTATATAATTTTATATTAATCTCGTCACCGAAAAAGAATGAGCACAAATAAAAAAATAGTTAGTATTCACTGCAATTTCAATTCTAATGCTTCTCTGTCCCTCTATCATACTATCGATTAAAAGATCATTTTTTTTACCTATAAAATTTTTACGGGAGAGACGGAGGGAGTATATTATTAATTTATTTGTGTATGGTTTTGTGAAGTATTCCTCAATGGCACATCAAAAAAAAGTAGCGGTTGTGGGTTTCACGTTTAAACAATAAATAATGAAATGATATATTGTTGAGACTAAATAGTTTTAAATTAATAAATGTTTTTATTATGGGAGAGTAAGAAGTCACATTTATAATTATAACTGCATTGTAACTGTATAAAACTGCACAATTTGTGAATGTGGCGTGGTGTAATTTTTATTTTTTACTAACCGTACATTGAGTTTGCGGTTGCGGTTGCAGATATATTCCTAAAATCGCTAAAACTACACCACACTTTATAATAAAACTATATATGTTTTATATATACTAAATATCAAGTTGTAGTATAAAGAATAAAATTGTAAGTGAATAATGTAATGTAATTTGTTTCTTATGAGTTTTAGTCACTTGTACGTGTAATATTACATTTAATGTATATCTTCCTAAAATTTTATTAGTTTTCTTCAACTTTATGCAAATTAATATGAAAAAGAAGATAATTCATGATAATCACTAGTAGTACAAGAAACATAAATGATGTGCTAGAACTTTATTTATGGTGAGTTAATAAAATCTCTTTAATTAATATAATTAAGTCCATAATTTTTTTTTAATTTAACATATGTAATATTAGTTCTTTGCATATTTTTTTTTTATAATGTAGAGTTTCTCGACCGCAGTCGGATTTTACATATTATTCATGTATAGTTACAATTTGTAAATTAAACTTTTACCATTTGTGTTATACATAAGATTTTTGAATAAATATGCGTTGAAGTAAAAATAATTTTCGTAATATGAATTAATAATATAAAAATTATATATTATGCATTTTTTAAATATATATGAAAATGATTATGTAATTATAACTGTACCACTGCCGCATATAATTGTATAATTATAATTATAATTTCGATTGATACTTATAATCGGACCCACCGTGTCTCGTTGTCCCCTAATTTTTAGTATTATAAGTCTCGATGGTCCATTGGTTAAAAACGAGAAACAGTAGTCAACTAGTGCTGTCGCAATCCAATTTATATCGTGTAGTATCTCCCAATTTATTACTCCCATCTCTACCACCATTCAGTTGGGTGAGTCTTTAAATGCCTTCACAGTGACCCACTTCTCTCTCTCTCTCTCTCTCTCTCTCTCTCTCTCTCTTTCTCCCTCCTCCCCCTGTCTATCTATCTGAATGCCATGCGAATTGGATTACAGCTTCTACAAAAATCATAAAAAGCAGCAATATTTAAATTAATGGGAAGTGGTTTGATCACTAAGCAGCTGCCGCTTCATCATGTCATCCCTCATCGTCAATTGTTCATTTGTTCTAGTGCTAATTTTGTTAACAAACATTGGATCAGCAGCTACACCCAAGCTCCACCAAGATGAAGGTAATACCCAACTCAAACGCAATCAATGTGTTGTGCCTGCGGATAAATAATATATATGTACTCGTATTTTGGTTTAACCAAAAAGGGATGTGTAAATCAATTCAAATGGTTTGGGTGTATAATTAATTGACTGATTATGAATTGTGAACTAAGCGCAGTGAGGGCATTAAGAGCGATTGGGAAGCGATTGGGGAAGAGGGATTGGGATTTTAACAAGGATCCCTGTAGCGGGGAAGGGAACTGGAGCGTCCCTTTGGCCAGAAAGGGTTTTGAGAGCTCCGTCACCTGTGACTGCTCTTTCGACCGCAATTCTACCTGCCACGTCCTTTCCATGTATGTATATATTCACTCTCAACTCTCTCTCTCTCTCTTCCCTTTCAAATGAACTTTCAAGAATTGTAGTACTACGTAGCAGGACTTTTCTGTGAAGGTCACGGATCCCATTTTTGGTCCTACCAATACCAATACCAATACCAAAACAGTAAATTTTAGTTACTCTCTTTTTACTTAGTACTACTATATTTACTGATCTATTTTCGGAAAGATGTAGAACAGTGCTAGATGATGTTCAGTCAACATGTTACTACTAGTACGTTTATTGGCTGTCCTTCTTACCTATATCCATATCACCAGCTGTGCAAGGGGTCCTACTGTTATTCCTTCACACCCTTGCGGGCCAGGTCTATCTATTTTAACTTATATACTCTTTTCAGTTTCAAAAGAATGACTAAAGATTTATGTAATTATTTTTATTTTAAAAAATTAGAGAAAGAATAATTATGTCATTTAATAAGGTATATTAATATAAAAAAAATAAAATTATTCATCACTTTATGAATTTTATGGTAACATTAAGAATAAATAAATGAATTTTTTTAGGCGGACATGAAAATTAGATATTAGTGTATTTGAATTTCACTTGTTTATATTTTGACCCACCATTGTGGGTCAAAATATAAATAAGTAAAATTCAAATACACTAATATCTAATTTTCATATCCACATAGAGTTTTTGTAAATAAATTTAAAACTTTATTTACTCTTTTTCCTCTACTTTTGTTTTTCTTAATATGTGTGAAATTTATACTTTGTTCATCATTTTGAAGATTGGATGAGTATCATTTTTTAAGAAGTTAAAAATTATTGGAAACTATTTTGATTTATAAGTCAGTAATTAAGTTAAAAATAATTTTTTAAAATGTTTTGCTAAAATCAATTAAACTTTAAGTTAAGATTTGAGGGCAAAAATTATATTTGATTAAACTTACTTATTTTAAAATGACTTATAAGTTATTTTTTGAAACATGAAAAATTATTATTTCTCAAAAATTACTTATAATAAGCAACTCTATAAGTTAAAAAACAAGTTGCATACAAACACTCAACCAATACAAATTGACCAACTTATTGCCGAACAGACCCTTAATCGTTTGGTTGGTCTTTTTTTTTTCTTTAATAATTATACTCCACTTTTCACTTTTTTATTTTTTGTATTTAGTTTTATACAATGTTTTAATACTAAAAAGTTGGTAAACAATAATTAAGTTTGCATCAAGTTACACAATCAATCAAATATTAAAGTATCTTTAGCTAAGGAAAAAAGGTGATAAAGTTCTAAAGATAACCAGTGATAGAAAATTATATAGAGAGATGTATATAAAAATTTAGACAGCGAAAGTAACACAATTTTAAAGGGAGAACCTAAAAGATGAGAGAATTTTTAGAGAGGATGCTAGAATCTATAAACTTTTTGTTATGTTTAAATTTGTTATATAGAATAATAGAATGACCCATATCTATTTACAACCCCCACCTCATATAAAGCCAGCCTATATATACTTACACTCACCTTTGTTCGTCTAAAATCATTCACAGTCGCCCATTTGCCAAGTTTGCATGTAAGCATTATGGAAGCCTAGCACTAAATCCTAATGAGGCCGGACCCTCATTTTGAGTGATATATATATATATATATATATATATATATATATCACAAATTTGAACAGGTTTGAAAGTATATTTATGTACTATGATGAAAATATTCTCTAAACCATTGTTTTTGATTTTTTTTCACAAGTTCAAATATAGTCGATTGTTATCCAAAGAACTTTTGTTGTTCCCTATTAATCAAGCTGGTCAATTTCTCATTAGAACTTTTCAAGTACCTGTCACATGTTTATACGTCTTAACTGCCCTTTAATCAATTTGACTTTTAACAATATATGTTTAATGTGTATATAATATATGTACGTACTTCTCTTTTACCAAAATAAAAATAATAAAATATAAATGAAGAACAAGAATATAATCAAAAATCAAAATAAAAAGAAAGCAAAAATTATCATTTATTTTGTTAAACTATTTTTAATAAACCTAAGCAAATGGAAAAATTACAAAAAATAAAATAAAAAATATCATCTAAATGTGGATATTATAATGAAATAAATTATACAACTTAAAAAAAAATTTAAAACGAAAAGCATAAACTAAAAAAATAAGTCGGAAATCCAAAGTCGGTTTAAACATATAATCACCTCCCAAGTGGGTTAAATGAAAAGTTAACCCTACAACGATCTAATCGATCAAACCCGGCAATTGCTTACGAGAAAAGCAAAAGAAACGAGAGAAGAGGGCCAGCAGCAGCAGCAGCAGCAGCGTGGAGAAGACGATATGAAGGAGGAGATATATATCTCCTCTCTATCCAGTCTCTGTCCTCTCTCTATATATTCAAAGAAAATCACAAATATAGATAGGTTCACCATCACAATTACCATATGAATCTTCAATTGATCGATGGCAGGAACAGCAACATTAATTTCTTCATTTCCCGTTTCTGGCGATTGTTAGTTCAACGACGAAGAGACACCTCTCCTCGTTTAAGTTTTCTAGTTGCTATCACTCCATTGGTTGTGGTTTGGCTGGGCCTGTCATGGGTAGCGGGGTGGTGGATTCGCGATTGTGTTGGTGATGGTATTGGATTTGAGTTTGTCATGATTTTGTTTTCATCATCCCTATATTCCATTACAAAAATAAATGTATTATGTAAAATGTACTAAAAATGAATATACTTCAGAATATCTAAAATGCTTGCTGAACTAGAAATAAAACCTCAAATGAGAATCATAAAGCAATCATGCTATTCAGCTTCTTGTAGCATAAGATAATACGCTATTTTATAAAAAAAAAATAGTACACAAATTAAGAATGAATTTACAAGCAAGAAAGTGGAGCACATTCTTTATTTATTTATGTTTTGGGTTAAGGATTAGTTACAATAATCTTTTTTATTACATTGGTATTAGAATAAAGCATCAAATGCTGCCTTTCCAAGAGATTGTCTTGTATCTTATATTTGAAAATTTGAAGAATTTATGTGTAGCTCAAATGAAATGCCGACACAATCTCACACTAGTCTTTAAGGAAACTGGACATGTATGAATTGAGAAATCTTAAAATACATAAAGAGAACACCAACTTTTATAGAAATTTCATTTTTTTCAAACCAGTAAAAACAAGAGAAATGAGAAACCATCATGCTCTAGACAAGAAACCTTTTCTGTCTTGAAGAAGTACCAATTTTGGACCGAGGGAGTATTACTTTTAATACTGCTAAGCCCTGCTGGAAAATCGAATATAGGGTAGTGGTGAAACTTCCTTCTCTAAAATGAATAGAGAAAAAAAAAAGTTAAAATTTCTTTATTTTTTTTTATGATGAACCCGCAGCCAATACCTTGGTATGCGCGGGAACTACTAGGTGCACACAATGACACAATACCTCACCAATCACGTACAATCACGTACAGTGAGAAATCACACAGTAAACTGTGTGGGTGGCCCCAATATGTCTTCAAAGACACTAGTCACTTGTCTCACGACCACTTGAGCTAATTCCTTGTGCTCAAAGTTTTATTTATTGACTTAGATCTTCTAATTATATCGAATGCATATTTCTAGCAACCTGTTCTAATTTGCAGTACAAAACAATTGCAGAGTTTTGAAAGCCCAAAATTTTTCAGGAGGTGTTCCACCAGAGTTTTCCAAGCTGCGCCACCTTAAGAGCCTGTAAGCAAAATCCAGTAATACTACAATTTTAGTTAAATTTGAATATCTATTCCCTTGGTTGGTATAACTTTCAGAAGATTAGTGGTATCGACATTCACAATGGTATTCAAACTCAAATACTTTCTACGTATTAAAAAAGCAAAAAAGGAGCTTAGATATTAAAGCTGCCTTTAGTTTGAATATTAAAAGCAGTTCTGATTATATGGTTACTTTCATCCAGGGACTTGAGTCGCAACTTACTAAATGGCACTATACCTCTCGAGTGGGCTTCTATGCACTTGGCTGATCTGTACGCACCAATGCCACCATATTCACTCCATTGTCTCTTTATATAAATTTCTCACGAATGAATGTGTTTCTGATTGAATATGCAGTTCTTTTATGGGAAATCGATTATCCGGCCAATTTCCAAAGGCACTTACTAAGATTATCACTCTAGCAAACCTGTACGTTAAATCTCTTCTAAATGATCTTATGACTTATAATTATTCTAACAATTGGTCAACGTAGACAATAGACATAGTATGGCTCCAAGTTCATACTATGTGAAGCTTTATTCTTTTGTTACTGGACCAAACTTCATTGTATCTCAATCCTATATGCATATAATGTTGACTTGACATTAAGTTGATTCCACTTAATCATTTACTTTGCCAACCCTTGTACTGAAAAACTCCTATTCAACCACATAAAAAGAACAAGTCCATGGATATTGTTGGATGATAGTTTAGAGACTAGCCTAAATCCTTCCCATTTATTTGGTCATTAATGTCATGGCTAACTTAAACCAGCTTAGTAATGGTATTTTGGTTGGTCTAGGTAGCAGATGCTTAAAATTGCCATCAAGTTAACATCGATATTTGGAAATTGCAGGAGTTTAGAAGGAAATCAGTTCTCAGGACCCATCCCAACAGCTATTGGAAACTTGATCAATTTACAGAGGCTGTAATGGTTTCACCTTATCATGCACATTTCTTACTTGAGATATGGATGGCACTAACTATTTTTATTATATTTTTCAATAAAAGTTATTAATATCATAATATCCACTCTTTTCAGTGTTTTATCGTCGAATGCATTCACAGGAGAATTGCCGGTGGCACTTTCCAAGCTGGCCAACTTGACTGATATGTAAGTATACATTTTCTTCCTTATTTAACCGATGTGTCCAGTCCAATTTCTAACAATCACAAACTAGAATCGATGTTGAACCATTTGTATCTAGTCCTACACTTGGTCAGTATATTTGGTAAGACATAAATTTCACTAAAAATGTCATATTTTTTTTCCCTTTTAAAAAATTAAAAGTTTGAGATTTATCTCTCTTCTTTATCACAGTAAGACGGTAGCCGTAAAAGTTTTTACTTCTTTTTTTAGAATTTCTTTGTGTGCTGGTTGAGTGTCTGTTTCAGGGTTCTAAAAAAAGAAGAGAGAAAAAAAATTGATGGAAAAAACATGCTCGTCATGTAGAGTAAAGACGGGAGTTAAAATCTAGTTTTTTTTATTTTATTATGACTTATGATATACTTGAATCTTCTTCACTTCATTTTTGGAATTCCATTTACAGTTCTGACTTCTGAGATCTACTTTGACATTATTTTTTTGACAAACTGTAGGAGGATAAGTGACAATAACATCACTGGAAAGATACCTGATTTTATCGGGACATGGACAAAGATTGAGAGACATGGACAAAGATTGAGAAACTGTAAGCTTTGTTAATATCATTTTTGAAATTGGATTTTCTTTTGGTGCTAATTATGGAGATTGCAGTGAGATTTAAGAACGAAATACAGAAAGCTGAGAAAAGTAGTGGGCTAATGTCACCGTCCTTTCAAATTATTTTATCTGCTTCTGTAAAAGATATGTTATTTGCATTGTTTTACAGGCACATGCAAGGTTGCTCTCTCGAGGGGCCCATTCCTTCTAGCGTTTCTGACCTGACAAGCTTAAGTGATCTGTATGCAATTCAATTTTCTTTTTCTTATTTTGCATATGGTTACATATTTTATAAGTGGGATGATGGTATAATGTGTTTTTTCTTCTTCTTTTCTTTCTATATATTTTGTTTCTTTTTTATGATTCTTAGGAGGATCAGTGACTTGAAAGGTAGAGGATTTAGTTTCCCACCAGTGAGTATGGAGTCAATGAAGACGTTGTGAGATTTTATCTCTTCACTCTAAAGACACTTTATCAAATCTTCAGATAAGATTTTAAATTCAATTATGCAATGCAGGATACTGAGGAATTGCTTAATTGATGGAGAGATCCCCGAATATATTGGGGAGACGACAAAACTGAAAACGTTGTAAGTATGTTATACTTCACACTAATAATTGTCTATAGTAACCATTTTCTTTTTAGTGTTTTTCCTTCTATATTTTGAATTCAGCAGAAGATGCATCTCTGTTTTGCAATTATCAAAAGTAGATGCAGGAATGGTGGTTGAGAACTCCCATTATTGTTGTTATAATATAGAAGAAGGAGAGACTAAGTTGAATGCCACTTTCCAGATAATAAGCACCAGCCTTATTGATATCCTCTGAATCAAGCTATTCAAAACTATCGTATGCAATATTATATTTCAATATTCATAAATTAAATGTGCAACTTCTTTTGAAATCCTTGTGCAATGAATCTATTAAGATAGAATAAATTTCCTGAAACAAATGAAACGTTGAATGCGTGGAGTTAGAAAGATCTTAATTACATAATGGCTAATTTAAATTACAACCCTATGCACTATATTTATTGTAATACAAGTTATGAATATTTATGGGGCCATATTTTTATTTTGTTCTTACCAGTTCCTTTTGTAATAATATTTTAACAATATTATAATTTTCTATATGTTATAGGTGTTCTTCTCTTATCTATGTTAAAAGATAGAATTGATTATTATGGATTAATTCTTACACCTTTAAGTCTCTATAACTTCATATTTCCTTTTGACCAAGGGACTTTATAATATGAGTTGGTATCAGCAGAGTCTAATGTATTTGGAAACTTATCTAATTGCTTCGTCAATGTAGAGACCTCAGTTTCAATAACTTGACTGGTGAAATTCCATCATCTTTCATCCGGTTAGCAAAAGCAGATTTCATGTAAGTTTATATCCTTCAGAAATTTTCTTTCTTTTTCAGTCTTATGCTTATCAACACTTAGTTGCCTATGTTGTTTATAGTTATTTGACAGGGAATAAGCTTACTGGGCCTATACCTGAATGGATCTTATCGCGAAACAAGAATGCGTATGGATTTCTCCTTAATACTTTACTAGATTATTTGATTTAACTTGCGACAGGAGGAGTTATGTTAATACTGATTATGTGCTTATACTTGGTTGCTGGCTATCAGACACAAAGATCTGGCCCCACTTTATAACCACAAATTTCTACTGTGTTTGGCACTCAGTCAACATGCAAAATCCAGGAGACATAGTTGATAAAATAGGAAATGAAATAAAGAAAAAATAAATTGCAGAGTTATTGTTTTTGCTGAAGCTGCTGATTTTTGTTTGTTTCAATCTTCCATGTTGGTGCAGTGATATTTCTTACAACAGTTTCACTTGGGAAAGCTCAACTCCATTGGAATGTCCAAGTGGGAGTGTGTAAGTATCATGTTGTTTGTACTTTTATTCTTTTACTGTACAGCTTTATATAGTTGTAATACCGAACCTTTCATCCATTGCTCCAGAAACTTAGTGGAAAGCTACTCTTCATCAGCAGATAAAGTGTAAGATTCTTGTTCTCTGTTTTGAACACAAGCCGTTTTTTCATTGATTTTTGCATATTAACTGTTCTCTGTTAATATTCTTGCAAGGAGTTTTTTTTTCCTAGCGGTTGTTGGTTGGTGTTCAAATAAAAGTCTAGACCTTTGACTAGCGTATTCGGCGGCCAAAGCTTATATGCAGCCTACTAATAGTGCTTATTTTTCTTTTGTCCTGTAGAGTTAAAGTTAATCCATGCCTCAAGCAAAACTTTCCGTGTTCTGCTCTCAGTAGTCAGCGTGAGTAAACTTAGATATTATCGTTATTATTATTATTATCATTATCATTGTTATTAATTTTGTAAAATGCAAAAATAATTTATTTGGGGAGAATTTTATTATTTGCTTTAATTTTTTAAGGTTTCAATTACATTATCCATTATTACATTCGATACATAAACTGCAAGTAAATAAAATAAAATAAATTTCTTTAAAAAAAAAAAAGAAGATAAAAGAGAACACAGCAAAAATCACTGGCGTCATCTGTTAGATAACATTAAGCTGGTGGAGACCCAAATTATCTGAAATTTTGGAACTTCCCTGACAATTCTATTAGACACCGACTATTCACTAAATGGAAAAGAATCACAAATTACATACACTGGTAACTGGTTCCATTTCAATCTATCTACCTTGAGAAAAACTTTTTTAGTGTTCATTTTTTTTAAATCATAGCTCAAGTGTTCATTACTTTCCATTCTTAGCTGCAGTTTCTTTTTCTACATCTCATCTTACTTGTCAACTTTAAACAGATAGTTACTCCTTGCACATTAACTGTGGTGGCAAGGAAGTGGTCATCAACAACACCAAGTTCGAACCTGATTCAGAACCAAGAGGAGCTTCAATGTTTTACTTGCGACAGGACTGGGCATTCAGCAGCACAGGAATTTTCATGGACAATGATCTTGATGCAGATGACTATATTAATACCAACACTTCTGCACTGAATAATGTCGCTGCACCCATAATGGAACTGTATAGAACAGCACGTGCATCTCCTATTTCTCTAACTTACTATGGACTCTGTCTCGGAAATGGGAATTACACCGTCAACCTCCATTTTGCGGAGATTGTTTTCACTAGTGACAAATCGTTTAACAGCCTTGGGAAGCGTATATTTGATGTCTACATCCAGGTAACTGAACAAGTTATGACAAGGGAAGAAAGGGAGGGGAGAGTTTTTACTTTTGGAATTCATAGTGGAAATGATGTTAAATCTTTCTTATGCTTCTATATAGGGGAAGTTGGTACTCAAGGACTTTAATATTGAAGCTGAGGCTGGTGGGGCTGGGAAGCCCATTATAAAGACTTTTATTGCAGCTGTAACGAGCCACACACTGAAGATTCACTTTTACTGGGCTGGAAAAGGCACTACTGGAATCCCACAGAGAGGATTTTATGGTCCCCTTATATCAGCTATATCAGTTGAACCTAGTAAGCTCTTAGTTCTGATTTTTTTATGAGCAACATTTTATTGCACGAAGTTTTATTTAGGCTTCCTGGCTCGTTGATCAAGCTCGACAATAGATGAGATTATTATCAGACTATCCAATGATATTTAATGATCCAGTATGTCTTTGTCAAAGTAGATCGTCGAAATATTTGGGTCAGATTATTTAGTGGGTCTTGGATTAGTTCTGCTGTTTTCAATAGCATGATTTTACTGATTAGTTCTGATCAAGCTCAAAAATAAATGAATAGTTATTAGGTTATCAAATGAAATTTAATGATCCTAGACTTCTTTGGTCAAAGTAGATTGTATTAAATCTTTGTGTCAGGTTATTTAATGGGTCTTGCATTAGTTGGACAGTTGATGGGTCTAGAGCTGTCTTGCTTGTGTTGGGAACTTAATAATTTCCTGAAAATAACCTTCTTCTTTTTTTCTGGGAACAATATAATCTTGAGTGTAGTTTAAAAACCAGCTGAGGCCTATTTTTAATCATTTGTAGAAAAACAGATCTAATCCTATCCCATATATTTAAAATGTAATATATTGAATCTCACTGTTTGCAGTCTAGCAACTTTGAGGCAGGTAACACAAGTACCTGTTGATTCTCGCCAACTCTTGCATTGGGATTTCAAGTCTCTGTTTCATTTACACGTTCACTTTTTAAATTTCAGTATGCTAGTCCACCCACCCAAACACCCCCCTTCCCCCCTTCCCCACCCACCCAAAAAAAGGGGATATTTTTATATGTCGGTATCTAAGCAGTCAGTTTTTTCGACATGTTTAAATCTCATTTATGTCTCAAGCTAAGGACATCTCCAAATCGAGAATTCATAAATGAAGAAGATTTTTTGCTTCAGGCCATGCATATATCCTGCTTTTGATGGGAGAAAAATTATCAAGTTTAATATATACCTGTAGACCCATCTTAATCAGTTCGTTCAGGTCACTAGAATTTGAATGTACAGTGATGTTTCTATTTCCATGCAGACTTCAAACCTCCTAGAATTGATGGAAAAAAGAATCATGTTGGTGTAGTACTTGGGGCTGTGGCTGGGGGATTGTTTCTTGTCTTTCTTCTCCTATATATTCTGTGGATGAAAGGCTGTCTGGGAGGCAAAATATCAGCAGATAGAGGTACAACTTGCTATAAATACTTGTATGACTTCAAATCCTAACATACTGTTGTCTTCAGTATTGCTAGTGAAGGGTGTCACTTAATTCATAGGGGGCAGCTCAGCGGAGCAACTATTAGACTCTTTCAACACCTTTGAGGTGCTAGACATGTTAGATCTGTAATGGAGAAGTCCAGAACTAAATTGGTCAAACCCACAAAAGGCACATCTTTTATCGTTCCGTTGGAATGTGGACGTATATTTTAAACATGAAACGTGAAAAATTTACATATGTTATGTATGTATCCATGTATATAATAAATGTTGATTTCAAGTTTCCATCAACACATCCATATGGTAGCAATATATGTCCTATCCATGCCAAACACAGGGTAGCGTGAAGCCATAAACTTATAAAGTGATTCTTTCAGTTTAGAACTAATCTAATAGTAGTCTAACTATTCGATTCATACACACTACTTCAACTCTAGCACAAGGACTATAGTCATAGAATGAACATCTTTTTTCCCCTCTATATTGACATGAAATTATGGCACTCTCTTTTCATGATGTTGATTGGAAGTATATTAGAACAAAATGGAAACATTTCCATCAGTTTCAAGATCATGTAAATACCTTATATTAGTTTCTTAAAAGCTCAAATGGCAGTTTTCACTATCATCTAGTTTATCTGGAGGAGACTAAGACAACGAGAAATTTACCTTCAAGTTCAGAATATTATGGTGGTATTATCTATAATCTTATTGGCTCAGTTTTATTCGTAAGTTGCTTGTTAGCAGTTTTATCTTTTTGGTTCAGTTTCAACCATTGTAAACTTGATGTGTTATTTCAATTTCTTATGTTATTGTGTTTATTTCAATTTCTTATGTTATTGTGCTCAACGATGGGTTCGAATCATGTTGAAAGATGGTATACTAACTTTCCATGCAATGCATATTGAACAGAGCTCAAAGGCCTAGACCTACAAACCGGACTTTTTACATTAAGACAGATTAAAGCTGCAACCAAAAACTTTGATCCAGCGTACAAACTAGGAGAAGGTGGTTTCGGTTCAGTATACAAGGTGATATTGACACAATCAACATTTGCTATTTAATATAACTAACCAAGTATCTTAACTAATATATGTTGCTAGGTGACAAAAGAGTTGTTGCTATAGCTCAGTGTAGTATGTCTAGCTGATAATGTAATCTATGTTTAATAGAAGTACTTTCCGATTTTTGTAAACATCTATAAATATTGTTTCATTGGCTTTATTTCTTGCATTATTTTTTCCCGGGAGTCCAGCAAAGAATCAATGAAGATGTGAGAAATTAAATACAAATAAAATAAATATCATGACAGTGTAGTGTATTAGGTTTTAACTGGGACTCAACTTACACTTCATCCTCTAAAACTGTTCACCGAGTAATATTACATAAGATATTTAACTCCCGTTAATAAATTAGGTGAAAAGATTCTGAAGGATTTGTTTTTACTAGTATTCTGTCTGGGACTTAGATACAAAGTTCAGGGATAAGATATCATCTATGGACTTGAGAGAGAGATTTAAACATTGTAATAAACCGAGAAATGAACATATTGGCTTCTGGTATTTAAGTAATTACATAATCGTAATGTTCATTCTTCTTTTAAACAGTTGATCGTACAATAAATGTTCTAATCTTCCTATACTTTCTTAGTAAAAAGTTTGTTTTCTATTGTTCCCTAATGTATAGGGCCTATTAGCAGATGGAACAATAATTGCAGTAAAACAACTTTCATCAAAGTCTAAACAAGGGACTCGCGAATTTGTCAATGAAATAGGCATGATATCTGCATTGCAACATCCTAATCTCGTAAAGCTGTATGGATGTTGTGTTGAAGGAAACCAGTTATCATTGATTTATGAGTACATGGAAAATAATTGTCTCTCCCGTGCACTTTTTGGTAAGGTTTGTATTTCTAGTACACAGATAATTGTGACTGTTAATCTTTCTTTTTTTTTTTCCCGTCTTGACACAAGAAACTTAACAGTTCTTGTATATTGAATTTCAACAGGAAGAGACTCAACATCTAGATTAAAGCTAGAGTGGTCTATGAGGTGGAAAATATGCCTAGGCATAGCCAGAGGGTTGTTCTACCTCCATGAAGAGTCGAGACTTAAAATTGTGCATAGGGACATCAAAACTAGCAATGTGCTACTTGATAAGGATCTAAATGCAAAGATATCTGATTTTGGCTTGGCAAAACTTAATGAGGATGGTAATACCCATATCAGCACAAGGATTGCGGGAACTATGTAAGTTTTAATTCTATAGTTTTTTTTTTTATATAGGAGATGTTGAAACCCCATTATATATATGTATGTATGTAATATTATTGGTACAGAAGTTGTCACCTTCACAGGAAACACTATAAGGCAACTAGTGTCCTTTGTGATAACATTTGATTTTGGATGTCTTTATTTTAAGCATAGAGACAGTAACATCATATACTGAAGCTTCTATTGGTCTATGGTGCTGCAGAGGTTATATGGCTCCTGAGTATGCAATGCGTGGTTATTTAACTGACAAAGCAGACGTTTACAGTTTTGGAGTTGTTGCATTGGAAATTGTTAGCGGTAAAAGCAACACAAACTACAGGCCAAAGGAAGAATTTGTTTACCTTCTTGACTGGGTAATTTAACAAAACAATTCTCCCTGCTTCATTGCTCCATCTGTACCACCAAATGAGTCTCATTTAAAAATTTTACAATTTCAAAGATATATTTTTGTGCCATTTTTACCCTAAATTTATTAGAAATTATGCATGTGATTTCTAAACTCTGAGTTAGCTTTTAAGTAAAAGTATCACGGTTGATTTTGATAAAAAGTTCACATGTTCATGATATATGGGTTCTTTTCCAGGCCTATGTTTTGCAAGAAAGAGGGAGCCTGTTGGAGTTGGTTGATCCAGCATTGGGGTCTGAATATTCATCCGAGGAAGCAATGACCATGCTAAATGTAGCCCTCTTGTGTACCAATGCAGCCCCGACTCTGAGGCCTACAATGTCTCAAGTGGTGAGCATGCTAGAAGGCCGGACTGCTGTTCAGGATTTGCTATCGGATCCCGGGTTTTCAACCATTAATCCAAAATTTAAAGCCATAAGAAGCCACTTCTGGCAGAATCCGACCCAAACCCAAAGTATATCAACCCAAGGTCCATATACTGAATCTTCGTCGATCTCGAACGTAGATGGGGAGGAGAAGGGAGTTAATTCAGTTGTATCAGACAAGTAAATGTTCATATATCAGCAAAAGGTAAGTTATCAATTTGTATATTATATGTATCTCTTTGTTATAAGGCTCTCAATGTACTTCAAAGTGGTGCAATCCACTTTCATATATAACTATAAATACTCTTAATACATATTAAATTTATTCAGTTGAAGAATAACTGTTTTCGTCATCCTCTCCCTCCGGCTAATCAAGATAAATATAAAATTGGCTGGAAGTGAGTTGTTTGTTTCTTCCCATTTTTATAGTCTTCCTTATGACGATGTTACCATTGGATATGACATACATTGAGATACCATTTACCCTGAGTTTGTGAGTTTAAAGGGATGGAATGGATTGAAAAGGGAAAGTACAAAAGGAGAAGGGATGGGAAGGGAAATGATTATCATTTTTTTTGTCATGTTTGTGAGTTTTGACAAAAAAAGAAGAGAATTTGTAGAGTTTAGAAGTAAAAAAGGGAAGAAAAATATTTTTTTATTTTTAAACTACACTTATGACTATATTACCCTTACATATGACTTTATTTATATTTATTTAAATTAATGAAGAACATATGTATTGATGATGATGACCATCATCTCATTAACAAACAGCGGAAAGAGACTAAAAACATATTTTTTTTAATAATAATTTTTGGATTATATATAAAAAAAACTTTGATTTTGCATAAGCATGCGCGCAGACTAACTGGGATAAGAAGAAGGTATATAAAAGAACATGACAATCGGTGGCGGATTTAGTATTTGATATTAGTGTAGGCAAAATTATTTTTTATAAATAATTTTTTACTTACACTATGTCACTGAATTTTAAAATGGACAAAAAAAAAGAAAGAAACGAACATAAAACTTAAGTTTTTATTTTTATCCAATCATGTTTTTAGTGAGTTTTTTTTTATTGAATAGCGTAGAAAAGAAATGGACTAAAAATTTGGTTATTTTTTTGCCAAAATATTTTGTCCAAAAATGAACGAATTTAGACGAAAAACTAAATAATGTAAGCAAATTTTTTATAATCTCTATTACACACTTTACATTCTACACAATAAAACTAATATAAGAATTTATTTTAAATGTAAAATTTAAATTTTCTTTCATTTTCCTTTCTAAACTCAATAACAACACGAGGAAAACTTATAATTTTTTTTGTTCAAATTTAAGTTTTCTATTCTTTTTTTTACCGCTAAAAACTCAAAACCACATTATTATAGAAACAAATTAATTAAAAAAATTAGTACAACATATTTTTTATCATGCAAAATTACACATAATTCAAAATAAGGCAACAATGTTCACAACAATATTTTTCGAGATTTAATATCTTGAAATAAATACATAATATTTTTCGTATTGATTGTTACAAATATTTCTTTTTCAATGTATATGTCACTAAATAATTATTCATCCAACCATTCTCATCTAATTACATAATAAGCTTTTCACGATAATTTGTTAAATATACTATTTCAACACTTGCAAACATGTTGGCAGATAATTAATATGTCTTCTCTTCTCAATAAACTTTTGAGCATTAAACTATTTAGTAAATTATGTGTTGGCCAAGAAATAATTATATTTTTTTAGATAACTTATTTTATTTAAGTCTCTTAATTTTGCAAATATACTAAAAATACTATACCTAAATAAAAAAACATAAAAAAATTCAAAAATCTACTGTAGGAAATTATCTACATTGGCTACACAGAGATCCGTTTACGACAATCAGATAAGCTTTCAAAAAAAAAAAAAAAAAGGACAATCAATTAAGCTGTTGGATCTTATTTACAAAAGTTGACATTACCATTCAAACCCGAATTAAGGATGGGGAGATCTCTGTAGTACTTCTTATTAATTTGCATGAATGGGTGGACCATTTCGGTACGTAACAAAGCAACAAAAGGGAAAGGGTGCCGTGGAAAGAGAGGGGGTGGGGTGGGGTGGGGTGGTGTGGGCCTTGGGGTGGGGGAAGGAGGGGGAATATAGAATAACGTGGACCGAGGCAACAAAAGGAAAAGGAAAGAAAAAAAATAGTATTTTCAAAAATTGATAATTATAATAGTCATATTATTTATTTTAAAAGGTTATTTTTGTTAATATAAAATATTTAATTTTTTTATCCTTTTTTATCTCTCCAAATTCTCTCACTTTTGAAAAAAAAGTTTTGAACTAAAAATAAAATTAACTTTACCTCCAAATATCTTCTATCATTCTCTAAAAAAACATACAAACGTGAAATTTAGAGGAATTTTAATTTTTTTCCTTCATTTCCCTTTCTTTCTTTTTTCCTCAAAAAAAACTTACAAAAACGATATTAAGATTAGTGTCAAGTTCTTTCATCATTTTCGAAATTTACCTTGGTATTCATAACTTTTAATTATTTAATGGCCCCACTTTAGATATGTTGGTATTACTATAGATAAATCTCCTAATCAAGATCAAAAATCTCTCAATCTTAACCGTAAGTCTAAGATCTCATTGATGAATTTTGATTTTATTTGTGAATATGAATATTTTTTTTAAAAGTCTCACTCTTTAAGAAATACAAAATAATTTCATAATCAAGTAGATCAACACCTAAAATTTAAAGTTATAATATCACAGTCTTAATGAATATGATTATATAAATGTGCACATATACGTGAGCAAGTTTTTTTAAATTTGTGAAATGTTGCGCAGGAGATTTCAAAATTTAAGTGATGATTCAGTTCTTGGAATCAAGGTCAACTTTTTAGAAGGAATGAGAAGGATTGATTAGAGTTATAATTAACTATTAAAAAAAAATACTTCTTTCGTTTTAAAATTAGAGATGTAATTTATCTTTTGAAATCAAACTAACATGTCGTCATTTAATTTTAAAAATCAAATTGTAATTCTAATTCTAAGACGGATGAAGTAACAGAGAAGTGAATATAAAACTTAAATTATAATTGTTAAATAATAATAACAATAAAAGAGAAAAGAAAAATGAAAAGGAAAGGTAGTAGAAGGTGCCGCTACATGCTGCACCTAGCTATTAATTAACTTATAGGGAAGTAGTATAGTCTATTATTTTGTGTCATTGTTTTTTTTTATATATATATAAAATAAATGTTTTGGAGGAGCGGGATTTTTGAGTTGACTAACTTACATGTTCAAGGAAATAAATTAACAAACAGCTTGATCAATTTCTCCTGTTGCTTTCAATTTCGTCTTAAACTGGCCGTTTAGCGGCCCATTGGCCGTAAATTCAAATGTCGACATTCTGTGCACATAATACATATTGTTTTGATTTTCCTCTTTGTTTATTTGTTAATTTATTTATTTTTTCTATTTAAATAGATCATTGACCCCTAATATTAATCTTTATCCCGATGGTTGAGGTTTACCAAGCTGTAGTATGATATGACTCTATAAATGGGTGAAATAGTAGTCATTTTATTACAAAAAAACTTTTATAATGTCATGGTTTAAGTATATGCATGCATAAAATATTTGTAATATGTAACTATTTTTAAAATTAAAATCACTTCAATTTTTTTTTTTATTATTATAACATGTGTGACAAAGTTTGCATTCATGAAAAATTAATTAGGGAGTCAAACGTACTTTATCTGCGTAAAATTAAAAATTTATTAGACTTGTTGGCTTAGGTTAAATATATTAAACTGACACATATCATCTAAACACAATTTGCTTCTTCTTATTTTCCTTATAATTAAATTCATAATAATAAATTTTAGTTTGAAGTCAATTTAAAATAATTATAGGAGATATTACTCAATCCTCAATGTGGATCTGTAAAAGATTTGGTAAATTTTTAGACTAGGTAAACATGCGTAATTTTGTAAGTACGTTTTCAGTTCTTGTAATTGCAATATATACTATTACTCTGGAATCTTGATAGTAGTAGGTATAATTAGTTGTATTTATTTAGTTTCTACACAGCCAACTGGTAGTCATAATTAATTAAGATGAGCTCATTATGTTTCACTGCATTGTTCGTTTAATTCATACCACCAACGAAGTTGACTTATATATATAGGGGATATATATACACACACCAAAGTACTAGCTAGCTCTTCCTCCCAAATTTAGTACTAGCTCTAAATTAGTTTCTTTCATCATATTGATCAATAACAATTAAGCATGTCTAAGGTAATATTGTTGTCCCTCCTTTTGGTACTAATTCCTACACTAATTGTAGGCGATTGTACGTGCGAATCTGAATCAGAAGAGCGCGACAAGAGCCAAGCACTGAAATATAAAATAGCAGCTATTGTTTCAATTCTGGTAGGCAGTGCAATTGGTGTTTCGCTCCCCTTTCTAGGCAAAATAATTCCGGGTTTGCATCCGGATAAGAATTTTTTCTTCCTCATCAAGGCATTCGCGGCGGGTGTAATTCTAGCCACCGGCTTCATACATGTACTTCCCGATGCGTTTGACAGCTTGACGTCCCCATGTCTCAAGGAACATCCATGGGCCCAATTTCCTTTCACGGGATTTGTGGCCATGGTTTCGGCTATTGGGACATTAATGATCGATACTTATGCTAATTCTTATTATTCTCACAAATCTAAACACTTGAATAATAATAATACTACTAACCCTACTAGTGTTAGTACTGTTAGCAGCGGTGACGAAGAGAAGAATACTACTGCTGCTCCTGCTGATGCTGCTTGTAATCACGTGCATGTTCACGCTCACAACCATGGACCTGCTGCTGCTCTCCTTGATCATTCGGATGCATCACAGCTTGTTCGTCATCGGGTTATTTCACAAGTACGTCCCTCCCTCCCTCCCTCCTATTTTTTTTTAATTAACACACACACATATATATATGTGTGTGTGTGTGCATGTATGTGCATTAATGTAATTAGTTTGTTTTTGCCAAAAACTTTTTGGCAACATGCATGTTTGATGATAATATATATAGTTTAATTGCATTTATTTGTTTTGTTTTAGGTACTGGAATTGGGGATAGTTGTACACTCCGTGATTATTGGAATTTCCTTAGGTGCTTCTGAAAGTCCTAAAACAATAAAGCCTCTTGTGGCTGCATTGACCTTCCATCAATTTTTTGAGGGCATGGGCCTCGGAGGATGCATCACTCAGGTTAATTCTTTGATTCATACAAATATAAATATCACTCCATACTTGGATATAATCATTTAAATTTCATTATTTTTGGAATATTTAATTAATTATTAAAATTTTATTGATAAAAATTATTATGCTTATATAGAAAAAACGTACAACTGCTCTTCGATTCCGAGGAGAGGGAGTATAATTAATGTTTATGAGATTTTCAAACTTCGTACTCGTACGCTTACCAAACAATTGAATTTATGTGGCTCCGCATTTTCATTGGAGGTCAAGAAATATGCACAATGCATGGTCAATGGTTTAAGCTTGAACCTCATCTATGAAGTCATCCATTAAATAAACATATTTACTCATCAATTTAAATTATAAATTACGTCCTAGAGAAGTTATATTGTGGGACACATTATGTGATATTTTTTTTATTTGTAAATATGTGTATTTAATTTAATATCTATTGAATGACTCTATATTTACAAATATATTACTCATTAATACTTCTTGTCAATTTTGAGTATTTGTCTAGATAAGTTATCTAATGTATCACCCTAGGGTTGTACGCATTACAAATATATCACTGATTAATCTCATTACATCGTTTTCAATAGTCTTATAAATAAATTGTTATTTTTAAGTATTTTATACACAAATTTTCTAGTATGTCACAAATAAATAATTTCTTTTTTATTTTTTTACTAACAAATCAGTGAAGTCACATGTTATGTTGGCCCGGTTTGTCTCTGCTTCTTTATTTTTAATTTCTGATTCTTAGAAGCTGATTCTAATTCTTTAAAAGCTGTTGTTAACGAGTGTTAGGCAAATAATCTAATAAGCTAGATTTTGATAACAAAATATTAATTAATATGTTTATTTGTATATACATAAAATATATATATTTAAAATATAAATCTTATATTATATAGTTAATTATAAATAAATATATATTAATATATAATTGTTTATTGATATATATTATGTTTATTTATTAAAATATATATGTATATATATTTAAAATATAAATCTTATGTTATATATTTATTTATTTATAAATATATATATTTTGTTTATTTATTAATATATATATATATATATATATATATTTGTATATATATTTAATTAATTATTAATATTATATATATATATATAAATTAAGATATATAAAAATATGATATAAATATTTATATATATATATATATATATTATATAATATGTAATATATAAAAATAATATAATATTATTTTATTAAGAGTTGAGAAGTTAATTTGAGAAACATCGATCTAAATAAGTGATTCTAACTTTCAACTTTTTTTATACATTAAAGTACTTGTACTCAATTTCTAGTTTTTAAACCTAAAATTGAAACAAATATGACTCATATAACTTCTCAGACGTCAAAAAGACCTGATATTTTCACAACACTTTTTGATATTTTCACATGAAAAGTGTCGTTATATATCCTATAAAAAAACCGTCTATATGATCTATAACGACACTTTTTGTGTAAAAATATTATTTTCTATTATAAAAATATCCATTCTCACGTCAAAAACTAGAAATGGTCAAGAAAAAGCAAATGAAACAAACGGGGCTGTTATGTGAGAGGGAATCAAATGACTTGATTTTCAAAGTCTCCATGTCCAAGAGTCAAAGTTTGCGCCAGGGATGAAGAATCTCAATTTTCTTACTAATAATCCTAATATATTACTATGTTTATATAGGTGGTAACTGATTAAAATAGGTCAGGTCAAACAAATGCTAGATTTTACATTTAAGTGAACCTTTATATATAATTATATTAGGGTTGATCTATATGAGGTTTCCAAGATCTAAATCTGTTACTTGATTCAATTATTTTAATAGACACAATAATAGGCTTAAATATATTTTAAATCTTAAATTTTTTTATTTTTTACAATTTAAACCCTAATGTTTATATTTTAATATATTAAACTTTAATGTCTCTAATTTTTTATAAATTAAATTTTTTAGCCACCAAATTTAATATTTTTTGCCAGAATAAACAAGGTGACTTAAAATGAAAGGACAATTAAATCTTTTAACCATATATATCATTTATATTAGTTACAATTTTTTCACATTTTCCTTCTTCATCATACAATAGTCATGTGACTACAATTTTCTGTGCTTTTAAAGATATTCACTTTTTTCTTTAATGTGGAAAATTAAGTCTGTTAAGAGTATATATCGTTTATATTGGCTTCAATTTTTTTTTTTTTACTTATTTGCTTCATCATACACTAACCACGTGCTTATAATTTTATGTACTTCCAAAGATATTTAAGAGTGAAATTATCAAAAATACTCTCATTCAGATCAATTATTACATGTCGGTGGCCAAAAGGTTTAATGTATAAAAATTTAAAGATATAAGGTTCAATATCTTAAAATTGAAACATTAAGGTTTAAAGTGTAAAAAGCAAAAAACTTTTATAATAATATGGTCTATAAATATTTATAATTCAAGAAGTATTTCTCCACATGGGCACATAAAATTCAAAGAATATATTATGTATTTACTTAATTTTACCATTTGAGAATGTATTGCGTGAAACTATATTCTTCTATTTTGTCCACAAAATTACAATCTCATATGGAATTAAATCATTGAGGATGATTAATTATTGTGTAGGCGAAATTCAAGACTCGTGTTGTTGCTCTAATGGCATTGTTTTTCTCTCTCACAACGCCGATCGGTATCGGAATTGGATTAGGAATAACAAGCGTTTATGACGAGAATAGTACAACTGCTCTGATTGTGGAGGGAATTTTTAACGCGGCATCAGCCGGGATATTGATATATATGGCACTTGTTGATCTTCTTGCGGCTGACTTTATGAGTCCAAAATTGCAAAACAATGGGAGGCTTCAATTAGGAGCTAATATTTCTCTTCTTTTTGGTGCCGGTTGTATGTCTCTTTTAGCCAAATGGGCTTGATTTGAAATAATGTTATACAAGATTCAAATAGGAATAACAAATTGCAAAACAATGGAATAACAAATGTTTATGAAATAGTACAACTGCTCTGATTGTGAAGAAATTTTTAACGTAACATCAGCTGGGATGATATTAATTTATATGAATATGATCTTCTTTCAACTGATTTATGAATCCAAAATTGCAAAACAATGGGAGGCTTCAACTAGGAGCTAATTAATGTTTGTCTTCTTTTTGGTGCCGGTTGGTTGTACGTCTCTTTTAGCCAAATGGGCTTTGATATTTTGAAATTGTTTTTATTTATACATGTGTGTAATAAAGATTCAAATTTATTTGAAATATTATTTTTATTTTCTTTCAAATATTTTATCCGGGAGTAGTATTTTTCTTTTTCTTTTTTTGCTTTGTTCACTTCATGGACCATGGCCGCAAAGCATACATGGGCTAACGGTACTACTAGGCCGACTTAATGGATTATGACTGAACTTGCATAGTAGATAAGTGGTAATGAGAGGGGCGTTAGTAGACCTCGAAGAAAGCGATTTACACCCATGACCGAATGTGGTCCATCTTCGGTTGTTTCTCGTAATTGTATAAATAGTTTTCTTAAATAAAATTAACCCATTTTGATCCTCCTACAAGTTCTCTAACCATGTTCTTGTGAAAATGGGCACATCATATCCTTCTAGCCACAAACGGATTGTACAAAATTTCAAACGCCAAACTTTATTGCCAAAAATTTAGAGTATACTGGGTCGCGTAAAAAACGAAATGGTTTGGATTGAGGAAGGATACTCCTTTTAAATAAAAGGCCCAGAAGTCATTAATTTCGACTTTGTTATGTCTATTAAAATTTTTGAAGATGGTGATTAGGTTCTTATTTAAAATCCAAAACCACACTGCAGCAGGGTCCAACACGGAGAAGGAGGCAAACACCTACCCCCTCCCCGGAGCTGTTTTTGCAGAAATACTAGTCGTTATTATATATTTCATCTCATTCGATCTTATGAACGTTAAAAAAGCGTATATAGTTTGCGAATTTCACAATCCTATTTAGTATGTGATATGATCATCAAAGCCATTTACGGTTTTAGCTCCCGCAGGCTCGATTTCTGTTCGCATGACGGTAAGCTTACATGTACGATTCATAATATATTCTTGTAAACATTGTATCTTATTATGTTGTATCCAAATTAATGTTTTGATATATAATAAGATTGATATTTGAAGGTTATAGTGTTAGGCTTAGTAACATAGTTGAGGAAAAAGGAGTGGACTTGTGCTGTTGTGCACGTATGCCCGCGCAGTGGGGGTGCAAATCTGTCAGGACATCTTATCCATGTTCTCAACAGAAACATTTTTTATTCACAACACACACTTTATGCGCTTAACCTACAACACATGATTTATGTGCTTAACCTACAACGCACGATTTTTGTGCTTAACCTACAACACTATTTCTGTGCTTAACCTTCATCCCCTGTTTTATGTTAACTCAACTCTTGAATTCCTCCCAAATTAGGTAGTTTAAATATTTTCTTGTCCCTCCTTTTGTTACTATATAAGATTAATCTTCTTTTGTTACAACCGACAGCACCACCAGTAGTATTGATCTACTATTATTATTCAAGAGTGTACAATTAGATTTCTGAGAATAATAAGAATTAGCATAAGCATGAATCATTAATGTCCCAATAGCCGAAACCATGGCCACAAATCCCGTAAAAGGAAATTCGGCCCATATTAAGGCATTCGTGGCGGGTATAATTCTGGGATGTCTCAAGCAACATCCATGGGCCCAATTCCTTTTACCGGATTTGTGGTCGGATTTGTGATCATGGTTTTGGCTATTCGGACATTAATGATTGATACTTATGCTAATTCTTATTATTCTCAGAAATCTAACCGTACACTCTTGAATAATAATAGTAGATCAATACTACTGGTGGTGGTGATAATCACGTACATGTTCACGATCACAACCTGGACCTGCAGCTGATCTCCTTGATCATTCTTGTTTAATGTAAGTTTGTTTTTGGCAACATATATGCATGTTTGATGATAATATATATATAGTTTAATTACATTTATTTGTTTTGTTTTAGGTACTGGAATTGGGGATAGTTGTACACTCCGTGATTATTGGAATTTCCCTGGGTGCTTCTGAAAGTCCTAAAACAATAAAGCCTCCTGTGCTGCATTGACCTTCCATCAATTTTTTGAGGGCATGGACCTCGGAGGATGCATCACTCTGGTTAATTCTTTGATTCATACAAATATAAATATCACTCCATACTTGGATATAATCGGATAAATTTCATTATTTTTGGAATATTTAATTAATTATTAAAATTTTATTGATAAAAATTATTATGCTTATATAGAAAAAACGTACAACTGCTCTTTGATTCCGAGGAGAGGGAGTATAATTAATGTTTATGAGATTTTCAAACTTCGTACTCGTACGCTTGCCAAACAATTGAAGTTATGTGGATTCGCATTTTCATTGAAGGTCAAGAAATATACAGGTCAAGGGTTTCAGCTTGAACCTCGTCTATGAAGGCATCCATTAAATAAACACATTTACTCATCAATTTAAATTACATCGTTTTGAAATCCTCTAGATAATTTATATTGTGGGACACATCATGTGATTTTTTTTTAAATTTTTTTGTAAATATGTGTATTTAATTTAATATTCTATTGAATGACTATATTTACAAATATATTACTCATTAATACTTGTTGTCAATTTTGAGTATTTGTCTAGATAAGTTATCTAATGTATCACCCTAAAAGTTGTTCGCATTACAAATATATCACTGATTAATCTCATTACATCGTTTTGAGTAGTCTTATAAATAAATTGTTGTTTTACAGTGATTTTATACATAAATTTTTCAGTATGTCACAATAAATAATTTTTTTTTTTTTTTTTACTAATGAAGTCACATGCTATGTTGGCTCTCCGCTTTTTTATTTTTAGTTTCTACTTCTACTTCTGATTCTTAGAAGTTAATTCTTATTATGATTCTTATTCTTTAAAAGCTGTTAATTAACTACCGTTTGTTAAACTGATTCTGATTCTCTAAAATTTGTTAATGAGTGTTTGACAAATAATTTGATAAGTTAGATTTTGGTAACAAAATATTAATTAATATGTTTATTTGTATATACATAAAATATATATTTAAAATATAAATCTTATATTATATAGTTAATTATGTATAAATATATATTAATATATGATTGTTTGTTGATATATATTATGTTTATATTTTAATATATATATATATATATATGTATGTATGTGTGTGTGTATATATATATATATATATATATATATATATATATATATTTAAAATATAAATCTTATGTTATATATTTATTTATTTATAAATATATGTTAATATTATTAATATTATATATATATAAATAATATCTATATATATATATATAAATTAACACATATAAAAATATAATATAAATATTATTACATTAATATAAATATTTATATATATATATATTATATAATATGTAGTATATATAAATAATATAATATTATTTTATTAAGAGCTGAGAAGTTGATTTGAGAAATATTTAAATAGGTGATTTTAGTTTCTAGTTTTTTTATACATTAAAATACTTGTATTTAGTTTCTAGCTTTTGAACCTAAAAATTGAAACAAACACTAATTATATAACTTCTCATAAGTCTAATATTAGAAATTGTCGAGAAAAAGCTAAAACAAACAGGGCTTTTATGTGAGAGAGAATCAAATGGCTAGACTTTTCAAAGTCTCCACGTCCTAAAGTTAAAGTTTGGGCCAGGGATGAAGATTCTCTATTTTCTTACTAATAATCCTAATATCTTACTATGTTTATATAGGTAACTGATTAAAATAGGCCAGGTCAAACAAATGCTAGATTTTACATTTATGTAAATCTTTATATATAATTATATTAGGGTTGATCTATATGAGGCTTCCAAGATCTTAATCAGTTACTTGATTCTATTATTATAATAGACACAAAAATAGACGTAAATACAGTTTAAACTTTAAAAAATTTAACTTTTTATAATTTAAACCATAATGTTTATATTTTTATAAATTAAATTTTTTGGCCACCGAATTTAACATTTTTTACCGGAATAAGTCACGTGACTTAAAATGAAAGGACAATTAAATCTTTTAACCGTATATATCATTTATATTAATTGCAATTTTTTCACTTTTTTCTTCTTCATCATACAATAATTACGTGCCTATAATTTTATGTGCTTTTAAAGATATTTACGTTTTTCTTTAATGTAGGAAATTAAGTCTTGAAGAGTATATATCGTTTATATTAGCTATAATTTTTTTTATTTTTGTTGTTCATCATACACTAACCACGTGCTTATAATTTTATGTGTTTCTAAAGATATTTAAGAGTCAAAAATACTCTCGTTCGGATCAATTATTACACGTCGGTGGCCAGAAGGTTTCATTTATAAAAATTTCAAGACATAAGGTTCAATGTCTTAAAAAAAACATTAAGGTTTAAAGTGTATTTAAGTCCACAATAATATATATTTATAATTCAAGAAGTATTTGTTCACATCGGCACATAAAATTCAAAGAATATATAATTTTTTTTACTTTTACCATTTGAGAATGTATTGCACGAAACTATATTCTTGTATTTTCTTCACAAAAATACAATCTCATATGGAAACTCATTGAGGATGATTAATTATTATGCAGGAGAAATTCAAGACTCGTGGTGTTGCTCTAATAACATTGTTTTTCTCTTTCACAACGCGGGTATCGGAATTGGATTGTGAATAACAAACGTTTATGACGAGAATAGTACAACTGCTCTGATTGTGGAGGGAATTTTTAACGCGGCATCAGCTGAGATATTGATTTATATGGCACTTGTTGATCTTCTTGCGGCTGACTTTATGAGTCCAAAATTGCAAAACAATGGGAGGCTTCAATTAGCAGCTAATATTTGTCTTCTTTTTGGTGCCGGTTGTATGTCTCTTTTAGCCAAATGGACTCGATTTATTTATGCTGGTGTGAAATAATGTTATACAGGATTCAAATATATTTGAAATAGTTTACTTTTCTTTCAAGTTAGTTTTGTATCTTTGTGAGACATTATTTTTCTCTCTCACAACTCGGGAATCGGATTGGAAATAATAAATGTTTATGACGAGAATAGTACAACTACTCTGATTGTGAAGAATTTTTTAACGTAACATATGTTGGGACATTAATTGATTTATATGATCTGATCTTCTTTCGGTTGATTTATTATGAATCCAAAATTGCAAAACAATGGGATTGGGAGGCTTCAACTAGGAGCTAATTTTTGTCTTCTTTTTGGTGCCCGTTGTACGTCTCTTTTAGCCAAAGGGGCTTGATATTTTTTCATTTATTTTGAAATTCTTTTTATTTATACATGTGTGTACACGATATTTCAAAATTTTTATCAGGGAGTACTATTTTTCTTTTTCTTTTTTTGCTTTCTTCACTCAGGGCTAATGGTACTACTAGGCCGACTTTATGGACTATGACTGAACTTGCATTGCATGGTACATAAGTGGTAGTGAGAGGGCGTTAGTAGACCTCCCAGAAAGCTATTTATACCCATGACCGAATGTGGTCCAGTCCATCTTCCGTTTCTCATAATTGTATAAATATTTTTAAATAAAATCAACCCATTTTGATCCTACCATGAATACTTACAAGTTCTCTAACCATGTTCTTCTGAAAATGGGCACATCATATCCTTCTAGCTAGCCACAAACGAATTGTACAAAATTTCAAAAGGCAAACTTTACTGCCAAAAATTTGGACTATATTGGGTCGCGTAAAAAACGAACTGGGGGCGTGCTTGTTAAAGCGTTTTAAATACAAGGCCCAGAAGTCATTAATTTTGTGGCTAAACAGTTCGGCCCACCAACTTTGTCATGTCTATTAAAAATCTTGAAGATAGCACTTAGGTTCTTATTTAAAATCTAAAACTACTAAAAACTACAAATGTAGTCTAGTCCTTCTGTCCGGAAAACCTAAGTTAGCCCATGCTCATCGGGCTGCATAAGCAGCAGGGTCCAAAACGGAGGAGGAGCTGTTTTTGCAGAAATTAATTGTTTAATTTTGACTTTTTTTTTAATTAAATTGACTATTTTTAAAATTAATAATTAAGCATAAATAAATATATTTCTAAAATTATAAAAATTGGGGTCAGTAATAAACTATATATAATTTCTTTTGGTTATAATCTCTTCACCTGTATTTTAGCAAAAATAGTATAAAAAGTAGTTTTAAAAATAGTCGATTTGAAAACTAATCAATTAATTTGGGAGAGAAGCAGTATTATATATGTCATCCTCATTCGATCTTATGAACGTTAAGCGTATATAGTTTGCGAATTTGACAATCCTATATTACTTATGATATGATCATCGAAGCCCTTAACGGTTTCAGCTCCCGCAGGCTCGATTTTTGATCGCATGATGGTAAGCTTACATGTACGATTTATAATATATTCTTGTAAACATTGTATCTTATTATGTTGTATCCAAATTAATGTTTTGATATATAATAAGATTGATCTATATTGTTCGAACTTTTCGGTTTTTTTTATTTATTGAAGGTGAGGTTAGTGTCGAGAAGGAGAATGGATTTGGTGTCGCAAGCTATTTGGTGGACAATACGGAAGGAACTGAATTATTGGGATTGGGACAGGAGAGCGAGGTCACTTTTCCATATCCGTATTTGACTCTTCTTTACTTTAGGCTCCGTGAGGTGTTTCCAGGTTCGATTGCCATCCAGTTTTCTTAGGAGCCTAATGTAATATTTTGGGTGGTTCCTTGTATAAGGAGGTTTATTTATTTTTATATTTTTTATTTTTGGGTTTGTTTGGGGCATAGATGTACCTTTTATTTTGCCTACCCCTATACTTTATTACTGCTACATGGGTGTGCCCCCTTTTTTTGGGTGCTTTCTAATGAATTATTTGTTTACAAACGAAGTATAGCATAGTGAAGTAGTTCTTATTTAGGGGATTGAAAGTAAAATTTACAATATGTACTACGCTAAATTTCATACTTCTAATTTTTAACTGACCAAATAGAGCTTTATTTTTTGTTACTTTCCAGTTTCCAAAAGTGAAAAAGGTTTCACCTTTAAGATGTTAAATTTAATTACTTATAGTTTGTTTAGGGTCTAATATTATGTCCCTTTTGAAAATATCTTATTTATTTATTTCTTTCTTTCTTTATTTCTTTTTTTTTTGGGAAGTTCAATACAGAGTGAAAGAATACAAAACTGAAGAAAGAATGCATTGTTGAGTACATTGTGTCAAGGAAAAAAGTTTCATATGTGTTGTGTGTGTGTGTCTCTCTCTCTCTCTATATCTATCTATCTATCTATCTATATATATATATATATGTATGTATTTATGTTTGTTTGCATCTGCCTTTGTTTTATATTATAGCATTTACAAAAATAAGGGAAATAGGAAATCAAAAACATGCAACGCTAACAGCAAATTTCTATAAACTGTATTTTGCCATTGATAATTGCCCCTTCGAATGATTAAGAAATTTTATTTATGTTTTGTTATTATTGGTCCTGATAGGGGTGTTATTTGATGAGATGAAATTAGTGCGATGAACATGTTTGAAAGAGGTACAATGGAGATGGAGATGGAGAAAACTCCTTCTTTGGTAGATCTCTGTGTTCAGACAGCTATAGATATCTTATGTATCTTGGAGATGTTGGGGAGACAGACCTACATCTTATAGAGCACATTTTACGGCCCTGTACAGTTGAATAGTTGAAGAATATCGAGAATTCTACCATAGTAAGAAAGTCATTTGTTATCTTCAGTTTTCTTTAAGCAATATGTCTTGGTTGGATTTGTTGAATTTGTTTTGGTCTTGCAGGGACGAGACCTTAGCCAAGTGGCTGATAAGTTGTGGAAGAAATTTTATGAGATACAATTTGGTGCTAAGAGCGCCAATCTTGTGGTTGAGAGGATGAAGCATAAGAATGTCTCATTTAAGTGGATACAATTATATGAGGTAATTTGCTTTCTTTTCTTGAAATGTAATTTTATCTATTCAATTGTACTTATCCATTTCTTTTTTGCTTATCAAGGGAAGCAAAAAAGAAAAGAAGATTTTGCAAATATTGCTATTTGCTATTAATATTGTGGCTTTTAATTCAAGGTAAACGCATCATCGGTACCAGATTAATTTAATTGCAGGCAAAGTTAAAGGACATGGAAGAGGCTCAACAGAAGTCATTTGATCGAATTAAGCAACTATATAAAAAAGAAGATGCCAGTAAGTTTTATTCATTGAAATATTGTTTTAAAAAACATTACATGCTGCAATTTATACATATACATACCTCATACTTGCATTGAAATATTGATTTGAATACAAAAACTGTTCTGCTGGTACTACTGCTCTGCCCTGCAACAACAAGCTCTCACTGCTGTTCGTGCTGGCCATCTTGTCACTTGCTTTGCTTAATTGAGTACCTTGTATGTGAGCTTGGCCCTGCTATGGTACTGAAAAGGTGAAGTAGCAGTCTGATCTGATCTTGTCAGGTCTGTTAAATTTGTCCACCATTTAGGTATCTCTTTGTATATGATTGACATTTTAGTGTATTAGCAAAGAAAGTGCATCATTATGGGGCGTTGTGCCATATCTATTAGTATTATTTAACGAGAAGTTAGAGCTCCGCGGCTCCGCCCATATATAGATAAATTCACGGTTAAGTCCCATGAGTTATGCAATTTGCAACCTATGCTGCTTTTATTATCTATTTTCTGTTCTTTGCACTTCTTGGCACTGATGTTACTGATCCAGCCTATAGATTCATGCTTATATGTTTCCTGTTATATTCTAAGACTTTCGCAATGCTTACATATTTAGGGAAACAAAGTCGGCAAGTTCAGTTATGTACAAAAAGTCAACCCTCAAGCAATAAAAGAAACTTTAATGGAGGTACCTCTTTCAATTCCTTGTATCTTTGTTCTGTTTCAAAACTTTACATAGTGGTGATCATTATCAAGTTTGAGCAAAACACAACACCTTTCACATGATGTATGCTGGCATTGAGGGGCACTTTGGTTGTTTTCCTTACAAATTAAAAAATATAAATCATTTGCAGGTTGGGGACCTGGTAGCAGTTTTGGCAACTCAAAGGAGTAGCTTGATGAAGAAGTCAAAATTAGATTTTCTCAAGACGTAAAATTTCTAAAAAGAAAGTGATGATTACATATGGGCTTTATGACACTGATGAAATCACTAAAAAAAATTTTGGTGCTTTGAACCTGGGGCGGTCCAGGGCCGCCTCGGAGGTGTTAACTTGGACGTGGGCCATAGTTACTTGGACTTTTCAGATATGCATGTAAGAAGCAAGTTTGAGCCTGATTGACATGGCTAAAATATCGTCTGCTTTATATAATTGTCAAACAAATACAGAATTTATCTTTGTACCTATACTTACATCAACTACAGGTGGGTTGACTGCTAGTTTTTGTATTTTTGGAGGTATCATTGTTACCCAGTGCAATGCCTATATTGCATTTGCGAGTAAAAAGAGTATTTGAATAAACATTGAATAAATAGTACCTGAAGGTTTGCAGGCAGCTAAACATTCATTCCAGAAGGGCTTATGCGATATCATTAATCATATGCATGAACATCGTAACATATGGAAAATTTTGGATATCCAAAAATTCCAGCAGGGCTTGAAATTTTATCAGTTCCTCATTTTTTATTGAAGGCCAAATGTCAACAAATTGTTACTTGAATCCTGTCCAAATTAACTTAATTTCATGTTTGTGTATTCAGGTAGCTAACGTTTTCTCGTCATTTGTTATATAGCCAAGAGGTCAAATATTTGACAGCTATGAAGAGAAATGCAGTGCAAAGGAATCACAGGTATACTCTCTTACCCGAAGTGTAAGATTACTAGAGAGCTACACCTTGAATACAATTACCAACCTTCATTACATCTTACTCGTCTTACACCCCCTTGTCTGTAAGGAAGCCCAGCGGCTTTCCCGCAAATGGTTCTGCTTCAACTTCCCAAGTTATCAAACCATTTCAGAGGAGATACTCGAAGCCCTAATCAATATTTACCATTATTTTTCCGTTATGCGAATGAGTATCAAAAGCTCATTCTATGTTGAAAACTTGTAACTGAAGTATATCTCGAGTATCAAAAGCTCATTCTATGTTGAAAACTTGTTACTGAAATATATCTTGTTGGTTTCATTTTTCTCGGCCTTAAAAATCTTGTTAAATATCTTCCATGCAACGTGTAAATTTCAGCTTGCCTTCATTTCCAGGATGTTGGTAATAATATCATGATTCATTCTTCCTTAAAATGTCTTATTTCACATGGGTAAAATGCCTTAAATTTCAGCCTTGCCTTCATTTCCATTGAGATGCATGATGGCTTTTGTAATTTAATTATTCTGTCGATCACATTTAAATATCATATTGAGGCAGCTCAATTGACAGTTTGCAAGGTAGAGCTCCGTCTATAGTCTTGTTCTGAGTGGTGTGGCGTGGTGGGTGATTTACTTGTGTTTGTCGGGCCCTGTTATATCATCTTTTTAGCGCAAACAAATGATAGCCCTTAAACTTTGAAGGAATGAACATGAGCATGAAAAAGCTCACAACGAACTTGCATAGGCTCATGATAGGATGGGACTAAAATGACATTAAAGTCTGAAAAGAAATAGTTTACCAGATAATTGTCTCAAAAATAACAAAATATTTAATATAAATTTTTTGCATTACATTATGATAGATATAATAAATCTGTTGATTCTCAAATTGAATACAGGGATCAACATACAAATCAATGACAAACAAGAATAAAATTGTGGAAACCTCTTCTGGTGGGGCTCTTATTTTTTTTTACCTTATTCATGCTGCTGTGCATCTAAAACTAGTGACAGCACTTTGTTTGAAGACAAAGCTGACTTCAAAAGGTTAATTACTTTGGTCATTGTAAACTTTATTCTGGACCTTGATTAAGCCTAGACCCCTGATCCAGCTAGACGCCGCCTGGTTGCATTTGATACTGACACCTGACCAAGCTTATCTGTCTCAGTTGATACCATCCGTTCACGCTGTGGCACGTAGGGCCGTAACCATACACCAGTGTAAACCTGAACGATTATAGTAAGATAAAGATTCCTAAATAGATACTAAAGTGAAGTTCAAAGCATACTTGTAATTAAAGAAAATGCTGGCTCACAGAATTTGGTAGCTAAAATGTGTAGAAAACCAAAAGAAAATAAAACATATTTGATTTGACAAAAAATATAACAATAAAAATAAATCAACTTCAGAAAGAAAAAACATATAACAATAAAAATATATCAACTCCAGAAAGAAAATTAGCGTTGAAAGTATAGAACTAACCTGAGCTGGTCTCATTATCTTTGTATCAGGATCATCCAGGGACTCTCGCCAATGTGATAAGTAGCCAGCCATTCGAGGAATTGCAAATAAAACGGGAAAGAATTCTGTCGGGAAACCCATTGCCCTGAATATAATAATTTTAGCATTTATTTAACAATTCTTGAATCGAGAGAATCAAAATTGATGACATCTTGTGTATACCTACCTATAAATTAAGCCAGAGTAGAAATCAACATTGGGATACAACTTCCGCTTAACAAAATACTCATCTGATAGTGCAGCTTTCTCCAAAGCAATAGCAACCTGAAAATAGCTCCAGGTCAATTTGTATGGATACAGTAACAACTAACTAAAAATAAATAAACTGGTGAAGTTGTAAATTGATAAAACAGCAATGGAATAAAACAAGAAGCCCAATCAAGTTACATCTCTCATTGTGTTATCTTATATTTCAGACTTCATAATCTAACATATAAAGCAACTAACAATAGAAGAACAGAATAAATGCATGCTACAGACATGAAACTAAAATTAAATGCATCATTCAAAATAGTTCATAACAGAAGTTAACAAATTCACATGCTACTGCATTAATGTGTACTCGTATTACTAAGAACCGTGAAACCCAAAAAACTTGGAATTCAAGGAATATAAAAACCACATCAATTATACAGCCCACTGGGCACAGAGAAAAAAGAATAGCCAAATGACATCTGCCCCCTCCCTCTCCAAAGTGGCTGGAAAGACTTGTTCAATTGATGGGGGTTTAGGGGATGCTATAGCCCTTCCGTTGATCAGTGGTTCCACTGTCCTTGACGGGTTTGTATAAATAAATTACTTGACAAAAGTTATAAGGAACAATATTATGTTAAGGTATAATATGTATCGTTAAACTGTCTCTCCTAAGTTACTTATTCATTTTATGCTTCAATACGTAAAGCTCATCCTCTACACCAACGTTTGAGAAACAAAAGTTCGAGTTTAAACAATGTATGGCCCAGTGGCCCAACATAGAGCAGAATGGCAGAACAGAAATCATTGTAATGCAAACTGATAACTCGAAGAAATAGGGAATTGGCATGACCACATGAGATACAAGAGTGTTTGTGCAAATTGGCATCCAAACTATGTTTAAAATTTAATGCAGATATAATGCTTTTGTGCAGATAGCTATATTACGTAGCAAAAGCAATTCTCTAGGGGCACCACTGGGCTATGAAAGCAAACATACATAAACAAAACAGGAAGCACTTAACATCATATGCAAGTACAAATTTGTGACTAGAAGAGATAAACCCACCTCAATGAGAGGATCCCGACCAACAATAGAAAATACCTCCTCCGCCAGATTCTTTATGACTTTCGCTCTGGGATCATAGTTTTTGTATACACGGTGGCCAAAACCTGACATTTTTCGCTTCCTGTAGGAAAGATTATACAAAAAAATAAAAACATGACCAGAAGAAATTACATGTTTTGATTAATGCACAAGAAGGTCTCTGGACTGTCAGAATAGAATTAACAGATTTCATGTTTACCTGTTTTTCACACCCTCGATGAACTCAGGAATTTTGTCAATAGTTCCAATTTCATTCAGCATCTTAAGCACAGCCTACATAAGCCAAAATAACAAAAGAATCTTAAATTTTGTTTCAGTATAAGATTCACGTTGTGCCATAAAGGGATATATGAAATGAAAATAGCTTCACTTTCATCTGAACTAGCAAGTTCAGTTATATTGTTATATGGAATGTAAATAGCTTCACTTTTTCATCTGAACAAGAAAGTTCAGTCACATTTTCAATGATGGAGAATGTTTACATACCTCATTAGCTCCACCATGAAGTGGACCATACAGTGCTCCAACAGCGCCAGCAAGAGCCGTGTATACATCAACACCACTTAAATATCAGAGTTAGATATGTGATGCAAGAATTTAGCACTATTACTTGTTTATATTAGACATTTAAGATGGCTACCTTGATGCAAGATGCCTGGCAGCAGCAGTGGAGCAATTCATCTCATGTTCTGCATGCAATATAAAGAGAATGTCTAACACACGAGCCAGTCGAGGATTGGGCTTATAAGACCTATCACCCCTGCAAGTATGAAAAGTAGAATCACAATTAGATTAGATTAGAGGGTTAGATCCCTAACTAAGTTCATGGCTGTTAAGGGACACATTTTTAGTTACTAAAAAAGTACAGAGAAGGAACTAATGAACATGTATGCGTGCAATCATATTACCACGCCAAAGTAAATATACTAGTGATTTTTTATTTTATGGTGCATAAAAATGACAAAAAGGCTGTTAATGTGAAGAATATTATGTCAAGAATTTTACTTAAAAAAATTATCCACAAACAGCCCAAACTTAACAGAACATACAATGAATCTAGCATGTATAAGAAGTTCTCTGAATAAGACAGACTACTAGAAGGCAGAACAGGAGGTCTTCCTGCCATCCTCAAATAAGCTGCTGCTGCAATGGTTGGAGCCTGTCAATTAATCAAATTCATGAACTAAGATCAGCTGTATGTGGCTTATATTGTTTCAGCATACAAATGAATAAAAAATACAAAGAATGACAAAGAAGATAACCATACCTTCCCAAGTATGCGCACTATTTGCTTATCTCTCACTTGTTTAGACTTGTATAAATCCTGGCCCTATGTTATCAGAGAAGATATATTATTATGAGATTCATGTGGAAGTGGCATCAGTATCAAAACATCTATTCATATTAATAATCAATATCTTCGCATATTACAGTTGCACAAATACTGAAATACCCAAATCTCAATAGTTTCAATCCTTATTAAAATTTGGCAAGATGAAAGAGAAGGCCTCTTTCTTGTAGAAATATGGATGCTGGAGAAAAGATTCGAAATCTTGAAGTTCAAAATATATATCATAATACATACGCAGTAGCATTCACTCACATGTTCTTATTGATAAATTATAACTGTAAAACCAAAATCATATATCACCATATCAATCCATGTTCACTACTAAGATTAAAACAGAAAGCTGGCAAGATTTTTGGATATGAGAATTCTTACTCTAAGAGCAGGATTAGCATCAGGGTGAAAGATTGAAAGAGTACTCATTGCGCTGACAAGAACACCCATTGGATGAGCATCATGTGGCATTGCTTGTATGATATCCTGCAATACCAAGTTCCTTTGCTGTCAGAGTTAGAAAAGAGAATCTACTCATCTTCATATCAAAAGGAAATTAAGTTGAACCATCAACAACTAAAAAAATAACAATTTTATGTCATAAGCATAATGCTCATTTATTATGATCATCTGAAAATTCAAAGCTTGAACTTCCCTAAAATCTTGGTTGGTTAGTTTCTTTTTTATCCTTTGACAAAAAGGAATTTCATTTATAGCAGTGTACTTGATTACGGAAAAGGAGAACAAGGATTCCACCAACCATCAATAGAATAAAAGGTTAAAGCAAAAGGAGAGGAAATCAAACAGAAATCAAGTCCTGTTACAGGTCAGAGATAGAAGCCCCTAAAAACCACCCAGAGCAGATGCCCGAATTGAAGCCAAAACCTCCAGTTCCTCTCTCCAGGCTCAAGAGCCTACCGGGAAGAGTTTGATCCAGAAAATTTATGGAAAACCTCCGTCTATATTTGCAAAAGATTGCACAGATTCCATGTATCCAAAGAACCTAATCATCTCTCTTAGAACAGGAACCCAAAAATTATGATAAACCAGAGTCTCAACAGGGGAATTATACGCAATCTTTCCACAAATAGGCTCTAGGATAACTCATGTTAAATTGTTTTTCATCATCCAACATATGACAATAAAGATATATTATCAGAAGCTCATCATGAAGAATCCTGAGAATGATAACACTGGTATGAGACGCACCAGGTATACAAAGAATCCATTCATGATTTACCCAGTTGATGCATATTATAATAACCTGTATGTATAACTGAAATAAGGGCTTTACATTTCCTGGAAATGAAATTGTCATCTATTGTTATAAGTAATAAACAGGGGAGGTTCACCCACAAAACATTAACAGAAACGTATCTCTGAGCAATTATACGTTGCTTGACATCTAGTATCTTAATCTAAATTAAGGGCATGGTCCAGGTTTCCTAAGATTGCTGCAACATTAGTATACCTTTTGTAAATTATATGTTGACCATATCTACTAACAAACTAACAATTCTTTCATCATATCAATATTAGTACTTGGCGGTGAAATGGTGATTTTAGCACCCTGAACTGATGGGTATCCTTAGAAGCACTATATGCTCATCACTCCCTGTTATGTTATACTAGATATTACAGCTAGGCAGTTCCAAAACCTTGTCTCTTTAGAAACACTGAGTTCAACTTTTATGCAGTCAAGGATTCATAATAAGAAATAGTGAAAGAAGCGCACCAAGATTCCTTGCGGAACAGCTGAATGTTGTGAAACAGCAAATTCCCAATCAGCTAACTGACTTCCTGATGGTAAATTCCCATACACTGTAAATTGAGCATAACTATTAGAAGAAGCAGACACAGAAAGAAACAAACTCAAATTGACCCTCCACAAAGTAAAATAGTTGATATAATCACAGAGTTATATCTTTTTGTTTCCTAATATCTCGTACTGATAAAATTATAGATAAAGTAACCAGCTACTAAAGTATAATTACTTCAAAAACTTCATATCGAAAATACTTGCTAAATAAATCCAGTGTCGCCGATGTTTATGAGTTACTAAACTAACAAATGTGGATGTGAACTTGTGCGAGAGAACTCACTTAAAAGATAAGCCACTTCCAAAAAGGAACTACCCTCAGCCAACTCCTCAATTGGGTAACCTCTGTATCTAAGGATCCCCTCATCTCCGTCAATGTAGCAAATTGAGGATCGAACAGGAGCTGTATTAAGGTAACCCGGATCATAAAGTTTGAGGCCCTTGTCATTCTTTCCTGTTGTTATCTGTGTATGTATGCAATTATTAGCAGAATTCAAAAATATCAAATATCAATAAGAAACAGATTCGCTCAAGCTGCACTCTAAAAGAAAATCCAACATAATAACCAGTGAAGACAAAAAAATCCATCATAATTCGAAGGTGAAGATATGACAAATTAAGGTCATATCCACTCTGAGTTGTTCATTCCAAGTATTATTTTACTTTTTCTTTTTATGGGTTCCAGTTGTGCAAAACTTGGTAGATGTGACAAGTGTATGTTTTTTATGTTAATACTAGGCTTTTAAATGGTTCAAACAATATAATAGCCTAATTCAATAAAAAAGAAAAAGAAAAAACAATTGGATACTGAGGAAACTAACAAAATCAAAAGAAAATACAAATAGCATCAAAAGAAAAAAGAAGATATCAAGTATTGCAAATCATTTTCTTTTGAAAAAAAAAAATCAGCAACTAACGGAATCATAAACAAGCACTACCTAAAAATCGCAATCTACCACAAAACACAAGAAATCAGATCAATTACATTAGCGAAACCGTTGTCGAATCAAAACATGGAAATCACACACACAAAAAACGGTATTAATAAAAACTGATAAATAAAAAAACTAATTGAATCACACCTTCTTAAAGTCCGTAGCTTTAAGAGTGCCTTCGTTGGAGACCTGAACTTGGTAGTTCTTACCAGTTCTCTCATCGACGATGGTCAAAGATCCCTTTACATTGGGCTGTGGTTGAGCTGCGGAAACGGCGGAAGTTCCGAGAATTGCATCGGACGATTTTTCCGTGGAAGCAAAGAGATGGGCTGAGATCACAGCCAAACGTCCTCTAGCCAGTATTGACGACGACATGTCTGAACTTTCCATTTACTCGCTCTTTCTCTTTCTCTCTCCTCTTTGGAATAACAACTGGAAGCCCTAGTTTGTCGCAGAATTTTGGTGTAGTTAAGAGCTTCTCTCGCTCCTCGAATTCCTATGAATCTAGCAGAAATGAGACCTTTTATTTCGTTTGCTTGCCGCGAAAATACTCTCTCTCTCTCTCTTCCTCGAAGTTGAGAAATGATGTCATTCTATTAATCATCTTTGTTATCCATTATCCGTAACAAGTTTTCCATTTATATTATATATATCTACTAGCGTTAACTCGTGTTTCCGACGAAAGAGATGTGCGAAGAGATCTGCATTGATGTCGGAAAAATATGTGCCAGATTTTCTTGTCTCGACAGGAGAAATGAAAACCGCGGTGAGAGAGTTTAAAATTTTGAAAAGTTAAAGAGATATAAAAGAGTAAATAATGAACAGTCAGATTTATATCAAACTTTGAATGACTCAGATGATTTATTAGATGAGCGAAAAATTTAAAATTATTTGTGTTTTATTAGATAGATGTATAAGAAAAGATATAAGAAGGTGACTAAAGAAAGAAAATATAATAGTTTAACTTGATGCTCTGTAGATTTTAAAATTAAAAATTATTTTTAGTCGATAAAATCCTTAACATATCATTATTTTTTATTTTTAGCGATTGAATATGTTCACATTACTATTATTAAAATTTTAATTAAAATTTAAATAAATAAATAATTGAAAGTTGTCATTTATCTCATAATTTTAAGCAGCTCTTAAATATTCTTTCCAGAAGCCCATAGCTTTTACATTTTCATTTCAAGACTGAGTACTTCGGAAGATGTTGGCAATAGGGAAATTATGTTCGCCTTGCCTTGGGATGCTCAATTGTGTGTATATGTGCTGTGTAGTAAGTACACTGGCTTACAAATAGATAGATAACGATAACAAATTGTGACACCCGTTTCGCACACCGAGTCCCTGCAATCCGTCGTCGGGTATCATTTTCTGTAGCTTTAAGTAATTGAGAAAACAATCTCACTTTGGACCCCAAAAATAAAACTAAAAAATGGTATGCTCAATTCTTTTGTTACTGATTTTTTTAATGAACGGAAAAGAAAGAAAAAATAGACAAAAATTTAAGTACTTTTTTTTGTCAATTTTTTCCGCTAAAAAATAAATAAATTTAAACAAAAAACTAAACAACAGAAAATCATATTTTATAATCACAATTATGCTTTCTAAATTATAAACATAACAAAATTAATATAAAAGTAACTTGGTAACTTTAATTATGGAATTTAATTTTTTTTTTCTTTTTCTATATAAACACTCTGTTTCAGAGTTTTAAAATGGACAAAAAAAATAAATAGAATGACCAATTCTACTGGTTTTGAGTTTTTTAATGAACGAAAAAGAAAAGAAATGGACAGAAAACTTAGTCACTTTTCTTGTCAAATTTTTCCATCCAAAATTGGCCGAATTTAGACAAGAAAGAAAATGGGATAAGTAATATTTTCATAATATTCATATTATCCTCAACTTACGATATAACAAATTTTAAATTACAACTCATGTCCCCAATTTCTTTTTATTACGTATATTAATTGATTAATTAATTTAAGATCTATTGTTTTAAGAATTTCTTAGCATGTGCCCTTCTTGAACTGTGTGCATATTCCCGTGATTTCTGCATTTGCACCAAGTTCAAGAAAATATTCACACAGTTCAAGAGAATATATCTTTGAACTGTGTGCTTAACATTTGCCCTTAAAGCACATGTTAAAAGGACCCAAAATTTTATTTTTGATAAAAACTCACATCCTAAAGGCTTGGAAATGCGCATAACCATACAAAATATCTGCAATAAATTTAAACCATAAACTGAGAGCACATAACAAAATTAAGAACAACTCAAAAACACCATTTTGATGAACTGCAGAACTGTTTCAATATGCACTTCTCAACTCCACTGATGCACTATTACGTACCATCTGCACACTTAATTGCTCTGTAGAACACTTATGTTCATAAGACTTGATATTCACTATAATCACTTTGGAATGCTTAGATTGCCTCTAGAGACTCAATCCCTTCAAAGGTACTCCTTTTTAAGTTATACTTCCGACTAATTTGTTGAACGCTATGATGGCAAATATTCACTAAAGCAAGCATCCTAATTAGGCAACTTGCTCCAATTTCTAGGATTCGAGAAAATACAGAAATAAGTCCCAAAACAAATTAAGTTTAACACAGGACTTCGTCACTTTTTTAGCTGTTTTTGGTACCAAATGCAATGAAATTTACACCAATATCATCTGAGAGAGACCATTGACCCGTCAACGGGTTGTAAACAATTCCAGCCATCTCTTGGATCTATTAAAAAATTTGACCAAACAACACCATCACAATTGCAATGAAGGGAAAAGAAAGGGGGAGGGGGGATCAAATGAAACACGGAGGACATTAAAAGATTATCATAAAGGCATGGCTTTAACTTACAGATATAGCAGCCCGCTGCAGGATAAGTACTAGTTCTTCCGGAGTAAGAAAGCTAGACCACTCATGCGTACCTTTTGGGAGCTGTATATTATGAAATAGTAAGAACACAACTATCCTGAATTCTCAAGTGATGACATAGAAGTAAGAACACAAATATCCAGAATTCTGAAGAGATGCCAGTCGTAAAGGGTATACCTATATAATCAGCCCTTTTCAAAGTGTAGAATCTCAGCAAGTAAAAATAGGACATTAGCATCAAGTAACCAACCAACCATATCATAACCATAGTGTTCTCCACAACAATGGCTATAAAATAACTTAAATATTATGAAGAGCTGTTTTGTAACAGAATTACCTTTCAGTCCCAAACATTCTCCAACCTAACATTGGCACATAACTTTTACCAGCATCATCTTTCATGTTCATCTCACTTGCCGACAAGTTTTTTATATGTAAATACAGTTCACTCTCTTGTTTATACTTAATAATCTCTAATATTTAATAATTTTTTCTGATTAACAACTTGCATCACACCCCAGAAATATCAGACTGTTGGATTCATTTAATTTGTTCATTATATACACACACAACACAAACCTACTTGCGCACAGTACAAAAAAAAATTGGGAATCACATGAATAAAGAGAACTCAGAAATTTGCCACTAACAAGGACGAATCTTGAAATAAATGGAGGCATGTAAGCAACAATGTTAATGAGAGATGACCAATCATAACATATATTAAAAAGTTTTGAAATTTTTAATTGATTGTAACGTTGCATACTGAAAGTATGCAATAGAAAAAATAAGTAACAAGGTGCCTAGAGGATATTGATAGCAAAAACTCCACAAATCAACAGTATATATCAGATAAAGCATTACTTGCACTCCCCCACCCTCCCCCCCCAACCCAAAAAAAATAAAAAAATAAATAAAATAAAATAAAATAAAAAATATATGGAGGAAAAAAAAAACTTTACCCAATGGAGGAGGTACTCTGCCATGATGATGGCAGTTGCATAAGATCTCATAGAACGATTGATTGTTGAGATCACAGTAGCTCCATGAGAAACAGTTATTGCTGACAGGGATTTGCAGAATTCAGCAGGATCTGCTACGTGTTCAATGACCTAATTGGCTACAAATAGTTATATACGGACATTCTCATGGTTATAAACTTATATATGTATGTCAAGAAAAGGGAACTAAGAGAAAAACAATTATACAATTAAATAATTCAAAGAAACTATAAATGTCATCTATTTCACAAATTCCTCCAATCTAGATGTAGTTTATTAACACAAACAAATGCCCAAAAGCTGAATGAAAGCTACTTTCCAGTAAAGCTCAACTATTTACTGGTATGTCCACGGGTTCGGAATCAAAGCAAAAGGGTGGGTTGCCTCCAACTTGGGACACAATCGAAATTGAATAGTTGGAATTTAACTTGTAGCTACTCACCAGAAATGAGCATGGGTTCAATTTTACAACAATTATGCATTCAAATTTTTTTTTGGATAGGTGATTGCCATTGTCACCAACACCAAGTATGGGGATTGGAACCACCAACCTTGAGGTTATTCCTCAAGACCTTAGCCATTCTCCCACCAAATAAATTTAATACATACTTTTACTGTTTTACATACATTATAACCTGTAGAATCAAGGCGTACTATGTAACAAGAAAGCAAAACAAATCTTTAGATATGACATGAGTAACAAATTGGTAGCATGAATTACTATGCGTACCAGCCTTTACTAGCCTGTTAACAAAAAAGATTTTTTTTCGACACTTCCATTTGATACAAGGAATTACCAAAATAGCGGACATATCATGATGCTGAGGCATTACTTACTAACAACTGATTACTCATAAATGCTTGAACAATTATTATATAATGACTAATACAGTTGAAATTGAGAGTTGCTGTCAATTCCTTATGGTTCATTAAAAAACACACTTCAAATGCATAACCAATCATGTTCAACACTGGATTACCAAAATAGATAATCATGTCACCTCTGAAGCAATCACAGCATCAAACTCCCTTTGTTCCTCAACCAGTTTTTCTGTGCACAAAATCGAGTTCTATGAGCTTCTTGATAACGTAATATAATGTAACTAATGAGGTTTTTGAAACTAGAAACAACAAAATCCAATTGCCTATCACAGCATGAGTACCAAATCAGAAGCAATCGATTGATTGTCTATAATGTACAATAACTTCCTATATTTCATTGTTAAGAAAATAGATGCGAAAGGTAAAACACACTTATAGATACACAACAAAGTCAGCAATCATAATCACAAAGATATAAATATGGTAACATTTCCTGCATATAAAGCCTGATAAATTCAACAGTCTATACTACACTTGTATACTATGAAGGTTTCTCAAGTGCCTATCACCGTGACGGCGTGACCTGTTACAGAGGTAGTGAGAACAATGCCTGACTTATCTAGTTGGTTCAACAGCCTAGCTTAAATGAAAGAAATTTCAGAGCAACAAGAAGATTCCATAGAATAAGAAGAAACACAACTTGGGAGAAAAAACTCCTTGAAAAAAGAGTACATAATAGGGAAGAAAAAAGCTTTTAAAGAAAAAAAAAAGATCCCTACAATTATGATAAACATCTGAAAGAGCAACTCCTTTGGGGAAAAAAAAACTATCAGTGACCAAAGGAATGTAAGACCCACCCTAGCTCTTAAAAGAGGAGCAGGCTTGTAATAATTTTCAAAAGCAGGAGCTTTAAACTCAAGTCAAAACAAACCAAACAATAGTATGTGTCCCATACTTCCAAAACAAGAAGTTTCTCATCTTGTTCCCAATTTCACAGAGCTGTACCAAACAAACTCTCCCTTGACACAGGGTAGACCCGAGGTTCATCCATACCCAAATAACTGATCCCAAAGTTGTCACACCACAGGTCAATGAATAAACAAATTAGAGTGGTATGTATTTGAACATGATTTGTTTTTTGTATTCTTTTGATAAAGTCAAAATATTTTAAAAAAGATCTTGAGAGAGAATCACTGACATTGTCAACTGGAAAGAAAACCAAAAGAAGGTAGTATAAGTGGCTGAATACTAGCTAGGCTAACAATCAAAAAATTTACTTAGTTAACTCCCATAATTGGCACTCAACCATCTACATTTATTAAACCTATGCTTAGAGAGATAATATTTCATTTTACGTTTTTCTTTTTGGTAAGTTTGTTCAGAAACAGGTGTAATCAGCTCATTTGGAGTGTGCAGCATATATACACCATACAAAAGTACAATCTAGACATATTATGAGTAAATAAAATAAAGCACCGAAACCTTCATAGCAAACAACATTTGCAGTATGTACCAGCTGTTGTGCAACGGTATTCAATTAATGAAGTCATTGGATCCAAATCCTGGTCAAATCCCAAGAAAAAATATTAATAAACTACTGACGAAACACACACTTATCACCACTATGGTTACTGGGAAAAACATTTCTGGAATATTATGGAAGCCTGGCAAATTAAAGTTTATATGGTGAATAGTAATTATTCAGTATTAGAAAATATTAGCAATATGTTATTTGGCGTTTTTTAGTCAAATAAGAAAATGTGATCAAAAATTTTAAGTGTGCAGCTATGAGAATGACTAAAATAATTAGCAAACAATGTGCAACCATGAGTATGATTGTATGAGTGAAATAAATAAACAAAAAAAAGGATGGAGAAAAAATGAATGAGAAAGAAAAAGGCAAATGATATGTCCACACGTATTTTTGCTATTTCCACATAGTCCTCTCACACATGAAGATGGGGGCCACTTCACTCTCAGATGACCTTGTGGAAATAGTGCTCCCCAAGAAAAATATACGTGTATCACCGTGGAAGTTTTTGGAATAACGGGAATATATAGCGAATAATTCAATTTACATTAAATTTCTCACATCCAAGATTAACTAGTAAATCGTTTACAAAGATAAAGAAACTTATTTTGTGACTGGCTCATGAAGTGAGGGGAAGGTGAATGCTCTGATGAGAACATTTGTTTCCAAAAAAAGAAAGGAAGAACCAACAAAAAAACAACTTAAAAAGAAAAATCATCTCCATTCCTACTCTATATTAGCAGTAACCATACAATCCATACCGCATGAAGGCGTGCAATCTTGATATTCTTGTCCAAAGCATCAACTCCCGTTACAGTAGCTCCCAAGCGAGCCAAAGGCTAAATAAGGAAACAAAAAAATGTTGAACATAATTTACTTTTATCTAGAACTTGGTCCAAACACATATAAGCACATCTTAGAAGCAGCAATTTGTTCTTCACATCATGCCACATAATAAATGTGTACAATAAAAAAGCTTTTCATTGCCATAAGATACTAAACAAAGACTTCTTAACAATAAGACTTATTAAAGAAAAAAAATTCTAACGACAAAAAGGATACAAATTATTCTTCATTAGATCTTTTGATAGAATGATCAGCACAAAAATTCTTCCTTTATTTCTCTTTTTTTAAAACTTTATTTTGTCTTTTTCTTGGGGCTCGAAGGATAGTATCAAGTAACCAGTGCCTTTGATGAATTATTATCTGTTTTATTCCTATTATACTTTTAATTTGTGAACCTTAATAGTATTGTTGCATATAATACCTCTTCTAAATTGGTTGCAAAGCAACAAAATAAAAATTAAGGCATTGTGCTATCATATACAGAGACGTCCAAATCACTCTGTATAAGGAACATGCAAATGATGGCACGAGGAAAACTGAAAGTTGGCACAGAACCGATGATCTAAAGACGAATATACCTCAGATAGAATTCCCCCTCCACAACCAACATCCACAATTTTTAGTCCTTCAAAAGGTCTTGGAGAATTTGGATCCTTACTGAAACAAGGAATGATAATTAGACCAAGGAACATAAATACAAAATGTGTATAAAATTTGTTGCAGATGAAGCCGGCATATAGTAGTGGATATACAACATATTGTACACAAACTATTGCAAATGCAATGGAAATAAGGAACTCTTTAACAAACAACACTGAAACAATCATGTAATCCCCCAGTCCCTTGAGTGACCTCCTTCCAATTTTGGCATGTCCCAAATAAAGTCCAAATCAAAAAAAGAGAAACTGAAACTTTGTGACTTCTATTCCATATATCATTGAATTATTGAAGGGAATGTTGAGAAGAAACATATAAGCCTCGCCAACTAAATTGGGACATAAGGAGTTGATGGGGGAACGGGGCTTTTGGGACGAAGGATAATTTCCACAAACAATACTCACAAATCTCAATCAATTCTAATAATTCAATGTATCAAAATAATAAAGTACATCACTATTATAATACTCCTAAACAACTTTCCTAACCTAAATTGGACTCCAATAAGGTAACTACAAATTAAATAAGATAACTACAAATTAAAGAAACTAATTAAAATACAACTTCTAATTCATGGGCTTCCAAAGCCTTTTATATTGTTCTATCCAAGTCACACGACGGGCTTGTCCTACATCAGGAGTACTGAAGACCGAACTTTTTCTTTTGGCTGTTCAAGGACACACTACAAATAAATGAATCAATTAAAATCCCATGCCACACTTAAAGGCATACACCATTAATTCTTCCCATACAAACTATAACCAATTTGTAACTTTATTTTTACAATATTAGGTTAAGACATGGATAAACTGATCAATTGATTCTAAACTTTTCCTAAGTAACATTTCCATTACTTTATTGCACTTCAAATTTCATCTTGAATAAAACTTCTGCATTTAAGTAATATTAAGTGTGCACACTATAAACTAGAGGATATTCATACTCTTATTCAGTGACGAAGCCAGAATTTTTGTTCAGTGGGGTCAAAATTATTACTAAGTTATAAATAATTTAGCAGGGGTTCGGGGGCGCTTTTTGGTCTTACACACACATATATAAATATAAATATGTATGTATGTATATATATATATATATATTATATTACAATGACAATATAATAAGTAATAATATATGGTAATATGGTATATATACACTATATTGACTCATAATAGACTTTTTTTAATCACAATTGTTCATAAGTAATTAATTCATTAATTATTTTTAAAAATAATATAAATTAGATTATTATTTAGTTTAAAATATTGTAAAGAGATATACATATATTGAGAGGATATGAGTCCTATGTGGTTAAAATTTAATTGACAAAGTTATAAATTTTCAATTTGACCCCGTATAGTAGAAAATTTATAAAATTTTAGTGGGGTCAATTTATATATAATATTTAATTTTTTTAAAATTTACCTTACATTATAAAGCAATTATTTTTTTGAGTGGGGTCAATTGACCCCACAACCTAGCATGTAGCTTCGTCACTGCTCTTATTATTGACAGGGCCTTATAGTTATAGAGAAGTTTAGCCTTATAGCTTGAGATGGTTTTTGGTGTTCCTGGCTGTAGTCCTTACATGTATAGTTGTGGGTTATCATATATGCCTTTTGTATACTCCACGTGTTCAGGGACTGCATCTCCTTTTATATGGTTATTTATTTATCAAAAAAATTATTGTCAGGGTTTGCCGTATCACAATTATATCAAACAGGGTTTGACAATAAGCTTTTAACCGATATGCACACAGTATAATAGACTTACAAGGATGGGGATATTTATGTGATCAGAAATTTCAAATGCCAAAATGATGGTAAAAACAAGGCATATGAGACCCCCAAAATTAAAAGTAGAGGCTTGGAACAAGTTGAGGCCTCAAGATAACATGTAAGACATAGACATCTAGAGGTCACAACCTCAAAAAACAATTCTTAGTATGTGACACTCTTGAGCCTCATAGTTCACCCTAGTAAGCATGCTCTTATCGTACATGCTAAATATATAACAACAATCAAGACTCACAGTTCACCATAGTTAAGTAAAAAAAAGCATTGAAAACTGTTGGGGAAAATAGTATGCATACGAGGAATGTGTATACTATTACTTTTTCCAAGAGTTGTCAAGGCTTTTCTTTGACCTAAGACTATGGTGTTTATGTTTTTGCATGGGATTCATTTTCAGCCTACCCCAACTAGTTTGGGATAAAGGTGTTGTTGAGAGACATAGTTGAGAGAGTACATATGATGTCCCTCTACTTTTCTGCTTCCTAATTCCTTCCCCATTCCCCAAAGATCTACCAAATATCACTTGCTGGAAGTTTACATGCCTTGTAAGAAGCAACTACAACAGGAAATGACAAGGGAAAAAAATAAAGAAAACAGGTAATCTACCTGAAATGCCGGCAAAGAGTGGACCGAATGAAAGCAAGTCTTGTGGGATTCATCACATGCAGTGGCTTAAATGGTCCCTCAGCATCCCACCTGATTACAATGTCAGAAGGGATCCATCAGATTTTAATCCGGCGCCACACACTCGACAGTATCAAGGTTCATACTCTGTATGCAGACGGACAAGATTTTCCCAAGTCTATCAGAAATTAGAGCTCCAACAACTTGGTGATGCACTTGTAGAAGAACTCCCAAATTTCATAATTACCAGAGTCTGTAACTCTAATTATGACAACATAATATGCTTATGAATTTTGAGAAGGCGCCAATCGATAAAAATCATACCGCGATTTACACAATATGCTGCAACAACTCATTTGACATCATAATACTTGAATACCGCCTTTTCTCTCTTCATAGAACCAAGCAAGACTAGAAGGTTTATGGTCAAACTCCCAAAATCCTATATTTTTTCCAAATTTGTAATCCTAGTCACTTGTGGAGAAGATAACTAAGCATACACATGATAGCTGATCATGATATCTGATCTTTTACAAAGAAACCATTATCACATCCTCCAATCTCACAATGCTACCATTAACTCTCTCTCTCTCTCTCTCTCTCTCTCTTTTTCTCTTTTGGCTGCTATATTAATAAAAGAAAAATCAATTAACAAAGAATTGATGATAATTGGAATTGTGGGTGAGAATTCAACTGAACAAAGATGTTCACAAATTTGTGTGGCATGAAAGAAAAAATAAACAATTAATGTCTACTTTGATAGATGCTAGTCCATTAGGATGCCTAGTTCCAATCTAAAGTACCCTGATACTAAAAAGTTGTAATGTTTTGCTGCAACACAACAACTGCAACACCATTCAAATGCCATTATCAATTTTTCCAAGATATATTTCTATTGTAAAATAATACTAGTAATTTTCTGAACCAGCATAGGTAGCCAAATTTCAGGTTAAAGTTATCAAATATTTTAAAACAATAGTAAATTGAAGCATGTGTATGCAATACAATACGGCAATGCTAAAAGGCTTTCTAAGTTCTTCAATAACAAAGAACTATCAGAGCTTTCAATTTCAATAACCCATGGTACACATTAATATTTGTATGGGAAAAAAAATTAAAATAAAAACTTACCAGGTTTCAGCAATGGCGGAAAATTTAATAAGTTCAGCTTCGTTCAAAGAAGACGTGGAAGAAACTGGAGCACCCGACTTCTTATTTGGATGATCCGAATACGACCTTGAATGAAGGGTGCTTTGTGAAGCTGTGAGAAATGGGGATATCAGCGGAGGGTTTCGGTTAGGGACGAGCCGGTGACCTGTTTTACATACGGTTCGGATTCGGTTCAGAACCTTTGATGCCATTTTTGGCAGACAATGGAAGGTTGTGTTGTAGTACGAGTAACGGACATGGAGAAGGCAATACTCATCAAATTTTGAAGCTTTATTCGGCGTTGACTAAAATTCAAAGCCCAAGCCATTTGTTAAGAATATACTAGGGCCTCGATCTTGGGCTTTCCGCCTTTATTATGCTGATTTGGAGTCCAATCTTGATTCTTGAAAAGTGAAACCCATAACTGAACCACGGATTTTCAGGGATTAAAAGGCATATTATTATTTAGTAATAAGTACTACTACTTCTAATATTTTTAATGAGAAAACCTAAAATACAAATTATAACATGAGACTAATTGTTGACCATTTTTTAATTGAGACTGCTGTTGAGCTCATCCTTTTAATACGATGAAGTAACTAATGTTGTTGCATTAGATTTATATATATTTGTTCTTAAATAATCTTTTAACATTTAAAGTGTATTTTTAAAAAAATAATATATATATATATATATTAAATCATACATAAAAATGCTTGTGCAACGAGTCAGGAGCAACAGCAGTTAATCTAAATTTAAAAACGCAGTGGAGTTTTAAATTTTGCGTCTCACATAATTAAATCCATTAAAAAAAAAATTTTAAAAAAAGCAGAAGTAGCCAGTAGAAGTAGTACAGGCTCTAGCTGCCCACCCGAGGGAAAGAGGACCCTCGTGCCTGTGAGTCAGTAGTAGTTTATTATGGGTGTCAGTAAGTCTCTTCGAGGTGTTAGAAAGAAAAACCCATCGGCCATATTAACTAAAATTAATCCTTCCGTCCCAAGTTTATTTATTTAATTTTTTTTAGTATGTTCAAATTTATTTATTTTCTTTTTTATTTAATTCTATTATTTTTTTATTTTTTTTTTATATTATCGTCATTTAACTTTAAAATTTTTTTATTAAAAATAATAACATACATTAAAAAAACGTAATACTATTAACTTTAACATTAGAAACATAACCGCACTCTCTTTTCTCTTATCTCTCTCCTCTATTTTATTAAATACAACAAAAACTATGATAATAGAATGTTTAAGACGGATAATTTAGAAATATTTTTTTTTAATAAATGTGAACTTTCAAATTAAGATAAATAAAATTAAATGGAGAAAATATTTCTTATTAGTAGTATTTATTTATTTATTTTCTATACTCCATCTATCCAATTTCCCTTGTTTGGACACAAAACGTACGTACGTGGTCACTCGTTTCGATTCTCAAGCTTTACTTTTATGACACTACTCCACTTTTTTATAAAGAAAAAAAGGAAATAAATACTTGCAACGTAAACCACAAATGAAACAAACAAAGTTTTTTCTCTGCTCCATAAATGCAGTCTCGTTTTTTCTTTCTACTTTTTAAAATTATTTCGAAAAATTCAAAATTTATGTAATTTATGTAAGTTTAGAAACAACTACGTATAGTGTAATTAATTAATACTTTAATAGTACTTTTAATTAAATTCAATTACAATAATTGCACTTGTAGTATTAACTAGCTACTACTAATTATATACTCCTTCCGTCCCAGGATAAAAATCCTTATTACTATTTTAGGTAGTCCTAAGTTAAATGTCTACTTACCTTAAATAGTCTATTTTTTATAATAATTTATCCATAATACGCTTAGTATTAATTGTCATGTTTTTATTCCATATGCATATTTATGGAGTATCACTAGTCATGTGCAAAAAACTATGCAATTAAATGAGAATTTAAATATGGACAATTTTGTCATTTTATCATCTTTTTTAATATGCGCAAAAAGTCAATCAAGACTTTTATCTTGGGACGGAGGGAGTATAATACAGAAGACTTCAGGTTTTGTCTTCCACTTGGTGAGTTGGTGGTTCTATTTCCATAAAGAGGGGAATTTGGTAGATAGATTTATTCTTATTCTTCTTCGTGAGACTATTACTACTACTAATGATACAAGAAGAATTATCCGTCAAGATTCATTATAATTTATATTTTAATATTTATGAACAATTTAAATATTTGATGTATTTTTATTTATTAATTAGAATAACCTAGTAGGTATAATTATTTTTGGCCCGTTTATATTTTAAGCTTACTTTTATTTATTTTTAGGGTTTAGGTAGTATTAATAATCTTTTAAGGTTATTATTATGGAACAATTCTTATTATTAAGATTTTATAAATATTGTGGCTGCTTACTCAATTTATCCAACTTTGTGAATTCCTGTGATTGCAAAATTACATAAATTTAATTCTTGTGATTGTTTCTATTCTTTACCGTCTTCTGCTGTGTCAATTGGCATTATAGCCTGGGAGTTAGCCCACGACAAGAACGATTCTACTGATTAAGTTAAAGACAACCCACTTCGATGTCGATGTGAAGGAGAATAATATCAATCGAAGTTGCTTAGCCGCAGATTGCAAGCTACCGTTCGTTCATCGTGGGGACTAGGTAAAATTAATCGAATTTTATCTTTAATTTTCTGTTTAAAAAAAAAGAAAAAGAAAAAGAAAAAAATTGTTGTTGTCGAATTGCACAATCGCTGCTCAGAGAAGAAATCAATGATCATATCTAAAGCTACAAAGGTAAGAATTGAACAAGTATGGGATTATATTGACTTTTTTAAAAGTGAATGTGATTTGTTAGATTATGAGATTTATGTTCGTCATCGTAAAAACTTGTTTCCCCAATATAATGATCTTTTAGAGGAATTGGAGGAAGCACATTATAGACTTGACAAGTTGAAATATCGGTATTAAATTGAGAAAAGAAGAGCTAGAGAAGATTAACAAAAGGAGATTATTTTTTTAATTGATAAAGTTATTAGGTGTTCCAAAAATTTCATAACTAACAAGAAAATCTTAAAGAAAGTTGTAACGTCATCAATCCTACTTCTTAGTCATGTGTTTTGTTCGTTCTAATAGAGAGTATGAAAGACGCGGAGGAGGAAGTTGAGGAATCAAGCTTAGTGTTGAAAAGGATCATGATTTGGAGTCATCGTGACATAAGGATATGAATATCGTAGAAATTGAAATTAATCATGAGATTGTTCAAAATCCTTTGTTTGACAACTTAAAATTTTTTGATTTCGTCATGCTTAATAATTTGTTGCAAGTGCAGGTTAATATGAAGGCTTTGATTATTTTAAACTTATTTACAAAATTTTTCTTTGAAAAACCACATCGTGAATACATGGTACAAAGAAGTTTGCAAATGTCTAACTGTTGGTACTTGATACTACTTCATTTTAAAAAATGAGGTCGAATTTTCTCTAAGAAAAGGGGAATGACACGGGAAGAGTTATCCGTCAAAATTCGTTATTATAATTTATATTTTGATATTTATGGACAATTTAAATATTTGATGTATTTTTATTTATTAATTAGGATAACCTGGCAGGTATAATTATTTTTGAGCCCGTTTATGTTTTGGATTTACTTTTTAAGTTTATTGGATTTTATTTATTTCTAAGGTTTAGGTAGTATAAATAGTCTTTTAGGATTATTATTATAGAACAACTCTTATTATTCAAAATTTATAAATATTGTGGTTGGCTGGTTGCTTAGTCAATTTATCCAACTTTGTGAATTTTTGTGATTACAAAATTACATAAATTCAATTCTTGTAATTGTTTTTATTCTTTATCGTCTTTAGCCGTGTCAATTTAGATAGGCAAAAATATGGAAAACTATTACTACTCAGAAATAAATATGAAACAAAATTACATGTAATACTTGCAATTGCAAATAGGACCGGACGTACTCTTTTTATGAGAAGTAGAAAGGAGTAATAATTAATTAAGTAGATGCTATTGGGGTTCCAAAAACTAAAATTACTACGATGAAATAGAAAATACATGATGGTGGTGGTGGAGAGGGGCCAAAATTTTGAAATCTAAGAGGACGAGAAATACTACAAAAGTTGAAAATTAATAAACTTGAAAGGGTAATAATGTTAGTAAGGGGAAAAATTGGATGGGAATGAACGTGGTGCATGCAATTATAACTGTGTAGTAAAGTTAAAAAAAAGGTGATTGAACGCGACAGTGAAATGGTGGGTGGGATCCAGTCTCTTACAAAATTAAGGGTACGTTGTCTTTGTGGTCAGTACTACTTCTCTGGAGGGAGAGCCGGAGGAGAGTGGGTGTTGTTTCTTCACGAGGAGCACCACTTGTCATATCAAACCCCACTTCTTTTCTTTCCATTTCAGTAATTCTAAATAACAAACAGTCCTTGGGATCCAGAAGGGATTGTGAATAATGATTTCTTATTATTTAACTCCAATAATGAGGTTGGTGTTTTGGAAATAAGGATTCCTCACAAGAAATGAATAGGTATTAGGAAGAGCCAGCCATGTGTATGCATGTATGTATGTATGTTTGGCTTAGTACGGATGTTACATTTCCTCAGACCTAGTCCCTACCATAAGTGACAGAGACAACACCTGGGACCTCCCCCAAAAACAGAATAGAATCATATCTAAGCTCAAAGGCGACAGGGACCTCAACTTATCTACACAGATTTCTTTCTCTTTTATCAATTATAGTAACTATCAATCAATCAAACGTAGCATTTAATCATCAGTACTTTTATCTACCATAATTTCGAAGGAAGAGCCTAATGCAGTTATCAGTATTTTCAATTGTTAATACTAATTACTATGCAATTATCAGTATTTTAGTTTAGTTTATTTTCTTTGAAATGTGGAGATTTCCAAAAGGTCCGTTGCCTGGCCTCGTCTCCAGCTCTACCAAGTTTGAAGGCCTTGATCAATGTTCAAGGTCATATACAAAAAAGTTACAAAGTTGCATTTTACTTGGCATTATTTTATATACGGATCCAATTTTTTTCTATGCTGAACTTGACCAATTTCATTGGGTGACAACTTTACACGGTCCAAATTCACAAGAGACACCCTTATTTGTTTGAACCCACAATAAACGGACCTATATCAAACTGAGAGTAGAATGAATATGCCGGAGTACAAGAATAGAATTAGCAACAAAATAAATTATTAAGAATAATTAAGAGGACCAATCCCAAATTCATACTGAGAAAAATAGTATCTAATGCAAAGCCCAAAAACAGATAGCATTAACTAGAAAGAATAATTTGGTGAACCCAAGTGAGGGAGCTTCAGACTTCTTCAATGGCTTGATCAAAGAACTAGTTTTGTTGCCTCCACAAATATTAATACCAATCTTCTTGACACCATACGCTTCAGATGGACTCAAACACAGCCCTGGATTCCCACTAAGATCCAAGTTCTTACCCAACCTTTGGAGAAAACTTGATGTAAAAGGAACCATACCACCTAACAAGTTTCTGCTTAAATTCAAGTGATATATATGAGATAGATTGCCAAAACCAACCGGGATTTCGCCAGTTAGCTGGTTGTTTTGCAATGACAGAGTGCTTAAATTCTGGAGCTGTGAAAAGGTTGGTGGAATTGTGCCTGAATACCCAGAATTGGCAAGCCTAAGCTCTTGTAGTTTCTGTAAATGACCAAATTCTTCCGGCAGTAGTATAAACATTGGATTATCATCCATAATAAAGTATTGCAAGCTCTGCAACTTTGCTAAGCCTTTTGGGATTTTCCCTTTAAATCTGTTGTTACTCAAAGCCATGAAAACCAATGAATTGAGCTTTTCAATGCTGTTGGGTAGGCTTCCGGTGAGTAAGTTTGAGCTCAAGTCTAGCTTTTGAAGCATACCCATTTGGCCAATTGTGTCTGGGATTGAGGTAGTTAGTGAATTATAGCTCAAATCAAGGACTACAAGGTTTTTGAGACTACCCAACTGGTTAGGTATAGTACCAGAGAGAAAATTATAGCTCAAATCAAGGTGTTGAAGAGAGGTCAAGCTGCAAATTTCTTTGGGAATTTTCCCAGTAAGGCGATTTTGGGACAATGTAAGAATTTGGAGAGACTTTAAGGAAGAGATTTGAGGTGGGATTGAGCCGATAATGGCCGGATTTGAGCGCAGGCTGAGCTGTTGCAGCTTGGAGTTGAAGAATCTGTTTTGTGAAATAGTAAGAGTGGTTTTTGTACGAGTGAAACATTGGGAGAAGAAAGCAGATTGAAGGTAGGGAAGATCAAAGATTTGTGAAGGGAATATGGATTTGATTTTGCATGTTGGGTTCGGTGGTGTCCCAAAATCAAGTCTAGTGACATGAAGGTGATTGTCATTTCCTGGCTTGCATTCTATTCCAATCCAGGATGAGCCAGGCTTACAAGGGTTTGGATATGAGATTCTCCAGGTTTGATCAGAGGACATGGTGTCCATGATCTTGAACAGAGTTTCTAGTTCAGATGGTTCCATGCTGTTTGGTTGCAGGTTCTTCTTTGCATGTTGTTGATTGGTGGTGGAAGAGACATAAGGGATGGAAAGAAATGGAATGAGGAGCATAAGAAGTGGAAGAGAGAGTGAGAACGAACAGTACATTGTATGAGTAGGATTCTGAAGTCTGATAACTAGTAATAGCAGCTGGGGTGGGTTTCAGAAGTGGAGTGGCTTTTTTATTGGGATTTAAATGATATTTACATCGCGGGTAAGAAATAGCATTTTCAGTACAATGTATAAGGGTTGGACAAAATATGGCACGACTGTGTGTTGCATGCATTATGCCGGACATACGATTTCTCTTCTTCATTTGTGAGGGAGAGTTATGGAAGTTGCAACTGATTTGATGGGTGGGGCCATGACATTGAGTGACAATTTGAACCCAAAGGTAGGGTAGGGTGGGGTGGTCATATAATTCATAAACATTGAAAACTTTTTCTCTGAAACAGAGGAAGTGATTGGAAAAAACAGAGCAGGTTTCACTTTATTTCACAGAATTAAAATGGCAACATGCATGTAACATAACATGTAAGGAGAGGAAAAGAAGCCCCTCCCCTGTTGAAATTTAGAACTTAATTTTCATTCCACATTTGATTAAAACATGTTTTTATGGGACAGTTTGGTGTTTATATAGTTTATTATATTTAATTTACAAATTGATATTATTTTTCATATGAAACAGAAGGTAGAAATAGCCGTTATATGGGCAAGACAAAACTTTGGCATGCTTGAGTTTATAAAATTCTGTCATTACTTCCTTTCTTTATATGAGATGAGGTGTGTTTTTACTTTTATATGAGAGTTGATTGATTATTACATTGATAGTGTAAGAGCGAGAGATTTAGGCCTCTTATTCTCAACTCTCTCTCCTCCTCCTTTTCTTTTAGGGGAACTTGATAAATTGAATCCAGATCTCATCTTTATCTTCTTTAGGGACACAAAAACTGAAAAAGCCATATCTCCATAGCCCAATTGTTGAAGAAACTGCCGAGTTAAATTCAGAGAGAGAGAGAGGAAACGGGATTTATTAACGAAATCTATAAAGCTTGTAAGGGCAGCCTGTCTGGCTCAAAGTCATGGGATTAATAAACAATTAGGAGGACTCAATTTGGTACAAACTCCAACAAAATTTTTGGTTAATCACTTTAATGGCGTGCTGGCGTAGTAGTAATGGTTAAAAGGGTGATGAAAGGGTTTTTTGATTTCTCTGGATGAAATGAATAGGTTGACAAGGAAAGTGGTACAAGTATAAATTGGTTCTGGGTTCTTCTTTTTCTTGTTTTCTTTAATCAATTATTTAGCAACATGTCACAACTCACGGGTTTCGGTCGCAACATGTATCGTTACTATAAATTAGATAAAATTTACTAGTAATTGTCATACATGTTACTCTCAAAACTCAAATTGATTTATAACAAGTATAAATTTTAATTTTTAAAGTCAAAATATATTTTCAATATTTTAAAGTAAAAAGATAAAGCATAGTCTATTTATCTATTCTAACTATAACAATAAAGCATAGCCTATTTGTCTATTCTATACGACCTAGCCTAATATTTAGACTGAAATCATATCTACACGTGGACAATAAAAAAAAATACAAGTGTTTTGAAGGTTTTACGTGATGAAATATATTTGAAGGCCTATATGGAAATAAGGAAAAACCGAAGAAGGCATTTACTGAGAGAAAATTCTCACCTGCAAAACACATTCAACTAGAGAAACCATATATTTCGATATGTAAAATAAGCAAGTTAAGATATCCCTAATTTATATATATATATAGAGTCCGATTCTCCAACGGATACAAAAAACAGGTCCAAAAAATGGACCGGCTATAGCGACGAACAAAACCGTCGCTATAGCCTAAATCGTCGTCATAGGCCTATGACGACTGTCGGTATAGACAGAACCGTCGCTAAAGCCCTATACCGACGGTTCTGTCGCCATAGCTAACCGTCGTCGTAGACCTATGACGACGGTTTAGACTATAACGACGATTTTGTCTGTCGCTATAGTCGATCCGTTTTTTGGACCCATTTTTTGGGTCCGTTGGAGAACCGGACTCTATATATATATATATATATATTTATTTGAATACCACTAGTCTCATTGGTAACTGAAACATTAGTACTCTAAAATTTGAAAATATGTTGAATGCACAAGGATACCTTTTACAGTCTACATAAAGGAGCTAACAGTATGAATCAAATAAGTTAAAATTACAACCACCAGAGAGGCTGAGAATAGCACACACTAAATGTAAAACTTGAAAAACAGATGATAAGCTCTATGTCAAGGACAATAAACTACAGGGGAGGCCAATTAGAAGGTAACTCTGATTTTACAAGTTGTTCTGGTATTCTCAGCAACGTTCAGGGCATGGATGTGCTAGTCTTGGACTGCCTGCATGAGTGCAAAAGAAAAAAAAAATTCAATTCAAGCGATACACAAGGCAAAGCAAATCAGACGCAACATAACTGCAGATCATTTAAATTATCAATCATGTAAGAAAAGACTTGCCTATAATGCCATGCTTGAAACAATAATCTCGTACAAACCGAATGACAATGCCTTCCGTTCTCTAAACAAGAACACTATAATCATTCTGCTGTTCAACATCCTTAATAGTTTCAAGAGAAGACTGAGGAACAACCTCGATGGCTGCATTAGATGGTTGCGAAGCATTATCCCCAGTCGCATGAGAAAGTTGATTCTCATGAACCACTTCAGCTGCAAGAAGGAAGTGTGAATCATCAACCTTGTTGGCAGCAGGACAAACCTGTGTTTCAACAACCTTGTCGTGTACATAATACAGTTGTGCATCATCAGCCTCGCTAGCTGGAAGGCATGGCTGTGAATTATCCACCTCATTATTAACGTGATATAATAGTGAGTGATCAGCCCCAATAGGCACAATACACAACTGCGAGTGAACATCCTCAGCTGCTGTATAGGACAGCTCTGTATCATCTTTCCGCTTTCGTTTCCCTACACCCTTACTTCTTACCCTCTCCTTCCCTCTTGCCCTTTTTCCAACTTCATTCTGTGGGTTGGCTACCTCCATTATCGTATTTCCAACCTGATCCCTCAAGCTTTCATGAGCAAGATACCTTATTCTTGTCACTGCATGTAGTTGTTGATCATCCATCCCTTGTGTCGAAAGCATATCTGCTACGTGTGCAATGTCCCTCAACGCCACATTCTATAACAGAAGTTATCATAAATGACGATTAGAAATTGAATAAACTAAAAACATGAGCCAGTACGGAATATGTGTGTGCGCGCGTGCGTACATATATGTGTGTGTGTATATATATATACATAGATGATAGAATATACTGTTAACGAAACGAGGAGAGGGTATACCATTCTTTGAAATTCGGATGATATAGGTACAGGCCTTCCTACTAATCTACGTGTGATGTTCAAGTACCAAGGAATGTAGTCATTTTCGTCTACATCTTCATCGATGTCCACAACTCGGAGATGACGATCTATCCATTCTGTTAGCTCTGACTCCATTTTTACTGACAAGTCCACACCCCCATCCACTCCACGGCTCTTCCTCTCCCACCTCTGCACATCTTGTGGTATTGGTTGTTGAATGCTGAATTGCCTTAAGCAGCGATCAGGGAGGTGTCTTTCTGCCTTGTCAAAACATATCAACATTGTATTTGATCTCCCAAGAATCAAATTGTTTCTTATATCTTCCGGTAAAGCCACAGGACTTATATTTGAGTAAGGACACCACTCGACCTGTATATTATAACGAAATATTATCCTATTATTTGTGTTCAAAAAGGAAGTTTCGGCATGATTAAACTTCATATAACGCAACTTACATCAGATGGCTTAAGGGAGTCTAATGATTTACGATACAATGCTACATCACGGTTGGTTGTCGGACCACTTTGTTTTCCTTTCCACCTAAGTACAAATGGAAAACAATGATGGATTGGATCTTGGTTAAGCTTTGGGCGGCCAACATTCAGGCGATAGTAACTCCAGCACTACAAGATAAAAAAAAAACAAATAACGTGTAGCGTCTAACTTAATAGTATCTCTTACATGTAATATATCAATTGAACACTCTGCGTACAATCTCCCTGTCTTAAAGGGCATTTGTCCAGGTAAGTAAAACGGAAGAATAAAGGGAAAGCGGGAAGAATGAAAAAAGGGAAATAGAAGCAAGAATGACCTGTAGCATTGTTAAACAGCCGCTAATGGTGCTCTGAGACTTGAGGGATGCATTACCAAGCGCTCTATACAAGAATGACAACGCTGCCGCACCCCACGCATACTTCCCAGCTTGCTCAAAGTTTTCAAACAGCGGGAGGTACATGACAGGGACTTTATTACCCGTCGTAGTGGAAAAGATAGTACTGCCAATAAGGTAAAGAAGGTAAGCACGCGTGTGGTACTCAATATCTTCAATCGGTGCATCCTCAGGACACTGGAAGAAGGTCTCTTTCAACCAACTAAGCTTCACCATCCCACCACTTGTGTACCCAGAATCTGGTGCTTTACCTAAAAACTTCATACATACCGCGTCGCATGTGGTATAAGTTACACCTATAACGGGTAATCCTTCAATTGGGAGCCCAAGTAAGTATCCAACATCTTCTAGAGTTACTGTCATTTCTCCAACAGTAAGATGAAAAGTATTTGTCTCTCTCCTCCATCTTTCAACTAGAGCAGATATCAGAGGGTTGTCCAAACTAATTGCTGGTATTAATCTTAAGCAGCCAAATCCAGCCTTGCTTATTAACTCAATCTGTTTTGGAGTGAGTCTCCACTGATCAAGCTTTGAAGTGTGTTCATGACATCTAAGTGCACCACGCTCCTGTTATCGTGTCAATCATTTATTGTATGTTACTGATAATATTTATGATGCTTTCAATATATTCAAGAAGTAAGTAAGTTGTTTCATAGTCGATAGGACCTGTCCCTCCCATACTGCTGATGAAACATGCTTATCTTGATCTTGCAATACAGAGTCATCAATTGGTCCAGGATTGGTTCCATAAATGTCCATAATCTCAAATGACCAAAACTGCCTAACACGCGTGATAGATGAGGAATACAGAAACAATTCAAAGGCAAAAATAATAGCAAATGGAAAGCCAAAACATATTTTTAATAAATAGCACATAATTGATCTTAAAATTAGATTATGAAATTTGAGATTCACAATGCGCGTTACAGATTGAACCTAAGTGCGCAATTCGCAGTGCAAGAGCAAGAGCATGAGAGTGAGTAATCTAAGAGTACAGAATAGCATTTATAAAAGTCTTAATAGGTTTCTTGTGGAAAAGAAAACATAGCATGGATGAGAAGCCATCTCTCACCTGCAAGAAAAGCTACTCTTAAGATATTACAAATTTTTATATTATTTCCTCAAGTTCTAATTTATATTGATGTTAAAAGCACAAAAATAGAAAAGGCTTTATAAAGTCATCTCTTAAAATTAACTTGGAAAAAGTTCAAACAATAGCGCATTCAACTATCGCACAATTTATAAGAATAGAAGGCCACTATGACAACTTGCTAAAAATCCCAACACAGGGCTGAATTCCCCATCTCCCCTCCCATAGTTTCCTCCCCTCCTCTTTCGTTTTTGCCAACGATTCACATCTTTCTTTAGTTTTTGGCTTGACACTGCCTTATTCATTCCTGATTTTACTTTTTATTTCTCAAAAAGGAGAAAAAATTCACTCACTCACTCACTCACTCACTGACTGAATTCAAGTTTTAGCTTAGCACCAAATGACCAAGTAACAAACCAAAGCAAAAGTTCTGGTTCTAAGAACAGTCCACAAATCACGGGATTCTGTAAAATAAACACTAAATTCAACTAGTAGCTTAATTTTAATTCTCTCAGCCAAAAAGGTTTTGTTTTTGGATATGTACCAAGATTAAACTAAAACCCAACATAATAAACACACAGGTATATACGAGATAGGAGAGTGTATGAAAGCTAAAGAAATAGGCTTTCATGTTGCCGATGAGAGAATATAAAAAAATACGAAACGGGAGTTTAATAGAAATCATCTGCAAAATCTAAATTTTAAGGTAAATAAAATTGACCGACCTGTTGCTGCCGGCAACGCGGAGAAGCTACGGCGTCGTTCCAGTTCTAGCCCTAAGTCAGGAGTTTCCTAAGGATAGTCCGGTAAAAGGAATTCATTTTGAATAAAATTATTCAGCACCCCTAATATTTGCTTGTATTCTCTAAATAACCCAAATCTTTTTAAAACCTCGTCACTTAACGATTTTTTTTGTTTTTTGTTTTTTTTTTTGGGTAAAGCTCATCGCTTAACATTAGGGTTTAGGGGAGTAAAGTTTTACATAATCAAATTAGATTTCAAATTATGTATTCTGAAATTAGAAATAAATTATATTTTTTTGAAAATGATTAGTAAAACTCAAAAAGTATAAATTCAATACTTATTTATTTGATTGTTTTACAAACGATTATAATTATTGTAAATTAACTATAAATATTTTATAATTATCATATTTGTTCCTTTTAAAACTTGAATGATGAATTAAAATTATATAAATTTTGATTTTAAAATTTAGCAAATTAACCTTAACAAGTCAAACTGTAATTCTTTCTGTGGAATGAGGAGTCAAGCTGTAATTCTTTCTGTAAAATGAGGGAGTATTTTATTATTTTAAACACGGACACGTCCCAATGTCAAAAGAAGGTTCAGTAAGTCTAGGCGGACCGGTCAATTGGACTGAAAAATTGGACCGGTCCCCTAGTTTACCCATGTTCCCTTATTTTTTTTTTGTTTTTTTGTTTTGGTATATATCCAAACATATTTATACTATAGATTTATAAAAAAAAATAAAAAAAAAACAAAAAAAATAGGTGTAATTTGGATATATATCAAAAAAATGGTTGTATGGGCCCATACAACAATTTTTTTGATATATATCCAAATTATACCTATTTTTTTTGTTTTTTTTTAATTTTTTTTTATAAATCCATAGTATAAATATGTTTGGATATATACCAAAAAAAAAAACAAAAAAAAAAACAAGGGAACATGGAAATGTCCAATTTCCATGTACAAAAAACATGTTCATGTAGAATCAAGGTTTTTACTAAATTAAGAGTAGTTCTGCACCGACCGGCTTTTGGACCGGAATATTGGACATTTTGCAGTTAGCTTACTTTTTTTTTTTTTGGTATTTATTTCAAACATATTTATACTATGAATTTAAAAAAAACAAAAAAATCCAAAAGAATTAGGTGTAATTTGGATATATATCAAAAAAATGGTATATGGGCCCATACAATCATTTTTTTGATATATATCCAAATTACACCTAATTCTTTTGGATTTTTTTTAAATCCATAGTATAAATATGTTTGGAATAAATACCAAAAAAAAAAAAAAGCAAGCTAACTGCAAAATGTCCAATATTCCGGTCCAAAAAGCCGGTCCGTGTAGACTTATTGCTAAATTAATGAGTCCTTCTGCGCGGACATGTTTTTGGGACATGAAAATTGAACATTTTCATGTTCCAATGGTATTTTTTTTTTTGATATATATGCAAATTACACCTAATTTTTTTGAATTTTAGCTATTTTTTTAAATCCATAGTATAAATATGTTTGGAATAAATACAAAAAAAAAAAACACCATTAAAACATGAAAATGTCCAATTTCCATATCCCAAAAATCCTATCCGCGTAGACTTACTGCTAAATTAATTGCAAAGATACTAACAGATAATGTCCATAAGCAATTAAGCAGTAACACTTGAACACATTTGATCCACTTTAACCAAAAGATAGAAAATCAAACGCATGTCTCATTATTATCCATAAAATGTCATGAAGTTTTCCTGGATGCAAGCTGCATATTACCAATTTGCAGACTAAAAATAAATTAAAAAAAATTCGGAAGATCCAACATAATAAGAATAAAATTCTATAATGCGAAAAAAATGTTAATAAAATACAAATGAATAGGTAAATTCATACATTATACACTGGACTGCCATCCATGCCTTCCAGATTAAGGTTTCCAGTTTTACCTTAATCCGGAATCTTTGGGTACCAAAAAAATTTGAAGGAAAAAGAAAAAAGAAAACAACAAACCAGGGACAGTAATTCTCCGACAAGCAGAATTAGAAAGTGAACTTTCAAAGTTCACAACACAAGATGCATTTGTCAACATGAACCACCCTCTCCAAGCCTTGGGCAATAATTTTACGATTGAACATTAAGGTCAATTTTATAAACAGACCATGTACACAATATATAGCAGTCCATGTATTTGCATTAGCCATTAGGAGAACATGCGGAGGAAGTTGTTGGCATACGCCATTGGTTTGACATCAGGATGCGGCTGCAATTAACCAAATAGAATGAGGCGCAAAAAAAATAGTGTATTTTGATACATTCTGATGAAATTATACTGAAAACGAATCAAACATGTTTTCCAGATCATTTAGTTTATAAATTGCCCAACCCGCAAACAAGAATTGCAAATTCAGAATGAAAGAAAAACTATATATTGAAAGACAGAAAGGAAATATACAAAAACAAAGAAACAGAAAACAGAGGAACAAACTTGTGCAGAAGACAGAAGGCACTGACCACTGCTGTGAATGTAACAATGTTTGGCTTCAGATCAGGGGCCTCAAAACGAATAAAAGCACCCTTGTTACCCATCTGCAACACAGAAGTACATTCAAACCTTTAAACCTGTTAAGGATTGCCTACTGATAATTAACAGTTCCTGAGATATGATACACAAATGCCCTGGCTTCAAGATTCTTGCAAGTGTTCAGTCTATTCGGGATAAGAGTTCAACAATTGCACGGAAAAGTATCTAAGAGTACCCCAATCTAACAGTGCAAAACACCATATCTGAGGTCAGTGAATACACACAGAAAATTTAACCTGGACTAGTGAACTTTCCAGTTCTAAAAAGAACGACCGAGATTTATAATCTATCAATTACTTTGAAGATACAAGCAGTCATCATCCCATATTTAACATTAGAAAAACAACTCAATACTAGATTTAAATTTTGTTTTACACATGAGATGTTTGTTTTTCTCCATCAAGTGGCAAAAAAGCCAGCTCAAACTGCTCATGTAAAAGAAGAGCAAATGCATCAATGGACATAATACGTAGAGCAGCATCAATGAACAGACACTAAATTCTGACTCTGATATCATTAAAGGCACCAGTAAAAGCAAGTTTGAATATGGCACCTAAAATAGAGTGAAGAAGTATAAGCAATAATCAGAGCATTAGAAAGCTTTACAATAGCAAAATGGCTTGAAGCTTTTATTGAACTGACAAACTTCTGATTTATCTAAATCAAAGAATAAAAGTCCATATACAATGGAAAAGGCAAATAAGATGTTAAGAGCTTAATGGCTACACTTCCGCTTAGATGTAAGTGGCAAATTTGTCGTATCTTCGCCAATTATTCATGTGACGCTCTAGAACGGAAAAAACACTATACTTGACCAAGGTATGAAGAATTATGGTTCGTAAACATGCAAAGAACAAACAAATATTAACTTACTTAATCACAATAGTTTGGAGCAGAAAATATGGTAATGAGTTTACCATCATGTTCAACCTCATAACCTTCATCCTTCACGAATGAGATTTCAGGGTATCACGTATCGCATGACTAAATCTGGCATACGAATGAGATTTCAGGGTATGACGTATAAGGAAATGAAATCACGAAAGCTATCAAATGTGAAGAAAAAACCCTAGATTGTTTTCTTGTAGAAATCTTTTCGTGACATCTCCACCGAAAGAAAGACCTACGCCACGCTTGCTAGGTCCTCTACCGGGATGAGGTTGTGGATCACTCCACAGCAGTTCACACATCAAATCTGCAGACAACAGAGCGCATTGAGAACAATACACGAGCTTACCAGTATAAACCATTTACCTTGAATCATGCTTTAGAAAAAACTTATATTTCAAATATCAACTTGGTTTTGTTAACAGCATGCCAACAACAATGTAATTGTGAAAATAAATAATAATGGTACTTAGCAGCATACCTTCCTCTGGGGGCTCACAAAACTGGTCAATCGTTCTAATGTCAGAGAGTTTCACCCCATCAACACTGAAAAGACCTCCATGAACCACGAAAACCTTCTCATTTATCACATGAGCCAACGGTAAACAACAGAATACTTCTGCAAATAGCTCCATGAAGGTTTCATTCAACTTGGATCTGACCTCACCTTCGAAACCATATATCTTGTTCACACTCTTGCTCTCATGATTTCCTCGAGCAAGATGTATAGCTGGAAATAGTTTCAACAAGTCAATGTAAGGTAACAAAACTATAGTATGTTTATATATGAAAAAATATAAACAAGAAAGGGACAGGTCAATCATGAAGTCTGAAGAAAGTATGGCAAACAAATACTCGTCAACACGTATGGATTGTTGAGAAATAAAACTATAGAAGTGTGTTTGTGTGTGCAAGCTCTGAAAAGCTGTGGTTCTTTTTTCTTTTCTTTTTTTTGTAAAAGTTGTAATACTCACGGGCAGAAGAAAATTTTGAGAACCTTAAAGTTCAGAGATGTAATAACTACAATGTCCCAAGACAAAATGTCAGCACATTAGGTTGTAATATCACCAACATGAGAACAAATGGTGTAGACTTGATAATGAGTCGCAATCCAATTAGTATTACTGATCAGGAAAAGAACCACCAATGATTATAACATCATACTCCATCCTTGTATGGTCCTCAATTCGCTCGAAATCATCAATGGTGAGAAAACTTGTTAAAAATGCTAAAACAGAGAACAGCAATAGGACAGTAACACTTACTAGCTGGGGACATGCATTTAAACGCAAACAGTGCAAGTATGACTTCCAGAGAAAATGACCCCCTCTATCCACAAAGTCGCCATTGAACAGATATGGATTCTCTTCTGATGGAATTCCATTGAGCGCAAATATATTCATTAGATCATAAAACTGCAATTATATGAGAATACACGAATAGATATTCAGTCTAATAAGTTAAAAATTTGTAAGACTAGAGAATGAAAGCAGCATATTACATGTAAAATAGTGTCATGTGAGCGAAATCAAGATTTTACATTTAAGTCGGTGCTATCCAAATAAGAGACTCTTTACCAGATGCAACTGCGGACAACAAAGTAATACAAGGAGGAAGAGTGGATTTTGTAATCACGAGGAAGCATGAAGTAAACAATTGGCAGCAAGATAACTGGAGGCAAAATCCACAGTTATTTAGTGAGAGAAGTTTATTAAAAGGCTTAGTACTAGATTAATGAGACCGGAATTCATATAATAGAAATCCAAGAATTGAAGAATAAAATTAAAATAAATCTAAGTTTGGGCGGAAAGGCACAAGGTTCACGAGATATTTTTATTTATTTTTTCACGTTTTCTTTTTTGATAAGTAGGTTTCCACAGAATATTAATTCTAGTCTTCTACAATTGTAACAGATACTTGTATACTTGCATTTCAGGAATTTCAATTTCAGAATTTTCATGAAGTTTTTCCTCCTACTTTTGTCTTTTTAGTTTTTACCACCAATTTCAGAAATTTGTAGAGTTTTGCTTCTTCTACCTACTCATCACTTTAAACATGAAAGGGACTAAACTTAAAAATTAAATCAGCTAATGTGATTCAAAGCCTATTTTGCTATAACAGCCTCTTCTCTATAGACTACCCATCTCCAAAACCAGGGTACACAACTATCTTGGCCAATTTTTCTGCTGCGTGTTTGACTGTTTGTTCAACCTATTCATTCCCCTTTGATATAATGGCTAGAGACTAAATACCACACGTAACAGACAATCATGCCTAAAACTATCATTCTGTCGCAGTCAAGGATGCCAAACCACTGATTTTAAAGAATTGAAAGCCTAAATTTACTGAAATTGCATACGATTCTCATCATACTTGAATAGAAACATAAGTTACCACCATCAGAAGGCACATGGCTGTTGGATGTGACATATATGTCTCAAGTTTCATCCGTTTGCCAACTGGATAAGTGGTATTTTCAGCATTACACTTAAAAACCAAGTAAATGTTGCTGTTTTAGTTAATGTACCAGAGAAAGAAGAAGGTTAATGGAATAAAAAATAGTCACTAGTCCAATAAGTAGCATACCTACCTGACCATGTACATCACCACAAACAGTAAAATGCTTGCCATCAGGAATATTTATATTAACAAGAGAAGGCAAGGCTCGCAGCATATCTCTTGTTTGTAAGACTATCTGGAATGCATATCTATAACATGAACAATATTCAAGAATGGTATCAGTAGAAAGACGCTACATAAAACACAAATGATAATTCTTATTACTTTGATTTCCAAAACATCCTGTTTATGTAAGAACTTTTAATTCTTTAAGTCCTCCATCATTTTCTTCACAAACTCCACCGTTACCTCATCTCCCTCTATTCGAGCTCCAGCATACTGTGGCTCGACATCTAGAGTTGACACAGAATAACTACATTATTAATACCTGGGTGATAAAATCAATTTCCTCTTATTTCATACTTTCTTAATATCTGTTATTGTTTCTCTCTTTTATAAAGCGGCACAACATGGAAAGACAGTTTGATCATTGATCAAGTCCTCAGCTTCGTTATATCTTTACTAGCAAACTGCTCTTAACCAATACTAAGATTAAGTCCAATAAATCATCAATATGTTGTCTCCAGCTTTCACTCTCAGTTTTTGAACAGCTAAAATAGAATTATAGAATATAATATTTTTCTTTAGAAAAAAGAGAGGAAAATAACTTTTTTTCTTTATGTGTATATATATATGGGTCCTCATCCATAGCAACTGGTTGCTATGAACACTATTCCAGCAACCACATCTTACACCGTCCATTCTGATATCAAAAGGTTGAGATTAAAGGGGACTTGGACCCTGCCGCTATTCCTTCTAGCGGTAACAATATTCTTTCTAGCGGCAGGAAAAATTACAAATGTGCCCTCTATTCAACTTCATCATTGCCGCTAGAGCCTCTAGAGGTAGGTTTCATTAGTTAATCCCAGCATTGCCGCTAGAGACTCTAGCGACATGTTTCATTAGTTATGACACAATTAGTTCATATAGGAGATAGGCACTTAGTATGTATTTTATATAAAAATAATCCTCCACACTTAGTATGTATTTTATATAAAAATAATCCTCCACGAAAACAATAAATTTATCCACTTCGATTCTAGAAAAGAATTAAATTGTATCACCAGTATGTAGACAACAGTTGGCCAAATCATCGAATTCGTTAAAGCATTCAAATGATAAGGTGTTGGTAGGCATAACTGCCCTTTCTATATACCCTTTATCACTACTACACGCTGACAGACAAACAACACAAGGATAAAATAATAACTAATGAAACCTGCCGCTAGCCTCTAGCGGCAGTGTAGGGATTAACTAATGAAACCTACCGCTAGAAGCTCTAGCGGCAGTGATGAAGTTAAATGGAGGGCACATTTGTAATTTCTCCTACCGCTAGAAAGAATATTGCCGTCGCTAGAAGGAATAGCGGGAAGGTCCAAGTCCCCTTTAATCTCAGCCTTTGGAAATCAAGATAGACGGTGTAAGACATGATTGTAGTGTCCATAGCAACCGGTTGCTATGGATGGGGATATTATATATATATAGAACGTAATAAAAAGTACTTTTTTAAAAGGATTAAACAAATTAAAATGATGCCGGTCTGTATATATTTATTCATGTACCCATGTTATAAAAGGTGTAAGATACTAAAGTCCTATTACAATTCAAGCAACTATGCAAGAGAGATGAGTAATAAAAAGGTATAGCCTGAAATGCCCTTTGCCGCAGAACTTTAAATTGCTATCAGTAAAATTTTGTGACATAAAAGCTTCTAACCCAATTTTCCACATTACATTAAAGCAAGATTAACTATCATACTTGAACCTTAAAGAAATGTCCAGTAACAAGGGTAGAGGAATTTTTCCCATTTTCAATCACAGGCACATGAACTCTAAGATATTAGAACAATGGACCAAAATGGTATTCAACCTACAAGAGGGATTATAGCCCAGCTTGTGAAGTTCCATTGTCCCAATTAAAGTTTGACTCTTTTAATTCTAATATCATACGCAAGAACGCAGAAATGGTGTCAAATAATAATTCATTGACAAATACTTTTAATGTAGGCATTATCTACTTGATGCATGGGAAAGCTGATTCCCTAATTTTGTTCATGAAAGACTTAGGAGCAACAAGACATATGTATGACAAGAAATACAATCCCTATGAATGTTTCTCAACAGTCAATCAAAACACCTAGGTATAATGCAAAGAAGAAATGCTCCATTCCTAATCTAAGCTCCTAATAAACTGAAGAATGGGGAATAAAATAGAAATTATATTATAAAATAATATAGTAGATAATATAATTATTGGCTTAATGAATATCGATAGAACCTTGTTTTCTTTCCTATATTCGCTTCCTCTTTAAAATTCCTTTCTTCAACTCAATGCTTGCACCAAGTCAAAACTTGTGTCTAGTGATTTTTTTGCCTCACCAACACTCAAACTATTTCCAAGAAGAAAAAGGAAATTAAATTTGGTAACACTTGGGAAAAGTGTCTCATTCATTACATATTTATAAAATCTGTTAGTACCTCTTACTTGAATAAGTGTATTTCTTACAGCCTTATATTCTCACAGTTTTAAGTAGTTCACTAAACAAACTGCCAAACATTGGAGTCCTCTTAATCAGTCCAATGAAAAATGCACTGCAATATGAGAAAAAGAAAAAAAAAAAAAAAACCAAAAGCAAAAGCAAAAAATCTAAACTTGCTAATAATCGGACTTAATCTGTTAGAACCTCTTACTTGACTAACTGCATATCTTACATCATTATATTCTCACAGTTTTAAGTAGTGAACCAAACAAACTGCCAAACATGGGAATCCTCTTAAGCAGTCCGTTTGAAACGCACTGCATTACAAGCATCCAATTCCTGATGATAAGTATCAGTAAATTAAAACTCAGTCTGGACCAAATACTAACAAATAACAATAGTATTACTAATATTATACTACTAATATTAATATTAATCCAGATACTCATATTTGGTTACCCACTTGTTTCTTCTTTAAGCTTATAGTTGATTATTCATCATCTCCATCTATACATGTACATACAGTGCAGTACATTAATGGTGATAGCATTTAATTAAAAAGCATGCACAAGGATAATCTTAATAGCATTTAATAAATTTTAATGATATTTGGAGAAATGGAGAAATAAATGATATTGACAGATAAATATCAGTAAAACTAAATACAATAGTACTCAACTTCAGATAGCATCAATTAGTAAACGATTTTGGATCTCAAAATAATACTCAACATGAAATTTCATCTCTCAATGACATGTCCATAAAAATTGTACAAAAAACATAGCATAAATAATACAATATTGAATATACTAAATTGAAGACTATTTTTTAGGCTCAGGAATCCCTAACACTCGATAGTGATTGCGCTTATCGTGGTCAGTTTCAAAGCCGCAAATTGCACATTTTCGATGAGGCTTAGTACTCACAATTTTCTCAAGTGCATTTTTAAATCTAGATTGCTTTTTCCGGCCCTTTGTTTGAGAAACAATTAGCGGCAAAAACTCATCTTCTTCCGCTTCCTCCGCTTCATCTTCATCATCATCATCATTATCGAAACCCATATCCTGAGGTGTATCTCTGACCGTGCATTCAATGTCATCGTCTGCCAGTTCGCTAATATTCTCATCCGGATCATACTGCTCAACCAGGGCTTTTCCTCGTGCATTCAGTTTAAGGACAGTTTTGTAACCTCGAACTGAGCAAGCAGCTTTGCTCGCTAACTCTTGGTAATCACTCATCAAATGATTATAGCGCATTGTTTGATCTTGTTCAAAGTCAGCAGTCGTTGAGTTAACGAGTAATTCTTCACCATTGCTCTTGTTCGCGTCTCTTGTCCACCGAGGAAGAATCATGTCATCAGGTATTCGTGAAATACTCTTGAACATAAAATATCTCAAGATGTGCCTGCATATTTCACCAGAATGAGAAAACATTTGGCAATTACATGTTACCGACCCCAATTGACGATTATTGACGACTTCTTTACATCTCCGACCACCTTCAGCTGCATCTGCCCTATACACTGCATAGACCTTAGTATCAATGACACACATCTCACTAAGTTTGTTCACATTGTATTTCAAAGAATCGACGAGTTGACGTTGAAAACGACTAAACATCTCTTTTGTGTACACCTTTGCAGCATGCACTTCCAAAGGTGACCCGCATATCATATTCCTTTTCCGATGTTTTGTTATGTAGTCGGTCTTCCTCTCTCTGATGAATTGTTTTTCTATAGCTTTCTGACTCTGCACTACAAATTCTTTCATGTCTGTTGAAGCATTAACGTACTCATCAAAAAAATGGTTCATGCTCTCACTTCTTCCGGTGGTTGTCATTCCCGCGGAAAAATATTTCTTTGTATACGCAGGAATCCATTTCTCCCGTACATCATACAAACTTCTAAGCCACTCATTGTTATACAATTTATAATCCCTCATCAGAATTTGCCAACGCTCTTCAAACTCGCCGATGGACAATGAATTATACATACAATTGTTAAAATAATCTTTGAACGATGGGTGCTCAGAATAAACATGATGCAGTTTCTCAGGAAATTTATTGCTAATATGCCAAGAACACAACACATGATAACTGGAAGGGAGTACCGTAGCAATAGCATTACTCATGGCTTTATCTTGGTCAGTGATGATGGTTATAGGTGTCTTGTAGTCCATGGCTTCGAGCCACGTCTCTAATACCCAAACAAAAGTGTCCTCTGTCTCGTCCCTTAACAATGCAAATCCAAACAAAATAGACTGATAATGGTGGTTGACCCCGGTAAATGGAACAAACGGCATGTCATATTTATTTGTCCTATACGTACTGTCAAATGTCACAACGTCTCCGAACCGTTGATACATTAACCTTGATCGGGCGTCAACCCACAAAATACATGCTATGCGATTGTTTTCACCGGGTTTCACACGGAAAAAAAATTTACTCGCACTTCCGGATGCAAGTTTTTTCAAATAATTTACAGCAGCTTGTGCATCATTTTCATCTTCCGAATCACGCCTTAAATCTCTCACCACATTCTGAATATTTACATCAGAGAAAGGAACATTTTGCATCCCTCCACCCATTGTGCTCAAAACGTTCATCACCCTACTAGGTCCAATACCAGACTTATTTAAAGTGTCAATTAATTGTCTTGCAACCGGAGTAATATTCTTGTGTGTCTCAATCAAATCTATCTTGGTAGGGGTCACTAAGTGATGATTGTGCTCTAATTCAACGGTAGAAATACGCCAATTGTCTTCTTTCTTATTATGGACAACATATATTCCAGCTTTGCATAATGTGCGTCCTATAGAGTCTCTCGGTCTAATAATTTTATTACTACCATCTTCATTATCTGGTAAACTTTTTACAATAGTTGGTGTACCGGCCTTTTTACATACGTACAACCTAGAGGACACATCATTCGTATGAGCATGTTTATGACTTGTTGCAATTCTAATCTCAAATCCATTTTTTTGAGCATAGGCTCTATAAAAATTTTCAACTTCATCCAACTTAGAGAACAATTGACCAACGTATGGAACCTTTTCAGATTTACTACTTTCAACTTCACTTACAAACTCAGATTCATTTGTACAATCTAAACTAGCAACAGAATCTGAAGAACTAGATAAAAATAGTTCATGCACAGGCATTTTTCTTGCCATTTTGAAAAACTTACTTGTGATTAAGAAGAAACTTAGTAATTTGAATCGCCGGAGCACAGGTTAGGCTTGAACTTGGGAGTGAGAGTGAGACGGGATCTGGGAAAGGAAATGAACATATCTGAGAGAGGAGATCAAACTGCAGTAATATGGCTAGGGCACACTGCCGCTAGTGTTTGAAGTGGCATAATATTTGCACACTGCCGCTACTCTTTGTAGCGGCACGTAAGTTACCGAGGGTCATTTTGGTAAATTTGGAATGTTATATATATATATATAAAAGTTGTCTAAAACTGAATAAGTTGAATTCAAAAAATAAAGTAAAGAAAGATAATACCTTTGAATACATCATTAGCTGAGACTTTGATTTCTTCAGCTTGTGAATTGTTTGAATTTGTAGTTTCATAGTGGGCAAAATACTTCCCGTTACTGGATACGTGAGGCAGACATTATAGGACAATAGATTCCAAGATTTTATCATCCATCGTCCTAGTATTTATATGTATACGTATAAGTATATATGTATATGTAGATGTATACATACATCATGAAAGACTGTTACGAGGGTCCGGAACAGAGAGAGAATTTAGCCGCTCTGTTGACTGTTCTTACACACAAAATACTTATTTACCATACTACCCCTTAGGCTTCCCCATTTTTTCCTCTCCTTTTTTGGATTAAACTTAAATAATTAGACACAATTCAACCTATAAGGCAAGACTACAAGAGTTCACCATAAAATAATTACGGATATTATTTTTCATGATTACACCGTTTTGAATGGGTTATATTTTAAAATTTATTTAATGCAGCATTAATAACTAATTGTAATACTTTGTTCCTCCAAAAAAATCATTTAAATTTTTTTTATTCAGTTTAAAAAAAAATAATCTATAATATATGTAAATTTATTTAATTTTAAGTAATGTAGTAATTAATTGCATAAAGCATTTAAAAAGTATTATTAAATAAAATGTTATTATTTTTAAAAATAAAATAAGTTTATACTAATGTTTAAGTTTTAAAATTTTATAAATAAACTGAACTCAAACTAAATAAATAAATAAAATTATGAAACGGAAGGAGTATAAAACAATTTCTATCTTACGTCTCATCTTAAAAGGTGAAAAAAAAACAATAACAAACTATTACACTAGCTTTAGAATCACCACATTGAATAATTTCCATTGAATCATATCAACCATTAATACTATTTCTGCTACTGTATTTTAGTAGTTTATTTATGATAAATTATTCTTTATGTCTTTAGTTCTGTAATTGTTGTTTTTTACAAAAGATAAAATGTAGTATATGTCTAGACATGCAAGTTTATGTGCGTCTTATACTTAATTTGACATAATTTTGATCGATAAAATAATAAAATGTCAAAAAAGTCATTAATAAAAAGATGAAATGTCAAAATTATCATTAATTAAATTTCTTTAAAAAAAAGTAGGACAGACATAAACTTGTAATGACTTTGATTAATTTATTCTAGCCTTCGGGCATCCTTTGCACTAAAGAAAAAAAAAGTTCTTTTTTCTTATACTCTCTTTAGTTCGCCTTAACATTACCAAACAGTTCCATGTTTGTGACAAAAGATTGGTAATTAGCTTTGGGACTTTTTTGACAGGCCCAAAACGGCCCAGTCATATAGTCGTAATTTCATCTTTGTGGTCTTGTATGCTTTTTTTTTCCCCTTGAGCTTTAACTCTTTAAGGACCACGCTACTTATGTTATTGGGCCGTTGCGAGCCCAACTTAATATTGATATGTATCCCTCATCCGCAACTTTTGTCATACCTAAGAAATCACTGAGCAGAGCAGATAATTAAAACATTTTTTGATTTAATTTTTCTTTTCCGGATGTTTGATGATCATCGGAAGGCATTTTTAATAAGTAGAGATTTTAGTTACAGAACACCTTAATTTTGTAGAAACACGAAATTATGCGCTTAAAAATAATTATACTCATACCACTCTTAGGTCTATAAATTTGTCTTTAATTTTTTTAAAAGCGCATTTATAACTATATAATTAAACGCTAATCAATTTTTCTCCTGAAAGTACTTATGTCAAAAGAATTATGAGCAAAAGGTTTCTAAGATTGAACTTTGATTATAAATGTGGTGATTTCAAATATAAAGTAATTTTGATTTATACTTGAGAATCTTTTTGTACAAATGCAAAGAGAATGAAAACATATAAATTTATTTGATTTAAAATTGTGGAGCGTGATTATAATGGTGGAAGGCAATCAAATGTGAGCCATAAAAATATACATCGTTTACAAACATGTTCGTATTCATCTTAATTTGTTTTTGCAAATTGATTTTATAGCAAGTAGTATTAAAGAGCATTTTACATGGGATGATATCGATACATATTAGAAGCTGATTTTTTTTTTTAATAAATAAATTAAGCACAGGTAAAATAAGTGTGAAGTTGATAGGTTTTGGTGTGAAACCCTACAAAAAGAATAAAAAATTAATTGATCCTCCTAACCGGTCCTTTTCAGTTCACTTTCCATTTTTCAGGACTGACCAAAATACTCATTACTTACAAGACTCGTCTCTCCTTCTCCCTCTACTCTCTCTCTCTCTCTCTCTCTCTATATATATATATATATATATAAATATATATAATGAATCAATTCATATTCTTTTTACAATAAATCTCAATCGTTTGTCCGTAAATTAAATGGTAAGGAGAATTTTCAATTCGCAATTTAATATGTAGGTACCAGCAGTTTAATACTGTGAATTATATGATTTTCAAAATATTCCTCGTCAATCTGCAGTTTAATAATGCGGACGTTAAGTATGACTTCCCTTGAAAACGATGCTGTTTTTGGTTGAAAATTTAAAAAAAAAATTGTCAACCGTAGCTTAATACTGCGGAGCCAAGTCAATCCATATATGAAACTTTAAAAAAAATTGTCATTCATAGTTTAATATTGCAGAGCCAGGTCAATTCATACATGAGACTTTAAAAAAATAATTTCATCCGCAGTTTAATACTACGAAGCCTGCTGAATCTATATAAGGGACTTTAAAAAATAATTTCATCTGCAGTTTAATATTGCGGAGCCTGCTAGAACTTTAAAAAAAAATTGTTGTCCAATTTTGCTTTATGGTTTTGCTCCTACTCTACGATTTTGAATATTTTGTTCTACGATTTTGCTCATACTCTACAATTTTAGGAACAAAATATTATAATTGACATTAATACAGTCACAACATGAATCTATTAAAATGTCATTAAATAATCAAAGTATTTGACAGTTCTATATAACATTCAGAGTTCACAGTTTAGTTATGCAAACTGATAATTAACGCAAAATGACGCCGTTTAAATTATATCATTAATGAACTTAGCGTCCGCAGTTTTATTCTGCAGACGGACGGATCAAAAATCAGTTCCCTGTATATATATATTTTGCTGTTGCGGCTAATATGTTCTGTAGCCTCTTTTCTCACGTGAATTGAATTTGAATATATAGTTTCTCAAGCTACGTACGCACGCTCCGCTCCATCAATTCCACTCATGAACATTTGGAGGGAAAAACAAACATATAACTCCAATATTGACCAACCTTGCACGGTCTTAAAGTCATTTTTAGATTAGATCCCACCTCGTTTGTTCTTCAAAATATTAATGGCAAGGTTAATACTTCTAAAACTTATTGAAAATCATGTCACGCACCAATTAAGTGCTAAAACCAAACAAAAATTGAAAGTCATTAATAGAGTATAAGTCAATAACTAACAACCGTGGTTCCATCATTTTTAGTTGTTGAACCATGTGATTTTTATTTTTTATTTATTTATTTATTATATTGGGCTCGAGGCAAAATTAATTGAGGTACATAATCATCATCACCTCTTTCCATTCCTTTTATAAGAAATTCACATTTTTTAAACAAAATATTTCAGTATTAAAATAACTTATTTTACAGCAAAATGCAATTTAACCACCCAACATAACTCAGAATTCAATATATATATATATAATATATATATATATATATATATTTATATATATATATATATTTATATATATATATATATGTGTGTGTGTGTTAAAAGAATTACTCCCTTCATCCCCAAAAGGATGAGCAAAGTACAATTTGCACACATAATAAGAAAAATAAAGTAGAAAAAAGAGAGTAAAGAAATTTTAAATTTATTCTTAGTGGACCCATAAGATTATATAAAGTAATGATTATTTTTATTTTTTTATACTAATAGACTATGTATACTAAACGACTTAGTTATACTTTTTATTTTATGTATTTTATCTCATTCTTTTAAAGACAAAAAAATTATATTTTTAATCTTAGAGACAATATATAGTACTTAAAAGAAACTACTAAAAGTGGTACTCATACATCATTTGTTATTCACTCTAGCAAGTCATTTCACACGTACTCACGGATTTTACTCACAACCTTCCTCTAAAAAAACCTCGAATAAATGACCAAATTTCTTTTTATATGTGCCTTAATTACTAGTTGAGTTTTAAGCCTTAGGATACTTTTTTTTAACCTATTCTATTATAATTTAATGTTAGAAATTACATTTTATCATAATGCCGGTGGAGCCGGGAAAGGGGCAGAGGAGAAATGGGAGAAATTTTTAAAAAAACTTGGCTTCGATTTTCTGTTAAATAATTTATATCAATTTTAAATTTAAAAATTTTGTAATCTTAAAATGTTAAATAATTTTGTAATTTTGAAACAGAAGGATACCTAGTCTTCCACATCTTAATGAATAAATTTTAATTTTATGGGTTTATTTAATTTGATGTTTGTGTCAGTGGTCACGGGTTGATTAGTCTTCCACTAAACTAAACGAAAAGTTGTGGTGCGATGTGTGCCTGAGGATTCCGAAAGACATGGAATTAAAAGCCAAAGGCAAGCTGCAGCCTGCAGCTAATTAATGAGTGACTAATGTAGCAGCCAAAACAAAAGCAAAAAAAACCTATATATGGTCTAATTAATGTCTGAGAAAATCCATGCAGACGAGACGACCAAAGACACCATAAATAAATGAATTTGGATCACCTGACTCGATCTGCTCAAATTAAACATTTTCACCCCATTAATATTCATAATATACAAAGTATTTGTATACAGGAGGACAATCGGACATTCAGGATTCAGGAACTATATCTAATTTGCATGCAATGCATGGACTGACTGCATCGACTAATCTCACCGGACACCGATTCACGTCTGAGCCGTGCACCAGAAAAAATCTGAAGTGCATGCCTCTTGGAGCTAGTTGGCAAGATTTGATCTCAATTGCTCTAGCTCTCCCTAGCTTATTGTGGCATAACTCATACTATTGGCCCAACGCCTTAAATATAATCCTTGAAATTTGTCCAAATCTATCCCGGTCTGGGTTTTTTTTTTTATTATTCTGTTAATTGATGAGTGGGTGTTCTTCTCATTATTATATATATACTATAGCTTAATGTTAAAAAAATGGCAATAATATTATATTGCTTCGCAATTAATTGGGATTCACGATAGCTAGCTAGTGATACACATGTACTTCGCTTTAAGTTGAAATTTGTAAAACACAGGAACAAATTAACACAAGTGCACATGCATACACACAAACTCAAGCAGACAAATTAAGGGATGTTGGGTTTGTAGGTGGTTATAGTTAATATTATATTCCTAAAACATAGTCTCTATGCATGTCATGTAACGACCAGTGATCACTTGAAGAAAATTTTATTATACAATTAAGTAGTATGTATCAGGATTCAAGATAGGAGAGGAGAGGAGAGGAGAGAGAAATGAAATTAAAGGAGACAAGGGTGTTGCTGTCTGCTACCTCTTTTCCCTCTAACGTGAAAGATGGGGGGGAGGGGGAGCCCCTTCTCGCTCTTGGAATTATCACTACGTGTAGTACGTACTGCTCTTTATTCTGGTAAGGATTTGAAGTAGCTAGACTCACTGCTAGTAGTAGGGCAAACCGGCCACTTCATCATAATTCATACACATACATTTCTCTCACCAATTCGATTAGCTGAATAGCTAGTATGGCGCATCACTTTATATCCAGAATTAATTCCTAAATCAATTTACTCCATAATTTTGGCCCAAAACAATGTTTTGCCTCAATTAATTACTAGTAATGTTTTTTGGTTACGTAATGATTAAAATCCTAATCAATATTGGTTAATTATTAAGCTGGAGAGAGGGAGGGAGGGAGGGTTTTACGTAATGATAATACTAATCTATATCAGCCTATTGATACTAAATTAATGCCTGTAGTGTCTTCCCCCCGACTCCCGAGAATGTTTCATCGTTTCCAACAAAATTTTGGAATGTTCGTCTCTCCCGTCTTCTCTGACGCAAGTCTAACTATTTTAATTTTACGTTTAATTACACCATGTTAGAGTTGCTTATGTTTATTTATTTTTTTAATACTTTCTTCATTTCATATTATTTGATCATTATTATTAATTTTTTAAAGTCAATTTAAGAGATTTTTATACTCAAAATTGACAAAGATTCTTTTAATTTTTATTAATACAATAATAAATATTATAAACTAACAAAAAAAGTATTACTCATTATAAGTTTTATTATTTTATAATTTTTTTATAAGTCATCTCAATTTTGAATTTAAAAATGTCTCAATTAATTTTTAAAAGTTAATAATGATCATATAATTTAGAACGCAAGGAATATTAAAATTGCTAAATGTTTCAACAATTATAAGACAAGATTTTAATTAGTGAACAACTGTAATCCAATATTTTAACTTGGATTGAAAATACAGAACTGATTGCATGCATTACTGCATTTTGATTTAACTGTTTACGCGGATGAATTTTTGACACTTCATTCAGTTCTCATTCTCAGGGTAGGTACAATTCGTAAGGCAACTTTAACTTTCTAACACTAGTGCTCATTGTTGAAGATGGTGCGTAATTTAATTAGAATTAAAATACTATTTATAATTTTGAAAAACACTATTTTTAGCGTTAGTACTCATTGTTGAATATCATGTTAATGCTCTTCTTCAAATGCAACCTAGCTCTAATATCATGTTAAATAACCAACTCATTTAAAAGTTTAAATTATTAAAAAGAGTCACCAATAATAAATAGCATGTTAATAAAGAAATACAATGAATTAAAATACTCTCTCAGTTCCAAATAAGATCAATATTGACTGTTAAATATCAATTTCAAACATTTTCGAACTCAAAATTGAATTCATTTAATTTATATCAATATAATTATGAATATCATAAATTACCTAAAAAGTACTACTGGTTAATTATGAGATTTGTTATTTTTAAAATTTAAATGGATCACGTCAATTTTAAATTTACAAATATATCAAATTGACTTTTAGAAAGTCAATATAATTTAAAACGGAAAGAGTATTATGGATCTTAATTTTTAACCCTTGCATATATATATATATATATATAACGCAAGCGGTGAAAATATTGGGACTATTTATCTTTTTTCCCAGTTTAAGGACCATGATGATACCAATTAAATTAATATTTATACCAATTATATATAGCGTGATCATTTCAAATTAGCCAAAATCATGGAGGTGATTAGAAAACATTATCATTTCAAATTCGCGCTTACTTACAAAGTCAAAATAATTGGAGGCCAAAACAAAGTTGGTTGCTAAAGAACCAGTTAGGAAAAAGTTACGAAAAGGTATATATATAGGATTACTATTTTAGACAAAAGTTGCATCAACCTAAGTAGCATTGAGATCATTAGGGTTATGACCAAACAAACAGCACTGGTGTTTGCACGCGCTTTATCGTTTGAACTCCATTATAAAACTAAAATTCAGTAGATTTTGATCTATAGTGGAGTTTAATTGGTAACTTAGAATACTTTTATCAATTAACATATATATACATATGGTTATTATTCATAATTAGAGTTGGTTGTGAGTGTTGAATATTATCCAACTTATTTTTTATCGACTATTTTTACATTCGACAAACACGATTTCTTAGAAAAAGAATTACGTATTGTAATAGGGTGTGTATAAGAACTTTGCATACTCATGGTATATACCTAGCGTGTGCTACGCCCCATAATGTTTGTTGGGAGGGATTTTCTTTTTAATTTATGTAAATATGATAAATTTATGTCAATATTAATCGACATAGTAAATGCATATGGTAGGAGGGTGTAATGAAGAAATTGACAGAATTTTATTTTTTATTTTATCGTTTATAATTTTATGTTAATCATAATTCATATATAATATAAAATTAATCAATATATAAATTATTTTTTCACATAAATTTCATTAAAATATTGATTCTTGACTAAAAACATGAATGGGTGAAATTTATTTTAGTACCGATCCGTAATTGTTGATAATTACTGTCACTACTGAAACTTGTCTGAATTCTTGAAAATGGTCAACTCAAATATATGCTCCCATATAATATTACAATGAAAGGTTTAAGATTAATTGATTGCTAAATACTTACATAAAGATTAAAGAATATAATTTAGTGATAGATGTCTTTCTTTCTATTGTGTTTTATTGTGTAAAGTTACAAGTTTAAATTTATCACTTAACAAAAACTAGAAGATATCATGCTAGGAATGAATTAGAATGATGGAATAAAGAAGAGAATTAAATAGAGAGTGTAATGATTTATTTTATTCCTAACTAAAATGAGTTATTCTATATTTTTTTTCAAGAAATAAAATTCATAAATTTGATAGAAATGAAATAGTTCATTTCATTCTAATATATAGAACAACCAAACACAATTTTTTTTTTAATTTCATAAGAATGAGTTATTGTATTTTCATATTAATTCTTACAATCCAAAAATATCATCTGAATTATTCGAAATTTTGTATGAATAAAGTAAATTTCCTCACATTCCCCCTAGTTTATACATAACCCTTTGGCCCTTTCCCAAATTCTCATATAAATCATATATAGCATGAAATATATCTTTAAAATTGAATTATAATTAAACAAAATTTTAAAAAAAAGACTTGCACAATAAATAACTCTATGTGTTTGTCTATATATATATATTTATATATATATATATGTGGGAGTGATCCATATTTAAAGTTGGATGTAAACTTCATTCATTTAACGCAAATCTCATCATACATTTTTAAGATTCAAGAGCTGAAATTATTCCTATTCGCATAGTTATTATGCCGATAGTGAATCATATTCGTACAATAGTTATGCAGACGAAATAAATTTTAAGTTATTCAATTTTTTTTAAATAATCATAAATAAATTGAATAATAAAGATTCTTATCTAATTTTGAATGTAGATAATTATCCGTGTGTGTGTGTATATATATATATATATATATATATATATATTAGTATATACGTACTAAGTGTCCCGATAGGTTTATGGTGTGTCAGACAACTCAGAATGACAAAAACAGAAATAGTAGTACTCCACATAATAAGAAAAGGCGGGAAAACCGCACAAAAACTGATCTACAGTTTGTAATTAGAAAAATCAAGCGGAGTAGATTATTGTATTTATCATGGGGAAAAGTAACTTTAACATCTCCTATGAAAATTGAAATATTATTATGACTGGATTTTATTCAACTGTTAACCTTTTGAATACTCTCTTAACTCTCTCTCTCTCTCTCTCACCTGTTTTAATCATGCGGCCATCAATATTGGGACAGATCTTTAGGTGGGTAGGGAAGGTCCCAAGCATCGGCGTCATCATTACTATATACATGTATACAGTATATATGTGTCTAACATGCATCCATGTAGTACAATCATACGCATGCATGTACCTCATGCATTCAGACATATAATTCTTACTTCATCTGTCCTCCAAAAAAATAGTCTAAAGTGATTTTTTTTTTCTTAAAAAATTACAATAAATATATAAAATAAATGACAATTATGTATTTAATGAGATCTATTAATATTAAAAAAATAACTTATCATTTAATTTTGTGGGATCACTCGGAATAAATTTTAATTTTTTTTATTTTCTTTTCTCAATATTATTTTTTTTAATTTGTATGAACAATGTACCCTATTTTTTTTTAATGTTTTAACCTATTACAATAATTTATTTTAATTTAAGAAAAGAGGTTTAAGTGGGAGAGATAATAACTTAATGTCTTTAATTTTTATTATGCATTGCTAATTTCTGAACTAATTTTCATAATTTACTGTTAATAAGAAGATAGTATAATGGACCAATGGAGTGTGTCCATATATGTACCAAAAGATACACCAAACATAAAATTCTAATAAATCTCTTGTTTTTGTACAATATTTTCTCGATATTATTTTTATTAATATTTTACTTTTTACTGTGTCTTTAGGTGTATAATTAGATATACACGTACATATATTCAATATATAAAGGTCTCTGTCTCTCTTTTTTCCAGTAGCTAGTCTAGAAATAGGGTATAAAAGTTAACCCAGTGGTCACAGTCATATCACAACTCCATTATAATGTTTCTTCACGTACTTTTACTTTGAAAAAATGGACTTGGTTACAATAATGTCTCTGTAGTATTAGTCGTACTAACTAAGTGTCTTTGCGAAATACGGATTTATTTTTTAAATAAATTATTTTTAATTTTAAATTTATTTTTTATATATATAATATTATAAAATATTTTTTAAAATTTTAATTTAACTTCTTATAGAATAATTATAAATTTTATTCAAACAAACAATTATTAAAGCTTATAATTCAATATTAGTAATATATTTATTTTTTTTATTATTTTTACTTTAATATTCAGTTTGTATAGTTTTTAAATTTAATATTTAATTTTTATTTTCAATCTTTTGACATAAAATTATTTTACATTAATAAGTTATCTTTATGTTTTTTGTTTTTAATAGTAACTTAAATTTTAGTAACTATATACAAGTGAGATTTTTTTCTAACATTGATTAATCAAGGATCTCCTATCTCAAATAAAATTAGCAATTAAAGTTTAATCATTAATATATTTTGTAATATATATTGCACTTTTTAATATTAATTAATATTTTCTCTATATTTTTAATATATAGTTATTCAAAAATATAATTATTGTAGAATAATAAGTTACTATTATGACTTTTAATTTTAAATATTAACTAAAGATTAATCACAATATATAAGTCATAATTATTTTTAACATTAATTAACTAAATGTCTCATATATTAGATATTATGTAATCATAATATTTTTCCTATATTTTTAATATTTAGTTATTTAGAGTATAAAGTTGAGTAAATTAAAATTCTAAACATATTTTTAAAGTTAAAATATATTGTATAACTAATTAATTAAATAATTATAGAATAAAATTATTGTAGAATAATAAGTTAACATTAAAGTTTGTAGGACCATAAAAAGAATTTTGGTTCTCTAATATTAATTATTAATTATTTTTAATAGTTAATAATTTCACAACTTAACTTACTAATTACATATAATTTAGTTTACTTTTATTATTTTATTATGTATTATTAAAATCTTATTATGTTATGTTATGATCATATTGTTTTAGGATTGGAAGACAGTTACAAGAATCAATCAAAATCTTCGTATAAGGGTTTTATTAGTAGTTATTAAGATTGTTTTAAAATAAATTTAAGAAGATTATAGAAACTGTTTTAATTGTAATTAAATTCTAAGCTCATGTCAAAGACCAAAATATAAAGTGCAAAGCATGGGTTTATTTTTCAAATAGCATAATTTTTAATTTTTATTCATTTTATATTTAATGAATATGAAATATTTTTTAAAATTTCACAAACTAACTTACTATTGCTATGATAATGTTTACAAACTTTACTCGAAAAAATATGATTAATGAGCTAAAGGAATTTTATAAAGAACAAATTTTTTTACAAAATAATAATAGACAATTGTATGTGGTTTGTATTTATTTAATTTTTTAAGCAAATATTGAAATCATTCTAATACCAATAGTAAGTTAATTTGTCAGATGTAATTTTTTCTATAAACATCATATATAAAACAAATAAAATATTAAAAATAATACTATTTATAAAATAAACCTTTGTTTTGCTTTTAAAAAAAAAACTAAAATACTAAACATTCGTAAAACACTATCATTATGTCTTTTTATAAATTAATCTTTTTATAACCTATATTATAATAATTATGTCGTTTGTGCTGTATATACTAATTCAAATTGTTCCAAAATAATAAAATAATAAGTTACTCTAAACTTTTTCAATATTATAAATAGTGTATTAGTTCTAGTTAAATTATAGGTTTATAAAGTGTTTTAGTCGTACTTAAATAAATAAAATTAGGAGGAGAACAGATTGTTGCTATATGATATATCATTGTTAAATATATAATCAGTACTAATTATATATTTAACAATGATACGGTGATGTTTTAATTTAGACTCATGAGAATCAATATTAGTAAATGATTTTTATGAGAAATAAAATTATTATAAAATAATAAGTTACTCTAAAGTTTTTTAGGATCATAAAATAGTATTTTTGTTCTAATTAAATTATGGGTTTAAAAAATGTTTTAGTAATAATTAATAAAATAAAATTACGAAAACTTTAAAAAGTGTTTTAATTAAAAAGTGTTTTAATAGCAGTTAAATTTTAATTTCATACCAAAGACTAATAACCAAAAAACTTAATTTTACCTCATTATAGTAAAATAATAAATACGGTTTATTTTTACGCACGTTAATATGAATAGAGATAATTTTTCATCAAAATGGAGTGTAAAAAAAAATACTATACAAACTGAATATTAAATAGAGAGTAGTACTTACTTACGGTTTTAAATTAAGAAAAAAGAAAGGGTGACTATTTGAAACTCGTCAGACTCATACTTGTGACCTGTGGGGCCTCTTTGGTGAGAGTCAGACATTGCTCGATCACTTTATAGCTTAATACTCTTACCGGTTCTATGTAGTAAGCACAATTTTTTATATGTAGTAATTTTTCTTTAAAAAAAATAAAAGTAGATGAGGAGTATAACTAATTTTTTTTTTTACTTGCAATGAATTTCATGCAAGTAAATTGTAAAAAAAAAAACTTTTAAACTTGGTGAACTCTATTAAATACTTTTGAAGGTCAAATAAGTTTTATATATATATATATTTTCTGCATTTGAAAAGTATTCTACCAATGTTATTATTATTATTGTTCTTCAATCATATTTTTATAGACCGGAGCAACCGAGCAAGTAATTTTGTATCGACGAGTGTGTTTTTTTTAGAGGAATGAAATGTCATCCGGAAAAGAATCAGGAAGGAAAAGTAACAGGAATCAAACTTTGCATAATTGTGTTATCTCCTAAACCACTCCATTCCGTCTGACCAAATATATATATATATTTTTTGCCGACGACCTCTTGTAAAGTAAAAAGTTCAAAATTCAAATTTTATCTCTTCTCGAATTAACAAAAAAAAAAAAAATGATAATTTTACAGTATTCTCCTTTTCTAATTTCTAAAAGAGAGATGAAATATATAGAAAATTGATATTTCCACATATAAGACTCACATATTAACTGACGTGTCAAATTTTTATTGACTAATATGTAGACTTTATATATAAAAATATAAAAAAATGATGCAAAACTATCGCTCTCCTGTGTGTGTATATATATATATATATATATATATATATATATATATATAATATATAATAGTCAACCTTCGGCAGTAGTACTTTGATGAATGGATTATGGCGGCAACCATCGATGATTGGAAGAGGGGGTTGTAATAGGATGTGGTTCTTTACTTGACAATTACTACTTAAAAGGGTTTAAGAAAGAATTAGATAAACTTATGTCCCAAATATATTCAGTGTGGGTCCGAGCTTTGGCTGCTGCTACTTCTACGGTCCTACCTTTTTTTTTTCTTCTTAATAATAAATTTATTGCGTTTTATTTTACTAATTGCATTTCGTTTCAAATAATTTTATTGCATTTTAATTTCACATCAAAGTTTAATATTAAACTGAATTAATATATAGTACCCTTATTTTATTTTATTTCAAACTTTACTATTTCGATATTCAATTTATTAAAACTTGAATTTAAAATTAAAAATAGATGTCAAAAGTTGTAAGTTATTTTTCATGTGGTTTGTTCAACTATAATTTTTTTTTAGTATTATATAAAAATATAGTCGTTGTTGAGAATATCCATAATACAAAAAGTGACATGTTAATAACTTTATGTTGCTATATAGTATTATAGTATTCTCTTCGTTTTATATTATTTAATTATTATTAATTTATTAATGTGAGATATTTTTAAACTTAAAATTGTCATAAATTTTCTTTTAATTTTAATTAATACAATAAATTGTATACTATCTAAAAAGAATTATTCATTTTAATTTTTATTATTTCATATTTTTTAATGAGTTATCTCAAATTTAAGTTTAAAAATATTTCAAATTAATTTTTTAAAAGTCAATAATAATTATATAATTTAAAACAGAGGAGTTTAAAACAAAAAATATTTCTAGTCTTAGGTACATAATTTGCTTAAACAAAGCTTGGGCCTTGGTGTTAGCACAAAAATGGGAGTCAAATATTATTTTTGATTTTAGAATACACTGTATTAAAGTATGTGTGAGAAAAAAAATATTTGATGTAACGATGATACCATATCATCATTTGTAATTTGCCCATATATTAAAAAATAAATAAAAGGTTTGTTTTTCTTTCTTATCATTTTTTTTCAAGTACATATATATATATATATGTATATGTATATAAAATTTATAATCAACATTAAATATCTTATTCAGAATTATAATAATTACTAAACACGAAAAATGAGTAATAAAAGTCTCGTATAAAAGAGAAATATATGTCTCGCATGAGTGAAAAATTAAAGCTCACACATTTCTCATGAAAATTAAGGGTGAGGCTCAAAGATTGATTAAAGGTCTTAATTATTACCATTAAACGTCTCTCTCTTTTATGTATTACTGAGTCTATTATAGAGAATGAATGAAGTAAATTTTGGTATATAAGTGAGTATATACATATATATTTAAGTCTAACATTGTGATTGATCAAGAAATGATCATAAATTTCACTCCCTTAAGAGAATTATCTAATTATTTTTCCCTATAGATTGAAAAGTGTGCAGATAAAGTATAAAATGATGCAGGTATTCTATAAAAAACAAATTTATGTGTACTAATAGATATGCATCAACTGTGAATAAAATTTTATATATATATATATATATTACGAATATTTATATTAATTTTTTAATTATCAATTACGTGAATAAATATTTATAATAATTTTTTTTAGAGAGACGTGTAATAAGTGAGACCCTTCTATAATATTTATCAATTTCATGTATCAATAAGTTTTATAATTATAATTCGATATAAATTTATCACAATAAATAATAAAATTCATATAAAATAGTGCATAGATTTTATGTTCTGAATTGGAACCTTCTATTAAATACTTGTGAATTCTTAAAATTTTATGAGTTTCATAAAAACAGTATAATTTAAAAAGTTTATTAAAATTAAAGATACATTTATTTTTATAAAATAATAAATTATTAATTCAATAAGTATATTTGTTATTTTTTATTTATTTATGTTTTTACATTAAAAAAGTAATTTGTTTTTCTGAAATTTTATTTAAAGAATAAGGAATAGGGGGAGAGAGAGAGGGGAAGGGGGTATTCTTTTTACTTTTAGAGAGGTTGGGTAGGGCAGTCTAGTCTCATAGGTCACTGTCAGTAATAAATAAGGAGAGGGATGGGGGCACGCAATGAAAGTGGCATTTCATTCATGAGTCACTCACGCTACTACCCACGCTCCACATCACCATCACCATCAATTTCACCATCACCATCGAGCGGGAAAATAACAACACTCCCCCCCTCTCTCTCTAAACTCAACCATTTCCATGGCGATTGAAGCAACAAATTGTAACGCTCCTCTACTGCTCCAATCACCAGATAGATGAAGATGCTGAGTTAGTTCTTTCTGTTATCAAATCTTCTACCCATCTATATATTTTCTGCTCTTTATGTTTTGTCTTCGTCTCTCTTCACTCTTCTCCCTCTCTAGAAGTATATATGTGAAATCGATGTAGTAGTATATATATGATATGGGTTTCTCTAATTGAGAGGTATGTATGTGCTACTTTATTATCTGTTTCTCTCACTAGCTAAGTAAATACTAATTCATGGAATTTATTCCACTCGTACTAACTTATCATTTCTCAGCTTAATTAATTTATGTTCCTAATATTTTCTATTTTCTCTCTCTAAAAGTCGGATTTCAGGCCGTACAAACTCTCGTGTCAAACAGTACTTTTCATGTAATCTCTCTCTACATATACAAACTATTCATTCAAATATTCCCATCTCTCTATAGTTCGTTCTAGTCCTAGTTGAAGAAGAAAGTTGAATTAGAACCATGGAGCGGTTCTCGATCCGGTAAGATGTTCCACTTATTCATTCAAATTTCTTTCATATTTTATGTATGTATGTATGAACTAAAAATTCTTCTTTACTTGTTTAATTATATTGGGGGTTTTCAGTGGTTACACATCCAATATGAGAAGTACTGATGTGTTGAAATGCTGGCCGTTCGATGAAACCAAGACAGAATTCATAGAGGCTTTTCTCCCTCCGATCACCGTCCAGAAATTCAAGTGGTGGGCCGATGGGCTGGACAACAAGGAGGCCGAGGCAGCGACAAACGGACTGAGCTGTCCAGTGTGCTTGGTGTTTACAGCGGGAACAGCTACGGCAGTGAACACGCATGTGGATAGGTGCCTTGCTCAATCATCGAGGAAGGAACAGATAAGGATGAAATCAAAATCAAGGGTGCCAAAGAAGAGATCCATTGTTGAGATTTTTGCGGTGGCACCACAGGTCGAGAAGCTATACGATGACGAAGACGCAGATGAAGGTGAAGATGGTGGTGATTTTCTTAGTACTGAAGATGATGATGATGTGAAGTTATCGGCTTTGATTCATGTTGGTTCAAATGATAAAAGGAAGAAGAAAATGAAATTGGAAGACCGGACTTTAGCAATTGTCACCAAGTTGAAGAAGCTAAAGGGAGTGAAGAAGAATAAGAATGGAAAGAAGGAAAGGGATATTGCCCCCATTGATCTATCAGTTCCGAACAAGGTATGTGATTGCTATTTGCTTGATTCTTGGTATGCGCTTTATCAATTTCTTTCTTAATGGTATTGCTAGTATGTTGATAATTGGAGCATAAAATATTGATGGTTAACTTTTAAAATGTTGATAATAATAATAATTATCTTTAGACAATTCACTACATCATACAATATAGCAGTTAGTATCTTTCTTTGTAATTTATATCAATGGCTGAAAAAGCTGATTAAAGGCTTTATTGATTTGAAGATGAAAGCAATAGATAGGTTGTGATTGTACTTTGTCGTGTGAGCTAGGTGGCAATGAGGTTCAGTATAAAGTGAAAAAAGTTGAAACAAGAGATGGGGTTTTCATGTTGGGGAAGATTTCAGCAGTATATGCAACGGAGTATGGTGATACAGCTGTACAGTACGGGTAACGAGGCTTTTGAGGTTGAAAGGTTGTCCTTGGTTTATGATCAGTGTATCCCATAATTAATTATGCTGTTTTTTTCACCGTTTGCTTATGTTTCCCTCGAACCATCACTATCTTGGCACAAGGGGCCGGGCAGTTCAAATTTTGACAAGACAACCTAAAATGTTTGATTTGTTGGTCATAGAATTGGTGGAACATTGGCCAGCTAGCTATAACTATTGTCAAAGAGGGATATTGAGATGTAAGTGCTGGAATTTATAGCATGAAAATGGAAATTTACAGAAGTACAGATTTTGATTCACTCGCATGTTTTGACAAAGTGATTGTTATCTTTATGTGATCGCGCAAGGCTGTCTATGAAGCTATCAACTATGAGAAGAAAATGACTTTTTGATGAACATTATGAAGGTTTCTTGAAACTTTCAGCCTTCCCTGATTGTTGTTGTGTGAAAACGTTCATTAATGTCTTGGATGAATACATGTAAGATGGAATAAGTTGTGTTTTCTATATAGAATGATAGACGGAAACGAAGATGAACCTTACTGGTAGTTTGGTACTATTAAATAGTTGTAAGCCTGCTGCATAATTTATGGACTGATTGTTTAGAACAAAATTTTTTTATATCTCTTAGCCAGACTTCCTTAGGAGATAACTTTTGGAGAACTACACGGGGTGAATTACAAGAAAACTTGGTAGTTGGTACGATTGTGAATTGCAAGGAAACTTGGTATATGGCACAAATAAGTGATGGGTAGTCTGCTGTTGATTGAAAATGTTCAGAAATTGTTAGGGTTTAATGGAACGGTGTTCACATTACCTTTCACATTGCTAAGCTAACTGTGCATAAGTTGGTAAAATGGATGAAGAAGAATACATAATCAAATCAGTTGTTCTTGTGGAAAGGAAGAATTTTCCAGGAAAAAATAAATAAATCTGGGGATGAGTGTTCTCCAAGCAGAGTTGTCTGTTGTCAAATGAAAGGCCCATGCATTTTTGTATATTGGGGTTATAAAAAGTCCAGGAAATCTGCCTGTGATTCGCGCCAAAGAATGTATCCACAGCCAGAGGTACTCCTACGTCCCGAGTAATATCAGCACAATGGTAGAGATTACAGCTGGATGTGCAATATTACTTTCTTTTATGTTCCTTTCTAATAATTCTAGAATAAGACTATATTATTCTTATACCGTCTCTACAATTTTTCTTAGCCTAGATTTGATTAGAATGTTGTGATTCTCTTAATTAGTTACCTGATTATGGTTGACTAGTTTTATGAAAAGACTACTAAATTTTATTTGATTGTATGAACTATATGCACATCATCTATCTATGATAATAAAATATACTACACTAGAGTTTCCTCCCCATTCTTTGCCGTGGATTATCGCATACTTTATATTCAAGGTTTATGTTCCTTCCTCAATACAAACATTACTAGAAGCATCAGATGGATGTTTTACAGCATGTGTGTATTCGTCATGCAATAGAGATATTAATGACCAGAGATAACCTTGATGTCTGACGTAAATGATTATTACAATAGATGCTCCCTATTTTCTCATAAGTATTATAGTCCTTATATTTCAATGTTTCAATAACACCTAGGTGATGATAATGATGTATAATTCCACACATTTTGACTGAGCTACCCAAGGAATGCCACTTTTTTCATGTCAATGTCTTCAACCGGTTTGGACGTTCATAAGAAGTGTAAGTTGTGAGAAAATAGATAAAGAACTGCCAAAAAAACTGTCGATAACACTTCTACATAGGAGATAAACAATTTCCTTCTGACCAAATATTTGAGTGCCTTAGTAGTGTTACCCCTTATGGGTGTGAGCCACTTTGAAGGTTTAAACCATGTTATCCTCTCTTTCTCCTCTCTAGTAATTTCCATTTGAAACAGACTGCTTTTGTTGCTCCAGGATAATTTGGGTCTCTTTATTTGATTAACTATGCTTGGTCTCTTCTATTGTACTACCTACTTCCCAAATGAGAGCCCGCATTTGAAAGTCAAGTTTTAGTGTGCAATTTAATACACAATCAAAATCATTCCTTGGCAAGTTTAACTAAAAAAACTGGAATATTTTACTGCAAATGCATTTAGATTCGCTGAACTCAAATGACATGGTGCTATGGCGCTGTCTTTCTCAGGAGAAACCTTTAAAGCTTAAGAAGAAATATCCACTTGGTTCAACAGGAAACTGTAACGGTTCATCATATACTACGGATCTTGCAAAAGAGTTATTGGATGTTATTCCCGTCCAAAAGAGGAAGTCAAGGCCGAAATGTTATGTGGAAGGAAAGAAGAAAACTTCTGGGACTTCCAAGTTGATTTTGGAGAAGCAAAAATCAGTTCTTTCTGTTCGTGGCATTCTAAAAAATAATTCAAAAGTAGTTTTACGGAAGAAGTCAACAACATGCACCTTGCGGGAATCCAGTAAAACAAATTGGTGTGGTATTAATCAATCAGACAGGCGAGTCAGGTTCTCAGGTAAGGATGACATTCTTGGACAAAGGAGGAAATCTTTTCCCCCCATTGAATTTCCTAAATTGCAAAATATTTTCTGTTCTTATTCCGACGCTGGTAGTGCTTCTATAGAAAGTGATCACTCTGCTGAAAGGGGGAAAAAGTTTGTTTGTATGGATGTGCATGGAAGTGACGGAAGTTCTTGCATCAGCAAAGAGGAGCTTCAATCTATTACTCAAAAGCAGTCATCTGATACGTGTTTATGTGTGGGAAAGCCCAATTTTCTGAGGCCTTGTACTAGTCAAGAGCATTTACGGAACAGACCTGTAGCTTTAAATCAAGTTGCATACTGTAGTGAAAATTTGCATTGGCTTGAACATGGTTATAAACTTGCCTTGCCTGAAACCATATCTGCTTGCCCACCTGGATTTCTTTCCACAGAAAGGGAAGCATTTATGCCCAACATGATCACTCAGGGAGGTGATAATATGTCAATCTCTTCTGGTTCCAATGTGAAGGTGATTGCTAATGCTCACTATGGGGATCCTTGCCCTAGTCTTGCTGCAATTTGTTCTAGGGATTATGTGAACTCATTTCCTCAACCATCATCTTCTCATTTTCTTAAAGATAATGGAAATGGGTATGGAAGGCTTCTATTTCCCTCAGAAACAACCCCAGAGAATTACAATGGCCAAATTTTGCAGCACCACCCTTGCCACCATCTTTCTCCGAAGGAACTGATGCGTAGTATATGTTCCTTGCCTGACATAGACCAAAGAGGTGTTACGCGATTGGAAAGGTCAATGAATGAAGATTTTGTTGGCTTACCTCTTAATTCACAAGGGGAATTTATTCAGCTGAATTCAAGTGACAAGGTAGGGTTTAACCAGCTGATGAGGCCAAGCACAGTATCAGATTCATCTAGGACCTTAGCTCTGTGTAGTGAACTGCCAAGTGACACCGGAGGTCATTTAAATTTTAACAATTGCCATGAGAGAGCACCATCAAAGAAGCAGTTCCAATTTTTCCCCGTCCAGGAACGTGTGAAAGAGAACCCAAATTTTATTGTATCATCTAGGTTGGGTATTACTGGACCACAAGGTACTGGAAGAGGTGATGTCCCCTTCTTGGATTATCTGAGGGGAAGTAGCCAGTCTGTCTATCCTCTGAATTCAGGTCTTGATCTAATGAACATCCCTACCTGCAAGTACAAACAAGATGACCAGATTTGGAATCACTCTAGTGATAGAAATATGCGTCAAGAAAGGAACCCTGATCTAAGGTCCCTAAATGTCACTCAACCAACAATGCGATTGATGGGCCAAAATTTTTCAGTTGGTAATAATTACAGAAACGTGCATGAGGATGAAATGGTTTGGATGGATAAGCAGATCATAGCAGAGCATCGTCCTGCTGATACTACCATTAACAATTCTTTAAGGAGACACTTTCAGTCAGACTTGGTCAGGCAGTCGGCATCGGGAAAAGGTAAAATGATTGCATGTCCAGCAGAAATTCAATTCAATCTGGCTTCACAAAGCTTTTTGCAAATAAAACCTCCAGATTCTAGGTTTTCTCAACCATCCCTCAGCTGCCAAACCAATGCGGTGTATGAAAATACTTGTCGCACCTTCAGTGGAGATCCTGTTGGCAGATCATATCCTTATTTTCCTCCAGATGCTTCGCCTGCACTCTTCAACAAGGAACCCATCTTCCAGGAGCCTTTCGTATGTGAATATGAACCTCTACCTGTCAATCCTCGACCAATACGAGCATCCTCTCCTCATATTGCTTTTCAGAACTTGAGCTTAAATTATACGCAATCTAATAAGAAGCATCCACAGCATTATTCTACAAATTCAGCCTTCAAGTTTCCTTTCTTGCGTCCTGATTTAGGAGAGCATGTTCGGCCATCTTGTCGTCAGAGCTCTTTTAAGAACTTACCCCCATGGTTGTTAAATGCTACGCAAGTGAAGGAAACTATGACTGGTTCTTTCAAGTCATATTCTGATGCAGGTGGTAGTTGTCATCCATGTACTATGTCCTGCGACAACTTTCAAAAGATCCCTTCTGTTAGCTGCAAACCAGATGCTTCTTATATCTACAATCCTTTATCCATCCAATCTCCGCTGCAGAATGCACCTGGGTTGGCTCCTATAACTCAATCTCCGCTCATACCAGTCCGCCACAGGTTTTTACCAACTTTGACAATGAATAACAGACGTGAGTATAGGATGAAGTTCAAAGAGAGAATGAAGGCAAGACTTTGTTTTAAAGACTCTGCTAATGGGAAAAGAACCAAAAAGGGGCCTGCAGCTAAATCAGACTATTCTGCAAATCCCTCCAAGTTACGTAACATGGAAATTTCAGAAGATTTGAGTCGTAGCGTGGTAACCTTGAAAGCTATTGGCGATGCAGGAGCTGATGTAGTTGGTAGAAGAGAAACATTTGGGCTAGATTTAGCTAAAGATATATCAAAGAGCATGGCATGTGGCCAGGATAGTAGTCAAATGGATGCAAGCAAAGCTAGTACTGAAATTAATCCATTCAAACTGGATGGTATTGCAATACCAGGTCCTGTTAAACTGACTGCTGGGGCAAAGCACATCCTCAAGCCTAGTGAAAGTATGTCTCATGAAAGTAACTCAAGGCTGACACACTCAAAAATTCCTTTTGCTGCGGTGGCAAGTTCTGGTACAGTTTCGGAATCTCAGATGAAATCAGCCAAGATCTACAGGTTTTAGGTGCAAGTCTGATCATCCTATATATTTATGAAGTAGTCGAATATTTCTTTGAATCTTCCCAAATGTCGCATTTTGCATTGGAACAGGATGCACCTTCCTTCCAGAACTTGCCAAATCCCGCCACATTCAGTGGGAATGTCGCATCCTCGAGTCCAGGGTGTTGTGCAATCTATAATAGCTTAAACAAACTACTGGTTTCTGGTTTTTTAAATTATGCTTTCTGTTATTTATATCTAATATTCCGTGGGACCGCGGTAGTCTGTACTATGACATCCTAGGGGTGATTTTGCTGCTTGCACTTCCCGTTCAGTCATTTGTAGTATATTAAGCTTGAAATTTCTATTAGGATCATCGTGTTGTTTTTTTGTATTTGTTTATGGCGAAATCGATTTTTCCTTGCTGATGATGGAAGTGGCCATATGAAATTCTTAATTCCAAACTTTATTGAAGATCTTTTGTTTTAAAGAGAAAAGCAGCAGCTTTAATTGGATTGTTTATATATACATATATGTAGAGAGAGAGGGAGAGATAGTGATACTATTTTAGTAAATAGATTTTACACCGTTAATTCAGAAATTTAACGGTTCGAAGAGGAATTTTTTTTTTTGCTTGCCTCTACTAAGAGTTAAGACTAAGAGAAATGTTTAAAATATTCATACTTTAGTTAAATTTAAATAGTTTCAATGTATAAAATATTTGTATAAATAATTTCTTAAGTAATAAAATTAAACATTGTCAACTATATATAATGTATTTATTTTTATAAATAATTTTTAAAATAATAAAATTTAAAATTGTCAATTATATTCAATGTATTTATTTGTATAAATAATTTCTTAAGTAATAAAATTTAATATTGTCAACTATATTTAATGTATTTATTTTTATAAATTATTTGTATAAATAATTTCTTTAACGTTGTCAATTATTATGACAATTTGATTATTTAAAATTTAAACTTCATATTGTAAAATAACTTGGAATTACCTTACAAATTAATATATTGAAACTATTTAAATTTAATTAAGGTGGAGGAGTTTTAGACATTTTTCCTGGTTTTAACTCTTAGTAGAGGTTAGTAAGAAAGAGTGCTTGAATAGAGTGGAGGCTTTCATTCATTCATTAGATCGTAGTATGTCATACAACTGTATTATGTATATGTTCAGCGACTGGTGTACTTTGCCAAATCTCAAGGATATAGTGTGGATCAGTAACATGGTACTATTCCAAAAGAATGCAAAGAAAGACGGTCAAGGCTTAATTTGACAGTTTGATTTTGATATCAGCAAAATTTACAAGCATCCATGCATGTGGATTATGATTAGGTGATAAATGATCCATATTTCCTTCTTTTTCACAAAAATTTAATTAGTTTTTAATTAATTTATAGAATTTTAAAGTTTAAAAATTTATTTGATTTTGGTAAATAAAACAGTAAATACTGTAAATTAATTTTAAAGTATTATAACTAAGTAAGTACAACTTTTGTCATTTTAATAAATTTACATCATAATTTAAATTAAATTTTAAGTTTTGTTAATTAACTAGAAACAAAGTTGAATTTGAATTGAATTGTTAGAGTACAGGTTTTTGTGGCCAAAGCGAATATATATGTAAAAGGGTTTCAGATAGATATAGGAGGAGAGAGTACGTACTACTACATAAATTCATCAGAACATTTTCATTTTGTCTTCACAGTGACTCACATGTACATATATTTGCTACACACAAGTACGTAGCCAGCCCACATTAATTTGTAAAAATAATCTCAAGATTTACAATTAAGTTTATATATAGAGTGTCGATTATCATAAACTAGCTAGCTAGAATCCCTCCACTGATCATGTGCAGTATATAGTTAGTGCTTCTTTGCTTCTTTCTCAGCCTGCAATATATATATATATATATATATATATATATATATATATATATAACAACGAATGAAATTAGGGAATTATATAAGGAAATGAAAATTAGTTAATTTTCTTAATTTATTACGTACGTACGTACCGCTTTGACAACCCGATCGAAGGCATCGGGTCCATATTTCTCAATGTAACGTTCAACTGATTTCCTAGCATCAAGGCTCATCATCTGCAGAACTTTCCTGTGTCCTTCTGGATGGGTTGAACTCACATATCCGCCCACTTTAACGTATTTCCTAACGAAATTCTCATAAATGTAGGCTGCACCATTAAATATCGGCAGCACCAACCACATACAAAACACTAGCTTCATGTATGGCCAAAATGGTAGCCTGCACGTACGTACCACGATCATATATATATATATATATATATAGAAATCTTAATTTACATACAAAAGGGTAATTTTTATGAAATTAATTAAACGTACGCACCATTGAAGAACTTTCCAGCAAGAGAGCTCGAAGAGGGTGATTAATGAGTACAAAACCCAATATGTTAGCCATTGTTGATCATCTAGTGTTGAAGGACTCTCGATTGCTCGCATCGATGCGTATCTGTTCATTTCATTTGATCATAATGTATATATTATGTTAGCTAATTTAAATGATTCATTGTGCTTAATTTTATATATATATATATATATATATATATATTCATTCAGTTCCTTCATATTTCATAAATGTTCTTAAATATTCAACTTACAAAGGAAAAAGAAGCATCATTCCAGGCCTGGTGTACAATCAACACAAAAAATATGGTTAGATGCATGCATGTAGGAAATTAAATTAATACTAAACATGCATATAGCCATAAGAATTTAATCAGATGATTTTTTTCTTCGAAAAGATTTTATATATATATATATATATTAACACGTTAAGTTCATATATGTCTACATATATATACTTTTTTCATTTATTCCAATTAACATTGACATGGTGTTAGACATAAAGTTCATCAACTAAATATAATTCTTAATTAATTAAGATGCATGAATAAGCTTATATATATTTGTAAGTAGAGAGAGAAATGAAGTAAGTACCCAATTATTGTATCCAAATGTCTAGCCATCGCTCCAAGAACACCCATGCTGAACTAAATATATGCTACTGTACGTTTTGGTTTGTTTGCCGGTGGATCTCAGTACGTTGAAATAGTTGGAGATCGATGGGATGATACAATGCAAATTGCAATATTATGAGATCGTTATATATATTGTCGTCCTGGGTATATCCTAACATATATATAATATATATATGCCGGATTTATAAAGGGATTTAGGGTTGCTCATGAAATGACGAAAAGAATATTCTTAATTAATTAAGTCGGTCTTATTTCTTTCTCTAACACCAAGAGAGAGAGAGAGAGATCCATAAAGAAGGAAGCAAGCTAAAAAAGAATCAAAAGGAAGAGGAAAACCAACCCTTTGTCCTAGCTAGCTAGACAGACAGACAGACACATTAATTGTTATGGAACAATTATGTACCTTTCTTGTTTCCCTCGACTAGTATAATTTACTCTTGTGCCATTTTCGGCAAAAGGTGTTAGTAGTATGAATAAGTATCTTTTCACGTGTAAAGCCATTAACAGTAGTCCCTCGTTTCAGAATAAATTTTTTTTTATTGCTATTTTAAATAATTTCAAATTAAATATTTATTTATTTTAAATAATAATTTTTTTATAATGCCTTTAATATTGATTGTCATATTTTTATTCTTTATATATATATTTATAAAACATAATTAGTCATGTAGAAAAAATTATATAATTAAATAAAAATTTAAATATAAACAATTTTATTATTTTAACATTTTTATTAATATACGTAAAAAGTTAACTAAAATTTTTATCCCAAAGCGGAGGAGATATGTATTGTGACGTATTTAAAGTCTCTCTAGATAAATTCAAATTTCATGCATAGATGATCCCATGGTGTATATATATATAGCACTCGATGATCAAGAAATATGATATTATAACTATTGAAGGAAAGACAATTAATTATTATACACTTTAGAATTGGTAATGAAATTAATGTGGAATTAATTATGCTAGTTCACAATAGGTAGATTTAGGTAGTATGGAATTCATTGGCACGATTTGCATCGTAAAGATGAATAGAATAGAATAGAAGAGAAAGAACAAAATACAACTGATTCTCTTACATAATTATAAAAATAAAGGGGATAAAAAGGTTTTAATATATTCCTCCCTTCATTTTACAAATAAATAAATAAATTATTTATAAAATTTATAAATATTAAAAATATATTTTTGTTGCATATTTATCCTTAAAAATGATAAAATGTTAGTTTAATCGTGGTGGTAATACTACTCTCAAATTGTGTCATTAATTGTTTTTAATCTCACGAATATAGTTGTTTTCCAACTGCTTGTTATAATACTATATAATACCAAGCTTAAAAATTAAACATGGGTTAATGGACCTCTAACAATTTAGGCTCAGACCACTTTACCTATGTTTAAAATTGGTTATGTAGATGGATTCATAATTTAACTTATATTGTGTAAACTGAAACCAACTTATAAATTCCCTTTTTTTTTTCTTTTTAATTCAGGCCTACCCTCGATGAAAAAAATTACCCTTTCTGTAGGATGAATTTTTTTTCAATAAATGAAACTCGGAGTATTATATTAACTTGTTAAATATTACTACTAGTTGTAAACTTGTAATGGGGGGAAGAGTAATGCTTAATTGCTAGGGAGACAAATTATATATAAATATTGTACACAAACATTATAAAAAAATGACAGAAAATAAAAGGTAGGAACTACGATTAAATGTTTTACACATTTTTATAGATAAACAATAAATGAGTCCTACTCTTTGTGTACATATTATTATTCAATTAATAATACTAGTGATCTACATGCACACAATATGTGCATGAGAAAAAAATAGAAAAAGAAAATAAAAATAAGAGTAAAAGAAAAAGAGGTTGTTTGAGAGAGTAAAAATAGGGATAGAGTTTAATAGAAAGAGAAAAATTGTGATAGAGCTTTAAGGGAGGCAATTATTTTCACTGCTCTCCCTTTATAATATATAGATATATTTAAAAATAGAATAAAATAAAATTTCCTTCCTCTCCAAAGAAAGAAGAGCAAAACAAAATACTTCTTCCGTCCTCAAAAGGATGAACAAAGTATAATTTGCACACATATTAAGAAAAAGTAAAAATAGAGAAAATATAGTAGAAAAGTTTTGAATTTATCCTTAATGACTCCAAAAGATAAAGTGATGAATACTTTGATTTTTTTTATTAATGGATCCCACTAAATGACATATTTATCTTTCACTTTATGTATTTTATGTCATTCTTTTGGGGTTAAAAAATATGTATCTTTAGTCATCTTTTTGAGGACGAAAAGAGTAAAATATACAAGGCAGTGTACACATTAAACATTGATACTCATTTTCCTTTCATAGGCCCAACTCTGCCTATCATGTACAGCCCAACTCAACATTGATACTTAATCATTTCATAGGCCCCACTCAGCCCATCACCTAAGCTGGACAGCCCAACTCGACTTAGCATAACCTGATTCTTCTATCGGGTTAAACAAATTGGCTCCAGTTGCCTTGTATTTACAATTCTACCACTGAAATTCCTCCCCCCTCTAGCCCTTTCTGGACCATTAAAAATTACCAAAATCTCAAACCCTAAAGCTCGCACCGTTTCTCAGCAGCAGGAGTTCATCATTTTCTCTGTATGTTCTCTCCCTGTCTCTGTATATACGCACATCTGTGCATCTCATGTATAATATAAAATTATTGTTATATGATCCGAACCCTTTAAATATTTGTTTCGAACCCGAAATCCGACTTGGGGTATATATATGACTCGCCGTTCGTTTCCGATCCGAGTTCTAGGGTTGCCTCTCGCTTTGACCCGATTCTGGGTGCCAAGTCGGGTCCAGTTTGTTGGATTCGGGTTCACCTTCTCTGTGATTTCACATTAATCTCATTAGATATCAAGTCCGGTTGGTACCGTGAATTTAGTAGTGGATAGGCCTGGTTCCGTTTCCGACCCGATGACAAAAAGTTGATGGTTTCTCATGAAGTTTTGCCTCTTAACCTTTTGATTAAATTTAATCTATGGTTGTGTTTCCGTTAAATTTGGATGTGTAATGTCTTGCTTGGTTCAGTTGTACAATTGATTTTGTAATTAATCATTTATAATAATTCTTGCTTCTGGGTCATGTTTATTTGCATCGGTGTGCTAATTTATTCACTTCTGAATGGAAGAAAGAGCCATCTGTACACGCTTTGATTATTAGTGCAACTGCAACTCGTTTGGTAGGACTGCATTATTATTTCTTATGTGAATGGTTTCCGGGTTGTCTTAAAATCTATGTTAGTGTTAAAAAATGGGAATAATGAAGTTTGAACTAGTCTACTTCCATAATTTTGTGATATTTGATGCCATGATATCACCTTTTGTGTAAATAAAATCAGGGTCAGCTTTCTTCTTGGAACCACTCCACAAAGAATTTCACGTAAATTAATATTCACTTCTTAGCAATTTGTATACTGCATCCTTTTGCTGGATTGGATTCCGTATAAACTTGCCCTATCTATTAACATATGTATTACCCTTCAAATTGTATACTTCCTTTTGTCATTAGTCATTTGTAGCAATTCTTGCTTCTGGGTCATGTTTATTTTCTTTGAGGTGCTAACTGATTCATTTCTCAATTAAAAAAAACAAACTTTACACCTGAGTATTAATCCAGTTGTAACTGGTTTGATAGGACTTCGATAATGTTTTACTAAACTGAAAGGGTTCCAGGTTGTCTGAGAATTGTAGACTTCACTATGTGCTTCTTAAAATTCAACCTGGAGGTTTTTAACTATCTTGAAATTTGTTTATTGAACTAATATATGTCCTTGTCTTGTGTTATATTCAGGTACTGCAAAATAATCAGCTGTAAAGGATGGAGATATCAGATGAAGCAGTCCTTGTCGATTCTAGTAGATTAAAATCTGTTGTGTGGAAAGATTTTGATAGGATTAAAATTGGTGACAGTTGTGTTGCTATCTGTAAGCATTGTAAAAAGAAACTTAGCGGTTCAAGTACCAGCGGGACATCACATCTGAGAAATCATTTAATCAGATGTCGGAGAAGATCAAACCATGATATAGCTCCGCAATTGAGTAGTACAAAAGGAAAGAAAAAGGAAACCCTTGCCCTTGCAACTGTTAGTTTTGATCAAGAGCAGAAAACTGGTGAAATGGCCAATCTCATACATACTAAATTTGAACAAGCGCAGATGAAAGATGGCACCAATAACTTAGGAAACAATAATTTTGATCATAAGCGGAGTCGATTTGATCTTGCCCGCATGATTATATTGCATGGTTATCCTTTGCAAATGGTTGAGCATGTAGGCTTCAAAATATTTGTTAGAAATCTTCAGCCCTTATTTGAGCTTGTTACATTCGATGGAGTTGAGGGTGATTGTATGCAAATTTACCATAAAGAGAAGCAGAAGGTATCTGACCTGTTGGATAAATTGCCTGGTAAGATTAGCCTTAGTGCCGATATGTGGACTGCTAAGGGAGGTGCCAAGTACTTGTGTTTGACAGCGCATTGCGTTGATGATGATTGGCAGCTAAAGAAGAAGATTTTAAATTTTATATTGGTTGATCCTTCTCATACAGAAGACATGCTTTCAGAAGTTATCATGATGAGTCTAATGGAATGGGATATTGATCGGAAATTGTTTTCAATGACATTTGATAGTTGTTCAACCTATGATAACATTATTTGTAAGATTAGAGACCGACTTTCCCAGAACCGGTTTCTTTTATGTGACGGTCAATTATTTGAAGTATGCTGTGCAGCTAATGTTATCAAGCTCATGGCTCAAGATGCCTTGGAAGCACTATCTGAGGTATCCCATAAGATTCGTGAAAGTATTCGACATGTTAGAAGTTCACAAGCTATGCAGGAAAAGTTCAATGAGATGGCTCAACTAGTTGGGATTAATAGCGAAAGGTGCTTATGTCTAGATAATCCATTGCAATGGAATTCAACATATTTCATGCTTGATATTGCTTTGGAGTATAAAGATGCATTCTCTCTCCTGCCAGAACATGATCCAGTCTACACCATTTGCCCATCTTATGAAGATTGGGACAGAGCTAGTGCCATTACTAGTTACTTGAAGCTCCTTATTGAAGTTTCTAATGTTTTTACAGGAAGCAAGCACGTGACTGCAAATATATATTTCCCTGAGATTTGTGAAATCCATTTGCAGTTGATTGGATGGTGCCATAAGTCAGATGAATTTATTAGTTCTTTAGGGTTGAAAATGAAAAGTAAGTTTGATGAGTATTGGAAAAAATGCAGCCTGGCTTTGGCGATTGCAGCCATCTTAGATCCTAGATTTAAGATGAAGTTGATAGAGTACTACTATCCACAAATTTATGGCAGCACTGCTCCAGATTGCATTGATATTGTTTCTAATTGCATGAAGGCTCTTTACAATGGGCATGATATCTACTCAGCATTAGCTTCTGATGGCCAACTAAGCGGTACTGGGGGCAGTGCTGGTAATGATTCAAGGGATAGGCTGACAGGATTTGACAGATTTCTCCATGAAACTTCACAGAGTCAAAACATAAAATCTGACTTGGACAAGTACTTGGAAGAACCTCTATTTCCGCGTAATATTGAGTTCAACATATTAAACTGGTGGAAAGTTCACACACCAAGGTATCCCATTCTGTCTATGATGGCACGCAACATTTTGGGGATTCCCATGTCAAAAGTTGCATCAGATTTTGTGTTTGATGCTGGAGATCGAGTCCTTGATCCATATTGGAGTTTACTTAGGTCAAACACTGTGCAAGCTTTGATGTGTGCACAGGATTGGATGCAGAACGGGTCAGAAGGTTAGTTATTATCTCGTCATTTCTTCTTTATAGAACTGCCTACTTTGTACACACTAATGACTCATGTATTGCTCCAACAGATTCTAAATGTTCTGCAAGCACTTCTCCTTTGGCCATATGCTATGACACAAGCTAGCAAGTTGTTGCTTGTTGGTATGGTTTTTGGTTCGACTTTTGCCATCTTCCGGAGGTTGTCTATACATATGGTAGGGAACTCATCAGTATTGTTTCTCAATTTGTTCTCTAGAATCAGCGTAGAACTTTTTCACATAAATTGCCTTTATTTATAGAGCTGGTTTAGTTTGGAAGTTTTGCACTTCTGATGTCAGTGTAGGTGTAATTGTGAATTGGTAACAAGTTTAAAGATCTTCCATATGTCTGTCTTGGTTCAATATGGTGTTTACTTTTGTGGCTGATGATGAAAGCTTTATCATAATTACTGTTGCTACTTGTTAACTAGGAGTTGTACACTGGTTGAGATGAACCGAGTAGAATATAGCTCGAACTGGACTTGTTCACACTTTAGTGCTGCCCATACTCAGCTTGGCACTGGACTATTAAGTTGATGAAGTTGCTAAATTGAGAAAATGGTAATACTTGAGTAAGAACCTGAAATAGTAATAAGAAAGAAGAAAGAAGAAAGAAGAAAAATAATGACTTGACGAACTTGGAAAAGTACCCAAAAGGGAATGCATGAATTTTGAAATTAGCATAGTTTTTAATCTTTCCATTGTGATGTGGTGGTGACTGGTTATGGATATAGAGGCAAATGGGGGAGGGTGGTGAAAGTGAATGAAGATCGGAGAACTTAGCGGTTATCTAGTTGCTATCGTGGAGAAGTTGGTGGATTATCTAATTAATTGATTGATATGGTGGTTGGATTCCTCTGAATTTCAGATGTTATTGATTTGTGATGTGAAATGAGAAAATATGAGATGGGAAGTGGTGAGTACTTGGCTACAAATCCAGAATTCGTAGTCCATCTCTCTCTGCCTGAATGTTTCCGTGTGAAAATAAAATAAAATAAAAATTGGAATTAGATCAAGTAGCCCCATGTTTAGAAACTGTTGGCTAGGGTAGGGTTGTATAACTAACCGACTTTGATAAACATTTATTTGACTCGCTAATCGAGTACAGTTTGACAACTTTTTAAGTATGAGTTCGATATTTTGTTGATCAACCCAATATTCGGCTGGAACCCAAATGTGAATTCCTGATGTTACCCTAAATGATGCAGTAAAGATTCTCGGAAAGAACAAAAGAAACTAAATCAAACACCCAATTAAAAAAAAAAAACACATTTAAATTTTTGGTTCCCCCAAGGATACACCCAATTTAGCAAGACAGTCAGCAACTGAATTAGCTTCACCGTTAGATTTCCTTCAGCCGAACATCCCATGCCAGTTTCTACGCGAGAGGTTCCTGCAACAGATAAGAGTTATTCCAAGTATATAACATTTTTTTTCTTTTTTCTAAGTATAACTTTGACATGTATTAATATCAATTTTTTTTTTTACAAAGGACTTATTTTTTGGTGATGTCAAGATCACGAGACACCAGATGTCTTACAGTTAGTTTGGGCCTTGATCACCATGGACAGACCCAAACTAAGACCCAATTAAACCTTCTGAAAGAGATAAAGGCTCTTGTCCCAGTAATGTTATACTGAGCAAAGTTGAATTTTGTCCCAGAACCACTTTATAAACCCATCTTTTAAAGGGCTAATAGCCCATGGATATTTTAAAGTGGTATAGATGTTGGTATCACATTTTGGACCTCTAAATTTATTCACAATCCAGAAAATGTTTACACGATGTCAAATGTGGTTCAAAAAAATTTCAGTTTATATTAACAATAATTTTATTTTCTTAAACGTATTCTTGATATTTGTTAGAAATACATATAATATTGGTGGCACAATCCTATTCAATAATGTAACTAATGACATATTAAAAATTTCAAATCATTTTATATTGTAAACTATAGTATATATTTGATTTGAATAATGATATATCTTGCAATTTTATATGTTGACTTTTAAGTTTCGAGTTATATGGATAATTATAGTTAATAATATTTTAATCATGTATATGATATAGTGGACTAATTTTATAATTCTATCCAATTCTCATGTACTGATATACGTCGCAATCGCAATTCGGCATAAAAATCTCACAATACATAGCACGACTAATTTGATTTTAAAATGAAAAAAAAATATCTTTAATTTTTAAACAAAGATAGTATTAATCTTTTTTCAAGACAGGGATAATAATTTAAGTTCAAGTTACATGTTTGATCAATTAAGTAGGTCCTTTATTATATCCATTCTAAAGAATATTAAATGATTTCATGCAGTTTCAAAAATATAAGATTTTTTTTTATTTAACTTACTAAAATTAATTTGAGATATATTTTTAAACTTAAAATTGAACTTGAATTGATTCATTAACTTTGGAAAATAATGAATCTTTTAATAAATAATTTTTTTTTGGTAATTAATGATCACTTTTATAATAGTATTTATTATCTGAAAATAACTGAATTCATATTAATTATATATTGAAACCGATGGAGGAGGAGGAAAACTTAATTATGATTACGCGTCAAAAAAAATAAATATGGAGAAGTAATGAGAGCATTAAAGTGAAGATGAGTGATGGGCATCTCACATGGGTGTGGTGTCTGCTTCATATGTGACTTGTCCTTGGCCAAAATGAAACAAACACAAATAAGGAACCATATGGATGGAAGCTGTCCTGTTCACTACTTTTGTAATCAATCATCCAAACTTAATATTAATTAATGGGGAGGGGAGGGGAGGGGAGGGAAGGAGAGAGAAAATGTATGGTATGGTGATACTACTGACTACATACTACTGCTATGGCCTATGGTGGAAAACAGAAGACTATACATATATATATATATAAATGTATATATACAGGTGTGTAGTGTACACTCGACTATAGTGACGATTTTTTTGAGATATAGTGAATCGTCTCTATGGCCCAAAAAACTGTCACTATAGCCAACTGTGCATTATACAACTGTTTACCTACTGTCAGTCGAAATTGATGTACAGTCATCCCATAATGGAGTAACGTAATATATATATATATATATATATATATATATATATGGGGAATGATACATAGAAAACGTTAGCTATGGGCACTGTTTCATCTAACTGTGATCCAGCCATTCAAAATAAGATCCAAGGGTTGGGCGTGGGCACAGTCGCTACTCCCTCTAGCGGCCAGCCAAATTTTTCATGTTGGTCGCTACTCCCTCTAGCGGCCAGTCAAAACGTGGTCGTTTTGACTGGCCGCTAGAGGGAGTAGCGACCAACATGAAAGTTCGTAGAAATATTTGGCCTTCTGCTCAGGACAAAAGTCTAAAATACTTTTAGTTAGATTTAAATAGTTTTAATATATAAAATATTTAGAGTTTAAATTTTAAACAATCAAATTATCACAATAATTTACAATGTTAAATTATATTACATAAAAAATTATATTACAAATATTTTATACAAATAAATACATTGACAATTGTATAAATTCATTGACAATTGTATAAAATATTTGTTAAATATATCAATGTATTTATTTGTATAAAATATTTGTAATATAATTTTTTTATGTAATATAATTTAACATTGTAAATTATTGTGATAATTTGATTGTTTAAAATTTAAACTCTAAATATTTTATATATTAAAACTATTTAAATCTAACTAAAAGTATTTTAGACTTTTGTCCTGAGCAGAAGGCCAAATATTTCTACGAACTTTCATGTTGACCGCTACTCCCTCTAGCGGCCAGTCAAAACATGAAAAATTTGGCTGGCTGCTAGAGGGAGTAGTGATCGTGCCCACGCCCAGCCCTTGGATCTTATTTTGAATGGCTGGATCACAGTTAGATGAAACAGTGTCCATAGCTAACGTTTTCTGTGGATCATTCCCCTATATATATATATATATATATATATATATATATATAGAGAGAGAGAGAGAGAGACAATTAATATTATCTTGACGTTCTTTTGACTATTTTATCCTTATTATTGAGGGATTCCACAATCCACCTTCTCTCTTTTTATCTTTTTTGCCGGCAAAAATTGTTCCACGCTACAACCCAACTTGAACAAAATATATCCCCACCACCATCCAATTGGCATAGAGTTTTTGTTTAATTAAATCTTTCAAGCGACATAATTTCCGTTGAAAAGTGTCATACCACACAAGGGAGGAAGAGGAAGAGGAAGATGAATGAAGTGAGAGATGAGATTGTGATGTTATTGATGTTAACGTATTGAGTCGATAAGTGGAATCGGAGGAGTTGGGGATGAAATCTCTTTGACGATGATTATGATGGATCTGTGAATTATCGTGGCTAATTTCTTGAAGTGGGTGTCATGGATTTGAGAAGATAGCTAATTATTTTTTTTGTTCGAGTAATTAATGCTTCTAATTTAGTCTAATCATTTAATTCCAATCTATAGTTTACATAACATCTTCAGTTTTGCTCACCTCAATCAATCAGGGACGCAAGGAGTTGAAGAGCCATGACTCCCTTGTTCTGAATTGTCTTTGTAATGCTTGTATCGTCTTATTATCCCTTTGAATAGTGAAGGATTCCGATTTCTGGCTGAATGTACAGTACATGATGATGGTTATTAGTTGACAGAGAAGGAGGTAACGGTGAATCGATAAAAGCTACCGCGTTGGAATGGGGGATTGGTTTGTCATGAATTTCTTTTGAGAAGAAGCGAGGGTGAAATTGGAAAAATATAAAAATTACTCTGTGTTCATCTTTATTGTCCTGTTAATATATATATATATATATATATATAAAATGGATTGTAAGCATACCCCCTTAAATGACATACCAAGCATACCTCCTTTAGCGACAGACCGGACGACGGTTTGGTCCGTCGCCATAGGCCCGGTCCGTCGCTAAAGACTTTAGCAACGGACAAATTTTAGCGACGGACCCGTCGCTAAAAGCTTTGGCGACGGACCGAACCTATGACGACGGACCAAACCGTCGCCCGGTCCGTCGCTAAAGGGGGTATGCTTGGTATGCCATTTAAGAGGGTATGCTTAAGATCCGGACTCTATATATATATATATATATAAAGGACTGATCTATAGCCAATATTATTCTTATAATAGATCTTAAATGTCCATTACGGATCAAACAATATAGAGGAACTACAATCTGCACTTTAGTTCGACGGATAGAAAAAATAATAAAAAATATCCTCTTCTTGAAAAAAATTACCGTCCGCACAATTAAAGTGAAGACGAATTTTTTTTTGTACGCAAAAGAAGCCTTCAACCGCCCCTGCACTATATTCTTCAATTCTTCAAACTTTCTTCAATTTATTTTTTGCATACATGTTGAGTCTTCTTCAACAGGTGCTATATATATATATATATATATATATATATATATATATATATATACACACACACACACACACACACACTTCTTCAATTTACTCCCATATTACAAAATTACCTCTCGTTAGATACAGAAATTTAGAAAATTTTCTTTGTTGCGCTGCCTTTGCTATGAAAAAAATAGAAAGAAGAATAACTCAAGTCGTTCCTCACCCTTTGTCCACCAAAAGCCAAGCCTCCGAAAACCAATCGACTACAAGTTACATATCGATTACCATTAAACCTAGGCCTCCAAAAAATTATCGTCGATCAAAGGACGCATCCAAACTAAATTGTTGTCGGAGACTCTAATATATAAATCAATTCTAATTTTAGTTTCTTTAAGAACTTGTTCTTATTGATTTTGGCAAAGAATGAAGGCGACAATCGGAGTTGATTTGGAATTGGAATTGATTTGTAACAACTTATTTATGAAGCTTGGCAACACAGTCGTGAAAAAATTATTGTCGATGATCGCGACAACTGTGCTGCTTTCACTGGCATGGAACATGTTTAATTGGGCTCTTATTGAGAATCAAGTTGTCATGAATTTCATAGATGAACCCAAGCCAACATGCATCGTTCTCGGTAAAAAAAAATGAAAAAATGGGCAACAACTTCTTACGCACAAAAAAGAAAATTTTTTCGTCCACACTTTAATTGTATGGACGGTAATTTTTAAGAAAAAAAGATATTTTCGGTCATTTTTCTTATCTGCAAAACTAAACCGCGGACGTCCCCGTATTAAACTGTAAATTATAGTTTTTCTATACCGTTCAATTTATAAATGGACGACTGAGATCTGTTGTAAGGATAATGTTATATATATATATATATAATGTAGTTTTTCTCATGTAAAAATAAAATACACTTTTCATGAAAATGTAAAAATATAAAATAAGATTATAGGTAATTATTATTGTATAAATACAAATATGAGCAATATTTTATAAATATATGGAAAATATGAATTTTTTTTCTTTTAAGCAATGGATTTTTTTCTTTTAAACAATGGACATTTTGTCGATGAGATCTTAGCCTAGTAATTAAGACTAAAATACTGTGACATTTAAGTTTCGAATTTAATTTTTACTTAAGTGAGTTTATTTATTCTTTTATGTGAAGTGTGTTTGCTCATTTATGCAAGACATGTTTGATTTGTGAATTTATTTTTTCATCTTCTAGTAATGCTTGATTGGTTTTTGCTATTATAATAGTACTGATATACTTAAGCTTAAGTGGTTGGCTTCTTGGTGGTGTTTGTTCCTTTTTTTGATTTCTTGAGTTCTAATCTAATTGGGGCCATCACCCATGAAATTTATCCTGAATGTACCAGACTGATGTGGTGGGTGCGCCCTTAAAATTGTCAAGAGATGGATTTAGTCTTAGTTGACGACTTGACCCGTAAGCTAGCCTGAGGATATCGTAACGATTCAAATAAAAAATAATAATATACTTGATTATGAATTATATATTGTACTCCCCAAAAGTGATTCAAACAAAAAAGTATTGAATATTTCAATTTGAGCCATCAGTGAAAATTAGCAAAATTAAAAATAAAATATACTCCCTCCGTCCTCAAAATGATCAATGACTAAATGTACAATTTTTTTATCTTCAAAAAAGATAAGTTAAGGTACATAAAGTAATGGGTAAAAATGTCATTTAGTGGGATTCACTAATATAAAAAAAATAAAAGTACTCATTATTTTTTATAATTTTGTGGAACCTCTAAGGATAAATTTGAAACTTTTTTATTTTTTTCTTTATTTTCTTTATTTTAATATACATAAAAAATGTACCTTATTTATTTTTTTGAAAACTGATAGAGTAATTTTTGAGTTGATAAAGCATATGCTTCCTGCCCCAAGCCTAGATAAAGTAGGAGGGTTGAGAATTTGACTATAAAAATATAAGTATCTTTATGATTTATGAAAGTGAATATCTATTTATTTTTCTGCATTTTATCCTTTTATTTGTCTTTTTGTTTTAATATTTTTATTTATTTAGTATATTTATTTATTCTTTTTAGGATTGAAATTGCGTTCTGAAAAAATAGTGTTGACGTTAGTCTTACATTTTGTATCCGTGGAGATTTATTTTTAATTTACTTTAATTAATTTAAAATAGAAGGTGTTATTGAGGGTATGTTTGGATCAGCTGATATCATCGTGAACTTAAAATTCTTTTGCGCTTAATTACCTATTCTTCGGATGACTCCTAATCGTTTCTAATGTTTTATGGACTTATATACTAGTTTTATAGTGTTATCCAAATTAACAGAAATAAAAATTATTTTTTATTTAAAATTTATTTACCCTCTGAATGAAGAGGATCCAAATCACCCGACAAGTGTGTACTTAGAATTGAATTGTGGTTGCTCCTTCCTCCGTTTCATATTAAAGTTAATTTATAATATTTTTAAATTTAAAATTACTATTAATTCTTTAATTTTAATCAATACACCGTAAACAATTTTAAAAGTATTATTCACGATAAATTTTGTTGTTTTATAATTTTTAATGAGTTATTTTAATTTTAAATTTAAAAATGTGTATAATTTGAAATTGAGGGAATATATGTCTTGAATTAGCCGATTAGGTATGTCTGGAATAAATTACTTTCCAAATGTCAGAATATAATAAAAGAGAAAAATTCTAAATCACACTATTTATGAATGTGAGACATTGGGCAACTTTTTTTTTATTTTTTTATTTGAAAGCCCCACTTTTTGAGAATACAATATAATTTTATGAATGTGAGACATTAGACACCTTTTTTTTTGAAAGTCTCACTTTTTGGAGAATACAATATAATTTCATAATCAAGTACATCATTAAGAGTCAAACCTCACAAAAAGAGGAAAAATAAATTCACAAACAAACTTCACTTAAGGAGAAAACAAATTTCTCATAATGGAATAAATAAACCCACACAATTGATAATCGAATTTGAGACCTAAAAATCACACTACCACTTCAGTTTTCATCACTAGGCTAAGAGCTCATCGACAACATTAGGCAACTTGAATTAGGGATTGCTTATTAAAATTAATTTATTAGTTAATAATTGTTTCAAAAAACCTGTTTAATTTGTATATGGTAATGAAAAAAAAATAAAACGGTAAAAAAGTTTAGTATTAAAAAATTGTTTTGAACTTATTTTGAAGACAAAAATGAACCAAAAGTATATGGTAGCAGTATAGTAATCAATTAAGTAGGGAAAAATAGCTAATAAAATATGGATATAAAAATAGTAATATATATCGGATCAAACCTGATTAGAATTTTTGCTTATAAGCAGGAGTTGAAGAAATTGAACAAATTTTCTTTTCAGCTCTTTAAAAGATGGAGAATATATATATATATATATATATATATATATATATATATATATATGGAGAGAGAAGAAATTAAGTTTACTTTGATGAAACTTTCATTACACAAAAATATGAAGAACTACATTTTACAAAGCATAATATATATGTCTGGGATTCAACCTTCATCCAAAAATTTTAAAAATAAGTGATAGGCTCATCAATGTATAAGACTATATATTACCTCACAATAAGAAAGAAAATCAGCAATATATATATATATATATATATATATATTTTCCATAACAATAATAATTAACCAGTCGTCATGTAAAACAAGAAGTCTCTTTAATTATGCGTTCTCTTTTTCTTTACTTTACTTTGCACTGAGCTCACCGCTAGCTATATGTGTGTATGTGTGTGTGTGTGTGTATATATATATATATATATATATATAAAGTAATAAAGAGACTAGCGGTAGCAAGCAATGGGAAAGCTAAACGCACAATGAAGATCGATATATTGGGAGGGAGGATCCCACATATATATGTATAGATGGCCCGCCACTGATAGGTGCACGTTAACAAATTGCAGCTAACACCACTATCATGAGGTTCCTCTAAACTTAATTACTATAAATGAACTCAACAATTAAAGGGAGGTATTAAACACGACATCACATGCCTGCCTCTCACCTAATTCATTAACCTCAATAAATTTAATTAAAATAAATAAATTCTAATAATAAATATGAGACAAGAGAGGGAGAGAGAGATTGGGAAGTGAAAACTTTTTCAGCCATGGGGGTAAGGTCGGAAAACAAATATTCAGTAAAGGCAAATTCAACAATTTAAAAAGCAAATAACATGAAAGGGTTCTCTCATTGTGTTTTGTTTTTATTCTTCACTCCCTCCCCACATTGATATTGAAGGCTTGAGTGCAACTTCTCCAAGGACACATTCAAACCTATATTAATAGTCACTTTCTAAAAGAAACTCTCATTATTTCTCATCCTTTTTCCCATACTTGAGAAAATGGACGGTTAATGGACGCTGAAAGTGCATATCGATACCCTTTTTTCTTTTTCTTTTTTTTGTTTCTTCAATACAATTTATATTTTTCTTTTCTATGTACTATACATGCATGCTATCAGGCTGCATTATTTTCTTGACTATCATAAACTTTGTATATATACAATTTACTTTTCAAATATATTTGATGATTACAAATGTATTGGCTTTCAAATGTTCCCGATCTCATATATATATAGGGGCACTACAAGCAAATAACTTATTTCCGACGAAATTATTTTTTATAATGGGATCATTAATTGTTTTAAGTGGACATCTAATATTTATAGTGAAAGACGATATATACTTTTAGATTCTTTGGAGAAATAGTTGACATTGGTTGTGACAACAATTCAAACCTAAAGTTTCATGGTGAAACAACAAAAAATTTCATACGTAAAATTCACAATTTGAACTTATAACAAGCAACTAAATGAGACAACCACAATTTTATCCCCTATGTATGTATATGTATACGTAAATACACATGCACCATATATTATCAAAATAATAGAGTGAGTTGGGATGTCTATTTTTGTATCTATAAATAACCATGAGCTAAATGACCCATTTCCATTTTCTGCAGCTCTCCTGTGCAGAGATAGAGATAGAACAAGCTATGCACCATAGAGAGAGAGAGAGATCATGATCAATAGAATAGAGTGATCGAATTCAACAACAGAAACTTCATCTTTTCTTTTAATTTGTTATTAATTAATCCCTCTCCTAGCTAGCCGCCCCCTTAATCATCTATATTTCTCCTCATTCAATAGTGAATTTCCATACCAGGTTAGTGAGCGAATGTCCGAAAAGTTAACTATAATTCTTGTTTGTTTTGCTTATTATGGTTTGTAAATAAATACTAGTCTGAATTTCTTTCCAATAAGTTAATACCAAATTGAGGCCCTCCTTTTGCTAAGAAATCAGCAAATTGGTTTTTGCTAATTTCAGCTTCGAAGCTTATATCTATGGACTTTCCCAATCAAGAATCGGAGAGGAAACAACAAGTGGGAAGGGGAAAGATCGAGATCAAGAGGATCGAAAACACAACTAATCGACAAGTCACTTTCTGTAAGCGCCGCAATGGCTTGCTCAAGAAGGCCTATGAATTATCCGTGCTATGTGATGCTGAAGTTGCTCTTATCGTCTTTTCCAGCCGCGGCCGCCTGTATGAATATGCTAATAACAGGTTTTTATATTAATACATCAACATCTTATGCTTCAATTAATTTCTCATTTAATTTTTGACATTAATTTTTGTTTTTGATCATATATATGTTACTATATATTATAAATTAATTATAATACATATATATTTAAAATTCCGTCATGTATGTATATATATATATATATATATATATAATAGGTTTTCATAATTACAAGATTTACAATTGTCTTTCTTTCTTCAGGCCTTTCTTTAATTTTATTTTTTTTTCTTTCTTTCCCGTATGATCGAGCTATATAATTAAATTTCCTCTTTCTCTTTGGTGCTAATTGTTCTTTCGAATTCTAGCCATTTGTTTCATACTTTCTTATGTGCATAGATCTGGTGCAGTTGAACTTGTACCTAAAACATGTAATATAGCTAGGTAAAAGAAATTTGAAAGTTTTGGAAATTAATTAATGAGCTTATTTGTGTTTCTATCTATTGTTTTGTTCCTTATTTCATTCTCTCTCATGGAACCATATTTCATCAATCAGCCTAGCTAGAGGAAAAAGCTAGCTATCAACTCTCATTTGTCCATTCCCTTCATCTACCTAGATTACTACTCTTCCTTAATATCATACGCAGATCTAGATTAGGGTTTCATCAAATCCCAGATGGGTGGGTATATGCCCATATATAAATTCACTACACTTATGTTTTCATTCGGTAATCAAACAAATCTAGATTAGGTTTATATATATATAATTTAACCAAACCTTGGATTTTGACCATTTTACCCTTGTATGGAAGTAGTGTGTGTGACACATGGTTAGGGTTTGATGTGTTAGCCAGCCAGCCAGCCAAGAATCTTTGCTTGGTCACGTCAACCATGAATTTTCAGTTGTAAACACACTTGTAAGTACTGACATCAGGAAAAGGGTATGTCATATTCCTTTTCCTTGGGGGACCTCATCTTTTTTCATGTATACATCTCTCTTCATTGGTGCAAAAATTACCCTTTCTTATATTGTACTCTATTTTCTTCTACTTAGATTTCCTTTGGTTTTTTGTCTTAACTTTTGACCCTCCTCTTAAGCTAAAATTAACACACACACACACACACACACACACACACACACATATATATATATATATATATATATATATAGTGATCAAAGCTGAATTGAGTAACCAGCTTCTTAGAGTTCCTCCTTCCATTTTAAGAATGAAAGATCTCTAGAGAGAATTAAATAAAAAATTTCTAAAAACTGGGATTTGTGAATAGCTAAAAATCATATGAAGAAATCAGCTGGATTAACTCTTAATTAATATTCCCTACGTCCCTTAATATAAGTTGTTTTACAAAAATATTTTATACATATTACAACATTTTTGCAATTATTTTGGTAATATGTTATAGATTAAACAACATTTATTATTTTGATAATATAATTTTACTCTAACAATATTAATAATTTATAATAAATTTATTTTCTCAAATATATCTCCAAAATTCGACAAAACATTATTATGAGAAGATGATAGTACCTCGGTTTTGGTAAGTATAACCAGTAATCTGTTAAAATCTTCATATTATTAATTTATAGTTAAAAATGTAATTACAATTTTAGAAAAACAAAATAAATATATTTTAAATTTTTAGAACAAAGGGAGCATATTGTATATTTCTGTAACTAAGAACTGATAAGTCAAAGCCATATCTGGATTTCTTGGTCGAATGGAGGTGGGTAATAGAGTTTGCCATTGGTTATTACACTTAGTGTAGTTGGGTTGGGTGCATGACACGTCGCATGGCATTTAAGGAGGTTGTTTGAGCCAATCATATTGTGGGATCTTGTGCCGACGTGGCAGCAGACAACCAATAGTTTCTCGAAGAAATTAAGGTTACTACTTATCCTGACTGCACTGCTTCTTTAATCTTTACTGTGGACTGTGGAGTAGAATATTAAAATAGAATAGAATAAAATAAAATAAAGATAAATACTTTTGAGGAAGCTGGCAATGAATGAATTGCATAATCTGGCTAATAAAAGATCAACTGCTATTTCCTCTATAACTTATGCACATATTTTATGCTTATTTTATACTATCAATAAGTCTATGCGGACAATTGAATTGAATATTTTTATGTTCTAATAGTGTTTTTTATTTTATTTTTTTGTATATATTTCAAATATGTTTATACTATAGATTTTTTAAAAAAAATAAAAAAAAACCAAAAAAAATAGGTGCAATCTGAATATATATCAAAAAAAGAGTGTATGGGCCCATACAACTATTTTTTAATATATATCCAGATTACACCTAATTTTTTTGGATTTTTTTGAATTTTTTTTTTAAAATCCATAATATAAATATGTTTGAAATATATATAAAAAAGAGTCCTTCTAGGGAGCCCGACGTTGGTGACCGGCCAAAATTTTTTTTTTTTGGTTTTCACAGTCTGTGTAACACTGTTTTTGATATGTATCCAAATCACACCTAAATCACTTTTTTTTTTAAAAAAATTCAGCTCCAATAAATCACATAAATTATTTGAGAGTGAAAACCAAAAAAAAAAAAAAAAAAAAAAAAATTTTGGGCGGTCGCCTAGCCCGGTAACCAACGCCGGGCTCCCTAGAATTATTGTATAAAAAATAAAAATAAAAAACACCATTGAAACATGGAAATGTTCAATTTCCATGTCCAATTCGGCTGTCCGCGTAGAACTACTCTTATACCATTAATCGCACAAAACACACACATATATATATACCCCCCCCCCTCATATATACACTTCTTGCTAGCTCACGTTAGTTTGCAATAATTATAAATAGAATTGCACTATTCATATATATATTTTTTTCATATCTTAATTCTAAATTTATTCTTTGAACAAGTAGTATTGAAAAAAATATATAATATATGTCCAAGATAAGGTAGAACTGTTAAAAAAAGGGACATGCAACCATCCCGTATCTCGTGTCCGCTCTTAAGTGCACTAACTTGATTTTCAAACGAAGGATGAACAGGCTCTTGAGTCAGTGATGGTGACTCAAAAACTTGAATTGTGTAAAATAATAGTAACAAAAGCTAACTACCAAAGAATTAGAACGTCACTCATTACAGGGTATTACAGGGTAAGAGATGAATTTAACTAAAATAGAAAAAGAGAATTGAAGTCAACTTCTGCAACAGTATGATATACTCAAAAGTTCTTGATGAGGTATTATTTAATTTCACTCCTTAGTATTATATTGTTCCTCATCGAAAGTTCTTTACTTCTTAAAGAAATTATGTTCTCATTTACTAATAATTTATAATATAAATTTAACACCACACATACAAGATTAAAGGTATTAAAATAATATGAACAGCTCGATTCTATCCCCAACGCCGCAATTATATTCCCTCGGTTCCCTTTTATCCGTCGTTATTACATAAAACACACATATTAAGGATATCATTATTTTATAATTAATATAGGCCTCAATTTTCTTATTTGTCCCTTATGTGTTGATAGTCTCTCTCCTTCAATTAAATTGGAAATACAATAACGTTAATTAAAACAATCTTTCCTCTTCTTTTCCAAACCGGCTAATCTCTTTCTCTCCGTAAGTGTATCTCTCCCTCTCATCTCCCTCCTTTTATTTCACTTTTTCTCTCTTCTCTATCATTAAGTCATTAATTAAAATCACTCCATAATCAATTTTCAAAATTTCAAAAGTATCAAAGGGGTTGCCGCCGATACTTTTTAATTTCCCCCCCTTTGTTTTGGCTTTCCCTCAATTTTTGTTATTGTTCATGGATTCTCAATACAAAAGAAAAAGAAAGAATAGATAAAACATAGTTGATCAAATATGGTTGGAATACCAAAATTTGATTTGAATATTCCGGCAAGTTTTGAAGAAATTATGGACATGTAATCAAGAACTTTTGGTGAATGAAATCAATTTGAACTGAAGAGAAAACTCTTCGTAGTCCATCTGAAAAAAGAGGGGAAAGAGATTAGTGAGGATCGATAACGTAGTAATCCCTCAAAAAATGATAAGAGAGAAAATAGAATGGAGTAAGTAGTATTTTTATGAGAATAATTTTTCTTAAAAAGATGAGAGGAATTAGGGGGTATTATAAGAAGGTAGATAATTTTCTATTCTAGATATTAAAGAACAACTGTTAAATTGGAATGAAAAAAAAAAGTCCGATCGATAAAACGGAACCGGGGGAGTATGATATTAAAGGGAGTATTTATGAATTTAAGCACTAGTATTTATGATGCCGGTATCTTTTAATTAATGTTTCTAATAGGGTGAATTAGTAAAGATTTTTGAACAAAAAGAAAGTACTCAACAAGGACAAGCGAGTTTAAGATGACCCGGCCACGATCGATTACAAAAATGCAATGTGTATGTAAGGAAATTACACCTTGCTAGGGTTAGGGTTTCGTGTTGGCTGGAGAGGAGAGAAATCCACGAAAAGTACGGAACTGATTGATTGATTGAAGAGGGGAGAAGAACAGGTGGGCAATTACTCCAATGACACGTGGCAGAACTCCTAGAATCCGGAAACCGGGTTAGGGTAGCAGGGATTCCAAGAGCCTTCTAGAATCTTCGAGTTGTGAGAGAGTTTCAAGTGTTTAGAGCTTCCATGAGTCTAAGTGTAATATCTTGAGATCCATCCCCTTTTCTTAGAATAGAGGAGCTATTTATAGAGTTTTCCTGGGAAATAGTCACATGTCAGGCACATGTTTTAAGGGAAATTCTCGAAATACCCTTTAATTATGTTTTAAAGGAGAAATTTCAGAAATGCCCTTTAATCATCAAAGTAATGCCCAAATTGCCCTGTTCTTCTAGCCACCAATCCAATCCCTCAATCAATTCCCAAAATGGGTCGCGTCCACGAGTCTTCTGCCTTGGAACACGTGGAGACTTCCCCGGGTCTAGTACATTTAATTAGGTCACATAAACCCTAATTTGTACATTTAATTAGGTTTTTTGTAAACCCTAATTTGTACATTTAATTCAATTAGGTCATGTGAACCCTAATATGCGCTTGGGCCCACACAATGAAAATTAGTTCCTATTAAAATCAGATACGTACAAATAGGAACACAACCAAACACGAGAAATTAAGAATTAAAGCAACGTACCTAGCTACTTAAATAAGTGTTGAAACATGTATTAATTACAATTACTTAATTATAGAAATCTTCACATACAATTAATTCCTATTAATTGTTCACATGCATTTGCAGTGTAAGATCAACCATTGACAGGTACAAGAAAGCGTGTGCTGATACCTCCAATACAGGATCTGTTTCTGAAGCCAACACTCAGGTAATTACTAAACCTTTCGTGTTCTAAAGAGAGTCATTAAAATACACATGCATTAATCTGTACATGTAAGTAATGCTCTCAAATATCTTAGTTTCTCAACAGGATGGAACTGTCTTTTTGACCTAATTAATTAACTTTCTTAATTCCAAAGTTAATTAATTTGTGCTAATTAAGAACCCAGACACAGATTAATTAAACACGTATGTATAGAGTATAATTACATTAACAATTGTGACATATTGTCTCACTCTATTTACATGTTTACTGATTCAGTTCTACCAGCAAGAAGCCTCTAAGCTGCGCCGTGAAATCAAGAGTATACATAATTCAAACAGGTATGTGTGTGTGTGTGTGTGTGTATATATATATATATATATATATATATATATATATATATATATATATATATATATATTAAGAAATGCCATTCTCAAAATGAAATTCACAAATTGACATTCTTATATAGAAACATTGTGGGCGAAGGTATTGGGTCTTTGAGCTCCAAGGAACTTAAAAATCTTGAAGGCAGATTGGAGAAAGCCATTAGTAAAATTCGAACAAAGAAGGTGTGTGTGTGTGTGTGTGTGTATATATATATATATATATATATATATATATATATATATATATATATATATAACTAACACGTTCGTACATCAAACACTTTGACTGCACTAGATATATATGAAGTTGGTTAATTTTTGATATTGTAATTCCATTAATTATTTCTCTTATATAATTACATATAATAAGTAATGTTGTTGATCAATACTTCAATCATGATATATACTGATATAGTTGAATTTTCTACCAGAATGAATTATTATTTGCAGAAATAGAGCACATGCAAAAGAGGGTAACTATTAATCCTACTCTCCTCTCTCTAGCTCCCTCTACTTGAATCATTGCATGCATGCATGTTATTCCAAGCATAGTTTGTATAGTATGCTTAGCATGTCAACTTAGGTTTGAACAATTAACTGCCTTTCACAATCCCACATAAATTTATTATTTTTTTTAAAGTAAAAAATAGTTTTATATTTACCAAAACAAAATTAACGTTTATCCGTTTTTGTGATATTTTTAATTTGAGTACATTCCATATATTATTAGAGAATTGACGGGGTTAATTAATTTAAACCTATTAATTTAGTACAGCTTAGGTCATGCTCATATATCTCTTGTTCTTATATGTTATGCATTAATTACATCATACCTAAGATCACCCTAATTAACGTCCTACATTTGTTCATAGAATTAACTTCTTATACATATATATATATATATATATATATATATATATATATATATATAATTCCCTGGTGATTAAAAATCCTGGTGTATTAGCCATGCATATGATTGCATTTTATTGGACTCCTTGCAAAGTTGCATTACTAGCACATTTCATACAAAGTTGGCTCAATTCATAGATTTGCTCTAAATGCATTCAAATGCAATCAGTCAACGAGTCAACATACGTTCTGCTATACTAATTTTGACAACAATCAAAAGTAGCTAGGCTCTTGTGATTAATGATTAAAATATAGAATACACAATTTAATTTGTGTAGGAGATTGAGCTGCAGCATGCTAACATGTATCTACGAGCAAAGGTGATCTTCCTCGTTCTCACTCGATACATACATATATCTATCTATCTATCTATAATTCAAATATATAAATTAGTTGCAGCATGCTAATCATGTTAATTGGATCGGATGATTCACACAGATATCTGAGAACGAGAGAGCACAACAACAAATGAATTTGATGCCAGGAGGAGGAGGATCTCATGATGATCGTCACTACCAAACTATGCCTTATCATCATGACTCTCGGAATTTCCTTCCCGTTAACCTTCTACAATCTAATCACCATTACGCTTGACATGATCGATCAAACACCTTTCCAACTTGTGTAAGATTCTCCATCTCTTGATCGATCAATTAGTTTAATTCTCCACCAATATATATATATATATATATATATATATATATGTTAGTGAATTAACATGCATGATTATTAATTACCAATTGTTAATAAATGTTTCGAAATTTTGATGCAGTTAATATCTTAGAGCCTACTATATCTGGCGGTTCATCTTGTTATTCTCTGTGTGCCTAAAACTATATATATATATATATATATATATATATATATATATATATATATATATATATATATATATATATATATATATATATATAAAATCCTGTGATTCGGCGAGAGCAAATTAAGTCTTCACTGAAATCATGAGGACCTTCAGTCTCCCTTCATGTATGACTTTCTGTTATTATTACAGGACAATTCTTGTATAAATTAAGTACCTCAAGTAGTATATATAGTACGTACTATCACATAATCATTTTCTGACTCGTGATTTTTTAATATGGCTCAACCCTAGTACCACACACACACACACATATGTGTGTGTGTGTGTCTGCGCGCGCTATACCTTCCCATGCATGCTTTACTTACCCATTTGCGTTATTCACGGTGGTAGAAGTGGCGATAACACGCTTCCAAACATGTAGAGTAAAAATTGTACTGTGTGATACTAATTTTTATTTGTGGTGATTTTTGTTCTGATACTGAGGATGCATGTGTTGGTTTTTAATTATGTTGTATGAGATGAATTAACAGGACTAATGTATAAAACTTATTTATACTACAATATTGAACATTTTTTTTAATTCTTGAATTAGTACTAAAATGACAATCTCTATTCTCTAGCCTTAGATATTTTTTGAGTAGAGTTCATGAATAAATAAATTGACAAGTTAAAAAATGAGAAGCTGAGAAAGGATATATATATATATATATATATATATATATATATATATATATATATATATATTGCTTGTTGAGTAATTATAAAGAAAAGAAAAGACGATTTGATTTTATTTTTGATTTCAATCAATAACTTCATCAAGATCCGTGAGACGACAGTGCGGATGAGGGTGCCGATGATAATGGCAAGGAGGAGGAGGAGCCGAGGAGGGAATGTAGGCCGGAGGAGGATGATGAAACGCTAGCTTGCGTGTATTTTGTGCTTGTTCCTAGCTCGATGGGGTCCACTTAATTTGTGGTAGTACCCTTCAATTGATCATTGAAGACGAGACTAACTAACTAAATTGTACTTACAAGCGATAAAATCATGCCAAAATAACTTCATCAGTTGTTGGTCCTGCTCCTGCTCCTGCGTGCCATGATCACAACAAATTTGGTTCAACACCTAGAATTGAATGCACATAACATAACATGACATGCATGCTCTTCTTTCGCCTCCGAACTAACTAATGACAACTAGATTTGTTGTATTTAGTTAGTATATTATTATTATTATTATTATTATTATTATTATTTTGGGTCTTATTTATATAATTGATTAAGTGTGCACGCGCACACACATACATATATATATATATATATATATATATATGAGTAGTGATTCATAATAACTATTTGATATGGACACTATTTCAGCAAACAGATCTCTCACCGTCCAATAGCAGATCTAATGACCGAGATCGAATAGCAGATCTAATGGTCGAGATCGACTTGAGCATGGGGTCAGCTGCTAGAAGGACTAACGGTCAGTGCAACTCCTACCAGCGGTTAGAAAAATAACTAAATACGTCTGCAAGTACGTCGACTACTACGTGCGGGGCGAATTTGACGTTGTTATTTAATTTCAACGGATGATATTTTAATTTTAATGTATAATATTTCAATGGTTTAGTGATTTTAATAAGTGTTTTGTGCATCTTAAAGGGTCTAAATTATTCAAATATTTTGATGATAACAAAATAAGAATGACCAAGTTTTTACTCTACGAATTGATTTTCTATCGTAGAGTGACTTCAGCAATTCACTCAACGATCGTAAAGTTCGCTTTGAGCACTTCACTCTACGATAGTAGAGTGACTTAGCCTTCACTCAACGATCATATTGTTCCCTTTAAGCACTTTATATATGACTCTACTATAGTAGAGTGACTGCAGCCTTCACTCATCGATCGTAAAGTTTCCATTGAGCACTTCATTTCTCCGACGGTTAGTAGGAATTGCACTGGTCGCTAGTCTATTTGCTGGAATACTGTCACTACTCATATGTGTATATATATATATATATATATATATATATATATATTCTCGTGAGCATTCAAAAATGAACACGTATACTTTTACAAATACTAAAGCTATAATTTAATATTTCATATAGAGGCTTTATGATCTTATGGATGAATCCGTATATATGTAGGAGAAAGCAAAGGTCTAGGGCTTAATTATTTTAGATTGAAACAGCTTATAGCCGAAACCCTAATGATGCTTTGTATTCTCTTATAATTCATTTTAAAATTAGAGATATATATTTTTTTATTTTTAAAATTAAAAATATATTTATATTCTTTGACTATAAAATGACACAAGTTCATAACATGTCATTATTAATTTTAATTGAGTACTAATATGTCACCACTACTACATTTTAACTAGCAAATGTTACTTATTAAGTTTGAAAAAAAAAATCTTAAAATTACTCGTTGATTTATAAATGTATCTCTAATTTTCAATGAAAACTAAGACACTACTGATTTTTTAATTAAGTCAACGTAAAACACGTATGTTTAATTTCATAAAGGTAAGTTGTTTATAACGAAGCAGAAGCTAGAACTGATTAAATGAACATGCCATTAAGATGAGAAATTTTTTAAATTTATGCGATTGGCCTTCAATATTTTTCATCAAGATTCTCCAGAGAAACCTTTTGTGTTTGCGTTCCTCTCCAACATCATCTGATCGATTTAACATTCAGCAAAATGGATTTTAATAGCTAGTGGTTTAATAGCTAGTAAATTACCAAAACGTAAACATAATGGAAAAACACCATTGTTTTGGATGAACACAATGGAAGTGACTCTTTCTGCATACTTGCGAACACTAAACTTTGATCATGAAGACATATATAAGAGGAAATGCACAAGCCAGAATTAATGATAAAGTAATAGAAGTCTGACTAGAATAACTTTACAAGTACATATACTGCTATATTCATGACCCTAATGTCTCTTGAAGGTCAGCTATCTAGTTCTACAAGGTATTGCAGGTTATCTTTATATATTATGTGTTCCTGGACAATAAATTACAATCTCGTATTATACAAAGCTTGGTGTGAGCAGAGACTGAAGGTATAACCTTCTTCCCTCTGACTTACTTGGAACAAGTATCAGAATGAAAGAACTTTGTACTGTTCACTCTACGATTCTACACTTCCTAAAAAATTCATTTGAGAAATTCACATGTTTAGTCCATAAGCTCCGTACCTCAGGAACCCCAATCTCTAGCCAAGGCTTAGCCGGTCCACTGAAATGTATAACTGCTGCAGCTTCCAATGTCTCTAGGCTAACTTGAGGAAATCGATAACCTAAACCTGCCACATGCCATGAAGGATCAATGTGATGCACTAGACCATCAAATGCAATCAAGACTGGAGGAAGTGCTCCAGGATTCCATAATGCCAACCCAGAGTTGAGGTTCTACAAAACAAATTGAGGAGGTTACAAATACAAACACAAGGATGGAAGTTATATCTTGACGTCCAAAGATAGAGAAGTAGTGAATGAAGAAATTCTGAAAAATTCAAAGGACTTTCTCTAACTACTAACTAATATCTTTTACTATCAATACTTCACAAGACTAGGCTTTTTCCTTTTCAAAATAATGCCTTTTTTTTATATGTTTCTTTTCTATTCTTCAATAACATGTTTTCAATTTGAAGAAAACAATAGACAAAAAGATGCCCTAAATAATGGTTTATAAAGTTTTTTAAGTTGTGATGATAGCCATACCAGAAAACTTAATAATCCCTTCATCACTACAAAATTTAAGAAAAAATCATACAGTTTTAGTTGCACGATTACACCCGAGTAAGTAGAACAGAATATACTACTTACAAACTTGAGCCATCGATGATAAGTTGCAGTGATATTGGTCTTCCTCCAGGCTTCAAGATCAAAGACATTCATCCCAGACAACCATCCACAACGGTCATAATTCAAGTTAGATGATATAAATGGGTCGGAAAAATTGAAGTAGTCCTTGTATTTCCTTCCTGGGCAACATTCAAGTCCACACCCTGACTCGACTACTGCAGCAACTACCTTTCCATTGAGATCCAATTGCCAGAGAGATGATAAATCACGTTGTACTACAATATCATCATCCAAGAAAACAATCTTCTTCAGATCTGGAAACAGCTGGATCCCATGAAAATCAGACAATACATTAATCTTCAATGAAAATTCACATTTTCAAGCATCCCAATGATTGGTCAACATATTTTGAGAAACTTAGCAATTACCTCAGGGATGTATATACGGAGATGATTCAAAAGGGAAATACAGCTTGGTCTTAGAGCCTCTAAATTTCTCTCATTATCTCCCACGGATTCAAATTCTTTCTCCTTTAAATTTTTATATCTATGGCTCCAAATAAGGCGATGAATCTCTAGCATCTCCTTGACCCCAAAATTCACTTCGTGAGACCAATCATACTGATGCAACCCTTTGATTTCCACAACTGCAGAGTTGATGGAGCTTTTTGCAAACCATGCATGCATTGGGGTGTAAGTCCTTTTATCTGTGACTATATGGAATACCAATTTCTCCGGGCTGACAGAGCTTTTAATGGTAGAAGTGATGACAACATAAGCAGCAAGTACGTTGTCTGTTATGAGAACAACATGATGGAATGAAGGGTCAGTGACTCGGGAGACATATTCTGGCGAAGGTAAGTGAGACCTTGCTATGGCGTTTACAGCATACTCTTCAGCCAACTTGAGGTAAAGGCAATGCAGGCTCTTGGGTACACCATGTGAAGCTAAATGCCAGTAAATGAACTCCCGCCTCCTGGCTGATTGGAGCTTGCGCTCCATATTCGTAATCTGGATAAAGCAAAGAGATCACTCTCGCATTTTTTAATAGGATTAGCAGTTAATATGATCTACCAGTTTAACATCATGACTTGGCATACTGCAAATGGTTTGGTAGTAAGAATTCATGATCAATATGTTACACTCTCCTGTCTAGCCATTACATTATGTACCACCATATGAACATTATTGAGTTGCTTTATCAAATAGAAATGCAGGCCTCTCTGGTGACGGTATACTAACTATTTCCAATCAACAAAAAATCCATTAGAATGAAAACATAACATTGAACAACTGTATCCCTCTTAATGATAATAAAAATAAATAAATAAAATGAAGAAACACACTAACTGATCACTTTTAATTACATATAAGTTTGTATCAAGAAATCATTTGATACTTGAGCTGAATTCGAACCTTTTAGCACTTGCTTATGAGAAACAAATGTGATTTTTAACTCCCAAATGTAAATACAAGGGTCCATAGCAAAGAATATATATTCAACTATAAAAGAATCAGTTTCAAAGTTCTGAACAGGTTTCATTTAAGCTCTGGAAAGTGAAGCTCGTGCTAAACAAAATTATAGAAGACTACAGACCATACAAAAGGGATAAAAATAAAAAATAAAAACGTACACTGAAAGAGGAGGTAGTAATTAAAGACAAATATTGAAAATTAGATACATTAAGATCAATTTTAAGGCCGTAGTTCAACATGCAAGAGAAATTTGGTAATAACCTAAATTTTTATTAATAATTAAATATTAATTGATTTTATTTTATAAAAGTGTAATTAAATTGGAAAAGGTAAGTTACTATTTTTTTTTCTTTTTCGTTTGAAAAATTAATTTTTGTTAGTAAATAATTAAATAATTGATTAAATTAAAATTGAAGAGTCCATTAGGGTTTTAGTAACTCATATGTTGTTTCCTTGTTATATTTTAAAGAGTGGAGATGTAATCGTAATCTTATTCTAATTTGATTAGTTGAATTACCAAGTAAAATACATATACGCATCGCAGCCCATTAGAAAAATCATAATTAATTCATTCGATGTCGGAATTGAGTGAATCCAAAGCCTATTTCTTCAGTTTTTCGTTCTGATAAGTGCATAATACTCATTTATTTTCATTCCTTTATATTTAGTTTATTGCATGTTTTATTGTGATTATGCACTTATTAGATTGTTTATTGATTTCAGGAGGATTCAGAGTCAAAAGTGGAAAAAGATGGAAAATCGGAGCCAAAACGAGAAAAGTTGAAAAATTGGAAATTGTGGTTCTCGCCCCGGCGAGAACTTTGTACTGGAGTTTCTCGCCCCGGCAAGAAACCTTCTGCCCATCTTCGCCCCAGCTGATCCAGAGCTCGCCCCGGCCCAACACCATTCTGGCCATTCTCGCCCCGGCGAGAAACTTAGTGCAAAAATCCTCGCCCCGGCGGGAGTTCGCCCCGGCGAGAAAATCAGGCATAAAATCCTCGCCCCGGCGAGAAAGGCGGCGTTGACCAAGTTTGACCAGCTTTGACTTTTTGTAATTTTTAAGGATTTCTATTTTAGATTGGATTCTTAATTCTTAGGGACTTAGGATATTATCTTAGGACTATAAATAGATGTTTTTAATTTTTTTATAGAGGGATCTTGACAACTACAATTGTAACCTTAATGGGAGAAGATTGAAGGCATGTCAGGCTAGACTCTTACTTTCAGTTCTAAGGGATGTTGACCCTTTTTCATAATTAATGGTTTAATCAGGTTTTATTTATTTATTCCTTCTTGCGTGAGATTTATTCTGATAATCTGTTTTAACTGATTATATGTTATTTAATCTTTTAATTTGATTTGGCCAATTGAATTAATTTGATTAATATCATCTGCTAGATTAAGATATAGTATTAAGTAAACGATATTATATCTGATCATAGGTAGCGATTAATAGTATTTGATTGTGGACAAGCTTTTGAATATTATTAAAATTATTAGAAGGCAAGTTAAATAATTCCTGATTGTGTAATTGTTGCTTGGAATAACCTAATTCTCTAATTCTTCATGCTGCTGTTTTATTAAATCTAGACTGATAGTTCTAGGTTATATAATAGTTAGAGTCTCTTGAGGCGATTGTCACATTAGATTTACACATAAGGAGAATTTCGGATAATTAGCGATTGCGGTTATCTAGGGTTATTAATCTCATTGAAGGGTAAATATTATCAAACTTGACTTTTCCATGATTGTGATGAGGTGATACTGAACTGAAGAACTGAAGCTTTTTATTCATTGATCATTCTTAATTACCTGTGTTAGCTTAGTGAAACAAACTCAAAACCCCCCATTAATAGAAATAATAGGAATATTAGAATAAGTAAAAGACTAATTCACTTCTCTGTGGGATCGATCTTTGCTTGTCATTATACTAAGTTTTGTGCTAGTAGAGTGTTAGTAAGGTATTAATTTTGGAGTGTAAAACGACAGCTCCCACGTTCTCTGCAATTATGAAGTGGAAGAGAAGTTATTTGATGTCATCTTCATGCCTTAAATTGCTAAAAACCGCAACTTGTCCTAATTTCCGTCACTATTTTCAGCCCTAATTTTGAAAATTTGTAACTCAGTCATATTAACTCCGAATCAAGTGATTCTTGAGCCTATTTTATGCATCTTTTCGAGAGCTACAATTTTTGTAAAGATATGAAGAGATTTTGAAGAATCTAGAAGACCCAAAAGTCAGATTCTTTATTGTTGCGTATTGAAGAAAGACGAATAAGGAAGGTAAATATTATTTTATATTTTGATTTTAAGTTTAGTTACGAGGGTTTTTAAATTAGAGATTATTTTTAAATAAAATATAGACATGGAATTAGATGCCATGATAATCAGAAAGAGGAGATAAAATTATATAAAGGAATAAAATTTGATTGAATGTAAACGCTAAAATCTGAAAATCAATTTTTATATTTTAAGGTATATTGCGTAGATTATATCTCTTAATCCGACTGTTGGATCGTTATAATTTTTGGATATGTTATACATATATAAGCTAAGAATATTTTCACCAATTTTGAACCGTTAAAGATTAAGTATGATTTGTTATGAATTTTAAGAAATGACTAATTTGGAATTTTTATAGCAGAATTTTCAGTAACAAGTTCTAATATTTAAAATTATATAACTTAATGATTTTAAATCCGATTTGAGTGATTTTTGTCATATTAAGGTTTTAAGATTTCTTAAATTTTGTTATTGGTTTTTAAGTTTTGAAATATTAATAGTGATCTAAGACGATAATTAAAGACATCTTAAATGGATTACGAATTATTTTGAAATTATTAGTTTGGTTTATATTTAATTTGAGGTGAATATATTTAGGTGGTAAATAACATTTCATATTTGATAACGTTAGCATTTGAGTGTAAGATTTTGTGGAATGTGCCTATAAGTGGTTTTGCGTATCAGGTACGGATTCCGTACTCCACTCCTTTGATTATTGTTGTATTCTTTATATCTCGTGATATCTCGTCATTCGTTACATTTTTATTATAATTCTATTGGCACTCTTGAATAGAAGTTTGATCTTTGATACCTTGATTTTTTGATACCTTGATTTTTATTCAGTAATTTGAACTCCTTTCTTTCTATTACAATTTGTACAGATTCTATAGTTTTTTTCAACGATACTCTCATCATGTTGATTTGTTTGTTTTGCTAATCGTTCAGAATTTGATACTCGCTTAATTGTTTCGTTATGTCTCATGTGTTGTGACATCATATCTTTGTAGAATAAACGGTAGGGTATACCTGAGTTATAACCACCTGTGGGTGTAACAACTCAGGTCAAATCCCGAGTCCAGAACAAATCTTGGGTCAAATCCCTAGTCCGAATCGAATCAAATCCATCCAAACAAGACATTAAATTATTGACCCAATAGTATTTTCTTGGGTCATCTTAGCCCACCACAGGCTCACCCAAAAGGTCATGACTGAATGTATTATTGATAGTAACTCAATTTCTTATATACAGACAAACTTTTCTTTTATCTTTCGATGTGGGACTGGGGTGTTACAAACTCCCCCACTTAAATTTTTGACGTTCTCGTCAGAACCAATCACACACACGGTCCAAAGATCTTTGCCTCTCTAACTATTGTGGGATAATAATGACTGGTTTCGTGTCCCCACCTCTAGATCTCCCTCTCTCTATTGTGGAATAATACCACCAGCCTTCGTGTCCCCACCTCCGATAACCCAATCGGATGACCTGACCCGAGCTTTCGAGAACCTGGCTCTAATACCATATGTAACAATCCGGGTCAAATTCCGAGTCCGGAACAAATCTTGAGTCAAATCCCAAGTCCGAATCAAATCCATCCAAACAAGGCATAAAAATTACTGGCCCAATAATATATTCTTGGGTCATCTTAGCTCACCGCAGGCTCACCCAAAAGGTCATGACTGAAGGTACTATTAATAGTAACTCAATTCCTTATATACATACAAATTTTTCCCTTATCTTTCGATGTAGGACTGGGGTGTTACAGTGGGAGTACCACAGACATGTCTTCTTAGCACCGATGCATGACACTTTTTGTGACGGTGTAATCAGTCCACGGCATATCCTTTTGTTTTGTATGCTCTGGGTGTGAGCTTTGGCCATTTGATATGTTTGTTCAAGATGCGTACGGGTCAGCCCTAATTCTGTTCTTTTTTTGGATTTGTGATGTTTGTGCTAGACACACCTTCCGATGTATGCATTTGGATTCGCGGTCCAATGTGTGATTTGCATGTGTGACATTATTTTAACTTGTCTGTGTGACAAGGTTCTATTTTGTTCCGAGCTCGGTATGAAATAACCACTTAGCCACTTTGATTCAGCCTTCTGTTTTGGATTGTTTGTCTATTAGATTCAGTTATATCTTATTCATACTTCGAAGATTTTGTTATCATTAGTGTTTATATTTGGGGTTATCGTTCATATTCCATTCAGTTAGTTCTATTTGTCAGTTATGCTTCTTTTGTATATCTTTATCCGTACTGAGTATTTGACTCATGCCGTATTTTTCTTCCGACAGGTTTACAGGACGATTTAGGATTTTCGTGTGAAGAGAGCTACATTTGACCATCTAGGTTTATTTGATTTTAGGTTTTGATTATTCTGTCAACTTTTGGAAAATCCTTTTTAATTTGACATTGATGGATTATCAACTATTAAATATTTTGAAGTTATTAGCGCTCTATTAATTATTTTGAGGTTTGTTGTATTTTGCACGTGATCTCTTTTTCCTATTCGGGAAGGGGGTGTTACAAATTTTCCGAACCCAGTTTTAAATGGTGTGACTTGAGAAATTGTGTGTCACAGATAGACTACAGTCATGTATATATGTTTCAAGTTAATGGTCAGGAAACACTTCAAGTTTGGAAAAAAAGACAGGAACCACTAAACCTATTTTTCTTAGAACGTTACATTTCAGCAAGTTCCTGGAAGGTTCATATTTTCCCAATTAGACCATGCAAATTTACTCATATGTTTACTGAATTAAATGAAAAAAGTCATGTATATTCAAGTTACTGGGAAGAAATCAATCAATCCTAATTTTCTTTAGCACTACACTTCAATAAGTTGTTGAAAGGCTCACAGTTTCCCAATCAAGCTACTTATGTAGCTTTCACTTTATTATGCATGTCAAGAAACAAGTCAATCTCAAGATTCATAACTGCCATCTCAACCTTATTCTTCAATCAAAGTTCTACTTTACAAAAATTTAGGAGAAAAGGTCAGTCTACTTATTGAATGGCAATCTATATTCTTTTACCCTCGTACGTTTGGCTTGCATAAATAGCATAATGAAAGTGTCTAATCCAATCTTTGTATCGAAAGGTAGGTTTTAAAAAATTTAGGGGGAAAAGAAATTATTCACATACCAAGTGTAACTGGTTTTAAAAATGTCCCTAGATGTTGTGTTATCCAATGTTGCTAATTTGAGATTATATCAAGAATAGAGAATTACAAATATCGACCCTAATAAGATCGGTAACAAATTCACGGCCTATCATTCTGGAACTCGGTCTGAAAAACTAAATCTAGTAGACAGATTTTGTATTCATTAATTGGACCTACCATGTTTGGAAGCTTTTAACTTTGTGGTCCTCGAAAGACCCATATGAAAGAGAGAATCATAGAAAACACTTTAAACAAAAAACCATCAACAGGAAACGAGTCTCAAAAAATGTAGCATTTAGGACTAGTAAATATCAAAAAGAAGGGGGGGGGTGACATGGATAAGAATGGAAAGAAATTTTCTAACGTAATGAACAAAGTACCACTGCAAAAATTACTTAAGTTGCCTACGGTTTCAGACTTCAATTGGCTTCTGATGTTCTGCCAGACAAATATTGCAAACTGAACCTAACCCAAGCCTTCGCATTACCAAACACTAAAATGGAAACCAGGAAAGAAAAAACTAATAAACAAAGGGTTAAATGTTAACCAAACAGTCATCAGAAACTGCAAGTTATTGCTCCTTCATGAAGTGACTCCATAATTGGAGATAGAACTAGCTACTAAGGACAGTTTTCAAAACAAATTAGATTTGGAATTGCAATTAAGATGAACCGGTCCACCAATAGTTGGAGAGTTTGGGTTGGTAAGGTCTTTGTCTCAAACTAATTACTTTATACTCTATAGGCGGAATGAATTCATGCTCAATTTTTAGATGCATTTCCTAATGGAGCTTGAACAATGATGAGGTGATTCATTAACATGAATACATTTTTATAAAAGTATGTTAAATGTTAAATTATTTTTATGTAATTTTTTTACTTTTTATCTATATATTTAGCTTTGTTACACTTATAACATTTGTTAATCTCTTTAGAAGTATTCTGGATGTAATTTGGATATGTTCTGATGCTAATATAGTAATTTTTATGATATTTGTAGTTCTGCAGTTTTTTTGAGTTAAACTTTATAAGCTCGACTCAGATGCACAGGAAGCTCAACTCGAGTTATTCAATATTGTTTAATGGAGTGAAGTTCAAAGTCAAGTTTTATACATGTTACCAACTGAGTGGAGCCTAAAATCGAGTCCGGCAGGCTTCACTTAATTATTTTGCAGCCTATTTAAATTGGTTTCCACTTATCTAATTTTGTTTACTTGGGAACTGGAGGGGCGTTGTCTCACATCTATGTCAAAAGAAAACTTTTTATGTAGAACATTAATTAACAAAAACATGTTGAATCAGTTTTAATATATTATTAGCCCAAAATCTAATTAAACATATACTATATTTAACAAATTGAAAAGTGAGGGTGATGGTAATAGCAAAAAGTTCATATGCTTTTAAGCTGAATGATAGTATTAATACCAACATGTTAAATAAGATTATAAGTAGGAGCCAACCCATTTGTGACTTAACCCGGGAGTGGTACAATTGGGCCAGCTTCAGTGTTAGTCTTGTGGTGGGCAAACATAAACCAGTGGTGCTGTACACCGAAAGAACAGACACAAACCAAAAGCAAAGAAAGGCAAGAAAACAAATTCCAAATATGAGTAGTAGGAGTAGTGGATTGTGGTTACCATTGCCTTGGTCTTGAAAGCGAAGGCCTTGATGTCTTGTCTATTTGACGTAATATCCTTCACAAGATCATTGAATGAATCTGGTGAAACCTCTACTATTCTTTCTCCCACATCATCAGTGTTTGCTTCCATTAATGCCCTTGTCAGCTCTTCTCTCAGCTACATTATAGTAACACCACCACACACCACACCGACAGACAAAAGAGTCAATCGTGGTCACAAACAGAACTTATCTCTACCCTTGAATTTTTGTCAAAGCCATGTTGGCATGTTAGAGAAACAAATTTCTTACGTTATCATGTCAAGTTGCAAAGTAGTGCAGTTACTTATAAAGATGGACTAATTTCCAAAACATAAGTATGCGCGTACTGAATGAGATTATGACAGGGTACCAAAACAAGAAGTGGTTATGGTTAAGAGTACAAAGGAAAGATGCACATTTAATCCCACAAAATAAATAAAAGTGGAAAGGAGAAAGGACATGGAGCCCCAAAATTTCTGGCCTCTAAAATTTGGGTAAATAAGACAAATTTCAAGAGAATGGTGTTTTTTAAACCTAATTACTGGAAAATCAAACAGAAAGACTAACCAAACACAATCAGAAAAAGTCGGTTGAATGTAACCTGGCCAAAACGATTCTCAATAAAACATGTGACCCGCAGTGTGTCATTGTTTTGTCACAACCCAGAGTCCAAACAGATAAGAAAAAGAAAAATAAAACAGAAAAATGGGTACTACTATATAGGAATTATTAACCAATTATGCTCTACTTTCAGGAATACAGGTTAACAAAAAAAACAAAAAGACTATTTACATCGTCACGTGCCAATCTTAGTAGGATAAACTTGTAAATTTAACAAAGATGAGAATAAAGATACATAGCCAATTGTGATGGTTGCTTACGTCATCATCCTAAAATCATAAAAAAAATATAAATAATAAATAATGGATAGGGTCATTTGGTCATAAGGTGAAAGTACTTACCAAAGATGGATCACTCCAGCCAAAAAACATCTGTCCCATACAATCTGCATGATTACGAATATACCCAGAAGAAACATGTAAATTACATTTCATTAGACATGAATTAAACAAAGTAAAAACACAAAATAGAATATTACCGAGAGTAGAGGAGCAACCAGAGACGGATTCAAGAACTACATACGCAACCCTAACGAACAGAAAGGGCAAAGCAATGGCAAGCATCAACACAATCGGCAGCATCACTGCCCGTTGAGAAATTCGACGAGCCCGCGATCCTTTCCCCTTCATCACCTCCCAGAAACCACCTCCTCCTCCGCGAATGCCAACTCCGGCAGCCGCGCTGGATATAGTCAATCTCTTAATCCCCGTTGGAAATATAAAACTTCATTTCTTTCTCTCTCTACTTAATTACTCAGAGCTTCGATTTCCGTTTCTTCCTCTTGAAGAAGAAAAGTCTCATCTCACTTTGAGATCTGTGCTTATTTTTCACTCCTCATCAACTCCACTACTCTGTCCGTACACACAAACATGTGTATATAACATATATAAACAGAGTTAGGGTTTGATTGAGCAGGTGGTAATTTTGCTTTTGGGTTGAATATTGGCGTGGAATGATCAGTGCCTTGCCAATGGCATTAAATTGATGAATCAGTAGCTTAAGAGAGCATATCAAGATTATTTTATTCGATATTACCTCCAATGCTCTCAGTATTCTCTTAGCTTCAAGGAAGAGATTATATATGTGTTCGTGTATGTATTGTGGTTTTGTGTTGTGATCAAGCTATGTATATTTAGAGAGAGAATATGATAGTTGGGCAGGGGCCGAAAAAGCCAAAACCAACGCCGCGTTAAACGCCCGCGGGAAAATTAGATGGCCAGCAGTTTTTATAATATAAATAAATAATCTCTACTTATCAAGTCTTTTTGGTTAACCTTTAAATTAAAACCTATAGGATATAGTTATTATAATGCCCCAAATACAGATTAACCTGTTTTAGTTTGTCGGTTTTAAGCTTTAAGTTTAACTCTTTAACTTTTACTAAAGATATATTTTGCAAAAAAAAATTTGATATATATAATTATGACGGATATTAATATATAAAATTAGATAGAATTATAAAATTGATCGATTATATTATATACATAACAAAAAATATATAAAAAAATTATAAAATATATTATTTTTTTTACTAAATTGTACAAGAAATGGGGGGGGGGGGGGGAATGTCCAAGTAAAGCGTCAACAACAAAGAAATTCGACCTGAGCATCAAAGAGAAATTTTTTACTTATTGCACTAATTATGAACTGAATTAGAAGCAAAATGAAATGACTTAATTTTGAGTGAAATATTCATTTAACATCACACTCTTTCTCACGCTCTCTCAGAATAAGAGTGTCATTTTTTAATTTTATTTTTTTATTTTTTGAGGTCCCAAGAAATGTATTCCCATTATAATTATTTTAAGTAATTTTTCATAGGGTTGAGCAAAAAAAGAATAAAACTGAATAACCGAATCGAATTTTTTTTAATCGAATTATTTTGATTATTTGGTTATTCGGGTATATTCAGTTATAACCGTTTTATTTTTCGATTTTTGGTTTCAAGTATAAAAATTAGACTATTCGGATAACCGATTAACCGAATTAGAATCTTGAAAAAAATAAAATACTATTTTTAATTAGACTTTGATCGATTTTGTCCTATGATATGTATTGTTAATTTGAAATTATTAAACTTGTTTATGAATTATTATGGTTGTAGATTGTGGTTTAATATTGTTTAGAAACTCTAGTGTGAAATTTGAAATGAAATTTTTTGTTTGGTAAAAATAGATTCATATTTCGGTTATAACCGAATAACCAAATAGTATAATTTGGTTATTTAAGTTTCAGTTATTCGTATAATATATATTTTGAATATTTATTTGGATAATAAAATTATATAAAATGCGGTATTCGGTTATAACCGAATTGATAACTGAATAGACAATTCGATTCGGTTATAACCAGATACTCACCCTTTTTCGAATTTCATATATATCACTAAGTTCAAAAAATAGTTAAGTCGGTTTGGAGTTCATGACCAAAAAGAAAATAGTAGTGCGAAAATTTGAATGATCAATTGAGGTTTTTTATTTTTATTTTTATTTTTATTTTTTTAAAGTCGTATGTTATGTTTCGGGAATCAAAAAATTTAAAGAAACAGAAAAAGATGAAAATAAAACATTTCTTGAGGACCTATGTCCTAAGTCTTAACTATTTTTATTTCTATTAACTCTAGAACTGAATAGTTTCTTACGGTGGTATCCAAACTGTCCTTTAGCTTTCGAAAATTATTCTCCTTCGTTCCTGAGTTTGTACTGTATTAAATTTATTTTAAAAAATTAAAAATAATCTTATATTTATTTTTTTAGTATAAAAAATTAATAAAATAAATATTAAAATAAAACTTAATATTACACATAAATATTTTTTAGCCACATGTCGCTGTCATGTCATCAATTTCTAACGTGGTACTATTAATTAGACGTAATCAAAAAAAATTAAAATTTTAATTTCTTAATTAAAAAAATTAAGAAGACAATTTCTAAAGTGAAAAAAAAATAAAAAAATAATCTCTTGATTAAAAAAATTAAGAAAATAATCTCCAAAATAAAATAAATAAATAAATAAAAATTTAAGGTATTAAGCCATATTTAGGCATTCCTTCTTTAACTGCGAAATTGCCTCTCTCTCTCGCCGTAATCCGTATCTTTCTCTTCACCGACACTTGACTACACGCACTGTCACTCATACACTGTCACTTTCGATTCCCTGCTCACTAAAGAAAGTTAGTGCCACGCACCAATAACATTTTGCCATGTATTAATAGAAATGGAAAAGGAAAAAAAGCAGAACAGCAGTTGAGATTTATTACGCATGGACTTATATTATTGGATTAGGATATACCGATGGCCACTTGTTCCTTGGTCACTTTTATTAACATTGAGATCCAAGGTTTAGGCTAACAGCAGCAATAAGTTATTCACTCTCCCTCTCTCAAATCCTTCTCCTTAGATTAAGATAAAACATAGCAACAACGCGTAATGAAGATTAATTAAAGATAATAAATTATTCACTTCTCTTTTAAATCTCTCTTTAGGGCTGCAAACGAACTGAACTGTTCACGAACCAGTTCGGCTCGGTTTGAGTTCGACTTGCTTGCCTAGTCGAGTCGAGTTCGCACATAATGTTTCGTTCGATTGTTCGATCGAACATGTTCGCGAACCATGTAGTTCGATTTGTCTTTGTTCGCGAACAGTTCGAGTTCGATTCGGTTTGGTATGTTCGAGTTTGGTTCGATAAGTTCGAGATCGGTTCGAGTAGTTCGATTTCTTAATTACATGTTTAAATTGTTTCTAAAATTCTAAATAAAAATAATTGGTTATTTCAAATAATTGGTTCGATAAGTTCGAGTTCGGTTCGATAAGTTCGAGTTCGGTTCGATAAGTTTGATTCGATAATGTGTTTGTGAACTGTTCATGTTCGTAAACAACCTTATGTTCGACTTGTTCACGAACTGTTCGCGAACTGTTCGCGAACTCGATCATGTTCGCGAACACCAAACGATCCGAACTCGTACATAGTTGTTGGTTCGATCAAGTTACTCAAACATGTTCGAGTTCGGTTCGAGTTCGACAAAGTTCGATTCGGTTCAGTTCGTTTGCAGCTCTACCTCTCTTCTTCTAAATTAAAATAAATTATTATAATAAATTAAAATATTTATAAAAAAATAAAATAAGAGATAGCTCAGAATCGTATTTGCTTCCTCTTTTTTCTCTTTTTGTAATTTGTATATAGTGAAGTTTATTTAATACTCTATCTTTCTTAATATAAGTGTCTTTTTTATTATTTTAGATAGTCTCAAGTTAAATATCTACTTATCTTAAATAATTTATTTTTGACAAAAAAATTTCTATAATACTCTTTAGTATTAATTGTTCTGTATTTCTATTCTCTATGCATATTTATGAAATATTATTTGACATGTACAAAAAAAATTATGCAATTAGATGAGAAATTATAATGCCTTTTTGAAGAAATTCAAATATATACTTGTAGTTGAAAGTAGTATTAAATACTTTAATGAAATTGATTTCAATGAGAAATTTTTAGATAGCTTTAGTTTTAAGTAGAGCTGCAAACGAACCGAACCGAACCGAACTCTGACGAACTCGAACCGAACTCGAACACTTTTAGTCGAACTCGAACAGGTTCGAATAACTCTATCGAACCAGTAGCTGTGTACGAGTTCGGTTCGATTGGTGTTCGCGAACTGTTCGCGAACATGATCGAGTTCGCGAACATGATCGAGTTCGCGAGCATGTTCGAGTTCGCGAACATGATCGAGTTCGCGAACATGATCGAGTTCGCGAGTATGTTCGAGTTCGCGAACATGATCGAGTTCGCTGGCATGATCGAATTCGCTGGCATGATCGAGTTGCTCGCGTGATCGAGTTGCTCGCGAGCATGATCGAACCAATCGAGTTCGTGAACATTTGTTTCAAGTTTCAACTAGTCATAACTAATTGTATGCACTGAACTGAGAACTGATGCCAGTTAAAAATAAATATCAAAAGTATCCCAAAAATGATTACTTAGAAGTTAGAACTTATAACTTAAAAGTTAACAAGTACTTAGAAATTCTTGATTTACAATTACAAATATTAAAAATTAAATATTAATATTCAAAAAGCCATCTCTTCAAGGTCCAGCCACTTCAAGTACTTCTAACATGCTGCATATTATTTAAAACTATATAAATTAACTACGATTCTAAGATAAAAGATGCAAAACTATTTAAAGACTTTGTTTTGTTTTGTTTTATATAAAAAATTGCTTATTATAATTTAAATTAATAACTCATTTTAATTTTATATTTTCATGCAAACAATAGTACGGTACTATAAGTAATTGTACAATGACTATTACTATATTAGTGAAGTTTCGATATATTGATGACTTGAATTTTCTATTCTCTATCTCGATTTGAAATTTTCAATAAGTCATGTAAATCAGAAATGTAAGCAACTGTATTGTATTGTATCATTCTTTAATTAATATCAAATTGTCATTGTATCGTGATTAATTACTTTATTTATGTGATTTATGGCATGGGTTATACTTTATTAAATTATTAGAGATGTAAATTGTAATAATCCAACAATCATTGTTAAATTTTTATAAAAGTATTAAAATTATTTTAATTAAAATAGAGGTGAAGAGGTACACATTATTATTTAATAAAAATGTTTACTTTATTACTTATAATCAATTATTAAAAACACAAAAAGATGTTTAAGTAATAAAAAAGAAAATTACTACAAATTTAACCATTATTGATAAGACAATTAGACAAACATTAGAATTTAACATGAAATAACCAATTATTTATATTTAGAATTTTAGAAACAATTTAAATTTTAAACATAAGAAATCGAACATCTCGAACCAATCTCGAACTCGAACGCATTGAACCGAACACGAGCTAATCGAACCGAAACCGAACTCGAACTTACCGAGTCGAACCGAACTCGAACTCGAACTTATCGAGTCGAACCGAACTCGAACTGTTCGCGAACACATGCGAACCGAACCACATGGTTCGCGAACATGTTCGATCGAGCAATCGAACCGAACACCATGTGCGAACTCGACTCGATTTGGTGCTCTAGTCGAACTCAAACCGAACCGAACCGAACTCGAACCGAACCGAACCGGTTCGCGAACGGTTCGGTTCGTTTGCAGCTCTAGTTTTAAGTATAGACAATTTTTTTCATTTTATTCTCTTTGTTAATATGCACAAAAGTCAACTAGAGCATTTATTTTGAAATGGACAGAGTATAAATTTGACAGATTGTTGATATTAATTACTTCCTCCGTCTCCAAAAAAAAATGATAAAAGGATAATTTTCACACAAATTAAGGTAAACAAAAAAATAAAAGTATAAATTTTCTTCACAATTTATCCTTGACTTTTGGGTTTAGAGAGAGAGAAAATTAATGTAAAAAACACTCATTCAAGAATAAATTAGTCCATATATAAATTTATGTAGTTGACTTATTTATTTTCATCATATTTTTACGGACAAATTTTTTTTCCCACTTTAATCATTCTTTCAGAACTGAGGGAGTATATTTTACTTGTAATGATATCTTGCGTTCAAAAAAAAGAAAATAAAATAGAAAACCTTTGTTAAAAATTTCAATTTCTCCATAACAAATTCCCTACCTTCTTCCTCTTTGTAGTCTCATGGGTTTTAACCTTACCTACGCCCCCGCCAATAATAACACATTTAGATTTTGCACGTCCATTAAAATATTGGAAGTTTTTATCCACTAGTATAAAAATTTATTAACAACTTTATGTTCTTATGAAGTGAGATCTCATCAAATTAATTTCATTTTCCTGGTATTCATCATACATGATTCATAATTGTGATTTATAGTCATTTTTAAATAATTTATGTTATTCATAATTACATTTATCAAAGTTAAAAAATCATTATTTGTTTCAAAATTAAAATATCTCAAATCGAAAAGAATTATTAGTCTTATAATATTATATTAAAACAACCTAACTAGTACCAACCTATATATTTGCTCTACTGCATGCATAAATAAAAAGACTATATATGCTACAAACCGACAAGCTGACTGGTATCTTTCTAGATCGAAAGTGAACTCCACTTTCTATTTTTATATAGAAATTCTGTTACTTTGAACACACTACTCCATCCAGAAAAGGATCGAATTATATATATTTCTTAAAACTTTTATTAAAGTTGTTTTCATTGGTTGTAATTGTAATATGATAACATGCATGCATCCAGCACAACAGTACATTGTTGCAGAACTTATAATCACGTCCATATGTGCAAAATATGTTGTTGATGCAGTACAGGTTCGCTATCAGCAATTTAAGGCAAATTCAATTCACTACAATTTTTCAAATTAAAGCCAAAGTTGAGTTAATGGAGCTAAGGGGACGTGGCTCTGCGCCAAGAATGTAACCCATGGTTGGTTGGTTAGTTAGGGGTTGAGCTTAAAAAATAAAAAATAGAAACACAAAAACACAAAAACAAAGAAGTAGCCAATGATTGTGAGTTACTTCCTCCCGTCCAAACTTTCTTTTTTCTTTATGAGTTTCGGAAATATCTCCATTCATTAGTCTGAGATTTACATCTATGAATTAAAACGTCTAAATGATTAACTCTGTTCAGAATTTGATTTTGCAAAAAAAAATTTAATTTTCATTGATTTTAGTGTTAAGCATACAAGTATAATCATTTACATAAATTTGAACTCACTTTTGTAGCTTAATTTAAAAAAATATATAATCTTTCGGTTTGAAATATGTAGAGAAATAAAGTAAATAAAAATAAAAATTTCGTTTTGGGACGGAAAAATTTCGACAAAAATGGGTCCTTTGCCATACACTTGTGTCTAGTGTAAGTTGGGCCTTGTAATATACTGGTTGGACGATTATGAGAAGTTGTCCCCACACAAGTGAGTGAGTGGATCTATGATATAAATTGATTACTGAAATATCCTCTTAATATTACTTTCTTCTCTCTCTCTTCATAGATTTTCAATTTTAATTTGCAAGACTATAAATGATGGTATGTGTTCATTTAGTCAGTTTCTCTATTTAAATTTTTAATTCTCACTAATTTAAAATAATGCAAAAAAAACTAAGGAAAAATTATTTTCGCTAGATTTCTTTTTAATTCCAAAAATTAAGGAAAATTCAGCATAATGCGTAACAACATTAAAATAGGGGTACTTAGTCAAAGCATGGATTGGATTTATAAAGATGTGCACCTTTAACCCCTGATGAATTAAAAAAATAATGATAATAAGAAGAAAAACATATATAGATAGATAGAAGCAAAGCCTCTCCTACTGTACTAATTTTTGGAGAGAGAGCTGAGAGCGAGAGATCACCAGTTATACAAATCCTCGTCAAATAATTGTTGGTCTTTATCACCAGTTATTTAAGTCGCTATTTCTTTAGATGGACTAAATGAGCTCAAGTATTGGTGGGCCTTTTGAAAGTCAATAGGGTCTGTCGTTTGGTAGCCCATGATTTTTCTAAATATTAGCTCGTCAAGTCCACATTCTCATTGCTTGAGCTCCTTGAGTTTGGTGTAGTACTAGTAGTAGCTGTGGCTGTGGGGTATGAATATTGCGGTGTCAAAGAAACATCTTCTTATAACCATTCAACCAACCTAACTTTGTGAAGGCCATTACAATTCCAAGTCATTTATTTAGTATTTTCTTTCTTTAATATTGGCAGCCAGCCAACCAGCCTCCAACAACCAAAGCTTAACAAACATGAAACAGCCATCAGGACAAAAAGAAGAATCTAGTCGCTTTACTGTCCATAATTCTAAAAAATTTAATATTAAGAACAACGATAAAATATAGTGTGAGAAATAATTAAAAATGCTCCAATAATTTTTTTTTAAAACATAATTCCAATTTCTTTTGCCTTTGGGTCCTCCACGTTCCAAATGGAGCATTTTATGTGATTCTTGAGATAAAATTACAACCACCAATTGCAAGCTGTATCTCCATTTATTTGAAAGTAAACCAACAATTAATTATATGGCAAATAAAGAACCTTCGATCTTCATAAACTTATAAAGCCAATGAGTTACAAACTTACAATTTCTTAGAATAAATCATTCTTAACCTTCTGGCATTATTTCAACCATGAAAATGTAAAAGGTGATGAACAAACATACACTGCAAGCCAAGCCCACAAATCTAAGATAAGCTAACCCATTTGATTCAAGCACTGAAGCTTTTCTTATTTGGTTCAAAAACATATTTAATGAGAGATTCCTTGATGCTCAGCAACTCTGGGAACTCATTTTTCAATTTGGATGCATCCATTTCATTGTTGCTACGAGGGGCAACGATTACCTTGGCTTGCTCTTCAAGCGTGAAATTTTCCCACTTAAGATTGTTGTTAATGTACTTCTTGTACATCTCTAGTATCTCATTGTGGCTAACAACTCCCGGGTTTGTGAAGTTCCAAACACCGCTGCACTTTCTTTTTGCCATCTCAATTGAAATTGGCAGAAGCTCATCCAACACGGTCATGCTGTTTGGAATGTTTACCACCTTATCATATCGCGTGATTTTTGTAATGAAGTTGCGCGGGTTGTTGAGATCAGATGATATTGGCATTCGGACTCTGAGCGTGCACACATTGTCATATTCTCCAAGAAGTTCTTCAACCTGAAAAGGGCATGCACGGAAATACAGATTAATATTATCCTGTATAATCTAGATTGTCAAAAACAGAGATCAAAGGGGTTGTAGTGTAACAAGTTACCATGGCTTTGGTTTTTGAATAAAATGAACCAGTAAAATTGGGTTTGTCTTCCTCCTTAAACCCAATGCCAGACTCTAGTGGATGTGCAGCATCATACTCAAAAATACAACCAGTCGCGAAGTTCGTCATTAGGATTCCATGCTCTCTGCAAATATCTGCTAAAGTTAAGGTAGCGACAACATTGGTGCGAATCGTCTCCAGTTTATGAGATTCACACCAATCCACGTTAGGTCTACCAGTCACTCCAGCAGCATTGAGAACATGGGTTGGCTTAACACTTTGAATATCTGCTAGAACCTGTGACCTTTGCTCAAGGCGTCCTCTTCCGTACTCAAAAGCTATCCCTTGCCTCGTGCAAATCTTCCCAAGAAGGCCCCCAATCCACCCAGTTCTACCGTAAATTAAAAATTTAAGAGGTGGCTTTTGAGTTGAGGGAATGCTTTTCGAAAGTGGTACCACCATTGCCTTTTTGCCAGTGTTATTTAACGTGTCAGAGATACTAACATCTGGTCCATTTCTTCCAACTCCAGGGGTCATCAGCATTCTTGGATGAGGGAGCAAGGCACCAGATACATCTCCCCACCAATCAGGATTTTGAACATACCATTCCATGGTCTTCTTTAGACCTTCTTCCCATGTAGTACGTTCGGACCATCCCAATTTTTTGAGCTTTTGATGTTCCAAGAAGTACCTCTGATCATTAAAAGGCCTGTTCTCGACAAACTTAATTACTACTTCAGGATTCAAACCGAATAACCTGCAAATATCACTAGCAACATCAATCACTCTCCTTTCCTTATCGGTCCCAATATTGTACACATGACCTACTTCTCCCCTGTGGAGAATGATTTCAAAAGCCTCTGCAACATCCTCACAATAGAGGTAACTCCGCACATTAGATCCATCCCCATGAATTGGAAGTGGCTGCTTTTTCATGGCTAAGAGACCAAATTTGGGAATCAATTTTTCAGGAAACTGATTAGGCCCATAAACATTGTTTCCTCTGGTAGTTATCACGGGTAGTCCATAAGACCGTGCATACGCCATAACGAGCATTTCTGCCCCAGCTTTCGTTGCAGAATAGGGGTTTGTAGGGAGGAGTTGAGAAGCCTCATGGTTACCTACAACAGCATCACCATCTGTTTCCCCATAGACTTCATCTGTGCTAACATGAATGAATCTCTTGATCTTACCAATGACTTTGCAGGCTTCAAGAAGGACATGAGTACCAAAAATATTGTTCTTAGTGAACTCAAAACTATTCCCAAATGAATTATCTACATGAGTCTGAGCTGCAAAGTGCATAATCGTGTCGATGGACTCAGAGACAAGGATATAGCTGACAAGGTCAGCACTAGCAATGTCTCCCTTGATGAATCTGAAGTTGGGGGATGATTTGGAGGGGTTGAGGTTCTTCAAGTTTGAGCAATAGTCTAGTTTATCAAGAACAACAATCTTGTACTCAGGATGGTTTCTGATTAGCCGATTAGCAACATGGGAGGCAATGAAGCCAGCGGCTCCAGTGATGAGGATGTTCTTGGGCTTGTATGTATCCATATCCAACAAAAATCTAGACAGTTCAAAACAAATAGCAGTCAGAATACCAGAAAGTTGTAATTATCTCAAAACACATAGGAGAAACAGGAGCATAACAGTTAATAGTTCATAAACTCCATTTGTTTTCAAAAAAGATTTCACAGAGATAATTAAATGTATGGATTTAAGGGCTTTTATCTGAAAGCTGGCAATAATTAGCCAAAAATGGATGATAAGTTCTTCTCCTTGTTTTATCAAAAAAAGGTAAACTTTTCCAGAAATATGTGATGTTTGGAGTAATAATTCTCATTTATTGAATCATGGGAAGAATTTTTTAATTCTTTATAACTAAAATGAGCAAAACTACCATTTCTAACTTTTCACAAGCCCTTTTTGCTTTATCAGTGCTGAAATTTTAAACAAAATTCTTAACATATTTATCATATCAAAAGGGAAAATTCTTGCAACAAAAATTCATTCCAAGATAGACTCAATGATTTTCAAAAGCAGGCAAGCTATATGCGAAGGTATACATGTAATCAAGAACTCAAATCCAATTGAACAATATAATACTACTACTTAAAGAGTATTCAACGCATCATTCTATCTTCTGACACAAATATTGAAAGACAGTGTGAGTTGTTTGAGAAACAATTAATGTAACAAACTCAACCTAAAAAAAAAAAAAAAAAAAGAGCAAAAGCAACAAATTAATAAGAGTAACAATACATATATATTTTAAAGAGTAAATATATCACAATAACCAACTAGTAAATAATGTGAAGTTGTTAGGTGTCATAATTATTAATTGAATGTGTCTACATTTGAAAAAAATGTAATGAAATAACACAATGTAACAGCTTCACTAAATCTGGATACATGATTGACAAGCAATTAACTAGTAGTATATTGAAAACCGACCGACTCCCCATCTCCAAAATAGACCTCACAAATAAAACCTAGAATTAAGTAACCGATATGTAAGTATACACGAGTTACAGTGAATTATAAAAAGATCTAGTCTAGCTAAATGATGATAACGTAGTTTTGAATGTGAGATGTAAATACAAAGATGGTTGAAGAATTTAGAAGTATAAACAATTAAACAGAGAGAAACTTTGATTGTACAGATTGTAATTCAGGGTCAGGTACGGATCAGGTGTCTTCAGATGAAATCTACAAACATATGTACATATATATATATATAGAAAGAGATGACGGCAGTACTTACTAGAGAGGGGTTTGGGAGGGAGCAAATAATGAGGATATCGAGAGAGGTCTGTCTGTGTGTAATGTGGGTTTCAGACAGAAATTAAGAAGAAGAAGAAGAAGAAAGAGAAGAGCCACAAATTAAGAAAGAGGGAGGAGGGAGGGTAGATGTTAGTAGTGGAGAAGTAGTTAACATGGTGGCGTATTTATAAGCATCCCCTCCCCAACCTGCGTCACAGAATCTACCTACTTCTAATCAAATGTGATTTTATATATCGCAAACGTTAGACTTGTTTGATGATAGTTACGAATATAAATATTAGTAATAATTTTTTTTAAAAAATATATAATAAATAGAATTCTCCTATAATTTTTATCAATTTTATTTATTGATAAGTTTCGCAATCGTAAGTTGGTATAAATTTATCATAATACATAGTTTAACTCAATTTTTACCAATAATCCATCATTTTTTGTATTTTCGAAATATAAGGTTAAAATTGATTTTTTGATATTAAATTGATAAGTATATTTTTAAATTTTAAATTAATATGATTTTTTTTTATTGTTAAAAATTCAATTACTAAAATCATAAATTATATAAAAAAATACACTACAAGTTACAAGATTTGTTTCTTTCAAAAGTAAAATAAATCACACTAATTTTAAAGTTGACTCTTTTTTTTTAAAGAGAATGAGTAAATAACCAGGTACCTATCTGTAACATAATATTTATTTTTCTATTTTCATTTAAGTTATAATTGAAAAGATTACTTCCTATGTTGTCAAATGTTAATATTATATTTCAAAATGAAAGCTGTAATAATTATTCCAGAATAGATACACGCTAATCTCGCATGAACTTATGCTCATAAATAAGATAAATTGCCTATTATGAGATGGTACCTTGTTGTGCGGAGGAAAATCTACGGAGGAGAAAGATTAATACTAATATTTTAGTGATAAAAGATTGAATACAAAAAGATAATATAAAATAATATGTATAATAGTGATTAGTTATAATTATTAAATTCATTTAAATATAATAAAATATTAATTAATTATAATTTGACATATTATTTTATATTATTTTTTTTATAATTATCTTTTGTTACCGTGATATTACTCAAAAAAAAGAAGATAAATAATTAAAAGAAAGCGTGGGAAGTGTGGAAAGCTACCGCACGAGTATAGAAATTCGTGTTCCTTCTTCTGCTTTGTTTTTTTTTTGCACAAATAAAGCGGTTTAGAATGTACTCAACTTTAGTTATACTTATATCTATAACTTTATAAGGGTAATAATTTATATGTACAAATTTATACCATAAATTTTAATTTTTTTTTTAAAAAAAAAAAGAGCATTTGATTGTGCTGATTTAGTGTCATCATGAGAGATTAACAATTCTCAATTAACTAAACATTATGGGCTAGTGATAGACGAATTTGATGTAAAATTGTGACACAACTTCAAAGCGCTTATTATTTTTTTTTCTATCCCTTTACACACACCACGTGTGTGCAAAAAGAAAAAGAAAGAAAAAAGAAAAAATATATATTTGTGAGTTTTAAAAACTAAGAAAAAAATAAAAAAGTTCAGAAAAAATATAAATTTTCTTATAAATTTCATGTTTGTGAGTTTTTTAAGTCAAGAAATGTAAGGAAAGAAGAAAAAATTGAACCTCATTTTCCTGACCAAAATAATAAGAAAGTTAAGGAAAAAGAAATGATTTTAAAAAATTTATTTTTAATTCCGTAGTTTAACTTACTTGTAACATATTAAACAAATTTTAAACATCTATGTCCTAATTTTCTTATTAAACTCACAAACAGAACCAATAAAAGTTACTTTCCTATCATTATTTAAAAATTCTTAAGACTGCTAGTCTCAAAAACTCACAGAGAATGAGAAGTTATGGGGGAGTGGTAGAGTAAAAATAAAAATAAAAAAGTAAAAATAAGAATAAAAGAATAAAAAAGAAGTTACGGGGGAGTGGTTGAGTAAAAATAAGAATAAAAGAGTAAAAAAGAAGGAGAAAAAAGAGTAACACGATTTTAAGAAAGGTAATTTTTTTTCTCCCTCTTTTTATCAATGTTTTAAGAATCATTTTGGCTGGTTAAATCGATTAAACTGGGAATCGGTTGAAAAAATGATTCAATCAATTTAAAAAATTGAGAATATAAAAAATCAGTAAAAATCGGTGATCTAGTGGTTAGATCATCCGAATCGGTTAACCGTTCACTGGTCTATGGTTTTAACCGATTTGCAACTAGCCAACAAAATACCAAATAAGTATCGAAAGAATCATTCAGATCTATCTTTTTCCCATGTCAGTATTGTTTGTGTGTGAGTTACTATTTTCATGAATTTGACAGCGGTGTGAATAAGAAAAGAGTAGTGAATTCCATCTTTTCTATCATCATCGGAGATAGAGTCTTTGAATCTCAGGAAAAAATAAGAAGAAGATTAATAAAAATATTAGGATGACAGTGTGTGGTAAGGAATAGTTAAGAATTGAGATTTGAAGAACAATAATATTAGGATAACTAAAAAATAATTATAAAAAAAATACAAAATAATATAAACAATTTTAATTAATTATAATGATTGGATTTACTCATATATAATGAATCGTCTCTTAAGTATAGCAATACCCTTTAAAGATAGTGAATTGATCGAAGAGTGGGCATATTACCCACTACTTTACACCGGATTTCATGTTATCTATTTTTGGTTAAATCATATTTAACTATTGAGTAAATAATGAGAGTATTACCAGTTATAGACTAATCTTGCTTTTGTATATTTAACATATATCAGATAAACTTTATAAGACTTATTCCTATACTTAATTAATAAAATTTAATATAATTTATAAGATATTAGTATATTTAATAATTTTATAAGCCCTCCATTTTAAATATGAGATTATTATTAATTTTTTGAAGTTAACTTAATTAAGATATTTTTAAATTCAAAATTAATACGTGTTTATTTAATTTTAATTAATATAATAATAAATATTGTAAATTATCTAAAAAAATATTATTAATTATAAAACTTATTGTTTCATAATTTTTATTAAATTATCTTAATTTTACTTTCAAAAATCAATAATGATCTTTCAATTTAAAACTGAGGTACTACAATTTATAGTACTCTATCTATTCCGCAAAGATTGACTTAATTTATTTTTTTTTGATTAAATTGACTAATTTTAAAATTGATAATTAAACACATTTATTTATAATTTTGAACATCTAAAAATTGGATGTTGTAATAAATTAAACGTATTTTTCTTATGTTCATAATCTCTTTACTTATATTTAAAAGAAAATGAGGAAAATTTTATTCTAAAATTGATCATTTTGATTTCAAAATTCAAACTAAACTCGTCTTTACTCCCTCCTATTTAAAAAGATGAACAAATACAATTTAAACACATATTAAGAAAAGTAAAAATAGAGAAAATAGAGTAAATTTTTTTTAAATTTATCTTTAGTGGTCCTACAAAATTATATAAAGTGATGAATACTTTTATTTTTTTATACTAATAGACTTCACTAAATGACTTAGTTATCCTTCAATTTATGTATTTTATCTCATTTTTTGAAATAAAATTTTTTATACCTTTAGTGAGGTTCATTAATATAAAAAATAAAAATACTTATCATTTTGTATAATTTTATGGAGCCCCTAACAATAAATTTAAATTTTTTTTTTATTTTTACCTTTGTTAATATGTGTCTAAATTATATTTTGCTCGTTTTGTTGATTTAGGGATAGAGGGAGTATCATTTAAATAAATTTTGCGTAAAATAAATAGATTGTTAAAGATTGAGTACACTACTCGCTTGATAGGCGCGTGTTTTATCAAGCCGAAAGAATCACCTGCAAGAAATAGGCTGTTTCTGGTGTTCTTGATCTAGGGTTTCAAGCCACTGAGGTATTTCTGAGTTTCTGAGTCTTTACCTTTTAATTCGACAACAATTATTCATACTTTTAAACGTCAACGCAATTACTCGTACAGGCATACCCAATATGGAAGCATACATATATTACAGTTGGAATGTGATGTTCAGTTGTTTTAATGAGATGCTAGTTATAAAATTATGAATTAATCAGAAGTAAATTAATTTTACTTCTGATTAATTCATAATTTTGATCACACCTATTAATAGACTGCAAATTCAGTTTGGGGGATGATTTTGCTTTCTTTTTATCGGTGGATTGGTTTGCTTTTATTGAATACACTATTTGAATTTTTCTATATTTAGTTGAATAATTATATACCCGTTGATTGGTTGATGAAGATTATGATTCATGTATCTTTTCAACTTAGTGACAGTTGTTTATTGCAAGGTTTGAGAGAGAAAGTGCATTTGTATTCATCTGCAATGTTTCAGCGCGGAAACAGATTATCAAAGACATGGTATGGTACTATGAACATTCGACTTCCAATTGTAGTTACATGTCTGATTCTAATCTTTGTAGCTCTGATACTATTACTTGGTGAAAATGGAGAGAAACATAATTCTTTATCAAGACTTAGATTGGAGAAGAGGAATAGCTTTGGTTCTTTGGTTCAGTTACAACCCACAGTGGAGCTTAGGAATGGAACGGATTTGATATGGCAAATACCTGATTCGCCCAAGGCAGTTCTTTTTTTGGCTCATGGGTGTAATGGAAGAGCAGCAAATTTCTGGGATAAAACTCCTAACTGCCCGAACTGTATTGGTTTGCCTGAAGAAAGGCTGATTGTCCTTCATGCTCTTACCCGTAAATTTGCGATTCTCACAGTATCAAGTGCGGGAAGATGCTGGTCATTTGGGAAAGAAAGGTTAGTTGCTGCGGGAATCATCAGATGGTGGATTGAGAAGCAAAAACTTGAGAAGCTGCCTCTTGTAGCTTTGGGGGCTTCCTCTGGCGGGTACTTTGTTTCTGCACTAGCCACTGATTTAAGATTTAGTAGTATCACAATAATGATTGCTGAAGGGTTGTTTAAGCGAATGGATATTTCAAAAGACTACCCACCTACCCTTTTTGTGCACATGCCTAAAGACGAAGCTAGGAAACTGAGAGTCGATGAAAATTTGAAAGTTCTAAGGGAGAAAGGTATTGATGTTGCAGAGATTAAATGCATGGAGTTCCAATTGTCATCTAATTTCCTAGCAGACAGGATTCCAGGCCTTGATCAGACCATTTCTGTGGAGCTGTTTAGACTCTTCCAGGAGAAGGGCTTTACTGACAAGAATGGTTATATGAGGAATGATGGGCGTGCGACACGTTGGAAAGCAGCTCTCAGGGAGAGAAATATTCTTTTGCCAGATAAGAGTTTTGTCAATCACATTCAGGAGGAATTGAATCTAGCTTTTGCATATCATGAAATGACTAGCTTGCAGTCTGAGCAGATCTTCCATTGGTTTGAAACTCATATGAACTGATCGAGACTCCATGCTATTACATTGTTCCCTTGGTGAACCTCAGAAGAGCATTATGGATTGTGTCTTGGTGAGTTCTGCAATAAGAAAAAGATATGTTGACTTTGATATGACTTATGAGTTAGACCTTAAAGACTAGCATATACCTCTATTGTGATGTTTATATAGCAGGCTATGACACTAACATAGTTGAGTACAAGTTGCTAACTTTTACTGCAAATCAAATGAAAATACAAAGTAAATTATGCTTCTGAACTGTGAGCACTGAGCAGAGATCTAAGCATGGTTGCTATGGTTGAGCAAATTGTTTCATTCCTAGTATATAATTATGCGGTTAGTAATCTATGTTGATCTGAAGAGCTATCTGCCAACTGTGCTAGCTTAGATCTTCAGAATGCTGTATTGATCCAGATAGATCAAATAGTTGAGTTGTACATGTATATTTCTGTTTCGATGTTTTCTTCTTCTGGTTTATGCTTTTCACCTCCGTCATTTCATAATACTCAATTTTATAGTTCTCTTTTGTTGTATATATAATATATATGTGTACGTGTATGTGCATGTGCATATCTTGTCAGTCAAAAACAACTTGAAATCTTGAGTTCATTTCTAGTATCAATTTTTCAATCAATAACACTATTGTATATTATAATTTCAGAAAGCTGAATTTACACTCACTGAAAGAATTGGGAAGACCTTGTAGTTTTTTCTAATGCTGGTTCTAGTGTTAATTTCACCAGAAAAATGAGATCTTTGTAGCTGTTTTGATATAGGAAGCACAGGCAGAAAGACCATCAACTATAGCAAATCAACAATTCTTTCACTCTGTTCCTTTCTGTGGGGATAGTTCTTCTGTAAAACTACTGGTTTCTTTCTGTGAAACCATTTATCAGTAAAACTACTGATTTCATATCTTAATCATCTCATGGACACGCAGATCTAATGTTTATTTGAGTGATATCATTAAAATGTGTTGATGAGAATCTTTCCGGTCCATCTATCGACTTTCTCAATCTTACCTTCCTTCTGGGAGGGGAAAAAAGATATCTTTCTCAACCTAGAGAAAAGTATTTCTTGATTTTGTCCATGCCACTATTTTTTGATGATTCCTGTATTCATCCATATGGACCATATATTTCTTCCCATTTCCTCTACAGTGATTTTCAATGCAGTAAACAAACCTTAGCTTGCTTATCTCTGGATGCATCCCGGTTGAAATGGTCTATTGAGACACATGCATTACTCCGTTTTCACTCTCTGAAGAGGAGACTTTACTGTTGTAAACAATTATTTGTGAAACTATACATACTGGTTTAAGGCTTTAAGCTTGAGTGAGACTCGCCATCTCTACAGAGGAACATGCAGGGGTCCTATAACGGGAATTTTTTCTTTTGCAGTTCTGGATAATGTCAATCGGCTCATCTACACGTTAGGTATAAAGCATTTTCACATGCACGATAATCTTGAATCCAGGGATTTTCTTTTCTTTTTTTCCCCATTAATGTATAAACAACTATTGTTTGTGCATGTTATGAAATCCCGCCTTCCCATAGCTACTGGTTCACAAAGGATTAGGGTTGAACTGTTTCTTGCAAAACACTAAACCGCAAGAAGCTTGTGAACAATAATCCATGTTCTGGCAGTTTGCTTAATGAGGAGTCCTATTTTGAACTTGCTGGTACTAGAAATCCTTATTTAGAATGTAACATATTTTTCAGACAATATGTAATTATGTATTGAGTTGGTTTGCATCCTTGTTAAATAAGAGAAGTGATAAAGTTGAGATGTGTTGTTGTTATGCTAATGTGAGCACAAATTTGAATTTGCTCTGAAATGTTTTGTTGAAATGTAATGTGCTGTATATCAATAATTTGCATTACTATGAAAATAATACTTGGTGACAGTCTTTAAGACTTTGAGATTCATTTGAATCAATATAATCTGAGGACCTTTAGCTCATTGCAGGATAGTTGGAGTTTAATTTGTTGGAGGAACCCCAACTGTGATATTTACTTCGTCTGTATATCTACTCTTTTGGTTGTACCATGCCTATTGTCTATCAAATACATATCTTATAGTAGACTTAAAGCACACCTGACAAACCACCCTGTGACATTTTAAAGGCCATGCCTGTATTCCCCCCCCCCCCACACCCCCCCCCCCCCAAAAAACAAAAAAAAAACCAAAAAAAACATAATAGCCAAGTTTGGCTTATTGATGGCTAAGTAATTTGTTGCCTCAAATCCAGCTTATGTGACTTCAACATGCTTGGCATTAATGATGCTCTAGTTGCCTTGTCCCATTCAACTCTATTTTTTCTTCTTTTTTTGTTTATTGTTTATTTATTTGCTTCTTTATATTTTCCATTTACTAAATTTCGTGGACTAATCTGAAATAGTACAACTAATGGATGAAAAGTTGATTTCTTGTCATTTGTAACTTTTTACAGCTCATGGGAGTCCAAATCAGTCGTTCTTGCTACTCAGAGAACTTTGTTCTAAGGTGTTAATTTCCTTTCAGCTTTTATCTGGTTTGGTTGGTTTGCATTAATTGTTTGTAGTTAAATTATTTTGTCTACAGATTCGAATGCACATAACATGATGGAGAAGAGATCAATCATGTTAAATAAAGCTTTTCTATTAGTTGGTTGTTGTCAACAGATTCCTTCATCTTAAAAGTAAAATACAATCTCTCGCTTTTTTCTTTTTCTTTTTTTTTTTCCTGATTGAATGTCCCAAAGACATGACCATTAGTTCCTTTCTTCGATGATTTCATTTTCCCTTTTGGTCATGGATTAGTACTTCTAGTCTTTAGGAATCTGCAAAATTTAGAACAAAAACTTGGGTGATGCTGGTTGTCTGTTATGGAGACACGGTTTGCAGAATCAATGATTCTAAATAGAACCGAGAGATTGTCTGAATGATATGATTCTCTGAAACAATCTTAAGAATCCAGCTAATTGAAAATTCGTTGACTGATAAACTTTAGTTGTTAGATAGATTCTCAAGCTTGTATTGGATAGAGATCTTTATCATTCTAAGTTCCAGACTTCAGCATTAGGTTCTGTGAGTTGCAGTCAGTATTAACAGAAAGTCATGTCTTCTAGATTTCCAAGTCTAGCATTGAAACTTCTAAAACCTTGTATACTTTAGATATGTCATTGATTACCATATATTTGTAGACTAACCATCTTTCTCTAGTTACTGATATTTCACCGGAAGTTGGAGTTCAATATCTGGAATAGGATTTTCATTTTTATCAAATTTTCATATTGTTACCATCTAGCACCCAACTACCACGGATTACATAAACAGTAGGTGGCAAACTACTACCAACTGACCACCAGCAACCGAACCCAAAACAAAAGCTGTTGTGTTTCGGGATTTACTGTAGTATTCTAGTCTTCTCTATCACACCTGCAATTCCTTCCCTTGCTGCTTGCATTAGCTTTATATTTTCTTTACTGATACACTTCACATTCACATGCAGCAGCCTAATTTTAGGTTAGAAATACTAAAAGCTCTCCATGGAGTTTGTTAAATTTAATATTTTTGTTGGCTTCTCTTAAGACCTGTAAGTACCTTTTAAGTTTTAATAGACAGATGACTTGCAGGTTTGACCCTTAAGATTTATCAAAAGATCTACGATAATAATAATTTAATTCAGAATCAAATGCCAGCTTGAACGTTATGACAATCTGACAGGCTTATCCCAACTCCCAACTGTTCAAAGAACCTATTTACTAAATTTTAACCAGCTATACTGTGCTCTCTATGGTCATTCATCCATTTTACATTCTTTTAAGATAAAGTAGTGAAAGCCGGCTGTCATTTCTTAAGATGACAGGCAAAGCATCTCCATGTTCTGTGTGTAGAGGCAGGATGGTCTTTGTTTTGATGATTTTACATGAACATACCCTGTGCTTTTTATGCGTATGTAACTGCTAGCATGTCTGTTGTGGGTTCAATGGAGTGAAGTTTATGTATCAATTGCTTAGATTTGCAGGACTTTTGAAATCAGAGGCTGATTAGCTGTGCCTTTTTTCTTGCATACATTGTCCTGTTGATATTTACTGCAAAACCTCTCTCTTGAAGTAACTTGGCGTGATTGAATAACTAAAAATACTTAAATTATTAATAACTGAGAGTATCCATCATAATATGCTGTAACATAACAACTAACTGATAAAACATAAATTCATTCTAAAAGTAAAACACACACTACCTAATAAAATGCATGATAAAATCAAACTGAACGTAACCAAAGGGTAGCAATAACTTGGATGTCAACTAGGTTCTGGGCTTTAGTCGACCCTCGTTAGCCATCTTGAAAACACGTGCCTGTGCTGCTGCAGCATTACTGGAACCAAGCGATGAGACAAAACGATCTCTGACTTGCTCCGTGGTGAAAGGAAATCTCTTCATCACCATTGAGTTCAACAAAGAAGCTGTTCCCTCTCGATATAGCTCTCCAATACCATCAGTACGGGTGTTTGAAAGTGCTTGTTCCAAGCTGAGGTGTGACCCAATCCCTGGAGTGCTGCTGCTGGTTAGGCCGAATGCTCCGCCTAAGGTTGCACCCCCAAAGCCGAACACACCCCATATTAGTGTCGGGTGAGTCAGCCAATAACTGCAGTATTTTAAATCACGAGAATGTTTAGTAGTGATACATTACAACATTGTATGATAATTTTGCATCAAAAATTCTTAGTCATTCATGTTATACTCGGGCTACTTATTGTGACTTACATGCATGGGAAGGGTGGTGAATTTGGATCAAATACAAATGGAGGTGATGGTACTGAGATACCGGGAGTGGTTGGAGTGACTGGAAAGATTGGGGTCCCTGGGTCTATAGATGGACTAGTTGGTGGGCTTCCGTATGTTGGTGTTGAAGGAGTACTCGGAGTGACAATGGGCGGGCTGCCGCCAGTAGTTGGAGGTGTAGGGGTAGGGTCATAATGTCCTCCACTTGGTGGTATCCCGCAATTAGAAGGTGGTGAGCTTCCATGGCCGCTGCTGCTGCCATCTCCATGTGATGGTGTTCCATGAGAGGGTGGTGTGCTTCCATAGCTACCTCCTGAGCCATGTGATGGAGTATGGTGAGAACCTGGGACCCATAACGAAGTATTAGCCCTACACATTGAGCACTGAGATAAAATCTATGTAATTTGAACATTTACATTAATGTGACGTCGTCTTTTGATTGCATTTGTGTGTATGTCGATGCGCAAATATGTATGTTTTTTACCAAGTAAAAAGGGATTCTGTCCTACGGACATTGATATTGTGACCCCAACCACACAACTTATAAGCCATATGTAGTAGGTGGATCTTGTCCATAATGGGTGCTGAAGAGATAATCCCAGACAACCCCGAGAATTTTAGGCACATAAAAACTTTAGAAACTTCTTAGAATGGCAAATAGTAACTAAAAACAGCAGACAATAAAAAATGTACTAATCAACATACGAGATGATGAGAGTACCTCTGTGGGGACTTCTTCCTGCATGTGGGTCTGGAGGGTAATATGTCTTTTGATCTTCAAAACTTGCAATGGAGATTACAGGTATCACCAAGCTCTGAGAAAGCAGTCCAGCAAGCAATGTCAAAATGAGAAGAGAAGCCTGCTTGCTCTTCTCCCTCTCCATTTCTGTCTGTCTGTCTGTCTGTCTGTGCTTGCTTTCAAGGAAGGAAAGTGAGAGATGGGAATGCTGCAGAGGGGAGTGGTGTATATAAAGGTGCGATGATGCAGTGAAGTAAATATTTAGCAGGTGAAGGAGGATGTGGTTAGTTGAACGTGTTGCAGGGCGCATTAAAGGTACCCCATTCATTACTTATTTTTCTTTTGAAATATTACAAATCTATCACTTGTGTTTGGAGTTTGGATAATGTTTTGTTTGACTTGCAACCAGTATAAAATAGGCAAAGTATTATTCATAGTTTTAGTGCGGTTTGAAGCATTAACCGGTGTCAAATTAGAGAAGTATTGTGCGTATGTTTCTTGAGTGATGTAAGCCAAAATAGTCATTACCTTGATGTGACCAATTTCCAAATTCCAAATCTAATTTATCACAGTATGGACCAAGTTGAGGCCTAGTCCTTCAATTTTCTTTTTTGAATTTCACCTGGTCGGAAGAATGGGGCTAATTAGGCCACTAATTGAAAGTATACCTTTTCTTCTTACTCGTCTCTCAAATTTATGATTTGATGGGTATCAATAATTTTAGTCTTAGTCCATTTTGTTAGCATGATATATACTCCCTCCATCTCTTAATATAAGTCGTTTTAGAAAAATATTTTTGTCTCTTAATATAAGTCATTTAAAAATTTCAAGTAAGCATTAATTGTTTAGTTTTCAATATTACCCCAAGTATTAAATATAATTTTGGTTCTCTCATTATTTTTTGCCTAATAAATAACATTCTCTTTTTCTAATACAAGCACAATATAGACAATTGATATTATATTTAATGCTATACAATCATTTATATAGACAATTGATATTATATTTAATGTTATACAATCATTTTCTTAATACTTGTGCACAATTCTAAAACGACTTATATTAAGGGACGGAGAGAATAGTTTGTGTTTTTAAATGGGGATAATTAAACTTTTAGTACCTGCACTGGGACCCGACTTACAAGTTGGTACCCAAACTGAAAAAACTTACAAACTGGTGCTTGTACTAGAAAAAACTTACAAACTGGTGCTTGTACTTGAATATTTATGTTAAATCGTTAAATTTGACTAACGGGCACGACGGAAAAGTCTGATTGACTAACAGAATCTACGTGATTAAACTTTTGGTACCTATACTAGAACTCGACTTACAAGTTGGTGCTCAAACTGGTGGTTGATATGTATTTTTATTTTCAATTGGTTTTATAATTGTAATTAATACATTTTTATTATAGGACTATAAAGTGACATGATATTTTGAATTTATTTTTATCATTTTTTTTACCACCACTACTAATTTTTTAGCTAATATTAAATATATATTTAAAAATTAAAATTATTCTTAAAAAATTTCGTATTATAAAAATATTTTAATTAAAATTATTCTTAAAAAACTATTTTTAAAATTATTCATACTAATTTTTTAGCTAATATTAAATATATATGATGGAAGAATGTATATAAACTATTTTTTGAAAGTGTTCAATAGCATCATATATATCTATCTAACTCATGATATCTTACTTTATTTATTTTTTTGTGAAGAATTTTCTCATTTCAGGCAAAAGTAAAAATTTGCTTGAATTAAAGAAATATTGCACATGCATGTGCATATAATACTATAAATAAACAAACACTAAAACACAAGCCGAATGGAATCCTAATAATTAAACGGAAAATAATTGCAACAAGCACTAAAACACACATTTATGAGCAAATTAAAAGAAACTAGCAAATATGGAATCCTAATAATTAAACGGAACCCTAAAATTTAACGGATTGTAAGTTTTTACGAGTACAAGCACTATATTGTAACTTTTTTTCAGTTTGGGTACCAACTTATAAGTTAGGAACCCTAATAATTAAACGGAACTCTAAAATTTAACGGATTGTAAGTTTTTTCTAGTACAAGCACTAGTTTGTAAGTTTTTTCAGTTTGGGTACCAACTTGTAAGTCGGGTCCTAGTACAGGTACTAGAAGTTTAATTATCCCTTTTTAAATGAGATAGCTTTTTAATATGGTATCAAATTAAAAGTACCAAATTTGGATATCATGCAAAAGCAAAAAATGTCCCTACACCATAATATATACATGTGTGTATATATAAGCGAAGGAAAGTGAGTGGGAGAGTGGAAGAGGTGATTTATTTGTAACTTAATGGTTGTTACAGAGAAGTAGGTGAAGAAGCACAAAAGAGGAGAGATGAGGCTACATTGAATTGTATTGCAGCAATAAATGAGACAACTAACATCAATGCTTGCGAATTCCTTTGGGGTTCTGGGCTTTCATCTCTATAAAAACCCACTTTTGACTGATTTAATTTCAATAATTGAAAGAGAAAAGACAGCTAGGCCATGGCCAGTGGCCAGCTAGTTCTTTTAAGTGAGTTTCTACCCAAATACTCCCCACGTTACTTTTTATCATGTAGTTTCAAGGTATTAATGATTTAGTTTTTTATATTATTTTTAAACATTAAATGTTAATTTGTTTGACTTTCACCTTTTTAATTAATTATAGAAACTAATAGATTTTAAAAGAGTAATATTGAAATTTTAAATTTAATTCATTCAACTGAACAAAATATTAATTATATTTCTTACTTTATGTAATTTCTTCTAAAGCGTCAATCAAAAGAAACTGTGGGCGTAAAATTTAAAAATTTTAATTTGCAATAGTTAAATGTATGTATAGACGGATGACTCCATTTTCATGTACTTGAGCTGTCCATGAGTCCCATCTCATTCAAGTTAACCTTACAGTGCCAGTTGGTGTATGGGCTTCCCTGTCAGTGCATTTAGTTTACCCTATTTTCAAATGGGGTATTTATTTATTTTTTTGGTCACTTGGGTGAATTACTATCTCTCATGTGGTTATCACAAAGGACATGAGATGAAACGTAAGGTAAAAAATAGGACGAAGCAAGGTGAATTCTTTGGCTTAAATATAAATTATTATCTTGAATTATTGAACTTTTTTTCCTTTGAAAATTGATTTTTCAATTTTTATGATTAGATGATCAAAATTTTAAACTTTTTCACTTATGTTTAATTGGACATGTCATGTCATAAATTGATGTTGTGGCTCGTTTATTAAGGCAATCAACGCTTATATCATATGTAAACTAAAAAAATGTTATTTTAAATAATTTTTTGACATTTATTAAACAGGTAAAAATTCATTAAGTTTATAATGTTTTAACCCTTTAATGTTTAATAAATGTGAAAAAATTATTTAAAATAACTTTTCAAAATTACACATAAGCACCGATAGGCCTAGTGAGTAGTCCACATCATCAATTTATGATGTTACATGTCTAATTGAACGTAAGTGAAAAAAATTAAAAATTTGATCACCTAATTGAAAAAACTAAAAAGATGATCATCGAAGTACAAAAATGTGAATAGTTCAGAATAGTTTAAGCATTCTTTTATTGCACTAAAATATCATAAAAATGCTTCATTTTCTTTATGAAATATTACAGTTTCTCCACACAAAATAAAAATAAAAAACCCCCCAAAAAAACAAAAAGGGAGAAAAAAGAAGCGTCAATTCTTGGTTATTTAAATATTTTCTGTAAGAAAAGGGGAAAGTCAAACCCATTGCATGACTATCCATGAAAATGTGAAATAATCTTGTGGCTTGTAACTTACCTCTTCCCATTAATCAATCCAATAGTTTAAATATGTCTACCTAATTAAAATAATTGCTTAATATTTGATTTCTGTTATAATTATGTCTACTTAATTGCTGAAACACACACATATTTGTGGTTGTAACATCTAGCAGTTGTGGTACATGCCCAAAAATAATTTAATTTTTAATTGATGAATTTATGATCGGACAAAACTGTTACTGAAATTTCAAATAAAAACCTACGTAGTTTTGTGTTTCGAATTCATGTAGAAATCATTGTTTTTCAGCAATCATGGGAGGTGGAAGATTTCATATTCTGCGTAACACTTCCATCGGAAGATGTAGCCTCTATAGAGTACTAATAGACATGGCAGATATGTAGGGATACTCTAGTCAATTAAATATTTCATTCATAGTTGACTAATTATAAACAGCCAGACTCCTTTTAATCTTACACATGAACTTTAGTATTTCACACACACACACACACACATATATATATTTATATATATTTGTAATGATCATTCGTAGTTCTCATGTGGGAATAACATAACGTTAACAGTTGGACGCCCCGGGCACAAGCAACGCATATGATCATCCTTCAGATGGACCGACCATTGTTTTTTTTTTTTTTCGTTCTTAAATTTCAAGTCAACATAACTAGAAGGTTATCATCATAAGGCATGTCATCGACTTTAGTCATTATATTTTTCTTAACACAAGTCTCGTGCACACAACACACACAAACATATATATATATATATATATATATATATATATATATATATATATATATATATAGTCCTTCAGTTGAGGGATCCCTCAAATAATGTTATTTGAGGGATGTGTATCTCAACCGTTTGATATGTTTTATGTGGCTGAGATTGTTATTTATATCAGATAACCACCTCATATTAGATAATCACCCCAACAATAATATTAAATTTATCTGATATGAATAACAATCTCAACCACATAAAACATATCCAACGGTTGAGATACACATCTCTCAAATAACACTATTTGAGGGATCCCTCAACTGGAGGGGACTGTATATATATATATATATAGCTTTAGTTTAATAAGCTATCTGTCATTCTTCTTAGTTCTTGCCTTGTTCATCAATGGCTGTGTTCATGAATTTTTCTATTTCTTTGACCTTCTCTGTCTTTGCTCCACTGTGCATTTTGATCATCATGTTGTTGATTCACATAAAAAGGAATAGCCACAAAAGCAACAAGTTACCACCGGGGGAAATGGGACTTCCTTGGATTGGTGAAACAATCGACTTTTATAAATCCCAACAGAAAAACCGGTTGTTCGAGGAATTCGTTCAACCTCGTATTACCAAACATGGGAAAATCTTCAAAACAAGGTTGATGGGATCACCAACAGTGGTCGTAAATGGAGCTGAAGCTAATCGTTTCTTCATGTCGAATGAGTTCAAGCTAGTAATAAGCTCATGGCCCTCTTCGTCGGTCCAGCTCATGGGAAACAACTCCATCATGGAAAAACAAGGCGAAGCACACCGGCTTCTTCGTGGGGTTATCGCCACCAGCCTTGGCCATGCCGGGCTAGAGGCTATAGTCCCAAAAATGTGCAACTCAATTCAACTGCACCTGGAAAAGAACTGGCACAGCTCAGAAACAATTAGCCTCTATCGGAACGCAAAAATATTGACGTTTACTATTGTATTCGAGTGCTTATTAGGAATTGGAGTGGAGCCCGGAATGCTAGGAATATTTGAAAGAGTCTTGGAAGGGGTTTTTGCCCCTGCAATTAGTTTCCCAGGCTCTAAGTTTTCAAGGGCAAAGAGCGCGAGAATGGAGATAGAGAAGATTTTGGTCGAAGTCGTAAGGAGGATGAGAGACGAAATGGAAGGGAGGCCCGAGGAGGTTGGAGAGGAAGAAAAGATGCTACTTTCTCGACTGGTGGCTGGACTGATCCGAGGTGAGATCAGTGAAGAGGAAGTTGTCGATAATGTGGTTTTGCTAGTGTTTGCAGCTCATGATACCACTTCTTTCGCCATTGCTATGACGTTTAGAATGTTGGCTCAACACCCAGATTGTTACTCTCTTCTCCTTCAAGGTATATCTTCAAATTCACCACTGTTAAATATACTATAACTCGAAACATAGATCAGAGTGGTGCTTTGATGTTCTAAAAAAAATGCTGACAAGTACAATTGTCTCATGTTTTCTCATATCTTACCAGAACATGCTGAAATAATGAGCAACAAAAGGCATGGTGAAAGTTTGACAATCGAAGACACGAAGAAGATGAAGTATACCTGGCAAGTAGCGCGCGAAAGCATGAGGCTGTTCCCTCCCATCTTTGGCTCATTTCGAAAAGCAGTTGCTGATATTGAATACGAAGGATTTACCATTCCACGTGGGTGGAAGGTGCTACATCTATCTTACTTCTCTACTTAATTTATTCACAATACTAACATACTAGATCTTAAATCGTGAACATATTTAATACAGTTCTTAATATACCTTGAAATTGACAATACATTATTAACCAGATAAGGTTTCTTTCTTATTGTGGCTCTGCACAGGTGCTGTGGACTGCATATGGAACACATTATAACGAAGAGTATTTTCAGGAACCCATGAACTTTGATCCAACTAGGTTTGAGGGGGCTGTTCAGCCATATGCTTTCCTACCTTTTGGTGGAGGACCAAGGTTGTGTGCAGGGCATCAACTGGCAAAATTAAACATCCTCATATTTGTCCATTATGTTGTAACACGATACGACTGGTTGTTACTAAATCCTGATGAGCCAATTATGATGGATCCCCTTCCATTACCTTCTCAAGGAATGCCCATAAAAATATCTCCCAAATTGTTTTAAGGTCCAAGAAATAACAGATGACACACTATATACACCTTAGTTTCAGCTTCAGGGCTCCTGTGGTATTCTTGATGTTCAAATTTTCATACTGTGAATTCTGTAATTTATGTGCCATAATAATAATGATGCAGGCCATAAATTGAGAGCTGTTCCTATCAGAGAATGAAGAGTAAAAAATTTCTTTTTCTTTATGGTCGTAACTATGCTAGGTCATGCTTATATTGTTTACGTATTTCAACAAAAAGAAAGCATGATATATAACGATAATATAACAAAAAAGAAAAAAAGAAAAAAAAAAGAAAAGGACTGTTGATAGCAACAAGAAGAATTGATCTCACTCATCGTTCACAAAAATTCATCGTTCACAAAAATTCTTACAAAGGTGGCTGATCATTTACACACTTCAGTGAATCTGGAAGTAGCCTGTGATTGGTTGGCTGATACCCTTGCATAGACCATCGTTTAACAAGGGCAACCTCTAGTTTTCTCACCTGTAAACATTTGTTATATTGAATAAGAAGCAAACAACATCCAGTAAATAAACCTAATGAGATATTGCCAATAAAGCAGTAGAAAGTTTAACTGAAATACAATTAACTTCCAGACCAATTAGTAACGTGGATGATCTCTTTTTCCAATGTAGCTAACTTAATTAGTTTAATAAATATCTATGGTTGTATCCACAAATACAGATACAGTAGTATGGCCACCAAATATACATATACTGAAAGAATTTTAATGGCGAGGAACAACTAACTACCCTATAGAGATTATTATGGTTCGTCTTTACAAAGTCTGCAATATACTGATGGAAAGCTTTCACGACATGATGTTGGAAGTTTAAATAACGAGAGTTCAGGAAGACCAACCAATTACAAGGATAACTTGATGTTAAATTCTAGTACAGGGATTATGGATTATACACCTCATTCATCAAAATTTCCGGTTTTTGTGCCATATCTCCTCTACAATTTCCTTGAAGAAATGACTAAATTTATGAATGAGATGCATGTAGGCATGCTAGTCATTCCAACAATGCTACTCACTCTTATCAAATATTCAAAAGGAATAAAATATCTTTGCTTGTCTGATTTCAAGGTGGAAGATTATATAAACATAGAGTCTAGCAGACCTTTTACAGTGTTTGATCTCTATCACAATGTCAAACAGCTGAGAAGACTACAAGAATTTTAAATATATTAGTGCAGAACCAGAAAATAGCTGAACGAGTATGTAAAATAATTTAAACCTAGGAATGATATAGCTGCCAATGGATAAGCAACAGTAAGGCAATGAGGCTTGAAGTCGCCATAGATTCTGTACTTATTGTCTAAACTATAATTATTAGAAATCCCCCCCCCCCAAACGAGTTGAAACCCTCTTTGTTCTTGAGTTTTAAGTTCTCTAAGAATTTCTATTGGGACTCCTTGATAAATATACATGTTCTGTTCTAATATTATTCCTTTAGTGACAGTAAAAGGTTCTTTTTTTTTCTTTCTATAAGTGACATTAAAAGGTTCCCTAGGCTACATCAAAGAGAAAATGAAATGAAAGACAACCAACCTGCCTAACAATGAAAGGCTCCTCAGCAAGACTCAATGGATTAGTTAAAATGGTGAGAAAACCATTTCGGTTTCCATAGACAATGTCCGTGAAGGGTCGATCACCCACCTGCAACAGGCATAATCATTTCGTTCATTTAATACAAAAACAAGAGTAAACAAATAAGTTGATTACTTTGACAAGTTCTTATCTACCATAACTAGTCTCGAGGATTCACAACCAAAATGTCTTTCAATTTCTTCAGCTGATCCAGCTGGTTTCTTCATCCCTAAAAAAATAACAAGAAAACAGATCATTCAATACAGTATATACTAGCAAAACAGGGTTAAAAATTGAGTTCATCCAAATACCTGAACATAAAGTATAAGATAATATAAATTACTTGGTTCATCCAACTCACCCACAAAACCACATAAAAGGAGAAAGATTACTCACTGTGCCTTATTACTTTAATTCCAATCTTAAACTCTAGCGCTCTTGCTTTCCTACCATCAGGGTCATACTCATGGAGACCTAATTCATAAATCAAGAATATTTATACAATCCTTCAAAAGAACATAACTTTCACCCCGGAAAAAATTACAAAATACAGGTATATCAGATCAAAAATTACCAGCAGAATTGCTGAACACCGCAATATTGTTACCAAAAACAGATTTGCACTCTTCCACAGAAGAACGAAGAGGTCTCCATAAAGCCAAAGAATAAGGAACAGTGATAGTATTGTCCTTATCAAAGACAACACCTTGAAACCCTCTTCTCTTCAATTCAACCCAATCAATGTACCTAATATCTGGGACGGCAACATAGGGCACTACCAAATGCCGGTCCTTAATAAATACCCCAACTGCACAAGAAAGGCCTTCCAAGTTAATTCTCTGCCCTACGGCTGCTTTCAAATCTGCCCACCACGTGTTTGTTGAAATTAACCTATTCTCAAAATCCTCATTATCTCGGAACTTTTGGGTTTTATGGGATTTATTTGAAGAATGAAATTCATCAACAAAATCATGATTTTGATGTGGGTATGAATTGGTATTGTTGGTTTTCTTGTTTTCTTGCTCTTTGCTGCAACTGCTTGTTGTTGCAGGGGAAAAGAAAAAATCTTTCTTGTTTAGGAAGTGGTGGTTTGTTTTGGTCTGGTAATTGAGAGCTTGACAGGAACTGATTTTCCGAGGGTGGGAGAGATGAAGACGGTGGATTTGAAAGTTAGGGATTGGATAATAGCAGACGGGTTGCCATGGAGCAACCGAGGTGGCGGACTGCATTTTCAACCTCCACTTTTTTTCGGACTTTTAAATTAAGATTTTACTTCCTGGTTTAAAAGCCATTGTTTAATCCTTTACTGTTGTCACAATATCTACATTTTCCCCTATTTTGTTTTCTTTTTGCCAATTCCGGCACACTTTAAATGCCTCAGTTTAGTTTGGTTACTCAATATTTAATTTTATTCTCAAATTAAATAAAATTATAATATTAATTATTCTTCTCGTTCTAAGAATAATTAAAAGTACAAATTTTTTTGTCTCTCAAAAAATAAAATAAAGTACATGAAGTGAATATTAACTAAGTCATTTAGTAGGTTCGTTAGTATATAAAAAAAAATAATCATCACTTGATATAATCATGTTGATACTAAGGATAAATTTAAAATGTTTTTACAATTTTTTTAATTTATTTTTCTTAATATGTATGCAAATTATACTTTGCTCATCTTTTGGAGACAGACAAAAAATATTTATTTTTATTTAATTTAGATTTAAACCGGATAAAAATATAGTAATGGATTAAAATTTTAATTTTTTTATTAATTTCAAAAAAAGTTTTTAAAAAGAGAAAATAGTATTCTCAAAAAAATCATAAAAAACTTGACCATTTTTCTAGTTAAAGTTTTTATTTCTATATTAAATGGACGGACTTAAATGAAAACATTTAGTGAGTATTTAATAATTCCTATATTAGCTTTTATTTAAAATAACATAACAATGTAACAAAATGGTAAAATGACAAAAACAACATTTTTTTTTTTTGTAAACTCACAAACAATCCAAAGGAAAAGTTAAGTTTTTCATTCTTTAATTTTTTGTACTATTTCAAATTTTTTGATCTTATCTTTTATAACGAATACTCACAAACATAATGTAGGGACACTAATATCAGTACAGTATAAACTAATATCTGTTCGCCCAAATTTAACACAAATATGTTAAATTGAGTATATTACTCTTAATAAATGAAACCAATTAACACATTATCATTTGGATTCTGAATAATTTAGTTACATGAACATATTTGGGAGTATAATTGCCGTTATATGTGCAAAATTCGTTAATATTACATTTGTTTACCAAAAAGGTTTAATTTTAACTTTTTAAAACTAATTTAAAAAAATAATAATAATTAAAGTTAATATGAAATTATTTAATTTTAATTAATACAGACCTAGTTGTTATAAATTATCTAAAAAATAATTAATAAATTATCTAAAAAAGTAATAACTACAAAACTTGTTATTTTCAAAAACGTATATGAATCAAAAACTTTTAATTCATATGATTCTATAAATTGAATAATCAAAATGGATCTCTTTTTGTGAAACGGAGATAGTATTAAAAAAAATTAAATTATTATCAGAATTTATGTCAATGTGTTGTATACAAAATAAAAATTTATATAAAAAAACTTTTTTTTTTATTAAGAACAAAAAGAGTAGAATAAGTCTCCAAATATGAGAGAAAAATTTAAGGGATTTTGCTTATATTTCAGTATTTGTTTGCCTGAACTGTTTAAAATAATTATAATTTCAATCTTTTTTATTATTTAAAAAGTGGTTATATGTTTGTGTACAGGAGAATTATAGAATAGCTAAAATAACATATTATTTGTTTGTAAAATATTTTTGTTTATTCAGGGGCTATAAAATATTATGTGAGAGGTGATATTAATAAAATTGTACTCTTTGCTGGATGATATCATCTTAAGACTAGCAATTTATAATATAATATCAAAATTAAAATTAGGTAAATCAAATGTTAACGTCCATGGGCACACATTCAAGTGTATTTCTTCTATACAGGATTAAAATAAATATATACTTACAGAAGCCTAAAAAAATTATGAAAACCTATTAAACAATTCATTTCTATCATCAATACTTACAAATAGAAATAGACCTGGTAATATATATCACAAGTCAACCCAATCTATTTGGATTGGTTATCTGCTATACAATTACAGACATCCAGTGCCAGTGGTAGAGTAAGTAATCACAACAAGCGTAGAGTAATTTCAATGCCAATGCCAATGCCCATTGGCATTGAAATTAATAATTCTACTAACCTAACCTATATATATATATAGTAGGCCGTAATGGAGCTTGCTTATTAATTTGTCAAATCCGTCTTCACCTTGCGTTTCCCATTCATCATCTGTATGCATTGGATCACTACTCTCCTTCCGCCATGTTAAACCCTTCAGAATCAGCTCAGCACCTCTTGAACCATGCAGCTCTTGAACAGGCCTAAATCTAGCCCAAATCAACAAAATTCACTTCCCTAATGGCATTACTAAAAGTGGTTTTTTAACTGAATTGATCAAACACTTGACAAACGTGACGGAACTCAAGAAAATTGGGGGACTGTCTGTCAATTGGGGAATTTCATTCCATTCTGGAATAGGTTTTGGATAGATGGGTTGATGCAAGTGTGTAGGTTCTTTCTTTTTCCAATAGGTCAAACCCTAAATACCCAAGACCACCCCTATACACCTCCTATTCCTATCAAAATATTTTTCTCTGGGATGAAGAAATTCAAACAATTCTGGATGTCATCTTGAATTCGGCATCTTCGTGAAGTGTGTTATAAATTTAGTCCAAAAACTCTTCTAGTAATTCCATTAGGGAAGTGAATTTTGTTGATTTGGGAACAAGGCTTGAGCATGTGTTGCGTGGTTTGAGAGGTGCTGATTTTGAAGGTTTTAGCATGTCCAGAAAGAGATTAGTCCCATGTAAGCAATTTCAACTGAAGAAGAAGAAATCATTTGATTTGGGTCAAGTACGTGCTTTCACGAGTGACCCAACAACTGAGGGAGGGTGGTTACATCCTGTCGGTCAAATTTTGATGTAGTTAAAACTAAAGTCAGCGGTATGCAAAAGAACAAATTAGAGGGCTGATCAAGCCGAGGGAGATATATATATATTTATTTATATATATATATATATATATTGTTATCTAATCGGTGGCAACCGGTTGCCACGGCACTATTCCAGCAACCAAGCTATCATCCGTTGATTTAAAAGATTAAAGGGCTGAGATCAAAAAAAAAAAAGGCTGCCGCTACATGTTGTAGCGGCACTGCCAAATTACCAAAAAGCCACGGATTTTTAATATAATAATAGGCAAACATCACATCACATCACATCATATATATATAATAATAATTTTTTATCCTCCTTGCCGCTACAACATGTAGCGGCTGGAGTTTTTTTCCCTTTTGTTCGTCCAACTTTGATAGTCATTTTCCATTTAACTAATTGTCCCACATTGATAGTCATTCTCCATTTAACTAATATATATTAATATTATTAATAATAACTAATTTTATTAATATTAATATTATTAACTAATTTTATTATTATTATTATTTTATAATGATATTATTTTATTAAAATTAATATCATCAATATTATTTTATTAATTTAATATTACTAATTTTATTTTGACTAATATTTGTTATTTTTGTCTTGAAAAATATAAAATATTAAAATGTAGTTAATATTTGAATATTTTAATATTATCTATACTTCATTAAGAGTAATATTATCTACATTTTAATATTTTATATTTTTCAAGACAAAAATAACAAATATTAGTCAAAATAAAATTAGTAATATTAAATTAATAAAATAATATTGATTATATTAATTTTAATAAAATAATATCATTATAAAATAATAATAATAATAAAATTAGTTAATAATATTAATATTAATAAAATTAGTTATTATTAATAATATTAATATATATTAGTTAAATGGAGAATGACTACCAATGTGGGACAATTAGTTAAATGGAGAATGACTATCAATGTGGGACGAACAAAAGGGAAAGAAAAAAAACTCCAGCCGCTACATGTTGTAGCGGCAAGGAGGATAAAAAATTATTATTATATATATATGATGTGATGTGATGTGATGTTTGCCTATTATTATATTAAAAATCCGTGGCTTTTTGGTAATTTGGCAGTGCCGCTACAACATGTAGCGGCAACCCTTTTTTTTTTTGATCTCAGCCCTTTAATCTTTTAAATCAACGGATGATAGCTTGGTTGCTGGAATAGTGCCGTGGCAACCGGTTGCCACGGATTAGCTCCCTATATATATATATATATAACTTGAGTTGAACTGTTGGAAAGAAGGGGAAAAAACCAAGAAATAATTTTTATTTTATTCAGTAGTGATCAAAATTACATAAGTTTTGTTTAGAGGCTTTAGACTATCTTGTCTAAGTAGTCTTGCAAAGGATTTCTCTGAGTAAGAGAAAAGAGTACTCTAGGGGTATGAATGTTAAGGATGAAGAAGAAAATATTTTAAGTGCGTAGTTAGTTGTACTCACATCACATACAAAGTGGAATTGATACCGATGCCAACTCACATAGAAAGTGGTACTGATACCGATGCTGGCTGAGGCTATGGCTATTGCTATTGCTATAGCAATAAAACAAGATTAAAGAAAGTAGCTCCAACTTTTAGCGCTTAGAGAAAGAGCCGAGAAAGAATTGTTGATAATTGAGGTAATTGGGGGATATCAAGTGTTTATATCACCAGGCGCTTCTAGGAATGCATATATTTTGTTTAGTTAAGAGACTGAATACTCGTTATTGTATTAAATATATTAATTAACAATTAATACGCACTTGCTGGTAGTTGGGATTTGCGTCCCTCCCATCCCCAGGCAGGCATGTACTGGTGTGGAATGGAACCGGAATCTCATGTTTTTTTATTTATTCAAATCTCCTCTCAATCATTTCTAAAGGCTTACAATACTTAATTAACTTAAGAGAAATAGTAGCTAGCCCAGAGTTTTAAATTAAGGCCTTGTAGTGGGACTCTATATATTAAATCCGTAGGGATGGGGAAAAAGAAAGAAAAATAGAAAATAGGGAAGTGAAAATCATCTGGGGGAAGGGAGCCTGGAGGGGAGAGGGAAGAGAAAATCATATAGCTGTCCTGTTGGGTTGGGCAGGAGGTGTTACCATCCCCCCAAAAAACCAAAAAAAAAGCTACAAATTAACCAAGGTAGGTTCATCCTACGGTTTGCAGCACTACTTCATTTAACAAGCTCTATATAATCTAGAACCTATCTTACTTTAAAGAGCTTTAATAATATACGCTTCTGGCCTTCTGCTTTCCATTCTCATGACCACACCTCTAAAGGCAGATTTCAATTTCTACAAAGGCATCGATGTCATTAGGGGAACTGATCAGCTATTTAAGACATTTAATGGGAGGACAGCTTCTCACATTATCACAAAACCAAGCTAGGCTCTAAAAGAGTTTATTGCCTAATTTTGGGCCATTAGTAAATGTTAGCATGTGTTTTACAAGATACCCATCTACAGTTCCTCACATATGTACAAAGGATTAGCGACTAAATCAAATCATCAAAAACCACTACTCTGGACAAAGAACAAAAGAGAATGAAGTCCCAAGTTGACAAGGACCCGTAAACACAGTTAGTTATAGGCTGTTTGTAGACTATAATGCGCCATCACAGCACAAAATTGTGGAAAAATGCTTCTTTCATCAGATGGCCAAGGTATATACATAGCCTTCTAGCAATTAAAATTAAAAGAAGCAGATAAACAACAATGTAAAACAGAGGGCAATGTATAATAATCGATCTGATCAACAAAAGGATTATATCTTTAAGTCGCGAAATCCAACTGAATATTTGCGTCATAAACATATAAGAGCAGCCAATCATGACATCATGTACGTACAGGAATATCGATCATATTCAACATTGCAGAAAGTCGAATTAGAGAAGTTGCTGCACAATATTCAGACTATAAGACTAATTAAGTTTGCAGTTTGCACAGCGAAGCACATCTCCCAAGTGCCAACCAATTCCAAACACTCCAAAATCTAGAGTAAAGATTAGACGCCTAAACAACACAAACAAAAAACATAGCCTCTCAAAATTGAAACATATTCATCTTCCCCGACTCTCCAACAACTAAATTTACCTTTGCCTTATGTAGCGAAGGTGCAACACTGCCACCAGAGCAATAGAGCCAGCCGATGCTGCCACCACTGGCCACTCCAGCTTCAATCCCATCAACCCTTTATCGTCATCATCATCAATCCCCCTCTCCATAACTACATCTTTCCCATTAATACCCTCAATGGCCTTCTCTTTAAGCCCGCTAATCATTTTCTCAGACCCTTCCAACTCCTTATACAGTAACCCGATCTTATTCTCCATTTCCTTAACCTTCCTCTCCGATTTCTTCAAAAGCGCTTCCAACTCATTCTTCACAATCTCCAACTCTTCACGCTCCTTGTTCGACCTTTCCATCACTGCTTCTAGCTCCTCAACCAAATTCTGCAAACTCCGTATCTGTGCTTCTCTCTCATCAATTTTCACTCTCATTTCCTCTTCAACCCTAACTTTTTCAATCTTATAATTACTATCTCTCATCTCCAATGCCTCAATTTTCTTCTCCAAGTCACTAATTAAACTATTTGATTCCTTAACACCCTCACCATCCTTAATAATCTTTTCCAACAACAAATTCCTCTCTTTCTCAATAGTTTCCAACTTCAACCCCTTATTTAAATCACTCTTTCGCAGTTCCTCCATCTCTCTTTTGATTCCCACTAATTCAGCATTAGCTTCTTGCGACTCATTCATTGAAGAGGTTAGATCGTGCTGGAGGCTGGAAACCTCAGTTTCGAGTCCAGCAGCCCTAGCGGCAATCGAATCCAAAGCATTGGTTTCGCTCTTCAATGTTTCTTTCTCAGTCGCCAATGCTTCGATCTCTCCTTTTAGTTTCTCGATCCCTTCGTTAATCACTTGGTTTTCGTGAGCCAATTCGCTTTTTTCTTGCTCTAGTGCAGCGATCTTCTGCATCAAGGCTGGAACCTTAGAATCGTTCCCGTCATTATCTTCAATTTCAACCGTTCCATCATCGCCGTTGATGATCGTAGAATCTGCCATGGTTAATCCTGCAAAAACAAATTCAGAGAAACATAATTAGAAATTTGAAATGATAGTAAGTTCATGCACTGCTTGTTTAATTCCTGAGGAACATAACTGTATAAGTTCAAGTTCAAGATTTCTCAGCAACCAAACAAAGTGTTAAAGTAGTAGACGGAGAGATAAAAAGGAACCCTAAAGAGATTGGACGAAGGGCTTTTCTCCATACGAGAAAGGTTATTATTGATTGGATTAGGGTTTGGAATTGGTAGGGTATTTTCAACCAACAAGAGGGATTTGTTTTAAGGGTGTTTGGTGAACACGTGCTAATTCGTGTGGGACCTACAAGGTGTATGTTTTTGGGCTACTATCCAAGTAATACTGGGGGAAACTTCAGCTAAAGGCCCATAACGAAGTAATCAAATTCATGTGTTTGGGTTGGGTCCATTTTAACATCTTCAAGACTTTCACTGATTGCCAATATTATTAGCTTATATTATTTTCGCTCCATTTCATATTATTTAATCATTATTGATTTTTAAAAATTAATTTAAGAGTTTTTTAAACTCAAAATTGACATAGATTCTTTTAATTTTAAGCAATACAATAATGAATATTATAAAATATCTAAAAAGTATCACTAAGTGTAAATTTTATTGTTTCATAATTTTTAATGAGTCATATTAATTTTAAACTTGAAAATATCTCAACTTGATTTTCAAAAGTCAATAATAATCAAATAATTTGAAAGGGAAGGATTACTATATAATTTTGGGTTTCAAGTTTCCATTTGTGAGAGAATAGTATATGGTACAACCTATGAAGCATGCATAAATAACCATAAATCATAAACATGAGAAATATAATTACAATATTTATGTATTAGTCTCTAGAGCGGTGAGACAAAGCATTTTAGTTATTAGAGCTGTTGGAAATGTTTTGAATGGGAAAGTCGAAGTAATGTTTAGCATTTCAAAAGCAATTTATGAATATTAGTCTTTGTGACACATACTATGTGCGTAAAATTAAAAATAAAATTAAATTATTTAATAAGAATTGCGAAACATGAATAAAAAAATATAAAAGAAAAGTTAGAGATAAGTAGTAGGAAAGGGAGATTATACAGCTTTAATGAAAATGGTTATTTTATTTGTTTTTCCTTAATAATATAGATATTTATATAGGTTATAAGATTAACATTTAATAATAAATTTAAAAAATTCAATTCAATATTTATCAAAAAAAAAAAATTGGATCCAAAAACTTTGTGGCTTTATTGTGATATGACTTAATTATAAGACATATTTAAAATCCGACTGTTTATAGCCCATATCATCATTCGGCCTAAGACAAGTGTAACAACTCTAATATTTTGATATATATATATATATATATATATATATATATTATTTTCCGTATATTTAAAATTTTAAATTTGAACCAAATAATAACGTACAAAATTTCAATCAACAGACTTAATATTAATATCAACTCATACCTTTGATCTAAGTTAGATTCAGGCATGCTACACTTTTTAGTTATTGGGAGAACCCAAATACTCTCTTTCGGATTCAGAAAACAACTCTCAGAAATATTTTTTTCCTTTTGAAAGATACATGAGAATTATGTGGGTAAGAAAATCTGATCTGACCAATGTAAATGCATGTTGGGAAGAAGATCTTTTTATAAGGTAAAGTCAAATCATGTGATGAGTGATGAACCAACCCCACATTTCCAACTGCCAAGTGCCAACCCATTACTTAGTTTGAAATACTAACAAGTAACAAATACATTTCTTTCACAAACACATGGGTAACTCGGCTTTTGAGGAAGCCATATACCAATTTGTTTTGAAGGTTTAGAAAGATTGGTTATTTATTTGCAAAAACCTAAAAATTATATAAAATGGTGAAATGACAAAATTATTATTAATGAAACTCATTTTTATAACAAATTAGCCGTAACAATTATAATCACATTAATTTCATATATATATATGGAGAATGATTTATAATCAAAAATAGATAACATTTATCGTTGTTTATTCTTCTATTAAACTGTTTGACGAATATACATCGCATAATAATATCACGAATATACATCATATAATAATATCGATTTATTTATTTATTTATTTTGAAGAAATTGCTGCTTATATATATGTGGGAAAAAAATTTCTTCAAGCATTACTCTAGCTATATGTTCATGTGAGACACAAACTAGACTAGATTAGATTAGACTAGACTAAATCAGAGTTAGCATTTTAGAGTCCATGCGATCCGAGCTCCCACGCACTATTTGTCTACATCCTTTTCTTTTTCTATACATCCGTCAATATTCTTGTACAACCAACCAAATGAATGGGTAAATAATTTGATTTGTTACGATTTCAACTTGTACAAAAATTATTGGATCTGTGACTGCCCATCACCCTGTACCTGTTCATGCATGTCGCATGTACCTGTTTTTGCGCACATGTATTCATTTTATTTGGTATTTCTCTACTTAAATCTATACCCACTAAAATCCCACATCGGTGATTTTGATAAAATTCTATGTCTTTATTACTAGGATGTAGGACACTAGAGCCAGAGGGAATGTGAGGGGCTGAGTCGGTTACATGCTCTTTCGCCGCCGACATGCCAACGCCTGGCATGTGACTACTCGGAGTAGATAGGTTAATACCTATATTATCCCCCGGAGGGTCACTGTCCACCCCCCTCTCGGACATTCTCTCTTTTTGCTATTTTTAAATAATAAAAGTGAACATCACATCATTATTTATATTTAGGTAAATAAAGTATAATTATACTATCAACAATACAATACATATATATAAAATAAGCATTCATTGATTCTAAAAATTATACTCGAGGGTCCATTACGTTTTTTGAAAAATAAAAATTATTAGTGTACTTGTATAGGTTATGCGCTCCATTTTAATTATTATTTTTTTTTAATTCTTGTAAAACTTGCTTGAGATGTCGGGAGGCGGGAGTCGGGAGTAATGCGCTCCATTTTAATTATTATTTTTTTTTTAATTCTTGTAAAACTTGCTTGAGATGTCGGGAGGCGGGAGTCGGGAGTAATGGACAATATAATTTTGAAAAAAATTAATTAAATATTCAATATAAACTTTTAAATCTAATTATAGATTATAAATTTTTATAAATTTTAATATATATATATATATATACATATTAATAACTTACATTCATTAATCAATAATTTATATATATATATATATAAGTTATTGTATTTATTACAAATAAATAAATTAACATTTATTCATTAATAAACTATACTTTAAGACTCATTATTTATTTATTTTCTTATTCTAGTAATAGTTGTAATTAGAGCATTGATTTTAAAAATTAAATTTAAGATTTCGAAAATGATAAAAACTTATTTGAATTGTAATTTAGAGTATTGATTATTGTATTTATTAAAAATAATTAAATTAACATTCATTCATTAATGAACTATACTTTAAAACTCATTATTTATTTTCTTCTTATTCTAGTTATAGTTATAATTAGAGTATTTATTTTGAAATTTAAATTTAGGATTTCGAAAATGATAAAACTTATTTGAAGTGTAATTTAGAGTGTTGATTATTGTATTTATTAAAAATAAATAAATTAACATTCATTCATTAATGAACTATACTTTAAAACTTATTTTTTTTTAGTTATAGTTGTAATTAGAACATTTATTTTGAAATTTAAATTTAGAATTTTGAAAATGATGAAAACTTATTTATATATATATAATTAGAATATATATATATATATATATAATTTAATATAATTAATAATAAAATACAATTTAAATGTTATTAGGAATTTAGGATAATAAGAAAAATGGGTTTGTATGATAAATTATAAGGACACTTGTTGGTTTTATGTGCAAGGAGATATGACATGTGTCTTAACTCTCTATATTCATCTGTCAAACACCAAAAAAAATAAAATTAAAAATTAAAAAATATGACGAGTTCCATCTAGATCTGAACTAAACAAACCTTTCCATCTAGATCTAGATCTGCACCATCTCCACTCGGGTTTTCTGTTGTCGCAACCTCTTTGGCCAGCAACGCCGCTTAAGAGTACCGCCTAGCCGAGTGTGAATGGGCAGGCCCCGATGGCGGAGCCTCCACCTCCGAGTCGAAGGCCGATGAGAAATGACGATGATGTGTTGCCTATGGATGATGATGAGTTTGGTTCTCGTCACTCTCATATGAAGTACGAGCTTAGAGATACACCTGAATTTGGTGAACTTTATATGGTTACTCAACTATAATTTGTATGAGAAAGATGTCATTTTTATTTAAATGTCTGCTTCGTAATATTGATATTGATATAATTTTTTTAAGTGCTCTTTTGTATCTCAGACTCCATTGGTGTATATGGGAGATATGTCACTTCTACTTGAGAATAAGAAGTTATTTTTCCATTGATGTTTATCTTGTATTGTTAATACTGAAATGGGTTTACTTGTGTTTGTTTGTGATTAGTGTAGTGATCGGTGAAGAGAAGGTTGGTATTAAAACTATGCAGATCTTAATTTTTTAAATTAGTTATTGACTTATACTTCATCTCATATTTACTTAATATATATTTATAATTTTTAGGACACAATGATGAAAACAATTGAGATAATAAGATTAAATCAGTCCATCATTTGCTTTTATTTGAGTTTCTGTTGGTCTATATTGAATTCTTTTAATATGAAAGAGCGTTAATTTTTTCTCTCGCTACTGTTTGATGAAAGATTAGGAGATGGATTTTTTTTATTTACTATCTCTAATCCCTCTGCTCTACTTTTGTTCGGAGTTGAGGTTGCTTTTATTTACTATCTCTAATCCCTCTGCTCTACTTTTATCAATTTCCCTATCCTTGTGACATTGTGGTGGATTTTATGCTCTAATGGCGGTGGTGCTACAACAGTATTAATGGAGATGGTGTTACAATAGAGTATATGGGCATGGGATGAAAAAAAAGAGAGAAATATTTTTTAATTTTTTAAATTTTGATTTTATGCTCTACCAATTATAAATGTTAGTATTTTTCTTTATTTTTGTAAATAATTTGAATGAATTTTTTTATTAGTTGTAATAAACGAATTCGGATAAACGGCGGATATTATTTGTATTCGGATAGTATTTCGAATATCAAATACGGATAACATTTTTAAAATTCGCCGAATACCATACTGATAGCAAATTAATTTTTTAAATACAGATACGAATATCACTACATCCGAATCCGTATATATCCGTTTACACCCCCTTTGCCCTAACAGCCGAATTACAAGATGGAGGAACGAATAAACTAAAGTATTCACTCCAGAGCTGATTCAATATGATACACTACGAGTCTTTCAAAACTCCTCAAGACCAACACCCAGAAGCCTGTGTAGAGCACGCATACACTCACCAACAGAGATTTTCATATGCAACACTCTGTATGTGTACTCACTCCCGTGGCATCTCATGATCAAGAACAATTTTACCCTACACGTGAACCAGCCAACTGGTTTTCCTTTCCTCCGTCCTCCATTTAGGTACACAAGCATCAAACACGGCCTTTTGACTTCCCTTTAGTACATTCTCGACATACCAAACTGAACAGCCCCAACTTTTCTGTGAGCAGCAGCAGCTACACCAATCCTACTGTATTGAGATTTGGCCTGCAACAAGTTTGTATCGACTGCAATCCTGTCATCAACATGATCCATCTTCCTCACTCCTGCTTGGGTCATGTAAAATGCATTTGTTTCTATGTTTATGGCTATCTCAGGGGCAAGTTTGGAAGCCATGCCACATTGAGGGACATGTTTTGCTTGTGAAGACAAGTCCTTCTCCATCTCCATAGATCTTTCCTGCTTTACTGTGCCATTCCGTCGGTAACAGTATGCTGGAGGAACAACCTGCGAAGAGGCAACTGCATTTCTCACCAATGTTCTAGGGTCATATGGTTCTTTAATGAGATTTCCGTTCTCATAAGGTGGGAGTGGCCCCACAACTCTTCCTGGTTTGGCTGAAGAACAAACAGGTTTGAACATTTAACCAAAATATATAACTTAAATAGAACAATGTATAATTACTTCAAATAAGAAGTTAAGATTACCCATTGGAAACCTTTGTGGTGCTTGTGAGGTTCTGGACAGACTTCCAGGAATTCCATCTCCCTCTCTGCAGTGCCTATTACATGAATCTTCTGAAAGTTGCCAATCTTTTAAGGTGGCAGCATTTTGATGCTCTTTAGGTGGGATTGTATTTGAATGTACAATTGTAGACCTGCAACACTCGATGGAACAAATTTTATCATAAAATCACACGAAACAGCAACTCAAAAATCAAAAGCTAATAAAAATGCAACTTACTAAACAGAGGAAAAAAAACTAATAAATATATTTGTAGACAATCTCAACCCTAGCTAGTTTAATAGGTCTCAGTTCCGCATTCTGCACACTTAACCTTCAACCCCAAAACTTACACAACCTCCTGACAGGGTTTTAGCAACAAAATTCCACCATAAATTGTACAAGAAAACCTTTTTCGCACTGCCCACCATTAATTCTAGCGCCGTTGCTTGTATGGAGAGTATTTTCACATGCTTTACACGGACCACATTGTTAAATATCAAAATTTTAGTTACATAGTAAAAAACATTATTCAGGAAACTATATGGATTGATTGATCTCAAAGTCCACTTGACATATATGTACCTAATAACTGTGCATGATTGTACTGAAAAAATTAACTCAGAAAAGGTACTGAGATTCGCTAGTCATAAATAGATACTGAGATTCCAAAAAAGAAAAAGAAAAAAAGTACTCAAGAATTGTATCTACCTAGGGAGAGATGCATGCTTTCTTTCAAGCGGAATCACTGGCCCACTTTTACCACTACTTTCTTCAAGATGAGCAAACTGTTTCCTAAATTGGTCCACAGCACTACATAAATACATGCACAAAAATCAGAAGAAGTTAGCATACAGATAATTCGAAAGGAGAGATGTTTTATACATGAGAAATAACTAAATTCATCGTAACCTTGGGTATAGAAAATTGGTTCTTTCTGTTCCATTCACATAATCTTTGAGCAATTGAGGATGGTATTCAAGTATCTCACGAAAAATTAATTCACGAATGTCTTCCTTTGTAACCCTTCGCCTCTCAAATTCAAACTCCATCTTTGAAATTGGTTGGCAAGACGGTTCTCTATCAGCTTTGGCAAGTCCCTTGAAGTAAGGATCAGCCAGTGCCTGATTGCACACCAGATAGAATATAGAATGCTGAGCATCTATCCAACTAATCCAGAAAATATTACAGAATGTAGAATATCAAAGCTGAGAACGACTCTCACTACATGCCTACATTGACGTATGAATAAAATCTGATAAGACAAAGATCTAAGTATCCAATGATAAACCTCTTCAGCAGTTGGCCGGTCTTTTGGATCAAACGCAAGTAGCCTTTCCAATAGTCGCAATGCTAAAGGATCTGCATTAGGAAACTTCTGACCCATAGGCACAGGTTGCTTCTTCCTCATGGTAGTAAGGTATCTCCTGGCCTTTTCGTTCCGAACCTGAATGAAAACACAATAAACTTGATATCCAAAGCAAGTTCATGGAGGTCCGGAGAATAAACAGGGATTTTAGCAATTTAATCCTGAAGTAAATTAGGGGGAAGAAACATACCCTAGAAATGGTGTCCATTGAAGGTGTCCCTAGCAGATCCGTCATCAAATCCAGCTGATGAACGACATTCTTTCCAGGAAAGAGTGGCCTCCCTGTTAAAACCTCCGCAAAAATGCAGCCTATACTCCATATATCAATTGCAGGTGTATACTGAATCATATAAATCAGCAAAAGATTTTATATTTATCCTTATAGCAAGATATTACAAACATTGTTTAACATCCGTAAAATTAATAAATATAACCTGATATCCAAAATAATACCTCTTCTAGAAAGGTGCAAAAAATAAAAATTTAAAAGTTCAGGTTCGTGAACGATAACTTATATAGCAAACATTACAGTGTTCCACCTGCCACATTATTTATTCTCCAACAAAGTAATTATGCATATACCAGGAACCATAATTTATTCTCCAACAATGTAATAGGCAGCCAGATACTATAACGGTGACACCTTACAAATGATACACCCAGGTCAACCAAATTTTCAGTTTCACATGGCCGCTTAAGAAAACAGAGTTATGTCGCTGATAATTTCAGACTTCATTAATTACAAGAAGGATGAGGGAGGGGTCAGAATTGGTTTGATTGATAAAGTGTATAACTGCATGATATTTAAGAGAATTGCATAAGAATAAATATATAGACAACTTCAGTTCGTTCAATGTTAAATAGAACCTAAGAAGCAACAATTCTTCTGTATGTAGGCAAATCCCCAAAACCAGATTTGGGATTCTTCTAGATTTGGCAGGATGATAAGAATGACTTATAATACAAATATTAGATATTATAAATAATATATACTCATTTTACCTAGGAAATTAATATAATAATTAATAGATTTCATAAATTCCTATACAGTATTAGTATATAGAAATTTGGTTTTTCTTGAATTTTTACATTTTTTTCATGAATTATTATTTATAGCCATTGAAAAACATATGGGTGTATATACATGTATTAATTATATATAATAAGAATTGTCTAATATATTTCAAACAACCAGCAGCAAGTGAAGCTCAAGTTCTATGCTGTTGGCTTTTATTTTTTTATTTTTCTCAAGTAATAGAGACAATTTCTCAAAATTAATTCCCAGTTTCTCAAAATAATGACAACCCTAGAAGAGATGCAAAGAGGTACCATAAATTAATCACCTCAGCATTAAAATTCATATCAGTATTCAATTGAAATAGTTGAACATGCCAGGTCCAATGAAGTTTTAAAAAAAAAATAATCCACAAGGTTTAAAAAGCTAAAATGTGTCAAACCAACAGGTCCACAAGGTGTTTCCTGTATTAATCTCTATAGCTCAACATGACTATGTAAACAGAAGAAATCAAAATATCTCAGACATTACTGATCATGGACCATGGTTCTTATGTTCAGGTGAAACTAAAATAATCCAGACAAGTTTGCAAACCGTACCTTAGAGAAAAATGACCCACATAGTTCTGGAGCTCTGTACCATCTTGTAGCAACATAATCCTGTAAGTAGATCCTTGTGAAAATTTATATCGACTCTTATAGATAAAATACTGGAAGAATGAAAGTTGTATATGCATGTATCATAGTTCTGAATCACATACCGTCCAAAATATAGTTGTTGGTGTATCATTGAAAGCAACTCTTGCCAAGCCAAAATCACAAATTTTAAGCTTGCAATTTGCATTTGCCAATATGTTTTTTGGTTTCAAATCGCGATGGTAGACATTTGCTGCAGCAAAATAGTTAACCATCAGAATAATCCAAATTCCATGAAGCCTGACAGTGCTCCAATCCCAGGTAGCCAAAAAAATCGTAAGATATTAATCAAGTATTAAAATATAATTGCATCCACTGCAGAAAAGTTATAAGATATAAGCATAATCACTTTGAAGGATAAAGTTAAAATACTTGAATGGAAACTTCTATACACAAATACAAATAGATATGCAACAAATAGTGCCACTGATCAGTCAACAATGTCGGCTTCAATTCAAATGCAGACAACTGGTGACATTTACCTGTGTGAATATACTTTAGAGCTCGAAGCAACTGGTAAAGAAAGAACTGATAGTGCTCCTTCGTCAAATCATCATTGGCTTTGATGACTTGGTGAAGATCCGACTCCATGAGCTCAAACACAACATAAATATCTTTGAAATCTCTTCTAGATGGAGGGAGCATAATGTGTTTAATCTCCACGATGTCCGGATGTCGTAGAAGCCTGAGCAGCTTTATCTCACGCAGAATTCTAGCAGCATCAGAGATATGTTCAAATATATCATGTATTTTCTTTATTGCCACTTTCTCACCAGTATGGGTGTCAATGGCTGAGCAAACAACACCATAGCTTCCCTTCCCTATAACCTCCTGAATTTTGTATCGGCTCGCATCACCATATTCTGAGAAAAACTCCATCTCTGTTGAATTCTGCAACATAGGAGCACCAACTCAAGTCAATTCATATAAGTGATCTCCACAAAACATACATACCAAATAGAACAGTAACTTCTTCCTCATGTCCTTATCGGATATGTCCTTGTGATCAAGGTTTACATCTAAACATGACATTTTCCATGCTACATTCTATAGTATCCAACATATTTCCAACTCAAATATCAAAACTTATAGGACATTGTGAAAGCAAAGAAAGGCCAAATTCTCATGCTCTAAAATTAGATCAATCCTTTTGTAGCCTTGCATACATAGTAATGTCAAATCAAAATTAATATGGATCCCAACAAAGAATATACTTCTTCTTTGAAAACACAAACTGCAAATTATATAAATTTAATTTTCAAAAGGGAAAAAAGTTAGGAGAAGAAAAACAATAAGTTGAGGACCAAAACAAATATGTATGGGTGGAAAACTACTTTAAGGTACTGAATCCTATACACTACTAAATATGAAAACAAAATAATCCATAAAGATGGAACCAAAGATGCTTAAGAGTTAAGACAGCTAGTAACTTATGCAAAATATAAAACTTTAAAAAGATGCTTCAGAAAAAGAAGTAAAGCATTTATTTTTTGGTTAATCCATATACCGGAAAAGAACAAATTTCTTATGGCTGATCATTGCTATTTTTTGGCAATCAAAGAGTAAAGATGTGCCTGATTATATAACCCGTCTATGTTGACCAAAACTCAACAAAAATGTCTTCTACATGACCAACATTCTACCCTAAACTCTAAAATTTTAAAATTGCATATTTAGGTACTTGTATTAAAAAAAAGAGGACAGATTTAGGAAATCAACACTAGCAATTCACTTCACAAATAAGATCATGAACATAGAAACATAAATTGGAAGGGGAGATTTAAACAATTACTCACTTTCTTTCGGTGATCTTGCTGCATTTTTTAGTGTGATTTGGAAACAAATTCAGCAAAAATTGAGTTCGAGCACTTGAAATAAAGATTTTTCAGATCAATCACTCGAGAGAGAGAGAGAGAGGAACTGAATTAATTAATTAATTGATTGAAGAAATGCTTAGCCACATTTGCCCCAACGACCTCGACTTCGGATGACAAAAGAACAATCCCACCTAATTCTTCTCCTGGAATCTTTCACAGAGAAGCATAAAGAATGAAACCTAACGAAAAAATCACTCATACACTTCTTATGTTCTTTGCTCACTAAAACGACGGCGTATATGTTCTCCGCACCGCCAGCAATGATCATAGGTTGATCAACAACACCACTAATCGGCTCTCACCAAACTCTTGCATCATAGCTCCAAATTTAGCAAATAACTATAAGATATACCTTAAATCACTGTTTCCATGACCAGAATTTCTGGATCTGAACAAACCCTAACCGGCGTACTAAGGAGTAAAGAAAAAGCAGAAGATCTGAAACCGACAGAAAACAGAGAGAGAGAGAGAGAGAGAGAGAGAAAAGGTGAGGGAGAGTATGAGGGAGGAGAGAGAAATAAATGGGATAGAACAAGAGAGAGGAAAGAGAGAAAGCGTGTGTGCCTATATAGATATAGATATAGATATAGATATACCGGCACTCGTGAATCTAGCTAGCCGTTGTAGGTAAAACAGATTTTATTTCATGAAAAGATATTTTGGAATTTATATTTCATATCGATGGTCATTTGTGAAAAGATTTATACATTTGTTTTGTTTTTTTTTTTTTAACTTAACGTACATATCATGGAATTTCCTTGATTTTTTTATTTTTATTTTTATTTTGTTGTTACATGTTTATTTCTAGAAGGAAAGAAGAAAGAATTACTACCTGGCTTGGCTACTGCTTGGATTATAATTAGGTACACCTATCTTGACAATGCCACATCACAAATTCTAAAGTCAAAACTGCAGTATAAAGTAAAAGTTGCCATACCTCCACCGACCACCGTCCATGTTGAATGCTCTAATTAATAATTAATAATAATAATAATAACAACAATCTCTCACCATTGTTATATTTTTATTCTATTTTTTCTACTTCAACAGCTCCTCGAACCAACACAAAGTTTTGTTTATGGTCGGTCTGTAGCCATGTAAATTGTAATCCCACCGTCCCAACTCCCAAATTAATAAGCTCTTTTCTATTTATTGTAAAATTAATAATAATTTGTTTTTGAGTTTGGGATGGAAAGAAAAATAATAAAAAAAAACTAAATTTATAAGGGAAAAAAAATTATATGCTTTTTTTCATATTATTATTAAGTTAAAAAAATAAAAATAAAAAAAACCTTAAATTTGACATTCAAACTACTAAGTTATCATTATGTTAGTTTAATTGTGTTTATAAGAAAGAGGGTATAATAGAGATTATAAAATATAATTTTATGTAATTTATTTTTCTGTTTAAATTTATCCATTTTTGGACTTAAAATTTTGACAAAAAAATTAATTAAGTTTCTTATCTTTTTCTTTTCATTTTTATTTATTTTAAAATTTAGTAACAGAGAATAAACATACCATTGCAATTCAAATATTTATATTTTAATACGAGGACAGAGATCAAATTCTAAACTTACCGCTGCATGCTACTGAGATATTACTTGCAAATTATTTATTTTTTCTTATGCAAAATTGTTGAACTAATTTATACCACCCGTGCACACCTTGATGCTATGCTAGTGATTGCTTTAAAACAAAGAAAAATAAAACTATTTTAAAATTTTATTTTTTTTACCCCTGCCTAATTAAGTTGATATCTCAAGATTATTTACTAGTCAAATTTTATTTAACTTTTGTTTTTTTACCCCTTTAATTGACTAGTGCATTCCTCGTCGTTGTGTACAAATTGAATTATTGACTTGTCAGGTGGAACCCACTTATTTGAGGCATGCCTTAAACAATTACTCCATAGCTTCATATCATAACATAAGCATGTGGAAAAATGAAGTCATCCACCAATCAATAATTAATGTTAAGTAAAGTATTGCTCCAAATTTAATTAAACTACTTGACTGGTATGATATGCCTTTCATATATGGCACAACCGACACACAAGGATCGCATAATAATATATATAAATTAACTGAAGCAGCAAAAGTGCTAGTAATATTATATATGTAGTTCTTTTACAATACGGTAAGTCTAGGCGGACCGGCCAATTGTACCGGAAAATTGGACCGGTCCCCTAGTTTACCCATGTTCCTTTAGCTTTTTTTTTTTTTTTTTTTTTGGTATATATCCAAACATATTTATACTAGGGATTTATAAAAAAAAAATAAAAAAAATCCAAAAAAATTAGGTGTAATTTGGATATATATCAAAAAAATGGTTGTATGGGCCCATACAACCATTTTTTTGATATATATCCAAATTACACCTAATTTTTTTGAATTTTTTTGAATTTTTTTTTATAAATCCCTAGTATAAATATGTTTGGATATATACAAAAAAAAAAGAAAAAAAAAAGGCCAAGGGAACATGGAAATGTCCAATTTCCATGTTCAAAAACCATGTCCATGTAGAAGCACTCTTTACAATATAATTGCCTTCTAGTTGACACATCAAGAGCCTATGATCAAGTAATTAAAGTAGATGATTTATTTACTTGAAAATGATAGGATTAGGGTAAGGGAAAATAGCCAAAAAAGGGATGGAATCCCTGCTTTGTTCAATTACAATTTACAATTAATGTTGGCTAGAGGCCAAGAACTTGCATAAAATATAAATAAATAAATAAGAAGCAGATTTATTGTCACTTTCATTCAATCATTCATTTCCTTTGTTAACAAGAGAGGCCAGCACATTAATATTTGACCTTTTGATGACATAGTTTTGGGCCTTATGTCTATTAATTAATTCTACTCTCTTTTTTATCTCTTTTTTTTATTATTTGTTAATTAAATATCCATATGGTTTTTGTAACTTACTAGCATAGCACACCCTAGATGTCAAGCCAATGTTTAATTATTATATCAAATTATTTTTTGTATATTTTTTGTAATTTTAGGTTTCTATATCTAGATTTTAGGGTTGAAGGACTATTTCTATATCTAAATTTTAGGTTTCATGGATTCTATTTAAATAGATTATTCCTTTTTAATAGGTGACAAGGGTTACTTTACTTTAATTTTGATATAAATTTTACGTAATACAGAATATATATTTATATATATATATTACACGTACGTCTTAATATTCATATTACATAGAGAAGTCCAAAAGCAAAACAAAAATTATATTTATTCTTTATTACGTGACGGAACTAGTATATGTGTAATAATAATAATAATATAAAAAAGAATGTATTTCAACTAATATAAGGTAGGTATATTGTAATTTTGTTCCCCTCATAGCTAGCTAAGGACCACAAAGACGTTTCTAATACAAGGAGGATATATAGAACCTGCCCGTGGAAATCCAAGCTTATGAACCACCCAAATAATTAATGTTATTTAAATATGTAGGATTAATTCAACAAAAAAGAGTAGTATATATATAACTTGCTCTCGTTATATATACTTATTGTTTACATTCTTACCGTTATAAAATTTTGTGTGATACTTAAAATCTACTATTTAATTAGTTTTCTCTCATGCACAATGAATATATTCCGTCTTTCAGTTGAAGTTGGAATGAGTAGATCATAACAGGCATAACAATGAATAGATCTTTATAACTTGTAAGCTAGCATAAGAAATTAATGAGTGGATCATAATAAGCTAGCATAAGAATAAGTAGACCATAATAAGTAAAAGTATTTATTTTCTGCTTCTCAAAAATAAATAAAAAGTTGTCGTGAGCCTTGTGACAAGGATTCCACCAACAAGACTTTGCGAGGTGAATTAGAAAGCATATATATATCTCCACTCCTTTCTGAAATAATTATTATCATCTTTATCTAAAAAATCTTATTTCCTTTACAAATTAATTATATTCGTAACAGGATTTTCGAGTCTCCAGCGAACTTCAGAATATTTAGAGGGAGAAATAGAAGAATTTAGAGAGAGAAAAAGAAGAAACAGCGATTAAGAAATTTGATTTGATATTTTGATGATTCATTTTCAGCACAAATATAGCCTTTATATAGACTTTAGTACAATTCATCCTAGCCATTGATCTTACTATAATCCTATATATATATATATACACTTTAGACTATATTCATAAGAATATGTCTGACAACATATATATATATATATAGATAGATATATGACTCTTTTTTAAAACCAGGAGAGTGGGTAATTTATTTATTTTTATTTTTTAAAGGTTGTGGATATATATGTGTTTCAATCCTATCCAATAGGAATTAATGGCAGACAATTTCAATGGGATGTAATATAAACATCTTGGATGTATTACACCTCTTGTTTAGTCACTATTAATTGTTGGTTGTATTCACCATAAAGGAATGTAGCCCACTACGCGCATGTTGGCTGTTGCCCCATCATGGTCGCGCGCCTTGTTAGATGCATGTAGCTTTCATCAATTCATTTCATATTTATCTGTCTATCCTAATTAAATTTTGCCTATAACATAAAATTTTCCTAAACATTTTGGATTTCCAAAGATCGAGATTTTTCAAGACAAAAATATATTTCGATCTTCAATGCATTTTGCATGTACGTAGTATATATAGAGTTACTGCATGTGTTTCTTTCGCTCCTATGTAGTATGTACCAGCCCCATCTTAAAAACACCCGCCCGGTTCCCAAATAATGTCACTTTTGTGGGACGCAAGGGAGTAGTAGTAGTTGGTATTTTCTGCTGGTTAATATAAACGTTATATATATATATATAATATATATATATATATATGTGTGTGTGTGTGTGTGTTTGGTAACACATTTCTTTTTCTCATAGAATTTTTGTTTTTTTTAAAAAAAAAAAACAATATTAGAGGTGGGCCTGGCTACCGTAGGTTGCAGTTTGCACCTGCCGACTGAAGAAATACCAAGTACGTGCCTTCATTTTCAATAAAGAATTTTTTGTGCTCAGAATGTTTATGGCAGGGCTTGCATATTTGGTAACTGAGTTGATGGATTCAATGTTCTTCACTTCTGCATGTCTTTACCATATTTATGCTACTTCTCTCTCTCTCTGTCTCTCAATGTGTATATATATATCACTCCTTTCCTTCTATACATATTTTCTCCTTTCTTAATTCGTGCAAGTGTTAAAAGGAAGTTTGAAAAAGAAAGAAAGGGATAGGAACTGAAAGAGTGTCTTTTGGAGTTATTTTTTGGACTGAAAGGAAGAGAAAATTGGACTTAATAACTAATTTACCATAAGTGATAAAATGATGAAATATCTAACTTAATTAAATCAATTTGAAAAATGTGGGAGGACACCTCAAATATTTATAATTAGTTTTTAGGTCTAACTTAATCCATATAAAACTTTATCCAATATAAAAAAATAAGAAGAAATTGAAAGAGAGTGAAATCGTCAAAAAAAATTCTTTCACCCCCTTCTTTTCTCTTCTCTCCTTATTAGATTAAAAGCTTGTATAAGCTTGTGAAGGTGGACTCGGATTACCACTATAGATGGATGTCTGGCCCAACAAAAAGATTTACTTTCGACTTTTGTATATAATAATAGATATAAATGTATATATAAATTATGTGGATAAATATAATTTAAATTAGTTTAACGAGGAATTAAGTATACGTGTTTAGTATTTATTACTCCCATTTAAAAATAAAATTGAGTTCTGTTTTTAGTTTTTGATGTTAATGGTGATATATTTAAATTTGATATGAATTTATTTGATCTCAATTAATATAATTATGAATATTATAAATTATTTAATTAATTTTAAAGATGGACTTTTTCAAGTCATAATGAGACTCTTTTTACGACATGCGTATTAATGCAGTCAATAAAAACAGTAAAATACTCGAGTTCGTTCAGTAATAATAAAAAGTTTTTATTTTTCGACTTAGATTTCAGTATTGAGATCTAAAATTGTAATTATACCTTTGCACATAAATCTCTTTCCTTATAGTTCGGTTGGCACAATATTGGCCCAGGTCCATTAAATTATTGGGCTTGGTTGAGTCACCGTGAGTGGGCTTTTCATGAGCCCTTTGTGGGATTGGCTCTTCCTTGCTAAGCTAAGTCCGTGTAGAATCCCGTTTGAATCCCTGCTTTATACTAATGGAGTTGTTAAACAGGCATTAAGTATGGTCTTTGCAACCAATTAAAGAAGTGGTCTGAATAATCAGTACTCCCTCCGTCCCAAATTAATTATTTTTTAAAGATTTTTTTTAAGTCAAATTGACTATTTTTAAAATTAATAATTAAGCATATATAAATATATTTCTAAAATTATAAAAATTGAAATTAGTAATAAATTGTATATACTTTATTTTGGTTATAATTTCTTCACCTATATTTTAACAAAAATAATAAAAAGATTAGTTCTAAAAAAAGTCAATTTGACTTAAAATGATCAAAATTGAGCAATTAATTTAGGAAGGAGGGAGTAATATTAATAAGGAAAGCAAATAAATGTGCCATATATAAACACGAGGGACTTCTCATAAGTAAGCCTTGAAAAAAAATGGGCTATATAATAAGGAAGAAAAGTCGTCAGGGGTTACACCGTTATATGCACTATATATTATACAGGAAGTAATATGCAGATTTACTTATATATATAAGCACCTCTCTAACCTATGTGACTGCAATAACGAAGTCAACATCTCCTATGTAATTTTGCATTTTGCATATAAAATTCCCTGTAAGCTTTTTCTCAAGAAGTTCAGTTGTTTTTCTGTACCTAATTGCTTACTATTATTTCTTGAGATTATTGAAGGTGACAAAAGTGACATTAAGGATGGTAACTTTTAATTTGTTTGACTTTTAGAGATGAGGAAAAATGACTTTTTATTTGTCTTATTTGAAAGACTAGGAAAGTGCAAAAAAAAAAAAAAGGAACTTAAGTCTTGGAAATTTGTTTTTATATTTTATTGTTAGGTTGAAAAAACGATTTACTTGCAACCAAATTGAATTGTTTTTAAAATTTTGTCTTCTCTATTTTATCTCACCTTGGGAGACAAAATGAGGTTCACATATTTTCTTTTATTTCGTCATTAACTTTGTAAAAAAGGAAGTGGTGACATAATTTTTTATTTTTTTATTTTTTTTGAACAAAAGTTTCCTTCTATTTTAAGTTTATAACCATTTACCTTTGTTGAGATATAGGCCCTAATGGCTTATTGGCCGGAGCTCACTCTCAAGGTCCAAAGTTGTGATTCAGAGGCCCATATGCCACCTGGTGGTAGGGTGTTGAAGTCGTGTTTTCGAGAGATCCATCAATTAATACCAAGTCGCCTGCGCAAGGCATGAGTTAGTTTAAGTGACATCACCTTCCTGATTAAGGCTATAAATTAAATAAATATGAGCACAAAAAATAGTTCGAATAAAAATACGAGTAAAATTTGAGTAAGATTATACCCGACTCGTTTATGATTCAAATTATTTAAATTTTTGATCATAATTCGATACATACTCGATTGATATATATTTGAATAAATACTCAATACATTCTCTTATGGAATTTCTTAACATGTGCCCTAAGGGCACATGCTAAACACACAATTCAAGAGTATATTCTCTTGAACTGTGTGTATATTTTCTTGATTTCTGCATTTGCACTAAATTTAAGAGAATATGCACACAGTTCAATAGAATATACCCTTGAACTGTGTGCTTAGCATGTGCCCTTAGGGCATATGGTAAGAGGACCCTTCTCTTATATATGCACAATTTAATAAAATTAGAATAAATAGTTATTATATTTTATTTTATTTTCAAAAAAAAATTAATTGTATTTTTTATCTATAAAATGTAATTGTAAATAAATTTTCTAATTTCTAAGTAAAATAATAAGTTTAATTGATAATTATATGTATTATAGAGGTACTTACTGTGTTGAGACTCGAATTCGAGCTTTGATTCGAAGTTCTCTAGTAGTTTGAATATAATTCGAATAATAAATATTTGAGCCGAGTCAAATATGAGTAGAGTTTTTTTAATATAATTCGAATTAAAAATTTTATTTTTCATGTCGAATTTGACCAACTCTTTCTTCGCTTCGGTTCGATTCGTTTATACCCTTACTACTGATATTATATGAATCCCCTTAAACGCATGAACAACTCCCAATTAATTCCAACTATCACATAGATTCATTTCATGATTCGAGAGTACAAGTACAATCCACCTGAAAATTGATGGGATGCATGAGAAATTTAAAATCTCTTATTAAAAAAAGAAGAAAAGACATGTAATATGTTGATAAAATTACACACTCTTACACTTGAAAATCATAGATTATTTTATATATTTTTCATCTCACATGCTAACACTCGCATCGAATGGCAGTACATGATCTTTGACCACTACAAAGACAAGTTATGCAAATGTTTATAGACAGAGTAAGACACTGGAGAGAGAAACCAAATAATAGAGATGATCAACAATAAATACCTGCATTAGTTATATTATATCGTTAGAAATTATTTATTTCACCAACTTACCTTTATAAATGTTGTTAAAAAATCAAAGGAGTAAGATATAAAAGAATTTGAAGCAAAGGGGCTAAAATTCCTGTCAGTTCCATCCAAGTACAGAAAAGAGTAAAATACTTTCTGTGCTCCATTGTCCTATATTTCCAACCAATCAGATTCACACAGCACGAGTGGCAGTTCCCGTAATTTTAATTTAATTAGAACTCGTTCAATTGCTATCTATCTATCGCTTGTGGGACACTTGTGTCAACGGACGCCAAACCAAATTCAAATGCAGCCAAATAATTGTAGAGAGTGTGAGAGAGAGAGAGAGAGAGAGAGAGAGGGGGCTAGAGAATCTTACTGAATAATTTGGTATAGGAGTGAGTACTTCCTTTCCCTCCAATCATGGACCACGGTGTTTGTGGGTTTTTCACTTTCTCTCTCTAAATCTCTCCGCTTTTCGCTAGTCTACCGGCGGGAGAGAAGGAAGTAGAAGAGTAGAAGAAATTAATTTCTCTTCTTCTACGAAACTGTTTTTTATTTTTTAATTGTCTTTGTTGCTGTTGCTGCTGTTCTTGGTTATAGCCTTAACCTCCATTATACTCCTCTCTCTCTCTCTCTACTTTGTTGGTAGTAAGTGAGCTTTATATGTTATTTCTACGAGGTATTCTCTCTCTCCCTCTCAAAACTTTGGTGGGTATTCAGATTTTTTTGGTTAATTAGGTGATTTTCTTTTTGGGTTGTTAATGTTTCGATTTTTAGTTGGATTATTGTATTTAAGGGGGCTTTATTTGTTATGAGCTTAAGTTTTCTGTTTTTCTTTTGTTTTAATTGAACTTCTGTGGTATTCAATTATGTAACATTTTTTTAGCTTCGATCAGTGTTGATCAGAATAGTTTTGAGGTGTACCTGTCTGCTTTTAGAATTGATGTTTAAATTTATTTGATTTTTCTATGTGGGGTTATTTCTAATTGAAGTCTTCTGAGCAAAATTTTGTCAACAAAATCGTCAATCTATTGAATTTTGCTTATTTTGTTGGCGTTTAAATGTTTAATGCATATAATTATCATGTCACTTGGAAACACTGGGCCATTGATGTTTCACGCATTACATATAGTAATCGGTGAAGTTAGTTTATAGTTGTAAAAAATCTGTTGCATGTTTGAGCTTTAATAGCTTCACATTCACCTTTCTACCCGTATATGTGTCCACATATGTATGTCTATAAAGTACGTGGCTTACCTGTTTTTAATTGGAATTATATTGTTCATGACTGCATCCGTTTATTTCCATTACTAAATTTGCAAGCTTTTCTGTGGAGTATTGTACTATGAGATAATTGATTATTTTGTTCTTAGCTAACAAGATGATTTCGAAAAAGATAATGGGATCTTGATCAGCCGTATGCCCTGTATTTTACGGGGACATTTGGCCATTAAACTATTTGAATTATTTTTGCAAATGTGCTACAGATTTAATTAGGACCTCTTATGTTTGAATTATTTTGGGGTGTTGTTTAATTGCATTTTCTTTTGTCTTTCAAATTTGCTGGGGAGGCCATTGTTTACTCATCTATATACTGTTTTTTCAAATTTCTATTTTCTTGTTACCCTTAACAAAGATCCAAAGTCCAAATTTTGTATAACTAGTAATTCCTTTCACTTGTGTCTACAGGAAGTGATTCAATGGAAAAGTATTTAAAAAATTCTGTTTCAGGTAATTTTGAAGATGTTAATCAACCTCCTCCTTCACTGACAGGATAATATATATAGACTTGTATGGATAGCTTCTACATTCTTATCTCCGTATGTTTTTATCTTTGCTTGCAGGTCCATTGAGAATACCCTCAGTAGATATTTCGAGAAAAGTAGAAAATCCATGGAATATCCCACGCTATTCTGATGCCTATCATGCATCAACTGATGCTAGCTTGTTTTCTAGCTCATTACCTGTCCTTCCACATGAGAAGTGTATGTTTGAGCTTCATTTTTGACATTTTTGGATATTGTCACTTCAAATTATTTTTAAACTTGTTTTTACGTGTAGTTCACCTCAACGGGTCGAGACATTCTGGTCTATCTATTGTTGATGATGAATTTCCCCCGTTAAGTAAGCTTCATCAAGAAGATGAAGGTAAAAAATCACTTGTAGATATTGAGTCAAATGCAGTTGGAAGCTTACTTCCTGGAGATGAAGATGAGCTATTAGCTGGTGTAATGGATGATTTTGACCTTAGCGATTTGCCTACTCAACTAGAGGATTTGGAAGATGATCTTTTTGACAGTGGAGGTGGAATGGAATTGGATTTTGATCTCCAAGATAGTCTACTAATTGGTGTCTCAAATTTGAGCATGTCTGATGGTGTTCCCAATGGCATTGGTAACCTTGGGCTTACAAATGGTGGGGGAACAGTTGCCGGAGAACATCCATATGGCGAACATCCTTCAAGGACACTATTTGTTCGTAATATCAATAGTAATGTTGAAGATTCTGAGTTGAGATCCCTCTTTGAGGTATTTCAATGTTTCATCCATTAAATCACATGTATCAGTGTCTCTCAACTTTATGCACTTTAGTTATTATCTTTTGCTTACCAATTATATCGTTTGACCTTGTTATGGTTACTTTATATACTTGAAATTCAGGTTTTTAGGAGTTCTGTTTGTTGAAATGCAGAAAGATTCATACTTTTGTGCTAGGTTGTTAAGGGGTCAATCGTAGAGATGGTGCATAATTTTCCCAGTATTTCAGTTTTAATGTAAATTTACATATTTAACTCAAAAGTTAAAACTTGGTTAATAAAATAAAAACATGTTTGGCATTGATACTACTATTTCCTTAGCGAATATATTTCTGAGTTAATCCGATTTAAGGAATTTCTTTAACCAAGTTAAATGTGGACATGATATTTTAGTAGCATGGCGTGTGAGCTCAATTTTCTTCACTTTGAACTTAATGATTGATGCACCCCCTCCAAAAAAAAAACACCTTGTTGATCTTTCTCTTTGTTGAATATGAATAAAATATGAATGTTCATCCAAAATTACCTAACCATTTTTTTTTTAATTTATGATAAATGAATGTTTCAAACTATCATACGGTTTCGCTGTGGTTAGATTGTCATGAATCTATTTTTTTTAGTTTCTTTTAAGGGACAATTGTTAATTGTTCTAGTTATTTTTAGAGCAACCCAATGAAATTGGTTGGATAGCTCACAAATGATCTGGATATGGCAATAATTGACATTATCAGAAAAGTAAATAGTACTACACTCTTGCATGTGGTTTGAGCACAGAGAAAATACAGGAGTGGTGTGTAGCACACAAGCCAGTTAGCTAAAGAAAACCTCCTCTTGCTTTTAGCCAATATGATTCCTGGCATTGTGGTAGAATCCAGACTCCATGCCCATGCGGAACTGGTTTATGACTTATGGTTTTCAGAGGACATACAAACAGTCGAATGTCATTAATAAATTATTGATCTTAGGTATTACTGGTTTGATAATGAGGCATTAACACTGCAACAATGGAAACCAACACCTGATAAAGTTTGTACTCTGTGCACAAGGCTCCGCAAATAGCTAGGTCTGCAAGGATCAGATGTATACAGCCTTAACTCTTTTTATGGAGTGCCTGTGCCCACATAATATACTTTATGAAAGATTTATTAAGTTTTTTGATGATTGACTAGAACATAAATTCCTTGATTTGGGGCAAGAATGGTTCAAATAAGATCTGTACAACATAGATTCTTGATTATTTTAGTCACTGATAAACTTTAAACCGACATGCGACTTGATTTTAAAGATATTCTATAAGAATCCTAAATACTCACTTATCAAGACAAAAAGAAAGAAAGAAAACAATCTTAAATACTCTTGAAATTGATTTTTCTTTGCAGCAATATGGAGATATCAGGACCCTATATACTGCATGCAAGCATAGGGGCTTTGTGATGATATCTTACTATGACATCCGAGCTGCTAGAACTGCAATGCGTGCACTTCAAAATAAGCCCTTGAGACGAAGAAAACTTGACATTCATTTTTCAATTCCCAAGGTTTGAACCAAGAGTTAGTCTCTCTGCCATAGTTTAGTTTTGTTGATAAGACTAGCATCTATATCATGTATAGTTTTCCCTGCTATGTACAGGATAACCCATCAGAAAAGGATATTAATCAGGGAACTCTTGTAGTGTTCAACTTGGATGCATCTGTCTCAAATGATGACCTTCGTCAAATATTTGGGGCTTATGGAGAAGTCAAAGAGGTGCTATTTCCTCTTATTAATTGTTATTGCTGTTATTTTTTTAACCAGTTGAATATGAATACCTCCTTTTGTGCTATTCTGATAATTTGTGTGTTTTCGACTTTCTTGTATACGAATAAAGATCAGGGAAACACCTCACAAGAGACACCACAAGTTTATAGAATTTTATGATGTTAGAGCCGCAGAGGCAGCCCTCAAAGCATTAAATAGGAGTGATATAGCTGGGAAACGCATAAAGCTTGAGCCCAGCCGGCCTGGTGGTGCCCGTCGAAAGTATGTAACGATAATATGTCATTTCTTAATCACTCTTTTTGGTACGTGTTTCTTGTTTTCTTTATTAGTTTAGTACCATTGGCCATTTTTTTTTAATCTTGATGAAAATTGTTTGCTGGCTTATTTAACAGTAACACTGATCTCCTTTCTTGCAAAGTGCTATAATTCAACTCTGACATTGCTTATGGTGGGTGATATTGAGGGAGACTAACTGTAGATATTTGAGCTCTGTAGTGTTAATATTAGATGATTATTTTTGAGTCTCCTATTTCTTTGACAAAATAAATCCTTTCCAGGTTCGATAGAGTCCTTTGTTGATTTTCTGTCGGAGCTTAGCTTTAAAGTTGCGATGTTTTTTCAGTGTATGTTCCCTACTTGTAGGGTTCGCTGGGCAGTTGTCCCTGTTTTTGTATACTCCACGGTGATGGCTCTTATATACAATTATTACTTATAAAAATTCATGATAACAATAATGACACTTCAACTCTAATGGAGATGAAGTCTAGTTATGATGTGATGACTTCTGAGAAACTTTAGCAAGAATATTACTTGTTATAATATTAAATATTCTATATTACAGATACTGTAAAATGCTCCAGTTACGTCACTTCTGTTCAGAATCAACCTATTCTAATATTTGACATCTGTTTTTACCCTTCTTGTGGAAGACCAGTTTTTCTGGTCTGTTTGTTTTGTTCTGTCTATCCCTCCCCACCAACTCCAACGGACCTCACCGGCTCACCCTAACTCCATGCCCACTAACACACTTGCGCTCAAAGAAAAATAAAATATAGGGAAGATAAGAGGAGAATGATTATTAGTTAAAAAGTCTGCCAAAGTTGCTCAAAAGGACGTTAAAAGCTGATCTCTGTGAATGCACCCTCCTGATGCATTTCTGATGTACTAAATTCACCCCTTTTATTATCCTCTTTCCTTTTTGGGACTTTCAAGATTTTTTTGTTCATACATAATAAAATTAGTTTTAATAAAGCATTCAAGTACGACTAATTAAGTAACGCCATCTGTTTACTGCTGACTTTTCTTTTGTGAATGGTAGTACTATACATTTTAACTCTCCATATTTTCATATATTTTAGAATTGCATTTTAATTACCCAAAAAATAAATTTTATTAAAAAAAAGAAAAGCATTAAGTTTTATTTTGCATTTCATTTTATTGCTATTACCTAATGTCTGGAGTCTTTTATCTTATTGTTTTTTTTACCAGGTCTGATTGTATTTCCATATTACTAACCTCAGATTCTTTGATTTTGATGGTTTAGATTAGTTTGCATGATTAATTAATTTTTGCCTTCTATCTCTAGCTTGATGCAGCATTTATGTCAAGAGCTGGAACAAGATGAAACCTGGACATTTCGAAATCAAGTTGGTTCGCCACTGAACTCTCCTCCAGGTATATATCTAGTTAATCTTCATCATATGAGGCGCATACAGTATTTTGTGCGCATTCTTGTGTAGTAAATGGTCTTCTGATGACGCACTGAAAAAGCTAACATAATCATGACAGGTAACTGGACACACTTCGGCAGTCCAGTTGAACACAGTTCAATTCAAGGTTTTAATCGGTCACCCGGTTTGGAAACACTCAGCCCTATAAACAGCAACCAGGCTCAAATGTCTGGGTTGGCCTCTATTCTTCCAGCCCGTGCCTCGAACCCTGTGAAGATTGCACCAATTGGTAAGGAATCTAAAGAGCAAGGAAGGTCCGTGCAAATGGTGACATATCAGCATTCCCATTCATTTCCTGACCAGAATTTAATTGCGAGTCCTGGACCTGTGTCATCTTTTGGTGACTCGAGTTCTAATATATCAGGTATTGGAACACTATCTGGTCCTCAGTTTCTCTGGGGAAGTCCCAATACTTACTCTGAACACAGCAATTCTTCTGCCTGGCCAACTTCGTCCATGGGACTCCCATTTGCATCCAGTGGACAGGGGCACTATTCCAATAGACACGGCACTATTCTTGGTTCATCTCATCACCATCATGTGGGATCTGCTCCATCTGGCATTCCACTTGACAGACATTTCAGCTACTTACCAGAGTCACCTGAAACATCCTTCCTGAGCCCAGCAGCATTTGGAGGTGTGGGGTTAAGTCGCAATAACGGAAGTTATGTGACAAATATGGGTCCCCTTGGGGCTATGAGTGTTGGCATTGCTCCACTCGGAAGCATGATTGAAAGTGGTTCTCCTAGTTCCAGAATGATGTCAATGCGAAGGAATGTTCCTATATTCTTCGGAAATGGTTCTTATCAAGGAACAGGAACAATAAATGAGGGATTGACTGAAAGGGGACGGGCTCGGCGAGTCGAGTATGCCGGGAACCAGATGGAAAACAAGAAGCAGTATCAGCTTGACTTGGATAAAATCATCAGTGGGGAAGATAGTAGGACTACTTTAATGATAAAAAACATCCCCAACAAGTAAGAGCAAACTACAAATTCATGGTATGTTAGTGTAGAACCTGTAATCCTTATGGAGATTGCTGACATCTTGATACTTGTGCTTATCTGCTCTTTCTTTAAGGTACACTTCAAAGATGTTGCTGTTAGCTATTGATGAATATCACAGGGGTACTTATGATTTTTTGTACTTGCCAATTGATTTTAAGGTAATTAATTATAGTATATGATACGCTATACTATATTCCCTCGCCATGAATTATGACTGTTGGATGTTTTCTTGTTTGGCTGCAGAATAAATGCAATGTTGGTTATGCCTTTATCAACATGGTTTCTCCCTCACATATTGTCTCCTTCTATCAGGTTCATTTTCCTGTCCTTTGCTATGTTGTTGGGAAGTGGTTTGGTTATACTTTTGCCTATTAGAATTTATTCAATTGACTTCAAGCTGGTGGTATATGTACTTTGTGTACCTTCTGGTTCATGAAGTGGTACTGTTTCCAAGACCAGTTCCGTGTCTTCACATTTTAGACTAGCAAGCCACAAGCTTAAATTTCCATATGCTACTCTTTTGAAGTTTAAAAAATGATTATTATTTCAAAACTTGTGCAGGCATTTAATGGGAAGAAATGGGAAAAGTTTAATAGTGAAAAAGTTGCTTCATTAGCATATGCACGCATCCAAGGCAAGGGAGCCCTTGTTACTCATTTCCAGAATTCAAATCTGATGAATGAAGACAAGAGATGCAGGCCAATCCTCTTTCAGTCAGAGGGCCAAGGGATTGGTGATCAGGTAAGGAGAATAAGTCGAATGTTTTCTTCTCATCTTCAACTTCACTCCATAACTTTTCCATCTCAGCTTCTCTAACCAAATATTTTTTCTATAGTAAAATTCTTCCTTGCTGATCTGCATATCATTACTTCTTCAATTTTTATCCTCGTCTTAGAAGCTAATTATATGTTAATTATATTTCTGACCAATTAACAAAGAGAAAGTATAATCTTTCATTACCCTTAGAATGGATATTGTGGGCACTCCAAAATAATATTGGAAAAACGAACTGAATATACCATGCAACTTCAAGTAGATATCCAAAAATTGACCCCCAAATAACCTTTCAAATGCTGCCTATTTTATTGTGTTTCCAAAAATACTAGCAATGTTTATGGCGGACAGGATACTTCGGCCGCAAGAGATGTGGCATTAGTTTGTAGTTCATTGGTTCAGTTTCCTGCGTCACTGGTTAAAAACAGGCTTGAAGTGGAAAGATTAGTAAGGGCCCTAGAGAGGGGAGTATATGATACTTAACGAAACCTATCAATGATTTGGTAATGGCGTAATGCTCATCTCATAATTAAAAAAACAACAACAATACTACAATGTTTAGATAGAGAAGGGACTTTTCATCCAATCCTTGTGCTTCATCCAACTAGACTACATTTTCGATTTCCAAACATTGATCTTGATAGCTGAAGCCAAATTAAAACTTGTGTAGAAGCTTGATCTGTAAAATTTATATTTTATGTTTTTAAATTATTGCTTAAATTTTTAGAGTTATCCTCCGGCCATATACTTAAATAAATTCATCTTCTGACCTCTCGTGTGTATGATTTTGGATCATCCAGGAACCTTTCCCCTACAACAACTTGAATATATGTATTCGTCAGCCAGATGGGTCTTATTCAGGAGATTCCTTGGAGAGCCCAACCAGTAACCCAGAAGAGAATCCATAGAAGAATTAAACGTGCACTGAACTATCTGATTATCAGCCTTGAGAAGTGACAGTTATGAGTGCTGACTGTTGCACAAGTGTACAAACTAAGACAAAAAATAAAAAATAAAAGTAGTGGGCATGCGTGTGATCAATAACTTATATACTAGGCAGTGTCCGGTTTTTGGGTAATGGATACTCCATAGCATTCGCGAAGCAAGCTTCAAGAAAAGTGGCAGGGGAAACATTTTGATTATAGGCAGACCGACAATGACATTCAACATGGGGACAAGAATAATTTGAGGCATCCAGCTGACTAGTGAAGTTTTCCTGCTGCCAGATACATTGCTAGCCGCGATCTCCCCTTCTAATTTGCTTATTTTTGTCAATTTCCAGTGTTTTCCCTTAGTTGGTGCTGGGTAATTTCTGTGTCTGAAAATATAATTTATGTTCTTGACATTCTTGTGGATATTGGAAATATAGAGCTAGGGGTTGTTTTCGCAAGTGTATAGAAGGGTGGAAACAGACCCCTGGATATGTTACCTGTTTTTGTCAATGTGCCTAAAACAATGGTGTAATTTAAGCATTGTTGTAAATATGTTTCATGATTGGCAGACTCGTGTTTATGATCCAATTTCATTTCTGGATTGGTTGATTAATGTTGCATTTTTACTTGAAATTCATCAGCTAGTAATATGCAGATAACTTTACATTTTCCTTTTCGTCTTTAAGTTTGTTGTATTTGGAACTATTTCAATTGTAACTTGGCTAGAATTGTACCATGTGTATAGCTGTTTTCTATGAATACCTCGAGAAAAATAGATTAGACTTGCTCTCGTATTGTTTTGGCAAATATTCAGATGGTAATTCGTATGATACATCCTTGTCAAATAGTGGGGTGAAGTACCAGGGAAATCTGATGATGCCCCCATAGCCAACCCCTGTTTTTATAGCTGTCTAATATAATGATAAAAATCATGGAGAAGGGTTCTTTTGAGCTGCTAACTTTCCTCGCAACATAAATCAAGATCCCTTGAAAAATTTAGATCTGAAGCGCATCTGCAATAGATCCAGAGAGACTCAACACTTCAAAAGGAGCTTGGTTAGCTATAGCCTTCACAGTTTGGGGGCATGAATCGGTGATCCAAAAGTAGGTAAATGCCTTCTCCGAGGTTTCTGATGACAAAGTATTGCAAGAAGATTCAGATATATATATATATATATATATATATATATATATATGATTACAAGTATATAGGGAGAGAGCACTATGAATTCATCATTTAAGTGATTACCATCGTTCTTGTGAACAAATCGCCCCCACGAGCGCTTTGGAAAAACGGCATGGGTGACAAATGCACTCACCTTGGTTGCACCATGAGCTGACAAAACTTTCTGGTAATATGAAAAAAGTTTAAGAGAAACATAAATTAGGAGTTCAGGAAAAGAAAACAATGTTGGCGAATGGAGTCCATGTTTGTGACCTATTAGTTCCAACATGTTTTAATATTACTTCTCAGTATCAACTTTTCTGATGATTACAAACTACAGTCTTTTAAGAAATTGTTGACAATAATGATTTTATGGAGATCATTGAAATGGAAACAAGTATAGCTACAAATGAATCAACATGATAGAAGCTTCGAAAATGAATTCTAGCGATGCAAAATTAGTCCATGAAATGGTCTTTAGGCCAACCGACTATTCCAGCTTAAAACTTGACGAGAAATAAGAAAAGGAGGGGGGGGGGGTGTTACCTGGATAGTGCATCTGCTTTTGCTATAATAGTATGCTTCATGGAAAATATTGTGAGCGACTTTAAGCATTTTTTGTAAGAAAACAATAATTACCTGGCACTCAATTAGGGTACCTCCCGATTGCACCAGATCATCAACAATGACTACATGAAAACCAGCAGGATTACCCTCTTTCAACCGAACTATTCGCTTATCGCCTTCACGAACCTTAGCACAAACCACCTGTCACTACAAGACATCAAACCCCGAAAAGGAGGACAGAGTAAATAAATCAAAAGTACAAATACGCAAAGGGTATCAACCAACCATAGGAAAGTGATCCAATTGCTTGTGGAATCGCTTCCAAGCTCCATCATCTGGAAATGCAACTACTATCTGGAAAATGATAATACACAAGTTACAGAGAGCGAACGAACTACTAGACAAATTCCATTCTAGATTTACAACAGAATTCATGGAAATCACTAAAGAAGCAATTATGGCTACCCTACATAGTGAGATTATGCAAAATACTCACATTATCTGCATCAGGGAGCTGGTGAAGACGTTGCTTCAGCAGAGGAATACCAGTTTCAAAACAAGGCAAAACATGGTCCCCAAAGTAAAATCTTTCCTGCAGAGATGAAACACAAGGTAGAAAAAAGGATCAGCTTGGGCCACAAGAACCAAAATTAGGTATTAGAAAGAATACAAGATTTCAGAAGATGTTTTGAGCTTGTGCAAAATAGGGTAAGAATGAAAATAAACATGAAAACTGATTGAGTTTGTTTTTAATTGTTCTCTTTGTTGATAATTATGAAAATCATCTATAAAAAGAGGAAATACAGCTCATTAAAAATATCTATAAAAAACAAGATTAATAACTCAGTTACATGAGAGAATATTTTCGAGTTACTTGTCGAGAAGAAAACAAAATCCAAACATAGGAATTGGAAAAAAAAAAAAAGAAAGAAGGAAAGAACAAAGAGAAAACAATAGGAAATTTCAAGCTTGAATTATGAGATTACAGGAAAGAAACGGACTAGAGGCCAGAGGGAGATCAAAAAACGGAACAAGAAAATATATTAAACAGGGGGCATTATATAATCTTCAAGACTTCAACTAAGTAAACTATTGAGCGTAAGACTAGGTGCATTACATGCTTTCCCATATTATTCTTTAAGTGGTATTAATGCGTTGACCATCTCAGGATCTAAGGTAGCTCTGCTTCTTCCTTGATATATTACAATATTTTTCTTTTTGTACGTTCCAAAATGAGATTTCCCTTTATAAAAATAGACTTTGTAACCACAAAGCCAAAGCACCTTCCCATCCTTCCTCCTCCCAAACCCCCAAAAACTTAGGAGAAACTCTGTAACTCCCAAGGGACAATCTCGACATTCTACCACAAAGGAAACTACTTTGAAGGATTGGTTCCAATTATATAAGAGAAGTATGACTCACAAATGAAACTCCCACATGAAACTAGAGAGTCCAAGATCGCTTATCCGAAGAGGTGGATATCGACAAGAGAAAAAGGGAGGATATCTCTTGCACCTCCCGATCGTTCATATTACGAAAGAAATGATGATTCAAAAATTTATTAGAGGTTCTTTTTCATACCCCAAAATACAGGAGTAAAAGTGGTGCATCAGATAACTCTTAGCAGTAGTGTTTACGAAACAAAGGGACCTTGAAAACCTTGAAATAACCACAGAGGGGAGGGGAGATTTTATGGTTAGTAGAAGAATAGAGATTAAAATTTAGCAGATTACAAAAGTCATGTACCCAAGCAAAACAAAAATATTAAGGAAGAATAAAAAATCCTAATAAACAACGTAGAGATCCTTATAATAGTATCAATATACATGTCGTATATAGAGATGATATATTAAGCACGTTAGAGAGTAACAACTTAAACATATACAGGCAGAAATGCAAATGACCAACCTGCAAAGCATGTATATCATATATAACCAAACTAGTTGGTCCACCCCTTGATATAGGAATATTTGATAATATTCTTGCCATGGTAAATGCAGTTGCGACATCCCCTTCTTCTTCCATTCTCTCAAAGGAACCAGTCGGGAAAAAAGGTAATACCAATGTGAAAGAAGCAACAAAAAGCCTGGGAAGTGCAAATATGACAGAAAGCTGTTCAAAAATAACTCCTGGGGAACTGAAAGATGCTAGAAAGGCAACATGCTCCCCTCGGATCTCTTGTGCATTGTTTATGAATAGGTTTGGGAATCCATCATCAAAACTCCTGATACATGCAAAAAGGTTTATAACTGTTCTCCTCCATATTAAATAAATTGTCTATTCCCTAAAAGAAACAAAAATATTTAAAAACTACACAAAATAAAGTCATGATAATCTTTGCAAAATATATATTGAAAATAATCACGTGTAATTATTAAAGATGGAGAGCTAATAAAGGATTTATATCTTCACCACGGTCAAACAATAGGAGTAAATTCTTAAATTACAAGTCTGAAACCAAACAACAAGTGCATCACAAATTGGTTAGGAAATTAGCTTTAGATCATAATTACTCATGCAAGCAACATTATATCATATCAGAATGCCAAAGATTCCTGCCCAACTCTCAAGAGCCAGATGCACCATGAAAGAGGAATGGGGTCCATGACAAGTTTAGATGCAAATCTAGGCTAAATCAGTTGATATTGGACTTTTTAATGATATTTAGACTTTCATTCATGTAATTTAGATATATCTAAGCTTGGAAAGTAACCCAACACAGGTTTACATATTTGGGCATTTGAAAGTAACCCAACACAGGTCACTATTTTACGTACATATGCAGAGAATAGAAAGCGAAAATAAGAATTCATAACTCGAATTTCATGATAATGAAGCAAAGTAAGGTAGAGCAAACCACGGATAATAAAGAGGAAACAAAAATCTTGTTTGGGTCTTCAGCAGATAAAGCAATCCAAGAATCTCTCAATTTTATGACCAAATAAACATATGTAGATTCATATATTTACAGAAAGATAGATAGAGAAAAAGGGAAAGAAAGAGAAAGAACCTCCAGTTAATGGATTGGAGGTGAATAAGGTCGGATTGAGAAGCGACTTTGCGAGCAAGATCTTCTGATTCCACGCAGTAAAAGAGCAGAACTTGCTTCTTCTTTGAGTTCTCCATATGGGTTTTTTTTTTTTTTTTTTTTTCTTTTTTCAAGAATTAACGGTCAGAATTTGCTGCTGCTGCTGCTAGCAAAAGGGTTTTGCCGCCAAGTGAGGGAAAGAGACACGAGTGTTTGTGAAGTTATTTATTTACTTATTTATACTAACTATGTAATGGGTTGGGATATGGTTATACTCGCAACCAAACACAATCCAATCCAAAGGTAGTCTTTTTTGGGTACTTTTTGTATGGCCCCACCCCCACTATTTTTGTGAATGGTGCGACCCGCACCACCTGTATGTTTTAATTTTTCTAAGAATAAGAAAGCAGGAGAAACTGATTGGTTTGGTCTATCACATCTCTATTCCAATAAACCCAATGACCAAAATAAAAATAAAAATTAAAAGTAGACAAAATTATTACGGACGAGTTTTAGTTCTAGTTCAGTTAGTGTACTAAGTCTCTTATAAAGTACGAAATTAAATTTTAGGTTCAAGATGTGTATTTAAATTCAGTCAAAACTATAAAAAAAAAAAAAAAAAACCTCAAAAGGGTATAATTGCAATTTGCAACGGTCTATCTATGACCATAAATGGTCCGTCATTGAACGAGAATAAAGTTGGAGTGACGACTGACTCAACGGTCCTTATTTTTGAACTAGACTAGACTAGACTAGACTAGAAGTCTAGAAATAGTACTACTATTTATTTTAGGAGAAACAAGGTATAGGTATCTTGTTATGAAATTGGCCCATTTTCTTACTTGTCAAGTTCTATAGTCGCTACCAAAATGGGCTTTTCTATTATTGAATGTGACCGGGCCGCTGAAATCATGAAATATTAAGGGATTAGCCAGTAGACTAACTAAAATTCAAGTGAAGCTGTGAAGTGATATATTTCCATTCTTCCTGTGTACTCCCTCTATTTCAAAATTAAAAATATAATTTGATTTCTGAAATCAAACGACGATATATTAAACTTCAAAATTAATATAACTTATAAAAATTTAGAATAAAATAAATTTTGTGATTAGTAATTTTTATTATATACTATACAATTATAATAATTATATGACTTAAATATAAATTACTACCCTAAAATTAAATAAATTGACATCAATGTGAATTTTAATATGTCGTCGTTTGACTTTAAAAGTCAAATTGTATCTCTAATTTTGGGACAGAGGGTAGTATACTAATAATAATAATAATAATAATAATAATAATAATAATAATAATAATAATAATAATAATTATTATTATTATTATTATATTAATAAGAATTTTTTGGATAAGAAAACCATGAGCATATAAAGCGGAATGGATCCTTTAGGACTAATTCAATCCTTGATCACAAAACATAATCGTTTCAAAATTCGTCAAATTACTTTCAATATATATAATATATATACACACACACTCATTGCTTGGTTCAAATTGATGGTTGTAGGAATGTTAACCAAATTGAGATAAAATTAATTCCACTCAGGTATGTTCATGTATCTTAGTTATAGTGAAAAAATGATTATTTTTTTTTTTTTTTTAAAAAAGATCATTCCTGCAGATTTTATTACATGCATGTCATAATCTCATTTTACTTGCTTCTCAGCGTGGCCTATAAACCAAAAATGTGGAGTCTGCTTCGACCTTGGGCCAAAACTACAAATCATGAAGCACTGCTTTAAGTATATTATCAACGTGGGCCTACAAACTCAAAATGTTTATATTTTTGCAATTAGTGTTTAAAGTACTAATGGTGCTTTTTGATTATTATTATTATTATTATTATTATTATTATTATTATTATTAACTTTTTAAAGTATAGTCTCAATAATAAGATCAGTTTTACTTTTTAAAATTTGAGATATTTTCAAATTCAAAATTGATAAGATTTATTAAAATTTACCAACTAATGAACCTTATAATTAATATTATTTTTTAGATGGTTTACAATATTCACAACTGTATTAAATAAAATGAAATGAATATGTGTCAATTATGAGTTAAAAATATTTCAAATCGACTTTAAAAAGTTAATAATAATCTTATATATTTGTTGTAAGGCAAGAGGGAGTATAATTTTTTTTGCAATGGTCATTTTTCAGTATTAAACTTGAAAGTTAAATGCTAAATGTTTATTCTCTTTAAACTAAAACCATAGTCTCTATCTTAGACCTAGGGAGGGTTCTCCTTATTTTGGAGAGACCCACCCTAGATATCTCTTTTTATGCTTTAATAGTTTCTCCATTTTGTGAAGTTTATTTTATTTTTTTGTGGAATTTATTTTCTCCATGATATAATTGAGTTTTTTCTCTCTGTGAGATGATTTCATTATCATTTTTTGCTTTTTCCAGTTGGGAGACTTTTTTTCGTTCGTGACAATTTTTTGGGTACATGAATGGTTGAAGATATATTATTTAGATTTGGGTGTGTCGTTATTATAATGGTCAGTTCTTTCTTTACTTGTATTAAAGAACGACTCAGATCTGTATATATTACTTTTAGATTATGATTACTTTTCAGGAGTATATGTGGTGTTCACTAGTTGTTACTACGATTAACCATTTTTTTGATATTCTGTTATTGTGTTTGAAATAATTATCATTTCAATTTTTTGTATTGTAATATTTTTATCGTTTGTAATCAATATATTTGACTCGATTAGACTGTTTGGTGAAAAAAAAATGGTGAATGTTTGTTTATTGACCGAAATTGTTACATAGTGCTACTTTAGCTCAAACACAATGTACACTTGCATGCATGCATTTATGTAGGTATTGACAAATTCCTCCTAAAAACTGCAGGATAATCTGCATGCTGCAGTAAACTTATGAGATGCGATTGAATTAAATGTTTGTAAGTTCCTTTAGCCGTATACAACTATGACTAAAACTCCACACCTCAATAATCACAATCTTTCTCAACCATAAACCGATTGCAAGATAAATGCAGTTTTCTAACGTAGTAATGAAATGCAAAATCCCAAATGCTGCCGTCTTATATATAGCTCCGCCATTCAATTTAGAGCGCACAACAAATTCAATTAAAGCCTAACCGGTAACCATCACATACGTACTCATCTTGACAAAGAGACGTAAAAGAAATGGCTACAATCCGAATTGAAGATACAAGTCAATTTGTTGAACACTTGCCTAGCTCAACTAGCCTATAAATATAACCATAGCCTGCAAATCTCTCCTCAACTCATACTCTTAATTCCTACATTACATACATACATAAAAATTACTAGAAAATGGCCACATATTCTATGAGTGTTTATTTCATGGTGATGTTTGCAGTGGTGGCCAATTTGATGTTGGAACCAGGGGAGGCACTGAGCTGCAGTGACCTAGGTGCATCATTGGGGCAATGCTCCTCGTATGCAACGGGTGCATCCTCCGAGCCATCTGGTGGATGCTGCAGTGCGGTGAAACAACTCAGCGGAATGGCTAGCACAACTGCTGATAGGAGGCAATTGTGCACTTGCCTAAAGCAATCTGCTTCTGCATTCCCTAATGTCCAGCTTTCCAATATTGCTGCTATTCCTCAGAAATGTGGCCTGCCTTCTGCCTCCTTTTCTGTTGATCCTAACGTCGACTGCAATTCGTAAGTCCATTCCGTTCTCCTTTTATTTTATTCTCTCTTAAGCTATATATAAATTTAATGTTTTTTAAGGTTAATTAGCTTTGGATATATATTATTAATAATGTTATTTTCTTGTTTAAACTCTGCAGCATAAATTAATTAAGGGGTTCTTTTATGCATGGAGAATCAAGCAGTTGGATGAGAAATAAAAATCATATATGACTAGCTAGCTAGCTATTTATCTACCTCTTGTACCCTAGCAGTTAGTCCATATGGATGTTAAATAAATTAGAGGTGCCTCTGTAAATTATTGTTTGTAATCTGCAGAGTTTTTTTTTTTAATAATAAAATTTGATTTAATGCTCTATATGTAATTAAATTCGTTATCTTTGTGACTAGAATAATTACACTCTTTATCAAGCAATATATATATTTTATTTATTTATTTATTTTTTGATAATGTGGAGTTTCCAATTGTGATCGGACTAATCTCCGGACCGGACCCAACCGGTTTGTCTGGTAGCAAACTTGGTAGCTCGATACGGGGACAAAATCAACATATAGTGCGAGCATAAGGCTCCACTATTCGACTATAAGAATACAATCTATTTGATCACCAGTAAACCAAAAAAAAAACAGCTTATAGTGCAACCAATTAATGAATATAATATTAAAGTAAAAGCACCAAATTGATACGAAAATTTTAACATGTGATTACTTAAACTAGCGATACTAGTAATGACAGTGTTAGAAACCAGTATAAACATCATATACTAACACTGCCAGTGTCGAAATAAAAATGAAAAATTGAACCAAATGGTTCAGTCCCAATACACTAGTCAATTGATCCAGAAAAGTTTATACTTTGTAGCCAATTTATAAATCACATGAATCGATCAATATATATGTTGTGTACAATTTGTATCGTGGGGATAAATGACGTATTCATTCGTTTGCCTTTGTCATGTTGGTGTTCTCGGTGCGGCTTATATTGTGGTCGAACCAGGTGAGGCCTTGAGGTGGATTAATTTATATTGAAATATATAATTGATATAAAAGCATGGAGTTAGAAACTCCCAAGTATTACTTCATTTGCGATGATCATTGCTTTATCAGTAAATAAACACATCAAGTCATGTCAAAAAACATACACATATCCAAAAAATAAGTGATATCCATGTAAATATACGCTCTTCGTCCCAAAATATGAGATTATTATTAAATTTTTAAAAAATAATTTAAAATATTTTATTCAAAATTGATATAATGTATCTAAATTACAAATTAATCAATAGTAATTTTGAATAATTTACAATATTTATTTATTATTGCATGTACGTACGTATTAACTAAAATTCAAGAAATCTGTATAATTTTGAGTTTAATGTTCTTAATTGTATATTGGAACAGATGAATGGAGTTTTACATATATAATGATGTGTTAAGTTAGGGTTTCTTAATTTATAATCCTTCCTTTTAAGTGTTTTTCTTGGAAAATATAATCATTGTTTAATTAGTCTGTTAAAAGTACAATCGATTCATTGAAGGACCATATATAATGGAATTAGGTGAATGGGGAAAAAAACACATAAAGACCACCTCGCTCGTTAGACCCTCACAAAATGCTAAATACATTAAGTATTTTCAAAAATAATTTTTTAGGGTCATCGCTCTAGTCATTGTGAAGTATTTTCAAAAATTTCATCAACATCTTGTGAATGCTAGCTAAGCTATCTAATTTTTGTCATCCTATATGAAGCATACACTTTATGTAGTGTAGGCCGGCCATGCGAGTTGAAAGGAAATTTAGAATTGCATCACATAGTTTGAACGAAATTGATGATGCGTGTATAGACTATATATTCAAACTAGCTAGCAGTTGGTAAGCTAGGAATTGCATGCAAATCTTATGGCATCCATCCATCCTAATCAAACATATATATATATCCACATATATCAAATGATTGAATTTCACCAACCCAGTAACGAGAACAGCATGATCATAACTACCCATACGACCAAATCCAAAAAACATTTTCTCAAGTATCAAAAGAAATTAGTAGTAATATAATTCAAGATTTCCAGTTGGATATTGAAAATCTGGCAATTTCACATGGTTCAAAGGAAACTTCCCGGTAAATGGCAAATAAAGAAAGTCTAACGTCGTAACTTTGGTGAACTACCTACCGTTCAAAGCACTTTAATTTCTTTGCTTGGAAATGGATAAATTTAATTCTCTGTCAAAATGCCTGTTACAATTCAACGCCTTATATAGGATTATTAGGTGTCCTCACTTATCATTCAAATATTTTGATCATCAACAATTTAAAACCCTTAACCTTAAAAAAGCCCTCTTATTAAGGTCCACTATCCCATGACAATTGGTTGATCATCAAGATCAAAACAGTACATAAAACAGATCCCATTTATTGCACCAAGTCACCAACCAACTGTGTGAGGAGGTAAACAAAATTAAGATAGACCTAGCTAGTAGTAATAATTTTTACTAATTGAAGTAAAAGTCAACCATGTGTAGTGGTTGCTTTGCTTGCTGCAGGACTTTTTGACTATTAGGTACTGGAGAGCTTCTTGTAAAAACATTAATTGATACAACGGCGTATTTACTTTTAACAAGTCAAAATGATGGATGGTGTCGATGATCATCAAACCTAAAGTTTAAACCTTGTAGCAGTAGTGCATTAAGTTGAAACATATACATATATATTGATGGTTTTCTGTGCCTATCTCCTGCAGACTGTTCATAAATTATCATAAACACTAGGGGATTGATGAAGGCATCATCCTCATATTTCTGCACACATTCCAATAGACACATTCACGCCTATATATATATATATATATATATATATATACACACACACACACACACTTGCTACTCTTTCTTGTCTAAAACAGAAGATTATTAGTGATTTTTTGTAAAATACAAAGGTAAGCCAAATTTTTTTTTTTATGTTATACTTACTCTGTCTTAGAATAAAAGTCATGGTTTACTTTTTGCGCATATTAAGAAAGAAGATAAAATGATAAAATTATCTATATTTAAATTCTCATCTGATTGTATAGTTTTTTGCACATAATTAGTAATATTGATACATCATAAATATGCATAAAGAATAGAAATATGACAATTAATACTAAGGCTATGTTTGTTTGCAAGGATTACACTTGGGATAGGACTATTAATCCCAAGTGTCTTGTTTGTTTTTAAATTTGAGCTTGGGACTATTAGTCCAAGGATTATAAAATAGCTTAAGATGAGAGATTATTTAATACCATGTCTAGCTAGGTATTATAATCTCATCATGAAGGATTAAAACATAACATGAGATTATTTTAAGTTATCCCATTAATAATCCCATAAAAACAAACATGTGATTAGGACTATTTAATCCTAGGATTAATAGTCTTGGGATTATAATCCCATAATCCCGGGATTATATTCCTTGCAAACAAACATGGCCTAAGGGTATTATAGGTAAATTATTGTAAAAAATAGATTATTTAAGATAAATAGACATTTAACTTGAAACTAACTAAAATAGTAATAATGATTTTTATCCTGAGACAGATAGAGTAATGGATACAATTAAAGGTTTAGCTGAAAGTATGTTAAGATTTATACCAAATAATAACTTTTTGTCATGCATAATCTGGTCAATTATACAAAAGTCAAGACTGAGACTAAATAATGGAGTAGTGTTCTCACTCTATATATATACCATATAAAGGTCAAGAACAAGATCTATCACCGTCCTGTATTAAGAAAATAAATAAGAATAAAGGAGAGGAATATAGGAAAGATGATCTGTCCCACAGCTAAAATGAGGCAAACGTTGTAGGATTTTAGAAATAAAAAATAAAAAATAAAGCCGATAATTAAGAAGGGCATAGATGAGATTAAAATGACGGTTAATAGTATGTCGATGAGTTTGATATAAATGATGCTGAAGGGAATAAAAGGGAAAAGGCAAAATATGATTTTCGAAAAACAGAAACAGAATCAAAAAGGTGGTCACCAACATTTTAACCTACCTGCATGTTGCTAACCAAGGCAGAGAAATATGTAACCCCCACGTCGAAGGTACTTCACAAATTAATATTCAAAATAAATAATAAGGTATATAATTAAACAAAAAAGAAATATACATAAGAAAGTTTAGAGTGTGGAATTAATGCCAGCGGTGTGGCTAACCAAATGCCCCCATGGTCAACCAGCTCCTATAAATTCCCTCTGCATCTCTTCCTATTCTCATCATCCCATCCCAATACCAAAAACAAACTCCTCTCTTTCTCTCTCACACACTAAAACACACAGTAAGAATTTTTCTTTGTCGACCATACCGAAGCTTAGCAATCACTGACGGTGCCAGTTAAAAAAAAAAAGTAAGACATGGTTTTTGCCATGGTACTTCTGAAGCTAGCAGAATGGCTGGTGTACCAGCTTTTGGCCAACTCATGTTACAGAGCTGCAATGAAGGTGAAAAATTATGGGTTTTTCTTAGGAAACCCATCTCTTAGATCACAGCATCAACCACCTCAGAATTTGTACCCCAGCGTAACCAAATGTGGGCTACAGAACAGGGGATCCCAAACTCTGGTCTGTGATATTGATGGCACTTTGCTAAGGTCACAGTCCTTCTTCCCCTACTTCATGCTGGTGGCTTTTGAAGGCGGTAGCATACTCAGAGCGTTCCTGCTGCTGTTGTCATCCCCATTCCTCTGTTTTTTGGACTACAAGTTAAAGTTAAGGGTCATGATTTTCATTACATTTTGTGGGCTGAGATCAAGGGACATGGAGAGTGTTGGAAGGGCAGTGTTGCCCAAGTTTTATCTTGAAAATCTGAATCTTCAGGTGTATGAGATTTGGGCTGCCTCAGGGTGTCGGGTGGTCTGCACAAGTGTCCCCAGAGTCATGATTCAAGGGTTCTTGCAGGAGTATTTGAGTGTTGACAATGTTTTTGGGACAGAGCTCCACACTTTTGGTCACTATTTTACTGGTTTGCTATCTGATTCTGGCTTGCTTGTGAAGCACAGAGCTCTTAAGGAATTCTTTGGAGAGAGAGAGCCTGAAATTGGAATTTCAAATCGTCATGACCACCTCTTTATGTCCCTCTTCAAGGTATATATTTTTTATTTGTTATGTTTTTTCAGTGTCACTTTCTTTAAATCATTACTATATATATATATATATATATATATATATATATATATATATCAGAACTTAATTGTCATTTAGTATTTCGTTGTGTTTTTTTTTGGTTAAAAATTCTGTGTGTAATGAACTGATGTTTTAGCCCAAAGAGATGCTCAGACACATAGCTGACAATTACTTTTTTGGTTATGCATATGTACGTTACCTTGAAATTGAAGCTGTGCTTGTTTATACGGAGTATATAAATTCAAAATTTAGCTTGCGTGTTTATATAAAATAAAACAGAAATAGGTGGTCATATCGTGGTTAGAGAATTTTAGGTCATGCATTAAGAACGAGTAATATTCAATGTAACAGTTGCAACATATTTTTCCAATTAAAATATGTGTCTCTATTTATATTCTCTGTCATCACGAAATTTCTCTCTCGCAGTATAAAGAAATAGCCAGTGCTGTACAATTTTTCTCCCCTACTTATTCTGCTTCCTCCAAATTATACATCACTTACATTTTAAAATGCGTGTTCAGACTCTCTCTTATGTAGTAAATTCTACACCCACCTTATCAAAATAAGAGTTTTATCCACTAATATTTTTGTCATATATAAAATGATTCACGTTTTGGTTATAACAATATAATATAAAATGAATTCGTCATCATAAATTTAGATTTTTTATTATTATTCAACGTAACACTACTAAATTCATTTAGGGTACGCATGAAATATAAATATTAAGTATAAAATTTAAACTAAACTCTTATTATGAAACGTATAAAAAAATTCTTATTATTTTTTTAATCTTGCGGTTAGAACTTACAATTCTGTAACCGTTGGGTTGCAATTGCATACAGGATCCTCCTCAAGAACATTGCATGCATATATATATATATATATATATATATATATATATAATAATGTTAAATTTCTTTCTTAACAAACCAACTTTTCCCACCCTTTTACACCTGCTAATTTGCTTTTGATTACTCCAACCTATACCTAAAAATGGCCCCACCTGTATTATCCCCTAGCTCCCCGTAATTCCTTTTCGTCCATACTTATCAAAGATGCCTCTCGTGACTCGTTAGGTTTCCTAATTCTTTGGATTAACAACTAATTCACGGGCAGGCAGGACGGCAGGCAGGCATAACCAATTAATTCTCCAATATCTAAAATTAGATTGAAAAAATAAAAAACCAAATGAACACTAATATCTGTAAAACATTTATTTATTAATAAATTTTTGTACAGATATAATTTCCGTTAGTAAACTAATCGTGTTTGTGATTTTGACAGGAAGCTTATATGGTGACCAAGGAAGATATTAAAAACCGTGCCACTTCAGTCATGCCAAAGGACAAATACCCAAAGCCCTTAATCTTTCACGACGGAAGGCTAGCCTTCTTGCCCACACCATTAGCGACACTTTCCATGTTCATGTGGCTCCCACCCGCCATTATCCTGGCCTTCTTCCGTCTCTTCGTGGGCATCTACTTACCCTACAGATTAGCCATCTTTTTGGGCTGCTTAAGCGGCGTCAAAATCCAGTCCAAAAACTGCGGCCCATCAGCCAGCAAAACCGGCAAAGGAGTCCTCTACGTTTGCACCCACCGAACCCTACTGGACCCGGTTTTCCTCAGCACCTCATTGGGCCAGCCCTTGACTGCAGTTACATACAGCCTAAGCAAAGTCTCTGAAATTATTGCCCCAATAAAAACGGTCCGATTGACAAGGGATAGAAAAAAAGATGGCGAAACAATGGAGAAATTACTAGGCGAAGGAGATTTGGTGGTTTGTCCGGAAGGGACTACTTGTAGGGAGCCATATTTGTTGAGGTTTAGTTCATTGTTTGCTGAGCTGGCCGATGAGATTGTGCCGGTTGCTATAAATACTCATGTGGGCATGTTTTATGGGACAACAGCGAGTGGGCTCAAGTGTTTGGATCCGATCTTTTTCTTGATGAACCCGAGGCCCACTTATTATGTCCATGTGCTTGGGAAGTTGCCTAGGGAGCTGACGTGTGCGGGTGGGAAGTCGAGCCATGACGTGGCAAACTATATACAGAGACAGCTGGCGGATGCATTGGGATTTGAGTGCACTAGTCTTACGAGGAGGGATAAGTATTTGATGCTGGCAGGAAATGAAGGCGTGGTGAAGGTGAAGGAGGAGGACAGTTATAATAAGAGATGATTAAAATAAAATAAAATAAAATCCGTACGTTATCTAGCCGCAGTGTTTTATAGCTAGCTAGTACTCGTTATCTTTTGGTGTGAATGTATTGAAATATATAAAATCTCTTCTCTTTCATATATTCTGAAAGTTAATTGGTCGGTTAAATCTAAACTTTTGAGTGTAATGGAGGAGCTGGGTGAATTTGTTATAATTAGTGAGGAGATTAATTCTAATTAATTAGCTTCTTAATATATACGAATATGAGCAACATACGCGTGTAAAGTACTTGACAAGTTTGCATTATAGGATAAATAATTTTTTGACATATCATCTTTTTATGTAGGTATAACACGTAACGTACACATATTTTAAATTTACAAATTAAAATAGTAAAAATAAAATAATAATTAATTAAATATTTGGTTTAAAAAAGCAAAAATTGATTGTCTATATTGAATGTTTTTAGTAAAACACAAACAAACATACAAAAAAAAATTTAACTAAATAAATGCAACTTGGAAAATTAAAGAGAAGCAAGTAATGTACTCCCTCCGTCCCAAATTAATTGCTTTTCTAGGACTTTTTTAAGTCAAATTGACTATTTTTAAATTAATAATTAAGCATATATGAATATATTTTTAAAATTATAAAAATTGAAATTAGTAATAAATTGTATATACTTTCTTTTGGTTATAATATCTTGACCTATATGTTAGCAAAAATAGTAAAAAGATTAGTTTTAAAAATAGTCAGTTTGACTTTAAAAAGTTCTAAAAATGCAATTAATTTGGGACGGAGGGAATAGTTGAGATCAAAGCTTAAAGAAAATTCAGGTGTTGCCCTACTTGTAGCTGCACGTGCATGGAGCGAAAAACTAAGAGGATTGCATGATAGTTCAATCTGCAGTCTACAGTACTCTGATATGAGAGTATAACTTCAACCAATGAAGTTGCTAAAGACAATTCAACGATGTATATCACGGGATTGGCCAGAGTGAAGTTGAAAATCAACTCTAGCATAGTAAGTTATATATTTTTTCATTACATTAAAATTATATTAATAAGTTGTATAATTGTATTGATAATAAAAAATATATAACTTACTATAATGAAGTTAATTTTATCCTAACCAAATTCGTATATCACAGAATTAAATGCACTTTATATCTTTCAACCTTATTCTATTTTATACTTTAAAATATAACATTTTACATCTCATATTTTTAGTGAATCAACACATAATGCCTTCTAATCCAAAATTCGTCACTTTAAATACTAATCATGTCACTTTTAGCGACGACTTTTGGGATGTGTCAGTTCGCTAAAAATACGGGATGCATAATGTCATATTTTTAAGTATAGGATGTAATGTGAAAAATAAAAAAAACTTGAGAATCCAAAATACATTTAACTCTGTATCACATCAATTATCTTTTCTACTCCTTTCGTCTCAAATTAAAACTATTAAATGATTAGTTTTAATTTTTTTGATCAAATTGATCATTTTAAAATTAATAATTAAATATATAATTATGTTTTTAAAATTATAAAAATTAAAGTTAATAAGAAATTTTATCTAATTTCTTATTGTTTTAGTCTTTTGACCTAAATTTTATCAATAACGATACAAAAATTAATTTGACAAAAAAATTTAAAACGAGACTTTTAATCGGAGCGGGAAGGAGTAATAAACTTCATATACGTACCGCCTAACTGTGGGAGCTACAAGCAATTAGTTGTAATTTAATCAAGTAGACAGCAATATATGAGGCATTTAAGTGAGTCTGACATTTTATGCAGAGATCCAATCAGGCTGATATGAAAAGGTACGACTTTAAGATGTTAAAATATTCTTTTTCTTTTGTATCCTAAAGGGAGGGGGAAAAATATCATATATCAACATTTTGTAGATAATTGAACTTTAGATTAAAATAAATTATGTATTAGTTTACTTAAAAGGAAGAATAATGCTTTTGAGATTAATTGAGTTAGCTTAATAGATGATCTAACTTTCAAAACAAATAATTATTAATAATTTAAAATAAAAGATTAACAAAATAAGACTAATCTAGGCAGATTAAATGTCTCCCTTGACTAAGCTATGTGCTGCAATGAATTGAAAATTTTTTAATATAGAGTTTTTGATTAAAATAATGTTTAGTTACATAATATTAGGTGTGCTTTTAAAGGTATTAATAACGATTTTAAGATAAGTGTGTGATATGAAATTTTATTTTGTTTTTAACAATCTAATGATAATTTTGTACTTTTTATTTTTGCCAAAAATGCTAGTCAAAAAACACACATTTTTTATTTATACGAAGTGTTTTTAACCCAAATCTCTACTTTTTAAAAATACTTAAAAACAATTACCAAAGACTAAAATACGTTGGTATTTAAATTAAAAATACTTTTACTCTATCCAAAAACTCTCCCAAACTGGCTGTAAGGAATTCACTTAGATGTCATATCGGATCTTAACTTGTATTCTGAAACAAAAATGCAAATCATAAGACCGAGTGGATCTGAGTAAAAATAAATAGGAATCCACCAAGAAGATACGATACACTCATAGATCTTATTACTGAACGGCTAATCAATGGCGCTAAAAACATGTCATAGAGCTGCATAGTATGAAAATGAACCAGTACTCATGAGCAAATGATGGGCTGTTCCTCAATTTAGATTATAATTTCAGTATTATCACGAAAATCTATACACACATATGGACTGTTTGGGTACAACATTGAAATAGAAATGAGAATGAGAATGAGAATGAGAATATAATGGAATGAATATTCTTATTTCTATGTTTGGTCAAAACGAGAAACTACACGATTTTGATCGATCGAGTTTTTTTTTTTTAAGTTTATCAACTGGAATAGAATGACCAATCTTTACTCGTCTTGATGGAATAAACATTACTTTAAACATATGAATAGACATTTTATTGGAATGCTCATTCTTTCTCTTTTTAATATGGTTATTAAACCCGGATCGGACCGTCGGTTCAACCGCTAAAAATCGGAACTGGTCGACATTCCGGTCCGATTTAGACTGATTTAATTAATTTGGTCAAAATTCGGTTGACCACCGGTCGAACCGGTGGTCAACCGGTAAAACCGGTTAATTGACCTAGTGAACCGGTTTTTTATTATTTTTTAATATAAAATTTTTGTACCAATTGTTTTTTAATATTATAATTAACTACTTTTAGTAATATTGTAACTCAACTTTATTATGTTTTAGTTCATAAAAAACGAAATTTTTTAAAATTTTATTAATTACTAATAATATATATTTTTATATATTAATAACGTCATTGGGTCAATAACGGTTCGATCACTGGTTGAACCAGTGATCCATCTACTCGATACTTTTTTCGATTCGATAATTAATATGAGTATAAAAACCTTACTTTTAAAGTAATTAAATATAAAAATAAGCATTCTATTTAGAATGTCCATTCCATTCTCCCCAAACCAAACATGCTAATACCCCCACGTTCGCGGCATTAATAGTCCACCTAATCCGTGCTATAATTTTGTCTACCTAATGCGTGCTATAATTTTGGGATGTACAATATGAGGCAAGACGGTATGGATATAGATATAGTACCTTGTACTCCAATACTTAATTTAAACAAATGGACTTTATTTTTCTTTGTTTTTGCCTAAAATTTATAACAAACATAATAAATGCATGGACCTATTTCACACATTTTTTCTGATGACAGAATTGGAATTTCAGATCCATCGAATTCTTTTTCTAGTTATATATAGTTTCCATGTACCACATGAGAGAGGAGCGCAAGTAATTAAGAGGATGGACAATGGGGGCATGTGCTAGAGATGGTTTTATAAATGTGGTCATAAATGGAACAAAATTTATAATGTACTCTTCCAAGTCGGCCTATTGAAAGGCGATGATGGTAGTATTAATTTGAAACAGTTAGGTTCTTTAATTCCTTTTTGAAAACTGTACACCCCATCGTACGCAACTTTAATTTTGCCAGATACATGCATATATTTATAAGTATTATGGAGCACATACTATGACAGTGAAAAGATTGAATGGAGAGTTCAGTTTTTTTTTTCCTTCAAATTTTGGAGCTCACTATGGTCCTGTTAAATATTGTAAATGTTAAATGAATTAAAATTTGAGGGAGTCAGATCTACTAATTCTTTAATTTCAGTTAGTAAGGATGAAGACGAAGACAGTGACGAGCTAACATGTAAAGTAGTGAAATGGTAACAAAGGCTAAAAGGTGTGAACGAAAAAAGCTTCCTGCAAATTATATTTATATGCAGAGTAAATTGAACGTTGGGGGAGTATAAATAAGTATCTGTCCACAATCATTCAATCAGACAAGATAAAATATTCTTTTAATAGCAAAATATGATAATAAATCTACTTTACCTTTTGAGAAATGTAGTTTGCGCACGTTAAAGTGTTGAGTATATTCATATTCCTCTTATATGTATATATAGACGATATTATTATTATTATTATTATTATTATTATTACAAACTTGAGAAAATATATGAGATGAGACGGGAAATGATTTGAATTCTACAGGGCATGTGTAGTGTGAGACTCTTGTATATATACTTGAGATGAATTTATAAAATTAAGTATAATTTCACTACATATCCATTTTATGGAATTTTTTCAACCAATTTTCCCCTAGTCCCAGTGGTTCAAGTTTTTTTTGTTTTGTTTTTTTGGCCCAAGATTGATTCTGATGAATCATAAAGAATGAAAAAACATTAGCAACAATGAACTAGGACTTCCGATAAAACATTTGGGCACATAAATGAGGTAGGTGCAAGTACTTTTGGCAGAGAGGTTGTAGAATTTGATAACTGGTAGATCTTTAACCAGGCCTGGTTAAGGATGGGCCGAGAAAGATTTGTGCACTACTGAGGAGTTGTTGACATTGAGATTTAAATTGGACACAATTAAATATATAATTTTTAATAGTTTCTTTTAATACTTTTTAAAGTGTAATATATACATATATATATATATATATATATTATGTTTAGGTGTGTTAATACAGGCCATAATATTAAAAATAAAATAAAATCAAAACTCACACTTGGAGACGGAGGAAGTATAAATGGTTTCAACCCCCATTCTTTTCGATCAATCTACTTTTTATTATATTTATTACGATTGGCTATGGTTATGAATTGTTTGATTAACAAGGATCGGTATTCGTATTCTCCCGCCTAAGCGCCTATTAAAAAAAGAGTAATATTAAAAGTGTAGATTACTATATATCCGTATTCCCCCACCTAGGCTAGGCGCCTATTAAAAAAAGAATAATGCTATAAGTGTAGATTACTAGGATCAGACCAAATATGTTAAAATGGACCCCTTTCTGGATTGGATTGGATTGGATTGGATTGGATTGGATTGAATTAATTTTTTTATGGTTAATAATATTTCCTAGGTAATGAAATTATGGAAAACGTCTTTTGGATCAGTGGGGTAATTAACATTAGTTTATTCCTATTCAACATAATGTAGGCCCAGTTAATTCTTAATGACCGCGAGATAAATAATATATTAAAGAAAATCCAGTCAACTTTTCATAAATAAATAATTTATTGTCTTTATTTTGGTTAAAAAATAGCCAGACAAATAAATAAATAAAAAGTAAACGCAAGCTATATATGATTGAGCACACCACACCGCACCATCCAGATAGACATCTATCTCTATACAAACACACTTATCTAGTACTGTACTGGCCATGGCAGAATCACACATTTTTCTAGTGCGCTTAATTCATGTTCTAATCATTAAACATATATATCAACTCCTGATCATCATGAATATTGATGTAAGGCAGCAGGCATCTCTGTCCCCGCCTAAAAACTCCCGTCGCTGCCTTTCTTCAGTATCCAAATTAATAGAGCTGTAACATGCCCATGCGATTAATTCCATCCACTTAATTTTGTTGGAGATGCATGTGGAAAAATATTGAATGTGCGTGACACCAAATTCATAGACTCAATTCTCTTCAATTATGCAATTGGAACCCAATGAATCGTGCCAATCATTTTTCATGGCTTGGTTCAGCCGTCTGATGAAACCTGCATTTTGCTTCTCACAATAATCCAAGAATTGTGCCACGCCTCTTGGGTCTAATTTACCCTTCCAATAACTCTCAATATCATAATATTCCGGCAACTTGCCGTGGTGGCCGGAGTTCAACTCTGGCGCAAACCCTGCCAAGCTGCTTATGTACTCAATCATACCGTTTACAAGTCCACGTGGGGCGTTACCTTCACCGTCCCATAGCCAAATACGCGACATACCTTTTTGCACGGCAGACACAAGAGCATGATTAAAATTTGGTTCCTCCATTATTGAAGGACTTAAATGGAGAACATACTCGTGCTTTTTTCTTGATTCGACGGAGAATTTGGTGGTCAAATTTTGGGTGGCGAGCCGGAGAATTACATGCTTGATTTGTTTCTTGGGATGGGATTGACTATGATGGTCATCAGGGTAAAGAAAATTTTCAACAAATTGACTTGTGCTGAGGACTATACGTGTGGCTTTATCATTGGAGACGCAGAAGAGAGAGAAAAGTTTTCCGGGGGAGGAGTTGCCGGCGTCGTTGATGATGGTGATGGTGAAGCCTTTGGAGGCTTCATAATTTGCCCATATGGAGACTGTTCCAATGAGGATGAGTAGAAGAAACCTGAAGATGATGCCGGAATTTGATGAGATGATGAGCTTGATGTTATCCACATCTTTATGATAATTTGCACCGGTGGCTGCAGCTGCCGGGGAGGTGGTGGTGGTGGGTATGAGGGGTTGGAGGAGGAGGAGGTGGTGGTCATGCTCTTCCATCTGAAAAGTGAAAGACGGAAGGTAAGTGAGGCGTAGAGACACTAGACACTAGACACTAGACAATAGACGAATGGACATGCAATTAATGGGGGACACTAAAAGGCATAATGAATAGTCTTTATTAGATAAAGGGCCCCACGCCTTTGGCAAATTAATTGGATACTTTTGTTAGGTTAGGGTATTTAATCTCATTTCTAATAACTACTTTTATAGTAATATTCATACAAGTAACAGCATTAGATACATTCAAAAATAATAATAATAATAATAGCATTAGATGGGCCATCTCACTAGATTTTAAAATTTTAAATTTTAAATTATGTTTATATAGTAAGGGGTTTTTTTTTTGAAAAAAAAATGATAAATATGATGGTTAAATCTTCATTACTATTTGTTACTTAGTTACTATTAGCTAAATCCAAACGTACAAAAGAACATCTTAACATTAAGGTTAACGTGGAATATTTTTTTCAACATAAAAAATTTAATCTTTAAATTTATAGGTAGAAAAAATTATAAAAATTAATATATTTATTTATCCTGTGCATAATATTTGTTAAAAACTAAAATAGAAATTACAAACACATGGTATCTTACTTCCCTACGGAGGTGGAATTAAGTTGAGATTTTTGTTTGATAACTGGTTGGATTTCATTTGTACTTAAAACCCAAGTAAGTATGTTGTCGCTAATCATGTGTTGCTAAGTTACTAAAACCGGTAATAACATTTCTTTTTTAATTTGAGATTTCTTTATTTTCTTTTTGTACTACTTAATTATGATTCCTTAGAATGAATATCAACATCCAAAATCCATAGAAATTTATGAGCCACGAATAAACAACACAGAAGCCACCTTAATTAAGGAAAACCATGTGGTTCTCCATCAGATTTTCATGGTAGGGGAGGGGAGGGGGAGTGGGGGGGAGTTCTGTGCTGACTGGAACTGGGCTTAGGATTATAGGCTTGGACCAGGACCATTTGGGTTTTAATACCATTACAAATAAAGAGAATATACATTCAATATATACACACACACACACACACACACACCCTTTGGCTTTCATCACAACTGCTGAGTCCCACATCACATCGACCAAAATAAAATGAAAGCTGTACGTATGCCAGGTTTGTTATATAAATCATTAAAAGAGTTGTGAATAAATCGCAAGTAATATGTCGAGCTTTCGTTTACGGATAGTAGTCTTGGTATTAATTCTCTTTAATAAATAAACGAGACTTCCTATGGAGTATGGGGTATTAAAAAGTTATGCTCACGCTGAAAGAAAATTAAGCCTGTTGTTAAACAAACTTCGGAAACACTCAATCAACCAGGATACAAAATTGAGAGTTCTACCATTACGTACCCTTTATATATATATATATATATATATATATATATATATATATATATATATATATAGATAGAGAGGTAATTTTGAGTATAAACGGAGTATGTATATATGTTTGTCACAAACAGGCAAAAACTGTTGGTCAACTAAGATTCTCATTTCAATCATTCACAAAACCGTCTAAAGTCAAAAAAAGACTCTTTATCGGAAACGTACGTATACCAGCAATGTATGTGGGATTTCCAAAGATATTTAAACTTGTCTATCAACCCCCACCAAAAAAAATACTACTACTACTACTTGATAAATTTTTAATCTTCCTGCATGCCAATCATCTTCACAATCCTCTAAAACAATTATAGAATGACTGACAGACCAACCGACGCTAATGTGAAAGCACAGCGTATCTCTCTCTCTCTATATATATATATATATATCACCCTCAATCATCGATCTGTCTTGTATGGTAATGGTGTTGTAAACAACCAACCTCAGATACTTGGCTGTCTCATGAGTAGTTACTGCGGACCAAAAATTGAATGCGGTTTGCTAATTAATTATTTAAAAAACCATCTCTTGGTAGCATCATGATAAGAAATATTGTGGAGTAGATGAAAAGTGGAGGACTTCTGCTGGGATGCAAGGTGGCTGCCGAGCTTGAGGGGTTGGAAGGTCCTGCACCAAAAACTGTTGCACCATTTGAATTGCTTATGTTTAGAACCGATGAGCTTGTGCTGCAAATACAAAATTTACTCGTGTTAATTTTCCTCATGTTTAGTTTGCAAAAAATTGAAAACTACAGAAATTCTAACTCTGAATAACCTTGTGGATGGGTATTGACATGTACCAGAGCCTGCACATATATAGAAAAAGAGAGGAATATATTTAGTAACTAAACTCAATCACCATCAGACCAAATGTGATGGAGCTTATTTCTTAATTAGTCCTTCAATAGAAAAAAATTGAGGATTAGACAAGAAAAGTGGCACTAGGACTTGAAGTTTATGGTGAAAAAAAAAATAAAGCAAGGTAAATAGAACTACTTGTACAAAGTGTTATAAAATCATGTAGTTTTCATATTCATAATTGAAGAGGTTGCTTACTTGGATTGGTGCTAGTAGTAACAGCAGTGCCACCAAAAGTGCAGCTAGTGGGTACCGGATTCTTCTGATAGTAACTGTTGAATGCATAAGAAGCATGGTCGCGTAGCGTGTTTGGATTGTAACAGCCACCGCTAGGCTGAATTGCCGAGCAATCAGCACCCCCATGACCACAAGCATAGTCCAATGCAACCTGCAGCGCAGTTTGTGAGGCGGATTGACTAGCAACACACCAGCTGCTTCCGGTTGCGGGGGATGTTGTGGTGGTGGTTGGGGTCGTTGTTGGATTGGTTGTGACCGAGGGTGAGTCGGGGTTTGAGATTGCTGGATTTAATACTGGAGTTGTTGATGGGGTGGGGTTTACTGTCGGAATAGTTGTTATTGGAGTTGTAACATCCATTTGCCTAGCGGAAATTGTCCTAGACAATGGTGCTTGTTTTTCTCTATTTGCCTCATGGTCTGAACCTGAAATCAAAATCAGACTAAGGTAAGTATATTTTTTACTATTTTAATTTGTAATTTCATCGAACACCCAGATAAAAACATTGCGAAATCTGAATAAATTGCAAGTATTTAATTATTAAAAAAATGAAAAAGAAGCAAATCCAGTCAATATAATATAATTCCAAGCTTTTTTTTACTAACATTGAACTTGAATTTAATTTTTGTTAGACAATTTTAAAGACATCTACTAAGCTGTGCTTGAGCTTGAGCCATTACAAGCGTGTTTGTGGAAAATAAAGAGTTTGAAATTCTGCAGAAATACCAGAATTCAAAGTAGTACTGCTACTACAATTATGTTTGAAATCGTAGAAAGTGAAGAGGAACAATTTCATATATAGGCCAAACAGAACAATATAAAAAAAATTAAAAGCTGAGAGCCGTAATGACCTAATTAACAAAGTAAAAGTGAAAGTGAAAGTGAATGTGAATGAATCACAATTAAATATTTGAGGAGCCAAAAGACTTAATTTTTTTTTTAACATGGGGGCATTGAAAAGCAGATACGTTTGGGCGAAGAAGAAGCATTTAAGACAGAGAATTAGAAATTGATACCAGCAACTGGACTCGATTGCAATGCAAATTGATTACAATTCACTGGACAGAAAGAAAGAAAACTACAAGAGAATGTATTGAAAAAAGAATCTTGAAAAGAGAAAGGAAAAAAGAAGAAAAACATTTACAGAGAATTAGATACCCATGTGTAATATAGATGATGATTGTGAAAGTGAGCATCACCTGAACACAGAGCAAATCCCAACTGGATGAATATTACAAGACAATGAGCCATCTTTATACCCATTCTTCTTCAATTCATAATCTTCTTCTGAAGTGGTTCTTGATTGCTTCAAACAAAGAAAGACAGGTTAAGGTAATTCAAACTGGAAAAGCATCATGAGCATGTTGAAAAATAGAGGATCTTGTTCCCTCGATGATTATTTATATTTAAATAATTTTGGAGAGAGAGAGAGAATAAAAAGAAACTTGAGAAAGGAGGGAGATATGAGGGGAAGGGTTGAGTAAGTAAAAAGGGAAATTGGATGGATGAAGAAGAGGAGGTGGTGGAAGAATCATGGAGAAGAGAGAGAGGGGAAAAGAGGGGATTGTTTGGAAATGTTGGTGTGGTTCGTGGGTTGTACAAGTGATGCTAGTAATCATTACGATTATATGTGCGATTTTACTTTTTCCTTTTTATTATGTCATTAAATCGATTATATTTACTACTTCCTCCGTCCTTAATATAAATAATTTTTTAAAAAATACTTTTATTTTTTAATATATGATGTTTAAAAATTTTAAGTAAACATTAATTATTTAATTTTTAATATTATTTTAAGTATTAAATATAACTTTATTTTTCTCATTATTTTTTATCCAATAAATAATATTTTTTTTCTAATACAAGAAAAATATAGGCAATTAATATTATATTTAATGATATGCAATTATTTTTTTTAAATATTTGTGCACAACTCTAAAATAACTTATATTAAGGGACAGAGAAAATATCGATTACACTGTCCTCCCATTTTTTTGTTATTTTGTTAAATTGTCGAATTTATTCACCATAATATTATAAATTACATCATAAATTTTAATTCTGATTATGAACCGAAGTTTCACTGGAATAATTTTAATTACACAGAATTTTCAAAGTGACCTACTAGTATTGCAATCTCGGCGCGCATTATATATACCCTCGACCCAAAATTCGCTAAAGACTTTAAAAAGAAAATGATCAGTAAATCTAAAATCAGACCTCTTGAATATCCATATATATGACTTCATTTACATTTAAACTAATTGGCATCAAATGCTAAACATACATACCAACACAACAGAGCAGCGCAAACAGGACAATCGCCCAGGACTCAAAATTGAAGGGAGTCCAAAATTAATTAAAAGCTTATGTATATATATGTATATATGTGTAAATCTCCAGTGGTCTAGCGGTAGAAATGTTCCTTGCCATTGTACAGACTTGGATTCAATTCTTGGCCGGTGTATTTTGATTTTGCTTTCCATTTCTTTTTCACTAACAGTCCAAAAAAGTTATTAGCCTTATATTTTAAGTGTACATGAAACTCCAACATTGATCTACTCTATGACATAATTTTTCAATGCTTAAATAGCCTAATATGACAAATGGCCAACCATAGGGTTAATTTCACACAATGACCTTAAATGTGGCACAATATTGACTACAAAGGCAACTTTACTATTTTTTTAATTTATTTTTTTTCAAAAACACTTTTACAATTGTTGATATGAAACACTGTTTTAATTATGTTGTGAAAAAACTTTTGTCAAACCTTTATATTAAAAAAAATGTTTCATCTCAACACACTACGAACCCCCGCCAAATTAAAAAAAATACAAAAGTATTAAAAAAAATTGGCTCGGGGGCGCTGCCCCCGAACCCCACCACTGAGCACACTCAAGAATTTTCGCCCTGGGCCTTCAAAAATCCAGGACCGGCTCCGCAACAGAGTGCAGTGTAATGCAGGTAATAGAATTTCTCCTATTTGCATATATATATATATATATATATATATAACTAAGAGGAAGAGGATTGTGCAAGTGATCAAACTAGTTGGTCCCCACAAACCCCGTACATATGAAATTAATCAAGAAATTTGATTGATTCTCCTTTCGTTTCTTTTTTGTTGGGTGGTTGTGTGACAATGACTACCAACTGCATAAGTGCATACAGCAATGCTACCCATCCAAGCAAATGGGCATGTTGTTTTAGTAACTTTTAGTTTAGTTTTCCTCCTTTTTGTTGAAACAACTAACTATATCATCCCTTCAAGGTAGGAGAAGGTAGCAATTAAATAGATCCTTACAATGTTGGAGGCCATTATACCAAACAGTTTTAGGCTACCAAACACATATTTGCTAAGGGGGATTTTTTTTCAAAAAAAAAAAAAAAAAAATTATGCAACAACACAAGAATTATTAAGAATATCCGAAGAGATAACTATAATGCAGTTTTTTTAATCATGTTTGAATAAGAGATGATCAAATAGAGAAATGGAATATATAAAAAAAAATCATTACATGGAGATAGGGCAGAGAGAATTTAAACAAAAATATATATTAAATGGTGCCACGTAGAATTGTATAAAGAGTTTTAAGTATGTTAAGTAGAAGTACGAGAATATACTAGCATTGAGAAAACACACGTCATTGTGTACATTTTTTTATTTTTAATCTCGTCTAGTTCATGGAATAAAAATACTAATAATAATTAAAATATAAATAATTATAAATAGTTATGAACCGATACGTCGTAGTTATTAATTTTACTTCAAAACTAATATATGGTAATTCTAAATGTTTTTTAAATTAAAGAACACGTGAACATTTGTCAGAACTTTCTATTGTGATTTCTGTTATTCTGATTCTTGTAGCTAGAAAACGTGAGGATTCAATAATGCAATTTTAGCCTTTTTAAACTAAGATAAGATAACATTAAAGAAATACGTGAGTGGAAATCCCAATCAGCCTCCTAAATTCAACTCCAATATTTTTCAGTTTTTTTTTTTACTTTTGCTGATTTCACACCCCCAAAGTGTTTTTTTTTTCGTCAATAATCTAGTTCGTAATATTTATTTGAGCACCATATGAAAAGGTAATTTACGGTAATTCTTGGGCGATCCTTTTGGGCGACCCTTTTGGTGACCGACTGATTTTTTATTTTTATTTTTACTCTCAAAATAATTTATATGATTTATTGGAACTAAATTTTTTACAAAAAGAGTGGATTTAGGTGTAATTTGGATACATATACAAAACAGTGTTGTACAGTCTGTACAACACTATCTTCTATATGTATCTAAATTACATCTAAATCACTTTTTTTATAAAAATTTTAGTTCTAATAAATCATATAAATTATTTGAGAGTAAAAAAAAAACGAGGGCCCCGCTTGCTGTAGAATCGCCCGGTAATTTAAGTCGGATTACTTATAAGAGGAGGAGGATCTTCCAAAGTGCTAGCCTACATATTTACCTTTTGACAAATTGGATTCGAATTTCCACGGGCTACAAATATAAAACACATTCGTAGGTTCCTTTGTAGCTCCAAGCGTAGACAATACCTATATAGGGAGTAATATTCTTTATTTAAATTTTGTTTTGGTAGGTACAAAGTAAAAGCACATCTTGACTCTTGTGCTCGTCACAATAATTCGAAATAAGAGAGTGTATTTGGTGGAGACTGTTAAATATGTAATGAGTATTGAACGGTGAGTGCTCCATCTCTCAACTTTTCGATCTATTTCTTTTAAATGTGTGACACTTATTTCAAGTCTCTCTTAAATATGCTAATACATTATGGTATATTTTAATATATTAGTTCGTGTTATTTGGTATTATAATCTGAATATAAATAATATAGTATTGATGACATTGAAAAATTGTACGTATATTAAAATTATTGTATATGTTTTATAATATATTTTGAAATAATATAAAAAAAAATATGTGAAAGGTTTGATATAATTATGAACATGACATACATTATATCAGAAAATGTGATAAACTCGGAATTAACTCGTTAACCAACTAAAATAATTCAATTAATTTGAATAAAAACTTCATTTGCCTTATTATATATAATAATCATAGCAGAGATAAGTGCATATGTTTTCGTGATAAAGTGAAGATATTGTTTATTTCTTAACTGCACACACATTAATTGGAGTTAAATAATGACCATTTAAGAGCAAGTGTTTCACAAGAATTTTAAGATACTTCTGTCAAATATTTTAATGCACTGAAATGAAATCAAAGAATAATTATATAAAAAAACAACAATTTCCCAGTATATTTGGTGAGGTATTCTTGTATACATTCGGGATCCGGCTGATGGCTGTTGTTACCTTATTGCACATCTCCGGTTCTACAGTCACTTTATTTATTAAATAAATAAAGAAAACCATTTTCAGAAGTCGAAGGTCTCTTTGTAAGTTGTATCCGCATATGAACAAAATACCTTATCCATGATTCTAGCAAATTGAGTTACCAACTTAAATTTTCCATTGAATTTCAGTACTCTTGTAATTTTCCATGCCCAATTCATGAGACTTAAATAAACTACTAATCCATTGCGAAGGAGTATTTACTAACAGAATCAAGAAAAAAAGAAAAGGGGGGAACATGGCATCTTGTTTTTGTTCTTCATTCACTCCAGTACCATCAAGTTCCAATATCTCCAAATTCATCTCAGACCAACCTTATCTATCCATGCTAGAAACCAAATGCACCACCATGAAAGACCTTCAAAAGATTCATGCCCAACTCATCAAATCCGGCATAACCAAAGACACCGTCGCCGCCAGCCGTGTCCTGGCCTTCTGTGCCACTTCTTCGGCGGGTGACATCAATTACGCATACTTGGTCTTCACTCAAATTCAAAACCCAAATCTCTTCTCTTGGAACACCATCATCAGAGGCTTTTCTCAGAGCTCAAACCCACAAATTGCAATCTCTCTGTTCATTGACATGTTGATCAATTCACCAATCCAGCCACAGAGACTCACTTATCCTTCACTGTTCAAGGCTTATGCTCAACTTAGTCTAGCTCATGATGGAGCTCAACTTCATGGAAGAATCATTAAAGTAGGCCTCGTATTCGATCCCTTTATAAGGAATAGTATGTTACATATGTATGCAAATTGTGGGTTTTTGAGCCAAGCATGGAAATTATTTGAAGAAGATAAGGATTTGGATGTTGTTGCTTGGAATTCAATGATTATGGGTCTTGCTAAATGTGGGGAAATTCTTGATTCCAGGCGATTGTTTGATAAAATGCCAAGGAGAAGTACAGTGTCATGGAATAGTATGATTAGTGGGTATGTCAGGAATGGGATGTGGATTGAAGCATTGGATTTATTTTGTAAAATGCAAGAGGAGAAGATTAAGCCCAGTGAATTTACATTAGTGAGCTTATTGAATGCTTCATCCTGCTTAGGATCACTGAGACAAGGAGAATGGATTCATGACTACATAAAAAAGAATGATATCGAACTGAATGTGATTGTTGTTACAGCAATTATAGACATGTACTGCAAGTGTGGAAGCATTGAAATTGCGTTAGGAGTGTTTGAAATGAGCCCCGTCAAGGGCTTATCGTGTTGGAATTCCATGATTTTTGGTCTGGCTGTCAATGGGCGTGAGGATGAAGCTATTCAGTTATTTTCTAGGCTTGAATCTTCAAGTCTTAAACCAGATAGTGTCAGTTTTATTGGTGTTCTTACAGCCTGCAATCACTCGGGTTTGGTTGATAAAGCAAAGTATTATTTCTTGTTAATGACAGAAAGTTATGAGATTGAACCGTCAATTAAGCACTACGGTTGCATGGTTGATGTACTAGGCCGAGCACAACTCATTGAAGAAGCAAGAGAGCTTATAAAAAGTATGCCTATGAGCCCAGATGCAATTATATGGGGATCTTTTCTTTCTGCTTGCAGAAGAGATGGAAACATTGAGATGGCAAAATGGGCAACAAAGAATCTGATGGAGTTGGATTTGAATGAGGCCAGTGGTCATATACTTATGTCCAATGCTTATGCAGCTCTGGGTCAATATGAGAATGCAATGCAGGAAAGGATCTTGATGAAAAAGAAGCACATAGAGAAACAACCAGGCTGTAGTTTAATTGAAGTTAATGGGGAAGTTCATGAGTTTGTAGCTGGTGGGAGGTTGCATCCTCAAGTCTCAGAGATCTACAGTTTGTTAAATGATTTGAGGTTAGTGTTACAAGAGACTGAATCTTATGAATTTTCAGAATGTGTGACATTTCACATGAAAGGAGTTAGTTCTCAATCTCCTCCTGCTATTTGCTTTTAGATAATAATTCATGACAACCTTGCTACTGTACTTATTCATTTTCAACTCCTCTGTTTTGGATTTATACCATGTCACTGTCAGACGATATTAAATAACTTATATTCAATATGAAAAAAAAGAAGAAGGAAAAATTACGAGACCCCACAAAAGCCTAAACATAGTGCAGCTACCTCAAGCAACAAAGGAAAATAACTTCCCAGTTTCTCTTAGCAAGAAGTTTGCTTAATTTGAAATATCATATCTCAAATGAACAAAGAATTGCTGTGTTGCAAGTCAAAGGTGGTAGAGGGGCAGAAACATGAAAGTCATATTAGCAAAATTATTAGGGTGATAAAGGAGAGAGAGAAATTTGCTGCTTATAATTTTTTTCATATAGAAAATTTTTCACTAAATTATTGTTTCCTGAGAAAGATTCATGGAAATATTTTTGATATTTGGAAAAGACAAATGACAAAAAGCTTAAGTTGTTTGGAGGGAAATAACATAGCTTCTACATATATGAATATCAATAAGAAAAAAGGCTGAAGGAAATAAAGGTAATAATTTTAATAAAAATACATTGCACTTGATGTTCTTCTACCTTGCAAGTGAAATTGCCTATTCTAAATGTTTACGGAAACTATTTTTGGTATTTACAGTTTTCCCCTGCAACCCCGGGTTTGCTTAAATTCACACAGATTGAAATCCATTTGTTTATGCTCTAATCTCACAAATTATGAACAGTAGTTATGATACCCAAATCAGATTCCCCTGCAGCTCAGCAGCTTTTTCGCCTTTCATATATATATACACACACACACACACACATGCCATGACAGGATTTAATAGTTATCTTTTTCTGTGTAAATTTTTGGTATTTGTTGGGACAGACAATTTACATGAAGAAATATCTGTTGAGAGTTAGGCAGCTGGGATTATTATTAATACAGATAAAAAGACACTACTAATTAAAAGGTTCATGTTACTTAACCATCTCCTAATCCTATAAATTTATTTTTACTAACTCCCTACTTAAAACCACAAATCCCTGGTTGCTGCACAAAAAATGGCTGGTTGTGCAGACCTCACCCTAGTGTCCAAAAGTGCCATGAACCATCATAATATCCCAGAGCCTGATAAGGCCACTAATCACCGGCCTGGAGCTGAGAGTGATCCCCTACGGAGGCCTCGTGGCAGGCCCGCCGGCTCAAAAAACAAGCCAAAACCACCCATAATCGTCACTCGAGACAGTGTAAACGCACTCCGAGCACATGCTATAGAGGTGAGTTCTGGATGTGATGTGAGCGAGGGCTTAACTAGCTTTGCTAGGAGGAAACAACGTGGTGTCAGCGTGCTTAGTGCCACAGGCTGTGTGACCAATGTCACATTGCGCCAACCAGGCTCATCAGGGGCCACTGTGACCCTCCATGGGCGGTTTGAGATTTTGTCACTCCTGGGGTCAATCTTGCCACCACCAGCCCCACCAGGGCTCACAATATACTTGGCAGGGGCACAGGGGCAGGTGGTGGGGGGTGGTGTAGTTGGTGCACTCATTGCTTCTGGTCCTGTGGTGATTATGGCTGCAACTTTCATGAATGCTACTTTTGAGCGGTTGCCGCCTCTCGACGACCATGAAGCAGCACAGAGTCACCACCAGCAGTACCAGAATGGGTGTCACCGTGTGGATCATGTTTCTGATATTTATGGGGTGTCACAAAATTTGCTAACTAATGGTTCCTTGCCCCCGGAGATATATTCTTGGGCACCAGGGCGCACACTTTCCAATACTTGAAAATGCATGAGTTCTAGTTGTGTCTGAAGATCAAATTTGTTGGTTTAGTTTCATTGGACCAAGAGATACAGATTATTATGTTAATTCCTTGAATTTATCTTTCACTTTATTTTAGTTGAGATTTTACACTGTTGAAGTTGCTAGATAATGTGAGAAGTGATAGTCATCTGGTTATTGTTAGTTTATTTGGTGGAATAGGGACTTGCTAGAATTAAATGTTTTATTTCATTTGATTGATAAAGCATAACTAGTTATAATTACGAACTTATATAAGCGTTAAAGCAATTTTTATTCAAGAAAGCTCTGCAAATTACAAAAGGATAATTTACAGAGGCAACTCTCTCTTTATTTGACATCCATATGGACTAACAGGGTACAAGATGTAGATAGATGATAAAGTAGCTATGTATATGTATATATATATAGCTTTATTCTCCTCCAACTGCTTCTCCATATATAAAAGCTCCCGCCTTAGTTTATGCTGCAGAATTAAAGAAGAAAAGAACATGAATGTCCACAGTAATTATGTTTACATAAACATTAAACTTGTATAGATAAAGAAGAAAAGGAGTGGACTTACGAATTGCAGTCGAAGTTGGGATCAACAGAAAAGGAGGCTGAAGGAACGCCACATTTCTGAGGAATTGCAGCAATATTGGAAAGCTGGACATTGGGGAATGTAGAAGCAGATTGCTTTAGGCAAGAGCACAATTGTCTCCTATCTGCTGTGGTTCCAGCCATTCCGCTGAGTTGTTTCACCGCACTGCAGCATCCACCAGATGGCTCGGAGGATGCACCCGTTGCATACGAGGAGCATTGCCCCAATGTTGCACCTAGGTCACTGCAGCTCAGTGCCTCCCCTGGTTCCACCATCAAATTAGCCACCACTGCGAACACCACCATGAAATAGGCAATCATTGAATATTTCGCCATTTTGTTACTTTTAGTACCCTGCGTTTTAATTGTTTGTAATTTGTGTGTATGTAATGTAGGGAGACTATGACTTGAGGAGATATTTGCAGGCCATGCACATATTTATAGGCTGGTTGGGGCAAGTGTTCAATAAATTGGCTTAAGAGAGCAAATGTGGCTTGATTTATTGACTTGTATCTTCGGATTGAGCCATTTCTTTTACGTCTCTTTGTGTTCACATTGTCAAGATCAGTATTTGATGGTTAGTGGTTAGGCTTTAATTTATTCTGAGCTCAAAATTCAATGGCAGAAGATAATACGAGACGGCAGGATTTGGGGTTTTGTATTTTATTACCGCATTAGAAACTGCATCTTGGTTTACGGTTGGGATTGTGTCCTTTGTGATTATTGAGGTAGGTTGTGGAGTTTTAGTCCGAATTGTATACGGAGTACAGTAGTACTAAGGAACAAAGATACATTCAACGCATGTTTACAGATTATCATGCAGTTTTTAGGAGTGCATATTTCTAGATAGTAGTAGTAGCACCTGCCTGTGTTTGAGCTACAAGTTAAGCGGTGCAAGAACTAGTGTCACTTGACATTGTATTAAAAGGTTGAGCATTAATAAACTTTGCATTTCTCATAAAACTGAATAAATAAATTCCATTCCATTACACCGTCATTTTTATGACACACTGTAACACCCCTTTTCCAAATAAAAAATGGAAGTCACTTGCAAAGTATAATAAACTTCAAAATAAATAACAAAACACTAATAACTTTAAAATATTTAATAGTTGATAATCCATAAATGTCGAATGAAAAAGAATTCTCCAAAAATGTACACAATAATTAAAACTTAAAATCAAATGAACTTATTCGGTCAAGGACAAGGATAGTTCTTTTCACACAAAACCTTAAACTGTTCTTGTAAACCTATCGGAAGAAAAATACAGAATGAGCCAAATATCTAGTACAGATGTAGAGAGAGATACACAAATATATCACAGTATAAAATAAAACCAAAAGGGTTGAAAGAATAAGGAAATACAAACTATGAATGAATTATACACGTATCAAAATTAGTGAGGCTAGATACAAACAATGAACACTGTTAAATGGACAATTATAATCAAAAGGATCCCAAATAAGAAGAAGGTTGAATCAAATGTTTATAAGGTAACAATTTTATACTGGGCTCAAATACAAATAGTCAAAGGCTAACAAAATACATCGGTACAATGATGTATGCAAATTAAATCGGATAGTACGCACGACACATACATCACTAATTCGTCAAACAAATCAAATCAAATTAAATACTGAGTCGATCCATACGTATCCTGAACAAACATATCAAATGATCAAAGCTCACACCCAGAGCAATATATAAAGGGTACGCCGCATGTGGTACCCCCGCAGGTGGTTACTTCAAGTATACCCTAAGAATCAAACTACAAAATGTAAGTCGAAATGAGTTCAAATCACAAGTATTACATAACCATTTCTAAATGATAATGAATTATTCAAAATACAAACGTGCTTAAATGTCTCAACATACCAAAGAGTAAAAATATTTTTCGAATGTCAACGAAAATATACGAATAAGGTTACAAACGAATAATGTCTCAAAACACAATTTGTCCAGGTGACGAATTATCACATAACCAATATAGGGAATAGAACAACAATCAAGAAATGAAGTACGAAATCCGTACTTGAAAATCAAATCCATGTATAGTATACTTCACAAAATCTTAACATCCAACGCCAATGATATCAAATACGAAATTTTAATCACTACCTAAACATATATTCACCCCAAATTAAATATATAATTTAAACTGATAATTCTAAAACACTTTTAACCTATTCAAGGTACTTTTAATTATTTGTCGCCCTAATATGACAAATTATTCTTAAGACCTCAATCTATTGTATCGATCATATTAATATGATTTTATAATTATTTTTTAAATTATTTAATTTTAACAGAAACTAGATTTTAAACACTTCAATTTAACCTCAAGAATTACTCAAATCGAATTTAAAAATCATTAAGTTATACATTTTTAAATATTAAAACTCGCTGCAAAAAAATTGCTTGAAAAATCCCAGACTACCCACTTCTTAAAATTCATAACACATCACAAGTTAATCTTTAGGTGAACATATTATAAACTTATATATATTTATAACATATTCAAAAATTATAGCGATCCAATAGTCAAATTAGGAGATATAGTCTATGCAATAGAGTTTAAACTATAAAAACTGATTTTCATATTTTAACGTTTACATTCAATCAAATTATATTCCTGTATATAAAATTATCTTCTCTTTTCAATTATTATGATATCTAATTTCTTGTTTATATTTTATTTAAAAATAATATCTAATTTAAAAACTCTCGTAATTAAATTTAAAATAAAAATATAAAATAATATTTACTTTTCTTATTCGTCTTTCTTCAATACGCAGTAATAAAAAATCTGACTTTCGAGTCTTCAAAATCTTCATGTCTTCACAAAAATTATAGCTCCGAAAAGATACACGAAATAGGCTCAAAAATCACTCGATTCGGAGTTAATATGATTAAATTACAAATTTTCAAAATTAGAGCTGAAAATCATGACGATAATCCGGATAGGTTGCGGTTTTCATCGATTTAAGGCATGAAGATGATATCAAATAACTTTTCTTCCTTTTTATTATTGTAGATGACGAAAAATTGAAGAAATGGGATTTGGATTTAATCAATTCTGACAATGGATGAATTAATTATATTTTTTCTAAGGAGCTGCGGTTTACAAAAAAAAAGAGGTGAAAATTCAATATAAGATTTGGGTTACATTTAACGCTGAACAATAAGAGTTACTAAAATCCTAATGAACTTTTTAATTTTAATTAAATTAATTATTTAGTTATGTATTAAAAGAATTTAACTTTTCCAACGAAATAATAATAAAAATAAATAGTAACTTACCTATTCCAATTCAATTATACTTTTAGGAAAAATCAAATTAATATTTAATTATTAAGAAAAATTCGGGTTATTTCACATATTAACCTCTTTTTTTTTTTTTTTGGAAAGTTCCATTTGTTAAAGAATATTGAACTTGAAATTTAAAGTCATAGAACCTCAGTCTTAACCATTAGATTAAATCCGGATTGGCTATCACATGTTACCTTGATAGATGATAAATACTCCTTAATTTGTTCAACGCGGTGGAAACGTTTTAACATGATTAATAATACGTCATTGTTAAAAAAACGGCAACTATGATAGTAAACTCAACTCAACAAAACCTTGTTTTCAAAATAATTGAAGATGGTTACACCTTTACTACTTTAGCTTTATGAATCATTTGCATTATTTTCAAACTAATTGGAGTTGGCCTTTTCTACTGAATTAAAATAAGTTATATACTGTCATATTTTATATTTTAATCAAGTAGTAGCTGGAAGGATATCTATAGTTATCCTTATGCTGGGATTTCTTTTTTATTCCTATCCATAATAGTTAGCCCTAGACCTGGCAATTGGACTGGGCTGGCCCAAACGGGCTGGGCCATTGTTGGGCTGAGCTAAAATTGGGCTGGGCCAAAACGGCCCAGGTTTCGGTGGGTTGAAAAAGTGAAGCCCAAAGTCCATTTTTGGGAAGGCGGGCTGGGCCGGCCCGCGAGCTTGGGCCATTTTTATAAAGGATTGAGCGGGCTGGGCGCCCACGGGCTGGGCCAATGTTGGGCTGGGCTAAATTTGGGCGGGCTAAAAAGGCCCAAGTTTTGACGGGCTAAAAAAATGAAACCCAGAGCCCAGCTTTTTTTGGGCGGGCTGAGCCGGCCCGCGGGCCTGGGCCAATTTTGCCAGGTCTAGTTTAGCTTAGCCCATTAAAATGAATTACTGAAAATAAGTATGAATTCATTCATTTGCAGGTCACGTACACATACACTACTATAACCAAACCATTTTAGAAAATGCATCTACTTTGACATATTCCTACAATCAATTTTATGCTACGTTTGGATTACAAAAATTAAGATAAGAATAGAATGATTCATTCACCAATTTTATTTCTCCGATCCAAATGTAACACTATTGTTTTAGAAGGAAAAAAGATAGTAGAAGACTGACGATTATTGAATTACTACCATAATACGTACCGAGTCTCTTTGTATAAAAATAGTTCTGAACATTATGGTTTCAATTGTTCAAGCTGATGCATAAATTGTACCGATTATTATAACTTGAAGGTGGTGAAAAGTCTCGGAGTCGAGAATTTTATATGGGTCTTATAATCATAAAAAGTTGCCATCATTTCATGTTCATGCCTTCTATACAAGGAAAGAACAAAAAACTTTCACTTGGCTTCCACAATAGTACTCTTTTCTAGTTAAGTATACTCCTTAGAACACATGATTTTTCTTAAACATTTTTTTTTATTATTATTGAAAAAAAAATGAAAGAAAGAAGAGGGATCTCTCTCTGAGAATAAAACAACAAAAATTATTATGTTAAACTAAAAAGAATAAATTGTTTCTTTCATCTGGCATAAATTTGAGATGTTTCCAAAGAATTTGTGCTGTCGACCTGAAAAGGCATAAGAATGACTACATTAAACATGAAACGGGATAAATTTACTATATTCTTAATGTGTTAAACATATAATTAGTGTAGCACGTTTATAGATTGTTTAATTAATGTAGCACATATATTAAACTATAACATCTAACTCAATAATTTTGGTTACTAGGAGTTAAAGAATGACCATATAAATGTGAGTGTCAGGATTAAGGAAAAAGTTATTTCAGGATTTTTTAAATTAGAAAATAAACATGTAATCATTACGAATATTCAGATTTGAACACAGTTTTTTATTGATTACAAGTAGATTTGAACGCAACTTTAGCAGTAATCAAACCATTATTTACTTTATATTTCTCACGAGTCGTTTTAAGTGGAAGTCAGAACTCAGGATTCCACATTTCGGTATATAATACCACCTCTGCTCTTATAGACCCAAATTTGATAATTTTATTCTTTTTGACAAGTAAATCAATATCTGATAATTTACTTCACATGAATGGACTAAAAGTCCTTACCTGCTGCAGGGAAATTAAATCATAAGAATAAATCTCTATCTGATCCCAACTTTGGTCTGCTGGATACTTGCAATCCTGCAAACATACAGATCTTACATTCAGTATTACATACACAGGATGATTAAAAAACAAGTAAGATTAGCCTCACAAAAGAGTGAAGCAAATGAGTAAACAATTTGCAGGCTCTTTCGTCCAGGACCTCTTTCTAATGTGACAAACAGCCTCGAGAATTTCCTCTGTTTGCTGCAACTTCAAATTTTTTGACTTCTCTCCACCTTCCAATACCATGGTAGAGAACCTTAAAACTGTGAAGAGTTCTGCTTCAATATTATTAAGCTGTTGATCCAAATGTTCCAAAAATTCCTCATAAGAGGATATTCCCTTCAAGCTACTGGCCGCATTAGCTTCGTTTCGCTGGTCCCCAATCAAAGTTCCTTCTAGAATTTTTGGATCATTATGAGAAGATAGTTCTGGTTGACCTTGTGCCTCAACTTGAGATTCTTGATCCTCACCAAGCGCGAGACTATTAGTGTCAAAATCTTCAAATTCATCAGAGTTTCTTGAACCTTCCTCCTTTGGAGACACAATCCGAACTGGAGGAGATACCTCTTCTTTACCAGCCTCAAGATCTAGGGTGACAGCAGAAACTAACTGAGTTTCTTTCACAGATATTGCCTGAAACCAAAATAACTTTTGGTTTAGTGCCTTTTTTCAGCAGGAAAGCCAACACATTAACACTACGACGGAATACACTTAGGCCATGTTTGTTTACAAGGATTATAATCCCCGGATTATAATCCCATGGATTATAATCCCAAGACTATTAATCCTAGGATTAAATAGTCCTAATCACATGTTTGTTTTTCATGGGATTATTCATGGGATAACTTAAAAATAATCTTATGTTATGTTTTAATCCTTCATGATGGGATTATAATACCTAGCTAGACATGGTATTAAATAATCCCTCATCTTAAGCTATTTTATAATCCTTGGACTAATAGTCCCAAGCTCAAATTTAAAAACAAACAAGACATTTGGGATTAATAGTCCTATCCCAAGTGTAATCCTTGCAAACAAACATAGCCTTAAGCTTCTAAACTTGGATACTCCAATCAATCTCTCAGCTGGATCATGGATGAAGTACGAAACATATGAAAATTATCATTCAAATGTACCTCATTTAGCTTTGCTGAAAGCTCATCAAGTAAATCGATGCGACTCTTTGACTTTTCCAAGGCTTGCATAACCTTCTTCTTCTGGAAAAGTAGATCCCTTGCATCATTTTCCTTTCCAGTTCGAACACTAGTTAATGCCTGCCTTTGAAGCTTCTCTGCTGCTTCAGACAACCGCAATAGCCTCAATCTTGCATTATTAGCTGAAATAACAGCCAAGTAATCCTCAGATAGCTATACCATTTATCATCCCAGTTAATGATTAACAGCTACCATTTTTCTCAGTTCTAATTTTGCTTTAGACATTTTCCCTAATTGGGTTTCTTTCAATCACAAATTTTCTTTTTCATTGGGCAAAACAACCATTTAGAACCAAACATTGAAGAGGGAAAGGTTGATCTTCCTTCTAAGTGAGAAAGGGGAGATTGAAAGCAGAATCAACTTGTTTAATTATTTGGTTCCAAAAAATCCTTCTCCACCAACACTTTTCCCTTCGTCAAATCCTCGTATCATTATCCACATGAGGTGTACAATTTTCATGAAGAATCCATACTATTGCCTTTCTTAAATCCTTATTATCCTTCTCATCCAACACTATTGACTCTCTTAAACCCTAATTATCCTGCACTTTAACTTCCAGAACACACTTCATCGAATCTGAAAACTATAACGGGAACAAGAAAGCAACAAACAAACAAATTCCCAAACTAAATAAATTAGAAAAATCAAAACAAAATATATAGTCGAACCAGATATTTGTAAAGAATTGTAAGATTAACTAATTAGCGTATTGAAATTTAAAGGGTGTCAATAATCTTAATGAATGAAGAAATATGGAAATAAGAAGGGACCTTTGGCTCTAGCGTTATCTGCCTCGGAGTGAAGATGGTCCAGTTGGATTCGTAGCTGCTCTGCGTTTATACCGGAAACCGAACACACTGTTTTCCTCGTCGGAGGAACCCTCCGACTCCGGTGAACAAACACGGTAGCCGTACTGGTACTCGTACTCCAATTCGATATCATCTCTCTCCGGCTCCCTCTCTCTCTCAGACAACGAACAAAGCATCCAAGGAGGCAAGGAAATAAATTGTCTGTTTTGGGCCGAGTTAGAAATGGGTTGGGTCGTGATTGGGCTAAGTCAAAAAAGGGTTGGAGTTAAAAGGTTCAACTTTTATTCGGCTATAATGGTGAGGGGCTGGCCTGGACCCATGAGCTGAAATTCTTTGAATTTAAAAATAAACTTATTGTAATGTAAATGATTTTATTTTTATTTTTTGACACGGAGAGACTAATAGTAATTTAAAAAATAATGGTGTAGAGCAAGAGTGTTTCTCATTGAGCTTGGATTACTTTTTTGAGTAGTGTTATAGTAAATTGACTTAAATAGTTGGATTTGACTTTTGAAATAAAAATGTAAGCCCAAATCGCGCTTTTGTAGGTGAGTTAAGTTGGTCCGTGTGAGCTTGGATTATTTTTATCTAATCTAAAGTCTAAGACAAACAGGGTCCTAATTCCCTTTCTACTCTCTCCAACTACATTTATGCTTAGGCCATGTAAATTTTTTTATATATATAAAAAAAAAAACCTCCGATGCAAGGTGAAGATTTTCCTTTTGTATTCTTTTTTTCAAAAAAACAGTTCACTAATAGAATTTGATGTAAGATAAAAATACTTTTACGCAAAATTTAGAACTGTTAAAATTTATTACCAGGTAGTCGTAGGGGGAAAATGTGACCTCCAACAAAAAAAGAATAAAAATAAAAATCGGCTAATCTAATAATCTCTCCACTTGGTAGCTGTAGCATGCAGGGGGGAAAATGTGACCCAAAAAAATAAAAATAAAATGGAGGAAAAGAAAATCTGGAAGAGGAAAAAAAGGCCAATCTAATAATCCCTCCACGTGACTTTTATGTTGTGCACGTGCATGGTTTTGCTACGATAGAACAAGTACAAAGTGCTAACATATATCTAGAAGTACCTCACAAGCTAAATAGATCACACGGCTAGAATCACCCATCATCGTCATCAACAATCTTAAATTTAGGCCAATAAATTCGTGGCGTGGGGCCCAATTATCAAGCGGGCTACTTTCGTTAATATAGATAACACAACTCAATTACAATTTACCTAATTAATTACTACAATATACACTCGTATTTCTCCATTAAAAAAAAAGATTGAAAAGGATTTGTTTCGGACATACTTTATTGTAAAGTTTAAAAGCCATGCTTCACATCAAAGCCTCTATTCCTCCAATACTGGCGTTATCTCCCTTCCCAACCCCATAATTATTATTATTATTTTCAATAAAGACACATTTTTTTATATTATTATTATTATTATTATAGTACAGTCTCTCTCTTAGGTTTTTTATATAATTAACAATTTTTTTATCTCTTAGTTTATGAGGCAAGTTCCTAATTGCTGGCTTAGTTACGCTTATTTACTCTATTACCCTTGAGATCCGTTGCATTAAATTTTTGAACGTATTTGGCTTAGTCAAAGTCAATCTTACATTAGCAATAAAACTTTCATAACTACCGGCTTAATTTTATAATCACATTGGATATTTTATATCATCAAATAGTATATTTTTTGCTGGTAGTTTTTTAGTGGATCAGCACTAAGGTATACACGTAAATAAAATAGAGCTTGCATATAGCCGCCCTCCTTAAATTAATTGGGGGCATGAACGTGTGTCCTAGTGAAATTTTTATAACTTCATAAAAATATAAAAACTAATATAAATGTTCGTAAATATTTAACGAAGTTAGATTGCGATCAACGTAAAAATATATGCGATAAAATAAAATAAATTAAAGTAGACCCTTCTTAATTTTATCTATCTCATGTATACACATACGTCGCAATTATAACTCAGTTGAAAACTTTCATAATGTACAACAGAATTCTAAAAATATTACATAAAAAATATAGAATATATTATATAAGGATGACATGTAAATTAGTAGTTTACACTATTTAATAACAACATGTCATATAAAAAATTTATAAAGAAATTAAGGAATTTGAAATGAATTAATAGATTGTGTAATTATTATTTATAATTGATAAAATTGTTTAATTAATCACATTGAATCTTAAATCTCTTGATTTTATTTTAAATTCCACACGTGACATGTTCCATACAAAAATAAGTCTAATTTGATTTTTTCAATTTTTAATGAATATTGGGGACTATTTAAGATAGACGTAATATTAATAAATTTTAGTCTTAAACTTGGAAAGATTCGTTCAAAAGATTTATATTGAATGTAGACAGCTTCATAAGCACTAGTGCCTAAAATAAACACCGTAGAAAAGTTAAATAAAGACTCATAATTTTGGACCTAGGGGAGCATAAGTTTTTTTTTTTATAAAAAAAATTATTTCATTTGAATAACACAAATAAGGATAAAAAGAAAAGAACACCACCATCACAGTTGTCAGTGGATTTTACACAGTGGAGGCCAACCTTTGCGTCTAATGGTCTAACGTTCGAAATTATTGTCATTGTTATTATTATTATTATTTATTATTTTTGTTTTGTATTATTTCTCTTAATTATGAATAATCCAAGATTTTCCGTTCAATAACATATTTTTCCCCTTGTAAGAAAAAGGACAATTTAGTAAGTACCCCACAATCACAGCTAGCTAGATTTTGGATAGTTCCCTCCTCCTATTGATTGAGTTGACTGACACCCTCTCTCTCAATAGTTCATAGGTTTGTATATCATTATATGCTTTTGCCCTTTTCTTTTGTGGGGATTTTCACTTTTTTTCATCAATTTTTCTTACCCAGATATAAATGCCACATCTGTTCACCTCAACCTCATTTTTGCTTTCCCTTTACTATTCTCTCTCTTGGGTTTTCCTCCATTGCAAACCAAGCTTTCTTTCTCTCCAGCTTTCAAAAGGTCCCTCAATCTTCTATATTCACACAACCCCACCAACCCATTTCACCCACCTCTGTTTTTCTTTATGAACCCTTCTCAAATCTTCCCCACCATTAAAAAAAAACTCACTTTCTCTCTCTACATTTGCCCCCTCAAAGATTATATTTTTGTCTGGCCTTCTTTTAGCAATTTCTTTATTCATTTTCCCAATTCTATTTGGCCCACTTCGGGGCATACGTTCTTCTACTTCTAAACTACTCCTCTGGAACTGTTCTTTGCTGGGATTTTGTATTTCAAGTCTGCATTGGCTTATTTACTCTTATACCGTCTCCATTGATTAAAAAAAGAGGCTTTTTATCTGGTGTTTTGGGTTCTCGAGGAAGAAATTAAGGTTTTTAGGTTTAGATCATTGTCAAGGTAACTTCTTTCTCTGTCTTGGTGGACTTTTTATTTGATTTACATTTTTGTCCTCATTTTCCAAGGTTTAGATTCGTGATTTTAATTGGTGCTGATATATTGATATGTTGGTTAAATTTGTGTTGCGTTTTAATTATGCATTACTGTACCAAATGGGGTTTACTTGCTTTGTAAAATGAGTGAAAGGGTATGTGGTTTGGGGTTCAGATCACGGTTCTCATAAATTGTATGCACAAAAGTTCTTTAGTGCATTGAGATGTGCTAGTATCTTACCCAATTGATTTGTTGACTTGGCATAAACTGCATAAATTATAGGAGTAATTTATTTTCTTTCCCACACTGGAATTAAGTAGATGTTCTCTCATTATTCCTTGTATTGGAATGGTGACCAACTTGTATTCGTATCTGCGACAACTCTCGAGAATTACATATGGGCATTTGTCAAAAAATTTGTATGTGTTTGCCATTTGGATTGTTGTATGGTTATTTGACATGTTATTGGGATCCAGGAGGCAATGGATTAACTTTGCAGAAAACTTCAGAGGTCAGAGCACAATTTTGTTTCTCATATTCGATCACCAAAATGTCATCCGGGAGTTTAAATAAAGAACTGACGAAGAAGACATCATTTTTGGGCATGAAATTATGGGTTGTGATTGGCATATGCGTTGTTGCATTTATAGTGCTGATTCTTTGTATCTTATCGATGTGGGTCACATTTCGAAGAAAATCTAAAAGAACCCTGAACAAAAACAAAAACACCCTTTCTCAAATACCCAATGTCGCAAAAGATATCAAGGTTGACAGAGTAGGGGTTCAAAATCTCAATAATCATCCAGAAAGTTTAGTTGTTACAGTTAATGATAAATCAAGCGACAAGAATTCCGAGAAGATGTCAGTGCATCTAGGTATGAGTAAATCCAGTGATGCTGATAACATCAGTCAGTGCAGTTCGATGAATTATCACGAGAGGGCATGTAGTTCACATTCAGGGGAAGAAGGAAGTTCTGGGACTGTCCGGAAGCAGCCGTCATATGGAATTGGAATGGCCTCTCCTTTAATTGGTTTGCCAGAAATGTCGCATCTTGGGTGGGGTCATTGGTTTACTCTTAGAGATCTTCAGCTTGCTACCAATCGTTTCTCAGCAGAAAATGTGATTGGGGAGGGTGGATATGGAGTTGTTTATCGTGGTATACTAATCAATGGGACTGAAGTAGCGGTGAAGAAGCTTCTTAATAATCTGTGAGTACAGGATAAAAGGCTTGCAAAATCCATTTTTTGCCTCTAGTGTTGCTTTATTGAATTGTCTTTTGTGATTGAGTAATGATTTGATGTATAGGGGGCAGGCTGAGAGGGAATTTAGAGTTGAAGTGGAGGCTATAGGTCATGTTCGTCATAAGAATCTTGTGCGACTTTTGGGATATTGCATAGAAGGAGTTCACAGGTAAGCTTCAGTTTTGTAATTTATTGGTTAGCTTTTAATTTCCTTCTAAGGTACGCTAAATTTTCTTTGTTACCACAATATTTCTTGAAAATGGTATTTCCAATCAAGTACTTTTAAGTTTGAGTTAATCATTTTCCTTCATCATCCTAAATTTTGACCTCAACTGTCATTTCCGTTGTTGATGTTTGTTCTTTTTCTTAACTATGCAGGATGCTAGTATATGAATATGTGAATAATGGAAATTTGGAACAATGGCTTCATGGGGCCATGCGCCAACATGGTATCCTTACTTGGGAAGCCCGTATGAAGGTTGTACTTGGTACTGCAAAAGCGTACGTAAATCTTCCACTAATTGCTTCAACATTTAACGCTGCCTATTTAGTACAAAATTTTATAAAGTCTGGTTTAATTGTGCTATCGTTTGTTTCACTTTTTAGCAATTTTCTTACACTTCAATTCTGGACGATATCATAAGCCTATTCGACCAGTCATCTGACATTTTAAATAGCAAGCTATTTCTACATTATGGTCAAATTTTAATTTCTGTTAAAAGTATCCAGTATATCGATAAAGTTACAGTGTGCAAATTAAATTGTTGAGGTCCTGTATGGTGATGATAATTTTACATCACTTGAAGCATCTGAAAACTTGGTGTCACTGTCACATATTGGTTTTGCAGGCTTGCCTACTTGCATGAAGCTATTGAACCAAAAGTTATTCACCGTGATATAAAATCTAGCAATATTCTGATTGATCATGAATTCAATTCGAAAGTTTCTGATTTTGGACTGGCCAAGCTCTTGGATTCAGGAGAAAGTCACATAACTACCAGAGTAATGGGAACATTTGGGTATGTATGTGATTCCATTTTTTTTATCACATCTGTGACTTAGTCTTTTCCCCTTTTTTGAATGGGAGCTTCACTTTGTTTTCATGCTCAAACATCAGTTTTATATATCATTTGCAGTTACGTGGCTCCAGAATATGCTAACACCGGTTTGTTAAATGAAAAGAGTGATATTTATAGTTTTGGGGTCCTCCTGCTAGAATCAGTTACTGGAAGGGACCCTGTGGACTATGGTCGGGATGCTAATGAGGTACTAAGTCATTACTAGTTATCTCCACTATTTCAGAGAAGTGTTTTATGTCTCTCTGTTGTCTGCGTATTACTCTCTAGGGTTTGGACTTTGGAGTAAATACTCAGATCTCAACGTATTGGTTGTCTGCAACTGCTACTAGTAACTTCTTATGCTCATGGCAGGTTAACCTTGTTGAATGGCTGAAAATGATGGTTGCGAGTAGAAGAGCTGAGGAAGTAGTGGATCCAAACCTTGAAACTAAACCCCCAACACGCGCTCTAAAACGTGCACTTCTGGTTGCACTTAGGTGTGTTGATCCTGACTCAGAGAAACGACCTAAAATGAGTCAGGTTGTTCGGATGCTCGAAGCCGATGATTTCCCTTATCGTGAGGTGTTGATCAATTTCTGACCTAGAGTGAATGTTCTCTATTTACTTGTTGCTGTTTTCCTTTTTTTTTTCTTTCTTCGTTTTTTGATTTATGCGGTTTTTACATTTAAAATAATAAAATTCACATGTAACTATTAACAAGAATCAATAGTCACATACCACATAAAGCCCAAATTCATGCAAAACATGTCATGACAAATGCCCCAGATCAGTTTAGTGATTACCACCAGAAAGCCTAGTCCTGAAGGACTGACATGCTTAAGTTAAATTTTCCATAGGCATCACACAAATATATGGACTATTCCACAATAGCACTTGTATAGCTCCTCAGCATAAGTACAATAATAACCTATGCTCTCTAGAAGCTCCCAAGTCCCCCACAAGGTGTATTCCAGTGTCTGGGTACTCTGTGATAATTCTTTGATCCATGAGAATCATGGACAAAAATCTTTTCTCCCTCGCTATAAGCTTGTGTAAGGGCCAAGAAGCTCCCCAAAGTTGGTGCCACAACATTGGAATCACAATGGTTAGAAGTGCTCCATTCGGGACCTTGGTATCTCGTTTGCCTGCTGATAATCGAGTCTTGGCCAAAATTGTGGGCAAACTCTTTGCTCCCAGTTAGCTTTGGTTTCAGCTTGGCCTTTGGGCTAGGGCCATTACGCTCCCCAAAGCTTGGTGCCACAAAATTGGTGTTGCAAAGGGATGCCTTTTCTGGGACTTGACTTGGTATTTCTTTCAGTTGCTATAGTCAAGGCTTAGTTAAATTTTTTGTCCATCATCCCACCACAGAGGCACACTAACGCCTAAGCCTTTCTATAACTGAGAGAGGCAGTACGGTCTCTTGGGAGAACAATCACCATCAAAGTGGTCTGTTGTCAACACTCTATATATGTGGTTGTAGAGGGACTGCCTATCATGCGAGTAACTAGTTCAACCATAATTCATTGAAGTTCTGTCTTTTGTGCTACATTATTAACCTCATTTAGACATTATAATGAATTCTAGTCTGAGACTGTATGTTCCTCGTCAGAGAAGGTATAATGCCAACTGAATTTGCTCCTGATACCAGTGTCAGTCTCATACATTGACTGCGGTATCACTCTAGGGATATTCTACCCTCCTCCCTCTATTCTCTCTCTCACGCTTAATGTTACTGAATTGACGCTGTATCCCACAACCTAAAGTCTTTGGGGCCTTCACCTGATCAAGTGTAATGCATGTGCTCTCTCCTCAACCTCTGCCACCATGTCAAATAACTTCTTAAAGAAAAACCTTTTTCTTGTTTTGATTCTGGAATATCTTGATGGCAGCTGTTTTTGAATACCCGAGAAGTCTGGATGAATCCTAATGATTTTATGAATTCCAGAATCATAAAGTCTAGCTTATTGTTAACATTGTGGCTACATAAATATATAAATTTGACATACACAAAAATGAAGATTATAATAAAAGAAGACGACTTGTTTATTGTTTCATGCTAACTCATTGTGCCCTAATTGTTTAATGTAGGTTTAGGTACAAATACAACACAGTATATATTCTTGGGCTTTGCATCCTTTTATCAATCTAGTATTCTAAAATTCATGTTTTCAATCCTAAGAATGCAATCCTTTTGTGCTCTCAAACTCATTCTTTGTTTATTTTTTAATCACTTTCATGATGTTGAATATTATGATGAACAATTACAATTGCACCAACTGGGATTTGGGGCAATGTGTATTGAGCTAGAACTTTAGAGAAACTCATATCATCTGTTAATTTTGTATCGTCTTTGCAGGATCGTAGAAACAGGAAGACCCGCACAGCTAGCATGGAAATTGAATCCATGAAGGAGAGTTGTGGTTCAGCTGAGATGGAAAGCAAGGTAGAACAATCTGAGAGCCAAAGATCTGAGACATTACATGAATAGGACAGACAGACATGACCACCGACCGGGGTGGTTAATTACATTCTCAACCTTCATATTTCAGTAACCCATTCATAAATTAACGTACATGCTTGAAAAGGTTTCCCCCAGAGAGCAATTGGATTGAGGAGGGCCCATGAGTTTTTGCTGTTGTTTCACTATTGCCTATAATGTTTATGATGTGGATGCATGAGTAAAGAAAAGGAGAGTTGGTGTACAGGTAGGTGTTATTTGGGAATTCATGGGCTGCCCTTTTTTTTTTTTCCTAGTTGTTTATTGATGATGATGATCATCATTCTTTCTCCTTTATGTTTCTTCACTTTGATTACTTAAAAAGACTTTTATATTATTTTGTTCGATTGATTTGAATTTTCTTGTAATATTGAATAGAATAGAATAAAATAGGTTCAATAGATTTTGCAGTTATTGGGTGTTGCTGCCGGAACATTACATGATGCTCCATTATTTTGTTTCCTCTTGTTTCCCCATTGAACGTCTCTTAGTGACGACAAATATTGCAATTCATATTCTTATTATAAATAATATTTAATTGTGTAATCATTTTATTATTATTAAAATTTATTTGTATAACACTTGAATATATGTAAGATTTTATACATAAATAGATGAATATTATGGTATTTTAATCATAAGAATAGATGAATTATTATTGTATAAAATTATGTACTTATTTAATTTTTTTAATCAATAATCAGTCATATTATTAAATAAATAATATATTTTAGAAGAAACTATCTTTCTTACAAAAAGTATCCTACAAAATATTAATCTACTATTATTATTATTATTATTACAACTAAAATAAAATACAATCACAAACTTATAAACTCAAAAATTAAAATTAATTATTTTATCTAATAAAAAAATTACAGAAAAAATGTCAATAATTTTATAACAAGATCTGCTTAATTATTAGGCTAAATTTTTTATAACAAGACCTGCTTAACTATTAGGCTAAAATCTTACTGCTACGCAACCGCGTGAAATATCTTGCTAACCAACCGCGTGAAATCTTATTAACTATATATCTATGGCTATGGCTTGTGGCGCTAAAAGCTTATTAACTATCGCGTGAAACCTAGTTCGGACACGGCGAGCGGTCCGGGCCGATATTTGTAGGTAGGTACGAACGAACGCGCGGGAAGCGGCGAAGAGGACTGATTGAAGCAAAATATAAAGCAAAAAGGAAGTGGTGGCTTCTTTCTTTTTCATCCAATCCCATTCCATTAAAAACCAAAAAGAAACACAGACTTCATATAGGTTGTTCGAAATTCGTGTCATCTTTTCACTTCAATTCTTTCCCTTGATACTACAATAATATTTCATCTCTCTCCTTCCTTTTTAATAGGAGTATTTGTATATGTTGCACATACTGAAGAAGAAAAGCAAAAGCACTATCTACAGAAAAATCTTCCAGTCTCCCACTTCAATTCTTTACTTGCTCTCGGAGAAACCGAAAGACCCTTTAATCCATTGCCCCACCAACAATCCAAGAATCTCTCTGCCTTTTTCACTCTCTCTCTCTATACATAAAGATGATTACTTCTATTATTGTTTACGGTATTTTCAGCAACTCTGAAACTTGCTACTTCAACGAGAGGAGGAGGAATATTTTAGTAATAATTTGGAGGAAGATTTTAGTAATAATTTGCAGTTTTGGTGGGCTAAGGATATGGCGAGCTCGAGTGGGACCAAAGATGTGATGGCCCCACCCAGGTCCTTCTCAAGGAGGATGTCGAGGACTCTCACAATGTTTGATCCCAATGCCGCAGACGATAACGCCACCGTCGACAGTGAGTTGGTGCCGTCGTCCCTCGCCTCCATTGCCCCCATTCTCCGGGTGGCCAATGAAGTCGAAAAGGATAACCCTAGGGTTGCTTATTTATGTAAGATCAGTTGTTGCTCTTTTTATTATTATGCCTTTCTGTAATTAGTTTTTTTTTTATAGTGATTGTTTTTAGTCACTTTTCTTAAAGTTAATCTCAAATTGGTAATATTTTCAAAATATCACAGGTGTTATTCTCACTCTGTGCCAAAGCATAGGATTAACTTTGATATTCTGAACTCAATCTTTTGAACATTTAACTAGTACTACCAGTAGATAGTTTATAATTTTCATAATCTCATTGTCAAACTAAATTAATTTATATTAGTTTTGAATTTAAGAATATTTTAAATTTGACTTCAAAAAATTAATATTTATCCTATATTTTGGAATGGTGCGAGTAAAATTTATAGGGCAGTGGTGTTTTGTTATTTTATATTTTTATAATGCCATATTTGTCATTTGTTGTAGGTAAAGTTCAAAATTCTGCTTAGGGATTTCTTAACTCATGTCTAGAAGTCTTATTTAATTCTTCCCTCCTAGAATTTCATTACTTTATAGCAGTTATTCTTGGAGCCACAGAATCATGTGCTCAGGATTAGCTGATCCAATCAAAGGATCTGGCAATTTTCAAAGTGGGTCATGCTAAATGCACCCTAAGCTAAATTAGTTGGTTATATCTTTCAAAATTTTACAAGAAGTTAGGTACAACTATCCATGTAATTAGGACTCCATTCATAGGTTTCAAGTATACACGAACACTTTGTGAGCATTTCGACTACACTGCAAGGCAAAAGTAGACCAAACTTTAATAAAAGTATAGTAAATTCCTAAAACTAATGAGCTCCATCTTAACTAGTGAATGGTCGGGATTTCGAGCCTCGGTGGATACCTTTTCTGATCTTAGCTTTAGTCAAGATCTTCTAGCCAATATGGCCTTATTTACTCGTTGGGTTTAAGTCTAGGTTCTATCATCTATGCTTCCTTTCAACATTATTATTTTTTATTTATTTATACTTTATCTTTTAAGAAAGAAGTAAGTTTCTTAAAATACCAAGACATCTTAATTTTGTTGATGATTCATAATTTTGCTATGACTTGGAATAATACAACATCAGTTATGCACATATCTGTTAGTAACCAACTCATCTAAAAGCTTAGGCACCCCCCTTGCGGGTATACGCGGAGAACCAAATTAAATGTATATACATCATCAATATCAATATAAAGGGAAACGTGTGGTTGAGAAGATTTGAACTTGTAACCATGCACACCCATATAAAGGGCAACATGCGGTCAGGGCCGGTCCAAACTTTTTAGGGGCCTCAAGCCAAATCTTAAATTGGGGCCCTTTTTTTTTAACTATTCAATATTAAATTAAAGTAATATCTATGATTTTTTAGGATTATTTTCATTTGTTTCTTTTGATTGTGTTATTGTATTATCTTCTAACTCTTTAAAATGAACTTCTTGTTCATTTGTAGAACTTTCACCTAATTTTTCTGTGATATTTACAAATTTTTCAAGAGCTCCCTTTTTGGGATTCACTTAATTTTTCTACTCTTCTTTTTTTTTGAAGTTTTTGATACCCAGATTCATATTTTCGAGGAGCCATATAGTGCTTAAAAAAACAAGATACAAGCCAAAAAACAAATAACAAACAGATACTTTCCAAATTCCAACCAAAAAATAAATAACAACAATCAACAGATAATTCCCAGCCAAAAAATAAATAACAAAACTTTTTCACCCAAAACAAGTAATAATAGTACCTAATTAACAAGTAAAATTTAATAAAATTAAAATAGAAAAGTATAGAACAATAGGACCTGATTATGCTGATTAATGATTTATCCCAAGAGGCCAAGATTAAATACCTGAACAATGAACATCACAAATTCATAGTCTAAGAAATATTAATTTACAAATCCTAATTGCAAAGAAAAACAGATTTCAAAACTATGGTATCCTCAGTTCTCCACATACAAATATTGAACAGTAATTTCCAAATAAAAGTGATAAAAAAAATATAGAGTTCTGAATTTACGGGAGAGGACTTAAAATAATATCTGCCACCGACCCACCACTTGAGACTTGAGTTCTCAAGTTTAAGGTCCATAAGAAAATGACATATTGAAATGAAAATAGGGAAATGTTCACAGTTCACCAAAAGTAGAAGAAGAAAATCTAAAAAAGACATATCAGATATAGCTTTTGACAAACTGAAAAAGTGGAAGAAACAGAGCACAAAAATTTGCTTTTGTGAAATTATATTATATGGAAGAATGATGAATTAAAATATAGAACTGTGGAGAAGACAAATCACCCCACTATGTTCAATTGAGAAATAAAAACTTTAATACCCATCATCTAAAAAAACAGAATCGAAAATGATTCAAAATTACCTATTGATGTAATGATGTGTTGGATTCAATTTTTGTAGAAGATCCCAACACTCAACTCCTCAAATTTGAAGAAAAAAATTAGAGAGAGACGAAGTGATAAAGAGAGGAAGAGAGAGAAGTAGAGAGAGACGAGAGTGAGAGTCTGCAGTAGTAGATGGAGAGGCAAAGAAGAGAAGAGAGAGAATGGTCTGAGTGTTACTGTTAGGGTTTGAGGAACAAATTGAGCCTTTTTTAAATGGACTCACATATATGGATTATTAAAATTTTTGGGCTTTTTTAATTTTGGGGGCCTTAAGCAATGGCTTAATTGGCTTAACGTTGGGCCGTCCCTGTGTGCGGTCGGGAAGATTTGAACCTAAAAGTTTGCACACTCAAAACTCTGATACCATGTTAAGTAACAAAATCATCTAAAACCAACAATAAATGGTTAAAAAGCAGAACTAAATCCTAGTGAGTGTACATTAAAAGAAAAGTGTTGAGGGGAAAAGAGTATACAAGCCCCTTTGTTTTCTATAGATTTCAATGTTGCTATTATCAAACCATATTGTGGGTCAGCTTTAGACTTTTCAACTTTCAAAACTGGACATGTATTTATTGCACTTAGAGGAAAATTTTATATTTACTCAAAGAAGATAAAAAACTTAAAAAACACAACCGCTTACTCATAAATTTATATGTAGACTTCTCAAAGTCATCTTCTCAAAAGGAGGAGTTAGACAAGTTGACTTTAAGTGCTTTAGTGAGGTACTCTAATATCGGGGCATCTAAAAATGAAAAAAGAAGTTTAAATTTGGGTAAGGGTAGTACCTTATAAGTTGATTATAAGAACAATAAACAAACTCCATGTTTATGATTGTTGACTGAACTACAAGATGTTTTACTTGCTATTTTGTGGTAATATATATATATGTATATGGTAAGCTTCTAAAGCGAACTAAAGACGAACTGTCGTCTTTGATGTCTATGGCGACAATTCGACCCGTCGCCAAAGACATGGCTACTGCGACGGGTCGAATTGTCGCCATAGACACCAAAGACGACGGTTCGTCTTTGGTTCACTTTTTAAGATTCGCTTTAGAAGCTTACCGTGTGTGTGTATATATATATATATATATATATATATATATATATATATATATATATATATATAACGTGGCCGAGTGAAGAGAGACTCCAAAAAGTTTGATCAGGTATGTTTGATGCTTTATGAGAATATGAGTCCACCAATTATGTTGTTTAGGATAGTTTTGTGGTTTCTTGTTTTGTCACTCTAAGGGGAAAATGACATTGTTTAAATGTATATTTAAAAGCACAAACGCTGACATCTTTTCAAAAAAAGTTATTTATCTGTCTGAAGGTAGAGGCTTCAGTTAGGCGTTCAACCCCAGTAAATTAGTTTTTTGACATTTACATTATAATTCTTCATGGATTTGTTTTATATTTTGGATTAGGTCGTTTTCATGCATTTGAGAAGGCTCACAGGATGGATCCAAAGTCAAGTGGACGCGGTGTGCGGCAGTTCAAGACCTACCTGTTACATAGACTTGAGAAGGTCGATCCAATAATCCTCTTGACATTTCTCTGTCCTTTTAAGATTTTGTTTATCTTTCAAATGATTTTATAGTAGTATAATAGCATTTTGATTATTATTGATGATTGTTTTGGGATGAATTTTCTATATAAGATCCACCCCCTCCCTCACCTTCGGTGCTCTCTAATGTGCTCATTAACAGAACGACAACAAACTTGTTTACATGTAACCCACTATTTCGAGATATATGCGTGTGTCTTTAATAATATACGTAGATATACTTTCTTATATTTGTACATGTGTGTGTGTGTCTATACATATACATGCATATACATTCAAGTGAATAACACCCAACAGTATTAAAAGTCATTTCTAGAAAGATAGGTACTAAACATGATATTATTTCAGGTTTTGGCGTCTAAGCTAAAAGATTCAGTAAATTGATTTCTATTTGACTTATTAAATGTACTTTGGGAAATTATTTGTAGATAATATTCATCTTTCTTACTTCATTGGGATTATGTTTTCTCTTAAGTTTATATGCATAAAATGTTACTTACAAGCACAATAATGTGTTTAATACAATAGTTTAATAAGACATGACTTGACAATTTTATTACAGAGTTATCTTTTAGTTCTCAAAATGATCACTGAGATCTGTAGAAATTGCCAGACTTTTCACAAATGAACCTCTTCAAGTTAAAACAGCATAATATATCTCTTGGTTGCAGGAAGAAGAAGAGACGAAACCTAAACTTTCAAAAAGTGATCCCAGAGAGATCCAGAAATATTACCAGAACTTTTATGAGAAAAATATAAGAGATGGAATATATACAAAGAAACCGTGAGTGATACTGTAATTTTGATCTTTCTGAATTACGTTAAGGATTAATTCTTTTTTCTATTTAATTTATTTGAGTCCTTCGGATTTTATAACTTAAAGGGAGGAGATGGCTAAGATTTATCAAATTGCAACTGTACTGTATGATGTGCTGAAGACGGTTGTTCCGAAAGCAAAAGTTGATGCAGAGGTTTGTTTTCTTATAAATGTCTATGTTCATTTTTCTTTTGAAACAATGTTGCACCTGACAGTTAATATACTAAATATTTCATACCCTCTATTGATATGGCTATTGCAGACCCAAAAATATGCCCAAGATGTTGAGGAGAAAAAAGAACAACATGAGCACTATAACATTCTTCCCTTGTATGATGTTGGAGTCAAACCAGCAATCATGGAACTTCCAGAGGTACTACATAAGATGCGTTCGTTATTTTGGATTTGTTGGGTGTTTGCTAACAATTGTTTATAATAGAATACCACTTTACTTGCTCTGTCTCTTATCTACTGTTCTTCTGTTTTATTGTTTAAATCTAGATAAAAGCAGCACTTCGAGCTTTACGCATTGTTGGAAATCTTCCAATTCTCAGAATGCCAGAGGACAGAGATAAATCTTTTAATGATATTCTTGAATGGCTTTCTTCTGTCTTTGGATTTCAGGTAACTTGTATGCTATACATCTTCGATGCCATTCTCATTCTATTCCTGCATCCTTATACTCGCCCACAAAGTAAACTTTTAGCCAATTACTTTTTTTTTTTTTTTTGCTAATTCGGGGGTGGGGGTTGAACCCAGGACCTCTTGCAAAGCAAGAGGCCTGGGGTACCAACTGAGTCAAGGAATTCGAAAACTTATAGCCAATTACTTTTAGTTGATGAAGGAATTCGAAAACTTAATTCTTGAATCTAAGGATCTACCCTAGGAGGTTGGAGGCAGTTGATTCCACTGATGAATGCTTGTGGTTCTTTTTCTCTTTCCTTCGCTTAAAACCTGTTTAATGTGGAAGCATTTTATAATTTTATGAGGCTTGGAGGTATTATTTCTCTGGTGCGGAAGCAAGTCTTAGTACAAGTAGAAAGCATTTAAATGGAAGGGTGGTTCTATAAATTTTCACAGGACATATGAAACAGATTTTGTAGTTGCCAACCCCCAGCCTACCCTTCACTTGAGGCAAACAAAGCTGATCTGTTTAACAGAAAGTAAAATGTACTAGAAGTGGAGCTGCTGTGTCATTTAAAGCTAGAGTGGCTGAGAATAACTTTTATTTAAGAAGCACTTTCATTGAAAGATATAACAGGTCAATGTGTAGAGTGATCATGCTACATTAGCCCACATATATGGCCAATCTTTGGTTCATCCTGGATTGGATATCCAATGGATTACAGTATTGATGTAATAAAGTTGCAAAAGTTCTCAGTTTAGAACAGATGCTGCAATTCCAAAATTGACAGAGGCCATGGAGTGACGGAGCTATCTTTCCCCTAGGCCCATTTTACTTCTGTATAAAAAATTAAATATTTAGTATTTAATTTGAAACTTAATTGGTGACAGAAAATAAAATCCATTGCAACAGAAATTATGTATGTTATTGATTCTGAAGTTCATTAAGTGCCAAAATATATGCCCACTTTTAAATAAAATAAATATATGCCCACTTTTAAATAAAATAAATATATGCCCACTTTTAAATAAAATGAAACTGATGCGCGCGTGTGTGTGTATATATATAATATGAAGTTATTAGCTTCTCAACATTAGACATAAGATATTGGAGATGCACCCAAGCAAAAATGCAACCATATAGTTTGTCATCTGCATTACAACATTCTAAATATGTTTTTCAATATTTATTGCTTCTGTGTTCTGTAAATTGTATCCCTTTGCCTTAATCCTGAGAACTCATGTAGAAATTCAATTGGTGCTGTCATTATGTTTGATGCTTCATCACAAGGCAGAGTTGATAAATATTTGGAAAGTTACAGCTGCAAGCTATGAGATACAATAATCTAAGACTAGTTTTACTGCATAATACGTTATTTCTGGTTTCTTGAGAATTTTACGGGTTGCTTGTTCATTCAATTTGGCAACAACTAGCTCTATTCTTCATATAACGTGAATTGCTGAGGAAGGAGGACATAAACTGACTATTGACTATTTTCTCATCTTTCGTGGATGAAGAAAGGAAATGTAGCAAATCAACGGGAGCACTTAATATTACTACTTGCCAACATTGACGTAAGGAAGAAGAATAATAATGAGGAATATGGACAGGTAAATTGTCCATTGAAGTCTCTCTCTCTCTCTCTCTCTCTCTATATATATATATATATATATATATATATATATCTCCCATACATGAGTAATCATCTATAATATAGCAATTCTCACGTACTTCGTTTGTGATTTGTAGCTGTCTAGTTTCATCCTTCTATTAAAATATTTAAGATTGATAAGAAACTTTTTGCAGTTGGATAACAATACTGTACAACGTCTGATGGATAAAATTTTCAAGAACTATCGATCATGGTGTGCTTACTTGCACTGTCCATCAAATATTAGGTAAGTCAACTTGATGTAATCCAGATCATTACGTTATATGGTTTTAGTTCGATACTTTTTTCTATATAATGTGAACACTCAAAATCCTCTAATAACTAATAAGATTCACAATTGAACTTATTTGTTCTTTTCCAGGTTTCCACAGGGTTCTGATAGGCAACAACTAGAGCTTCTCTACATTGGGCTTTATCTTCTTATTTGGGGTGAAGCATCAAATATTCGATTCATGCCTGAGTGCATATGCTATATATTCCATATGGTATGTTTCCCTTGGACTTACCAAGTATAATAGATGTTTCCTTTAATGTTAAACTATTCATATTAGCAGTGTTCAATTTTGAAATGTGCCGCCTATTTCAAAATATCTGTAATGCAATTAACCATTTTTTCTAGGATACTGAACCATTTGACAGTTGTCTCTTCTAAATAGCTCGTCTTCACATCACTCTACCTTTGTATTTATTCTTATATTCATTTTTCCCATCAAAAGAGAAATCTTTGCAGAGGTAATTTGTTCATCTGTTGGGCTGATGTCTGTTCTTGAGATGTTAGCTCCTTCAGTCTTTCTGGGGTCACTCATGGTTCAGCAAATTCCTAACGATAACTTGTTAATTTAAAAATCCGCTCTACTACTGCTTCATTATCTAAATACAATCAACTGTATTTTGACTTGAAGATGGTATATTCACACAGCTCTGCCTTGTTGGGAAATTGTACAGTCTCCTTTTTTATATTTGTGTTGCACCTGATATAGTTCTTTCTTTGACTCCTTGGTTCTTAATTTGTGCTCTAGCTTACTGAGCCAATTTGGGGCAACAGGCTAGCTTAGATATGAATAACTTCTTTTGGGGTTTTCTGAGGGCAGCAGGCCATGTAGTCTCTAAATGTCAACTTTGGACCACTTCAATTTTACGTATGTCACATATAATCTTATTAGTTATTATATTTGTGTGTGTGTGTATATATATATATTTGTGTGTGTGTATGTATGTATGATATTATGGCCTCAGCAACAAATTTTTTCTATAAATTCATAATAAATTATAAGATGACTAATTTTTCTGCCAATTTTTCTTCTCATATGTATACTTTGGCAGTCTGAGCTCCTCGTTTTGTCCATTGCATATCTTTATTACATTCTTAGCTATTTCATATATCAAGCCTTGACTGGTCACTCAGTCCATAAGGCTTTCCTTTTATTTATTCTACCATTGATCTTTTCTTTTTATCATTGTTATTATTTTTATTTTTTATTTGAAGTCTCCTAGATAGATGCTTATTATATATTTACTGGCCATAAGGACATAAAGGCTGTTGAAGGAGCTGCCAATATTCTGACAATAATATGAACTCCACAATGCTAAAACAAATGGTGCTTCCTATGAAAGAGATGATAAATTGACGGCTTTTTCCATTATCTAAATGTAAAGAGTGAAAGATATTGTGTTTTAGAGAGGTTGATTAAGATTATTACGGGTGTTTAATCAGATCTACATCATTGAAAACCTCGAAACTTAAGCAACTGTAGACAAAGTGGAATTTTAAAGAGTTTGATTTGAATGAAAGAGATATTTTCATAAAGACAGCGGTAATTGTAATTCAAGTCTGTGACATAAAAATATGGAATTATTTGCACCTGGTTTCAAACTGTAAATTAATCATGTCTACTAACTCGTCTCTCATATGAATCAAAAAACTGTAGAAATGAATTCAAAAATTTTGATGGTTGTCTTTAACTGGTTATATATTTGACATATCATCTATATTTCATTGTACCATGACATTGGTGTCCAAGAAATATAACTATCGACTTCCAGGTACACCCTGAATTAAATTTTCAAATATTAATCCCTCAAGTTTCTTGGGTGGAATAAGCAGACATTTTCCTAGTAAAGAACAACCAAATAATTACGGTATAGCTAAATTCATTAATCCTTGTATCTATTTACTTATCCTAAAAAAAATGTCTGTATCATGCTCACTGTTAATAAGTAATTAATTTTGTAAATTCATTTATGTTTGCTTCTCTCTTCCTTAATATAATCGTTTTCTTTTCAAATAAAAAAGATGTCAAACGAGATCCATGGAATTTTATTTAGCAATGTCCAGCCGGTAAGTGGAGGTGCATATCAATCAGCACCACATGGTGAAGAATCATTTCTCCGAGATGTTGTGACCCCTATATATGAGGTCCTACGCAAGGTAACTGATAAATTCGACGCTACTATGTACTTAATCCTATTCTCATACAATTCTGTCTCTAAGTAAACTCTTTTTGGCGCAAAAAGGAAGCTAGGAGAAATAAAAATGGCAAAGCAAGCCATTCAGCGTGGAGAAACTATGATGATCTAAATGAATATTTCTGGTAATTGTTGAATTAATATGAATATTTAATGTTGAAATGAGATTACTAGTTGCTTTAAGGATCTGCCAACATTTTTCACCACGTAATTTCAGGACTGATAAATGTTTTAAGCTAGGATGGCCAATGGATAGCAAAGCAGATTTTTTTGTACATTCAGAGGGGAGACCCGCTTCTAATCCGGTAATATATAATTTATGTTGCTATTTGTGCAATTTGGAAGAAACTATAAATATTGTTGTCGTATGCTTTATTTGTATTGCAATTTGTTGTAGCTTTTACAAAAAAGATGTTGTAATGAACTGCATGAAGAATGTTTTTTAGTAAATTAATAGTACTGATAGATTATAAATATGGAAAATAGAATCAACTAATCAAGAACTCATTTATGAGGTAAGTATGATTTCTTTATCATAAAGAGCAATGGTGTTGATGCTGAGAATGCATAAAAACTAGTTATACGGGTTAAAATATTATTGTAATTCCAAATTCTTTAGTTAGAATCTGCTTGTTGAAGTTCTGCAGTATTGCCAAGGAGTAGCCTATTCTTACTGCATTAGATATTAAAGTTTGGAAACTAAAGTTAATGAACATCATGATTATAGCATTAGTCGATAATACTCGATGCTCACTTCCTTGTCAACCTTACATCCACCCGTTCTCATTGTTAGAATTTTGTAGATGCAGCTGGGTGTTCCTTTTCCTATCCAATCCTCATAGGCACACTCGCACTATTCATCTCAGATGACTGGCTAACATGTGATGGCCGAGTTGTTGAGCAACTTAATCTTGCATCCTGTGTGAGCTTAAGCTTTTGGCATGGGTTGTTGTTTGGTGTCACTTGCTCTAAATAAGACCATTAAAACAGAAAAATAGTCAGGCCCAACTAATCTTGCATCCTGTGTCAGCTTAAGCTTTTACATGGATTGTTTGTAACACTTGCTCTATATAAGACCATTAAAACAGAAAAATTGTCAGGACCAACTGCGGAATTGGTGGTATGTAGAAGTTTCATTCTTTCTTGTAAGTCAATTGGTTTGGAGTAGGTGGCATTTGCTCCACATCTTTGTAAATGACACGTGTCAACTGAAATCGCACAAGTATGAGGTTTTAGGTTATGAGAAGTGCCAGAGCAATATTAGTATCTATGTAAAATATGGTCCATGATAATAAGGAAAAATAAGAGAAATGTCTGTTCTCTCCAAGATGCAGGACCAGACCAACCTCACATATCTTGGTGAAGATTTCCAAGAATATTGTAGTATATCAGGTTAGATATAATTGGGTACCTGTTCAGAGTAAATAAAATATCACCCAACATCTGCAGTTCAAATTGTTCAATCTACTTTTGAAAAACCTCATTCATGTTCCATCACATTTTTCTTTTCTTTCTTCCTACTGTGTTATTAAGGACCAAGGTCCTTTTGTTATGACATACCTCAACTATCTTTGTATGGTTTATGCAGGAACCTAATCAAGCCATTGCTGGAAAGAGAAAGCCTAAGACCAATTTTGTTGAAGTCCGAACATTTTTGCATATTTATAGAAGTTTTGATCGGATGTGGATATTCTTTATATTGGCACTCCAGGTAATCCTAAAGTCTGAGAACTTGGTTATTGAGTAATAGTGCAGGAATAAAATGCGTCTAAACCTTTTTCTTTCAGGCCATGGTAATCATTGCATGGAATCATAATGGATCCCTTGCTGTGATTTTTAAGGATGAAGTCTTTAAAAGCATTTTGAGTATTTTCATCACTTTGGCTATCCTCAATTTTCTGCAAGGTATTTGTGATGCTCTCATCTCTTGGTTTGTTTTTTATATCATTTATCAATTATGGCAGCAGCTATTGTTGGTGTCCACAAAATGAAAGCTTGTCTCTTAATTTTACTGCTTCCAGAAATAGAAAATGGTTGTCTATTTAGCAGCTATAATTTTTGCCATTTGTTTTTTTCTTTTTTGTTTGATTTTCTCTCTGCCATATGTTCCACAGCTACTCTAGATATAATCCTTAGCTTTAATGCCTGGAGGAGCTTGAAATGGAGCCAGATACTTCGGTACCTCCTGAAATTTTTTGTTGCTGCCTTTTGGGTTGTACTCCTGCCAATTAGTTATTCGAGATCGTTTCAGAACCCAACAGGAATTCTGAAGTTTTTCAGTACCTTGGGAGGGAATTGGCGGGACCAGTCTTTTTATAGCTATTGTGTTGCAATTTATTTGATACCCAACATTTTGGCGGTCTTAATGTTTCTGCTTCCTCCGTTGCGGAGATCCATGGAGCGTTCAAACTGGCGCATAATTACTCTTCTTATGTGGTGGGCACAGGCAAGCACATATAGCTGTTGTTAGTAAACTGTAATGCAGTTAACTTTCATTTTATGATTTTAACTTTTTCTGACTGTACTCAGCCAAAGCTCTATGTTGGAAGAGGCATGCATGAAGACATGATTTCCCTTTTGAAGTAAGTAATTCAGTATTTGTATGTATATATATTTGACTTTGGCGCCTCTTCTTTTCCTAGTTTTTTGGGAACAATCAATTTTCTTCGAATTATACTGTGACAACTTTTTTTTTTATGCCTTTTCCTCCTGCTAAGAGAATAACGCCTCTATATTTAGGTACACACTGTTTTGGATTACATTGCTAATAAGCAAGCTAGCATTCAGCTACTATGTGGAGGTAATCTTATTTAGCTTGGATATTTTTATGTGAAATTTGTTGTCTTATGGAGTAAAGAAGCATGAATATGCAATAACTATATTAGGTAGATAATAAGCATGCACATTCACCCAAAAAGAAACATGCATATGTTTGCATTCACCATCCAGCTCAAATATTCCAATGTAGTTGCCGTTATCATATATCAGACAAAAGAGTTTTATTGATTTGTTTCGATGTTATAGTTGAGAAGTTACTGATAAACAATACTTTTGTATATTTGTGGGCATAAGCCTAGAGTATTCAGGCTTAGGCCTGTCTGTAAACACGAAAAGACACTTTCACAGGTTCAAAGACAGCATAATGATGAAAGGTATAGATGATAGTTTCTTATTCGCTAGGGCCACCACTTTTGACACACCTGAGACATGGACCAAGGAAAAGGGAGGGGATAATTCTTTCTCATAATAGATGAGTGGAAAGAATTGATTTTAATATACTAGTATTTATCTATCTTGAAATGCGCCACACAACTGAAAGGGCACCACTTTTCCAAAGAGAACGATCCTTCCCGATATTTCATTTCCCACTTATTTCATGTTTGAAACATAGTTTAACTGTAGGCGGCCCATTTTTCTCTTCCTGCATCATATGGAGTGATAACTTTGGGAATTAATAATGGGATATAAATGCTGCAAGACTCATTATTAGCGTGCGTGGAAAGTTACATAAAGGATCATTAAATCAGTAATATAAAGATGGCTGGAAATCTTTGCCGACTACAAGATTATAATAGGCTTAATTAATTATTTAAATACTAAGAGAAATGTAACTTCATCCACCTTGCAAGTCAGTGTATATTGTTGTTTGAAGCTTCAAGATTGTGTACGCTGGGCCTTTCTCCCTTAAAAAATGATCTTAGTTTGGAACACAAACACATCACTTGCATCTAGGTATTTTTCATCATTACAATTGTTGGAAGGTTTGTAGTGACCATCTTTACTTCTGATTTCAGAATGCCTTCTAAAATTTCAATCTATCTATTTGCTTTCCCTGAATAGTTATTTTCATGCTCTTATTCCGCTTTTTGTCTAGATACTGCCATTGGTTGCACCCACAAAGGTGATCATGGGGGTAAACATCGGTAATTATGAATGGCACGAGTTCTTTCCAAATGGTAATATGCCGCTTACTCTCTAATTGAATTTAGAAGAAACAGAACCCTCATTTTCTTCTCCTGTTATATCTCATATAGCTATACCCCAACCGTTTATCATTTGATGTAGGAACTCGTAATATTGGCGTTATTATTGCTATATGGACTCCAGTTGTCATGGTAAGTGGCCATAAAAGCGTTTTTCAGAATGCCTGTTTGTGTTTATGGTAGATTCTAAATCTGAATGAACTCATTGGTGTATAGGTCTATTTCATGGACACACAGATATGGTATGCAATTTTTGCTACCATTATTGGTGGGATCAATGGAGCCTTCAGCCACCTGGGCGAGGTTAGTGGTTATTTTGTTTTCAAACTATGAAAATAAACATCATCATTTAGTATTGTATAAACAGTCAAGCTTTTGATTGGTGATTATTAGCAAGGAGACGGATATTAGTTATTGAGTATGACAAATTCTAATTGCAGTATATTGTTCCTTTCAACTCTCTATACTTGTATATATTTTTTTATGATAGGTAAAATAGGCCCAAGTATGGGGATTGGAACCAAGGAGTTTCTAGGCTTTACAGTTAACCTTTTTTCTTTATTTAGGTACGGACACTTGGGATGTTGCGTTCTCGATTTGAATCTGTTCCTTCAGCTTTTCGTGAACGACTTGTGCCCTATTCTAGAGAGATGGCACGAAAAGAGCATTTGGTAATGCTAATCTTTGTTGGTTTTTTTATAAGTTTCTGATACTGTAGTGGAGTAGCATTATGATATCAATGCAACTAAGACATTCTTTCTGCATATGATTTTTGAAGTATGACCTGCATATTTTGTGATCATTATCTGTAATACTTGTACTTATTCTGCTTTGTATTAACACTCCCTATCAGGATGATCCGATGGGAAAAAGGAACTCTGCAAAATTTTCCCAGGTGTGGAATGAGTTCATTTTCTCTATGAGAATGGAGGATCTGATAAGCGATAGGTTGGGATTGCTTCTGTTATACATGCAATATATATTTATTTTAACATGTAGCACTAAATAAAATTTCATGAGCTTTTTCTGTGTTTTAATTGCTAGGGAGAGAGATCTGCTTCTTGTACCTTATTCATCGAATAGTATAGTCACCGTTGTCCAGTGGCCTCCTTTCTTGCTTGCTAGTAAGGTAGATGCATTTGGAGTTTGTACTGTTCATTAGTTGTCGAATGCTCTTCTTTTATTTGACTTCTTGTATCTTGTTTCTTCACTTAAGATTCCAATCGCATTAGACATGGCAAAAGATTTCAAGAAAAAGGATGACATGGATCTGTTCAGGAAGATTACAGCTGATGATTATATGCGTTCAGCAGTGATTGAATGTTACGAGACACTCAGGGAGATACTATATGGCCTTCTTGAAGATGAAGGGGATAAGATGTAAGGCGGATCCCAGTAACCATCTTGTGCTAGTTTGATAACTTCGGATCCCAAAACACCAAATACAAAAATGGGGATTCTAGTTCGACGGGGAATTGGCATATTTATAGACATAAATATATACATATAAAATTATATACCACACACACATTAAAATTTCATGGCCCATAAATAATAGTTCATGATAAAATATAAAAACATTCAATAAAAACAATTTCTTTGTATTCTAATACTATCTAGAAATTTAGGAAATATTAATTTTCTAGATAGTATTTGTATATAAAGCATAATGTTATTTTATATAGTATGTAATACTATTTAACATATCAGTTCTTATCATTTCAAAAAGAAAAACTACTGAAGAATCCCCTCCAAAAATCCCGCCAAATCTGGATTCGGGAATTTGCCAACTTGCAGAAGAATCCTTGCTTCTTGGGGTTGCCAAAAAAAAAAAAAAAACTTTCTTTTTCGAAAAAAGATATACCAATTAATTTTGAAATTTAAGCAGATGAATTATAAATATATTCCACACATTTCCTATATTCATGAATCACGTTCAAATATACCGAATAAAACCCCTTTTATTCATTTAAAATTCAAACTATTCCGAATAATAAAAGAAGACGGCATTTTTAACTGGATATTCATTATACTCTTTAGTCTTTACTATTGAAATAATTTTTTTTTTTAAGATGACGGCATGCTTAACTGGATATGCATTATACTCTTTACTATTGAAATAAAAGAATTTTAAAAATTTGTCCACACGATTCACATTATTTGTAGAATTTACCCTGAATCTGATCAAGCCTTAAATTGCAAATCTATCTCTTTGTTCTTGCCAAGATGCCTTGTAACTGTCTATTTTGCTGCTACAGGATTATTAGACAGATATGTCGTGAAGTAGATGTTAGCATAGATCGACGACAATTTTTAAGCGAATTCCGGATGAGCGGGTTGCCTTTGCTCAATGATAAGTTGGAGAAGTTTTTAAAGCTTCTGGTAGTGTTATTGTTGACATTATTAATAATTACTATTATTCTCTATTTTCAAGTTTCTTATTTTTGAATTCGTAGATACTTTCTGGCTGGAAGCTTATTATTTAATAGTATCTAAGTTTTGTATGTTTGCAGCTAACAGATTATGAAAGTGCTGAGTCAAACAAAGATGTTGAGTCATACAAAGCCACGATCATTAATGTCCTCCAAGATATAATGGAAATTATCACGCAGGATGTTATGAATAGTGGGCATGAGTAAGTTCAAGTTTTGAGATACATATGGTTATGTGGATATCCTCAACAATTAGTTATAGCAGGTATGCTTTACAATGAGAATAAATGACCTAGCTTCCCCTTCTCATCACAGAATCCTTGAAAAGGCTCACCAAGACAATCTAAATAATCAAGGTGATAGAAAGGAAAAATTCGAAAGGATTAATATCGACCTCACCAAAAACAAATCCTGGAGAGAGAAGGTATTTACTCACCTTGTTGATTCAAGATCATTTGTCTTATTTTCTTTATTTCTTATTGTTCTCATTCCTTTTACAGGTTGTTAGGCTTCATTTGCTTCTCACTGTCAAGGAATCTGCCATAAATGTGCCTATGAATTTAGAAGCTCGTCGTCGCATCACTTTCTTTACGAACTCTTTATACATGAATATGCCAAGTGCTCCGAAAGTTCGTGACATGCTCTCTTTTAGGTCAGTTTCTTTCGAATAATAGCTTTGAATCATGACTTTTGCTCACTTTTATAGTCTGTTTATCATGATTCTTTATTCTTTGGGTTATAAATATGTCGACATTCCAAATACCATATTCATGTAGGGACTGTGAAGGCTATATAATACCTTTTATAACTTGGAAGAATATTACGTATTTTCACTATTATTCATGAAGTTTTCTAACTGTTGTTTGATAAACTTTGAAGCTCAAGCATATGAAGAGCCCAATCTATATTCTTGTTTATGTCCAAGACCTACTTCCATATTGCACAAAAGGGCAAACACTCTATGTTTGTTCTATATTTTTGAGCTTGTTATTTTTTTGGCAGAACAAGTTATTGAACTCTTATCTTCATGATTGTCTCATGCTTCAGTAGCATCAAGTGAATGATATATGTGATTATAGTTACCATTTTGCTACTGTAGCATCGAATTCTTATTATTCTTATTCTCGTGTTTCATATCAGTGTTTTGACTCCATACTACAAGGAAGATGTTCTTTATTCAGAGGAGGATCTTAATTGGGAAAATGAGGATGGAATTTCAATATTGTTTTACCTTCAGAAGATATATCCGGGTGAGTTAACTTAATGCTTGACCATGGTCCTTTTTGTTTGGAAAAGGTATTAGCTCCTTAACTGTCTATTTTGTCTGCAAAACTAGATGAATGGAAAAATTTTGAGGAGCGCATAAAAGATCCAAACGATAGGGCCGGATTAACACGTCAATGGGTTTCATACAGGGGTCAGACACTTTCTAGAACAGGTTTGGAAATAGCAAACTCAAGCACTCTATCTTTCTCTGTCAGCATGAAACCTTTCACCTTTGACTTTGTGCTTATATTTTCCAGTGAGAGGAATGATGTACTATAAGGAAGCTCTTGAACTTCAATGCTTCCTGGATTTTGCCGGGGATGATGGTTAGTAATTATGCTTTCACCTCCTAAACTCAATCAATAGCTATGATGACTTAAAGTGGAGGCAATTATTTTTATTGACCACTGATGTTTCTTTTGCAGCTATCTTTGGTGGCTACCGGACTAATGATATGAATGACCATAGAAATCTCAAGGAACATGCCCAAGCTTTGACAGATTTGAAGTTTACCTATGTCGTTTCTTGTCAGGTCTATGGCGCGCAGAAAAAATCCAGTGATGCCCGAGATCAAAGTTGTTATGCCAACATTTTGAATCTCATGCTAACGTAGGTTACAATGTTTGTAGATAATCAATTGTAATTTATAGTGATCGCACAAATTGACAGTACTTTAGATATTGTGATAATTTTCAGGTATTCATCTTTACGTGTTGCGTATATTGATGAAAGAGAGGAAACACTCGATGGAAAATCGAAGAAGGTTTATTACTCTGTTCTTGTGAAGGGTGGGGATAAGTTAGACGAGGTAAGTAGTATAACTATTATCAAAATTTGCAGACCGAGGGGATTAAGATTGAGAAAGGTTATAAAGGAAAATGAGTTGTTAAATCCTTGTTATGATGATGTAGCGTGGCTTGTAATCTGCTACCTATTATTATATGGAGAAAACTTATAGATTCCTTTGCGTATTGTGATGTTAGGAAATATACCGCATCAAGCTTCCTGGTTCTCCAACTGAAATTGGTGAAGGGAAACCCGAAAATCAAAATCATGCCATTATATTTACTCGTGGGGAAGCCCTGCAGACCATTGACATGAATCAGGTGAGTAACATATTTCTGCTTTATTAGAAAAGGCTTTATCAAGTGACCAACAGCTTATATTCAGGATAATTACTTTGAGGAAGCTTTCAAAATGAGAAATGTATTGGAGGAATTTCTTAAAGCTCATCATGGGCAGCGAAGACCAACAATTTTGGGATTGAGAGAGCATATTTTCACTGGAAGGTTTGCCTTACATTTATTTCTCTAGAATTTGATCTTGATGTATGTTTGGCTATCAAGTATTGTCAAACAGAAAAGCAACCCGAGAAAAAATGTGGTAGAGTATTACATTATATTCTTATGTGACCTCTGTTAATTTTGACAGTGTTTCATCTTTGGCTTGGTTCATGTCCAATCAAGAGACGAGTTTTGTAACTATTGGCCAAAGAGTATTGGCAGACCCATTAAGGTTATACTCTCTTTCCCCTTATTACAAACCTGTGGTTTTATATTTAATACAAGTACAGCTACATGTGATGTCACTTTGATATGTGTGCATCTATCTTGGATTTTGCTTGTGGGGGTAAGGATAAATAGCAAAATTGTATAACTCTCTCTGTTCCACAGAAAGAGTCCTATTTGCAAATTTTACCAACTTTAAGGAATTTTTTGTTCCATGATTATTCCAAAATTTATCGAGTGGTTAGTTTAATAGTGATGACATAATAATGAAATTGTGATGGTAAACTCGAGGATATTGTGTCATTTTATAGTACTATTGAGAGAAATTGGACTCAAATTGGCAAATGGGACTCTTTTTGTCGAACAGAGGGAGTACTATAAAACCTATATGGAGGAAAAATGTGATTGCCTGTAAAGTTGAATACTTAAACCTATCTTGTTGTAAGTACTTATGTCGTATGGAATCAAAAAATTTAAATTTACAATAGAAGATGGATATTAGTATAGTATGGTAATAGTTGGGCCCTAAGTCAAAGACCTCAAGGTGCAGATCTGATGTTCTCACTGACTAAGCATATGAACTTCCAAGCTTGTTTATTCAGTAAATTTGATAATTGAGCAATTGCTAATTAGCTGCACTGTGTCCCTTTGCATTTCATTTCATGTTACTTTACCCTTCATCTGAAATCTTGTTCTCTAAACATAACTGTCAAATAGTCTATAATTGTTCATTTGGTCACTGACTAAGCTTATGAACTTCCAGGCATGTTTATTCAGTAATTTTGATAATTGAGCAAATGCTAATTAGCTGCACTGTGTCATTTTGCATTTCATGTTACTTTACCCTTAATTTTTACCCCTTATGTGTAATCTTGTTCTCTAAACATAACTGTCAAATAGTTTATAATTGTTCATTTGGTGAAGTCGTGGCTTCAATACCTAGATACAAATTAAATTATTTTATGTCATTTTGTGTATTTCTAGCTTACACAATCCTTTTTTCACAGAGTACGGTTCCATTATGGACACCCTGATATCTTTGACAGAATTTTTCATTTAACAAGGGGTGGTATAAGCAAAGCTTCGAAAATAATTAACTTGAGCGAGGACATCTTTTCAGGTAAAGCTCCTCTTCTTCCCAAATGACTAATTTAATAACTAATTCAATGATTGATCCGGATATTTCAACAGGTTACAATTCAATTCTACGAGGTGGATATATAACACATCATGAGTACATACAAGTAGGCAAGGGCCGTGACGTGGGGATGAATCAAATATCCCTTTTTGAGGCTAAGGTTGCAAATGGGAATGGGGAGCAGACACTTAGCCGTGATGTTTACCGACTTGGACGCCGGTTTGACTTTTATAGGATGTTGTCATTCTACTTTACCACCGTTGGTTTCTACTTTAGCAGCATGGTATATTTGTGAAGCAAATCAGTTAGTTACTTATAGTCCCCCCCCCCCCTCTTATATATTAGTTAATTGAGCATTAATACTTAAGAAATGCCTAAACTCCTTTCAATATCTCAAGTGGCTAAACTGCTAATAATCAATGGGGTCATCTTAGCTTCGTGGTATGAGGATGTGGCAAGAATTTTTTACATAATAATGAAGTCTACGGGTGTAAGAGTTCAATTTTACATCAGGAACTGAGTTATGTTGTCCTATGGACGATAAAAAAAGAACTGTTATCATCAATAGTGAATTTACTTCAATGAAATGTTAGGATACATATTTTTTTTTGGTTGGGTGGGTTGGGGGTCAGCTCAAGTTGAATTATTAAACTACTGATATCTACGTTGTTACCTTTTTGTTCCTATCCAGTAGACCTAGCAGCTCTATATGTTCAAAACTAGTGCAAATGTTCAAGTAGTAACCGTAATGTTGTCCATATTGAGATAACCTGAATATCTAGTATAATATATTTACCCTTGAACCCTCCTCCTCCCTCCATACTACCCCCCCCCCCCCCAAATCTCCTAAGACAAGAAGAAAGAAAACAAATATGACATAAAATATTAGTTGGCGAACCTTTGCTTCATAATGAAAGTGGTAGTGAGTTTAGGCATAAAGTAACAAGAAAGTAGAATACATATATGTTAATTGGTGGAATGAACAATATTTGGGTCGCCAAGGAATGTAAACCCTCACAAGGATAGCAACTTTATGCAAATAATATCTCGTTATCTCCATACCTGTCAGCACCATATATTGTTATAACTGATTGGTTTGGCCTTCGTCTAATTTGTTCCTATGTTACATGGACTTGGTTATAGGAATCAGGTATTTGTAGTGTCCAGGTGTCAAACTTGTCTATTTCTATAATAATAGGGTATGGGAACATGCGTAAAAGGATCCAAATTTTAGATACGGGTGCATGGATACAACAAGTGATGTTGTTTAAAATAAATATCGCGTAAAATTTAATGAATAATCTCAAACATTTGGGGTTAATTTGAATGTATAAGATAATTACTAGGGTATATTCAACGAAGATTTAAATATGACAGATTTAGTGAAAAATGTAATAACTTTATGGATTCAATTTTGAAATACCAGAAAATTTATAGGTACATAATTAACTGTTGCTGAATTGAGGTGTCCGACTGACAAGTGAAGGATCCAACTTGGATCCCACACCCGTGTACTTCACCCTAAACTGAAGAATCCATGTAACAAAGGGTTTTTTTTCCGTTCATTTTTTTCTGTTCCCTTGTCTCTGTCCTTGTGGTGATGTTTCTTTGCATGCGTGACTGAGATATTTTGTGGGAGCCAAGCGGGGAAGGGAGAGGGGTGATGGGAGATGAAATCTTATGTCTCTGCATATACTTGGCTTCCCTTACCAGAAAGCTAGTTGTGGGTTTTCAAGACCCGATCCTTCCTACTCTTCTAAATAGAACTTGCTTCATACACTAGGCAACAAGGACATTACTATTTCAACTTATAGTCGAGTTTGAGCTTATCCATAGATTAAAAGTTAATCTATTACAATTTACAATGAAAACATATTGTAAAGTTTGATTTGAAAATCATGTGTTTCCAGGTCACGGTGCTTATAGTTTATGTCTTTTTATATGGACGCTTATATATGGTTCTGAGTGGGTTGGAAAAGCGAATCATAAACGATCCAGATCTTCGTCTAAACAAATCCCTGGAAGAGGCTTTGGCCCCTCAGTCTGTCTATCAGCTGGGCTTTTTGCTTGTGCTGCCTATGGTCATGGAAATTGGTCTGGAAAGAGGATTTCGCACTGCGGTCGGTGATTTTATAATTATGCAGCTGCAGCTGGCCGCTGTATTCTTTACATTCCAGCTTGGAACAAAAGCCCATTATTATGGTAGAACGATTCTGCATGGAGGTTCTAAATACCGAGCTACAGGCCGTGGCTTTGTTGTTTTCCATGCAAAATTTGCTGAAAATTACAGGATGTACTCTCGTAGTCATTTTGTAAAAGGGTTGGAGATAGCTATGCTGTTGGTTATTTATCAAGTCTATGGGGAATCATATCGTAGTTCAAGTCTGAACATGTTTGTTACTCTCTCTATGTGGTTCCTGGTGTCATCCTGGTTGTTTGCTCCTTTTGTGTTCAATCCTTCAGGATTTGAGTGGCAGAAAACAGTGGATGACTGGACAGATTGGAAGAGGTGGATGGGTAATCGGGGTGGTATTGGTATCTCACCCGATAAAAGCTGGGAGTCCTGGTGGGATGGAGAACAAGAACATCTAAAACACACAAACATAAGGGGTAGAGTGCTCGAGATAATCCTTGCACTTCGCTTCTTCATTTATCAGTATGGAATTGTCTATCACCTTGATATAGCTCATGACAGCAAAGATATAGGGGTAAAATCTTTGTTTCTTTGTCTTTGCTTATTTCCGTGTCCCAAACTATGTGTCAGTTATCAAAGAGCTCAGTAGACTAACGTAGTTTTCATTTTTTGTAGATTTATGGACTTTCTTGGTTCGTCATGGCAACTATTCTTCTGGTATTAAAGGTATACATATTGATAACCAATTAAAAAGTGGATGTGCTTTCTGCTTTGTTTTACTAAATTGCTTTCTAATTATGTAAATAACTATATGTATATTTTCCAGAAATTTATCAAAAAACACACTGCACATATGGGTATTACCAAGTGGCATCTGCCCGCCTGTATCATTTTTTCAGCTCTTCTAATTTCTGCTTCTATTTGCACCTCCAGCTGTTATCAATGGGAAGACGAAAATTTGGTACAGATTTTCAGCTCATGTTCAGGATAGTGAAGGCGCTTTTGTTCTTTGGGTTCGTAACAATTATGACTATCTTATTTCTTGTATGTGGGCTCTCTATAAGTGATATATTTGCTGCTCTCCTTGCTTTCACTCCCACTGGATGGGCCTTTCTCCTGGTAAGTTTACAGTTCTGTTGATTATCAAATTTAAGTGTAAATTATTTTGTTAACTGTGAGTTTTTATATCCATTAAGCATAAGTAACCTGCTCTTATTATGTAGTGTAATAGTTTGTAACTTACAGTCTCCACATCTTTCTTAAGAAATGTTTTAACTGTTAACTAATTACTTATTTCACCGGCATTGCATGCGACAGATGCTCCTATAGTAAGCTATTATTTCAACTTTCAATCCTGCTCATTTAGGATCTTAAATAACAACCTGATGCTTGAAGAACATCTGAAGTTATGGTTTCTAAGGCGATATGTACATCTAATAATCCGGCAAGTAGTTAAATACATATAATAAGATGTGGATTTATATGAACTTGCAACTTTAAGATAACTATGAATATTATAGTAATACCATGAGTGTAATGTAATCAATAACCAGTTTGTGCACAATAACATGTACACTGGCTTGCAACATAAACTTGGAAAGAGCAGACTGTGTCATGTGTGTCCCAACACCCGTGTCAAAAAATTGGACCGTCATTTAGGTGGTTATGATGGAAGAAAACATAAAGGTTTGTTTACAATTGTGAAGAAGGGTCTTGCTTCTTGAATGTAGAAATAGGTAAAAATGACATTTCATCACTATAACCTATTTGATGTAAAGGTTATTCATGCCTATCCTTGGACGTTAGTAGTACTGGATTATAGAATTACTGCATACTTGATTTAATTAAAGGTCCACGTATCCTATAATTTTGCTTCAAAAAGGTCCGACACCTGGACGTGTTCCTGAACCCAAGTCCTTGTTACATAGTGTGATCCCATCAAATAAAGAGGGGTGAGTGCGCGAAAAAGGGTCTGAATGGAGTACGTGTGACCCGAATTCGGCAGCCTGCGCGTGAACTCCCAGAAAAGCAGAAAATTGGCTAAGCCTGGAAAGGGGCCTACCCCTGGCTTCGGCCAGGGCAGTGGCTGAGTCCTACCCCTGAGCTCTGCCTTGGCCGCTGCCATGGTTGGCCAGTCCATCCCAACTCCGCTCCGGTTAGCCTCAATGATCGTGCACAAGGTACCCGAATGCAGGCAATGCACAACAGAGCTGCAGAAAGTGAAGACTGGAAGGCTGCCTCCCTGAGCTCCCCGTAAAAGGCTCAAGGAAGCCTCCTCCATATGGGACCTGATTGAGGGACTTGGGTTGGTGGGCTGGAAGAATAGGATAGTTCAGGCTTCATGAGGATGACACATACATTGACCCGTGGAACCCACTTTACTTAAGTGGCACATGACTAGCGCATGACCTAAGTTTTGTGCCAGGCATGTGACCTGGAGTCACCAACACCTATATATACATCTCTCACAACTTTGAGAGGACTTTTTCATCATCTTTGGACCTAGGCTTTACCTAGAGAGTTCTGCCCTTGCCATCTGAGTGAAACTTGCCTGTTCTTCTCCCCCCTCCTACTCTCGATCAAACCTTCTCCTCTGTTGATTTCTCGTTTCCTCAGCAAAACCCATCAAGTCCATTAATCCTAATTCGAAACTTTTCTCAACCTACACATAGAAACAAAGTCATTTAACCTCTGCGGTAACGCTGATTTGAATTGAGGATGATACTTTAGACTTTTTTTTTCCCTCCCGGTAACAGTTTAGTCTTCATTATGTTTTTCTACAACAGTTTGTTCTTTTCTTTCTGATGAATTTAGGCAGAAGTTGTTTTCTCACTGTATGATGCCATTATCTAAATTTCTGATAAAAACTGCTTATTCTTTACTAACACAGGGTATGCTGATAAAAACTGTTTATGCTTAGATTTTCGGTATTGAGATTGAAGCAGAGCCACAACACTTTCTTATATGTCAAAAGGCTCATAAATCTTGCCTTGGTAAAATCTATGGGAAACTTAAATGCAGTCAGTTTCTTAATTTTCTGGCAATGTAGTCCACTGGAACTACAGAAATTCATAATAAAATTAAAAATACTATGTATCTGAATGTAAATTTCTGATATTTTCTTGTTTGGTTCTGTTAGTTTGTAACAGTGGTTTTCTACGTAATCACTTTGTTTCTTTATCTGGTCATCCACAGATCGGTCAAGCATTGAGGCCCGCTTTGAAGGGTATAGGATTTTGGAATTCAGTAATGGAGTTGGCGAGGGCATATGAATGCATGATGTCACTAGTAATATTCATGCCCATAGTTGTATTATCCTGGTTCCCGTTTGTGTCAGAATTCCAAATACGGCTGCTCTTCAATCAAGCTTTCAGTAGAGGTCTCCAAATTTCCATGATTCTTGCAGGAAAGAAAGACAAAAGATCATCATCCACTTGAAAATTTCCCTTTTAGAAGGTTTTCCCATGCTTTTCTTTTACTCATGATTCTTATATGTTAATTAATTATTCTTTTCAAAGATCCAATATTGTGGCGATCTTTTATATTCTGTATATAAGAGACTGAATCTGTGTGTGCCAGTCTACATTTCAAGTACATGTACAAGATATTTGTAAGAATTTAAAAGACTAACAGCTACAAAACCTACAATCTGGAGATGTATCGAGGGATATTAACCTGTAATGTGAAGTTCGCTGCTCATTTTTATTTGAGTAATTGGTCGCCTATCTTTAGAATTCATGCAGTTCATTATGCCTGTATAATCTATATGGTGTTATGGATAATGTATGTGAAGGTCCAATATTGATAGTGTTTAAAATGCTTCTCAGGTGCAAGGACAGAATACTAGAAGAGCTCTGCTCAAAGATGTGTCTTTTTACTTTGCATCCCAGTTACAGATTTTGTATTGCATGACATCTATGTAACAGATGGGAAAAATAGCTCATCAAGTACTCCAGTCACTTTCTCAGCTATCCACCAATTTGCTGCTTTTCCCAACCCTTTATAATACACACTTCTGTAGAATCAAATTTTAGAGAGGTGTATTAGTGTACTACTACAGAAATTTCAAAGTAACCACATTTTTTCTCTCTTCTCTTTTTTCTTTTTTAATTTACGAAAGTGATAATATAGTTTACGATATTGACGATTGGATCGAGTATAATTATATGAATTTAGTGAATTCCAAGGTAAAAAATATCTCAAAGTGTTTAAATGACTTTAAAAACCAATAATAATAATAGTTTATTTTGAAATGGATGGAGTATTACCCTCAATTCCATGGCCTCCGAAAACCTCTAGGCTCTATCTATTGAAATCCGCACAATTAGATGTTAAGCCTTTTTAACGAAAATGGCCTGGCGGCCTCGCGGTGATCGATGAAGAAATGAAATGGGTTTGGGAAAGAAAAAGACAGAGAGGAGAAATCAGGAGATAGAACCGTAGAGATGAAAGGAAACTTCACATTATTATTCATCAATTTCAAATAAAATTACAACTCAGCTACATATCTACATTAAAATACCACTATTATAACTACGCCCCCACTAATTCTATATTTACTTCTACATCTTTGTCTGTTCCTTACATTCCTTGCTCCTCAAAAACAATCCCAAACAAGAAATTGAAAAATAGGAAACAACAAAAAGCAACACCATGTTCAACTAAAGAAGGGGAAAAAAACAAGCCCCTCTTGCTGCTTCCAAATAATACCCAAGACTCTAAAAGCTTCACGAGAGATCTATACTCTTGACCTTGTAATGCTTGTGCAATGACCCATATAAGATTTTCCGTAACAACAAGAGTGATGAGAACCTTTCCCTTTAAATTAAATGAGATAATTCTAAAGCTTCCTTCACACTAGCCTCTTTACTTTTGACAGTCAAATATTTTTACTTAGTCCAACTCCACCATTTCAAGACAAGGTTTTAGGCTATATGACTGGTTTGCAGGAATAACAAGCAAGTACTTTGAACAACATGCTCTAAAGGTAAGGTTAAATATTGCACAGTCACTACACACTCCTTTCCAAGCCAGGGTTTTTTTGTGTAGCTTCCACAACAATATCCACATCTTCAAGTGCAACTGTCAATAAATCCCCTCTTGGGTCAAAAATAAACACCTTCCTATCAAATTTGAATTTTAGCAATCATGATGCTTGCAGATTATCAATGGTGCTAGTCATCTTGCCACAACCATAAGAAACAAGAGCTGGAACTATGGAACTAGTACTTGCTATAAAAGTATCATGACAACCAATTAAAAACTCCACCATGGCTTTCCTTGCTTTCCCACATTGAGCGCAACTGCCCGGTCAAAAATAATGACGTTTGACTTCCCACAATAGCCTATTTCTATTGCCTTCCAGGCAATATGATTCCATTGAAGTATTTCATCAAACAACTTTGACATAACAAATTCACCACCCAATATGTCATACTTGCTCACAACTTCAGTCTTGATTACCAAAACTAATCCAAAAGTCACCACAAAATATTTTCTTAAACAATCCATTAAATCCCAATCAACAAGAATGTAAGCTATACTACAACAACTCACTACACCCATTTCAGTCAATATAGAAACTAAGGTATTTTCAACATCTGGGCATTGATTAATTGACAGAAGATAAGAGGAAAAAATTACTTCACTAGGTTAAAAATGAGCAAATGTTTCTTGTTTACATGGCCAACCTTCTTGACATACCCATAAATCATGGCTGCAAATGTGCATCGAAAATCTGTATACCTATTATGCTCATTTATAAGTTCTTCCTTCTGCTTATAACCAGCAATTTGGAAGACCTTATAATCATACTGAACACATATTCTAGCATAACCAATAACTATGGAAGTGTACCCCCATTGCACTCAGATGTATATTCACCATTGCATTGAAATCTTTGTGGGCCACACTTTTAATTATAAGCACCTCATCAATTGAGCCATCAAGGATCTTGACCATGTTATGAGTAGTACCCCTTGCTACAAGGCGGAAATCCCTCTTTAGGCCAACATACTTCACATATTTTTCATTAACAAGGGCCTCATTGTCTCGTATAACAGCATCATGACTATCAATTTCTTTTCCAAACATTGTCTTCAAGAGATTTCCCGAATTTCCAATAATGGCACATGTTCTAAACTGTCGAGACCGAAAAGGTGACTTTGATGGCAAAATCAAATTAAGGTGCTCCTCATAAAGAGATCAGTTGTAGCACTTTTCTGTACCCAATTGTGCTATTCTTTTTACAGCATAGTCCAACCACCCATCTGGCCGAGCAACGAAATACTCTCTTCCTTTTAACACTATAGTCATGTTACGATATTGTCCCCACAACAAAACTGCCTCACAAATATCAGAGTTGTATTCTAAAAGTCCAAAGATCTTAAACGGAGTATTGTACCAGGTATTTTTAGTGCCTTCAAGGAATTTGAGCACCAATTTGCAGTGATTAACAATATGTGCAGTAAATCCAAGTCCTCTGTTTGGCACGTATTGCTGAATGCTGGACTAAAAATCAAATAAGATCCGAACTTCCTTGGTTTTAGATTTGATTTTCCGATTACCACCGTCAGGATCAAAGATAATCATCTTCTTTCTACCATCCTCCAACTCTTCTTTAGACATGCCACTATAAATTTTGGAACTCCAATAAGAATGCTGAATATAAGTTTTTGTATACTTGATAATCATAAACGTATAGGCCATATGGTCTCCCTCAGACAATTCATCAAACACTTTACATGTAACTTCAAAGAATGCATTCCCTTCCTTGGTTACTTTATTCTCCACAAGTGCCCCATCAACCATATTTTTCTTATCCGCTTTTGGAAGCTCAAGAAAAGTCTGCTCTGTCACATTTTTATAGGTCTTAACACACAAGCAATCTTCACTTTGATTAAAACTAGAAATTAATAATTTCTTTTGCACATATTCAAATGTCTCAACATACAAACAATCTTCATCTTGATTATAACTAGAAATTAAGAATTTCCTATTTGATGTACCTCTTGTAGACCTTTTATCAAACACCTTGTGAGCGCCACCATTTCCTTGATTCACATTTGTTGCACCTTTGATTTCTTCACTATCTGAGCCTAAGATCTTCATTTTAGATTTCACCTCCAGACCTCTTCCATTGGAAGTTCTTAAGTCATCAAATTTCTTCATAACTTGGTTGAACTTTTTATCCATAGAACTATGCAATTCTTTCATAGATTCCCGAAATTTCTCGAAATTGTTTTTGTAGAGTTGCAAAATTTTGATTTTCAGTGGCCATTATCCGTGAGATTGGAGCGGCTCTGAATGTAAGGAAAAGAGAAGTAGAACAAGGATTTGAGAAGAATTAAGAAAGAAATTTGGGGAAGAAGAAGTGAGAAAATATCAGGAGATAAAGCTGCAGAGAGAGAAAGGAAACTTCACATTATCATTCATCGACTGTAAACAGAATTACAGCTCAGCTATATATCTACATTAAAATATCACTATTACAAGTACGCCCCCACTAATTCTATGAGTCTTCCTACGCTGACATGGAAAAGGACTTGAAAATTGGACATTTTCAATTTTCTTTGTCTTTTTTTTTGGTTGAGTCCAAACATATTTATACTATGGATTTAAAAAAAAATTAGGAAAAAACATAAAAAATTAGGTCCAATTTGGATATATATCAAAAAAATAGTTGTATGGACCCATACTACCATTTTTTTGATATATATTCAAATTGGACCTAATTTTTTATGTTTTTTCCTAAATTTTTTTTTAAATCCATAGTATAAATATGTTTGGACTCAACCAAAAAAAAAAATTAAAAAAAAGCAAAGGAAATTAAAAATGTCCAATTTTTGGGTCCTTTTTTCATGTCTCCGTAGATTTATTCCTAATTCTATATTTACTTCTATGTCATTGCCTATTCCTTAGGAATAAAGGCATTAGAGAGGGGTCTTGAAGGGTCCAAGGCAGGTTTGCAGGTATTTTATAATCTGGGGTGAATTGCGTGAAACGATTGACGAGTTGATTATCAAGTGTAAGAACTATGTGTGAAGAATGTGCGAGATTGGATATGAAGGCCATATCTAGTGGAGGTGGTGGCTTTGGGGGTGGGCCGAGAGGGTTACATATTAATGATCTTCAAAGGGCAGCACTATTTTTACATGTATTTTTGATATTTTTACGTGATTCTCTCTTACATGAAAGTGGGACCCACTTTATGCTCATGTGAGAAATGACTATGTGGAAATATCAAAAAAACATGTAGAAATATTAGTTCTCTTTTCAAAAATTCTAATTAAATTTTGGGTGGATTTATTTTATATATGAAGTTAAAAAGAGAAAAAGAAATATAATAAGTGTTATAGAAATAACCTATAGATTGTTGTAATAAATCAGTGAAATTATTGTTATAATAATAGATAAAACAACAATAATGGTAGTTATTTTCTGGAACAGCGGTTGGTGTTGGTTACAGGCCAGAAGTTACAACTGCTTGTAACCGCTACAATAACTAAACTTGCAGCGGTTAATGGAAGTTTTTTTCTTGATTTTGAAAAGTTGTAACTTACCAAATGACACATATTCAAACACTATAAATAAGGGGCACGTGTAGCATTCCAAGAAATATATGAAAACATTCATTTCTTTATTCTTTCTTCTTCTTCTACAGATCTTCTAACTTATTGTATGCAGAATACAATACTTAGTAAACAACAATCCAGAAATTCATAGAGTTATCCGTAGGATGTTCTTCAATAGTGCAAATTGAAGAATATCACGGACTTCATTGTATCTTAGAGGAAATTCGCTGGAACCATTTTGCATCAATAAGTGGAGCGAATTAAGCCTTAGGGACAACGACCTGGTCGTGCCTTGAAATTATTTTATCTATCATTTCCAGTTCTATCACTCATAAAATTATTTTATTCTAACAATCTCAAGGCTTAATTATTTGCATATTCATTTCAATGGCTTCAACACTTTCATCCTTAAGGGATATGACTATGGATTTCAACCGCTTAGAGCGTTTCGATGGAGGAAATTTTTATCGTTGGCAGAAAAAGATGTTTTTCTTATTAACATCTTTAAAGGTCTATTATATTATCACCACACCAAGGACGGATATCGCAGACGACGAACCACTAGCCCGAACTCGTGAAAGGCAAAAATGAGATCAAGATGATGATACATGTCGAGGGCATATATTAAATGCAATGTCCAATATCCTTTTTGATGCATACCACCATGTGCCGACTGCTAAAGAATTATAGACACAATTGCAGGAGAGGTATATGAAGAAGGACACAACAAGTAAGAGATTTATTATTTCTAAATTTAATAATTATAGAATAGTCGACTCTCGTACTGTTATGGATCAGTTTAGTGAAACTAAAACTATTCTTGATCAATATACTCAACACAAGTTACACATAGATGAGGAAACAATAGTCACATCTATTGTATACAAATTACCACCTACTTGGAAAATTTTCAAGAATAATCTCAAACACAAAAAAAGAGCCTTACTCTCGAGTAGTTAGGAAATCATCTACGTATTGAGGAGGACTTGTGAAAAGAAAGTAAGGAAAAAATGTCCAAAATTAATGTTATGGAGGAAGATATGACTAACATGTCTTTGGATTCTCGCAAGAGAAAGAGGTCTTTGGCCCAACACGACAAAGTAGTTAAACACAACAATAAGAACAAGAAAAAGAAGATAGGTCCCTATTTCAATTGTGACAAATTAGGACATCGAAATTTTGGTTGTTGTTATCTCAAAGGCAAATGTGCTTGAAGATAGTGATGCTTAGTGGATAGATTCTGGTGTTACAAAACATATATGCAATGACTAAAGATTTTTCAAAACCTATGAACCAGAATTAAATGGTGATGTCCTATACATGGGAAATTCATCTACTGCTCCAGTCCAAGGAAAAGAAAATGTGCAAATAGAGTTCACATCTGGAGAAAGTCCTTACTCTCACTAATGTATATTATGTTCCTGAAATTCGGAAGAACTTGATTTTTGGCAGCCTTATAAACAAAAATGGGTTCAAACTTGTATTTAAAGTTGATAAATTTGTATGGTCAAAGGGAGGTGCATTTGTTGGAAAGGGTTATTTGTACGAGGGGATGTCCAAACTTAATATTATTAATAAAATAAGTAATTCTGCTTATATTGTTAAGTGATCTTCTTCACTTTGGCATAATCGTTTAGGACATGTTAATTCTATAAGAATGCATGTGATAGACTCTACGACATACTTGCGTGAGGTGGTCGTTGTCCGTATCGTTTACATCAATTTATAAGGTGGAACGCTCACAACACTTCAACCCAACGTCTATAATGAGACGAGAACCTTAATACAATTGATTGCGATAGGAAATCCACATTGAATGAAACATCAACTACACCTTGACCCAATGCTTATATGTAAGCAAGAACTAAAAGAAGACGCTACACACACAGCTATATATTGTTGTATGATAAGTCAAGATTGAATCTCAAGAAAAACTAAGAAATTAGCTTAAAAATTTTCAAAGAACCAAAAAAAGATAATAATCTCACAATTTTATTAATAAATCTGAAGTGTTCATGAATTACATCAACTAATTTTGTTATTTATACTACTAAAAAAAATAACCCGAATTATAAGGAAATAACAAATTAATTTAGAATTAAAAATCCAAACTAACAAACTTCCTAATTATAATATAATTAAAACTAATTTTCTAGAATCCAAAAATCTTTGTCGCGTCCAGAACTAAATTACCACGTGAATCCAAGAATCCTTGCCGCGTTCGGAACTAAATTGCGTTACCGCATGAAGCTAGGCTGATATTCCATCATGAATTAGAGAATCCATAATTACAATGTTGCCGAAATTCATTAATAATTAATGCTTGCCGAAATTGCATGTGAAGGCTGCTGTTAAGCAGTAGGCCCACAAGTTATGTTTGCTGAATATGTTTTAGTTCAGCCTTTTTATTCACATGAGCAAGGCCCACGTGATTTGCATGGTTGCTGCCCACATGATTTGCATGGTGGCTGAATATGTTATGTAATGATAACCCACATGATATGCTAACCTTAGAATGCCCACATGATAAAGTAAGTTAAGTTTGAAACAAATCCTCCTAAAATTGCGTTAGGCCCACATGAATGCAATATAGGCCCACATGGTTGCCGAACATATTAGCTTGGTTGCTAGGAATTAGAATGAGCCGATTAAAATTCGTGGTCCCATGGCTGAATTAAATTAGCATTCCTTTGCATGTCCGTGGCCCCCATGATATGTTAAATAGCCTTGCATGTTAAATAGCCCACGTTGCCTTCCTTCCGATTGATATATTAGCATATATTCCCTCCGTCCCATATTAATTGCATTTCTAGGACTTTTTAAAATCAAATTGACTATTTTTAAAACTAATTTTTTTACTATTTTTGCTAACATATAAGTAAAGATATTATAACCAAAAGAAAGTATATACAATTTATTACTAATTTTAATTTTTATAATTTTAGAAATATATTTATATATGTTTAATTATTAATTTTAAAAATAGTCAATTTGACTTTAAAAAGTCCTAGAAAAGCAATTAATTTGGGACGGAGGGAGTATTAAGCTTACTGCATGAAACCAACAATCAAATAGAATCTATGGCCCACAAGCTTTAGTAACACGGATGCCAAGACCAGCTTTGGAAGTAATTGCTGAATTGAACTGGCCAATTGGGTCAGCCCAACTGATCTTTAATTTGACATTATCTGGACTTGAATTGAGTAATTAATGCTTGATGCGAACCTGATCAGGATTGTATCAACATGATATGATAAAATTAGATTTACTTCCTAAAATTGATAATTATATGAATAAACGTAGAACTTGCATGTTAACTAAGATTACTAAAAAACCTTTTGCTAGTGTTGAAAGAAACTTGAATATATTAGAATTGATACATAGTGATTTATGTGATTTTCACGATACACCATCTTTAGGAGAAAATGAATATTTTTTGACTTTTATTGATGATTATAGTAGATATTGCTATGTTTATCTTCTAAATTCTAAAGATTAAGCAATGCATGTTTCTCTATCTATAAAAATGAAGTGGAACTTCAATGCAATTCCAAAATTAACTGTCTAAGAACTGATAAGGGCGGGGAGTATTATGATCTATTATTTTTTGAATCAAATGGAATAATACATCAACTTTCAGTCCCTTATACCCACAACAGAATGGGATAGCAGAAAGAAAAAATCGAACATTGAAAGAAATGTTGAATGCCATATTATCCAATTCTAGTCTTGGACAAGGATTTTGGGGTGGAACACTACTAATAGCAAGCCACATATTACACCTTATGAATTGTGGAAGAAAAGAAAATCAAATTTAAGTTATCTCAAAGTTTGGGGATGTAGAGCTATTGTAAGAGTTCCTGAACCTAAAAGGAAGAGCCTAGGTGAAAGAGGAATTGTATATTCCTTGGTTATGCGCATCAAAGTAAAACATATAGATTCTTGTAGTTGAACCAAATAGTTACTATTTTATAAATACCATTGTTGAATCTCGAGATGCTTTATTTGATGAAAGCAGGTTCAATTCACTACCTAAAACCATTGCAATTGAAAATGAACAACCAAAAGCTCAACCACAGAAGTTGAGGTAGATAAACCAAACATAAGAAGGAGCAAAAGAGCTATGATTGCAAAAATGTATGGACCAAATTTTCACATGTACCTAGTAGAAGGAACTAGAGAAAATATAAGTAATTCAATTCCAATTGCCTTTAATATAAAATCGGACCCTCATAGTTTTGAATAAACAATGAAATCTCAGGATACTTCTTTTCGGAAAGAAGCAATTAATGAAGAGATAAACTTTATTATGGGAAATAAAACTTAGAAATTAGTAGATTTACTTCCAGGTAACAAACCTATTGGTTCCAAATGGATTTTCAAAAAGAAGTTGAGAGTTGATGGAACAATTAATAAATTTAAGGCAAGATTGGTGGCTAAAGAATTTTTCCAAAAGGAAAGTGTTGATTACTTTGACACATATGCACCGATTACAAGAATAACCACAATTAGATTACTTATAGCTTTAGCTTCAATACACAAGCTTGTAATCCATCAAATGTATGTAAAAATAGCCTTTTTAAATGGAGAATTAGATGAAGAGGTTTACATGAAGCAACCTGAAGGCTTCATAGTCAAAGGACAAAAGAATAAAGTTTACAAATTGGTTAAATCATTGTATGAGCTTAAAGTTTGACAAAACTATTCTTTCAAGTGGATTTAAAATTAATGAGTCAGACAAATGTGTGTACACACAATTCGTTAATGGAAAATGTGTCATCATATGCTTATATGTGGATGACATGCTGATATTTAGCACTGACCTAGAACAAGTGCAGAAGACTAAAAAAAATTTTCTGCGAATTTCGACATGAAAGATATGGGTGTTGCTAATATAATTTTAGGAATTAAAATTATAAGAGACGATGAGGGTCTAAGATTAACACAATCTCACTACATTGAGAAAGTGTTGAAAAAGTTTGGACATTTAGAAAGCACACTTGTAAGCACACCATTTGATAATAATATCAAGTTTGTTTAAAAATAATGGTAGATCTATTGCTCAATTAGAATATGCTAGAGCAATTGGATGTTTAATGTATGTCATGACTTGTTCTAGACTCAATATTGCATTTGTGGTTAGTAAGCTTAGTAAATTTACTTGTTGTCCTAGTAATGACCATTGGAATGTTGTACATCGAGTTTTTAGATATTTGAAAAAAAAATATAAACTATGGCATATGTTATAAAGGGTATCCAACAGTTTTGGAAGGATACACGAGTTGGATAACAAATCAAGACAATGATTATTCGTCTACTAGTGGTTGGATATTCACTCTAGGTGGGGGTGCTATTTCTTAGGGATCTAAGAAATAAACATGTATTGTGAATTCTAATATGCCATTTGAGTTTGTAGCATTAGCTTTTGGGGTTCAAGAAACGAAATGGCTAAGGAATCTATTATTAGAAATACTTTTATGGCCAAAACCTATGGCTCATATATCAATTAGGTGTGCTAGCGAGGCAACACTCGCTAAAGCCTATAACAAAGTCTACAACAGGAAATCGAGACATATCGGATTAAGACATAGCTACGTGAGGCAGTTAATTGGTGATGGTATAATCACAATAGAATTTGTTAAATTTGTTGGAAACTTAACAGATCCTTTAACCAAAGGGCTCGCTCGAGAGCTAGTGGTTAAAATGTCACAAAGGATGGGTCTCAAGCCTATTACAAAAAATCACCCATGATATGGAGAGGGCAAACACTAAATACTTTTAACAGACTTATAAAAGATATATCTTTGGTATGTTAATTAGGGGACATACTTGATAAATTTGCCTAGTGAGTGTGAACTGAGGCTGCTTCTGTCGAGTTCAAAGGCTTAACTCTCGAGCACTCATGACATAAGATACGAGACACAAGGCCATTAAATGTGTCATTAAACAATTAGACAGTTATATGAAGATACGAGACACAAGGCCATTAAATGTGTCATCAAATAATTGGACAGTTATATGAAGAGAAGTTCAATGTGTGATACAAGTCCAGTTAACCATATAGGATTTGTGGTTCAAAGTTTATACTACCACATTTTTTGTTTAACTTTGACCTGTTTTCACTAATTGAATATTCAAGTCTAAACGACATCTTCATCTATGCATTGACTTTACTGGACTAGTTAAGATATGGATTAATTTATTTCTTAGAGTCAAAATATTTTAAAAATGGTGGGGGATTGTTAATGATTTTTAAAATTTCTAATTAAATTTTGGGTGGATTTATTTTATATATGAAGTAGAAAAAAGAAAAGGAAATACATATTAAGTGTCATAGAAATAACCTATATATTGTTGTAATAAACCAGCGAAATTATTGTTATAATAATAGATAAAACAATAACAATGGTAGTTATTTTCTGGAACAATAGTTAATGTTGGTTACAGGCTAGAAGTTACAACTATTTGTAATCGCTACAATAACTAAACCTACAATGGTTAGTGGAAGTTTTTTTTCTTCCTGATTTTAGAAAGTTGTAACTTACCAAATGATACTTATTCAAGCATTATAAATAAAGGGCGCATGTTGCATTCCAGGAAATATATTGGAAACATTCATTTCCTTATTCTTTCTTCTTCTTCTGCAGATCTTCTAACTTATTGTATTACTGTAGGATACAATACTTAGTAAACAACAATCTAGAAATTCTTAGAATTGTCCGTATGATATTTTTCAATAGTGCAAATTGAAGAATATCACGGATTTCATTGTATCTTAGAGGAAATTCGCTGGAACCATTTTGCATTAATTAGTGGAACGAATTAAGCCTTAAAGACAACGACCTGGTCGTGCCTTAAAGTTATTTTATCTATCATTTCCAATTCTATTACTCATAAAATTATTTTATTCTAACATTACAGAGGAATGGCATGCCACAAATTGGTGGTGGTACGATCATTTGCATACCATTGTGGTCGTTGTTTGACATTTGCAGAGGGTGCTATCGAAGAAAAGGGACCCATTTACACATGTGTTGCTACTTGATGAGGTTATGCAGGTGATTTGTTAGGGAAAATATATATTTGCAACTTATAATGATATAAAATTGAGTGTGTATATGTATATATATATATATATAAAACTTATCTGTTATCCACTAGAAAATTGTATGTCAAGACTAATACTTGGTACTATGTACTTATGACAATTATACCCTCCTTATCGGTACTTAGAGTTAATATCACTTGTGTCGTAATATACAATGACAACGTATATTATAGCAGTACTACAAATAGTATACACAACGAACCAAAAGAAATACTCTGAACTCTCTCAAATATTATATATATATATATATATATGACTGATGAAATGAAGAAGACTTGAATGAAATTGAATAATTGGATGAATGAAATGGCTGCCACCCGTATGGTATTTATAGGATGAATTATGTGACTCTTCATGATGGACATAACCCTTTGAAAAGGTTAGGATGCCTTTGAAGAGGTATGAACATGGCTGCAAAGGAGCAAAATAGTCAAACACCTCATCTGGTCAGGCGCGTGCGCGCACCTTGGAATGCCTTGGAGCGTCGCGACTCTGTCTGGAGCGCCGCAACGCTTGACTTCCTGTCCGAGCTTATTTTTTTGCTTCTCCAAATAAATAAAACTTAAATAGAACTAAACCAAAAAATTAATTAATTGCCCAAACAAGGTATATATATATATATATATATATATATATATTCAATGACCTATAACCCCGAGCCCAACCGGTTGGCGACGTGCGTGTGGTCAAACCAAACCAAGCTTTGGCTAGGTCCGGTCCTCTCCACAAAAGTGGAGTGCCCCTTGGAGTCCAAACCCAAGAACAATCTTATTATATATATATATATATATATATATTAACTGTTTAGTTCATAGATTCACTTCCCACAAGCTTTATTTATCATTTTCATGGGTAATCTTTAAGAGTAAATTTCTCATTCATTACCCCATGAATTTGAGTTTCCTAATACTTAATTTTAATCTACTCATGAAGTAAAATACATTGATATGTGGTTTTTATATCAAATGATTAATGAACCCACTTAAATTCCTACTTCAAAACCCATATTTAAAGCTTTATTTAAACTCAAATTCTAACAATTGTATACAATTTATGTTAATTGTCCAATGTTCTAACTATATACTTTAGTAGAATTCTGTTACAATTAACAATTATCTCGAGCGAAATATTGTATAATGTAGAATTTGATTGGCTTGGGATGTCAAAACATTCCTTAACAATCTAATTGAGTTAAACAATAAATGATATAATGTATTTTTTAGAAAGCTTAGATGGTCAGAACATGATTGATAGTTTTTCACCCTCCCTATCATACAAATTGCGTCTAAGGTAGAAGTTCCAAGAAATGGACTCACACTTGGAAGTGCAGTTTCTAAAATAAGAGAAATGTGCTCAAAGAAGAGTGTTATAATTAGGATCACACACACGCACACGCACACGACAGTATAGAATTTGAAAGTAATATGCACACAAGCCAATCATATTTGATATGATGTAGTATATACTTTGTAATCTTATTCGTTTGTTAAAGGCATTTTACTTTATCTACATGGTGCTGTTATATTAAATGTGATAAACCCATAGTTTTGAGCAATATTTTTAGAATCATGATGGTGATCATGCTAATGAGATCTAAATTCTAGATAGCTCACAAACTAAAATTGTTCCTAATCGTTGGATTACTAAAAAGGGGATTAGTGAATCCGGATAGATTAGTACATACGTTGCTTGCTCTTATGAAGAGGATGATTGATCTCATAATCATTTGTGTGGAGACACTAAAGCAAGTATGTAGGTGCTTATTAGAGAATAAGTTCACTGAACGTGGCTCGCTAAGGAATACCTAATGGAGTTTTACTCGCCTATCAATAGGAATTCCTCTAGTGATAGTAGTACAAGTGATCCTTGGACTTGAGATCATCATAGTATCTTGTGTATGATGAGTTATACTTTGACATGTCCCTTAAGATCTTTAGGGTATATCAAAGGGTATGATTGGGTATAATAAGTTATACATGGAGATAGGTGAATGATCAATAAAGAATCTACCACTTCTAGTAAAAGGAGAGAATGTCCTATGTGATTCGATAAATGACGACTCAGAAGTCTTTGGCCAAAGCAGAATGAAATTAGAAAGGAGTTTCTAATTTGCATTAATTAGAGTTGTGCATTTGAGAATCGAAATACATATAATTAAATAAAATAAGACTTGACAGTAATTTCATGTCTTATATTTAATTGGGACATTGTATGGTAGAAGGATTGAATTGTACGGTAACTATGCACTGAAAGGTTCTTTTATGATTAATGTTGAAATCTATATTATCTGGAAAGTCGTTGATCGCTAAGGGGGCTTACCCTTATTGTAGAATAAATATTATTTATTTAAATGAATTAAATAGTTTAATTTATTTATTTAAATAAGATTAGAATTGTTCTAATTGATTTATTCACAACTGGTTTAATATGGAGAACCTAAAGGGTCACACCGCAAAAGAAAAATATTTATTTAAGAAGTAAATGGCATAATTGTAATAATAAGTTAAGTGTATTTAATTTAGTCTATGGAGATAGAATAAATTAAATAGCTTAATATTTATTATTTAATATTTTAGAAATATTAAATATAAATTAATAAGAGGAGTCTTATTATTATTATTACTATTACTATTATTTAATTCCTAATAGGGATTGAGAATTAATTAATAGAAGTACTCTCACATGAATTCCTAATTGGATTAGGAGTTTAATTTAATTAAAGGAGTTTAATTAGAATAGAAGCCCTAATCCTAAATAGTTTAAGGAAGGATTTTCCTACATCTATAAATAAGAGAAGTCTTATCATAGATTATGGTTACACACTCTTGCATAAGAATTGTAGAGAGTACTTACAATTTCTATAGAGATAGAAACTAGGGTTTTGCCAACACCCATCTTCTTGAATAAGTATTATTCCTTGGTGGATCACCTCTAGAGGCCAAACACTTGGGTGGCTAACGTTGATCAAAGGAAGGAATTTAATCGGTGGAATTCAAGGAGAACGCGAAAGAATTGGAGGTGAACTTGTACCTGAGGAAGCTAGAATTCTACAAGGGTATAATTCTTATTCTCCATCTCTTTCGTTTAATTAATAATTGTGCATAAAGAAAGATCATGGTGATGGTTTGTATAAAATTTTAAAATCTGATTTTATCGCGCTTCCGCTTTATTAATGTAATTTGATTGCATGTTCGCGCTATGTACAAACCTAACAGAATTAACACAGAGATTTACGTGGTTCCCCAAATTGGGTATGTCCACGGGCGGCTAGTTGTTTTATTGATTATCTTGGTTAAGTTACATAGGGCTTTCCAATAGATAGTATTTATAGCTACTAATCATATTCCAACCCTACTTCACATTATGACTCAAATACCCATAATGTTCTGCTTCTGGTAGCACAAAGAGCTGAATACCAAGTACATTTTATTTTGTCAAGGGAAACAATTTGGTATATGAAAATTGAAATTTGTTAGTATTATGCCTGTATTCTTATGAGCCTTAATGTACATAGTTTTTTATGAATCAGTACTTTAATTTTCAGGTTATATAATATTCCCCCCTTTTGACCTTCACAATTCTTGGTTTCCATTCCCATCTATAATATAAAACAGAGCGGCTCGCAAATCAATGAAAGCTTCAACATCCGACGGTCTCAGATGAATTAAAGCTTCAACATCCAACGGTCCATTTTGAATCTTATTTTCTCTCTTTCTCTCTCCTCCTATTCCTCTCCTCTCTCCTCTTTCTCTCTCTCTTCCCATCTTCCTCCATTTACTTACTTAATTAATATTTTAATATTTTATTTTAAATTGTAATAATTTTTTGAAGTATGCATATTTTAAAATGTATAATACATAAAAAAAAACATCAATGGTTACAAAATCAAAAAATTAAATATATTCTTTTTTTTCTTTTTTCTTATTTTTCTTTATCAAATAGAACAAATGTTAACAAATTAGAAAATTGGTTAATTGTTGGTATTATGTGATATCTAAAGTTAAAATACTAGATGTGATAATTAACATAATTTTTAATATTTTTTTATATGATATATAAGATTCGTTTCGTAATAAATTTTTTCTAAGTTTGTTTTACGTAAATTTTAATATTTAGAAAAAATATATTTTTTTGTGTTAATTTGCACTTTTTATGGGTATTAAAATTTTATTTTTACATTAGAAAAATTATGTTTTAATGTATATTACGAAAATTTTAATATTTGAGAAATTTAATTAACAAAAAATGTATGAATTTATTTTTTAACATTTATGTTATTTATCGTACAAGTTCGTAATTTAATTAATTAGATCAAGTTAAATAAAAAATGATAATATATATATATTTATATTTAGTGGATATATAAATGAAAATGATAAAAATTTGGGAAAACATTTGACTAACGGTTTGACTAACGAAAATTGACCAAAAATAGAGAAGGAACACTTTTGCACAACTAATGCATATTTGAGGAACAACTGTGCCAAAAAAAAATATAAGGAACACTTTAGCAAAAACATGACAAATAGGAGGGTCAAATTTGCTAATTAGTCTAAAGTAAAAGGTCTTATGTTTCAGATTTACAATTATTTTATTTTGACTCACATATTTCAATAATTTTTATATTTCAAATATTTTCAGGTATACATTGAAGGATAATTGGTGTAATCTGTAAAGAATACGAAGTTGTTTCTCTATAGGCTGCATGTGTACATTTTTTTGGTATGGAATGGTAGTTGTTTTGGTGATTTGGATATGTATTGATGATTGTAAGTTTTGTATACAGGTTTAGATTTTCCTGGCCGAAATTTCTTAAAATTAGTAACGACTAGCTTGAAGTTTTGATGGTTGAAAATGTGTTGATGATTGAGTATGTATTAATTATTGTGGTAGTATGGTTAATTATGATAATTGTTATGTCTGATTGTAAGTTATTTTAGGTTACAAAGAGTCTTTAGGTAATATAGTATTTTTCGAATTTTAATCTAATTTTTTGTTATTCCATGCCTTCAGGCACGAGCAATTACTAGTGTGTGTATATATATATATATATATATATATATATATATATATATATATATTGTTGTTAGTGTGCCATATATTGTTTGATTATAGCATAACATACTTTGTTGTTACAGTGTCACCATATACATACATATATATTGCATTTGTCGAGTATATGTGCCTCAATTTGATAGGGGAACCTTTTTGCCAGTGCTCATCTCGTAAATTATTGTTGATTTTGCAAAGGTCAGCATGAAAAGTTTTCTGGATTGATTAAGGTCCAACTGCATGAAAGTAATCTATAGTATCTTCATAAACTTTTTACTTCATTACAAATTTTCTTTTTGATTATTAGACTAAAATTTGATACTAGACTCGACAGTTGTTGAACTTGTTGGTGCTACATATCAACTGGGCCCGAAGCACGTCACGTAACAGGTGCTGCAACTCCAGCTCAGATAAAAAATTTCACACTATGTCAGCATCTGCAGGGGATTCATATACGCATAACATCTATGGTGAAAGGACTTCCCACTATTGCGTCAGAAGTGTTGTCTGCCTCATTGGGAACACAATATATGGTGTTGCCTGCGATTCAGTGACATCCTTATTCCAAGCCATGATTGAGCATCTAGAATCTTGCACGTTCATGAACAGATTTTTGGTGCACTTGGCATGGATGCTACTATGGACAACAATGCATCGCCTTGCATGGAAGAGTTGCAGAAGTGCATAACTCATTTCCGTGGCGAATTCTTGTCAAGGCTGTTGCCCACTTCTTCAAGTGCCATCTCAGTGGGGACAGAAACCATATGCACTAGGCTTGTCAGGAGCATGGCTTCACGTGTTTTGATATTCTTTATTAGTGTTAGCCCTGTATATCCTCTTATGCCGCGGCTGGGGTCATCTTAATTTATCAGAAAAAAAGTCCAGAGCATGCATCCCATAAACCTTGACAAACTTTTTATTTGGTCTGTGTAATTATGAATGCTCCTTCACTATTCAATTACATTTACATTGCTGCAGACAGATAGAAGCCAAAATGATAATGGATCAAGTTGTTATTCGCGTCTCTAGTAAATCAGATTTCTTTCTTTCTGCAAAACATCATTCAAAGTCCTTCCATTTGTTACTTGTTTTCAGTCGGTCTCTTGTACTCATTTCTAGTGCCAACATAACATAACAAGCTCATCTATCTCAATGTCAACGTTCCTTTCCAGCCAAGGGGTGATGCCACCGTTGATATATAGCTAGGGAGAGTTATTGCCCCCTTAGTTTGCGTGGAAAAAATATGCAGCAGGAGTAATATTTTGACCCATTGCATGCATTTTAATATATAGGAACTGTACTGTATGTGCTAAGAATAAAGATTATCAACAAATCTCTTTATTAACCTTCCGGCCTTAAAAGAGGAAAAAGAGGACCTCATCCACCTATCGTGATCTTGTTGTTAAGTTTGTATGTTGGTTTGAATCCAACAAACTTGCTAGTTATCTTAACTAGATGCAAGAGGTAAAAATATTAAGATACAATACTACTACGAATAATTAGAAATGATATATAAAATACACAATTTATTTCCACCACACCATGTCATGCCATGCCAGTGGAACAATTTTTATTTATATATATATATATATATATATATATATATTATTTTATAATAAATGAAACATTTTTTGTGAGTCATAGCGAGGAAGTAACTTCACTTGTTTAAGTACTGTTGTCGGCGGCTGTAATTAATTTGCATGTATTATTGTTAGTTAGTAGGAGTATGACAAACTGCGCCCCCTTCCCTTCATCACTCACTATCAACATTATGCAACTTGCGAAGACAGCCCGGAGCCAAAATCCAGATTCCCGATGTGATGTGATGTGGGAAATCAACATCCATGAATTGAAATTGATTTGAGGCTTATTATTATTATTAATTATTAGATAAATTATTAAACATCTATTTTGGGGGGTGTCGTCTGAATCTGATTAATATCTCTAAACATCCTTTGCATACTGAACATGTAAATGACTGCTGTTAAATTTTTGCTTGATTAAGGCCCATACTCCATGTGTCCGCGACTCGTAATGAACTGTAAGCAAGTATCTCCTCTTTGTATGTTATGTACTCCCTTCGTCCCTACAACTATGACACACCACACACTTTAGGATGCTTAGCGGCAACTCTATATACATCTTACACGCTATTCGCAGAGGGTTCTTTGAGTTTTGATCCTGACATAAATATAGTGAGAGTTCTTTCAGATATGTATAATTATTGTAGGCATAATGTGCTCTGTTAAGAGTTTGAGATACTTTACCTACCTTCTATTTTAATGCACAAAAAAAAAACACTAGTATGTTCACAATAATTTATACATACTTGCAAAGATACTAACTAATCCCTCAATTCCAAATTATAAGATTATTATTAATTTTTGAAAGTCAATCAAACACATTTTCAAACTGATTTTGATAATTCAGTAAAAATTATGAAACAATAAATCTTACTACAAATAGTGTTTTTTAGATAATTTGCAATAATCATTATTGTATTGGCTAAAACTAGCGTAATTCATATCAATTTTATCCTTAAAAATATTTAAAGTTAACTTTAAAAAGTCAATAATGATCATATATTTTAGAACATCAAGAATATTATTTAAAATAGAGAGTGATATTATATTTATCAAGAGATGGGTTATTGTATTTTACTATATATATTTCATTTGTACAACTGTAGTTGCAGTTAGACGTTTTTGGTGATTGTTCTATATCTATATATATCATATTCATCAATTACTTGCATCCTACCAAGACTTTTTCGTCTCCTTTATAATTTATTTATCTAAAGTCACTCTCACAATGTGGAAGCATGACAAGCCGACAAGCAATTGCACAGTAAGCTGCGTGCCTTCACTGTTCTTCTACCTTACATTCGTTGCTAATCCATCCATAATTTTTATAATTATTTTTTCCTGAAGTGAATAGACCGAAATCTACATATATATAACTAGTGTTACCAACCCAGAAGAAGTAATTAACCAACACCCATGTAAGTACAAATCTTGGCATGTCCTAGATATATACATAATGAATACTCCCCATGTTCCAAAAAAATAATATCATATACAAAGTTCAAACACAATAAGAATGCATGTTAATTTGTTCCAAGTTTACCTTAAATTTATCGACTGTACTTAATTAATGATATTAAGTTAATTTATACTACCATTAGAAATTAAAAAGTGAGAGTCTATCTCTTAGACAAAAATAAAATAAAATTGGCAAATGAGATTAATTCTTGTGAGATAGAAGAAGTAACTTGTAAGCTACAGTGACCCAAGAGAGAGACATAGAGGAATGAAGTTAGGAGGACTACTATTTAGATAGGCTACGTTCGTACCTAGCTAGTGGAAGAATTAATTAATGAATGAACATCATTTTCAGCATCTTTTTAATTAATATATATGCTTCTGGCTTGTTGTGAATATCCACACCAGCTGCCACCACCTTCTTCAACCCTTTGAAAACTAATTAGTTGCATATTAATAGTCCCTAGCTAGCTCTTAGGATCCTCCATCCGTTACCCACAAGAAAGAAAGAAAGAAAGAAAGAAAGAAAGAACTAGGAGGAGGATATATCAATATATCTCGTGTATACTAGCTAATTAATTAGGAGTTTATTCCGAGGTTAATTTTGAAGAAGAAATCAAGAGTATAGTTTGTTCCGAAAAGCATGGGGAAGAAATTCAGTCAAGATTCAGTGAAAATATCTAAGATGAGCAGTAGTAACAAGAAAATTAACCTTAACAGTTTGATTAAGGTTTTGAGGCCAAAAGTGTATATCACAGACTCCTCTACCTTCAAAACTCTTGTTCAAGAGCTCACTGGCAATGGCAATGGAATTACTAGTCCAAGTCCAAGCCCAAGCCCAATCCCAATCTCAATACCATCTCCTCGGCCTAATTTCTCCAATACCATAATATGTAAACCAATTGATTATGGTTTTCAAGGAAGTAGCCCGGAACTGTCCTTTGATTCTTCGGAAGCTACTTTAAGCAGCAATATTCCAACTCAACAACTCAACATGCCAACACCTTTACTTAGTAGTAGTAGTGATGATGATGAGTTACAAAGTTATAATTGGTTTGGGAAGTATGACAACATGAGTTTTCCACAATATAATGGAGAGATAGAGTCATCTGCATCATGTTTCTTAGGAATGGACGATCCTTTTCTTTATAACTATGACGACACGGCCTATGCGATTCCGATCATGCCTCAGGAGGTTTGTGTGTATGATTATGACTTGTCCGGAATTATGTGATCGATCCACCGATATATGTCCTTTTCTCCATCGTTTCCAGACTTGAATATCTTCCTTGGCGCTCATATCCAGGTTTAGATTGATGTTGTGTGTATATATACTATTGTTATTAATGTTGTCTAAAGGAGTATATATATACAATTAATGGTAGCTAGATAGGGATCGGATCATATATATTGTGATAATATATTATCATTGTATATTACTTGTATATTATGAGGCAGTTACTCTAGTTATTTATGCATAGGCTGTGCATTGTAGGTTGCATGTAAAGATCTGTGCTCGTATATATGATATATCTATATCCGCTAGATATATATGGGTATATGTAATTAATATTTTAAAATATCAAGAACTTATTAACTGGCCAGTAATGTAATGTAACCTCCTATGTTAGCTATTTAGAGGATTATGGATTTAGATCAGTGATCATGGGTACGTAGTTTTTGATATTGAGTTATTTTTATCCTCGAGTGAATAATGGTAGATTCGGTAGTTTTTGATATTGAGCTATTTTTATCCTCGAATACTGGTAGATTTAATAGTTTTTGATACTGAGCTATTTTTATCCTCGAATACTGATAGATTTAATAATTTCTTGACCGATTGAGAAGTGTATAGCCTAAAAAGTGCCAAATTTTATTATCTTTATCCTCTTTAAAGAATTAACGGAATTAAACTTTTGAAAATGATATTCCCTCCGTCCCAAATTAATTGCTCAGTTTTGACTTTTTTAAGTCAAATTAACTATTTTTAGAATTAATAATTAAGCATATATAAATATATTTTTAAAATTATAAAAATTGGGGTTAGTAATAAATTGTATATACTTTCTTTTGGTTATAATCTCTTCACATATATTTTAGCAGAAATAGTAAAAAGATTAGTTTTAAAAATGGTCAATTTGATTTTAAAAAGTCAAAACTGAGCAATTAATTTAGAACGGAGGGAGTATTTCTTAATTAATGTTATATGAGGATATATAATAAAGAAAAGAAGAATGACGAATCACGTACGAACGTGTTAAATTATTTAGATAATTCCACTTTACATTAAAATCTCTACAAAAACCCTTTGTTTTTTGATCGTCTTGCATGTATGTTTTCAGTTTATTCCTGATCTTTGCATCGATCCGTCTGTCTGTCGCAGTTGATATGGAATAAATTAAGTTGTCAGTCAAATGAGATGTAATTGTGAACTAGTGATCAATTGCATATTTCTGGAAATGCTCTATTACTTGTTTGCATATATAGTCATGCAACGTCTTTAGAATTTGCTACTTATTTCCTTAATTCTCATGCATGAATTAAATATCGCAGCAAGTACGTACCGTTGTTAATTCCCATATATTTCCAATATATATCCAGTACTAGTTTTAGCAAAGTTGTTTACGTTTTAGTCATGTCAATCTAGTTCGTATTTGAATTTGATGATATGTGAAATATGAACAAACATACATACGTCCACTAAATAATGAGTACTCCATTATATTATATGTTATAATAATACGAATTGATAACATAAATTATCGCCTGGACGTTTTAACTTGTTGATGAAAATAAGTTAAGGTAAAGAGTCTTAAAACACTCGACTCTGTGGCCCAATGGATAAGGCGCTGGTCTACGAAACCAGAGATTCTGGGTTCGATCCCCAGCAGAGTCGGCTCTTTTTGCCTATTTTGTTTTTGCTGATTTACCCTCAAAATTGCATAGACATACAGGATCTTTGCATTACCAAACAGAAGACAAAAAACAAAAACTATGTGAACGTAAGTAAGATAAATACACTTGAATTGGTTTGCAGAATCTTGAAAATGAGTTTTTTCAGTAGGTTCCAAGTTTTATTTGGAAGATATAATCCTCACGTGAACATAAAGTAAGAAAGATAAATACACTTTAATTAATTTGCAGGATCTTGAAAATGAGTTATTTAGCAAACATTGAGCGAAAGCTCATGCCACATTCGCTGCTGGTAGTGCATACAAGGACTTCAGCTGATTGCTTATGAGCTTGCTGTTGTTGATAGCCATTTGGAGTTCCAAATCATCAGACCACCATTGCTCCAACCCATGCGCCTCGAGAAAATTTTGCTTGCCCTTTGACAGCACAAACAGCTTTGCAGTAGCTTGCCTGTTTCTCGCACCCATATTCTCCTTTTCCACCTGCTTTACCTCTGCTCCAGCAGAATCAGTATAATAGCAGCAAATATAGTCATTGTCGTTCACATATAAATGCGGCACCCATTTTTTTAGTTCATTGCAAGTGTTTTCTCCCTCGTTGCCACTGGCCTGAGTTTCACTGCTATAAGGAAGCATTGATCTAACCCTCTTCCAAACAAAACCAGCTTTCTCTCCGATATTTTTCAAACTCATTGCAAGTGAAACAGAAGGTGGATTAAACAAATGGGCCTCCACAAAGATTCCTTGTTTGGCTAATGCTTTACCCACTTGGAGTGCAAACCCAGCCCCTAACGAATGGCCTGCGATACATACATTGCTACTTCCATACCTATCAGCAATGGATTTCAGTGCTTCCAAAGCTCCATTGAATCTGACAGAACCCTTTAGGCTTTCCCAAGCTAGAAACCGGAGGTCATCTTCTATATCGCGTCTAATTGTTGGGCTTTTGAGTAGTGTGCCTCTTAGTACTAAAACAGCCCTAGGTGCACCGCTGGGCCTAATGAATATGAAGTCTGCCAAAGCTGCAGATCGATCCCATTCTAGTATTGCGCCATATACGGATCCATCTCTTTCATCTGTTAAGGTTTGGGATAACTTGTACTTAAAAGGTATCCACCATTTTGGAGCAAGAGCGGTTTCTTTTGTCTTATTTTCTTGTCTGTCAAGTTCAAGTAGGTAAACTGCTTGTATGAAGCAGGCAATAACTGTCCTCTTGTAGTTCCCGTCCTTCCTAAGAACATAATTAATCTATTTCGTGTTAATGACTAAATTCTGTAACACGATAAACATAAAATACTGGAAAATCTATTAAATAAGTGCAAGTCATACTACAAAATATAAAATGATATGATGGATAACAGATGAGATTGGAACAAGAAAGGTCAATATCTGTAAATTGTATTGAATTTATCTAATATTTTCAAAGATGGTCTAGGTGTGGTGATCCGAAGAATTAGGATTTAACTGTCTACATATGATAAAACAGCAATGATGATCAGCCTGAGAGTTCCATCACTCTCTCCAACCTCTCAGCAACTTTTGAACAAAAGATGCATATTTTTGTATATACACATCTAAATAAGTGTTTGTAGATACGAGTTAGGCTTGATCCACAGGATTTCAGACACATTGACACTAGGGCCAACTCAGAGAATAAAACGGATAGAGTCAGATATTTTAGCGACTACCTTTTCACCACCTTAAAGAAACAAGAGTTACCAATTTCCTATAAACAAAAGAACGAAGATCCTAACTCTTTCACTTCTGGATAAAATAGCTTAGAATCAAACAAAATGCATCATATTTCTTACATGGTACCTGTTTGTGAACAAATCATACATCCTGGATCACCCCATCTAGTCCAGCAATCGCCAACTTTCATTAACACAATTAAGACTTTAGGATGAAAACTTCTACTGCATTAAATGTCAATCAACTAACTTAGCTGAAATTAACTATACCCTCTTAGAACTTGAATTTCAGTTCCTAAAGTAGGATCTCCAGAAAGTAAGTGCACAGACCAGTATTTCTACATACATAGCGTCTCCGTTTCCTGCATACTACAAATCAGGTGTATATTTCTAACTCACCGCAACAGTTACTATTTAGCTGGATTCGAGTCAGATAGGTGCTCCCCATAGACCTTAAATTTAGTACTAAAGCAGAGGTGGCCAAGACAAATGTGGATCAATTAGATTCTCAACTTAGCCACAAATCTATCAAACGATTCTAATGGTTTTGGTAAAATATAATAAGAACTTCCCTTAAATGAATTATTTAAACAGAGGGCAGAACAGAACTGAATCTATTGGCTAGTCAGTTTAGCTATACCTATACATCTTCCAGATATGCTTACATTATACAAATTTCATTGTCATTAACGGTTTTCTACACTCCCCTATTGGTTACTTGTCAACAGCATTTATTTACACCTGTAATTCAGTTCATCAGATTGTCGAAATTTTCGATTTTCCAAGAATTGCCAGAGTGGCTGCCCCAAATTAGCAAGTTTTATCATAAAGAAACCCATCTATACGAAATATACAAGGAAATGGCTAATTCTCACTAACTCAAGTCCGTGAATTCTGACTGATAAGCAAATTATATCAAACATTACTTGCAGTGTACTACACAAAAAGGGTAACTAAATCTTTATAATATACCAGAAAGATCCGAGATACCCAAATTCTGAAATTCTTAAAACAGTTCTACTTTAGGAAAGTGAACAAATTTGCTTACTGTGTTTACTCCTAAATTAAACGCTTAAAGAATCTAATTTGGTTACCATGTTACCTCACCTGAAGGAAAAAAAAAATACAAAATATAGTGAAGTTCAAATTAACAAAACCCAGCATAAAAATCTAATTGTCTCTGTACTTACCAACTGGAGTTAATGAGGTCTCTCCAATTAGGAGAAGAAACGTTGCGAGGTCCAGAAACATGAAATGCGTAGGGATGAGGATTCTGAGACTGCGGTGTTGTATTTTCCTTTTCCCTCTCTTCTTTCACCACCACCATCTCTCCGGCAATCTCCTCCGCATTCAACGAATATACACACACACACACACACTTAATTCCTCGATTTCTTCTTCTCCTTTTCTGATTCTGATTCTTGTGCACTAAACGAGTGGATAGAAAGAGTAAAGAGACGAAAAGGTTTAGACTTTCGCTTTGTCAGGGCTTTTTCATGGTATCCGATTCGAAACATTTGAGAGACAAATTAAATTTATTTGGACTACATTAAAATTTTTGATGATCATAATAATGATGATGATGAGCTTTCAAAATGCCTGGTTTTTGTTTTCTGAAGCGGCTCCAACGGTAAATTTTCCCCTGCTAAAACCTTCCTTAATCCTTACTTGTAGGGCTTATACTTCGTCATTCTAGAATTTGTTGTCGTGGTTTTTCGAAATTGAGCAAGGCATTTTCAATAAGGCTTTAGTATCTAGTATCTATTAAATCATAAATGTTACTATATTATTTTTGGGAAAGTAGGGTAAAAATGTAATTCTCCTTAACTGTGGTGGAAAAATATATTGATGTTACAATATTAAAATCCAATATTAACAGTTAGCTCTCTAAAGGAGGACAGTTGTAACAGTTTGATTTAGCTTAAAATTATTGCTGAAAAATATGATTTTTGCTGAAGTTATAATATGCTTATTTTGTACTCGTTGGAAATAATTTTAAAAAATAGTACTAAAAATATAATTATATTTTGCTTGAACATATGACACAATGACATTATTAGTATCTCCAATGGGTATATAAACTCTGATAAACAATTCTAAAAATATCCACACACAAAAAAGAAGTAAAATAACATCCGAAACTCAATTGTTGCTTAAAAGTAAGGGTGAGAATCATTTCATGTCAGGCGAATTCGTGTTGTGTCAAGCTATAGTTATTACGCTAAACATGTCGACACTAACACTATCCATTTAATTATTTAATTATTTGTGTCAAGATCCTTAACACTAACCTGTTTATTAATCGTGTTAACGTGTCGACCCATTTAACCCGTTTACTATATAAATTAAAATTTTAAATAAAATAAACAAACATCATTCACTTATTTTATTGAATAAATAAGGTAATTTATTCATCAAACAACATTTATTTAACAAAAGATAAAACAACATGCGTAGAAAAGTAACTAAGAAAACTAAAACTCAATATTTAAGATAAATTAATGTTATATCATATTTAATTTTAAATTATTTTAAATAAACGTGTCTAATCGTATTAAACAGGTCAACCCATTAATTATACGTGTTTGACCCATTTAAATTTCGTGTTGAACGTGTCGACCTATTTATGACACGAATGTTATTTATACTCAAAACTAACCCTCTTATTTTATGTCGTGTTCGTGTCGAGTTACCGTGTCGGGTCAAAAATTGTCACCCCTACTTAAAAGATAAATTAAACATGATAAGATGAAAAAAAAAATGAGAAGCAAATAAATGAAATAAGAAAAGTTTTAGAACTTTTCTGCTTTCAAAAGTCAACTCTCCTTTTGGAATCGAAAGATTAATTCATTCCCCTCCATCAAAGTCAAAATCTAGATTTGCAGAGAGCATATTTATATATCTATCCTCTCTTGATAAGAGAGAAACTGATAGTAGTTAATACATATAGCAGCTATAAAGGTATAGACAGTTTCATAGAATTTCATAAAACATTGTCTTAAGCTTGCCTGACAAGGGTAGCAGTCATGCAGAGCTACTTGAATTTCTTGGGGACAAATAAAAACACAACAAATTTAACTTTAGCAGCAACTTATAATTTTTGTAACGTCACCAAGCTGCGGAGTTGATCAAAAGGTTAAGGCAATCCAATACAAACCAATCCAGCTTATGACTTCTGCTGACTGCTGATCTGATCCTGCTTCCAAGCACCATTACAAGGATTTAGATTGCAGAAGCGAGGAAAGAACAATATATATATATATATATAGAGAGAGAGAAACTAATTACCAAAAAAAATATAAACTTGCAAACTTCAAAACAAGAGATTAAGTTGGGAATTCTTTGAGGCCCTAGGGAAACCTGCTAATTTCTCACGAATTCCTTTATTTATCTTTCGAGAACGACAATCAATTGTCATGGTCTTCAAAACCTTTGCATTTTTCAGAATAAACTCTATTGCTTCAATCTCATATTTTCCGACAATCAATTGTCATGGTCTTCAAAACCTTTGCATTTTTCAGAATAAACTCTATTGCTTCAATCTCATATTTTCTGCCATTGAACTCGTCAATTTTGGTTTCCTTGAGATGTAACAACAAATTGAATACTTTTGATGGGGGTGGACCAACCCAAGAATCCTCTGAAATACCATAATAAGGACCCTGATAGGGAATTGAATTTAGAAGCCTACAACTTTAGACAGACTGTTATAACAAGCTAGATTATCATATCGAATTTTGACACACCTTGAGAAGTTTAAGAACTTCTAGATTAGGTGATACTTCAAGAAATCCCGCTAGCACATTCCAACCCAAATCACCATTAGCGCCAATCTCCAAAACGATCAAATTATGGAATGTTGGCAGCCAATAAAACTTTTCTTCACTGATATACTGCACAAGAGAAATTACTTAAATAACATTGCATTTAATCTAAATACAATATCAAGTGAATACATTACAGAATTCAACAACTATTGTTACTAGCTCCATCTAAGCATATATATTAATATATACACACACACACACACACACACATGCATACTAACACACACAATCTACAACCTTTGAATTTCATACTCAAAAATTGAGCCTCGTGTTGTCTGTCAAAGTATTATTATAAATCGTATCACCCCCAAGCGTCAAATAACATGATCAAATAATTTTTTTTTAAAATGCAAATACAAGATAAATTAGGATGTACAAAAAAAAAGATATTTTTATTGTGAGAAGTTTTCAAGGAGTTAAAACAATAAAAAAGAAAAGTTAAACATGATACTGATTAGTAGAGAAACTTACACCTAGAGTTGAATCGGATATGGATAGAAATTTAACAGTACTGATTCCTTCCAAAAGCTGCCTTAAGATGCAACTGCCGACGGCAATACGTGCTTCCAACACAGATGAAAGATTCACATAAATTTCATCTGTAGCAAAATCTTCAAGATCAAGGTGCTTAAGTTTGGGAGCATCAATCTCAAGCTCGAACGAAGAGCAAGTTGCAAAATGATCCATCTCACTCCCTAGCCTCAAGCGTTTCAAAGTTGGGATGGAAACCACCAGTGAACATCGATCGTCAAAAGTCCATCGCTCTATATACAGTTCTTCGAGAACTGGGCAGCCAGAAAAGAGCAGGAGCTTCTGATCTGAGTCTTCATCGCTACATTTCATGATACTATCTAAATGAAGAACTTTGAGACTAGGAAGCCAGACAGAAGCAGGAACTTCTAGTAGAACTGCCCATTTAAGTATTAAAACCACCAATGTCTTGCTTTCAAAAAGATTGGAGGGTAAGATGATAGGGAGAATAGCGAAGTATCGGAGCTCAATCTTCGTGACATTGCGCTCAAGGACAAAACTGATCCACGAGTTGACCCGAAACTCATCATCGACATAATGACGCTCAAGACAAAAACTTTCAAAACAAGACACTTGAGAACCAATTAGTACGCTTTCAACAAAACTCATAAACTTTGAATCCACATCCATTTTTGACTGACTCGGACCTCTTGCTATGGTTTTGTTGAAATATAAAGAATCATCAAAGTCGAGTGTAGGAACAGAAGCCCACATGTCTTGCCATCTTTTTGATAAAACACTAGTTCCTACTGCGTACTTTGTAGGAAGAATTGAAAGGATTTGACATATTAAATCATCAGGTAACATGCTGATCCGATCTGTGTCACCACCATTGCTCGACTCCATTACTTTCCTAATGTGTTGCCTAAAATGACAAAAATAAAATAAAATAAAAACCTGGTTTTAATTAACTACACAAAACCGTATCACAAATCACTTAGTTTAAATCTTTTCTTATTATCCCCCTAGTTAGTGTTTGGTTCTATATCTATCACATTCAGAACCTGACAACCAAAGAAATATAACTAATACCTATTTCAACTAACTATAATATAGGAATATATGAAAAAGTTCCAATATATTTTGTCTGCTGTATAAATGAAACTCGGTCACAGTAAAGCAAATTCATGAGACAGTTCCGAATAAATAAATTGATAAGCTAAGACGCATCCAAAATCAGGGTCAATTTACTTATATTGCCAAAGACATGAATCTTTTGATAAATATGAAGCATGTTGAATCTGTGAAACTCAGTAAGAGATACACAAGTTAATAAGCTATTTTTTTTTAATAGCTACACACATCCAATCAAGTCCAAAACTATTATTGATGTAAATAATTTACTAAACTAAAACATATCCAGAAATAGGTAAATATAACTTATCTACTCATAGACACGATCTTTTATTGAAAAAACAGAACATGGTGAATTTGTAAAACTCACTCAAGGTAGGCAAGTTCATGAGCTAATTTCATATGGCTACACATGTCCAATCATCAAAATGTACTCCACACAACTTTCAAAAGAAAATGTTGTCTATATGTATCACCTCTACCTAATCCCTTCTCATGTCTCATTTAAAAAGTCCTAATAGTAGATAAGTGAGGAAAGAACTCCAAGAATGAAAAAACTTTATTAATATCATTTTAATCACAAATAACCCCTTGGACCGAACCAAACGATTCCGTGGATTGTTTTGGTTTGGATTTTCAATAGTTTGTTTGATTCAAGCTTCAAAAACTAAAGAACTGGTGGGTTGGTTAGATTCTGCATTGATCCTTCTAGAACCAAGAATTGAACCAAAGCCAAACCGGAGTGAAAATAATCAATAATTGATTTTAAATGTATGTCAAAAATTACACATATACATCTTACATAATAATTAACGCAGACAATTTAAGTTAATAGTAAATTAATTAATTTCCTAATTCTTTATATATTAGGGTCTTGTAAAATTTATTACAGTTATGGGATAAATGTTTCAGCATTAAAAATTATAAGTACTAAAAAAAATTATGAAAAACAAGGACCATGATTCGAACTAACCCAATTTTAGTACAAATAAGTTGGGTTAGTTTGGGTCGAAGGGTCGATCTAATACAGATTTATCACTTTTAGGCTAAAAAATTCATAACCGATCTATCTTGTTCTAAAATTTGAGTTAGTTGTTGATCCAAGTCAACCCAGACCATAAACACCCTTTATTTACACTAGTAAAACTGATCCTATTGAATAAAGTTTCTGAATCTGTCCCTGTAATCATCCTGAATTAATACACATAGAAATAATTTACCAAGCCACAAAACATATCCAAAATCGGGGTCAATCTAACTTGTAGATTTTTTTTATTAATGTATGTTATTCTGGCTAAATTACTAGATACCAAGACTTTTACTATGAAATATCTAGAAATTCTTAAATCTAACTCGCTAAACTTTAATCATGAAAAGATTAAAATAACTTATCATTATGCTTAAGAAAATAGTTAAGAACTTACTAATTGAAGTTAAAACCTTTAAATCTAGTGATTTAATTGAGTGAAGAAGATGAAACTCTCTAAGATTCTTGGTACTGCCCTAAGATTTTAGTATCCAAGCCTTAAGAGCATTTGCCCTTCTAGATCTTTTACTTCTGCCGCCTCATCCCATCTCAGCCTCAAACCAGATCTCAGATCTCAGATTTACTTCCTATTCTATTTCTCCTCTTTTCTTTTTTCCTTTTTTTCTCCTTTCCAAATTTTGTTGAATATAAGTCACTAATTTATTTTCTTCCTTTTCTTTTCTATTTATTTTATTTTGTTTTGCTTAGCTTGTAAGACTCCTCCTATATATGAGAAGTGGCCTAACACTCGTCATATCTCATGCAATGCCATATGTTAAAAATGTTATAATTTATTTATTTTTTACAAAACGTACGAAACTATATCAACTTAGAAAACTATTAGTTGTTCTGTAATACACATCAGGAGGTAATCCTTTCCAAAGGATCAAACAAAAAACATAGCATTAACAAAAAGAGTGAGAGTCAAACATAACAAAAATCTCATCTGAAATAAAAGTTCATTTAGCTACGGAATAGATGCAGGGGGCAAAATTATAATACGTCCAAATTGTTATAACTTTTGATCCAAGAAGAATTGTGAGGCCCATACTATATCAAATCAAAGATCTAGACAAGCTCTACAGACTCATGACTTTCGTCTGTTATACATGTCGTTTTATAGGCCAAAAAAACTGTTTAAAGCAATCTTATCGTCAGTCAAAGTTTTGGTCATCCTTCATTATTCTTAAAAAAAAGTTTATTTTGTTATTTCTTTAAGTTGGGTGGAAAAGTAGTTTAGCACTATAAATATACTTCCTTAAGGTTTTTGGAGATTAAAATTCTATTATCATGGATATTTTAATATTTCTCTTTAAGAATTTTCTATCTTCTTTTCTTGTGGATTCAAGAGCTTTTATCTACATTTTTACTAGTATGTTAAATTAACAGATGTTCTACTGTCAGGAGCCCGCTAACAATGCTAATTCAAAAATATACAATGAATTATTTATATGGTAAGTGAATTATAAGATATAATTTTTGTACGAATTGAGAATATAAGCAAAAAATGTGTTAGTCATATTGTATATATAATTAAAGATGGATGAAGGATATGTTTTGATCAGGGAATAATTGTAGACTTAATATAAGTTTTAGATATTTATTTTCTTGTGTATCTGATGTTCCAAACATGAAATTTAAGAAGCATGGATACAGATACATGATACGAATTCAACACGATTTGCGACATGAAACACAACATTTTTCTAAAAACAAGATACAGTATGTTGGGGAATACGTTGAATTTTATGTATATTTTTAATATGATTAAATTTAGTTGTTAATAAAGCATGATAAAACAAGACAAATATTGAAAAAAAACACTTATACCATAAATGTCTCCAAGTTTAATAACAAATATGATTACAACATGCAACTCTAAAAGATAACAGGATCTATAAGAGACAAGAAAGTAGTTAACTTCAAAGTTTAAATTCAATGAAAATACTAGCATTTATCATAATATATCTAGAAATAAGTATGCAATACATATCTTAAAGTGTCCATGGAGTGTCGGTGTCCAACACTTATCCAACACGGATATGTCGACCTCCAAGAACTGTTCAATCTTCATAACATAGACTAAAGAAAGCTCCATTAGCAACTCCCAAAAAAAATAGAAAATATATACCGAGTTCATTATGGATTAGACAACATATACAAGTTTTGAAAGGTCTTGCATTATGAAATTAAATATGAACAAATAACATTTATATGCAACACTACTGCTAACAGCCAAATCAAGCATTTGTTAAAAGAAAAGGAGTAAAACATAAAAACTTACCTGGGTTTATACCCATTTTCACCACCTACGGTTTGACACCCATTTTCAAGTTACCTCATTTACATCCATTTTGACTGCAAGTGTACTCACTCGCTAAAAAGCGACTGAAATGTTGTCCAACAATTATAATTCCTTGCCAAATGTCCAAAATAGCTCTTTATAAGCATATCTAACAAATAAGCAAAACGCAATTTTATAAAAACGATAATACAAGGAATAAAACCAAAACTGATTCCAATAATTATTTTTACAAATAGTACTCTATTATTATAATTTGGCAATTTTGCTGACATGAGCTCCAAATATCCGGTCATATACTACCTAAATGATATACATCCTAAACAAACCCATGTTTAAGGAATCACATGATAGATTTTATAAGGTACAATTTCATCCAACAAGAAAATTAAGGTTATGGTTTGTAGGTAGCTTCTTCATCTCAATGAGAAGTAAATAGAGACGATTTGGCAATCCATTGTTTCTTCTTCCTCAATTGCAACCTCTACTTTCTTCAAATATAAACCCAATCTTAAGATTCATACCCAAAGCATTAAGATCATGAAGGTTAAACAACTATAAAACGAAGACACCATCGGTTGGGGAAGGGTGATGACAGTGGCGATGGAGATCAACGGTGGTGGTGTTGGCTTATCAATTGCATATTTGGTTTACATGATGGTTATCAATCATTGTCAGCTTATGTGTTTGGCATATTTTGATTACATCTTCCCTTATGATTATGATTCTACATCTGAATTAAATTCAGAGTTCATATTTTGGGCTAATGGATTTTGAGTCTCCTATTTTCTCTTTTTCTTTCTCCTCCAATTCTTTGTTTTTAAGTGTTGAGTTTGAGTTTATTAGGTTTAACTTTTTGTTGTAGTACATTTAACAGAGCATCCAATGTTTATCCCTAGATATCGTCATTGCTTCTTTTCCGAGAAAAGAAATTCACAACCCGTGGGCCTTCTACCTTCATGCGGCATCGCTTCGTCAGGCTACTATGATTTGGATGAGTTTGGTAAGGTTTTGATGAATAAAAGTAAGAGAGATGAACACTGCTAGGTAAAGGTTAGAGTTGGGGGTAAAATAGTCTTTACCCATTAAAACTAACAGTCTTAGGCAAAGGCGTTGCGAAAATGGATGTCAAACCACAAGTGGTCAAATTGTAGTTTTCAGACCATAGGTGTTGAAGAGAAAATCAGTGTAAACCACGGGTAGTTTTTGTGTTTTACTCGAAAAAAAAAAAGAAAAAAAAGAAAAGAAATCAGCCCTTCAACAAAACTTTCTAAAATGTTATCCATCTCATCTGCAGTTATATATAAGCATCCATGTATAAGAAAATGTGCACAAGTATTTTGGTGTTTTAAGTATTTCGGGTTGTTAAATACAATTGGTAGCTTACTAGAATTTTGTAATGTTTTTCGAGTATAAAGTATCAATATCATTAGAATAGAGCTTTTAGTGGTTTTAAAACTTTGGGATTATTATAATTTTATATTTTTACTACTATCTTGTGCTTTGGAGTGTACAAATAGAGCCATTGGAGTTTTGGGGCAGTTACAGTCAGTATCAGATCTCAGGGGAGAGAGTTATGTAACATTGATAGAACTTGGAGAGATGATATTGTGAATAATTGCAAAGCCTAGGAAGAGCGAGTTGTTATGGGATGGATTTTGTGAAATTTTGAGGATTACAATCAAATAAAAAGTTTCAGATTATTAACTTGGCGATTATATAGATTTATCAGACCGATATTAAAGGCCTTATTTAAAGAGTTTGGTTTCTCATGGGTTATTGTATGGTGTCGAGGTTTATATTAATTTTTCGAAATTGATTTGAGGCCTTGGTGACTGGTCAGTGACCAATGATTCGGAATCGTGTGATGATAAATTACTTGTTCGAGGTGATTTATATGTTTAGTTTCAGTTATACTAGGTAGCCCCACCAAGCAATGGGCGCGCAAGGTTTCCAGCTGTTAAATGTCGCTCTTATCATAATAATGAATATATTTCTAAAAGTTAATAAAGCTCCGTTTCTAATCGCATACATAATTCTGTTTCCCTTTAGTTCCTATCTGTTGAGAGGTAGACCATATCAGGCATATACTTCCATCAAGACATACATGTTAATAATTTTTTTCCTTACTATTTTACTACTACTATGCAAGCCTTATTTCCTAAATTGAAAGGTTAGAAGCATTCAAGTTAAAGAAAAAAAGAAAACTACAGAGGCATATTGTCAAACACCTTACGAGCAACTTCAAATTAAAAGGTTGAATAAACAAGGAATATCAAGCGACACACAGATAATGTGAGAGCCGAATAAGAAAACAATAATCCACGAGAAGATACTTACGTAGAGATGGAAAATGCTCTCCAATTTCCATGGATTTACTACTTATTACTGTGCTTTGAGTTTATGGTTCAAGGAACTCGCTTACGCAAAATATCAAGCAATTAACAAATGATCCAAGAGTAATTTGAATTATTATTCTGAAAATTGTGAGTGAGCGAGTGAGTGTTTGTTTGTGGTGTGGAGGGCGGCAAAAATACGAAAAGAAATAATAGACCGTTCGGGATTCATTTTTAAGAATAGAGGAGACAGACTCATAAATGTTGCCGTATTAGTATTTAACGAATAACGAGTAAGGTCAAGTAATTAAACAATTTATTAATTAATTAATTAATGTTTTACTATTTAAGTAAATTTGATAATTTTTATCTGATCATTTATCTAATACATGGAAAAGAAACAATCTTAAAAGTAAATTGGATTTTTTTATAAAAAAAAAAAAAAAAATTAGGATTGACAACCCAAGTGAAATATTGACCTGAAATTTAAAAATGTTCCAACAAAATACTTTCTATTGTGAGGTTAAATTCCTTGAAACAGATATGAAAATCCATCAACCATACACCCATAGGCTAGCTCTAGTACAATCATTCATACCACAAGTTAAGTTACAATATTTAGGCCATCCTTATAAATTTTTAACACCAAAAATCCAGTGTCAGCTAAAACAAATCATTGAGCTTTATCAACATGGTGTTTCATGAGCTAAAAATTCATTCTTCTTCTGCTTCTTCTTCTTCTTCTCTCTCGGAGACATCTCTTGGTCGGTGGGTCGGATCGGTTCATCACCTAAAATCACTCCTTGCTTTTTAATGTAGTTCCATTTGTCTTGAAACAGGTAGAAAAATGCAACTACTGAGACCTCAGCAGTGAAAATTGTTGTCCAAAGATTTATACTTTTTGAGCTTCTCTTATGGTAGGCTTGTAAACCTGTGTATACATTTATGATTCCCAGTAGCCAAACCGCAGTCCCCAGCCCCCAATGCACCAAAAACCATACACTCCTTCCTTTACTTCCCCTGTAAACAACAATATATAAAGTGTTCAACACTTTATCTGTTTTTTTTCCCCCCTCAAATGGAAGAGATTCCTTAATAATATAATTAATTATTACCTCTGAGGCCGGATAAACCCAATCAAGGCTTGCAACCATATGAAGCCATATAGGGCTAATCCCATCCTCTGGTGATTATTATTGAAAGAGTTTTCAAAGTTTCTTATCGACAATATTGCTCCTGCTGTTGCAAGAAATACTGCCAGTATCTGCAGAATGGAAAAAGCATATTCACTAAGCGGAAGCAAAAAAGAAGCCATGTGGGGATTGCTTAAATCCCTATCAATTCTTAATTAAGGCACTGCATGATCGATATGATGACGATGATGATAATTAGAACATTGTAGCCTACCATGTGTTTTGTGATTGAGAATACATAATTAACACCTAATGCCATAATTATAGTTTCAAATTATCCGAACAAGAAAATCGTAAAGCTACTTGTATCTTATTAACAAGAATAAATTCGTCCATGCCTTTTCTTAGTCTTCAAGTATTCATGATAATTGGTGGCATCAAATTAAAGGGTAATTAGTGATAAACTAATACTAACTATTTGTCAACAAGCTGTGGGCTAGATTAATTATTTGCAAGTAGGGTAGCATTCACTTTTACTTATCTTTGACCATCATTAAAGGTTAAAAGTGGGGCATTTCAATCTACTTTAAAGAATTGATACTAAACTTTATGGGACTCTGTTAAGATTTACTTTGTCATGGTGAAAATGATTATAAGAGTTTACTTGCACAAAAAGAAATTATTATTTTTATTTTCGTTTATTTATTTTATTATTGGAATGCAAACAGAACCAAAAAGAATAGAACTTGCCTGTAGAGTAGCATGTGTGTAGAACATTATTTTGAGCCTTCTTCCACATTCTTCCCTATTTGACATTCTGATAACAAGTATGCCTACAGGTATCAAGAAACCCATCGATGCCCAAAGGAGAAATCCGTGGAGTTTTATTTCAAATAATAATTTAGGACTCAACTGAAAATTTGCAGACAAAATTAATGAGTTAGTTTGTCAGAAAATTTCACAGAAACATGAAAAATATTCCTGAACAATAATTTTTATCTTACCTTATTATGCCTGATATAATTGTTGATGGTGTGGGAGTTTTCTGGTTCTGCTTCTTGTTGAGGTGATGCCCTGATAAATGGTAGAATAGTAAGAACAACAACAGTTATAGTAATGATGAAAGGCACCAACTTCTTCCCTTGTACCATTGTTGAATCTTTTCAAAGAGAAAAAGAAAAGAAAATCGTGTTTAGGCTTCGAATTTCTGATAGTAATGGCGGATTTAATGCACTATAGCAGCAATCTGAAGGTGCAGCTCAAAAACTCAAGAAGCTCAATGAAACATTTCTCTAAAGGTAGGCTAGCTTAAATAATCTATGATTTTCTCCACAGGCTCCACTAACTACCTTTCTAATATACATACATGTACATATGTTATATGATGTGTGTGTGTATATATATATGTGTGTGTGTGTGTGTGTGTGTGTGCGGTTGTTTGTGTTTGTGCTAGTGTATGTTAGTTTGTGTGTGTATATTTTCTCTGTTAAGTGTGTACGAACTTGGAAAGTGGAGGTTTTTTCTTTCTTTTCTTTATAAATAGGCAAACAGCATAATCTTGTTTGTGTTGAAAGAAGCCAAAGTTCGATGCTCCCCATTAAAAGGTATGGCCTTTGCATGACTTTGGTGGTACAGTTAGTAATTTATGGGTATGAAGAAAAAAAAAATTAAGTGAGGCAAGAATGAGTTGGGATTTCAACTATGTAGGGTCAGTGTCAGACTTTTCTGGTTTAATGGAACAGATTGTGGAATTTCAGAAGAGCATTGTATCTATAGTCAGAATGTTATGGAAGCAGGGATACATTCAAAAAATGCTACAATAGTAGTAAACATCATCTTCTACTCACCCACTACCACTGACTTTGAGTATGTACCAACAATTTTAATAAGTAATACATTTTATTTTATTTTTTGGGTGATAACTGTCTAATCCTTGTTTTGGTGTTTCGGTGAAAATTATAGCTCCATGAGCAAAAACTCTTGTCATGATGAATTCTGCGATATAAGCCAGAGATACAATAAATTCAATTTTTACACTATGTATGATTTCAAACAAAACTTTTAACATGTCATTACTTATAGAGTCCTCCTATATATTACGAAAGATATCTACCGAATTACGATTGCGGCGTATATCAATACATGAGATTGGATATGATTATAAAATTGACTCACTATATCAAATACATCATAAAAATATTACTAATTAGATTTATCTACATAACTCGCAATAAAAGAATCGACATGTAAAGTCGCAATATATATCATTATCCTTACTTATATACTCAATAGATTGAGTAATATTATCATATTATTACATTTCTAACAAATATTAGGAATATGGTTGGAAAAGTAAAATTTTCCTTCAAAGTTGTTCGTTTCGTAAACGTGTGTATGTCTAAATTTGGAACAGAGAGAGTATTCAATACACACCCAAAAGAAAAAAATAAAAAAAATGTTTGGTTTCATTTACATTGACCCTGTATAGCTACCGAAACAATGTCAGTTGTCTACTTCATCTTACTTACTCGTTGAATTAGTTGATCACTTATTGTTCTGTTGCTTTAGCAGGAAGTGGGGGGGATCGTTTCAGTATTTCGATAAAGTCAAGGTATAAGTAATAGTTACAACCTTACAATTAACATGGATTTCTCTCTCTTTTTCTAAAGAGATTTGTTTCTGTAATCATCACTACAGATTTAAACCAACATGTTATGGATCATACATCATGTCATAACTATCTAAGGGTCTACTTATTATGAGTTCTAACAAACATGAAAAGAACGGGATAATTTTATAAATAATAAAAAATTGAGAGAATTTTTAAAATAGAGCAAAAGACAGATGAACCAAGACAAGTTAAACGCCCCCCCCAATCGGGGGCGGTCCGGTGCAGGTACCGTCCGGTGCACGGTATTAAAGTTTTTTTTTTTTTTTTTTTAAAACCACAATTATCAGAAAAAAAAAAAAAAATAATAGAGCAAGTTTGAAAAAAAACCTGTAAAAAAAAATATTTTTTGTATTGAAAAAACACCGTAAACAGTTTGCAGTGTTTTTTCGATACAAAAAATACTTTTTTTTACAGTTTTTTTTTCAAACTTGCTCTATTATTTTTTATTTTTTTTTCTGATAATTGTGGTTTAAAAAAAAAAAAAAAACTTAACACTAATGTACCGGACGGTACCGGTCATTAATGCACCAGACCGCCCCCCAACCCCCCCCCCCCCCCCCCCCCCCCCCCCACCCCCCGGCGCGCCAAAAAAAAATGCAGCTTTCTTTAGTTGTGGGAAATCTATTGGGGATTGCACAACAGTTAGCAAAATATGAATGGCCCCTTCCTACTTCAAACAAATAATACTGCTTTTGATTTACCCAATATATATATAATACTGCTTTTGATTTCTTGAAAATCATGATGATGATTCTAGGCCTATTACATCATTATCACATATATCTCATTTATTTGTATGTATGTGTATGTATGTATGTATGTACACAAAATGTGGTCCGTCCTACCTTTTAACAACAATGTGGTGGAAAATGAAACATACATACAACACCCTGCAGCTAGCATCTTTCCATTTTGCACCCTTTTAATTAGAATCAGAACCATGATTCCAAATGAACTCAACCAAAAAAAATACTGAAAATTCCACATCCCCACAAAATTACACTTAACACATTACTACACCTAACTAATTTAATGACCGAGGATCAACCACCGGCCAAGTATAAACTGAACATGTAATATTATGAAATCCGAAAAAAAAAGTGATAACTATCATAATTGTAAAAGTATTATGTACTACTTTTATAAATTTCGTATCTAATTTCTTGAAAGAAAACAAATTGTAAAAGTATTATGTACTACTTTTATAAATTTCGTATCTAATTTTTTGAAAAAAAAAAGTGTGTGATGAAAGATACAGACAGACATACGTTATCAAGAAAAGAAAAGGGAGATTGAATTCATCACAATTATGTACTAACAATATGCTGGAATGCAGAAAATACTGTGATTGTTATCAGGGTAATCAAAGTTTATTCAAGAAAGGGGGGATCGAATATGCTGATAGTTAAATTGAACAAAGAAGGAAATGTTATGGGTCCAAGCCACCCACACTATCATCACATGAACTAATCATACTGTTTTCCCCAGATATTGACGCGTTATCTGTGATCGCAACACCAGTAATTTTCCACCCTTAATCATGAAATGATAGAAAAAGAAAAAGAAAAGTTGGAAAATATGATAAATTCAGAGTCGTATTCCAATTTTGTGCTGGTAAAAGGATTATTTTACATAACAAGGAAAGGGCGGATTACTTGTCAATATCAGTGAGAATATTTGTTTGAGAAAAGGGTCTATGGGAGAATAATCAAAAGTTGATGTCTAACGTAGAAAAAGTTTTTGTTGATTAGATGCTATCTTTCTTTCTGCAACCTCCACTGATTCGAATAAGATACCTTGATTGTTGGTCTTCTTATTGTCAATTGGTGTTTATTGTGTTCAAATATATATATATATATATATATATATGGAAAAAATAGAGCTGCACATCTGAAAATTCACACTACGTTTTTACGGTAGTAGAATAACTACTCTACTATCAGTCTGTGACTACTCTACGATCGTAAGGTGACATTTAGAACTTGCACAGCTGAGCACCTCCATTTTTTCATATATACATATATATATATATATATATTGTATTTATTTACTTCTCCTTATGACCAATGACTTGATTTTATGCACAAACATAATTCAATAATGATCCATGTACGCTCATTGTTTAGGATTATCATAAATCTAATAAGACATATTATTTTAGGTCACTGGATTACACAAAGGGTTATTGGGACAAAGGGAGCATATTATATTATTGCTTTTAAACTATTTTTCTAAAACTCGGTTTTGTTATATCATCTAACGGAATGTTTTAAAGAGGGAAATTGTGAATAATTTTCCCATCTACCCCTTCTCACCTGATTTGCACATAGGTAATGAAGCTCCTCAAATATTATAACACTAGCGCTGATAATCTGATAGCAGATAGCATTCACGGGGGGTTGATTTCAAGCTTCTAGACTCTCCTTCAAAAAACTCATTCCTCATCTTTGCAAGGACTCTCCACCATTGGAGAGAGAGAGAAATTGAAGCTCCTCAAATGTAGGCATTGTTCTATTAACGGGTGGCAACAATTGAGGAGATCATGGTGATACATTTTGAATGAAACAAGGAAAAAAGAAAGAAAGTAAATTCAACATAAAATGTAAAACACATGCATGGAGTCAGCGGCCAGCGGCACCAAACAAGCATTGATCTCTACACCATTTACCATCAGAAAGTTCTACCATATACAAAAGCATTCCCTTGAAATATATTACAACTTAAGTAAGAAAAGCAGTTGGTAGCCTCAAGGACTGGGTGAAATGGGGGACACCTTGGAGTAACCTCAATATCAGTGGCTTCAATATCTACAATTACCCAAAGTTGAAACTATTCTGAGAAAAATTATAATAATAGTAATTACAGTAACACAATAGCAAAATCTACTAGGCACCACAAAAAGTCAAATGCACACAACAACTTTTGCCTAATACAGTAATACTTGACACAGCCGTAGCAGGAGGGATAAGGAAGGAGGAAAAGTCGTGGCACAATAATACACACCAAAGTAAAAATGTAAAAGGAATGAAAAACTGATGTGCAGGCAAGTTGGTCGATGACAGAAAGGGGTTGCCTGAAATTCATTACACAAAATGAATTAAAGGGGAAAAAATACAAACAAATGAACAAGGAAAAGAAAGAAATGCAAAGACAATTCTATGAAGCACCTTAAAATGACAAAAGGTCTCTAAGAGTATCAAAAATTGATGAAGCTGCTGTGCATTCTGTGCAAAAGTTAATTTCAATCGCCCAAGAAGTTCACCATCTTTAGCCTGAAAAGCAGCATCCGCAGCTTCCTTTGCCATGCCAAATCGAGCATAAGCCTCTTCAGAATTATAAAATTGTATACCTCAAGTATTTCTTATAAATTCCTTCATCTTTAGCCTGAGAAGCAGCATCCGCGGCTTCCTTTGCCATGCCAATTCGAGCATAAGCCTGTTCAGGTTTATAAAATGTATACCTTGAGTATTTTCTTATAAATTCCTCAAGTCCCTCGTAACATTAGACTATAAATCTAAAGTCAGTGTTAAACTTATAATATAGTAGAACTAATGAACTATATTCAAAATGTTATCTAACATGTGTTCCTTAATGACTAAATTACCTCAGCTCTTTCTCAGGGATCTGCCAATTTCAGGATATAATTTAACACTTCACTTTTCTGATTTGTGCATCAATGCATGCTTCCACAAAAGGCCGATAACCTATTTAGGAAACGAGGAATTAAAGAAGAATAAAGTGTTCAACTCATTATTTCTGCTTGCAACAAAACAACCACAAATAGTTTTTCCACCTCTTTTTTATTATGATTATTTTGAATATATGACCTTAAAAAACACACCTCATTTTCATATACAGCAAAATAGAGGAACACCTTTTGCGTTAGATACAAACTTCCAGTCACCTTAGCAAAGTGTTATTAGATTGTATATAGAACCCAAGATTTGTTTAGAAATCTCGAAACATGTTTAACTTTGGCAAACCATCAAGAAGAAAGTTACGATGCCAAATGTTGTGCTACTTTAATTGTCATCCTCAATGTAAGCTCAAATCATTTGAACCAGAATTGCTACTATTTTTTTGTAATTAAGTTGGAAATCTTACCAATTGGTGGCCTTTTCTCCTTCGAAATTTTTTAAGGCATCCAAATCCCTGATTGTTGCCAAAGCAAAAACTTTAAGCCAATACCATTGTTTTTCTGAAACCTGAATTACAGATCACAAAAATAGTAATATATAAATTAACTAGTTTCAGAACTAATCAAAGAAGTACTGAAGAATTATATCCGTGCATCTATTGATGTTTGGTTATATCATCAATTGAATGGGCCATAAAGCAACATTAACTCATAATTAAAGGGGAAAAAATACAAACGGGCATTTCTTATTTACATTTTCAAAGGTAAAAAAACGTGTTCTCTTAAGCATCAAGAGCATCGACTATTAGTAGTCAAATTCCTGTACTTAGCTATTCGTCTATTCATTTTTGTTTTCTAAAATAATCTTAAAATTATCACTCGCCAAATTTCCAATTATGTTGTAGACAGAAGTAAAATATATGTAGAAATAGACACATCACCTAGCCAAGTATCTGATCAAAATTAAACATGCACACAATGGAAGAAAAGAACAAAATCCCAAGGGAATAGAGTGAATAACCATAGAAAAGCTAAGATTGGCATCTCATACATTGTGCTGGAGACCATACCTTTTTTCTAGTAAAACCAAACATTTACCACTAATAATCCTAGTTGCTTTTTAGCTTGAACCCATCATCAATTAGTTCACATTTACTAATTTCTTCTGCACTTGCTACACCAGGGATTGGAGAATTTGAAAAGGTTTTTAATACATAAGTTTGTACAAGGGAACAGTTGGATTTGAAATTTTGAAAAAGTCACAGACACACAACAGCTTAAACTAAAGTTATCTTTTTAGACTTTGTGATTCTAGTTTCCTCTTCTCTCCGAGCACTTTTCACCAAGTGATTTGCTATTTTCTTAAACTTGCAAAGCATTATGAGACCGATATTAAGTATCCCTTATAATAACAATGACAGAGGCTCTCCGCATTTATCTACTAAGCAGACCAAAATTGTGATTCCCACTATACTTAGATTAAGAAAAGCATGTCGTCAATTGTAATAACTACACTAATTTTTAAAGCATAACTCAATAATGTAATCAGTCCAACCTGCAAAAGGCTTAACAATAACTCGCAGCTCGCAGTAATTTCTGTTGTTGTGAAATACTGAATTCATGAGTCATGACCAGCAGCATCAATACAAGCTTCAAGCAGTGATAAGCATATTAATCTCAAGTTTTCATAAGTCTGATTAACATGCCACGCTAAATTGTCACAAGAAATTTAAACCATCTCACTTTTCTGTCTTCATATTCAGTTTGGTTCTTAATTATCAGGTATTCTTTTCTAAATTTCTAAAAAGATGTACGTGTTAGAACCATTTTCACAAAATATTTTCATATAAAATTTCTTAAAGAAATTAGAAATTATTAAATAGTTAAAGAAATTATACTTACAGAAATAATGATTCCCATTATATTTAAAGTGTCTTAGAGAAAGTATTATAGAATATTAGAAAAAACAATTACTTATATTTTTAATTTGAAGTGCATAATGATTTCCACTATGGCAAAAAAATTATGATTTCTGACTCTTTTAGACCCACTATGTCTAATTTCATTCTAGAAACAGCTAAAAACATTTTCTGATTTTTTCTGAAATAGAGCATCTCCATACTTATTTCCTAAAAAAAGAATACCGAAATATGCCCCGTGATTTCTGAAAGTTTTTGAAAAATAACAGAAAACAGGCTTGAAAGCCCTACCCAAACGAGCTTATAGTTATGTGAGCCCTTGGTCAGACCCATATTTACCTGATTTTCGGGCCATGCTTTTTGCTTTAACAGACACGGTAACATTAACTTCTCCAATAAGAGGGAGGAAAATGGAAATAACTGGGTGTCACGTAGGATTCTGTCGGTTTTAGGAATAATTTTGCATTTCTTGTATATTCTACCACCTATACACACTATATTAAAAAATTTATATGATCAACACTAGGGATAACACATAATTCTGCATCACTTAGAATAATACAAATAACATACCTTGGCACTTCACTGATCAAAACGATCCAAGGCATAATAAACTAATGTTGAAGGTTCTGTGCTTCCAATCTCATATACAGATACAATGGAATCTGGAACTCGTTGTGGAAATTCCATACTTGTTTTTAGAAAGTATCCTTGCTCCGTCACACTCCAGGATAAGAATAAGTGGTTCGTCAAAAAGTACTGCACAGCACCCTCCAACACCCACCATCAAAAGCATATCATCCCAGCGCACTTAAGACACTATCCTTTCCGCACCAAGCTAGCTCTCTGGAGGAAGGGCCAACTGTATGCATAAAAGTCAAAAACATAATGCCAATAAGATATGCTATAGGCGAGAAGAAGAGTTCAAGAATGAAGAAACTGGGCAATGGGAAAACTTCATCATGGAAACACACAATCTTTTTCTTTTAACAAGTGATAAATCAATGAAACACTTGAGACTTTGTTTGTGGGAAGGAAAAAATACATGAAAACTAGAAACCGGATGCTTATCTACAAAACAAGGAACCATAGAGTTTATGAATAAAAAGGATAAATTCTGTGCATGATACTCTAATATGTTTATGTTTTCCGTGGTCCACGGGTGCATTTCTTTTTATGAATAAATTTGTTCAGAAGAAAGATGTACGAAGAAATAATTTAAGTGAATAATAAATTACTGCAACTACAGAATCTGAATCAAAGACGTGGAGATTTCTGATTTTATTTTTACAGCTTTTATTTCATATATACACCACACAATGTCATACAAACCATGAAAACCCAGCATACTGAACTTGGAAGGATCTCCGCACCAATTTCTTCAAATGAGTATCAACTTCAAATCTTAACCTTAGAAGCCTACAAATTGCCTCAAAAGTAGATAAACAACACCCATGCTAAGACAATTATAAGAGAAAATAGAGAACATGATTGATGAGAAGTTATAATTAAGCAATTGAATAAGGAGTCCCAATATGAATTTGCATACAACACAAGGTTATAATATACAGTTCCCAAAAAAATGATTATCCACCACTAAATTTATATTTATATCAATATGCACAACAAAATCAAACGCCAGATTCTCATGCCATGTGCATTAAACCCAGTTTTGAAGGAAGAGATCACCTCTCGAAAGATAGACAGATTGAATCAGTATGTCTTAGACTTCCCGACCAAATTTTATCTTACTATGGAAAGCTGATGTTATTACAAGGCTCTCCAATACGTTATTTCCCTTCATTTCAAGATTCTTAAAAAACCAAGGAGATTATCATTATACTATTGTTCTTTTTCTTTATCATACTTTTCCATGTTCTAACCAAAAAGAACTCATTTATCTTATTACCCATTGTGATTCAGGAACCTCTGTTAGTTAGTCTTTTTGTGACCCTCTGCGTAAAATTGCATCAAAACTTTTCCAAAATAACTTCTACAAAACAACAAAGAAAAATAAACAAGAAACTATCCTTAACTCAAATGACGGGCCAACGGAACAAACTGCTCAATATAAACTTAAGCACCTTCAAATGACTCTTCACAGAGGAAATCAAATTTAAAACAGTGGCCAAAGGAAAATAAAGCACTCGCAGGGAATTCTTCCTAGAAAAAACCACAATCCAAACTCAGCAACAGGTTATAAAAACTCTAAAGCATAAGGTCATCTTCACCTTAAAGTGAAATTAAAACTCAAAATTATTCTATTGCAATACGATGTTCACATGTTTTATCTCATCCAACAAACCAAGATTAATATTTTATAAACTAAGTAACATGGCTTCCTCTGTTTCTGGACAAAATCCCACATAGCCAGCAATGTTTTAAATGATTCTACAACAATGTATCACAAGAAATAAATCAAGAACATGCTACTGAAAACAAAACAAAAGACAACCAACCTCACGGGTATACTCGAAAATAATGTCTGAGAAGTCACTGGTCATAATTACAAGGAGCCCGTCATGCATAAAGGTTGCCAGAAACTTTGCATTTGGGACACCGCAATCTTCTATAGCGGCCTCGCCTCAACACTAACTGCTGCAGCTCATCTTCCTCAACCATCAAAATTTGATCCCCAGCACTGAGCAGCACCTCCAACATTACCCGACAATTTGTATTGAGGCTCAATCACAGCAACACAGAGCAGGAACTCTCCTATCCCTGTCTGTCAGCTGGCACGGCCTAGGGTTGTTAAATCCTGAATACAGAAAAACCTGAAACACCTCAATGATACACACCATACCCGCACCAAGCTAGCTGCTCTGGAGGAAGGGCTAACTGTATGCATGAAGAAAATGGAAAACGTAACGCCAATAAGATATGCTATAGGCTGCAATTCTTCGCCAAAAAAATAAAAATAAAAAATAAAAAAGAGGAGTTCAAGAATGAAGAAACTGGGCAATGCGAAAAATACACCAAGGAAACTCTACTTTTTGTTTTTTAGCAAGTGATAAAGCAATGAAAACACTTGAGACTTTGTTCATGGGAAGGAAGGAAAAAATACATGAAAACTGGAAACCAGATGCTTAACTATAAAAAAAGGAACCAAAGAGTTCATGAATGAAAGGACAAATTTTTTGCATGATGTTGGGATAAGTTTATGCTTTCCATGGCGCATCTAAAACCATAAGTGCATTTTCTTTTAGACATGAATAAATTGTCCAGAAGATAAATATTCAAAACAAAATAATTTAAATGAATATAAATTACTGACACTACAAAATCTGATTCAAAGAAATGACGAGATTTCTGAATAATTCTTAATATTATTGTTTTTTTTTTCATGTGTACAACCACAACCAACGTCATAGAAACCATGAAACCCAGTATACTTGACTTGGAAGGTTCTCCGCGCCAATTTTTTCAAATGAGTAGCAACTTCAAATCTTAACCTTAGAAGCCAATAAATCTCCTCAAAAGAATATAACACCGCCCATGCTAAGACAAATATAAAAGAAGACATAGAACGTGGTCGATGAGAAGCGATTATTAAGCAAATTTTATATCTCCAAAGATAGATATATATGAGAAGTGATTCTTAAGAAAATTTTATATCTCGAAAGATAGATATATTGAATTAGTAGAGACCTGCTCACCAAATTTTCTCTTACCCTTTTACTAAGGAGAGCTGATATTATTAACGAGGCCCTCCAAATCCAATACGTTATTTCCCTTATTAAAAGATTCTTCAAAATCAAGGAGATCATACAAGTTCTCTTTTTCTTTATCATACTTTTCCATGTTCTAACCAAAAAGAACTCATTTATCTTATTACCCCTAGCAAGATGTGCCTAATATTGCATCAAAACTTCTCCAAAATAACTTATACAAAACAAAGAAAACTAAACAAGAAACTCTGAGACTCAAACCACCGGCCAAGGAACGAATTGCTCATATAAACTTAAGCACATTCAAACGACTGTTCACAGAGGAACTCAAATTTAAAACAGTAGCTAAAGGAAGATGAAGATACTCACATGGAATCCTTCCTACTGCGAACCCTCAATCCAACTCGGAAACAGGTTATACTGCACCACTGAAACATCTTTTTTCTATTTAAACTCTAAAGCATTTGCTATATGCCAACGGTTTTAGATGTTAGATGGCCATCTTCACCTTAAAGTGTAATTAAAAACACCAAATTATTTATTAAGATATTCACATGTTTTATCTCATCCAACAAACCAAGATTAATGTTTTATGAACTAAGGAACATGTTTTCCTACGTGAATATGAACTAAAGAACATGTTTTCCTAACAGAACATCACATGCTACATTATTACTCAAATTGAATACAAAACAAAAGACAATTGAAAACCAAACTCACATGTATACTCGAAAATAATTACAACGAGCCCGTCATGCTTAAAGGCTCCCAGAAACAACACCGCCATCTCCTGTTGCGGCCACGCCTCAACACTCAACTGCTGAACCCAGCACCTCCACATTACGCTCAATCACCGCAACACAGAGCGGGAACTCCTCTATCCCTGTGTCTACCGGATTTTGGATATCAATGGTGTACCTATAAACGCCGTCTTGGGTGATGCAAACTAGGGATTGGTCGTCGGTCCAAGACTTGCCGATTAATAGGCCGCCGGGGTTTTTCCACATGATTTCAGAGAGCAGATTCACCATAGAGTTTTGGAGTAATCGCGGATGACAGCGACTGGGCCACCGAATAGGGAGCTCGGGCTACCGGTAGAACCAGAACCGGTCGTCTTCTAATTATCGATATGAACCCTGTAAATTGAACTGCAATGGTGAAGCACATCTACAGTGTGCGTACATGTATATATAGGAAAACTTCGGCTAGCTTTGATTTTACGCCGGCTTTATTTTAACGCCAACAAGCCGCTTTATTTTAACGCCAACGCGGCTTTATTTTAACACGGCTTTATTATAACGCCGACTTTTCAGCTTTATTTTAAAGCTGGCTTTCTTTTTACGCGGCTTTGCTAACTTTAGCATAAGGCAACTTTATTTTAACGCAAGTTTTAACTTATAACTTATTTATTTATTTATTTTGTTTTTGATAACTTTTATCTTATAAAGTTTAAGTCCCTATATAAAATTATATATATAATTAACAAATTATTTATATTTTAAATAAAATAAAAAAATATCATATCATCTTCAATTCCAACTCTAACTCATTAGAAACATTTTTGAAAAATACTTTATTCCTTTGCATTCAAAAGTATCCTTAATTTTAAAACTGATGAAGTAAGTTGAAATATTTGTATAGCTCAATTTTTTTTAAAATAATAATATATCCGGCGACTTATATGTCGATTTTTTATGCGTGAATAATTATAATTGATAATATTTTAACGATGTATTTAATATAATAAGTTAATTTTATAATCATATTCAATTACATATATTGATATATGTTGCAATTATAATTTAAAAAAATATCACAATACATAACTCTTTCTTAAAATAATTTATTAGAAGTATAAATTGTTGTATGTGTAAAATAACTTTAAAATTTACGCTTAAAATGTTTTTATAACTTGAAAACTTAGCACATATATAATATATCGGGTTATACCTTATTTGAAATAAACTAATAATAAAAATTATCATTAAAATTGTCTTTAAAAACAATACATAAGTTAAGTCTAAATAAACTTTAACAAACAAAACTGTTTTATGCAATATTTAATATCTATCGTTTAGAAAGAAAAATATACAGTCAATAAACTTTAAAATTTTAAATTAATGTGATTCATGAAAATTATAATTATAATTGTGATTATAGTTTTAGATAATTTATATTTCATTTAATTTCATAAAATAAAATAAAAACTATTTTTGAAAAATGAGTTTTTTTTAAAATTTTATACTCACCTTTACTACAATTAACTAATACTAATAAATAATGTCCCTTCCTCGAAAAAAAATTTTTTAATTCTACGCGTCTGCCGTGTGTAATTTTAAATTAGTTATTTAAAATAAAGCATTCATTCAGTGTCAAATGTAACTTTTATGTTCAAATGTCGTGTTGGATGCATTCTTGAGAAATTCTCTCTTTATCAACTATGATTTTGTGTTTTAAAATATAATTTGAAACATTATTTTAATTGTCCATAGATATTGACATATGTAAAATATTATAGAATATTTTAAAAAAAAAATTGAATATGAATATAAGAATGTTAATATATATATATATATATATATAACGATTTTATGCTAATTTTAAATGTTGATAAAAGTTATACGGTATAGGAGGGCATAAATAATGGACTTATATATTACTATTTTACTCTATCGCTTATAATTTACGTTAGTCCCAATCTATCTTGACATAAAATTATTCACTATATGAATTATTTTTTTATATATAATTACATATTTCCTATAATGAATATTGTAACTGGATTTTTGTGTTTTACCAAAAAAAATTCACAAAAATATTCATTAGCAGTTGTATTAGTATTTCCAATGATTGAATGTTGTTGATAAAATATCTAAAATAATTTTTTTGGAAAATTATATTATTTAGAGTTGTTTTCACTATAATTGTATAAAATATCCTAAAATTAATATCCAACTTGGAAGTGTAATTATTTAAGTCCAGACACCGGGCATCTCCCTGCTGAAAATTTAGGATTTGAATCCTCTTTATTATATATTCTCTCAAATTTCATTCAATACATATTATATTTTTATAGTTGTGAACAATATAATTGAAATCGATACCGGTCAATTAATTTATTATACTGAATAACATAATTATTTCAAAAATAAAAGTAATCCGACACTATTTTACCATTTGATGAACACACAAATTTTTTATCAAAATTTCAATGGATAAAAATTCTTTTAGACTTTTAACGGTAAAAATGATTTTTATGATTCTAAATTTTTGTATGATTGATTTTAGTATCATTAATTATCTATTAACATATTATGATCATTACTAACAAATTATCATGATCAAATAATTCGTGTATTGAATGAAACCGAAAGAAATATATAATGGAGGGGATCTAAATTCAAAATTTAACTCACATAATTAAACTTTTTTATTTAATAAAATTCACATGGTTTATCCCGTATCGGGACTTCCAAGTTCAAAATTAAAAGATATAATAACCTGAAATAAGAAAATAATTGCTTATAGAAAAGACACAAGAAAGTCTTTGATTAGAAAAATGTAATAAAAATAAAAATCAAGAAAAGAAAGAGGACCTACAAAGCACTTTCCACAAAATAAATGGAGGTGGCTGCAGGTAAGTGGGTAGGATGTAAAAGCCCGGGGAAAAACTTAACCATCTCTTTGTAGAATTGCAGTTGAGCTTCTCAGGTTAGGTAGCCTACCAACCGGTAACACCCCCGCCTCCCCCACTCCTATTTATCAGCTCCTCTCCAAGAACCCACTCTTGTTCATCATTTTCCCGCTTTTGATCCAAGAAAATTCTTTTTTCTTGTAAGTTATGCTCTTAATTTATTTCGATCTACATTCACTATTTATTAGCAATTCCCACATCTGTTTACAGTACTAGTTATGCATAATTCAATCCTATAGTTTCCATGTGCTCTTAAATATTCAGCAAGTTTAGTAGTAAATCTATCACGCTGAATGGTTTCGAACATTCTAGACACTTTTAGTAGTTCTTCGACCCATTTGTGATTTCTACCGCTAATCGCTATAATCTTGATTTATCAAAATTGGTTTTCTTTGTTCATACATTACTATGCATAGCCATTTTACAGGGTTCTGTTTTGGGTTTTATCTAGATAATTTATGTTGGAATCTTCTGCAGGTCTGTTGGCTCATATTATTGGTTACCGGTTCAAATGGCAAAGGACTTGGTAAACCCAGATGAAGAGGTAAGGTCTACAAGCAGAACTCCTTCCGTATGGTATATAAAACTCTATAATTTTTAGTAATCAACTATAGCTTAAGTGTTCCTTTCCTCTCCACCAATTTTTTTTTATCTGTAGCTTGGATCTTCTTTCATTTGGCACCCACACATGAAAATGCCTTTCAAAATGACTGAGTTGGTGCTGTTGTATATTCTAATTGTTTCGTTAGGTTGTTCTTGGAGAAGAAAGAGGCCGTGTCAGATTGATTACCTTGAACCGGCCTCGTCAACTGAATGTCATTTCTTCAAAAGTGGTAAGCTATATATGATTTATTGAATTCAACCCATGTTAAACTTTTATACACAATTTTGGTATTTTTATTGTTTGGTGAGTATGTTGTCCCTCATTTGTCCTGCACTTAGGTTTCCCTGTTAGCAGAATACCTGGAAAGTTGGGAAAAAGATGATACTGCAGAGCTTGTGATAATCAAGGCCAGCACTGTTCTCCAGCTTTTTCATTATTGTTGTGGTTGAACTTCATTTTACTAATAAGTTAATAACTCAAATGGAGTAGCTTAAATTACTAAATTACCTAAGTATAGTATACAAGTTAGGTCAGTGGTTTCTTTAGCAGCAGCTTACAAAGTCATTGTGCTTTTCTAGGGAGCTGGCCGTGCTTTTTCTGCTGGTGGGGATTTGAAAATGTTCTATGATGGCAGGGCATCAAGTAATTACATCATCCTAAAGACTTTCTAATTTGCCAATTTTGATTTATATTTGTGTCAGGCTTATTTAAGAGTATCTGATTTTATTGGCAGAGGATTCGTGTCTTGAAGTGGTCTACAGAATGTATTGGCTTTGCTACCACATCCATTCCTATAAGAAAACCCAGGTATGGTTTAAAATTAGTTTCTTATTTATACACTTTCCTTTTTATCCTTTCCAGATGCAAAGATTCATTTTTCTTTTAGACTATAAAGTCACATGAACTCCCTAACATGTCATTACTTATATACTAGGTAGGTTGAGTACTACTATCACCCCATCGCTAGTACAATTTTAGCTACATTACTAGAAAATATAAGGGATTTGTTTTAGAAAAATATTTTTTTCCTCAAAAGTCGTCGTTCTAGAAATATGTTTTTCTATGTCTCTAATTTGGAAAAGATGGCGTATGTGGGAACAAAATGAAAATATTTCGGATAAATTTGTCTACTCCATGTTGTCGAAGAGATTCATTAATATCTGTACATATATTTGTCAGGTTGCTCTTGTAAATGGAATTTCCATGGGTGGAGGTGCATCTTTGATGGTTCCTATGATGTTCTCAGTTGTTACAGAAAAGACTGTGAGTATTTGATTTATCTAGACAGTGGGAGAATGATTGGATGATCAATAAATAAAATCAAATCTCCAAATTTCCCTTTTGTTATTAGATTAATAACGTCATAATCGAAAATGAAATTTATACATAAAGGAAATTATTTCACTTATTTTCACTTTAAGATTTAGGAACAAGAACAAAGATTTCATAGAAGTGAAAGCATTAACCAACAAATAAACATTATGAATTGAAAATGTGTGCAGTCATGCAAATGAGAATAAAAACAAAGCGTTAAAAGCTAATGCGATGTAATTATAAACAATGACAATGTTATTGTATACTTCAAGAATTTCTGAAAAATGAAATTATCACGAAGAACCTTTAACTAATCACACTTACATTTAGATTTCACTCTACCCCATTTTCGCCTACTTTGTTGCATCTGAAACTTCTTTTCTTTTTCCCTCTAACATATCTCAACATATTTAAAGGATGGGAAATTTTCAAAGGCACTAAAGTATAAGGTTCCATCTGATTAGGATACTGCATATAAAAATTAAGTCAAGACTTGCTATTATTATAATCATGCGGAAAATACGTGTTCTTAATTTTTTGGTGGTATACTCTTGAATATCTCCAGGTTTTTGCAACTCCAGAAGCAAGTATTGGGTTTCATACTGACTGTGGATTCTCTTACATGCTTTCCCATCTCCCTGGGCATCTTGGTAAGCTAAGCTAGTATCTTAAACCTCACCTGATACAAATGCATTTTTATTTCTTTGTAAAAAAGTGAAGTAAAAAAAGTGAAGCTAAAGTACTTCACTTCTTGTTCCTTGCTGAAGAGTGATTTCGTCTGATGTCTTACATAAAAGAATATATAATACAACACAATAAAAAGGAATACTTGGAAGAAGTGACATATTTTGCTTCTATTAGACTACTGATATTATGTGCTTATTTATACAGGGGAATATTTAGCTTTAACAGGGGCAAGGTTGAATGGCAAAGAACTGGTCGCAGTTGGAATGGCAACCCATTTTGTTCCTTCTGAGGTGACTTTGAAGCCAAAATTTTGATAATAAGGGTTTGCAAGCATGAAATTTGTGTATTTTGGCAAGTACTTCAGTGTTAAGTTGCAGTGGTAGCTGACACACTAATGTAGGATGGATTTAAAAAAACTTGACCATGACAATTGGAAGAGTGTCCCTTGTTCCTAGAGATACTGTTGGGAAAGAAATGCATTGAATATTCACACATCTCCAGTAGCTTAAAACACTATGACATATAAAACACTTGTAATCATGGGGCATTGACCCTGTCTTAGCCTTAGCAGATTAACTTACTCACAGAGTCTAAATCAGCCCTATCATCCAATCCAGGATTGCTTGTAATGCAAGAGAGGTCAATATCCCTTGAGAGAAGAGAGCAATTCCTGCGTGAGTTATAGTTGCTTTTCTTTCCAAACTAAGAGCAGCCCTTAGCCCTTATATTAGCTTCATAAGCCCTCCTATTTCAAGTCAAGAATTCTTTCTAATGTCAGAGAATGAAGACTATGGCCTGACATATAAAACTCTGGTACAGAGGCTCAACTGAACAAATGATGTCTGTTATGAATGCATTCCTAGCACTGCTTAAATTAAGTACTACTATTCCAGAATCGTTTGACTCACTGATGGAACCTCCTTTTGAGCTGAATTCATATCTCCAGATTTTATTTTTTTTGAGATTTGTTTCTTTGGGGATTTGTGAATATAATGTGGCTGCGATGGGGTACTCGTCTCAACTTCAGTAGTTTATTTGCTTTCTTGTTTATTTGTACTTTTCTTTTTGCATATTGTTGGGAAAAAAAAATTATTCTAACCTCGGAACGGTTGAAATATCTTCTGATAAATTCTGATTTGAAGTTTATTTTTCTGTGAATATATTGATGTACTAATCACAGGTGCCATTTATGTATGTTAGAAATTCCTTGAGCTGGAGCAGCACTTGGTGAGGTTAAACGCTGGTGATAAGAATGCAGTCAAAGCTGGAATTGAGGATTTCTCAGTAAATGTTGAGATTGATGAAGATAGTGTGTTAAACAAGTAAATAAATCTGAAAGAATAAAACATATTTGCTAAACTCAAAAGTTCATCCAAATCATTTTGTTTTCATTTGCGTGCAGGCAGTCAATAATCGATGAGTGCTTTTCCAAGGATTCTGTGGAGGAGATCATAAAATCATTGGTAAGTTTCTATTTCTGCTAGGGTAAAAAATTATTGCTTTATCTGGACATGGTTCCAAAATTTATTGCTTTATCTGGACATGTTTCCATGGAATTGCACAATCTCGTTGCTTCACTGAGCCACATAACCTATATGAATGATATGTACTTTGACTTCAGGAATCTGAGGCAGGCAAGGAAGGAAATGCTTGGATCAATGTCGTGCTCAAAGGATTAAAAAGATCATCTCCTACGGGATTGAAGATAACACTAAGATCGGTAAAAAAAAAAATTCTATTTCACAAGCGAGATAACTAGATATATTTTCTGTCCATGGTCCACCGTAAAAAGTTTATAAATAACAATAGGCAGCAATTTTATATATACATTTGGACTTTCCATGGTTTTCTTAGCCGTTCAGTTTTGCATAACAATTAGAAACATCTTCCATGGTATCAAAGCAGGAGGCTTGATCCACATGCTCCACCTCACGTGTGAATCAGTGCAAATCTTAATCTTGTCTTTAATTGAATCAGTGGTCGTCATATTGGCAACAGCATCATATCTTTCCTGCGTATCACATCTAGTAGAAAAGCCTAGTACTCATTTCCTTTGCTTCTTTCCATTGTACCAGTGAAAATACTAGTCACACAAACGGCATTGCTGTCCAATGCCTGAGTCAAGAAGGCTGAATTGAAGATGATGTTGTATAACCCTTTCACTCCCTTTGTAGTCTCTTTTTCCACTTGATTTTTTGTTGAAATTCAGGTGTGCATGCCAATTTTAACAACTTCAGTATCATTTGTGACAATGGCCCTAAAACTCGTTCGTACCATATTGAAAATTCCTTGCCTTTCCTTCTTGTTTTTATTCATTGTGAAACAAAGAAACAAAATATTATGGCAAAGGAATCTAAAATTGATCACCTATATATATATTGAGGAATATATGATACAATACGAAGGATGAGCATGCTTCTTCACTTTATTTGTGTTCCCTATTCTTATTAACTGTTTTATTGTATAATTGTTGATGCCTAGTTTTAGGTATTACTGTATTGGAGGTTTCCCCTCAATTAGGTGTGCTGTAAGTCTAACTAGATGTGGTCTTTGTGGTGCATCTTACATCTTCATTTGTTCTTGAACTTTTTCCAGGTTCGTGAGGGGAGAAATCAAACACTTTCTGAATCCTTGAAGAAAGAATTTAGACTGACTATGAATATTCTTCGAAGCACAGTATCTGGTGACGTGTACGAGGTGATAGTCAAATTTATTGATTTTCACTAATAGAAAACCATTGCTCTCTGGTTCAGTTTTAAAACACAAATTACTCTTTACCTCTCTAAAATGACATTTTTCTCTTGTTTCAACATTTAGGGTATTAGAGCTCTTACCATTGATAAGGATAATGCTCCAAAGGTATTCTTCCTCTCCCATGTGTCTGTCCAACAGTAGATGCTTAAAGTGAGGCTAGTTTGGATTAGGTTGGAATTTGATTTAAAGTTGACATTTCAAATGAAGAAAATTTTGCCATTTATTTTGTCCTAATGCACTCAGTCAATTATTCATGCAACTTTATATGGGAAGTGGCATGTAAATTTTTTGCTAAATTGACTGAATTTTTTTCTCTAAATATTAAAGTTACCCCAAAATGTTGGTCATCATTGTGGAAAGGATTAAAGCTATAAAATTTGCATATTAAAACTCCTGCTCTCCCTTTCTCTCTCTCAATGACAGTGGGATCCGCCTACTCTCGACAAAGTGGATGAAGAAAAAATACAGTGCGTCTTCCAGCCATTTCAAGAGGACCTGGAGCTCAAGATTCCAGAAATCGAAGAGTGCAGGTATGTTTTAGGCTGCCTCTCAAGTTCTCACATTGAATTTGTCACATATCATATTGCACCGAATTCCTGAAAGTTTCTGTTTATTAACAGATGGGATGGAAAATTTGAGAATTCAGCTTATGCACTTGGGAAGACCGTCGGATAAATTAAATTAACATTTCCTGCTAAATTCTTGAGTTATCTTGGCTGATATTTGTACGACTTTTCAAAAGCTGTAGTGTAATCATTTGTAGTCGCAAAAGCTGCAAATATAATCTTTACTCTTCTATGGTGATTGAAATCTCAAAGAAACCACATAAATACACTAATGATTTAGTGAATGATAAAATTAATTATGTTTTCTGTACTATGCAAATTTGTGGCCTTCCTTTTTAGCTTTTAACCCTACTTTTCATTTCTTACTGCAAATTTTGTTTGTAGGGAACAAAAAATGATAAACATCATCGTAACAGTTGATACTAGACATAACCCTGCATGGGAATAAAATTAATTTTGTAATGAGAAGCTAATAATAGCATAACCATAATTTTCCCGAAAATATAGGTTTGGGGAAAGCTTGGAGAGATCAGTGTATATTAATTTTGGAAAGATTTATAAACAATCTAATGGATACGGCACTAGTAATAGAAAATAACTAGTTTTCACCAAGCTCACTCATAAGTTATGTAGTGTCTGATACATTAGATGTTATTAATCGTTTGAAACTTGGTAAATGCCAAGGAAAAAAAACACAAATAAATGTAAAAGTGAAAAAGTTTATTACTAATTTAAATAATAAGATTCGTGTTCAATTAACAATTGTCTTCTAACATAGGATAAACAGTGCTATAGGTGGGTTCAATGCAGAAAACTCATCACTAATTTAAATAATAAGACTTCGTGTACTATTTTCTCTTTGTACGTGCATATAGATTGAAGCATATGCTGATCCAAATTCTAGTCAAATTACTCGTAGTTTACAAAGACCAGCCAACTACAGTCTCCTCCTAGTAATAGCCGACTTAAGACCCAACACTTGTGATTTGTCAAAAAAATAAGACCAACACTAATGAGGCTATGCCTTTCAGTTGTTGATTTAGGTGAGTTGAGAACATTGGTCTTGTCTTACTAGTATGATGAAAGTTCAACCAGAGGAAAGTGGATTCCAGCAACAAATGAGATGTAAGGTAGTTGAAGCACAAAATTAATTATACACAGAAAACCAGCAAACAACAAATTTTGATTAGAAATAACTGGAAAATGGAGCGGTCAAACATATAGATATGAATACATTTCTGTCGAACAAATTTATGTGTGTTAATTATAGGTGTAATCACCAGAGCCTAGATACAAATAAAATAAATATAATCTCTATCATGTATGTGTTTTTACCTCCTTTTGAAAAGGAAAAATGGAAGTCCTACCTCCAAACCAAAATGTGTACAGTTTTCCTCCTACCATCCACTCTAGACATTATATCAAAGCTCAGCACAACTTGTTGGTGCAAACCCCAGCCTAGACTTCTTTGTATCATACAATATATGAAAATTCTGTTGCTGGTAGTTCCCAATTATAGACATAGCAGATCGAGGAGTCCCCAAAATTGCCAAACAAACAACCTCCTCAGGATCAAGCCTAATGAAATAGTTCTCAACTGGGAAATTCCACAACGCTCCATCGCTGAATTGAATCCCGAATGTGGGCAATTCTAGCTTCTCGACTCCAGACACGTTGTAGCAAGGATGCAGTATAGGAAAATCATCTACAACCGGATATTTCTTCACCTTCTTCACAAATGCCTCTTTTATAGTCTCATACGCAGGATCAGCAAAATAACTGAGTGTAGTACCCGAATCAACTATTGTTCCCCCAGCACCTTCTGTCGACAAATTCCATGTCTCTTCTGGAATGTTTAGCACCTCTCCCCCAACAATAATTGATTTTATATGAACATAGTAAAATGTATCAACAGAATTCTCATTCCCGGACACTAAGGAAGTGAAATTCAATTCCTTGTGATTCAACAAATCCTTATCCTCCCCAAAAATCAACTTGCTGCTGACACTCGGATCACTGTTTCTGTCCACAAGACAGTACGAAAAAGAGTGGCCATACAAAGATCGGAGCTGGGATGAAAAGGAGAGAGGTCCCCTCCCAAGTCCCAACAATCCTGCAGCCCCATGAAATAGGCCTCTATTCCAATGCCCACATCCAAACATCACATTCTTCACCTCCCGGAATTCTGACTTTCCGTTAGGCATGGTGAGGTTGACCGTGAAAGTTTCAAGGGCAAAATCACCTGTTGTGTTAGAACTATCCCCATACCAATAGAAATAAGGGCATGTTTGGTTCTCAGCCTTGCAGGGCTGTGGAGGATCAGGAGATGAAACAAGGTTACAACGGGAATCATGGCAGCTTATATTTTGAAAAGAAGTCGAATCTCCAGGATTATAATGAGGACCAGTTTGTTCAAAACAATCATAACAGGGAACAGCTTGAATCCAATTAAGATCACTGCCAGTATCAAGTATCAAAGAAAAGTGTTTAGGAGGTGTACCAATAAACACATCCATGAAGTATTCCCCTGAGCCAAGGCTCACCCCTGACTCAACTCTGGCCATGAGCTGGGGAAAATACTCGGCTGCATAAGATTCCGGAGAAGCTGCCGGCGAAATTATTGGCTTAATTTGCTGCCCAGATTGTGAAACAATCTCTTTATTTAGCCTTGAAATGGTATTTTGATTCTTCTTCTCTGTGACCCTAGTATGCAGCGTCTGAATTCTGATTAGGTCTCTTGATGTTGACTCGATTACTGATTCTTTACCCTTGGTTTTCCGACCGTCTGATCGGTGCCTTAGGTGGAGTTTCACCGGCGGTTTAAGCGGTTTTTCATCGCCACGAAAGTTGTTTTCAGCATCTTCATCTTCTTTTGTTGGCTTTGTGTTCTTTGATGTTGCCCCATTACAATCGGAAATTGAATAAGCAGAGACTCCATTAAAACTTGAATGCTCAGGCAATATGATACCGGTTAGAAGAGAGGCATTGGAATTCCCATGAACTTGTTTTATAAGGGGGAGTAAAATCAGAATGAGGAAAATTTTGGACGCCATTGTTGATGAAATTGACATTGTTTTCTTGTTCGGTTAATGAGAATCACATAATAAGAAAGATAGCAAAAAAGAAGAGGAAAAATCAGGTGAAAATTCAAAGGGGTTGCTTGGGAACCCAGAAAATAAACAAGAATAAATAAACAAGAATCCCCACAAACAGAAAGCTCGGTTTTGAAGAATTGTAACTGAAACCCAGAAACTGAAATTCTTCAAGTGAGATGAAAAGTGAAGCTTTTGTAGAGACAAAATGTGATTTTCAGGGAGCTGACTCGTGTATGGAAGGGGAGTGAGGAGAGAGAAATAGATGAAAAGAGGAAAGAGGGTGATTGAGTGGGAATGGGAGGGTGATTGAGTCATGTGCGTGCCTTTGAATAATAAAACTATAAAAGACTTTGAATCTCCATGGATCTTCCATATCACCGCCACTGTACACTACGCGTTTTCGTCTTCTACGTATATTATTATATGGACAAAAATTTAATATAACTGAGCCATGCTACCGATAAAATACATATTACAACAGTGAAAATTGTTAGTTTGGTGGATTGTTATTAGTATTGGTTCTTAATTGATTGTCGTTGATTTTTTGGGTTGTTATTACTTATTAGTACATACCGTGCACGGTATTGACAAGTTTTTAAAATAGTTAGTAAAATAATAAAATTAATTTTTTAACAATTCAAAAGATAATTTTATTCACTGTGTTTCAAAAAGTCTAATAATTATTCCCTCCGTCCCAAATTAATTGCATTTCTAGGACTTTTTAAAGTCAAATTGACTATTTTTAAAACTAATCTTTTTACTATTTTTGCTAACATATAGGTGAAGATATTATAACCAAAAGAAAGTATATACAATTTATTACTAATTTCAATTTTTATAATTTTAGAAATATATTTATATATGCTTAATTATTAATTTTAAAAATAGTCAATTTGACTTTAAAAAGTCCTAGAAAAGCAATTAATTTGGGACGGAGGGAGTATCAATTATTCTAAAACAAAGATAATATTATTTATTTACTTCTTATCATGTATATTTCACCAATATTTCTCTTGAAGAAGATCTTTGATGCAAAATAAGAACGCAAAGTGTTATAAGTAGTACTACAACGATTCTTCCGATCACTGCTTTTCTATTAGATTATTTCTTCTCTACATAAGCTTTGTATTGTGACTCTAAATGCTGATTTTGCATATCAATGAAAGACAATTCCCATCAAATATATCAATTCTCTTGTACATATAAATATTAGAGGTTTAGAAGAGACATAGAGAGAAAAGATTGTTGTTGAATTTTAGAATAACAAAAAATTAATACCATTATTGTTTTTATATTGGCATGAAAACATGACAAATATACACATCCATGCACAATTCAAATTGGAGAGTATAATTCGTACGAACAAAATTAACTCAGATAACTTGTGGTCAAACCTAAATTGATTTATTTTTGACTCTTAATTAATTAAGAGTCGACTCGAATTGAGATGACATGTAAACATGACAGATATAAACAATCATGCATCTAAAATTCTAATCACAAATAAATACATAGATCTAAGACAATAAATGAGAAGGATCACAACTCTTTGATTTTACAATCCAAATCGGATAGTATAACTCGTAAAAACGAAATTAACTCGGTTAATTTTTATGTGATTGAACTTATGACCAAATCTAAATTAGTTTATTTTTATCGTTAACTCGGTAAAATAATTTGCACAAATGAAATTGATTCATAATTAATTAAGGGTCGACTTAAATTAAAATCTTCTTACAACTTGTTATAAATAGATATAAATATAAATTATTAGTTCTTAATTGATTATATGCCTACTCGGTGTGTTGAGCATTTTTTTTTTTATAACTATAGCATGTTTATTTATTTAACAAAGATAATATAATTGCAATCGTTATGGTTAGTTGACAATGTTTATGATTCAAAACATGCAATCTTGAAATTTTATTAATGGTATTTAAATTTTTTATTATTTCATTATTTTATTAGATAAAATTATGTCGTTTTGACCCATGAGAGTTTATTTTTTTTTATCTTTTATGTGATATTTGATTATTATTAATATTATAATTATGATTACGTATTTGATTATGAGATTATATTGTATTTTTCAAAATAAAGTTTTAATTTTTCAATTTTTTTTTGATCATTTTGACTGTTGCCAATATCAACTAAATGTGACAATCACTCTTAAAATTTGTTAAACATAAAGCTCATATTCTTTAATACTACATTTTCATTTCTCCTAGTATTAATATAACTTGTAGATATTTTTAGTGCACATACAAAATATCATATTAACTACGAGTTCTAACATAATTTGAAACATATATCATGATACCATACTATAAATGCCATCGTGAATTCAATAATTTACAAGTCTCTTTCAATCCCTTTGCTTGGTAAAACTATGTCTAGTTTTGAATACCTTTTTAAGTCTCTTATTTCACCTTTTTTTTTGCCAGTCAATTGTTTATATTACATGCTAGAAAAATACCTTTTTTAAGTCTCTTATTTGACCTTTTTTTTGCAAGTCAATTGTTTACAAAAATTTTATGTAAATATGAAAATTAGACATCAATGTATTTGAATTTCACTTATTTGTATTTTGACCCTCAATGGTAAATAAAAGTATAAATAGGTGAAATTCAAATATACTAATGTTCAATTTCCATGTCCAATTTTTATATCTGTTTAGAAGAGCTTATTGTTTATATTACATGCTAAAAAAATTTATAATTCAACCAATAAGACAAGAGATAACCCACTCCGCAGTTGAAAGAGGAAGAGCCAAGCTAACAAGTATAATCTATTTGACTCGATTATAAATGTAAATATGGTATATATATAATATACTAAAACCGTAAAACGTGTGGATACATTCAGACTAAATAATTTTTTCGACATTTACGTGGTCTACTTGGTCACTATTTAATTAGTCTAACTTTCCCTTATGGGGTTTCAACTTTCAACTTCAACTTTGTTTATTTTCCCAAAAAATAAAAATTCCATTTCCCTTAATTTCCTTTGGCTCACGGTACCATAAGATATATAGCATGTCATAACCGATATAATTTCAGCTACATACTCTCTTGGTGAATAATTTTTTGGTCTTAAATATTCACCAGAGATTTTTCACCAATTTTTATTTATTTATATATCATTATCACCCTAATAGTACTACAAATTATGCGTCTGAACGAGTGCATCTTTTTATTTGTTTTAAAAAAGCTAGCAATGACATTAGCAAATTACACTAAGCTAATTAAGATGTCCATGTCCTCAAATAAACAATTTCTCCTAGCCAAAAAGAAATATTCCCTCCGTCCCAAATTAATTGCATTTCTAGGACTTTTAAAAGTCAAATTGACTATTTTTAAAACTAATCTTTTTACTATTTTTGCTAACATATAGGTGAAGATATTATAACCAAAAGAAAGTATATACAATTTATTACTAATTTCAATTTTTATAATTTTAGAAATATATTTATATATGCTTAATTATTAATTTTAAAAATAGTCAATTTGACTTAAAAAAGTCCTAGAAAAGCAATTAATTTGGGACGGAGGGAGTACTAGTATTATTTATTGAATTTATAACTAACTATATTTAGTTACGGTAAGAGAGTATAAATAAACAAATGAGAGGAATTTGACCATCGTAATTTTTGATCTAGTGCTGTGCAGGCAAGGCTTGGTCTTCGACCTAGTCCATCGGTCAAAATTCGGGATCCCTTTCTGGTCAAACAAATTGTTTAAGAAACATCTCGGTTATTTCTTGGAACAACATTTTTCTAATGCCAACCCTAATTGCAAACAAAAAATTGACAATTTAATAATTTCTGTTAATTATTAAATTTGAGGAACCAAATTTATTTATGAAAATAAATTAATGACAAGTGTTTTTTTATTACTTATTAGAAATATAATTGTGAGACAGAGAGTAAATGATATGAATGTGATACATGGTAATATTACACATACTTTAGAGGAAAATTGAAGAAGTAACCTAAGAACTAAACGAATGATTAATTGTTGAATACATTTAATACTAGTCTCTCCTTTCCATTATTATATAACAAGTTGGAGACATAGTCACACATATTAAGAAATTTTATTAATTTTAATATTAGGTAATTAATATTGATTTGACATTTTATTATTACTCATGCACTAATTAATTACTCTTCCTCTTCTCTCTCAATTACTTTATTTTTTTAAGGGCAAAATAGAAAATGATTATTTTTTTCTTAGATATATGTAAAACGTCTTATATTATGAGAATTTTTTTTCTTTCTAAAACGACTTATATAATGTAAATGAGGGAGTATTGTTCTTAGTTTGATGAAATGCATAGCCCCATATAATTGTTATCAATGTAGGGTGATTGCTAATATAATGGCTGTCATGTATTATAAATACTAGCACCCAAGTGACACAGCGTGTAAATTATGTATGAATAAAATTAAAATTTTATTAAATTTGGAGGGCTAAATAAAAAGATAAAAAAATTATATTAAAAATGACAGAATAATAATATATCTAAAGTTATAAAAATAAATGCGACAAACGTGACACAAAATTACCAACCTCTCATAAAAGCCTTATAATATAAATAGATATAATAATTATTTTTCACAACTCTTGATGGGCTAAAATTAATAAGTAATAATAAAAGACGTGAGCCGATGTGAGATGACATAATTTGTAGGTCAAGTAAATGATCAAGTGGATTAACCATTAATGAAAAGAAAAAGAAATTATTATTTATTTATATTTTTTTATTGATTAGATGGATTGGGCCAGACAAGGTTTTGGGCCTGTCAATGTTCGGCCTAGTTTACAAGGCCTTACTAGTGAAAGGTCTAAAACCACCGGTACGTTGAAGTTGGTTGATGATCTTTTTCACATGTATCAAATTATAGTTGAATTTGGAGGAATTAGTTTATTGACGATGAGGTTAGTGGTAAGAGTGGTTTATTTTATACTAAGTAAAGACAAAATTCTCCTTTAGGCAACTTAAGTGTAATTTATTATAAATTTATCTGATGTACGTGATTTGTGGGATATTACGTACATATTTAACAAGTGGTAGCTATAAATTTTATAATGCCTTCAAAATAAATTTTTTGATACAAAACCCTCCAGATTACTACGCCTAGCTACCAATTTTTAGGTATTTACATAGTTACATAAAATCGGCACTACTACAGTCTACGATTAAAATTTTGATTTTGGCAAGAAAAGTATCATTTCAATAGAAAGCATAACGGGCCAAATACAACAGATACAATATCGAACAAAAAGTCCAACGTTATCTACATACCAATGGTCCACCAGTTAACATTTTCTAGTCCAGTCCACAATAGAGATTAGAGAAGGCTGAAAATCAAATGCAATAAGGGATGCAAAGCAATTAAACCTAACTGGAAAAAGGCCCAACAAATTGTTTGTACTTGTGCTTTGGGAGCCTCGGGCTCAGGTTGAAGAATAAGTAACTGGTTCATCGTCATCAACGCATATGGAGCTGACAATTTCTCTATCATCTGCAATGCTATAACGTACTTTTTCCCATTACCTTTCATTTTTCTTCTGTTTAGCAGTTCACTTAACTTACTCTCTGTTATATATATATAACCAGTTCGTTGGAAAAAATTTACGGTGTTTTGTCTATGACGACGGTTCAAACCGTCACCATAGCTATACATATCTATGGCGACTGGCGTCACTATAGACCAAAAAACCGTCGCCATAGCCGGTTTGCTGATGAACCAGTTCATTGGAGAAAATTCTCCTATATATATATACTCACTGCTATATGATTGTTAGTTGTTATTTATGTCAATTTCAAATCCTTCTGATTTTAGTTCAATTTGCTGAATCTTTGGATTTTAGATGTTTACCTCCTACATGTGTCATAATTTTATGGGGTCTACTCATATTATTCGACTTGAAAATTAATTGATACTGTCTCCTTTTCATTTGGGTTAAAATTGTGTGCAAGTAATTCTATTGAGGACGGAAAATTATGGGAGTTGAAAAAGTTATTAATTCATAAAAGTATTTATGAGTTTACTTGTACTTACATTAATAATAATAATAATAAATAAATAAATAAATAAATAAAAGAGCTCTGGATAATTTCAGAAAAATTTCATACTCCTGTCCCACAAAAAGTCGTCCATTTGCCAAACAAAATTAGGCTATTTCATACAAAGAGTCAGATAATAATATAATCCTAAAATTTATCAATAGAATGACACATTATCTCCAAAATTATAATCATAATTTCGTTATCATGCCATCACTATTGTACTTTTAACTTAATATCGTATTAGAGGAAATATATATAGAATAAAAATACATTCTTAGACTCTTTATGTCGAAAGGATATTTGGAGTAGTATTTAGGCTAAACCTAGGTCATAGAAGAGATCCTAATACTAGTGCCAATTGAACTTCTTGTACTTGGTTATGTCTTAGAATTTCTTCTTACCTTCTCAATAGAACAAGGACCTAATAGCTTTACTTTTGTGTAGACTATTTTTGGAGTTTTGATAAAGAGAGAGAAGAAAGAAAAATGATAAGCCTTATAATAGAGATGAAAAAAAGAAAGATTTGAAGTGTGTTCCATAAAATTTCCTGATTTTAGGTTGTTGAAAATATTTTACTTCCAAGTACAACTTTATAAAAAATAGGTAATGGTACCTGTCTAAAAATATTATATTGTCAGGCAATAGAATTTTTTAGTGGTCTGGTGTGTAACAAACTTACAAAGTTGGTTCCTTGAGAATTTGTTGATTAACAGATATCATGAACTTATTGAATAAACTGGTGGTGCAAACTTACTGAATAGACTTGCTCAAGCTTTGTTCTCTTTTCTACTTAGTGCATGTGATATAGGTCATGCTTCCATTGTGCTCAATCTGAGGATCTGGATTGGGATGTGGTCTGAAATGAGAATGGGTACATCTTATGTCTTTATGTAAAAACTTGAGTTATTTGCTGAAGTTCATTGGTTTCACTGCGCACAATATTTTTTATTTATTTTTTTGATGCAAGGAGTAGGGGTGAGGGGGTGAGAGGGGTGCTTTATCTAGAAAGTTCAAACAAGACAAAATAAAAACAGTAGAAAGCGCATATATAGCAATAATTCATACATATTTCAGTGCATTAGCTTTAACAAAGTAAAGCTTCCTAAAAGGGTTGCATGCATCTAGCAGACTCAGAATTATTGGTATTTTTTTGGTGTTTTTCTTTTTCTTTTTCTTTTTTTTTTAAATTTTGTCTGTACGTGCACTTTTTACCTAGTACCAGTTAGGAATGAACTTTTTATACGACTTATTGGGGGCACAAGGGATAACAGAGTTGTCACTACTCACTACTACTCACTAGAGCAATATTGATTGTCCTACCATAACCCAGCATAAGCAGGTTCATCAAGGGAACTCTCCTCATAACTGTGAGAGTACTCGCCGCTATTTCCAAACTCAGCAAACTCATCTGTATAATCCTCCACACTACAAATAGTATCGGATGGCTCTTCGGCAGGAGCCATCTCACTCCAGTCGAACTCATGCACATTGTTGGCATAGTGAATATTTTCCGAACCATCACAACCATTGATTTCAATTCCTTGCTCTACTTGTTCCGCACTTCCTTCCACCTCTGCTGGCGGCTCTTCAAGTAATTCCCTGATCAAGTCTTCATCAAACTCCGTAGCTACCAGTTCTTCAAAATCATCGAACAAAGTTTCAGAATCGCATTTTGGTTCCGAGGCCATTTTTGCTCTTTTTTTGTGTGTATGAAAGAAAAGGGTAAATATATATAAGAGAAAATTGTGAAGGACTACCTGAAAAGAGGGATATGTATTTATAGGAAGGAAGTTCATGGGGGAGTGTCACAAGCTTGTGTCACTCTGTAGTCTGTATCAAATTGAAAATTACTAGTACCTAATTGTGCTGGAAAACAGTGCAAAAAACATATGGGGACCGTGAAACATCAAATAAAGCTTGAAAAGAGTTGGAAACTTCTACTTAGCAAACACCCTTTGCATCACTATTCATCAGCAGCAGTCAGCAGAAGTGCTGATAATCAAACATCACATTGGTGGGGCATGCTTATCTCGTTTAACACCATAAAGCGAAAGTAAAATGTTTGGTAACTATTTTTGTTGCATTTCCATGCACAAGTGTACTTTTATATTTCTGTCTCTCTGTCTAGCTTATTTATTTGTATGACGGAGGAACACGCAACCATTATCCTCCCATTCTGGTGTGCACTCGTAAACTTTTATGTGCACGTGATACCCTATAAATCACGCACGAGTTTGTTCTAAGTTCATAGTAAACTCAGTTTGGGTGGTCTCTTTTCGAAATAATTGATTCGGCGGAATATTAAAGATGGGCATTGGGTTAGGGACAACATAGGCAAAGTGGTGGGCAAATGAATCAAATGGGAGGGTCTCACCAAAATGGGAGCATGGGTGGTTTCAATACAAAAGAAGAAGCCTAGTTGGGTAGTCCAATGAGCCAAACCTCCCTTGTTTAGAAAATACACATGGTATATAGTAGTAGTCTGGCATGGCATACTTACTACTGCATATGATGGCACATGTGGCGCGCCTGCACATGTTTCATGCGGGACTATAGGGGCTTAATTTGGCAGGGTTTGTTAACTAGTTTATTAGGCCTAGCTAATCCATTACATATAAACTCTGACTTCCCCTGGCCTAAATAAATAAATAAGTCGGCTCTATTCTTAATTACTTGAACTCAGCTGGACTAGTTAGAATTCGACTCAGATTAGTTTATGTTTTGTTTGCGAGTATCAAGTGAGTTTTAAACCGGATGGAAAACATAAATTTTTGTTTGTGAATTCTTTAATGGACAGAAAAGGACAGAAAAATTGGCCCCTTTTTGGTCCCAAAAAAAATGGACCAATTTAGACGAAAAAATAAATAACATAAGTTGATATTATATAATCCTTATTATTCTCACATTTACAAGTACAAACACAATTTAATAGAAGAGTGAAGTAATAATCTAAAGGTAAAACTTTAATTTTCTTTGATTTTCCTTTCCAAACTCCCAAATAATATATTTATTATTTATTTTTTTCTATCCGACTTTAAGTTTATTATTCTTCTCATGTCCAGAATCCCACAAATACATAAAAAGGACAAAATGAAAAAAAAATATAAAAAAAAAAAGCGCTGTTCATTTATCTTGTTTGTGCGTGTTTTCCGGAAGAAAAAAGAGAAGGACAAAAAATTTTGCCTTTTTTTAGCCAAAGTTGTGTAGAAAGTGAACAGATTTGGAAAGAAAATAAGTGAATTAAGTAAATATCTGTAAAACCTAAAATACCATGTATTTAATAGAAAGGTAAAGTGGTAATTTGTATTTAAAACTTCAATTTTTTTTCTTTTATAAACTCAAAAACAACTAAAAGGAAAATATACAAGTTTTCATTTTTCTTTCTTTTACGCCCTAATATATATTTTTCATTCATTATGTTTTTTTTTTTTGATAACTCAGCAAAATATAGCGTTAAAGTCAATTAAAATATATTTTCCATTCATTTTATTTTGGTTGAAAAAAATGAGCATGAGCATGAGCAGCAAGGAATAAAAAGAAGGTTGAGTTAAAATTTTCTAAATTTGTTTAAAGTTTCAAGGGTGCATTTTCAAATTGAAACGAAGGGGAAGGGGGGCATTATTGAGGGAATTGTAGTCAAGCTGATAAGTCCTGACTCCTGACTGTCAGCACTACTGAATACTTGTACTAATACCCACCCCACGCCACCCGACTCTTGTATTCAAGTTAAATGCAAAACATGAGAATACAGAACAGAAGAGTAGTACTCCTACTCCTACTTCTTCTACTGATTGCTTTGTATTTTGTGTGTCTATAGTCCTTTATCGTTTTTCTTGCCTTTATTAATAAAAAAAATTAGTTTTTCTTCCTCGATAAGTAAAACAAATTATTGATGAGATTGACCTTTGATGTTAAATTAGAACTCCAATCTGGAAAAACTACTAGGGTTATAAATGAAGCCGACCTCGATTTGAGTTCAATCCCTTCTTACTAAATTACCATCTTAAAATTGTGTTCAAGTCTTAGTGTTGTTAAAAACATTTAAATTGTATAAAGTATCTTTAAGTTTCTTAGAAAATATTATTTAAAAGATTCATGTGAGCTTAGTGGTCGTCGTTAATTAAATTATGATCAGTTTGCAGGTTGTACTTCATGCATTTACAGATATATATGCACGGTTTGAATTTTATGCAAATATTGCTAAGCCCACCTTCTCTATTTGACTTTAAAAAAAACAAAAATATTTTGCTTAATGACATAAAATATAATTAAATACCATTAGACTATACAAATTAAAATTTATCAAACAACACAAAATTCTAAGTATTTGTTATAATGTAATAGAAACATCACTTTCAAGTGCATGTTATATATACTACTTCCATCTAGAAAAAGTTACCTCAAGTTTTCCTTAATTTCTACGTATGACTATTAAGGCTTGCATGTGACACACTTTGACATACTCCTTACATTTCAAAGCAAGAGTTTTATTTTAAAATTTTATTTTTGTTTCATATTTATGTCTAAAATTTATTAAGTATTTAGTTTAATAGTTATGACATGATAATAGAATTGTCAATTGCGATGGTAGACTTGACGGCATGTGTTATTTTATATTATATTATTATCAAAGAAAAATGAAACCCTCTTTTTTGGGGACAAGAAGTAATATTTTAATTTTTCATTAAAAGAAATTAATCATTATCTTTTAATATAAAAAAGACTATAAAAACACTTGAAGCCTTGCCCAATTATTAATTGTTCGAAATCATGATTCTTGAAGCCCGATCTTAATTTCCAGAAATCTGGCCCAAGACCTAACGATGTTTGGGCTGAGTTTGGGTTAACGTATCTTATCAAATGTCAGGCAATAGGCAGTATATCTAGCCTCTAGGTTTTAAAGAAAAGTTGGAATAATATAATTTGAATTCTTTCCTGCAATTACTCATTTCTACTAAAATTATTTGTCTCCAATTCCTTTTAAATTTGTCCCAGAATTATGTCACTCCAGCCTTTTAGCTTATGCAAACACGATCGTATGTCTTTTCTTTTGCACATATTATTTATTATGTCCAACAAACATAAAATAACTTTAACAATTAATTACCATAATAATGGTAGGAAAGAAATAGCAATTTTTAGAAGTCAGACAAAACCTTTCAAATATTCTTATTTTTAAAAAAAACACGTTAAATTTGGAGCAGAACAAGTTATTGGGTGCGGAGGGACAAACTAACAAAATTCAAAATTTCAGAAGTGGCTTTTTCAATCTTCTTCATGATTACGTACGTGAACTAATTAACCTCTCCATACAATATGTTTTTGAATATATCCTTGCCTTTTAAGAAATATAAAGCAGTCTTTTATATATTGCACACGCTATCGATCATATATTAATTATAACAGTGTTAATTAAAATACGTGGAATTAATTTTCTCTAGAGATTTCTTTGTTAAGTGTCCTAATTTGGTGTACTTGATTGTGCACTTTAATTTTTAACTAATGCAATGTAATGTTATGCATTAATTAAAAGGTTAGTGAAAGATGGCTCGAGTTGTAGCTAGTATATATAATTAAGGTGCATGGTCTTGACTTGGTGAAAGATCATTTTCAAATTTCAAGAACCCCACAACCACCCTTTTTATATGGAGTGTAGAGTATGAAATCAGAAATGCGATTACTTTTTTTCATCTATTAATAATTCTGAATCTTTCAGGTCTCAAATAATCGTTCCCTTCCCCACAACCCCATCCCCTCCACAAAAAAAAAAAGTCTAATAATTTCAATTTTTTTCTAGATTTTCTATTAGTGTCTTTTAGTTACTATATAGTTTTGGTGCCCGAGTTCGAGAGAGCAAGAAAAAATTAAAAAGTCTCCTGTATTTTAATTAATTTGTAGCTGGTGAGACTCCATCTATGCTCAAGACTCGAGAGCATCCTTGTGCAGTTGGGATGTTTGCTAGCCAATTTTAGTCTACGTCAAAAGATTAAACAAATTGGCTTCAATATTTTGGTCAAATTCCGCTCTAAACACTTAAAAATTTTGCATTGAACTATCCATTCAAGAATTTACTCGAAAGAAGGTTAATTGGGTCAAATCCATGCCTCATGGAATCAAAGATTTAGTATTTGTTTGTGTCAAATTTCCAATGGTTTAGTCACCAAGTAAACTATTAAGCTGCGCGCAGGTGAGGTTATTTATTTAAGATACTTGGATAGTGAATTAGGCATGGCCAACGCAAACCAAATCCTTGACTACATATACCATAGTTTCACTACGTGTTCCATGCTACGAAAGAAGAAATTTTAATATGTTCTTTTTGTCAGCTAAGTCATGCCGTAAGGTTATAAAAATAGGATTATTATAATTATTACATACTTGCTATCAACCAAGATACCAAAGAAGATTCTTATGCTTTGGTAAAAAAAAAATTTATTTATTTTTTTTTTTTTAAAAAAAAGGGGCATGATAGTGATAATTTCGCGATAGCACAGCTTTGACTAAACAATTTTCCGTTTTTTGATATCAAACTGCATAGCCCCGAATTTTATTTTTGTAATTTGCCAAAACATTTTTTGCTGCCATGGTGATTAGGTGTTCTCCGATTATAGTTCATCAGTTAATATGAATTTTAGTGATGCATGTCTAGCTAGTAATTATTATAATTAATTATAATAGTCGTTAGATAGGATCACCGCCAAAAGCCCTCTGGCTACGGTTGAATTCGGCCTCACTTCTTCTGCGGAAAACGTCTTCATGGCGGCGGTACCTGGCCGTATTAGCGACGGTCCATGCCATGGAGTCATCGCAACCTCTTCCCATTCTCAACAGATTCCGGTAGTAGTCGATTCTCCATGGGTATAAGCATCCATTGCCTTCCCAATCTTGATGGTTTGCTAAACCATGCAATGGTTCTTCTAGTACTAGGAATATTATGCCAAACAATATAATAAAAAGTTTATGAAGCTGCATGGCTATTTTTCCAAGCTTATTGATCGATTATGAGAAGAAGAACAAATTGTTGTAATAAGTTCTTCTTTTAATATATAGTAATATATATGGGGAGAGGCATTTTCGATCACTTATTTAAATTTATTTAATTTGTAACTAAGTTTAAAAAAGTAACTCTCAAGTAAAATTCATTACGTTAATTAATGGATGAATTAATTCAAGTTTTCGTTATTAATTGATTTTTGTGAAGCTCGCTCAAGTTGTTCAATTAAAATGAAATAATTCTCTATATATGAAATAATCTAGGTTATCTAACTCTGAAGTCTTTTCAGGAGTATTATACATCTATAGACTACATATTATAGTCAATACACCCCCACATATCAATCAGTTTATTATAACTAGTTGTTGTAAATATTAAAATAATGTAGTCGTCGTTGGCTATTCTGAACCATGTTATGATCCGATAGTTCAAATAAAAGAACACTTGCATGGCTATTGCTATGTGCTATGAAGCACATGGCAATAGTACTTAAGTCATGATCGATGGCTCTATGTTTTATGATTTAAGCTCCATTTTCTTTGTAATATAATTTTTATATTTTAAACTATACTATATATATATATATATATATATATATATATATATATATATATATATTAACTAAGATTGGTTTAAGTTCTGATCTTAACTAGATATTCAAGACTGACTTGTAACAACATCGCCGCTTGAAACTAAAACTTCGCGCACCAAACCGCAGGAGTGATTACCCATAAAAGCTTACATACATACATAAATTAATAAAGCATTTATTTATTTATTTATTTACTTATTTATTTTGGTGATAAGCATTTATTGTTTACAACAACTGATTAATGGGCATAACCAACCCAGCTCCAAGTATTCTTAATCTTTATTCACATTACTATGTGCTATTTACATCTCCACAATCATGTAATTTAATATAATAGCTGAAAGGAAATCTGATGATTCAACTCTCATGCAGCAGCTGGTCCACCCAATTGTTTTGCTTCAAGTGTCTTCTCATATTCTTCGATGGATTTGAAGAGCTCTGAGAAGTTTCCCTTCCCAAATCCTCCACACCCGCCCTTCTGGTACGTCTCCCCAGCATCGTCCTTGATCATGCATCCTACCCTCTGAATGATCTCTATAAATATGGTTGGCCTGCCAAAAAGATGTTGAAATGCAATCACTTCTTCAATCCAAGCATACAAAATCTAGCAACCAATCTTCTGCCAACTGTCATTGATATACTGCCAATCCGTGAAAGGAAGGGGAAAAAAAAATATAATACAGAAAGGGGCCTATCAACAAGTAATCTAAACAAGATTCCTCAACTTATCTCCTTCGACGCTGTTAGGTATTAGCATCACAATAAACTTTTGACAGAACTAATGATTTCTGACTTCTCTTGTATCTTATATTTCCAACATGAATGTGTGATAATTTGAGCATATTTTGTAAATGACCAAACACCAATGTTCAAGATGTCACATAATTAATTGGACCAGGCCCTTTTAGGTGTTGATAAAGGGAGTTCTCTGCATAGGTGTTGATTAAAGCTCAGGTAAACAGAATTCTACATAAAATGGCCACTGGCCTGAAGGACCCAACACACACAACCCAGATGAATCAAGAGAGTAAAGGCTTCAGTGACCATCTAATTTGAGCATAAAGGCTCCTCAATTCTCAAATAACGAACTTAAGGTTTAAAAGATATTTAAAAATTGCACAAATTACTAGCAGTAGAATCTTCAATGTTCAAACAATATAGTAGCAGTAGCAAAACCACCAGCTTCAAGCAAAGAAGGAGAAGAGACATTGCCAAAGGTTTCTACAGCCCAAGCATATGACCAGTTACCACTGATCAGCCAATAAAAATCAGAAAAAAATTCTAAGATAAATTAAGTACTAAATTCCTGACACCAATAGTGTGATTCTCTTGACATGCCATTGAACTACTAACAGGTCCTTATGCAAAAACACTCCTGCATAGAATCGCTTCTCGCTCTTGGAATACCTCTATCAAATCATCCTTTATTCGAAACATCTAATCAATTTATTTGCAGGACATCAATGTGCAACAGTTATACTTGCTGCAAAAGATGAATAAGGACACATTACTATTTAACACGACCATCTAAATGGTGGTGGGATAGTGGTACAAACCTATAATGGTATAGTCCTGCTCTAGTAGACTAAACTAAACACAAACTCTCGATCCCCTAGAAGACCAAATTGTATGGCCCTTGATCAGATTTATCTTAAACAGGTCAGTAGTTGTCCAACTAAGCTCGAGATCTAGAACTTCTCCACATTTCCTAAAGTGTGAAAGATACATAAACATATTTAGTTCCCCATTCACCATGGTATCAGGGAGATTTAGATACTCTGCTTCTGACAATATTGTATAAACTACACAGAACATAGAACCCAATGTTGAGCCATGAAAAAATCTTTAATCATGTTCCAAGCTTGTAGCAGACACTAGCAGCAATATAGCCTAGATTTGTCAGGTAAAATTGATTCAAGCTAAACAAATTCTCTTCAAATTTCAAATGACCTTCCGCTAAAAATTGGAAAAAAAAATTAAAGAAAGTATCAGAAGATGATTGTAGCTACATATGCTATGCAAATCATGCAGACCACTCAACAGGAGATGAATAAGATATCCAGGGGAATAAGAGGAAGTAGGAAGGAGTGGGAGGAGGGAAGGTCAGAGTAATTAGAATTATATCTTTTGGTGAAAAAGAGAAGAAATTATCAAAAAAATGTAACCTCTAATTAAATTGCATTTTCAGTTACATAATTGAACTACTTCTTAGCTTGAATAGGGAGCCCAAAGGAAGGAAGCAATATTACAATTATTTCAAAAGTATTCAAGAGATAAACTGTCTATCATTTCAAAGACATTGCACATGTAAATGTAGGCTCTAATATGATTTCTGATCTTTTCAGTGCTTCAAAAAGTGCAAGCTCCAGAAAAAATTTGGGGTCAAAGATACCAGGCTTTTATTTGATGGATGGGATACTGCAGGAGGTTGCAAGTTGAGTACTTTTTCCAGTCTGAAATCATGCTCAACTTGCAACCTCCTGTCAGTGAGATTGATCACGATCCTTTATCACACTCACTCTTAATTTCAAATTTATCCACAAAAATAAATAAACAAATAAAATAGCAATCTTGGTTTCAAAAAACTAACTGAATCCCAAAAGCCAAAAGCAAGGAAATATACTAATAAGTGACATAAATTTTAAGTAGTGTAGACATACATACCTATCTCCCACAGGCTTGGTGAAGATTTGAAGCAATGTACCCTGATCATCTCTATCCACCAAAATCCCCAACTCTTCACACTCCTTAATTTGCTCATCACTCAACACATCCCCAGCCCTGCTCTTCAAATTCCGGTAATAAGTAGGTGGGGGCGAAGGCATAAACTCAAAGCCACCAATCCCACTCCTCTTCCTCATCTCCCTCAAAGTCCTGAAAATATTCTCACTCACCAAAGCCAAATGCTGCACTCCAGCCCCTTCATTGTGCTCCAAATAAGTCTGTATCTGACTCTTCCTCTTAGTCCCATAAACGGGCTCATTCAAAGGCAACAAAACCATCTCATCATTGCTCGCCAGCACCACCGAATTCAATCCACTCTCAGTAGTCCCCACATCCTCAGATGTAAATTCGGCAAATTCGTGAAAGCCCGTAAATCCTTTAACGTATTCAATTACCGGGCCTAATTGTGGGACGTTGCCCACAGCGTGATCAAGCCGGCGGATGCCAAAGTCCAGGTCAGGATACGACGAAGTTGGATCCATGGGTTCGAATCCCGGTAAAAATAAATTGGGGTTAGGGTTTGATTGTTGATTGAAGCTGATGTATCGTAAAACGACGTCACCGTACAGTTCGACTTCAGCTAAGAGGGTGTGGTCGTTTAGTTGGATGGGAGGGGAATATGGTTTGGCGCCGTGGGAGATGCTGGCGGAGAAGGCAAGGGCGGCGTCATCGACTTCGATGGCGATGGAGCGGACGGCGAGGCCGTGGGTGGCGGTGAAGGAGTGGCAGACGGAGTGGGAAAAGGTGGGGATGGCGGCGGAGGCGGTAGTGGAGATGGAAGGAGAGTAAGGGGCGGTGAAGAGGAAGTTGAGATGGCCGGAGCGGAGGAGATAGGAGGCGTGGACGGTGTTACCGGTGGAGAGGTCGGACTTGGCGAGCAAAGGCATGCCGAGGCCCCAAGAGAAGCGGCGAGCGGTGTTGGTGGCGTCGGCGCACCAGAACTCGACATGGTGGAAGCGCTTGACGGAGAAACGATCGGATTTAGGGTTGGTGCGAACGAAGTTGTTGAAACCCACTAGCTTGAACGGCGCCTGTGAATTGGTAGCGTTGGCGGTTTCAGTGTCAGGTACTTGAGCTTGCTTCTTCCCCATTTGTACTGTATGTATTTGTCTAAAGTGTAAGCCCTTGCCTTGGATTAGGAGTGCGTTTTGTTTTGTTTTGTTTTGTTTTGTTTGAGTGGAGGAGAAAGAGTCTGCATTCGTTTATATATATATTAGTTTTGTTTTGTTTTCATTTATTTTTTTTTGGAATGAAAATTTTATTCTTTTTTATTTGTTGTGGATAAATTTTAAATAAGCATTAAATATTTAATTTTTTATATTATTATTTATAATTAAAAATTAAATTATTTTTTTTATATTTTTAATAGATTTTTATAATCTATTTAATAAATTAAATAAAATATTAGTTATATTTCTTAATATACGTGTATAAAATTAAAGTCTCAAGTAACTGAGATAAGAAAGCGTACTAGTTTAAGATTTCCTCTTTTCATGGATTGGATGGATCTAAGGAAACAAAGTTTGACAAGTTTTTCAGGATATTTAACCACGCAAGCGTTCTTATCATCACTGACCTTTACTTTCGTGTTTAACTTTTCCTCTTGTGAAAATCAAGCGGTATATATATATATATATACACACACACATACACAGCTCTTTACTGTACAGTAAAATTATAACGATGGTTCAATTATCGTTATAGATATTTTGAACTATAGCGACGAGTCATCCATCGCTATAATTTAAAAAAATCGTCGACATAATTTACTGTGCACCTATATTTTTGCCATATATATAACTTTTTCGAATAATGGCCAAAGTGGAAGAGGATAGGAATGAGTTAGTGTTATCGCATTGAGTTTTTTTATGCGGACATGATAATTGGACGAATTTTTTATAATTTCAATTATTTATATTTTGACCGTTTATTTTTTATAATGAGGGTTAAAATATAAATAAGTAAAATTATAAATAATTCGTGTCCAATTATCATATCCGTATAAATTTTTGTACCCTATTTGGTTGGATAATTATTTATTTATTAGTATTTGACAAAAGCAGAAAATATGATCGAGGTATAATCAATTATTTTAATTTTGCCATTTTCTTTTTATTTTCCTATCCCATCACCTTATCCAGAAAGGAAACCAGTAAGATTCGAAAGAAGTACACAACTACCAATTATAATTACATTTTATAAAAGAAAAATGCTTCAATATATATATTTATCTTCGTAAGATACTATCATAATGAATAGACAGTTAACAAAGGATACATATTCTAAAAAAAACTTTGTTCTTAGATTACAGCATTTATTTAAGTACTTTTTTTTTCTTCTTTTTTTGTTCTTTCTGTATAGGTATAGTTATTTTTTGAATTTAAATTTTGATAAACCATTAATGTACACACGAGCAGTTTTAAAACTATGACACATTACTAATAAAATACTTATGTTTAACAAAATTATTTTTATTTTAATGACATATCATAATTTTAATACTTTTCATGTAAATAGTGTCAACATAAATTTAAACTCTTATCTTTTTTAAAAAAAATTCTCATTATCTTTTTCTTGACGAGGGGATGTGAGAAAGTTGTGAAAGATATGAGAAAGGGTGGACTTTGTTGTGCTTGATAGACATAAGATTTAAAAGTTTTTTTGAGTCGATGAGATTTTAGTACAATGGTCAAGAGTTAAGACTGAAATGTTATGATTTTTAAATCTCACATTCAGTTTTCAATTAAATGACTGAGATTTGATTAATTTTTTATATTATATTTTCTAAACAGTGACTTAAAAAAATAAAAAGCGTCTTTGATTTTTGTGATATCCCATATTGGTTGGTTATTAGGAAGCCTCTTCTGTTAGGGGATATAAATATGGACTCTGAGTGGACCAACCAACGAGAATAAGTATGAATTAACATAATTTTTTGTTGTCATATTTGTCTTAGAGGGGATATATTATTCGGTTCAATGATATTTTTTGTGAAATATTTATTTTTTATTTTTATTTAACAAGGCTATGTTCGTGAAACGAATACCGGATGAATTTATAAAATAATAATCCAAACCAACCATATTATTGTAATAGTGCACTAGGGGTACAATCTCCTAACTTCTAAAACGTTGATGATCAAAAGATAGGAAAATAATTATAAGAATAAAAATGATTGAAAAACATGACAAGATAAATAAGGATACATTCCCTCTAATATTATAGATATGTTTTTCGTATTAGTTCATTCAAAAATTACAAGTACATTTTTATTTTTAAACTCTTTATAGCATTTAGTTCCTAAAATATCAATACTTATATATGTGAGTAATATCGTGTCGTTGTCACTATATATCTAACAAATATTCAGAATATACTTTGAAAAATATTTTTTTTAAAAAAGGTTATCATTACCTTTAATTTTGAAATAGTAGCAAAAACTCCATTAGTTCAACTATTTTTTTTTAAAATGATAATACATTTCATTCCTAAAATGGCAAAAGGGGTAATGCTCATTGTGTTTGTCCACTTTTCAGATTACCCTGCTAAACTTTAAAAAAATAAAATTGATATACTATACTTTTTAAAAGTTATTAATTCGCCTATTTCGTCAAATTTATCACGGACGTCAAATTTATTTGTGTATTTTCAAACGTGGCTTTTCAAATGAAAAGGAAAAAACATGTAATGTTGAGATGTTGGTTTCAACGTGGATTGGGCGAGGAAGAAATAAGGGGTCCTCCCTCCCCAGTTTACCGTCGCCCACTAACGTCTCCGAGAATCTCACTGACTTAGTCATCGACCTCCGATTCGCCAAAAATCGTCTACTTCTTTCGGCCTAAAAGAATTCGAGAAGTTTCTCGAGTTCTCTTAAGCTTTCAGCGATTTTTTGGCTTGCAGCAGTGACATTTCCAGCGAGCTCCTGCGCCTTGCGACCTTCATCAGCCCTAAAACACCTAGTCTTACCGACCCGGTTCAGGAACCCAAAATGTGCCAAGGGTTTTTCTAACGTGAGAATTTCTCAACGGAGATCATAGAGAGCATTTCGCTAGAGGATTTTCTTCTGACGGTTAAGATTTGCATTGACGACCTTAATTCTACTTCAGTCGCCGTTAAAGGATCTGCGGTGGCGAAACTCCGCCTGCTCGCAAAAAATCGATCGGATAATCGAGCCCTAATCGGAGAGTCCGATGCAATTCTTGCCTTAATCACGCTGCTCCATAACTCCAATGCTTGGACTCAAGAACACGTGGTAACAACTTTACTCGATCTCTCTCTGCTAGACAAAAAAAAACAAACAAAACTTTGATCACTAAAGCAGGAGCAATCAAACCCTTAATTTACCTTTTGAAAACCTTAACCGAAATGTCTAAGCAAAATGTAAGAAAATGCAGCTTGCGCTCTACTTTATCTTTCATTTTTGGACGAAAATAATATATTAGACAAACTAAGACATCTCAGCATTTAAGTGTTTTTTCCTTTTCATTTGAAAAGCCACGTCTGAAAATACATAAACAAATTTGACGTCCGTCAGACAAATTGAATAGAATGGGCCAATTAATAACTTTTAAAAAGTACAATGTGCCAATTTCATTTTTTAAAATTTAGTAAGGTAATCCTGAAAAGTGGACAAACACAGCGGGGATTATCCCTTTTTGCCTTCTTAAAATCTAAGAGATAAAAAGTATACTTCGGGAATGAAACATATGTATTGAAAGATAAACTCAAATTTGTAATCATGTACGCTAAAATGTGAGATTTTACTATAGAGTACTTGCCATCGATTTTCTAACTTTATTCGTTTATATTTATTAAAAATTTAAATTTAAGTTGTGATGTGAATTATTAAATTTATCAACTAATATTTTATACTCCTTCCGTCCCAAATTAATTACTCAGTTTTGACTTTTTAAGTCAAATTGACTATTTTTAGAATTAATAATTAAGCATATATAAATATATTTCTAAAATTATAAAAATTGGGGTTAATAATAAATTGTATATACTTTTTTTGATTATAATCTCTTCACCTATATTTTAGCAAAAATAGTAAAAGGATTAGTTTTAAAAATGATCAATTTGACTTTAAAAAGTCAAAACTAAGCAATTAATTTGGGACGAAGGGAGTACTTAATAATATTTTCCAAAATTCTAGCAGTTTCTTTCTTCTTTTTTCTTTTTTTTTCCTGAAATGGAAGTAGTACATCCTGATTAGTAAAAATTTACAAATAAGACATTTTCATTTTTTAAGGAGTATTACACCCACCTACGATTATATGTAACATTACACTCACTCACCTACAACAATATGAAACCTAACGGCCCGAAGACCTTTTTTGTACAAACAAAAAGAAAGACACCTTCCAAACATAAATCTTCTGATTTCTCTTTGATCTTCTTCCATGGCAACAAATGGAGCTACTGCGGTCAGTAAAATCCCCCCCTCCCTCTCTATCTCTCTGTATATATATACACATATCAAGGCTGTCCTGTGTATCTTTCACCTGATTGATAATTTGATGAACTGCAGAAAGAAGGGGATACTCAGACGAGTTTGGAAAAGATTAAACGGCAATTAGCATCTGGTTCCGGCAGAAATCTCTTGCAGGGTCCTCTTCTTAAACGATCTGAAACGGTACCTTCGCAAGAACTTATCTCTCTCTCATTTTAATACTGGACGGGTTGTCAATTGTCGGGTTACTGTAAAGTTTGCGCCTTTTTGTACTCTGTGATATTTAGATTATGCATATTGGTTAATAATTAATTGGGTAATTAGCTTCTGTTGAATACTGTAGTTACATGCCCTAGCTAACGGAGAATTACCAACCACTTGAATCGATCCTACCATCAATCAAGTTCAGTTCATATTTCCATCGATTTCTATACTGAATTTGGGCAGTTTTAATCAAAGTAGTTGGTATTAGTTTGGTAGTTATGCCAAAAAAATAAATAAATTACACTAGACTTTATCTTATCATAATGAAAGCAATTACAGTGTTTAGCCCCTGAAGTAACTGAACTATCAACTCCCACTCATTGTCCATGACGTCTGCCGCACTCTCAAGGCCTTTATTAACAGATTTCATATTCTCAATACTAGGTTCACTCATCAGTCACCAAAAAATCTGATCAGATAACAATAGTCCTGCAAATTTTTTGTTCTCAATGAAGATATGAGTTAAAAAGAGGATTTTTAGGTAGCAAAGTTTTTTCTTTGTTTGTTCTTGATGTATATTTGATTATCTCGTTTCGTATCGGTGGAAGTAATCTATTTCAATTACTAAAGTGTTTGGATGCCACTTGCAACTGTTGACAATTAAGGATTGGATGATCCAGCAAAAGATTGAAAGATTCTATGCGCTTCATAGAGCTCTAAGAAACCAAAATTTATCCTAGCACAAAGTCCTATGTATACTATAAACAGTAAAGAACTCCACGGTCAAACTTCCATTCATCCAAGATAATAATAGCCTACACAACATCTGGAAGTTCAATAATAATCTAGAAGGGGGTTGAATAGATTATTACTGTTTAAGAATTTATCTTAGGCCTTTTTGAATTTTTAATTAATTAATTGCAGTGTCAAAAATTAATATGCAAGCCAATAAAAATTTAATCACACAATGCATAGAGATCCTATTACTATCTGTAATAAACACTCATTCTATAGGCGGAGAAGCCTTTAAAATGTTTTCTAGATCAACTTTCAACTATTCTTACAACTACTTGTCTTAGAAAGCAGCTCTTCGCTCCTTCTTTAAACGTAGTTGTACTTGTTTTTTGAGTCTAGTTCTGTTTTACAATCTGATCTTGAAACAAGAAGTCTGTCCTTCACCTCACAAGTTCACTAGAGACCTAACTATCTATTAACCCCTCTATGACTCTGGTCTTGGTTAAAGGATCACTCTCTCTTTCTCACAAATATATAAAAACAACTAACTCACTTAAAAACCTTTTCAATAAAAGTTTGTTTCGAAATATGCTTGTTACATAAGCAAATATATAATTCAGCGCAGATTTATAAAGGTTTACTTTTCCTTTATAAATGAAGAATGTGCTTCTATGTTAAGCTGATATAAATTTAATTTCAGATATAAAAGTTTAAGTAACTTTTAAAGTGAATGATATGCTTCTTTGTAAGCAGATATATTCAATGATGTTTGTGATATAAAAATTTAAGTAACTTTTCTATTATGCAACAAGTATATATGAATAAATGAATTTATGGTTAAATACTTGTAAAGACAGATATCAAGTACAATAAATGAATCAATTAAATAATTCTTGATATAACAAATAAATTTGTTTAACCCAAAAATATATATAATAATATATTTGATCTATGATGTGAACACTTTAAATAAGGCCTTTGACTTTGACTCTTGTTCGACTAATTCCTTCACTTAAGAAGAATATTTCTGCTATAGTCCTCGGTGTCTAAGTACGAGCCAAATTTATAGTTATCACTATCTAATATTTATATAAATATTTTCTATAGATCACTTAGGTTTTGAGTTCTCGTTCGGCTAATTCCCTCACTTAAAAGGAATATCTCCTCTATAGTCTCGGTGCCTAAGTACGAATCTACTTTACGATATTTATATAAATAAACTATATCAATAAAAGATCACTTAGACTTTGAGTTATCGTTCGGCTAATTCCCTCACGCAAAAGGAATATCTTCGCTATAGTCGCGGTGTCTAAGTACAAACCTTTTATAAGATATAAATAGATAAAATATATATATATATATATATATAAATGTGTATAATAATTTATATTTGTATATCTATAAATATAAACAAGTATGAGATAATTTAAATAAGTTAATTTAAGAATTTATCTCAAATACTTTGACCAATTTTCTCTTCGACAAAAGATAGGAACTTTGAATAGAAGAGAGAGAAAGCTTCTTGAAAGCTAAGAGAGATAATGTAGACAAGGAGTATTTGCTTTTCTTTCTTTTGAAATTGGCAAGTTGAAATGAATGAAAAAGCCTCCTATTTATAGATTTTTCAAGCTTAGGGCATAAAGGTCTTTTGGAAGTTCTTTTGAAAAATCAAAGGCTAGGATTTCTTGATTTCAAAATCAAAGGCTAGGATGGATTAAAAAGTAGTCACATGGATTGACATTTAAAGAAAGCACACTTACTTTTTAATTTGAATTTTGAAAAGTTTGCCTCTAAACAAAAATGCCTTCTAAGTTTCCTAACTTCCATTTTTCAAACTATTTCAAGCACATGTTAGTAACTTTCGGATGAATGAAGTAAAAGGTTTTAGCCTTTTGCTTTTTGCATGTTACTTTAGTTTTTGCACATGTTATTTTTAGAAGGGATTAAATGTCCATGTGGGATTTAATTTGTGCGACCTTGAAAGCTTATACCCGGCCATGCTAAATTTGCAACTTCTTTTTGTCCTTTATATTTTGTCAAAATAGCTTTAATATATAATATAATATTTTGAAAGCTTTAGTGTATAAAAAATCATTTAGGAAGAATAAGAGTTTCCTTGCCTTAGGAAATGTTACTATATGAACTAATCTCTTTAACACTTGATATTAAATTATCAAGGTCAAGAAAATATTAATTCAATAAGATATGAAAATATTTTTGGTCAAAGTAAATAAGATAATTAAAATCAATTATAATATAAATACCATGGAGAGAATTCTAATATTTTCTTAACCTATTTACTAATTATTATTATCATCAAAATAATCCTAAAAAGTTGGAGACCCAACTGCATCAAGGAGCAAACTATAAATACTGATTCTCTCCCCCCCTCCCCCAACAACAAACCAAAAAATAAAATAAAAAATAAACATATCTTCTCTTACCTCCATATATACCACGTAAGGGGGATTTCTAGGACTAGTAGTTATTGATATTCATAGAAATTTTTTTTCCTCCGCGTGCGCGGTGGGGGGGGGGTGGTTGCCCTTCATTTAGGATTTGTATTTAGTGCCTTCTTTTAAATTTCTGTTTCTAAGGGGATTGCTTCTACACTTCTGATGTTTCTGCTCTCTATCTAATAAATTTTTCTGTTATTTTTTTTAAAAAAAAATTGAAGATAGATTTTGAAATGGAATGTGAAATTGCATATTACATTAGATTTGGATGTTATTTGTTATGGTACTGCCTTTAGCATTGCTATATTATTTTGGATTTCCATGATATCTCTCTTTTCTTGATGAGCTGCGTCCTTAATTTTTCATATATAGCTGAGGAAATGGAATGAGAGGTGGATGATTTTAGACCCAACAACTGGAAAGATGGAATACAAGTAAGATGTTGTGCATCATTTCTTCTCATTCTGTTTCTTAGAATTATATTGCTCTTCATCTTTTTGTTGTTTTTTTTAGGGCAAGGAGAAATGACCCAACTGTCAAAGGAGCAATCATATTTGATGCAAATAGCACAATAACAATCTCTCCAGTAAACTTCCAGTAAGATTGTTGTCTAATACTTTGGTGTAACTTTCTAAACATCTAGCTTTTGAGGTTCCTTAGTTGATATGTCTTTTTTCTTCTTTTACTTCAGTGGCCTACCAAAGTATGACGGCTGTTGTATCTGTATCCACAGTTCTTTAGTCTTTGTCATTTTCTTTTCTTTTCCTATTTTGTAGAGGGATTGTAATGAGGCATCTTGAGCTTCATCCCTTAACTTTAGTTGTATCCTTTTGTCATATTGTTGGATTTGAACTTATAAGCCCTTGCATGATCCTTCACTCTATTTCCTTAGATATTGGGACACCACAGAAAAAAGATTATTTCCTTAGCGCAGAAACTCCTGGTGCGGCGAGAGCTTGGGTGTCAACTTTACAGTGAGTTATTCAAATATAAATATGTATTTTATTGACAGACTTAAGGGAATTGCTCTCTGTTTTTTACTTTGTTGATAACTATACTCTTATCCTGTATGTTGCCCTTCTCACCTTTCTTTCTTTCATTTAAAGCATCCTGTTTGCGATCTAAGGTGTGATTTTATACTCATGTCAGTTAATTGATAAAAGAGAAGTGGATTAACATTTTAAATATAATTTGGAAATCAAAGAAACACTCAGCTGATAACGAATCACCATACTTTGATTATGAGATATGTTTTTATCATGTAAACCCTACTTTTTTATCCCTTCCCCCTCCCCCACTCTTGTAAAGCTAACCTTCATTTTTTTTCCGTCTTATTGATATATTTGCCTTTTGGCAGGCTAAAGTTGCATGTAATGGTGTTTTTTTTTCTTTTCTATGTCTCGTATATGTTAAATTATATGTAGAAAGCCTTCCATGTCACCATTATGTTGGAATATTTCACATGAATTCCACATCGAATAAATTCAAGAGTGTAGATGGGTTAATAAGTATGGTAAAGTCTTAACCTAATATATTAACCTTTTAGATAAGGAGGTGATTCAACATGTTTGTTGGATTAGTTTACATAGGTGTGCGCTGCAGTAGTGATGAATTGATGTGGGATGGATCGTTTAATTCCGCTACAATTGGTATCAAAGCCTATGGTTTGATGGGCCCAAGTATCAGGTTGGTACTCCAGAGTGGAGCAGGTCGCGTGTTACCCAGTCTGTTACAAGGAGCAATGTTGTACTCCTATGTTTGCCTCTGGCTTGGTGGAGCAGTATTAAAGTTGAGTAGGACTCTTGAAAAACTCAAACAAGGTGTGCTCAATGATGATTATTCTAGTATGATACTTGTGATGGGTATTCAAATAAAAGGTGAAGATTGTTGGGATATTTCACATGAATTCCATATCAGATAAATTCAAGAGTGTAGATGGGTTAATAAGTATGGTGGAGTATCAGCCTAATACGTTAACCATTTAGATAAAGACGTGATCCAACATGCTTGTTGGGTCAGTTTACACAGGTGTGCGCTGCATTAGTGATGAATTAATGTGGGATGGATCGTTTAATTCCGCTACACGTTCCTCAGAGTAGATGAATACTTGTAATGGTTTTTCGGGATTATGCATTATGTATAGATGTTTAAGAAATTTCTAGAGTAGTTGTTGTTGGAGAAGAATTGGTGGAACCCTTGTGGCTTATAAAAAAGGCATGGAAAACAATGTGTTTACATACAACCTCCATTTGGCATATGTAGATGCTCACAGTTGTACTTCATGGCTTTCATGGTGAAATTATATCTTGCTTAGTGATTCTGTTCATTTCTTGTATACTTCAAGCTTTATCTTTGATTTGTTACTCTTGTGTCTGCTTCAGGAGGCATCCTCATTAATAGACTCCATTAGCTACAAAATTTCAATTTATTATACTTGATTTAAAAAAAATAAAGTATCTGCTTTATTATATAATTAATAGTGCAGTTGTTATTAATAGCACTTATATATCTGATTATTTCTTTTGCAAACTTTAGAGCAACCCAGTTGGTTTTAAAAGCTCATAAAGAGGCTGTCAATTCCCTAAGTGGAAATGGACCTACAAAACTCGGAACAGTTGCTACTGTAGTTGCTGCTGCCAATTCAACTGCCTTGGAATGTTCTAAGGAAATTGAAGCAGCTATGCAGATCACCCTGAGAAATGCTCTAGAAGCTAGGATGAATAAAACACCTGACAGTCCAATGGATGATCTCACGATCATGAAGGTATTGCAAGTGTTACTTCAGAATTCAAGTTTAATGACTTTTCGCATTTAAATAGCAGGAGGGATGGAGCCAGAGAATCTTGTGAGGGAGGGCCGCAGTAACATACTCAATTAACTAGCACACATCAAATTTTTTGGCCAATATATAATATATGATGCTAATTGTTTCCCCCTCTTTTTACCTATTCAGTTTCATTATGCCACAACATGAAAACTGATCTAAGAGTTACCATAAAAGAATGATGACAACACTGATAAATAAAAATACTGGAACTAAAAAGGCTAATATGAGAAAGGAAGGTGGGTCATCAAGTAAATATGAATGGAGTATTATACAAAAAGCAAAGGATGTCAAAAGTTTGGAGGGGCCATGGCCCCTATCAGCCCCTTCCCTTCCTCTGTCCCTGATTAGCAGTTATGTTAGTTGCCCATGGGCTTATCTTGGCTTGGGAGTAGAATATTACATGGATTTTGCGGCAGTCCTTGGCCCTAGTTTAGTGATATAGTGGAGTTGGGAGTTGTTGTTTTGACTTGATATCCTGCAATGCCGCAGAATACTGTTTATACATAAAATACACTGAAACACCTATGTATCCAATTGGTGTGTACTGTTGCTAGATATGATGGACAAATGACAGTTGTGAAAATCCCTTTGTCTAGGACAATTTAATTTAGATGAGGAATGGGCATGTGCTTCTTTCCAGTATTAGCCAATATAGCTGTTTGATTTTTCAGGAGACGCTGCGAGTGAAGGATGAGGAGCTGCAAAATTTGGCGAGGGACCTTCGAGCTAAGGATTCAACAATAAGAGAATTAGCAGATAAACTATCTGAAACTGCTGAAGCTGCTGAGTCAGCAGCATCTGCAGCTCATACCATGGACAATCATAGGAGAATTGCACTTGCTGAAGTTGAGCGCTTAAAAAGAGATTCTGGAAAGCAGCTGGAGTCATCTTTATTGAAGGTACCCAGTAATTTTCATCATTTGATTGTCCAGTGTATGATATGATTAAACATATATAGCCTAAGGTGCAATATCTTTAAGTGTTGATTTCTTGTTAATTGATGTTGTAGCTAAGGGAGTCCGAAGAAAAGGTTATGGTACTAACTAAAGAAAGGGATCAACTAGTTAAGCAGAGGGATTCAGCTAATCAGGAGGCACATTTATGGCGTTCTGAACTTGCAAAAGCTAGAGAGCGCGTTGTGATATTGGAAGGAGCTGTTGTTAGAGCTGAGGAGAAGGTAAGAGTTGCTGAGGCAGATGCTGAAGCCAGAATAAAGGAGGCTGCACAGAAAGAGGCCACTGCTGTTAGGGAGAAACAAGAGCTACTGGCATATGTGAATATGTTACAAGAACAATTTAAAAGGTCTGTAACTGGAACTGCTTTAACGTGTGAAATAGGAGATCATATATTCCACTGTGCCACATTGGAGCTCATATATCCTACTCTGCTTGATTGAATTTACAGCTTTTCTGTGCTTGGATTACACCAGCATCTTCTGGATGGAGTCTTTTCTATATTTGAATCATCAATGCTCTACATAATATTATTTTTAAGATAAACATAGCAAGATTTTATTTTTTAGAAGGGTATGTGCTTAGGATATATATCAGTTTTTCGCAAAGTTAGAGATCAAATGGAGGGTTTATAATAGGACTATGACTGCTTTCCAATTTCATATCTTGATCCACCGAGAAATCAGAGGCATCTTTTATTATATGATTGCAATGATACTTTCTCGTTACTATGAATTTTCGAATCCAATCAGGAGTAATGTCTTTTTTCACTTATGGATGAAGCAAAGTGTGTGTGTGTGTGTGGATTGGTACTTTGGTAGGGAATTTTTCTTTTAATAATGTTTATTCGCTCCCCACTATTTTACCCCCCCCCCTTCCTTTTTCATACCAATCATTCTTTTTCTTCTATATCAACTGTATATTGTTGCTATGGATGATTCATTTAGTGTGGGGCTTATTTTAATTTTTTAGCTTTGATATTTGTGAGAAGGATTTAATAGACAATTATTCTCATTTAACAGACAACAAATGGATTCCAGGCAAGTCTTTGAGGAGAAGACTGAATCTTGCTCTGATATTGATAGCACCCAACCACTAACGAAGCATGTGGATCCATCAGAGGAGAATGTTGACAAAGCATGTCTAAGTGTTTCTAGGGCAATATCAGTGTCAGGGGAGAGTTTAGTCCACCCTGTGGTGGACCAAGCCAATCGCCACCCAATTGGAGATGGTGAATGGAGTGATATTCAAGCAACAGAGGCAAGCATAGCTGATGTAAGAGAAATTGCACCTGATACAGAAGTGAACAGCTTGGATATACCTGTGGTTAGACAGCAGGATGATTCACACTTTGAACAAGGAGCGAACTCTTACCATCAGCCGTAACATTTTTAGCAAAGAAGTTCTATGAGCCACCTTTTTAAGTGTCCCCATAGTAAGGTCAGTTACTTGAAGAAAATATGGCATTCTTGATGTATGTTTTAATTCCACTTTTATTGTATGAGTAGGCCATAAATATGTTGATGCCAAAATTATAATCCATTTGCATAGGACTTACAATTGTAGGTTTGTTAATGTTGCCCTCCCCCCTCCCCTTCTCTTTGACAGATTTAGAATATATACTAATTCGGATATTGAGTGCGTTGTTATAAACTTTTGAGTGCGTTGTTATAAACTTTTGAGTGCGTTGTTATACTAATTCGGATACTGCCCGTGGATTTATTGAGTTCTCTCTCCCACACGAACGTTTTACGAAAACATGAACACGACGTTGCCAAGGAAACTAGGCTCAGAACGCACCCATGATGGTCATGGTATCTCAGTAATGAACCATGACGGTTTTATCACAGTTGCATGTTTTCGGGTTTTTTTTAGATCATTTATGAGGGATGAGCCTATTGTGGTAAAATTGGGCGTCTATTGTAAATAACTTCCAATGGACTGCTAAGTTCCATGAAGAGATCTAGTTGTTCAGGTTATGGTATCAATGTAGTCAATAGTCTGACGGACGTCGGCTTGGAATTTCTGCTTTTATTTTTATTTCTATTTCACTCTCTTTTCCTTTTGCTCTTTCCAAGTTCCAAATAAAATGGATACGAATCACTCCGATCAACAAGTTCCTAGATCTCTAGATCAACAAGTTCCTAGATCTCTACTTTTCTTGTGTTTTTTTTAGCACCCATCTTATCTTAATATGATTGTAAAACTGAATAAATAAATCCAAGTAAAATTACCGCCCCCGCCGTGTTTACATAGATTAATCTTCACAAATCTAGATGAAGAGATATGTTTCTTCGGTAAATTTCTAATAATCCTTAAAACTAAAGATCATATACTAAAACTAACACAATAACAATAAAAGAGGAGGGAGGGGGAGGTTGATCATTTAACCATTAATACCAAAAATAAACTTTATTTTGCAGGGGAGTTGCCTGAGCTGGGGTTTGGTTCGCAGAATAGAAATTTTATATAATACAATGGTAACAGGTTATTATGACATATTTGTTTGGTTGTTTCTGGTATTTGCGTAGTAATTATAATATTATTAATTATGTTCAAATTTTTGTTTGATTCAATAAATTATATGATTGTATTTAATGAATAAAGTAAATTGCAAGTCAAAATGCCAAATCAGTTGTAATCATTTTGTCTATTATAACTTATATTACAAACGTAATGAGTTAATATATCCATTGGTGGACATTATAAAAAATATTCAAATTAATATAATCATATTATGTTCGTAATGACCTTATACATATAATAGGTGAACTAAACAAAAAAACATGTCAAATTAATATAATAACATATTACATTATAGAATTATTACATTGATTTAAAACCACTCAAACACCACCTAACTTAAGGGCTATTAAGTTTTTTATGGAGTTGAAAAGAAAAGGTGCACCAAGTGGTGGCCCCAAAGAAAGTTTCACTTGGGTTGGGTTAATATATAAGATATTGTTTTCAAAATGATGAATTATGTCAATTTTAAATTCAAACAAATTGACTAAATAAACCAATATTGATAATTTGATATTGTATGTTAGAACAAAGGGAGTAAACAACAAACTATTGATTATTGAAAAATAACCCCTGTTCTTTCCAATATTTACAGACAAAGCAAATAATTTTATGAATCTATTCTTACCAACAAGGGGCATAAATAGTTTTGTCCTCCTCACTGAATGACTGGGTTCAAATCTGGCACATAGTTGAGTGGTGTTACCATACGAAAGCTTTGATTAGCTCCAATGTTCTATAAGAAAATCCAAAAATAATGCATAAGCAAGAGATAACTATAAAGTACTAGCCATAAATGCAAATCGTTGCTTATTTACACTGCACGGGATTCCTCATGCTGCCGAGAGCAACATCGGCGCAAGCAAAATTTGTTACAAACATATTACCATAGTTCATCCTCCAATTATCCAGAGAAAAGATTTGTGTGAACCACTTTTCATAACACACTTACAAAAGAATGGACAGTATATATTTCAAAGCTTATACATCAACATGAAACCACTGAATTGAAATGAGTTGAAGATTTCATCTGAGATAGAGCTGTATCACATTCCTCATTATCGTTGAAGTCTATAGGTGGCGTCCCGCTAAGATTTTTCCTATAAAAGAACTAAACCTCATCAGAATGCTTAGTAATAAGATGGTATATAAATGTTTCAAGTAAACCGAAAAAATCGATGATCAACCGAACAGTTATGGCTATGGAGTTCGCATCCAACCAGTTATGCTCTTGGGCCAACTATGTAAACATTATAATCATCACTAAATATATGAATTAGCAGCTTCATGCGCCACTGGATAATATAGAAATGAGTACATTGGAAACATAGGTGTTCCAAACATTTTATACAAATAATAAAGGTAATCTTGGAAACTATATTGAGTCGATCCTTATCAGGTCCATTACTGCACTAATTCTTTGTGATGAAATTAGTGTTGCTTGGCATGGATTAGCCAATAGCCAAAAATAAAACAATAACATGTTTACAGTTAACCACACATTAAGCAAACAAAATTTAAACTAAAATGCAGGCCCTTCATTAACCACCAATACATGCTTTACCTTCGAGAAAATAAAGTGGTAAAAAAGGAACAAACAAGTGACAACACAAACCCACTACCATTATATGAGAAAGGCAACAAGCAAGAAAAGAAACATGAAATACCTCTGAGAGATAATAGTCTCCTCAGACAATGCTTTTTCCAATCTTTCCTCAAAAGGTGTCGCATGCCAACTCACTTTCTGATCCTGCAAGCAGGACACTGACGTCACCATCTTCTGTTGCAGCTTTTATGGTCAGGAAAGAAAAAGAGAGAAACATAATAAGGAGGTACCTCTTTGTACTTGGTAGTTGAATTTGGGATTCCGTTCCCATCCCACCACTTTGGTGAGATACGAGAATGTTCATCTTCATTCCAGTGAGCAGCAACCATCCCAAGGATAGGCCGATCCCCCGGAGTTTTGCCAAAATAAGCATTTTCATTAGCAAAGGATATGACCCGCTGATTATTGGCATTTTGATTGGTTGGCAGTTGTTTCAGCCAAGAAGACAAGCTTGCTTCCACCTTCAACTCTTTCTCAGCTGAATTTTGTATCATCACCGCTTCTGAACTGGGGGTTGCTTTATCAGCCTGCTCAAACGATTCTGCCAGGTGAGCCGACAGTTGAGTGGAGTTGGAATCTTCTTCCTTCAATACCTTACACTGGGAGAAATTCTCAACCGGGTTAAAAACTGAGTAGACATATTGAGACCTGATCCTGGGATTCTTCTCAGTTCCCATATTTCCTACATATGACGGAAAAACAGTTCCAGGTGTTTGCATATCATCACTTAGTTTTAGTGGGATTGGATAAGGTGACGGCTTTGATACACTTTCATTTCCAACTAGTTCAGTTTGCTTTGAGTTTTGGCTATAAACTTCAGATGAAGAGCCTTTTGATGAAAATGAAGATACATCAGACTGGCAGTCAAAACGAACAGATTTGTTTCTGCATTGCACACTAGCAGTCTGACTAGTATGATCATGAATACCAGTGCCAAAATTACTAGCACCATTATCCTCACTAGTACTGGTAGAGATCCTCGCTGGAATTTGCCCGCTTGTTATACAGCTACAGAAACACAAGACCATGCAAGTGTCAGAAAAAAAATCTGAAAATACGTTAGTGCGTGAAATCTAAACGGACAAAAAAAGTAGTATGCATTCCAAAAACATGAATGCTATTCAGCAAGATAATCCTCTCTATGCCAGATAACATATAGAATGGCCATGAAAGTAATAAAATCGACATTTAAAGTCATGCAGATCAAAGAAACTGGAAGTTCTACCTGCTAGGTGTACGTGCCGAAGAACCTGATGCACTCACCCATTCTTCAGAGAGTTTAAATGGAGTAGGAGGCTGATCAGGTTGCATCTCCAGATTGAGCTTCTGAATTGAAGTATCGGGAAGCCATGAATGGAATTTTGAGGATTCTGCATCTCCATTAGGGGGTGAATCTTTCAATATCTTTGAAGCTTTCCGAATTTCAGCAGGAGTCTCGGGTAAAGTGCCACAAGCTTTGAGGAACTTGGCCTGCATAGTAAGCTTAATCCAATCAAATGACTGAGTGCAGAGACGTTTTAAACAAAACGGCCTATTCCATAGAAGTAGCAGTTCCAGTCATAGGATATGGGATAGGTTTCAGGCTCCACATAACTTTAATTCTGTAACAGTGAAAGACAAAGGCCCTTTTAAATTTTACTGCCTATCAAGAAAATTGTATTAGATTATTTTTAAGGAAGATGGAACAAACTAAAACGCATGTGGAGGACAAATCAGCTCAAGCCTCGCAACTTTTTTAGATAAAAGAAGAAGGATTTTATGGATGCAGAGATAAGAAAGTACAACCCATGTGGAGGACAAAAAAAAATCCTCCCATAAGAAAACCAAAAGAAAGCTAGTGGAAAAAATCCAGGCATTAGTGAAGTAACGCCTGAAAGAAACTCCTTGAAAATGAGCTCCCAATGCATGAGCCCAAAGAGAATGAAAAAGATATACTCTGTCCCACAGTAAATTGATATTCATTGCCTGACCACAAAAAATCCCAAAATTCTTCTCAATCCGAACACCCACAAAATGGTGAAACAAGCAGATCTCCAAAAAACCCTCCTATCCTTCTACCATCAAAACCACTGAATCTGCATAAGAGGGAAGTCTTCTACCAAAGGTGGACAAAATCCAATATTCACCCAATACACCAAACAAAAATCAACTCTAAGCATGTACAGATGTACCATACAAATAAAAGACTTTCTATTCAAGTTCATAGTTCTCAAAGTAACGTATAAATCCGCTAGATAACATTAAGCAGGCTTCATCAAACTAAGTCTCTAATCTCTAACATTAACTATATGCCTTCTATTCATATCAACTGCTATGAGAAATCAAAATGATGTCCATTACAAGCAATTAACAGAGACTGGTATAACAGGTCTTCTAACATCCGCAGGGAACTTCAACTGGAAAGGTAAAATGTTCACCTAAGTCCAAAGACAATTATGGATCAAACTATATAGCATAATAATATCTATATCTGTATATATATAAATATGTGTGTATATATATAATTATATATATACATACATACATATTGCAAAACCCTTACCAGCCTTTGTATTGTGCAATAGAAATTATGTAATTATTCCAAATTAACAAACCTAAGTTCCATTGAACTGAACCTCCTTTGAAAAAACCATAATGAAAGTAAAATTATCTCAAACTAAGATAGTAAATTGATAAATTTATTTGTTCAACATAGTAGTGAAGTAGATAAAAAGAATCTTACAAGAACAAAATTTCATCTCATTAGAACAATGATTTTTCATACAGCTGCATAACTTTTGCAGTGGTTTTAAACTATTGAACATAAGAACAAGTGTAGAACAATCTGAGTTTATGTAACATAAGCAGACCTCTTCCTTGAGTCCTCTGAAATCAAAATCCAGCTCGAGTTCCCCCACAAGATGATATTGCTTCTCATTGCATAGCGAACCATCTTTTTCTTCAATAAGAAAAAACACACATACAATATCAGCAAGTATTAAGCAAAAAATCTGCAATTAATTCAAAAGGGATAAAAGAGAAAATCAATCAATTAGACAATATTAACACGAAATTCTCAACATTCATTGCGTTATAATTCACCAGAATTTATATCATTAGAAATTTAAGGAACAATTTCTAAAGAAACCAAAATTAACAAATGAATTACCTTCCGAAAGTGTCAGAGACCCTAAACGTTTTCGATTTCTATGGACCACGGGTTCCTGATAGCAACAAATATAAAAATTAAGAAAACAAAAGGCTAAAATTTTAAAACACGAAAATATAAATTGAATATTTCAACGCAGATAGAAAAGAAAGAAAAGATAAAATTGAATCGTACGATTTTAGAAGGCGGTGGTTCTGAGACGATATGAGAAGACGGGCGATGACGATCGTCTCTAATTCGAAAACAACCGAACAAACAAACCATCGTCGATCGGTACAGAAATGCTAAGAATTCAGGCCAAGAGCATAACATCTGTGTCGGATTGTTTGATTTTACGATCGAAAAACCCTAGCTTGTTCTTAGGCTTTTATTTATTACTGAGATTTTAGAGAGGGTGAAGAGTGTGTGGTTTGGCTCCATAGGTTTTTGAAATTTAAATAAGACATATGGAGGGAACAATTTTTATGGGCCTCCAAAATTCAACCAAAGTTAGATATGGATTTGGCCCATTTGGCTCCCTCCATTTACGCTTTTTTTTTTTTTTTAGTTTCATTCAATACATTAATTTGTATTTTAACATCTAATGATCGATTTATGTTAATTTTTATTATGAGTAAATAAAAAAATCAATTAATCATATATAATATATTAATTTACAGACAACTTCATTGTATCTAATTGTAAAGAAAATTGGAGTATATTTTTCTCAAAATATATATAGAAAGACTCGTGATTCAAATATATAAATAAATATTTTATGATATTGAGTTCAATTTCATGGGGGGGAAATCAAATTAAATTATTGATATTGTATTGAATTAATTGAGACATAATATTGTCAAGTATAATAACATAATTTATCTGCCATTAAAATTAAACTAAACACTTATTAGACTAAATAAATTTTTCAAAAGAGACTCATTTATAAAACTGCAGAAGAATGTTTAAACTCTTGTAATATGAATACTCTGTTCTAAACTGTGGTGGACGGAAGTGACCCAAATACTCCTGAATCAATTCAATTGAATTTTTAGTTGGACTATTTTCAGACACGTAGGAATTTAATCTTAGGGCCATGTAGCTACCGTCATACAAGGGTTGGCCCACCAGCTGGGAAACCCATTCTCCCTAACCCAACGTTGGGGATTGCGAATGACCAATTATGCTTTTAGTTGCCAGTCATTATCATTGACAGGCCTATAAGTTGACAACAAACTAAATAATCTCATCTAACCGTCTAAAGTGATTCTAATCATTTTTATTTTATTTTCATGTACTTTTTTCTACAGACTTTGCATTAAAAAAAAATAATAAAAAAATAAAAAATAATAATACTAATAACCAATCTTATAGTGAGGCATGGTTTTGAATTTTGATAGTGACAATCCTTTTACTTTTTAAAACCAAAAAAAAAAAAAATCTTGATACAAAGATACGACCAGCTTTGTTGATTTGAAAAGTATATAATTATAATTGAAAGAAAATTTTAATATCCTTTGAAGTATCCTAGTATTTGTTTTATTTTAAATTATGTTTGATTTGCCAATAAAAAATATGTGTGTGTAACCTTCTTATACAATCCAACCCTAATTTTGAAATTCATAAAATTCCAACGATTTCTGATCGATCAGGGAAAAACAAGGGCTGCATGTATTATTCTTTATTATTACTGCCTAACTTAGTTGAAAACTGAAATTGATATAAAATTTGTGATCTTATATGCTACGTTTGGATTGGTGGAATAGGAGGGAGAATGGAACGACTCATTCGTATGAAATGAAAAAAATTGTGTTTGATTGCGATTGGAATGAAAAAAAATTGTGTTTAGTTTCTTGAGGGAGGGAGAGCATATGGAATAACTCATTCAAACTAGAAAGGACTGAATCATTCCATTTTTCATTTCATTCTTTCAATTCAAACGTAGCATTATATGTGACGTGTATTAAAGTCAAGAATCTAGTCATTTATTGAACTGAATCAATCGATTCAATTATCACATGTTAATTTGCATAAACATAAATATACGCAGTGTACATACATTAATAATTAATAGAGTAAACTAAATGGCAAAGAGAATCTGGTCCCACTGTCTGACTATGGCCTAACCAAAAGCACATGAAATGAAAAGGATCTTCTTCTCTTCTTCCCTTCTTCCTTATTATTTCCTCCAATATATATTTTTTGTTTTGTTTTGATTTGTTTTTTGTTTTTAAGCTCGAAGAAGGGAACAAAAGAAAATTAAGGCTTGGAAATAGATCTGAGATTTATGGCCAGCTCTGGGACACGACCACTCTACAAGATTGCTCTTCACAATTAATCAATAAATATCACTACCTTATTTCATCACTTTTAGCTATTACTTTTGGTTTTGAACAACCCAAGAGTTACCTACTTTGTCATAATAATACATTAAAAAATAAAAAAGAATTTATTTTTTTATAAGGGAATTGATATTTTCGTAAAGGAATTTGATAGTTTTACAAAAAATTTCTTACATGAACGGTATCATGTGATTAATTTTTTTTATAAAAATATTAAATTTCATCTATGGAAATAACAATATCTTAAAAAATAGTATGTATAGATGTAAAACATACGAACAAATTTGGAGGCTTTGGGGGGTAAAAATGGAAACATAAACATATTTATTTATATGAAAAAACAGCCGAGTAGTCTAGGCACCGCACATTTCTGAGTAGCCACTTGTTTATTATATTATCCCAATTCAATTCCCAACTAAATCAAAGTACTACTACTACTCTCGCCCGCTAAGTGGTTTTTTGCAACTTAAATTCCCACTTGCTACTCATCATCCCTTTGAATTTTTTTTCAATTGTCTCTCGTGATCTTGGCTTTTCTTGGCCAAACTCACTATATATATATATATATATATATATATATATAAAATTAAATATCAGCGTGTCAAGTATAGTACGTAATGTCAAGTATAGTACGTAGTTCTTTGAGATTCAGGATTAATTGAGATGCATGATTATGCTTAAAAAGGAATTCGTTATTTTTGTCAAATAATTAATGACTGAATTGATGGAACTTTCATTAAAAAAATTAATGAAAGTAAGTATTTATGTATGTATGTATGTATGTATGTACCTAAGAATCTGGTTTGTTTGGTAACCAATAAAATATCCAACTAATTAAAGATTCATGCAGGACAATAACTAGCTAGCTCTCCACGTGGTCGCAAAGACCTAGAGGTGAAGACAACATGTTATCGAAACTTATTAAACATTTAATTAATTAATTAATTAGTAAGAATTTAGATTAATTTCATGCACAAAATTTAATTCAATAATGTAACCTATGAGCTCTAGCTCCAAGTGATAATTTTTGTCGTGGAAATTAATTTCGTAGCACGGTAACTTGTAGTAGTAACTAACAGTGGTAGGAAGAGTTAGTTTCAAATAAAACGAGGTCCAAGGTACAGAAAATGCCACGTAGAAGTAGAAGTAGGGGGGGTCCCACCAAAAGGCTGTCATGACTTTGACTAGTCCCCTTCTTTCCTAGTCGTAGGTGTCTCATCCGATCGATCCACACATGACCAAACGGTACCTGGGCCTCAAATTGCACTTTTTTGTCATCTGCCATCCACGCGCCATACTGGTTGGCGCTTGTTTATATCTCTATAAATAATCTACTACTGACCACTCGTTTCTCAATTGCCTCCTCAGATAAGAAGCAGTAGACTAGTAGTAGTAGTAGTAGTCGAGCGAGGTTGGCATATATATTCCTCTAAAAGTGTAAACAGTTTTATAAATGCTATCTAACTCTCCCTCTCTGTATATCTCTATTAATTTCTTGATTTATAAGAAATAAGAGCTTAACAAGCAAACTCTCTAGTCTCTACCTAGAGAGCTGAGATGGCTACTACTTTTTCTCTAGTTCGCGTGGTGTGTTGCCCAAAAGAGAGTAATGGGAGGAAAAATAATGGGGGAGAAATTAAAAGATTGAGGAGTACTTGTAGAGTGAATAATAATTTGTCAACAGGGGTGGTATCAGCTTTGGCGATGGCGAGTGGGGTGGTGGGTAGATCCTCGGAGGAGAGAGTGTATGAAGTGGTGCTTAAACAGGCGGCTCTCGTCAGGGAAGAGAGGCCTCTTGATTTCAAAACAACATCATCATCATCATCTTCTTCTGATTATGGCATGAGCAGCAGTTGGGATCTGTTGAATGAGGCCTATGATCGATGTGGTGAGGTTTGTGCCGAGTACGCCAAGACTTTTTACTTAGGTATGTATTTCCCTTGTTAACTATCTAATACTCTCATTTTGTGAATTCATTACTGATACAAATTATTATATGTGAACACAATGAGATTATTCTTGTCAATTAATTGCCTCTCAACTACTGCCTTAATATAAGATTAAGATTAATTAATTAATTAAATGGTAAATAATAAAATTGTACCCCTATATACATTGTTTTGGGTTGCCAGACGTCACAACCAGCTAGTTGTGACAGCCTATCCCCCTATAATATGTATGTACGTATGTATGTATGTAAATATATATACTGGTTTTTGATCTTCTTCTGTTGATACTTTTCCTTCTGGTTTCAATCTTTATCCTTTTGACAAGTATGTGTTCCCTTTTCTATTTTTGTTTTTTTTTTATTTTCTGTTTAAGTTTGCTAATTAAAGTTAATTGGTTAGATATTATTGGGATTTAATATTCACTTTCTACAACAACATATATAGATGGTGACACGAATAGTCAAACACACAATGTAACATACCATTACTATTTATGGGGAAAGAAAGAAATATCCAAGAAAAATCAGTGTTAACTGGATATCACTCAACTTCAAATTATGTTAATCTTCACTTTTCTTGTTTTAACTCATGCAAGCTTATCATATTCAAAGTCTGTAGCTTGTTTGTTAGTTTGTATATGAAAATCCAAATAACATATGCCGGAGACAATTAAACTCTCTCTCTATTATATATACATATATATGTACAGGAACATTACTCATGACACCAGAGCGCCGAAGAGCTGTATGGGCAATATATGGTACGTATGTTTCAGCAGAGTATGCTTTTTTGCATATCTTCTACCTTTCCTAATTACATCCGAATAAAACAGATATCTTGTTAAGTCAAAAGTATAGTGGAAAATGAGACCATTCGAGTAATTAAGCAATGTCTTCTTATCTAACAGTGTGGTGCAGACGAACGGATGAGCTTGTGGATGGACCTAATGCTTCACACATAACTCCCAAGGCTCTTGACAGATGGGAGACGAGGCTAAATGATCTCTTTCAAGGCCGGCCTTACGATATGTATGATGCTGCCCTATCTCATACTGTCTCTACATACCCTGTTGATATACAGGTACCAACACATGATAAAACTACCTACCAATTTTAATTCTGGCACTGGAAGACACAATTTTAGAGATATATAGAAACTATAGAATTTAAAATGGATGATGTATTAATTTCTAAACTTGTACAAAACATATGTTCTACAAAGTAATTAGCAAAGGTAAATATTCTCATATGTAGAAGTTTCCTTCTTCATCAATCAGCCTTTCAAGGACATGATCGATGGAATGAGAATGGACTTGAAAAAATCGCGATACCAAACCTTTGATGAGCTTTACCTCTACTGCTATTATGTTGCCGGGACAGTTGGTCTTATGAGTGTTCCAGTAATGGGGATTGCACCAGAATCAAAGGCTTCCACTGAAAGCGTCTACAACGCAGCTTTAGCCCTTGGAATCGCCAATCAGCTTACTAACATACTTCGCGATGTTGGAGAAGAGTAAGTTACTTATATATCATCCTTTAAGTATACTTGTTTCTGTTCCACAAGATAAATCCCGTTTACCAAGTAATGTACTTTTTTTAATCGATAGATTTAAAAATGAATTAGGATAAACTTAATGCAACTTTTATTTCTTCACGTGTCTGTCATTTGTGTACATTTCAAGTTATTGGAGAAATTAATTATACTTGTCCCTGATGATTTTGACCTTATTAGTGCTAGGAGGGGAAGAATATACCTGCCACAAGACGAGCTAGCGCTTGCTGGCCTCACACCGGACTACATATTTAGAGGGAAGGTTACGGATAAGTGGCGTAGCTTCATGAAAGGACAACTAAAAAGAGCTAGGATGTTTTTCGACCAGGCTGAGAAGGGTGTTGCAGAGTTGAGCTCAGCTAGTAGATGGCCAGTGTGGGCATCATTGTTGCTATACAGGCAAATTTTGGACGCAATTGAAGCTAATGACTACGACAACTTCACCAAGAGGGCTTATGTAGGAAAAGCAAAGAAACTAGTATCTTTGCCTGTGGCTTATGGTAGAGCACTTTTGTCCCCTTCTTCTAATGTTGGAGAGACGTTGGTACCAAGATGATCAGTTTATATAACTAATTACATTATTTATTTGTGGGATCGGAAGGATTTGTCAATATAACTAGTCCAAAGTACTTTTGTAAATTCTGATCATCTCATTTTATTACTCATACATAAGAATTAAACAGGATACACATATAGATAATCTCTCGATTATGTTTAGTGTATTAAAAAAATATCTATGAATTTTAATAGCCTGGCAAGAATTTCATTGCTTCATACTTAGTAGGGTGCACAATTTAGCCTAAACAAAGACACCTTCAGAAAAGAAAAGAAATATTTTATTTTTGTTAAGAATAAAGGACGAAGGAATCTCCAAATGATCTATGACTTGGTTATGGGCTTTGATACTTTGAGAATCCATGTATTTTGGGCTTTGATGCTTTGGGAGACAATGTTAAAGTAGTTTAGTGAATGGGCCTGAACAATGACCAAATTAGCAACTTATATTGCGACCTAGTATTAGAATTGGGTTATGACCTGATTCCAATCATGTTGGAGAAAAAATTGTTTCACGTTGATTCGGAAGAGTTTAACTCTTTGCGTTGTGTTTGGATTGCAAGAATTAGAGGGGATGAATTGATTCATTTTCATAGAATTTTACCAATAAGTCCCTGTGGGTTTTATAATAAGAGATGAGAAATATATAAAACTTAATAGTGGTTCATTATTTTTGTTTTAACTCCACCTTACCGAAAAAGAAAAGAAAGTAAGAGGCACATCGACAAGTACTACCAGCATGTTACTAAAAATAGAAAGAAAGTGACATATCTTCAATTAATCAAGTCTCGCCACTAATAGATTGTCTGGAACAAATAAAGCCAAATGAGAATTATTTTTTTTTTTAGTGAAGCGGAAAGAGTACGTACTTTTTAAATATTTTACGCATATCCTACTAGCTAGGTTCATGTATAAAATCAGATCATAAACTTGTAACTCCTCTCTTTTTAAAATAGCTTACGAAAATAAAATTAATAAAATCCTTTTCCAATGTGTATACAAAGTCCAAGAACGAGTAACCAAAATTCCCAAAAAAAAAAAAAAAAACACATAATGAATTGCACAACTGCTACGATTTTCCAACTACAAATTATAGACTGATCTAACATATACTTGTGGCCATTGGAAAAACTTGCCATGGCTCCACATTATAAGTTACCAGCTAGATCAGCATAATGAATCTACATACAAAAGATTTATTTATATCCTATATATTTATTTCAAGTTCTGCTACTACGCTGTCGCTTCAACGAATCCGCCCTTGGACTAACCCCTCCGTAGTTACCTGGCCCATATGCAGGTATTGTAGGATTTTGGGATGCCCGGCCTCTATACGGATTCATTGATGCTGAAGGTGGTGGTTGCTGGATATGATAGGTTGATTGGTCATTCAAATTAACCATCCCCCTAGAGGCAGATACCATACCTTTGTTATAATGTGCAGAGTTCTGACGTGGGCGATGGCGTATAAGCGATCTTAGAAAATTGTTTGGGCTCAGAATCCCATTCTTTCTTCCAAGTTCTGACTTGTCAATTTCAGTTGCACTCACCATTGAAGTTAACGAGTCCACAGATTCCAGTTTTGCTGAGATCACTGGCCGCCCATCATAAGATAGAATACATGCTATTGCATATATAGATTCCCCAAAGAGTCCAGGTAGAATTTTATGTGGATGTGTGACCTATATAAATCATCAACAAAAACAGTGAAAACAAAAAAAAATGTTTTGGGACAAGAACAAAATTCCATCGGAGCCTGTAACAAGTACACAGAAAATTAGAGTTTACCTTGAACAAGGTCGCTGCAGATAATCTCTCCCTCAAACAGTATATCTGAGCAACATCAAGAGCTGTGGACTCAAAAGAAAGCCACCGATCAACAACTACCTTAACTGTGTTATCAGGAGATGACATAATTTTCTCTCCTTGTACAGGTGACTTAATATGCTTCTCTGTTTCACATTCATCAATGTTGTCCGCATCAGCATCTTCGGATTCACTCTCTTCATCGTCATTATCATCTTCATCCTCCTTGCAAGGAGCCACTACAATCTCCGTTGCTAACAATAATAAAGGGAGGGGCCCAATGACAGTACAGTTCCTAATGTGTAAACCCATATCTCCACGCGTTATCTCATCAAATACGACCAAAGGTTGATCGTCAGATTTCTTAACGGATAATTTAAAGTTGGTGGAACTAGGGTGCAACCGAACCTTCTCGCCACTTGCAGTCTCCACAACAGGTCGGTTTCCCTTTTGGGATGGAAGCAGTCTCCCAACCATTGGATAAAAACCAGCAACAAGGACGGCATCAAGTATACCTGGGTCATGTGCATTGAGGCTACAACGAGACGCATCTTCTGGAATAAACCCATTCCTAAATAACTCGTGCTGGAGTTGCTTACGCATTCCTAACAGCATATTCATGGTGCCAGAAGACACAAAATACTGAGAACAAAACCGTGCTTCTTGACCACCCTTTTTTTCCTTGGCATTCTTCCAGCACTCAAATGCAGCTATTAGCGCTAGCTGATCACTATGCCCACCATACAACGAGGCCAGCTCAGATTTAGCAGCTGCAGATCTCTGTCTTTCACTAGGTGACATGGGAAGAGTAAATGGATCTCTGTAGTCCGAGGCGCAAGCTAATGTTAAAGCAGGATCAAGGCAGTTCAATAATATAGCAAAGAAAAGCATCTTGCTTGTTAGTGGATGCACTGGTAGAGAACCTAGCTTTTCCCCAAGCTCAGTAAGTTTCTCATCAGGTGACAAGGCCCCAATATCTTGAAGAATGTTAATCGCATTACGCACCGTTTCAAAAACAGGAGGGTCCAACGTTTTTCTTAAGAAGTCATCTATTTTGCAGTCTGGGTCAAGAAGCTTCACCTGTCAATGAAAAAAACAAAAAACATTAATGAAAGCCTGATAAATATCACTAAAAATATGATAACAAACTATTGGCAACTTTCATGACACCAGAATTTCACTTAAAAAATAAAAGACAGTAAAAGAAAATTATACTTTCAACTTGGAAGACTCAAGCGTATAGCCAAAAGCGAGGAAGTGAAAGTATACTTTTCGAGTTTTCATAACCATTTATAGAAAAAAGGTCTTCCAACTGGATCATCCTTAAACATTCCTAGCATTTTCAAAAAGAGCAAGAGAAAGAAACAAATACCTGCAAACAAAGTTCCTCAATTGGCATTCGCTTAATTTCAGGAACTTGAAAAGCTGGCAGTGAAGCTGCTCGGAGTTTTGAATAAAGATGATAACAGATACCTGGCTGGCAGCGTCCTGCACGTCCCTCTCGCTGCTTTGCACTAGCTTTTGAAATCCAAGAAGAATGAAGAGTTGATACATTATTATAAGGATCATAGCTTTTCTCTTTCATCCGTCCAGTGTCTAGAACATAAACAACGTCGTCAATGGTTATAGCCGTCTCAGCAATGTTAGTTGAAAGAATGATTTTGCGGCAACCTGGAGGAGGCCTCTTAAAAACCTTCTTTTGCTCCACAGAAGGGACCATAGAATGAAGAGCTAATATAACAAACTTGGAAGAATCCTTAAAGAAGGAGCTATTCTGTAATTTCTCTCTTGTTCTCTTTATATCATCCCACCCAGGAAGAAAAACAAGGATGGCTCCATCTGTCGAGTCAGTACATATTTTTCGTAATAACTGCTCTATGAGGACAACATCAATTAGTTCTGGATTGGCAGTCGAAAGATATTTATCAAGTAGAGGTTTTTCTTCCTCAGAGCTGGTAATATCTTTTTCAATGTGTTTCTTTAAAATTTCAGCAGCTTCTTCCTGATTCTCTCGTTTGGCCCACTCAAGTGCTGTTGTTCCGTCTTTGTCTTGTAAATGGCAATCAGCACCAAAAGAAAGGAGCATGCTAAGATCACCCACTCTGCCTTTTCCAGCAAACACCATTAATGGAGTTACTCCGGTCAAAGAATGCTGGAAATTAAAAAGATTTGTCCCTCCTTCAAAAGAAACTAAATCAAGGAGGGGATCAAACTCGTCACTAGACCAAGCCAAATTAATAGCTTCATCAACAGCAACTCCTGCCAGCTCTGAGTCCTCAGTTGTCACACTTTTTGAAGCACAATCAAGGTGATTATTATCGGCTGATTTCACAATAGAAAGTACATCCTCCAAGTAGAAAGTTTTGACCTGAAAAAAAATGCTTTAAAAATTACAATTTAACTAAAAAAGTACAACAAATTTGCACCGCACAAAACGAGAGGAAAAGGTCTTACAGGATAAGTGAACCCAGGAACTCTTATGATAGGGCAGCCACCAAAATATTGTGAAAAACGTTCAGCATCAATTGTAGCACTCATTAACACCTGCCAGATTCTATTGGTTACAACTACTAAACTACGAGAATATTCACTCAAAAGAAAAAACCAAAGAAAGTCAGCCTAGATTGTAAGTAAGAGACTACTAAGAAAGCCATATAACGCTTACCAATCGTAGATTAGGGTATAATGGAAGCATGTCTCTGCAGATGAAAACGACTAATATCAGCAGAGCCATCTCAATGTAATAAATGTGGGAGGCAAACTAATAATTATGCAAAACACCAACTTTATTTTTTAGGAAATCTAACAACAAAATGGATAATGTTTCTTTTGGAGGAAGAGTAAATATAAAATACTTGATGCCTTTAGGCCAAGGACTAGAAACTTCAGTAATTTATAATATCACACTAACCGGAAGTGTTACAATGGATCTCCTGCAGTACAAGATGACACATCAATACAAATTAAGCACAGGTTTGTATCATATCATAAAGGACTAGGTTAGCCCATAGTTGCCAAGGCGTTAAGTCGAGTCGAGTCGATGGCTAACCGCTTAAGCGACTAGTCGTCCATAAGGTGATAAATTATTTATAATGTATAAAATACATTAACATATATATATATATATATTACAAATTAAAATTATATTAAATACTAAAAACATGAATCTATATTACTATATAAACAATCAACACTATTAGATTAGATATCACTACTCAACTAAATATTAAAAAAAAAATTGATACTATTAATTAATTAATTTAATTTCCCAACTTGAAGCAACAAGTAGCCAAGCACATTATAACACATATAGGTTACTCCATTCATCATGGCAAAATAACAATTCAAGTAAAATACATAGTATATTTTTTACAATATTATTTATTAGATTTTTTTTTAAAACAAAAATGGAAACTAAACAAATTTTAATCCATTAGTTTCACAAAAAAATTTAAATTTAGTCAACTTTATTTACTGCACTAAAGGAAACAAATTAACTATCACTTAATTTGTGAGACATAGAAATTTGTGCAATAATTAGCATGAAAAATACTTTATAGAATATTTTTAGACAATTGGAATCGGTTGAAAAAAACTTTTCATACATAAACAAAATTTAAGCAGCAATGCATTGGAAAAATACAAGGTGGGCTTGAGCTTAAAATGTTATTTATTCAAATAAGGCCCAACTACAACTCTGCAAAATAAAGATAGGAGTCCAATAGTGGTCATAAGAGGATTACAGGAAGAACAAAATGGGATTAGGGTTTTAATCTAACTGTCGCTGCAACAAGGAAACAAGAAAGGAGAAAACAGACGCAAGGAAAAGAAGAGAAGAAGAGAGCTCGAAAAAGTCTAGAGCTCGAAAAAGTCGTGTCGAGCCACCCAGGTATGTGCTCTATATAAACCCTAACATCTTCCTTCTCTATCTCAATTCCTCTCTTTTGGCGCATGACTTGAAAAGAGATATGTGGTCTCTAAGTCGGGCAAAATAGAGGTAGTCGGCCAAGTTGTCGACTAGTCGACACAAGACGACGACTTTCCTTCCAAGTCAAGCGACTTAAAGACATTAACCAAGTCGTGCCCTCGACTCGGCACTTACGGAGCGACTGGACTGGACGAGACTTAACAACTATGGGTTAACCATATGTAAAACAAACATCTAGAATAAGTAGATTCTTATACAATGTCCATGTAATATTCTATGGTTGTAATGCAAAAACTTGTATCTTAAATCATATAATCAAATTTCATTTATGTTATACAAACAAAGATGAATCTTATAAGCACGTGTAATACAGATGTAATTATGATAATACCGTCTACCACCTTGACTAATAGTTTAAGTAATGTCTTTTCACCTCCTTTAATTGGGATAACATCTAAGATATTTTTATTTTTTCAAATAATTGTATATTTCTTTGCATAATAATTAAAGACACTCTCAATAATCAATTGTCTGTGTCATGTTTCACCACTTGTACAAATGTGTCCAGCATAAAGAATATTACATTAAAATTATGGACATCTTGAAGCAGTATCAATGTTGATGATGTATCAGTTTCTAATACGACAAAATATGTTTTACACATAAACCTTGAGTTTGTATAAGTGTCCATGACTCCATGCTTATTAGAATAAGAACTATTGGTACACATTCCCTTTATCCTTTAAAAATATAAAAACACATGCCACTATGCCAGGAGAGTAAATAAAGAAGTGAACATAGTTGAGAGCAAGGATACCTGATAATTGCAAGCATGAAATCTGAGAAGCGGTCACGCTCATGAATTTCATCCTGCAAAGTGAACAAGGCCAATTAAAAAACAACAAAAACAAAAGTTGCACCTTTGATTAATCAAATTTGAAATATGGATATAAAACAATATACAAGTAAATAGCTAAGAGTTTGGAGATAATATCGACTTGAAAAAAAAAATTAGAGTCAAAAATGACAACCAAGAAGCCTTGAAATCATAAGAACATCCTTCTCAATATTGACAACAGCGAGGCTACACCTTGAAAGCTTCTTTTCATATCCAAATAGAAAAGAAAAGAACAGTATTATCTGTAAACTGAAGATGAGATAGTCTAACTTCAACTCTCCTAACTGCACCTGGACGCCCTATACCAAGCCTTACGCTTTCCATTTACAATCATGAAATGATGAAAAGAAAAAAAAACTTTATCCACAATTTCTGTCTAGGCCTAAAGCCCTTTCTTGCCAACACCATCTAAACAGTCTTAACTTTGTCATAGGCCTTTTCACAATTAACTTAGAAATCAAGGCCCTACTCTGTCTCATTTCCTACTCCACCTCATTAGCAACTAAAACCACATCTAAAATATGTCTACTACCCATTGTGTGAATGCACTCTGATGAACTAGCATAAACAATCTTAACTTTGGCACATCTCCAGTTTGCCTAAAAAGATCATAGTGAGAATCTTATACACACAAGTCACTAAACTGATAGGCCAAAATTCTCTAACAAGAATAGACTTATCAGGAGTTGTATTTCTACAGTTTGATTTTTTTGATTAACGAGTCTAAAGTGTTGGTCAAGCTCAACTGGTCTAATTGACATTTGAGTCGAGCTTTTTAAAAAGACGAGCTTGAGTTGCTAGCGAAAAACTCGGTTCGTTTATAGCCCTAGCCATGACCTTAGACAAGATTTTATAAGCACTACTGGCCTACCCAAAGACCACCAGGCTGATAGGCCTGCAATCCCAAATATTCTCAGTTCCACCCACCTTTGGAATCAAAACCACAGACATAGCCTTCAAAGTTCAAACTTCTCCCAAATCTGCCATACAGATAAAACTCCTGCAAGAAGGCCATCACCTCTACTTTAGCAACACGTCACAGCTCGCTTCTAAGAAGGATGTGTTGTGCTCACGCTTTAAAGAAATTTTGGGGTGGGTGTGTGTGTATATATGCTCAAAACTCAAGAGTTTAGTATAGTGAAAGTATGTAACTGTTTTGTCGCGTCAGCACATGGAAACTACAATTATGTTTATTTTCTGAAAAGAAAAATTAAATCATGTTTATGAACTATAAGTTACACTCAGGGAATTATCCAAAAAAAATTATTAGTTCACATCGCTAGTATTGCATTTGTGACTCCCATGGCCCATAAAGGGCCTGCAAATTCAAAGCTCACTAGTCACCAAATTTGCATACACCAAGACAACATAAAGAAAAAAAGAGAGAAGATAAAATTGCAGAACTACTTTTCTCCTAGATACACTGATACTTAATCACACAGGAATCCCCACCTGCTCCTAAAAGTGTGGACAGCTACTATGAACGGAGAAGTCTTCAATTAAAGGTACCAAGTTGACAGACTATATTTTCACATAATCCCTTCCAACACTGAAAGCCAACCCAAACGTTAAATATAGTGGTCCTAATTATTTGCAAGTAAAATCAGTGGTTCCCCTTATTTTAATCAATGTAGCCAATTAAGCTGAAAACTAATTAGAAGGTAGGGAATGAAATTTTGAATAATGGTTTTGCAGGGTACAAAATTACATGCGCAAGTCAAGTTAGAATAATAGCATACCACAATAATGTGAGTTATGTTAGAAATATTATCCTTCTCCCTTTGTCTGGAAGCTTCTCTTTCCAACCTATCACTGCCTTGTGTAACAAGAACCCTCAACAGGACCCCGTTGGTGCAAAATATAATAGATGAATGCCGCCCGCCTTTGCTCTCCAACCTTATCTAGAATTTATCAAAAAGGATAACTCAGTAACTGCAAAATTGTGCATTAAATAACTATATACATACATATATATATAAATATATATATATAATAAAAATAATAATAATTGAATATGGTGATAGTCGTGGGACAGATAGGAAACCAGAATCCAACATGAGAGCAACTATTATTTGCTCTGACCAAACTATGGAAGACTGAGCAGTATTAATATATATGTGTTTGTATTTTACAATTAGCAAACACAGTATCATTTTTCTTTATTCAGTGAAACAAGTTTAATTAGCTTATTCTTCTTTTTTCCCACAACGGTTTCTTAAATATTGTAGTGCCACTACCATAATTGCAGCTCGTAAAGGATACTGAAGAGAACCAACATTTTTAGTAGCCTCTTTTTTCTTCTCCTATCTTCTCACCTTCTGTCCTCTTACGAGGAAGCAAAAGTTAACTGGATAATACAACTATCACACACTGGATTATATATATATAAATATAATTCAGTGTGTGTGTGTGTATATATATAAGAAATTGATAATAGCATTTACTGAAGCACATGAGAGAGGGGTACACCTAATGAATATCTCCCTGCATAATGAATCCTCTCATGAAATTTTGTTTATAAGACAGCTTAGTTACAACCTTTTTCATTCTTTTCTTATATTTTTACAACTACAACATTTTTCATTCATATCCTACCCAAGTAGTCAAATGTTATCAAATGAACTATTGAAATGCTTGGGCACTTATATTTTGTATAGGCAAAGATAAATGATGAGCAGAAGTTATAAGGCTAGCAACTCTCTCTGAGTCTTAGTTACCTACATGTTGTCCTTCTCTCCTTATTATTGGGAGTCGTTGTCCAATACATACATACATAGTTACATACATATGTATATATATATAAGAAATTTTATTAATAGAAAAGAAAAGATACAACAAACGGGGGAACAAGAAGTCCACCCTCAACGGACAACAAAATTTAAAAAAGAGGACTTACAAAAGTGTACCCCTCCCATCTCTACACAAATCAGTCACAGAGATACCTCTAAAGGCCCCGTAGAAGAAGCCCAACGAGAAGCAAGGAAAATAATCTTGATATTATATATATATATGTGTGTGTGTGTGCGTGTGTGTGTGTATATATAATATCAAGATTTAATCTGCAGAAGTAGAAATACTGGAAACTCTATGACCAGAAGCAGAACTCAAATGTTTTAAAGCAACTTAACTGTTTGTCAATATTTTCTAGAACAGTAAATTCTTGTTTCTGTGTTAATTCCTCTCACAAACATCTTAACTATTTCCATTTTAGCTGAGAACTTTCAAGTTTCCGAGAAACGTGCCATGATTCCATACTTTAAATGACACTGTCAAATAAATATGTTTTACTGCTAATAAGTGCACATAAAATAGAACATATACCACAAAACTAAAATAAAAGGCAGTTATTACCTTGTATCCAACACAATCTCCTATATTTTCGCCTCTTTCAGAAGAGATCCTCTCAGCAACTACAATATAATATACTAAGAGATAAGATTTTTCTGCAGGCAGAAAGTGAGCATTGAAGAAGTAAAGATATAAGCTGTAAATGAGGCACATGCAAAGACAGCTAGTAAACACCTGATGTTGCTGAGATTCTCCGTGGCTGGGTACAGATTATCTTACATGTCTCACCCTTACCCCACATATAATCTAAAATATATTGTGGGACCTGAATCATACAAGAAACATTAGACAAAGGCTTGATAAACTAAAAGGATTACAGAATTGCCAAATAATTTGAAGGAGTTTCATTTTTGGACATGTAGATAACTAAGAATGAAGAGCAGGATTGAAGCTCAAGTAAATACTACTAGCACAACATCTAAGCTGTCAAATTATAGAAAAAGAGTGGAAGGAGTGGTAATACAAAGTGATGTTTGCTCTATTCTAGTTTTCCCATTATTTGTATTGAAGCCATTTGCCATAATTATTTTTCGTGAAAAAAATATTTTGCCCTCATTTTGAGCAGATAATTTCTTGCCCTATTGTATTTACAAGAGAACAAAATAATATTGAGAAACAAAGTTGTCGACACCATTTTCTCGACGTATATTTCGATTTTATATTACAAGTGCAAATCTTTCTAATAAGACCAATAAAAACTAATGGTCCTATATTAAAATCTGGTCACTGGTGTAGAAATAACAAAGGTATGAAGAAATGAAGGAGGCAAAAGTTTTGGAGTTCTTGCTTAGAATTCCTTAGCATCGCAGTTAGTCACGCTTTAAAACAACTCTATTAAGAAACGGTTCAATGTAACAACAATATACTGTTTCAAAAGTAAGAGTTTAAACTAATAATTACTGTGAATCACAATCTTCCAACTGCTTGGTGTAATTTTATTTCAGTAACACTTCTCAAAATGAATAAATATATAGTATGTTGCAAGAAAGTACTTAATCGTAAGTGTAATAAAGTTGAAGATTTCATTTATAGACTTAACAATTTCATCACAAAAACAAAATAGCCTCTGTCCGTCAAGTTAAATATAAGGAAACAAGAAACAGAGAGAAGTAGTAACCTGTGTAGTTTTTCCACATCCAGTTTCACCAGATATGAGAACTACCTGCATTAAACATGAAACAAAAGAAATTCTTAAAAGGCCTTAGAAATCTGATATACTTAAAATTTTAGCTAAAGTGAATCGATGTAGTAAGACATTTTGATGCTGCTGTCTAATGTAAAGCAGATATTAGTTATAAAATGTCTAAATTATACATGAAATATTACTTAGGAAAAACATTACTCTAATTAGATTTAAAATGATAATTGTAGTGAAAATATATGATTACACATTAAAAGGTGCAATATTATGAAAAATCAGTGCTCTAAAAATCGTAGGGGGACGCCTAGTGTCTAGGCCGCCTAGGCGTTTTCCTAAGCGGACTAGGCATTTCCTTAAGCGGTCTCATTTATTTATTTTTCCTACTATAGATACATGTTATACTATACAAGGCATAAAGTAGATGTAATTTTTTAAAATATTACATGAAATATTCTAAAAAAAAAAAAATCTTTTAATTCTTAACTAAGTAGTGTGGAGCTTCAAAGTAAAGGTTTGATTCAGCCCAGGCGGGGGCTTAAGCACCCAGCCAAATTGAGACAGTAGAGGCAAAACCCCCCGAACCCAGCTCCTTGCCAGAGCGAGAGCCTGTGAGATTGCAGGCTAACGTGGTTGCAACTATCTATTATGCGCTAACGTGGACTTGCTCCTTGGCCCGCAGTTCGCTAAAACTTCTTATTTAGGAGCGACAACTCTAATCTAAATGCGAATTCAAAATCCAACTCCAAAAAGAAGGGCTCCTACTCGCACTTTCTCAAAGTCAAGTTTCTCCCTTCTTGCTTTAGTTTTCTAAAAAAAATAAAAAATATAGGAAGGAAAAAGTTGATTCGCCTAGGCGAGATTAATCAGACCTAGGCGGGAATTTTTAAAACACTGTGAAAAATATAGGCAACTCATTGGTAAAATATTAAGACATAATGTAAATTGCCATATGTATTTACTAAATAATAAAGATTATATTAGATATTGTAAGATAGTATAACATAACAAATTAAATATAATATATTTATTACATTAGTGGATCACATGATCTCATTCAATAATAGGTTGAGTGTGGTCTCAATAACAAGCTAGTAGACACGTCTGGAATCAATAATAAGTTAGTGGACACGTGGTCTCAGTAATAAGTTAGTGGAGTAGTGAACACATGTGGGTCATTCACTGATAAGTTAGTGGACACATGTCCACGTTATGTAAATCATCCACATATTAGTTAAAAATAATAATAAAATCTCTTTAAGAACACAAAAGGCTGCATACACCTATTACGCATATTACAAATTGTCGTTCAGAAGAAAAAATTAAACAATTGTTCCTCTATAAGGAGAGGACGACGAATTCAGTGCTATGACGATTTACTTCTCCTTCCTGATGTGTGACTGCTACAATGATCAAGGGCAGCAATTTTCAAAGCCCTAAGTTTATACTTTGAAAATTAGGAGAAGGAATCGCTAAATCAAAGGTTTGTTAGTTGCTTATTCAGTTTGTTTTTGTTAAACCATGTAGAAAATTAACGACTGAGATGGAGTTTAAGTTAAAAGCCAATGGGTGAGATTCCTCCGTGCCAGAGGCGCGCCTCATTGAAGACAATGAGCCTCAGCCCAAGAGAGGCTCACCTGTCCTGCCTCGCTGCGCCTCACGCCTAGGCGCGCTTTTAATAACACTAGCATCAGCTGACGAGCAGTTTATAATTAACCAGTTGTCTTGTCAAGTTTTTAAGAAAGAGAAATGGTAAAATAATGTCCACTTCCCCTTGTCTCTCTATTACTAGCATTGCCACTTTCCTGGAGTTCATTATACAATTACATTTGCCATTCTGCCGTATAGGACCAAACCTATGGTTCTTAGTCACTCGATGACTAAATTATCAATCCACAAAATAATACATTTATTCCATTAACAATAAAATGTCCATAATAATTAATAGAACCTTATCTTAAAAGGCCTTAAAAATCTGATATATCTTAAATCATGGCTAAAGCGCATCGATCTAGTAGGAATCAGCAGACGAGCATTATAGTTAACCAATTGTCTAGTCAAATTTTAAGAAATAGAAAATTGTAAAATAGTGCTCACTTCCCCTGCCTCCCTATTACCAGCCTTACCACTTTCCTGGAGTTCATTATACAATTTCATTTGCCATTCTGACATATCTAAGACCAAACCTATTGTTCTTAGTAACTTGATGACTGAATTATCAAGCTACAAAACCAAAAAATGTTACATTTATTCCATTAACAATAAAACGCGTGCACTAATTAATAGAACCTGATGAGAATCTATTGTCATTGTAATGTGATCCCTGAAGGATGCAATGGGAAGCTTAGACCTCTTTTCTGCAATCTGCAAAGAATAAAATTAGCTTACACTAAATTAAATTTTTACTCGATTACAAAGAAATAGCTATTTGTTTGACACAAACCAACTTTCACAGCAGAATACATAATTAAGAATCGCCATAACTTGTTATAATATCTCAGGACCTGTTTCAATTTCGGGACATTTTCCACTGCAGAAGCAAGTGATTCCACCTTCTTTTCTATTTCGGCCTTGCTCATTAAAGGTCTGGAAAAAATATCATCCTTTTTTCGTCGTATTTTATCAGTGTTTCCACCAAGCTTTCCAACCATTTCTTCACCCATCTCACAATCATCAGGTGGATACCGTGTAAACATGTCCTGTAAAACCAGTTTTGCCTCTTCTGAAAATGTAAAGCAAGTGAGATTTTCCTTCTTCTTTATATCCGCTTTTGTTTTATTCTTGAAAACAGAAACACGTCGCTGATCCCCCTTCCTACACAAGCTCAGGTTTATTAGGGCCTATATAAGGAATCATATTTTCCTCACTAACAAACCCAAAACATTCTAATGAAATTAAATTAATAAAATGTCATATATAAATAGCATTAAGAGACCAGGCTTATATATTTTCGATTATTACTGCAGCTAATTGAAGTTTTTACATATTACAAGCATGTAATAGACATAACAAATTATACTCACCCAGAGCTTTTGGACGTCATACCCATTTTCCTGCACAATATATGCACCGCAGCACGCTCGAAATTTGTCATATTGGCTTCCATTGTGTACACTGCATCAAATTATAGAATATTCATAATATGAGTTCCATTTAATTGTCAACAGCGTAAAATGTGCAATAGAAGAAGCAACCATAGATGTTAAAGATTGCTACAGACTCAACTCCACTCAACACAACAACTCCTTTGACCCAAACTAGTTGGGTAAGGCTGAAAATGATCCTATAAGTAAGCATAAATTTTAGATTGTATTCTAGCTAAACAGCCAGTCAGGTGCTCAAAATAATAGGCATAGGAAATAAGAAAACAAAGTCATAGTGACAAAATGAGGTATAGGGTAACATGGGACAAAAGCAAGAAATATTTGTACTAAATGGCGGACACTATATGAGCCAATGGAAGCTTTCCAATTGCCACTCATTTTACGATGATAGGGTTCCTAAGAGGATCCATTGGTGGATTCTGGAGAAGATAAAAGTGCCTACAAAGTATGTGGATGTGATTAAGGACATGTAAGAGGGTGCTACTACTTGTGTAAAGACTTGTAATGGCATAACAAGGTTACTTGTTAAGCCCATATCCTTTTGCCTTGATTATGGATGCGCTAATAAAAAACATCCAAGATAAGTTGCCGTAGTGTATGTTATTTGTGGATGATATTGTGTTAATTGATGAGACAAAGTAAGGTTTAAATGGTAAGTTGGAGTTATGAGAAAGTCGGTTGGAATCTAAGGGGTTTAGATTAAGTCGGATCAGGACCAAATATATGAAGTGTTAGTTAAGCAATGTAAGAAAAACAGATGACTACTTTGTGAATTTGACGTAACAGGAGTTGCCCAAAAAGGACGTCTTTAAGTATTTGGGAACAATACAGCATAAGCGGAGATAGATGGATGAGGATGTAAGCCACAATATCATAGTAGGTTGAATGAAATGGCTTTCGATATTAATGGGTGGCGGGATGCAATTTGCGTTTTGGAGGGTGAGAAGGGTGTTAATATTAGGTTTTTTGTATACCTCTTTTCCTTTCTTTGTTTATTTCTTATATTGTTCATCTATTTTTATGTTCTTTATATCTCTCTCCTTTTCACTGTCACAAGGGATTCAATTGAAGCCTACCCCAACTACTTTGGGATAAAATGCATAGTTGAGTTGAGTATCTGAAAAAACAAAACATCATATATACATGGAAAGAAATATGACTGAACCCCACACAAAAAGAAGGAGCAGACACAATATCATAGACGAGGGAGAAGGCCTCACTATGCCAAGATTTTCGATGACTAATATAAACACTAACCTTCCAAGAATGGTCTACAAATATAAATTTATTATACCTAGCCTAAACATAACTTTGGAGCTTAAATAAAATGTGATATCACCAACTAACACAAAAAGGCTTCCACAATGGAAAAAGATTACGAAAGCTTGGGACTAGATGGATCTTTAAGGCTCAATGTGGTTAGCGAAGGGACAAGGAATCGTATGGCAACGTAATCCACCAGTAGGAAGAAGGAAAGAGTATTTGTTCAAGGCTGAACAACGAGAGATATTTCATATATCAAGTTTTAATTAAGATCCAATATGAAAATTTTAACTTATCTCAGTTCAAATGCAATCAACCAAAAATACGAAAAAGATCAATACAATATTCTATATTCTCCGTCGTACCACCTGTACATATACATATATATATATAGGGGATTGATATAATATATATAGTCTAAAAGTTGAATTTACACACCACAAAGCTGAAAGCTGTTACAGACTATAAAAACAATTACTACCCAATAACCAAAACTCAAACGTGAACTCAGCGGTAAAACGACATATTGTGCTTTAATCACTACCCATTAACAATACCATCATTATCTAGATCGAGGTTTGTTTTTATTTCAACCGTCTCAATTATCAAAAACAAATAAAAAGAGTGATTTCATTTCACTTTGCGCTTAATTTACCTTCATCTTTAGACGTGCGGAAGTCTTGAAGTAATCTTTGTATCTTTATCCGACTGGCTTCGTCAATGTTAGGGTTCTGCTTAGACCCTCCCTTCTGCTTCTTCTTCCCTGCTGATTTCGTCATTTTTTCCCCTGAATCTGTTGGTACTTTGAATTTTAGGAGAATCGAAAGGAGGCTCCAATAACAACTTGTAGTTATAGTACTACTAGTTTTCTAGGTTAAGATTTCCTGTCCTCCCGGTATCCATTCTTTTTTAATTTTTCGCTTAAAGCATGTTTGGCTTCGCGGATTTAGGAAACGGAAACTAATGGGGATAACGTTTCTTTTGTTTTATAACGGATATTGGAAAATGGATTTTTCATCAAAGGACCAAAAATAAAAGAAGAGGAAAATTAGCTCAACTTCGATCATATTTTTTGCCAAAAAAAAAAAATTATTCAAAATAAATTAAATTTAGTCTGAAAAACTAACAACATAAGCTAATTATTCATAATCTCTATGTTACCCTTATTTACAAATACAAGATGATTTATGAAATGGTATAGTATTCAATTTTAAAAACTTAAGTTCTCTTTTCTTTTCTTTTTTATTAATTTATAAAAGAAATATAAGTTTTCTAATATATTATTGTTAACCTAATTTAAGTTTCATGTTCATTATTTTTTCCTATTCAAAAATTGCAAATACAAGGTTGACCGAAAATATCTTAAAAGATTTGGTCCAACTTTAACACAAGAGGAAAATGATTTAAGATTTTTTTTTTACGAGTATTAATATACGTGGAGGGATTTTTGTCCAACAACCTTTCTTGATTGAAAAAAAAAATGAATACACAATAAGTATTTCAATCATCTAAAAGTAAAAACAGTGAATTCATTATTGGTTTAATACCGTGACTTCAATAGCACTTTATCTCATACATGTGTCCATCTTCTTATTTTTATGATGATGAAACAATTTACTCTAAATTTATCATTTTTACACTTGTGTAATATTCTTACGATTAAAATCTGAATAATTAGTAAAAGAAATATTTATTTTGTGCTAATTATGAAGTCATTATTATTCAATATATCTCAATTTTAACGAGAGAAACGCTATTTGTATAGTTTCATAGTTTTTGTTTTTTTCATCTCTTTTTTTTTGGTTAAGTTAGTGGCACTTCTAAAAAAATATTACTTTTATGTAAATATAATATTAACAATAACTTCAAGGGTTTCCTTGGACAAGTTTTCTTATGAACTTGTTTTTTGAAAAGTACATCCATCTTATATGGTAAAAAAAAGTGCTTTGTTTTTTTTAACGGGTCACTCTATATTTCCTCTATGTTCATTTTTTTATTTTTAATCTTTCTATGTTTATCTTTGTTTGTAGGTGGATAAATTGTAACAATTAAAATTTTCATAAGATCAGTTTGAGAAAACATCAAAATATCACCTTTCTATATTGGGTAACGGAGTGCAAAATTAAGAGTTTGTGTATATTATCAAATCTCATGCAAGTTAGTTAAATTTTTCATTGTTTGAAAAATATGGAAAAAGTTATACTATAATTTGTGAACTTTTATTGTCAAATAAAAAGTTTCTTGACACAAATATTTAAAACTCAAGTAAAAGACAAAAAAATATATTACGTGAAAGTTTCTTTTAGGCCATTGGTCATCTTGTGTGCTTCATTTCTCATAGTCACGATCTACATATATTTGCTCACCCTTCCGGGAAAAAAATATATTATATTTTCTCTCACCCTTCCGGGAAAAAAATATATTATATTTTCTCTCACCCTTCTTTTTTTCACTTTCTGGTTCGTCAAGTATTTCTCTCTATAAATATTTTGTTTTCCAGCTCTTTCTTCCGGGAACTCAGTTTATAAATCTATATTATTAAAGAAGATAGGAGGAAATAATTGTCTTCTTGTGGTCGGGTAGTTGATTTTATCTTTTTATTTTTATTCTCTCATAATCTCTTTTTTTTTAATTACTATTTTCTTTTTTTTCCGCACAAATAATACATGCATGTCAAATACTAGTTAATATAAACTCAGTCACGAAGTCAAAATTTTCAAAATTGGAAACCTTTTTTAAAAAAAATTCTTTTACATATGATCTGATCAAATTTTGGTCATTTTAAACATTTTTTTAAAATTCAATAATTTTGGTGTAACAAAAATAATTTGATTTTTTTTGTTGATAACTTGATAAGAGTTTAATATTTTTTTTCAGTCATATTAAGATCAACAACTAACAATTTTCTCAAATAATTTGTCAACTTTTATTCTGAAATAAAAAAGTTTCTTAACACACATTTAAAACTTAAGTAAAAGACAAAAAATATTACTCCCTCCGTCCTAAATTAATTGCTCAGTTTTGATTTTTTTAAGTCAAATTGACTATTTTTAGAATTAATAATTAAACATATATAAATATATTTCTAAAATTATAAAAATTGGGGTTAATAATAAATTGTATATACTTTCTTTTGGTTATAATCTCTTCACTTATATTTTAACAAAAATAGTAAGATTAGTTTTAAAAATTGTCAATTTGACTTTAAAAGGTCAAAATTGAGCAATTAATTTGAGACGGATGGAGTACATCAAAATTTATTTTTGACTATTAGCTTAGGTTTTTGTACGAATTGTAATGTCGACTGATTTCACTTAATTTGCATATCATTAATTGTGTCGTGTCAATGCTTTAAATGTTCAAAAATATCTTGAAAAGTACGTAATCACAACATTGCTGTTAAATCAAATATTTAATGAATGTTTGTCATGTTTATAGTTTTCCAAATGAATTATCTGATCATGTTCTATGTTTTTGCTTTTATATAAACTATTAAATTTGAACAATATTTTATCATGTATCATTGGACAAAATTATTTTGTGGCGATTTTCTTCTTAAAAACTTTTTTCAATACTTAACATTTTTAATTTATTTATTTCTTGTACGTGAACCTCTAACTTGATCGTAACTAACAAATATTTAAGGCACACTTTGTAATTATTCAAAATGCAAAATATGTTTTTTATGTGGTTATTTTTAAAAAATTACACTCAAACGTCACTATATTATTTGTTGGCATCTCCTTATTGAATGTTTTGTTGGATTCAGTATTTTATGGTAGTCATATTACCACGAAAAAATAAATAAGGATAACGACAATTATTAGAGATGATTTTAAAAATTGGTTAGGGACGTTAATTTTTAAAATATGGCATTTTTTTAATAAAAAAAAAAGTTACTTTAAAATTTAAAAATATTGACGTAACTTATCTAGATTATGTAATTCTTATTTAACTAATTGTGTGTTTATAAAATATACTCCCTCCGTCCCAAATTAATTGCTTTTCTAGGACTTTTTTAAGTCAAATTGACTATTTTTAAAATTAATAATTAAGCATATATAAATATGTTTTTAAAATTATAAAAATTGAAATTAGTAATAAATTGTATATACTTTATTTTGGTTATAATATCTTTACCTATATGTTAGCAAAAATAGTAAAAAGATTAGTTTTAAAAATAGTCAATTTGACTTTAAAAAGTCCTAAAAATGCAATTAATTTGGGACGGAGGGAATATCTTTTAATTTTCAAAAATAAACTTTTATTATATAAACAACAATAAGGAAGGTAGTTAAGGCAATACAAACTAATATAATCGAGGTTCAAACATATACCATTAAAATACGCTTATGCTACGTTTGGATTGTCAGAATAAAAGGGAGAATGAAATGACTCATTGTTATGGAATGAAAAAAATTGAGTTTGATTGCGACTGGAATGCAAAAAATTGTGTTTGGTTATTTGAGGGAAGGAGAACATATGAAATAACTCATTCCAACTAGAATGGAATGAATCATTCCACTCTTGATTCCATTCCTCCAATCCAAACATAGCATTAGAATGTATCAAATAATAAGAGTCAGGAGGGCTTATTGTAAATATTAAAGTTGGGACACCCACTCAAAGAAATAGGTGAAGTATAAGGGACTAAAGTGTTAATATGCCTAAAAAAGAATAATAGAATATGCTTAAATTATTCGACTGGTTAGGCATCCAATCAGTATACCTATAAGAAATACTCCTTATTTAGTGTAATATAATCTAACTAAAAAAATAAAGTGTTAATAAATTATCAAGAATAAAAAAATAAAAAATAAAGCGTGGCGTGTCACATGCTACCTTTGCGAGACGCATGCAACATTACGATTTCTTAACAGCCGACGCACGCCTAAAAATCTTAGTCTGGGTAAGAGTCTCACGTGCATCGCACGTGATATCCTTGACCTATTGGGTGCGGCCGGTGTGGTAGTTTTTCTTCCCATAAATATTAGCTCGTCATTGGCTCATACAGTTGTTTGTATTGTAATTGAATCCAAAAGGTTTCTCTCTCACCCCTCTTTCTCTCTATATGCGCGTGTTTGTTCATGATGTAGATCTGACAAATTTTGGTCGATTTTTTTTCTTTTTCTGATTTGAATGTTCTGTGTTTTTTTTTTTTTTGTGAAGGGTATTTGATTAGATTCAAGAATTGTGTGTGATTAACACATATACGTATAGGAAGAGAGATGGGTAGCTCAGGATTTTCATGGAAATTGGCGGATCACCCAAAGCTCCCAAAGGGGAAGATCGTGGCTATGGTGGTTTTGGATGGGTGGGGTGAAGCCAAACCCAATCAGTATAACTGCATCTCTGTTGCCGATACACCCACCATGGATTCTCTGAAAAAGGTATACTTCTCTATCTCAAATCTTATTATACTATTTAAATAAGTTTGATGGCAGTGTTCTTATTTTGGGACTGTTGCGTGTGAGGAAGAGAAAAAGAGAGGTTGTACTCGGCTTGATTGATATTTGATATGTGTATTGTTTTGAAAGGGTGCACCTGAAAAATGGAGATTGGTGAGGGCTCATGGAACTGCGGTGGGACTTCCAACAGAAGATGACATGGGCAACAGTGAAGTTGGTCACAATGCCCTTGGTGCTGGACGAATATTTGCACAAGGGTTAGCTTCTTTTCTTTCCTTTTTGTGTTCTTTAATGTTATGTACTTATTGAAAGATATTAGGTGTTCACATCAGCATGTTAGGTTTAGAAAATTAGACTCAAGTAATCAGAAATTCGAGATCTGTTTTACACTAGTGAATTCCATGCAGCTGAGTCTAAAGTTTAGTAGTGGTTGTACGAATGCAAACATTGTTCTATATATAAAAGTTTAGGAGTCAGCTGCTTTCCATGAAGTAGATTCTCTTTTTGTATCCTCCAAGTTCTCAGGTATGTTAAGGGAATCCATGTATGATTTCATAGCAGTTTCTGGATGTAACTTCTAAGATATGGTGGATTGGTGGTTATGTAATACAGTTTCGAATGCAAGTATTTTTGGCCTGCATACTTCTTCTTTCACATAATATTTGAAATAAAGTAAGAAACAATTCAAATGACTCTGTGGAAGTTAACTTTTCACTTTATATACTTCATGCTTTAATTGAATTCCCAGCACTCTGCATTCGGGGAAAACAGTGGGTACCGATCAGATTTATCTTTTATTGTAAAATTACATTTTAACACAGATCATGAGTTACTAACTTTGGAATGGATTTGTTCCTGTGTAGTGCAAAGCTTTGTGACCTTGCTCTTGAGTCTGGAAAAATCTATGATGGCGAGGGTTTTAAGTACATCAAGGAATCTTTTGAAAGTGGCACATTGCACCTCGTTGGGTTATTGAGTGATGGTGGTGTCCATTCCAGGCTTGACCAAGTGCAGGTAAAATATGTAATTCAGGTCTATTTTGATATTATTTCATGTTGGCTTGATTTTTCCTTGGTAAAATATCAAATATGTAATTAAAGTAATTAGTGGAATACCTTTTTTCTTGTGGCTGCAGTTGTTGCTTAAAGGTGCCAGTGAGCGTGGTGCCAAAAGAATCCGCCTTCATGTTCTTACCGATGGTCGTGATGTCTTGGATGGTTCAAGTGTAGGCTTTGTGGAAACTCTTGAGAACGATCTCTCAAAATTACGTGAAAAAGGTATTGATGCGCAGATTGCATCAGGTGGTGGTCGCATGTATGTTACGATGGATCGATACGAGGTAATATACTGTGATAAAATATATTTATATTTAGCAGACTCTTAGGGTTATCCTTGGCCTATAACAAATATAAATACAACAATACTGATGCTCTAATGATAACAAGTTACACGTATAACTTCATATTGATGTTGTATTTATCAAGCTAATACATACCTCTCACGTAATGTATAGTAAAACAGTTTATCTCTGGTTGTAAAGATCAAGTCAATAAATGGAAGAGAGAAAAGAATGTTAAAGATGAACTCTCAGAATGTATTCATTCTTCATTAACTACATATGAAAGAAATTGCAGAGTATTTATAGTGCACTATTACATCAGTTAGTTTTAGGTACTAGACATGACCTATTATTACATAACTACCACTAAGACTACTAGTCCTGCACTACTCCACAGAGTGCCAGCTGTCAATGAACTCATCACCACATCTCTTGAATAGGTAAAGCTCTGACTTGTATACTTGAGGCATTTTTGGAATGACATACTAAGGCAGTGAGTTGGCTTAGTTGTAGTATAGGCACCATTTACAGTTGCTATGGCTTTGGTGCTGCTACTATCTTCAATAGTAGTGTAAAAGATCTGCACGGACTGATTGAGGAGTCATTGTCAAATGTCAAGCAAAGTGTTGTTGTTAAAGATGTCAAAAGGCTCGCAGCTGTCCTTTCGGTCAATTGAATTGGATTGTTAGATTCTTAAACTTTTCTTTTGGAATGACCTTTCAAATAATAATCGTTATGATGCTGTTGAGTTTATACTTGTTGTGTTGTGAAGTTAGCATCTGTTGACCACTTGACCTTTAATGATCCCCTACCCATCCTTATTGTACAAAACAAGTCTGCCATTTATAATCAACCTGGACACGATAAAAAGATAATAATAGTATATTTCTCTGCTCAAAACACCAAAGTCCTATGCTCTGTCAATGCATTCACAATAATTTATTGGTACGTTACATAATTGCTTGTATTGACTATGATCTGAATCAGGCATGTTACCAATCGCGGAACACAGGTGGAAGTCCTAAACATCAATTTTTTGTTCTATTCATAGGCGTGCCACTTGGTGTGATTTCATCTTTCCAGCAAAAGTGGAACTGAATCTATTAGTGATGTCTTTTTTGCAGAATGACTGGGATGTCGTCAAACGAGGATGGGATGCCCAAGTTCTAGGTGAAGCACCACACAAGTTTAAGAATGCCCTTGAAGCTGTCAAGACTTTAAGGGCTGAACCCAAGGCCAATGATCAGTACTTGCCTCCATTTGTTATTGTTGATGATAATGGAAAGGCTGTTGGGCCTATAGTGGACGGAGATGCTGTGGTGACTTTTAACTTTAGAGCAGATCGTATGGTTATGGCAGCCAAGGCTTTTGAATATGAGAGCTTTGATAAATTTGACCGAGTTCGAGTTCCAAAAATTCGTTATGCTGGGATGCTTCAATACGATGGGGAGTTGAAGCTTCCAAGTCGCTACCTTGTTTCTCCGCCAGAGATAGAGAAAACATCTGGCGAATACTTGACACATAATGGTGTTCGTACTTTTGCATGCAGGTTGGTTGCCCAAAAAAGCATATTTTGTGATTTTTGTTCATTATAAATTGCTAACGAGCTGTAGTATACTTTGTCTTTTTGTAAGATGTATCTTGTATAATTTTTTTAATCTTACTCTTGACTCTTTTGAATTTAAGCATATTTAAACCAAAATTAAGAAAATGTCTTGGAAGTAATGAAATAGTGTATACTAGAACTGGTTCTTTGCTTTGGCTCCATGACCACCTATTTTCACAACATTACCGTGTGTTGGGTTATTTCCCATTACATCGTAGGCCATCTTAGGATAAGCTAACATGTTAATTTTCTTATACAGTGAGACTGTCAAATTTGGTCATGTTACCTTTTTCTGGAATGGAAACCGCTCTGGATATTTTAACTCAGAGATGGAAGAATATGTTGAAGTTCCAAGTGACAGTGGGATTACCTTCAATGTCAAACCAAACATGAAGGCCGTGGAGATTGCTGAGAAGGCTAGGGATGCTATCCTTAGCCGTAAATTCCACCAGGTAACCCTTTAGACTTTGGTTGTCATTGTTTGCAAGGAATGTTGTTTGACTGAAATATGGTTCAGTTCGGTGAAATATTTAGTTATCATGATATTCGCTCCTATAGGTACGTGTTAACCTACCAAATGGCGACATGGTGGGGCATACTGGTGACATTGAAGCAACAATAGTGGCTTGCAAAGCTGCCGATGAAGCTGTCAAGGTATGATAGTTCCAGAAATATAATCTTGCTCTGGACTTGTTGATTAACAGCAGTTTGACAATCATATGATATGTTCAATACTTGTATGGTTTTCATTATAGAAAGTTTTGTTTGTGCATCAAGTTCAGCTAACTGGACCTGGTGAGACTGTTATACATTCATGGGAAGACACTAGAAAGCATTTGGGAGAAGGAATCAAAGTATTACGAATTTTGTTCATGATAATTTGAACATGCCTTTGCTAAAATTGACGCAGTGGTGTAGTAAAATGTTGGGTTGAAAGGAATGTCAATGCAAAACCTAATGTGTGTGGATTGACCATGCCATGTATCTTTTACTGATCCCTAACATCTTGGTATCAATTCTTACTGTTTTGTCAATGTACGAGTTGAAATAAGCTGGTGTCTAAATTATATTGGAAGAACACCATAATTAGTCAAGTAAAATAATAAATAATGTTGTGCAGTGAGAAGAGCTTGATGACTACTCAGCTTAGTAAACTGTTATCTGAACTTCTGAACTACTTGTATTGCTAAAGATATTATGTATATATTCATTATTTGCCACTTTTTTATACGTTGGGCATTCTTTTTAGGATGCATGAAGAGTACAAACATTTCCCCAGATTATCTTATTTAGCTTTCATTCTCTTTTTTCCCTTTTCTTTTCTTCTATTCAATTTGTTCCTTAAGAAAAAGAAAAGTATTTTCTTAGCTTGATGTTAGACCAGGTCTGGCTGAAGTACTGACAGTATTACCTGTCTAATTGTGCAGATGATCCTTGATGCAATTGAGCAAGTGGGTGGAATATATGTTGTCACTGCAGATCATGGGAATGCTGAGGACATGGTGAAGAGAAACAAGAAGGGGGAGCCACTTCTGGACAAAAACGGCAACATTCAAATACTTACTTCTCACACTCTTGAACCTGTAAGTATATTTTGCGCTCTTTATATAGATGCACTGATATCAAGTATGTTTTCTGCTCTTCATATTAGAACAAGGTACTCCCTCCGGGATAAAAAACTCGACGAAAATCATTATTATTATTATTATTATTATTATTATCAAAAGGAAGATTAATGACAATGGGAACCTCAGACGCCTACTGGCACAAAGAAAGAGGATAACATTTATATGGGTGATTAATTTTCCATCAATTGGCTTATTGGTAGTTTTCCCTTCATATTGAAGTAATAGCTAATATATTAGTCTTGGCTCTTTGGAGGATTACATATTGTGAATATGAGAGCAAAGGTTTTCTTTATATTATGAATCCATCTGTTGGCCTTTCCCCTAGAAAATCCGATTTATTCGGTAGTAAGCATACTGTGAATTTGTTGGTTATTGATTGTCTTTTGACATATTGCATGGATGTTTTGTCTAGGTACCGATTGCAATTGGTGGTCCTGGGCTGTTACCTGGTGTCAGATACCGCAAGGATGTCCCTGATGGTGGGCTTGCCAATGTGGCTGCAACAGTGATGAATCTACATGGGTTCGTGGCTCCTAGTGATTATGAGACAACCCTAATTGAGGTCATTGATAATTAGGTTATCATTACAAAATCTGAACTGTTTTAAAACCTTTTTGTCTAAAGTGAGAATTGACAAACCGGTGTATTTTAATGTCGAGTGGTATCCAGTAGTTGTAGGTAGCTGCAGGTTCGGACCTAAATCCTGCCAGTTCTTTTCCTTCCCTAATAAACCAGATAGCTGATACCACTCAACAATTGATGTTGAGTAATGTGTTAAAAATTTGAGTTCATTTGCAACTGTTGTGAATTTTCAATTTTGGCAAAATAATGAAGCTATGGTTGATTATAAAGTATATTTTGTAATGGCCAAATAAGGAAAAAAATGTATTATATTTCTAAAACAGAACAAAGAAAAGGTTTTATTATTATTATTAGTAGGATTATTACTCTTGCCAAAATGCTTTCGGTCAAGTGATTTTTTTGACCACCTTTGACTTGTGAGCCACAGGTTGTATGCCTATTTGCATGTTCTTCATCCCAAATTACGGCTCTTATTTATCAGTTCTTCAAATATAATTTTGAATTCATTTACCTTTAGGCGTCCATTCATATTCAGATATTTAGTTGATGTTGAGCAACTATTGGTATTTAGGTATGAAGAAGTCTGTATTTGAGATATTGATTTGGTTGTTTGGTAGTGGATTTTACTGTACTTGTCGGAGTCAAAATCTCTGTTCTGTTGCAGCTTATTACATGACCTTAGGACAATGATGGCCAAGGGGTTTGTTAGTTAATTTCCATGTATTTTATACTTTGGGTCTGGGAGTTTGTCAAAGTTTTCTGTGGTAATTGGAGTCGAGTAATCAATAACGTAAAGATTATTTAATGTGATGTCTTATGTCCCTGATGCACCTTTCAGATACTTGTATCTGTAACCTTAAACTTGCCTTGAATTTGACTAGGCTCCTAAGTTTCCGCCCAACCGGAATTAGTCCTCTAGCATCGATTTATGAAAGTTTTGAAGCTTTATAATATGCTTGAAATGATTTGTTTTGCATTATAAGATTTTTTTATATTACTCCCTCCGTTCCAAATTAATTGCTCAATTTTGACTTTTTAAAGTCAAATTGACTATTTTTAAAACTAATCTTTTTACTATTTTTGCTAACATATAGGTGAAGATATTATAACCAAAAGAAAATATATACAATTTATTACTAATTTCAATTTTTATAATTTAAAAATATATTTATATATGCTTAATTATTAATTTTAAAAATAGTCAATTTGATTTAAAAAAGTCATAAAAAAGCAATTAATTTGGGTCGGAGGGAGTATTATTTTTTGTTGTTGTAATTTTTCATGTAATTTTTTTAAACTTTAAATCCACTACGCGCGCTAAATAAATTACTAATATTTTCATACTCGGATTGGACATCAAACTGAAAAAGTTATCAGATGGATGGATTGTTAGTTCAACTAGTAATTAAACCGTTGTTGAACCTAGAATGTTATAGATACATAAAAATATATTATTAATAATTAATAAAAATTTAAAACGTCTCATTTTTTATAAACGAAAATATAATGAAATTATGTTACGATATTAGTTAATTTTAATATTAAAAATATTTTTGTACCAAAAAAATATGAAAAAATAATAAAAATCGGTTTATTGGGTTAACTTAATCGGTATTACCGATTGAATCATTGATTCGATGGATGGTAAATCGGTTCAATTTGAATTTTGACCAAATTAGTTCAATCGGGTCAAATTAGATCATGTCGGTTATCGGTTGAACTAGGTGGTCCAATTTTCAAAACATTGTAAATTACAGCTCAAACTTGTTTATCGTTGGAGTCATATCTAATAGGAGTGCTTTTATTGGAGACAAGTTTGAATAGTTTTGTTGATTTAACATGCTACTTGATTAAATGGTAGTTTGAGCCCAACATAATATGTCAAGGAGTTGAAAATGCGACTAAATTTTACTAGTAGTTTATTAATCATGTGTCCAACTTATTATCTTTAAGGAGCTCAAAAGTGTGATTAAATTTTACTATTTTATCAATCTCAAAGCCTAATCTATAAAAAATAGTTATCAAATATTACTCTTTTTATCCAGTCTTGAACGAGCTTTAAAGTAGTCGGATTCACAGAGTGAGTGAGTAGGTTGGTTAGTTTCACAGCCTTACAAAAGAGCAAGAGCTTATTTTATGTTAATTCCATAATATGGTAGGTACAGACACAGATGAATTGATCTTCTGATAATAATGCTAGCACTTATATGCAAAGAAATATTAAATTATCCACATTAGATTCCTCCAATCGATTGCTTGAGCATCTCTAAGACTTAGGGTAAAATGTTTAGACAACTTGACCAAACAACATAAGCTTAATTAAGCTGATTTACTCGCAAAATCACAAAATCACAGTTCATCTTAAGCAACACTGAAAGAACTTGCAGCACTCTCGACAAATTTCCTTGCCCCTTTAAACCATCTCTTGTCTCCAGCTTGCGCCTTGCATATATAGAGCTTACCGTCTGAAACTGTGGCTGTAATAAGTTGGTGTTTGCCGCCTTCATCTCCATCTGCAGTCCTTGTCAATACAGACAAGTAGTAGTACTGTTTCCCACCGATCACTGGAGTTGCGGTCTCCAATATATTTGCTGTTGCCACCGCATCTGGTTCAAAGCCACCCTGAAGAGTTCCATTTCATTTTCCATATATAAGCATACATGTTTTCAAGCACTGTTATTGGGTTTCCATTTTGGCACAATGGTCAATCTAGTGAATTTAGAAGCATTTTTAATTTGTTATGTTCAAGAAAAGCTAAAGACATGTTGGAGCATCCATGATAGTATGAGAGTCGATGGCAAGCAGCTTATATTCTGCATTCACCATATTTGTTTAAAATTCTTTTGAAGCTGCCTATTAGTAACTTTTACTTGTCCATTCTTTTCTTTATATACAAGATCATCGACATTTTTCTGTATGTTATTAAGTTGGAGGAGTAGTTCTGCTTCCATTTAGTCAAATTGTATATGACAGTCCTCCATTCTTCAACTCTTTTTGGGGAACTTAGATCTTTTCATTAATTTTTACTTGTTTTTTATTATTTTTTTATTTTTTATATATATATGTAGTCTAGTTAACTAAGATTAAGGTATGCTTTTGAGCAGTCATTCTTTATGAAAATGAAGCCTCGTAGTTTAGCTGATTACCTCTGAAGCAGTTTTGCCAGAGTAGGCTTGTTTTCCTAGCAAATAGTCCACCTGAAAGCCAGAGATGAACAAACTTTGTTATTTGACATTACTTTACACTTGACAAAAGTCTTAGTTTGATCCACAAAAGGCAAAAATTGAGGCATTAGAAATAGAAAAGTTTAGTCTTTGAAGGAAATCTGAAATATGGTGAGACGAACAAGGGATAAAAGATTACTGTAGATAGGAAGTTTTCAGGGGAACCGTAGTCGGTGATGGACTTCTTATCGGTTGGAGTAACCATGACAGCGACGTTGGTGGTGGTATCAAAGTTGTCTTCGTATCTAAGAACCTGACCGGGGTACTCCACCTCCTTGCTTGGGTTCCATTTTGAAGGAAGCGACAGTTTGAAACCTTTTCCATCATAAGGCAGGAAGTCTGTGTTTGTCTTTGGCTTTCCAAAAACATTTGCTGCCATCAATTATCAGTTCAGTTAATCAATTAGTACAGTTGAAAATTTTGGATCCATTTTTTCTCCTAACTACTATAACCTTTCCTCAGCAGAGCATTACTACAGTTTAGAGATAAAACATGTATATTATGCAACTGTGGGAATGAAATCTATGGACCAGAAAATGCATTCCACTGAATCTTGATTAGGGCTTTACTTGGAGCCAATTTTTTGTTATGGAAGGAACCATGGATCTCTGCTTGTTGAAGAGGGTTTTTGATTTTTTTTTTTTTTGTAAGTAATTGTTTTTTATGTAGTCAATTTGTGAAATGAGTGCATACATGTTATGTACACCAAATAATGTCGAAAAAAGGGCTTATCTAATTTGTTGAGTGAAGAATCCAAGTAATTGTTTAGATTAAATGCGGAGTAAACGTGCAACTGATCATACTGATTAGAGGATAAACAAAGACGATCTCTCTCTCTCTCTCTCTCTCTATATATATATATATATATATATATATATATAAGTAGTACGTAGTGTATAGAAATAGATGGATGGATGGATAACAGGTTAAGTAAAAGTACCAGCTTCGCCGTAAGCTGCATCAGCAGGAGAGACCTTGGAGCCAACGGCAGCAGCACCAATGAGCACCGTGAGAGCCAACCGGCGAGACACGGCGGATCCGGCGGTATCGTCTTCGTGGAGGGCCTGCTTCTGGGATCGGCAGACTATCTGGTTGGGCTTCATGAGCTGGACTTGGGTTGGGGCATGGCGTACTTGTGATGGAGATCTTGCTGGGTTTGTGAGTGCATGGAGGTGGTGCAAGAAACATGATGTTGAGGCCATTCTTTAATCTCTCTCTCTCTCTACCGCTTGTTTTTTCTGTCTTTAATTTGTCACTGACTTTATGGAATAATGTGTGCTAGAAGGGAAATCGATGGAGCTGGAGAACTAATTTTTTGTGAAGGAAAATGCATGGTTGAGTTTTTTGGATAATGGATGAGGGAAAGATTACAATTGGGATAAGGTTGTGGAGCTTCTGATTGGTGCCACTCTGGCACTTGTCTTTCTATATTAATCTGGTTTTTTGCACACATTTTGAGCCAATAAATCCATTACCTATTTTATATGTGGTCTCACACTTTCTTGGTGTCTAATGGGGCCAGCAGGCAACATGAACTAAGCCTGTCTGCTTTTAATTTTAATTTTCTCATATGACTGAGGTCGTAAGGTAACTTGGTAATTGGACCAACAGCAACAAGTCCTTCGGTTACCCTTTTCAGTTCAATAAATACACTTAATAATAGTAGAATTTATAATACCAGCTTGGATTATTTGCATAATAATTTCCCTTGAAAACGCTTAGCCTCTGCCTCCCAAGTCCCATCCCATGTATCAAAAGTTAATAACCAACCCCCCACATTTATTTTGCATGCGTGAGGCAAGAGATTATTACACTGCGTTCAACATCTATGCTACAATTACGAGCTCAATGTGACATCTATTTTTGGAGATTAATCCTTGTCAAAAAACGAATAAGGGAAAATTTTGAATATATGATATTAATATGTACAATATATAAAGTCATATATAATACTACTACAGCTAAGTTGGAAAAAGAGCTCTGATTATATATAAGATAATTTTTCACAAATATAATATTAGAGTTTAATGTTTTACATTCAAAGGTCAAGTCTTCTTTGTGCCTCTCTTTGGGCAGTGCCAAGTCTTCTCAGTAATAGTAACAGTAACAGTAATAGTAATAGTGTTGTTCACTCGCTCCAAGAAGTATATTTGAACTTTGAAAGTTAAGATGAGCATAAAATTATGAATCCGTCTACCGAGTGGATCGATCCAAATTTTTTATTTTATTTTTTGATTCTTAAATAATTTATAATATTTATTGAACTTGAAATTTTTACAGAATTATGTAATTTATGTGTGATTTGGATACATATCAAAAACAGAGTTGCAGACACTGTTTTTAATATGTATCCAAATCACACATAAATTACTGAATTCTGTAAAAATTTTAATTCTAATAAATAATATAAATTATTTAAGAGTCAAAAAATAAAAATAAAAATTAGACCGGTCTCCAAACCGGTCTCCCAATCCCAGGCTCCCATAATTATTGTAAAATTATACTCCACAATGCTGCAACCACTTTTATCAGCTAAAGCTTCCCAAATACTATATCATTTGCTCGTAAGACGTCGTTTCGTACACTCTTCTGTTATTCCTTCTCTTATTAGTTATTAGAGACGTGTAAAGGAACACGTGATTTTTAAATCGCCGCCCGAAAAAAGAGAACACGTGAGGGCGCCTAATTACCAGTAGGAGGCCCACGTCATTTTTGCCACTTCTATTTGTCTTTCGTCTTAATCTAAACTTAAAACACCAGGTTTTAAGTTTAGTCACGCAATTAGTAAACTTGTTCTCCCTTTTGCTTCCTCTTAATTAATTCTCCTGAAACCCAATCCTGGTTCTTTTTCTGATCGTCTCATTTTCTCCGTTTATTGGTTCATAAATCTATATTCATTGGGTATGCCTGTTATTCAACTTTTGTTTGGATTTTATCTTCATTTGTTTGGACTTACTCTTCTTCTGTTCTTTGAAAATTTGATGCAGTTTTAGAGTTAAAAGAAAGGACAGATTTCGGGAGTCGAAGTAGAGTTCCCTTTACTGTGTTTCGCTATAATCTCTAGATTATTTGGTTTAATTTATATGTTCATCTTTCCTCTTAGCCAAGTTTCAACGGACAGAACCTTTTCAATTGCTTTTTTAGTTATATTAAAGATTTGTGCTTTTAATCCCTTTTTTAGTTTTGCTTTTTAGTTATTTGTTTTTGTTACTGTATATGCATGTTTAATTGTCATTGATTTACTTAAGTTGACTCTTGACTTATACTATAAAATAGATATGTATTTGCCCTAGTCTTGTTTCCGTGTTTAATGTTTTTCCTTTCTTTTGATCATGTATTCATTGAACAGTAAGATATAATTTGTCTTGTGTCTTGCTGAGACCTGTGAAATTTTTCCCTCTTCTGTTACGACCTAAGGAGTAAGGATAGAAAATGACTTTGTTAGTTAGGTTCTTGCCTTTAGGCATTCTTGGAACAATAATGAATTCTGCTGTTGCTTACTCAGTGCTGTTATTCTCTTTAGTTCTCTTTGATCTACTTATTGAAGGGGTCAAAAACATGGCAGTTTGACTGTTTATTTTTTTGTCCTTACTATTTAACACGGCATATTTGAATAAGACGATTTTCATCAAAATACTTGATTATAATCCTGTTGCTTCTTGGGTTTCACCTCTTGTCCTATAACCCGAGCATGTATGCTACATTGCCACCTATGTTTTGCTTGTAGTTATTGTGTGTATAATATATCCTTGATATTGTTATATATACAAATATGATGTTGTCCTGCTAAAATACTCGCATTCTATGCTAGTTTCACATATTCTTCATTTGGCAGCTTTGAAGTTCATTCCCTGATGGTGGTTTCACTATTATTTTGAAGCGTAGGAGCCATGCCAGAGGGAATAACGCCTGAAAATCTTTTGCATAATGTCATGGAAACACTTTCTGATGGTTCAAAGCAGAAATCCGTGTCTTTTTTTGAGGAGGAGATATCAAATTCAGTCACTTCTCAGTTCAATAGACTTTTTGGTCGCCAGAAGCCAGTTCACCATATTTTGGGGGGTGGCAAATGTAGGATATCTTTTCTTTGTTTTCAAGATTCTACAGTGTAACTGATTTAGCTCTTTTTAACTATTATTTTTTTTTGTAAAATGTGTAGCTGCTGATGTGCTATTGTGGAGGAACAAGAAGATCTCAGCGAGTGTTATAGGTGGTGCTACTGCAGTCTGGGTACTCTTTGAATGGCTTAATTACCATTTTCTTTCTCTCCTATGCTTTGCTGTAGTTATTGGTATGCTTGCTCAATTTGTACTGTCAAATGCTTCTGGCCTATTGAACAGGTGATTTTAAAAATCGACACTGATGTCCTTTGTTTTTATGACTTGATACATGATAATGTTGTGCACCAATTTCACATGTATCTTGATGATTCCTCAATGGCAACAGGTCTCCTTCTAAAGTTCCTCGTCTGGTTCTGCCCGATGATTTATTTGTCAACATTGCCATCTCAATAGGTGCTGAAGTCAATCGTGGATTGGGATTTCTTCAGGATGTTGCTTGTGGAGGAAACATGAAGCAATTTCTAGTGGTATACTTGTCAATTATTTCTCATATTCTGTGATTTGTTGTGTAAAGCAATATGCTGATTGCTTAGAAATCACATTCCCCTTCTACTATTCGTACTTTTGAACTTCAAACTATTGAATTTCCCCTATAATAATTGTTAAAATACAACTTATCAAAAAGTTAAAAATAAATACATGTTACAGTACAATCTGTTTTCTTTGTCCTTCATCCTGGGACACTCATTATTTATTTTACAGTCTGTACTATTCGTACATTCCACTGTCCTTCAGTGCTACATGTTCCCCAACCCCCCCAAAAAAAAAAAATCTCTTAAAAATTTTCTGGTGGTTTAAAAATCTTTATAATGATGATTTTTCTCTTGCTAATAAATCAGGCATCATATATTCTGATGACCAGGGTTCATCTTTTTCTTAGTTATCTATCACATTTGAGCCTTAACCATATTTCTATACGAGTTTGTGTAATTTTTCTTTAACTTTTTTCTATATCAATGCTCAATGGTTCTAAGTAATTGCACTCTAATATGTATGAAGAATTCTTCTGAGTCGATTTCATATGCATAACAAATTATGTTTTGTTCACAAGTATTGTCCTTCATATATGCATATATATATATATATGTATATGTATATATAATGTATGTGTATATGCATAATTATCTGGTATTTAACATATCAAAAATGTTATCCGGCATTTATCATAGTAGACTGCAAAATAATTGCATCCTTGAGAATGACTTGTGAAAGTATGCTATATGTCTCTGCTTAAACTGCAGTGAAGTAAGGTATGTATTACACAGAAGCAACTTGGATTCAATAACTTATAATTGGAAGTTATATTTCCTTTTATGCCAGTAAATTTGAAATTGTGAAAGTTATTCAATAAATAGTAATGAAAAGAATTTTGCTATGCTTAATTTAGATTCTTGACATTTGAAGATTCTATCTAGGTTGTAGCAAGCTTGTGGGCTGCTGCCATAATTGGAAGCTGGTGCAATTTTCTGACTGTTTTGTATATTGGTAAGATATCTATCCATTTTCTGCAAGTATATAGTAAGTTCTGATTTGTGTATTCTATTCATTTCACTCTGGACAGCTCTGTAAATGCCTTAGATTTGTCATATAGGAAAGAAATCATATTAAGGGAATGAAATCCTGTTAGCTGTATTCACTAATATTGGCTATGATTACCTCAATAAATCTGAGGGAACTTGAAAAATGACTTTATATAAACAAAAGTAACTCATTATTATTCCTCATAATTTAGTGTTGAACTATAAGACCGGTTGTTGCTCAAGTTTGAGCATAAATTCATGATTTCTGAAAAGTTTTGACCAAACCGTTGGTTCTAATTAACTGATCACTCTAGTCTTCTATCCCGGGTTACATTGATTACTTTAGGTTTCATGCTTAGTAGTTAAAAGCAATACTGCTTTCAGTCCTTGTTTACTTGATGCATTGTTGGAGATGGATGATCATGTATAGTTAGATGTTATATAGTTTTCTCTTGAAGAGTCTGTTCTTTTATTCAAACCATAAAATTGAAAGAAAGGTTTTCTTTAAAAAAAAAACTAAGAAAATAAAATGATAGGATTGATGTTGTTATGTTATGTAAGGTTACTGGCTTTAACATTTCAATGTTACACCTGGGAGAATGGGTGTGATGTGACCCTATTTCTAGAAAGTGCCGTTATTGTGATAAAATCTCGCCAAATTCCTTCCAATTGAAGTTGGGAATCTTCAAGAGTCTTTGGAGTTGCATTAGTAGCCACTTTGTAGTTCTACTTGTATATAATGAGTACTGCGTTCTTTTGAGGCTTGTATTTTTAGAAAAGAGAGAGAGCATCATTATTTGTAGTTCATTTATAGTATGTTTGTTGAAATGTAAGATGATCACTCTTTTATTGAAGGTTTTGTTGCTGCCCACACACTCCCTGCTCTGTACGAGAGGTATGACGACCAAATTGACAGGTTTGTCTACAATGTCCTTGGTCAGTTTCAGCACAATTACCGGAAGCTGGATGCTAGAGTGCTCAGCAGAATCCCCACTAGGAAGTTCAAGGGCAAAAAATATGAATAGAATTCTTCTATGCACAGGCGAAGCCGCATGGTGTAGGACATACTTGGCAGAAAATTATTCAGTAGCTCTAATTTCTAAACTTACAAATTTGTCTTAATTATCTGCAAGACTTAATTTGACCCCATTAGCCTTCACATATTTTTTTGCAATCTTTTGTTTTGAAACTTGATAATCTCTTTTGCGTTTTAACACTCGTGTAGATTCTACGTATATAGTTATGTTCATTTAATAAAATTGTATTAGTGTTCAATAATTGGAAGATTATTGTTTATTCTTAGGTACGTATGTAACTTTATAATATAATATAACCATTGGTAGTTATACTTTTTGAAAGAGTATGAGGCTAAGCATTAAGTTGTTAGTGCAAGTTATGTAACAAGATTAATATATTCAATCTCTTTAATCTCCAAAACAAGCGGGCTCTGGAGCATGGTTACGTCACATAAATAAATTTATAATACATTTAAACTATTTTAAGGTTATCATACATTAAAATAGATAAAGTTTGAAATCGACGAAGTAACATTTGCTTTTGGATTAGTGAACGCTACGTACCTTCCCTCTTGATATGTACTAATATGCATGGCATAATCACTAATTAATGAAAAATTACATCATCGGTAAAACAATAATAGTAGTAGTAGTATTCTTCATCATTTTCTTGCCAGATTTAATTTCCCTTTTGTTGAATTTTTTTCATAAAGAACAATGCGTTCAGTGGCCAACTAACCTTACATTGTTAGTAATGCATGAAAGCTTGCCTACCTCAGATTTTATTTTTATTAGTAATACTATATAGTAGTAGCACATTAATTATTCGATCCGCCTAATTAAAACCATCGCCTTCTTCCAATCTCTCTCCTCTTAATTTCTTCCCACTTTTGGCGGCCCCTAGCTAACCCTAAAGCGAGACTCAATTTGACCAAAAGTTGACTAAATATGCATTAATTCATCCAAGGTGGCACAAAATGCAAGTGCGTGTACGTAGGTAGCGTCGAGAACTGATGGTCTCCACGCGTGGAATGTGTAATGCAGGCAGCCAGCATAGGCTCGACTCATGCATAGACCCTTGAGGGATATTTGTATGGCCACAACCTCCCCACCTCACCATTGTCCTTCTTTTCGGTCCATAAAGGTCGCCTACATATCACAAAATGATCACTTTTTCAGAAATACATCTTTTATTTATTTATTTATTTATTTGTTACTCAAGTGGTGTTAAATTAAGGAATAAAATTAATAATTTAATATACCCCAGCTAGTTTTTTAAGTTATAAATAGGGAGATCGATCCAGAGACTCGCTACCTACTCATGTCTCAACACCAAAACCCTAATTAAATACTTCTGTTTGATACGAGTGTGTGTGTGTGTGTGTGTGTATATATATATATATAAATTACTTAAAATGGTGGTTGTTGAAAGGAAAGATGTTCGTTTTTCAGTCAAGTTGGTAGTCGAAGAATACGAGGAGGCTGTCATGAGCTGCTGCAACTTCCATACATATGAAAAAACTGAGGGAGATGATGACGACGATGATGATGATGGAGCCAGTGTGGCACCAGCTGCCTAATTAACAGCTTCCAGGGCTTGTGGGCATCATTTATGATTTTTTTTGGAAATATCCTGTATTAATTAGTTCTCTAATGTTGATGGACCTGATCGAGGATATAACATATATGTGTATATATGCATGTCTGATCAGCCGATTAGTACGGTAGCTTATTGAGAAAGATTATATATATTAATATATATATATATATGTGTGTGTGTGTGTGTGTGTGTAAAATTAAGCTTATATATATAATTAATCAGGGGTTTTTGGTGTCTCCTACGTATGTACTTGGATGTTCATTAATTGAAGACGTGATTATAATATAATGTTAGGATCAGTAGCAGGGGCGGATCCAGGATTCAAACCCAGCAGGGGCAGATTTTAGTTTTCGAGTGGATTTGGCGGGGGTTCGGGGACTGCGCCCCCGAGCCAATTTTTTTAGATAATTTTGTGTTTTCCAGTCGATTGCATATGTAAAACATGTATTTGGTTACAATATTGTTAATATAACATGTAATAATATTATATATATAAACAAGTCAACAACCCCTTTGACACTAATTATTTTATGCAACGTACATAGAATTCATCAACTTAGATAGATTGTGATGTTGATGATTCATTTTTGGAACGTTTGAATTTTGACCGCATGTCATGAATGCCTAAATTAATCAAAATACAAATATACAACAACTAAAATTGAGACCAAATATTTTATACAACATAAATAGAATTCTATAATATACAACAAATAAATATTCATAATTCAATCTAAAAAGGGAATTTCAAAATAAAAAATATTTAGATACATTTTAGAAACTTACTTCACTTGTCATGATATTTCCCAAATGCTCAAATCCTTAAACTAAATTCACTTGCAGAGTGGGGCGGACTTGTCTTGTAGTTAAAATTAGTTTATGAAATTGTTTATTTGCTCGCTCCAAGTTTAGCTCTTCTATTAATCTGCCCCCCTTAAGTTTATTAAGTTATATATTTGCCCCTGTAACTATACTTTTAAAAAAAAAAAAAAAATTTGAACATAGGCAAAAAATTTGAGCATAGGCAGCCGCCTATGCTGCCCATACTATAGGTCCGCCCCTGATCAGTAGTCAAGTTGATTATATCCTAAGATTATATTTTATGTTCCTACATATATACAATCTACTGTATCTTGTCAATTCACACTCTCTGTATTAATGTCTAATTAATACTCCAATATATGATCTAATTAATCTGTTGTTTCTTGTACGGCCGGAATCCTTATACTTTATCTCTCTCCCTCACACACCAGGTGAAGTATTGTATAATATCTGAGAAGGCTTAGGCACTAGCTAGCTAGACAGATATATATATATTAACAACCTGCATGCGCATTTGATTAATTAGTGTTTAATTGATTACTACGTACATGCACTGCATTATTTGATTATAACAAGTGCTAGCTTTAGGTGACTGGCAGTAGCCACTACAACATTTCACTTTTGTTTTCAGCCTTATGGTTGAGAAGCACTTTAGGTTTAACTCAATTGAAGGGAAACTTCCAAACCCAAACTAACTCTAGGAAAACTGGATGAATTTTGAGGCATCAGAGGAATTTATTAGTGTGTGTGTGTGTATATATATATATATATATAAGTTTTTGCCTGCAGGTACAGAAAGGAGTATTTAACTCTTCTAATTAATTTACACACCTATGGACCTCTTAAGCCTCCCCTCTCTCTCTCTCTCTCTCTCTCTCTCTCTGAGGTTGGATTGGGTAGGAAAAAAAAGGGAAGAAAATTTGCTAAGATAAAGATTGTAGTTGTAATCCTCAAAGAGAAAATAAGAAAGTAAATTCTTCACATGTAGTGATCATCATGTATATTTTGTGTTGAATTTAAAGAACTAAATGATTAAGTTTCTACTTTCCACTCATGCATTGTTCAAAATTCTTGGCAAACATCTTTATTAATTAAGCATCCTATCTAAAGAATGAGGTTTAAATACACTTTAAACTATTAACTTTTTTATTTTATAAATTAAATTTTTTGGCAACCGACGAGTAAGAATTGATTCGAATTTGAATACTTTCACTCCAAAATATCTTTGGAAGCACAGAAAAATGCAGACACATGGTTAGTGTGTGATAAAAAAAAATTGAAGGCAATATAAACGATATATACCTTAAAAAACTTAATTTATCAGGTTGATGGAAGACCATAAATATCTTTGCAAACACATAAAATTGTAGCAATGTGATTATTGTGTGACGAAGAAGAAAAATGAGAAAAAAAAATCGGAATAATATAAACGATATATATTTTTAGACGTGACTTATTCCGGTAAAAAAATACTAATTAAATTCGATAGTCAAAATATTTTATTTATAGAAATATAGAGATATCAAGGTTTAATATCTTAAAATTGGAACATTAAAATTTAAAATGTAAAAAATTAAGAACTTTAAAATTTAAAGTATATTTAAGCCGGACAAAAATGTACTATGACAATTTTCAAACTCCACGTAACGTCATGAGAAAGCTTCAATTAAGTCAATAGTAGGTCAAGACGTAGTAATTAATTTCCCCAGCGCTACAAAAGTTGTGTGCGAAAGCCCAAAAGGGTTCAAACTAATTAAATTAAGGCATTCATTTCCCAGGCTATGGTGAAACACTCGTTGGTCTAAATACTTGTGAATGTGGTAATTAAATCAAGTCAAATGTTGGAGTCCTAAAAGTGTCATAAGATCACCCGTATAAATTAATGGAGTATATCCTCCTATGTAATTGTTCATTCGTACAACTGAAAAAATCAATTCAAGTGGAGTAATGTTGAGTTGAATTAAGAAAAATTTCAGTGTCTTAATTTGTTGACTGTGAAATATCAATACAACAGCCTGCATCCTGGGTTTACGGTTAGTGGTTAATTTTCCTTGAGAAATTTATGTCTTGGAATTACAATGAATATTGGTTTTATGTAGTTTCTTATGACAAAGGTTTATAATTAGAGGGAAAGATAAGACTATAATGGTGGGTTTATCACTAATATATACATGGAGAGTGATTCATAGTTAAAGTTGGATGAGAACTCTATCCATAAATTCCACTATTTATTTCTGTGATTTAAAAATTATAATTATTTCCACGCGCATAACTGTTATGCGGATGGTGAACCCAATCCGCATAACAGTTGTACGGATAGAATATTTCATTCTCACATTTGTACAACTATTGTGTAGATGAGATATCATATTCGCACAATTATTGTGCGAACGAAGTGAATCTTAAATCATTCAATTTTTTATAAAACAATCAAAAATGAATTAGATAATAAGGAGTATTAATTTACTGGCCAACTTTAGATATAGATTATTATTATTATTATTATTATATTCATAAGAGGGAAACATAAGAATATAATGGTGGGTTTATCAGGGAAAAAAAGTTGTTAATGGACGAAAACGACTTTTGGGTTGTGAATATTTTATTAAAGGCAGATTTGTCATTATGCAATTAATGTCTTCCCGCAGCCTCAAACATGAACGCGAAATAATAAGACAAGTCTTTGTCACAGCTGGTGGCTGGCACGGCAGTATGGTTGAGCCAAACAGCGGCCAGCATATGGTGATGAGGATGAAAGAAGAGGGAGAAGGTCATGGTTAAGGAGGAAGGATAACACTTCTGACTTCTTTTTCTCTTCATTTTTTCTGATCTGCAAATGTTGATGTTTACGGGCATACGTGTTACCTAATGCTGCTATCCAGAGGAAAACTCGCATAATAGAAATGAAACCCATGATTTGATCTGTTCAACTTCCTAATTTCACATACCGGCTAAAATTGATCGAAATACGTAATTTTTTGGCCAAGCTAATAGTTTTATAAGTTTTAACTTTATTAAACAATAAAAATATTAATTTTTAAGAAATTATTTCTATTATCATTAATTTAAAGACTTAATTAAGATAATGATAATGTAAAAAAAAAAAAAAAATTAAAAAAATCACCACCACAACTAAATCATTCTTCCATCTTTTATCTGATCAAATCATCAAATTAAAACAAAGATGGATCAAAAGAAACCACCACTAAGCACCGATCGTAGCCACCACCACTATCACCATCCACACATATCCAAAACTACTTCAACTCCTTCAAGCCCTAACCAAGCTCTGAGTCGCACCACTGAGAAACCTCCATGATTGATATATATATATATATATATATATATATACACACACACACACACACACACACACTAAGAGAGACTAAGTAAGAGAAAAAGTCGCACCACCGGGTTTTTAGAACTCGCGAGTCGATTGCTAAGCACACTAGATGTAGAATTTTAGATCGGAGATGGTGGGATTTTGAAAGTCAATGGTGCGGCGATCTGTAAGCACAATGGATCTAGAATTTTAGATCGAATATAGCGGGATGTGAAAGTTCAGTGGTGCGCTGAGATGGAGATACGAATTATGGCTTTGAATTTGGGGATAGTATGAGTTTGTTGGAAGCGGCTGTGCGGTGATGGGTGAATGGCGGGTGTTGGTGGTGAGTGGTGAGTGGTGAGTGGTGGTGGGTGGGCGATGGTGGTGAGACGGGGGTAGGAGATGGTTGTTGCTGCCAATGGTTAGATATGCTGACAGTAATGGTGGTTTAATGGGTCAATAATGATGGTTACTGATGAACTGTAAAATCCTTTTAATGTTAGTTTAATTTAAATTGATTTCTAAGCTTTTTTATTTAGGTAAAAATTGCTAGTAACATTTTTTTCTTAAATACATAAATGACTAGTTCCATTTTTTAAGTTATTTTATTTTTAATAAATTAATTAATTTTAGATGTTTTTTTGGGTCAAAACTTTGGGTGTTAATGATAAGTAATTTTTTATTTATTTTTAATTTGTTATTTAGTTTTTTCCATTTTTAACCTTTCAAATCTACAAAATGATTTAAGTTAATTGTTACTTGGTACTTATAAATTATTATGAGTTAATTATTCTGTATTTTAAAGTTATATTATTATTTATTTTTTAATTTAAATTATAATTTAAATAGATACTCCCTTTGTTATATATATTCTTTTTAATTTATAAAAGTTTAAAATTTAAATGTAATAATTTATTTTGATACATATACGGTATTAATTATTTTTTGTTGTTTTTTTTTAAGTTTATTATTTTTTGTTAAACATTATTTGATATAATTTTTAATTTTATATTTTAAGTAATATATGGTATTAAGTTAATTTTTTTATGAAGTCGAACCGTATCTGAATACGGTCAAACCGTATAAAACCATTCAGGTCATATTGGGATTGCCGAATCGAATATTTCGGCCAATTTCAATCCAAAAATTGAATTTGAGGAGAATATCATACAATTAGGTATTTGATGTAACGAATGTGCAAGTCCATTTAGTTTAAGGACTAAATTGTGAGAAAGGTGAAACTTAGTGTAACATAATTGCATTGCCCTTAAATCAACTATAAACCTGTACTGATGGGTTATCAGGACACAAAGTTTTACCCCTTCAACACACAGGAAGAGTAACTAGCAAAACTGGAGCCTCTTCTCCTCCCAAAAGTTTCTCCATTCAGAGAGGCTGACAAAACAGTGGGGCATCCAACTGAAAACAATATACAAGGCTCAATGGAAATTCACCCATCAATTACAAGGACCTTTTAACCCCTATGCTTCCAGTTGCGTTCAGAATTACAAAAGAGAGCAATAAAATAACGCTCCCATATGAATGATAACACTTACAGTAACTAATTCCCCTTCCAGACTTTTAAACATAGAATACAGAGTTTTTAAGACAAGTGAGTTTATAAGCTAAAGTAGGTAATGACTTAAAAGAAACAACAGAAAAGAGAGATGGCGAGAGAGGGTTTTTTTTTTTTTTTTTTTGTTTGGGGTGGGGGAGAGGGAGACATGGCAATAAATGGTCCCTACTATATATGCAGGCTCAGTATTTTGATCCCCATGCGAGAGATCAATTGCTAAGCTGATCCCTTTGTTAAAGCAATGAAAGGAACGTGTACTGAGCTGACCCATCTACAACGTTGATGTTTCCAGATTACTGCAGTCGTGAGATTAGCTAACCCCTGACAGATTCAGGAGTTACATGACCACCGCTCCCACCATGAGCATTAATTCCACTTACAGGCATGGATCGCTGAGCAAAATCTAGCAACAGCTTCCTCTGATGATCGTCTGTGTGTGGGAGACTAGCACGTAGAAGTTCTACAGGCATTTCCCTGTTTATAGCTCTTGCTGCCTCTGTACTAATGATATCTGTGCTAGGCTGGGTCGTCTGCGAATATATTGATTGCATAATGCTGTCGTATTTGCTCAGGCAGTACTTGGTTAGAAGACCAAAGAATGCATCAAATGAAGCCTGCCAAAGGACAGGATTTGGCATGACACGGTTGGTAGAGGCCTGAGGATCAGTTAACAGCTGAGTCGCCCTCTCCAAGACATTTTTTAAGATAACAGAGGCCCCATCTCCAGCAGAACTACCAAGAGGACGGAGCGGTGGCTGCTCGGAGGAACAAACTACAGCAGCGAAACACGCACTAAGAGAATTAAGATCCATGCCACTAACACATTCGGCGACCGTCTTTGCAAGACTAGTGATAGTCTCAGCCGCTCCTGGATCAGAAGGAAGGCCACCAAACAAAAACCTCAAATGACGGAAGACGGCCATGCAAACTATTCGGGCAAGCTCGCCACCAGGGAAGAGAAACTGAAGGTATTTTGATATAAGCTTTCGGCCTTTAGGTAGAGAGACCAACCGTAGGAACACAATGTCATCCTTAGGATTCAGCCCAACCGAGTTACCACTTTTCCCAAGTGGGTCAGCGAGCTGAAGTGACGCTGCCAATCCTTCTAACAGAATCTGCCGCCTCCGCCTCAGCTGAGTCCCGCCATCTTGGGGTTGACTAAATTGTAGGAACCGGTCAATGTCCTCTACATCAAGAAGGAGACGAAGGCCGTCCTCGATTGTTATTCTAGCAGCCAACATGGGCTCCTGTTCCAAGGGCCTATCAGACACTTTCTGCTCAGCACTGCCATCACCAGAAGCAAAGAAAGGAGGGTCAACTTCAAGGAGAGGATGAGGCCTACGAATAGAAGAGAATGAAACCCTTCCAAGAGCATCAACCTGGAGATGAGGCTGTGATTCTGCACTGTTGCGTGACCGAGAAGAGGGCTCCTTCAGATGGGCCGGGCAGAAACGATGTTTTGACCTCAATTCAGTAGATTTTTTTGCAAGACAAGCTTGGTGGTAATAATCATCTATATAAGGGTCATTGCTATGTGTTGCAGCATGCTGCATTCTAAGAATACTCTCTATTTCGTCAGCTGACATATACTTGGATCTGAATTGTGGCAAACCACTATCACTCTTCTGGCTAGCATCAGAACTTTGTTGAGATAAACGCACATGCCTACTTCTTTGTGGCATCTTAGATCGTTGATCTCTCATATCAGCTGATCCATATTTCCTCAGATGCGATGGTGGAGACGGAAGGGCATTAAATAATTGGGATTGCAATGCTGAAAAATGGGCTAATGATGGTTGGACTGGAAGATGCAGTCTCTGCTGTTGTGACATTAAATGAGGGGAAACCAAATTATTTTGATGAGGGAATTGCTGTTGCAAAATATTATTTAAGAGGCTGGAATGATCCCCATGAAGTAGCCCTGCATGGTTGTGCCAATGGTTTTGCGGCCCACTACCAAGAGAAATGCCAGGAGAGATTAACTGAGGCACATTTCCATTATAACGATACCCATGAGGAATGCCAGCCAAATGCATATTAGAGTTGGACAAAGGGGAGAGGTTAGGTGCAGAAAAGGGTAACTGAGACCCACCAACAAGAGATGAAATATTCAGGTGGCGTGAATGGTGACGTGGCGAAGACAGTTGAGATATGCCACCGGGAGGAGGGTAGGAAGTGAAGGATGATTTTGGTTCTAAAATAGGCTCACTAGGAAATTGTTGCTGTTGTTGCTGCAGTGGGTATGATGATGTTCTGTATATGGGCTTTGATTCAGAAAGACGCAGAGAAGAGAGATGCGGCTGTGATGACCATCTTTTGCTTTCCTGGCAGCTCTCTGTGTCAGATATATGCTGATCTAACCAGTCAGGAAAATCTATCTCCTGAGACCATTCAGCAGCAGATGAACCTGCCATAAATTCTGCTACTCAGTAATCCAAAATTAAATAATTAACAGTACAATTAAGGAAAAGGAAAAAGAAAACACAATTTACATAAAATCATGTCTACCAGTGCTTCAAACTGGTGAAAAAGAAACATTCAAATAAAGCAATTTGCAATGGCCACAAAGCAAAGATAGAAAATCACACATGTTCCAGCTAGGGCATGAGCTAATTCTTGAATGTATGCGTGATATGCTTCTGGGTCTCAGATTCTTAAATAATACTCCCTCCATCGCAAGATAAAAGTCTTGACTTTTGTGGTCAAATTGACCATTTTTCAAATTAATATATCTTATTATTCTTTTATATATATGCAAAAACTTATAAACATTATAAACTACGTACAATTTAGTACATATCTCTATGTTTGCTTTTTTGAAAATCTAAAAATATATGATTAATTATTAATTTCAGAAATGGTCAATTTGACCGCAAAAGTCAATGGAGAACTTTTATCCTGGAACAGAGACAGTACTGACTAAAACTATGTAGCAGATTTTACCCAAAGATAATTAACTCACTACTTAGAAACCATTGTCACAGTTGGTCCTAAAGTGATGCAAGCTACTGATCCTTCAACTATACTAGACATGCCACCAAATGTGCAAATCAACTAAAGGTTAATGGTTAATGTCAGTGATCTAAATCAAAAGCGTACATGAGACTTTAGAAATCTCATACCACAAAAAAATACATGTCTAGCCAACTCAATATTATGACTCCCTATATAGGAAATATGTAATTCGTTGGTTTGCCTGTGCCTCACAGGCGCAAGCACATGTGGATGTCAGCGTATGTGTGTTTTTTTTTTTGTTTTTTTTTTTTTTTGGGGGGGGGGGGGGGGGGGGGGTTGGTGGTGGGTTGTGGGGGGAAGGGGAGGGGGTTGGGGGGGAACATGCAAACTTGATTGGTCAATTCCAAGGCAACCTAAAATTCAGAAATGAACAGATCCATTTTATTCCAAAATCCAATTTTGACACTAAAATTAAGATATCAAGCTTTATATATGTTAATAATAGTCTACAGAAGACATCAGAATAACAATCAGAAAATGTAACAGAAACTGAAACAAACAAATTTTAGAATTGCAATCCTGTAAAGCCTAAGCCTAATAGTAAAGGAAGTATATGTCTGAGAAAATTTCCCTGCAAGTCCTGAATAGCACATTCAACTAAAATTGGGGTTTGTAACAGATTCAACAATCAGCATTGGAAATAAGAATCTGCAATCAAGTGGAAATGAGAACAGTCGGTGGATGGGAATGAAGTGTAGCACAGCGGATAAGGAGAGAAAAGAAAATAGATATAGAGAAGATTAGAATGGAAGAGAAGAATGAATGGAAAAAGAGAAGAAGGGAGGGAAATGAGGAAGGGAAAGGAAGGAGAAGAACAGTTGAAGAGAAGAAAAAGGGGGGGGGGGGGGGGAGAGAGAATTAGGGAGAGGTATTCAATCATCAAGCTTATTAATCCATTACATCCTAAATTCTTTATATAGGCAAAGATCTAAATAATTAAGTATAGAGATATGAGTGCATGCTTGACCTTCAAGATATAAATTAATTCCTACATAACCTATACTGATAATTAAACACTATAATTTACAAACATAAGCTTGAAATCTATCAACTAGGCCAAGACTTGCGCCTGCATTTGTCATAGACAAGAATCCTTTATTGAAAGCCTGAGCTCCATGAAAACGACTTCCAAACAAAATTGACTCCAACAGGTTTGTCAGGAAATCGTATCCACAACATATATTTATAGTAAAGACTCAAATCATTGCCCACCATGATTTTGTGGACTAGCCCAGAATCCCAAATTAAACCAAAACTCTAATTCCATGACATGCACATATTAGAGTTATATTACCAACACCGTCACTTTCATGCTTGTCAAAAACCTAATCGAGTTAACAACACTGCATAAGATGACAAAAAGAAAATATGTAACTCGTCTACTCACTTTCCCTTGAAAAAGAGCCAGATCCTCGATCACCAATAACCCCAGGATGTCTTGGTCCAGTAACAACTCTGTTCAACTGTAAAGCAGAACAATTTTTTATTCACATGAAAAAAAAATAGCAAATAGTAAAACTAGTACGGGAAAAGTTGCAATAAAGACTTGGCAACGAAAAAAGATAGCAATAGAGGGAAAATAAGAACTATCATGGTGGCTAAGGAAAATGTTCAAGAGGACACTGATCATGCACATAAAATTTTATGCATTTGCTTTCCTTCACGTATCCTTGAGCCAAATATATCTGATTATCAGACACTTAAACAAGCATGGGCTGTTAAAACTAAAATACTAATACCTCTAGAGTAAGAAATCAAATATTATCATATACCCTCAAGTCCCTACCAAGTAGCAACTTTTTCCAACTAAAAAGACACCCCAAATCTTTACAACTCAATTGTGAGATAGTTGCAAGAACATCAGGTCAATAGGTGGCTATGTGTCAGTCTTCAAATTTACATTAGCCGAACAAGTATCCTTGGGAAAAAAAATTATTAAGCGAATAATTGATTTCAGGGCTTGCTGTTTGAATTGAGAAACAACAGTAGGACCAATTCACAAGAAACATAGCACAGAATGATCCTGAATGCAATATTAACGGATGTAAGCGGATAGATCTTCCAAATTAGGACAAAAACGTAACTGATTCAAAACTCACCATTCAACAGTCAAGTTTTTTATATTAGAAGTGATTACTGTTTCTCTCCTACTTACCTAGTGAGCACCATGATTACTTTATCTTCTCCCTTCAATCCTTCCCGGATAAGACAAAGAATTGCATTGTTGTCTCCTTCGTCCCCTTTATCTATCCGAAGAACATTAGTAACCAATCCCATCATTTACTATTTATCCTATGTATCTAAACAAAAAGTTAGCTTGGAACTCGATGAAACTAAATAGATCAAAAGATACACGTGAAAACTATCCTACACTACTAAACATAATAAACTCTAACTAATAAAGTATAATTATCTACTACACTAGCAGTGATTTCTCCCTAAACCACTATGACATCCACAAAACCACTGTCTAGACTTAGGCTTCCAAAGCCTCCAATATTAGTCCAATTGTCCAGTACCTACTTCATCATTCTCCCTAGTCCCTAGTTAGTAGTGGATCTATAAATACCATTTGATGAAGGATATGCCGAAGTAGAGGATTCTCTAACACCAAGTGGTGGCATGCAAACAGCACAACTCAGGCCTGAGGGTATATTTTTTAATATCAATAAGAGACTACGAGCTTGCACATCCAAAATGTTATACATATCGATTAATCGACCAAACCGCATCATATGTAGCAAAGCTTGATCGACAAAAAAACACATGTTATAGGCGACCTAGAAAAATAGATTGAGTTTGAGACTGACTAATCGGATCAGATACTGTGAACCCCACTGAATGGCCCTACCCAACGCTTATCTAACATCTGTTAGGCTTCATATCCTCACCCTCCCACGACCTAGAAAAGGGTCATCTTGAGCCAATGTGGCAATCTTCTTTACACAAGATCAACATTCAAATCACAAGATGCCTGTAATTATAAATTTTTATCTTTAAAACATTTACCAGAAAGGATCATCAAAACTTACTTCAATCAAATGATACAGTTAATGTAAATTTACTTGTCCTATTATATTGGTTAAAGAGTAAAACATTATTATAAGGAAAAGAAGAGCAGACAAACTTTGTGATAATGATAATGATAACGATTGAGACAAATCAATCTTGAAATAGCATTATAACGTGAAAACTCATAGTTATTGGCTGCAACGTCACAAAAGCCAAGGTAGCTGACCTTTGAAAATGTAGTTGCCAGGTCATCTACATCAGATAGAGATCCAATCACTGACCCCTGGCCAAATAAGACAAAGACAAACACACACAAAAAAAATGATAATAATGTTAGTCTCATTGAATAGGTGTTCAGTGCTCAAGAAAATCATTGAGACAAATAGCACATCCACATCCACTGATGGAAACAAGTAAAACATAATTTTCAAAAGCAAAGAGAGCATGTGACAATACACACTTAAACAGACCAACTAAAAAAAGTCACAATATCAGCACATAAATGCAACATTATTTTCTCAATAATATTTCTCATAATCTGAGGCTCTGAACAGAAAAGGCAGATTTTCATTTGCAGAGGTACCAGGCCTCAATTGTTTATGATGGGCATAACTTTTCTTTGAAATATATGCAAGTACTCACGAAAGCTTGCATTTCCAACTTCACAAGTCTTTCCACCTCCACAATTCTTGAAATTTCCCCAGTATTCTAATCTATAACCTTAACTTAGAAGAGATACTAAATAGAACTATAAGTCTATAAAGCAAACTTGAGTTACTTGATATTGCATGAGTAGTATATAAACTTAAACAAATTTACCTCTTCTTTATCAAATAAATGGTATTCATCATCACCAAAAACAGCTAGAGGTACATCATTCTCTTCATCTTCTAGACCTCCCAACTCAACTTCCACACCATCTTGTCCAAAAAATGCATATTGCGATGCATCAAAGAGTGCAGTATCTGCATAATTGACACCAATGTAAGTTTATATCAAAAACATATAGAGCTAATGATCTCATGATCCCATCTATAGAAGCTATCAAACAATAGAAAAATATCACATTCCGTAAAATTGAGCACAACTTATATCTAAGAAAGCAAAGAATAAGAAAATAACAACAGAGATCAATTCTGGACCGAACCAATCATTCCTACGATCAATGTCATAGGTAATACAAACTTTGCATATCCAAGATAATTTATGGTTCTAAGGGGTGACAAATTGTAAATAAAAGTACATTATCGTAATTTTTTAACTAATCAACATTAATAGTCTCAGGCTTATAATTAAGTATGTCATGTTAAATAACTCTTTTTAAGTACTTACAGCCTTTTAGATTTTACTAATTAACAATAAGGATCAAAAATATCAAAAAAGGATTTTAAAAAAGAAGAAAACTATTCTTCATATGAAGTTTTTAACTAGAAATAACAAAAATAAAATAAAAATCATAACCAAAAAAAAAATGCCTACGATAATAACTAGCCTAGTCAAATTACTTGGATCACATATACATGATAAATTCGCAATCAATCGAACAGCGTTGCTATGTGCTTAAACATGCATACAAACATCTTTTTACAGACTTAAACATACAACACAAAAATTAAGTAAAATTAATCAAACAGTAAATTTACAACTCAAAACACAGAATAAGTATCTAATTCTAACAATTTAATTAACCTAATTATAAATTAAATAAACCGTCTTTTAAACAAATTTTTTTATTTTAAAAAATAAAAAAAAAATTGACATAAGTGAATAACTGAGCTAATAGAGCTTACCAGAAGTGAAACTTCCCGAAAACTCCCTTAAATCTTTACAATCAGATCTCTCCATGTTCACAGACTCTCTGTCACAACCGTGCCGCTCTCACCCGAATAATCGAACTGAGAGCGGATTCATTTCCGATCCGCGAACTCGGACTTTCAAAACCCAACACCCGGGTTCTTGGTTCGCGAGTTAATTTACAATGGTAGATCAAACTACTCTCAAATCTGCTTCAACTCGGAGCAAGAACATAAATTACTTGACAGAAAATTGAGGTTTTAGAGATGAAGAAAAGGATAGAGATTAGAATTACTCACAAATCTTGCGGGCTTGGATAATAAAAAAGAGGCGTAATATTATTACCAACAGAACACCACAGTTGCCGCAATCGTTTTTCTTCGTCCGAGTTTCTGTGTGCGCGTATTATAAAGCAAAGCCTAAAAAACGAAGAGGAGCACTGAGATACATGTTTGACTAGTAATGGATACACACGGAATCATATTCTTGCTGATAATTATAATTTCACCCCTGCATTTATTGGAAACTATTTATGTGCCGGTTTATTGCATTGTGTTGTGACTTTATGATGTGTATAATTATAATTTATGTTTAAATATTTATATTAAGATTTTATGTTCCTCAAAAAATAATGATAGAATATAACAAATGTGATGGGAGTTTCTCAAGTTTTCATTACATTTCACTCTAACTTTTTGCTTAACGAAATAAAGATAAAACCACAAACATAAATTAAAAAGAAAAGTAAGAATAAAATAAATGAAACGCAAACAAATTCGCATTTTGTATGTATAACGATTGTCAATATTTTTTTATAAATAATGTTTAAAGAGTAAATATATTCTAATATATTTCAGTTGAAAAAAAACATAAATAAAAATAAAACAAGGTCAATAATATAAATAGTAAACTTAATTAATATAATGAAAATGAAATCAAACAATTAAGCATATATTGATGTATTTTCTAGCATACTAGATGATAAATGAGATGAGGCATAAACGATGCAATCCAAAAATAAAATATTTAAAAATGAAGCAATGTGATAATTCCTTTTATATTTGAATATTCAAACGATACGTAAATATAAGTTTTTCATATTAAGTCAATGACAAGTGCAATGTTGTTAAATCACAATTTTCTAATAAAATTATTACGTTTTTAGAGTTGTCGATGTCCTATTAACCTCGAATATTTTATCTTGCAGTAAATGCAGATTTATCATAAATAAATACGTAATCTAAAGTTACAATAATCACACTTTCGTGACAAAAAATGGTATGTATTTATGTAAAAAGAAGCCGGTAGACAATTAATATCAAGTCATTGTAAATTTTTTTAGTTTTGTTTGTGAGTGTAGTAAAAAAAAATATAACAATTTTTCTGTCCCATGTTTGTGAGTTGTTAAGCAAAACAAAAGAATTTTATCTTATGATATATTATTATTAATGGTACATAACATACTTAATGCTTATGATTTACTAGAAAAGGTAATTATCGAATTTAAATAAATTTATTTTTTTTTCCTTAACTTTTCTACCATTTTGGTCAAAAAAATTGGGCTTAATTTTTTCGTTGTTTTCCTTATATTTTTTGACGTAATTAATATCATAACTATATTCAAAATATATTTTGTTTACGCAAATTAATATTCATAAGTCTTTGATCACCAAGCTACTATCGAAAATATAATAGTCAGTTCAGGCGCCCAAGTGAAGTCTCTCAAGTAACAATGGGCTCTTTCGTTAAGAGCAGTTGGGCTCTTTCTCCTATTTTTTGGTTATGTTCTTGTCGGATGGGTTTGTTCTTCTTCTTCATTGCTCTCTCTCTCTCTTTATTTATATCTTTTCGTTTTCCTACACAATTAAACAAGGATTTTCTTAACCTGTTATATAGGAATTGAGGGAATATTCTCTTGATTTCTATGCATATTTCTTTGATGTATGTGTAAACGTAGAAATTAAAAAAATATATACAGAAATTAAAAGAATATTTTCTCGATTCCTGTGAAGTACCCATTAAATAACATGCCCTTGTCTTGTTCTATGACTCGTAAACATTGAGAATTCCATCATATAATTTGGTAATCTTATTAGGGTTTTCTAGTTATTTCTTTTTTCGGTATTCATATAAATTCTTCAATTCTGACATGAGAATTTGATTCAGGGTTTACATATAGAAAGAGAAAATGAAAAAGATGGGTGTGAAACAAGTAATAAAAAGCTTGGATGCATTCCTGCAGACGAGCACTTGCTGAAGAAGACACAATCCTGAGCACTTCGTAAAAATCAATTGTGTTTCTTTTTGTTTTCTGAGCACTTGCTGAAGAAGGCTAGGTGTGGAGTCTTAAGTCTTAAATTGATCGAATACTGATTACTAGAAATACATTAATGTTTTTATTTATTTATTTTTAATTCATAGTACGTATAAAGCTAATATCGTAACTATTTAATGTTGCATATAAAATTCAGAAACTCTATTAAAGATGAATTAAGAAAATAAAAGGCGAAATCACTAAATATTCAGCATGATATTTGTTGGTGTAGGCTCAAGCAAGTCAAAATTTACATCCAAATGATTTTTATTTGCTCAATTTTAAACAATCCTGTTTGAAAACCCTTTTTTATTGCTCATGAAATGTTGCGATATAACTTTGTTGAAATTTCGGGAAATTACCATATAATTTCAAAATTGATGAATGTTCTTCTTGGATACATTCAGCACAGTGGTTCTCCTAGAAAAGATCTGTACTTGATCTCCAATTTTTTAAATTTTTTTTTGGATGATCAGATCAAATGGTTAAGTTTGCATCACCCTTTTCAAGAAGTTGTGGTTCGCAGTAAACCACCATGTTCTTATTATGTCATATTCCTGCATGCTTACATTTGTCAGTACATCCCTTCCGGCAATATGGATCTTAGATCTTGTTTATTAATTTGCTATAGATGATCATTATCATAAAAATTTTGAAGAAAGTAACTTGGAGCTATGATATTTTTAAAAGATAAAAACAAATCCTACGCACGTATGCTGCTTCATCATCAGAAGACAATTGGACAAAATGATGTATGCTCTTTTCTCCAACTCCCAGTCTACTAATTGCATCGTCTTATTCAAAGAAGTTATGGTTCACCGAAAACCAGCTGGTTCTTATCATGGCATATTGACCTCCATAAGTTTTTCAGTATATCCCTTGGTACTATATATGGATCTCAGCTGTTGTTATTGTGTCCACACGTCTCTGTCTAGATTGGTGGTGTATGTTTTAAAGATTATAAAAAATAATCTAACAATTCAATTTATATATGAGGCATAGATCGAAAATTGAATTATACTACTAATAGTTTGCAGTCAAATTTATCTTTTTTGTTGAATGCCTTTTTCTGTGTCGATATCATGTTAAATTCGGATCGTCATTAAAGAATTATATTGTTATGCTAGGTATACTAAGTATTTCATCCATCTTCATCTTATTGTAATTGAGTACTGAAAATGATGCGAGCGGAGCTAATCTTTGTCCCTGCACCGGGAGTTGGTCATCTGTTGGCTACAATTGAGATTGCGAAGCTCCTTGCTAGTAGAGACGAACGGCTTTCCATCACAATCCTTAAAATGAAGCTGCCGTTTGACACTGGTCTAGCTGCCTACACTCAGTCACTGCAGAAAGATGCTAGTGACCGCATAGTCTTCGTGAACCTCCCCGATCTGGATGAGTCTGTTATCTCAATGCTCAAGTCCAAGCCGCCCATAACTTTCCTCCCTTCCTTCATTGAGAGCCAGAGGACTCATGTGAAAGATGTCGTCGATACAATTGTGAATAGGTCAGAGTCCAGTCGGCTAGCTGGGTTTGTCATTGACATGTTTTGCACCCCAATGATTGACGTTGCAAATGAATTTGGGGTCCCAAGTTATGTATTCTTCACTTCTGGTGCCGCTTTTCTTGGCCTCATGTTTTATGTTCAAAGTCTATTTGATGACGAAAACCAGGACATTTCTGAGTACAAGGATTCACATGTTGAGCTATCTGTCCCGAGTTTTGTTAACCCAGTGACCACTAATGCTTTGCCTTCAGTAATGTTGAGCAAGGAATGGTCCCATGTTGTCATATCTGATGCCCGAAGGTTTCGAGAGGCCAAAGCCATTGTGGTTAACACATTTTTGGAGTTGGAAGCTCATGCTATTAAGTCCCTAGCCAATGATGCCAAGGCCCCTCTTATCTACCATGCAGGACCAATAATCAACTTCAAGAGTGGGGAAGCAACAGCCCTCACTGAAAAATCGAACGATGCCATTATTAGCTGGTTGGACAATCAACCACCTTCATCTGTAGTATTTTTGTGCTTTGGGAGCATGGGAAGCTTTGATGAAGATCAAGTCAGGGAGATAGCACATGCGTTGGAGCGCAGTGGACAACAGTTCTTGTGGTCTCTACGCCGGCCGCCTCAAGAAAAGGAAAAAATGGAATTGCCCAAAGAGTACAAGAATCTTGATGAGGTGCTGCCGGAAGGATTCCTAGAACGGACGTCGGGGAGGGGAAAAATCATTGGTTGGGCACCGCAAGTGACTATTCTTTCCCATCCAGCCGTGGGAGGATTCGTGTCACATTGTGGCTGGAACTCTACATTGGAGAGTATATGGTGCGGGGTGCCAATGGCTACTTGGCCCATGTATGCAGAGCAGCAAATCAATGCATTCGAGTTGGTGAAAGAGTTGGGAATGGCTGTGGAGATTAAAATGGACTACAGAAAAGAGGTTTTTTTTGGTGTGGAAGAACCCGTGCTTGTGACAGCAGAAGAGATAGAGAGCGCTATAAGATGTCTGATGGATGCAGAGAGTGAAATGAGGAAGAAAGTGAAAGAGATGAAAAACATAAGCAGAATGGCCACTATAGAGGGAGGGTCATCCTACACCTCAGTCGGAGAGTTTATTGAAGATATCATGAACAACATCCAGGAAGGGATATGAATGAATTACATTTTGCGGAGCTCTGATCTAAATATGATCAGATTGATTATAAGTACTTGCTCCTAGTGCAACTTGGCTTCAGGTAAGATGAAGTAGGCAATCAGTTGAACTGGAGAATTTTAGCTTCTTTTTTCAGTCGAGGATGAAAGGAGACACTGTTTATTAGCAAATGAATCCTCAATCTATGTAAAATGCAACGGTACTTTGGTTATGCGCTGCTTTATTACAAGCCCAAGAATCAGGGGACCATTGCATGTTGCATGATATAGTCCAAATGTTTATGTATCTATGTAGTCTTTCAAGAATAAGAGGTGAAAAATTCAATTGATAGACCATTAGGCATACTGGTCAACTGAGAGGCACTGTCATGTCTTTTAATTTACTTTGATGTTGGAGTTACTCTTGGTCATGCTCCAACCTTATTTTGTGATGCTGTATATGATCATATTTGTCCAGCTTTATTTGTCATAATTGACTTTTTAAGATTAAATTGACCATATTTAGAATCAAAATTAATATTAAAAATTACTATGACTAAAATTATATGAATTTGTATAATTTAAAAAAATCAAACATCAACTTCAAATTTGTTTTGGGACATATATAGGTAGAAGAAGTTCATTACTCTGAAGGAAAAAGAAAAACTAGGCAGAAAATCAGGTTGGTGGATATATCAAGTACAAAACAGCAAAAGCACAATTGGTTCCAAAAGACGAGCCAACCACCATTTGGCTTGAAAGTTGAAACACATCAAGTTCACTCTTCATTGATTCCCCGTCGCCCAACCATATATATATATATATATATATATATATATATATATATATATAGGTTCCAATTCACGACAACCAGTTGTTAGGGGAACTATTTCAGCAACCATCATCTACATCGTTGATCAATATAATTGATGGTTGAGATTGAAAATAAAAAAGGCACTGCCGCTACAAGTTGTAGCGGCAGCGATAACACTTGTAGCAGCACACTAATTTACTAAAGGGCTCTCCTTTTGGTCAAACTGCCAAATAAAATAATATTAAGTGCATTTAATAATTAACTAAAGGGCCCCACAAGAGACTCCATGCCGCTACAAGTTGTAGCGGTCGGCTCATTTGTATTGCACCCTGAGTTATATGTATTGCACCTCGGGAATCGGGAATTATATGTATTTCATACCAGTGTTTAGATGATTAGGACAAGACATGTTAATTTAGTTCCCAAGAAGGAAGAAACTGTTTGAGAAACTTATCCAAACCCACTTTTGTGTAAAAGCATTTATTATGATAGAAGATGTCTTAAATATATTTTACTAGTAATAAATTACAATTTAAGAAACATAAAAGTAAATGATAGGATATAAATAAGTTTTCATTTATTCAAATTTTGAACCCCATATAAGTACACAATAATTTTTGATAAAAAAAAAAAGAACACAAAAAATTCTTTCGTTTTTTTAAAGTAGTGGATCATATATACTTAAGTACTTAATTTGAGGGTAAAATAGATTTTATATAAGTTTTAATTTGTTCGATTACTAAGCGTTTGCCGCGATAATTTGGTATGTTTTGACCTACAATTTCATAATTTTATTTTTGAACCGTTGTGTTTTAGCGCTAGACGATACGTTTGTAAATTAAATAAGTTACGTTTGAAAATAATTATTTTTAGATGAATAAAAGGGTGTTTAAGTTTACAAATGATTCTTCAAACGCAATAAACTCTTCAAACATTGTGTAATTAAATTTACATTAATTTTTTACTTTTAAATTATGTATGTTAGACATCTTTTGTGGAACAATTTTTTTCTTACTTCACTCGTCGGAGGAAGTATATATGTTTAAGAATTAAGATAATTAATAATATTTGCGCTCTAGATTTTAACTTTTGAGCTCAATGCAACTTTTCAGAATGGAGCAAATGATATACGAAACTCTCACAAGTCATAATTCTCTTTTATTTCACCAAAGTATGAGGGACAAATATGTTATATATTACACGGCAAAATGACTTATTTGGTCATGAGTAATACTCATGGTTTGATTTTATTTTAATCTCTGTACAATTTTTTGTTATAAAAATTTTTATATATTATTTTTTAGAGTATTAATATAGTTTTCAACCGTTGCCACCTAATTAAGGTAATTCTATATTGCATTTGAAAATGAAAATAAATTAGAACAATTTTTTTCTTTCTAAAAAGCCAATTATTATGAAATAAAGATAGTAATTTATTACTAGTAAAATATATTTAAGACATCTTCTATCATAATAAATGCTTTTACACAAAAGTGGGCTTGGATAAGTTTCTCAAACAGTTTCTTCATTCTTGGGAACTAAATTAACATGTCTTGTACTAAGCATCTAAACACTAGTATGAAATACATATAATTCCCGATTCCCGAGGTGCAATACATATAACTCCTGAGATGCAATACAAATGAGCCAGCCGCTGCAACTTGTAGCGGCATGGAGTCTCTTGTGGGGCCCTTTAGTTAATTATTAAATGCACTTAATATTATTTTATTTGACAGTTTGACCAAAAGGAAGGCCCTTTAATAAATTAGTGTGCCGCTACAAGTGTTATCACTGCCGCCACAACTTGTAGCGGCAGTGCCTTTTTTATTTTCAATCTCAGCCATTAATTATATTAATCAACGATGCGGATGATGGTTGCTAGAATAGTTTCCTAACAACGAGTTGTCATGGATTGGAACCCACATATATATATATATATATATATATATATATATATATATATATATTTGAGAAGAACCTATATCAATTCATAACCTTTTATTCTAATCACAAATGCCCAAAGCATCACATATTTTAAACTTCCAAATATACGGACAGTGTACAAGCGATTAAAAAAATACAATTCTTTCCAATCCACATATGACTGGGTCTCTGGGAGATACTAGAACAGTAGAAGTACGTTACCTGAAATCAACACAACTTGTACATAATTTAAGTCAAAACTTTGTCCCGACATCGAGACCACATAAAATGCACGGAACTATAGACCAATGGTACTACCATATGATTGCAACCTAAGTTGTATTCATTACAATGAAGAAAAGAAAAGGGGGGAAAATAAAAAATGATACAAGTGATCTAATGCTACATTTCCCTTGGCAGTATGGCTAATTGGCTATGATGCTAAATCTAGAGAATTGTAACAATCTCTGTTTGAGATGAAAATTCCTTGCATTTTAACACGTACAATTTCATGCAGACCTCAAAACTCCCAAAAATTATCAGAATACACTTCTAGCATTTGGTTTCATCAGCGCCTCAAGAAGTTTGTACATCCACTGATCTAGCATTCCTGTTAAGTAACAATGTATGTGTGGGTATTTACCAAGTTAAATCATCGGTTGGATGCAAGAAAATACATAAGAAACAAGAATATTAAAAGAAGAGAGCAAGGTTAGCAATGAGCATATCCCACCCCACCCCATAACCTCATAGCATCAATTTTATTGAACTAAAGCCGATGAAGGTTTATAAGCAAATTTCCAAGTTTTTTCCCCTTCAAGTTCAAAACTGCAGCTGTAGGCATAGCCAAATTTATAAGCACAAATTTGTACTTCGAAATTTGCTCCCTATATATTCACTTGAACCTTTTCCCCTCCAGGACTTCAGCCAGTATATTCTTTTACCGAATAAGACCAATAAAGATGAAAAGTTTCCACTCAACATTCTCCTCACGATACAAAAATGTTGACCGTTCTAGAAGGAAAAACACCAACCTGTTAAAGCAAATGTACCCCCTAGTACTGCACAAAGCCGAGTTATGAAGTGGAGAAAACTGCGTCGTTCTTCTTTGATGGTCACAGTAATTGGTGACAAATCATACAAAAAGTAAACAGCTGGATTGAATAACAAAGGAGTTAGCAAAGTGATATCTAATAAACAGCCCAAAAGAGAAGAGAGAGAGAGGGATGGGGGGGGGGGGGGGGGGAATGACATAAACATGAAAAAGTTACAAACCTGGCCATGTCCTGTCAAACTCATTAATTGGGGAAAAATATTCCGTGACGGAGAATTGATTTGTAGGTAGAACTTCTTTCGATAAATATTTGTATTCAGTTGGAACAATCTACATCACAACAACAGGGATGATAAAATGTAGCACCACAAAGAGGAAAATAAGACATTGAACAGAAACCTCAGTAAACAAATAAATTGGAAAAACAACAGGGAGGGGCAGGGAATTCTTTAAAAAAAATAAAAAATTAACATGCATTATTAGGTTGCTTTCTTGAGTTACCACACTTTTATACAGCAATATAATGAAGCTTTGAGTTGCTTGTATTTCAATTATTTTTAAACAAATATGTTTCAATTTGCAACCATTAAACAATCTAGCACTTTTTACACCTCTACCTTTATATTAAAAATAGTTATTTAAGTAAAGATTTTAGTAGTCTGTTGAGTTTGTAATATAGTAAAAAGGTTTAGCAGTGTCTATCCTAGATACTTGTGAAAATCATATCATTTGGTGGGTACATAGTAATAAACTAAACAGCGGGTGTATGTATTTACAAAAGGCAGAATTTGGAAACACTAGACAAGACATCAACAGAATAAAGACCAGATTTAACCTTTATGTAATACTTGAAGGTTCCACTTGCTCCATGAAGAATTCGTGACGTCCCATCAAGTGGGTTGTGAATTCCAGGATATTTTGGCCCAAATGATAAATCGTGAATGACGTGACTTACATTCACGTGAGTAGCCCCTTCAAAAATCTATACCAGAAAAATAGAAAGGTAAAAGAACAAGGAACAGGCATTTAGTACTTATGAGATAAATTTCGACCAACAAAAATATACAATTATGTCCTACATTCTAAGCAAGATGTTTCGTGAATAAATTTTATGATAATTTCCATTAAGAAAGCTAAGTAGAAGATGGCAACGGTGATGACCTTCAAAAAGAATCAAGATATATCTTAATCTACTCAATCTAGCTTATGTCTTCAATTAACATATCATACTCCTACTTTCAGGTCAGAATTTTGGCAAAGCTGGTCTGAGGTCTCAACCATTACTTGTTTTGATTTGTTTACTAACCAGTATAGCTTTCAATTATAACCTATTCCTAGGCGGTGGAATCAACCAATCAACAAGAATGTACTTGCAATTTGATGCTTGCTTTACTTTTGTTTTTTCTTTTTTAACCTTGCTCTTTTCCGATAGGCGATTTTGTTTTTGGAACCTTGCTCTTAGCCAAGACAAAAACTTAATATCCTTCATTCCCTTTAAGTTTTAATTGAATCTCAAAGTGAATCTGTAGCCAGATAGTTTTTGATGTAGGACAAGGTGGAAAGAAGAAATAAGGGTACCCAATACTTGAAGCACATAGCTTTAATCTCAAATCAATTCATATTCAGAATCTCCCAAATAATGAAATATTATAATGCTTAAATAGAAAACCCAATATTTGGGGACTAAGTAAAAACCCTAATTTAAAAAGGAAACAATCTCCTAATTAAAATCTACTACTATAATTAAAACCTCTAATTAAAATCTACTACCATAATTAAAACTCTCCTAGAATATCCTACTAAAATAATTACATTAATAATCCAATATTTATCTCTAAATAACAATACAAAATTAATAATAAACTTCTTGAATTTCTTCACCGCATCAGTATTTATAAAAGAGGTACTGCATTCAATTATTTGCAATTTTCATTTACACGTAATTAACTAAAGGACACATAATATACAGAATTATTAAATTGATTACATAATTCTGGTACGTTTATGTAAAAACCATCATATGTATCTCTCTAGCTACACCTAAAGCTCATATATAATACCTTAACCACAGTCATCTATTTTCTAGAAATTCTGAGATGATTAAGTTATCACATGCACTTGCTTGGCAAACACTAGTGTGTGTGACATGAAGAAAGTTCTATAATGCAATAAGCTCAAGAAAAACTGACCATTTGTGCAACAAAAATGTTTAATCCATGAACTGAAATGTGGAAGTTCCCAGCAACCCTTTGGACATCTAAAACCCCATATACCTGTGACATTTTTATTTTTAAATAGATTGATAGAATGTCATTAAATAGAGAACATTTTGGAAATCAAAGGTGTGGCAAACTCATACCCGACATCCTTCCCCACTAGCCAATGCATGTTTGACCTTCTTAATCATATCTTCAGCCTCTTGATCAAAACCCTGACGTTGCATTTTGTGGTCCTCATGGTGATCTTTGTCATCATCTGGTCAAGGCAATCCATGAGAATCATGAATCACAAACAAGCCTAGAACAAGACCTTAAGGACCTTTACATAAGCATAATGTTTAACATGATGAATATTATGATTTCCCAGTGAGAAGTTAGAATATATGTCTCACTCACTGTAAAATATAGATTCAGTGTTCACATGGTATCAGGGGCGAAGCCAGGATTTAATCTTGGGGGGGGGCAAATTTTTTACCAAGACATAAATAATTTGACGGGGTTCGGGGGCAGCGCCCCCGAGCCAATTTTTTTTTATACTTTTGTACTTTCAGGTCACACACACACACATATATATATATATATATATATATATGATATTATAGGGAGATATACATATATTGAGAGAATATGAGTCATATGGTTAAAATTTGACTGACAATTATAAATTTTTAATTTGACCCCGTATAATAGAAACTTATAAAATTTTAGTGGAGTCAATTTATATATAATACTTAATTTTTTTAAAATTTACCTTACATTATAAAGTAATTATTTTTTTTTAGTGCAGTACTATCCAAGTATTTCTAGTGAGCTTCCATTTTATTTTTCATTTAGTATGGAGGTAGGAGTAGCCATTTTTTATTTGGGAATTTTATGGAGCAGGTTATAAGCAAGAAGGGCAGGTCTATAATCTATTTATAAGTATATGAATTTGGCTAGTTAAGATCAGAATGAGACCGATGTGTAAACTTATATCTTGTTACAAAGAATGTGTTGTGGTCGTTGGTTTGGTAGTAAAGAAATTCATTTTCCTCTAAAGCATTGCATTTTTCTTGAGGGGGGCCAAAAATAATTTTTTTGAAACTTTGGGGTGGAACTTACAAAAATTTCAAACCTTGGGGGGGGCCATGGCCCCCTCCAGTCCTAAGCTAGCTTCGCCCCTGCATGGTATCTAGATGAAAGGGGTTGGGTAATGGAATTGGCATTTATCAAAAAGATTTGCACACTGTACAAGAAATATAAAATGCAAAAAATGAGAAAACTATGAACAGAGAATCTTATTTACCCAGAAAATTTGAAATCTTAGTTATTTAATATAGAGCCATAATTTGGATTAAACAAAAAATCCCCAATTTGCACAGGGGGTTTACTTATCCAAGCACAAATATGTATCAGTCCTCCACAGCTCTCTTCACGCATAGCACCAAACTCGTACTCTTTCTAACCACAGCAGGACATTTATAACAAATTGAATAGACAATTCATAAAAGAATTTTTTAACTTCTAGTACAATCCTCTTTTTCAAATATTACACATATTGTAATAACTACTACATTTTGAACTACCTGAAGGATTCATAGTCTCAAGAGTAATATCATCAAACTGATTGATAAAAAACAAGCTCTTCATAAACTTGAAGACTTAAAGTGTCTAACAATATAAGAAAATCTAGTAAAAAAGGAAAAGAAAAAAGAGAACGCCCAGAAGGCTTTAGTCCTAAAAATATGTTTTCAAAAAAATTCCTTTAGAAACTTCAACAAACATTTCTAACTCACAAGTCACAACCAATACTATCATCTTAAGCTGGTTTAGGCAGCAAAAATTTAAGAGACATACTAAATCACAAACACCAAAACATTACCATGCTTATGAGCTGGATGTTCCTTTTCCACAAGGTCTGATAAGTATTCAGTGCCGATTATATAGCCATTACTATTTAAGCGAAGCTGCAGAGACTCTCAACTGGTAAGCAAATGTACATATATTTTCACACACGTGGCGGACAAGAAATGAAAAACATATAATTAGCCACTCAAGGAAAGTAAAGCTCCCATGTAACAAAAGCTGCACTTAGCAAATTTGGGAGAAGAGTAATTTTGACACAAAAGAAGTTCAACAATATAAACATAAGGACTACACATGCTAGTGTTCACACAAGCAGTTGTTGCTCCACTCATTGAGCCAAAATGCACTTGTACCAATTATAAGCAATTAAATCTCGGAACCATTTCTCTCGTATATATAGTTCAACAAGTTAAAAGTAATGGTATTCAATAAAAAAATGCCTAAAACAGTTGGGGACCCATGGGACAATGATGTAAACAAAGAAAAGCACCAGGTAGAAAAAAGAACATATGTGCCATGTGGGAGCAGACAACAAAACTAAAAACAAGTTAAACAACTAAAGCTCCCAAAAGCAAAATCCCCAGAACATTTACAACTGAAGCCACCAACACAGAAAAGTGGAGAACACCTCATTTAGCCAAAAAGATAACGGGTCACAACAAGTATTGCAGGTTAACATAGACAATATAAAATGCAGTAACATCCAGTTTCCAAGTGCGAAGGAAGTTCTCTAAAGCAATAAGTTAACATCTTACTTTCCATATATTGGTATCAAGATCTACTTCATGTTTACCAGACATATCGATAGCATCCACACTTAAAACTGCAAGCAGGTAAAGAAATTCATAAATGTGAGTGCTGGAAACTTTTGAAAAGGCTAAAATTACGTAAGTTAGAATAATTAAACAAACATGACTGTCATGCTGAGGATAAATCATGCTGACCATCACATGGTAAGGATGGGAATGTCATATTTATATGGATTGGAAGCGTTTCCCCACGTTTCAGATCAACAGCCATCTGTCAAGACAAAATATTTCATAGTAAGAGAATCCGTAGAACAATAGATACAGCCTCAGGAGGAAGGGACCAAGATGAAGATCCAGTATAATATTAACTTTGTACTGAGATTGGAAGAATGGACATAAAGTTATTATTATAAAGTGGTGAGTGGGAAAACAAACCTGATGAACAGTATATGTTGTAAAATAATACCTCAGCTCATGCAAGAATAATGTGGCCATAATCACCAGACCAACAATGGATACTGGTTAATAAAGGGTGGAAAAAGCTAGTTATAACCAACACATTTACCATAGACGATGAATAAAAAAAATAAATTTACAAATAGATTTACGACACTTGGACCAAAATAACAGTCGGGTAAGACACTTTTCAAGCTAAGTCTGGCTCATGAGTCATGAGAAAGCTCAAGTTACCAGCAGAATAAAATAAAGCATGCTAGCTGCAGTCAAATTAAGCTGATTGATAATTTACAGGAATAATTTTTGAGAATTACTTTAATATTACTTCACCAATTATTTTCAGTTAAACAAGCATACCCATTATACACAGAAAGCAGTATATAGTACAGGCCAGAGATTTTGGTAAAGACCTTCAACTTTCCACCCTTAGTTAAATTATAAGATTTCCAAATCCACAAGTTAGATTCATATGCTGGAAACTGGATTTGCTTGTAAAATTGGGAAGTATAAAGGCAATGAATTGACATGCATACTTAGAAATCAATACGTATCTTAGCAAAATTTAAGTATAACATAACAAAAGGCCTATTATCAAAACCAGGAACGACTCAAACCAGCACCCTGAACAATATACGTACAACATAAAGAAATTTCAATTCCCTTCAGGAAAACCTCAATTGAAAGAAGAAAAAAAATAAAAACAAATAAAAAATAAATAAATAAAGGGCGGAAAAACCCAAAAAAACAAAAAGAAACACATAATTGAATTGATTTTTACCAAGTGCGCCGGATTGTGTCTTCTTCAGCAAGTGCTCTTCTGCACGCGGGAATGCATCCAAGCTTTTTATTACTTGTTTCACACCCATGTTTTTCATTTTCGTTTTTTCTATATATAAACCCTGAATCAAAATCTTCTGTCAGAATCGAAGAATTTATATGAATGACCAAAACCCAAAAAAGAAATAACTAGAAAGCCCTAATAAGATTACCAAATTATAAGATCGAACTCTCAATGTTTACGAGTTATAGAAATAGACATGAGCATGTTATTTAATTGTGTAGGAAAACGAAAAGGTATAAACAAAATCAGAGAGAGAGAGCAATGAAGAAGAAGAAGAAGAAGATTACCGGAGAGATTCTGATATCTTTTGTTCTGTTCGATCGAGAACATAACTATAAAGGGGAGAAAGAGTCAATGTTCCAAGTCCAACCACCCCAAACAAAAGAACCCACTGTTACTTGGGAGCCTGAGCCGACTAGTATAGTTCCGGCAGTAGTTCGGTGATAACGTCTCCGTTTAATTTAGAGTTTACGCTGAATTATAATTACGAAATTTATTCATAAATTTATACAAAATTATAATTATAAAATTTATTAATATATTAAATTAATAAAAATTAAATGAGTTTTAAAAAAATTATTACTAATATTTATTTAAACAATTAAAAAGTCGATGTAAACTTTCGCAATATGTACTGTTTATTTAAATTATAAAATTAATATTAATTTTATAAAAATAATTTTAAATATTTGTAAAATTATTTATGTTATACGAACATCAATAAGTTTTTTTTTTGTAAAATAATTTTTTTTCACAGATAAGACTTTTTTTCACATTATTATTTATATATATTTATAATAAGACAAAACTCGATTTTTGGGTCTTGATCTTTGATATAGGCTATAATTTAATTATTATTAAAACGCTCTTTAAATTCTTCCTAAATTTATTTTATTTTCTTAAATAGATTTATAATTTAATTACAATTAAAACAACTTTTAATTTGTAAGGAAAGAAGGGGAAAAATAAAGTATGAGAAAATTATTTTACCATAGTTGAATATCGATTTTCATAAAACAACTGACACGAATTTGACTCACATCTGGTACACATTTTATCTAATATACAAATTATTTGATTTTAATAATTTTGTTAATATTGATCAAAAATAGTTGATGATATTAAGATCAATTATACAAAAAATTAGAATCATAAACAATATTTTCACCGTTAAAAATATAAAAGAATCTTCATTCATTGAAAAATCTGATAAAAAATTTGTATTGTTCATCAAATTGAAAAAAAATAGGTGAAGGATTACTTTCATTTTTGAAATAATTGTGTTATTCAATATAATAAATTAATTTATTGATGTCAATTTCAATTATATTATTCACAATTATAAAAATACAGTACATTTGATGGAATTATAAGAGAAATGTAATGGAGTGGATTCAAATTGAGGAAACACTATCATTTAAGTTTAGGCTTATGTTTTCATTTTATTTCATTTTATTTATTTTAAAGCAATTCATGTAGCTACTAATAAAATCCAAACTTAATAGAGTTATTTTACTTATACATGCTCCATTATGATTTGCACCGATTCTTGTAATTGTTCTTCAACCCCAGAACACGATGATGGCGTAATATTATAATATTTAATAATAAATTATAAAACAATAAAATCAAACTAAATTATATGCAACTATTAAGTTAAGTTGTGAAATTACTAACTATTAAAAATAATTACTACTTGGTGTTGTAGAACTAAAATTCTTTTATATAGTCCAACAAATTTGAATGTTAGCTTATTATTGTATAATAATTTTATTGTATAAAATAGTACTTTAATTACTTAGTCATACAATAAATTTTAATTTAAAAATTATGTTTAAAATTTTATTTTACTCAACGTTGGACTTAAAATAACTAAAAATTAAAAATATTGGAAAAATGTTTTAGAATTACATAATAATTAATACTAAAAGATATATCATATTATAATATATATTAATGATTAAAATATTAAAAATATACTATATATTATAGAACATATTAATGACTAAAATTTAATTACCAATTTTATTTAATATGGGAGATATTTTAATTAATTAATGTTTAAAATAATTATGACGTGCATTAGAGACTAAAATCTAGTTAATTTTTAAAACTAGAAGTCATAATACTTATTATTATGTAATAATTTTATTTCTAAATAAATTCATATTCAAAATATAGAAAAAAATATTACGAGAAAATAATAATTAATATTAAAACACGTAATACATATTAAAAATTATATTAAAGACTAAACTTTAGTTACTAATTTTATTTCAAAAAGAAAATCTTTAGTTAATTAGTGTTAAAAAAAATCCTCACAATATGTATTATTAGTTATTAAAATTTAATTACATTTTAAAATTAAAACCATGATGATAACTTATTATTCTACAATAATTTATTGCATATAGAGTTCCTTAAACATCAAGTTTAGACTTTAACGTTGTATTAATTTTTGAACTCTAAAAAATTATATATAAATTCAAAAGATTGAAAATAAAAAGTAAAATATTAAAATTTTAAACTATATAAAAACTGAATATTAAATTAAAAATAATCAAAAAAATACCTCAATAACACTCAATTGTGAGTATTTGATAATTGTCAGTTTGAGCAATGTTTGTAGTCAGAGTAACAGTAAACTAATTTGTAATTTAAAAATATATTTTATAATTATCATATATATAGAACAAATAAAAAATCAAGAATAATTTATTTTAAAAAATAAACCCGTGCGGTCACTTAGCTAGTTAGCATTAATTCTACCCACTAGATATTTATATCCCCATATTTTTACTAGCATTAATTTGACCCTTCTAAACAAGTGTCCAAAAATATGTATACACGTATTATATTTACTTCCTGCTAGTTCAAACATAAAGCATTATTTTGTGAAAAAATTTCCTCAAATCCCTCTCATATGATTTGTATACCATGGACCAGTTTGTTAGTTACTAATCATGAGTCCTCCTGTACATTACCGATAAATTTGTATCAAAATTATAATTGTGAAACTTATTATTAATATATAAAATTGAATACAATTATAGGGAGTCTTACCTATTACACATTTTTCTTTTTAAGTTACCACTAATACTTATACACGTAATTACAATAAAAAAAGTCGACATAAACAATTACAAAATATATCATTTTCTTCATGTGAAAAACTCGAAAAACTGTGTGAAAATATCCAAACGGAAATAAAAATTCCTAAATTTAAGATAAAAGACAATTTTTAGCCGGCATACTTGTAACGTTACTTCAAACGCAAACTAAATACTGAAATCCATGAAACCAATGATCATACAATAGCCAATTCAAGACTAGTGGTTTTACGAAATCATTACAATGGATTGTGTCAAATCTTGTAGAAAGGTATGATGCCCAATTTCATAAGGGCTTCAAAAATTTATGACCACCACCTCTTCATGGAGTCAAAGTTAATCCTGCACTCTGCTAATCTCTGGAGCTACCTGAAAACTGTTCATTCCATGGTTATGCACTCTGGATCCCAGAATCTTGCTGCCTAGTATCAGGTTGTAAGAGTTGAAGTTCTATCGGTGGTGGTGGCGGTGGTTGTGGCTGTTGGTGTTGATGATGAGAATGATATTGGTGTGGCTGGTGCTGGTGGTGCTGGTGAAAACGTTGCTGCTGCTGCTGCTGCACGCCACCATTAATATGTTCACTGGAAGATCGTATGTTTCGGCTAGCTCTCCATCTCAAGTACTCCACAAGAAGCGAGTTGGTGCTGATTGCAATCCCAAACCCAGTGAACGATGAAAGGATAACGGACAGAATTGCATTTACGTTGAGCTGCACATTTAGCAAACTGATATTTAAGCATAAACTCCCTCTAGATGATGAACATAGTCATAACAGTCATGTAGAGTAAACACGGTTAATTTAGAAAGTGAATCTTTTTACCACTGTATAAAAGATGTGAGCAAACAGGATGACGATTGCAAACTGGAACGAAGCATAAGCCCATATATAACTCTTGCTCACTGCCACCAGTATATGTTGTAAGATCTTCAACTCATGATAACCAAAAAATAAAGACCAGCCATCAAACAGCAAGAAAAAGAACATTGAATATATTGGAATCATAGAAACTTCAAAGAAAGAGTAATAGCCTCGGAGTATATAATGATGATGACCGTTACTCGTCAATTATATCAATATAGAAATCCTGAGAATTCTCCAACCATAGGCATCATACTAGCTGTTCTATGAACTGTGAAGCACAATACAGGAATTAGATTTATAATTCTTGAGCAGGAGGGGAGGAAGCAACCTTGTACATGCACTTTTACATTGTGACACAAATTTTATTTATCGCCGAACAAGCCGAGAAGAACAGAACTAGTGAAAAAGGCTTGCAGGCTCTCAAGTGCCTAAGTCCTAAGCACATTATGAGCAGACATCAATTTTGTGTATTTTTTTTTTGTAAGTACAACAAACTATAGATCTTACCCATGGTTGAAGCTATCATGGACGAGAGAAGGCCTAGGACACAAGAGAAAGGTAAAGAGATAGCAAGAGCACGAGGTCCCATAGCAGTCACCTGTTCCAATTAAAATTACTAATACAAATTTAATTTCTAGAAAGATAATAGAAACCATATATATATATATATGTATATATATATAGTGCGAAAGTACTCCCCAATAAAATTTTATCGCCACCAAATTATTCAGGGTAAAAATCTGCACAAGTACTCTTTCCTAAGAAATGCAGTCTAATGATCAGAATCAATCTGATCACAGAACAATAAGATATGAAGAATATGCCCCTTTTGAGTCCTTTTCCCAAGTGCCAAACAAGTTTTAACAATGAACAGAGTCATGCCACACATGAAAGAACTTTCATAAATAAACAAGTAAAATAATGTTGAAGTTCACAATCAAATGAAAGAAAATACCAGGAGTTGCTCCAGAAAGCAGAAATATGCAAGCATGCTGACCATGACAAGAACGGGCACATCCTGCCAGACTCTGTGAAGCATGAGACAAGCAGAACTACCCAATTAAATTACATAAAGCCCTTGTTTTGAAGCTTTACAACAATTATAGATGTTTTGGAAAACTAAAACAGCCATTCAACAGAACAAAATATCTTGAATTTCCAGTTTCAGTCAGGCAAGCAAAAGCTGGGGGTCAAATGATTCAAGTGATAATAACTACGTCATCTCATTACTGAGTGTCTGTATGACAGAATATATTCCCATTCAGGCAATGTTTTATGGAGCACTAAACAGTTGGTTTTATTTGCAAAGCAAAAAATCAACCTTTCTGCAGATTATACCTTCTAGATTCTGGAAACACTAGAAGTACCCTTACAATGGTGGAACACAGTGGGTATTAGATGCATTGCTAGTGAATTCAAGCGCCATTCACACAACCATCTTAGGAGCATGATGTGGATGGAGTTTATAACAAAGCCATAATCAATGTCACCAGGATTAAAAATTTTCCAGATTTGAGAAAAACTAGAGTACCATTGGAGCGTAGGATTATGGTTGATGTTAGCAGCATTGTTCTGAGTCAAGTTAGGAGTTGCTATTTGTGGAGACAGGAGACCCAGAGTTGGTTTCATTCAAGAATAACATGTGCCTAGGAATTTAAATCAACCCATAGATTCCACCAGTTTATGAGGAGCTCTGTTGTACAATACTGAGGAAGCCAAAATACAGTTCTATTTGCCCATTCAAATTTAGATGAGGATAACTTGAAAGGAGAACAGCTTGCATTTTTTCATGAAAACGAGGTATATAAGGAAAAACAATAGGAAGAAAGGGGCCTCCAATCTCTTGGGTGATATTCACGTATCTTCTGCCAAAAGAAATACTTCTAACCATCTCTCTCCAAAAACAAATATAAAACCACCATATAGAGAACGTAAATAAGACTCAAATAAAACAAACATTAAAAAAGGTCCTTGAAGCATGTTTTGCATTAGTAATAGATTTGGAATTATTGACGTCAATGCCTTTCTTCACCCTTCTAAAATTAAATATTTCCCCTTCCTCATATATTAATTATGAATAACAAGGAAGATTTCAAAATAATAAATGATAAGAGAAATTCAATGGATCACTAGGTTACTAGCTAAACTTTAAATGATCTGTGGAACTTGCCTGTAGCGAGGGACTACCCTCTGCTGTGCCACGGTTGGTGGTCGTCTTGTAGCAATCTGAGGATTTTGTATTTTTAATAATGTTACGGGAAGGTTTCGAACATCCTGCTTGCAGACATCACATGTCTTGTTTCCTTTAATGCTAAACCACTTTACAGCACATTCTTGGTGAGCAAGCGCAAGCTCTCCTTTACAGCTGCACTCCAACTTAAGAGTTTCACCTCCTTCTCCAAGCTCAACGAAACAAATTCTGCAAACTGCCTCTTCTTCAGGTATATCTTCAGCAGCATCTTCACTCTCTGGAAGAAAGTGACTTACACAGGAAACATAAGAGATAATTCATAGTGGAACTATTTATGAAATGAAATTAACAATTTGGCAGGTGGAGGCAGTTCAAGATTTCAGTTTGCGATGCATGTAATGCAAATGAGCATGTAACATGTTAACAAGGATGAATTTGGATAATGATGCCATAAATGCTCTTAATCAAATTCAAAGCTTTAGGTAGAACTAACTAAGTATGTATTGATGGCATAAATGCTCTCAATCAAATTCAAAGCTTTAGGTAGAACTAACTAAGCTCCTTAATGAAACTATAAGGCACAATAGATGGGAAAGAACTTCTGAGGTGACAAAGAATTTCAGCAGACAACAGATGCATGCATCTGGCTAACCATAGAGTGTCTATGAGATCAAGGCACAATGCTGCTGATTTCAAATGCACCATTGAATTGGATTATACTTCTCCCTAATGCATTGATTTTTATTTTTAAGGTCTCAAAGAAATGAAAAAGAAATTACCTTTTTCTGTTTCTGGTTTATCTAGTGAAGCGCTGTCAATCGAGGTAGACCGAGGGGTTGCGGATATCACACGAATTAAGCCTCCGGTAGAATCTGTGCGTTTTAAGCTTCGAATTTTAACATTTACAGGAACTGACAATGAGCGAGGCATGTGATGCTGAAATGCAAAAACAATCAAAAAGAGGGAAATAACGTGGACATTTAGTTTAACTCATAAGCAAACAAGAAAAAGTAACAACAGAAAACACTTACAGAAGATTTTGAATCATGATCCGATTGCTGTTCCTGTACAGGGTCAGTACCTGAATTTGCAAGTGGTGTTACCGGCAAAGAATGAGCTGATTTTGTTGACGTAGAGAACAAAACTTTGTTGAGAGAGAATGACCTAGAAGTAGTAGGCTTATCTGAAGGTGGAGTATCTGGCATGATAAGAACTGTCTTCTCACCATCCTGGGTTAGGTTTTTCCCCCTGATAAGGCTCCTTTGAGGAAGCAAATTTCTCACAGACGACCTAAACTTGGTGGAATTCGGCCTAGGTGGTAATCCTGATCTAGTCGAGCTAGGACTTGGAATGTCTATCCTCGTAAAACTGGACAACGAGTTTTCTATAGACCTTGTGGGTATTTCCAGAGAGGAGAGATTCGGTCGTCTGGATTGATGTTGCTGCTGCACTGAGGTGGATTCACATTCTTCTGTCTCTTCTTTCTGATTTAATCAATAAAAATCAAAACCCAATTATTTTTCTTTTCTAGCTATAAAGCTCAACTCCCTCTAACCATGACATGATGATGCATGAATAAACAAAAAGGATATGAAAGAACCAATTTTTGTGTAAAAACAAGATCTTGATACTTCAGCATTGCGAATAAGGTAGAAATGATTTTACTCCTAAAAGGGTAACAGGTGGACATAAAATTAGACAAATTAAATCACTACATTCAACCCATTAAGTTTATTGTAATTTGAACATCTACAGGTATTACGAAGGGGAAATATAATATACATAAAATCATTTGCCTTTCAAATAATCTAAAATAGACAAGTAGAGTTCAACTTTCAGTCAGATGTGAATTAGAGGACACTATTATAACTCATAAAGAAATACAGAAAAAAATTTAAAAGAAACAAATATCATTATTGAACAACCAACTTTCAGGTTTTAAGAGAGGATGAGAAAAGATGACCTGAAGATGGGGTTGTTCAGCCTGTTGATGAGTTTGTACAGCAACAGGAGAATTCTCCATCTCGCAAAAACCAAAATACTGTTGTTAGTATAAAGCCCTAGTTCTAGCAGACAATCAGTTGAATTTGAAAACATTCAATTTGGTATGTGAATGAATCAAAATCTGAAAAACAGATATTGGGAACTTTCTTCTTTGTAGAGAACTGTGAGTGAGTGAGAGAGAGATGGAAACAAGAAGAGAAAAGCTTCTTTCTTGAATAGGTACACTTCTTTTTTATTGTCATCAAACTCGAAGGGAAAACCCAAAAAGAAAAAAGAAAAAAGAAAAAAAAAAGAAAAAGAAAAAAAAAGAAGAACATTGTCTCTTTTCCTCATATTGTTTACGCCAACTTGGTTTATGCTGTCCCATTTTGATTCGTTTTCTTATCTTTCTTCTTTTTGTCCTTTCTTATAATTATTCCTCCCTCCCTCTCACTCACTCACTCTACCTTCCTAGTAAGAGTACCTACCAAGTAAGTCTCTCTTTTGTGCTTTTAGTATTTCTTTCTGTACGCGAGATTTATTGGGTCATTTGTTTCTTCTAAAATCTAACCCACCAAAGCACCTACTGTACATACATACACGCTCTTATGCATTATTTATTTTGTCCTCCGGCCAAGACAAAATATCCCATTGAATCGCCAAACCATTCCCGCAGGCAGGGCCTTCTCTTGATCCACTTATCTGCTTGCTTTCCAGTGATTACGTATTCAATTTTGAGGTGTAAGGTGTACATAATAATAATACATACATCATTTAATACTGTTAAAACACACTAATTTTTTTCTAGTATATTTTCTATTCAAAAATAAATTTTTTATTTAAATCAACTTTCTTTGGTATTTACGCTAATATATAAAATTAAATTTTATTGATAGAATACTTGTAAAAATGTGTCTTAAGCAAACTTTAATACGAAAAAGAAAATATTATATCTAAGTCACATTTTTGGCTGCACGAATACTTACTTATATAAAGCTTGTCAGCTTATAGTAAGAGAGATTACTAAGATCTATGAGAGGAGTTCATTCAAATATGCTAAATCAAAACAAAAAACAAAAAAAAAACATTAATATAATGTTTTTTTAGTAATTTCTTAAAAAAGTGTTAAGAATTCCCCCCCCCCCCTAAATTTGTTTTATCTAGACTTTTGACTACCGAAAATATCCAGGCAGGCATGCACTCTCTCGTCTCCTCTTTTGGGGTTTTAAGTAAACTCCTTGTTAGCCAGTAGCCACCCTACAATTCCTTCGTCCAGTCCCTCTGTTTCATAAACCCTAGTAAAACCTCAGTTTTTAGGGTTTCTCTATTTCTTTCTACTCTCTCTTTCTATTGAAGATGAATAGCCTCCTAGTGTTGAGAAAATCAGCCTCATCGAAGCGAGTTACACTCGCCTCCTTGACCCAACAAGCTCTTCGTCTTCTTCATCCCAACAACCATCTCCCTTCAAATGAACACTTTATTGCTGGAAATGTTCACAATTTTTCCACTTCTACTAGCGATAATTACAATGATTCTCGTGGAATTAGTAGCAGTAAAGTACCAGTTGATTGGGTTCCGAGGAGGGATTTTCATGCCGGTGGATTCTTAAATGTCGGGGCTTCTTTGGGGTTGTCACAGGCCGCTGGCCTTGCCGTAGCGGACTTATCAGACGAAGACTCAAAGAGCGGAGTAGCTAGTAATGATGAGGGTCTTGAAATATCTAAGCTTGGTATTTCCGATGAGATTGTTTCTGCTTTGGCCAAGAAGGGTATCACTAAGCTTTTCCCTATTCAGGTATTTGGCCCATTTTTATTTTTATTTTTATTATGCGTGCTTTTTTAGGACTTTGAAATTTCAGTTATTTGGTTTATTGGAGAGTTCTTAACAATTAATCTTAAAGTAATCGTTTTAATTTTGATTTGAAAATTTTATAAATCCAATCATTTGTTCTCTCTCTATGCATGTATAGAGAGAGTTTCTGTACTCGGGTTTGCTTATAAACTTTGATTTTGGTTGTATAGAGAGCTGTGCTGGAACCCGCAATGCAAGGGCGTGACATGATAGGTCGAGCTAAAACTGGAACGGGGAAGACTCTTGCTTTTGGGATTCCGATTATGGATAAGATCATTCGCTTCAATGCTAAGCATGGGTTTGTGGTTTCCTTATTTTGTTTGCTTTTTTCTTTTACTTATATGACTTGTTTGTTTTTATAATTGGTGTTTTTGTTCTTATTATATTATTTTGCAAAAGAGGAATAAATATAGAGCTTATTGCGTGTACTGGGATGGTACCATCTTTAGGCCTTCTTTGTGAATATATTTACTTATCCAAAAAATTTAGAAACTTTAATATTTTTTTTATATAGACGAGGAAGGAATCCCCTGGCCTTATGTTTGGCTCCAACTAGAGAGCTTGCTCGCCAAGTTGATAAAGAATTTTATGAGTCTGCACCCAACTTGGATACATTGTGTGCTTATGGAGGTGTGCCGATTACGAGCCAAATGAGTACACTTGACCGTGGTGTTGATATAATTGTTGGCACACCAGGACGGGTTATTGATCTGATAAAAAGAGGGTCTCTGAATTTGTCAGAAGTTCAGTTTGTTGTTCTAGATGAAGCTGATCAAATGCTTAATGTTGGCTTTGCTGAAGACGTTGAGACAATCTTAGAGAATTTGCCACAAAAGCGTCAGAGCATGATGTTCTCTGCAACTATGCCAAGTTGGATCGTACAACTTACTCGGAAGTACCTAAAAAATCCATTGACTATTGATCTTGTGAGTGCACGGATGAACAGACCACTCTAATTATTGTTTTCCCTGTCTTTGTAATCTATGTTTAGACATCATTTTGGTGTACATTGGCAGAATAACTTGATATTACTCTTGAAAACTTGCTAACGCTAAATGTATATTGCAGGTAGGAGATTCTGACCAGAAATTGGCAGAGGGAATCACCCTGTACTCCATCGTATCAGAGATACATGAGAAACCGTCAATTATCGGACCACTAGTAACAGTATGAAACTAGGCTTTGTTTCTGGATATTATATAAATGGCTTTTGTGACTGCAATTTGTTTTCTGTTCTTCAAATGTTAGAATAAGTATTTTAAGTAAATAAACATTTACATCGGTTAATATTCTCCTTGAATATATTTGTGTATTGTTTCTAGGAACATGCAAAAGGGGGTAAATGCATTGTTTTCACTCAAACAAAGCGTGATGCTGATCGATTGGCACATGCCATGCAAAGGAGCTTCCCCTGTGAGGCTTTGCATGGGGACATCACACAACATCAGAGGGAAAGAACTCTTTTAGGCTTTCGTGATGGCCGTTTCAATGTTTTGGTTGCCACTGATGTTGCTGCTCGCGGTCTTGATGTACCTAATGTTGATCTGGTGAGTCTAAACTGCTATTTCTATTCTAAATGTATCTTTTATGTATGAAAATTAAGAAACCAGAATGAAGAGAACGGAACAACTAATCATAAAAAAGAAGGGTTAAATCTAATTTTGGCTACTGAACTACACCCCAATTTATATTTGCATCATTGAATTAAATTTTTTTTTCCAGTCAACTCAGTAGACTGATTTTTAATTACAAAAACTGAAAAATCCATTTAGTCATGGCACCAACATGGCGTGCTGATGAGGGGAGAAAAAGTGATATGGTTAAATTAATGTGGCTATAAATTAAATAAAAGTAAACTTATTTCATGAAATTGAATTAATTTAATTAAACCCATTTTATATTTTCTTATTTAACTCTTCTCCTTCATCTACCTCCACTACCGCCGCCGCCGCCTTCACTGTCATCACCATCCTTATCACCACTCCTCACACCACTCGCACCAAATATAGAGCATGAGTACATCTAATTTGTCTTCTTTAACTGGGTTTGGAACAGACCCAAGAAGAGAGAGAGATGAAAATGGCTGAGATACTTCAGACTCATTTCTTTTCTCTCATCTCAATCTGAAGAGAGGGAGAAATGTGCTACGGATCTGTCAAAATTAGCTTGTGGCCGGCGATGATGGCTTGGGGTTTGGTGGGGATCGGGCGAGTATCATGGCTTGTGTGGCCGGCGATGCATATGGATATATATATATGTGTGTATATATATATAACTTGTTTTTTGAATATTGATGTTTTTTGTCCAAACATATACACACTCCTATATAATATCAAACAAGTTTAAAGATCAAAATATTTTATGTTTTAAAGATTTTATTTTGAACTTTTTAGCATATTTTTATTGTTAATATAGCATTATTTTTTTATCAGATATTTTCATTTGATTTAGATTTAATATTAAAAATTATAAATTTTTCTACTTGGCAGACTACATGGACAAAGGCTTGACATGTAAATTTTCTCTCTCTTATGTGGCAGCCACATGAATCCTTCTGTTAAAAGTCAAAAGAGTTGGACGGATTTTGTAAAGTTTTGTAATTATTTAGTACTTCAGTGAGTTGATGGAAAAAAATTCAATCCGGTGATGTAAATGTAAATTAGAGTTCAATTCAGCAGGCAAAAATAGATTTAACCCTAAAAAAGAAAGAGAAAGGAATACACTAGTGCCATTCTCCCATCCTGTAAGGTAGGTCTGGTTTTCATGAAACATCTCGATAATATGTAAAATTCCTGCATATTATATACTCTATTTAATTGACGTTGAAGCTTGGGAGGAAGTAGAATCTAATTAGGAAGCACAGAGAATCTGTTATGTAAATCGCTTGATGTTATGGTTGGAAATTTTTATTATTGATCCTTTATATTTGTATCCACATTTTGAATGACATCGTATTTAGGAAGATTTGGTCAATTGTGCAATACTACTTGCACTTGCAAAGCTTGGTTGAAACCTGAGTTGACTTGGCCAAAAAATAACTTGGACTTGGAGGACATCGAGATGATATTGGTTATTGAGCAGTAATTGAGAAATGGAGAATGAGATATGAGTTCGATTGACAAGACACGTTGGCTGAATTTCCCAAGCCATTAATGTGATTGAAAGACTACGATTTGATGATTTTTGTTTTCCTTGCTTTTAGCTTTCTTTGTTATTTGATCAGTTCTACTTTGATTTTGTGTTCTGTATCTTTTCTTATATGGTCTCATTGGAACCTTGTTTTATTGCTCAGGTGATTCATTATGAACTTCCAAATTCTTCAGAGATTTTTGTTCATCGATCTGGCCGGACAGGTCGTGCTGGGAAGAAAGGAAGAGCAATTCTCATTTATTCATCAAACCAATTTAGGGAAGTCAAGGGTATTGAAAAAGATATAAGATGCAAATTTGCAGAGGTATGATGCCAATCCTTTTGAATCCTTTTTCTTTTGAATGCTCCTGTTTGGTCGTTGTCTGACTTTTTTTATGAAACTAAGAGCTTTTTAGATCCTGAAGTGGAATAATTCTAATGGTGCATTGTACATCCACTTGATGACTTGATAATGCACAAATAACTGCTGTATATATCAGAGCCAATGGGCAAAAACGTTTTGTACTTTAGTCTTTAGTTCAAAAATACCCAATCGATTTTGAGTACACTGTCAAAGGTGATTCTGAATTTAATTTAAGATAACAAACTTCTTCTCAAATCATTTGTATATTTAGTGAGTTTTCATCAACTAGACAACTACTGTACTACTTACACCAAACAAAGAATTCCTTGGTTTTCAGTTTTATCACCACTCATAAGTTAAGCCCAACTTGACTTGCATTGCTGCAATACCATCTCCCAAAATCTTAGTTTCTTGATTTGTGGTGTTATTATCAATAGTAAATTCAGTTTGACACACAAATAGTTTCAACCAGAACAAATGTGGTAAGAATTCTGTACTGCGGCATTGTTTCATTATGATCCTATCAGTAGTATGGTCTGTGTTGGGTTGTTGTCCATGTTTTTTGCACAGTCTGAGTGTACTCGGGCAACATTCCCTTTGAATTTTGATTCCTTTATAAAATATATATATATATATATATAAATGTTTACTTATAAAAAATTATGTAAAGTTTATTATGCACATGTTTATTTCCGTCCTTGCTTGCTTGTCAGTAGTGGCTTTTATCTCTGACTCCTTCTGTCTCTCATTATATTGTACTAATCCATTAAGTTTAATATAGTTGACTAATATTCTTGTATCTGCTGATATTAGCTTCCTAGGATTGCAGTTGAGGCTGGAGCTAGAGACATGTTCAGAGATATGGGAAGTAGTGGTAGCCGTTTCGGATCTTCTGGAAGTATGGGAAGTAGTGGTCGATTTGGTAATTCAGGATATAGTCGATCTGGTAGTTATGGTGGTTCTGAAGGTGGCCGTTTTGGCAGTTTTGGCGGCACGTCATCTGGTCGCACAGGTGGTTTTGGTGGGTCTTCAGGTCAATCAAGTGGTGGATTTGGCGGACAAAGCTCTGGCCGTCCAAGTAGTTTTGGTGGATCAGGGTTTGGACGTTCGGGTGGTTTTGGAAACCAGGGAGGTTCGGATCATTCAACTGGTTTTGGGGAATTTGGTTCAGGTCGTTCCAGTGGATCTGGTGCTTCACGTTCCAGTAACGATAACTCTGGGAGAAAATTTTTCTGACCCTATTGTTAGGTAAATTTTTTTAGTATATGTTTATTTTATTTTATGGAATAGAGATTAATAGTTTGCTATAAATGCATTAATTTAACTTCAATAAAGATGCTGTTTATCTGTCATACCTGATTTTTATTATATTGAAGGTTGACTTGAGGAGCATTATTAAAGATTTAGGTTCTTGGTGGGTCTCTGATTATAATTGTATCTTCGAGCGCCCCTCCCTAAATTCTTCCCTGCTTTCTCTTTGGAGTCCATCAGTCCAAACTTTTAAACAATTTGCAGCAAAAGGATCAAACCCCCCCCCCCCCCCCCCAACCCCCACCCCCAAAAAAAAAACAACAAAGCTTGTCCTCCTAGTCTACCCAATTGTTATCCATAACTAATTCTCGACAGATTATTGGTTATATAGTACAGGTATGTGTACGAGATACAATTTGAATTGAATTTATTACGCAGTTTTAAGTTGTATATTGTTATGGCAGAGTCGGTTGGTTTAGGTTCAATATGTAATACTGGCAATCAATCTTAAATGCTTTTTTATTGGGCTCTTTACGCATGGTTGCCCTTTTGATAGAATAGGCCTCTGGGATAGCAACCACCCCCCACCCCCCTAAAAAAAAATTAAAAAATTTCATCCATTTCCCCCTGAAATTCAAACAATTTTTGGATAGTAGTAACAAGGGTAGAATGCTTCAATCGATTCAATGTTGACATGCAGGATTTGCTCACTTCATGGGATCAATAAATAAATGAGGTGCTTAAGTTGGCTACTTCGTTTCATTTTCTACAAGATTGTTGTGTTGACATTTGTTTTGCTCTAGCAGGTATGAATACCGGAAAAGGATAGCTTTCAACAATCGTCTCCCAAAAATCGATGAGCAGTATTTATGCATATGAAAGTTTTGGAGAAGTGATAGGCATGAGATTTTCAAAGATTGACAAGTTCAGATACTTTGCTGATGATACCACGGAATTTGTTTCTGTGGGGAAAGATCATTTTAGAAATAACCCATTGCTTAGCTAAATTTTGAGTCCTACATGTAATCAATTTCAGTATGTGAGGTAAAAACAATACGTTTCGTTTTCCCCTTATTGTTTATAATATGTTTTTCTAGCTGGCTTATCTTTCAAAGCTGGTGGTTAACATCTTAGATCTCTCTCACGCAATACAAGCAGACAGACCTCACATACAATGACACTTGTATTAAATTCGTAAGCAGTGCTTTGAACTATAAATCTGAATTGTGTATTCTTTACTTGTGAAACTTGGTGGTGTGCTGAAGTCAAGCCCTTGTTCTGCCACCTGAGGTAGTGTGTACAAAACAGATGCAATCACCTGAACAAAATTGTTTCTTGGATGGTCATATAGATGCTGCTATGTCCTATTGAACAAAATTTCTACTTTTCTTGTCGCTCTTTTTAAACCGATTGTTTCTCAGTTGAAGTATTGGGAATTAGACAAAAAACAGTGTGCGCGCACCCTTTTCTCATTTATCTTGCTTGTAAAAGTTGACATTTTCCTTTTAAATTGATCCTGGTACTCCGTATTAAACCTTTTATCCGTTCCTTTTAAGATATTTATTATTTTAATAAAGGACCTGCTTTATCAGATAACTGGGCCAACCAACCCATATCAAAAGCCATTGCTCTGGCCCAGTACTTTTCTTTTTTTTTTCATTTTTTTTTAAAGAATGTATTTTATTACAATTCGATCTTTATGGATACATTTCATCTAAGAGGAGCTTAGATGCTGAGAGGTTAGGGGGCCTAGGGAAAACTTAATTTTTTTATATAGCGTCTGATGAATTTTGAAATATTCAGACTTTTGCTAAGGGATGAACTCAAATCTGATTTTGCTCGGTAAATAGAGATGTCTGTAGCAATTTTCTTGTTCGACTTCTAAACACAGAATCTCAGACGCGGATGGATCCGGCGTTTCACTTGCGTTTGAAGATAAGAACGCAACGTCCAAATATCTTCGTGTTGCGTTTTAACCCAAATCGCAGAATCAAAACGCAACAAAATTAGACAAAATTACCCTTACCTTTAGAAAGTCATCTGAATCATGTTATCCTGATAACTCTCAAGAAATTACAACTTGAAGTGATCTCTCTTCATGAATTGAAATTAGGGATATAAAATTGAATTTATCCCTCTTTAGAATTGTAAATAGGGCTTGAAACTTCAAGTAATCTTTTTGAAAATTCAATTGGACATTCCTAACTAGGCTTACTGGAATCGCAAGAGAGATGTGTGAGGTGTATTGCCGGCATGAACAAAGAGGTATTAGAGCTCGCCAAAATTTTGAATGGTCGAATGAAAAGAAGAGGATAAGCGTGAGCCTTTGGATATTACTCCCACATGTCCCTTCTATTACTAACCCTCTTTGGATAGTACTATCACATGTCCCTTTTATTTCACACACCACACACATTTTTAAATTGTATTTTATTAGGTAAATTGCAAAATAAAGATATACATAATTAATTGATGACCATATTAATTGTATTTATAAACTTGATTTTTGGAAAATGACTATTGGTCTATATTTTGAAAAGAGGTATTATTATTACTATTATTTATTATTATTATTATTATTATTTTGTTATTAATATTTTGAAAAAGAGGTTGTATATTATTGATATTATATACTATATTAATTTTCTTTCCACAAAATATTATTTCTGTATTTTAACATTATTAATTTATTAGCATATATTTATACGATTAATAAATTATGTCCTTTTTAATCATTTTACACTATTTCAGTCGCAACTGCTGCAATTATAGGTGAATAAGAATCATAATTTCAATAATATAAGTTGATGATAAACGAACAGGATCATAACTTTTCAAACGTTGCTACTGCTACCGCTACCATGTAAACGAACAAATCCTTAATTGAATACACAAACAAGAGTGCTCTCCCCTCCCCCCTCCTGTAGCTTTTGAAATTATATGTAGTTATTGACTAAAAATTATACAAAGTTACAGTCCAAATAATTAAATAAAGAAAAACAATTGTTACCATAACATGAGAACAACTGTCTCAGATTCAAAATCCTATTAAATTATTGAAGCAAATTCTGAAAAATAAATAAATAAGTTCTTTTAAATATATAGTTACCGCATGACTAACAATTTTTCTTAAGCAAAAAATATAATTTTTTTAAAACTTTTCTTTTACATTAATGTCTTAAGTTGGCTGGTACCCTAGGTTGTGGGTAGTTTAGCTTATATTGGAAAGACAGGATTCAATTTGATTCAACAAAGAAATTAAAATATTATCCCCATTCCATGAAATGATGAGAGTAACCACCATTTCACACTCAAAACTCTGCAATTAAATTTTAAATTTCTTAATTACAAAACCACTTCGGTTTGGGGAGGGAGTATTTCAACTAGATACATAATTTTATAGCTTACTGTCTTTCCCAAAAAAATAAAAAATAAATTCCCCACCTTTATCACAACTAAAATCTTACCTGAAACACAATCATGCATTTAACTAAAAAATGGAAGAGCTGTTTCACCATACTGCTACAATATTTAAAGTGGACAAAGCTTGGCAAAATATTCACATCCTTCATAAACTTCTAATCCCGGCTGGCCAAGTTCGTCTTTGTTGAAGCAAGCACAGCGCTTACTCATTTTCCCTGTCAAAGCTATTTCTAGTGGTCTCTGAACTAACCTTGGGTAGCCATCGTCACACCAAACCTGACAAAAACAGCTTGGATGAGATTTAGCTAGTGAAACCAATTCAGAGAGAGATAAATGTGACTTCCTAAACATACACTCCCAGATGCACTGGTGTAGATGTTTATATACTCCCTCCGTTCCACAATAGGAGTCCCATTTGACTGTGATAATGGTTAATTTGTGAAATCCTAAAAATACAAATCGTGATGTGAGTTTATTTAAATCTTCAAAATAACAATTTTGTTTTTAAACTTAGTAATACTGTGGTTTACAATAGTAACTACTGCATTGATCAAGATTAAATGAATTCACATCAATTTTGAATTTTAGGATTGCACAAATTGACTAAGAAAAAAAATTCAGACGACTCCTTTTGTGGAACTGAAGGAGTAATATACATGCCTCTACCAGTGTGGATCCATAACTTGGTACCTAGTACCCACCATACGCTGACAGTGGAGGCATTTCTTCTCAGAAATCTTCCATAAAGATAAAATCTGAAGTATAGCTTGAATTTAAATTATTTAAAAGACACTTAAACCGAGTATATCTTTCTGCAGTGCCCTGGATTTCAAACACTAAAAGTCATGAAAAGTTGTACCTCTGAACCCTCTTCCTGACTCCACCTTGAATTGCAGCTAGGCAATTTAGCTTCTTCATTCTTCTGCTTTTCCATCAGCTGTGCACCTCTAGCAGCCTTTGCTTCAACTCCTTTCAAGTATTTTGTGGGGTTGCCTTCACTATCATAGTAGAGACCCACTAGCTTACCAACAGATCTGAAACTCGACAATAAAGACCAAGTAAATTTTAAACCATTTGCCCATTTATTGAAAATTCTAAACATCTAGTTTAGCACCACTGTCTTCAAATCCGTAAAGCTGGCATGCTATTTAAAGCACCAGTAGTCTCATTTATCGAAAATTCTAAACATCTAGTTTAGCACCAATGTCTTCAAATCCTTAAAGCTGGCATGCTATAAAAAGCACCAGTCTCAAAAACATTCTGCCATAAATAATAGAAACTATGAACCTAGAAGTAAATTAAAGACCAAATACAGTAAATGTAACAATAAAATTTTGAGGGCCAACCTAACAGACATCTTGAATGATCTCTCTCAGCGAAACCATCACTAAGCATAGATGAGGATATGCGAGGACAATCAATGACATTCTATAATATTAGTTTTCATTTGAGTTTGATACAACTCATGTTTGTTACACACGAAAACATAGTCATTAAATATTCTGAAATCTGTAGGCTACAAAGCCAACTATTAGTCTGATTGACATTTGAGGACTATTTATGAGATTGAAGTGAAGGTGTCAGCTCAGCTCCTTTTAGCTGTGCTCAAGTCTTGGTAATTGTACTAAGTGTTTGGGATCCAAGTCCACCTTCATAAGAATTGGGATAATGTCAGGGGTCTCAAATTTAGGGTCTCAAATACACATGTCATCATTGCATTGGTATGTAATGATTGCTAAAAATCCACCATGATATTGAACAACAAATGTAATTAAGTGTAATTTTGACACATTTGAGACCCCTAGCATTACCCTAAGAATTGGAAAATTTATAGGTTGGTGATTGCAACACAGCTTAGGTAGCTTCAGATCACATAAAATTACATAGAATAAAATAACAAAACATCTGCCCACAGGCTCAGACAAAGAGAGGGAGGGGGTCCAGTATCTTTGTACTACTCTTATGAGTTCCAAATATAGAGCTAGAGCATAAGGGGTTTGTGAACTCCTGTAGCTCCAGCTCAAAGACTTGGGATTTTGTGAAAATGTGCGAATGAGACTACATTGCTCTAACAACATTGCAATCAGCACTTTGCATGATCTAGCTTAGCATAATTGGGCGAAGCACGTTGTGATTGATCTGCAAATCATCAACGAGAATCTAAACAACTGATTAATCTTAGTGCCTTCTATAACTCTTAAAGATCAGGTCATACAGTTGTATTCATAACCAATGCACAAGGTTCCCCAAATAGCAGTGCCTGGGGAAGGTCATATTTACCTCTATTTAGAGAGTCGATTCTAGGCTTGAACACATGACCAAGCATTCAACAAGTGAGCACCAGACCATAGTGCCAAATATGACCAATAGTAAGACTCGGTGAATTTTTTCATCCTATTGTAGAGAGTTGGCATGTGAGATAGTTGTGCACCAACTTGATGGGGAGTTTTAGATGTTGGAAAATAGGAATCCTCTCAATGGTAGTAATGATGGTATTGTAACTTTGAATTGGTTGAGTTACAAATATGCAGATGTAGTAGTTTGTGAGTACTACAAAACCCATCTATAAATTCACCTTTTGTCCATTCTCATTTCCTATCCTTTCTTCTACAATACCCACATACAAGTTGTATCAGTGAAATAGGAAGTCGAATACTCACATGTAAGTTCTGACGTAGAAATCTCTCCAGTCAACAACACTCTTCACCTATAAACATCAATCATGAAACATGAAGCTTTATAAAGAATCCAAAAGGAAACAACATGAAGCATGCACCAAATCATTTATGCATCAGGTTTCTAAATACTTTAAGAAATGCAGATTCTCTTTCTTTCAATAATTTTTTGCTAGAAGGTGGGGGAGGGAGAGGTAAGGCGTATGTGCAGAAATGTCGCACTAGAAGTATGAAAATAAACAACTACATCAAGGAAAGGACAAGGGAGTCACACCAAAAACCCAAGCCTTGGTATTGGTCAGCCATAGAATGGGCAGCAATTTAAAGGAGTTTATGTGATAGCACATAGCCAGTGATACCTATTGCCTAAAAAAAATATAATCCTTTAAAGTATGCTGTGTGCCCACATTCATTCCAACAGTACATTAATCTATGTGGATCAAATTGGGCAGTATTCAGCTTGGGAAATAATCAATAGTCAGCTGCGCCATAATGTATCACATATCCAAAGAAGAAAATAAACAAGGTGCATAAATTTATGTGAACAATGAGAACAAGCAAATACAATATATTACCTCAGTGCTTGATAGACCGCGTAATGAATCCGTAAGACCATCTCCTGTGTAAATAACATAAAATACCCTTTAGGAGGGGGAAGGAAGAGAAAAGGCTGAAACTGTAGATATATATCAATAGCAATTTGTTTTCTTTTTTTAATAAGTTATAACAATGGCAATTCTTTCTGTGTAAAAGTTGTCTTTAATTAAATCCAAGGGGTGCGGCTGTGTCTTCAAGGAAGAACCACAATGACGCATGTGCAAATTCACCAGAAGGGCCAAGCGACATATTCCAATGTGTGTAAGTTATCTCTACTTATACAATAATATTAGTTTTTCATTTTCATCATACTATTCTACAACTGCATGCAAATTGCCAGTATAAGACAAACTGAATTTTTACGCCTTCCACCCAATATGACTATAATTTCTGCTATCTCATTTTCACCTGAAGTTTATTATTGAGACCTAAATCTAAGACACTAGGAGATTAAATGAAAAAGAAAGGCATTTCAGGAAATCACTGATGACCATGTCAAGAACATGTCCATAAGAGCAGGTCCGACCAGTGTTTCGTAGTTTGAGATATAGCAAAACCCTCTTGTTAGGTGGGGAATCTTCATTCTTGACTGAGACTGTGCAGCATGTCACAGCCATAATTCTGGAAGGAAAATGTGACGGCTCATTTAACAAAAACTTGTACAAGAAGGCTCAACCATAACAAAAGTATGATTGCTTCTTCTGCTTTTGATTGCTTGGTAGCTCAAATGCCAAGAGGCAAGAACCACTTTCTGTTTTCAGTAACTAACAAACAACATGCATGTGGTCACTATGATTTTCTACATCATTATATTCTCTTCCCTGACATAGTCTAAATCATCCTCCAATGCAAAACAAATCCTCGTGGAGTACAAACCTAAAAAATTACATAAGAAGAAATTGTAGAACTATTTTAGAGTCCTACTATGTATTGTGACAAATTTGTGCCGAATTACAATTTTGAAAGATATCAATACATGAGATTAAATAGAATTATAAGAGGGCTCCACTTATTACACATCTCTCCAAAAGGGTTGTCACTAATCCTTATCCATGTAACTAGCAATCAAAAAGTCGACGTAGACATTCACAATATTTATCATTTTTTAGTATTTTATAACCATCAACCAGTATTACCTGAAAAGTTTCCTGAAACAAATGCACGAGAAGCATCTCTGAAATAAAAGAGCAGATAGTGTCAATATAAAAGCCAAACTAAATAATCTTAGAAGAAACTTTTGATGGAAAAACAAGAGTAAATGTTGATATGTACTGAAAAATAAAATAAAAAAATTAGGCATTAATGAACAGGAGAAACCTTCCAGCAAAATGATTGTAGCCCCCTCCTACACCATAATGTGATTTTCCTTTTGTCACGTCAAACACAGAGCTGGTTTGTTTTCCCAAAAACAAAATAAAATAAAATAAAATAAAATTTTCTGTAAGTTAACAACAATTCCATAGAAAATTGGAAAATTGAATATAAGACTGCAGAATTCACACACAAACAAAAAAAGTATCAAACTTTCCTCTTCTTTTCCCATAAGAAGAAAAAAAACAATACACGGATTCAGAGAGATAGAATGTACCCAAGAATTGCCAACAGTATAGGTAAGGCGTCATCAGTTCCATTATAAACAGCTAATTCTTGTACAGTAAACAGTCTCTAGCAAAGATAAAATGAAGTTTATTCAAACAGATGTTAATACAGGCATAATCAAGTAGTGTAAAATATTTGAAAATAGAAGGAAATATAGTATAAAATCAATACACGCAAAAAGAAGAAAAGAGCACATATATATTTATATACCGTGGAAATTGAAGGAGAAGAAAGAGGAAGATGCAGTGTTAGTTTGGAAGGAAAAAAAGAGACGAGGAGGAAAGAGATGAAAGCTACCAAAAGGGCGATCCCTACAAAAAGGGATCGACCCATCTCAGGAAGGAAACTCTCACAATACTCCCAATCTCTCAGTCATGTCATGGAGGTCTTGGGTCGACGAATTTGATTTGAGGACCCAAATTGAATTTTCGTACATTTTATATATATATATATATATATATATATATATTTGTATATTCTTTTTGATATAATAATGGTTTTTATTAGTTATTAGTAAGTATATTACTCCATTTGGCCCCCCAAAAAATATCGTCTCTCAATATTATTTGCAAAAATATATATTATTTCAATAACAATAATAATATAAGATTTAAAATATCCTCAAATTTTTATTATCACACTATTACTAAATTAATAATATTTTATTTTTTAAGATAAACATGAAGCAAAAGTACAACGTGATATTTATACCTAATAAATGAAACACTTTTGGGAAAATGTGGGAGTAGCAAAATGCATTAATTTATTCTGTTTTCCATAATATATATATATATATATATATATATATATATATATATATATATATATATATATATATATATATAACCCTACAAAAATAGAAGGGAATGAGAGAGTTATGAAGACCGGTTTGTATGGGTAAACAAAAAGAAGAAAAAAAATGATAGAAAATAGCCCTCATTTTTTGTCAAAACTTTTAATCTCAAATTTTTAATATTTAAATGTAGAGTAAAATGAATTTAATTACTTTTTTCTAATCTCCATATTGTCGCAAGAAAAACAGTCATCAAATGTTTATTTATACATGTATCTTTTAAACTAAATAAGAACAAATTTGTAATTTTACTTTTTCCCCATAATTATAAACAGAAGAAAGGAAGGAAAATTAATAATAATTATCTCTCTCCCTTCGTCCTATCCAGTATCCAGGCCCAAACTCACTTTATGACTATTTTTGTTTTCAAGTGTTGAAGAACATAAATACTCAAATGTTTTAGAAAAGGAAAAGAAAGATTACTTGAGAAATTAATTGGGAGATACTTGGTCACAATCAAAACTTGTTAAACTCTAACAACAGTAATTCCTGTTGAAAAATGTAATTTTCCAATTCAACTAATAAGCAGCACTTAAGTACTATGGATATACATGTGCCTGAAAGTGTATAGCCTATAGGATCTACATGACTAAAACTTGTGAGGATTACAATTTCTCAACTGGAAATCCAATAACCGGTTTTGTCTCTGATGCCAAAGCTCGAAGCTCATCAATCTCTTCTTTGTTGAGTCTCCATCCCAATGCTCCACCAAACTCTTTTGCTTGTTCTGCATTTTTAGCCCCGGGAATAGGGATAACATTCTCCTGGGCTATAAGCCAGTTAAGGACTACCTGTTGATAGAATTCAATTATTGCAATATTATATTTGTATTTCATATAAAACATATGCCGTATTCTCGTGGTTACGAAACTGTTAGGGTTCTAAACCTGTAAAGTAGTTAGAATCAAACATTCACATAGTAAAAATATGAGATGCGATGTTTGGATATAGCAAGCATGTCAAACATGTACCCGAAACCATGTAGCCCTAATTTGATTATTAAATTATATTTCAGAACCTTACAAGCAGTTGCAAAGAGATCCTCTATCAATGTAAAGGAAATAAAGTACAAGAAGCTTGAATGCATGGAAAGAGAGAGTCCTAATAAAATGAACAGTAATCTGCATATCGGCAATTTGGCACCTCAGTTGTTTGATAGCTGGTGTCAGAGTTGGATAGACCAACTTCAAAATTGCCAACTAAGAAAGTATTTTCTGATTTATATTACTGTTTACAATCTCATCAATGTACCAAAATATAATTATTTGGCAAAATGGTAATGGAACAAGAAGGAACCTGTGTTGGAGTTTTACTGTATTTCTGCCCGATCTCCTTAATCTTGTTTATTAGAGGTTGGAGCTGCAGAACACAAATAGACTTTAAAAAATTGAATTGGGAATTTGTAGCTGATGGTCTTTATATACTTATAGAGTCTTACCTTAGTTAAGAATTCAGGTGTGTAAATCCGTCCTCGAGGACCAGCCGGGGGATTATCTGGTGTGTACTTTCCTGTCAGAGCACCTGCAAAGGTAGGATATATTACAATAGAAAGTGTAGCAACTAAAGTGGGATTAAGGGAGTGTTCTCACCATAGAAAGGAGTTTCACTTATAATGGTATTGAGGGAGTCGTTAATTGTTATAATGATGGGGAATCATGAAGTTCATAATTATAACAGAATTGTCTTTCCAGCTGATGTCTCAAAGAAGCAACACTAGAAGATACAGAAAGGGGCATACTACACAAGTTAAACTGTGTCAAGTAGATACGTGGTAGAGTTTGTTTCTTGTTAAGTGAAATAATAAGTTCGGTTCTGTGCATAAATAACTTTCAACTCTTTATTTTGGCGGCTAAGGTAGGCATTATGAAAATTCTATATGCAAGAATAGAATATGGTACTGAGCAAACATTACCGGATTGTAAAGAATCTAACACTGAGTTTTGAAAAAAAAAAATAATAATAATAATAGTAATATTTCCTCCGTTCCAAAATATAAGACAAAATTTTTGAAGTCAACTTAAGACATTTTCAAGCCCAAAATTGACGTAGATTTCTTCGATTTTAGTCAATATAATGATAGATATTGTAAAATATCTCAAAAGTATTACTTATCGTAAGATTTATTATTTCATAATTTTTAATGAATCAACTCAATTTTGATTTTGGAAATGTATCAAATTGATTTTTAAAAAATCAATAATATCTTATAATTTGGAATGGAGAGAGTATTAATTTTTTTGTGGGCCCACATGCTCATACTCCAAAAAGCACAAAGCTGTTTGAATAATGCATATTCTTGTCTTGTAACTTGTCAACGATCCTAACAAAACATCTCGCGCGATCTCTCTCTTACATAGCTACGAGTAGGACCTCAACAAACATCTTATATGATACTCCATTTAAGTGATTCTTGGTGAAAATTGTAGCAAATACTTCCCCATCATTATAACGACTCCCTAAGTTCTAAAAGCTTGCGAGAGTTTCTAATATAAATATCAAGTCTCAGAACCAGGGAGCAACCAAATATATCTATTGAGGCCCCAGGCTCAAAACTTCAAATGTCATCCATGGTGTATTCTCTATCCTCTGAATATCTCTATACCTTTAATAAATAATTTCCTTTAGTTGGTTGTCTAATTGTATCCAATTTATCTTTGGTAGTCTACCTACTAGGCTGCAGCAACAGCAACAAATCTTATGAGACATTAGTGTATGCTCAGTTATTATTTGCTAAGATATAGGGACTTGATTATACTCGCATAAAGGGGGTGGGTTGGGGAACAGATCCATAAAGTAGAACCTAAGGCAAAGAAGGATCGCGCCTTTGTTACTTCTTATTTGATACAAGTTCAATCTCAGGCCTCTAATAATATGATATGAAGGTAAAAAAAAATAATCTTGTCCAACTATACCAAGCATGCCTGAGAAGCAATTTAGTAAGCTTGCTCAATGAGTCTATAAACATACTATGATACTACTCTACACAGGTGCTATGCAATAACACGCGCGCGCGCACACAAAAAAAAACACACACGCTCTGAAGCAAAAACAGTAATGGTATGGGTTTCCACCTTGAGCAATAGGTGAATAGGCAATCAAGCTGATCCCAAGTTCATCACAGGCAGCCTTTACACCATTCTCCTCTGGTAACCTGTATATGAGACTGTAATTTACTTGATTTGAGGCAAGTGGGATACCTCTCTTTTTAAGCTGTTCATATGCATCCCGAAGACGCTTTTCTAAATTAATAACCACAACAATTAGCAAACATGTTATATTTTGAAGAGATATATTAGTACAAATGCATCGTTGTGAAATTCAATATACATGTCTTATACACATAAAACAATAAATTTTACTACAAATATAAAATCCTTTCTAATTCTATTTACCTTGCATTATGAATTATTGTTGACCACAAATAACATACCGCTATAGTTAGATACGCCAACAGCCTTCACAAGCCCTTGCTCCACAGCATCACCAAGACCATCAAGATATCCTGAAAAATGGTTTTCTAACAAAATAAGCCTCTTCTGAACAGTATGGTCTGAATATATACTATCCCGTTATTGCCTCTACATTGACATGATTGCTACACAAAACAATAGCACACAAATGAATAACCTTCATTTCCCCATATTCCTGGCCTGAAATTTTAATTCAAACACAATGATCAGTTGCTACCTATTCAATATAAATAATATAATAAAAAAAAAAGGTTGATAGAATACAAACCAGTGTAGTTGATAGAGCTCCACTGAAGAAAGCTCTAGTCTATAAAGGGAATCCTTAAGAGCAGCAAGGACACTTTGGCGACCAATTCTCCATGGTAATGCTGCAAATTTGGTTGCAACAGCCACATCAACTTCTGGATTCTTTTCCTTCCTTTCCTTGATAAATCTTCAGCAGAAATGATGAAGTTTGACTATGAGACTAAACTGACGAAGAATTGCAGGAGTATTTCCAGTCATATTTTGCAGGATTCAACATAAAGTAATGTAAAAATCTATGAACTTTATACCTCCCTAGCAGTGTTTCAGAATTTATTGCACCAAATGAGAACTGAAAGCACAACAAACAATGGCTTTATTTCAGAGACTTTTTAAACAAATAAATGATAAAATAGTAAGGGCACATATCAATCTAATGTCTCACCCTTGATCCATAAACCTCAGCAGTATCAAAGAACGTAATACCACAATCCACACTGACATCAAAAGCAGCCTTAGCTGCTTTCATCTTTCTATCTGCCATAATCCCGGAAGGAAGTGGGTGGGTGAGGTTATTATGTAGTACCACAAAAATTCAAACTACATACTTTATCACACCAAACACCAAGGGAAAGTTGATTACGATGCATCGAGTTATAATGGTCACACCAAAATAGAAAGCAGATTGACATCTAAAGCAAACAAATTAAATAAAATAATTCAGTTAAACTTATCATCACCTATATTAACAATATACACATATCAAAAGCAATACAAATTGCCTTGTATAAAGAAAAACAAATATTTAAAAGAAATCCCACAATCCCAGTTTATTTTTGCTGATCCCTCGTCAATTTGAATAAACACAAACAAAATCTATAAAATACTTATAAAACGAAAATTAGAGAGAATAGTGTTGCAGAAAACTGACCATCCCACTCAAAGTTGTTCCAATAGCTGGTATCACCCCAAGACCAAGCTCCAATCCCAAGCTTTGTAACCTTTAAGTCAGAATTACCCAGCTTGACCTTCTCTTCTTCTCCTCCTTGTTCTAATTTCACACTACTAGTAGTAGTAGCAAATTCCTCAGAAGCAACTGCTCGGATTCTTTGATGAACCTTCCTCTGGCTACTCAAAGCGTAAGAGCAAGCACTGCTAAAATGCAGAGCCATGGATTTTGAACTTTTGCTTTGCTAAAATTAGTTGTGCATAAGAGCATCAAATTCAAAATAAAAATTCTTTGAGCGTTCCAAATCTCTTTCCAGAAAATAGTGTTACTGCTAAGAGCTAATGGAAGCCAGCCATTGGTCTTAGATTTTACACGTGTCATCTTCTTCCCAAATACTATCGGCCACAAACGAATTTTCAGGAATACAGATCAAATTAGTACACGTGTGCCAGAAGAATATATAGGCTTTACCAAGGTCCTGTTGGGCTATTGTTTTGCATGAGTATGTTAGGCCCTATTAGCTATTGCTTCGGCCTGTTAATGACTCAAGTCGACCCACGTACAAATTTGGCCATTTGGGGAAGTGTTCTCTCTCAAAGACCACAAGGAAAACTTTAAATTTTGTTGTTTTTATAAATCAAATCTATTTATCCTTTATGTAAGGAAACTTATTTAAAATACCATTTATACTTGAAAAACTTCAACTGCTAAAAATTTCTGTTTACTTTTTCTATTTATTTTTTTTTAACTACAATAACCAAAATAATGAGTTATAACAGGGAAGAACAAAAAAAATAAAAAAAATAGCAGACATTGTCTTTAATAAAATGTTAAGGTCGACTCAATTGTCATTTATAAATTTATTTAAATGCCGTAAATATATTAATATAATAGCTCAACTATTCTACAATAAGAAATTTGTTTATTTGTTTTATAAAAAGCGTCTCGTCTTTTGATAAAAATATAAAAATACAATGTCAATAAGTTTATATATTTCTTGTTATGATTTTATCACTATCGAATTAAGCAATCAATAAAATTATGAATAAACATTAAATAAAAGGATATCTCTATAATTTACAACATGGGTTTTTTTTTATAGAACATTGAGAACATGGTTTTAAATCCGGAATGGATATTCTGATTATGATCTTAAAGATAAGTACGATTGCATAAGATTTTATCCTACAATTCTATTAAAGTATAAAATTTAATTATTATTTTTCACACTTTTTGAACTATTGTGGTGACTAAATTAAACCTAGCTTTTAAAATTCTAATTTCTACAATTCTAAAAAGCTTCATCAAAGGATATGAATATTTAATTATAAATAACCAACTAAGTCTTAAAATAGTGTACGTAATTTTAAATTTATACTCACATTTACAGTATAACAATTATAAAAGATTATTATGATATACATTACGATAATTGTTAATTAATTTGAGGACAACTCGGTTTAACTATGTGTTATTAATTTCTGAGCGTAATTTCTATTTGAAATTGGAGTGTGGACTTGGTATTTGATTTTAATAGTATGAATTATGAATAACATGAATTGATTAAATTAATTTGTACTACTAGTTAGTTGGCTTTGGTGTTCAAGTTAATTGATCATCACTTGTCCATTGACACTTGATCATGTAAAATTAATAATTGGTTATTGAGCATGTAATTGATATAAAATGTAATAAAACTCTACTGTCTTATGTGTAGGTTATATATTAAGTTCGTTAGGAAAATAAGGATGTACGGATTTATATGTTAATTTCTCCAAAATAATTTATATACAAATCTATTATTTATCATATTATTATTAATATTAATAGGACTATAGATGCAGTAAATCTCATGAAAGATCCTATTAATTAATTAGGTTCTTCTAACGTGTGTTCTAAAGACACACGTTATACATAAGAATCGAGACAATATTCTCTTAATTCCTGTGCATATTCGTTTAATTTATGCGTTTACACAGAAAATAAAAAAATATATATAGAAATCAAAAAAATATTCTTTTAATTTTTGTGTATAATGTGTATCTTCAGAACGCACGTTACAAAATCCTACTGTAATTATTAACAGGGCTTTGATCGAGAAAATTAATTTTACACGTTTACTATTTACGAGCTCCAACGCTAAAACCGAGTAGCTTAGCGGTTTTATCAAGAAGCTGCTGCTGCTGCTGAAGAATCTCCAGTTCAACGTCGGTCTAGCAAGATCTAGGTAGATGACATCAGCAATAACAAAGCACCAAGCGCTTCGAAGCTCACCACGTGTACCTCATCCAACTTGGCAATATTTCATTGGTCCTTCTGACCTCATTCACACTTTCCACGTAGACCTTCCCCTCAACGATCCAATATAACCACCGCCGAGTCAAGTCGTTCTTCTCTTGAAAATACTAAAAACTGACGGGTCTCCCACACATACATGTAAATGTAATAATCTAATCTTCTTCTCGTTTCTAAAACCCTAGGAATTCAATAAATTACAGCAATGTCGAAGATCACTTTGAGTTTAGGGCTATTTATATCCCTTTTAGTTGCCTGTTTTCATCCCCTTCCGACCCAATCAGCTGTATCAAGCACAGATCTAGGTTCGGAATGGGTAAAAGTCGCCGTAGTAAATCTAAAACCCGGCCAAACCCCAATCTCCATCGCCATCAACGAGATGTCGAAGCGAAAATCCCCGGCTCTTGTTGCTTTTCACTCCGGCAATCGGTTGATCGGGGAAGAAGCCGCCGGCCTCGTCGCACGGTACCCCGATAAAGTCTATTCTCACTTTCGAGACTTAATAGCTAAGCCCTACGATTTCGCCAAGAAAACCCTAGACTCAATGTACTTGCCTTTCGACGTCGTTAATGATACGCGAAGAGGTGTAGCTGGGTTTAGGATTAGTGATGATGAGATTTATTCGGCGGAGGAATTGGTAGCTATGGTGTTGAGTTATGCTTCCAATTTGGCTGAGTTTCATTCGAAGGTTCAGGTGAAAGATACCGTGATTACTGTGCCGCCTTATTTTGGGCAGGCGGAGAGGAGGGGTTTACTTCAGGCGGCAGAGTTGGCGGGGATTAACGTGCTTTCATTAGTTAATGAGCATGCGGGAGCGGCGCTTCAGTATGGAATTGATAAGGATTTTTCGAACGAGTCGAGGAATGTGGTGTTTTATGATATGGGATCAGGGACTACTTATGCTGCTCTTGTTTATTTTTCAGCTTACAAGACAAAGGAGTATGGCAAGACTGTTTTTGTCAACCAGTTTCAGGTAATTTTCTGTTCCTTATTAATTCAATAGTCAGTATTCTCACAGTAAGTTATTTTAGTATAATCAGTGTTATTTTCCAAATTTTTATTTATTTATTTATAAATCCCCCTTCTGATTGTAGCCCATACTTGTAGCTGCGATTTGGTCAACCCTCTGTCAATAAAAGGAGTACCATTTTCTTTGAAATTCACAAAGGAAAATTACATATTTTAGGACTCAGGGGTATTAGGTTTGAAACTTTAAATAATGTCAAACAGGACTACGTATTATTATTATAATAGAACTCACAGAACTCGCATAATTTAGTAGTAGTAATAAGAGTGATACTAGTGGAACGAATGGTACTTGAAGTTGAAAGAATTAATTCAATAACAATGGATTCCATCCTTAGACATAGATAGGAGAAGACCACCTAGAAGATATAGAAAATAATAATATTGTGTACCTTGTTTGGAACTCATGATGAACACAGCAAAATTGATCTTTTATGTATAAACAAGGCACTACTCCCTTGATGCCCTAGATGTATGAGTGGTAGTTAAGACCTTAATCTTTTAGTTATTCGTCCATATAATTTGTCTCCCTGTCATAGTTTTGGATGGAGATTTGTTGTAGAGAAGGGTAAACTTTTATGAATCCTTGAATCAAGGTGCTTATGTTATTAATTTCAAGCATTCAAGTATTTGTTTGTATTAACAAAAGATTCTCGCCCAGGTAAGGAACCAGAGACTTTCCTTGGCCTGGTGTGTGTGTTAGAAAATTCATCCATATCCCTTTACAGGGGATTTGTGAGATATATTGAAACATGTTGAGGATTTGATTAAAGAAAGAACTGTTTAGAAGAATTAAATTCAGAAATGTGTGTGTAGTATTTATTTATTTATTTTAAATACTTGTTTGGATTTATGATAGAGTACTAAGTCAATTGATTTATCAAAACACGTCATAGGCTCATAGCATCCTTTTAATTTAATGTTTTATTTTCTTTTAAGAAATCATATTGTTAGTATAATCTTAGTCTATGAATCTATTTTGGGTAATTATATTTGAAAGTAACTTGGTAATATCTTATTATGCTATCTAGCTAAACTTCAAATGTATTGCAGGTCAAGGATGTTAAATGGGACCCCAAACTTGGAGGTCAAGATATGGAACTAAGGCTGGTGGAATACTTTGCAGATGAGTTCAACAAACAGATTGGAAATGGAGTTGATGTGAGGAAGTCTCCCAAGTCTATGGCTAAATTGAAGAAACAGGTTAAGCGTACAAAAGAAATTCTTAGTGCAAACACAATGGCTCCAATCTCAGTTGAATCTATTTATGATGATCGTGACTTTAGGTAGGAATTAAAGCACATTTTTCACTCTTTATTTCCATTGACCTCTATTCTTTTGCTCTACTGTCCGAGTGGCAGTTTATTCTTAGAATGATTCATTATATAACATACACACTGTAAGAAGATGTCTTCCAAAATATATTCATTAATTTGGGAGCGGACATTATGGGAAAAAGATGTGACATTAGTGAACATGTTTAAGTTAATTTACTCTCCAAAGTACATGGGGTTTATCGTTGAAGTTTTTCATTTGACGAATCTCTACAGACTACAAGGAACTCATGGAAAGGCTACAGTTACGGCATGCTGCTGTTTTGGTAGAAAAAAGGTTCTCTACTATATATGTTTGAGTTTGTGTGAGTGTGTGTATATATACTGTAAGGGTTCTCTACTGATAAGTAAAGGGTTCTCTACTGTATGTATCAAGCATACAATGATCTGTGGATTGAATCTCCAAATAAATTGAAAGACAGTGTATATGCGTATTCGGGTGGATTTGGGGTTTAGTTTGCACAGCGCCTCTCTTAATTAGCATAAAACATTGTTTTAAAAGAACAATAAAATCATAGTAGAAGGAAAAAAAAGAAGAGGTTGTGAGAGAGAGAGAGAGAGAGAGAGGGAGAGAGTGAGTCCACTTAGTTATAATGTGTTGAGTGTTTGTCAAATGTACTTTTTGGTTTAACAAATATTTTATTTTATGTTTGCAAGTTTGTCTTCAGTTAAGCATCATACAATATCTGACTAGGTAAACTAAAGGAATATGATAAACACGGTGATTGGACATTTTGCTCACCTGTATTTTTCCCCTGGGTGTGCAGGAGCACCATAACTCGTGAGAAGTTTGAAGAACTCTGTGAAGATCTATGGGAGAGATCTCTTATCCCTCTTAAGGAAGTGCTCAAGCATTCTGGTTTGAAGGTTGATGATTTACATGCAGTGGAATTGATTGGAGGTGCAACTCGAGTACCAAAGTTGCAGGTCTTTACTAGTTTCCCTTCCTATTGCAGTTACACCTTTCACTTTTTTTGGTACTTGACTTTAATATTATTATGCCTTTGTTGTGATTGTAAACATGGACCCAAATAGATGGTGTATCTTATTTTGTTCAGTAGCTAATTTGTCAATATTAATAATTTTATTTGTTGATGTCCTAATTCTATTGGGATGAACTGCAAGAATTCACTAATTAGAGTTGAGGAAAACACAACCAGTTTTCCTTGTGACGTTGATTCACTTGCATTATCTTCATCAGTCCATCATACTGATTTATATTTTATTCTTAAAAAAATTCTTACTTTCCCATCTTACAGGCTAAGCTCCAGGAGTTTCTTGGGAGAAAAGATCTGGACAAACATTTGGATGCTGATGAAGCTATAGTTCTTGGTGCCTCATTGCATGCTGCCAATTTGAGTGATGGGATAAAATTAAATCGTAAACTTGGGATGATTGATGGTTCTATGTACGGGTTTGTGTTTGAGTTAGATGGTCCCGGTCTTTTGAAAGATGAAACCACAAGGCAGTTGCTAGTACCGCGGCTGAAAAAACTACCAATCAAGGTGAAGTGCTTGATGTTTATGCTAGTAGAGATGACAAAACATAGATTAAAACTTAGCATTATGTATTTTTACTTGTACTGATTCGCCAACTTTCAACCACAGATGTTTAGATCCATTGTTCATAACAAAGATTTTGAAGTTTCTCTTGCCTATGAGAGTGAAGACCTATTACCACCTGGTGTTCTTTCACCAACATTTGCCCATTATGATGTGTCTGGTCTGACTGACGCTAGTGAGAAGTATGAGCTAACAATTTTTTTTCGGTGCTTTTTAAAGTGTACAAATGTTTCTACTGTTACATTTGAGCTCTGTTTTGACCTCTGTTTTATAGGTATTCATCACGGAATCTATCTTCCCCAGTCAAGGCCAGCCTGCATTTCTCTCTTAGTAGAAGTGGTATATTTTCATTGGATCGAGCAGATGCTGTTATAGAAATTTCTGAATGGGTAGAAGTTCCCAGAAAGAATCTGACAGTAGATAACTCGACTTCTGAGTCCCCTAACATATCTGTTGAAGCTAATCCCAAGAATGAGTCGGAAGAAAAAAATGACAACTTGTACGCAGACAGTGGGTTGGGTAACACATCAGACTTCAGAGTAGATAATCAAAGTAACACAGATCTTGGTACAGAAAAGAAGCTGAAGAAGCGGACATTCAGAGTTCCACTCAAGGTGAGAATCAAGTACCTCAAATTTCTCCCCTCTCATTGACTTGAAGTGAATTACAAAGCATTTTAATTTCTAGCCATTTCAATTCCCTCTCTTTTTCAAGATCTGATTTGGCTTTTGTAGATTACTGAAAAGACGACGGGCACAGGAATGCCTATTTCAAGAGAATCTCTTGCTGAAGCTAAACGCAAATTGGAAGCATTAGACAAGAAGGACGCAGAAAGGAGAAGAACGGAAGAGTTGAAGAATAACTTGGAAGGATACATATATGCTACTAGAGAAAAGGTTTGTAGTGATCAAGTAATTTTAAGTTACTATTGATTGGCATCATAAAAACTAGTATCCAGCAGACACATGCGTTGCATGTGAAAAGAATATATGAAACACAAAAAATGAGTGGTTATAAAATTTTACTGAAAAAGTTATCACGTCAATTCTACTTCTACTTCCCCTACCATCCTATGTTATCTTCTCAATTTTCTCTTATTAGTTTTACTCCACGTTCAATTCACAACACTTTGAGTTTTCACCTCTCCTTTCTCCCTAATAGATAACTAACTTTAAAGGGTAAGAAAAAAAACAAAAAAGGCTTATTACCCAACCCATGTTAACCATGAGGTAGGGTGTGTGAGTGTGTTCAAAATTAACAAAAAAAAAGGGCTTCACTTTGGTGTTTTCACCAAAAGTAACCGTCAACATCTTCCTCCCACTTTATAATAGACATGTTGCCTTAATCTCTTGAATTATTTTGACACTGATGCGTCAATCAGCAGCTCCAAATTAGGATTTTGGTCAACCCACGAACTTTGACCGCTGCTTGACTGCCTTAATTTCGTCAGAAAACCTGCAAAAAATTCTTCGGAGTTGGGGGTTCCGGCCTCTGGGAGGACTCTTCGATGCTTAAGTCAAAACACTGATATAGAAGGAGAGAATTATTATTAGAGTAAATTGTGTACTTTAAATGTGTTGGAACATCCTTTATTTATAGCATGAAAGTCCTATCATTCAGGAGTTAGGAATTAGAATCTTACAAGGATTTAGAGTCCTACAAGGATTTAGAGTCCTTTTAGGTTGCCAATCTTTAGTTGATCAAGCTTTTTAGGAATTCTATCATTTATTGGATTTAACATTCTTCTAGAATACTTAGTGAGCAAAATTATTATATTACCCTTCATTAATAGAGTTTTAGAAATAACATGTGGCAACTTGTCATTGGCGGGTTATTTTTACCCACATCAGATACCATAAGCTCTAGCTCATGATTTAGAATGTTCAGTGAATGTTATTTAGAATTAGTCTTGTATGCTTAACAAGTTTCTAAATTCATTTTCTCTTTTAGCATTTTATATGACTTCATTACGAGCTTTTATGTGCGTTACTACCTCCATCAAAATTTTCATGCTCCAAGGGAAATCCATTGATGGTTATCTTTGTTTGCTATTGTGTCCTCTTTAACTTTTTTATTTTGTTGTGTACTTGTGTTGCATAATTATCCCTTCACATGGTCTGCTGCTTTAACTAAACCTAGGCGTCTCTTTAAGTTTACGCTATGCCTTTGCAGTTGTTCCGCATAGGCATGACCTTAAATTTGGTGTTTTCTTCTGCTGCTTCTATAATTGCTGACAGCCTATGTCTTCTGAATTTGTGATCTGAAGTGGATTGTTGACTTCCCTTTCCTTTCTCATGTTGATGACACTTTGGTGCCAGCTCGATTCAGATGAATTTGAAAAAATTTCCTCCAGCCAGGAACGCCAGTCTTTCTTTGAAAAGCTTGAAGAGGTATGCTCTCTATCTCTGACCGCCCTGTCTCAGTTGCTCACCCATTGTGTGTGGTTTCGCATTTTCCATTTCCTTTTTTTTTTTAAAAAAAAAAAATTGCTGAGGGGGTGAAGGGGGTTTGTTAGATTTTCAGTGTGTAGTCATTTCTTGGGGTGGACTTTTGAATCAAATGGAACACTCCATTTCAGGTGCAGGATTGGTTGTATACAGATGGCGAAGATGCTTCGGCTGATGAATTTCAACAGCGTCTAGATTCGTTGAAAGCTATAGGTGACCCTATTTTTTTCAGGTATTCAATTACCATTCATCAACTCAAAATTGTATAAGATTGTCATGTTACAGAGCAGCTCTTATACACAATTACATGATGTAGATATAATGAATATACTGCACGACCAGCAGCATCAGAACAAGCTAGAAGATACTTTGATGAGCTACAACAGGTAAATAAGATTCTAAGCCTGACTTTATATAGGGCATTAGTTTTGTAGGTATGGTATTTGGTTTCAACCTTGTAACAATTGGTAGGCTGTTACCAAGGTCAGCATCTCTACAAGGCTCTCTGTTCAATGTTTAAAATCTGTCTACATCACAAGGCTCTCTCTTCATCTCAAATCTGTTTAAATGCGATCAAGATCCTCAAATTGTAGATCCAACCAACCTAGTTGCATTCTCGTTGTAAGAAGGAGTGGGGTTATCATGGGCACCATATAACAATTAATAATGACAACAAATTAACTTTAAGTGGTATTAATGAGTACGCCATATCGTATGCTTGTTTGAGCCAGCAGCCAATCCTACCTTTTATGATATTATCTTACCTTTTTTATTTCTAAACATCTGCAGATTGTTCAAGAATGGGAGACGAAGAAATCTTGGCTTCCAAGACACAGAATAGATGAGGTTCTTTAATTACTTTTCATCTGATTCAGCTTCTCTGTATGGCATTATTGGAAATTTGATTAGTTAGTATTGTTGATAAGTATTAAACTCATTTTCTGAGCATAAAATGTTACTTTCAGATATTGAGTGATGCCGAAAAGGTCAAGAATTGGTTGGATGAGAAGGAGGCTGAGCAGAAGAAGTAAAGTTTATTTCTTTTCCTTTACCCAAACAATAAAACTTTGCGTCTTTGGCCTTTTCTGCTGTCTTTCAATATATTCTGTTCTGTTATGTTTTTTTTACCCCTTTTGGCATGGAGTTGATGAGATGGTGTGTCTTGGTTCATTTATTTATTTTATTGGTAGATCCAGTTTTTTCATTAGAGTGGAATGTACCTCTGAATCTCTGATTAAGAAAATACATTTTGACCTCCTCCGAGCATGCTAGACGTATGTGTTGTTTATTTGGTTTATGTTCCAAGAAAAATTCCTTGATGTTATCTTCTTGCCTATGTTGAGAGGAGGAATTTAGAAATGTTTCAAGTTCTTGGTTGAGAGGAGGAATAATGAAGTTGTTTAAGTTCATGATTGATTTAATTTGCTACTCGATACATCGAAAGTGGGTTTGATTATTCTAGTGATCTGTTTAACAACTACTGTAATGCACATCACTGGCATCAGCACATGCAAATCATTTGAAGTGCATTGCAAATGTACATTACCCTATTTGAAGTGTTTAGTTCTCTCCTGAGAATTTGTCCTAGTTCTTTTCTTTCATCCACCCTTGATTGCTCTTGGCTTCTAGTGCCTGATCTTGTCAACAATTTTTTTGTAACAGGACTTCTGCTTTTAGTAAACCGGCGTTTACATCTGAAGAAGTATTTGGAAAGGTGTTCGATCTTCAAGACAAGGTATTATTGCACACTCCTTTCCCTTAACAAGAAGAACCGGTTATTTTTTAATTTCTCTAGAAATATGATACCTGTTTTGCTGACGAGTGATTATTCATCTAGGTCGCAAGCATTAATCGGATTCCCAAGCCAAAACCAAAAATTGAGAAATCTGTCAAGAATGAAACCGAGGGTAATGGTGATAAATCGGATACCAGTAACTCATCCTCCAAGGACAATACCTCCCAAAAAGACCAAACAGAAGATGAATTGGAGAGAACAGCCAATGAAAAGGCAGATACTGATTCCAAGGCCCATGATGAGTTATGATCATTACTTATATGACATACGGAATCAACTTGCCTTACAGAATAGAAATAGGGATAGGCAGGGGATTAGGTAGTGGGAGCCTGGGAGGTAGTGGGAGTATTTTCATACAGTAGATAAATAGTAGAGTCGCCCCAAATTTTCAGGTGGTATGTTTTGTTGCCATTCTCGGGAATCTTGCTTTTTGTTGGTTGAGAGGTGCTTTATGCCTTGAATTGATAATTATTTATTCATATGGTAGTACTAAACCCTATTCCTGTTTGGATGAGTTTGACTTCTTTTTTTTTTTCCTTTTTTTTAAGGACCGCCTTATAGGGAAGTTATTTTGGTGAACGATAATGTTCTGAACAGGTGACATATATTTCAGATTACGGATACAACATTGTGGGTTTCAGAATCAGAATCAGAATCGTTGTTTTTAGGTTTTCAGTCTTCCAACCCCATCCTTTGTGTCTACTGGTTATGAAAATTTTCTTCTGGTGATGATATTTTCTCCTTTCAGTCCTGCCAAAAGAAGAAATTTAGCACGTTATCATGTATATATATATATATATATATATATATATATATATGGGTACCAATCCACAGCAAACGGTTGCCATTGTCCTTGCCACTACTGCTGTAGCAGTAGTGTTTGGCTTTTTTGGCTTATCTGCCGCTACAGGCAGGGAAGAAATTTTTTTTTTTTTTTTTACGGCAAAGGTAAATTGGCTTACAATAGGTATCAGTTTTTTGGTCTCTTAATCTTTATGTACTTCATACTCAACTCAACTGTTATTTATTATCATAAAGTATTTTATAAAAATATACAAAATTTTAATTTCCTCTAATATATTAAAAACTTATAGATATATTTTATTTTAAAGTTAATTTATGAAATACTAAAATATAAAATAGTATAATATTAATATATACTATTTATTATTATATTTGTTACTTTTAATATTTTATATTTTAGTATTTCATAAATTAACTTAAAAATAAAATATATCTATAAGTTTTTAATATATTGGAGGAAATTAAAATTTTGTATATTTTTATTATACTTTATGATAATAAATGACAGTTGGGTTGGGTATGGAAGTACATAAAGATTAGGAGACCAAAAAACTGATACCTATTGTAAGCCAATTTATCGTAAAAAAAAAAATAAAAAAATTCTTCCCTGCCGCTACAGCCTGTATTGATACCTATATATATATATATATATATATATATATATATATATATATAGATATATATATATATATATATATATATATATATATATATATAGAACCGATCTGAAGCGCACCTTCTTACTTGACATACTTCCTTATTTAACATACCTATATAAAGTAAAGCCTCTTTATTTCATTTCTCTCTCCTCAAATGTTTTCAGACAAAACAAAACCCCCCCTTCATCCGATTCTGTTTTTCCCCAAAATAGTATATAACCTAGCTCGAAAAATTCACTGCAAGCAACATGAATCGGTCAATTTAGAGGAATCGGAGGACAAACGCCCAGATCGGAGGCTTCAATTAGGTACTATTTTCCGCCACAATATTTTATGAAGATTTGCAATTTTTCGATCTACTCTTTTTGGGTTTTGACCTTGGATGATTCTTCCGATTTATGTGACCCCTTTGCTATTTGTTTTTTTTTCTAGAAGAATCTAGGTTCTAAGCTTTATTTGTTCAGCAGATTTGTTCTCATGCTCTGTTTATTTGGGTCTCTTTGCTATTTGGGTTTTATATGCAGTTCCACTTAAATTCATGGAAAGGTTCCCTATACCTCACCTTTTTATTACTTGTATGTTGTTTACAACAAGTTACTTTGAGAATGGTTATTTATTCATTCGTAGGTTGAGCATAATTCTTCTCCTCCAAACTTGAAGTAAATTTTACTTTTTCTTTCCTGTTGGTTCAAAAGTTAATTTTAGTCATTGACTGAGGCTTCTGCTCATGTTGTATGATGCTACAGAGGACATAACAAAATGGTGGATACTATATCTCACCAATGATGCTACAGAGGACATAACAAAATTTTATTGCAGTGAATGAATTTCTTGGGCATCAATAGAGCAAAGTAAGTCTAATTATATAGTATGTCTTTTTGTCCCTTTTTCCTCTTGTTCTCCCTTATATATCCCTTAATGAATATAAGCTGACCTTTCTAATCTTTTTCATGCCAAAGCTTACTTCCAATGGAACTGGGACATTAAGAGTTGCAGTTTTGAAGTCTCGGGGTTTTTTCCCATATTCATACTGATATTGGATTGGGGTAGGGGAAGTGTTTGGAGTAAATGCTTATACTCAACTTCGGCTTCTCATTGACACTTACTTATCTTAACCATGCGCATTTATACCTTCTCTGCTTTTATTTTTTGTTTTAAAGAGTTAAGATGAGGAAATGTAATAATATAGTGCTAAATTTTTATTGAAGTCTGAAATAGAAGTATTGACAAAAAAGGGTTGACGAGTTTACCATTGTTATTGTCAATGTCAAAAATGAGAAAGTTATTGTAAAAAAGAAAAAGCAGCAGTTGGTGGCAAAAATTGAGGAGTTGAAATTGAACAATGAAAGACTAAAGAAAATAGTGGTATATTGGGTGTTTTTTTTTTCTTTCATCTTGTGGTTTTTGTTGTTTGTAATGAAGTTGTAGTTGCTATATAATGAAGTTATAGTTGTCTTGTAATGAAGTTGTTGTTGTTTGTAATGAAGTTGTAGTTGCTATATAATGAAGTTATAGTTGTTTTGTAATGAAGTTGTTGAATGTAAGGTAGATTAAGAGCTCTTAGATGTGTAAGCAGTGGTTTTCTTCTCCTCCTTTTTTTTACTGATAAACTGATTGCAATTTGCAATCTTAGATTATTATAATGATTGCTACAAGTGTACATGAAAATGAGTACAAACTGTAAACAAAAGGAAAAAAACGAGAACAAATATTTACAGAATGTGCTTCAGATGCCATCTTTTGATTGACACTTGTTTCTTCAGCAACCATTTCCCACACATTTACAATCTTGTCTACATATCCTGCCTGTTGACAAGGATAATGTTACTTCTCTTGCTGATAGTATTGAAAGTATTATAACAGTGTCATTAAATTATGATTATTCAAGAAAAGGATTGTAACGAGTTAGCCACTCCATTTTGCTTGTTCCACGGGCAAAAATATAGAGAAACTGTTCTGAATCTTCTGATAATTTATTATATATGTTAAAATTGGAGAAATGTTACTCTCCAAACTTGTTATAACCCTCTACTATAAGTTTTCTATTATTCAAAATTATTTCAACTCATTGGTCCTGGATATATTACATTCAAACAACACAGTCAGCATTAAGATGTAGGTACAGTCATCATGTACCTCACAAGAAGACTTGCCAGAAACAGAGTCAGTGCTTCCATTACCATTCTATGCATGATCAAAAGACAAGAAAGAGATCACGATAAAACTCAAACCACCAAGAAGATAATAATACATATCAATACAAGCATAAAATTCTGAAATGCATTGCTAATATCGATATGTCTACAAATCAATACATTGCTAATATCAGTACAATTCTACTCAATGAACCCTCATTAAAGGTTTCCTGCTTCTTTGGATACCCAGAAACTTTAATGTCACCCTCAATATACCCACCAGTTTTACGACCCGCCAGCACATCCATCAAAGTTGTTTTACCAGCACCATTGACACCCATTAGACTTATTTTGCTCTATTGATGACCAAGAAATTCATTCACTGAAATAGCATTCATCCCAGACATCATTGGTGAGATATAGTAACCCCATATCCACCATTTTGTTATGTCCTCTGTAGCATCATACAAAATGAGCAGAAGCCTCAGTCAATGACTAAAATTAACTTTTGAACCAACAGGAAAGAAAAAGTAAAATTTACTTCAAGTTTGGAGGAGAAGAATTATGCTCAACCTACGAATGAATAAATAACCATTCTCAAAGTAACTTGTTGTAAACAACATACAAGTAATAAAAAGGTGAGGTATAGGGAACCTTTCCATGAATTTAAGTGGAACTGCATATAAAACCCAAATAGCAAAGAGACCCAAATAAACAGAGCATGAGAACAAATCTGCTGAACAAATAAAGCTTAGAACCTAGATTCTTCTGGAAAAAAAACCAAATAGCAAAGGGGTCACATAAATCGGAAGAATCATCCAAGGTCAAAACCCAAAAAGAGTAGATCGAAAAATTGCAAATCTTCATAAAATATTGTGGCGGAAAATAGTACCTAATTGAAGCCTCCGATCTGGGCGTTTGTCCTCCGATTCCTCTAAATTGACCGATTCATGTTGCTTGCAGTGAATTTTTCGAGCTAGGTTATATATTATTTTGGGGAGAAACAGAATCGGATGAAGGGGGGGTTTTGTTTTGTCTGAAAACATTTGAGGAGAGAGAAATGAAATAAAGAGGCTTTACTTTATATAGGTATGTTAAATAAGGAAGTATGTCAAGTAAGAAGGTGCGCTTCAGATCGGTTCTCCTAGTTTGAAATATAATTAAAACAAACTCAATCTTTGTCACCGTCAAAACTTGAAACTCTACCCTGGCACAGAGTAATCATTGAGTCAAGACCCTTTTGACTATTTTCATGTCATCCATGTGTTTCCGTACAAAAAGACGACTCCATTTGAAGAAATTTGGATGATTCTTCTGTCAATGCAGCACAATGTATGGCATAATCTCCATTACCAGATGTGCTTATTCCCTCTAAAAAGTTCGAAGTTGTCGCATACAAAACATGGAAAATGAGGACTCGATGAGGTGCAATTTGCTGACTAACATCAAACAAGAAGCTACAGAATGTTCCCAAGTCCCAACAACACACAACCTTAGCTGTAGTTAAACACGGAATAAAAATGTAATTCTAATATTTATAAATTTTACAACATACACTGTTACTTTACGGTGGTAACTATAGTTAAACGTGGAATAAAAATGTAATTCTAATATTTATGAATTTTACAACAGACACTGTTACTTTATGGTGGTTTACTTATGTCTAAAAGTTGCCAGAACTTCTGGGAAAAAAATGATTCTAATTTTTCAATGGATTTTATTTTATTAAAAAATAGTTAATTAGACAACATCCTTTGATGATTAATGTTTAACAACCAGAATTTATAATCAGCAAAACTTACAAGAAAAGAAAAGTGTTATATTAAGTGTAGAATCAATTGGGAGAAAGCAAAAAGAAAAAAAAAATCATGTTTGGATGTAGAATCTACCAAAAAAAAAAGAAAAGAAAGAGCCTTTCTTCTGAATCAAGATAATAAAAGTATGAAAGTTTATTAGAAAATAAAAATCCGAATCAAAGTAATAGCGCCTTGATGATAGATAAGAACAAGAAAACTAGTGTTTCCGAATAAATGTATAAAGGTATAATTTCAATAAAGAGAAAGCTTTCCGCCTGTTAAAAGGTTTGACATCTCATATACAAAATATTGAATAAATCCTCGAGGAGGTGCAGTCAGCCGAGCTGGGTAAAAAAAAATCTAACAAGAAGCTACAGAAAGTTGGCAATCAACACGTACGAGCTTACAAGTTACTTTTAAGGAAAGGACCAAAATATAGATAGTGTTGAGGTTCGAAATATGGAGGATCGATCCAGGTTGCATTAATTACTTGACAAATTTCTTTGGCTAAAAGTTATCAAAGACCACTTTTCATGTGGGAGCCGTACCCATTCTTATGCAATCTCTGCCATCTCCACGCAGTTTTTAAGCTCTCTTCCAGATTTGTATATCTGGCTATCCAATTCAGTTCACGCCTAATTTTGGAAGGATCACTGTAAACTTCAGCATAGTCTCCAGGCCTACGGCTGAGGTATTCAATCTTTATGGGCACCCCTGTAGCCTTCTTACAAGCTTCCACAAATTGCTTCACTGAACTACCTGTGATGATGATTAATTATTATCTAATTAATTTAGAATTTCTGCGAATCATTAGACCTTTAGATCATTCCCATCTTTCTTCAAATATATAGACCAAAGTAAAAGGAACAGTATTAGTAACCTTTTCCTGTGCCAACATTGTAAATACCAACTTTTGAAGGTCTTGCATGGGCAAGAGCTTTAACATGAGCATCAACCAGATCAGTAACATCGATATAGTCTCTTACACAGGTGCCATCAGCTGTACTATAGTCCGTTCCTCTAATCTAAAATCCAGAAAATATTCAAAAGAAACGTTAACATAATGCTCAAGCAATCAAGTTGCAATGACACGGGAAAAGATTTACAATCACGTGAAAAAAAAAAAAGAAAAAGTTTTCCATGCTTGGCACCAGTATTTCTTAAACTCTGTTGGATGTGTCTCAAGCATCATGAACTATCGAGAGAATACTACTCTGTGGTTAAAATAATAATAAATATTCACCTTTAACCCAGGAATAATACCCCGAGCTGCATCAAAACAAGCACCTGATATGCGGCCCTGCTCACGTAGTTCTGGAGGAGGAGCTTCTCCCAGTCTTCCCTCTGGGTCTGAGCCGATCACATTAAAGTATCTGATATTTCACCATAACATCACTGTGCTTAGCCAAACATTAAAGGGGGACTCTTCGGAGTGCGATTTGAGAGAAACAAACTTTTATCTGCCAAGGATAACCTATTTGCCACTCATATAATCTGATAATCTATTTTGCAGTTTTTTCAATAATGAATAATCGAAACCTTTCATGAGAAATACTCCACAATCTACTATTTCATTCAAAGTATAATATCTGATGCATTCATACAATAGTTTCTTCAAAAGGAAAGGTAATAGTCTAACATCATTTCTTTATTTGTTTAGAATTTCGTAACTATAAATGTGATGCTTGGAATGCAATAAACAACACAAAATTCTAATTGCAAACCTTAATATCATGACAGCCATGTTGGAAGTCTTTGAAAAATCTAATATTATATCTTCTGACATCTTCTTAGCCTTTCCATAAGGATTGATTGGAGCCTGCATATGTAACAGTGGAAATGAGTTAGAAACCAGTAGTGCTAGATTAATTAAACTCTTAGCGCCCATTTTCCAAATGTTGGAGGGAGCACATATTGTTGGCTTTAATAACCTTGTTCATTATCCTTCTTTCCTTGTTCAATTATTCTTTCTTTCTTAAGATGATAATTTGTTCGATTATTTTTCATTTGTTCTTTATCCGAATTATAGAGGCATATCTGCTTACAGTACTGACATTTATACTTGAAGACGGAAATTGACAATTATTATTTCATCAAACTAAAAACTATGCAACACTAGAGTCATTTACTTCGAGATGGAAATCAACATTACTTTATCAAATTAAAAACTATGCAACACTACGGTTCCTATCTAGGGTAGTGTAATTATCTAATTCTCATTTATACATGTCAAGATTTAACGATAGATACTTAGTTTGGGAATCTAGTTGTTTAAAACATCCAAAATGAAGTTTTAGTTTTTTCTTGATAAGATAATTAATTTATAAATATAATAACTGTAAAGACTTTCAGATATTGTACCTCAAACTGAATATTACCTTTTCCTCAACTTGCCAACCAAAAGGACCACTATGAAATTGTTAAATAGATGCTTACTTGGGGAGTCTCTTCTGTGATAGGCATTATCTTGGGTTCTCCATATGTTGCACAAGTACTTGAATAGATTAGTGTCTTCACACCATGTGATGCCATGGCCTTCAAAACTACCAACGTATTGGACGTAATATTATGATAATACCTGTACAACTCACAGAATGTCTCAGTAAGAGAGTCTTAAAACAAAGGAATGTCATACTAAGCAAATGAAATTAAAAGAGAGAACTACAGCACTAGAGATTTTTCATACACTCCTTTCACGAATATAATAAGGACCTGCACTTTAATAACATATTATAGTCCAAAATATGATAATAATCTACTGAGCAACATTAACCTAATAAGAGCGTCCTGAGTTCAAAGAGAAAGTGAATGCAATAAATGCTTACATTTAATATGCGAGTAAAAAATATGATTTTTGGGCATTATGTCATTCTATAGGTACTACTTTTCTTTTCAAATTGGGTGAAGAAGATAACTCTGAAAGGCCAAACTAAAAAAATTAATATGAATGCTAAATGTTGTACTTCACTACTATTAATGTAGGACAATCTTAGATTTTTATTTGTTTAAAAAATCCAATATTAGATTAATGGTGGCAAAAATAATAGAAAGCTCAGAGGATTATGTATTGGTTTATATAAAAAAGGTTTATGAATTTAACATATATAAGTGAGGTTGTATGGTTTATGCAGTGAAGGGGTGACTTTAATAAGCAGAAGAATGATGGAGAACATGATTTGTAATTACAAGAAAAGGGATGCTTGGCCAGATGGAAGAAGCAATGCTCATATAAGAGAGGGATGCTTACTCTGATTACTCTTGCTACTTTACCAAATTAATCTCTCTGATTACATTGGTAGCATCATCAGTAAATAGGCTTAATAAGCTACAGATTGATATTCTATAATACTATCTAATAGAATTGTACATACTGTATATGTTCTTTAAAAAAGATTTAAAGTTAAATATACCACCAAACGTAGTAGTAGATAATATAGCATGAAATTATACGTACCTTAAAGGCTCAGCTGTACTTTCCCCTACATAAGCAACTGCTGCAAAATGCATTACGGCATCAAATGCATTCTCTGCAAATATTTTGTTTACCTGAAATATGATTTAAGGAAAGAAGTTCCAACAATGACATATGTAGCTGCTTAGATATAACACTAATCTATATCTAATTGTTTATCCAGTTAGGATACAGCCTTTGCATCCCCAAGGTCCGCATAAATGAACTGAAGTCGCCCTGGCTCTGGAAATAGCTCTTGCAGAACTTTAACAGCACCCATGTTTCCGCGAGAAAGATTGTCCTGTCAAAAGAAGCAATAATATTAAGTACTTGATTTAATACCGAAGTTTCAAACATATGAAATAAAGAGGTGGTCTGAACGGGAGATACCACTATAGTTACACGATACGAATCCTTCAAAAGTCGGAGGGAAGCATGAGAACCAATATAGCCCGCACCTCCAGTTACCAATACGTGTATCACCCCGGGTTCATGAACAGAAAACTGAAAATGACATATAGAAAGAAACATAAAATCCGCAGGGAGTGATTGATAATGTTTTCTGATAAGTAAATAATTCATAAAAGCATCAACCACATTCTAAATAACTAAAAATAATTTCATAAATTACACTCTTATTTATCATGCATTTGGACTCCAACTGAAAGTACTCCACTTCATTTGTACTTGTGTAGTATGTTTATGATGTAAATCATTGATTGAACTTCAATTCTAACTCGCAAAAGACGGAAACAAAAAGGAAATATAGCACAGAAGTTAATTTAAAGGGCGAGAGCAATGAGTAAAATTGAATAAATATGATCTCGTTACTAAAAGTAAAGTAAACTTAAATGCTACAATTTGTTAAGTATCTGGATCTAAAGATGACATTAAATATATTAAAACACAACCACAAAGCAGTATAGGAAAATAGTTATACTCAACAAAACTAAATTCCATTAATCGTGTCATTTGGAATTTGACAGGATCGTTGTCTTCACAAATATTTGATCGAGCATTGGGTTCTCACTCTTCATTCAGTAGACTACTGCCTCAATCCCAAGTTAGAAATTGGAATACATATAAATATATGTCGAGATGGAAATCTAAGAAATACAATAAACAATGTTTACCATAAGCTGCAAGTTTCTAAGCTTTCTCATTCCAAAGCAATGCATGTTTTAAAAAGTAAATTGTGAGCAAAACAATTTGGCATAATCCATTTGGCATGTATTAACAAAACCATATTTATTTACAGCCAAGGAACAATTGACATAGATAAAATAATCTAGCAAAAATAAAATAAAATAAATTGTCATAGATAAAAAATTGAAGCCTACGGAAGGAGCTATATATCAGTCGTTGGAACTTAAGCTTTCCGGGTTAACTTCATTGCATGGATCATTTTAAGAAATAATAATCATCTAGAATTTGCACAATGTCTGATTGAGACATATTTGAAAGAGAATAAACAGAAGCCTAACATGATTTAGTTTTCATTTCCAGTAGCGACCAACTATCTAGTAAATCAAGCAAGTTAGCTCCTGAATTTCATAAATGACCCCACGTAATATAATTAATAGATAAAGTGCATCAGCATATTAGATATGCAGAATAAGTCAGGCACAAATGATCAGAAGACAATTTTTTAGCGGATACTTACACCAAAGTTGACAGTTAAACATTTAAGGAAAAAAAAGCCTCTTAACCAGGCCTACCATTTTACAAATCCAAATAACAAGCAATCATTGTTCTTACGATATTGAAAAAGAACAGCGGCCTTAGTTGTGCATAATTAAGTCAGAAATATACCTGGGTAGAGCTACTGAAGCTGGATGAGCTCTTGAGATAAATAATACAAAGAGTAGTAATACCAACAGCTAACATAATTTTTCCCGAGAATTTACTTCTTCTTTTTGAATCCATAATATCCATGCCTGCAAGTGCAAACAAAATTGTCCAATGTACTTTTCAGGGTGCTACAAAATGCGAAAAGTTAAAATTTACAAGTTGATAATCCCCAGCATTTGCGAGTGACTCATAATTCTCCTCACTAATTTTGCATCTGTTGCAAGATTAATGTTATCCTATGAATATATTTGAGAAATATAGGCAGAAATCTCAGGCATTGAATTATTTTAAGCTTCATCATGACCTCAAAAATAAAGATGACAACACTATACCAATATAGTAACATATTAGATAAATAGATAGAAAATGAAAACACTCACCTCTTAATGTGATAAATTTATTAAGGCCTGACCGCTTGACAGGGTTATGTTCAAATAATTAATCTAAAGGTGACGGCGAGATTGCCAAACCTCCCTATTGTCCAACAGAAACAATCTGTTACAAACGAGACAAGAAAAATTTATGATAAATAATAATCCAGAGAGAGCTTCAACTTAAAAGAAATCCTTTTTATTCCTTAGTTTGGTTGCAAGAGGAATTCAAACAATCTAAATCAATAAATGAAAAATATAATATTCAATGAAAATATCAAATAATAAAAGATTTATGAACACAAGCGCACAAACAGAACAAGAAGATGAATGAATGCTCCCAAAAACAAACAAACAGAGAATAAGGGTAATAAAGGGTTTCAATAAATGAAGATCTAGTACCTGAATAGAAAACAGATAGACAGATAGAAGACTCTCTAAATGCACTAATTAATGAATGCTTAATTGTCGAGAGAATTCAAGAAACGGAAAAGCCAGAAGTTAGTATCCCGTCAATTATATATATATAGAAGAAAACAATAAATTGAATATTGGGATTAAAGAGGGATAGATAGATTAATGTTGTGTTGTTCAGTAGTATAATGAAAGAAACGTGGTGGAGTGTAATCGAGGACGGTGAATGCCGGGAAATAAGGGGGTAATAATACAAAAGAGAAGCCATTAACATTATTATGTAGAGAGAGAAAGTCGGTCGAGAGAATGAGTTTGTGAGAGGGAAAGAGAGTGAGATTGGATGTAGTCCTGGTCTTGTGGCTGGGATATATATAGAGAGAGAGAGAAGAAAACCTCTTGAATTGCGAGGGAAAAAGCTGAATTTACGTTTTATATACGCTGCGGGTTAATTGACTTTTTGGTTCCGGACTCGATTTTTATTGTGATTAATGAATATTTTTTATTACAAACATATTATTATACTAAAAAATAATTTATAAAATGATTATTATTTATAATTTCATCCAAAAAAATGACAAAATTCGTGAGCGTCACGTGACTGTTAAATGCTGATATGTACATTAGTTTTGGGATAAAAATTTAACAAAAAAACTGCATCAGTCTAATCTGCATCATCTTTGACCCAAAAAAGAGCATCATCTTCCTCTCGATCCCTACAAACGAATCCCGCCGGAACCCCTCAATTTAATTTCCTGGTTGATATTGTTCCAAGGGATAATTTGAAAATTAAAAGATGAGGTGCTTGCTGCAACAATTCCAAGAGGACCCCTTCCTTTTACATGCTTCCAAATCATGCTGCACAAGTTTGATCTTCAAGGCATATAAATGGAGAAGTCCGCGGATCAAGCAATTGATGGTCAACAGTCTCATTCCTCCTTACATGTATCTAAGATTACTTTAAAAAAAAAATTGGGAAAAGGTTAGGGTTTTGAAATTTAAAAAAGAAAACCCAAAGAACAAGATTTTGGTTTGATGGTGGTGTTGTTTGTCGGTGGGAGGTTGCAATAGTATACAATAAACTAAAAGAAAAAAAGAGGATGAACAAGTTTATGGATTAGTGGTGTGCGGCGGTGATGTGAGGGGTCGAAAATCTTCATCAATGTTCTCGGTTTTTTTAAGGTTTTCGAGTTTGAAAAAATGGGCTTAGGGTTGAATTAGAGTCTTCATTATTGCTCTTACTTGGATAGTTGGATGAAAATAAACAGAGCTGATTTCATTATTCTTGTGAAGACGCCATGAGAGGGGAGAGACTTATTCTGTACCCGATCCTAGTCCAATAAAACTTTTAAAAATCAGGTTAGAGTTCAAGCAACTCCTGTCAGGATTCAATAAAATTGTCAAGCCTATGCAATTTATATGGAAATGTTAATTATTGGAGTATTAAAGTAAGTTTTTTTTAGGCTTTTTAGAAAGAGGATAGTTGTTCCTAATTTTTTTTTTATTCTTTTATAAGTAAACTACTATATGTTTTATTATAAAATTATTTTATTGTTTATATTTTTAGTATTATAGTAATATATTAACTATAGTAATAATTGATTAATATTTACACAAGAAAATAAGTTAATTCCGACGGAAGGAATTCCCTTGAAAATAAATTAATTCTGACAGAATCTTCTGTCAAAAATAAATGTTTTTCGACGGAATTCCGTTGGATTTGGTAATTGCCCAATGACACCAAGTTTTTCGCTTGCGCCAACCATATAATCAACAAAAATTTCGTCGAAATTAATTCCAACAGAAATTCCATCGAGAATATAGTCCTTTTCTTAAAACCTAATCGTTTTCTTTTGTTGCGCCACTTGCATATACTCTTCCTTGTCTCCTCCGATCCTCACTCCCTCCCCTTCTGACTGTCCCTCATTGTCCTCCCTCCACTTATTCCTTCCTCACGCGCTCGTCCCTCTCCCTTACTTGTCCCTCTCTGTGGACGACTGTTGTTGATTGCGTGCGACAACGGCGTGCTAATTCATTTATTTGATTAGCTCCAGCTTAAAGTTAGCCCTAAATTTTTCCTTAAATTTTGTCATAAATTCATTTTCTTACAAATTAATCTACCCTAATGTAATCTGTCTAATTAAGAGTAATATTTATTATAAAATTAGTTGTTCATAATGTTCATAAACCTTGATTAGCTTTGCCCGTACAATTATACAATTGCATCCATATGCTCTATGATTGAACTATTGAGCAAACTTAACAATATAGGCAGGCAAAAGGTTAGAAATTGAACTAATTTGTATATTACATTTAAATTAAACCCAGATTGTATTTGTTTAAATTAATAGCTTTAATTTCTATGAATTTGTATCCATAAATTTGTATATGAATTGAATTTACATTGTATTAGATAGCTCTAATTTGCATATATATGGTAATGATTTTTGTTTATCCGGATAGGGTGAATTTTGGATGGGGGTGGATTAGTAATGGGTGTTTGTAAATGTATGTTGTTATTATTTTTGACAAAAATTCCGTGAACATTTTGTGAAAATGAGATACTATTCAAAGTCAATATAATAATTCAAAAAAAAAAATTAACATTAATATAATATAGTACGTTAAAAATATAAAAACTATTAAATCATTGTTTTAAATAATTTTTGGTTTAACTTATCGTAATTTAGTTTATATTTGCTATTGTTGGGGATGTGTATATATGTTGTTATTTGTATAGTTGTATATGTTATTGAGATATAGTATTGTATGTGTTGTTGGGATAAAACAAGTTTAAAGGTACAAAAATATGAAACTGCAAAAACAAAAAAAATATTTTAAAAAAAATTGATAATTCCGACGAAATGGTTATTTTGGACGGAATTTTTTCAAAAATAAATTGATAGTGAAACACAGAATACTGACACGTGTCAGGTTAATTCCGACGGAAGAGATTATTTTTGACGAAATTTTCGTCAGAAATAACCTGATTGAATTAATTAGGAGAGTGACACGTGATGGCCTTAAACTCGACGGAAGTTTTCAGTCAAAATTAATTCTGTCGGAAATAAATAATTTTGACCGATCAAATTTTTGACCAGTTTATATTCGGTCGAATTTTCGACGGAATAATTCGTCAAAAATAATCTAAATTCGACGAAATTAGCTTATTTTCAATGGAAAAATCTGTCGAAAATAAGCTTTTTCCTTTTTGTTGTAGTGATTGTGTACGATAATTCTTATGTAAAAAATGATTTCTTTCTAAAATATATTATTTAACTAATACAAATTTAATAATAATAATAATGCATCTATTCATATAATATAAATAATAGTATTTGATGATTTATTTGTTTATATATTCATCTATTAATCTACTTAAAATTGAATAAAGGATGAAAAAAATACTTGAGTGAATTTTTTTTCTTAAAAAAACATGATCTTTTTTTATTTATTTATTTATTTTAAATATCAATGTATTTTTTCCCTAAATTTTAACAGAAAAAGAAAAGATCGTTTGATTCCGTACCAATTTTAATTATAATAATGACGTTCTCATATTTTTTTCAATTTTCTTAAAAGGTATGCAGAACAATTTTTAGGATTAGAGTATATGTAAGATGTATACCCCACTAGTGAATATCCTGTGAAGCTTAAAAACCCCATTTATTATAGTAATAAGTCTTAATGATCAACTTATGTCAAATTTAGTGATGACGTGTGTCAATGACTTTGTTCAAAAGTATTTTTAAAAAAATTGGAAATTTTATGAGCAATTAACTTCACATATTTTCACAGGTAATTCAATATCTTGAAACCGTCAATTATTACCAATTAATAATATATTTTGTACCTACGTTTGGATTGAAGTAATAAATGTGGGAATAGAATGACTCATTCTTATGGAATGAAAAAATTGTGTTTGGTTGCGATTAGAATGAAAAAAATTGTGTTTGGTTCCTTGAGAGAGGGAGAGCATATGAAATAACTCATTCCAACTAGAATGGAATGAATCATCCTACTCTTAATTTCATTTCTTCAATCCAAACGTAGCATTAGCGCTTATCATAAACACATGAGCACATGTAATTTTTTTTTTTAAAAAAATTAATTTATGTTATAACTGAAACACCACAATCCAACAAATATATATGGAGAGTGAATCAATTGCATTGTGTTCAAATTGATTAATTTGTGTGTCACTTTGCAAACATAAAATAAGACAAATTAAACTCTGAAAAACTAAAAGAAAATAAGAAAGTCAATTTTACACTGGTATTATCACTATTATATAAAATAAACATAAACTTTTCAATTCTTCTTATGCAGATAATCAACCATGCACCACTACATAATCCAACTTGATGAGCATATTTACTTTCTTTAATTGACCTCTGTGTAAAATATATATATATAGCTATTCCTACCACCTTAGCTTAATTAAAATATAAACATGCAATATAATTCACTACTATCCACAATCTCATAACTTAATTATTATCCAATAAATCCCATATATATGGAAGCCTTTTATGCATAATTAAGCATGCCCTAATTCATCGAAATAACACCAATAATGGCAATAAACTTCAGTTGACTCCCTTCATATACTTGCATAAACATCACAATAATACAACCATATATGCATTTTTGTCTATCCAAATGCACATCTGAATAATTTACCAAAATGCCTTCTTTATAAAGATATAATATTAATGCATCTCGAAGATTAAGGAAGGACACAAATATCCTCTTTCCTTTCTGTTAGCAATCCATAATTCAGGCTTCATCAATCGCTAGTCAAAGTATTCGCTCTAGAGTTTATACATTTAATTAAACTTAATTTAAAATATTTTTAAAATTTCAAAATTGATATGAATCCGTTGAAGTTTATACGATACAATTATGAAAATTGTAAGTAATCTAAAAGCACCACTATTACAGCTTATCGTTTTTTCAGAGTTGAATGGATTAAACTAATTTTGAATATAAAAATATTTTAAATTGCTTTTAAAAATTCAAAATTGTTAGGAAGTATGTATTTGACTTTCTTCATAATCCTTTGAGCGATAAGCTAGCTGTACTCTATTTCTTGAAACTGAAATAACTACGTACATGCTTACTACATGTGGGCCCAAGTGCAAATTAGGGTTTATGTGACCTAATTAAATGTACTAGACCCGGGGAAGTCTCCACGTGTTCCAAGGCAGAAGACTCGTGGATGCGACCCATTTTGGGAATTGATTGAGGGATTGGATTGGTGGCTAGAAGAACAGGGCAATTTGGGCATTACTTTGATGATTAAAGGGCATTTCTGGAATTTCTCCTTTAAAACATAATTAAAGGGTATTTCGGGAATTTCCCTTAAAACATGTGCCTGGCATGTGACTATTTTCCAGGAAAACTCTATAAATAGCCCCTCTATTCTAAGAAAAGGGGATCGCTCTCAAGACATTACACTTAGACTCTTGGAAGCTCTAAACACTTGAAACTCTCTCACAACTCGAAGACTCTAGAAGGCTCTTGGAATCCTTGCTACCCTAACCCGGTTTCCGGATTCTAGGAGTTCTGCCACGCGTCATTGGAGTAACTGCCCACCTGTTCTTCTCCCCTCTTCAATCAATCAATCAGTTCCGTACTCTTCGTGGATTTCTCTCCTCTCCAGCCAACACGAAACCCTAACCCTAGCGAGGTGTAAATTTCCTTACCTACATTTATTTGGCGACTCTGCTGGGGAGGTGTAGAATTCGTGAAGGGTATGCCCACAACTCGAAGCGGGAGAATTACAGGAAGAGCTTCACCGACAACAAGTATCACTTCACCAGATCCGATTTCAAGGCAAGTGAATCCAGTGCTCCAAAGCGCGAATCTGGATTTTGATCAACCAATCCTAGAAGACGTTTCAGAAGGAAGTTCAACATCACCTCAAATGGCTGATCAACAACAAACCAGTGCTAGACAGGCAAACGCAGGAAGGCAAGGTGAGGAGGTCACTGGAGCGCAGACAACTGCGAATGCTGTACAGATGGAGATGCTCAAAGCCTTACAGGAGGCACGAGAAGGCCAAGGGATGATAATGACCATGATGTTGGAGATGCAGAGGAAGCAAGAAGAAATGGGGAATTTCCGTCAGCAGTTGATGCAAATCCCCACTTTCAGGGCTATGTTCCCAGGAAGTTCGCAGGGGGAACGAGCAGAAGTGGAGGACAACAGCAACAACAAAGAGAATCCGACTGTGCTGCCAACAACGGAGAGTCAGCCGATTCCAATCATCCACTTGGAGCCCCAAAACAGCGGTGATGTGCCACAACTAAGATTGGAAGCAAGTCAGCCTCAGCCTAACATCGTTCCGCCCACTATCCCAGCATTTTCACAAGTGCAGATACCGACCATCCCGAGCCACATCCAACGAGCAAGCCAACAAGCACCACCGATTCAAATAGTGCAAGATGGAAGTGTACACCAGCCAACTTCCTTACCATACCCACCACCTATGCATCAATACATCACAGCCCCTCAGAGAGTCCATACCACGAGCCAGTATGTGACGAAAGATGATATGATCGACGTGATCAATCAACTTCGCAAGCAGACATCCCGACCTTCAGAGTTGGACTTTACTCCACCTTACCCGGCACACATACGAAGACAACCTTACCCGGCAGGGTATATTGAGCATCCCCCGCAGTTTCCAAAGTATAACGGGGAGAAAGGGAATGCCAGGGAGCATATTGCCAGGTTCGTGGAGTCGATGTCTCCGTGGTTGGGCTATGATGAGGTGAATAACCACAATCTGTTGATGAGGGAATTCAACAAGACTTTGACGGATAGTGCCTTCAGTTGGTACTACAATTTGGAGAAGGGATCAGTCCATGATTGGGATGATCTGAAATTACAGTTTTTTAAGAAATTTTTCTATGTGCAGAAGAAACAAGTAACTATTGTAGAGCTGATGCGGTTCAAGCAGAAGCCGAACGAGGAGCTGTCAGATTATGTGGACAGATTCAGGGCCCAAGCACAGAAGTGTGCAGAGCCAATTGAGGAGAAGAACTTGGTTAGCATATGCAATAATGGTGCACTAGATTCCTTCAAGCCCCATCTCATTACAAAGGCATGTGATTCATTTGCGACTCTCTCATCATTTGCACAAGATTTGGGAGGAATCATGACAGTGCCCGTCAATCATGCGACGGTTACCTGGAAAGGTAAGAGAACAGCAACTGTGGCTTTGGCTGACTCTCAGTCAAAACCACAAGGGGGCAAGAGGGAGAAGAACGAGCGAAGTAAAGGGAAACAAGGGGACAAGTATACCAGAATGCCCGTTCCAGAGGCTATCACATGCAGTGAGAAGGCCTTTAGAGACCTGTATGAGCAATGGGTAGAGCATGGAGTGGTGAGGCCTCCGAAGCCCAGATTTGTTGTGACCGAAGAAATAAAAAGAAGACCAGACTTCTGTGTATACCATCAATATGCAGGACATTCTACTATTGATTGTTATAGTCTGCGGAGGATATACCATGAAAAATTGGCGGCAGGAGAAATCGAGCTGGGAAAAGGAAGCAGCGTGCATGATAAGCCACTGCCTAATCATAAGGGAAAAGAAACGTGCAACACTATTACTCATAGTGAGGCACCAGAAGTGGAGATGATGGAGAATGCAGAGAGGATGGAAGAAATGATGGATGTTGATCCAGGCCTGCAGGTGACGGCGTTGATGAATGGAGTTAAATTCAGAAAATTTTTCGACCAAATAGGGTTAGCCAAGGAAGCAAGGATAGAGGCAACCAGGGCAATCATCAAAGCAGCCGAAACCCAAGAAACCTGCATGGCGGTAAGCAAAGGATTTGTGAAGGCAGTGGAAGAGGAAGAAAGCAAGATATCTTTCTCTAAAGCTGACAGAGAGATAAGATACCCGCACAACCGACCGCTGTATGTGACGGCAATCATAAATGGAATAGAGGTGCGGAGGGCGTTCATCGACAATGGAGCGTCTATAAATATTATGCCCTACACTGTGTTTAAGCAGTTAGGCCTGCCGGAGAAGAGAATTGTGAAAGAACCAACAAACATCACAGGGTTTGCCAACCAAAGTGCCAGAACCCTGGGACACATCAAGGTAGACATGCAGGTTGGAAAGATTCGAGGACCTGTAATGTTTCATGTTACCGAGGTGGATGCAGCGTATCATGTCTTGCTAGGAAGGGCGTGGCAAAACGACTATGGGGTGGTACCCTCCGTTTTTCATCAATGCCTGAAAGCTATCTGGAAGGGAAAAGAAGTGAAGGTACCAGCAACCAGAAATCCCTTTGGACCAGAGGAGGCACACATCGCCGAAGCAACTTTCTTTGAGGATGTCGCTGAAGAGGGAGAGAACCAGATTGCAAGACCTGATTCTCTAAAATTAGTCAGTTGGGAGGAAGTACAGGCAGACAAGTTTGTGCCTGAGAAAAAAGAAAAGAAGAAGACCTCGGGACAAGGGGAATGTTCCAACAACAAGAAGCCGGTGGTAATAGACCTAGAAAAGGGAGAAAAAGGAGAAAAGAAAAGGCCAGCACATCCTGAAGATGCCAGAAACATAATCAATGCCAAACGGACAGTGCAATCAGATGATGGCCAAAGAACGAAATGGGAGAGGGTTGTTAAACCCGACGGAAAGATAGTGTTTCGCTTATGACGGTGCAAGGGGGAAGAGCCCAAGGGAGAGTGCAAACCCAACGGCTCAGGAGGTGTCCCCCACTCCAGCAGTAATGAAGAAGAAGAAATTGTGCAACAGAAAGTAGAACCAGCTCCAGAATGCTTTGAGGATAGGCCGAAACCTCAACAAAATGAAGTAGAAGAAGTGGATTTGGCAACAGATGGAGGAACGCCAAGACCGACTTACGTCAACAAAGAACTGAACGTTGAGCAGAAAGAGGCGTTCGTGAAACTGCTGCGAGAGTATAGGGATGTCTTCGCTTGGAACTATGACGAGATGCCCGGGATTGATAAAGAGTTGGTAGAGCACAATTTGAATGTAAGCCCGGGAATAAAACCAGTAAAGCAAGCTCCTCGCAACTATGCACCCGAAGTTGGGACCCAAATCAAGGAGGAAATCAAGAAGTTGCTGGAAGTAGGGTTCATCAAGCCAATTCAACATCCGATATGGTTATCCAGCATTGTACCAGTAAAGAAGTCAAATGGTCAGTTACGGATATGTGTGGATTTCAGAGACTTGAATAGAGCATGCCCAAAAGATATGTATCCATTACCCAACATAGACACTTTGGTAGATGCAACGGCTAATCACGAGATGATGTCATTCATGGATGGGTTTGTGGGGTACAATCAGATAAAAATGTCAGTAGAAGATGCAGAGTTGACGGCCTTTCGTACTCCATTTGGGAATTTCTACTATGTAGTAATGCCCTTCGGGTTGAAAAATGCGGGGGCAACTTATCAAAGGGCAATGCATGCTATATTTCATGATATGATTCATGATATAGTAGAAGACTATGTTGATGACATAGTAGTGAAATCCAAGAAGGCGATAACTCATGTGGAGGACCTGAGAAAAGTGTTTGAGCGATGCCGAAAATACAATTTGAAGATGAATCCGAAGAAATGTGCCTTTGGAATGACGGCCGGAAAATTCTTAGGCTTCTTGGTGCATAACAGAGGCTTGGAGGTAGACCCAAGCAAGGCAAGAGCAGTTGTGGAGATGCCCCCACCAAAAACACAAAAACAGCTGAAGAGCTTTCTAGGGAAAGTTTCTTATATGAGAAGATTTATGCCAGCATTAGCAGAAGTCACAGAACCTTTTGGCAAATTGCTAAAAGGAAAGGCAAAATGGGACTGGGGGCAAGACCAACAACAAGCCTTCGAGAAGGTGAAGGGGATTTTGGCTTCAGCACAAACGATGGTAGTACCACAAAGAGGAAAACCGTTGCAGTTATACATCACTTCTACCACAAAGTCCGTAGGGGGATTAATCACACAAGAAGTGGATGGAGAGGAAAAGCCTGTGTACTACATCAGTCGGATAATTAGAGGACCGGAAACTCGGTATTCGCAGGTGGAAAGACATTGCCTTGCATTGGTGTTTGTAGCGTAGAAAATGCGACATTATTTTTTGGCACACGAAGTGAAGCTTGCAACAAGAACTGACCCGATCAGATACCTACTGACTAAGCCGGCATTGGTAGGAAGACCTGCAAGATGGATGATGATACTCTCAGAATATGATATCCAGTGTGTAACACCAAAGGCAATCAAATGTCAGGCTTTGGCAGATCTACTAGCTCAATTTCCAAATGGAGAATACGAACCTCCCTCTGAGGATCTTCCAGGAGGAGAAGTAGAAGAAATTGACATAGTAGATGAAGACTCAGAATGGTGGAATTTAGCCTTTGATGGGTCATCTGCTGAAGGGAAAGGTGGAGCAGGCGTAGTGTTGACCACCAAAGAAGGAAAGGAAGTAGCTTTGTCATACAAGTTAGACTTCCCCTGCACGAACAATGAAGCAGAATATGAGGCGTTTATATTGGGATTATTAGCGGCTCGAGAGTTGGGAGCCAAACGCCTTAAAGTAAGGGGAGATTCAAACTTGATTGTGCAACAAATAAGAGGGCAATTCGCAGTGAAGGAGCCTATATTGGCACCGTATCGAACTGTGGCACAAAAAGTGATGGAGGACTTCAGGAAGGTGGTTATTGAGTACGTGCCAAGAGGACAAAATAAACAACCTGATGCATTAGCCACGGTAGCATCTAGAGTATATGTCCAAGGAGAAGACCTAGATGTGAAGGTAATGAAGAGAACCCTCCCAACCACGGTGTTAGACTTGTTCCCCAAAGACCTGACCGATGATTGGAGACATAACATTTCCCATCAATTGCAAACGAAGGAGGGGACCATATCACCGGTGGAACTTCAGAAATACGCCATCATCAAGGGAGTCTTGTACCATAAAGAAACAGATGGGGTATTGACACGATGCTTGGGGAGGCTCGAAGCACAGCGCGTTTTGCATCAGGTACATGCAGAAAATTGTGGGTTGGCCGATATTGGATTGTATCGAAGGTTGCAGCGCCACGGGTATTATTGGCCTGAAATGAAGAAGGAAGCAGATGCACTTCAACGACAATGTGTTTCATGCCAAGAATACCCTGGGGAGGAGGAATGCGCCTTCATCGATGACATAGTGGATTGGCGAATCCCTTATGTAGAATTTTTACAAAACGGCAATCTGCCTGCCGAAAAGAAGGACGCAATCTTGATAAAGAGAAAGTCACAACGATTCTTCTTGCAAAATGGAGAATTGTTTAGAAGAGGGTTCAATGGCAAGCCCTTACGGTGTTTGGAAGTAGGAGAGGCCAAAGATTTGGTCTACCAAATGCATAAAGACGAGCACCAAGGGGGAGCTAAGTTATACAAACAACTTATTGATCATGGTTATTACTGGCCAAAGATGGAAGGAGATTGCTTGGATTTTGTCAAAAAGTGTCACATCTGCCAAATTCACGGGAATCTAATTCATGCTCCCGCTGTAGACCTACGGACCATAGCAACACCGTGGCCCTTTCATACGTGGGGAATGGATCTTATAGGTCCCATTCATCCTAACTCTAAGGGCAACATATGGATCTTGACGGCTACTGAGATGTATACAAAGTGGGTAGAGGCAATCCCTTTGAAAAAGGCTACGGGCCCAGCAGTGGCGAACTTCATTAAGGAACATATCATTTGTCGTTTCGGGATCCCGAAAATCATTCTGTCAGATAATGGAACTCCTTTCATCAATCGAGACATCAAAAGTCTGATGGAAAGATATAGGGTGAAGCATTACAAGTCATCGCCATACTACCCGAAAGGCAATGGGCAAGCAGAAGCCACAAACAAAACCTTGATCAAGATTCTGTCAAAAACCCTAGATGATCATCCGAAGACATGGGCAGAGCAGTTACCAATAGCATTATGGGCATATCGAACTTCAAAAAGAAAACCTACGGATGAAACCCCATATGCTTTAGTTTATGGAGAAGAAGCTATCTTGCCCGCCGAAATAGAAATCCCTTCGGCTAGGATGAGACTCCGAAGCTTAGTCGAGGAAGAGAACCGACCAGCAGCCCTAGAGGCCTTAGCTGACTTCCGAGACCGAGCCAAAGAAAAATTGGAACGGTATCACGAAAGACTGCGTCGACAATACAATACCGCAGTGGTACCGCAGCGACAAATTCTGGTGGGGGACTTGGTGCTCAAGACAGCAAATCAAGTCATGAGGGGAACACCAACCACCAAATTTTACCCCAAATGGGAAGGCCCGTATAGGGTACGAGAGATCTCCGAAAGCGGGTATTGCAAAATATCTCGTGTGGGATCAAATGCTATCTCAGGCCCATTGAACCTGAAATGGGTGAAGAAATATTATACATGAGATAGTCATCACGAGAGTTATACTTTTAACTTCAAAAGTAGTTGAGGCACCTGACTATAAGTCCTCATAGTTATACTTTCAAACTTTAAAAGTAGTTGAGGCACCTGACTATAAGCCCTCACAGTTATACTTTCAAGCTTTAAAAGTAATCGAGGCACCTGACTATAAGTCTTCAACCTGAAAAAATAGTTACACTTTATCTCTAAAAGTAGCGAACGTTATGCTTTATTCGACAAAAGCAAGATTTATTGTTTTTTTATGAAAATTTTGAAACGTTATGCTTTTCGTTAAAAGCAACTTGATCATCAATAAATTATCAAACTTTCATTCACTTATTTTTTGAAAAGATATATGTATACATGTTATTGATAACATTCATGTTTATCCATTCATAAGACCTATTGTTGCCTTGGAGTATTAATTTGAGTAACTTAGAATTCAATGATAAATATTGAGTTTTGAGGAATCATTCAGATTAAAGGCAATCAACAAGGTTAAAGAAACTCTAATTTGATAAATAAAATATGTGTAAATGAGTTTCTGAAACAGGAAAAGGAAAAAAGAGACTACAGCAAGTCATGATCTAAAGGCCACGACATATCAAACTGCAACGAAGGCATAGTTAAGGCCTCCAAATCACTAATGGCAGCATCCTGAATCTTGAGATTTTCGGCTTTTGATTTCTTGACATCTTGAGTAGCTGACTCTAAGTCCTGGAGCCGTCGCTCTACCTCCTGAAGTTGAGACTTTAAACCTTGCGCATGGATCTTCAATTTGTTTATGGCTTCGTCAAACTCTGAGATTTGTGCTGAAAAGGAGTCATCTTCACACTTACGTATAGCAATCTCCGAACGTAGCTCAACAAGGTTAAAATTCGACTGGAGGAGATCCAGCCTAGCCCGAAAAGGGGACATGTCCACACCCACAGCCGCAAGGTCGTCTACATCATCACTAAATTTCTTCAAGTCCTCAGCCCGCAAAGAGTATAAGGAAAGAGTGTGCAACCCAAGCACAAGGCCTGCGAGCTGATCTAGGAAGAAGGTCTGGGCAGAAGACGCCTTAATAATCAGCTGGTCGAGTATATGTGGGAACCGAGTTAAGAGGCGCTCAAGACTTTCCCGACTAGATGATGATATCCGGAAGCTCCTCCAAGAAACAAGGTCTCCGTTTGGATCGAAGGAAGCTCTAACAGGAGCAACTTTGGAGGCCATCATAGAATTGGTCGAGATAAGGGATGGAGGAGCACGGGGCTGCTGGGATGCTGATGAATCCATAACGCCTTGGTCATCCGGAAGACAGCCTGGAGGATACCCGAGGTCATTATCTAGCGAGGTGTCAACATCCGGATTGAGAGCATCGAATGAGGCAAGCGCATCAACAGGCAAAGGCAGCTCTTGCATCTTCTCACTCTGGAAAATAAGATGAGAAAACATATAATATATTTGAAAATAATAAATAATAAAAAAAAATGATATATTTACCAAAGAAAGATACTCACAAGATAGTCAATGGAAAAGTAGTTGGGAGATGCTACCGAAGGCGGAAGGTCGCTCAACCCACCCAAGATGCTGTCTACAATGCCCTCCCGAGAACTCAACAACTCGGTAGACTCCTTCTGGGGAGGATATACACCAGTAATAGTCTCAGAAGGATCCTCCCTCGCGAAAGCAGGAGTCTCATCGGTCTCCTTAGGCCTATCATGTGGAGACGCTGGAGGAGGGTTCGAGGAAATTATTGCATCATCCAAAGCAAGGCTCGAACTCACATCAGATAAGGTGTCTTTAGCATCAAGACTAACACAAGCCTCATGAGAAGAAGAGGACTCAACACTGATAGGTTGGGGAGGGTCACAACTCGTGGAAGCCGCCGTGGATGCCCCATTTGCAGTAATAGGCATAAATTCAACAGGAACATCCTCATCCTCTTCATCAGCATCGCCAATCTAAAAATGGTGGACATAATGATAAAAGGAATCATGATGGCAACTATATGGATAGTAACAGACATAAATGATGATACTACAAAAAAGTATAAACACATACCAAATTTCTACGGCGTTTCTTGACTGGATCCTCGGCTACCGGCACAATAGGACTAGCATCCTCAGGAGGGCGTTTTGCTAATGGCCTTAAGCGAAGCCTGATGGCAGGACGGCTAACCGAGGACACGGTAGATGCCATAGGAGGAGCCACCTCTGAATCCGTAGGGGTAGATGTTCTTGTTCTGGAACGAGTAACTCTCATTTCCCCGGCATCAGAGGATCCCTGGGGAGGAACAGGAAGGATAACTGGAGAATGAATACCTGCTGACCGAGGAGGAGAAGACTTAGGCCTCAAGGCCTCACGCTCAACAAGGCGGCAACTGGCTGGCCATCGTTCGGAACGGACATTAGGCTTAGGAGAACATAACATCTTAGCCCATTGAAGACGTTTGGGAGGAGAAGCTGGTCTAGAGCACATCAGTGTGTCGTCCTCCCATCTCTTAAGATTGATTTGCCAGTAGTTGCGTTCACCAGTAGTATACCGCCCACTCCGAGTAGCAGGTGGTATGATAAAAGCAACGGGAAAAGATTTGTGAGGAGCACCTGGGGGTTCCGAAAAAGCCCATGAAAAAGAAGAAGAGGTGGACACAAAATTGAGTAGAGCAGTCTCATAAGTCTCCTTGCAAGTACGGCCAAAGGGACGCTCCTGGTCAAATCCAAACTGCCTCATCACCCTATGAGGATTATAAAGTACGGTACCGAAATCATTATCCTCAATAAAATATGGAAGCTCCGCAGCCCGAAGGAAGACGAACCAAGACAATGAAGAACCGCTCAGCCCGTTGGTATTTAGATAAGTGCGAGACTCACGCCTATAGAAGTGAGGAAGGTGACCATTATTTTCTGAAACAATAGTGTAAGGACGAGCGGTGAAGCATGAAAAATCATCAATGAAAAGTCGCAAGTCTGAGCTAAAGCGGTAATCAATCCAGCGGGCTGTCCGGGGGTCGATGTGGGGTAATAAAAAAGGGTCTGAAGACTTCTTCTTCCTCTTAGAAAGATGTTCAAAAGAAGAATAACCCTTGAAACGCTCGAAGAGGAAAAGCTGAAGGAAGGAGCCTGGAATGAAGCAATTCACGTCGTACCTGAGTGAATGAAAAGGCAAGGTTGATAATTCAAGAAAAGAAGAGAAAAGTGCAATGTGAAAGACAGTTAATGGAAGCATGAAAACAAATACCTTCCAACAGATTCTCTCAAAGCGAAGGCCACCTCATCTAAACGGCGATACAGGGTTCCCAGAAAGAGGGAAGCAAGAGGAATCTCCAAACCCCGAGATAGCAGAGCTGCTAAACTAAACATGCGAACTGAGGGACCATCAACAGGAGACCCAGGAAAGAGAAAGCGAGACAACCACATAGCCAGATAGGCTGCCAAAGGAAAAGGACAAGGCTCCTTACGAAAATCAAGGACGGATTGGTCATAAGTCGAACTATCCCACTGGTTAGTCTTGTAATCCCGAAAGAAGTAGCGCACCCAAGATAACCATGAAGTTTTTTGTCGGCTAGTGGTCTCGAAATCTGGAAGGAGTGTGTCACCTTTGAATCGTGAGACATAATGGGAAGACTGCTTGAAGGCCTCCATCAAATAGGCAACGCACTCAACATCTCTAGCAGACATACTAGATGGGTCACAAGAAGCCGAAGCGACAGCAGGGAGGCTACAAGATATAAACCCAACATAAGCATATAATTTGAAAAAAAAAAGGAGAAAATAAGAACGAATGAAAGTTACAAAAAGAAAGGCTTACTGGTAGATAGCATAGACATCCTCTAGTGTAGGGGTGAATTCCCCCCAAGCAGTAACGAATGTGCATGAAGAGGAGCACCAGCGGGAAATCAACACGGTAAGAGCATCATGATCCTGCTGAATACGTAGATCCCTACATAGCTGAATGCAGCGATATATGCCCGCACTCTTTAGTATAGCCTTGTACTCAACATTCCCGAGGATTTCGTCAGTCCAATGTTGCCATCCTTGAAGACGGCTAGATGAGTCAGACAGGAAGCGAAAGGGACTGAAAGGGTATTCTTGTTTCTCTATGCACATGCGGGGAATGCGATCGGAATGGGGGAAGTCGTCCCAACCTCCGCAAGCCGCGACATAAAGAAACAAACCCTCTTTCTCTGGCGCAGGAAAAGTTGTGCGATCATAAGTTCGAACATGCTCCCAAAAAGTGTCAAAAGGCCCAAAAAAGGGAGCCTTTCCCCAATCATTGACAAAGGGAATTACCCTGGAACTCTTCAAGTCTTCAGAACATCCGGTAGACGAGGCCTGCAAGTAAGAAAGACTCCACATGAGGATACTAAGGATGTCAAGTAAGGCATATGAGCTTGAGTAGGCTTACCATGACAAAAGGAGAATTTGAGCCTTTCACTTGCGAATACCTGAAAATAAGAAGAAATGGAGTCAGGGAAAGATCAAAATCACAATTATGAAAGAAAAACAAGATTTGAAATTTTTCCACAAAACTTCGGACAGCCAAAATACATCATTCGGAGCCATTTTTTTGATTATTTCGACATGTGTCATGGCCGTTGGCGATGACTTTTGAAGTGCTCGTCGATACGGTCGTTTTGATATATTATGGGCCCCGAGACTCCAAACGGAACAAAAGTTATGGTCAAAACAGTGATCACGCTTCCCAATGTTAAAATTTTAGTACATTTTCTCCTAGGATTCGCTCCCTAGGGTTCGGCCCCCTAGGGTTCGGCCCCCTAGGGTTCGGTCCCCTAGGGTTCGGTCCCCTAGGGTTCGGCCCCCCTAGGGTTCGACTTCTTGAAAAAAAAAAAAAAAAAAAAAAAAAAAAAAAAAAACAAAATTTTGTGTACCTTGAAAATTTTGGTGCCCCACAGATTACTTTTTCGGAACGGATGCTTCGTTGTCAATAAATATTGTGTTTTTCTTTATTATCCGAGGGAACCCTACCGAGATATAATCCAAGTAACGGGGCTCGGAAGACAAAAGAAAAGCTACAATAACCTGAGAAGAAACGTAGGAGAAGCAAGTCAAGAAAAAGTTCGGCAGAAAGTACTCAAATAAACTGAAAAAAAAGAGAGAAGAAGAAATTGTTTTTTTTACCTTGTTCCCAAGCTGAAAACTGTTGGCTTGACAACTTCTTAGTGATCTTCAGACTTGAATGAGGAGCTGAAAAATTTTACACGATGAAAAGAAAGGCCTAAGTGACTTGGGAGATATATATATTCTAATTGCAAGCTTGCAATAGTAAAGGAAACAATCTCTAGGTTCCTCTTAAGGAAGATTTCGCCATTTAAAGATAAGTTTATTTGAGCTTATTTCTAAATAAATATATAAATTTTCGAAAATTGCTTAAATTTGGTATTTTAATAAAATTTCGAAAATATATATATATATTTGACAATTTCGAAATTATATATATATATATATATATATTGAATGTTTGAAAAGATCTTGCTTTATAAAATTCTAATAAAGGCAGATTTTGTTTCTAAAATATAAAATAAGATTTGATTCTTGGAGCTGATGATCTTCCTTGTTTTAATTCTCAGAAAATAAGGAAATAAATATTGAGCAAAATGAAGAAGCTTTCAGATGATTTACCAAGCATTACTTGGACAAGTGGAGTCACGCAAAATCATTCGCAAACCTGGAGTATTTTGCACGAGCGTCTCTCAGGAATCGTGACTCTCGCGCAGGGGGCAAATGTGGGCCCAAGTGCAAATTAGGGTTTATGTGACCTAATTAAATGTACTAGACCCGGGGAAGTCTCCACGTGTTCCAAGGCAGAAGACTCGTGGATGCGACCCATTTTGGGAATTGATTGAGGGATTTGATTGGTGGCTAGAAGAACAGGGCAATTTGGGCATTACTTTGATGATTAAAGGGCATTTCTGGAATTTCTCCTTTAAAACATAATTAAAGGGTATTTCGGGAATTTCCCTTAAAACATGTGCCTGGCATGTGACTATTTTCCAGGAAAACTCTATAAATAGCCCCTCTATTCTAAGAAAAGGGGATCGCTCTCAAGACATTACACTTAGACTCTTGGAAGCTCTAAACACTTGAAACTCTCTCACAACTCGAAGACTCTAGAAGGCTCTTGGAATCCTTGCTACCCTAACCCGGTTTCCGGATTCTAGGAGTTCTGTCACGCGTCATTGGAGTAACTGCCCACCTGTTCTTCTCCCCTCTTCAATCAATCAATCAGTTCCGTACTCTTCGTGGATTTCTCTCCTCTCCAGCCAACACGAAACCCTAACCCTAGCGAGGTGTAAATTTCCTTACCTACACTACAAAAGTGATACTGCATGCATTAGCGTGGACTACCACCGTGTATCGTGCCTGGCCAGGCCAACTCTTCAGACAGGTTATTGTGAATTGTTAATTCGTTTTACAACGTTTGTAGTTTTGCAAGATCATTTCCTGTGTAAGTTTCTTATTAGTATTATTATTACTCCTTCCGTCCTAAATTAATTGTTTTTTTAGGACTTTTTAAAGTCAAATTGACTATTTTAAAATTAATAATTAAACATATATAAATATATTTCTAAAATTATAAAAATTGAAATTAGTAATAAATTAAATTGTATATACTTTCTTTTGGTTATAATATCTTTACTTATATGTTAGCAAAAATAATAAAAAAATTAGTTTTAAAAATAGTCAATTTGACTTTAAAAGGTCTTAGAAATGCAATTAATTTGAGACGGAGGGAATATTATTTTCTGTTGAACCCCGGCCTTCAACCCCATAACAAATTAACATTCAGACACAATGTTGTTTTTTTTAATTACAACAATAATAATTTTATGTGTTTTAAGGTTTAATCTTAAAATAAATTCATGCACAAGTGCATCCTCCAATTAAACTTTAACTAATTTATTGTAAAGGAGAAGTTAACAAAAAAGAAAGTTTATCTCTGATTTCTTAAGTGAATATATCGTTTAATAGTGATGATAAAATAACAAAATTGTGATGTTAAATTTAAAAATATTATGTCATTTTATATATATAAATAATAAAATGAGACTTTTTATTTTTATTTTTTCTCTTTCAAATGAGACATTTTTTTATTTAAATGTGGGAGTATAATATGACTTTCATACATATATGTAGTCTCGTATACTTTGCAAGAAATATATAGCTATAGTATCAAACTTTCAATAGAAAGGAGGAGGCGATTCAACTCCAATACTCATTGCTACAATTTTATTTCAATCACCTAAAAATTGATATGAATATAATTAGCTTCCTCTCTCTCTCTCCACATATAATATATATATATATATATATATATATATTATATATATAACTTCTAGAAGGATATATATACACATAACTTCTAGAAGGATATATATACACATACTGATATAAGTTTCATATGCAACTTCTAATTAAAAAGCAAAATAAATGACATAAACATATATTAAAAAACTCCTAATGATCAGTTAAGTTCATATTGATCAACAACCACAAGATAGAAACTAAAGATAGTTCAAAGCATTTCCAGGGAATCTAGCTGGCTAGGGGTTCCTCAATTAATTTCTTTGCGTGCTTGTTTAGTGCAGCAAGATATTCAACAAATTGGAGCAGTTCTGTATATGTTTTGGGTTTAGGCATATGAACCGGAACTGCTGCCCATGAAGGATTATTCCCCGCTGCTGGGTGATCACTGATATATAACACATAAAAAAAATTCTAATCAAAACAGCAAACCTTATGTAGAACTATATAATATATTAACATGGGAGTACTATATTAATATAGAAATAGGATTTGGTTAGACCATATATTATTTTATTTTATATTTTGCTCAGCCAAGGGAATTAGATAATTAATTGTAATTAATTTAAATCGCATCAGTAATTAGAAAAATAAAATAGAGCCACAAAGGAATTGAACAAATCCAACAGCAAAACCTAAATTTTCACACCTCTTCCGCAATTGCTTAATATCATAAGTTTTTTTCTCCCTTTTCTTGCCTCATCAGCGTCAGCTAGCTAGTGTCAACCATCTCTTACCCAACAAAAATTTCCCCTAATTTCCTTCTTTTCTTTTCTTTCCCTTTTCTTGTTAGAAATCTCAAAAGTTTCTTCTCCAATTCAAACCAATTTGGAACCATAGATCAATCCTCCTCGATCTTGATATATATAGCTAGCATGCAGATGCAGTTCAGGATTGTTAATTATTATAATATACATAATTAATTAATGTTCTCCTTTTCTCTCTCTTCCTTTTTCAAATTTTGTCTTTATATATACTTTCTCCGTTCTTTTTTACTTGTCTTTTTAGAAAGTGAATTTTTTTTCTTTTTATTTGTCATTTGTATATTTCAAGAAAACATTAATAATTTAATTTACCGTATTATCTCTACATTAGATACTCAATTGTTTATATTTCATCTTTTTCAATAAATTTTGAAAGGTAGTATTGAAATTGTATATTAATTTTAATCAATTAAATAAAATATTAATTGTATTTTTTAATCTTTGTGTTTTCTCTTGAAACGTCAAGTAAAAAAATGGAAGGAGTGTATACGTCCGTACAAGAAGTTTGAATGACTAGGAAATTTGTGTTCTATTGGCCAACGTTAATTCCTAGGCTAGGCTTTTTATCTAGCTAGGTTAACTATACCAATAATAATGAAGTGAATTTTTTTTTACAAACGCTAACAGTACCTAGATATGATCCAACTCTCATATATAAAATGATGAGGACATAATAATTCAACTACGTACTGGTTTTGATCACCTGATCACCCATTCTTGATTCTCATCTATCGATCTATTTATCAGAGACGTACATCACTCTCATCATCACCCTCCTCAAATTAATACAGATCACTTGCTTAGAAATTTAAAGGGAAATGAAAAGAGTAATTAATTATTAAGTAGTCACACACTGATGCTGACCTCATCATGGGCACCGCTATTTCTTCCAGATCCAGCTGATTTTGAGAAGAGTCATTGCTGCTACTACCTTTGTTTGATGAATCAGTGGGTAGCACTTCCTGCGCAAATGATAAGAAGAATTAGTTTTCGAAGAGGCTAATTTATTTGTTTATTTTTTAAAAAAAACAAACAAATTAAAATGATCTATTTTATCATGTGCTAAATTAATTAATTAATTAACCTGACTAAGCTGGGATGAAGAATTAGCCACCGGAAGGCTAATAGAATTTGATTGGCGCCATCGCCGTCGAACATAAACATTAGATATAGGTGGGCGGTACCACCGTCGAACATAAACATGCTGGTATGTAAAATTAAGAAGAAAAAATAAATTCAGCAATTAATGTAGAAATTAAATTAATATTTATAGCTTAGAACGTACAACTATATATATATATATATATATATATATATATATATATATATATATGTTTAGAAGAAATATATATAGACCTTAATCTCAGTGGCACGAGGTCCTGATTGAAGATCAGACATGGACCTAATTCTTCTTTTGGTGGGTGGCTAAATGAATATATGAATGAACGAGCTGAGTGACCTTATATAGCAAAGAGGGATCTAGATAGATAGCAATTCTGTGTGCTTAAATAGGAAAACCAGCTGGAGAAATCGAGCCGTTTGAATTGTGATTACAAATTAATTTGGAGATAGTAAAAACAAAAACAAAAATTAAATTTTCAAAAAGTAATTAAAAAATTTCACATTTTGAAAATCAGATTTTGAATATTTTAAATTGTTTGCGAGTATCAGATTGTGCATGGTTGTCATAATTAAAATTCCAAATTAAAATTAATTACCTTTCTAGTAGAGTACTGATTTATTGCATACTTTGACTAGAAGTTTAATTATAACCCAGTGTTTTAATTTTGTAAGATTCCAACTCGTATAACACGTGTTGTCATCGGAAAGGCAGACGAGAAATTAAAGTTAAACAATTAATTCGAAGAACAAATTAATGTGTGTACATCAAGAGACCCTAGCTATATAGGTTGATCGATCAGAACTGTGGTCTGTCCCGATCGAATTAATGAACAATTCATTCATCTGATCACCAGAAACATAAATCATATATTTATTTATTTATATACGATCATCTAAAATCAAGAATAAACGTGCTAGCTACGCCTACCTGGATGCATGATTATGTTTGTATATAAACCATTTTAAGAAACTGGATGTTTATTCAATTGAAATGGCTCCGGAGCATTTGCATCCTCGTATTTTTAAAATAAAAAAAAATGTGAAATGTAAAAGACCAAATTACTTGATTGTTAACTAATTACATAAAAGGAAATTTGTATCCCATTATGAAGTTACGTAAATAGGATAAATTGATAAATAATCTCAAATAGATTGTTCTTAATGGAGCTCTCCTAGTTACCATCCTTTCCCACAAGCACAGGTGGTATTATTCAATTCTATCAGTTCTATTAGGATCCAAACTCTTGCAATAAACCTAGCTCAAGTGACTTATATATATATATATATATATATATATATATATATATATATATATATATATATATATAAGTTTTAAATTATGTGGATGATTTACCATTTCAAGCGACTAAAGTTTATTAAAAGAAAATTCAGTTCCTGCAGTGAAATCTATGAACTAGGAATCGTATAATTACTTTCTGGATGATATGTCAATGAGCCTAAGGAATTAGAACCAAAAACTGTAGATTTATATTTTATATAATTTGAATGATCTGAAGGTCGTCTGATGGTCTTTCTCTCTATATAATATATATGTTAATATATATAAACCGACTTTTTTTTCTTTCTTTCTTTTCGTCAAACAAGATATTTCATTAAAATCAAAACATTATATATATATATCGTGGTGAATTCAAAAAAATTAAGTAATTTATAGTTGGCTAATTCCAAAAACAAAAACAGAAGGAATACTAGTACTACAACAAAAAACTCTTCTTTTATATATATATATATATATATATATATATATATGTGTGTGTGTGTGTGTGTGTGTGTGTGTGTGTGTGTGTGTGTGTGTGTGTGTGTGTGTGGGAATAGAGAATGGGACACATATCTTAGGTGATTTATCAACACTTGGGGAGCAGTGGTACAATGAATATCACTTAGGGTAGTGAGCTTAATTTATATGCCATTATGCATTAAAACCTTTTCAATGTATGTAGTCGTATCCGATCACTATATATATATTTGTAGGTGTATTCTTATATTGTGAGAAATATATACCGGGTGCAATCATGGGGTTAGGGTTTTGCTATTTTCCTAAGCGTTCTTGATCACAATACTTTGTACTTTTGTACTCTGTCAATGATTAATCACTTTCTATCACAGATGCCAAAAACTAAATCATATACTATATCTTCAGTTTCTGTTTATTATTATTCTCTATATCTTATATATATATATATATATATATTATAATTACTCTATTAATTTTGTTTTCCGCCATCTTTGGTATTATGCTACAAATTGACGTTAATTTATTTGTAACAATAATTAAATTGGAGTTATTCATGGATGTGTTAATTAAACTTGCAGGTATAAAATCACAAAATTAAAAGAACCACTAGCTAGGAAATAGTTTACTCTCAAGTCTCAGGAAGGTGCATAAGGTTATAAATCGGTGTCCTGCAAGAATTTTTAAGGGAGAGGTGCATTAGGTTATAATTAAGTAGGTGCATGCCTCGCATGACATTTTTCTTGAGGGAGAGGTAAGCTTGAGTTCTATTAATGGACACTGAGAGAGGATGCATAATTGTCATCCTGGTTGACAAATTAAGGGAGCAACATTAAGTATTAAGAGCATCTTCGGTGGCTACTTATAAGTTTATCAAGCTAACTTATAAGTAGTTTTTTACTATTTACGTGTTCGTTTGTGACTTATTTTTTAATTTATAAAATGATTTGTAAGTTATTTTTGAGAAGTAACAATTTCTTGCTTATTTTAAAATGACTAAAAATTCACGTCACATTTTAAAATTGAGAGTTTCACAAATTAAAAAAGATCAAAGTCAAATGAGACTTTTTTTTTTGGAAACAGAGAGAGTATTATACAAAATACTTTCATTAATTTTAATCTTTTAAAATCAATTTATGAAATGCTGACATTAAACTATTTCATTTCCGGGTGTGAAATTGTTGTCAGTACTTTGTTATGGCTTATTATTATATATTGTAACGTTAAAAATAGAGAGGGCGTTTTGTTTTGTTTGTTGGGTAAATGTGTCTAATATTTATTGTGTATGCTTGCGTTTGCTGAATGTTATTTTGGCTTTTTGTTTAATAATATCGTCAGCAGGTAGTGGGTAGCTAGGACTGCATGAAAGTCCGGTGCTTGCCAATACCTTTGTTGGCATTTTGCAAAGTGCGATTCTGCCTACGGTTTAAAATGTTCTGATTATAATTTTTCTGCGCTTGTTATTGTTATTTAATACTATTCTAAATTAGAGATAGTTATTTTAAAATTATATTATATATATATATATTTATTTTTTTATTTTTTTAAGACTATAAAGTGATATAGTGTTCTTAATTTGTCATTAATTTTTTACTATCATTTTTAATATCATACTACTACAATTAAATTTTTAACTAATACTAAGACTATATTTTAGAATAGGGTTAAGTTCAGATTACCACCTGGGGTTTGACGTCTTTCCCACTTAACCACCTGTAGTCAGTAAAGCTACATTTAAGCTCCCGACTTTTTGAGTTGAAGTGAAAACGTCACCTTTTCCATCCAACTTAACTGTGCGTGTATGTCAGACGCCAAAAGTGCGTGAGAAATGACTATAACGGTCAAAAAAGACTGGTAAAGGTCCGAAATACCCCTTTCTTCTTCTTGGCTTTTAAAAGACATTCAGAATCATTTTTTTCTATCCCATTTCATCTCCATCTCGCAGACCAAGGCTACTAGCAGACCAAATTCACAAATAATGTATGCACATCAACTTATTTCTTCCCTATTTCTAATTTATTCTTCCAATTTATTTTTCTTATTTAATTTTAACAGTTACCCACAAGGTGTTTGCTAAAATGTCAGTCTTTCTTCGTGTTGTTTATGTGTTGTATTTCATGTGTTGAATTAATGAAGTTCATGCTACAGAAATGCCTGATGGCTGTAAAGCATTCCTCCATCAAGAATGCCTAGGTTTTGGATATACGAGGGATATTCGTTAGGAATGGGCAGCAACAAAGTGGGGAGCAGCAAAAGGACATCAGCAATATTGAAACAAATCGAGGGGACCAACAAGAGCAGCCCAAGAACAGCCCCGCCGGCAACCCACCATGGATGCCGACCAACAGAACAGAGCAAGGCCAATCAGAAACAACCAATAGACAAATTAGCGACAACGATAGATGATTATAAGCAAGCTAATCTGAACACAGGGAACACAGAACCAAGAGAATTAGTCCAGCAGCGAAACCCAATTTGAAGACAAATCGGCAAAACAGCCGGTAACCCCCATGATTTCCGACCACAAGGTTTCCGGCGAACATCCCCAGATCAGCCGCAACACAAAAATAAACATTAAGCCCCACACAAGCTAAAGAACATCAAACGCCCAAAATACAAATCCTAGATTCCGGCGAAATCACAAACACCCATAATCCGAAAAGATCAAAATAAAAACCAAATCATGGGTATTCAGCGGCCCAAAACGGTACCAAAAAAATATAAACCCAAACTGAGCATGAACAATCATGAACCCAGATCGGAAAGAGACCCAAATCTAAGTTTGAATAAAATAGGCAATAGCAACAAGAAACCCAATTTGGAACCAAGCGACCCAAAGGGGTCAGAACGAAACGAACCCAGATGCTGGCATAGAAGTCAGATCCGGAACGGATCCCTCAACCAAACGACAACCCCAACAAACCACCAAGAACCGAAGTCCCAAACCAAAACCCCATAAACCTCCACCCACTTCAGATCATAACTCCAACCCAGACCAAACACATATCAGTACCCCCTACTAATCTGCACAAAGAAGCCCCCACGATCTAAAAGCCCTCGGACTTGGCTTACAATAGATCGGAAAATAGATTTTTGGAAAGGGACTCATTTCAGCCGCCGGAGGAGCTCGAAACAGCACCAAGCAAGATAAACTGGAAGGAGAGGAGAGATGGTGGGCCGAAGAGGGGGAAGGGAAACGAAATGAAACAAAACCCTATCTCATCTGTCGTTTTCAATATATATATGGAGGGTAATTAAGTCTTTAGCCAACTCAAATAACGGAGTTAAGACGGAAAGCATTTATTCACTTCAACTCAAAAAGTCGGGAGTTTAAATGTAGCTTTACTGACTACAAGTGGTTAAGTGGGAAAGACGTCAAACCCTAGGTGGTAATCTGAACTTAACCCTTTAGAATATAAAATTATTTTTAAAAATCAATTCTTTTATGTATGTATCTCTAATTTATAACTGAATTCCTAGCCGACTGCATGTTGGTTGCTGTTGACTTGAAGTCCAGACTGTAACTACATTATTCCACCATCCTCATGCCTGTCTTCCATGGAGTGCGGTTCCATCCTCTTGCTCGTGCAAACGTCTCGGTCAACGAGAGATTATCGTATCAATTGGATATACATATATATATATATATATATGTATAGAGTAGTTTTACACGGACATCTTTTTTGGACATGAAAATTGGACATTTCCATATTTCAATGGTATTTTTTGTTGTTGTATATATTTCAAACATATTTATACTATGGATTTAAAAAAAAATCCTAAAAAATCCAAATTACACCTAATTTTTTTGGATTTTTTTTTTAAAATCCATAGTATAAATATGTTTGAAATATATAAAAAAAAAACACCATTGGAACATGGAAATGTCCAATTTCCATGTCCAAAAAAGATGTCCGTGTAGAACTACTATATATATATATATATATATATGCTTTAATTACTTTTCTTTTTTCTATGCATACTTGTACTTTTCCCACCATTTTTAACGGTTTTCATTATTCATATTTAGTTTTAATTATATACGTACCAATAGTCACTACTGACCATATATATATATATATATACACCTCTGATGGTCTCTAAATTTCATGTTTACGGATGATCATGTGATGCATGGCATGCATAACTCAGATCTCAAGCAATTCCAATTAACAAATTTAACGGTCCAATTTGCAAATTAATTAAGACATTTAGCTTTAAATCTTATGTGAAACATTTTAAAACTAGTTCATATAGATTACAACTTACTCATGATCATGTGATCCTATACTAAATTTCAAGGAATGTACCTAGCTCTAAATGAAAGGCTATAAAAAGAAAGGGCTGCCTCATCGATCTTGTATTCCTCATCTAAAGGTATGCAAACTCCTACCCTAAATTAATTTAAATCTTTTCCTTGTCTGTATTTTACTAACTGGTACGTGTTTCATTAATATTTTGTTATGCAGCTGAAAGTTTTTGGAAAAAAAATGAAGATGGAAGTTAAAAAAAATTTCATAGGCAACATCAAGCCTTCTTCTCCAACCCCTGATCACTTGAAAGTCTACAAGCTTTCGATTTTGGACCAAACTTTTCTTCCTTTTTATGTTCCATTGGTTCTGTTTTATCTAAACAACCAGAATACCAGCATCACGGATGTTATTTCCAATAGATTAAAGCATCTAAGACTGTCATTATCGGATACTCTAACTCGCTTTTACACTTTTGCTGGCAGAATCAAGGATGATCTCTATATTGATTGTAACGATGAAGGGGTCTACTACGTTGAGGCCAGAATAAACTGTCCTCTCTCCGATCTTCTGATGCAGCCTAATGACCAGATGCTAAATCGATTATTAATTCCTGAGAATCCCATTCCAATGGAATCAAGTTCAGGACATTATGTCCTGCTGATACAGGTAAACCTCTTTGATTGCGGTGGGATTGCTGTCAGTGTGTGCACTTCCCACAAGACCATTGATGCTCACACCTACACAACGTTTATGAAAGCTTGGGCAGCTACAGCGCTGGGATCTTCTCAAGTGATTTATCCTAGCTTTAGCGCGCAAACTCTCTTCCCTCAAAACCCTTCACTCGGGTATAATTGGCCCTCTATATACAACGAGGGCAAGTACATAACAAGGAGGTTTGTATTTGATGCCTCGGCCTTGGCTTCCCTGAAGACCAAGGTTGCTACAACCTCATCACAAGTGCAGAACCCTACTCGTGTGGATGTTGTATCGGCACTCATGTGGAGATGCGCCATGGAAGCTGCTTCCAAAACAAGAAATGATGATCACTCCAAAAAAACACCATCTGTTTTGGCTCTTACAATAAATCTTCGGAGAAAAAAGTTGCCACCCCTACCACAGTATTCTGTCGGAAATTATGTCTGGTACGCCTTTCCACAGTGCCTTGGCAATTCCAAGCAAGAACTGAATAGCTTGGTGGACTGTATTAGGAAAGCGCTTGATAAAATCAACAGCGACTTTGTTGAAGAGATAAAAGGTCATGAAGGGTTTCAGAAAGTTAGCGACGGTCTCAAAGAAAGTGGTGAATTACTACAATCAGTTGGTAAGGGTGATTGTGTTTACCTTACCAGTATGTGTAATTCTGGCGTCTATGAACCAGATTTTGGATGGGGAAAGCCTGCATGGTTTTTCTATAGCAGTCCAACTTATGCAAGCCTAGTCATGTTAGCAGACACAAGATCAGGGGATGGGATCGAAGCATTCGTGACCTTACCTGAACAAGATATGGCTATATTCGAGCGCGATCCACAACTTCTGGCTTTTACTTCCTTAGATCCTAGTCCTCTTAAACTCTCTGTTTCTAGTTCACGTCTCTAGCTAACCAGACCAAATGCTTATGTTATCTTGGATGTTTTTAAGTATTTCATGTACACACCTTGCGGATGCATAGCACCATAATCTTAAACGGTGTACAAGTGTTTCAAATAATTTGATATGTATTTATTGCATGTTTCGATACATATTTTATATGTTTAGCTTTTAGATATGCTAGTTAAGTGTCACGTACCAAAATATGGGTTTATTTTAAATTCCTTATTTATTCTATATTGTTATGTCCAAATATGTAATAATTAATTTAAAAGGGACGGTTGAATAAATTAATTTGCTTTAAAAAAAAATTCTTGACCTTTTTAAATTTTAACTCTATTTCCCTAAGTGACTTTTGTTTAACATATTTATTTAAATATTTTAGTAAATCAAAATAAAGAGATATGGATAAAGAGATACCAAATAGAGAACACAATTCCAGGATTTGAAAATTTTCACTATAAAAATAGTTTAGCTCCTTACGTAGGTGGATAAATATTTATACATCTGATTCTGTCTTAGAACTACTATCCCCTAGTATTCTTCAAGAATTACAGATTCCCTTCCCAGAACTTCTTGTGTTCCTTCTTCGGCTGGTCTTGGAACTTGATAACTTTTCTCTTCCTTACTCACTTAGAAACCCAAACATATGGCATTTTTAAGATCTTGGTCTTAGAACAAAAATCACTCAATTCCTCACACACTAGAAGAACACTGATCAACTCTACCCTTTTTGTTAAAAGATTTTTTTCTTCAATTAAATGCTTCTTTAATTAAGCAGATAGACAAAAGTTTAAGTTTAGATATGTCAAATATTACAAGATATAGATAATGATAGTTTAAGAATTAATTATTACAAAATGACAGTTAAACCAATGATCACAAATGCTATGACAGTTTATGTATATGGATTAGTCTGGTTAATATAGAACATTTTTATAAGGTGAGATTAACACTTTAAATAAAGGTCAATCTACTACGCTTTATAAATTAACTGTCTGTAAATTTTGCTTATCATTCTCGAAGAGAGGACTATATACGAATCGTCCTTTCATACACAAAGGAACAATATTTCCCGTATAAGAATTATAATGACAAACTAGTTATCCAATCTTGAGGGAGAAAATTGTCTTATATCACTTTACTAGAAAGGACTACAGTTCACGACTTTCAAGTGGGTCTATCATGTACATCTCGTACTTAGTGTATAGTTACTGAAGGTCCGATCAGTTGTTTTTCACTTTTAGAAGGATTATATATAAACCTCAGATTAATATATATATATATATATATATATATATATATAAGCTTTAATTCAAGTGTATATAAATATAATCAATGATGATCAATTTGAATGTAGCACAATGATATAAATAAATACAAATGAAAGTGTCTTGTGCATGTGGTGTTTAATACGTATAAAAAATATAACAATAATAATATTAAACACAAATAAAAAAGTAATATGTTAACACAAAATATAATAAATTAAGTGTGTGATAATTTATGTAGAATAGCAATATATATAGAAAATTTTGGCTATATTAATAAGTTAGTATGTTGAAATTTTCTTGTTCTTTTGATTACTTTCTATCCCACTAGAATCTAGCTCTTTGAGAATTTGAGATTGAGAGAAAATGTGGGCATAGTTTGGCTTTTTGCTAGATTAAAGAGAAATGAATGAAGTAAGCTTAGTATTTATAGGCCAAAAATACTTGAATGAATATCTAGGATTAGTTTGATTCAATGTTGATCCAATGGTCCATACTTCACCTAACTTTTTCCTTCTCTCTCTTGCTCATGTGGCCAAAAAAACGGGGAAGGTGATGAGTACTCACCAATTTTGTTAACTAGCACGTCTTAAAGTTTTAGCAAATTTCATTTGCCTGCCGGATAAATACTAAGGAGGAGGATAACTTTTTCGTGCCACATAGGAAAGCTAGTACCATTTAGCACATGTTTTATAATTTTTGGTTTGTTCGAATGGAGAGAGAAAGAGAGAATGCTTGCATTCTTTTTGTCCGACTCAAAAATACTTGAATGTTTAAAGTTCATGTTGAAAAATATTGAACTCCAATTTTAATTGAAAATGATAGTTAATTTGTTTGGAAAATTACATTTAGCCCAATCACTAAATAATTAAATTATAGTTCCTTTTGGACTTTAAAAGAATTTGAGTAAAATAAAAAATTTCTAACCAAACTCATTGCTCTTTAAAATTTCGATATCTAAAATAAACTTTATAATCCAATAGCATTAGATTGTTATGGACTAACTATAAAGTTTATACAGTTTGAAGATAGTGAAAATAATATAAGAAAGTAAATTATAAGAAAGCGTAATTTTATAAGAAAATACTCCCTCCGTCCCAAATTAATTGTTTTTCTAGGACTTTTTTAAGTCAAATTGACTATTTTTAAAATTAATAATTAAGCATATATAAATATATTTTTAAAATTATAAAAATTGAAATTAGTAATAAATTGTATATACTTTCTTTTGGTTATAATATCTTCACCTATATGTTAGCAAAAATAGTAAAAAGATTAGTTTTAAAAATAGTCAATTTGACTTTAAAAAATCCTAAAAATGCAATTAATTTGGGACGGAGAGAATAATATATAAGAGAGTAAAATAAATATATTTTTAGAAAAGTAATTATCATAATGCACCATGCAATACAAAATTTTATGGAGACGATTATATCATAATTTTTCTAAAGACTTTTAATTCTTATTTTGTTATCATCAAAACAGTAAAATAATTTAGTCCCTTCAGTCTTCCCCTTTTTGACGATAACAAAACAATTCATTTAAGTTTTAATTTTTAGAAAAACTGGAGTGTATTACTTTCCCTTAATTTGAGCAATTTTTAATTTTTTAAAATTTTAATTTGCTTCCACTCACTGTAATCGCCTATTTTTACCCTGTTTTTCGACCCTATTTTTCTACTCCAAACAATTATAAAAGTAACTATTTTTATCTTCCCCTTTTTGCCATCAACAAAAGGAAATTTATCTTTGTACCTACAAAATAAAGGTTAAAACAGATGATATATCCTATTTTTAACTATTTCATTGCTTTATATCCTATTACATTTGATAAACTATTACATGACTTTCTTATTTTAATATATTTGTAACTAAAAAATTACACACTGATGCTCTTTCTCTTTTATTCCTCCTATTTGTATTTTTTGGAAAACTTTGAAAGAAATAGCTTGTGATTTGTCAATTCATCCATGCAGTTGCTTCAAGCCAATAGTAGGTTAATTTGTGAAATTTAATTTTTTTTATAAACATCATATATAAAACAAATAAAATATTAAAAAAATGTTATTTATAAAATAAACATATGTTCTCCCTTCTTAAAAAAAATACTAAGCACTCATAAAACACTATCATTATGTGTTTTTTATAAGTTAATCCTAGTTAATTATTAAGATTGTATATTTTAGTAGAACTATATTATAATAATTTTGTCGTTTATATTGTAAATATAAATTCAAATTGCTCTAACTTAATATAACTTACTTATGTTTCAGTATTTTAGTTTGTGGATAATTATGATATAATAGTAGAATAATTTGTTATTATATAATTTATGATTGTTAAATATATTAACAATGATCTGTAGGTGTTTTAATTTAGGCTCATGAGAATCAATATTAGTAAAGAGTTTCTATAAGAAATAAAATTGTTATATAATAATAAGTTACTCTAAAGTTTTTCAGGATCATAAATAGTATTTTGGTTCTAGTTAAATTCTAGATTAATTAAAAAGTATTTTAATAGTAGTTAATAAAATAAAATCAGGTGACTTTAAAAAGTGTTTTAGTAACAGTTAAATTCTAGTCTCATACTAAAGATAAAGAACAAAAAAACTTAATTTTGTCTTATTATATATGTAGATAGATTGACATAGTTCCCTCGTCCAACAAATAACAATCAACTATGATATTAAAAGCACAACTTAGTTTCACAAATTTTTAATTTTATTTCTTTCCTATTCAAATTAGTTTAATTACTATTCGAATTTGTAACAATAAGGTTTCATAAATTTTTGTAACAATTAAATACTATTTAAATTTTTAACGTATTTAAAAGGAATCCCAACCTGTTAGGAAAAAAAAGTGTATTTTTTTTATTTCTAATATATATAATAGAAAAAGAGACTTCTAAAATAATTTTTATTTTTGGTTCTACCAAATTTATTACAAGATTTTTTATCAGAAATTTATGTAAGATAATATATCTTAACAAATTTCATATTAGATAATTTTATTATTACAATTTTATTAATTATATATTAATATTAGTTAAAAATTTCATTACTAAATATATTACTTTTCTAAATAAATTAAATTCATTAGACTTGAAATTTTAGCAAATAACTATATTAATAATATATGTGAACTTTTTAAAAAACATAATAATTGTAAAATTAGTTGAAAATTTAAAATTGTTGCATTACTAACTAATTGTGATAATTAAGTTAAAATTTATTAAAGTTCGAGTTTCATAATTCTATTCGGATTAAAATTTCAAACAAATTGAAACAATATAAACACTAATATAGAATTTTATTACAAATTTAAATAAAATTAAAATAATTATTTTCTCATAATCATAACCAATTAAATCTACACTCCATTCAAATGTTTAAATTATTAATAATTGATTGAAGACATCTACAATATATAAATTTAACAATTTATTATTTAAATAAGTATTTAATAAATGAATAGTTACAACTATCTTCTTAACTCCTAATTAAATATTTACCCTATATTTTTTTAACTATCTTAATAATTAACATAATAAATCATTATCGATATCACATGTGTTGATTGATGAGCTTGTTTATCAATAAAAAAAGAAGTAGCTTTTGGATTTTTTTTTTATTTATAATCTATGTATGTCCTTTCAGACCCCTTCATTACAATAAGTCCTCAATTACATCAGTGATGAGGCATCGAGCCTTCAGGCCGCAAAACTCATAAGAACTGGAGAATAGTATCAAAACAGACACTAGATAAGCAAAGAGGCAACCTAGCAGATTTTAGCATGTGTTTGTATAGAAGAGCTCACTTGCACATGTACCAAGCTTAAGCATCAGGAGAAAATTGATCTGGATGTCAAGGGTAACCTCGTTACACAAGGATATATCGACTTTACAGTATCAACTGTACATGTACAGCAACTATAGGGTAGTGACAAGGTTGACGTTACGACTACTCTACAATCACCTGGGGGAAGCTCTAGAATACCAATGCTTCTTTTTGGGAGTTCTTGCAGGAACCTCTGCAAATACAACAAAAATATGCAAACATAAGAAAGAAGAAAAAAATATAGAAGATAAAAATTGGACAAAAAGAAGAAATATAGTAAGTATATATAGATTCTTCACCTCCACTTTCATACAATGAGTTATAATGTACTTCACTCCAAAAGCTCAGCCATATCTCTACAGACACAATAAAAAAAAAATATGGATAATATTTTAAATGATGGCATATCACTATCTAACATGTCAAGCAATGGACCCTATCCTATAGCAAAGGACGTGATATGCATGCAATATAATCATTTTACAAAATTATTACTAATTTTGTTGAACATTTTTGTTAAGGATTTATAGGAGCCAACAACTCAAGTTCCCAAATTTAAACGAAGGCGAGAACATTAGGGAACAAGCCTCGTACTAGAATTTCAAGGTGCTAAGGGTATTAATTACACCAGTAGTTAAAAACTTGCCTATATTAGTGGTCTCACCGTGTTGGAATATTGTATAATCTTCTTTAAAATTCGAAAAAATAACAGTGGTAATAAGCTAAGAGACCACATAAGTCTCCATCCAGCTTAAGACTAGATTGAACTGTTCAAAAGGAAAATACCTGGATGCTTAGATTCAAGAAAGGTATTATTAGCATGCCCAAATTGGTTTTGCCATTGAAATATTTATTATGTACCAAGCCACCAAGGTTCAACTGATTACATAAAGTCCATTGACAACAAATTTCTCTATGTGAGGTTGAATGACAGAGAGGGGACTAAAATCCTTGCACAAAAAGGGAATGGAGGAGAAGATGTGAGTCAAAGTAATGTGGGACAAATGTGAATGGAAAAGAGACTGGAGATAAAAATATAAATATAGAAGAGACATTTAGTACAATATGCAGAAGGATATGAGTTTGAATAAATTTCCTAGTTTAGACAATATCTTTTGATAAAGAATAAATTTTATAGGAACTAAGAAGACAATATTGACTAATCTGTTCGTTTGAACTCGATGCATCAAAGCCAGGGGATATTTCTTTTACATTTAATTATATAACGTCACTGATTTCTTCAAATGTTTGAAGAATCCCTAAGACTAGATTCGGTTGATTTAGGTAGACCCCATTCAAGCGTATGAAGTGCAGAGTTTATCTGAGACTATAAGAAATCTGTGTCAAACTAATCCCAGAAAGGGGTGCACCGGTCTAGTTCCAGGAGAGAAAATACTAATTTTTTTCCCAGTTACTTTGATACTTTCCCATTCTGGGGCGGAATTTCCCATCACTAACCCAGAACAACTACCCAGTGAGCTTTGAAACCCAGAACAACTACCCAGTGAGCTTTGAAGCTTCCAAGGGAACACTTCCAAGGAATTAACACATTGTAGCCTGATCAACCGTGTGTAATTGATAGCAGAGACTTGGGTAACTTATACAAGGAGTAGACATGAGCGAGGTGGTCCACAAAATGCCTCAAAAAAAATATTCATTAGAGTATGTAGTGAAGGGATAATAGATCTAACGGAGAATTGTTGACCAGGCACAAAACAAATTTACCATATACAGGATCAATATCATGTAAATTTAGTTACAAGGTTAGGATAGGCAACTAAATAGAATAGGTACTATAGCAGCCTATTCATCTTTTTGTTACTATCCGCTATGCTAACCACATTATAAATACATTTGTGCATGGAAAGCATAAAAATTAAATATGTAACAAGTTAACCACCATATATACATGTCTTTCTTTTTCTCTTTTTTCTTTCTTTTTTAAAAAATAAAATAAAATCGTATAGAACAAATAGCATCAAGAAAACAAAAGTTCAGCACAGCCAAGTTAACAATAGATTAAGAAACTGGATTGACCTAAACAACTCCCAAGAGCTTAGAAAGCTTAAACTGAGTATGCAGCAAGATGAAACAGGATATGTTATGGTTACCTCTGGAAGGATCCTTGTCCTTGGGAATGATCTCAATGTAATAAGTATCTCGGAAGGAGGTGATTAAACATATTTTTGCTGAAAACTGAAAACAAGCTCTAAGAGAGTCAAAAGCCAATAAAAACTAAACAAAACAGTGACAAGAACAAAGGGGAATCAAAGTACTACAGTATATGAGGTCACCCAAATAAAGCTCTTGTTGAGAAACATAAGATGCACAAACTAAGAGTAGTGAAAAAAGTTAAACATCACGAAAAAGAAACCCAATCCACAAAGGGGTTGGCTCTTGTACCAAATATCTCTGGGTCCTAAATATAACTTTCTAGGGTTCTTTCTCTAGGGTTTCCCCTCATACTTTCTTTGGACTCTCCTGGCCATTGATGAGCACTCCAGAATTTTCTTTTCACTTTACAGTAACTCTATAAGGAGGCCATGGACCTCCCTTGTATGCAACTAACTTGGAGCTAGAGAGTTTGTTTGACTAAAAGAAACTTTAAGTGTGCTGGAGACTCTATCATGCGGCATGAGTGCACTCTGTCTTTAGGTGTGTTGGGTACAGTACCTATCCTAGAATGAATGTGCGTTTGTTTCAGCCAATCTTTTTAGTGTTTCAAGCAACTGGATCTGAATACCTCTCTGTGAATAAAAGAAGAAAACAATTAAGAAAAGAAATACATGCAGAAAACAAAATATTAACTTTGACTTACCCGATCTGCAGCTGCTTGTAGAGTAAGATGATCTCCCCATTCTCCCAATCTAGTGCCACGAAAGATTTTGCATACAAGTTAGATAGAAATTAGTCAAGCAACAATATGAAATAGTGCTCATACCTCATAGAAAAATTGATAAGCACAATTTCCAACATATAACCTTTTCATTATCTTCAAATAGCTTTTGTACTTCATGGGGACATAGCCTTCATATAACCTTTTGTTATGTTTTAGCTGAAAATGGATTCAGATACTATGATAAGAATGTATGAGACTAAAACCAAAATTCGCTTTGATGATAGACACACAAAAAAGAAATTCATCTTGTCTTTGACCTTTTTGAAAATCCTATTGCCTCTTGTACTCACTATGATTTTCCTTGCACTCTCTACATCTTATCTTTTGTTTTCCAATAGGAACCCAAAGAACCTACATATAAAGCCTAGAGGGTCTTCAAAAATCTATAATAGAATAGGAAAATCGCATTCTTAACAGATTAAGAAATCTAAATCCTAAATGGAAGAGGATTTAAGTCAAATCACAACAAAATACATAAAAAAGCTAGATAAAGTAAGTAAATGTATCCAGAAATTTGAACTACACCTGTTTGACAACTTCCTTCCTTATGTGTTTGTGATACTCCGGATTATGAAACAACTGATCTGCAAGAGCTCGAAACTATCGAGCAAGTAAGAAATTAATAGAAAGACTACAAGTTATAACAAGAAGGGTGAAACAACGCATACATATGCAACGATGGTGTAAGCATACATTAATATTAAAAGAAACATACATTTGTTGCATGAGTAAATAATGATAGACAAACTAGTGTAAGAAGAACAACCTGGCAGTTTCCATCTCCCTCGATTTGCAGTTCAGCTAAATCATATGTTACCAACCTGTATAGAAGAAAATATTTAGAATAAAGGTGGAAAATCGTATGCATCAAATCAATCTTTCCTACTGGAAACCCAGGGGATGGAGGGAATAGGTACAAAAAGGCACCAATGTAATGATACTCTTCATAATACCATGCACCAAAGTAATGATAATCATCATAATACCATGCACCAATCCCCATACTTGGGACAAAATTTACATATCAAAAAATAAATAAATAAATACCATGCACCATTATGTGCCTTTTTCTGTCACCATTTACAACTATTATTCAGCACAAATACAAATTAAGAATCAAATGGTTTCTCAACAAGTATCCTTTCACTTATAGCAGAAATCAATGAAAAAATAAAATCACAATGATGATCACAGCTTTGTTGCATTTTCAATGATTACACCAAAATCTTAAGCAAGGAAGTTGTAATTTATATAAAATTTGCAGGTAAACAAGTTATGAAAACACCATCATATGGATGTAACGATATATTTGGGAATGTAAAAAAACAGGTATTGCCTAATAACTAACATGACTGAGGGTTGCATTGGATTCCAGTCAAAACTAAAAACATTTGCTATTTTGCATATTGGGTTTAATAATGCACAAAGAGACAAACCCAGCTAAAATTTCTAAGTAAAGATAACTTGGATTATCACTTATTACTAAAAAAAGCTTGGTGGAAGATTATATTGTAGTGAAACATAAAAGTCAGAAATTATCAACTTGTAACATTGCAGAACTAGTGATTTCATACCTTTCAGAGAGTCGCTCATGATCTAGAGTTGCATCATTCACGTCTGGTATTTCCCCATTGACCCGAGGAGTGTGCTGTCAACATAATAGTTCAGTAAACATATACATGTAAGGCTGTAAACAAAGTTCGGGCTCAATTTGGGCTCGACTCGAAAAAATACGAGCGAGACTCAGATTTGTTAATAATATGATCCAAATCTGAGTATAAAAAATAGTTCGAATAAAAATATGAGTAGAATCTGAGCAAGGTTATACTTGACTCGTTTAAGATTCAAACTACTCGAATTCTCGATTGTGATTCGATACATACTTGATTGATACAGTCTCATACAGATTCGATTAGATACTCGATACATTCTCTTATAATATATACAAAATTAAATCAAATTAGGATAATTAATTATTATTATTTTGTTTTGTTTTTAATTTTAATTGTGATTTTATATTTGTAAAGTGTAATAGTAAATATATATTTTCTCATTTCTAAGTAAAATAACAAATTTAATTTATAATTATATTTATTATAAAGCTAGTTATTATGTAGAGACTCGAATTCGAGCTTGAATTTGAAGGTCGCGAGTAGTTTGAATATAATTCGATCAGAGTCGAATCGAATTCGAGTATGAATTTAACGTTGAGTCGAATTCGAGTATGAATTTAACGTTTCGAGTCGAATTCGAGCAGCTCTCTGTTCGTTTCGATTCGACTCGTTTACACCCTTATATATGGTCAGCATTATACAACATGTACTCGGTAAAATGGTAATTGTTCCTCAAAGAATTATATAACTACCCAAAATGCATAGCAGCTAGGTATTACATACACAGCTACACAGGACACAAACACCATGACGACACAACAGGGACATGCCTATACGCAAATCCAAAAAATAAGAACAAAAAGAATGGCAAATGTATGTCTTGGTGGAACATAGGTATGTCTGAGTCTGAGATGAAAATCCAAACAATATACGCTACCCCCACCCACAACCCCCAAAAAAGAGAGAAAGTGACGGGGTAAGATGAAGAGAAAAAGGTTTAAGTTCACAAAACCTAGCTTCAAAGCGAGTCACAAGTAAATTCAAAGTTTTTATCAGTTTCCTCGCACAACCTTTCTCGGCATAATTCAAAGTTCTTATCAGTTTCCTCGCACAGCCTTTCTCGGCATTGTAGTGGCTTTGACCAACTCTAGTAATTTATAAAACATAGATCCTCTCATAGCATTCCTCGTAGATGAACTGTAGTATAAGTTCTCTCTACCTCACTATATGGGTTTGTTTTGAGATGAGTAATAGCAAAATTGGTTGCGAAAAAACAGAGTTTTGGGGTATTTAAAATATCAACGATTCATGACAAGTAGCTTGGATAAGGGTTTCTTGAACTGGAATTGACAAAAATAGTTGTGAAAAGTAGAATCTTTGGGTAATTAAAGCATCAAATAATTCAAGACAAATAGGTAGATAAAGGCTGAAATCAACTTGATTTCTGGTAATCATTAACTGAAATATACATAACATAATTAGTGAAATAGATCCCAAGAAACTTTAGATTTAGAAGGCCAAACAGGCACATTGCTCTTTTTAGAGTTGGAAATTAACTAAACAAGGCAAATATTTGATACAATACTGAACAATTGGAAAACTTGAAATTGGACTAACATGAACATAATAGAACAAATTCCTCAAATCTTATAGAAACTTTATGAAGCACATTCCAAGCTGTATACAAGAAAAACATGTCATACCGGGATAGAATCCAAATGCGAGAGAATCTTCCCAAGCTTGCCATGATTTTTACGATTTTCCTCTTCTTCTGACAATATTCTAGCAAGTGTTTGGTCATCGTCCGTATCATTCGAACTACTATTGGAACTTGAGCTCAAGCTTAAGCTTTCACTTGCACCGCCATAAGGATCGGTCATACTATCAAAAGATTCTTGATTTATCTAAGGTCAAGTCCTGCCTAAAAATACATAGCACACAATAGTACCAAATCAATCAGATTTCACATAAAAATTACAAATTTTAAGAAGAACCCATTATTATTATTAACAAATTAGACAATTACTATTATTTATTCATCATTAACATGTATGATCTATTCACCAGAGAGTTCCAACATATATCATAAAACTTGGAGCGATAAATTAAGAAAGACCCAACACAATTACCCTATTTGAACAAATCAGAGATACCCATAAATCTAACACAAAAAAGCTTTGATTGGAAAAGGGAAACCTCAAGTTCCCAATAAAAGAAACCCAAGGACCGTATAGTTACCGGAAATTAAATTTACCCAAAAGTGAAAGTACAGTCAACAGGAAAGGAAATAAAAATGGATTCGGGTTTGCATTGCGTAACTGGCGTCGCCTGGCGTGGCATGGCGTTGGTGAAGGTTTAGACCAAAAAATCACCGTCCTTTCCCTTGTTGTCCAAATACGTTAGTAAATAACAAAAACTAATGGGCGTTTGGTTATTTGACTTATTCACTCCATCTAAAAAACCCTCGTGTTTTGGGTAATATTTCCTCGTTCGCTTAATATAAATTATTTTAGAGAAATATTTAAAATTTGAGAATTTTTAATATTACCTTAAGTATTAAATATAACTTTGGTTCTCTCGCTATTTTTTTGTCTAATAAATAACACTCTCTTTTTCCAATACAAGAACAATATAGACAATTGATATTATATTTAATGTTATATAATCATTTACTTAATATTTGTACACAACTCTAAAACGACTTATATTAAAGGACAGATAGAGTATTGAACACAGTTATTTTATCATATTATTACTACCAAACTCAATATATTTATAATATAAAAATTATTATTTTCAACAAAAAATAAATTAATATTTCACAAGATCTCATTCACATGAGTGTAAATTCTATTAGTTATTCATGTAAGGAAAGCTGTGAAAATATTAATTTACCTTGTGAAAATATAAATTTCTAAAATGTAAACATAAAAAAATACAGAAATATCACTAAAATTTATAAATTTTTCAAAAATGACTCTTTTGTGGATCAAAAGTAGTATAAGTTATCCTAAGGAAATGAAACCTAAACAGGTGGATTTTAAAAGTAAATTAAGAGACATTATTTAAAAATTCTTTTTATTAACATATATTTATTCTATAAATAATTTGGTATACTTCTTCCGTTCTAAAATATAGCATCACTTTTGAACTTTAATGTTAATTTGCGATATTATTCAAATTCAAAATTGATATATATATATATATAAATTCATATAATTTTAGGCAATATAACTATAAAATCTATAAATTATCTACAAAATACTAATAATTATAGGATTCATTGTTTTAAAAGTTAAATAGATCGCAAATTTTAAATTTGGTAATATATTAAATTGGGTTTAAAAATTGAAATTAAAATTATATGTTGCGAGGGAATAAGGATATATTACCATAATTGTGCCTAATTATGATTATTTAGTCGGGCGACCTAAGATCTATAAATGAGTTCATACAAGATTATAAATGAGTTGATAGCAATTATAAATGAGTCCATACTGTACAACTCACTCGTATAATTTAATTTAATTTAATTTTTTTTATTTAACAAAAGAGTTGATTCCGGATAAAATGTACTCCCCCGTCCCAAATTAATTGTTTTTCTAGGACTTTTTTAAGTCAAATTGACTATTTTTAAAATTAATAATTAAGCATATATAAATATATTTCTAAAATTATAAAAATTGAAATTAGTAATAAATTGTATATACTTTCTTTTGGTTATAATATCTTCACCTATATGTTAGCAAAAATAGTAAAAAGATTAGTTTTAAAAATAGTCAATTTGACTTTAAAAAGTCTTAGAAATACAATTAATTTGAGACAAAGGGAATATATGACTCAATTACTAGCGAGTTGAGATTGATTACGGACTCAACTCAATACTCATAAATTAATTATCTAAAATAATATATTTCGTACGAGGGCTGGCCTTGCAACCTTTTGGGCTTTAATTTGAATCCCACATTTATGTGATTTTTTATTCTTATGTGTTTAACATGTTTTCTTTTTATATAAGGTTTTGTTGTCTTTATTGCCTTTGTTTGAGGATTACATCTGATCTGGATGGATCTTAATTGATTATTGTAGTTTATCATTTTATTGATATTATAAGTTAAATTATATTGAGAATTCATTATACTTTAATTTGTCATTTTATCTATACTAGTTGGTATCCCGTGCAATGCACGGGCTAGTTTAAATAAAGGATTACACCTTTGTCTGAAAACATTTATCAGATCCACAAACACACAAACACACATATACGGGGTCATTCAAGTTGCAAACATTTATATCAATCTTAATTGAAGTTATGAATCGGATACCCATCTTTAGTGAAATATTGCTTATAAATATTATACCCAATTTTACCCACTTTTTCAAAGAAGCTATCAGAAGATCAGGAATTTATACCCATCAATAAATGAAAGGTAGGATCAAAGAGAGAGATTCTCTGAATCTAATAGTTTGTACTCATTTAAATTAAAAAGTATATGACCATCCAAAATGTATACATATATACCATTTCCTTTCTCTTCTATCTATTCGACTGCCCAATACTTACAAACATTTTTATCAAACGTCTCCAACGGTGTTCAAATAGTGTTGGTGTCCGACGCATGTCCAACACAGATTGTTGCATATTTTCGAATTCAAACTATAAAAATATTTAAGATATATTCTACCTCATCACCTGCATTTAGACCGTCAGTACAAAAGAGAATAGGACATCTTTTATCCTCATTCACCAAGCTTGAGTTCTGGAAATGCCCAACTAAAGCAGTTATCCCCTGTATTCGCACATATGCAAGAGAAATAACTTTTCCACTGTTAAACTTCTCCCACTTTTTGCCATTGAATGTCCGTAGAAGACATACTTCTTATCATATTAGACTTTGCCAATTGACAAAAACGTACAGATTCATAAAATTCCTACAACAGATTACACAACTCAATCAAATACATTACACAAATTATGGCCAAGAGATCAAACCTTATAAAATGGCACAATCTGAATTCTGAAGTGGATCAATCATGTTGATAAATGCATAACCCATATTGTACTTGTTCTGTCAAAAGAATTATATGTAATCAGTAACAAATACTAAAAATCTGGTATTCTCTTTTTTCTTTTATTAGTTCAAGAGTTATGTACCAAACATGTACTTGTTTCAAAGTCAATTGGCAGATAAATAAAGTCAAAAGTTCCCCAATGTTGTTCATCAATTGTAGCCAGGAGCATTTTTTAAGTATACCTATAGTTACCATTATAACAAATCAAAAGGTTGGAAATAGTAACAGGAAACAAACAGGTACAAACCAAATGGCGGAAGTTCATATTTGAACTGATTTGGTTTGGCTTCATCCCACTCATCGAGAACCACCATAGCTGTGATCTTCCCCTTAGGCAACTTTGGGTATTCCTCCAATTTTCATGAGAATCCTGAGCAACCCATTTCTCGTTTCTATATGTATATTACACAATCTAATCAATATCCTTCACAAAAACAAAAATAAACAAAAATCAGGAAAAGCAAATCAACCAAATATCAGATCTAAAGCATAAATAAACACCCAAATGCAATATATATAGAGAGAAAGGGGGAGAAAAGAGAGAAACCTTGGGAGAAAGATATGTGGATCAAATTCCAAATTTCTAATACAAACAACTGAAAAAGGAGGGAGTAACAAACTATAAATCATAAAAATGGTATTAAAATTTACCCAAGAGAATGGGTTCAATAAACATATAGCCACTTAAAACAGTAGCCTCCTAATTATTCATCCCTTGCATACATTTTGACAATATATCAGCAATGTGAAGCATAATTTGGTTAATTAACCACTGCAAATAGACTAATGAGGAAATTTGGGATAGTGAAGTAAAAAGAAGAGAGAAATTTTAATTTTTTTTACTATTCTTACCTGCAATACAGACATATTTCATTTCTGGGGTATAAACTGCTTTCGCACAATTCTCTTCAACATAACTCAAGAGGCCCCTTGTCTGATCAATAACTCCATGCAAACCTTTTGGAGGTGGCATGAAAGGTGACTATGGGAACAATACTAAATAGACAATTTAAATTGCATTTTTTTAAATGATAAACCAGAATTTCTGCCACGCTAATTAACTACTGCAAATATTTCAATTATATTTCATTTCAACAAACAGGTAATGCGCATCTTCCCACACCAGCTTCAAGTATCCAAAAATCAAAAACCCAAAACCAAAAAATTAGGAATTCAGATTCATCATCTAATCTAATGAACCCAGGCAAAACTCAATTATAATATCAATAACCTGTAGAAAGACTAATAAACAGAAAATGTTTAAGAGTTACTACCTTTGGATGTGTCGAAAGATCTGAATGGGGTTGTATGATAATGCCTTAATGTTGCGTTTTGTATACTCTTAAAATCATCAAAATCCTTCATTCACGCTCTCTTTAGGGTTTCATCAAATTGGTTTTAACCATGTCATTGAGTACGTATTGGGCAGTCGAATAGATAGAAGAGAAAAGAAGTGGGTTGAAGCAGCGCAAAGAGGGAAGTGTGAAATTGAGAATTGAAACGTGAAATTGATTTAGATTCTTCGTAAAAATGATAAATTTATGTAACGGAGATAGAGGAGTTACCTTGGCCCTCATGGTGATGAGTTTGGAATTCTTTTGCCTCTCTTCAAAACCCTAACAAATTTACGGAGGATATAATGAATTTGTATCGATTAGGAAGAGTTAATTGACTGATGGAAGAGGAAGAGGAAGAAGATGAAGAGGAAGAGTAGGGGAAATCCATTGACGGAAAGAATTGGAAAAGCCAAAGGCGGAAATGAATCGTCAATTTACAATTGATCCGAGATGACTCGACCAATTTTCAATTTCCAAATTGATTTCAATTTCAATTAATTTTAAATTGAAAGCGGATAAGATAGCTTGTCCTGCTTTTATATATAATAGTAGATTATATTATATCGATTTGTATTTCAATTTGAAATGAATACCCACAATGTGTGAGAATCCTTGCAATGCATTCATGGCTGAATGATTCAACTCATAATTGGCCGGTGAATTCGGAGATTCAGTCATGTAGGATGCGAAAAGAAAAATTAGTCCAAGTCCAAGCGTGCGTTTGTTGTAATTTTGAAATTGTATATACTAAAAAATCAATTCTGTAAATAATAATAATAATAATAAAAAGCTTTACCAATAAATAAACAAATTATTTTTTGTAAAATTGCAAAATTATCACTTTCGTAAACTTATTCAAGACTAGCTTCGTATATTCTACATGCATGCATGTTTTTGTTTTGTTTTGGGACAGTTGTTGGTGGAGCCATTTTGGTTGTTGCAGCATGCAAGACAGATGCATGAACCAAAAACTATGAAGGCAAAGAAAAGACGGATGCAAATTAAAGAATTCAGAACATTTCTGATTATAATGCAGTTCAATTAGCGGTCTTTTCACCTGTGAACTCAATCCGAAAGTTTTTCAAGGTCTGATATTAAATGTCACACATCAATAATTCTTAATTGGTGGCCAAAGAGAGAGGTCATGCGTGACATCAAAAGGCCAAAATTGTTAGCGCCGCACATTGAAACTTAACTGTTCAATACTCCTTTTCGTTTCAACGGTAGGAGTAAGTTTTGACTGGTTTATACGTTAATTTAAACTAAATCTCTTTTTAGATAAAATTATCAAAATTTCTACGGTGCTCGGGAGTTGGGGACCGGCTTGGAAACCCGGTCCAAAAATTATTTTTTTTGTCTGTGTAACTCTATTTTTGATCTGTATCCAAATCACACATAAATCACTTTTTTTAAAAAAGATTTCTGTTCCAATAAATCACATAAATCATTTGGGAATGAAAAAACAAAAAAAAAATAAAAAAATTTGGACCGGACTCCAAGCCCATCCCAAACTCCCGAGCACAGTTGAAGAACTCTAAAATTATTTGATGCACGTAATATTGGCTTCCACCGTCAGAAATAAATGTATAATTAATCATGTCAATTCTATACTCCGTATTTAGATCTCATTTCTATATTTGGAGATCCAAAATATCCTGGACCATATCTCAATGCCTGTACAGGCAGAATCAGTTCTATCTTTGGAGATTGTTTCTATTCCACAAGAACCACTGATGGACCCCTCCCCCCCACAAGACACGAGTAGTACACATATATATTGGGACTTGGGAGTATATAGTTAGCACATTGAAATGTGATTATTGCAAATTACAATTAAGTATACGGAATTTAACAAAATCTTTTGTTTTCAAGAACTCCAAAAAAATATGCCACACCACAATAGAACATAAAAATGCACTACTATCTCCATTTCATAATAATACTCCTTTTATTTTTAATTATTTGACATTTTAGAGTTTTGCATAATTATTAAAGAAGTTAAAACTCTTTTAATTACTCCACTAAAATTATTATATACTACCAAAAACACTCTTGCATAGATACATGAAAAGCTAAATTGTAAATGATAAAGATGAGAGAGACATATTGTTAGAGGATAGAGAAAATATAAGAATTATAAGAGAGAGATAGTATACGGTTAAGATATTAAAAGAGGGAGAAAAAATAGCCTTGGGAAAGTAGGAGAGAATTAAGGAGAGTATTAAATGTTTAGGGGTAATTTAGGAAGTAATGTAATAAATATCTCCCAGAAATCTACAAATTCCTTGTCACCAATTTGTTATGGGAGAAACAATTAACATTTTGTTGAGATACAAAATCAGCAAATGTTGCTAGATTATCCATCATTCTTGAGCTAGCTTCTTTTCCCATGACTCTCTCATTTAGCCTCATTAGTCTGTCACTCATCTTATCATCCTCCATCACCCTTTGAATGCAATCTCCCAAGTCTCTCTGTCCAAATGGGCTTAACTTGACCCCGATTCGCCATACCTTTACAATATACGCGCAGTTCAAAAATTGATCGCCAGCAACCGGATAGCATAGCATCCGTTTTCGACATTGTATGGCCTCCACCGTGGAATTCCATCCGCAATGTGTTAGATAACATCCCACAGCCTTATGTTGCAGGACTTCCATTTGTGGTGCCCATGACACAATTTTGCCCCGTTTCGAAACCCTTTCCATGTACCCAATCGGTAAGCCTCGGCGCCAATTAGACCCTAAAACCCAAATGAATGGTCGCATTGAGGCCTCAAGTGCCAACGCTAAACTCTTTACCTTTCCTTCTTCAATGGGGCTAACCCAACTCCCAAACGAAATGTACACAACAGAGCCATCCTTATGCTTTGCTAGCCAATCTAAGCAGCTTGCATCTTCTTCCCAGAAAGTCGCATTCTTGATTCTTACATCATTACCGAAGGGTCCAACAGGAAGAATGTGAGGAGAATCTTGAGAGTCATTAGTCACGATCATTTGTTGTGCTTCATTTTCGTCGTCGTCGTCGGGGTAACTATTTACAAGGAGCCATTGAAGCGCTTTTGATCTATCCAAGGTCTTGGTCCAAAATTTGAATCTTGATTTTCTTTCGGCTGATGTTCCAATTAACCATGGTAGATCTTCTGTATTTAACATAGGTTTCAAAGATTTGAAGAGCACAGGGCCTTGATATTGTGGAATACCTGCCAGTTCATAATTAACATTTGTCAACCAATAATTAACGTGATAAAACATATGACAACTTAATTACGTGAATCAAGAGATATAGATGTTAATTTCATATAACATTTGAAATTTTCAATAAACAAATTGTGCAAATTTGTCTAAACGTAAGTCTAAATATTAGTAAGAAGATTAAACTAAATACTCCGTATTAGTAGCAATCCTTTTTCCAAATACTTAGTACTCCTTCTCTTTGTTTCAAAATTAAAGATACATTCGTTCTAAAATTAGAGATAAATTAGAGATACATTACCATAAAGTGGCATGATCTTTCTAATTTGTCATTATTTGTTAACTATCATTTTTAATATCAAATCACCACACTTGAATTCCTATTTAATATTAAGACTATATTTGAGAATATAAAATTATTCTTAAAAGTCGTCGTTTTACAAATTTTTCGTATTTATTAATACGAAAAATTTAAGCTCAGCAACCTCGAAAAAAAGAAAAAAACATATAAAAAATTACTGAAGCCAGTAGACCCATTTAATATAAATATTCAGTAGATCAGCTTTGTCTCTGTTTAATATGTCTATTTAAATAATTTCCAAAACAATTCCCAAGTTTTATTATGTAGCACTTTGGATACATTTGATGTCATTTGCGGATCATGTCTTGATTATGTACCACATTTAATAATTAATAATTGATAGGTTGTCGCAATATCTTCTTCGATACTTTCATTTAAAAGGCAGATGGAATCATTTCATATCATAGAGTCATAATTGACTTTTCAATTTATATATATTTTTAAATCTCTTTTTCCCTAATGAAGTAGAAAAGAATTTTTATTTATTTTTTTATATATCTAAGATGTGCCATGTCCCATGTGCCTCAAATAATACACATACGTTCCATTTAAGTTTTAAATAGTGATTTTATATTGTACCCAAATGAGACTTGAAAGGTCAAGATTGACCAGATGAACTGAGGATGAGAGAGAGAGAGAGCCAGAAATTCTATAACATGATGATTTCGTATTATTTTGAATTGTTGTACATTGCAGATTTCCCCACGATGGCTTTTGGCTATTGTTAATAAATAAAATCCTCCCTCTCTTTCAAAGTATTAAAATAAATAAATTAATTATTAGGAATCGATTCCAGATATTCTTGAATTATTTAAAATGAATGCGATTTATTTAAATTTTATATAAAATTTAATATCTTAACTACTAAAATTTAATAACTTTAGATCATGATGTGAGATGAATTTTAAATTTTAAATTATCGATATGAATAGATTTAAAAAAGTTAAAATATATAGCTCTTAACGTTACTCTACCAATCAGTTGTCAACTATATTCACAACTTGTTAAAGTTTGATCAAGATCATAATTAACACGTATGTTGCAACTTGAAAACAAGCTATAGCTAGAGAGTGCTCTTGGTTCAAGATTCAGATGAAAATAAACTCACCAGTTTCTGAAATTATGCCGGTCCGGATCATGTCCGGTATAGCAGTGATCAAGTGATAAGCCTCCAGCATAACGGGCCAAAAACCTGCTACAGGAATCCCACGGTCACAGGCAACTTTGATGGCCCATGATGCTAACAAATCAACAACAAAGCATGCAACTCTGCCACCATCTTCATCCGCAAGTTTCTGAACAATTCTTTCCAAATGGACTGGCATATTATTTTCCATGGCCATTTCAATGGCAAAGAAATCCCGACGAATCCCTTCATCTAATCCGTCGGGAATTTTTGTGCACGAAATCTCTGACCGAGGACCGATTTTAGGTGCGATAGAACGATGAATGAACTCTGGCGTGACCAGCACCGGTTCGAACCCACGGCTAGCTAGACCGGAGGCTAACTTAAGCATGGGTGTGACATGTCCTTGTGCTGGATATGGAACCATTATTATCTTGGCCCTCTTCATGATTTTTAGATTAGCTAGGGATAACTGATAAGGAGATGGTGGTTGTTATTGTTCAAGTACAGGCTGCCAAATTTATAGATAATTACATGTGTTAAGTGCGTGCTGCCCGGCAGACTTTGACATACAACTTTATAAGATTTTAAGATATTTTGTTGGACAATTTAATTTGGGTATGTATAAATATGATAAATAAATTAAAATCACCTTTCAACCATGCATGGTTTGCAAGAATAAAATGAAACAAATTTTATTTTACAATATTATTAAATCTGAGTGCAACTGGCAAAATTAACGTGAAGTGCATTTATTAGTTTATTTTGCACATGTATATATGAAGTTAGAATTTGACCTAATTAATTAAGTACTCCCATGTTGCATTAGAGTTATTCAATAAAATTTATGGGTGGAAAATAGGCCTATATATTCGCATCCAAATTGAGTTGGCTTATAATTTTTTTGGGTGCTAATAAAAGATTTTTTTTTTTAATTAAGCATAAGGAAATTAAAGAGTTAGTCAGTCGATGGATCGAGACATGTTTGCAGGACTATTAGATTGAACAACTCGATCACGAGCAACTTAAAAAACTTCACAATAAACACGTTGGCTAATTAAACGCACGTTAAAAGAATTAATTAATTAAGCTCCATCTCTTTAAGTTTTTTCTTTTCTTTTATTGGGTAGGTCACCTAGCTAATTAGGTTTGAATGCTTGATAAAGGCCTTGCGTCCTCAAAACGAGGATTAATAAAGAAAAATAAACTCTCCAATTCACCAACATTCCATAGAATTAATTAAGAATTAATATGATCAGTCTGCTAATTAATCTTTTTTCATATTTGAATATGATAATTATGTGACTGTAACGCGTGTAAACATGCATATTGATTTAGTCAAACTCTTGCCGGCATGTCAATGAGCTCGCTCATCCTTTTTAACTTTGTAAATTAAAAGCCAATAATACATAGGGTTGCATTACAACGATCCAGTGCTCAACTACTCCATCAATTTTTCTTCTTTAATGTACGTGTATATATATATCAAAAAGAAGTGGTGATTTAAATAAATTTGGTAAGTGAAAAATGAATACATAGGTGGAGGGGACCAATTAACACGCACATGGATATATGGATGGATGGATGGATGGCAATGAGAAGGAGAAAGTTTGTTTAGAGCAACAGCCAACATTAACATTAACATTAACAATACAATGCCGACTTCATAAAGAGGAATCTGAGCGCAAAGGAAAATGTGGCCGGGAATGGACGGACAAATTGTAGGCGGTCATTCTTTACTCCACGCACGTGTTTTGGGGTAATATATTAACAAAACACCACGCCACTATCTCCTTCAAACTTTTTCAGTATGCAGTGTCCGTCCATCCAGGACGATCGACGAATTAAACAATATATATATATATATATATATATATATATATATGTATAGGCAATGTTTTAATTATAAAATAATAAGAAATTAAATAGTATAAATTTTAATGACTACATATATATATAAATTAAAATAACAAAATATTGATCCACTCCCACCAAAATTATATACAAGTCACTACAAATATCATCATTTAGAAATTCTTTATATATAACTCATATGTACACACAGACCATAATAAAATAAAACAAAATGTTCAATTAAATAAATAGTTAAAATAAAGGTTCTCCATCACCATCAAGCAGGAGCAAATAGACTAAAATTTTCAAGGACCTCAGCTAACCAAATGATCAAGGGCGTAACCAAGAATTTATATTGGGGGATCAAAATTATTTTAAGAATATATAATATTAATATAATTAATAATTATGTTCATGAAAGTATAGGCAAAAAAAAATACATTAAAAATTCTAGTAAAGATAAATTAATTTTCTATTAAAGCGGCACTCAACGTTTTTTCATGTCATGAAATACATTTATAATTGAGTTTAAAGTGAAAGTGATTGGAAAAAGAATGAAGAGTGATTAATTTTTTTTATCAACAATTTTTTAAAATCAAATAAGAAGAATAAATCTAATTATATGATTAAAACAAATCAAGAAAGCACATGTATATGAATGAAATAATAGATATAGCTTATTTTTCACTCTCCGTTCAAAAAAAAGATGATTTTTTTTTTATTCGTAAATTTATAAATTCTAAAATTTCAAAGTTAATGTGAATTTATCTAGGTTTGTTTAGTACAATTATTAATATTAAAATTTATTTAAAAAGTATTACCAAGTGAAAATTTGTTATTTTAAAAATTAAATTAAATTTACATCACAATATATTTTTTAAGATTTCATAAATTATTTAGGATTAAAAGTAAATAAAATTATTTAGGTAGAACCGAGGGAATAACCGATTAATAAATAATAATAATAATAATAATAATAATAATAATAATAATAATAATAATAATAATAATAATAAAAGGGTTACGAACTAAAGAAAAAGGGATGGCTTCTGGAAGGATTGACTGATTTTGTGACTCCTACTTTCCCACGTTATATTTTATTATTATTCCTCTATATATTGTGTATTCTACTATGAGATTGATTGATTGACTTATGAAATTCCACACACACACACACACACACATATATATATATACACACACACATATATGTGTGTATTTTATCAAAAAAAAAAATTCAGATTATTATGATCTCAACCACTCTTAATATTTTTATCTATTTATATTATATCACTCCGTCTCAAATTAATTGCTCAATTTTAACTTTTTTAAGTTAAATTGACTATTTTTAGAATTAATAATTAAGCATATATAAATATATTTCTAAAATTATAAAAATTGGGGTTAGTAATAAATTGTATATACTTTCTTTTAGTTATAATCTCTTCACCTATATTTTAGCAAAAATAGTAAAAAGATTAGTTTTAAAAATGGTCAATTTGACTTAAAAAAGTCAAAATTAAGTAATTAATTTAGGACGAAAAGAGTAATACGCAAACAACTTTTCAAAAATTATCTTTTCGCGCAATAGTCTTACAACCTTTTTTTTATAGCATGTGACAATAAATTTCCATTTTTTTTTTTTTTTGTTTTTAGTGTGGATACCAATTAAAATTTGTCATCTTGATTTCCAGTCGGCGAAATATTAAATGGGGAGTTGAACCTTGTGGAGATATCCTCATGTCATATTTAACATTTTTTTAATTTTTATTTTTCCTGTTTGTTGCAAAGGAGGGCAAAAAGTCAGGCTACAAACAATATCTAATCTAGGGATTGAAACTCACTAAGAAGTAAGAAGCTCCCTTAAAGTAGTAGGAGGTTAGTAGAGTATATATATGTTTGAGGTCTTTTGGGGGCGACATTGCGCTTAGTGACATTGTAGTGATATATATTTTTTTTTTTGGTTTTTTTTTGTTATGATTTTCAAATAATTTATATAATTTATATGTATCCAAATTACACCTAAATTATTGTCTTTTTTTTTTAAAATTTTTGTTCCAATAAATCATATAAATTATTTAGAAGTCATAACAAAAAAAAACCAAAAAAAAAAAATTGTCACTAGAAAAATGTTGCACTAGAATTTTCCTATATGTTTACAAACAAATTTATAAGAGTATTTTGAAAATTTTAATATTAGATAACATAAAACACAAAAGGCTATTGTCTAATACCTTTTAATTAATATATATTTTTATGTTATCATTAAATTTAAAACTTAAGATAGAAAAATTATTTTCAAATAAGCATGTACAGTATATTCTTCCCTACTCCTTACAAACAAACAATGCCCAAGTTTTTTTTTTTTTTTTAATCCACCTACTTTGGAACTTGGACTAGCCCACTTTTATTTAAGGCCCCTTACAAGAATCCATGGGCCGAGGACTAAGCTTTCCAGGAATGATTTAAGGCCCCTTACAAGAATCCATGGGCCGAGGACTAGGCTTTCCAGGAATGAGGCTGTGTGTTTATTATATACGATCCCGTAGCGCAATCCACCTTAGGGTTTTGGAAGAGAGAGAGAGTGAGTGAGTGAGAGAGAGGAGCGCAGCCAGTGATTAAAATGGTGAAGTTCTTGAAGCCAAACAAGGCGGTGATCGTCCTTAACGGTCGATACGCCGGCCGGAAAGCCGTGATCATCAAATCTTTCGACGAGGGAACTCGAGACCGCCCGTACGGACACTGTTTGGTTGCCGGAATATCGAAGTACCCGAAGAAGGTGATAAGGAAAGACTCGGCGAAGAAGACGGCAAAGAAGTCGAGGGTGAAGGCGTTCATCAAGCTGGTGAATTACAATCACATAATGCCGACTCGTTACACTCTGGATGTGGATCTCAAAGACGTTGTCACGGTCGATTGCCTCCAGTCTCGTGACAAGAAGGTGACGGCCGCCAAGGAGACCAAGGCTCGCCTTGAGGAGCGCTTCAAGACCGGAAAAAACCGCTGGTTCTTTACTAAGCTTAGGTTTTAAATTTGCCTCTGTTATCATTTTGATATGAAATCGTAGTTGTTACTGAAAGTGAACTGATTTTGAAGTAAGATTTCCTTGAGTTTTGATTTGTTTATGTCAAATACATCTCATTTTTATCTAATGTTTGGTTCTCTTTAGGGATAATATGAATCATTTCCATACAGATCTGCTTTGTAATTTGGCAATATGGATGTGTATGGATTATTATGATACCTCTGCTAACCTGTGATAGCGATGTTGAATTTTAAATTTGATCATGTTTAGTTCATAATGGTTGGGTGGTTTGATGGTGAAATAAATTTGTAATCCCGGTAGTAAACAGGTCTATACATATAATGTGAGTGATGATTTTAGTTTGCAAGTATGTGTGGATGTTGATCAGGGTTATGCTTTTAATGAATTATATGTCATAAACATTATTAAACAAGATGATTTTGTTTTCCTAAGACGCATTCTTCTCTTATTTCAACATTTGGATTATGTGAATAATCTGTAGCTCTTAATACTAGTCTACTAGGTTGAGAGCTATCTTTTGTTGTTGGACTTGTTTCGAGTTTAGATATGAAAAATTATTGCCTGAACTAGAGACAACTGACTAGAGATTGTTTATCACCCTCCTAGATTGACTAGAACTAGAGTTATAGTAAGATTCATTTAATCAACAAATGAAGTTGCTTGAGATTTGAGAATGCTTATGAAGGATTGTTCGTTTTCTAACCTGCAAGCAATTATCGCCTGGCTAAGTTGTATTCTTGTTGGTCATTCCTTTGTTTTCTTGATGCTTGCAAAGTACATCATTGTAGAGTTTTGAGTGAATAAGGTTATGGCAAGAGGAGGCTCTAGTTTACGTGATCTTTCAATTAACCTTCAGAGTTCCATGGTCAACTAGTCTAGTTGTGTATATTGGAGCTTTTGGTTGTAACATTATTGGTTTTGATTGATCTGTTTTTCCACTTGGGATATACTCCCTGTTATATTTGGGAGTGGGAAATTATTTTCGCCCCAGTTCCATATAGAAATTTGCTTTGTTTCTCCAAGTTGGTGAGTTTGCCAACTACACGGTGGTCCAAAATGAGAATTTGTGGACATAACTTGGGGAGAATAGATCCAACCAGCTGAGCTGCCAAGATACATTTAACTCCAGTATATAATACCTAGTTGAGCAGCATTTGGCAAACTCTTATTTTGCAGGCAGAAATGTTATTTTACTTTTTTACATGGACAGGGACTGTATGTGCAACTCAAATATGGGTGCAAGCTATACATATTAGTTGCTCTGGGTGCTGAACATTTTGATTTGTTGTCTACAAATCCGTCTTCCTATCTGAAGCAGTAATAGGATCCGTTTGTGTTGAAGCTTCTATGGAAGTTATATTGATCCCCAGATGCTTATGGCAGATGGCTATATTGATCCATTTATAAATAAATTGAAAATAAAATAGTAGATAAAAGGTGGGGCTTTGTATAGAAATCATGGTTCATGTTTTGTTGTGTGTATATTAACGTCTGGGAACTTGAGAACTTGTTTGTTTCTCCTCGTAAGTTGGGTTTATTAATTGGGTTGTTTAGATTTTACATGTTAATTGCACTTCATTCTTTTTGTGTTTCTGCCTTATCACGTGCTAAAGAGACCTCCTGGACCAGCTGACCTACCGTAATAGTAGTGACTTGCGTGAATGAAGGGCCTATTTGCATAGGGTCAAGACTATTGAGAGGTTCTTTTTTTTTTTTTGGCCCACGAACCAAAACTGTAGGGCGTGTTAAGTGTGAGTAAGCCTTGTATTTTTTACATCCTCAATCAATATCTCCTTGCACCGGTCATTTATTACTTAAAAATTGACATGCAAAGTTAAACGAAAGGAAACAATGGAATGATATTGCAGCTTACAGCTCTGAGTGGAGCCAAGACATATGACAACATCCAAAGATTCCAGCTCCTCAAACAAGCTCTAGTTCGATGAAAACAATAATTAATGCTAAATTACGACCCTCGCAAATAAAATAAAAACTATGTTTTGTGTTGCTTAATGTTGGATAACGCTTTAAACTACTATTTTTGAGCGACAATAAAACTTAAAATATACTCAATTGTTTTGTACCTCTGGACAAATAAGATAATACAATTCGAATTTATGTCTTCTCTTGCAAAGAAAAATACTAATGTGCCTAAATTTGTCATTTTACTATAAACATAAGTGAACAAGCCAAAAATATGTAATATTCTCTGAAATACAGAGAGGATGTCAAATTAATCAAGGCCTTATTAGATGAGAAAATGTATTGTATTAGAATAAAATAATACTCCAAACTCCAAAGTCATGTTGTGTTTGGACCACCAATCATCACCAGGTCTACGTAGAATCTTAAGAATATACTCCCCCGTCTCAAATTAATTGTTCAATTTTGACTTTTTTAAGTTAAATTGATTATTTTTAGAATTAATAATTTAGCATATATAAATATATTTATAAAATTATAAAAATTGGGGTTAGTAATAAATTGTATATATTTTCTTTTGGTTATAATCTCTTCACCTATATTTTAGCAAAAATAATAAAAAAATTAGTTTTAAAAATGGTCAATTTGACTTTAAAAGGTCAAAATTGAACAATTAATTTGGGACGGAGGGAGTATTATACTATGATACTCTTATCTTTCGTTTTAAAATATAATAATATTATTATTTTTTAAAAATTAATTTAAAATATTTTTAAGTTTAAAATTAATATAAATTAATTAATTTTAATGAATAAGTTATTTAAAAAATATTACTCATTATAAAATTTATTATTTTATAAATTTTAATAAATCACTTTAGTTTTGTTTTATGATCAATTTTGGTGAAGAGAACGTAAATATGTGCCACGGGCAAGACATATTCAAAGGGAGGAGGATTGTTTATATATATATATATATATTGACTATTGAACAATGTAGCAAGTAGTAGTTGAGAAAAATATCCTACGCATAATTATAACTTAGTGTGTGTTAGTCTAGTCTAGTCTAGTCTAGATTATAGAAATCAATATTGTTTTGGAATTGAGGAGGTCCACTTTAAGCTCAGGCTATAGCCCAATGATTGAGTAAAAACTATAAATTGATTTTTTTATGGGGACTTAAGTTTAGACCTACTACAACGAGTAAACAATCTTTTTATTCTAAATTATTACTATGAAATAACAATACTTGGATGGTTTAGTCTAAACCCTATTAGTCATATGTCAAATTAGGTTCATAGGTAACATCGAGCCTTTGGTGGAATGATTATAAGTTTTGCATTAGCATAGCATATCATATAGCAAAGGTACTGGGATAATAACATCATATCCCTTCCTCCTACCATATTAAAATGAAATCTTAATGATGTGTATGTATTTATTATTAGTGATTATTCTTATGTCTAACCATGATTATAGAAAAATCGCGTAATTTATTTTTAAGTTTTATATAAAAAAATTAATTATTATTTTTATATAAAATTATATCGTTTTGATAAATAATTTAAACAAATTTAATTAAGACATGTCTTAAATCACGTATCTTTACCATTTTTAAAGCTCAGACGCTAGGAGTACCTACCTGCCTCCACTCTATAGGAAGGTGGTGAAGGGATGAGTTTGGAGGAGAAATTGTGAAGTTGGTATGTAAAGGATCCAAAGATGATGTAATTAGGATAACACAGGAAAGGAGTAAAAATTAATTAATTAAGACTTGCCCATTTAATTAGTAATAAAATGTTAAAAAAATAGGGTCCATAATAAATACGTTAAAAAAGAACACTAGAAACAAGACAAACAGACAAAACGGTGACCCTCCTCCGATACCACCAAAAAGCTATTAACCTTTCTCTCCTCCTCCTCCTACTCATCCTCCATCTCCATTCCTCTCTCTCTCTTTCTCTCTCCTCTTCCTCTCTCTCTTCTCTCCTCTTTCTCTCTCTCATCTTTGATAAAAAAAAATAAAAATAAAAATAAATAATAATAATAATTCATAATTCATTTCATTCATTTAAGAGAAAGATCCAATCTATCTATCTATCTATATATCTAAAGTGTGTGTTTCTCTGACATCCTCCTCTCTTTCCCTGCAAATTAAACACCCTCTGTTCTGTGCGGACTTTGTTGTCTCTTCTCCAGATTTTTGTCAATTCTTTCCCAAACTTTTTCCAAAAGAAGTTCCCCTTTTCAATATTCTCTGCATTCGCCGATCATGCTTCAAAGTCTACTTTCTCCACCTCCAATCAACAACTCCATCCCCAATTCCTCCACCTCCATGAAAACCAAGCGCCCCTCCATCGATGCCCCCGCCGCCGAATCCTCCGGCGACCACGACGATGATTCCACCCGCAAGCGCCGCAACTATTCTGTCGACGCCTCCATCTCCGGCGAGAAGATCGCCGAGGAGGAAGGCACCCTCCTCATCCAGGCCGAGTCTACCGGCCTACGCCTCTTGGGCCTCCTGCTACAATGCGCCGAGTGCGTCGCCGTCGACAACCTGGAGGACGCCAGTGACCTCCTCCCGGAAATCTCCGAACTCTCCTCGCCGTTCGGGTCTTCTCCGGAAAGAGTCGCTGCCTACTTCGCCGAAGCTCTCCAGTCTCGGATCATCAGCTCTTGCCTCGGCACTTACACTCCACTCAACATCAAAAACCTAACCCTCACTCAATCCAAAAAAATCTGCAACGCTCTTCAATCTTACAATTCCATCAGTCCCTTAATCAAGTTCTCGCATTTCACCGCCAACCAAGCCATCTTCCAGGCCTTGGACGGCGAGGATCACGTCCACGTCATCGACCTCGACATAATGCAAGGCCTCCAATGGCCAGGATTGTTCCACATCCTCGCCTCCCGAACTCGTAAAATCCGGTCCATTAAAGTCACCGGAGTCGGATCATCTATGGAACTACTGGAGGCCACCGGCCGGCGACTCGCCGACTTCGCGAGTTCACTCGCTCTTCCCTTCGAGTTCCACCCATTGGAGGGAAAAATCGGAAACATAACGGACCTGAGTCTACTCGGAGTGAGAATGGCCGGAGAGGCCATCGTCATCCACTGGATGCACCACTGTCTGTACGACGTGACGGGCAGCGATTTAGGGACGCTGAGATTGCTGAGTTTACTGAGACCCAAACTAATCACAATTGTGGAACAGGATTTGAGCCACGGCGGGAGCTTTTTGGGGCGGTTCGTGGAGGCTCTGCATTATTACTCGGCGTTGTTTGATGCGTTGGGCGACGGATTAGGGGAGGACAGCATCGAACGGCACACGGTGGAGCAGCAGTTATTCGGGTGTGAGATTCGGAACATCGTGGCGGTGGGTGGACCGAAAAGGACCGGCGAGGTGAAGGTGGAGAGATGGGGAGACGAGCTCCGGCGAATCGGGTTCGGAACCGTTTCGCTGGCGGGTAACCCGGCGGCTCAGGCTAGCTTGTTGCTGGGTATGTTTCCGTGGAAAGGATATACTTTGGTGGAGGAAAACGGGTGGTTGAAATTGGGTTGGAAGGATCTATCATTATTGACTGCTTCAGCTTGGCAGCCGGCCGCTTGATTAGTTTTATTGGCGGCTTCTGTTTTTATTTATTTATTTATTTTTATTTATTATCTGGTGAAAAAGAAAAGGAATTAAGAAGAAGACTTGTTTTTCTTTAATAAAATGGTGGAGATTGAGGAGGAAGGTGAGAATTTTGTTCTACCATTCCTTTTTGGGTAGAGAGTGAAGTAAAACATTGATTTAAGTGAACTGGACTGGACTGGACTGGCTGCTGCTGCCTTCTTCATTTTGTTGTTGTAATTCTTTCTAAGAAAACACATTTGTACTATTTGTTAATGTCTAGAACAAAATTCAAATTCAATGGTTGGTTGCTCTTGCTCTTGCTCTTGCTATAATAAGCTTTTACTTTTCTTTTCTTTTTTTCTTTTTCCTGGCCTCAAGAAGCTTGCTTCATCAGAATGTATTTTGATATCGTATGCACAAAAAATACTACAAAAACAGTTTTAGTAGTCTAGTTTGTTTACATAGACAGACAATAGTATTGACTATTGATGTGTGTGTGTGTGTGTATATATATATATATATATTTATAATGAAAACAAGCTAGTTTTATTTAGTTTTAAGACAGTCTAATAACCAGAATTTTTGTTTGTCAAAAAAATCCCAAATTTATTAGAAATAAAGTAAGTTTTCATAGATCAACAAATGAAGGAGGTGGTTGTGATTTGAGAATGCTTTTCCGACTATTTTTAAGACTTCTTACCTACAAGCTAAGCCAATGAACAATGATTGTGCTCTGGCTGGCTAGCTAGCTAGTTCCATAAAGAAAACACAGTGGACTGGAAGTTAGGGAGAATGAATCCAAACCTACTGAGCTGCCTGCCTGCCTGCCTACCTCCTCCATGTCCTCTACTTGCTAATTTGTACTCTTTTGTTTTTTAATGGGAATTCATATTTAGAATTGATATTTCCACGCCTTACTATACTATTCATGTGAATAGCACACTATCAAGTGGAAATAACAATTTCCTTGATATTCTCACAGGGACTTATGGGATGAGTTCCCAGAAAGTTAGTGGAAATATAAAAAGGAAAAAAAAGACGTTAAAAATAATGATTCAGTTTAAAGTATTCTAGACTTCTAATTCGTACGTTATTTTTATTTTTTATTTTTTATTTTTGTTTGAGGTAACAAACAATACATGTAAAGCATTGTGAAAAGTTTTCTTGCAAAGAACTCAATCTAATCTCGTGATGTTGGTGTTCTTGAAACACTATTTATCTCGTGATATATTTTCCTCAGTTGCATCAAAGAGCTTGCCTTTATTGGCCTAAAATTTTGTATAATTTGAGGCCTCCTCCTGGGTTTTTCATAATTCTCTTTGTTTTGCTGAAAAACCAAAATTTAGTGTTGTCATAATCAAATTTTAATGTTAAATTTAAAAATATTGTGTCATTTGATACTATTATAATAAAAAGAGAACTCTCTTTACACATCAAGAAAATAAATGACAAGACACTTTTTACCCAGGTATAATAAGTTTTAAACTAGATAAATTTTGCATTTCATAATTATTATTTATGTACTACACATGAAATAATGACAAAAAAATTGAAGTAAAAAAAAGTAGGAACACGCGGGGGTTCGGTGATTTGTTCCCATAGTGTTGCAAATAATAAGATTGTCCTTTTCTTTTTCTTTTTAATCTTCTCGTCCAAATAAAAATGCTGATGGTGGTTATTTGTTTCTCCGGGGAGAAAAAATCAGCTGGAGTTCAGTTTAGCATTTCAATCATTTAATGAGGTATGACGCCAACTTAAGAGCAGAAGTAGAACTTTCTTATTCAAAAAGTAAACACCAAATAGATTGCACCTTTTCAAATATTTTGAAATGATTATGATAAAGAATCATCAATAAACAGAGATTCATTCTACCAAAAATGCTTCAAACAGACCCTCATTCAATAAAAAAAAAAAAAAAAAACTAAGTACAAACTTAGATAGCACATTAGCCTGTTTTTCTTTTCTATGCATGCATACCGGTTAGGGATATCAATAAAAACTGTGTCCCTGACCACCAACCTTAACCCCTAAACAAATAGAATACCACCAAACTTTTCCAATCTGCTGTGCATAAATTACAAGCAGGGGGAGAAAAGGAACGTAAAGATAACCAAACAAAGAAACAAGACCAAAACTTGCAAATCCATTGCTAATATCTTTTTCCAAGAATAACGCCAATGATCACTGAAACCAGTGCTACACCCAAAATGAACTTGAAGGTCATGCCAGAAGGAGCCTCGGTGATTTGAGTTTGTGTCTCTGAAGAAGATGAAGTTTGACCAGAAGTTGCATCTAACTTTTTCTTATGCCTGCGTTTTGTTGGAGTTGAAATAAGGGATCCAATGTCTCTAGATTTCACTGCCACTCCTTCCTTCAATTCAGTTTGACCAACTCCAGTATCCTGCAAAAATTAAAAAAAAATCGCATATGCAGCTGTTCAGCTTAGAACTGAGATCTCATATTTTCTAGTGATTTCCAAGTCGTGTCAAAATCTTTGATTACTGTAAGTCTGTAAATGGACATTCCATTCTTCTGTTCTTATGTGGCTAATTATGTAGAGAACTCTCTTATTTATTATTGAAATGACTTTTTACAAGCCCTTAAGAGAGTGTATTGATGTTTTGCTGATTCAAAGCAGAATAAGAAAGCCTTTAACATTCTCTTTCTAATTTGATGCATCTTCCTATCATATAAGCATCCAATGTGAACATTCAAAAAAGTAATTTTGGATTGATTGGTTCAATTTATATACTATAAATTTAATTACCTCTTCTTTTACTCGGGCCTCAGCAATTGCTAACTGTTTCTCTAGCTCCTTCAAACGATCCTTCAAAACAGATTTCTCATCAATCTCAGTCTTGAGAATTTCAATCTCAGCTTTCAAAGCATCTTCGTTTGATTTTTGCTCTTTTAATTGTCCTTCAAGTTGGAGTACCACAGTCTGCAGCTCCTTCTTGGCATTTTGATGGGTTTCAGTGAGAAGGTTGTTCTCTTCCATTACTGAAGATATCTGTAGTCGTAAAGTAACCAGATCAGAAAAATCATGGGGAGTAGAATCTCACAAAATATTAGATTATTATCAAAAACCCATTTATCAAAGTATGCAATATGTTGTTACTAAGTACAAACCTGAGACTGTAACTTCTGCCCTTCGGAAGTATGCTGCTGTTTAGAATCTTCTAATGCTGTCTTTAAAGAATGAAGTTGTTCAACTGCTTCCTCCTTCTCAGAAGATGTTGTAGACAATTTTGTTTGTAGATCATTCAGTTTAGACTCGTATTCGGCCAGCTCCTGGGTAAGCTTCAAATTCACCTCAGCTAATCCTTTGCTTTCTCTTTCAAATTGACCAGACTTGCTTTGCAGTTCTTCAACGATGCTTTCCAGTTCTTTCAGTTTTGGCAGGGTCTGTTCTAATTCATCTTTATGAGTTTCAGCGAGCACAGATGCTTCATGAGCTTGTTCTTTATGCAACTTTATCTGTTCATCGAGAATTGTGAGCTTCTCATTCAAGTCCTTCGCTTCTGAATCTTTAAGGGTGAATTTCTGAACTGCGTCCTGCAACTGTGTCTCAGCTTCTGAAATGCGGGCTTCAGTTGCCAACTGAATCTCAATAGCCTTTGCCTGCTGTTCGTTCAATTCTTTGATAGTGTTTATGTGTGACAAAAGTTGTTGAGAAGTGGCTTCCTTCTCAGCATTCGCAGAATCTAGTAAGCCTTGAAGCTCGTTATAGATCTTGTTCTTGAGCTCTGTATTTGTCTCGACCAACAGTTCATTCTCTGATAAAGACTGTGCAGCTTTATCTTCTGCCTCTGATACCCTTTTCTTGAGTTCTTCATTTGTGCTTTCTGAGGAAGTTAGTTTCACTACAATCTGATCATATTCTTCCTTCAAAGATGCAGATCTTTCAGCTGCTTCAGCTGCTTGCTCCTTGTACATTATTACTTGATCCTCAAGAGCCTGCACTTTTTCATACAACGACTTTGCCTCAGAATCTCTACTAGTGAAACTTGCAATAGCCTCTTGCAGTTTGAGTTCTGAATCTTTTGTTACAGTTGCATGCAAAGCCTCAAGCTCTAAGCTTCTTGCTGTAGCTTGTTCCAATACACTTCCATGTTTCTCTATTTGCTCCTCAGCAAACTTGAGCTTCTCCATAACCTCGGTTTCTCTCATTCCAGCATCCTTAAGATCACTTTCGATGCTTTCTAATCTTTGTTGAGTGAGATTCAATTCATTCCGCAAGACATCAAGTAGATTTTCTGCTTCAACAAGCTTCTCAGTCGAGTTCTTCAATGCATCTGACAGATTTATCTTCTCCTCTGATGTTACTTTCAAGCTTTCAGTTAACTCCTTTTCCTTTTCAATGGCAGATTGCAGTGCTACCTCAAGGCTTGATGTTTTTGATAGCAATGCCTCTAATTCTGCTTCAAGTTCAGATACCTTGTTAGACTGCTTCTTAGATTCTTCTTCTGCCTCCCCACATTTATTTTGTAACGTGCTTATCTGTCCTTCAAGCTCCTGGATTCTGTACTTCTCAGTTTCAAGCAACAGCTCCAACTGGCTCACCTTTTTCCCAGCATCCTCTACTTTAGAATGCGACGTCTGGATTAAATCTTCAAGTTCAAGGCTCCGTTGCTGAGTTAAGCTGGCTTGTCCCTCATGTTCAGCACATTTTTCTGTGGCACTCTTCAGCTCTACTACAAGCTCTGAGTTCTTTGCAGATAAAGAGCTAAATTCAGACTCCAGTTGTTTTATCTTATTTTCATATTCTTGCATTTGCACACTCAGCTGCTTCTTTTCTTCCTCAACATTATTCAATGTGGAGCTGAGTTCTGATATCTTCTCAGAAGACTCTTTCAGTTCTCTCTCAGTATCATTGCTTTTCAGTTCTACAAGATTTAGCAGTTGCTCCAGCTCCAAGTTCTTCTGTTCTGCTGCGATAAAACGTGTCTCAAACTCTCTCAGCTGAGACTTTGCTGCTGCTGCTGCTGCGTTTGAAGCCTGTAGTACCTCCTCAAGCTCGAGATTCTTTTGTGTAGCAGTTGCTGCTGCATAACCAGATTCATGGTGGAGTTCTTCTAGTGATCTCAGCTTCTGTTCCAGTTCTGTGCTGTTTGCCAGAGCCTGAGACAAAACAGAATCTGCTTTACAGAAATTCTCATCGGACAACTGCAACTTCGCTTCAAGATCACTGCACAACTCCTTCATGTGTGCTGCATTACTGCTTAGATCACTAACAGCAGCTTCAAGAGCTTCTTTCTCTGCGGTTACTTTTGTGATTTCTTCTTTTATCAACGAAATCTGAGATTCCTGGTTCTTAAAATTTACTTCAACCAGTTCCTTTGCACTGACTTCCTCATTCAGCTTCGACTTGATATCTTCCAATTCAGACACTTTAACTTGAAGGTCTTCTTTTGTGGATGAAAGAAGACTTTCTACTGCTAAGAAGTCTTCCTTTACCTGAGCTTCTGAAGCCTTTATCAGATCTAATTCTTGGGTTAACTCATTTATTAAATCTTCCTTTGAAGCAAGCCTCTTCTCTATCTCCACTGATTGTGATTTTGAAAGCTCCAACTCCCCTTGAACTGTGGAGAGTTCAGCAGCAGTAACTTTGAGTGCTTCTTCGACCTTTTCATTTTCAGCGATCTTCGTGTACAGGCCCTTAAGTTCTTCTTCTAGGGTAGCCATCTGATCTTCCACTTCTTTGGCACTCACTTTTGCCATTTCAAGCAGCCTCTCAAACTCTAATGCCTTTTTCGTCTCCAACTCAGCAAGTGAACCACTTTGCTTATGTAGCTCCTCAAACTTTTGTGCCTCACCTGCGGAAAGTTGCAGCTCCTGTTCAAAATCCAGTATCTTCTTTTTCGCGCTTTCTAGCTCAAGGTGAAGACTGTCAAAGGATTCCTTCACATCGATCAACTCCTTTTGCTTTGTCTCTTGAGCTTGCAATGCCTCCTGCAATGTGTTAAGCTGCAAACTATATCTTTCTTCAGCTTCTGAAATCTGCTGTTGCAATTTCTTGCGATTGAGCTCAAGCTCGTCATTACTTTTCGCACTTGCTTCCAGCTTCTCCTTTGTAAGCGAGACTTCATCATTCAGCCTAGTATTCTCTGATTCAGAATGCTTTAAAGCTTCAGCTACTCTTGACAATTCAAGCTCAAGTTCTTTAACCTTTTCGTGGGTTTCTAGCAATTCTCTGCTCGGAGAAGAATTACTTGAGGTTCGTTCAATGGCAGAAGGCTTTTGATCTGCAACAGCTTCCTTCTCTACTTTTATGAATTCCCCATCAAAGGTAGTTTCATCCTCTTCTTTCTTACTTTCAACCTCTATGTCCTTAGTTGTAACCTGTTATAAGATTTTCAAGCAAATGTTCGACTTTAACTTTCACAGTTCATTAATTCAAAGTTGCTCTCTGCTCAAAACAAGATTTTTCAAAAAAAAAAAAAAACAAACAAACAATGTCTCAGGCTGAAAAGTAATTCGACAAAAATATTTCCGTAGTTATTGGATGCATGCATTAGAAAACACTTTAGTATATTCTTTCTCCTACAAATTTAACTATCTTGCAGAAAAACAAAACAGTAAAGTAAAAAAATTTACCTTAATGGGATCAACATTGCTGTCTATCTCCTCAACAACCTTCACCACTGGTGCCTCTGAACTTACTAGAGTTTCTTCTTCCATATCTGAATGAATTGAGATTGATTAACTTTTTCCTCTGAAGTCCAAACAGATTTTATATCATGTTAACATTGCTTAATTGGTCCAATACATGTACTAATTCAAACAAAATATTGTCTACAACATTTACTTGTGTCATGAATCTTTTATCAATTTTTACTTGAACGATCCTTTGATGAAGATTGAAATATGCAATTAAAAGTTATGTTTTTCCTCTTCAATTTCTTTGTCAGATTATAGAAGAGTGACTTAGACATAAAATTCCATGAGTTCTGGGCGTAACTCAGCAAAAGAATAAACAGAAAGTCCTACTCCCCATCAAACATTGAATCGCTTACGACTTTTTTAACACACGTCTTGCTGAGGACATACGTAGACATGTCTTTTTCATTATTAAATCAAAGACCAAAATTTCGAAATAGAAAAAAAAAAATTATACAAAACATTAATATGCATTAAAAGAAAAAAGGTACCAAAAAAAAATTCAAATGGGGAACTCTCATTTGGACAGAGGGAGTTTAACATAGGAGAGAAGAGAACAATGTCTCATGTGCTGACAAAGCTAATCGTGAGAACTGAGAACAAAGTGGGGTGACAGTTGGTTATTTGTTTTAAAATAGACAATGCCTATAGAAGTGCTCGCCCAAGATGCTGAGTTTTGTTATCTTATTTATACCTGACATTATAGTATAATTAATTTTCTAATATAATTTTATTTAAGTTTAATAATTGACCATACATAGATATGTAAGATCTTGGAAGCATTTGCCCCTTAACGAGGATCCAATTGCATAAATTCAGTGCCTCCTATATAAGACACACAACATGTAAACTAAAGTACAAATAAAAGTAGAAAACAAACAGTATCACCACATAATACTATCTCGTCCATCTCATTTAAATGTCCCCTTTGCAAATTTATAAACATTAAAAAAAAGTAAACAAGATAACTGGAGTTTTAAGATTAACCTTCATTCCTTTCTCAGAAAATAAGGATAAATTGGGAGGACATCTAAATCAAGACAAATTTTACATTCTTTGTTTCTAAGAAGCTCATTTTAAATTATGACACAAAGTTTATCCTTAAAATTTAATAAGTTAAAAAAAATTATAAATTATATTGTTGTTTAAAAAAAAAAATTTAAATCATGATGGCAGTCAAGAAGGTGATGAATACTTGTCAACAAATGAAATAAAGTGAAGGTGGTGAAATGTGCAATAACGCAACAGCCATCATTTTCCTCAAGCGTGGATGGAGTTAGGCCCAGTTTAATTGATACTTCTCTTTAAACTAATTGCCAAATGGACTAATAATTATTAAATGGGGCAAGACGTGTTAATAAATTCTAAGTGCTAGATTTCTTGAGGGAGTAAATTTTACTAAAAAAAAGCTCCAAGCTCCCTCAAAACACATGATTAGGTACTTACCTACCATTACCAATCAAAAATATAAACACCGGTTTGGGGCGGCCAATATGTGAGCCCCAATTTTTGTTGACAAGTCTTATTGTTAAAGGTTAAACTGCACCATCAGTCCTAAATTACTTATCTTATTTTCTTTTCGAATGGTTCAAAAACCTTGTCACAGTATAATCAACTTTTAAATATTATATTATCAATTTTTTATGCAGTTTTAGTAATTCTCTTTTATTGAAAAGAAGAAGATGAGTATGGAATGGATCCAATAAAGATTAATTTACGAATGAAATGCATTATAAATTTTCTAAAAGACAGTCAAGTCAAATAAAGAATAGATAAATGGTAAAAAGACTGCAAATGAAATTAAAGAAAAAGAAAAGGAAAGCTAAAAGCTAAAAAGTGGGATCCACAATAAGGTTGGCAACTTGCCACCTTCCCTGTCAATTGTCATACATATGGAAAGTTACAGACAGCTCGATCTACACCATTATCTATCTGGAACATATAATTTCTTTCTATAAACAGATTGTAGGTAGGAAGGATTCTTTATTACTATCATCCACCCCACCCTCCGGTTTTTAACATTTTTTACTACTAGTCCATTACGGGGATTAGAAATTAAAAACCAATACATAAATTATATGGAGTAATTAATTATACATGACAATATTCCTCATGCATTATTTGAAAATAGATTTAAAAAACACGTGATCTCTTAAAAAAAGTTATTAACATAATTAAAAAGAGTTTAACTACACTACCTGAAATTAGTAAAACGCTTTAATAACTTTGAAACTAGTATTTTCTTTCCTTTCTTTTTTTTTTCTGCTTTTTTTTTTTTGTAAATTGTAACTGAAGTAAGACTTTGTACAGTATTTATGTGTCACCATACATATATACATTATAGAAGACGAAAAAAATAAAAAATAAATAAAAGAGAGAGAGAGAGTAATTTCCTATTGCAAAAAAAAATAAAAATGTTTATCAATGAATATAAACACAGCGGAACGAATAGACTTTCATGGTTAAAAATAATAATAAATCAACATGTCATAAGTCCCAGCTTTCATTCCTTGTACTACTACTAATACTTTCCACTCGAATCCCAAAAGTCACAGTCCCTTTTGTCAAGAAAAATGAAAATTGAGAATTTAAAGAAAAGAAGATTGAACATAGTTGACCCATGGAATCAGATAGATCAAACCAACAAATCATAGTAGTAAGAACTTCTTCTCGATTATTATTACATATAAAAGCAAACTGATAGCAAAAGATTTATGATCATCTATCTGTAAACAGACAAATAATCTGTGTGTTTTTCTGCGCATGTGTTCGTGTACCGAACCCACTAAGGATCTACCCAAAACAGAGCATATCGATCTGATACATATAATACTTTATTTCAAAAAAACAAAACAAAAAAAAGATCATTTCATCAATCAAAGAGATCTAACAAATCAAACAATAAGGCAACAGATATGATAATCTTAACTAACGAATAGTCGAGCCATACAGAAAGATGATTAATATTAAGTTGCAGAAACAGAGTAGAAAGATTACAACTAAATCATAGTAATATAGAGAACAAAAAGGGAAAAGAAGATATTGGCTTGCCTTAAGACGATTATATTTTTCTTCTTTTTGGAAGTGCTTTTTTTTTTGTTTGATCACTCTTGGCTTGCAGAAACAAAAGTGACGACTACAGAGTTTAGAGAGAGAGAGTGGGAATCTTTGAGAGAGAGAGAAGGATGTTGGTGGTATTAAGTAGTAGTCCGAGTCCTCACTGGAGTGCTGTGGGACATAGAAAGGGGCCCCTAAACAGCCAGCCAATTGTTTCTTTGTTAAGTAGTACTAATACCGAACGCTGTACTTTTGTCAACCCCTTAAACATTTGCCACTAATTTGCCCATTCTATTACCAGATTACCCGGATTTCTAGTCTTCTTTTTCATCATTTATATTTTCTTCTTCTTTTTGTCGTTGAGGATTAAAGTTCAAAGGAATTGATATTTTTTTTTATAAAAAAAAATTAATAATTTTATAAGTCTCATCTCATATAAATAGTATATGAGACATATATTTATGTGAGTAAAGTTTTATAAAAATATCAAAATTTACTTGCCTAAATAACAATTCTCAAATTTAATTTTAGAATTACTCTGTCTACTAACTCTTACCATATATAATAAGTAAATTTAAATCTTGTTGTTTAATTATGTTGAAGTTAAATTATTCTTTTAAAATTTAAAATGCAAGACATTTATTCGCATGCATCAACTACTGGTCATTAATCGTAAGGTTTTTTAGAAAAAGAAAAACTAGATTCAAATTTTATTAAAACTATTATGTAATTCATAGTATTTCTATTTATATTTGACTAAAGAGAAGAAATAAAAAAAATAAAAAATAAAAAAAGGAGGACTTGAAATCATTAGGTTTTATGATTAATTCTTACTTAATTGTGTGAGTTTGAACTTCTCCTTATATTATAGGACTTTATTTCCTTCTTATTTTAAAATTTTATTTTCTTATCACTAGAAAAATTGTATTTTCACTCATAAAATGTAAGGTTTACAGATATTGATTCTGTGATTATAATTTATTTATTCTTATATAGAATCACATAATAGGTAAGATTTACTAATGTAGATATAAAAAGTATTTGTTATTATATGAAATCACATGTATCCCTCCAAAGTAAGGGTTTTTAAAAAATAGTAAGGCCATTTAGCATAATTTATTACTATTAATTTATTTGGTACGTGTGACTATCAAAATATGTACTCCCTCCGTCCCAAATTAATTGCTTTTCTAGGACTTTTTTAAATCAAATCGACTATTTTTAAAATTAATAATTAAGCATATATAAATATATTTCTAAAATTATAAAAATTGAAATTAGTAATAAATTGTATATACTTTCTTTTGGTTATAATATCTTTACCTATATGTTAGCAAAAATAATAAAAAAATTAGTTTTAAAAATAGTCAATTTGACTTTAAAAAGTCCTAGAAATGCAATTAATTTGGGACGAAGTGATATATAATAAATTATTAAGTAATTACTTAACTTTAATTATTAGATATTAGTATATTATGCGTTTGATTAGTGGTGTGATATGATTTGATGAAATAATATTAGATATTTAGGGCTAAAAACAAATATTTTAAAATTCTTCACCTTCAAACAATATATATCAAGTATAAGTCTTTTAAAATTCTACTTTGGCTTAACAACCCATCACAAAAATCCTACTTTAGAATACTAGAATATACTTATAACGGTTTTCGTTTGTAAAAAAAAAAAAAGAAAGGAAAAACTTTTTGTAGTATATACTATTTTTTTTCAATAATATTCTTGCTATTTATGTGTTTTGGTCGTCTTTGATAATTGGTTAAGTTGGGAAGGCTTGTTTAGTAATTTTGGAACAAGTAGGAAAAATTCTTTTTAAGGGTCTGATAGTGGCGGCCATTTGTGACCGACCAAACCGCCCTTTCCGGCCTTACAAAAGGTGACGTTGGATGATAAAGACTCTTAATTTTTTCCTATTTCCTATTTCCTATTTCGTATTTCCTATTTCCTATTCCTCTCTCCCTATTGCAATTTTGTATTATTAGCTCATTCCCCTCCGTATCCAAGATTCTCTTTCCCAAATTTTAATACATTTCGTTCCATAAAAATTAATTTCTTTTACTAAGTTTATAAATAGTAAAAATATATTCTCTTTTTTTTCTCTATTCTAAAAATAATTTCATTTACATTTTTTCTATTTAAATTTTTATAAATTGTGAAAAGGGAAAATATTCTTAGGGTTGTATTGTTAGGACGGTATTTTTTTTAGACGTTTTATACCAAAATTTGGTCCTTTTTGGTAGTAACTTGCAATGCAAATAAGATGCTGATGAGATGCTGGTAACTGTCCAATAAAGTAAAAACTGTGCTGAAACGGTGAAACTAACAAATACTAGAAACCAAGCGACTACTTGAGGAATTTAATCACTATTTTACATGTGAAGCTGTTGTGGTAGTAGCTTTAATAGGCCCAACTTTTCTCCTTGAAATTGCAGTTTTTAAATAAATTTATATATATATATTTAAAATTGTCCATTTATGACATATTAAGAACATATTAAAGTTTTGGTATTGTTTCATAGAGAAAACAAAATAAACTTAAATTGTGGGTTATGTAAGGGTTGATGGGTCTGACTCATATCTATCTAAAATTATTCATTTGTGATTTAACTCATTAATTACCAATAGCACATCAAATTTTATCTATTACCCATTAAATTAACCTATTTGTCACTTCTAATTGTGAAACTAACAAATAGAAACTAAGCGACTACTTGAGAAATTTAATCACTATTTTGATGTTAAATAATCTTGTCTAGGACCAAAGGAGGCGATTAGGATTGTAACTTACTCCCTCCTTACTTCATCCGTTTTAAAGTTACATATTTTATTTATTTATTCATGAATAATGGTATATATATCTTGTAATTTTATATGTCGATTTTTTAGTTATCAGTTACGTGAATAATTATGGTTGATAATATTTTAACGGTGTATCTAATACGGTGAGCTAATTTTATAATTCAATTCAATTTCATGTATTAATATAAGTCGTGATCGTAATTCGACAAAAAACTCTCATAAAATATAGCAAGACTCTATATTTATTTTATAATTTGTTCTGTATTAATATAAGTCGTGACCGTAATTCGACAAAAAACTCTCATAAAATATAGCAGGACTCTTTATTTATTTTATAATTTGTTCTGAAATTATAGATAAATTTTAGTCATACATTCTAATGTTTTTGATGATCAAATAAAAATAATAGTAACATAAAATTCTTAATAGGTCGTTAGATATTACTTACACATTTTAAATTGATAGAGTACATCATGCTAATGCTCCTAAATTTCTAACTAATATATATTACAATTTTTTTTCAAAAAATATTTTTTTTTGAAGCATTGTGAATGTATGCGTAATTTTAGAAGCATGGGATGGGAGTAATTGATTGAGGAACCTTTTCAGTTATACTGTTAACATGATTCTAGATCCAGTTGATATATCCTCCTCCTCCTCCGCCTCTTCCAATTACACACGAAGAAAAGATCCCCAAATCTGACTAAATCATGGCCGGCCAAAACGAATTGACTACGAATATTCAAAAACTAGTCTCGAAGGTCAACTAATTTGAACCAATTTGTTAGCATTCCACACTTCCCCTCTTAATCTTATTTGTTGGGGTCCAAACGGACAGAGTCGGCATGTTTGAGACTTTATAAAAACTTCAGCAAAGAAATGGTTATATATCAATGTATGTGTATGTATACATTGACTTGGTATAATTGGAAAGGCAACTAAAACGAAATCAATACCTTATTTATTTATAATAGCTGACAAGAGATTTTAATTTAAAATCAGTTAATTCGGGTAATTTTTGAGTTAATTCGGATGATTACATTGATAATAACAAATTCATTAAGTCAATCATAATTACTCTCTCCATTTTATAATAATAGACTTTTTAGAGAAAAAATTTATTCTAATTTATTTGTCGTTTATAACTTTTGAGAAGAATAAATTATTTATTTTATTATATTACTCATAACTTCTCTCATTGTTCCAACAAATTCTATTTTTTTAAAGTAGTTTTCAACTTTTCATAAAGAGATAGTGATGAAATTTTATACAAATTTTAGTTATTAAATAATAATATTAAATGACTTTTTTAATCCATTTACATAAGCTAAAACAATTATTATTATTATTATAAAACGGAGGGAGTAATTATAATCACATTGACAATATCAAATTTATATTTTCAGTTAATGTATACATATATACACATATATATATATAGTTAAAAGTAAAATGAATTTTGATGTATATACATGTATTCATATTAAATTGTCATGTTAAGGATTATATCTGATATAGCTGGAGTCACATGTTGCCTTATTAATTCCTCTTGGTTTCCGCAGTAAAAGAGTTATCATCAAAAGTGGTCCGACCATAAGTTGCAACTGCCAATCGGTCCGATTTTAGTTTGGAATTGTATTAACTTTTGCATATAAACAAATGTTGATAAACAAAGCGCTTGGCCCGCGCGGGCTATTACATTAGTAGTAGCTAACGGGATCCGTTTAACGGAAAAACAAGAAGAAAAAAAAAACCAGTAATAGCTATTTGTTAGAGAATCATGTGGTGTGGCCCTGGAAAGTGGGTCCCACTCGCCATTAGTGAGTAGGAAGCATGAAAAGGGGGGGGGGGGGGCATGTGGGACACAACACAACATATGCGTCAGATGTTCTTGCATAATAAGTGGCTGATTAAAAAATAAATAAAAAAAAGTACATACATCCTGCGAATAAAGAACTTGATTGGTTACATAAGAATCGGTTCTCAAAAATTATCTACAACACTCCATAAATTTGATATGAGCTGACCACAACCAACAGTTACAAATGGGGCACGAGAGACACTATCAACTACTCCCTCTGTTCCTAAAAGATTGTCGTTTTAGGAAGTAATTTTTGTTTCAAAAAGATTGACGTTTTGAGTTTATCAATACAGAAGGAGTAATTTTTTCCAACTTTACCCTTATTTAAAGTTCTCCTACTTAATGATTTTTCTCAAAAAAAACAAAACACTTCTTGGTTGTTGAAATGTCTTTACAAATCTCTTCCCTTCCCAATACTTATTCTTCATAATCTCATGGTTGGTAGTATACTCCTTTTTGGAATCTACAAAGTTAATAATTAGTTGAGATAATTAACACAAGGGTAATATAATATTTTTCATAAGGAGTAATTGTATTTCTTAATCTACGTGAATTAACCTTAAACGACAATCTTTTAGGAACAGAGGGAGTATATATGTCAGCCTCCATGCTCTGCTTATTGACAAAGGAACGAACTAAAACAGCAATCCCAACTCCAGCCTCAATAACTAGCTAGGTGGCAAAGGGGAGGGAGAGAGAAACAAATTATTAGCAGTTGAAAGCATTGTTTACCAACTTCTATTTAGTATTTAGTTTGCTTCTGAACATTTACATACCCAAAGGACAGTACTGGTCACCATCAGAGATATATATAAAAGAAACATAATTTTAATTTCCGGCCAGCACAATTGTTGAGCCACTGCATCAATCAAATTTATTGAATTTAGTTGCTTTCATAAAATGAATATGTTAGGCCCGAGTTAAAAGAAGCCTGGGAAATGTTCTGCAGAGAGCAAAAAGAAGTATACCCGACAATGGCTATCGAATCCATCCACACATTTCATGATCACAACTTCTGCAGTGTTTCCTGAACTTACGCACCTGCATCATTGCACTTGATCAGACATTTCAACCAAACAAACCCCAATTTTCTTTTTCTGTTTCTCTGTGAAGTAATAACTACCTGTCCTGTCCACCACATGATAGAAAGGACAAATTTCAATTTCATTAGTTAATTAAAGCAATGTCTAATAGAATGTAAAAACAACAACAACATAAATTAAAGCTTAAAAATAGAGAAAAGTTTTATGCAAACCTGTAATGTGTGAGCTGGTAATTAATTGCCATCCATGTTTTCTCACCATCAATCACTTTTTAACTATAATTCCTAACAGCAACACAAACACAATCGCTGAAGTTTAATTTTAAACCCTAACTTTCTATATCAGGGATGGACCTAACTTAATTTATCAGGGATGGGCATAGAGAGAGAGACGGAGAAAGATAAAGATTCCCTCTATAGCGCTTTCTTTCGCACTCTCTTTCCCTGACTAAGAATGAATAGTTTTTTCAAAAAATTACAAGATGACAAAAAAAATTAGTGGGGGGAAAATTAAAAATTAGCGGAGACCAAGGTTAATGAGAAAATGAGGAGGTATTTGAACCTTCTCGTGGGGCTCGAATTTGGTCCGGCTCATTACACAGCACTCCCTATACGCGACTGAATGAACAATCATTATTCATTATAAACCTCCCAAGTTGCGTGTAAAACCACAGCACCTTCATAGTCCGATACGCGCGTTTAAATAAATTGAATCCAATAAAGAGTTATTCGAATTTCTTCATACTCGAATTTTTCTCGTATTCAAATTGTATTTGATTTTTTTTTATTAAAATTCGACTCGAATCGAATTATATTCAAATTACTCGTGAGTTTCGAATTCAAACTCAAATTCGAGTCTTTACATAATGATTAACTTTATACTACGTATAATTATAAATTGAACTTATTATTTTACTTTGAAATGAGAAAATAAATTTATAATTACACTTTACAAATATAAAATTACAATAACAATTAAAAATAAAAAAAAATTAATAAGTAATTATCCTAATTTTATTTAACTTTGTACATGTTATAAAAAAATGTATCGAGTATCTACTCGAATATATATATATATATACATATATATATGAATCGATGTATCAAGTCATAATCGAAAATTCGAGTAGTTTGAATCATAAATGAGTCGAGAATGACCTCAAATTTTTATTTAAATTATTTTTTGTGTTCAAATTTAAATTATATTATTAACGAATTCAAATATTGCTCATATTTTTTTGAATCGAATCCAAATCGAGCCCGAATCGTTTAATTCGATTTACAGCTTTATACGCAATTCTCAGCAGAGGAGCGTGAATAGTAAATAGCTGCTGACTGCGTAGTCTGCGTGGTGAAAGAAATAGAGTTGGATAGTTATCAAACCTAACAAGAGGACAGCTAAACAATCACGCGCCATCACACAGTCCACGTCAACCGTTGGAGCCCACGTGGATAATAATAATAAACTAATTAAAATGACGTCTGATTACCACGCGCGAGTAACTGATAGGGAGCGAGTGAGAGATAAGAAAGATAGGAGGCGAGTGAAGGGTAGAAGAGAAGCTTCAGCCTTCAAACCCTAATCAGCAAAATTGGGAAAAGCCGTCCACTCGCCGGACTCCCTCGCGTGGATTTGCAGCAGCAGATCGATAGCTAGCTCTTCATCAATTACCACTACTACTACTACAAGAAGAAAGGTAAAACCACTCTCCCCCCTCCCCCCTCTTATTTCTCTCTCTTCTTTTATTGCCTCTTAATTCAATCTCTCTCCATTTTTAATAATCTCTCGAATTCTCAGAAATTTAAACCAGTCTTCTATGCATCTCTGTTTCCTTACAATATGGAGAGATAATATATCTTCCTCTGTTTATATGAAGTTTTACTGAAAATCTCGTCCAAATTTATTTATATATCTTGATTTGGGATTATTGTGTGATTTGGGTTGCTAAAGTTTCTGTCTTTCTGATAGCGTTCATTTTTATACCTTCAATTTCGACTAAAAACTGAGAAAGGGAGAACCTAAAAATGTTTCTGAGTGTTGTATTTAACAGTTACTGCTGAGTCAAATCAATTTTAGTTTTGATAGAAATCACTGATATCAGTGACTGGATGATTGCTAGAAATTTATCATTTTATTGAGTAAGTAAATTAAGGGAATAAAATTGAGTTTGAACAGAAAGTAGTAGAATTGCTTTGTATCACTAAAATTTTGAAATATTACTTAACAATGGGAACAAATTAGTTTCCTTTTTATATTTGGGTAGGTTACAATTGTGAGCAAAACTGAGTTGCTTCTGGAAATTAAAGATTTGGTTGGATACAGCCTCGGTGGAGCTTACTGTAATATTTTTCGTCTAAGTAAGTTCAGCTGCTCATCCAATCTTAGCCTTGGGTTGGCAATTTGGCAGAGCATTGATTTTGTGTATTGGAGAGACTTATTTGTAAGCCTTGGCACGGCTGCCACTACTAAATGTTTCAAGTGGTAGAGTAGGTGGGTCTTGATGGAGCTTATTAACAATGTATTTTTTCATGTCCAAAAAATATAAATTAATAAATGAAAAATAAAAGTAAATAAATAAATGAATTAAACAATGTGAATCAGTATTCGGCATAATCAAACGTCAAGAATTGAGAACCTCTATAGTTCACAAAAGTTTTTAACTCCACCAGAGAAGTAGATGATGCTTTTGGAACATCGATTTCAATGAAAGAAGCATCTTGAATCATTGACGTTTATTAACAGAGCTTTATGGGCTTAGAGTTTCTGAGAACATGATTTGTTTATGGCTTGTTTGGTCTTACTGTTCTAACCTCTGAGGGGCAGATCCCTCGCTGTTTCGTGGGACAGCCATTTGGGTTTTGAAAGCTCCCTTGAAGGTAGTGTCTTTTTTGGGCAGCTAAGTTGAATTCCATTTTGAGTATTGATAACTTACACAATCATTTGCTTTATCATTCTGAGGTGGCCCAGGAGCTTTGGAGGCCATTTTTTGAAACTATGTATGACAAGTTCAATTAATTTGGATCAAGTACCTAGAGATGACCATCTCTTTTTCTAATATTCTGCTTTAAACTTAGTTTTATATAACTGGCTGCCCAGGACCTGCACTTTGTCCTAGTATTGTGATCTTCCATCCCAAAAATCTACATAAATTTCCAATACTTGATTGTGTGTATAACCTAAAACTTACTTTTAAGGTATCTCAGTTTTTTGGTTGTTTTAACTTTTAACCTAATCAGTAGGCTGAATATATTTTGAGTGGCTTATAATTGCTGCTATCCTTTCTACATGTCAGGTATCCACAAAAAAGTAATTAGCCGAAAGTAAAAAAAAATAAAAATCCATGGATATAGATCTTAGGTTACCTTCTGGTGAACATGAAAAGGAAGAAGAGGAATCAAACGGAATTATTAACATGTTGGATGGGGAAGATAAACTGCATAATCTAGATGGAGTGAGTGGTACTATGGTGGATATCGAGGAGAAGTTGCATGTTGAAGATGATGGGGACATGAATTCTCCTTTAACGGAGATGGTAGAGTTTAAAGAGGATACAAATTTGGAGCCCCTTGCTGGTATGGAATTTGAGTCGCACGGGGAAGCATATTCTTTTTATCAAGAATATGCTAGATCTATGGGTTTCAATACTGCAATACAAAATAGCCGTCGGTCAAAGACATCAAGAGAATTTATTGATGCAAAATTTGCATGTTCTAGATATGGCACCAAGCGTGAGTATGACAAATCCTATAATAAACCACGTAGTAGACAAGGAAGCAAACAAGATCCTGAGAATGCATCCGGTAGACGATCATGTGCAAAGACAGATTGCAAAGCAAGCATGCATGTGAAGAGAAGACCAGACGGAAAATGGATTATACACAGATTTGAGAAAGAGCACAATCACGAACTTTTACCTGCCCAAGCTGTCAGTGAACAAACAAGAAAGATGTATGCTGCAATGGCAAGACAGTTTGCTGAGTACAAAAATGTGGTTGGTCTCAAGAATGACTCCAAAAGTCCATTTGATAAAGGCCGAAATTTGGCTCTCGAAGAAGGAGAAGCAAGCATTTTGCTGGAGTTTTTTGTGCAGATGCAGAGTATGAATTCCAATTTCTTTTATGCAATAGAAGTGAGTGAAGATCAACGTCTTAAAAATTTGTTATGGGTTGATGCCAAAAGTAGGCATGATTACATCAATTTCAGCGATGTTGTGTCTTTTGATATGACTTACATTAGAAACAAGTATAAAATGCCTCTTACTCTTTTTATTGGGGTCAATCAACACTATCAGTTCATGCTGCTTGGATGTGCTCTACTCTCTGATGAAAGTGTGACCACATTATCATGGGTAATGCGAACATGGTTGAAAGCAATGGGTGGACAAGCTCCAAAACTAATAATTACTGACCAGGACAGAGTTATGAAATCAGTTATTTCAGAGGTCTTTCCATCTGTTCGTCATTGTTTTTGTTTGTGGCATATAATGGGAAAAGTTTCTGAAACTTTTAGTCATGTAATTAAACAGAATGATAATTTCATGGCAAAGTTTTCAAAATGCATTGACAGGTCATGGACAGATGAGGAGTTTGACAAGAGGTGGCAGAAATTTATTGATAGGTTTGATCTTAAAGAAAATGATTGGATTCATTCACTTTATGAAGACCGTAAGCATTGGGTCCCAACCTACATGAGGGATGCTTTTTTGGCTGGAATGTCTGCGGCTCAGCGTTCTGAGAGTGTAAACTCTTTCTTTGACAAATATGTCCATAAGAAGACCATTGTGCCAGAGTTTTTGAAACAGTATGAACCCATTTTACAGGATAGGTATGAAGAGGAAGCCAAGGCAGATTCTGATACATGGAACAAGCAACCTGCATTGAAATCTCCATCACCTTTTGAGAAGCATGTATCTGGTATGTACACGCATGCAGTATTCAAAAAATTCCAAATTGAGGTTTTGGGTGCAGTTGCTTGTATACCTAGAAGAGAGAGGCAGGATGAAACAACCACAACTTTTAGAGTTCAAGATTTTGAGAAGAATCAAGAGTTCACTGTTATTTGGAACGAATTGAAGTCGGAAGTATCTTGTATATGCCATTTGTTTGAATTTAAAGGTTTTCTCTGTAGACATGCAATGATTGTTCTCCAAATCTGTGGCCTTTCCACCATTCCATCACAATATATTCTGAAACGGTGGACAAAAGATGCCAAGAACAGGTACTTAATGGGAGAAGGATCTGAACAAGTGCAATCTAGGGTGCAACGGTACAATGATTTATGTCAGCGGGCATTGAAATTGGGTGAAGAAGGATCATTATCTCAGGAGAGTTACAATTTTGCAGTTCGTGCACTTGAAGATACTTTTGGGACTTGTATGAGTGTTAATAACTCCAATAAGAATCTTTTAGAAGCTGGTACATCAGCAGCTCCTGGTCTTCTTTGTATTGAAGAAGATAATCAAAGTAGAAGCATGGGCAAAACAAACAAAAAGAAGAATCCAACCAAGAAAAGGAAGGTCAGTTATAAATGGCGGTTGACATAAACCTATACACAATCTTTTAAATATGCTAGTTAAAGGTATACATTTTGCAGGTAAACTTGGAGCCAGATGTTATCACTGTTGGAGCACAAGACAGCTTGCAACAAATGGTTTGTCATTGCTTGCTCTATATCTACCACATCCATCACATCTACCACATCTATCTTACTTGTATCTGCTTTACTTGATTTCACATGAAAGGAGATGCTATGATATATAGTACACTTGTGACAATTCTTTCAAACTGAACTTCGATAAATGCGTTTTTGCCAATCACTAGTTTGAATCATTTCACTTACTATGATTTTAAATTTATTTTTCAGGACAAAATGAACACAAGATCTGTCCCCCTTGACGGATATTTTGGCCCTCAACAAGGAATGGTAAGAATGCTATGATCACGTCATGCTTCTCATGCCTGTCTAGAATTATCTTTTAACTGTGGGAGTTCTTAATTTTGCAGGTGCAATTGAACTTAATGGGTCCGCCACGTGATAACTACTATGGGCATCAACAGACGATTCAGGGGCTGGTACATTACATCCGTATTATGATTATAAGAAATAAGGTTGTTTATGTTTTTACAGTGAATTCCAAATTAACTAATGGTTCTTAAATATGATTCTCTTGTGTAGGGGCAATTGAATACCATAGCACCAAACCATGATGGTTATTATGGCACCCAGACAAACATGAATGGGCTGGTACGATATGCTTTGTACCGACTATTTCTTCTTGTTTCCAACTTCTGATATATTAACAGTTTGGGATTTCTACTTGCAGGGGCAAATGGATTTTTTCCGACCACCAGGTTTCACATATGGTATTCGGGTTAGTTTGCCAAACTTTTGCCACTGAACTAGAAATAATGACGTATTTGTTTTCTATAAAGATGGTTGTTCTACATTATGGCAGGAGGAACCCAATATGAGATCAGCACATGATGACGCATCAAGACATGCCTGAGCACTTTTCCACACAGTCAAGGTAGTATTCTGGCATTCCATCGAAGATCTGAATAGCTAGCTATCAAATAGAAGTTATTGTACGACACTTCCTCCTTTTGTCGCAGATGAGAGTTTGGAAATTATGTTCAAGTGTATAGAAAGAAGCCTTGCATTCTGAATCCATTGTGGAGGGAATATATGTATCAGAGAGGAGAGGAGGCCCTGTTTGGTGTCTGTAAAATAACGAAAGGTCGGGCCGGTCCGGTCGCTGGTTTCTATCTTCATCCTTTATTTGTTTGGTATTTAGATTAGATTCTTAGAACTGGTTTAGAGTGCAGACAAAAGATGGTTGTTTATCTTGTAAAGGTGGTTGTATCGTTATAATATAGTATGTGGTTATCTGAGTTAACTAGGTCGAAATCAGGAAATTCATTATTATCTCTCAGACTCTCACCATTCAGTTATATGCATGCTGCAGTTTTAAACAACCAGAACGAGTTAGAACTCACAATTCAGCTAATTATAGTTGAAAATCATGAAACATCAAAATTATAAGTAGTAGTAATATATTAGATAATTTATAATATTTATCATTGTATTGACTAAATAAAATAAATTTTTGTTTTTGAGTTTGAAAATATTGAGTTCAAAAATCAATAGTGGTCATATATTTTAGAATTATGGGAGAACTATTTTTTTCTTAATAACAATCTTCCACCAATATCCTTTTCAAACATCCAAAAAAAATGAATAAATAAATAAATAAGAATTGTTTTTAAATCAGAAAATTCTTTCCGTTCAAGCTTAAATATTGTCATTTGAGAAATACAATTCCTTCCAAAATTGGATACCTTAAAAACATAGCTAAACGAATGACAACTGATTTTCAACATCTATATTATTGAGGGAGATGGAGAATTTTAAATGCTTCTCTTAAGTTGTGTCACAATTAATAGAAATAAGATATACAAAATAAATTATTCATATAGTTTGTTTTCACTTTTTTAAAAATATTCCTTTTTTTTTTTCTCCTCCACTTTTTAAAAAATTTACAATATTTTTTAACTACACACTATTTGTGCGCGCCAAGAACACTAGTTATATATAATGTTCCCTTTGCCTAGCAAAGGATTGTTGTTAACATATTTTTAAATATACATAAGAAAAAAATTGATAATTTTTTAATATTAAATATACAAAATAAAATGTTATTACTAAAAAAAAACCCCTATGTAAAAGCGATACTAGTATTGTTAATGGTTGGATGCATAATTAAAATTTAAAATAGTGAATCAAAGTAGAGAGGCTATTGAATTTCTTGAGGAGAGCGTAATGACACGCGAACACATTTCACGTACACGCTAAGAAAAGGTAGTAGTTTTATTACGAACCAGAAATAGAAAATACCAAAGCAATACGACTACGACTTCTCTACTGCTCCTTTCGTATTTCGCAACTCCCACCGGATATTCTGTTCAATTCAACCACCCTCCTCCGCCGCCGTGTAAGCAATGGCTACGATCGCACTCCCTTCTATCCCCGGCGCCGGTCATCCCTTAGCTCTTTTAACCTCGTCCATCTCTTCAATCACGATTTATAGGAGGCCCAAGAGCAAAAGGCTGACAACATTAAGAAGAAGAAGAAGAAGAACGGCACCATCACCACGGGCTGCGCTAGTGGAAGCGACACCCATTTCAAGTAGTAACAATGGCGCCATCGTCCCAATTCTTGATTCTTCCTCGGTTCCCTCTTCTTCAAGGGATCGAACGGACGATTTGCAAGCTGAGGCTAAAGCCATGGGCCGTGCTGCTAATGCTTCTGTTTATAGCCCCCAACTTCTTTCTATCAAGTACGGCTCTCGCCCTATTAAGGTCTTGCGAAGGAGCCTTCGAATTCTTACTGGGATTGGTTCGTTTGCCTTCACGCTGTGGCTGGACCAGTTGCAGGGTCAGCTCGACCAAAGGAGAAGATTGAGAGCTATTCAATTGAGAAACATTTTGACGGGATTGGGGCCGACTTTTGTTAAAATTGGGCAGGGGTTATCCACTAGGCCCGATTTGTGTCCACCAGAGTACCTTGAAGAGCTCTCTGAATTGCAGGTATGATTAGTAAATTAAGTTCAATACTTATAGTTTATGTGCTCATGCCGGTGGTTACTGTTGAAAGATGATATGGTGAATCCCAAAGCAAAAGAAAATGAGAAAGATGAGTGAAAATATAAAGGAAAAAAAAATCCTTCGCATGGTGCCTGTTGGAAGTAGAGGTTATTTGCTAATTCGTAATTTACTGTCATTTAATGATTGAGCAGGATTCTTTGCCGACATTTCCAGATGAAGAGGCACTTTCATGTATTGAGACAGAGCTGGGCCGTCCACTTGATTCTATATACTCGTCAATATCTGCAACTCCGATTGCTGCAGCCAGTCTAGGCCAAGTTTATAAGGCTCAGTTGAAGTACTCTGGGCAGATTGTTGCTGTGAAGGTGCAACGACCTGGTATTGAAGAAGCTATAGGACTAGACTTTTACCTGATAAGGGGTCTAGGACACCTCATAAATAAATACGTTGACATAATTTCCAGTGACGTTGTTGCTCTTATAGATGAATTTGCTCGTAGAGTTTATCAAGAACTCAATTATGTGCAGGTTAGTGTTAATCATCCTTTCAAATGAAGCATATGCATTGTGGATTGTTTTATTCTTTTCTCAAGGTGTACTTAATGTAGGTGAAGTAGAAAATTAAATCTTTGGTAAACTGCACTAGATTCTCTTGTTTTGAATGTTAATTTTTACAGGCCTGTGCAGGAGGGACAGAATGCAAGGAGGTTTAGAAAGTTGTATGCCGACAAAGCAGATGTCCTTGTACCAGACATCTTCTGGGATTACACCAGTGCAAAAGTTTTGACAATGGAATGGGTTGAAGGTGTCAAATTAAATGAGCAAGTCGCCATTGAGAGGCAAGGGTTGAAAGTGTTGGATCTGGTGAACACTGGTATCCAGTGCAGTCTAAGACAGCTACTTGAGTATGGGTATTTCCATGCAGATCCTCATCCTGGAAATCTCTTGGCGACACCCGATGGAAAGCTTGCCTTTCTTGATTTTGGAATGATGAGTGAGACTCCTGAAGAAGCAAGATCTGCTATCATTGGTCATGTCGTTCACATGGTTAATCGGGACTACGAAGCTATGGCTCGTGATTACTATGCATTAAATTTTTTGTCCCCTGATGTCGATGTTTCTCCAATTGTACCAGCACTTCAGAATTTCTTTGATGGTGCACTTAGTGCAACTGTGAGTGAACTCAACTTCAAAACTCTAGTGGATGGTCTGGGTGCTGTACTTTATCAGTATCCATTTAATGGTGAGATGCTTCTGTGCTTATTCATCAGTTATCTGTTAATGTTCTCTTACCTGTGGATCTTAAGAGAACTTCTTTCGCGTATTTTGTTCTGCTTAATAGACATTAAATGTCACTTATTTAAAATAAGTAAATAAATGATAAAATGACATCGAAGTCTTAGCCATTGGGCCCATATAGTCTAAACTTCTCGCCAGGTCTTCATGAATCACTTCTGACTGGAACTTTCTTGCAGTCCCAGCTTATTATGCATTGATATTGAGATCGCTGACTGTTCTGGAAGGTTTAGCCCTGTATGCTGATCCTAATTTTAAAGTGCTCGCTGCTTCATATCCATACTTTGCCAAAAGGCTTCTAACAGATCCTAATCCATATCTCAGAGATGCTCTTATTGAATTGCTTTTTAAGGATGGCAGGTTCAGGCATGTATTTCAACTGTTATCTTGATATTATTTTTCTTGGATCTGAATTGGATGAATTTACTTGTTCTGTGATAGTGTCTGTATCTAAATTCAAACTCTTGCTTTTTCCCAGGTGGAATAGACTTGAAGATTTGCTTGTCCAGGGGAAAATGGACAGAGATTTTTCAGCAAAAGATGCACTACAGCCTGTCCTGAAGCTATTGTTGGGTCCAGATGGTGAAGAGCTCAGGGCTTTAGTTATTAAAGAGTCTGTCCGTGTTACTGAAGCTGTTATATTGGGATCAATGATTGATACATACAACTCTATTCCTGGTCCTTTGAAGAACTTGATTTTGAATAACAATGCAGCTGGGCCATCTGTAATGAGCGATGCTGAACAGGAAAGCTTGATGGATCTTAGAGATCAAGTATTTAGAATTTGGAGACTTCTACGGTCCTCAGAGAGTTTTGATCCTGCCCTTCTGCAGCCGATTTTACAGGTAGGAACTTCTAATCGGGTCTTTTGTTATTAGAATACATCTATGCACACACCCAAAGTGTACCCAAAGACACACCCAAAGTTAAAATAGTAATAAAAGAGGAGAAAAAAAGTGTTGTGGAGAGAGGAGAGAGAAATATTTTACTACTAGTTTACTTTTGGGTGTGTTGTACACTTTGGGTGTGTACATAAATATATTCTTGTTATTATCATTTTTCAGTGGATAAGATTTATATTTATTATTCCCTACATCTCATTTTATATGTCTTCTTTGACTTTCATTCATTTGTGTGGCACTCAAAAACACACACAAATTAGGCTTGTCATATATTTTTTTAACAAAACCTCAATCTAAATATTTATTAGCTTCAATTGATGTTGAGATCATATTGCATTGTCTGGATGATTCCGTAATTGCATTAGGAGTATTTAGTGGTAAAGTAGGTTGTGGGTGACTGTGTGGGGAAGTAATAGGACATATTCTTAGGCAAAATGAAAGTATGTAGCTTGATTCTTTTCATTTTCAAACTAGCAGCTAAAGCATACAATTGTAGGTCCTTCAAGAACCTGAGGTACGCAGTTTTGGAGGGCGTGTGTTTGGTGGAGTCACCCGTCGTCTTGCAGCTCGCTTACTGCAACAAGTTCTCCGAACTCCAACAGCAGTTCCTGCTCAAACTTTGTAACCTCTGTAGTAATCAAATACTGACTAAGCCAGTTCATTTAATATTCTTGGACATGAAAAATACAGAATTAACATATACAGTGAAAACAGAAAAGAAGAAATCAAATTTGTATCACAGGGTTTCGGATAACATTGTGCAGACGTGCATCAAGATTAAATATCCAGCTTTGTCAAGTCTTGCCACTAGTAAATATTGTTCTTTACATTACAGCATTCAAATTAGTACTTTAATTTCCCAAATAAAGTTTGGTCTTTTCGGACAAATATTACAGTCCTTCGGTAGTTTTTAAGAATGTGATCAAGAATATATAGTTGATTCAAGCGATCCCTTTCTGTGCGACTTTGCGACCACTTTGTGGAGTTTTGTCTGCCTGCGCATGCATGTGCATGTAAACCTACTAATCCACTGTCATTTTTGTGTGCCATCAAAATAAAAGGAGCATGATGTTTAGCAACTACCTTTTACTTTAATTATGCGCGGTTGGGTTATTAACTTTACGTATCGATTTATTACTTCTTTTGTCGTCTCATTTTGAAATTCTAAAATTCAAAATTATTGCGATTAATATAAGTTTAAAATAACAAATTTTGTAATTAATAGTAATTTCTACGAATTGACTTCAAAAGATCCAAATAGGACTACTGTCAAGGGAAAGGAAGATTTTTGTGTGCATTTCTAGTTTGATTTTTCATATGATCATCAGAACATCTTTTATAAATTATTTAGTTTTAATCAATTTGTCTAATTCAAAGGGAAACTGTACACAATAGAATCTAAACCTTTATCAGAGGCCAGTAGTTTCCCGGGCATGCATTGCATATTATTCTTTTGTTTTAATTTTTTATGATAGTGCATATTAATGATTTCTGAATCACCATATTTTAGTAGGAAATTGTGAAATATTATTTTAATATGTTATAAACCCACTCTTGATAATAAAAAAAATTGCGTATAAAAGTATTTCACATAACGGCGGCGGGGGGGGGGGGGGGGGGGGGGGGGGGGGGCAGGGGGGGGGGGAGGATGCTTAAAGTGTATACAAGAGCAGACCTCAATCTCATTACTAATCAATACAGCTAATCAATACTTTCTCCTTTCCAAGATATAATTTGATTTTTAAGGTCGAACGACGAAATATTAAATTTTAAAATTGATATAACTCATAAAATTTTGAAATAAAATAATTTTTTTGATTTAGAGTTTTTATTATATAGTATACAATTATAATAATTGTATCAACTAAAATTAAATACATCTACATCAATTTAACGTCTACTGTGTCATTGGTTGATCTCAAAAATCAAATTATATATCTAATTTTAAAACAAATAAAACATATTTGAAACTTCTAAACCACGTTGATATGCCTTGCTCACAAGTCACAACCCAATAAGTTAAAGTCTCCACAAACTATAATTATGTCTGTCAAGTTGTTTGCAAGTTCAGAACGTCAAAAAATGGACGGGAAATTTTTATTTTTTTAAAATAATTACTTTGATGATAATAAATTTAATTATTTATATCTTTCGAAATTAATATGTCAAAAAAAAATTAGATATATTAATAAATGGTTAAATGTGTTTTAATAAATTTTAAATTTGAATTCTTTTTCCTAAGTCTATAAGTTTCAAATATATTAAATTTTCTCTCGTACGAATATAATATACACTTATTATTCATATCAATTTTTTAATATCAAAATAATTTATATCCTTAAATGAAATGAAACATCTGTAAAAAGAAAGAAAATGCAAAAAATAGAAAAAGAAAAACCGAAAATATAAAGAACAAACACCTCAATTCTTCCGAGTTCCGACTCAGTTAATAGGTCCGAATCCGACTAACAAGCAGACGCTTTAAACTTCCTCTGTCCGGTCCATTCGGTTGTAAGTAACGGAAAGGAATCTAACGTTTTTATATTCCAAATACCTTAATTATATATATATATATATATATATAAAATAAAAAAACCCTTGTGGGTATATACTTATTTATTTGCCTTTATCGTTCGATTAGCATCTCTATCAATCCGACGCGATTTGGGACCGGGTGTTGTTTGAATTTTATTACTCCGTTATATAAATTATAACTACTACTAAAATTCAATTCTTTTTCGTTTCGATCTTTTTCGGTAATTTCTCCGTTTCGATCTTCATTTCTTCCCCAATACTTTGGAAAGAGAGACAGAAAGCTAATCAGCTCTAAGATCCATGGTGAAGGAGACGGAATACTACGATGTCCTTGGGGTTAGTCCCGCCGCCACTGAAGCCGAGATTAAAAAAGCTTATTACATCAAGGTATTTCCCCTTTTTCGTCTTTTCATCATCTCAATTTTAAAATATACTGCCACTATACTATTGTTATCATCATTGAAGGGGTTTTTGTTTGTGTGAAGAATTATTAGGTTAGGAGCTGAGTAAAGAAGTATAAGAGGCTTAAATTGCACAGCCGTTTTTAGGTTTCGATTTTGAATGGAACCTAACAGCAGATATCTGTAGCTAATTTTGGAGTATTATACTATTATACATAAAAATTATCTCCTTTCTAAACTTTGTTTGATGAGGTGCTTTACTCTGGGTTTTAAGGATTAAATTTATATCTATCTGCCAATTCCAATTTAGCCCATTACATCGTTCCTCCGGCTGATTTGGAATGTTTCAATTGACTATACTTGAAATTGGTGTGATTTACCTTTTGTTAAGTGACTTTTGTCTTCCCTTTACATCTCATTACTGTGTTCATTTCAAAGTAATCACTTCGAAAGTTCCTATGAATCGATTTTGGGAAGCAACAATAATCTCAAGAACCAGATGCATAAAATTTAGCTTCTTAATAATTACTCAAATTAAATAGTTATTTAATGGCTATCACAAATTCAAGTTATTCATTTATCACCCTGTTGTCAAAAAAACATAGCTGAATAAACACGTTGTCCAAACCTGAAGCTCAATCCAACATTCAAGTCCTTTTGCGAGAACATATTGCCCAATCATTAAGCTCTGCTTACAAAACTATGTTGAACAACCTTTTGCAAAAGAGATTCAGGTGAGAGTAAGAATAAAGGTAAGTTACCTATTAAAAAAGAACAAAGAAAAAAAGAGTAATTGTTAAAGGAAAAGATCCACAAATGATCTTAGTGAGAAGTTGTAGAGAGGGAGGGAAATTATTGAAGCTTCCACACCATCTAAACTTAAGACGAGTCCAATCCCATAAAATCTAGAAGAGAAGAGGGGAAACATAGGCAACTGCACTTAAATTATCAGGTTCTCTCAATAAAGGGAAGATGTATAGCACTTCACGAAAACCGGGAGAAATGCCTTTTTCATTTCATGTTCCAAAATAAGCACGCCATAATTCAGTTGATGAATTAATAACTTTGAACTTTGAAGGAAACTGAACTTGGCAGTCACATAATTCTTTGAAACCAAAATATAGGGAAAAAAACTTGGACTAAATTTGCCCCATTAACTCACTGTTCTTGACCGCTTCCAAGTAGGCCTCCAAATTGAAATGAAACACAGGGTGAGGGTAACGCTTATAAGATCCCATCTCAATTGTTCTTCAGGTAGGCCCATGTATTATGTCATCAATAATATTTCCCATGGTGCATACTTCGATGAATAAAGAATTATTATTGACTAATTTTTCCCCCCATTTTTTCCTTTCTTAAATTTCATTACAGATTTCCTTTATTCTCCTTTTAATTGTTTTAATAATGGTTAAATTTTGAAAATATATAACAGAATTTGGAATTCAACTATCTCTACATTGGTCAGTTGCTATGGTTCTTGGGGGAATACTTAATATTACTGAGTATATGTGTTTTCTTTAACTTTTTTTTTCTTTTTTAATTTATATTTTTTACTTTTATGATCGAAATCCAGTCATTAACCTTTAACTCCTTGCAATTTATTTTTTGTTTTATTAATCATGTAGTTCTTTTTTTGTGTTCACATGTAATTGTTGTTTCCTTGCTTTCCATCTCCATATATATTAAGGCAGGTGGATATCGTAATTTTGTTTTATAACACACTATTTCTGAGGGTTGCAGGCACGACAGGTCCATCCAGATAAAAATCCAAATGATCCTCGTGCAGCACAAAATTTCCAGGCAAGTTTACCAAATTGTATGTTAATACTCTCATCTGTTCCACATAGAGGAGTCCATTTGCTGATTTGCCAAAAAAAATTGTTCCAAAAAAAAAATCCCATTTGTTTTGATGTAGTATAAAATGGCACAATGTCCTTAAGCTATCGTCACAATTTCATTATCATGCCATCACTAATAAACTAATAACTTTACAAGTTTAGGGGTAAACATGGAACAAAAATATGTCCTTAAACTTTATAAAATTTGCAAATGAGACATTTTATGGAACGGATTATTCTGCAAGTCATTTTTAAAAGTTATTCCTTCTCCCTTTTTTTCCCGTGTGGGTGGGAGGGAGAAGTGTTCTACAAGTAATTTTGATAGTTCTTCAAGTCCCTCTCTCACATAAAGTTGGGACACACTCCACTATGTGAGAGATGATTAGACCTTGTGAAAATAATATCCCCTTACCCTCCATTTCTTTTTCTTTTTGTTCTCTGGTTTATAACTAAAAAGGCCAGAATCATACTTGCACAAGGAAATGATACAGTCATACAGAATAAGCAAGAAGAAAGGAGAACATAGCTTGAATAAGTATCAGTTAACTTTTCATTCATTCATTAGTTATGTTGTACTAATAAAAGTTTCCTTTAAAACTCGTTTTTTGAACCCCCCCCCCCCCCGGCGCGTGCGAACCAGGGCAATGGACAAGTCAATTGTCTTTGCATACATATTTTTCAAATTTGTTTTGAGATTCTCTTCAGTTTTTTGATAGGTTTTCTTAAGATTTTCCTTCCCTTTTTTTCCTTTTTTGGTAGTTTGTTTGAGATTCTCTTCTTCGTTAAAATATCCTTTTGTTGTACATATATCAACATATATATAAGGTTCAATTCTTTTGACTTCAGGTTTTGGGAGAGGCTTATCAAGTGCTGAGTGATCCTGCACAACGACAGGCCTATGATGCACATGGGAAATCAGGAATTTCAACGTCAGTTCTTAGTTTAAATATAAAATAAAATTTAAGTTTTAAGGGACTTAGTAATATATATGAAACTGGACATGCAAAATTCTTATTCACTGAGATTTTAATCTTATTAGCTAAGTGCCCCGTGTGAAGCACGGGTTGTTTTTAAAATAAAATTATTTTTAATTTATTTTATATAATGGTTATAAAATATATTTTTTGAATTTTAAATTGACTTACTGCTATTATTAGAATGACTATAAATTTTGCTTAAAAACGAATGACTACATATCACATACAATTTTCGAATACTCACAATTGAGTGTTACTAATATGATTCCTTTGTTGTTTTTAATTTAATATTAAGTTTTTATATGGTTTCAAAATGTAATATTTAGTTTTTGTAATCAATCATTAGTATTTATATATGCATTTTTAATTAGAGTTAATAAGTTAATATTAAAGTTTGTAGAATCATAAAGAGAGTTTTAGTTCTAGTTAAATTAATCCTATATGGGAGCATAAAAAGTGTTTTACTTTAAGCTAAATTCTATACCCTATACCAAAGACCAAAGACTAAAGACGAAGACCAAAAAATTAAGTTTTGTGTTATTATATATTTATATAGATATGGATATGCATGATTTCTCTTCATTTCAGTGATGCGATCATTGATCCTGCTGCTATCTTTGCAATGCTTTTTGGGAGTGAGCTTTTTGAGGATTACATTGGACAACTGGCCATGGCATCAATGGCTTCGTTGGATATCTTCACAGAAGGCGAACAGTTTGATGCTAGAAAATTGCAAGAGAAAATGAGGGTATAAGTTTTGGTAAACCCTCTTGAGTATGTTAAACTATATGACTTCTTTTCTTCTACTAAATAATGAATACAACTTTTTTAAGTGAACGTTTGTTATTTTGCTCTTATAGTAGGTTTGGGGTTGTAATTTTGTAACAGTATCATGATTATGTATACTCTCCACTGTATAACATCTTCCAATTTCTTGAGTTACTACTTTTTTATGCGTATTCTCATCTTGATCCTGTAGATTCCTATCATGGAAGCCAGAAAAAATTTAGTGGCATGAAGAGTTATATTCTCCCATCTCTTCTCTTCCTGTTGTTCTTTACTGGCTTGCATTTCTTATTTTGAGCACACCAACTACATGCACATTACACACACACACATATTTGATATTCATGAATCTTAGTATACTTTAAGCATGTTGCTACTTTATAAATTTCTTAAAACAGCAGGCAGAATATATATGTATATGTGCGCGAGAGAGAACCATAAAAGTATTATAACTGTATGTTATGTTGCGCGTTCAAGTAAAATATTGATATGTATGTTTTAGTTATATTTGCGTAAGTGTAGACATAATATTGACATTTTGCAGTCTTAGACATATTTATGTATTCCCATAGTTATTAATGGATAAATATGCTTGTGAGCAGTTATTTCCTGCAAATTTTGATAACTTGTTTTTGCAAGTTCTTTCTAACTACAGGGTGTCCAAAAGGAAAGAGAGGAGAAGCTTGCTAAGATACTTAAGGATCGACTCAACCTTTATGTGCAAGGAAATAAAGTAGATTTTGTTAGAGATGCTGAAGCGGAAGTATCAAGGCTCTCCAATGCTGGTGAGATTTTATATAGATCCTCTGTCTTCATAATCCTTCCTCTTATATAGTTTAGTCTACAGTCCTAGTGGAGGCTACTAGGGTTGAGTTCATAAATTGATGTGGGCTAGATTTGGAAAATTGGAATAAGCTGTCTCTGTGTACTTTTTGGTGACGGAGTTTGATTGTGTTATTTTCAAGTTTATGGTGTTATGAGATGGAAAAAGGTTTTATGGTTTGTGGATCAAGAGGGTTGAAACTTGGCATAATGATGTGGTTGGTACCAGGAATTCAAGAAATAAGTGTGTTGGAATTTACTGGAAACCTAGAGTGATGTAGCTTCGGTCCATATCAAAGCCCAAAGTTTAAATTGAAAAACATCAAAAAGGCTGATAACAGAGCAAACCACTATAGTGTTTAGAAGAATTCAAAAGCCATAGGCAAGATCATGGAGCTGGCATGATATTTTAAAGTAAAAATATATGATGAGAAAAGACATAAAAACTGTTGAATCCTCAAAATAATTTTGTCCATGGATGATATCTCTGCTTCAGTGCCACTACATAGTTTAGCAATGTTATCTTCCATATGTTGCTTCTGGATCATGTGATTACTAACTGCTAGTTGAAGAATCTGATTCTATGTAACAGCTGTGAGAATGTACAACCCAGATATAATTGATTTTCTGCTAAATATGCCACAGCATTAGCTTTAGCATATTAATTTAGATTGTATTATTAGAGGAAAGGTTTTTAGGTTTTTTTTCATTAAGCAATCTTGGGGCTGACATTGATAATGGTACAGGAATATCTAGGTGAATTCTGTGTCAGGAACTTCCAGAAATGATTTTGCACCCTTGGTCATTATGTTGTACTTTGTTTTCTATATTGCTGCAAAGCAGTGAACGTTTTATTCTAATTAACATCCTACTCTATTTCCACAGCATATGGTGTTGATATGTTGAATACGATTGGCTATATATATGCAAGACAATCAGCTAAAGAGCTTGGTAAGAAGGCGATATACTTGGGTGTGCCATTTGTTGCCGAGTGGTTTAGAAACAAAGGACACTTCATTAAATCCCAAGTAACAGCAGCAACAGGTTAGTATCTACTCTGTATCTGGCTTCAATCAGAATTCATGTAGCTCACTTTTTGGTTGCATTTTTTTCTTTAGTCAGATTAAAATTTATGCACCTGCCTCAGTTAAATTTCATGTGTTCGTCTAAAATATTTACCATCGTTCTGCTTTGGTACATGGTTGATATTGAACTATGCACTATGAACTTTTTTTCTTCTTCGAGAGTAATGATGATATTAGCTTTGAACTGATTTGTTAGTCCTTACTCCTTTCCCTTTTCTTCTATATGGTAAGCTGCTCTTTATAAGCAATTCCTTGAATGTTCTTTTTGATTTTTTCACCAGAGGCATTTGGGTTAACAAGGCTGTCAACCCTGTCACCAGCTGTTTTAACATCAATCATATTACGACGTGTTGGTCCGATTGTAAGCAGTGGCCCTTTAATCGCGACCTCTAGTAATATGCATACTTGAATGAACTAAATTATATTCAATAATCTTTCTATTCCAACTGAAACGACCAAAAAATTCCTGAAACCAGCTGAAGCAGAAATGACTGGAACTTTTGAAAGATGTCTGTTTCCTATTCTGAACTGAACAACACATGGAAGTGATATTTGGTCTTTGCTGTTTATATTAAACAACTTGTTTTGCAACAATTTGTTGCTTACATAAACTTTAGGGTTCTGCGAACTGTTATGTATTTTTAAGAACTTTTCCCCCTCCTTTTTCTTCATAGGTGCAATTGCGTTGATACAGCTTCAAGAGGACATGAAACGGCAGCTCAGCACAGAAGGAAACTACACTGAGGAAGAACTTGAAGAATACATGCAGTCTCACAAGAAGTTGATGATTGATTCCCTTTGGAAGCTTAATGTAGCTGATATTGAAGCCACTCTTTCACGTGTTTGTCAGATGGTTGTTTTCTAACTCCTTATATTTTTGGGTTGTAATGGGCCAACACTGTGTGCGCGTATGGTTCTGTACTCATGGTCTTTTTCAGGTTCTTCAAGACAACAATGTGAAAAAGGAGGAGCTCCGTGCACGGGCAAAGGGATTAAAAACTCTTGGTAAAATCTTTCAGGTACTCTTTCTAGCTCGATATTCTTAATATCTTCTGGTTATTTGGTAGCCTATTCAATTAAGAGTACCTGATACCTTTGAAACAATGACATGGAGTAGAGGGTTAAGTCAGCCAATGGCAATGAAAGTGAAAGTGCGCCAAACAGTAACACCCAGAAACTGAATGGAAATGAATCAAGTTATGATGCTGGTTCTCCAAGTCAATCACCAAAATCTTCAAGTACCATGGAGACATCTTATTCTGCATTCACTTCACAGGTACCCATATTTGCTTTCTTCTTAAGAGGCTTATATTCTTGTTGCTTTTGTTTCTTCCCAGAAGCTCATCTTGTTTAAAAGGAGTGCGTGTATCACATTAGGACTCGAGAGTTTCAAACTTGTTATTATTTTGAGGTACATACAGATATGATCTGTGGCAAATAACCAATTAAGTAGTAATTGTTAAAGGGCAATGAATGGTTCTGGTCATTTCATTGAACTGCTTCTTTGACTCTAAAGTCCCAACTATTTAGGCTTGGGAATATGAAGCTTCTTTAATTATGCAACTCTTTATCAGGTCATATATCCCGTTAAAGAACAAGCTATTGCGTCTGTCTTTTTTATCACTATCCAAATGTATATAGCACTCTTTTGTTCTGTTTGTTTATATTTCTGAAAATTGTAGACGGTATTGTTGCAACTGCTCCAATAATTTGTTTCTTGCTAATGTTTTTTTTTATTTAATTAAAATTCTTTTCGCTTCAGCATTTTAGACATGAGTAGGAAAAATATTACCATGAAGTGTTAGAATGACTGGTTATTTATCTGTCTGAAGGAGACTTCCAATCACTAATAAAGTAGCAGCAGCTCAAGTTTGAGGAACCATTTTCTTACTAGATACAAAGATTTCATTAGAGAAAGATACATGGAAGGAGACCTAAATACTAAAAGTGGAAATACAACTAAAAGTGAAAATACAATGTCCTAAATGAAGGACAGCCCTTCGAACCCTGTGGAATGTGAATGTTTGAGATATCCATCCCTCAAAAAGCACAAATCCCAGAAGCCCAGGAAGAAGACAGAAAAGGTCATCCGATTGCAGATAAAGGAAAAGGTGAATGATCACCAAAAGTTTAATCATTCTTTTGTCCATAATCCCCGAAGAATTGCATAACAACCACTGTCTTAGGATCATGCCGCCTTACTCCTGCTAAAACCATGGAACCTAATAAACTAGATTTTGTCATGCAGTGGAACACTGATAATATTAGTTTAGTGGCACACATGTTTTTGTTTCCATATTCTCTATTTTTGGAGTGATTGAAATAAATGTAGAAGTGGGATAGTAGGTAAGTTGTGACTTTTGAATTAAAGAGTAATTTTGTCATCACAAATTGTGATAGAGCTTCAGGATAAAATAAAAGGTAACATCAATCCCCCTGCTCTGGATTAATAATATAGATAGGTGAAGGAAAAACTCCACAGGCATGTTACTGTGCTAGACCTATGACAAGCAAGCTCTGAAAATGTGATATATGTATGTGTGTGTGTGTGTGTGCATGTCAGAATTATAACTTTTGTGTACCATCTGTCATCAGTATTGCCGCTATTGCCAAAAAGGTGTTGAATGATAAAGGTACTTGTACCTTGATCTGGAAGAGAAATTATATTTAGCTCTTCCTGTATGAATAAGGTACTAAATACTAATTATGATTGAGAATGAATAGAGGGAAGTCATTTTTTGATTTTTGGCTCTACTTTTGGTTTCAAGAATATGATAGGTATTTGCTTTGAAAGAACTCCATCTGGAGACATTTTAACCCAACATACAGTGAGTTTCATTTATTTTTAATTTTTTGTTGCTTTGTGAAATGAATTTTTGAAGTGCTTCCTTTCATGGTCAACACAAATATTCTTTCATGTTAACTTGGAAATTTGTAATTATAGGAGAACTGGCCGTTGTTAATATACTTACAATTAAACAATATAAACATATTTTAGGACTTTTTTTTGAAATTTGTGTTAGTGAGTGATGAAAGAAAGGGAAATATTATAAATCAGAATATGAGATTCATTTACAGCCCACCCCAACTAATTTGCGATTAAAGCCTTGTTAAGAATACGAGTTAAAAAAGGCCAAGAATGACGGAACGAAATTGCGATATAGCTCTATTGTTTGTTATAAGTTGACATGTCATAAAAGGCAAAAGAGGCCTTTGATGAAAGGGAGTATACATGCAATATCTACACATTCTCAAAGAGCAAGTGTTCAGTAGATAGCAAGAAAAAGAGAGTAAAATGATGAATGTGGGCTTGTTTGAGTTTTGAGATTATTGTGGAGGCTAGCAGGCAACATGAAACTTTGGCTTGGGAAATTCTCAACCAAGTACTGAAGTATTCATCAGCTTGTGATAAGTCGTAACAAATTAGCTAACCAAATAAGTGTATCATGTTCTATGGATTATTGGCGGACATTTTTGTCCCGATTGTCTATGTGCTTGAGAAGTATTCTGCATGTTAGTTGGAAAAAATGTTTTGTTTTCACATCTTTCGTTATCACAATTTTGATTTGTTTTTTTCTTGGTCCTCTTGTTGTCATTCATTAATTTTTATACCATTGGAATATAGAGCCCCTACGTGGAGGCTCCCCAATTTGCAGGCGCACAACTTAACTATAAGTTCCCAATGCCAACAGCACCACCTGGTGCACACAGACATTCATGAACATGGAGCAGTGGGGACAACTTTGAAGATTTAACTTATTTGGTTGTTGTATGTATAATTGTTATGGGTGTAGGGGGAGGGGGGGGGGGAGGAGTTTATTTTTGTTGGATGTGTTTGCATCGAGTGCGTGGCTCATGTGAGGAAAGCTCATACTGCCCCCGGTTGGGCAGGGATAGTGTATTATATATTCATGGTAGAAGAAGATAATCTATACAGATAGAAGAGAGAGGATTATTGAAGGAAGTAGGGTTGGTCATCCCTAGTTGGCCACGGTTGACTGCCTTATAATATTTGAATATTCCATTCTTTTGCTAGTGTTTTTTTACACAATTTCGTTAGCAGTTGTACATTTTGTGTCGGTGATTGGCTTAATTCCTTTTTCTTGAAATAGCAAATTTATTTTTTAAATATCTTGGTTTAACAAACAAATGTTAGATCTTGCGATGCAATTGCCCAAAGTTGGAGATGATAGTCACTCCTCGTGTTTGGTTCTGTATGGCCGGTCTGTATTTTAAATTATAAAATGTGTTGGTCAATTTGCTCATTTGCGGTCTCTAAAAGTGCTATCGGATAAACAATTTTGAAATGTTGAAATGCTCCTAGTACGAGGTCAAAGGGTTTTTAATGCACTTATATTCAAATCTCAAGACTGGTAAACTACTTGTTGTGAAAGTTTCATAAAATTGGGTACTTGCTTGTTGAGCAATCATGTTAGTACCCTTCATCTTTCATTTCATTTACTGGAATATTTTTATGTATTCTTGATCAAAATTGGAGTGCCATTTTATAATATTTACTAATTGATGACCATTTTTGCTATTTAAGTATTTGTCTCATAGTTCAATTTCAAAAATGATGAAAAAAAGATAAACAGTTTTTAAGCCGGTCAAAAAGATGAGAAAATTAGGATTGTTCCTTGGTCTTGAGTTGCATCTGAAACCATAATATGCAAGACTACATCTTATCTGAATACCCTCTTGTTTGCATAAATAAATACACTGAGATCCCTTGTTAGTTATATTACCTAAAGACTCAAAAAATTATTATTTAAGTTGTGCCTTATTTGATGTTGATTTTATTTTTATTTTTTATGTTCACAAGTATTTCATTTCAAATTTAAATCGCTTTGAATTTAAATACCATGGTGAAGAATATATTATCTTACCTTTTTGAAAGGAAAAAATAGCCATGAAAATATTATTAATTCAGATTTTCAAAGCTGAATTTTAGCAGCTGGCCAAATTGCAATTTATTATCATCAAAATCAAACAAAGAAATAAATTGCAATCAATTACTCCCTCCAAATAAATTGCAATCAATTACTCCCCCCATTCCTTTTAACTGATGGTTTAGATAAAAATATAAAAATTAAGAAATGTAATTAATGCTCTGTATGAGTGGGTGGTCAAATTAAATATAAAAATTTTGATATTATTATTATAAAATTTACAAATGAGGAACAAATTTTACTTTTTAAAAAGACATAAAAGGGAACGATAAATTAGTATAAATAGATAATATTAAAATATACAAATCAAAAACGAATTTACTTTTTAAAAAGACAGATAAAAAAGAAAGGAGGGAGTATTTTTTGAATTTGGAGGGTTCAAATTTAAATGCCACCATCCCAATTTCGGCCTAGACAAACCAACAAAAACTTAAGTTTAATTTAACAAATACTATTTTCTGTATTTGAAACAAATTAAACAAATAAAATTCCTATTTATAAGATCGTCGTTATAATAGAGGAGTAATGTTACAAACACAAATTATTTTATAAATATTTTATAAATTTATTGACGTGATATTATTGTATTGGTGACAGTTAAAAAAATGATTAAATGTATTCGGACGGATTGAGAAATCATCGTCTCTAATGAATTCATTAATTATGGTTTAAACTTTTTCAAATTAATTTCTCACCAAGATTCACTTAAATATGGTAGGGCTGCTGCGGCTGTATGTAATAATAAGAAATCAGACATAAATAGAAAGATATTTGATGCGGGGAAGGATCCTTACACCCCAATGATTAAGCCCACAAAAAGGAAGAAGAAAGGGATCTTCATCATCTGTGTTTCTTGGTAAGGTATCCAAATTTCCACTGGCAAAAATAAAAACTTTTTGACTGATTGATTGGGATAAAATGTATTGGGACGAAGAGGTGAAAAGAAGATGAAGGAAACTTAGGTGAGTTTGTAAATTTCGATGTTAAAACAAAGAAAGAAGGGGGAAAACTAGATATTTGGGACAGAATTTAGTTCTTCCCCGTTCTTCCCCTCACATTCAATTTTCATATATATATATAGAGAGAGAGAAGTATAGGAAGCCCATAGACTCAATTCTCTTATAGGACAAAGGAGGAGAGAGAGGAGAAAGAAATCTTTTCTTCTTTCTCCCCAATCTTTCATCATCATCATAATCGTCGGTTGTCTTGTGTCGGCGTAATCTTGATTCATTAATTGTGGTTTTTTTTTCCTTATCTTCATCACCACCGCTTGCATTTCTCTGTCTGCGAGATCTAAATCTTTCCCTTTCACACTTTCACTCATCATTACTGCAACTGGGTCTTAAACATTCCATTACAAATTAAGTTAAAGGAGTGGGTTGATTGAGTGAAGAAGATAAAAAGATAAAAATGGAGGGGGAGAAGAAATCTGGGGGTGTATCTGATGTGGGTGCGTGGGCTATGAACGTTATTAGTTCTGTGGGAATTATCATGGCCAACAAGCAGCTCATGTCCTCCAATGGCTATGCTTTCACCTATGGTTTGTCTCTCTTCCTCTTTCTCTAATGGATCTCATATCACTTCTAAGATTATTGTTTGAATCGAAATTTGTGATGTTTGCAACTTTTGCATGAGATTTTGAACTTTGTGTTGAAGTAATAGAAACCTGATTCAGTTGTAAGCTGAATCACCAGGCATGGTTTTATATGGTAGATGCGCCACTCCTAGTTTATTTAGTACATGTCTGGAGACTGAAGAGCTAGTTCATGAATAAGTACACATTTATACTGAAACTGTACTTCTTGGTTTTAATGTACCTCTTCTCTTTTGGTGCAGAGTTTCTCCTTAAATGATATTGTCCCTTTTGGTTTTGCAGTCTACATACTTAATAGGCTGTTATGATCTACTAATGATTCAACAATATGCCGTTTTACTGTTCTTTGTCTAGAACCCAATTTCTGTTTATCCAAACCATTTTTTTTAATTGGTAACCAGGATCTGGCTCTTTTCTGCACATCTCACCAGCTAAACCTAAATTTACTTAAATGAGAATTTGTTTATAGAATACATGCATGCTATACTAGAAAACAGAAGAGAGGTTTTTATGTCTGTCTTGAAAGTTGCAATTTGGAACATAAGCTACTTGATTTATGATATTATTAGATGCTTCCTTCTTATCATCATTTAGTCCTATCCAGCAGATATTGATTGGTTACTGTTTTAAAACTGATCAACTTTTATTGCTGAGGTCCCGACTCCCGATCTCAATTCACATTTATTCACTTGTTCTATGTTGAAAGGGTTTGAACCTTTTGTTTGTTGCTAAATTGTGTTTGAGCTTGTTTCTTACCCCTCAAAGAATGCAGATTAAAAAATGTAATGCCCCTTCCAGAATCAATGAAGTTACTAAGCTTCTGATATGTTTGAGACACGTTTTAAAGGTCAATGTTTTTGGAAATTGTAACATTTTTGGTAGGGAGTAACAGAAATGGCATTTGACTAATGGTCCAGAATGTGATATGCTAAGGGTAACATTATATTCAAAAAGCTGGAATTGTTGAGGTACAGGAGATGGAAAAGTGATATTCCTTGAAGCAGAGATAAATAATGAAATGTGACATCATCAAAATTCAACTATTGGGGTGTATGTTCACCAGTTAGTCAATGGTGGCCTTTTCATTGTAGGAGATCGTTCAACTTTGAGAGTTGAGGGTGATTGGTTTCTATTGATTGGATGAAGCATGGGATGGGCTATGAAGAAAGACCAGAAGGTTTGAGAAATTCTAAAGAATTTTCAGTTTTCTTTTTTGATCTTAGGCCAAAAGGATTAGTTTATGGCTTGTATGCTGGTATTTTGATTATTTGATTGAGGATTAATATACTTTTGGCTGATGATGCTTTGTAATGTAGTGAGGGGTCCTTAGCTATTTAGAGCTTTCAAGATTGGAATAAGTCTTTGGTGCTGCATTATAATTCCTGCATGGAGTTCAGTTCCAAGTTAAAGGGGTTGATTTCTCGAGATGATTTCCCTCAATGGTTGACTGGTTGAGTTTGTGTTGTGTAGACTTCTCATGTTAGTATGACAGTGTTAGATTTTAGCCTAATTAGAAATCATATGTACCATTGGAGTTCGCTAACGAGGCAAAGGTAATTTTTAAGTTAGCATTTTCGGTTGGTTTGCAGCCTTAACTTTTGATTATTTAAGCTGATGGGTATGGTTGTTGCTAATTGGTGCTTGCATGTGCAGTGCACTAGTAAAATGGTTAATTAATCCTTTTCCGTTCTGCTAGCTATTATCAGGAGTTGTGGTCTTTTTGGGTGAAATAGATTGGGTAATGCCATCGTCTATGCTATAGTTTTTGGCAGTTTTGAAGGTAAATTCTAGGAAAAGGTTGGTTGAAAGGTGTTTCAAAAGATTTTATTGCATTTGCTTTCTAATTGCATTAATTTGACCATCATTTTCATGTGTACTTTCATTCTTGGCAATTTTTTGTGTGTATCTACATTTTTCCACATATATTGTTGTAGGATGTCCTGACCAAGTATTCTGCTAAATGTTTCAATTTTTACAGCGACAACGTTAACTGGGTGCCACTTTTTGGTAACTGCATTGGTTGGGGCGGTGTCAAATGCTACGGGGCTCTCTGCCTCAAAGCATGTTCCTCTGTGGGAGCTCCTGTGGTTTTCAATTGTTGCTAACATGTCAATCACAGGCATGAACTTCAGTCTAATGCTAAACTCTGTTGGATTTTACCAAGTAAAAATTCTACTAAAGCTCTCTTGTTGCATTTTTGACATTAAGTTGCATGATTGTATTTTGTGTTTCTTAATTTTGAGTAATCTTGTTTTAGATAAAATACAATTGCTGTAGCTTGTTCTTTGGTTTTTGTATTCAACTTCATTAATTTGAACTTTCAATATTAGATGGGGGTATTCTTATCCTTTTTAGTATTTTCTAGCACCTCTCTTTTCTATTTTTGTTGATCCCCTTTCTCAAGCCTGAATGGGAGAGTTGAAACTGATGTCCAGTGGCGAGTTTAACCCAATCAGAGAAACAAAAGAAGAATGTCTGAGAACAGTTGCTAAAAAGAGGTTTTTTTTCCTTTTTTGGGGTGGGGTGGGGGAGCTTGAGAACATGATGGGAATATGCTTCTGTAGTTTTGGTGGATCTTAGTTTTATAGAGATCTTAAAGATAGGGATGTGGATATTTGTGCAGTTCAATGTGGTATAGAGAGAGGATGCTATCTAGAGAAAGTTGTTCATACAGCTGGGTTGGAAATTTTAGACATATCGTGGGGAGACATGAAAACCATTTTTTAGGTTGAAAGGGTAAGAGGATATTGTAAGGAATTCGGCCTGGTGGATGCCAGAGGTAGTTTTGTGGTGGTGGAAGTCACGGCGGAGAGCATATGGAAGGTTGTGTTGGGCAATTCACTTTATTATTGTGGAGTCTGCTGTGTTTTTGGTTGAGAGAAGTCTTTCCAGGGTCTGGTTCTATTTCTGTGCTTGCTAGGGAGGTTTTTGTTCATCCTTAGCCTTTTGTATATGTAGTGTGTCTTGGGAACGGTCCCCTTTTGGTGGCCTGTTAATAGTATTTATTTACCTGCTAAACAAAATAAAAATTACAGGGATTTGGATGACCTGACTTTGTAACTAATTTCTCGATCCCTTCATTTATGCTTGTTTTTATTTATATTTTTTCCTACCTTTGATTGGTTTTTTTGTTAAATTTCTTTGCAATTAGCTGATTATATGACTGTTTTGGTGCAGATATCAAAACTGAGCATGATTCCAGTGGTCTGCATTATGGAATGGATACTTCATAATAAGAATTACTCGAGGGAAGTCAAAATGTCGGTTGTGGTTGTTGTAATAGGTGTGGGCGTTTGCACAGTGACTGACGTCAAAGTTAATGCCAAAGGCTTTATATGCGCTTGTGTAGCAGTTCTGTCTACATCACTGCAACAAATTGTGAGTACATGTGTAATTTCTCCATACATCATTCTTTAGTTATGTTGAGTACAACTGAGTATCTTCAAAGCCTGTATGCTTTATGTGTGTTTCTTACCAGTATAGGATTCAAATCACATACAGATATGCATCGCCTAAATTCAGGCACATATCACATACAAGCGTAAACTAAAAATTAAAAATACAAGTTTTAATTTTTGATATGTTTGGAATACGTCTTGGATACAACATCTATATGGTGGAATATTTGTTTAATACCTATTTGAAGCTTTTTAATGGGAGTACAACTGCACACATGTCAGTAACTTGGATATATGTTTGATACTAATAATGTTTGAGTTATTTTCGAAATAAATTAATGTAGTAGCCTGTGTATCCATGGTTGATTCAGGGTTCAAAGTCACAGTATGAGAAGACATCTTGAACCCTCAATTCTTGATGCGGTATCCATTTCCCGGTTAAATGCAACAACAACAAAATTGCTTAAAAAATTGAAAATGAAAGCTAAAATAATAAGATTTAAGTAAAATAATGAATTATATACATACAAAGTTGTCATTTGATACATATAACATTATGTAAGTCATATGTTACATAGCTGCCTTAGTGAGTTAGCGTTCTACTTGCCTCGTAGATAATTATGAACCAGAATGCTGACTGAAAAGTAAAACACACCAGCTCATGTGCTGGCATCTCAACATTGTGGTTCCTTTAAAAATTATGATGTCATTAGGCTGTCAATCACAAAATTATTCATCTGCTTGATTTTAGATTAGTTTTCTTTTTCTTACATTTTTGAGCATCTTTTTTACAATGCTTACTCCTAATACATTCAGTTACCTTCTTTTGCTTAATTTTTCAATGGCATATATACTTAGCACCAAGTGTAGTACACCCACCTTATGGCAATTGTATTATGTTATGTTGCTTGTTTTCTGCAAGAATGATTTTAGCATCTCGGTCCATATTTCTGATGGACAATATTATTTTGTGATGCAGTCTATAGGTTCCTTGCAGAAGAAGTACTCAGTTGGATCTTTTGAACTGTTGAGCAAGACAGCTCCAATTCAAGCTGTCTCTCTCTTATTATTTGGTCCCTTTGTTGACTACTTTCTTAGTGGAAATTTTATAATGAACTACACCTTCTCTTCTGGTGTTCTCGTAAGCCTCTCTTTTCTTTTCTTTTCTGCTTCTAGTTATTTATCTGTGTGGTGGAATGATTTTTGTGAACAATTTGTGCAGTTATTTTTGCTCCTTTCATGCTTGCTAGCAGTGTTCTGCAACATAAGCCAGTACCTCTGCATTGGCCGCTTCTCAGCAGTTTCCTTCCAGGTCTTAGGTCACATGAAAACAGTATGCGTCCTCACTTTAGGGTGGCTACTATTTGATTCGGAACTGACTTTCAAGAACATCATGGGAATGGTAATTGCGATTGTTGGCATGGTAATATATAGTTGGGCAGTCGAGCTTGAGAAGCAGTCCAACGCCAAGATCGCATCCCACCACGTAAAAAACAGCTTGACAGAAGAGGAAATTAGACTACTGAAGGAGGGAGGGGAATGCATTGTACTCGAGGAGTCCAAGGTATAAAGTTGACATTTTTTGGGTTAGTTATGTCGAAACTTAGGGTTATGATCATTTGCTATTTAAAATTTGTTGGCAATTTATTTAATCTCTCTCTTGTCAATGCAAAAAGAGAACTATATAGTGAGGGAGGTTGGTGAGATGTTGATGCAAAATCTGCATGAAGTACGTGGTTCAAGTTTTATCTTTAGTAATAACTGTTGAATTATTCAAGAGGTGAAGAATGTATATTCTTAACCCCAAATCTTCAACAATTAAGATTGCGAGTGTGTTAAGAATATTCATATACTCCAGTCCAGTATATTCCTAACCTTGGGAGTATGTATGTATACTATATATGGTTAAGGATTTGTGGGAGAGATTGAATAAATTGGTTTGTGAGAAATAAATATTTAGGCTGCTGCTGCTGCTTCATGGATTGGCTGGCCGGCTGCAGAACAATTAAACCATAATTACAGCTCAATGCATAAAATTCCTTCTCCTTCTCCTTATTGAGCATTTATTAGGAATTCAGATCTCTCCATTTACCCCTCCGATCCCTTGTTTTAAGACTCTTAATGAATGATCAAGATTCTAAACCATGAAAATTTAAAAATACATAAAAACAAAATCCCGCAGTTTTGATGATATTATCAATTAAATAAAAATTGCTATAAATTAAAAAAGGTAAATAAATATTATTTGCCTTGGTTTCCATAGATAGTAGTTAGCTAGCTTGCGAGACTATGATGAAAATATATATATATATATATTTATATACATTTTTCAAGTTAAGAGTAGAGGTTGCCAAAAGCAGCTGATCGGATTGCATCAAAATTATGAAGAAAATCATGGTCTTCGGCTTGTTGAAAATCGTGTTGGGGGTTAAGAAGCCTTTTGGTTTGGAGAGGCATGCACACAATTGATGAAAATCATGTTTTATTGCATCTTATTAATTTATTTTAAGCTTTAATAAAGAAATTAAAATCCTATTTGATGAGCTAGCATATAGTACTATAAACTTAGAACATATATACTTGGAGTAATTTAATGGACCGGATGGTTCAATCCATTATATGAATATCCATACTCTTCTTCTCCCGTCACTCTAAGCAGCATTAATTAATTTAATGGTTCAATTAATTAATTTGCTTAATTCCGTCTCCAACAAAACGTACCTCCATCTTCACTCTTTAACTTTTCCAACGGAACCACCACCCGAACAGAACGTACGTGACCTTCCTGCACCGACTCCGATCCGGATGGAAAGCTGGAGCTCCGTCTGCCGCACCACACAAGTCCCACCTCCACGACCAAGGAAAGTTAAGGGAGCGTTTATTTGCTAATTTTATTACTTCTTTAATCTAGTTGTTACTAATATAATAATTATACATGGAGGAGACTTTTAGTTAGTTCAATGACACAAATTAAAATACTACTACTGAACTACCAAAAAATAAATAAATTAAAAGAAAGGCAATCTAAGTACTCCTTTCATCCCAAATTAATTGCTCAGTTTTGACTTTTTAAAGTTAAATTGACTATTTTTAAAACTAATCTTTTTACTATTTTTGTTAAAATATAGGTAAAGAGATTATAACCAAAAGAAAGTATATACAATTTATTACTAACCTCAATTTTTATAATTTTAAAAATATATTTATATATACTTAATTATTAATTTTAAAAATAGTCAATTTAACTTAAAAAAATCAAAACTGAACAATTAATTTGGAACAGAAAGAGTAATATATATTGAATATGATATGAATATAGTGCGTGTGAACTCCATGCATGTTCGTGAGAATTAATAATATTGGAGTATGCAGGAGGAAGCGCTAGCTTGGTAATTAAGGAAGTCAAGCCAGCTAGTGGAAGCGCGGGTTACGGAGGGAATTAAGGACCTGAAATTAATTATATATTAAATACAGTCTATATATAGAGAGAGAGAGAGGATGACAATTGGCTGATGATCACAAATGTACAAAAGGAAATCATATACGTACCGGTTAGTTTATACGCAAAATACACTTTTATTAAACTAAATTTTATTCTCCTTATAATTCGACCTTTAAAATAATTGAGTTTACACATCTGTTACATTAACTATTTAATTTTATACAATTCAAATTTTAATTGAAATTGACCGGAATAAATAATGAAGCCATTGTCAAAAGTCAAATATCATTTCGGACCGATTCCGATTCTTCATATATTTATAAATTTATATAGTTCCACTGCATAATTCAATCGGTTATGACAAGTTGATCATATATATATATTTTGTTTATAATTAATGTTAATGTTCAAGTCGGACTATGTACCAGGAAAACTGAGAATGGATTCTATGCCATAATACTTCATTCCAAGAACCTTAATTTAACCAGCTCCGCCCCGCCCCGCCGCCTTGGTATATATATATATATGGTCACTTGTAGACAGTAGACGTAGACTTTACCTAATCACTTGTCACTTGCTTAATTCCTCTCATTAATTTTCTTTATTTCGGACTTTATCAACAAAAGAGATGCCTATCTGTTTATTGTTTACTCTATTTAGCATATAAAAATCAGTTGTAGGAGTAAAACCTTAAAAGGAGGATCATATATATATATATATATATATATATATATATATATATATATATATATATATATATATATACACACACACACACACACACACACACACACATACATACATACATATTAATTAGTAAAAAAATAAACATATTAATTAAGAAATTATTCATATATTTATATACTTATTATTACCGTTTTTTGGGTTTAGGCCAATATTTGATTTGGTTTTCTTTGGTTTATTAAGTAATTAAAGGTCCCGTGAATATTTCACGTTAAAGTCTGAAGCTTATATATATGATACGAGTTATAAATTATACTCATATTTATATTTCATATACACATATAATCATTATATTAGTTTCTTGTAATGAGTTTATCACAATTGTTACAATCAATAATGACGAATTATATTTGGAAGAGCTTTCATGTTTAATTAAATTTATAACTTATTATGTGATGATTTGATTATTATTTATTAAAAAATTTAGTTTCAACTCGTAAATAATACGAAAAGAATGAGATTTAAACGTTAAAAAAAATTATCTTGAGTATTAGAACCCATGCATCAACAAGCACTTAATCCTTAACATTAACTAAAGTAAGAAGGAATAGAAAAAAGACGGTTTGGAGGAACAATATCTGCTAAATAATTTTATTTATTGTTATGGAAATTCTTGCAAATTGTTCTTCAACAAAAATATATTTAATTCACCGCAACTGAGGAAACAAAAACAACTTGGGAAATATTTAAAGCCGCCGGCTGACAGGGCAGAATGGTAATTTGGGAACTGAAATTTGAGAGCGAAGAGATTAATAATAGGTGAAATTTGAAGCTTTAAACCCAGTTTGACCTTTTAATTTGTTATCCCAAATTCCCAATAATAGATAGATAGATATAGTTTTAATATTTTCACTAGTCTCGTAAGAAAGAAATTCTTACAAATTGGGTTAGTGGGAGGGGTGAGCGGGTCATAATTAAATTTTGGTGGCTTCTTCTCTATATGTCCAAGAAAAGAATCATCCGTTTCCTCTCTCTCTCTCCCCTAGCTCCAAGTCTGACCGACCCGACCCGCCCTTTTTATCATCATCACCTGCGCTGCCTGCGGTATCTTAAAACCTCTTCTTCTCCGATCTTACTCTCATCACTCCTCTTCCCCTTCGAACCCTAGAGAATTGGTTAACCTCTAGAAGGCAACGCTAGCTTTAGCAGCAACATACACATTAACTGTTGTTTAGCCCCAACTCCAAAAAACATAAGAATTAATGAATATAAATACTAAAAGAACAGAAAAAAAAAAGGTGATTATAATAATATACAGCAAACAGCTGAACTTCAACTTACAAGTAAGTAATGCTTCTATTATGGCTTTCTACTTACAAATAACAAATAGCAGGATTAATTAAAGCCCCACTTTTATTGCACGTGAAGAAAGAATAGACAGGCCGAGAGAGATTACAAAAAAAAAAAAAAAAAAAAAAAGTAACAATTACATGATATGATGGGGCACTGATTCAACCCAACCTACTTCATTCATACACATCAAATCAATAAAGAATTGAAGAGTCTTGCTTTGGGATCTGCTGAAAATTCCCCTCATCAATCGTACAACAAGTATAGAAGCAGCAGCAGCAACTGCCAGGCTATATTAACTTTGCCAAATTCTTCTCTAACCACAGCAAGCCTGGAGCCATACTCTCCTTTCAATACACATTGTGTCCCCATCAAACCAAACATTTCTTTGCATCACAACCACATTTACAAACTGTTTTGTCTCAACAAACTGATTCACAAGCTAGTTACAGTCCAACCCACATTCCTCTAGGAGAGGACCATCTGACTTGGCCAAAAATGGATCAATCCGAACCCACAGAAGGGAAAATATGGAAGCAAGCAGAATTGACCACACAATGATGATTGTGGGAGTCCTGTTTTGCCGACCCAGTAGACCCTTCAAGAATGGATAGAGGTGGACTATCACCCAGAATGCAAAGAAGAGCTTACCAAACAGAGGACCCCATGACTCGTATCCGTTGTTGATTGCATTGGAGACACCGGCAACCACTCCTATGAGGTTTATTATCAACAGCGTGGTTGGTGGAATGAGCAATGTAGTCCACTTGAATGCATACAGTTCTGAAAACTCATCATCATCCCCACCTTTTGATGTCACAGTGAAGTTAGTATCAACTCCAGCTAACACCTTCAGCAGTCCTTGGAACACAGCAAACAGATGTGCCGAAACACCTCCAATCACCCAAAACTGCTCATTTCTCCACCACTCATCAATACCGACTCCACTCCATCTCATTTCCAGGATACTTGTTGCAAAAATACATATGAAAAGTGACAAAAACCACAAGCTTGCAGAATTACTAAGCTGCATTTGGACAATGAAGGGGAAAAAGAAAAGAAAAGAAAAAAAAAATTAGCCATCAAAGGAACTTGAGAAAATGCTTCATGATCAAAGAAAAGGAAAATTAAACTTGAGAGATCTCAGCACAAGTACAAAGAAATAAAAAAATAAAAAAAATTTGATGCCTTCATGCCTGGCATTGATAGAATAGTTGTGGATCACATACCTCTGGAGTGATAAATTTCCCTGTAAGCAAGCACACAGCGGGTAAAGTACAATAGGCCAGAAGTGGAATAGATGTCCATGGATATACTGTAGCATTAATGTATGACAGACGCTCCAACCATTTCAGACCACCACCATAACCATACCAGATAGGGCAATGCCTACTCAAAAAGATTTCAATCGAACCAAGGGCCCATCGAAGGACCTGGTGGAGACGATCAGAAAGATTAATGGGTGCTGATCCCTTAAATGCAGGCCTTGCTGGTATACAATATATGGAACGCCATCCATGACAATGCATTTTAAAACCAGTCAAAATATCCTCTGTAACTGAACCATAAATCCAACCAACCTGGAAGAAGATACAAAGAAGAGGTAAACGAAATGTGGAAGATGACTCTCTCATAGGATTTAACAGTGTTCAAAACATCGTTTTACCTCTTTTCCCCATTCTGTTTTATCTTCGTAACCACAGCTAATTACATGGATGGCTTCTTTAAGTAGAGAGGCTGGGCTAGCACTCTTTAGAGTCCCTCCATTCTCTATCAATGTAGATGCAACAAATACAGGAGACTGCCCAAACTTCTTTTCCAACTTATGCTCAGGATTCAGAGCTAAATTTTCCTCTTTAGCTCCTGCATTTAAAGCTCTTGCTAAGTCAGGGTACAAAATATATATGTACGATTCTAAACATTAGCAACTTGTCCTTAACAATTACGATAATGGAAGAAATTGGGTCAAGCTACAGAGTTCACCAACTGCTCAGAGTGAATTACATGGAAGCACATAACTAATTTCTCAACATTTTTTTTTCCTAATATCTAATACTCAAAATAACCATTCTTCTTGTGCCAATTAGCAAGAACTGGGCATGGTAAACAAATTATATACTACAATCTACATCCTAGATACAGCTTCAAGAATAACAAGATCAACTTTACAAGAGCTTTTGGCCTAGGCAGTGTGTCCTGCTTCAGATTGAATTTAGTGAAGCTGAACTGGAGTGAGATGAATAGGCAAAAAGGTTTTACACATTGGTTAAACCTATGATTAAGGTGAAATTTGTATCAACAAGGTTAGGTAACAAAGTAACTAGACTATTTTATGATCCATGTCAAAATATATGTTTTACCTGCAGTTCCCTCTTCTACACCCTCCAACGCATACACCTGTACTACATCATCCCTCCTGGAAAGCTTCTGCTTTTTCTCAGATTTTGGCTGGTTAGTCTTCTTCTTCTTCCTTCCAGAACAACAGCACCCACAGTAGGTCCACTTTGGTAAGCAGTTGCATGTCCTTGTTGGTTTTTTCTTTGTCTTGGGAGCATCAAAACCATAAAGTGCCTGCCGCCTGAACACACATCCAGTCCCAACATAAATTGGTCCTTGAATACCATCCAAACCCTTCATATTAATCTGGAGAAGAAGAAATTATCAATTTTAGGCAATCAACACATGACCAAAAGACGCAACAAGCCACTTGAATGTCCAAAGCTATGGGTGCTTACGTCAAAGAATACAGTGTTTCTGTTGGCATATCTGTCATTCTTGTCAATTCCATCAAACCTCTGGGGGAACTGAACATAGCACACTCTCTTTCCAAGCAAGGGATCCATCATAAAACACATTGACTCTCTGATAGCCTTGCTGTTATTGATGTAGTGATCACAATCCAAATTCAATAGATAAGGTGCATTTGTGAGAACAGCAGAGACTCGGACCTGACAAATAGAAGGGTGAAGGGTCACATGAATAAGAAAAAAGGTATAATTACGTCAACTCCTTCAATTAATTCGCTGGTTTTTCACTTACCAAAGCATTCATTGCACCAGCTTTCTTGTGGTGATTGAATCCAGGTCTCTTTTCTCTGGAGACATATACCAAGCGAGGTAATTCATTTCCATCTGTGTCAAGTCCCCCACTTTGGCCAAGAAAGACCTATTGAAAATTAACAGAACAAATGTCAGAGACTTTGAACTAAATTAGCAGTATAAGAATGGTAAATGATGAAATTCCAATGAGTTTACTTGAATCATCCCAGGATGATCCCGGACATTATTCCCCGGCCATGGAGTTCCGTCCTGCATCGTCCACCCTTCCTCTGGGACCTTTTGTGCCTTTGCAACCAGAGCATTAATTCGCACTTTGAACTCCTCATATTCTCTCTGCAATAAACAGATTTTTAGTATCATTTGCAAGAACCAGTTGAGAAATATATGGAGGTTGCTATTTAAAAAAATAAAAACAAAAAGTAAGAGAAGAGAAAAGGAACAACTCGATGAATGATCTCACTACCTTCATTGCTCTTCGCTCCCTCACAAATGATGCCAACACCTTATCTTTGAGATAATCAATCTTTTGAGCAAAATAAAACTCAGGTGCCCGTGGCTCAATGTTAAACTTTTTGCAAAAAGGCACCCATTTCTTAGCGAATTCTGATGTTTCTGACAAGGCTTCAAATGTTAACATGGCAGCACCATCATCCGATACATAACATGAGACCTTGTCAATAGGGTAATCCACCGCAAGAATGGAAAGAACCGTGTTCGCAGTAACCAGAGGAGGTTCTTTTAGTGGATCGACTGTGCTCACAAATAAGTCAACTGGAGATAGTTGAGAAGGCTGGCCTTCTTTCTCATACCTAACAAACAGATACAGAGGTAAGACTAGTATATATATTTGCTTCAACAGTTGGAATGCAAGCAGAGTAGCATTCAGAGATGAAGCTGCGTGATTACTAACCTCAAGGATAATCTGTCTAGATAAGTTTCCCTGTCAATAGGGAGCCACTTTGGAAATTGATCAAGAATCCATGAAACAGCGAACCAAATTTCACAGATTACAGATATGAGCCATAATGCATAAGCATCATTTACAGGATGCATTACACGGTAGTGGAAAAAAAATCCAACAACAACAAGACGAATTAAGATAATCATTCGGTAAGGGTTTATCTGGCTTGATGAAATAGGCAACTTTCTCGATAAAGGTTGTCTTGCCTCATCCATCCTGATCAAACAACATCAATGTAATTCACCATTAGTAAGTTTTACGAGTTTCAATAACTCAAAAACACAGGATTCTAAAAAAGGTAAAAGGAAAAATATTGTGCGAACCACACAAGTAATCATCTAAAAAGGTAAATTCAGTCATATAAAGTCATGACCATATAATTGACCAACTAAGAATTATGGTCTGTGCTGTAAGTATGAAAAGTCTACTCTATCATGAAAATGGTTCACACCAGAAGAAAAGTGGTAAACAATTTACAGAGTTGCAAGCTTTGTTAGGATGAATTTGAAGTGAAAAACATTTTATGTGCAACCAATAATCAGAAAATGTAGAAAAAAAACTTTACATCAATACTATTTGATGATTTCACTTAACAGTTCCTACTTCTAGGGATAAGGGAGAAGACATCATTATGGGAAAAAGCTTACAATGGTAGATCGTGTCCGTCTCCATCGTAGTCCCAATCTTTGCCACCATTTTCACTCTTCATCATTTGTAACTTGTCCTGCTTATGTTTCCAACTCTCCATCCTCTCCTTCCAAGCTACGCTTCCATAGCCATAAGCAGCCAAATCCTTGGAAGGATCCATGGATCTAGGTTGCACTGTAAATATGACGAGATGGAGTTTCATGCAAACGTAGCTGATTTTCTAAGAGTGGGGAAGAGTTTCAAAAACAAATCATTTACCTGTAGTGCTATGATCTGCGAAAGGAAGAGGATGAATCCTTTTGCCTCCACCACCATTACCCATGTATGATGGTACCAGTGCATGTTGTTCAGGAGGAATATCATCAACCTTAATAACAAACAAGGCGGGATCAGCCACTCATCTTCGGTGACCATGTATTGCAATGAATAATTCAATATAAACTGAATAATGACATTAATTGAGAAATTGAATCAATAACCAAGTCCATATATGAATCAACATCAGAAAAATCTTGGGTAAAGAATATATATAAACAAAATCAAAATATATAGATAGAGATGTGCATATTCAAGTTACCATTTGACCATCGGTGAGAAGAGGAACTTGAGGCAGCGGTGTATGCAAACCATTAGGAGACATATTGGGTTCATAGGAGCTGCCATAGCTCATGTGGCGGCCATGACCCTGAAGAAATCCAGCCTCGGAAAGGGCATGATGGGAGTCGTGTCCAGAACCCCTCCCACCTTCATAAAAATTGAACTCATTGTCCACATCATCGATATCATCTTCTTCTTCATCCCCATTCACTCTGGCGCATCCTGCACAAATTCACATTTCCACATGAGATCTCCAATTCTAGTACAGCATAAAAGTGAATTGTTGTAGTATTTTGTATTTATTTACCCTTGAGACGTTTATAGCGAGTTTTGCACTGGGGACAGACTTGATTGCCTTCACGGCGCTCGTACTCATAGCAAGTCCGGCAAACCGGGAAGGCACATTCATTGCAGGCCACAAATAACTCTCCATCGGCGGTCAGCCCAACATCATCACCGCAAATCTGGCAGATCATCTGCCCACTCCCCTGCTGCAAGGCCTTTCGCTGCACAGTATATAAATTTAGCAATTACACGAGTATATATTAACAACTAACTAAATATCCATTCAATAGATTTCAGTCAAGTTAGTTCAAGGACATAATTAGCAGAATAAAATTTGTAAATATGAAAAACTTACAGCATTTTCTCCGTCGCGGCGGATGACGACGAGCTCATTCCGATTGTGAGAGCCGGCGACTAAACCGGCACTCGCCTCCATTTCTTCTGTTTGTAATCTCTCCTAGTCTATATCTCACACATACAAATACACGCACTGAAAATTCCAATATCTAAAGAAAATTTGTAAGGCTGAGGCTGAGCAGAAGAAGATAAACAGACAAGTCCCGGAATTATGGTCCAGATCCGCCTACGCAATAAACTTTACACCCAGAAAATCAAAAACAGAGGCCGATCTCTCTCCTATGAGTTTTATATTGAGAAATTGAAATAGAGGAAAGTTGATGAACTGAATTAAATTGAACTGGCATTTGGCAAGGCAATTCCTTCCAGGCTCCAGCTGCTGGGCGGACCGACACAGCTGTGAGATTTTCTTTCTTCTTTATGGCTTCTCTTTCACTCTCTATAAATATCTCTGTAGGGGTGTGTTTTTGTATGGTCGTCAGTCAAAAGTATTGTTGCTTTCTCTCTCCTATCATTCAGTCCGTCCTTGGTTTTGATTTGAATGAAAATCAACAGAGTTCCTTTTCCAGTAAATATATACTTATATAAAAGAGAAATGGGTACCGTAACTACTCTACCCCCATATCCATACCTGTCTTCCTCTTCTAACTTGCAATCAATAATAAAGTAATTATTCCTCTCATTAATAAATAATTGGACATCAACACCGCAACAGAACAGATACATATACAGAAGAGAACAGAACACCTAACAAAAATAATACTACTACTACTACTTAGTATTGTTTTGCTTTTGTTGTTTTCTGGAAAAAAAAAATTTGAGGAGAAGGGATGTCAATTCAATTGTAAAATCATCATTATTTATTTAGTACTATCATGCTTTTAATTAATTGTTTCTCATACAAGTATTCTATTCTATTCTATACCCTCCCAGTTTATTATTAATATCTTTATCGACATCTCCGCCGACACAGCTAATGTTGCCGACACACAGCTAATGCAGTCATAAACCTTGGTTAGGACTTAGGAGTATATGTATTTAGTATAATTAATTATTCTTTGACAACTGTGTGTATTCCGTTCAAAATAACTGCGCTAAAAGTCTAGAAACTAAAACGTCTCTTGTTATAAAAACTTATTTTAATTTTTAAAATAATAAATACTGTATTATCTCCGTTCCAAATATATTTTGACTTTTTAAAATTAATTTATGAAATTTTAAAACTTAAAATTGATATAATTTCGTGATAATTAGTAGTATTTTATAGTTAGTTTAAAATTGTTATATTTATTTGTATTAAAATTAAATAATTTCATATTAATTTTGAATTTTAGGATTTTGACTCAAAAAAAATTAAAAATGTATCTCTAATTTTGGAACGACAAGAATATTGATTAATATTTTACGATATTAACTATTATATTAATTAAAAATTAAGTAAATTTATATTTCTAAAATTTCACGGAAAGAAAAAAAAGTTAGTAATTAAGACTGAAAGTATGGAAAGAGGGAGTAATTAAGAGGGGAGATTTAATGTTTGAAGATAGACAGAGGAATAAATCACAATTGGGTTGGGCTCAGTCTGCTCATTAATATTCACTTCTCAATTCTCATTTACAATAAGTAAATAATGGCATTATGAAATTTTAAGCAAAGTGTAAAAAAATAGGTAAAAGAATAACAATTGAGAAGTACAACCCCCGGGTAAATAACCAACTGTAGATGAGAAGAAGAAGAATCCAGTTCCAGCTCAGCGAATAGAATAGTAGTAGTATCGTAAGGGAAAAAGAATATTTATTTTATTAATATTAAGCATGGAAAATGATTAATTATTAATGGAGATTGGCAGGGAAACAGCTCTGCACATGTGTACTTAAGCCGTCACCTCGCCAAACTGTCCCTCCCTCTCCCTCTCTCTCTCTCTCTTCCTCCCGGACCGGGACCCACTCTGTCGCTCACTAGTCGCTACTTTGTAAGTTTGTATCTCTCTTTCCTCCGTTAATTCTCTACTCCCTCATATATGTATGTATTTAATTTAATTGGATTTTTATTATTCTCCCTCCCTTAGAATAATATTTACCAATTGAATTAATAAATCAAAAAGTCTTTGACGTTGATGGAATGAAGCCTATGAAGGTCATGTATTCCTTCCGCTTTCAAATATACAAAGCCCTTTTGTAAAATTTATTCATAATTGATTTTATTGATCTTACTATTTTTATTATATGGAGAGTGTATATATAGTAATTATTAATATATTGACTACCATAGAAAAGGTGCAACTTACCTCATTAAAAAAATAAAAATAAAATAAAAGGTACTAATACTTAGTGCGTTGGACCATCAACTTTAAGTAATTTCAAAATATTAATGTGTGAACGTTTTATTAGGGTATATTTGTTAACTAATTTTTATAGCTTTTGCAGCTGTAACGCTTAGTACATTTAGCGACTACGTTAAAAATAGAGCGATATATTTGAGCTTTTAGTATTATATTTGTGAGATAAATGAATTGTATTTAAAATAAATTATTTATAAACGTACAAAAATTTTAAATAAATTGTATAAACGTCAAAATGACTCGAGTCCACTCTCATTTCCAAAAGAAGATATTATTTGCATTTGCTTATTGTGGTCTATTATCTAATTTAGTGTCCCACGTTAATTATGATTCAATTGATAAGATAAAATGAAAAGTAAGTGCAAGAAAACCAATAGGCCTGTGGCGAAAACTAAAGGTTAGTGTCAAATCATTTTCCATGCTTAAAATAAGTAACTGGACCGTACTAATTAAATTGTTTGGGTCGTTGGATCATATTTTTAAGCCAAATTGTAGCCGACAAAAAACTTATTGCAGTTTGATTGAAGATCATATATAATGATAAAACATAATTTAGTGTTCGTCGGCAATTTTTTGATATATTTCAACTCTTTCTTTGTTTGAGGAACTCTTAATGATTTGTTATGAGCAAATAAAATATAGCTTATTTTGAGAAAGCCTACAACATTATACTTTTTAACTTTTTTTATTTAGCTGATTCATTATTTTTTCTTCACGTCATAAATTAAGAAATCCCTTGAGCAGATTAAATTTAATAATAAATAGCTTGAAAATATTTCAAAAACTCTGCATTACAAAAGAACAGCATGCATGTTCCATCCCATATATATATATATATACACATGTTGATAATAATTAAGAGAATATCAAGATATGATATCAGTCTGATTGCAAAATCCAACCTTACAAAAATTTAATCTATTTAATTAAATTTACATAAATAAACCCTTTGGTAACAAAATACGACAATAGAGAGAAAAAATAGGTGTCGGTGACATGGCCATTTGCTTGCCAGTAGGCATCCAATATTAGGTCTTTGGTTTTGATAGTAGCCTTGACGATAGGAAGGAATAAAACAAAAGAAGCGATTGGTGTAATGTCTCTTACCGGGGTCCTCCACGAAGCTATCGTACTTCTTCTTTTGCTTTAATCCACTTTTTTTTATTCATCATTTACCTTTATATAATTATATTATTATTATTATTTAAATATGTGCATATATTATGTAATAAATCCAATCAGCCGGCTGACTTTGTTTTACCTTCTTTTTCTTTCTCTCTCTCTTTATGCCTTAATCTTCCAAGAAGATCCGATAAGTTGTGTTTGGGACATGCTATTTCCGTTCATCTGTCCTAACGACTTTAGGTTTGAGCTGAAATTGTATTAAGACACTGCTTAAAACTTGAAAAATGAATACCAAAAAAAAAAAGACTTGTTAAATTATTCCCACTTTTTTCTTTTTTTTGGTATTATACTCAGCATTGTATTCTCTAAATGATATTGTCTTGATCATCTTTTATTTTATTTTTAAAAAAGAAAAAGAAAGTTGTACCGTAGGATGTTAGTGGACTTTAATAATTAAGTTTATGAAGAAGAATTCTTTTATTTGTAATTTTTATTTAAGGAGAACGAGAGCTCATCAGAAATTTTATATCTCGTATATAAACAATTATTTAAATATTATAAATCATAAACGTGGGGCATGAAATGAGCTACCACGAACCACCCGTCTCTACATCATTATTATACTAAATTTCAAATTGTGGAGTGCTCGGTTGAAGATTTTGCACTTTGAGAGAAGAGTTTTGAGGGAAAACAAATAATCGGGGGTAGGAAGCTGGGTCAATATCACAATAACACACTTCAGTGGGTATATAAAACTTACTCATTCAATTCTGATAGATTATAAAATGGATTCAAATTTATCATAGGAGAACATCAAACCTATTTAATCCAAAATTAATTGATAATAGAAAGAGTTGAACTTATCCATATATTAGATATATTTCTTAATGTATTCAATGTGTAGCTTTTTAAAACAAACACTTCCTCTCACTTTTAAGTTTTAACCCTCCTTACTCTAAATGATAATTAAAGGTATATTTTTTTTTTCCAAAATAAAGAGTAAGTATGTCATTTAATAGAATTCACTAGTATAAAAAAAATAAAAGTACTCATCATTTTATGTAATCTTCACTAAAGATAAATTTTAAAAAAAATTTACTCTCTTTTCTATACACTACTTTTCTTAATATGCGTAAAAAATGTACTTTGTTCATTCGTTTGAGGACAGACGTAACATGATTTATGAGATTCGTAAGAGAAATCCAAAAAAGGAAGCTAGTAAACCCCAAACAACGTATTAACCAATGGATAATGTTATTAGTCTAAAAAAATGATATAGCATCAATATAATATATTGGTCAGATAAGTCTATTGTGATTGGTTAAGTCATAAAATATATTTTATCTTATTCAATGTCACATTATTTGAGATATATTTAAAATAAAAAAATTTAAGACCCCTGCCGATATCCTTTAACCAATTGACATGTGACTACTAGCTCTGCTAAATGTAATGTCGATGTAATCATAATCAGTTGTAAAATTTTCAACGGTCCAAGTGTTTTGAATTTTAGTGTTTCATATCTCGGTTAATAAAACATTTTACTTTTTGCTAGAAAAATTAAAGAGAGTATTATTAAATTCTAAGTAGTCTAAATATAAATACCTGATTACCATGTTATGTATATTATAAAATTGACCAAAAATCTAACATATAAAGATATCAAAAATCTCTGACACAAAATTATTGTACATAATTAAATTTGACCTCAAAACTCATTGTATAACTTAAAGGATGTCTCCACATACTTCACCCACCGTTATTCATTGACATTAAATTGGTAACCACATGATTTCATTGAAATCAAATTCCGTCGGCCTTTTACATCGCGAAGTCTTGATTGGAAATTATTGTACCATTAAACCTTAGTTTGGAAAATAAGGTGAAAATCGTAACGGCCATTTAAGAGACGAATCTCAAATCTGGGATCATTTCATACATGCACCAAATAGGGGAGTGGTAATTTATTTTCATCCAATTTGTCAAATGAGTTTTATAATAAATCTTATAAGTAGCAGTATTTTTTAAACAATTTATAATATTTATAATCGTAATCATTGAAATTAAATTAATTCATGTCATTTTTGCATTTGAAAATATTTAAAATTAATTTTTAGAAAGTTAATATTAATCTTATAATTTAGAACGGATAAAGTATAATTTAAGTATATTAAACATGTGATGAAATATTACTCAAGAAACATATGTTATAATTTCAACCCAACTATTCCTTGGCCTTCAAAATGTAATATGCTCTGAATAATACTTAGTAAAATGCATTAAAACTAAAGAATAGAAAATAAGTGTAAGAATGTAATCTCTCTTATATTTCCAATATGTGAATTGCTATATTTATACAAGAGGTATAGGAATTAACAAATGAAAAACGAGGAAAACAAGGAAACTTGTTTTCCTTAATACAAGAAACATGTTCCTTAATACAATAACCATGTTCCTAGCCACTATCTTCTAACACTCTCCCTCAAGTTGGTGTGTAGATGTCTCGCATACCCAACTTGAAACACAAAGGATGAAACATCTTACTATCAAGACCCTTTGTCAAAATATCAGCAAGTTGGTGTTCTGATTTTACAAAGGGTAAGCAAATAAGACCACTGATTAACTTTTCTTTGATGAAGTGTCTGTCAATCTCAATGTGCTTCGTTCTATCGTGCTGCACTGGATCGTTTGCAATATTAATGGCTACCTTATTATCACAAAATAACTGCATAGGCCTTTTAGTTGTAACACCCAAATCTTATAGTAGGGTTCGAAGCCACATTAATTCACATATACCCAAGGCGATAGCTCGATATTCAGCCTCAGCATTAGATCTTGCCACCACAGACTGTTTCTTACTACGCCAAGTAACAAAATTACCTCCAACAAATGAACAGTAACCCGTTGTAGACCGACGATCCTCTATCGAACAAGCCCAATCTGAGTCAGAAAAAGCTTCAACTTTTATATGACCATGTGGTACAAACAATAATCCTTTTCCAGGAGAAGACTTAAGATACCTCAGAATTCTGTAAACAGTTTCCATGTGGCAATGTCGAGGGTCATGCATATACTAACTCACTATTCCCACAGCATAAGATATATCGGGTCTCGTATGAGAGAGGTATATCAATCGTCCCACCAAACGTTGATATCTTTCTCTATCAACTGTAGGTCATGTACCTCCTACTAGATGATGATTAACTTCAATAGGAGAATCAGCAGGATTACATCCTAACATGTCTGTTTCAGTTAACAGATCAAGAACATACTTCCTTTGAGATAGAAAGATGCCACTGGAAGATCTTGCAACTTCAATACCAAGAAAATATTTCAAAGGACCAAGAAAATATTTCAAAGGACCAAGATCTTTAATCTCAAACTCTCTGGTCAGTCTCGCTTTGAGATTAACTATCTCTTCTTTATTATCCCCTGTCACCACAATGTCGTCAACATAAACAATAAGAATGGTAATATTACCCTTTATCTGTTTGACAAAAAGAGTATGATCTGCTCGACTCTGCTTGTACCCAAACCTTATCATTGCTCTGTGGAGTCTACCAAACCAGGCTCTAGGAGATTGCTTTAGACCATACAAAGCCTTTCGTAGTTTACAAACCTTACCCATAGTAACAGATGAAGCAAAACCATGAGGTATGTCCATGTACACTTCCTCCTCCAAGTTACCGTAAAGGAATGCATTTTTTACGTCTAATTGTTGAAGATCCCAGCCGAAGTTTGCTGCACATGAGATTATGGTACGAACAGAGTTCATCTTCGCTACAGGAGCAAATGTCTCCTGGTAATCAATCCCATGAGTTTGAGTGTATCTTTTTGCAACTAGTCTGGCTTTGAGTCTCTCAACCGTTCCATCAGAATTTTGTTTGACTGTATATACCCACTTGCATCCAACTACCTTTTTTCCGTAAGGAAGAGTGACTAGTTCCCATGTATCATTCTTTTTTAGGGCATTCATCTCCTCAATCATAGCTTGTTTCCAATTCTTATCACCAAATGCTTCTCTCCACCCCTGAGGAACATATATTGAAGACAAGGAAGAAATAAATGAGTGATATGATGCAGATAATTTGCTATAGGCTAGAAAATTAGAAATAGGATGTTGAGTACAAGCTCTAACCCCTTTTTTAAGAGCAATAGGAATGTCAGTATCATCAGAAGAACAAGTTGGGATGTCAGTATCTTTAAAAGAACAAGTAGGATTAAGATTTTCACCATTACCATTATCAAGACTAGGTCCGGAACAAAGTTGGTGTAGTGGTGCAGAAACGGTAACCTTATTCTTGCTTTTTCGTGCATCGGTCCTCAACTCAGGCTCAGACTCATTCTGTTTAGTACACTGTAACTCCCCTGTGTAGAATTATCAGAAACAACAACAGGAATAGGAAAAATAGAGCTTGTGATACTAGCCTCAGGAAGCTGCTCCTCATTAATAACATTCTCCTCCTGAGGAGAAGGTGAAGAAGAATAAAAAGGTTCTAATTCCCAAAAAGTAACATCTCGAGTGACAAAGACTTTGTTAGAAGAAGGATGATAACATTTATAACCTTTTTGGGTTGGAGAATAACCAATGAAAACACACCTAATAGCTTTGGGATCTAATTTTTCCCGAGTGGGAGATTTATCATGAACAAAATACACGCAACCAAAAACTCGAGGTGAAGGAGAAGGACTGGTCGTGTGTTGGAGAAAAGAGATGGGACTCTTGTTCCCAAGATTTATAGAAGGAAGACGGTTTATAAGAAGTGCAACAGTCAAAACCGCATCTCCCCAAAGAAATTTAGGGGTTGACATAGTGAACATAAGAGTGCGGGCTACCTCTAGCAAGTGTCGATTTTTTTCTTTCCGCTACTCCATTTTGTTCTGGGGTTGAGACACAGAAGGTTTGAAGAATAATGTCATGCTGAGAGAGATAAGATGCAAAAACATTATTATTACTATATTCACGACCATTATCACTATGGAGAATTCTGACCTTGAAAACAAGCAAATACCTCATTTTTGGTCCGCAAAAGGTAAATCCAAGTGACACGAGAATGACAATCAATAAAGCTAACAAACTATCTATGACTAGAACGGGAGACAACTCGAGAGGGTCCCCACACATCAGTATGGATAATGGCAAAAGGTTCAGAATGTCGATTGTTAGTAGCAGAATAAGTAGAACGTTTGTGTTTACCTAATTGACATGGTTCACACAAAAACTGATTTCTGTTACAATGCTTAACTAAAGATGGAAATAAAGACTCCAATACTGAAAAGGAAGGATGTCCCAAACGTCGATGTCATTGATAAAGAGAGGTCAAGCATGGGTGAGAAGTAGAGTGAATAGCCTGAACCTGAGTAGAGGGCATGTTAGACGAGGGAACATCTAAATAATAGAGACCGTTAACTGCACTACCACTGCCAATCCTTTGCCCTGTCACTAAGTCCTGAAAAACACAATGATTTCTAAAAAAGGTTACTGAATAGTGTAGGGATTCACAAAGACGTTGAACAGATAGTAAATTTGCAGTAAATGAAGGGATATGGAGAACAGATGATAATGTTAATGAATGGGTACAAATGACAGAGCCACTCCCGGAAATAGAAGATAAGGAACCATTGGCTACTCTAACCTTGTCCTTTCCAGAGTGGGGCGTGCATGAAGTAAAAAGATTGGAGGACCCAGTCATATGCGCAGAGGCACCTGTGTCTATAATCCAACTAGGGTAAGTAGATGAGACATTAAGAGCACAAGAGTGTATACCTGATTGTGCGAAATGAGAAATAGTACCAGCACTATTAATGGAACTAGATTCTGCCATGATGAGATAGTAGGAGCAACAAAAATATCCAAGGAAATATCAACAAGGATATTATAAAGGCTCAACAAATTAGTAGAGAGTAATTCTAGAAACCAAAGGGAGTGCAATTAATTGTACTACACAATAAAACCACTTTAATCAGCAGTACAAGAGATGGAGCAACAAGAATTATCCAAGGGAATAACAACAAGGATAATTAACAAGCGCAAAGATAGAGAGATAAAAACAACCACTGTAGGTAGATTAGACTAAACCTGAGTTTCACTCAAAACAACCACTATAGGTGGGAAGAGGAGAGATAAAAACCATGCTGGAAAAGTTGTCGGAAAAAGTTGCCGGAAAAGTCGACCACTGCAGATGGAAGGAGAAGAGATAAAAGACACGCTGAAAAAAGTCGACGAAAAAGTCGCCGGAAAAAGTTGCCGGAAAAAGTCGCCGAAAAAAGTCGCTGGAAAAAGTCGCCTGATAAAGGATCAGAGCTCTGATACCATGTAAGAATGTAATTTCTCTTATATTTCCAATATGTGAATTGCTATATTTATACAAGAGGTCTAGGAATTAACAAATGAAAAAGGAGGAAAACAAGGAAACTTGTTTTCCTTAATGCAAGAAACATGTTCCTTAATACAATAACCATGTTCCTAGCCACTATCTTCTAACAATAAGTAAATGAGATTATCAATCTTGAAGTAACAATAAAAAAAAAAAAGATACTCACTTTTTTTTTTATAGTAGGAATCTTTCTAATAAAATAACTTACACAAATCAAAGACATCGACTAGAACAATTTAATACAATAAATTGATTTTATCGTTTTATTTTTGATTTATGTGTCCATGTTTACTTAAATTCCATACCAATAAATACTTGCTAACTAAAATATATAAAGAAAAAAATATGTAGTCAATAGGAGTATTGTCAGAAGCCATCAGAACTATATTATGTTTATCTACAATGACTATTTTTAATAATTATAGGGTCATGTATTATATTATGGAACTACCATTAAATATTATTTTTTTATTTGAAAAAATAATCGCGTGTTTATTTAGAGGAGTATTTATTGGAGTAGGATTGTTAAAATAAAAGTACATATTTTTGTCTTAATTATTAGCCACAATTTAATAAATGCAGGGAATATATTAGTATTTATGTAGGTATACTATTTACTTAAGACTAATAAATTTAATATTTTAATACCGAATATAAGAATAAATATATTTTAGGACTGAATTGTCTACTTTTATCAATTCTTTACGTAGAAATATAGCCTAACACCGTTTTATTGAGTTTTAAATTGGATGGAAAAATAAAGAATAAAAAATCAATCTTATATTCAATTCTTTTGTTTTTGAGTTTTCTGATGAACAAAATAATAATAAAAAACAAAGATGAAAAGGTGGGAAATTTTGTTGTCAAAAAAGGGACTAAAATCTAATTAATATAACCATGTAATCTATAATTATTATCATACCCTCCACACACAAACACAACAAAATAATACTTCAATAATAAAATAGTAAATTTAGCCTTTTTTTTTGTAAATTTAGTAGCAATATGAAAAATATCTATAAATTTTTTATTATTTTATCTTTTCTCATAATTTAAAATTTCATTAATTTTCTTTTCCGACTAAAATTCAGAAACATATAATGTAAGCAACTTATTTATCCGAGTCTCAACAAGAGCTAAGTACCCCGTGCGAAACATAGGTTTATTTTTTAAAATAAAAATTTTATTTATTCTATATATGTGAAGATTATAATTTTTTTTCTTTTCAAATTAACTTGCTATTATTATTAAAATGACTACAAATGTTCCTTACACAAACAATTATTAAAGACTTACAAATGAGTGCTAGTAATTTATTTTTCTTATTTTTAATTTAATATTTAATTTGCATGTAATTTTTAAATTTAATATTTAGTTTTATTTTCAATCTTTCAAGTTTATATATAGTTTTTTAAAGTTCATAAATGAATAGAACCCAAAAGCCTAAACTTGGTATTTAAAGAATTTTAAATGAAATTAAATTATTGTAAAATAATAAGTTACCATCATACTTTATAGTTTTAAAATGTAACTAAATTTTAATAACTGATATTTGAGTGAGAATATTTTTTAACATCACCTATTTGAAATAAAATTGGTAACTAAAGTTTAGTTATTAATATATTTTACAATATATATTATATTTTTTTATTATTTTCTCATACAAATTTTAATATATTTTTGGTATATAACTATTTAGAAATAAAATTATTATAATATAATAAGTTACTCATCATGTGCTAATAATATTGAATGGATTAGTAGTTAAAAAGTAATTTACTAAATCGTCATTTGCTACTAAATAATCGTGTGTGGAAAAAGTGATTTAATTGTAGTTAAATTAAACATGTTTAAGATAAATAAAAAATAAAATTAAGGAGTCTTTATAAAGTGTTTTAGTTGTAGTTAAATTATAATCTCATACCAAAAATCAAAAAAATAAGTAGTGTTTTAATTATAGTTAAATTAAGCCTATTTAAAATAAATAAAATTAGGAAGACTTTGTAAAATATTTTTGTAATTGTTAAATTATAGTCTTATACCAAATACCAATGACCAAAAAATCAAGTTTTGCTTATTATATATGCATCATGTGTATAAAAAAATGATTTAATTGTAGTTAAATTAAATTTATTTAAAATAATAAAAAATAAAATTAGGGAGAATTTATAAAGTGTTTTAATAGTAGTTAAATTACAGTCTCATACCCAATGACCAAAAAACTAATTATGTTTTAATTGTAATTAAATTAAGCCTGTTTAAAATAAATAAAAAATAAAATTAGGGAGACTTTGTAAAATGTTTTAGTAGTAGCTAAATTTTAGTCTCATACATAGACCAAAAAACTAATTTTGTATTATTATATATGTATTTAATTTAATTGTAGTTACATTAAAATTATTTAAAATAAATAAAAAAATAAAATTAGGGAGAACTTATAAAAATATTTTAGTAGTAGTTAAATTATAGTCTTGTACCCAAGAACAAAGACCAAAAAATGAAGTAGTGTTTTAATTGTAGTTAAATTAGGCCTATTTAAAATAAATAAAAAATCAAACTAGCAAAACCTTATAAAGTGTTTTAGTAACAGTTAAATTATAATTTCATACCAAAGACCAATTTAAATTATAGCAGCTATGTACCTCGTGCGAAAAATGAATTTATTTTTTAAATAAATTATTTTGAATTCTTTATTTATTCTATATATATAATGATTATAAAATATTTTTCTAAATTTTAATTTAACTTATTATAGAATGACTACAAAATTTACTCAGACAAACAACTATTCCCTCCGTCCCAAATTAATTGCATTTCTAGGACTTTTTAAAGTCAAATTGACTATTTTTAAAACTAATTTTTTTACTATTTTTGCTAACATATAGGTGAAGATATTATAACCAAAAAAAGTATATACAATTTATTACTAATTTCAATTTTTATAATTTTAGAAATATATTTATATATGCTTAATTATTAATTTTAAAAATAATCAATTTGACTTTAAAAAGTCCTAGAAAAGTAATTAATTTGGGACGGAGGGAGTATCAAAGACTTGTAATTGAATGTTAGTAATATATATTTTTTTGTTTTTAATTTAATATTCAGTTTACGTAGTTTACAAATTTAATATTTAGTTTTTATTTTCAATCTTTCGAATTTATAAGTAGTTATATATTTAGAGTTAAAAATTGAGTGAAACTCAAAAGTCTAAACTTGATGTTTAAGGGATTCTATATGACATAAAGTTTTTGTAAATTAATAAGTTACCATCATGGTTTTTTCTTTTTAATGGTAACTTAAATTTTAATAACTATATATAAGTGAGATTTATTTATAACATTAATTAACTAAATATTTGTTATCTAAAATAAAATTAGTAATTAAGGTTTAATCATTAATATATTTTATAATATATATTACACTTTTTAATATTAATTATTATTTTCTCGTAATAATTTTTTCTATATTTTTAATATATAATTATGTATGAATAAACTTATTGTAGAATAATAAGTTACCATTATGACTTTTAGTTTTAAAAATTAACTAAAGTTTAATCACGATAGAAAAGTCATAATTATTTTTAACATTAATTAGCTAAATATCTCTTATATTAATTATTATGTAATCATAACATTTTTCTTATACTTTTAGTATTTAGTTATTTAGAGTCTAAATTTGAGTAAAATAAAATTATAAATATGTTTTAAAAGTTAACATTTATTGTATGATTCGGTAATAAAAGAACTATTGAATAAAATTATTGTAGATCATAAATTAACTTTAAAATTTGTAGGATCATAATAAGAATTTTGGTTCTCTAACATTAATTATTAATTATTTTTAATAGTTAATAATTCCATAACTTAACTTACTAATTACATATGATTTAGTTTAATTTTATTATTTTATTATTTATTTTTAGAATCTTGTGATGTTACGTCATGATCATATTCTATTGGGGTTGAAAGACAATTACATAAATGAACCAAAATTTTGATGGAACATATAGAAAATAGTCCTATTAAGTTTAGGTCTTATTAGTAGCTATTTAAATTGTTTTAAATGAATCTATGAATATTTTAAAAAGTGTTTTAATTGTAGTTAAATTATAAGACCATACCAATTACCAAAAAATCAAATGCGAAACATGAGTTTATTTTTTAAACAACATAATTTTTATTTTCTTATTCATTTTATATATAATGATTATGAAACGTTTTTTAAATTTTCACAAATTAACTTACTATTGTTATGATAATGTTTATAAATTTTGCTTGAAAATATAAGATTAATGAGCTAAAGGAATTTTATATATAATAAAATTGTTCATAAATAATATAATATTAATTATAATAAACAATTGTACGTGGTTTGTATTTATTTTTATTTTTATAAAAAAATATTGTAATTATTCTAATACCAATAGGGAATTAATTTATGAAATTTAATTTTTTTTTATAAACATCGTATATAAAACAAATAAAATATTAAAAATAATGCTATTTATAAAATAAAATTGTGTTTTGCCTTTCAAAAAAAACTAAAATACTAAGTACTTATAAAACATTATCATTATGTCTCTTTATAAGTTAATTCTAGTTAATTATTACGATTGTATATTTTAGTATGACTATATTATAAAAATTATGCTGTTTATGTTGTAAATACTAATTCAAATTGTTCAAGCTTAATATAGCTTACTTATATTTCAATATTTAGTTTGTAGATAATTATGATATAATAGTAAAATAATTTGTCACTATATGATATATCACTGTAGGGTTTTAATTTAGGCTTACGAGAATCAATATCAATAAATGACTTTTGTAAAAAATGAAATTGTTGTAAAATAATAAGTTAATTTAAAGTTTTTCAGGATCATAAATAGTGTTTTAGTTTTAGTTAAATTATAAGTTTAAAAAATGTTTTAATAAAATAAAATTATGAGGTTTTAAAAAGTGTTTTAGTAACATTTAAATTACAGTCCCATACCAAAGATTAGGTACAAAAAAACTTAATTTTGCTATAACTTAGGCTCACGAGAATCAATATTAGTAAAGAATTTATGCAAGAAATAAAATTGTTATAAAATAATAAATTACTTTAAATTATTTCAAAATGTTTTGGTTGTAGTTAAATTATAAATTTTAAAAATATTTTAATAGTATTTAATAAATAAAATTAAGAGATTTAAAAAAATATTTTAATAACATTTAAGTGATAATCTCATATCAAAAAATAAGAATTAACAAATTTAATTTTACCGTATTATACACGTATATATACATTATATAGATATAGACATAGATATATAGAGATAATATTCGAAAGGAGGACTCGAAATCAACGAGAAAGAGTTCTACCGGGAACCAGGAAATCCGAAATTCGGACCCGTAACCCGATATCTCAGTTTATATTTTTTGTCCCGTAAAAAGAACAACGGAGGCCAAATAGAATCCAACTCTTATCTTTTATTTTTAGGGTTCCTGGTATCATCGGCGAACCACTGCTTTCGACCACCATCAACAGCTGCATATTGCCGTCGTTCTCTTTATAGGTTTGTTCTCTATCTATGCTTACATAAGTTGGCTTTGATCTCCACCATACAACTTCTGGAACTAATTTCTTCTATGAATTTTCACGAAAAGATTTGATAATGAATTGGAATCCAACTTTTGGTCAAGATTGCTTTTTATTTATATATTAAATATATATGATCTTATAAATATAATATTCATAGATCTAGATTGTTGGTATCACATCTTATTATGAGATCGGACCTGTCATCCTAATAGAATTGCCATTAACTGCTGTACATTGGTTTTTGTGCATTTGCTTACTCTTTCCAACAGTAAGCAGGATAAAAAATAACCTTACATACTGTGCAATCAATCTAATTATCTAGTTGTAATCAGGTTGGCCCCAGGAGCTTCTCTTAAAGACATGGTATCTTCTGATGGTTGCTGCACCGAAACTAAAAGAGACGGTTTTGATTCAGTTATCCAACTATGTAAATATGACCAAATTACTTTATCTAGAAAGAGGCTAAAGGTGTCAGAGCTGGTACACTGTGATTTGTCTTCACATATATGTGAAGAACCCAGTCATGATGGTGCTGCATCTTCCATGGAGCTGAGCCATACTTGTTTAGGTAGTATTCATAATTCTTCATCTTGCTGCAATTGTGACGATGATGTTGGCTTGAACTCTGGGGTGGAAATGAGCTGCCAGTCAAATGGTGGTGATGAAAACATATCCCATCAATCTAATACCGGAGGGTCTTCCTACCCAATCAAGACATATACCGGCTATGCCTCTCCGGCATTTGTGAGTGCATGGATGTATGTCAATGAACAAGGTCAAATGTGTGGCCCTTACATTCAGGAGCAGTTATACGAGGGTTTGTCTACCGGTTTCTTACCGGATGAGCTTCCAGTGTACCCCATTATGAATGGGAGTTTAATCAACCCCGTGCCACTGAAATACTTTAAGCAGTTCCCCGACCATGTCGCCACTGGCTTTGTATATTTACATGCGTCTGTCTCTGGAGTTAAGTCACCCACAATTTCTCATAGCAACATGGCATCAAGCAGACCAGAGTTTGCTAGAACAAGTGTATCTTACAACTCGCAGGCAGCATTTCATTCATATTTCAACAACAATAATATTAATTCCAACCAGCAGAGCCCAATTCCTGGTGCAGCTTGCTTGAATATGCCATACATGCCAGTGGTAATTGAACTTTATTTGGCGCATAATTTTGCGAACACTCTCAAAAAATAAGGCTCTTACATGCTATTTATGAATTATAGTTGGATTACATGTTTTTAGTGCTGTGCATTTCAATAATTTGCTAACCCTCATCCCTTCTTATCCTTGTAAAAGCACAGTCAGGTGAAGAGTCTTGTTGGCTGTTTGAGGATGACGAGGGGAGGAAACATGGACCACACTCTCTTGTGGAACTTTACTCTTGGCATCACTATGGATATCTTCGCGATTCATTGATGGTGAGCCATATAGTTGATATACCGATACACAGTTTTTGAATTTGTCCTGATATTCCGAATCAAGTATGTCCAATTGTTTGACATGTACCATTAATGTTTTGTATAAAAAGTCGAGGCAAACAGCTTGCCAATACTAGACTTACTGTGCTGTTGTCAACAGAGTCAACACAATTAAGTGTGTCCAATGGTTCGACATGTGCTATTAATGTTTTGTATTAAAAGTTGAGGTCACCAACCTGCCAATACTAGAGTTTCTGCTATGTATATACCTTTTCTGGTTATCCCGGTCTTACATTGTTTTATGATTCTAATGTGCAGATTTGTCATGCTGACAATAAGTTTAAGCCCTTCATTTTAAAATCTGTGATAGACTCTTGGAGAACAGCTGGACATGAAAATGTCTCTATATCTGTCGGCAAGGTCCACGAGACTGGCCCTTTGTTGAGCTTCATATCTGAAATTTCTGAAGAAGTTTGCTCGCAACTGCACTCTGGAATCATGAAAACAGCACGTAGAGTTGTGCTAGATGAGATTATTAGCCATGCAATTGCGGAGTGTGTTGCCTCGAAGAAAGCCAACAAGAATCAAAAGTTGGAAGTGATCAATCAGACTGTCAAAACTAACATGGTAATGGATTCATGTCCCATAGAAATAATGATACTTTAATCTTTACTTTGTTCTACTTTTAGAGAGAAGAAAAAAAGATGGGTTTCGGTGAAAGCGTCAAGTGGAGGAAAGGACTGTGCTCTTCTTTCCTTTTTCTTTAGGAATTGGGAAAGAAGGAAAAGCGAAATTAATTAATTTCCCCCTCTTATTTGGGAGTTGAGAACAAAATCAAACAAACATAAAACATTGCTAGAAGTTTGTATTACATCATTAAATGATTTTAATGTCTTATTCTTTTCACTTCATTTCTTCCAACTGTTGGAAAGAACGACTAAAATGGGATGAAATGATCCAAATCCTACATTCTTTTCTTTCCCTTAATGTTCACTCCATTTCTGTATCTCTTGCCCATTTCTTTCCATACAAATCAACTGTAATTACTTATTACTTGTCGAGGGGGAAAAAAAACTTGCTGTTATTTATATTATTTTTTGTGGTTTTTGTGTGAATAGAGTGAATCTTATCAGGTGAAGGACTCTGTTTCTCTGGTGAGTGAAAAAGCAGTATCAAATAGTGTTTCTGAGCAAAATCCCCCAATTAATAGAAGTCGTACAAGGTCTCCATCTTGCATGAAGTCTGTTGGAAGCGCTGAGAACTTTTGGAATGCATGTGTTGTTATCTATCGGATGCTTTTTGACTCTTCAATGCAAGTCATGTGGAATGCTGTCTTTCATGATTCTATAGTGGAGTATTCTTCTGCCTGGAGGAAGATCAAACTGTGGTCTGCCAATAATGCTATTTTTGAACATAGAAATTTACTTAAACAGTATGCTGGGGTGGTGGAAAAACTACCTGTTGAAGCTGTAAGTGGTTGTAACCTTGCTCTGCTTTATTTTGCTGCTTTCCTTTTGTATGTTTGTTGTTTGAAGTTTGTCTCCATGCTCAACAGTTGCGGTTAGAACAAGAATCTAGTGGTGGCGAGCTCGATTGCCCTCCTGGTTTTGAGTTGCCGAGGATGGCATCTAATGAATGCCCCCCGTCACCTTTGGTTTCTTCATGCTCTTTCGAGGGAGAAAAGTCATCTAGAAGGAACCTTTTAAGTATTGGTCAAACATACGATGGCATGGAATACATTCTGGGAGGTATAGAACACGATCTCCATTCATCTGCCATGACGGCTTTGGTCCAGTATTTTGTAGCCATTGTGGATGAAGAAGTAAAGCAAATACTTGGTTCCCTAGAAGATGACCAATTTAATGAGGTAGTGTCAAGAAATCGTTTTTAATTTAGACCCAACGAAGCTCATATTTTCCACGGGAGTCAGATTTCTTCTGACGTTTCATTTGAATGGCCATTATGGTAGTAATTTGTTTTTTTTTTTTCAATTTGTACGACTATAAAGAAATGTTAAATTATCTTTTCAGGTGGCCGTTGACCCTTCTGTGCAACACAGCCATACAATAAGCGCGAATGGTTCTTCTGAGACACAACTTGATTTGAAGATAATTCCACCTGACAATTGCCAGGCTTCATCACAATTAGCAAACCAGGGCCATCAGAACATTATTGCTGTATGTGAAAATTCTTCGTCGAACGTTTTGTCCAGAACACTTCTAAAAATGTGCACGCAGTTAACTGATACAGTTAGGGATAAAGATATTGATGAGCTGAACCCACCTGGATTTGAGAACAAGTCTGAAACCCTTGTTCCATTACGGATTAGCAAAATCCGTTCGTCCAGGTCACATGAGCGTTTTCCAAAGATTGCGGTATATGTTGCCTTGGCAATGTGCCGGCAGAAGTTGCACGATGATGTACTCAGAGAGTGTAACTCCTTGTTTATTGCTGATTCTCTTAACAAGTTTTTGGTACCATGGTGTTCTTCAAGGAAACGCTGTAAACTGGACTCTATGGAGGTAGGATTTATTGATTTCTTACTTTTTTCCCCCCACTTCTTGCAAAGTTTCTTGGAGTGTTGTCAGAGTTGTGTGTTTTTTTCTGTCTTTTTTTTTTAAATGTGGAGAAAGGGGTTGGTTGTTAGTGGCATGGTTTTCTTTTCTGATTCTTATTTGATTCTTGAATCTTTATCCAGAAGGGATTAAGCAAGGCAAATGAAGAGAAACATGGTAAGTTTCCTGCTGCATTTGATAAGCTTAGCGAAATATCAAGGACTGGTCACAGCTCAGGACCTTCAGATGCATCTTTGGTGACTGGGAAGTATACATATTACCGCAAGAAAAAGCCAACAAGGAAAAAGTTGGGATCTTTTACTGAGTGGGCAACTTCGGAAGACATTGGATCTCAGAAGCAATCTGTTGAGATGTCAAGGAAACAGGATATATCTGGAGATGCAACTAAGATTGCAGAAGTTGAGGCTGTAGTTGAGCCTGCTAAAATTGGGCCAGATAATAGCATGATTGAATCATGTAGTGATGCTAAGAAGCATGATATGCATGGTGAAAACTTGACATCTCTTCACTCAACCAACCAGAAAGCAGTGAAGGCTGCTCGTGGTGTTCAAGGTATTTCATTTGCATAAGTAAATGTTATCTTGCAGTTTTAGAGATAATCTTACATCAAACAATGATAATTACGAATGTTTTGTCTGGATAATGCAGTCAATGAAGGGGATCCAAGATGTAGCAAAGAGTTTGTCTCCGTTCTGACCAAGAATTTTAGTAAGGTTAAGGTTGCTAATAAGAAAGGCAGGGAAGTTGAAACTCAGGAAGTGAGTACCGGTGATTATTCCGAAAAGCTACTAAGATGTGAGTATCATTTTTTTTGCCCTGTTCCATTTTATTTTTATTTTTTCAAATTTCCACTTTGTTTGCTTTGTAGAATAGCTCATTGGCTATTTGATCTCCAATTGTTTATCTTTCACTTTACCTACTGTCTCCATGGATTGTCTTTTTTTGTACACAGCAGCTAAGGTTTCAAATCTGAAAAGAAAGCATGCTGTGGATAATATTGCACGCTCTGGAAAAATTCCAAAAATAGTGAATGGTGCTGCTAAGCAAGCATCATGTAAACAAGTTGTTTTTCAGAAAATCAAGAGCTGTAAATCGAGAGCATCTGTTCCCTGCCCCAGATCTCACGGATGTGCCCGATCTTCAATCAATGGTTGGGAATGGCATAAATGGTCAATTAATGCAACTCCTGCTGAAAGAGCTCGTGTTAGGGGAAGTCGTCATGTTCACGATCAAAATATGCATTCAGAGAGTAGTGGTTCTCAGTTCTCAAATGCTAAGGGCATATCTGCGAGAACAAACAGGGTTAAGTTGCGCAATCTTCTTGCTGCAGCAGAAGGTGCTGATCTTTTGAAAGCTACTCAGCTGAAGGTGAGAGAAGGATTACATTGCTTCTGTTTTTCTTGCTCGTACTTTAATTGCCTAATGTTTTTCTTTCTCGTTAGGCACGGAAAAAACGTTTACGTTTTCAACGAAGCAAGATACATGATTGGGGTCTGGTTGCATTGGAGCCAATTGATGCAGAAGATTTTGTCATTGAATACGTTGGAGAACTAATTCGACCTCGTGTAAGATTACAAAATCTTTTTCCTCACTACGTCCACTTTTTAATTGATAGCAAAAAGGAAAATAGGAAGTCCATGATGGCAACCTTTTTGGACAGCCTAGTGGGGATGCGTCAAAGAAATTTGTGAGGATGTGTTGCAAGTTGCACCATGAACTTGAAACCCCTCCTTACATTCTCCAACCGAAGTTGGAGTAACTTAGGGCCAAGTGGGGAGCCCAGTCGGCGGCTAGGAAATTGGCCAGGATGTGTTCACCATGAACTTAAAATCCTTCCTTCCATCCACCAACATAAGTTGGGTAACTCTGGCAACTGGTTACTGGACCCCCTCGATTGTTCACAACATGTGTGATGTGTCACTTTCGTCATATACAGCTCGGTTGTAGTTGATGCTTTATTTTTGTAAATTTGCTTGATTATTATGAACTTTTACTCTCCTTTTTGTTTTTGTATGCGAGTATTGTCCTTTACACCTTTTCGTGAAGTTGCCTTTCCATTGTGCTGTATTTGATTCCATCAGTTTTCTCCCCTTAAATTCCGCAGGTATCCGATATACGTGAACACCATTATGAGAAGATGGGAATTGGAAGCAGTTATCTGTTCAGACTGGATGATGGTTATGTGGTATGTGAAGTGTGATAGTTTTAGTAATATGATTACCAATCCTATGCTACATTTTTTTTGACTAGTCCATTCCTAGGTTATCTTACGAGCTATTTTCAAGTGTACTTTTTAGCTATTTATCCTGCCTCCGAAAACATGGTTACCTAAAAATAAATGTGAAAATATTTTGTAAATTTGGAACCACTTTATCCAGAGTCTTTAATGGTTGACCTAGCCTTTTTTATCCGATTCTGCAGTTTTTAAAAAATATAGCTTGAATCTGTAAGCTGTAGAACTTCAAATGAGCCCTGAGTTGGGAAACCTAAAAAAACTACTGAAACCTGAAATTTTCTTGTCTACAGCAATCTCCTTTAAGGAGAGAGTCTGATATTAATATAATTAGATGTAAAGTGTTATAGCTGAGTTGCCAGTCTAGGTGTCAAAGTTTGAAAGTAATATTTCATGTCTTCAACTAGGCCTTTATGATGATAGACAAAATTAAAACAAATTAGTCTTTTCTTCTTTCGTTTTATAGATCTTCTATTAATTCCAAGATACCACGCTCATTTTGATATGCCGGGATCCCATGTACAATTGAACATATTGATAATTGTTTAGCGACTACTTTTCATTTAAATTTTTGAGGTTTGGTGGGAGGTGGTTGTCTGTATTTCGTCTTCCTACAGTTGGTAAGTTTATATCAAGCTGCCAGCTACTGACCTTTTGAAAGCTGCATTAGTCATGCACTTCCTTAATCAAGTTAAGGTCATACCAAGGCATTCTGTTAATTATTGTGATGAAAATGATAGGCTTGGAGTACATAAAGAAAAATATTATAGCTTTATATATGTTTCATTTCTGTGCAGGTTGATGCTACGAAGCGTGGTGGGATTGCCAGATTTATAAACCATTCATGTGAGGTAGCTGCATCAAAGTTATCAGTGAACTCTTTACTTTGATGTAAAAATTGTGTGGTAGTTTTTAATTTGGAGTTAACTCTTGCAGCCTAATTGCTATACCAAGGTTATCAGTGTTGAGGGTCAGAAAAAGATTTTCATCTATGCAAAACGGCATATTGCTGCTGGTGAAGAAATCACATACAATTACAAATTTCCAGTGGAGGAGAAAAAGATACCCTGCAACTGCGGTTCTAGGAGGTAACGCGAATTGGAATTTGTGGCTGTTCATGTCTTTCTATTGTGGTTGTGTAACTGTACAAATTTCTAATTTCTGGGTTCTTAAACAAGGGTTGACCAGTCTTTTAGAATGCATTTCAATGAGTTTGTTATTGAACTGATGAAGAAAAGCAGATTTACAATTCAAAGCCTCTAGAAATTTGGTATTCTTATACTTTCCTTTTATACTGAACCTGAAAGGCATTCTGCTGATTTTTTTGCCCTTTCTCCGAGGCATTATGGATTTCCGTACCTGAATTTTGAATTAGTAGATGCAATCCATGAAGTGAATTCTGAGTTTGTTTTTTGGGTGGGGTGGGGTGGGGGTGGGTTTATGTTTTGATAATATTTTTTTGGATGCATCATATTTATTTATTTATAATTTTTTTTTGTCACAAGAAGGATATTCTCAACTTTTAATTTCTAAGTTTCTGTTCAAGTAACTTTTGATTTCTTTGTTGGCACATCTAGATATAGTGACCTTTAATTCTGTTAAAGTGTTTCTCATTTCTGCATTTTTTCCTTATTAGTCTATGCTATCAGTTGTACATTACTATGACTATTCCAATTTAGTTGGCAACATCAAATTTTTGAATCCTTTCTCTAATGTGAACTGCAGCCAGTCTGACTAAGCATCAAACCTTCTTGCCATAGTTTCTCTCAATAACCAGTTTGCCAAATTGAATCTGAAGATTCTAATCGTTGATTTTGGCAAAAATTAACCCATACCCATGGTTACCATTGGTTCCCACTTCCTATAAAAAGTTTGTTTTTGGGAACACAATGCCACACCACCTACGAGTAAAATTACCAAATTCATTTTGACCCAACCCACAGTACCCATGCCCATTCATACTAACTATTAATTATATAATTATTAATATTATTAAATATTATCCTTATTGTAGTCAAAGTTGAAAACATTTTTAAGTTGATAGCCTTTTTCTATTTTAAGTTGCAAATCTTTTCCTATTGTAAAGAGGATAGCTTCGCAATATATGTATTCAGGGTGTGGTGGCATAATTCACTTCCTCTGATTCTCTCTCTTTTTTCTCTTTCACGTTATCATTAGATCTAATACTCAAATATTTAAAATTCTACTATCATAATTTAAGTGTTGGTATATTATTACTTGATATAAACATTTTTCTTAATAGAGAAAAATTTGTCAAAATTAACTGGTTGGGTACTTGGGTAATGGGTGTTATTTTTGCACCTATTAAGGAACAGGTAATTCACTCACAGGTACCCAACCCACGGGTATTTGGCCCTACCAACACAACCCATTTGTCAGGTCTAGTTGATTCCTAGTCTCAACAACTTTGTCTGTTTGCAATTTCAGCTCCTTATTAACTGTGATTATTTTCTCTCTAGGTGTCGTCGATCACTGAATTAAGAAGCTTTAGGGGTTACTATCCTGGTATGTATATTGATTACCTTACTGCAATTCACTTGTATATTTGAATCTTCACTTAATCTTATTTGTTTTCTGTTCTCCTATTTCACAGGTGATTCTTATGGGCTTAGGCTGCATTGCAACATAAATGACTGTCATAGGTTTGTAGCTGTTACCATTGACCTGTTTCCTTTGGTTCTTCTTTGTCCTGAGTGTACTTTATGGCCCCTAATACGCATAGCCTCTAAATTCAATAGACCCTTGTTAGTATAGCCATTTTGAGACGAGCTGAATGTTTGCATAACTTTGTGAGACACAACTATAGTATTATATGCAATCTCTCACCAAATTGCATTCCTCAAACACATGGTTAATGCTTCTGTGCATTGAATCTAATTAGTGATGATTGTGTGCGTTCAGTTTTCAAAGCAAATAGTTTATTTTTGTGGGTTTGTACTACAAAAATTAAGAGTTTATTTTTGTGGGCATTGAATCTAATTAGTGATGAATGTTTGCATAACTTTGTGAGACACAACTATAGTACTATTTGCATTACTGCTTCTACAAACTTTGTAGAAGCAGTAATGCGGCACAACTGGACAAGAATGCATGAATTGAAATGAGAAACTGGATGTTATTTCAACTACCTCTAAAATTTAAATGATTTTGGTGCATTAACTAGCAAAATCAAGTCTATTATTTATTCATATATTCTAGTAGAGAAGCGCATATCAGATGGTGTCTTGTCGTAACTTCTATAGAGATATAAAAACTGTAGATTTGATTCAAATTCTTCTCTCTATTTCATGTTCATGCTGAGAACTGTCATGCACCAGAGTCAATTTCTGAAACTACGTCGGTCTATACTCTTTATCGATGTATTTTCTTTTCTTTTTCTATTCATTTTTTAAATTTTTTCGATCCTTATTTTTCTCCCTTGGTTGTTAGTTGGGTTAGGGTTGACAGAAGGTGAAAACTGACAATATAGTGGATTTTAATAAGTTGACAAAGGAGATCTGCAAGTCTATAGACTATAGCTATGCATGTGAACAGTGAACCTAGAGTCGGTAAATATGCCAATATCTAGAGCAAAAAAGTTATTGACAGTTGATTTTTAATATCCCTCCATTAGACGCAGATACATATTAAATAGAGTACATTTAAGGATTTCCTGATTATGTGCCTGTATCATTAGCCCTTATCATAAGGATTAGGCGAAATGAAAAATAAAGGTCATGTCACTAGAAAATGGCTTTTCCCATGGAGTTATGGGTGGGTGGTCTTGCCATTTATACACTTCTCCTTTGCTTGATAACTTCTTTTTAATGTTTCCCGAACATGAACATTTATATCAGCCATACCTAACAAAGAATATGCCCACTGTCGAGAAGTGTCCGAGGGATCTGATTGACATGATCTAGTTTTGATGAAGAACAAACAATATTTCCATCTGATTTAATGTTGAATCTGGTTTTGCGGATAAGAAAGAAGAGAGACGGAGTATTCATATGTTTGTGACGGATTGAAAATTATATTTTTAAGTGCTCATAGAACCCTGAATATTTTGTAATTTCAAATTCCATATAAAATAGTTATTAATGATGTCACATTTATCTTTTTTCAGGGTGTCACTGTCCTCTATAGGCAGGATGATGTTCCTATGCTGATTTTTTGCATTGAGATATTTACCTTGTCAAAGATGATCAATGACAGACTCATGTGCAAATTCTTGTAGATATTTCTGAGTTGCAGATGAGTTTCTCCTCTTGAAAACTGTAAATCGGTCATTCTTTTATTTATGCTTGTAGCATTTTTTGATATTACTCTTATGTACAGACATGCCTTTATAACATCATTCTTTAATACCAAATATGAAATTAAATATATTGTACCGCCAATACTTCTCTTTGTTATTTTCTTCCATTCATTAATTAAAAACTATTTGTACCCTGGGTTATAGAGGTCAAATTAGTATCTTGCCCATTAAAATATGAGATTGTGTAAAACCTTGGCCTGTTTAATATTGATCAAAATATAAAATGTTACCGCAACAACCAAGCTAACTGCAATTTAATATTCCCTCAATCATCATGCTTTCTTCGATCAGATATGGATGGGAATGTTTGTATGTACTTCCACATCTTCTAATTGACCATAGTTGTCTGTGCCAGGCTTGGCCTTGCTTCAAATTACTGAAATACTGGACTACAAGAAATAAGATGGCAGATATTAAGTGCAAGATGTGTGATCAGATTTTTATTAAAATTTTGGTCTATGTAGCTTAACAAACTATGGAGCTTTATCTATTGAAAGTGCCCTATGATGCTTATCAAGGATTGCTCATGACTGAGCTCATGCAAATCCTTAAATGACCTGTTTTGTGTCTGTCCTGACTATGTTAGATTAGATGAAGGCAAATGTCGGAAAGTATCATGGAAATGATATTTGTACATGAGTATTCTGCTAATATTATTTTTATATATGATAATGTGTACTTGTAAATAATTTAATTATGAACGTTTGTGAGTTAAGTTTAAGAATTTCATCAAAGAATATCATATTTATAGTTTATTTTAGGAGTTGAGATTGCTAACCCAACAGATTTATGAGGATATATTATGACAATTTTTTTTTTGCCAAATGCTTCTACGTTAATTCAGATGATACAAAGTTTAAATTTTTTCTTAATTAGTTACTCTTTCCTTGTCCTTTTCTTTTTCCACTTCTTTTTGGCGCAGGGGTAAGCCAAAGTAATACTTCTATTCTGACCGACGTTGTGGAGTTGGGGACTCTGGTACGTGTTTCCTTACCTATCAATTACTATTTACATTATCTGGGGCCTATTTTTATGGTTTAAGTGCCCAACTCGTCAGGTAGTTTGTATTATGAGATGAAAGGTGGCAACATTCAACAGATAACATCTAAACCTAAACCAATTGCAAAGAGCCAAAAACCCACTAAAATACTAACCATGAACTAGCTCATACTTTACATAAAATTGGTAATATCTCACGAGGATAACAATTTCAAAATATTTTCATAGAGGAAATTGGCATAGGGCGAAAAGCAGCATCGGAGCCTGCCAGTGTTTGCAGCAGCATTGTGAAACCAAGAGCATTTTATGGATAACCCACTCAGGTTAAATCTGCAGTAATTGGCCAACTGAACTTAAAAGTGCAATTCAAATCAAACTTTTAAATGAACTTTTTGATAGAGGCAAATTCATCTTGTTTTATTTCGTTCCATGTATTTTTTCAGTTGGAAAACAGCAAAAGTAACAAAAATTAGTTCTCACAACAAGAAGTGACAAAAGTAATTTAAGAAGGATACACTACCTCGACGCATGGTTTGAAAAGTCTATTTTTAGTATAATTTACAAGATTACTCCCTCCTCTGCAAAATAAAAGATGCTTTTTTAGTCCATTCCAAAATTGGATATAAATTTCCAGTTCAAAGTATGAATGATAGGAGTTCCTAATTTGCCATAAAATAAACATTATCATGTCACTGCCTACTATATTTCTACAATTGTTAGACATGTTATTGGAATTTTTTTGTTTTCCTGTTAAAGCATCATTTTAGAAATGTAGCTCAAATTTTGAAATGGAATGTGTATTTAAGTTTGCACATAGTGCATAGACAATTTTTATTGTCAACAATAAGTTTAATACAATATTGAAAAAAGAAAAATAATCAGAAGAAATCATGATCAAGTCAACAAAAAAGTGAAATGTTTGAACCCTGTATCAGGACTGAGTAATAGGAAAAAATCTTTGCTTATGTGTGGAGCTTCAATTGTTTGTGCTGTTTAAAGAGACCCATTTAATGCAAAACATAATTTATATTCTCGTAACAGAGGGAATTCATAGGAAAAACTCCTTGGTTCTATATGGGGCTTCAATTGTTTGATGGGAAATAAATATACTATGCAAATTAGTGGAAGTCATCTGAGGGTGGCATACTAGAAGCTTGAATGTCCATGGGCCTGAACTAACAAAGACCACCATGGGATATATTTAGAACCGGCCTTAGCTCAAATGGAAGAGCAGAAGGATCAGACAATCACCGGGGTTTCTTATCCCGAAATTGCTTAATCCTTTGGCTGTCGGTTCAAATCCGGCAGGCTGGATAGATGTCTTTAGGGATCCTTTTAATAGTGATCAAGCGTAAATGGTCAATTGACTAAATTCTATAACAAGTGACTTGCATGGGTTATAATTTGGTCTGCTTGTCAAATATCTACTCTCTCTCTCTCTCTCTTAATTTTAAATGTTAGTATTTTCTCTCCAAAACATCCAGGTAGTATTTGATCAATGTTTAAGGCAACCAAGAGCAATAAATTTTATGGGTCTTTCCCTGACTCAATGTAGTTGCAATTGTCCTATATTATTGTAATTGTCCAGTATGTGTAGTTTACTAGTAGTTGGAAGCCAATGTATTGTGTTGTTAGACTGGTTTCTCGTCAATTAAAAATAAAAATAACAATGAGGTAACTCGTAAGGCTATTCTTGATTCAGCTTGAACTGAATGCTATATATAGTCGGTATGAGCTTCATGAGAGATGTTTTCTTTCTCCATTTCCCCATTCCTCTAACTCTATCCAAGTTGTGCGTAATTACGGTGTTCATGCATGGTCCCTAGTAACGTCAATTCAACATTTTGGATTTATAAATCTGTTTTATGGAGTTGGTAGATGATTAAAAAGAAAAAAGAAACAAAAAAAAAATGGAATTGAAATTTCATTGCTTCATCCATTACACGGTTCTACAAGTGACATTATTTCAAATATATTGCACTGCTGCAAAACTTGATGTACGTCTGTAGGAATTAGCTGTTTTCACTAGGGCTCCCTACCTTTCAACTTTTGCATCTTGATCCTGAAGCACCGAGACCAGCAAATCAAGTGGTTTAAAATACACAAATCTATAAGCTTAGCTAATTTATTCATTTACAGGAAAGTAGAAGTAGGCATGTGCATTTAAAGAACGTTAAGAAAACTTTGTCGGTAATGAGATCTGTGTATTGTCTATGTCACCAGGTAAGATTACCGAAGTTTATTTAAATTATAATTTAAAAAAAATAATTGGAAAATGTAACTATGTAAGAGTCGGTATGTGACTGGTGGTGGGGTATATGGGATGGACCTCGTATATCAAGGGGATGTGGTAATAGGAAGTTCTCTCTGACTCCCTTCGCTCCAATTCTTTTAAATACATTAATTATTTATATTTTTAGATATTAAAATTAATATTGGCACTCATAACTTGCTTTTATGTTATTGAATTATATCATTACACTAAATTTGAGAGTAGTTGGACACTTTTTCATCTCATCAGTCCTAATTTTATTAAAATTTTAACGGATACTCAAAAGTTTTTAATAATCTTTAAAGGTAAAAATTCTTGTATACATTCTTTTTCATAAAAAAAAAAATAAATTAATTAATCTCAATATTATGAATGATATATTTGGATCATTACTAACAAACAGACAAACAAAGATTGGTATAATAAATATATGGTGCACTGCTACCACCGGATGAAATGGGAGAAAAAGTGAAATAGAAGGAAGGGGAACCAACATATTTTTTTAAGGTTTGTTTAAATAAATTGTATTTGAAAAATTATAAGATTGCTTTAAGTGTGTGTAGTCAGTCAGTCTTTAAACTCTCCAAATGTTGCTAACTAAAGATGCAGTTAGTATTGTTGATCTTGTTCAAGTCTACCAAGTGAGTGAGATGAGCGATGAAGCAAATAAGCAATGCATGCAGATGTAGATAGATGGAGGACAGCCGTTGGTCCGACTCATCGAGGGGATAATTAGATGGTCAAAGAAGCTATTTCTAATTTATCATATTATGTGTTTAAATTGCTTGAAATTTTTTCTGTTTATATTAAAAGTGTACAGTTTGTTTATATGGGTGCTCGTGCTATCGATCAGATCATGGATATATTTTTTTTTCCTGGTCAAAATGTAAACACGAAAGATAGATGAATCAAATGAATATAAAGTAGGCAGTTTTAGATTGCATGCACCAAAAGGTTGCGGAGTAATACTAATACTAAGCTGGTGTATTTACAGGCATCCATAATTGAGTCCCAAAAGTCAACTGCAAATACCATCATATCATATCATATCATATCATAGGTTACGGTTGATTAATGGTTTGTTTATTTATTAGATACTTGAAAGTTCAAATATATTGCATTAATTTTGCTACATTACATTTAAATTTAAAATTAAAATAAATATTTGTGGACCGATGGTCGATCAATGAACTCAAATGCTAGTTAGCGTGCATTTGGAGTTTGTTGTTTTTCAATTTTATTTGCATTTGAATAATAAATTCTAATTTAGGAGATACCATTACAATTACAAATATCAGGCCACCAGACTTTGCTTTTACAAATTACGTACCCATGGCCATGGTGAGGTCATGGGTGAGATCAAACTATACTACGGTGATTGATTGATTAATTGGGTTTGAAATGTACTTACTTTTCTAAACAGTTGAAGTAATTATTGTTATATTCTTAACTATTGTTGGAAATATAGTAACAATTATAAGATAATATTTAATTTGTTGATAATATAAATAATGTTATGTTAAATTTTTTATATTATTTTATAATTTAAAATTAATAATGTAACCTCTATCTTCTGAACAAATTATAAAAATATATTTCTTAATTTAAAACGAAAGAGTGCGTTTGACAAAGAGTGTAATGGAGTGAAAGTATTTTTTTTTAAAATTGAAAATGAAAATATTTTAGTTTTTGAATTATTTTTAAATGACTTTTAGGGAGTAAAGATTTTAGGAAGTACGTTTGACCAAAATACTATGTACAATTTCTCATAAAAATTGGACAGGACACTTATATAATTTTATCTTTATTTATTTAATTTTTTTTTTACAATTATGTAATCAAAACATAATTTAACTTTATTGCAAGTACTTAAACTTTTATCAAAAAAAAATATAACAATATTTTATTTCACTAAACCTCACGGTCCCTAAATAGACGAACAAAATATAATTTGCACACATGTTAAAAAAAAGTAAGGATAAAAAAAATAAAAAAAAAATTTTAAAATTTATTCTTAATTACTTTATAAGATTATATAAAGTCAAGAGTATTTTTATTTTTTTTATATTAATAAACACTATTAAATGACTAAATTACCCTTTATTATTTTAAAGATAAAAATATTTATACATTTAATCATTATTTCTGTACAGTACAGACTACAATAGATCCCAAAAGGGGGAAAAAGGAAAAAAAAAGAAGAAGAAGAAGAAAGGAGAGTAAAACTAATGAGACGCGCTCACGCGCGCATGTATATTTGTTAGATGTTATTTGTAGCTACGTAGCAAATCCACAGAGGCACACTCGCAGCAGTAGCAGTGATGAGTAGTAGACTAGACTAGACTAGTAGTAGTTGCTAACTTAGGAAGGAGAAGAAGGGCTCTCTTCTTCGTCTCCTTCCTCCAAATCCTCCCTCTCTGCCATTTCACCCCTTTTCCTCAAACCCTTGAAATTACAAATTACTAGAAAATTACAACAACAAAAAAGAATCTTTTTCTCTTTCTCTTTCTCTTTCCGTCTCTCTCTCTCTCTATATTTTTTTTTCAACTTTTGTCTTTCCTTGTCTTTGATTAGGATCCTTTTTTTTTAGGGCTAATGACAAAACTGTCCCCCCAAGTTTGGACGAAAATCAATTTGATACTCAAAGTTTGGGAATATGCAATCAATACCTCTAAGTATTTTAAAACAACAAAAGTGTCCCTTTGGCCGGAAAATCTAATTTTTTGCCGGAAATTTACACGTGTCAGGCGAGAGGAGAGAGAAAATAATAAACAATAATTTTTTTTCTTTTATCAAATTTCTCTCTCCTCCTCCCCTTTCTCTCTCCTCTTTCCTTCTACTTTTCTCTCTCCTCTCCCCCTCCCTATTTCTTCCATCTTCCCTCTTTCTCTCTCCTCTTCTCCTCCTTTTTTTTTCTCTCTCCTCTTTCTCTCACCTCTTTGTTGGTCTCTCTCTTACTCCATTTTACTTAATTAATTGCTATTTTAATTTTTTAATTATATATTTGTATAAAATCATAATACATGTATGCATACATAAAAAAATATCAATAGTAAGAAAACAAAATTAAAAACAAGATCAAAACTTACTTAAAAAAATTAATTACAAAATCAAAAAATTAAATAGATTCTTTTTCTTTTTTTCTTTATCAAATAGAATAAATTTGATAAAATTTTCCCAAAACGGAGTTGATAAAGAAAAAGAAAAAAAATAAGAAAAAAATTAAATTTTTTAATTTAATTAAACGGAATCTAATTTTTTAAATTAAAATTTAATCTTTTTCTTTATCAACTCTGTTTTGAGAAAGTTTTCTCTTTCTCTATTTAATATTTTTTGTTATATATACATGACAAATATAATAAATTTCATTTACAATTATATTTGTCATGTATATATGACAAAAAATATTAAATAGAGAAAGAGAAAACTTTCTCAAAACAGAGTTGATAAAGAAAAAGAAAAAGATTAAATTTTTTTCTTATTTTAATTTAAAAAATTAGATTCCGTTTAATTAAATTAAAAAATTTAATTTTTTTTCTTATTTTTTTTCTTTTTCTTTATCAAATTCCGTTTTGGAAAAATTTTATCAAATTTGTTCTATTTGATAAAGAAAAAAAGAAAAAGAATCTATTTAATTTTTTGATTTTGTAATTAATTTTTTTAAGTAAGTTTTGATCTTGTTTTTAATTTTGTTTTCTTACTATTGATATTTTTATGTATTATATATTTTAAATGTATGCATACATGTATTATGATTTTATACAAATATATAATTAAAAAATTAAAATAGCAATTAATTAAGCAAAATGGAGTAAGAGAGAGACCAACAAAGAGGTGAGAGAAAGAGGAGAGAAAAAAAAAGGAGGAGAAGAGGAGAGAGAAAGAGAGAAGACGGAAGAAATAGGGAGGGGAGAGGAGAGAGAAAAGTAGAAGGAAAGAGGAGAGAGAAAGGGGAGGAGGAGAGAGAAATTTGATAAAAAAAATTATTTTTATTATTTTCTCTCTCCTCTCGCCTGACACGTGTAAATTTCCGGCAAAAAATTGGATTTTCCGGCCAAAAGGGACACTTTTGTTGTTTTAAAATACTTAGAGGTATTGATTGCATATTCCCAAACTTTGAGTATCAAATTGATTTTCGTCCAAACTTGAGGGGACAGTTTTGTCATTAGCCCTTTTTTTTATTCAGATCTCTCTCTCCTTCTCTTTCTCTCTCTACTAAATCTACACACTGTCAGCTTCTGGCCTTCTACTACTGAAGGCCTTCTTATATTTAAATATTTATATATATAGACTAGAGTATAAATTTCGAGGGGTATATATATTTGGAAAAGGAAATGCAAACACAGGCACTGAAATTATAAAGTACAAGTATAAGAACAAACACAAAATAAAAAAGCTTCTTGATAACAATGGGGTCGGAGCAGATCAGATTTCCGCATCAACAACCTCCAGCTCCACGGGTATTATCTTTAGATCTGCTGCTACCCACTACATCCTCTTGCATTTGTTCTTTTATCTTTCCTATTTGTATTCTCTAATCCTTAGCACACCCAAAAGCTGCTGGACCATTGTTAAATACTTCTGATTTTCTTCTTTTTATCGCACTGATCACTCACACAGAGACCACCGCTTTGTAATTGGTGTCCTACGGTTTTCTTCTGTCTGATGGGTTCTGTTACTGGAGTTTAGGATATTTTTTTTTTTTGGTTGGGGTCAGATCTGTTGTAGGGAAGTTGAGAAGGGGATAGATAAAAAGTGCGTCTGCGAGAGAGTGAGAGAGAGCACTCCTTCCTGACCCAATTCGCATTTTCTGCTTTAAAGCTCTGGGTTGAGTGCACTTTTGGGTACAAACAGGTTACTTTCTTTGCTAGATCTGAATTTAGATGGCCGGTACCATTGCATTCTGAGATTACGTATTATTCGCTTCACTTTGCCTTATATTTAATGTTTGGATTACCACTTTATATAATAGTTGTTTGCCTGCATGTTGAGCAGCTCAGATCTACTTGACCTGCTTATCACCTGTGTTGTTAAGATAATTAGAAGCCCGGATCTGTTACCCAAACTTGAACTTGCGTTGGCAACCTAAAGACTTGCATCTAAACTGCATTTTGAATCTCATTTCTATCTTTAAAAAAATGTGTGCGTATTAAATGCTTTAATCTTTAGTGACTTGTCCTTCTCTTTTATTGTTTTCCCCTAGGTTGCTTTTTATTAAATGCATATATCTGTGTTGAACTGTTTAAATTGTCAATATCCATACATATAAAATTGAATGCGACTGCTCAAATGGATTAATCCATCTCTTTCCATTTCAGTGTCACATCATTAATTTCCAATTAAATAGAAAAAACATAATATATATCAAACTGTAAAGTATTTCTTGAGATTGGTTGACATTTTCAAGTTCTTCAATTCTGTACGTTTTGATTTTAGGAAATAAATTTCCAGATAAAAATATTAGGAAAATGTTGGGCCACAATTTTGACTAGTATCTTCACTAAATTTGACTCTTTGCCTCAAGTTGTTTTCTAGTGTGCAAAATATTTATATTCTTTAAATATCTTATTTTAATGAAGAATATCCTTAGTCGTATGTTATGGTGCTACTCCATATCAGATGGGCTACATGGCTGTCCTTAATATCCCACTGCAGTTTGTTGAATTGCTGGTCTCCTCCCAATAAGTAGCCAAATTCTAGTAGGTGTCTTCCAAGTTCCAACTACTCAACTGATATGCTTTAGGTCAACTAATTTGATTCTTATTCCTCAGCCAATGACTAGTTACTCTGTACTTTACTTGCTAGAAGTGGATATAACTGATATCTCATTTATTGTTAATTTTTCCTCTATTTATATATATTATTCTCGTCTTTTATGCTTAGCCATGCGTAAGAATCAGGATGTGATTGGTTAGCCTTATTCTTACCCTAAACTTGTAAAGGTAAACTCTAATTTAACTATAGCTTATAACTGGAATTGGTCCCAATTGTTATTGCTTTGCATGCATGGTCTAATCGAAATTCCGAAATCTTTGCCTAACTGGTTGCAAAATATTGGAAAGCGTTTGACCTCACTTTTCGAATTCCATTCAAATTAGCAAGCTTGGAAGTGTAGAGATTTTAAAATCTAAATCAAAATATTTAATCACGTCAACATCTTACCATTTTGTAGCCATATTAGAAGCATTATGTTTTCCATTAGAACCACTACCATTCAATAATTTCTTTCAAGCTAGGTTGTTATGTAGGCAATGATTAACTCAATCGGAACTGAATAGGGAGGTTGAGGGCCTGAGGCAAGCTCCTTAATGGCGAAGCCTAAGGTGGCTACAATATAGCATAGGGGTGATCTGGTTTAAGATATGGTGAGAGTGAATTGATTGAATAGGAGACTGGAAAATCCCATTTAGCATTTGTTTGTGTATACGTCTTACACTTTCAACTGTGATTTTTTGAGCTGAATATTGCAACCTAAGGTCATCTCGAATTTTGAACTTTATAAGCATTAAGTTTGAACTGTATTATTAAATGGTTAACTTGAATGAACTCTGGTCTCTTAAAATAATGAACTGTTTGTTGTTGGAAGGAGTGCCCATAAAGGTGTGCATTTATTGCACAAAATTGTCGGGCGTCAACCCATTACTAATTTATTACATTCGTTCTTTAAATTTTGAGTGGCATTCTGAAAATTGATTTTTAGTGGTCGAATACTTTGACAGCGAAAGAGATGGGGAGGATGTTGGGGTGGATTGTCTTGTTTTGGCACACAGAAGGGTGGGAAGCGTGTTGTACCTGCATCGCGTATTCCAGAGGCCAATGCATTGGGAAATCAGCCAAATGGACCTCAAGCAGTTGGGTTAAATAATCAGACTACAGCACTACATCCATCTCTTTTAGCTCCGCCGTCGTCCCCTGCATCCTTTTCAAATTCTGCTCTTCAGTCAACAGCTCAGTCACCCAACTGTTTCCTGTCATTGTCTGCCAACTCACCAGGAGGTCCTTCATCCACTATGTACGCTACAGGGCCATATGCGCACGAGACGCAACTTGTATCTCCTCCTGTTTTCTCGACCTTCACAACTGAGCCATCAACTGCTCCTTTCACACCCCCTCCAGAGTTGGCTCATTTAACTACTCCCTCTTCCCCAGATGTGCCTTTTGCACAGTTCCTTTCATCTTCCATGGATCTTAAAAACCGTGACAAGGCGAACTACATTGCTGCAAATGATCTTCAGGCAACATATTCTCTTTATCCTGGAAGTCCAGCCAGTAGCCTCAGATCACCTGTTTCAATGACCTCTGGTGACTGTCTATTATCGGCTTTTCCTGATCGGGAGTTTGCTCCTCAATGGGATCCTTCGGTTCCTCAAGAACTAAAACACCCAAGGTCTGAATCGGGCAGGTTATATGGGCTTGATACGGCCAGTGCCTCCAAGTTGTCTCAAGATTCAAATTTTTTCTGCCCTGCTACATTTGCACAATTTTATCTGGACCAATCTTCGTTGTCTCAGTCTGGTGGGAGGCTGAGTGTTTCCAGGGAATCTGATGTTTACTCTAGTGGTGGAAATGGCCATCAAAGCAGACAGAACAAAGCTAGCAAACAAGATGTTGAGGAAATAGAAGCTTATCGAGCATCCTTTGGGTTCAGTGCTGATGAAATTGTCACTACAGCTCAGTATGTTGAGATCTCTGATGTTATGGAGGACTCCTTTACCATCACTCCTTTCACCTCCAATAAGCCACATGCGGAGGAGGCTATAGTAACTTTATCAACAGATAACAGACCAAAGGCAGTGAAAACACATACAAACTTGCATTTATGCAATGATTTTGAAGGTGAATTTTCAATACTAGTATTTATGCACTGTCTGCAAGACTGTTGAATAAAGCATAGGAAAGACTTGGAACTGTCATAAGACTTCCAAAGTTTGTCTTCTTGTTATGGTCACAAGTTTTGTCATTTCTTATTATTTTGGTATGAGAGTCCGTTTTTCCTTTCCTGACTTTCAGACATTTCCTTCCTATCTTCTATACTAGCATCATTTTCCTGTATGCAGTAATGTTCTTTTTCTTGTATGATTCAGATCATGGATCACAGAGGCAACTTGGGGATGTTACTGTGAAAACTAAACAGGGTGACCATATCTTGAGTGACAGTGAAGACATTTTTTCTAGGATGGGGACATCCAGAATCAGCAGAAAGTATCATTTGGGTTTGTCAAGCTCTGATGCAGAAGTTGATTATAGGAGAGGGAGAAGTTTGAGAGAAGGCAAAGGAGACTTTGCTTGGCATGAGTAGCAAAGGAAGAAAACTGAACAGTTTCTGTATGTATTAATTTGCAAGTTCATATGTATCTTTTGGGGGTATATTTGATTGATAGGCAAACTAACAACCTTCTCTCTGGTATATCTACTTCTGGCTCTCCAAGATAAATTTGTGATCGAGTCCTAATATATTTGCCAAGTGTGATTAGTCAAGAGAAGTGGAGTATGGAAATCTTTTGTATGTGAATAGTGAATGGATGTTTGGATGATGCCTATGGCTATTACCTTGTGTATCAGCAATGAAACTATCCTGAGGTCTATAATGGAGCCAAAGATGTTTAATTCCATGTGAGCGAGTGGTTGGACTGAGGATATGTGCAATTGTTTTCTTTCCCCATAGCCAACATGGGTCCACAGAAGAGGGAACACGGATTATGATTTAGTGGTATCTATCATCAATTTATAGATGCTCTAGTAAAAATGGAACTTGTATCACTAAAAGAGATAAGAGAGGGATAGGCCAAAAATTACTCCGAGTAATATAAAAAGTCGTGTGGGGGGGGGGGGGGGGTTGAATATGAAATTGTTAATGTAGTATTTTTATTACCATCTGAGGTTCTTCCTAATTCAAACATGGCTCATCTTTTATTATGGAAAAAGCGTGAGGCCATTTTGAGAATCCAGAAGAAAATACATTAGATACATGATATAATTCTTTTAATGATGATTTAAACAATATATTAACTTAAAATTAAGAAAGAAAATCATGTAGTTCATTATTTAAGGGTCTGATGGGAACAATGGACAAATAGGAAGACTGACGCATCTAACCAGCTTGCAAAGTTCAACTGTCCAAGTCGCGAATTATTACGGTTAGTTTTCATGGGCACCAAATGAGTACCAATTATAATCAAACCATGACTTTGTTCCACTCAACTAGGCATATAAATAGTTACAAATGTTGTGCAGTAAGGCACCATCAGCATTGTCGGAATGTTCCATTTCTCTGAGTGAAAAATTAGAACCAAAAATTGTTTTTTCATGGCCTTGTCATTCTAGTCACAAAATTCTGGAACAGTTGCACAGCAAATAAATATGATTGTAGCAATAAGGAGCCAACTAAACCTTATAAGACATTTTTGTTTGGGGGTTTAGTTGGCCCTATCCACCCTATGAATTCATATCTGCATGCTCATCAGATGGTTTGTTTGAGTTTCCTTGTTCCGATTTAATATGTGGTTCATCCATAGATGCTGAATTTGAATTTGAGACCTGATCAAAGACGTCAAAAACTGAAACCTGTTAGGACTACATAATGTTTGCTACGCAGAATTGTTGTCAGAGCTTGACCTTTAATGATGCAGTCTCTGTGAATGTTGCATCCATTTCCCTTGCATGCTCCCCCACTCTAACATCAACCTGAAAATGAAACAGAAGGATGCGTCACTACTGCAGCCAAAAAAATTGTGTTGTAGAACGCATTGACCCAACAATCCACGTGTATGATCATTAAACTAGGCATCATCTTGTAACTTGTCAAACTAAAGAGAAAAACATGTGTTGGATTTGTTCTTTAAACAACTGTCCCAAATAATTGATCAGAAGGAGCACATACAATGGGTAAACCTAGAGCACACATTCAATTACAGAAACCTTGAACGAGATGGTAGAGCTTAACAGATAACGAAGTACTCATTCCATTACTTTCTAAGCGTCATTTTAGGAGTACGCTAGTAGATTAAGGAATGTAATTAATACTCTGAACTAATTAATTAAAACAGGTATAAAATATCAATATTATCCTTGTATGTAAATGACAGAGAGAGAGAGAGAGAGTGTGTGTGTGTTAAGATAAGGTTATTTCATTGTAATAAAATTCATCGGAAAGATGAGAGAGAAACAAATCTGTATTTAATATTTACAGGTAATATGGGAAACTTGGTAATTAATTCTCCTTTGAATCTGTAAACGACAGAGAGAGAAACGAAAAAAATCTCTAAAATAACACTTGAAAAGGAATGACGTATCAAAATTAGCTTTGTACAGTCTGAAATTAACTTGATGAATCAAGCAACTTCAAATTATGATCAAAGTAATCTAAAGTCAATGTATTCAACCTCTGACAAAAGAGTGATATATACCTCTGCCCTCCTCTATCCCCTCCACAAAAACAAACAAGTTTGAAGAAAAACTGAAAAACCGGAGCCTAAAGAGGAGTTGTTCACTACTTTCTTTTGTGATACAATAAAGGAGGGAAAATTCATCAACACTTTTCTACCTGTAAACTGCTCCATAAGCAACCCAGTCTGGAGCTGGAGAATCCTATGAACCTGCAACGGTTTTAAATTCCTGGAAATCCCCTTTTCTTCATACTCTGCTCATTTTAGATGTGGGCTTATTGCAGGGTAACCTAACATCCCAACAGTTATGAACCACCCAAAAATTTGAAGTACATAGTGTAGACCAAACTTTGTCTGACATCTGAAATTAAGGGGTGACAAAAGATGATCTAAAAAAAATTCTCTGCCTAAAGTCCAGTTCTACACTTGCTCTGTCTGATGAAATAATGACAAGTCACTAAGTAATCCTAATAGGTTGGTGATAAAACCTGATTCTACTCGTGGGTACAATCCAACTCTCCAATGTCCAAAGGTCCACCACCCATATAACCAAATGGGCCCCTGGCGTTCCCCCCAACCATTTACCTATGCACAAAAGCAGCAAATACATATGAAGATGAAACACACTTTATTCACCTTTGGTCCAAACCTAGAATCTTACATGACATTTGGCTACTAAGTTCAATAGATATCATCATGTGTCTGTCTGTTTGTCTAACCGGGGGGGAGGGGGGTTGAGCACCATCCAAAGACCTCTTCTATCTCCTACCATAGGATATACCATTTGAACAGAAGCATGATAATGAGATGTCTTGTTCACTTAAAAAATTTAGGAATAATTTCGTAAATGCTAAGCAATCCAAATCGATAGAAACATTCTTTTATAGAAAAGTTGAAGGAAACATACCACATCTTTACGCTCAGGTTCAAGGAATTCTCTCTTCACTCTTCCAGACAATGGGTTACTGTAGAAGAAAAATAAGGTATGTTTGGCAATTAGCCATCAAAAGCATAGCTATAAAAAGTTTGAATATTAATAGAAGAGATGTACCACTGATCATCGACATCCATGTCAGACTCTCGATCCCACCTTTCATCTTCATTATCTTGATCTTCATCTGCCTAAAAGTCAAAATATTTTTATGAAAAAGTCACTTGTCTAGTTAGGCATACTATAACCTGATACACAGAATCTGTTATCATGTAGATATCCGTCAAGATGAGAAGAGGAAAGAACGGCAAGAACTAAACAAGATTCAGAAATAAACCTCTGGAAGCTCAGTATCAGGTGGTCGCTCCTGGAACTGCACACTTGGAGCATGCTGAAGTTTTGAGAGGTTATCAAGAAGCTTTGCTCTTATTTCATCCAGTATCTGACGAGAGTTTTTATTTTCCATGTTACTTGGAGCTACATGAAGAGTATAGTCTGGACCAAAGTACTCATAATACTCGTGTTGTGGCATCTTATCCTCAAGTTCTGTCCCAAGTGCTACTCCAGTCTGCTCAAAAGATAAATGTATAATAATTAATATTCCCTCCGTCCCAAATTAATTGCTCAGTTTTGACTTTTTTAAGTCAAATTGACTATTTTTAGAATTAATAATTAAGCATATATAAATATATTTCTAAAATTATAAAAATTGGGGTTAGTAATAAATTGTATATACTTTCTTTTGGTTATAATCTCTTCACCTATATTTTAGCAAAAATAGTAAAAAGATTAGTTTTTAAAATGGTCAATTTGATTTTAAAAAGTCAAAACTGAGCAATTAATTTGGAACGGAGGGAGTATAAGGCAAACTTCAATCAGCCTCAAGGTAACCAGGAAATTGCACTTTGCCTCCCTGGGGTTTGAGCACTGATGCAAATAACCCTTGCTGTACAAAATCACCAAATAACTAGTACCCACCTTTATGTGTTAAAGTGCTACTTGTTACATGGGGTTAAATGAATATGCAGAAAGTCTATAATGCACCCAACATTATTTCATCATTTCCTCTTTATAAAAACGACAAGGAAAAGAGAAATGAAAAACTAAATAAAAATGCTTGAGCATGAAGGTGAATATTTGAATTTTATTTTAGAAAACCTCCAACTACCTATAATTAGTACTCCCTCCGTCCTGCAGATAATGTCAGAAAGAAAGTTCTCCTCTTACATTCAAGGATATCAAAAAAATTCTTATTATTGTCATTCGTAAAGAATTACAACAATCAAGCCAAAGTAAACTTTAAACTAAATAATCTGTTCATATAAAAGAAAAACGTAACAATATGACATCCATAACTTTGTAATCATAAGCATTATATTTGGAACAATTTTCTCCTGAAAATCATGAGGAATGTTAAACCAACAGTGGATATTCCAGAATGAGGTACGACCCATACAACTGACAATTTCAACATTCAATTTTTTGGACAAGAGCAATGACAATTTCAACATTATCTCTTCCATCATATCTCTCACCTCAAACAAGATAAAAACCCATTACACCCATTCTGAAGAATCTTCTCTGTTGGTGTATCTTTTTTTAATGAATCAGAAAGCAAGCAGGAAATATATTTTTAAAATATAAAAATATTTTGAGAATCTTAGCAGTTACCAATAGTTAACCAAATGCACATTAAACATAAAACATGATGATTATAAAGAATATAAAACTACCTCATAGCACCAACAGCGAGCAACATTTCGTATTGTGTAGCCACCTCCACCCAGCAAAAGTAGCGGCACATTGAAAGATCTCATATATCTCACACACTCTGCATGACCTTTAATTGATAAATTAAAACAGCCTAACCTGTCCCCAGATAAAGAGTCCGCACCACACTGTAAGATCACAGCACCAGGCCTGAAGACTTCCATCACTTTGCCCATAACTGGTTTAAATAAGGACTGGTAGCTTTCATCATCAATTCCATCATCTAATGGAACATTAAGAGAGTAATATTTTCCAGTACCATATCCAATATCTCGTACGTCCCCTGTACCAGGGAAATAATCTCCGAATTTATGAAATGAAACAGTCATGACCCTGTCAGTAGTATAAAAGGCCTCCTCGACACCATCACCGTGATGAATATCAATATCAACATATAAAACACGCTGCAATATAAGTGTAAACAAAGAGTCAATTATAAACTTGAAAGCTAAAAAATAATGGTGTAGAGGTTTAAATATAAATAGGCAGAGTAAACATTTAAATAGCCAGCTAAAAACTGTCTAGTAATGAAAACTGATGATGTATTTAAAAAGATAATTGATGTCAATTTACCATAACAAAACTCACTATATTCGGTGTTTTTCTCATGGTTGATCTAGGTTACCTAGAACATGGATCATTTCAGTTCCAGAATGGGAACAGGAACAATTAACTCCAACTACCATGAAAAGCGGTACCAACAGGGGTAGGATTATAGGAATATTTTGACAAAACTATTCTTATATCATCTAAATTAAAATCACCAAGTAGGTAAAATTGTGATTATTTATTTCTATTTGCAATGATTCTTGATCAAAATCAAAATTTTGTAGAAAATTGGATTTTTTTTTTGTTCAAATAATCTTGGATATTGCAGAAGGGACCCCCTTTGCGTATGGGAGTTTTTTAGAGACAGAAAATAAATGAAAAGAAAAGAAGAGAAGGGAAGAATTCATTTTCTTTTTTTCACTTTCTTTACAAAAGTGAGAAGAAAACTTTTGGGCCCAAATAACCCTTATTTTCTCTTCTTTTCTCTAGCAACTTAAACTCCAAGACACACCTCCATTTTGTTTTCTCTTCTTTTCTCTTCTATTAAAAAACTCCAAGATATCCTCTCTCTTTTTTTTTCTCTAACTTTCTTTTATTTTCTCTCCAATTTAAAACACAAAGACAAGGTTATTGTTTTTCATTTAATTGGCCCTCTTCATCACCAGTTAAAATAACATTGTTCCCAAGACTGCAGTTTCACTCTCTCTCTCTCTCTCTCTCTCTTTCTCTTTCTCTGTGCACAACATTCGATGGACTTAGTTAAAGAGTGAAGACCAAATAATATATTATATGCAAAAATCAGCTGTTGTGTGAATTAGGGCAATCAGTTGAGAGACTGATTTAAACTCCAACTGAGATCAACTGGGGTTTTTATGTTAAAACCCAAATTGCACGTACACGTTGTGCACTTTCATTCCTTCTCTCTTTCTCTTCACTCTCATTCCGACTGTTACTCTTGAATTTGGAATGTAAGCATTCTTCGATCAAGATCAAAGACGATCCACCGTTAGGATCGTGTGATTGAGCACAAATAAGCGAATTATGGTAACCCTAGGACTGATATTGGACTAAAGTGTATAAAACGTAAAAAATAAATAACTAGCCTGGAGCTTCTTAAACAAAAACTCGGCATTTATTAACATGGCATTGTAGTGGGTCAATCCTTCTACCATCAATTACAGAACACATGCTTATGAAACAGACTATTGAAAGGTATTTAAGGGTGTAAAAATGATAGAACAATAATGGAATTTTAATCTTGTTTATAGCCAAAAATTTCAGGTACCACCTTACTATATCGTGATTAAAAAAAATAATAAAAAATTGATTCCAAATATTGAGCAACACAAAATTGAAAGCCCACTGCCTACATACTGAATACTGATGCAGATGTTTCCTTAGCTGGAGCACATGATTATTAGCAAAAAGAAGAAAAATAAATTTGACCAACCTCATGCACTTTAAGGAGTTCCAGAATTGCCAACACTATGTCATTTACATAGCAGAAACCAGAAGCCTCACATTTCTTTGCATGATGAAGTCCACCAGCCCAGTTTATAGCAATATCACAAGATCCATGGTTTAGTTTCACTGCGCCACCAACTGAGCCCCCAGCATAAGTCTGACAGAAAGAATAGAGACCATCAAACACAGGGCAGTCTTCACCAACATTAAACCTCTTCAGCTGCCTCAGCTGATCTTGCTGTGTTTCAGGGGTAATGCCCCTCAAGAAAGAAACATAATCATCAGCATGAAACCTGCAAAGAACCTTGTCTCTAGCCGGAATGGGCTTGAGAACCTGCATATTTTGCAGCAAACCATAGTGGGCCAAAAGAGCATGTGTCATACGAATTCTGTGTGGTTTCATTGGGTGACCTTGCCCATAATAGTAATTGCCAACCTCTGGGTCATAGAAATAAAACACTTTTCTCTTCACTCCATCTGGGCCAGACGGTAGAGAATTGCCTCCGGTTTCCATCACCCAACCTAAGTAGTTTACAAAGTAAAAAATACAGGAATAAGAAATAAAGCATTGTTTGTAGTATAGAGCTCAAAAATATACAGGATTTTATTATTTTATTTTATTTTATTTTATTTTATTTTTTTTGGGGGGGGGGGCGCTGGGAAGAAAAAAAATGCAACTAACAGATAAAAAGAAAGACCAGAGCTGTAAATGACACGAGTCGAGCCAGGTTGGCTTAACGGATTCGAGCTCGAGTAAATTTATAGGACAAGGTAAAGCCAAGTTCAGCTTTAAACAAGTTCGGACTTTAGTTACAAACTTGGATGGTTTAATAAACGGCATGGGTTAATAAGTAAAGTAATAATGTTATAACTAATAGTAACTCACATATGTGTATAATTAACTATTTAATGAATTTAAATATTAAACAAACCAGGCTTAAGCAAGTTAGGCCCAAGTCCGGCTTAAACGAGCCGAGCTCAAATGGGACATAAGCTCATTTATTTAGACGGGTGAGAGGTTTGTTTGAGCTCAGTTCATGCTAACAGAATTCGAGACGAATAGAGTCGGATTAAACGAGTCAATCCAGCCTTGCCAGCTGATACATTGGTCTACATCACTAAGAAAATTAAGACAAGCTAAAGAACAATTTTTGACAATTCTGATTAAAATTACACGTTAGGTTTACTTGGGGGAAAATTAACAAATTAACTTGAAACACAATTGACTGACCTTACTACAATCAAGACAGTAATTTGGGTAATAAACAAAATAGTTACAACAGGAATTTCTATTGATAGGTAGTTGGGGCTTCTTAATGGTAATTCTCGAATTTTAAAATGACCTAAACTCACACAGCCGTCACATACATCCGTTTCGATCCGCAGACTCGGAATTAAACTTTTTGTAGAATCGGTTTACAAATTCGCCGATGCTATGGATTCTAAGATTCCAACCTTGGATTGCATTTGTATGCATAAACTGTTAATGGTAAGACTATAACATTAAAATTGTGGTTTGAACTAAAAAGAAATAAGGGACAGATTTATATGGGTAAATTAGTGGTGGTTTAATTGGGAAAAATAATAATAAGTAGAAAGAAGATGAGAGGAAGATTAACTCACAGATTGCTTGTTCAGATCAGAAGATTGGCCAGCCGCAATCTAATTTTATTCTTCTAAAGCTTCTGTGACGTGAAACAGAACTAGGGACTGAATTGCTTGAATGCTTCAGTAATTTGTTTCGCGAGTTTTCGAGGGAAGAAGAAAAAGGTAAAGCCTACCTAGTATTTAAAAGACGAGGGCCATCTTGGTTGTGCTTTCCTTTCGCTTTTGATTTGTGGATCGGAAAGGGGGGGAGAGGTAAATTTTTCCTCAACTCATAAAAATTATGGTAATGTTAGAAGAAAAAAGTTTGTAATTTTTTGTTTTTCATGTGTACATCTCATCATTATATTAGTATATGATTAGCCTGAGACTATGTTTTGGACTTACAAAAAATTATGATTAGTGATTCTCATTATTATTATTTTTTATAATCAGTTTTGAAAATATAATTTATGTTTGATAAATAAAAATATTTAAATTAGTAAAATTTTAAAAATATTTGGTATAAAAAAATTGTTAGTCGTTTATTTTAGGTATAAATTATTAAAAGTAAATGTTTTAAAAAGTTAGCTGGGTAGATTACTAAAATAAATAAGGATAAATTAATGATATATCTTGACAAGTTTGATCATTAGATTTGACAAATAATTAGAAACTTCAAATTCAAATTAAAACTTTTGATTATTTTCATAAGAACTGATTATAAGCAATTTTAGAATCAAATTTAACAAGCATTCTTTACTTCTTAAAATTGATTATAAACATATTTGACTCTTTATAAACGATCTCAAACACTCTTTCAATAGCACATGTGCTGCGTATGTAATTACTGTAAGAATATATAATAAGAGTTTTATCATTTTTTTGGGAAAGAATAAAATATACGATAGACGAAATTGCAATGTTATTTTGAGCACGGATTTTTCTGGTCCAAACGTATCTTGTCTTTTTCACAAATTTTTTTCCTTAGTTAACAATAATTGTAGTTTTGTCAATATTAATATTGACAGGTTTTGTAATTTTATTTCTTTCCCATAAAAGAAATAGAGTAATTTGGTGGTATACTATATGTATATGTATCGTAGAACTTCTTCTAATGACCTATGTATTATGTTATCATTTTTAATTCAACTATCCATTAATTCAAACCAAATCTGTAGAGATAAAAAAGAAATAAAATTTGTGACGCAACTCCGATAGAACAATTATTTCTCTCTCTCTCTCTCTTAATAAATTAAATAATAAATATAATAATTATTAGTATGCTTATCTGTGTTTTGAGACACGTTTGATATTTAAATGAGGATATGGTTAAAATCATAGTTACCTCCGGCCCACACCAGATCTGGTGACCAAACCAATAAAGGGTCTGTGCCATCATAACATTACAGTTTCAAACGGGCCAATTGGTTAAATTAAGAAAATAAAAATATGGTACATAAATAATAAGAAATAACTAAAAATAAGGGCAATGACAAAGTGTCCCTTTAAGTTAGTAATTTTTTTCTTTTTAACTTAAAAAACAATATTATTTCCTTTAATTAGATCTGGTCAATTTTTCACCGAAATTTATCATATACAGGTTACATGTGTTTAATTATACTTTGACTATCCTCACATTTTGACATTTCAAATATATATATATACATATATATATATATATATATATATATATATATGCTCAGGTCTAGGAGTCCGGACCTGATTAAAATGCGGACTCAATTTTTTTTTTTTTCGTTTTTTTTCAAAACAATTAATAAAAAATATATAATAATTTTTGGTATTGAAAAAAATTATTAAAACAGTGTTTTGGGTGTGATTTGGATACATATAACAAACATTGTTGTATAGTCTGTACAACACTGTTTGTTATATGTATCAAAATCACATCAAAAACACTGTTTTAATAATTTTTTTCAATACCAAAAATTATTATACATTTTTTATTAACTGTTTTGAAAAAAAAAACAAAATAAAAATAAAAATTTGGGTCCGCATTTTATCAGGTCCCGGACCTGATCTTAACTCTCTCTCTCTATATATATATAAATTAAGAACAGAGACAAAACTAAAAATCAAAATATAATTGAATAGGCTGAGAGAGGAGATGGTGAGTGAAGATTGTTATTCCCAAAGATGATGGAGAATTTTGAGTGTTTTAATTTTAATAATATTGTCTTTTAAAAATTGTTTGAAGAGTTAATTGTTTATTTTTAAATTTATTAGTAAAAAACGAAAAACTTGCTAATTTATGAAAATACTTTTATCATTTAATACGAGAAGGAGTAAGATTGTGAGAGAACATGAGAAATAGAAGATGGGAGAATATGAGAAAACTACAAGACACTTGGACTAGTTTTCCCCTTCTTTCTTTATTGCTCTTTTTCTAAAAGATGTACTCCCATGTACTGAAAAAATGATTTTTCTTCTATTTTATTTGTAAATAAAATTTTCCCATTTTTAGGTTATAAATTGCATGGATCATAATCGGATTAGATTTTATCTACACAAGCTATTAATTGATACCCATGTTGGCTGACATTTACTTAATCCAGTAAGGCTGCACGTACAATTTTATTTTATTTTATTTATATTTTTTTATAAAAGATAAATTACAAAATAATGTGTTAACTTATAATTTTTTATATATGGATAGATTTAATGGTGATAACTATTACAAACATACACATTATTTAGTAATTATTTTTAATATTTATTCTTTAGTAAGCAAAATACTATTGTACTTTATCACCCAAAAAATCCTTAAATTTTTCATTTTTTTAAATTTAATTCAAGAAATTTTTTTTTTCACAAAAAAACTTTTCAACTTTAATAATTACACAAAAAATATCTTTGAAATCAATAAAATATAAATAATAATTAATTAAAATTGACGTGACATCACCCATGAGGTACAATGAGTAATATGTGACATATGACAGGACAACTTGGGTGAAAAAAAAAATCTTTTATTTTTATCCTAACATATATCATATTTAATCAATAAAAAATGATTAAAAATACCAAACACTAAAATAAAATTAAAAATTTAGAAATATTACGTAGAAAAATTATTTTCACACACACACACAAAAAAGAAGGGTTAAGTTCAGATTACCACTTGGGGTTTGACGTCTTTCCCACTTAACCACCTGTAGTCAGTAAAGCTACATTTAAACTCCCGACTTTTTGAGTTGAAGTGAAAACGTCACATTTTCCATCCAGCTTAAATGTGCGTGTATTTCAGACGCCAAAAGTGCGTGAGAAGGGGCTGTAACAGTCAAAAAAAGGCTGGTAAAGGTCCGAAATACCCCCTTCTTCTTGACTTTTAAAAGACATTCAAAATCATTTTTTTCTACCCCATTTTAGCTCCATCGCAGACCAAGGCTTTTTGACTGGAGTGCTAAAAATCTTAATTACTAAAATTATATAGCATTGATATGCTTTTTTGTTTTTGTTTTCTAAAATATGTTTTCACTGTCGGATATTTTTTTAATAAATGATTTCCAGTAATGGTGATAGGTTATTCTTGAAATGACAAACAAATTGTAACCTCACAAGAAAAATTTTGAGTTTTCTTTCCATATTCTCTATTTTTTTTAGTGTCATTTTTGTGGTAATTATATTTTTTGAGTTTCATTTTATTGTAGTTTATAGGAAAAATATTTTTTTGGCACTCAAGAAAACTGATAAGAGAGAAAATAAAAATTAAATATGAATCAGAGAGAAATCCGGGCAAGTCTTCCAGGGGCCTGCGACTTCTGTTTCCTGGCCCTATGAAAAGCCTAATAAATAAATACTTGATTCTGAAATCATGAGCCCAACTAACTTTTAATTACTAATGCACAAATTCAAGAAATCCTTTAGATGATCCGTACAATGGAAGCCCGGAAAAAATATATTCACAATACTAACTTTACTTAATTATTAAGTAGGATGATAGGGAACAGAGATGCACCGGAAATCCATTACCAGATCCAAACAACGACAGTGACATAACAGATCTGGTGAAAATGGAAAACAGACCAAAAACAGCCGAATCATTTCATCAAAACTGAAATAAAAAAATCCCTGAACATGTATAAAGATTATCGGTAAATAGAACATAAATCCAGATCGGTAACCGGAGCAAGCCATAAGACCAGAACCCCAAAATCATAACCACCGGAACAAATCGAGAAGCCAACCCAACTCAATTGATGCTCCGGCGACAACGCCCCAACAATCAGATTTGAACAAAAAGTAGGAAATCAGAAAGGGGGAAATCAATTCTTCAAGCCCTGCTAGCCCAGATCAAAACGAACCAGGAAAACCATGGTCCGACAAAGGAGCAAAGTAGATATTTGAGAAAATAAAACAAATCCAATAAAACAGATTCAAAGGAATAACAACAAAATTCTACTATATTAGATACATAACTCAAGATATCAAAGCAAAGATTACACCAAATTTGAAACAAACCCTCTTGCAAATCCCCAACCCCAGCCTTAACATTTACTTTTCAGATCCGAGACTCCAAAGCCTTAACCCCAAACAACCCCCACTGCAGATCATAACTCCAAGGTCCAAACCCACTCAAATCAGTACCCCCTACTAATCATCACAGAGAAACCCTACAATCTAAAGCCCCCTACTAATGTGTTATTGCTGCTTGGGTCAAGATGATTATACAAGGTGCAGTTTCACCACGAACACAAACACCGATCGCCTCTCTCTAACCCTAGATCTCGTTTTCAATATATATAGAGGGTAATTAAGTCTTTAGCCAACTCAAGTAACGGAGTTAATACGAAAAGCATTTATTCACTTCAACTCAAAAAGTCGGGAGTTTAAATGTAGCTTTACTGACTACAGGTAGTTAAGTGAGAAATACGCCAAACCCCAGGTGTTAATATGAACTTAACCCAAAAAAGAAATTTAAGTTATTCAAATATTAACAAAAAATTTAATAATAATAATAATAATAATATAAAATATATGACAGACAAAAATATATAATAAAATAAAAACAAAATGCAATCCTCTCCCTCAGACCCGAAACGGCGAGAAGCTCTGGCAGGAGAGCTCGGAGATTTCCGGCAAAGACCGAAACGGCAAGAGAGCTCAGAGTTTCCAAACCACCAGCACATAGTCCAAACTTTCTGAATTCTCTCACACCAAACATCATGACAATGCTCTCCTTAATTCTGTAAACAAACCACGTACGTACCACAATCAGTCACTTATTCCTCTCAACCCTACTTTTCCCCCCACTGCTCTAAGACGAGATGCTCGAAGTCCAGCACGCCGCACCAAGATAAGGCCTCCGTCGACTACTCGGATTCTTCATTGTGATTAATTACACTCCCAATTGAATGGGTATGGCGGCTTTCCAAATTTTTGATGGAACATAAACACTAATTTGGGTTTATTAATATGTATGATTTGATTTTCAATCTCAGGTCAAGGCTGGGCTACAGGCTGAATTAAAATATTAAATTATATCCTAAAGCTAGCCCTTTTGGTTCTTCTGTTCTGTGAAGAAAAGAACTTATCCATGTCAAGCCAAGCATCTAAGGGCGGGGTTGATTGAATTGGTGGGTGGTAATGAACAATGAATTGTTTATTTTCAGTTAAGTACTAGTATTAAAAAAAGGTAACTTAATAATTACTTTTTAATTTAAAATGCCATATCACATCAACATTAGTTACGCGTTATATGTCATATAGGATGTCATGTCATGTCATCCATCGTTAGTCAATTATGTTTCATACAGAATGTCATGTCATGTCATTGTTAGTCAATTATGGATATTCAATGTCTAATTATTAAAATTAAAAAGTTTTTTTTTTTTTTTTTATAAAAAAAAATAAAAAAACCTACAAGTTAAATTAAAAATAAAATAAAATAATATTTTAAAGTCATTAAATCTCATCTCATTACATTACATACTATCCTCCTAAAAATTGCACTCAGATTATACATCACACGTCTGCCAAACAGCTACCACACTTTCAACAAAGGGTTTTCATGTTTTCTTTTCATTTCATGGTTATCCATCCATTTATCATTTATCTTGGCCTGTCTGCACGAAGGTTCCCGCCCGCGGTTTACATCGCCCCCCGCCCGCATTCCAAAACAACTCGCTCCCAGACAGACAGACAGACAGACAAACGTATAAATACTCCCAACCCTCTCATTCACAATTCATATATTAATTTTTATCTGCTCAAATCCCTTCCAAGTCTTTATCAACTAATTCTTCTCTCTTATATTATTTTCATTCCCTGAAATGAAATCTGGTCAGGAAATAGTTTCTTCGACTTCAAAAAACAAGGGTATAAAAACGCCTAATTCATCTCCCAACTCAGCCTTTCAAAGATTATTTCGTAAGTTATCCCCCAGACACTCGCCCGAAAGATGTTCAAATTCTGCTTCGGGTGAGCTTGATACGGTCGCTTCCGGCGATGATGATAAGGTTATGGAGCGGGTGTTTAATTACTTCGACGAGAATGGTGACGGTAAGATATCTGCGGCTGAGCTACAGAGTTGTATGAGGACAGCTGGCGTTGGAGAGCTGTCACGAGAGGAGGCGGAAATGGCGGTGCAGTCGTCGGATTCCGATGAAGACGGGCTGCTGGATTTAAAGGACTTCAGTAAGCTCATAAAAGGGAGTGGATTATCAGAGGAGGAGAGGAAAGAGGAGCTGAGGGAGGCGTTTGGGATGTTCGCGGCGGAGGGGACGGGATGCATCACCGCTAAGAGTTTGAAGAGAATGTTGAGTCGACTCGGCGAGTCCCCCTCAATCGGCAACTGTGAGGCCATGATTCGAAAGTTTGATCTTAATGGAGATGGCGTCCTCAACTTTGACGAGTTCAACAACATGATGAAGCACTGAATGACTAACTGACTGACGCCATTTTCACAATTTGTGTGTATATAATATATATATATTTCTTTTTTCGAATTTTACTTTTTATTATTAAATTTGGATTATCCCCAATCAGTCCTCCATTCATTCTAATAATCCACTAGGTACTCCATCTCTAATAGCTTATGAGAGAGAGAGAGTTAGTAAAGACCAAATAAAGCTTAAAAATCTTAACCTCAGGCTTTTATAAATTATCATATTAAAGTTAAGGATGATACCATATGACACAAAAAAAAAAATTATGCATCGAGATTAAAACCGTATACTTACCAATAAAATTGTGAAAAATATTCAATTATAAATCGCACACCCTATTTTCTCTTTTTTGTGTATATTTAGCTTACTTAACATTACTCTAAAGTTAAATGAGGATATCATCACAACACACCAATAGGTTTTACATTAGCTAAGCCACATCACGAATACACCAAATCTACTACCATTTGAAAAACCACAAAAGTTGAACAAGTCAGAGATTTTGAATTATAAAGAAAGAAGAAAAAAACAAGTACAAGAAAATTTCTGACATTGAAATTTGAATGCAACAAGATGAATAAAAATTTCTATGCCAAAAACCAACACTACATGACTATGTGCTACACAAGTAAGGATATAATTTACAGAGCATCCGGTGAACCAATCTGAAGAGCTCAAAGAAGAGCAGCTCTAGCGATCTGCACTCGCAGAATCCAAATGTAGATATTATTACTACATTTTGATGAAGTTTGGGAAAACTGTAGTTGGAGATCCCTGTCCAACAGCTGATCAGAGAAACTGAAGATAATCTCTTAGTTCACACTAGTGTTCATTTCACTCCATAAACCTCTGCAAGACTTTCCAATATCTCAAACAAGAAGGATTTAAGTGTATTGCCCGAAGAATCCATCTCAAAGAACTCTGACTTGACTCCACAGAGGATGAAGAGTCAGAAACCTCCTTCAACTGCCTAGAAAGCAAATGCATTTGAAGAAAGAGTTCTGCAGGCCTCATCTCTGCAAGCAAAAAACATACTGCATGTCAAATGTTATATTCGCTAGATATAGTTCTAAAATTTTATAGTTCTACACTTGAGGCATTGATTCTAGTAGGGCATGAAATGTTTTTAAATGTTTTTAAGGCAGCAAGTTGCATATTGTTTTAACTCAAAAGGTGGAATACTACTTCACAAACAGACTTAAGACCGACAATTATAGATCAAAACATGCATGACTAAAGATGTTACAAATGTTGGCGATCAAACTATGCAAAAAAGGGACCACTTCCAACAACCATAGGGCTCAAACATGTAAGGCAGCTAGGTCATGATCCTTTCCTACTATCTAGCAGATATTTCCACCAAGGGGCAATGCTGCGACTTCAATCGCAGAGCCTCGACCATTGCTCCTCAAGTAAATAAGCGAGTTCTACTGGTAATAAAATAGCTTCTAAAGTTGATCAAATGAGAGACAAACCTGGTGGCCAGGAAAACCATTCAAGCTGAAGGTTTTTCTCCCACTTCGCTTGAGACCCAAAGCTTCCTTCCACTTGTGCCAGCAAAAGTGAGACAATAGGCAAGGGAATCAAAGAAATCCCTATAGCTTTTTTGAGACTTCTAATAGCAAGTGATAAGAACTGTGAATCACACTGCTGTTTGGCAAGCTCCATACAGATAGCACCTGAAACCATAAAAGATTCTATTGAGTAGCAACTCCAGCCAGATGTAAAGCCAGTCAGGTACTTGCACAGTCACGCGTGCATGAAGACAAACTCACAAACAGTCACAGACAGACCAATTCCCGAAAAAGCCAGTCTTTCTGTTCTAGAGAAACTATGGTATCTGTAGGACACCAAGTCGATCCCAGGAGAGAGGAAACAAAGACGCTCTCTAGGGATCAACAAGTGAGTGCCCAACGCATAGGACACAGACATTAGGACACATGTACCAAAAAAGGCATGTCCTGTTCTTTTCCTTTAAACAAAATAGCTCGAACACAGTCAGTAAAGTGGATCTTTATTATAATTTGATAATTTAGATTTGCTAATATTTTATATTATTAATAAATTAAAATTTCATTATATGCCAGCATGTCCATGTCCTGCTATTTTAAACATGTCCGCATGTAGGTGCCAAAATTGACACAGCGAAAGGCGTGTTAACACATTAAGGATCACTCGAATCCAATCAACAACAAGAGATATAAAGGCTGTTGAATAGCCAAAGTGTATTAAGCAAATAATGATCACGTTGTTCCAAAATAATAACCCTAGTAGACTATTTATACTACATAAACCCTAAAAACAAATAAAGTCCAATAAACTTAAAAATAAGCCCAAAACATAAAGGGGCCCAAAATAATTAAACCTACTGGGCTAACCTAATTAATAAATAAGAGTACATCAAATACTGAAATTGTCCATGAATAATAAAACTTAAATTATAACAAATCTTTCTTGATATTCCGTCCCGCGTCAAAAATCCAAATAGAAGACCCACCCACACCCAACACCCCCACAAAAAAGGAAAAACACAACAGAAAAATAAAAGGTGCCTCATTTTCCATCTTATGATTTTTATATTGAAACAGAAAATGAAGACTATTTTCCCCACACAACAACAAAAAAAAAAATCAGTGAAAACAAAAATCTGTTTCCACCTATAGGAAGGGTCAAGGGTGAGGAGCCTTTATCTCTAAACATTTTCACAATTTTCTTTTGAGAACCAAAAAGATTAATGAAATCAAGTAGAAATGTCACAGAAAACAAATATATAGAATCGGTATTGGCACAAACATGTAACAGATGCATACCATGACAAAGAAAGAGGCAGCTTTCAGCACTGGCTAATGAACAAGCCTGTGCTAGAAATTCTTCGGCACGTAGAAAATCTTGGGACCAAATAGCCATTAAACCCTGCACCAAATTAAATACTGCCATCCACATATGCCACGTATACTTAATGTCTTTTGAACACTCCTCGAAGCCCAACTCTAAGCTAGACGCATCAGTCTGTAGCTTATATCGAGATTCAATATATTTCAGACATATCCAACCGATATGATAATCTGTTTTTAGCTCCAAGCATCTCTTAAACTCTTCACAAAGGCTAACAAAATTTTCTTTTGCAGCATAGGCACGACATAATAGCAAATGTGCAAAGAAGAGATAGCCATCAGGAAGCAAAATCCCGGAAGCATTTTTAGCATGGCTAATACAGCCAGTGTGGTCCCCAACTTGCAAACAAATCTCAGAAGCACAGAGTAAAAGCTGGAATTTTTGGTATTGATCATTCTTCGAGTACAATTGATCAGAAAGTGCCACTCTGATGAGCCGCTCAAGCAAAATACAAAGATTCCGCGGAAATCTCTTCTCGCGTGCCTTCTGTAGATAGTTAAGTACCAACAAGTACCTTGCATTTCTGTTCCATGGCTCTTGATGTAACCACCTGTAAAAGACGGCAATCGTACGTCAGAGACACTGTACAATTTTGCAGGAATTGAATCACAAAATTAAAATTAAAAAATCGAGATAAACAGTATATCATATATTACTGAAAAAGTAGAAAGATTACTACATATAATGTGAACCGAATGAATTATCATATGCACACTGCACATAGTAATGGTAACCACCACATATTTTATATCAAAAAAAGGTGTTCACATATGTCATGAATTAGGAATATATTTTGAAGGGGTAAGTTAAAAGATTAAATGAGAGGGGAATAAGAAATGATACTTTTGTAGTTGCTGGACTGCTCCCCGTCCACACAGCCACTTGTCTTTACAGGATGGGAATGAAAATTTCTCATAGCAATTCCCTGTGCTATAGCAAGCAACTACACCAGCACCAAGGATCTCACATGGAGATTTTAAACCATCTTCCTTTTGACGGTCAGATGGACATATAACAAAGCACCTAGTTGCAACATGAGAATCATTCCACTCTTTACTGGATAATAACAAATAACTTAGAAGATTCCTGTGACATCAAATTAACGTCAGAAAGACTTTAAGAAAAAAAAATTGTACCAATTATAACAATGCATATGAGGTGTAATCAGAAACCTGGAAACAGGAAGAAATGATTAAGTACACATATTCTTTGCAGGAAATATGCATCATTGAAACAAATAAAAAATACCCAGAATACAGCTCAGTTGCACAAAGAATTTTGATATTAGAAGGCATTGAATTAGAAAGATTAAAGTCTAAATTGAGGGTGTTCCAAGTAAAAGGTTGGAACAAGAAGTAAAAGATATATGAATCAAGATGGCGAGTAAGATAACATGCAACTGTTTTCATGGAAAGTTGGCTCCAATAGAAAGGACCAGAAAGGCCAGATTCATTTAACTATATACTATTCAGGAGATAACAATATGGTGATGGGGTTTAGTTTGATGATGTTCACCTTGGAAAATAACTAAAGCAACTAAGCCATATATTTCAGTTGAAGGCCCCACAAGGTGCAGAAAGTTATATTGCTCTATTATACAGATGGATATTACATTCAGAAGACAAAGGGTACTCTTTGCAATGGTAGATAAATAAAATAAGACGTACGCTTGCCCATCTTTAATTTCCAAAATTTTAAGCTATTAAAACCCCAGCAAATCTAATTACTTACTCTTCCATCAATCACTGTACATTCCTAATCTGTTATAAACTTTAAAGAGAACTCAACCTTAATTCTACATTGAAGTAGTGAGAACTTTCAGTATTAGAATGATGAAAGGTACAATGATACATGCCAAAAAGAAGAAGGAAACAACCTTATGTTGGCAATAGGAAAACACATCCCTAATACCTTAAAAATAAAACTTAATATAGGGACTCTGTTTTAAACAAGTTAGCTTAAAATTCATGGTTAGGATTCTACGTCTGAAGAATAACTTATTCATACATTGACCAAGTAAAATGAACCCATCAATACATCTATAGATATGAAGGTCTTACTCGACCTTTCAATTCTTAGCGTGATTCTTAAATTTATTTAATTTCATATTAATATAAGATTTTATATAATATAATTTAAGTGAAAGTGTCCTTGGATTTCCTAAGAAGCTTGCATGCATTCAATTCTAATGTCTATTGAATTATTTTACTAGGTATCATGTAGAGAGAACTTTTGATTTGTATCTTAATATTGTTGTAAAAGCAATAAAAAAGCACTAAGGTCCTGCACGGTAAAAGTACCAGAGTCTACAGAAAGTAATACAGAAAGGTTTACGATGCCTCTAGCTCAGATCACAGAAACTTGCCACTTCACACAAGAGAGCATACTTGGCCATGTCTCACTAGCCCCTTATTATTTCTTTCTGAGACTCGCTAGATCTATTATCACAATATAATATTTAGTTTAAACTAAATTACAATATCACTGTTTTATACTTGATGTGGCTATTAAACTAGAATAAAGGTTCTGACTGAAATTTTCCATGGGTTAAGGTTGTTACTTCTTCCCATCACTCATGCAATCTAGACCACTTTTGATAAGTTATCAACATTTGAGGTTTGACATGGAGTTATGTGGATATTGACAGGGGTAAAAGTTGGACAATATGAGAGAGACCAAATATATAAATCCAGTATAGAATATATGGCATGTGGATGCAAAAGTGTCCCTTATATACCGTGACATCAATTGATCTACTCACATTACAAATAGACATACCTTATCAATCCACTGTTGGGGAACATATGAAGAGTTTTTCTTAGATGATTTACTCCATTTTGAATCCCAAGACAATCTTCTGATCCATGTTTAACCTGAAGAAGCGAAAAGTATATTGGATGCTGCGACATCTTACCTGACATTTCATGAATTGGGACAACCCCAGCTTGAGTGTAAGATACTTGGATTGCTAAATAGAAAACTTACCAATTTACCAAGTGCTATTAAGAAATGCATTCCAGTGATTTCTTCAGGAGATGCAAGAGAAGAACGGCTACTTGAAACAACAGACTCTAGCTGATTAAATCGATCTAGAGCATGGATGGCAGATACTATAAAGCTAACTTTTGAACTCTGAAATAAATCTTTGGGCATTTTTAAAATGCTTATAATAGCTGAATCTTGTCCAGAAACATAGTACAATAATCTACAGATGAAGCTTATAGAAGAAGCCACTGATGTCCTGTCTAGAGATAAAATACTTGACGCCAGAGTTCTCACAACCGACAGAGCTAATTCATTCTTTCCAAGTTGCCATAACGACAGAGCATATATCTGCAAACCTTTCGAATCAAGTAGACCTAGAACATTAAGATGACACAGTGCATAAGGAAATAGAATTTGGAAGCTTTAACATATAAATTATTCAACCTCCCCAAGTTAAACCTAAACAGATTTATAGTTAATTTAAAGCACTATGAAAATTAGTTGCAAGGAAAGTTTTTCACTGGAAAACTAACGATTACAGCAAATCTTGTCAACAAAAGAGCATCCAGATTGTAAAACTGAACACCATCTCCTTGCCATTTCATTCTCTTCATTTGATTTTGTTAATCTGCCTCACTTAAGATGGGAGAATTGATATTATGATAAGAATGTTTAATGTACAAAATTATAATCCAGTTTCATATGAGTAGGGCTTTCTCACTTGGCAATCAATGAAGGTGCAAGTAAGTAGTGAACTATTGCACTAGGTAAAGGGATAACGTGTATGTCTCTTAACACCTTAAAATGTTTTTCAAGTTATTCTCAAAATTTAACAAAATGATACAGTAATATATTTCAAAATCTTATAACCAAATAAAAACTTTTAGAGAGTTACTTTCTGCCTTCTTTTAGACTACTCTCAAACTGTCAATTATGTTGTCTACACCCCGTCATGCACACCGATTGGGTCATACTATTAATAAGACCGAGTAGATGGGAACTAATGTTCTACCATATAACCATCATTCGGAACTCCTCACAATTGCAAAGTAACATTAATAAATCTTTTAAAGGGAGTTGTGGAACACCACAAATCAATTTTAGTATTAGCTTAACAAGACTGATAAATAAGTTCAACCTTCTTTCTTTAAATCTTCACATTCTACCATTGCATCAACAGCATTCCCTGCCTGCACTAAACAAAAGCATTTGTTTTAGACATCACCTTATCAGAGGAGGGACACTAGGTATGGAAAGAAGTTAAACTAAACTATTCTTACGCATCAAATGGAGAAAAATCGATATTAAATATGTTTACCTTACAAAGTGATCTGGCCAAATTGATTGATATATCTCTGCGATTGGATTTTGATCCTTTGCTTAAAGTGTATATTGCACAACGTGCTAGCCTATAAAAGACAGAAGCAGTTTGATAATCAAGTCGAGCCTCAGCGACCAGTCCATTCAAATTGTGGGATTCAGGATAGTGGGGTGCCCGCTGCAACGCCTGGCGGATGGCTCCAAACACCTGTGATAGGAATCAGCAGAATTAGCCAGATACATTCTGCATCGTGCCTTACTTCTCGGGCTTTCTTGCAAGAAAGTAAAAAATAGTACTCCCTCTGTCCCATATTTATTGTAACACGACTTTTTGCACAAATTTTAAGAAACTTCCAAAATTTCATTTGATTTCCTGATTGGTCCCTATAAAGTGTGTGGTTAGGAATACTCCAAGGATGTGAGACACAAAACTTTTAGTTAGTGGAGGGACTCACTATATATTTAGATGATAAAGTTGATGACTATGAGTAAATTAGTCATTTAACTTTAAAAAAGTTACTCAAAAGGGAAGTGTTGCAATCTTTTTGGAACTTCCTAAGAATGTGTTGCAATAATTATGGAATGGAGCGAGTATATGAATTCAAGAGTGGGTATCATTCAGCAGTTTTTATCTACTGTTACCTTAAAAAAAACAGTTTTTTATCCATCACTTAATACCTGTGAAGATGAAAGATTACCAGACAGTAGAGCAAGCTTGGCAAGACCTATTTGATAATCTGCAAGCTGCCAGATATTGGATCTGTAAGTAAAATTCTTTGAAGATATTACTAAGATAAGATTATAATTTTTGATAATGTCCAAGGCCATGAAATACAGCACACTCCTAATATAGAAGAATGAATACCATTAAGTAATTTTTAGTTACATGTGAGCGTGAATATATATATATATATATATATAGAGAGAGAGAGAGAGAGAGAAAATTTACTGGCAATATCTGTACAGCCCTTAAACAGCACTCATATGCTTCATCCGGTTTGATGTCCCTGAGAAAATAAGCATCTAAGATATGGGTATCATGTTGAAATGCTTAATAGAATCATCTATAGTACTTACCACTAAAGATAAAAACTTACCTAGTATAAAAATCAGCTGACATGCCTGCCCACGGTAATGCTAGTGAAGGATCTATACTTCTAGCTCGATCAAAGGCTTGCTGGGCCAATTTCTTTTCACCCTCTTTACTGTAAAGCTGTAAAAGTTCAATGTTAGGGCATTTCTTTAAAGATTCTCAAGAGAATATTCCTATATGTCAAGATAGATAACCATGGTTAGGACATGCTATGTGCATGTGGCGCATACCTAAAGATTACTTGTAGTTATGAGTATCTACTTTATTTCCTTGCAGTAGTTACATATTTATATCCAAATCAATCAGAATTTTCCCGGCAATCCAAGTATCAATTTAGTTTTAGAGCTATGTCAAAAATATTAGGCACACCAAAATGGGCTGTTCCCTTCATAGAATATCATAGATCCACATACAATACAAACCAGTTGCCATGTTAGGCATCAAATCAGGTTGCCTCTAGATGCATGCACTTCCCAGAGATTTTGGTTGCATGTATTTTAACCATCAAATTCTAAAAGGCCTTACACTTAAGTATGAGTGTTGTTTTACAAATGAAAATGCACATGCATATTTCCTACCGCACAAGCCAAGTTTCAAGCCAACCTAGAATGGCGTTTCTCTTTTTGCCAAGAACATTCCTAGATCATGTTTGTTTACAAGGATAACGCTTGGGATTGAACTCCCTTATTTGTTTTGAAAATTGGACCTAGTACTATTAATTCAGGAATAACAAAATGTTTGGAATGAGGGACTATTTAATACCATGTCCAACCAGGTATTATAATCCCCAGCATTTGAGATTAAAAAATTGTGGACCAAATTAACTTTGGTCTTTTTAAAAAGTGACTATTGTATTCTATTCTATCTATCTATACTCACACTACTGAGACTATGATCTTTTGTTATTACTGGTCAGTGTAAAATAGTCTACAGAATAAATTTTTATCCTATCTTTTAAATAAATCTTGGGCAAAACAAACATAACATAGGATAATTTTAAGTTATCCATGAATAATTCCATTCTAAACAAACATGGGACTAAGGCTAATTAATTCTAGGATTAGTAGTTTTGAGATTATTATTATCCATGGAAATATAGTCCCGGGATCATAATACTTGCAGACATACCAATATATGAACAAATTAATGGTATAAGACAACTAATCCAAAGAAAACATTTCATATACTATGATTTTTCTTTTTTACTAGTCATTGGAATGATTTGAAGAATTAATTAAGGAATAATACAAGTTCAAATTCCTTTATTCTTTCTTGCGGTCATATGACTTTTCTTATCAAACTAAATTGTTCAACCACATAAATCTTATATCTTTTTTTGGGAGGGTGAAACAGATACGAAACAGTACCTTCCCTAGATATGCCCATGCAACAGCAAGAGATACATCCAACTGTAATGAACGTACAAAAGCATGTTGTTTCAAGGCTGCATCAAGCGATAAACATCCTAATGCCACCCAGAACTCGTTATTGTAACCCTCAAGAAATAAACCCCCCAAGGTCATCTTCTCAGGTAGCTGCCTGGAGAATAAGACAGTAAATCAATATAGCAGTTTCTTATAAAGATGTCATTCATTTGGCTAAAGTAGGACAAAATTTGACCTTGCATTCAGGTCCTGGTTTTCACTCTCTTTCAATGAGCAAAGGACATCTAAAGCAATAGCAATGTCGGTATAGATGTTAGCCTGCCATGGAGCTAAGTGCAAAGCCCGCTGATAGGAACGATTGGCACATATTGCAGCCGAAAAGCAGGTTCTTTTCCATGAAAGGATGGAAGTACTGAAAGCTATCTCATCTGTTTGTAATCCTTGGTCTTCATCCATCCACGGAAAACATTTTGCATATGTAAGCTAACGAGGGAAAGACACCATAGTTTAAAACATATAGGAACATCAGAATTTAAGCATATACAGGGAGCCTCCCAGAAGAAGCACTGAATATAGAAGGCAAAACATAAAACCAATCAATAATAACATATGTTTTGAGAATTGAAAGATACACTATCGTGCTATCACCCAGATATGGTACAAAGATTGGAGAAGTACAACTAGGAGAAGAATATTTAAGATAATTCTACCTGAATATCTCCATGCAACTTCCAAATACTAGAAATATTTCTAGCTAAGCACGTACTTGCCTTTGCAATTTCGGAGGCCTCCTACAAATGTACATACACTTAAGAAAAATGTAACACTGTGGCATTATAAAAACTGAGAAGCAGCAAAATACTAGAAATTATCACCTCTAATAATGAAGCTCCCCATTTAAATGAGCCTGAATTTATACATTCCTTGGACAAACTAAGCAATCCAGAAGCAAGCCCAAAGTGCGCAGCCACATTTTCGGGTGAGATGTGTAAGGCCTCCTGAAACTGCTCAACTCCCTTGAAATAAAGAAATATTTCATTACAATAAATGCATCAGATCTTAACCATATTAACATTTAGCAAATCAAGAAAGATTTTAAAGACAGATGCTTAAATGCATACATATTACATGTGCATAGATACAGATGAAATTTTCTTATGTAAAGCCCATTTTCAAAATTACATCATGGAGCCCAGCAGGATCAACATGGGAGTTGACTCTTTATATTAAAAAACTTTAACAAGAAAACACAAACATAAACAGGGCAGAGAAAAAGCATAAATGGAAAAGTTGAAGAAGGTTTCTATGAAAATCAGCAATTCCCCCTCCCCAAACCTTATTATTTTCTCTCCTAAATGGAAGAGAAAGGGAAAATCCTACATGAAATGATACGAAATAGGTTAATTTTAGACAAGATCAACTAAATACGGTAATTGTTGAATCCATGAATTCGAGATGATCTAGATTAGATTCTATATATGCAGAGAATTTAAAATTATATCTTAGTCCACCACCTTAACTACATAATGAGCTGTGACAACAGAATCAGTGGACATAAAAATAGAATGTCCAAGAAACTCCAAGAAACAGAATTAGTTGCATTAACAAAAATGACAGAGACTTCTGATTTACAAAGGATTTTTTAAATAGTTTTCAAAGACTTAAAGAATCAAATGAAATACGACAAACTACAAAAACTAGTAGCGTGTAACAAATTTACCTTTCTGAAGGAGCCAAGCATCAAGAAGATGTTTCCACTTTCAATTAATGCAAAGACTCTCGAGTCCTCCAACTCGACTGCTCGCCCATATGACTGTTGGAATGCCAGAACAATCAGTCATTTAGTTCAAAAACAATTGAGGTTTACTGATAATTTCAACTAATACTCCCTTGATTCATTTAATTTTAGTATGAATATTACTCCCACCGTCCCATAATTATTGAAACACACCTTTTTGCACAAATTTTAAAAAACTTTCAAAATCTCATTTAGTTTTCTAATTGGTCTCTATAAAGTGTGTGGTTTAGAGTGTTTCAAAAATGTCAGCCACAAAATCTTTAGTTGTGGAGGAGCCCACTATATATTAAAATGATAAAGTTGATATGACTATGGGTAAATTAGTTATTTAACTTCACAAAAGTTACTTAAAGAAAGTGTTGCAATTTTTTGGGACTTCCAAAAAATGAATGTGTTGCAATATTTATGGAACGGAGGGATTAAAAACTATTTAAAAAGTATCATTTATTGTTTCGTAATTATAAATGAATCACGTTAATTTTGAGTTTAAAAATATACTTTCAAGAGTCTGATCTTGTAATTCGGAACGGAAGGAGTGTCACTATGACTTAGGTGCTGTTTGTTTACATCTGATTGCCTCTTAATGGACTGCCACTTATTCGCTAAGAGGCATGATGCTGTTTGTTTTTCTTTTTGTTACATCTGAATGCCTCTTAATCGGTAAGACAGAAAATGAAATCTTAATAATTAAGAGGTACCTCTTAATGAAATTTTTTTGATAAATTTTTTTTATATAAATATATTCAACAATATTATTCACTCATTTTTATTAAATTGAATATTTAAAATTATTAAATAAAATTTTACCCTTTAAAATGGTAAAATAGTGTCATTAAGAGACAACTTACTTTTTAGTAATCAAACAGTTTTTTAAATTCAGACCTCATAACCATTCAGATGATCTAATTTATTAAGACATCATAATCATTCAGATCTTAATTATCATTTTTATCAAACACAACCTTAGTTCAGTAATCCATATACTTCAAGATCTCTTCTCTCTTTTCTTATATTGATAAACTAATTTTGTCTTTTGCATAAAAATCCCGCATGTTCAGTAATAGAGTAACAATTTTGTACGACCCAATAACAACAGCAACATGACAATAACCATAACAAGAATAACGATTAACGACAACAGCGACAAAAAAGAAATAAGAAATGAACAGCAGATCAATCTAGTTTCTATGGAAGTAAGCAAGTTTACTTTCTGCCATTATATATAAATATATTTATATATATATATGTACACACAAACACACGCACACACATTACATATATTAAAAAGTTATTAGTAAAGAGATATTCAAAATAAACTTAAATTGAACTTAAGAACAGTGTGCCCACGCTATTAAAGCATAGGAAGTGGGTAAAAAGGAATTTACCAACCGTAAAAATGTTTGCGACATATGGCATAGTAAACCAACACTCTTCCACTCACAATACACCTAGATTTTGTATTCATGCAAATTTGAGAAACAGAATTTCCCTTTCAATAACCATATAATTAACTCAGTTAAGTATAAGCAATCTACGACAATTGTTTCCAAATGTTAACATGAGTTAAAAGCATTTGAAAATGGGATATCCAAATTCATGGTTTTCAAGAGTGAGGCTTTACTTTCTTAATTTCTTTATAATTATTATTGACAAGTAGCTTGAGGTTTTACTTTCACTGCTCTCCACAAAAACCATATGTCAAGCAGAACTTGAATCCCTGCCCTACAGTAAATACAATACTTAAATAAGGATGAGAAAACAAACACCTTAATAGCTGCAGTTAACATCCCTAGTTGCTGGTAGGCTAGCCCCAAGGCCTACAATTGTACAATATAAAGTTAAAGAGTAAGGACAGGTTAATAATACCAAGTATTGAGAATTATATAAAAAAAGAAAATAAATTCTATTAAAAAGAAATATAACAATGGATGGAGGCGTTCGCTAGGAAGAGTACAGACTTCCCACAAATCAGCAGAGGTAGGATAGCCACGAATGGCATGCTGAAGACTTTGTACAGCTACAGACCACTTCTTTTGATGGAGCTGAAGAAATATTTTTATCAGTGTCAATAAGAAAATAGCAAAAAGAAAGGGGTTCTTCCCACTCAAAGCAGATTCAATTGCTGAGAATTGGAATAAAAGAAAACACCTGAAGATAACCAAGTCTGCGAAAAGCCCAAAAGGCTCTAGGTGACTTCTCCGAAGCATCACGGCACACAGCAATTTCCAAGTTCTCCTTTCCTTGTTTGTCCAACAAATCACATATGGACTCCTACACATAGATACACAAAGGAATACATCAAATGAGTACACATCATAGAGAATGTCTCTGAATGACAATCACTTTTCATGAAAAAACATGAGAATCCAAAATTCAATTAATTTGCGTGAAACTAAAAAACTAACCCCGGAATGGGAATCATCCGGAGAGAGGGAGAGGGCTCTCTGGTAACACTTGAGAGCTCTCTGGGTGTCAAGTGAAACTTGGCTGTAATAATCCCCCAAATATCTAAATGCAGAGGCATTCTGTGGATTGAGCTTGGCCGATATCACAAAATGCTCAGCGGCTTTCTCCTTTATTTGCTTTAGTTCTTTACCATTTTCCCACAAATACACAGCCTGTACACCAAATTTCTCGCTCACTCGGTCTCACAATAATTTGAAAGTTTTCGGGGATATATATATTTTTTTAAAATAATAAATAATAACAGAAGTATTACGAGATTAAAATGGAGAGAGGGGTCATCTGGATGGGAGTCTACAGATTCTTGCAAATCTCTTAAAACCGAGTCTTCCTCTTCTTCCTACAATTGCATACAACACAATTGGGATAAACATATGCATACACACACACACACAAACACACACACACACACACACACACATATATATATATATGTCGAATATGAGGCAATTATATAGGTAGAGAGAGAGGAGGGGCACCATGGATTTTCAGACTCTGGATAATTGAGTGCTAAAACCCTAATCAGAGCGAAATGATTACTTGAGCAGGGTGTAGTAGTAACTAGCAACGGTCATCTGAGGAAGAAAGATGTATTGAGAAGGAAGAGGGGAAGGGTGAGGGTAAATTTGTCTTTCAATTCTCCGATTTCCCCTTCTTCCCTGTTTTGTTATGGAGGCGATCGGAAAACTCTGTGCCCGTCCCAGATTGAAACCCAGAAAAACAACTTCTTTTTTGGTTGTTTGTCCGTACGACACTCAGAAGTATAAAGTTTCAAGGGCTAATGACAAAACTGTCCCCCCAAGTTTGGACGAAAATCAATTTGATACTCAAAGTTTGGGAATATGCAATAAATACCTCTAAGTATTTTAAAACAACAAAAGTGTTCCTTTTGACCGGAAAATCCAATTTTTTGCCGGAAATTTACATGCTTCAGGCGAGAGGAGAGAGAAAATCATAAACAATAATTTTTTTTTTATCAAATTTCTCTCTCCTCCTCCCCTTTCTCTCTCCTCTTTCCTTCTACTTTTCTCTCTCCTCTCACCTCCCTATTTCTTCCGTCTTCTCTCTTTCTCTCTCCTCTTCTCTTCCTTTTTTTCTCTCTCCTCTTTCTCTCACCTTTTTGTTGGTCTCTCTTACCCCATTTTACTTAATTAATTGTTATTTTAATTTTTTAATTATATATTTGTATAAAATCATAATACATGTATGCATACATTCAAAATATATAATACATAAAAAAATATCAATAGTAAGAAAACAAAATTAAAAACAAGATCAAAACTTACTTAAAAAAATTAATTACAAAATCAAAAAATTAAATAGATTCTTTTTCTTTTTTTCTTTATCAAATAGAACAAATTTGATAAAATTTTCCCAAAACGGAGTTGATAAAGAAAAAGAAAAAAAATAAGAAAAAAAATTAAAATTTTAAATTTAATTAAACGGAATCTAATTTTTTAAATTAAAATAAGAACAAAATTTAATCTTTTTCTTTATCAACTCTGTTTTGAGAAAATTTTCTCTTTCTCTATTTAATATTTTTTGTTATATATACATGACAAATATAATTGTAAATGCAATTTATTATATATAAATTAAAAGTGGCTATAAACAACCATACAACTCCTTCTAACGGGGACATATATAAGCATGTGGGTGACACTCAGGCATTGATGAAGGTAAAAAAATGAAATTTAATTATTTTGCCTCCTAACAAAAATCTTTCAAGTAATAAAAGGTACCGCATATTAAATTGAGAGATTAACATTAACATAATAAATATTTATTATGAATTATTATATATACAATATAATAAATTGCATTTACAATTATATTTGTCATGTATATATAACAAAAAATATTAAATAGAGAAAGAGAAAACTTTCTCAAAACAGAGTTGATAAAGAAAAAGAAAAAGATTAAATTTTTTTCTTATTTTAATTTAAAAAATTAGATTCCGTTTAATTAAATTAAAAAAATTAATTTTTTTTCTTTTTCTTTATCAACTCCGTTTTGGAAAATTTTTATCAAATTTGTTCTATTTGATAAAGAAAAAAAGAAAAAGAATCTATTTAATTTTTTGATTTTGTAATTAATTTTTTAAAGTAAATTTTGATCTTGTTTTTAATTTTGTTTTCTTACTATTGATATTTTTTTATGTATTATATATTTTAAATGTATGCATGCATGTATTATGATTTTATATAAATATATAATTAAAAAATTAAAATAACAATTAATTAAGTAAAATGGAGTAAGGAGACCAACAAAGAGGTGAGAGAAAGAGGAGAGAGAAAAAAAAGGAGGAGAAGAGGAGAGAGAGAGAAGACGGAAGGAATAGGGAGGGGAGAGGAGAGAGAAAAGTAGAAGGAAAGAGGAGAGAGAAAGGGGAGGAGGAGAGAGAAATTTGATAAAAAAAAAATTATTATTTATTATTTTCTCTCTCATCTCGCCTGACACGTGTAAATTTCCGGCAAAAAATTGGATTTTCCGGCCAAAAGGGACACTTTTGTTGTTTTAAAATACTTAGAGGTATTGATTGCATATTCCCAAACTTTGGGTATCAAATTGATTTTCGTCCAAACTTGGGGGGACAGTTTTGTCATTAGCCCAAGTTTCAATGGCTTTAGATATTTATTATATATACATACAAACGACATAAAAAAAAAAAACTAATTATAACTTTTAAAAGACTTAACAAAAGTTCATTACATAGTTTAAATTTAAAAAATGGGCAATAATTAGATTTTAAAATGAAAAAACTATAAATATTTTTAAAATTATTTATTGGTACCTATATAAAAGTTTATAAATAGTTAACGAATCTATTGAATGTAACACTAGCAGGGGAAAGACTCCGAAAGAGAAGAAACTCAAAAATTAGGCAAAAATATTAATTGATATAAATTGATGAATTTTTAAAATATTAATCTTAATTTCATAGTTATTCCTAAATTAAAGCGTGTCGATTTAACTAATAATATAAATTAAGGCCATTTCTAAAGCTTATTTTAACTTTAATTTTCTAAACAAAAAAGTTATACAAACAATTGAATTGGAGTTCATTTTAATACTAAAATTAGAGATATATTTTGACTTTTTAGAATTAATTTGTGAAATTCTAAAACTCAAAATTGATATGAAGTTATTTAATTTTAATATAATAAATATAACAATTGTATTAAAACTAGATAACTTCATATTAATTTTACGAATTAACTCTAAAAAGTCAAAATATATTTTTAATTTTAAAACCACGGAGTAATAAAAAACAAAAAATAGAAGCTTGAGTTGCTTATGAAGAGTGCAGCGCGAGTCTACCCAAAAAATGAAAAGAAAGAAAGGAAACATAATTTATGATGGATTAATAAACGTTTGCCTTTTATCGTATCTTATTTTTTAAACGTTTGAAGTTATTGGGGTTTAATAAACTGCGTTCATTCTGTTATGGTTTAGTACTACCGTTATCTGTATAAAAATAATTTATACATGGACAAATTTTATAACAAAAACTCGCATACAACTTTAAACAATAAGATACGATAATTAAAGGTGAAGTCATTTTTAATTCCAATCTACATAAATTTATACTCTTAATTATATATTCCTTGTTTTTTACTGTCATTCTTTCCACCAATTTTTTTTTCGTCCACAGAATTTCTTAATCATGCACATTTTCCAATTATTGAATTAGGGAAAGAAAGCATCTCATGTGATATTTTCACATAATTTTAGTAGTAACTTTAATAATTGAAACAAGTCCTGTGCCACAGTCATTCAATATAGACTGAAGTCACTGAACCAACAACAGTTGAAAGACATTGCAGGATTAGCAGCCCACTGCCATAAAAATCATATAGATGTAAATAAAATGATAACATACTGGCACTCAAATGAAAATAATGATCAACCATTCGTCCAAAATATATATAGTACAAACAGCCTGCATTACATGGACCATGTCCAATATGCAAATTAGAGAAATACTATAAACCTTCTAGCTTATTTGGTCGCCTGTGAGATCATATAGCTTACAGAATTGGCCTGTTCTTTAGCAGCCTCAACTAAGGAATCCTGCATATCAATCAAAAGGACATCCAAATTTACGATCTTGTAATATATTGCTTCAACAGTATAATAACGCAGAAGAAGCCCTACCTGTGCAGCGATTAAACGTGCAACTGTTTTCTTGCTGGATTCTTGAAGCTCACCAGCTATCAAAATCTCATCCAATATATAGTAAGCCTGCCAAGTATTTTGTCAGAAACTTTCAAAGTAGAAGCAAATATTAATAGCAATTAATGCCAACATGACATATTGTGAGGTCAAACATCTCAAGACTATGTACCAAGTGAATAACATGCCCAAACAAGATCTTTTGTGTAATATTCCAAAGGCAACCTCGAAGTAAATAAATATAAACACATATATACACCCAAAAAAGCACATGCATACAATCTCCTTCTGTTACTAAATCTGAGTGTCAGGGCTGGTCTGAAAAGTCAATCAACATAAATTTGATTATTGTTTTTAATAATTTGAGGTCATCTGATTCTAAATATAGGAAATACTCGTGTTCCCATTATAGATACAGTCATATAAATTGGAGGATTTTTATGCACTTAGGATGGTTGCTGGAGATTGTTTGAATCGTATAATTAGTAACAGGGCAAAGGTACACCAACTTTGGAAGGGAAGAAAATCATTAATACCAAATGTTTTCCTTTCTTCCAAGTGTGCAATATTTTTTCCCCAAAGTCGACAAAGAAAAGGCCCAGGAGTGACCAAAGTAATTAGCTTAAGAAGTTCTTGGATTTCCTGGGCTAAGGTCATCCTAAAGAGTAAAGATTATATCTTTCCTAACTATATATATATATAAAAAAAAGACCATCTTTTCAAGTCTGTGCACAAATTGTTTTAGACATCTGCTGAAAATGTGAATCAACAAAGTAAAAATGCACCCAATCCAAAAAGATCCCAGCCTAGAGAGATCGTCGAAGAATATTTTGCCATCTTGAAGTCAACTGTTTTAACCAGGTATATTGTCTAACATATAAAACTTCTCTGCTATGTAGTTCTACCCAGGGCAAGTTTTTAGTTCGAATTCCCAGGCAACGGTAACGAATTTTCCGAATAATGGGAAAATAAGTATTCAAAATGTGAAGGACACAAAAAATTACCTTGTGAAAATTAAATATCAAGTCCAGCTCACACACCTAATGAAGCAGAGAGTCCCATTAGAATTAAATGATATAGTAAATTAAACTGATAATAATTTTGATTTCTTCAAGGTTTAGCATGCTCACACTTCCAAAATAGCGATCTAGTATCTCCACAAAATGATGGATAATTTCTAGTATCTCTAATTCATTGTCATCCTGATTGATGCACATGCAGAAATAAAGACTGGCATATCTGCAAAATAGAGACATAGAAAAAATATGGTAATGCTTACTTGTGAGGTTAACAAAAATGTCATTCCAGTATAAGAACTGAATTCCAGTATACTCTGAAAACATGTTTCAAGCTGATTTGTATAACTATGCCAATACCTTTTATAAACCACTTTAAATCCTCTCCATTCTACGAAATTGCAAAGCTTGGGGCCTCGAGTGAGAATTAGACCGCTGAGCTCTCGGACCACCTTAAAAGGTGTGCACCAATACAGTGTTAATCTTTAAGGGAATGCATAATTGCATATCAGTTTCAAACATCGTTGTGGTACAAGTTACTATTTGCATATTGGCACAAGATATATTTCAATTAGACTTGGATGCACATTGTGATGCTAAATGGTCATATATAGTTATATACATATCAGTATCTTAAAAATGGGAGCCCATATAACTAATGTAAGTGGTTATCTTAATTAAAACAAATGATGAACGCACTAGAACCACATTTCTTATGGCAGTACAAAGAATAAAGAAATAGGGGACAATTGATAGTCATTCTCATTAATCTAATAATTCACATAGTCATTCCATGCCCTAACTTTTAAAATTTTACTCTACCATAACTATTACACTTTATAATCAAGCTATTGTTTAAATTACCCTTTCAGAAAAATACAGAATATAAGTAGCATTTGGATTACAGTTGAAAAGGAAATACCTTAGTTCTTTCCTTTTGTGAATAAGGTGAATACCATTTCGTCAACCTCACTTTCCCCTGTCTGCTAATGAGAAGCACAAAATGAATCTGAAACACAAATGAGAAGCCTTAGCCCTACCACTCTACTCCTCAGGAAAGCAAATAAATAAATAAATAGATAAAGTAAGATATTACATTACTTTAACCAAAAACTTTCACTTGATCACAAATTTAATTATCAGCAGTTTTCTTTAACCCCGCCTGTATGTTCGCATACTGCCAGTCATAAGCTCGGATAAAGGAGGGTTTTGTCAGGTTGTAAAACTAGTTATTTTATGAGATGAATCCTAATGAATCTACTCTGAGGCATTTCCTTAGAATATGGCTCTTGATAGATCACAGTGGAGGAAAAGATTCGTATAAGTTGGGAATAAGACTTAGTTGAGATGAGCATTATTTATTTATTTTATTTTATTTTATTTTATTTTTTTGGGGGGGAGGGGGGAGTGTCAGATGTAGGACGAGCCCGTGAAAGTTGGTTAGAACAATATAAAAGACTTTGAAAGCCCATGAATTAGAAGTTGTATTTTAATTAGTTTTTTTTTATTATTATTATTTTTATTTTTTTTTATTTTTTAATTTGTAGTTATCTTATTAAATTTGTAGATATCTTATTATAGTCCAATTTAGGTTAGGAATGTCGTCTAGGAGTATTATAAATAATGATGTACTTTATTATTTTGAATTTTTGATACATTGAATTATTAGAATTGATTGAGTTTTATATGAGAATAATCTGTGATATTTATCCTTTGTCTCAACAGCCCCATTCCCCATCATTTTTGGTATCTAAGCCTCGTACCCACCACCCTTGGCCGTCCCAAAACTTAAACAACCTGCAACCACCTAACCTACTGCTGCCTACTACAAACACTATTCGACGCCGCACCAGCCCTTTAATAGTCAAAATCCAAATACCCAGTCATAACACTCACCCAAACAACGCCTTAACAGACCTAACTTGTCCCAACCCTAGCTGCTGCTAATCCCAGCCTTAGATTCCACCATACATATACCCATCACAGCCCTAATTTCAGCCAGAAACCTACAAAAACACAGCCCAAATTGCAGCCATGCCTATACCAAACAAGACCCATTCAGCCCTAAATCACTAGAACCCAAACAATACCAAACCTTGCCTCAAAACCCTAGAAACAAAATCCCAAGCAGTCCAGATTCTGCCCCCCCCCCCCCTCAAAAAAAAAAAAACAAACACATTAAAATACAACTTCTAATTTATGGGCTTCCAAAGTCTTTTATATTGTTCTAACCAACTTTCATGGGCTCGTCCTACATTAGTGTCAGTATATAAATGATCAACACAACTACACAAACAGCTCAAGGGTACAACCCCTCCACAGAGCTGTATACAGACCCTTCGACATACAGACATACACCTAAAAGTAGCACATATAGACACTTCAATTTACCTGGCTCAAATCAGTTAAACAAGTAGCGAGAAAACTCCCAATACTGACGAGGAATCCCTCCCCATCTAAGGCTAGCCTGCATGAGCTATTCAATTTCCTTAATAACTAGTTGCCATGTTTTGTGTTGTCTTATAAAAATTGATTGCTTCTATAGTTCTACTGAAGATATTTGTTGGTGGTATACTGGTCAAGGTCAATAGTTTCACAAGTGAATTGACAACCAGTGCCAACATTAGGAGAATCGAGTGAAATAGCAAATTCGAAGATGCTTGAACATTGTAGCAATGATGGATGAGGCAGAGCTTGCAAGGAATATTTAGAAGTAAAGAAGGGCGATTAAGGATGTTATTAGGATGAGTTTGGTCTTTACAGCTTTAGCAAATAGTTAAATGTTTGTTAGAAGTTAGTTACAAACGTACATATTTTCATGTAATGATTCATATAAGTACTGTATACATGAGTACTGAACATAAAAAAGATTCATTCTTCTGCTAGTGAGAGCTTATGTGTTGTTTTCCATTCATGCACCATCTTCAATGGATATTTCATATTCTGGACATCCCGCCATAGACAGTAAACTCTAACTCCGAGAGCCATCCTTCGACTTTGGCTAAAAAAGACTTGCTTTTATAATGTTGTAATGAATATTGCATCTACAGATCCCAAAGTAAAGCTTGCCCTGAATTATAAACCTCACAAGCTTTTCTGCCACAGCCTAGGACTATGTAATGTTTCCATCACCAATGATGTTGACAGAGAAAGAAGAAAAATTAACTAGAAAACCTTATTTTTTATTAATGAATTTTAAACCTTTATCAAATAACCATCACATTGTGATCCACATGCTAAAATGTGATCCCAGAGAGCCTCTTCTGATTGGATAACAATTCACAATGTCACGGAAAATAAAATTGACGTAAATTCAAGCAATACATATATAGCAACAAAAAAAATCCAAGCATATTAAGACATTGACAGAAGGAGAATCATACCCAGATCCCGAATTTTTTAAACATCAAAACAATAGAAATGAAGTTTCTCCATAATACAAAGTTGCTGCAACAACTAGATCTTAAAACCAAATAGCTCCATCATAAATTGCTAAGAATCAGTAATCGCTCAAACATATACATAGATAAGAAAAAAATATAATCGGTGAAAATCAAATATAATTAGTCAGAAACAGATGAGGGATCAAATTTAACAAAAATACATCACGCACTTACCATTTTGGATCGGAGGTGCTAGTGATGAGAGTCAACAATCCTTCGTCGGGGAGAATTCAATCGAAAAGGTTGGGTAAGCTACTTGGTGCTCGATGGATCTACCAGATGTTTATTCGTGGAGTCAAATATATAAACCGCAACCCGAACCGTGGAGATTCGATTGATGGGTCGTCCTGTCCCTCAAGTCCTCAACACTTTGACACGCGTACATCGTCTATTGGTTATTGTTTACCGTAGTTTTTTCTTGAACAAAATGATTTTTTCTAAAATGTGAAAAATAAAATATGCACTTCAAAATTCTTTATTTGCGTTCGGATTAAAATTATGCAAATTTTGATGGAGGTCAATTGAAAATTTGGAACGTGCATTATTCCCTTTAACTGTTTTTATTTTTGAAACCAATTTAAAGATAAATAGTGCCCTTATAATTTTCAATTAATTTAAAATATATTATCTGAAAAAATAGAAAAATTATGAACAAATTAGGTTAAACAATATTGTTGCCAATTGCTAGAATTAAGACAATCATATAAAATGGTGAAATTATGATACTACCCTTCAATGAATGAACTCAGAGAAAAGGATTTTTTTTTTTTTTTTTTTAAGTTGTAGGAGTAATTTTTATGTGAGAATTAATTCATAAACTAACATTGGATAGTCGTTTTTTGCACAAAATTAATTTTTAAAAAATTTAAAATCACTCTGTCATTATTAATGTCAGACCGTATAATTATTAGTAATTACATAAATATAATTATTTTTACTTATTTTTTCAATGACCGCTCTGACCCTAAAGTGCTTATTTATAATTTTAAATCCATAATAGTAACTTATAAGATGATTACAAAATTTGAATACGTCTATACATACATGTATCCATACCATTTAAAATACAGTATTTGTAGATTACAAAAAAAACAAATCTATACACTTTTAATTTCCCCAACTATAATTTCAAGCAAACATTATTCACGCTTCATAAATACAGACAACTCGCTCATCAAACAGACAATCTTCCTTCTGCTGCTTCTCTATTGATCACATATCGAAATGCTGAACTCTGCGTTAACCAATTAATGTACCTCTCCGGTCTACCTTTCATGCATCTTATGATAGCTTTCTGTTGAACTTCTGATACGCATGCATTAACTATTTCCAGAAGCCCGGCCATGGTTAGTGACATGTCCTTGGCAAAGTAGTCCAGGATTTTAGGCAGACATATCTTCGTTTCCTTGTGGATGTACACACTAGCCCGTATGAACTCTTCTTTAGCAAGTTTAAGATCTTGGAATACGCTATCTGCCGTGTAGACTCGAACCTGTGTCCGGTACATTTTCAATCAATGGCAATGATATTTTTAAAAGATAGAATTGCTTGAGAAAAGAATCAACAAGAGCTTCAACATGCAATTAATTAATAAGCTTCCCAAAAGATCAGCATACCGCAGGGTCGGATGATGCTCCTGAACAAAGTGCAAAATGAACAAGTGGCTCAGGGTACTCGATGGCATATACATGTCTGGTGCTCACCGCTTTAAGCTTCTTTCCTGGAGACAGCAGTGTCTCTAGCCACTGCTTTGATATATATGTTTGTTAGCCAAGGTACTGAGCAATTAAAACTATTATGAAAGAGATGTCTTAATTTGAGCAAAAGATGCATCAGAAACTTGCAATTTAATTTATAGTTTCTACCAATTCTGTTTCTGAACATGATTACACAGACATATGGTAGAAAGCATTAGATATTGATCGATCAGCAGTATATCTACTTGTCCTCGTTTGAAATGTCAAGGCTGTATTGATGATTGAATGTAGGTTCTCACTTCTTCAGATTGCATGTTTCTTATCATTATATACTGATAATTTTGTTTTTTCTTACCATTATATGCGCACATATCAGGCTTAGATATTGATTTAGGACAAATCCCTAGGCACTGCACAGTGCCACTATATGTCATACACCTGGGTCAAGAACAAACTCAAGAAGCTCAGCACGAGCACTGTATTTGTTGACAGAATGTAACAGCATAGTCCCAAGTGACCTAACTTTACAGGTAAGATAGCAAACCTTTCTCAAAGTTCTCTGGTCCCAACAATTGATTCTGGCCAAGCAAAAAATCCATATGGATGCCTTGATCTGTATGTAGTGGGCTTTAACAAGTAGTAAATGCCTATAGGCCTCTATACGAGGCCTACATGACCCCATTAGGCGTACATGAGCCCACTTGTTTGAGCTGGCTGGACCAATGATGCAGAACAAGTTTTAGGGAAGGGTTAAGGGATGGAATAAAAAGGAAGAAAGAATAAGAGAATTTCCAAAGGACATCACACTATAATTGATTTATCTCTAAATAATAATAAAAAGTAATTACTTAATAATCCCTTAATTTTCATATCCCATTCCTCATCAACCACTCACTGGTCTAGGAAACTTCTTTAGCTACGTAGAACAAGGAACTAGAGCAAGGTAGGAGTTGGACTGAGAGAACGAATTGGACAATCCAAAATTAAACATGGTCTATTGCACTTTAGAGTTTCAATGTACAAAATGTAGATGTACAGAAGATGCAAGTCACTAGCCCAGGGTTGTTACTATGTTATATGTACTTCAAAGAGCTGGGATTCAAAGTCCATTTCAACGTTAGGTTAGATTTTCGAGAGTAACAACATAGTAGAGGCATCTGTGGACAAATATGCTGGTTTTAATTTAAGTAAAACCACAAATTGTGGCAGGCTGGCAGCTTTGGTACAATCTCTTTATATGCCATAAGGGGGTGTATCTTGGAATACCTCCATTTTAATCTCACTCTCATGTTACTTTACTCACTCCTTTATCCAGAGTGTGTAATCATTCCATCAGTATGTCCAAACTCTAATGTTCCTGTTAACACAAAGGAATCCTACAAACACCGAGAACAAATAGAAGAATTTAAAGTTGGAAACTTCTTAAAGTTGTTCCATATTTTGATTGACAAAACAACAATTATTAGCAGGCATTAACTCCTCCATAAAACCACCCCACCCCACCCCCCACCCCTCCCAAAAAAAAAACAATTTTTTTCTGTTCTTTTGACTACTGAGCAGTCAAATGAAGCATAAAGGAGTAGTACTAAAAATAAAAAGTAATCATAGGTAGAGACTGTTACACTCATTCAGGAGTAGTTGTGAATATATTGCTCTTGAATATTTCAAATAGCAAATAGTTGTGAATATATTGCTCTTGAATATTTCAAATAGCAAATAACTATCATAGGACATACCGGTGCTGCATAGTGAGATCTGATCCCTAAGATGGAGCTTTGTATGATATCAGCATTTATGCAATGCCCACCAACATTATAAGCTGCCTAAAACAAGAAATTGTGAAATTTAATACTAACATTTGCTGAATCAAGTACTCAGTTAAAGAATGGATGAAGAGAAGGTTAGGAATAATTTATTACCTTCAAAAGTGAAGTACTTTTGACATAATTTGAAGTTCCATAGGCTAAATGTGCCTGCAACAAAAACCTCAAAAATCATGTAAAAGAAATTTAATAAATAACAAACAAAGATTTCTTCAATATAATTGTCCTCCAGGCAATGTTGCTTCCTAAGGTGAGGTGATGGAGGATGACTGAATCGCTAGACCTTTAAAATATTTTGCACAAAGCAGCTGGCTTCAAATTAAATACCTGCAGTCTTACACTCAAGAGATAGTTGGTTTATTGCACCAATCAATCCTTGAGACTATTTTCATCAGATAAACAATTGGACTGGGTAAAAATAATCAGGAGTAAACTGGTCACAAGCAGTTGGATTTGAATGTCATTTGGCCTGGGCTTAAAATGATATAAGAAGGGGGAGGGAGAGAAACATGATTTGGTTGTCATATAACACATACACGTCTTGCGGAGAGTTGCTTAAACTGAGCTCTCCTCCATATGTGGTTTACCACTATGTGCTCTAATGTTTGTAACCAATTCTAATTCAGAGTTTAGTTTCCAAGAGCTTAGCAGAATTTTGAAAGAAAGAACACAAGCACAAGCCATACATGCATCACCAAAGCATTGTGAATATTTATCCAAAACGTAAGCTTCGCTTCACGCGTCATCTTCCCTGGTTCAACCTTTTCAAGATTTTTAACCAGTAACCTGCACAAACAAAATGAGAATATGTAGAAGGGTTGCCTAAAAATTCCATTAAAAAGTATAAATTGAAAAGCATTGCATTTAATATCCTCTTTCCCACTGGTGTGAGGGGTTGTTCTGGTCTTTTATCAGGTCCGTCCTGGTTAACTGACCTAACTGGCTTTCTTTTTCTGAAACAAAAATTAATGTAGATATATATATTTTTTTGCCTGGAAACTATACAACTCATTTGGTGATTTTATTTTTTTATAAAATAGATATCTTACAGATTAACGTTGTTATCAATAGCAAACAAGGAATGATGATTGATGGCAGAGCATGTGGACTACCTGAAATTTTGTAGCATTCTGGCAGCATAGTTGAAACTGTCATCATCTAAACTTAACTTCAGGACTTCGATCATTGTAGCATATGGTTCACTCTCCTCTTTCAACCCCTGTATTTGAGTTCCTGTGGCTTCTTCACTGAAATGAGGGCTCCAGTTATCTGAAAGATTCCTGGGAGAAAACGTACTTGAGGAGGACAAGGACGAATTAGACGAAGCTGAAAGGCCTGTTTGACGTAGAGTGGGGTCCGCAAGTTTGCAGTAAATAGAAGACATGCATCTGACAATGTCTTCTGAAAGTCGATCAGGTCTGTTAAGGTTATTATCAATGCGAGAAGCAACAAGGTGATCTGCCAGGCTACGATGGCCGTGATCTGCAACCGTCCTGTCCTGCAGTTGCCCACAATAGACTTTCTAATTATTTACACTAATCCTTCAGGAAACGCATAACAAGACAGGCTCATTAATCTTGAAAACAATACATAACTATATGGACTAATGTTGAACCATGTAAACAATCGATCTGTAATTAACACAATGAGTTCATTAGGTATACTAACCCTTTTAGATGATAATCTCGGAGTAGTAGCATGATTCTGATCATCTGATCTAGCCAAACCATGTGCGGGGGAAGTGGGGTTGTGATAGTCTGGATTACCTTTACACAAGTTAGGCTCCCGACTGAGACAAGATTGATCAGCAATAGTACGTGATTCTGTTTCAATATTTTTCTGTAGAGGGATTCCACAGTTCTCAGATAAGGAAGGAAGATGCTGCTCAAAAGCAGCTCGATAGAGTGAAAGAAGATAACGTTCCAAATTTATTATTTCACCCTCAAGAGTGGTGATCTCCTTCACCAGATCTGCAGATGACTGAATCCAACGCCAAAAAGTAAAGCATTAGGCAACATAATAGTGTCAGTATATCTAAAACATTAAGGGATCGATTATTTTGTAGGAGTAACGCGGCTGTATATAGTCACATGGAGCAGTTTGCATAATCTATAAATCAAATCAATGTTTGTAAAGCCCAAAAATGTGATGAACTATACAAATTGAAGCTAGTTGCTTGTGAGTAGTATTTGTTTTGCCATCACTAGTACGTTTTCCTATAAGTGAGCTAAAGTAAATTCATTAAACAGTTGACCTTTTGAAGGGAATGCTAAACAAAGGTCACAACTCACAAGTTAAATCAATATGCCAGTAACTAGTTGAACTATTGTGTTTTTTAAATTTAAGCTTCAGTTCTAAGTGAAACTCCAGGCGCATTACAATGGGTTTGAAAATCAAATTTAACCCCTTGATCTCAAGTAATGGTGCGATCTAAACCAACTGTGGTTTGGCATTTATCTGACTCATTGCTTTTAGACACTCTTGATGATGGAAGCTCGATAAAAGCAATCGACCATGCTCCTAGAAGGAAAATAACAGGCGACACTAAATACAAGGAACAATGCGCCTTGCTTTATCTACGACGGATTGAGTGACTGATGGTGAATCTGAGTGATCAAATGGAATCTGGCACACCTATACGGCCGTTAAAAATCAGGTGGTGCAAACCTTTCTGACGATGTGGCTGGAACATTGCAAGTAAGGCTAATGCACCTACTCCATCCAAGTTTGGCTGAATGAGTCTAGTTCTCATCCAACGTTTTCCATGTATCAAAATGAAAATAAGGTTAAACTAGGTGAAGGGTATGTGACACCGAAGCTAAGCATGTAAGAGATGTGGGAAGCAAAATGTAGATCTTTTGTCTATTTAAGAAGATGACACAAACTAGAATTTAGTATCTCCCCAGAAATAGTTAGAATCCACACAAAAAAAAGGGCATACCGAAAGTTAAAATATGCCACCTTCTCAGATTCCCAACATATTGACATCTGGTTGAATATGTAGAGGTCAACTAAATCTCATTGAGCAAAACCCAAAACTGATTTTTACTTTTTTGGCCATATTTAAGCAAACAGCATATTTTCTTCCTTCTAAGTAAGAAACAGTAGAAGATTCACTTGAGACAGCAGAAAACTAATGTGGTTGCATATGAGTGAAAGTAAATACTTACACGGTTAAATTGGTAGGAGTGTCTGGGTGATAAATTAAGTAGAAGATGATTTCTGGGTGACTGACCATCTTGAGGAACACTGCAAGTAGAAACAAGAGTGTGGGTTTATCTTCTTCATTGATCTTTCGACAATCAATAATTGAAATTTAATGAAGTATCATTGTTAATTAACTAAGCATTACCCCTGCAAATTGGAGTATGGAGTAGAATGACAAGAAGAAGAACGAGAGCTGCCATTGACTCGCATCATTGCTTGCTTCCCTGAGAAAAATCACTCACCGACACTTTTGCTTCCTAACTGCAACATAAATACATAAAAAAAAAAATACTCCATATTAATAGCTGTATTGACTATTGAACTCAACTGGGAATAATACATATATATATATATATATATAATATCATATCAAAAACTAGAAACAGAGAATGACATTGCCAATTAAGTTAAGAGGAAAGAGAAGTTGATAGCCTAACCCCTTTATTTGATAAAGCAAAGGGTAATTAAAATTCTGAAATACTAGCAGAAACCCTTTAGAAGGGGGAAATCAGAAATGGATTTAATGAAGCAGATGAACCAAACCACCATGGAAATGTGGAGGTGGGTCTATTATTATTTCAGGGGAAGATCTATCTTGATGTAAAGAATCACCAACTTTTATGGGTACTGACTGCTGACTACCAAAAACAAAGGGGCATTAAGAAGTAAGAACAACAACATCATTAATAACGGATGCTAAAAAGACGACAAACAAAAATTAAGAAAAGAAAAAGGCTTAAAAATAATAATGACTGTAATTATGAGCCTTGGTGTGAAGGAGTAGTGTTTCAGTCTAGAAAACTTAAAAAATGTGCCGAGTAATAACTACTACAGCTAAGCAGGAGATGACTCAAAAAAACTACTCCACTATAAAATGAAACTACTATTAAATTTTATAATAAAATTTTCAAAAATCATTAACTGACAATAGAGGTACTCAATATATATATATATATATATAATTACATGTTATAAATCATTTTATAATTTAAAATTTAAATATAATTTTAACTTTAATCAAATTTAAAAAAAATAATCTCTGAGTCTAAACTATTGTTAATGGATTATTAGGTGGGTAGTGGGCCCCTCCTAGTGGGGGAGAGGAAGCAAAGCAATTAATACACCAATCTCTACCCCCCACCTCCTTGTTAGATTAATGAGACTGTGAGCCACTCAGTGTGTGGTGTGAATGATGGACTATGGAGTAGGTATATATTATGGTTCTGCCCACTCTCTTTAATGGGGTCAACTGATTTAAGTTGCTAAACTAATTAATTGTAAAAGTAGCTCACGGATAAACTGAAAAGTATATTACTCCCTCAGTCTCTGAGGATTATTTTTATTTTAAATTTTTATTTAATTTTATAATTTTTTACGTATGACTAGTGGTGCTTTATAAATATGTATAGATAATAAAAATATGATAATTAATATTAAAGATAAATTATTGTAAAAAAATAAATTATTTAAGATAAGTAGACATTTAACTTGAAATTACCTAAAATAGTAATAAGGACTTTTATTTTGGGACGGAAGGAGCATTTTTTTGAACACTTAATATGTCCCAAATAAAATCTCTTTCCGTTTTTATTAAAATTTAATTCGGTACTAATGATATGATAGTAAAATTAAGATGACAAATGTGATATTATTAAGTAATTTTATATTAGTATCATTAAAAATATTCTTTTTTTTTGTAGAATAAATATGTTTTGTACAAATATTACTCTGTTTTTGAAACAAAAATAATATTTGTTTGTCCTTTCATGTGCCTCCCAAAATAAGATTCATTTTTTGACTACTTAGTTTATAATCAAATGAGAAATAATTATTTCCACAAATTATTTTTTAACTTTCATAATGTCCTGACATGAGTATGAGTGTGGGGGCTTATGCATGCATATAGGCATTTTATTTCAACCTCAATTTTGGAGGATATACTACAAATACAAATTTTAATGGGTGAATATAAAAATTTCACAGTAGTAATTATTTTTTAAAAAAAGACTTAAAAGAAAGATGAAATATAATTATAGTAAAAATCAAATTTGGAATAATGATTTCATCACTTCAATTTAAACAATTAGAATAAAACCTGATTGACATGCATATGAGGAATTGGTGAAACTAATAAGATACTCCTACGCAGCTAAAGTAAAGAATCTCGTAATTCATAAGTTACATAATTAACCTTATTAAATTGGCTTAGGAAGTTTGGTGGGGAAGTAGTCATAATTTTCGTTAAAATGAAGGCGTATTCGTGTAAACTTTAATAAGGAAAGGAGAAAATATCCCAAGATTTTCATAAATTTTTAACGTACGTGTACAGCATGCGCAACATAATAAATGTATCTAAATGTAGCTACTCATTTGTCAAAGAATCAAAAACTCGACACCCTCTATATATCTATATCTATATCTATATATATATATATATATATATATATATATATATATATATATATATATATTATCCAAAATAACAACTACCGGTAATAAATAAGTGAAATCAATCAACATCAGGAAGTTCAAATTTATTTTCCCTTCAAACTACATACCTTACATTGTCATATATGAGTATATGAGGTATCCTGTAATCATAATTATATTATCTACCTGTTTTATAAAAAAGAAATTTTATTTGTGAGATTTATAAAATTTGCATTTATATGTATTATTCTTAAAAAATTATAAATTATAGACGGAGTTTTATTAAAAGGTGTGAAATGCAGTTTACAATCATATGAATTTCTACTGCCACACTTAAAAGCTAGGTTTGGAACAGGATGGAAAGGAAAAGAAAGTTAAAGAAATGCATTTTATATGATTCTCAAGTTCTATGAGATATTTTTAAAATAAATAAAATGAGGTGTGGCTGATACTAGTAGATCGAAGGAAGTAGGGTTGACGTTCATATACATATACATATATATATATATATATATATATTATTACTCTCTCTGCCCCAAGATAAAAGTACTTATTACAATTTGAGATAGTCCCAAGTTAAATATCTACTTACCTTAAATACTCTATTTTTTACAATAATTTGTCCATAATACCCTTAATATTAATTGTCATATTTCTATTTTCTATGCATATTTATGAAGCATCACTAGTCATGTACAAAAAACTATGTAATTAAATGAGAATTTAAATATGAATAATTTTGTCATTTTATCTTATTTCTTAATATGCATAAAAAATCAACTAGAACTTTTATTTTGGGACGGACGGAGCACTATTTTTATTTTTTGTGGCCTGCCAACAATTGATGAAGTGGAGGGGCGGGCACTGGGCAGGCAGGTAGGCTGGTGCGACTGAGAAGTGAGAACAATTAAGTAATTAAATGGTCATAAATAATCCAGGTCCCCCATGATCTAATTAATATCTTTATACTTTAATATGGCTTCACTTGTCCGGTAACCGGTTCCCATACTAAGAGTAAGTACTAAGCGAGTAGGTAGTTAGGTTCCATTAGAAAATGAGAAAATTAATTGACTACTAATGGAAGTTATACAGTCAATTACATATTAGTATAGTTTAGTTAGTTGTTGAATCAAATTAAGTTGAGGAATATAAAATGCACTCCTCAATTAACTAATTGTCTTCTTTTTTAAAAAAAAAAGAAGAAGAGAAAAGTAAGCATATAAATTAATACATGATTAATGCTTTTTTTATTCTTTAAAAAGTAAATATTATTGGTCAATATTTTCTTATGTTAGAGTAAAAATAAATAAATATGTATTTAACAATTAAGATATTATGTCATTAATAATTTTTTTTTTTAAATTACAAACGATAGAAAACAACAACTCTCTAGAAATACAATTAAAAAAGAAAGGAGTATTTAGTTTCCCTCCTAAATAAAATTTACAATTAAGGTGAAATATAAATAACAAAAAACGGAGTATATTAAAAGTTTCACCACTGCCCTTGGCAGCCGGGCTAAATCATCAATATACCTAAAATTAAGACTAAAAATATATCTAAAGATTTGAAACCCGATTCGAAAAATTCAAGCGAGACTCGGATTCGATATTTAAACGAGTCGAATTCAAATTTAAATCCATTTTGATACTCAAACACTTATACGAGTACTGTTCACTCATTTAGAGTATCGAATTTTTCTTATTTTACTGATGCATATTCGATACAAGTTCGTTGATTCTACTCGTATACAGTATCAAGTATACTCGATTATTTAATATATATTATTTAACAATTAAATTCTTCACGTACTTTTAGAATTTAAAGTAATTCATTAATTGTTTCAATATCATCTCATTAGTTTTTTTTTACAAGGCTATAGATCTAATTTGAAGTGTTCAAAATTTAATTATTTCAACTACTTGATTGGGTTAATTTTATATACATTATCATAATATAAATGATCCAGTTCTAGTTCGTGTATGTCTCAAATGCTCGCGAGTAGTTTGATTAAAAAATAAGTCGAGTCGAACTCGAGTACAATAAAACAAGTCGAATTTTAATTTGAGCAAAGATTGCAAAATTTTATTCGAATTTGAGTACGAATCCGAGTACCTTAAAAAAAATTCGAGTAGAATCTGAACAAGTTACTATTCAACTCGACTAGGGATCATTTTCACCCATCTAAAATGGGTTGGTTTCAAATTATAGATGCATTACATGCATCATCTGTTCTTTTGGACCAAATTTTTGGAGGTTTGGGTAGTAAAATATTAGTTGTGCTAGCTGGAGGCTTCGCTTGTTTCAAAGAAAATAATTTTTTCCCCAGAACTTTACCTAAAATAAATTTTTAGAACATTAGCACAAAAACAATTTGATCAAAAACATTAGCACATTATGGTCATCAACCATTATTAGTACTAGCAGTTTACATAAGGTTATTTAGTATTAACAGTTGAGCAAAATTCCAAAAATTTTTGGTATGGGCGGTTTCAAATTTTATTTGTTGGGTCAGGTACTCCGTTGATGAGAACCCCATTGGACATTTTGATTTTTCATTTTTGATATTAAGATTTTTCTTGGAGCCACTTAGACAGGGTATTATTTATTAAATTTGTTTCAGAACAAAAAAATTTAATCTAAGAATTAATATCAAGAAAATATAAAGTATATTATGTGTGTATATATTAGAGGTCAATAAAGCTTTCATTTACATTCAAGAAAAATTAAGCTTTTATTTATAAATAGAAAAAGTATTCAGATATAAGACATTACTTAATCAAACTTGACTAAATGTACTTAATAAAATAATGTAATTTTGTATAAAGTTTATATCTAACTTTTTTATATAATATTTTAAAATAAAAAAATTAACCCTAAAAATTAATACTACGTTATTCTATTAAGTATAAGACATGACTTTTACATATAGAACGGATTTTAAGCATACTTCTTTAAATGAGATACCAAACATACCTCTTTTAGCGATGGACCGAGCGACGATTTGGTCTATCGTCATAGGTCTGGTCCGTCGTAACCTTTACGTAATCCATAAAGAAATGCAAAGGGATACATGGTTGACCCACCTCCCATCTACAGTATCATATCAGCCTATATATAGACCATTCTAAGTATCATTATTTTTCAGCATATTATTTATTGGACATTTAAAACAAATATTTTTCAGCTTATATATATGCCAAATGTAACAACTTATTTGGTAATAGGTCAAAATAAGTTGTTTTAAAAAAGCTGCTCAAACATGACACTCTAGGCGCTTAAAATAAGTAAGTAAATAAGGTATAAGTTGTTTTAAATTAAGGAGGATGTGGACAAGATTAAAGATATGTCACCACCAAATTTTTTTTAAAAAAAATTAAAAAAATAAATACTAATTCCCAGTTTGTTTTTATCAATGAAAACAACACTTGACCAGACGTGGGAAGATCGAAACGGGTGAGAAATTGGGTAATGAAACAGCTGGATTATGATTTCATATTTGATTATTTTATAAGCACGCTTGATGAGTGGGATAATAACTCAGAAAAGAAAGTTAGTTTGAAGATCTGTGTGACAGAACACGAGAGAGAAAAATAGTAGGAATTGGAGAGAGGCCAAGAATTGTAAAACTACCATATATAGGCTCAAAGCATGCATTTGAAAACCCTTTCGGTTTCCCTAGGGTCAAAACCAAACAAACTTATTGGGTGCTAGACGGATAAAACGGATGAGGATTATTATGACTAGGGCCCTAAATGATACCGAAAAATAAGATATTTATTCTTGTTTATATTTGTGTAAAACAAATATTATTCGTATTCGACTTAAACGGATATTATTCGTATTCAATTAGGGATATTCGTAAATAAACAGATACGAATACGGATACATGTATATTCGTATCCGTTTAATATTAGTCTGCCAACATATTTATCAAATCAAATATGCGGTATCATAATCCTGAGTAAATAACGAGTCTTATTATAAAATTATGATATTTTTTTAATATTTTCAATAAAGATATTTTATTAAATAGAGTGATTTTTTATATAAAATTTATAATTTAATCATAAGGTCGATGATTGTGTTTGTTATATTAGTATCATAATAATAATTTTTAAAATTTTAAATTATTTATTTACTAATTTTAATTAATTATGTCAATGAATTTGGATAGTTATTCGGAAATGGATAATATTCGAATTTGAATAGTATTTTGAATATTGAATTCAAATGGTACCTTAAGAAATCTGTCGAATATTGAATACAAATACGGATCAAATATTTTTTTTAAATACAAATACAGATATCCCTATATTCGGATTTGAATATGACCATTTACTGCCCTAATTGCGACAACTTTATCAATATTGTGCAAGTGTCTTTTCACTTGAATCTGATAAGGGTATAGGTTTATGTCAAATTCCTAAGCTAAGCCTAAGGGCCTGTTCGGCACCTACTTATAAGTTGGTTTGACCAACTTATAAGTAGTTTAAGCAAAAAAAGTGTTCGGGAACGACTTTTTTTTTTTACTTATAAGTCGAAAAAAAGTCAAAAAAAATAAGTAACATTTAGTTACTTAAAAAAAATGAATTATAAGTCATTTTTTTTAAGTTGGTCAACGACTATGAAATGACAAAAATGCCCTCTTTTATTTTTAATGTTCTTCTTATTGAAGGACATTTTAGTAATCTTCTTATTTTATTTTAACTTATAAGTCATTATTAGCCGAACACATCCACAATTATTACTTATAATTCCTGACTTATAAGTAAAAATAATGCCGAACACTATTACTTATAAATCTACTAAAATTTTAACTTTAAGTCAAAAAAAATAAGTCATTCCCGAACAGGCCCTAAATGTCTCATCTTATCATCCGGAGTGCTTAAATTTATGCCATCTTAGTTAAAAGAACAAGCTCTCAATCAACTCGTCTTTTTACCGAGAGTATGATTTTGATAGTATTATTGTATTGGGGGCATTTCATGGACCTTAACGTTATTTAGAACATTTATTAGAAGAAAAGCCCATCATCTTGGACAAAGCCTGTATGCATTTTGAGCTTTAGATCTAGCCCAATATGATGCTCGTTTTTGACTAAGTCCAATATACTTAGCCCATCATGAGGAAGTAGTGGTCTAATTTACTTGTTATTAGCAGTTCAAAAGGAATTTGGACTCAGGAGAAACACAACATACTTGGCCCAACAGCAAAATGAAAATAATCCAGACACCAACGAAAAAAATATAAACACGAATACAAAGGATTAATAACTTCGATGGCCCACCCAAAACTTAAGACACCCAACTCGCCTCTGAGATAATGTGAGACCTCGTGAATTCAAAAGTAATATATTTAAGATAGTTTATAACATTAACAAATTTATTACCTAAATTTAAGTGAATTTCTATCAATATTAAATTTAAAAATATTTCAATTGATTTTTTTAAAAAGGATAATGTCATGGGTGCCATTTTATTTTATTTTATTGGTATCAAATGAAAAATGATGTGGCATCATTTTATTTTATTCAACATTATATCATTTGAGACAAAAAATTAATAATAATTAAGATCTCTAATATTAACTATTTAGAAATTAAAATCATTTTTATATTTTAGACCGGAAAAGGTACAAGATTACTCATAAAGAAAATCGTCCAGCACTAGCTCATGCATAAAGAAAATTGTCAATGGTTGAATAAGAACAACCTTTTGATAATAATTTTAAAGTTACTGTCTCCATTGAAAACAGTATTTTTAGCGTGTGTGTATATATATCTTTGGTTTTTTATTAAACATTTTCTCTAATCGATATTCTAATGTTTACAATAACATGCTAAAAGTTTTCTCATTTGATTAATCATGGGTTAACTAACTAGCTTTGCGGTCAAAATCACCCCCAAGTGAAGTTACAGCCTAGGCTTAATTACATGAAAAATATTATTAGGCATGACTCCCAATTAGGGGTGCACAAAAGGTCCGCAGTCTGCGGCTTGACTTAGGTCAGATCTGATTAAACTCTGGCCTGATCAAGACCTGGACCGGTTAAGTCCGGCCCGAAAGGTTTGAAAATGCCACTCTTTTAAGATAGAAATCTGATTTGGTCTGGCCTACAAAAAAGCCTAATCTAACCTGGATTTGGGTCTGGTCTGATATGGTCCGACCTGAAGCCTGACCTGATTCTTTATATAATTATTTGTAAATTTTAAACTTTAAAATTATAATTATTCACCAATGAAGTATAAATTTGTACTTATTCATTATTGTAATTTGTAAATTGTAATACATTAGTTTTAATTAATACATCAATAAAGTTTAAAGTTTTAATTATTCATTCTTAATTTCTTGGAAATACGTTTAATTAATATACATCTTCAATGAATAGAACTAATTAGTATATTTAATATTAAAATAAATTAGTTGATTAAATATTAATAATAAGTTAGTTTATTGTAAATACTAAATTACTAATATTTAATATTAAAATTTGGTTAATATTCCATGTTACTTTTAATGTTTTAACTAACATTAATTAATACATCAATAAACTAACTTTTAATATTAAATATTAATAAGTTAGTTTTTTTTGTAAATACTCAAGTTCTTCATTAGTTTAGATATGCTAAATTCTCAGGGGAGTTTATGATTTTGGTTATTTTTTAGGTATTTTGTTGTAGCAATTTAAAAAATAATTTCATGAAGCAATTAGAAAACTAATTGAAAATAATACTTGAGATATAGCTAACTAAGTGTTTAATTACCATAAAGAAAAAGATATATGTGTAATTAAACTTTACAAAATATATGTCCAACTGAAAAAGATATATGTACTAAAAAAAAATAGAAACTAACTTTATATTCAAAATATAAAAGTGTAAGCTATAGTAAGTTAATTTTATTTTTCATCTATAGTCATATGTATCGCAGTAGATTATATTCAAATTATATTTTCTATGAAGACAAACTGTGCATAGTGGACATACATTTAAGAAATCAATTTGATTTATATTACAATTTACATCTAAATTACAATTTTCTTTAATTTAAGAGGAATATATTTATTTTTGTTCTAATTATCCAACCTATATTAGTGTGCAGGAAAATGTTAAAAATAAAAAAAAATCTCAAAAATCTTGCATCATTTTAACAAAAACTTTATTAAGTTTTATTTTATAATTTTTATTTTTAATATTTAACGTTAAAAAAAAGAAAAAGAGAGGGACCAGACCGGCCTAGGCCTGACCTTGCATGTAGGTCTAACCAGACCATAGCCCAGTACCCAAGGTCTGGCCAGGTCTGGCAGGTCTAAGTTAACAGTCTGGCCTAACCTGATCAAAACCTAAGACTCAAGTCAGGCCAGACTAGGCCGATTTGTGTGTGCATGTGTACTCTCAATGGAAGCACTAGACTTTGCATTCCATGCATCAACTGTTTGGATAGAGTACCATTATGTATTGTAAAAATATTTTGTCGAGTTTCGATTGCGACGTATATTAGTACGTGAGACTGAGTAGGACTATAAGGTTGATCTATTATATCACATACATCGTTATAATAATAATAATTATTTATATAACTAATAACAAAAAAAATCGATACATAAAATTACATGATATATCATTTTCTTTGTAGATAAGTTAGCTGGTAAGGATAGAAAAATCGATTTTGTTTTTAAAGATACTCGGTCATAAAAGTTATCAAGCTCAAGGTATCAAAACTATGTCAGTTAGTCAATAAAAATAAAAATAAGGTGACATTTGGTTTGAAAAGAATAAACGCCAAATAACATTTTTTGTGCTTGCATATGTGCTGTCTGCTGACTTACTCAGTTACTCTTAATTTGACACGACAAGAACCCCACTCGAGAAGTTAAATTAAACAATTTCCATCAAATTTTAGATTTTTACAAGCTAAATGAAATATATGTGCTTAAAATATTGTATACGTGTCTTGGCAAATTGAGGGGTGAAGGGATTATCTAAACTCAACTTTTTAGTAGGGGGAAAAGATGCTTCACCAAAAAAAACACACGAGAAAAAAAAATATGGAAAACAATTAGAATCAATTGACTTTCCAAGTCAAACTATTGGTTATGTGAATCTTTGAATAAAAGAAAGAGATGACCAAGCTTTTTGGGACAAAAAAATCATAAAAGGGCCCGCAAACTATACACCATAAAATTATTAAAACATATATCAAATGGCTAATAGTTTGGTCAAATTGGTATATTTCCCAGCCACAAAATTATTGGTGAAAGTTTCCTGGTAAGGGGTAGTTGATTTGTTTAGTGCAATCGGGTTCCCCCAGTTTTGTTTGCCGGTCCAAAACAGTGAGACCGGTTTCTGTGTCTTTTGCCCCCCAAGCCCCAACCCATCTTTAGTTGTATGCTATATGCTGTTTTGAGTTTTACAGCGGCTTCATATGATATGATAGATTGTGCTGCGTAATTTTCGCAGTTGACTTTAGAGCATGGTTGGGATATACAAAATGCAACAAGTGTCGTACATTATAGTACACTCACCATGGACTTGATCAACAATTTGCATATTTTAATATCAATACGAGCATATAATATTAGTAGACGTAGAAAGTCTTTACGTATTTAAAATATTAAAAATTTATGTTTATTACTTAATTTATTGTTAATGATAAAACTTGAAAAACTTAGATACGAGATAAAGATAAGATTTTAAGTGCGATGACAATAAGATTAAACATACAATTAAAATTTTAGTAAGATAGATCAAACGTAAGAGTATAATATTTCATAACAAATATATGTTTCTCTAAAATTTTCTAGATTTCCCATATGCCAATATATAATTGAAATGTAATAATATAATCTGTTCAAAAACAAAAGAAAAAGAAAATAGTTCCCTCTTCCAATATTATCTTTACATTTTTACGATTGAAATGTAATAATATAAGATGTTTAAAAAAAAATCTTAATATATATGACGATTAAGAATTAAGACCAATCTCTCAGGCTGTGCTTTTGAGTTTTGTTTAAGAAGAAAGGAAAAAAATAAAATTCTCTTTTTAATTATTTTGGGAAAAACTTTTTCTTTCATCACTTCCCTTCCCATAACTTTTATTATGAGTCTTAAATTTAGTTATTTAAGATGGCTAAATGAAGTGGAGATTTGCCATTATATTTTGCATATAACTACAATTCAGTAAATTCAATGGAATGCCAATTTTTCTCTAAAATATATTGCTCATTTTTTGGTTAGAAAGAGACAAAAAAAAAATAATTTTAATAGCTTTGGGAATATATATCTATAAACGAAAAAAAGAAAGAGAAGTAGTTAGTATAACAAAAATGGTGGATATCATAATAATCTCAATTCAGGAGGGGAGAATACACACTCAATCCCGCTCTCAATATTACATATAACTTGTTTACATGCAGCAGAGGTAAAATACATCCAATTATAAACAAAACAAAACAAAACAAAAAACTATTCCTTTTATACATAATACCAATATTATTATCATTTGCTACCTAGATTATTCCATTCAGCAAATGATAAACTGATGATGGGGTTGAAAATGAGAACTACCCATAATTAATTACAATGGAGTAGAAATTAATCAATAAAATTGGAGATCAGAGGCAGAGCCTTCGTAAATTGTGGTCAACCTAAGCCGGAAGGAACGAACCGCCAATTTAGCCCGCCGGGAAGAGTATCTCTGCAATTTCCTCATTGATCCCGATCTCGATATCTCCACTCCCGCTCTCGCCTGCTTATGATCAGAAGAATAAGAATAACTCTTCTTCATCTTCGTAGAAGAATTAGACGAATAGAGTACTGATATTCTCTGCTCCTCATTAACTGATTCCATTGGGAAAACAGGGGAGATCCGAGATTTACTCCCCCTACCATTATTGTTGTCGGAGAGAGCGGCGCTGGCTTTCACGGCAAGCGCCGCCATGTCTGATGCGCTTAGCGGGTACTGAAGCTTAGAATTCGGGAGTATAAAATAGATCTGACCCGACTCCAATTCGTCTACGGAGTCCAACGCCGGGATGGGTTCGTCGTAGTACAAACTATCTGAATTGCAGATAAAGGAAGAAGAAGATAAAGATTTAGATTCCGATTCAATTTGTTGTACAACTTGAGAAACTGTAATTGGGATTGGAAATTGGCGGAGTTGTCCGTTGATTGTAATTACATTAGCTGCTGATGAAGAGAGCTTCTCGTCGTTATCGGAACCACTGATCCATGAAGAGACACAACCACCCATTTTTGTCTGGATAATTAATTATAAATATTTCTGTGATTTCGGATGGGAGAGATGATGACTAAGGAAGAATAGAGGAGAGAAGGGAAAAGGGGGTACTTGGGGAAGCAATGAGGCGGTTCAAGTGTTTTTTTATAGGTGGGGAGGGAAAAGGAATGATGAGGGAAATTTCTGACGGGAAAGGAGGAGGAGGGAAAGAAAAGAATCCACCCTAATTCGATGATGACGCCAGGGAAACCGTCATAGGACTAACAGATACTGTTGAGTGTTGAGCTTCTCGAATATTATACTAGTAGTAGTTTAATACTCTCCATGTCCCTATAAAAAGAGTTTAATTTGTATTATAAATTTAAGAAATTAATACTTGTACATTCTTACCTTCATATAAGAAGAGAAATCATGTAAAAATTATATGTAAAAATAATACTTATTCCGTTCTAAATTATAAGATCACTATTAATTTTTAAAAGTTAATTTGAGACTTAATATTGAGATGACTTATTCAAAATTATAAAACAATAAAATTTATAATATTGTATAATGCTTTATAGATAGTATACCATGTTCATCATTTGTATTTGTATTGATTAAAATTAAAAATATATATATATGTCAAAATCTCTTAAATTAACTTTAAAAAGTCAATAATGATTAAATAACATTAAAACCGATGGAGTATTTTTTAAAAATTATTCCACACCACAGTAATATTAAAGGTCTCACATTTATTTCATATGGTAGTAATATTGATACAAGATATAAAACAAAGAATTTAATATTTCTAACATTATTATATTATTGATGATCATAAATAGCTGTATGATATTACTATTAGGTTAAGAATAAACATGATAAAAAGAGAAGTAATTTATTTATTTTATTCTCTTTCCGTCTCCAAAAAAAAATGACGGAAGTACAATTTTCGTACAAATTTAAGTATTGAAAAAAATTAGGAGAGAGTATATATTTTTTTAATCTACAATTGTTCTCGAGTAGTGTGATGAGTTGATATTTGTATGAATTAATATATTTAATTAGATTTTGGACAGAGAAAATTAGTGATGTGACTAGTTGATTATTGAGATAAGTAAAATAGATAGTAAGTTAAGTGTAATTTTGTCTAAATAAAAGTTTATGAAGTACTTTTGTCATCTAGATTATTTTTTTTGGAGATAAAGGGAGTATTTTTTTTACCACTTAGATTATTTTTTTGGGGACAAAGGGAGTATTTTATTGTGAAACAGATACTCCTTTCGTCCCAAATTAATTGTTCAGTTTTGAATTTTTTAAGTCAAATTGACTATTTTTAGAATTAATAATTAAGCACATATAAATATATTTCTAAAATTATAAAAATTAGGGTTAGTAATAAATTGCATATACTTTCTTTTGGTTATAATCTTTTTACCTATATTTTAGCAAAAATAGTAAAAAAATTAATTTTAAAAATGACCAATTTAATTTTAAAAAATCAAAACTGAATAATTAATTTAAGACAGAGAAAATATTATGAATTTATGATTATGGGGGTTTACATTCCACTGCTCTCTTTAAAATTTTAACTTTTTTGTCTACATTCGTTATTTGATTATTTTATGTGGGGGGAGAGATCATTAATCATGATATATGAGCGATGACGGGTGCGGTGAAAGCATAGCGCGGCCAAAATTGAAAACACGTGAGTCGTGACGTAATCAATCACTGATCAGAGGCGGCAACTTGTGCCTCAAGTTCTTCAATTGCACTTCCCGTGCCGTACCATCATTTTTTAGTTTGGGTTAAATTGACTAGTACGGTAATGTCAAACCACGGCTTGACTTTACGCCTACCATAGCCAATTAGCCATAGCTAGCGAGCGACTCTACAAGTTGATAAATAAGTAGTAGTACTACTACTAGTATTACTCAAATCATCTAACAAGTTTCAATCATCTTGTGCTGGTTGATGGGTATTGGCTTTTGAAGAATTATTAAATGGTTTATAGCAGGATAAAATAAATTAAAATTACCCTATAAAATATTAAATTTATTTTTTTAATTCATAATTTTACTTAAAAAGCATTTTTACCAGCGGACCCTCGATCCGATACTTTATAGTAGTTGTGTAAAGTAAAGTGTGTGTGTGTGTATATGTGTATATGTGTGTGTGTGGTCGAGTTGACTGGGTTTAAAATCATCACCCTGTTACGACTGTTACCTGAACTTAATTTAGGGCCGGGGTCAACCTTATTCTTATCCATTAGAGACTCAATTTTTGGTGCTTCTAGTACTTTCTATGGAGTCTGATTTGGCGGAATTTTTGTATCCCACACAATTAATGATCATAAATATCCTCTTAATAATTAACGAGGGTTTATATCGTAATCACTTAATTAGCTGGCTGGGGTATCCACTTGTAATTATTATGTATATAATCATAATTACATTGTCAATTCTCACAAATAAATTAAACAAAAAAATATCTTAAACAATAATAATGATGAAAATAAAAATTTAAAATGATACCAAATTTTGCTCCTTAATTATTAACTGAAAAAACATTAATAACGAGAGATCGGAAGAAAAGCATAACGAAGGATGTGGTTATGGATACGCAGTGATATCTTAATGAATCCTCTTTGTCCCTCACATAATTATCAAAATCTTCTATTAATAGCACAGCAATATCTTACTTTATTTTGTTGTTTCTCTACTTTTATAAAACACTCACAAGTCACACCAAAGCCAAATGGGATATTAGTGTAAAATACTACTCTCCCGTTCCCACAGAAAAGTATCATTCTAATTTTCTAAAAGTTACTTATAATGTTTTTATTTTAAAAGTTGATAGTTAATGCAAATGTGAATATTGATTTTTTTTTAAAAAAAATTATTAATTATAAAATCTGTTTTTCTAGAACTTCAGTAAGCTGACATAAATTTTAAATTAAAGATTTCATGAATTAACTTGAAAAGGTTAAAATAAAATTCTTATATATATATATATATCATTCTTAATTACTCAAAAAGAATTCAATTCAATGATCAAAGAATTTGATACCGTATATAAAATTTATTTATCATGTTTGGTCGGTTCCTTGATTCATGTATTTTAAATCGTTTCATTTAATTTTTTGATGAAACTGGTCGACAGTAACTAATTAATTTATTCAATTAAAAGTAATTACTAGCTAGTGCCTAGTTGTACAACAAATCTCCAGCTAGCGATATCCAATATCACACGTTCTCTTAGGTTTGTCCCCCTCCATTTTCTCCTCAATTTAATTTAATTCAAAACGTATTAAAATGTTCTCTAAAGTAATTAAATAATATCACACGAATACCTACTAGTCGTTCCTAAAAAACATTAGAGATAATACTGCCACACCGCTCCAAGTTGCAATATCACGTATACTATAATTAAACAGGCAATTTTTTTTTTATTCAATCTTTAATTTTTTTACATTAAATTAACTTTTATTATTTATCAATTTAAATTAGAAATTGAAATTATTGTCGTAGTTTTATAAGAAAACAAGAATTAGTAGTATAGTTTTATAAAAAAATAATTAAAATAAAATCATCTTACATAATATTAATTTGATATTTTTATTAAAACATATATATAATAATAAAATAAAATTTAAAACGATAATAATATTATAATTCTTTAAAAAGATCTTTCGTTCGGTTCAACCAAGTCAAAAATAAAATTAGTAATATAATTTATAAGGAAACAATTATAAAATCATCTTACTCAATATTAATTTGTTACCATTATTAGATAAAATTTTATTGCAACTTAGATAATATAGTTTGAGAAGAAAATAATTTTCATATAGATCATTTTATCTAGCTTAAATTTGTTACTCTTGATTAAACACAAGTGTAATTATATTCAAGTATAAGTAATGTAATTTTAAAAATAAAGTATTTAGTTACTAAAACTAGGTTACTTAATAAATCTAATAATATATTTATTTATAATTTTTTTTACAATATCATAACTTTATAATAAAATTTCATGCTTTGTTAGGATATATAAATATGCTGCATATATTTTAGAAAACTTAATTAATAAATAATTTTTTGTTCTACTAAAGTTTAAGTCCAAAAGACATAATATTGATGCGATTCCTGTTTCATGTCTTGAGCATGTCACCAACAATTTATATGGACTATTTATTTATATATTAATATTATCATATCTGAAAATATTACACGGATTCCCTCAACTGCAGTGCTACGCGGATTTGTCTGGCTCCAACACAACAAAATAATACACGAAATATTCAACAACAAAATTTGCTTTATAGCTAGTCAGTCCACCAAACCACCCCCACCCCCCCCCCCCCCCCCACACACACACAAAAAAAAAAACAATTAAGAGGGTATATTTTCTCATGCTCTTCGTACCAATTGCATTCATTTGATTTATATATAAACTAGTACTCCCTCCGTCTCAAATTAATTATTTTTTAAGATTTTTTAAAGTCAAATCGACTATTTTTAAAACTAATCTTTTTATTATTTTTGTTAATATATAGGTGAAGATATTATAACCAAAAGAAAGTATATACAATTTATTATTAATTTCAATTTTTATAATTTTAGAAATATATTTATATATGCTTAATTATTAATTTTAAAAATAATTAATTTGACTTTAAAAAGTTCTAAAAAAACAATTAATTTAGGACGGAGGGAGTAATATTTTTCAAACAATTAATATATACGTACATTTTGGTAGTAGGGGAACCGAATATATGTATGTATGTTTGAATAACACATGAGCTCCCCAAACTCGTTCAGAATTATAATTTGATAGAGAATGAAATACTAGGTAGCTAGTATGGTACCGCAAATTAAATTTCTTCCCCAGTTACGCACTATCTGGTGACTGGTGGTCATATCAAGCTTCTGATGTCTTGGGCTACAAGAAAAAAAAAAGGGGATCTACTCTAACGTGGAACCCATCATTATTCTTAAGAGAAAAATCATGTAAAAATATAATATTTTTAGGTAGAAATATCAATTATATATATATATATGTTATGTTCACAATTTTATTTTTATTTAAATATTTTTAATCATATTTTTATTATGATTTCAATTATATTGGAGTGGTTTAGTGGTTAGTAGGGAGTAAATTAGTGGCTAATTTGTAGGTTAGTGAGTGTTAGTGGGTTTTCCTATACATATCATATCATTATATGAAATATGATATGAGAATTATCTTCAAATTAAAGAAGTTTTATGCTAATTGAAGGTTCCAATTTAATTTCCTTCATTTAAATCACCAAACCGCGATTTAATATGAACCCGCCAAGAATTCTAGAACACTATGGTTTGTGGCACACACGAATCATGTGTGCAAATTCAATAATTTGTGTGAAAAATAAAAAATAATCAATAAACTTCAAATATAAAAATGAAAAATAAATTAGAAAAGAAAAATATATAGCAGAGGAAATAGGAAAGGGCGGAAGTTAGAAATGATAGAAAGTAGGAAAAAGAAGGAAGTTACTTGATACTTTTATTTTGTGATGCAAGCCACCAAAATAACTGTTTACCATCCCCTCTCCTATATATATATATATAGAGAGAGAGAGAGAGAGAGAGAAAAAAAATTGGATGTCCGATTATTTACACGGTAAACCAAATGGCATCTTACAAGAGCAAAGTCATACTCTAAATCAATTGTTTTAGCCTAAAATCAACAAATCACAGCAAATTATGCACCAATTTTATACCGTTTCTATTAATTTAATATTTCAAACTAGAAACTTGAAATTTAAAGGATCAAAACTTTCGATGGAGAATCAGTCCATATTAGGAGAGAAGCCATAAAATAGAACCTGATGATTAGAAGGAATGGGAAGAAAAGAAAAAGGGTTTTCTTTTTGTTCTTTCCGCTAAGGCTCGTACGCCGTTGTTTGGATGAGCTGCATCTCTAACTAAGATACGAGGACTGGAAATCCAGTTTCCCCATATATATGAATTATTTATTTTAATTAATTGCTAAAAGATTGGATTCAGAAACAACTAGTTTTAATCACCATAAAACTGGTTTTAAAGGAATTAATATTATGGATTTCTACAATAATTAGAGAACCATGCATGGCCTCATATAAAAAGAATATCTTTCATTTATATTTCATTAAACTATTAAACTAAGTTCTAGAGGCCTTGTTACACTATATCTGATCCATATATACCAACAGTCAGATTCTATCGCAGGAAAATAACTTTGATCATTATCCGCGGGGGCAGGTACATTCTTAATTACTTGTGGACGATCCTTTATAATGTGCTTCTCTGTGCATGAGGAAACATGAGGATGCGCTAGGATCATATATATGCATGTGGAGCTTGAGAGATCAAACATTTTTTGAATTTCATGATTGAGCAACATTAACTTGGTGGATTTATTTAGAAAAAAAAAAATACTTGGTGGATTCGGGGTTCCAAATGTTAATTATTGAAATCAAAAGGGTTATTATATATTCTAATAACAAATGGTTTGGTAAACCATAACGTTCAATATATATATATATATTCTTAATTAACTGTGTCGATAACAGTAATAATTAACTGACATACTCGGACGTAATTAGCTAGACGACTATTTTTTATAAGGCTAAAGATATATATGGTACATCAAATATTACTAAATTCATTATTCGACCCCAAAATAATTGAGTTTATAAATTATTACATATACTACCTAATTGCATATAATGTTGACCCCAAAATTATTTTCGATGAAAATTGACCAGAATATCCTGATTGATTTTATACAGTTTAACTATATTCATATACAATTTGACTTCACCAAAAAATTTAAATTATTTTAAATACAATTAACCCAATTTAAAATACTTTTAAATACAATTTATATTAATAATTTACAACTTACAATTTCCATATAATGTGTATAAGAAAAAAAAACTTTTAATATACTTTTTCCTTGAAATTATTATGATCAATTAAAAAAATATTTATAAAACATAAAATGTCTTTAAAAACTTATATAACTATATTTGTATACATATAATTGTATAAAAAGAATATTCTATTATTAATTCAAAATAAAATATATAAATAAGCTGGAATATATATATATATATTCTTAACGAACCATTTAAAAATAAGCTGGAAAATTATTTTATTCATAATTCTGATAATTGCCAAATTGAAAATAAACTCACTACTACTTTTTGAACAATAATTAAAAATAAAAGTAACTCAGGTAATTAAGATCATCATGAACATTGGAGTTATTTGGAAAAAAAGCGAAAAAAGTACATACCTGCAGATAGGTAGATAAGAAGCAAAACAAACCACCACCTTACCCTCATCATAGGGTACTTGAATGTTGAAACTATAAACATGCAAATTAACAGTTCTGTAAAATGACTCACAAAATACTTGACTCAAGGAAAAAAGGCACTAGACCACATAGCATTCTGCCCATCTCCAAATGGCATCATCATCATATCTTCCCCACGGCCAAACCCCATCCCCATATGCTGCTGGTGGTGGTGCTGATGATCATTAGGGTTAACATTGTTCATCCATTGATCATTAAACCATTGTGGCCTTTGCATTCCATGTTCTAAACCCGCAAAATCAACCACCGGCTTTTGTTCCTGCCGTTGCACTCCTACCCCTTTACCCACAATTCCATCACTAGCTGTCGCAACGAATGACCTAGTTTGCGCAATCTGAGGTGACACTAATTCGTTTGTATTAGTAATGCTCTTTTTCTTCATCGACTCAATCCTCTTATTAATCTCCTTCAACTTTTGGTCAATCAACCAACCGAGGTCATTCAAATCCGGCATCATCAAGTTCTGCAGCCCTTTCCCGGTCAAGCATTGATACATTACCTCAGTCAACTCCTTCTCGCGATTATCCTTGTGCTGTTTCTTGAGCTGCTCAGTAGCCTTGGTTATCCTTTGCCTAATGAAACTTTCTTGATTCACCATCTTTTTGCTTTGTTCCATCTCGGGCATCCTCTTGAACTGCCCCAGCACGCGTTGGACTCCCAATGTGCCAGGCCAAACCTCGGGTTGAGATTCGTAAGGGCTATATATGATGGCGCAGGCATCAATACCACATAAGGTACTAAGCTCGCTCACCTTCTTCATCAGACCCTTCTTTCTTTTCTTGAATGTTGCTTTTCTTGATGCGTCATTAGTAATGAATGCGAGCTTCACCTTCTTCCTAGTCATGGCTAAAGGGGCAATAGGCTAGAACAATATGGAATTTGGGAGAGATAACTCTTTTTGTGCCTCTACTTCCAAATGAGTATTGCTGTATATATACAACTTGGGAGGGAGCTAGAAGATTTTGGCAATGAGGAAAATCAATGGGTAATAAATGAGACGATGCATAAACAGAAACACGCATTTATATGTCAATATATATGACCTATTCGGGAATGATTTTCTGAAAATTAATGCCTAATAATGAATTAGATGTAGAAATCTAAATGATTTCAGATTTTATGGAATTTCTTTTGAAGGACCAACTGTCAATATAATTGATTTCTAGGATAAAATCAGATATTGTAAATATTTGTTGCAATTTAAGAAATGACAGTGAAGAGAAAATCTGATGATCAGTAACTCATGTTATTTGTACAGCATTATTTTAGGTACAAAAAGCGCAAGTCTATAATGATCTTAAGAAACATACGAATTCAAATCCGTATTCTCTATACATTTTATAGATGTCCTTAATTTTACAAAGCATATGTTGATTAGCTCACTATATGAAAACTCTTCTAATTAGGTTCTTACCTTAGAATTCTGAATATTGAATTGAGTGAAAAAAATAAAAATTAATTCAATGACTAAAGAAATCTTCATAATTAAAGGGTTTCACATAACAAAATATTGAGACTGAATTCAATATAAAATTATTAAGATAGCCGTAAGAGTTACAATTTTCATATTATTTATGATCTTAAGAAAAATGTATGTAAGAGTTCCATCTAATATTTGGGAAAGATTAATTAATGAGGGAACAGTTGGTGCATTTTATAGCTGATGACATTCAAAATCACTAGGTACTCCATTAAGATAGGTGGAACCAAGCGACCCATATGACCACCAAAAAAAATAAAAATAAAATTATATATAAAAGATCGAGTAAGAAGTAATTATAAAATAAAACTTGTGTCTCAAATTGAGTAAATAATCAGATGATGTGTTATTATTGGGTGATCACAAAAGTGTAAGCCATCATGCATGAATAAATTAAAAGCCACAAATCAAATGATCATATATTATTATCCAAAAAAGGGGCTTGACAACGGACGATATATAGGTTGGTCTTATCTGGTCTGGTTTTGCAAAATTTTCAGGATTGGACTAATTAAAAAGTAAAAACTCATTCATTGATTAATTCTGGCCGTTAAGCACGACTGATTTTCCTACAGAAATGACACCCATAACATAAATAATTCCTACACAACATTTCCACCTCATAAAATCTCTCTCCTTTCATTTGTTTTTTAAATCACGAAAAGACCAACCAAGTACGATTTTTATAAAGGACTAATTAAGACGTTCAAAAGGTCACTGTAACTTGCAAACTTGGTAACAAACTTTTCTAAAAATTCTTAATTTCTTTGGATCACACCTCACGGCTCACATGCAGTCCCCATATAATCAAATTAAAGACATAAATTTATAATTTTCTCTCCTACCTACTTCCTCCATCGACCATCAAAAAATAAGAGTCACATTTTTTTATGCATAGTAATAATCTTTTTTTATACATATTAATATTTATTCACTTAGATGACAATTAAAGACTCTAACTCTAATATCATATTAAAGCATCTAATTTAAACCAATTGATACCAAGTAAAAATGTCTCATGTATATTTATACTTAATTTTTAAGTCAAACTTAATCGATGTGAGCTTTTAAATATATACTTAATAATACTATTTTAATCTTATATCTATATACAGTTAAAAAAAATCAATCTAATGAGACTAAATGTTTTTTGGATAGAGTGAGTAATGATAACGATGGGAAATTCCTGGTCCCTCGCATAAATAGACTGTAAGACTAAATAAAAAAGGGCAAGCGTTGGATGTACGCTTCCAGAAGTGGTAGCGTACATGAAAACATGCACGCATCTCGATCTTACTATTATTTTCATACTGAATTAATTTTCCGTCATTCCCCACCAATATATATATATATATATATATATATATATATATATAGGGCAAAGGTGCAAAAAAGCCCCTGTGGTTTTCCCCGATATCCCACTTCCACCTTGAACTTCTTTTTTTTCCAAAAGTGCCCTTAACGTTACAAAACGTAGCTCAAATATGCCCCTCCCGTTAAAAAAATTAATTTAAAAAAATATTTTCTCTTTCTTCTCCCTCTTTTCTCTCTCTCATCTTCTTCCTCTATTCATTCCCAAAAACAGAGAAATCCAAAAAGCAAAGCAATCTGCATAATCTCCATCACACACACACAAAATGACGCCAATCGGTTAAAATAAAGTTCGGAAAGCGAACCAAACAGAAAACTCAAAAAGATTAGGAGCTCAAACATTATCAAATCATCTCAAAATCAACCCCAAAATCCAGAAATTATACTAAATCGCGAAACTCTAAAAAAAACTAAAAGTTTTCTTCAAATCCCATTAGATCATTCCATTAGAGCTTGCAAATGATTGGGCTTTGTTCCCTAACAAATTTCGAGTAGAATTAAACCAAAATCCGCAACAAAATGCTCAAAATAATGATCAAATCTTGGCTCAAAAGTATGATAGCGAACTTCTTATCGCGGAGGTAATTTTTAGCCAATTTCTTCATCAATTCAGGTATAAAATCTGATGAGGAGTAAGCGGGGGATGAAGGTTGATGTGGCTTTGATTTGTATACAGATCTTAATTAGTGGGGTTTTAATTTGGGGTTTTTTTGATCATGGAGGTTTTGTATTCCATGATGGTGATGAAAAAAATGGAGGAAGGAGATGAGAGAGAGAAAAGAGGGAGAAGAGAAAAGATTTTTTTTATTAATTTTTTTTTGCCACGTGTCAGCCACATTAGAAATAAATTAACATCCGTTTGTCTAGCTGGCATTTTTTTAACGGGAGGGGCATATTTGAGCTACGTTTTGTAACATTAAGGGCATTTTTGGAAAAAAAAATAGTTCAAGGTGGAAGTGGGACTTCGGGGAAAACCACAGGGGCTTTTTTGCACCTTTGCCCTATATATATATATATATTTTCTGATTATGATTAAATAAATAAATAAATAACACATATATTAGTTAAAACTATAAAAATACATACCAACAAAAACATTATGTTATTTGGACGGATGGAAACCAGAATATTTTTTTTTTGACACTTTAGAAAAAATCTAGAAAAAAACCATGTGAGAAATTCATTCATCAAGAATATTCGAATAATAAAAATTAAAATCTTTTATAAGCAAGAGACAACTTGACAAGAGAATGAGGTAAACTATTCCCTTTTCTGTGAACATATATGCGAGAATTTTTGAAAAAAAACTAGAAGAAAGCCTAATGCATTCATCAAAATTGAAACTAATTAATCAGTCGAACATATGTATATCTCTATTAACAAAGTGATTTCCTGATTATTTGATTTAATTCAAACGTTATTAACATTTAAAAAAAAAACGTTAGTGTAGTTAGGTCAAAAAAATTATTTTTCTTTATATCACTATTTATTTAGTGATATTATAATTGTTTTATCTTTCTTAAGTCTAAATTTTTGACCTTACCATTCAGTCATTTAAATTTCATAATTTTTTTTACTTTTTCGTCAATAAATTTACACATGCAGTCCCCACCCGTTCTAATTTTTTAAAATAAAGAGGACGACATACGGCAATATATGACAGCAACGGGCTCCAATGCAGGAAACTCAAATAACAATGCTCCCTGTGGATCGTGGCATGAAGAAAAGATACCACGTGTGGCTTCATCCACCAAGCTTTAATTTTTATATTTGATTTGATTTTTTCATATTTAATTTTATTTTTTTTATTCACGCGGTTAAAAAAATAATACTCCCTCCGTTCTCAAAAAAAATAATTAAAAAAATAATTATTTTTATCTCTAAAAAGATCGAATAAAACACATAAAATGAAAATAATTATGTCATTTAGTGAAATACATTAGTATAAAAGAATAAAATTACTCATCATTTTATGATTCTTGTAGGTTCACTAAGAATAAATTTAGAATTTTATTTATTCTCTTTTTTCTACTTTTATTTTTCTTATTACTCATCTTTATGAGTTTATGAGAATAGAAAGAATACTTCTTTTGTTACAAAATATAAAATTAAATTAATTTTCTAAAATCAATTTGATACAATTTTCAATCTAAAATTAATATACTTTATTTAACTTTCAAACGTAATAAATCTTACAATTGATAATATTCTTTATATAATTTAGTTTAATTATCATAATTATATTTTCTAAAATATCATTGGTTTTTAGCAATTTTAAATTTAAAAATATAATTAAAATTAACTTAAAAATAAATTTAATCTTATATTTTAAAACTGAAATAATATATCTTGTTACCACGTATACCTGTGAGGAAAGTAAATAAATGCGGCTGGCCTTGAAATAATAAACTAAACAATAATTACTGATTATTGCTTAGATTCATCCTGAAATAACCCAAGTTAAATTTTTTGTCCGGAATAAATTTTGAGTTAAATTTTAAGTTTGAATCAAATTTATTTAAACTATTAACCTGATAGTGTTTTCTTGGATCATCTTAATCCACCACAAACTCATTCAAAAAGTCATGATTAAATATATTATTGTGTGTAACTTAATTCTTTATATATCCCAAAAATCATGTTCACTTAAATTTATGACGTCTCTATCGGATAACATGGCCCAAACTTTCGAGAGTCAACTTTACTATCATATGAAATAATTCAAGTCAAATCTCAAGTCCAAAATAAATTATGGGTCAAATTCTAAGTCAGAATCGAATCAAATTTATCTAAACAAAACATTAAAACATTAGTCCAATAATATTTTTTTGAATTATTTTAACCAATCACACATCCACTCAAAAATATTATTAATAATAATTTAATTTTTTATATTCAAAGGGTGTTATAAATCGGTTTACCACTGCTCTTATTACCGGTAATAGAACATTTTTCTCTTGTAGAGATATAGTGGTATAATGGATATAGTGTTGATCACTAATACTTTGAAACGGACGTACGTCACAGTTACCCAGCTTATCATCAACAAGACAAGTGTTTTAATTTCTCAAAAATTTGGGGTTTAAGTCGGCCCACCTCAGCAGCCATTCAGGTTCTTCACGGCTCTTCCATGCCATCACCATCACCATCACCATCCCAATCCCAATCCACTTATATAGTACTTTATAGGCTAATGTAGCAGTAATGCTAAAACAGTAATAGGTGGCCACGGATTCACTAAAATATAAATATATAAAAAAAGGGTGAGATAGACACGCACAGAGTTTCAGGAAGGAAGAGTCATTTGATGACAGGGACACAGAAAGCAGCTGCTGCATCTGACATAACCGACAGGGACAGCCTCCTATATTGTCTTATATACTATCTACTTCATCACCCACACTTAGAAACTAAAATATGGAATATTAAATTTGAAGGGTAAAATTAAAAAAGTTTCAAACTTAGGGGCTGAATTTGGCAAAACCAGTTAACTTATCGAATCATTTCTAAGGGGTAAAAATAAAAATAATATTTTCATTTTGGGAGGGGAAAGCGTATTATATAACCTTGAATTGCATACGAATCAACCGAGGTTGCTTGAAAGTGTACAGCCCGATTCCAAGCTTCCGGGGTTGTTATACTACAGGAAAGCAATACAACAACAGTTTCACGCAACTTCGGTTGAGTTGACTTATGAGTACCAACACCAACGGAAAATAAGATGAGGAAACTAATTCTATATATATATATTCCTACCGTCTTTATCGAAAAAGAGTCCTATGTATTGCTACAAATTGCTGCCAACAAACTGAATAAATCTCAACATATAGGAAGTAGTATAATGTATACAACCACTTTTACTATATGCATAAAACACCACCTGTACAATTATATTATATACATGTATATACCACCATCACAACATACTCCACCATATCATAATATCTACTTTAAGATCAAAAGAACATAGAGAAAGATCCCCCTATCTTTCGGAGAAAGGCTAGCTGAAACTACTGTATTATATTTACACAAGACACTACAACCATACGTAATTCTCCTTTCTCCATTTGCTACCCATTTCCCATTTATTCCATTTTTTGTTTCTTGATTTTTGTCTTCGGTTATATCATTTAATATTTTCTAACTTGACATATAGCATCCAACTTTTGTCTTTGTTTCTGTACCTTTTTTTTCTTGTTCAATACACACACTAGTTTGTGACGATATGGAGAGAGATTTGTCGATTGTTGAGCTTGACATTATCAAAAGGGAGCGCGATGTGGAATGCCCTTCCTCCTGCTGCCAGAACTATGTCGAATGCCATTGGAGTTCCGGTGGTTAAATATGGGAGGAGTGCCCGGGGAGATGCAGTGTATACTTTGCTCCTCATCTCCAGAAGTAGAACCAGAGGACTTATCGTAGACACCTCCATAAATATGACGAAAATCAGATGAAAACATAGGAGCATTAAGGAATTGATCAAAAACATGGGTCCTCCGGATCTTCTTAGGGGTTGAGGGCTCATCTGCTTCAGAGTAATGGAATCCCTCCCGATTCTGTTTCAGCCTCAGTGTGAATGTGAGCTCTGGATCACCCCGCATGATTCCCCCAAGCTGTATTTAGTATGACAAACAATAAAGATCAAATGATGGTAGAAATACCAAAAAAGATTGCTACCAAAATGAAATGAGGAAGGAGTTGCGCAAAAATGGATTTAGGGGCAGGACACGGTATTATGGGAATAACATTCCCTAAATTAAAATGAAAAAAATGCAAGGAATTGTTCCAATGAAGTACAAGCCCAACAGAATTAAGGAGAAAAATTCAAACACCAGCTCCATCATTATTGGGGCTAATATATTCTACGACTAGATAATCCCAAATACCCGAAAAGTTGGTATTGGACATATCTTATTAATGGAAAAGAAACCCCACTATGAAAATTTGTCCAAACAGTCTAAATAAAATAATCATCAACTGGCAAAAGCAACGACCTCAAAAACAGTACGATAAAAGGGAGAACAGAAGAAGAAACTTCACCTTGCAACCAAGAGAACAGAACCTAAAGGAGTCGAGAAGACTTCTGCCACAAATTTCACAGGTGTTGGTCACTCCTTTTCCAGGCCTGGGCTGTGGCCGCTCATTGAGGAAGACAATCTTGGCACTGTTGATAATGTATGTTTGGACACAAGCTATGTCTATGTACTTCTGAATCTCATTTACTCTCACCACATTATGGTACGAAGATCTCCTTATCTACAAGTAAAATTGAAAAGAAAAAAAGCCCTCCAAATCAAATGGTACAAACAAGGTGCTTTATATGGAGCTATCAAGTTTTAATGGAATTAAGGAAAAAGGAAAAGAGGCAGCAAATTACCTGAATGACATGATGATCTTTGTGATGGATTAAACAGTAAGAGCACAAAGCACTCCCCATACAGTCCAAGCAATACATATTGCATTCACTTTTGTTAGAATCTCCATGAGAAGGGCAGGGTACAAAGTAATTGGCTTTCAGCAGTGGTTTCAACCATGGCGGACCCATTTCCTCATTTCCCATTCTCACAATTGGACTCACCTAAATTTTATCAAAAATCAAAATCAATCAACCTAGATACAGATTCAACCAGTATTCAATGATGAAATAACCCACAAATGTGAAGTATAAAAATGTATAAATTTTTTCGGATAGAATGAAAAACAGGTGAAAATACCATGACTTTCTTGTGATTGTTCTTCAGAACCTCGATTTGATGTTGTTGAAAGTCAGGGTTTCTAGCTAGAATTGAATCTGGGAGAGGCATTAGAATTACTGATTAATAAAAAAAAAAAATATATAGGTAAAGAATCCGACTATAAATTTAAATAAGTTAAGTATATATTAAAAAAAAAAATCTGGAAATGAAAGGGGATAACATACCTTTGAAATTTCTGGAGAAGATGAATGAACCGGAAAAGTGTTGAAACAGACAGTCTTATCTCTTTTCTCTGCTGTGCTTGTGTTACTGGTGAGACGTGTAGACGAGATGTGAGGAGGGAAGGAAAAGGATTGAAAGAAAATATATAAGCTTTATAAGGCGGTCGACATTATAATTATAATATCTATATCATGTCTTTAACATATACTACTATTATTAATTATTAATTCATACTCCGGATAAAGATGTAAAATAAATTAATTAGAAATTATTTCTTAGTTCTATCAAAAATTGAAACCTAATATTAACAAATAAACGTGCCAAGCGATTAAATAAGGTGAATTTTGGGATGGACGAAGGGATATGAATGAATGAATGGGGAAGGGCCCCACAAGATTCTGTTTTTATTATGGTAGTAAATCCAAGGTCCGATAACTTCTGGAAATCAATCTTACCACCAATCTCAGTATATATGTAGTCCACCAAGCTGACGTCCGATGAGAATCACTCCTAATATCTTCTTTTTCACTAAAATATAAGAAAAGTGACTCCAAGACAATTATATTTATTTTTACTAAAGCTATATACTTATCTAATAAAATACAAATAATTTTAAATTTTCTAAGCATCTAATAAATCATTTGAGTCATCCAAAGTTTAGTATAAATCTGACTCTTTATTATATCTTCCTTCTTTATTTCATCTTCTTCTTCTACCTTTTTTTCCCTCTCCAAATTCTATCCCCGATACCTTCTTCTTCTACCTTTTTTCCTCTCCACAAAAAAAACTTCTTGCCGGAGGCACGGATTACCGCTATTATATATATATATATATCAATTTAAAATTTTGAATGTTTACATTTTAATTTTAAAAATCAATGGATTTATAATTTTGAAAGGGATGTGGTGCTAGCAAATTTAGGTTAACTAATTTTCAAAAATATAACAATGGATAGGATTGTTGGGTGATAAACTTTTACGCTCTACTCATTTTGATGATTCTCATGGAATTTGAAACGAGTTTATTTGCTCCTTAATTATCGAGTTGAGTTTGATTAATGTTTAAACTTTAGCTCTTAATGTTGTTGTGTATATATATATAAAATATACGGTAACTTATAAATGTTTACTCCGTATTTAATAGATTCTATATGGGGCTTAAATGAACTTAGGTGTATCCTATTTAAAATTGTATTTGTTTAAACTTACTGTTTTAGCTCACAATGTCGGCAAATTCAATCGTACTAATAACTTTATAAGAATATGAGAAAGTCAGATTTATAAGATCATTCACCAGGACTTTTGAATACTTTGTAATTTAGGTAAATCCGCAAGTAGCCAGCCACCTTAAGAAAACGGTGACCATTTCAGCAACTATTGATTGTTTGATAATTGTATGTAAAAAACATTTGAATATGTGTATTATTTTATTTTAATCTTCTGAAATGTTATGAATAAATTTATTATGTAATTATAAATTAACAATGTTATTTTAAAAAAATTAAATATAAATTTTTGAACAATCATCGATGAAGTATGCTATTAAAAGTATAATTTTAAGAATAAAACACTAAAAAATATTAATAACATTCTATAGTAAATAAAATCAAAATAAAAAACTACAACAACATTCATTAAATTGATTATCCAATTTTGTGTTAAACAAAGATCAAAAATAATTTGTACATAACAAAATTTGTTTACAAGAAGATGGATATTGAATATAAATTTTACTTGTCTATGAGAGAATGTAAGTAAAAAATATTATTCAGCCACAACTTTTTGGATGAATCGACGTATAGAGTTTAAAAATTGTTAAACAAATGGTCTGAATGACTTATTAATTCAAAATTAAACTTATTCAGAACCATTTAAAAATAAACAAACAGTCCCCGCATCATTGGGTCATTCAGATTCAAAGTTGATTTTGGCAAAAAAAAAATTAAAAAAAAATGAGGTTCTGGGCCTCCTGGCTACATCTAAAAACTTATTTGGTTGGGCCAATAACAAGGTTTTAGCTGGAGTGGTTTTAGCACTAGGGCAGGCCTTTGTTACTGCAAGGCAAGCTCCCGCAATTCCGGTTAGCAAATCTAATCTAATCGAATGAACGACAAAGCGGACAAATTCTTTTTAGGGACAATTACATTTATTAGTACATTTTTAGAAAATATTACAACAAAAGTGTATACATAAAATATTTATAAAATTACTGCATCTTCAATATTTAATTTACAATTTAGTGCATTCTTATCCCTTCAATTTAGTTGGGTGATTTAATTGCACATTTCAAAATTCAAAACATTACAAGTTGGTTATCTCAGTGGAAATGAGAGAAACGATACGAGGCCTCTTTGCAATGCTTTGAAGCTGACGAAGTTCCTCCAAATCTAGCGCCAATTCATCCGCCATTTTTCACTTTCTTCTACTGATAAATTCAGCTATGCATTTCCTTCTTATGTTAGAGGAGAGAGAAAACCTTCTTATATAGAAATTGCTAGAAACTCTTACTGGAGAGAAAAATGAGAGACAAAATTCCTATAAAGTACAACTTCTAGGTTTTCAATCTGTATGTTTTTTATAAGAGGGCTTGGTATGGAGGTTATGGAGGTTATGTAGACTTAATTACATCTAAGCATACTAATGCAAAATATTTGTTAAGCTATCTATAGCTTTCAAGCCTGAAAATTATTCTTTAAAAAGCTTTCTAACGGCAACTACAGCTACACCAAGGCTTTTATCGAAGATCTTGGATCCTACAGCTACACCGAGGCTTTTTGTTCAACAGCAAGAGACTTCTACTCAGTGTTATTCTGGTGTAGAGAACTTAAGGTAAGTAGATAATTTTGGTAACCAAACTTCATATCAAGGTAACCAAACCTTCATACCAAGGTAACCAAACCTTTATACCAAGGTAACCAATCCACCTCCACACCTGCAGTTTTTTCATAGTGCAATTGGTAACCAAACCTTCATACCAAAGTATCTAATCCACATCCACACTTGAGAATTACATTTACTAGTACCTGAAAGTGTAGTAACTAGTTTTGGTTACCTTTGTATTAAGGTTGGTTACCTCTGTATTAAGGTTTGGTTACATTTGTATTGAAATTTGGTTACCTTTATATTAAAGTTTGGTTACCTCTGTTTTAAGGTTGAATACCTTTTGTATTAAGTTTTGGTTACCTTTGTATTAAGGGTTGGTTGCCTCTGTATTAAGGTTTGATTATGTTACCTTCATAATGCAATGGGTAACCAAATCTTCATATCAAGGTAACCAAATATTCATATCAAGGTAACCAAATATTCATACCAAGGTAACCAAATTTTAGTTTTTGTGGGTAACCAAATCTCGTCGGACAGCAGAATCCAACCTGTAATGTTTGTTGCCCAGACATGTTATGTTTGTTGCTGTTGTTTGTTGGATCTATTGTGAAACATAGCAGCCTTGTGTTTTTTATTTTTTGCCGGAAAATATGGAGTTTTCGGTCGGTGATGTTTGATCGGAAAATATGGTGATGGTAGGTGATGGTTGGTGACGGTCGGTGATGGTTGGCCGAAAAATATGGCGTCACGTCGGAAAATATGGAGTCACAGTCGGTGATGGTTAGCCTTTTGAATTTTGAAAAATATTTGAATTTGAATTATTAATTATGACAGTTACTTCTCCTTGATTTAAGGAATTCTTTATTTTTAGGAAACTGAATGATTTAATGAGTTTATCTTGTTGCACTCTTTTTGTAATTATTTTGTTAGTGCACTATTCTTTTTGTAATTATTTTATTAGTGCATTATTCTTGTAATATTTTACTAATTGTTGTATATTTCTGTAAATGACCCTTCTTTTTAGTTCTACCAAACACACTCCCAAGTCTCATCCCATGTCTAAACAAATATTGTTTGAAAAATTGATATGGTTCCACATGAATAATGTTTATGTCTGATAGAAATTCATGTGAAATATATCATATAAAAATATATGACAAATTAAAGCAAATAAAGAGAAATACTGTACAACGTTAATATGGCTAAACATGGTTGGTCGAATATCACTCCTTCTCTTTTAGGCTTCTTTAATTTGCATCTTTTCTTCTTCGTAAATGGAACCAACACACAGTAAGGAATCATTTAGTAAAATTGGGCATTAGTGAGTCCAATAACTCAAATTGACAAGGAGAACGTATCAAAATCTATTTATTTTAGCTTCTAAATTGCTTTACAACTCGATCATAGCAGAGAAAATATATACTTGACAGATTAATCGCATCTTATTTGCTCATGAATCTGGGCAATTTTTCTAACCAAATAAAAAAGGATACGAGAATTTCTTCGCATTTGCCACTTGATATCGAATATTATTAAGAAAAATCATCTAAAGGATTAAGATTCGTGTCATACTAAAGACTGACTTGGTACTAAAACAGACCATTATTTTTAACATCAAAAGCAAAGTAGAAAAGCAGGAAAGGGGAATACCTTGACTTTGGAGCAATTGTGTTTGATTTTGTACGTACTGTGTTTCCAACTTTGGTTCTAATCCAAAATTGTGCTTCTTTTTTTTTTTTATTAAAGAATATCAACATGTCCTAATTGATTTAGACCCTGATTATATTATATTAGCTGCTTTATATGAATCACTTTTTCATGTATGTCCTTTTCTTGTTAAATGAAGAGTAGTAGTGTAGCTAGGCAATATAAGGTGATCATTCATCATGTAAGCTTTTTAAGGTGCCTTACTGGCATCCTCTTCTTTGTGCATGGGCTTAAACAGTACGTAGTGATAACTTTTGAAGGTACCATAAATTACAATATTCCTAGCTTACAATTTGCAACACCCGCTTAGATTTGAGGGGTCACTTCTCAGTTTGGAATATTTTTTATATCCAACCTCAAATCAACAAAGGCTATGAACAGAATTCCCTTCAGAAAGACGGGAACAACATTTCACCTAAACAATCCATCTCCATCTCCATCTCCTTATTCAATGGAACTCCTCCCTACAAGGTCTCTTTCAGTTGAATTTCCCACATCCACTAATTCTCCCGGAGAAGAGAAACTTCATCCAAGTCACGCCCAACACCCTTTAGTTGAAGTTACGCTGCCGGACCTCTTTACCTGCAACGGCTGCAAAGAGCATGGTGCAGGCAGGAGGTTCTCTTGCCACCAATGTGATTTTCAGCTGCATGACTTTTGCGCCTTCTCTCCACCGGTCCTCAGATCCCATCCCCTTCATGTCCAACACCAACTTGCATTCTATTCTAAACCTAAACCAGGTAAAATCTTTTTTCTTTTTTTATCATTGGTTTTCAATTGTTATGTACATGTCAAACAAATGAAGGTTTTCTCACTAGAAATAGAATCAGCTGCCACATAAGGATTTGGTAGTGTAGTTGAAGGCTTGGATTTGATCGACTCCCTCCCGCCACTATGGGGTGAGATCAACCTTTGCTCAGTGATCAGACAAAACCAACACTTGTGTCTCACAAACATGGGTGTAGTGGATGAGGGCTAGTTCTCCTCGTCAAGATAGCTTAGATTAAAATCCTTGGTGCCACTTTGGCATAAACCAGGAATTGTGTATGACACACATGAGGATGACGTAGGGGTTGAGGCTCTTTCTCGTTGTCAAGAGATCTTAGGTTCGAGTCCCTCCCACCGTTGCAAGCTTGGTGATCTGACATGAATCAACAATTGTTTCTAGTCCTTATGTGGCACACTCACTCAACGTGGATAGGGACAAACTCTATCTCTCTTAAGTTTAATTATTTATTCCACAACAAAAAAAGGAGGGGGGAATCAACTAGAAGTCTTGCAATTAAGGTTGTAAATAGAACTAAATAGTTCAGGCTCGATTCGGGTTCGATTCGAAAAAATGTGAGCGAGACTCGGATTCATTAATAATATGATCCAAATCTGAGGACAAAAAATAATTCAAATAAAAATACGAGTAGAATCTGAGCAAGGTAATACTCGGCCCATTTAGAATTCAAACTATTCGAATTCTTGATCATGATTCGATACATACTCGATTGATAGATATTCGAATAGATACTCGATATATTCTCTTATAATATATGCACAATTTTATAAAATTAGAATAAATAATTTTTAATTTTTTTTAATTTTATTTTTATTTTTTTATTTGTAAAGTGTAATTGTAAATATATTTTCTAATTTCTAAGTAAAATAATAAGTTCAATTGGTAATTATATATATTATAAAGCTACTTACTATGTGGAGACTCGAATTCGAGCTTGAATTCGAAGTTCGCGAATAGTTTGAATATCGATCCGAGTCGGATCGAATTCGAGTAATAAATATTCGAACCGAGTTGAATATGAGTAGAGTTTCTCTAATACAGTTCGAATTTTACTCAAATTTGAGTAAAAATTTTAATTTTTGAGTCGAATCCGAGTAACTCTCTAATCGTTTCGGTTCGACTCGTTTACGGCCTTACTTGCAATTTAGAATGATACTAATTATATTTTTCTGCTGATTGGAAGGTGGAATTTTTTGGCCAAGGTGTGATATTTGTGAGAAGCCAACCAAAGGGTTTGCATTCCGGTGCAGCGCCTGTCATTTCCAGATGCACCCTTGTTGTGCCATGCTTTCCAACGAAATGAAATTTTCAACTCATGAACACATGTTGAAGCTCCTACCATCTGATTACTCCGGTTTCACCTGCGGCCAATGCGAGAGGCAGAGATCAGGTCGAACGTACCGGTGCACGGCGTGTGACTACCATCTCCATGCAGTTTGTGCAAAGGACATGATGAATGGGCTGGAAGCCAATGGCATCAAGAAATCGGGAAAACAGAGCATACTCGGACCAACTGCACGTTTCGCCTCCCAAATTGCCATTCAGTTCCTTGGGAGTCTTATTGAGGGCGTTGGACAAACTGTCGGACAAGTTCTGTTTCAAGATATTGCAAGAGGGAGGTGTACCAGTAGAAGAGGAAATAGAACTAATGATTAAAGTATTAACTAGTATTAACTAATGATTAATTATTAGAAACATTATGCTGTAGTGTGTGTTTATTATTAACTAGTTTCAAATGTTTGAATCAGAACAGAATGTGTTTTATCCGCTTATCAATTAAAGTTCAAGATTCTTCTTCTCTCTTTCTGTTTTATTCTTGTGATATATGTAAATTGGACACTAATGGCGTGTTTGCGAGTTTTAATTTGAGATGAAAGGTAGGTTCTTTTTTACAAATAAAAAATATATATAAGTAAGAACTTTCGCTTCTAATCTCTTCTCTTTAAATTAAAACCCACAAATAGAACTACAAAAATATAAAGCAGGAAGCAGCTACCTCTGATAGTTTTCCAACCCCTGGGGTTAAACTTGAGGATTGTTCGAATTATGTAAAACTCGCACTAAATTCCAAGTTTCGCCTGATCAAATATTATAGATCGCTCCCCTGACAAAATAACCCTAATTTTGCAGCCAGTCGGAGTTCATTGTTGAAATCTGTCGAATTTGGAACTGAAAGTAACCGGCGTGATTTTAAATTTTTGCCAATTTTCTGAAAAGTGAATCGAACTCTGGAATTGGATTTGAACCCCATGCAGACGATAATTATTTTTATTTTTTTTGAAAAGTGAAAAAATGTAATAGTTTTGGTAACTTATATTCCATCTTTTCCACATATTTGCAAAAAGTGTTGTTTTGGAATAAGTATTAAAAAAAATAATACAATGTAATTAAATTTTTAATCATAAATTTAAAGCCATACCACTACTACTAAGTACTAAGTAATAGTAATTTATACTATATTTTAAGGATAAACAATAACACATTATTTTCTATATTATGACATCACTCCATGGGGCTGTCAATAAATTTCAAATGCCAGCCTGAATTTATTGGCGGAGCATTTATTATCGTCAAGGAAAAAGGCAATACACGAAGGAAAGCTAGAGACCGGTTGGAACCATGCACCTCTTATTTTGGATACAATAACCAACACGTTATACGAATTAGGAGTATTTCAATTTAATAAAGAAATAAGCTTAAAATTATAAAGGTGACTCCCCAATTCCGTATATGAATTATTTTCATTTAAAAAGAAGCAAGCTAAAATTATAAAGGTGACAAATTATAAAGTCAATGCATAAATTGGTAGTAATATTTATCATTTTCCAATAGTCTATTGGAGACAAACTTTTGATGTAGTACTTGGTAAAGTCCCACGGCTCACAGAAAATAGAAACAAGAGAGATTACAAGAGTCCTTTATTGATAAAGAAAAAATATTTTTTATTCAACTATATAAATATATCATATTAATTTCAGATAGTCCTACAGATTCTTTACAGAAACAGCGAGTATGACTTGAGACAGCAGTTACATAAACAGGTCAAAGGAGAACATAAACCACCCACAACAAAATTAACTGGAAAACAAAAATGCTATGTAGAACAAACAGGAAGATCTCTTGCATTTCTGCGGCTACAACTTGAGCCTATTGATGCTTTGCGGCTTCATATCTCCGCTTTCATCATTTGCCATTTCATTCCCTCCCCAATGTCTTATAATACTTGAGGGCTTTGAGAACAGCACTTCCTGAAATTAACAGAACCAACCAACCCATTTTCTGAAACAAGGCTGGCTAAACTCGGATATATTTGGAATCACAGGTTGCAAACTTTATATGCACAACCCAAATAAAGTGCCAAACCTGACTTTTACGAATTGCAATCCCTTCTCAGTTCAGAATATCTTAAATCAACTTTTTTCTTTATATATAACTAGGATATCTTTATCATTTGCCACTTTAGATTCAACACCATCTCTTTACCTTCTGAGCCAGCAGGTTAATTACCTCAACTCCCATGCACCATTAAAAAAGAGTGTGTGTGTGTGTGTGTGTGTGTGTGTATATATATATATATATATATATATATATATATATATATATATATATATATTCTCTTCCCGTTCCATCTACACTGATCCATATCCCAAATTTTCCCACTTGAAGGGAGCAACTAAACCAATGTCAGGAGCTCCTCGCAAGAACAGGCAGACACAAACACAGACTGCAGCGATGGCAAGCATTGAATGGATGTAGGGCCGGTGAAGCAACCCTTGTGAAGCTGAAGTTCTCCTATTGTACCTACCAGCCACAACTGCACACTTTGAACAAGATTTTTGCCCTTGTCCAAGTTGAAAGCTAGCCCTTCGGCTCAGACCCACATTAAATGATTGTTCCTGTATCTCATTTCCAATTGAAACAGAGACTTGACCATTTTTCCTGTCAGCAAGCTTCCGAGCTACTAACTCATTATAAGAGTGATTGTTTCTCATCAAAGCATATGCATATGGAGAAAGGCCGTTTGCATCAAGAAGAGAATCCCAGCAGCACAACCCAATCTACATTAGGAAAAAGATGGGAGATTAAGAAAAGATGTAATACATTCAAAGTAATTATGGAACCAAAACATTCACGGAAACTTCGATATTTTGAGGCGAAAAGCATCATTCTTCATCATATATAAAGCAAACAAACATAATGAAGCAGTGTGTGACTTCTGAAGCAAGGATTACTAATGGGTCATCCTAAACCTCAAAAGGAGATGAGACAAAACCAAAAGAATTAAGTAAATACCTCTTGTGGATCACTTGTCAAAGCATCAACCAAAGCATCTGAATCTGATGTGCATGCAGCCAAATGTAGAGGTGTAATACCACCAGGACCAACAAGATTTGGGGGGAAGATGTATGTCTTACCAGTGTCAGTGATGCTGGGTACAGAATAATTTATGAGCATGTCGACCATTTTTCTAGAGCTTCTTTTAACAGCCCTGTTCAAAAGGTGAATCTCCAAAAGCATCTCTAGCGACTCCCTCGATAGTTCATCCCTTCCCAAACATATTTCAAGTAGAATGTCTAGGAGGGTTTTAACCAAAGCACAAAAGTCCCTTTCAACTGAGAAAGTAAACAGAAATTTGAAGCGTTGAAGCTTATACTCAGGGGCCTCAAGCATGGAAGAGATCCCCTTCCTTTGGAGTAGCCATCCAAGCTCATTTAAGAAGTGTAAAACATCCTCCCTTGACCTGGGACGTCCAGCATCGATTACGTGGTCTTCTGAAATAGCGTCTCGCAGTTCTGCAGCTTCATCAAATTCAGACTCTAGGAGTCTCAGTTCTTGACAGATGGTAGCATTGGCTATAATTATAGGAAAGCTAGTGCCTCTAAAACCATTGTCAACCTGTTGATATAGCTATTAGATACAACACTATAAATTTGAATTCATTTTTCAAAATTTTGCACACTAATGTAAAATAGTAAATACCTCAATGAAACAGCGCCCAAGAACACTAGGAGCTGCACCATTAATCCTAAAGCTGCTTAAAGTTATCTCATCACATATGGAATCCTGACAGGCTGATCCATTATTTTCCTTCAACGTGTACCCAACCATGTGTGTGCAGTAAACCCTGAAATATGATCAAAATATCAAATTCAAATTCTAAGGCTGGGACTCTAAAGGTAAGGAACAGCTAAATTTCACAACAACAGTAGTAATAGTGATCATAATAACAATAGAATAAATTACATACTTGGTGCCATGAGTACTCAAATTTCTCCCCTTCAGTAAAATAGAGGTCTCTTGCCCACCCACAACTGCTAAAGGGGAGACAGAGATTAATTCTGGGGAACTCCATGCACTCCAGGCTTTGCGAAGGTGAACCTTTCCTGAAGATAGATGACATAAGTTGATTGGTTGGAGGCCAAATTAGTGTTCCATCCAAACTAATAATTATGGTAAACTCGGTCAAAACAATTTCTCATTCCAATACTGTGTCATAAACCCTTAATTTCAAGAAACTTTGTCATAAACTACCAGAGCACCTGTCTAAAACAAACCTTGGAAGGGTAGATTCACAAGAGTCATAATTATAGAACACTCACCATCTAGATATGATGCCAACTGCCTGCCAGTATGAACTAAGAACCTTCCGTTCCTCCAGAATTGATTATCAGAACCTTGAACCAAAGAAGTGACATTTTGAAGCAGATTATCTTCAAGCTGCAAAGACCACACAAACCCTGCAAGTAGTCAGCAGAAAAGCTACACGAGAAAAGCTAACTTTTACTATGTATGTATATTCACCTGCTCCCAAGCAAAAGATGACATCGATATGTAGATAGACAGAACTACACAACCAGGCCTTATGTAGCTCTCCATTTCTGATGGACTTTGAGAAAGCCAATTATAGATCTGAAACAAAAGAGGCAATCAACTATTATAGCCTTCAGATATATTAGGTATAATAACGTTAAAAGGTCAAAATAAATCTCAGACTTCTCACCTGTGTTCTCAATGTTACTGGTAATTGACTAGGATCCTTGTCAAACAATTTGAAAAGTATCCGTCCAGAACGATCCTGAGAGATACCATATATTTCATTCAATCCCACGGCAGACAAGATGAGAAGAAATAAATTAAAAGGCAAAACAGAGACATCATCAGATTCCATAAAAAGGAGAAAGCTCTAGGGTACTGAACTACCTGAGCATCAGAATTCAAACTGGAAGGAGATTGATCAGAGCCAGAAGAAGACGTGTATCCTGCCTGGTATGGAAAACTTTGAACTGAACCATTGTCAACACCTCTATTTGACACTCCAAAAAGATCAAGAGATGTAAAGCAACCTTTAGTTCTACTAGCTTTAACATTCCCCGTAACCTCTCCGCTCGTCGAGATGCTCTCAGGCTTCACTGCTTCTCTTGAGGTCTGTGTAGGGAACAGCTTTTGCACAATAGGTGGAGAAGATGAAGGTGACCTCTCATCCATCGGATTACTGCTATCAGATGAGAAGTATTTCCTACTAGATGCCAGCTTTGGTGGGCTGTCATTTTCGGGTGAGGAACTAAAGAGCTGTAATGGTAAATTTGTATAAGTTTCTTGGACTTGGCCATCTGAATCTTCCACTGGAGACTGGTAACTGGTACTACTTCTCTCTCCAACCAAAGGAAACTCAATATGTTGTCCATTTTGCAAATTGAGACATGTAGCTTGGTTAATGCACGCAGACTTAGTTTTCTCGGTGTCACTCCCATGGCTGCTTCTTTGAGCTCGAATTGCAAGGCCGTCAGGAGAAGGTCCTGCCAGAGTCCCCGAAAGAACAGCAAGCAAGTCCATTGTTGATGAAGAAGAATTATTTCCATTCAATTTATTTTGATTTTCTACTTGGTTGCAAACATTTTTATTGGAAGCTCCTGAAAGAGGCAAATTTGCAGCAAGGTCCGCCGGCAAAGGTAATGAATTAATCTTCTGAAGAATCTTAATGAGTTGATCCTTATTAGGTGATGAGCAGTTAGTGCTACTGTCGTCAGTTTTCCCTGATATCCCGGATATTAAAATTTTAATCCTGTCATAGGTTTTTGATATGTATATGTATGGTATACATGTGTGCATGCATAGTAGAGAGAAAAAGACATGAATGTAAATAACTAAATAGTTTACCTTGTGCACGAGCTAAAATTGCTAGAAGATTGACAATATCCATATCTCCATTGCCAATGTTCTGATGGTTTCCAGGGGGTAATACCCTGGAGGTAACATCATCTGGCTGAGTTTTCCGCCTTCGCCTATTATGCCCAGCAAGCCTACGCCTACAGCTTCGCTTTCCCTCGTCAAACTCTGAAAGAGGGTGAAACCTGGGGAAAATGGAGTGCATAACTCAGGTTCAGAAACACATAGCAGAGGCAGAAGTGGTCATAATAATTGCAAGCAACTTATGGTGAAAAAAAGTTCCATCGCGACAACAATGCAATTCACAAAGAAAATTGACAATAATCCATAAACACAAATTATTAACACAACACAATAATATGGTGTTAAATCGGTGAAATAAATTCACAAACCTGCTGCACTGTTGACAAAACCTCTGCATCTGCTTCCCCACTAAGGCCTGAGTGGCTTTACTATGGACTTCACACACCTTGTGCCGCCTATGATAGTCTTTCGCAGTTGATAGATCCTCCTTGCAATTATCTACTTGACACATGGGATAGTTGCCACCACCAGGAGATCCAGATCTGACTCTCTTGTTGGGCCTTGACACAGGCTCCTCAACAGAATTTACACGGCCTCCACCGAGATTCAGAAGGAGGCTTTCGTCGTCTTCCCCCACAGGATTCTTCCTTAAAATCCCTGAATTTGCTGCACCAGTTTCATTATCTCTGCTCCTTTGTGTCTCAGATTGAACAGATGTCGACGTTCCCGCACGTAGTACATCCGATTCCAATGGCTTCGCCAGAAACCTTGCACTGTCCCAGTACCATACCTTAGGGTTCCAGTGCTCCCTGGAGTCCTGAAACCCCGAGACGAACTGCTGAGGTTGCCGCGGCTGCGGCTGCGGCTGCGGCTGCGGCTGCGGCTGCGGCTGCGGCTGCGGCTGCGGCTGCGGCTGCAGCTGCTGGAGGTGAAAATTGGTCGGCTGGAAAGGCATACTGCGCTTCTTAGCCATGGGATGCGACTCGAGGAACTGACCCGAAAGTGATGGGTGAATATAAATTGAAGGGGCTACTTGAGTGCCCACCTCTTCCATCTCTTCCCCTAGAAAATCTGACTGCACACACCTATCACCATAGTTTTTGAGTAAAAATCAAGACTTCATAAGAAACTACACCAACCCAGAATCCTTTTGTATTCAAAACTTCCTAAAATTCTAAACTTTAATAAATGAATCTACCAACTAAATTGGGAAATAGAAACAACAACGAAAACAGTTAAACTCTATTAAACAAGACTGGAAACTAGAGCATATAAAGAAAATTGACAAGTAAAGATTTTGAAGTATCCAAATCAAAGTTCAAATTTAAGCGAACAGTTGGAAAAGGAATTCAACAACTCCTACATATAGAATTACTCATCTAGATAAACTACTCACCTTACTTAGAAACCATCCAAAGGAGTGACTTCCCTGTCTCTCAACATCAAATACCAATCCAGAAATTCTTCAAACTGCAGCTCTTCTTCTTCTACTACTTTTTCTTTATCTGTTGTCGATCTGTCAGAGTCCGATCCTTTAACCGATCTGACCCACAAAGAAACTGACCCGGAAACCGGAAATTGCCCGGCAGATCTAGAAACGACGGGTTGAAATAGGATCTGAGAATATTAAAGTTGAGGTCTTTCTGTAAGCAAACAACTATCTTTTACTTTCCTCTGTCTATCCCTTCTCTCGCAACAAACTTTTCTTTTCCTTTCCTTTCTTTTCTTTTCTTCTCTTCTCCTTCATCCGTACCAGTTTGGCAAAAACGGTAAATTAAATGAAGATTTAGGGGTTAAAAGTTTGGCTCTGCCGCGGACTTGGAAGACTCCACGACACTTGCATTTTACTCTGTTGGGAGGAAAGAAATCAAAATAGTGCCACCAATTCAAAAGGAAACAGATTTTTAACGTAGAAGATTTAAGGCGCGTGAATAGTTCGGGCTCGATTTGGACTTATCTAATTAAAAGTTTTATTCAAACTCGATTTAAAATATTAATAATTTAAATATGAATAAATTTTAAAGTTTAATAAATTATTCGAACCTCTTTAAATTATAATTTTTATTGATACTCGGATCATATTCGTTCAAAAAGTTCAAGTTGTTCGAACTTGATTCGAGATCGTACTCGGTTCAGTAGTTAAACGAGTCTCAATCAAATCTTATTTTATACTTCATAAATTTTATGAGTCAAATTTAAGCAACTCAATGCTCCGCTCAACTCGATTTATTTAGATCCTTAAAAAGATCGCTATCTCTATAGAAATTAGATTTAAATGAAATTAAATTAAATTATATGCATTAAATATATTAAGGAACCAACGAAGCTATTTTGGAGGTGAAAATAATGGCTGTTGGCAAGTTATATCTTGTTCCAACACGATCATATTTTTTTTTTCAATTATATATCTAATAAGTATAAGATTTTTTTGGTAAAAAAATCACTAAGAATTATTTTAAGAAAGTGATATTATTATTTTAAGAAAGTGATATTTGTTAGAATTTGAGCCAAAAATAATTATTGGTTTTATTAATTATTTAATGAATCAACATATCAATGTGTTCTACTCCATGAGTAGATTAAATTAAGTATTTGGATGCTCAAATCTATGGAGTAATGAATGAGAAATTAACTCCTAAAAATCACCCTTTGAAATGATAATAAATATTTGTGGGAAGCCAAGTCCCACATCGGTTAAGAACTAAAGTATTGATTGGTTTATATACAAGAAAGTTGCTCTTGGGTTTGGGCCCCAAGGGGCATCCCACTTTTGTGGAAGGGAGAGAACCTAGCTAAGGCTTGGTTTGAACCCGCGCGCTGCCGGTCGGTCGGGCCGGGCTCGGGCTCGAGGGTCGTGGGTCTGGGTCCTTGTATATATTTTTTTTAGACAAAATTTATTTGAATTTTGTTTATTTTTATTTGAGTTCTATTATCAAAACTGTGTCGTTTTGATAAATGTTATTTATTATCAAACCTGGACACAAAAACTGCGTCGTTTTGGGAAGTGTCTATCTGAACAGATGCGCTCATTCTGTTAAGGCTCAAAACTACGTCGTTTTGACCGAACAGATGCCATGAACGGAAGCCAAAACTACGTCGTTTTGACCCTAACGGACGCGCCCTTTCTTGTCTGAACAAACATGTCCATTCTGCCATGGCCGAACAGATGTATCTCATATCATTTCAACTGGTTGTGTCCCATCAGATGGGTCACAAACCCTTCCTATAAATAGATAGGGGGGCTGCCATTCTAATTCATTCAATTCATAAGCATCAGTCATTATAACTTCATTCGAATCATCTGTGTAATTCATTTAGAGTCCTGTTAGAGAAAGAGAGAGTCGGAGCATTTAGTTTGGTTCGCTGTTTGTGTTATTTATTGTGCTGCTATAACACAAAGTTGTCATTGTATCCTGGGAGACAAGTGCCGCCAACTCTAAGCACCAATAAGGAGGGCATAATTGTCTTAAGGACATAGTACATAGTACTAACCTTGACATATATTCTCTCTACTTCCAAGTTTAGGTTTTACAGATAAGTTTATATATATATATATATTGAGCATTATATATATATATATATATTTCTGTTTCAATTATTATTATTATTTATAAGTTGCAAATATATATTATTAAATATATATCTTTTATAACAATATTTTTATAAATAAATGTGAAACTCACTTTATTATTCATGTAAGAAAATTCTAATGAAACTATTAACTTTACTCGCAAAAATATGAATTCTCTTCTTTTGTAGAATTATATATTGACGGATAAAAAAAATTATTTTCTTAATTTAATTTATGTGAAATTATGTATTTTTACGAAATGATGATGTTGATAGTAATACAGTTTTCCTCATATACTTCGTTAGAAATTATCATAGTATCTGGCAAAAGTCCATTTTCACATAGTGTCTAGGAGTTTTTTCAGGTGTAAAAAAAAAATGAAAGATAAGATACAATTTTCTTTTCTTTTCTTTAACTGTCTTCTCAAAAGTTAAAAGTTAATTTTGTTCATAATTTTTTAATCTCAAATGATAAGAATTATAATACATAGTTGGACATAGTATTAAATAATCTCCCTTTCAAGTCATTTTATTATTCCGAAATTAATAGTCTCAAGTCTATTTTTAAAAACAAAATTTAAAATTAATAATCAAATCCCAAGTATAATCATTGCGAATAAATATAGCGGTAGTACTTTGACAACAACAATCTAATATTATTGAGCATATACTATATTGTCCTTATTCAAGTGTGAGGTACTACATTAGTATTTATCACACTATTTTTTTTCTTTTTAGTTTTAAATTAGATGAGGAGTTATTTTTTGTTAGGATTAGCTAAATCATCCATGCACGACTTAATGTAATTATTTGCATGTACTACGATTAAGGTTGTGAAAAGCGAAAACCATGAAGTTACTTGATGACATTCAATTAACAAATCAATACATGTATTTCTAATTATAAAGGGAAGACTGCCAAATTAGGCAATCAGTCCGCCTATTATTTTTTTATAAAAATAATTGGGTCATCTCAGTTAAAATTTTAGAAATTAGTTTGTTTAATAATATAATTTAGTAACAGTTAATTTGTCATCTATAATCTAAGAATAGGTAAGTCAATTCGAATAGTCTTTAGTTACCTCAAATTAGTAAGTGGGTCAATTCAGAAAATCTTGAGTTGTCTCGATTCTTGAATGACAATCTAATTAATTAATTAATTAAGTCTTAATCGAAAACTCCACATTTTACTCTTCACATTCCAATCATTATTGTCTCTTACCAGTTACATATAATTAAAATAAGTTTGCCATAATCTCTAAATAGGTGCTATAAAGTTTCAATTAGATTTTGCGTTGAACAAATTCTTTTGACAAAATAAGACAGTTTTTGTAAAAGGAAAGAAGTATTTGCTAAATCATGTGTATCCATTGAAATTGATATGAATAAAAATCTAATTTGCTATCAGGTTAAGTTGTCAATAACAAAGCACTCGCAAGTTACTACAAAACTTTTAGTGAGAATCTCCATGTAGTAATTTCGACTATTTTCCACAATTCCACCAATACTATTATGAACAATATATGGTAATTTTTAACAAAACTAAAATCATATGAATTACATAATTATTATTATTTAGTGGCCCAACCTTTTGATATTCTTACGACTATATATATATTGAAAAATATCATTTGCAGATTACAGCAGTATCATCATAATTATCAAACAGGTGTCATTAAAAAAATTCTTAATTTACCCTGATTATATAAGTTTGAGCAAAGAGAAGTCATATCCATATCTAATCTCTTTATTGGAATATGCTAAACTGTATTTATCAAAAAAAAATTATTTATTTTTTGTTAATTTTTTTTGTCCATCATGAAATCCATGGTTTTATATAATGTATTTTTTGCATTAGTCCGTGTCTCACACAAGTTCAAAAATTGATATATTTAAAAGTAAGACTTGAGTTCAATTCTCAATCAAACTTCTCAATTAATGGAAAGATCAACCGAGTTAATTTGGTAGTGATTCATATTATTCAACTGAGTTGGCCCGATAGTATTAAATGTTTAATTAGATTAATTTTTTATTTTATTTTTTCAATTATCAATGATAGGTGCAGAAATCTTAGCATTAGTAAGATACCAATATCTCTTTGTTTTTGAAGTTTCATGAATATATCTAATTTTTAAATTGACCAAAATAGATTAAAGGGACAACTGTTCATTAATCAATAAAACACATACATACGTCAGTAATACTAATGGTTACTGAACATTTGATTAAAACCTTTTCACATTTTGATGATATGCTTGAGCAATACTATTATTTGTATATAGATTGTTGTGATATCTACAAATTTATATACTATTATTTATTACATATTTAATTATAAAATTTTCACAATTATTATACATAAAGATTTTTTAATTATCTAAAAAAACTATAAAATAACAAAAAAAAAACAATGTCAGTGTCTCGCAGGGAGTAATAGACTAGTTTTATCATTAAAACATGGTCACAAACACAAGTTAATTGGATAGTCCAAAACCTTTCTTCCAGATTTTGTTCTTCTACAGACATGTCAGGTTTAGACATAATATGGGTATTTCCCAATATTCTGAAATTTTAGTCAATTATTGTCCTTTTATCCCAATTTTGCACGTGATCCTTTTAATCTTTTTGGTTTAACAAGAAAAATAAAAATTATATGCGAACATGATAATTGGACATAAGTTATTTACGATTATAAGGTAAATTATGTATTAATGATAAATATAAGTGTGTCTTCGAATTATTTTAATTCATTTTTCTCTTTCTTTCACTTTTTCATCCAATTAAACGAGAGAAAATAAGAAAAACTATTACTATTATACCCTTTTCCATTCTTCCACTTTTCTATGTTACCAAACGTACCATAAAGAGACGGACAATTTTGACAATTCACGTTATCCAAAACAGACCATATTCCCCTCACTCCAGTAATTCACGGTTACGTATTCCTACTCTTTTAGTCCCGGAATTGCTAGCTAGCTTGGTAGCTAGCGCGTGATCAATTGCACAAGCGACAAACATCACAACACTAACAGAATGCAGTGTATTTGGTCCTGAATGATATTCCACATTTTTATTTTGTCTATTTTAAAATAAGTTTAAATAAAAATATGACGGGTGAGGGTTACGTGAGATATCTTTTATAATAATAATATTTTAAAAAATTATAAAAATAACTTTTTGTGTATAATATGGGAGAGATTTAGCTCTCCTCCGTTACATATTTTCTCCGATTCTATTTAATACATCAATTATTTCATCTTAATAATTTTGTTCGTAATAATCAAAATATGTTAATAAATAGTTGATGTTATTAAGATCATTCCTACAAAAAATTAAAATCACTAAGAATAATTTTACCGTTAAAAGTTTAAAAGAATTTTTAACCATTGAAATTTTAATGAAATATCCGCATGTTCATAAAATGGTGAAAAAATATCGAATTACTTTCATTTTGAAACAACTATACTATTCAATATTATAAGTATATTAATCGGTGTTGATTTCAATTATACCATTTAAAATTATAAAAATATGATATATTAGATAAAATTGAAAGGAATGTATAATGGAAGGGAACCAAACTCATATAGGAGGGAGTATATTCAGTCATGTAAAACGATATAATTTTAAAAGTTACCTAATGCAAGAGCATAAGGTAATGTCACCTCGTATTTGTACCTAACTATATTAAATTAATTCATTGTAACTATATTACATACCCCTTTTTTGTAATAATTTTGTTAGTGACGGCAAGATAACATAAAACACTCGTATTACACCTGTTTTAAAATTACGTGCGAATTAATCGGCCAAACTGGAAATCCCAAAAGGTAAATATTTCCATACATCACATATCCCAACCTTTGTGGTAAAGTAAGTACTACTATATATATATGTCGATTTATTATATATTAGTGCATGACAGGATATAAATCAAAACTCCACCGTCTTTGATCTCTCCCTGTCATGAATTGCTCCGTATCAAGTGGGGAGTGTTGTATCGTTTTCGCATTAATTGGGGGGGGGGGGGGGGGGGGGGGGGGGGGCACGCACAACACACGAGCAATTCAAATTGGAGGAGATCCTATCCTCCATGCCTGCAATGCACTGCACTACCATTATATTCTTATGTCCACAATAACTAAATAGTATAACATCTTTCTGATCACTTAGTTTACTTAAAATACTAACAACATCAAAAAATTCTTAATTATAAGTTTTTTCTGTTATTCTGAATTTGGTTTTACTCTTACAATTTCCTTTGCTTGCGTAATGAATCTTACTATTACTATATTTTATTTCATTGATGATATATGGGGTACTCGTTCTTTTACTATAAGAATTCAAACCTTAAATAGCACAATCTTTAACACGTATAATCATCGTTAAAAGATACATTTACTTACATGCATGTTAAACTGATACTCCCTTGCTATGCCGATAAACTAGTTAGTGGTAGGTGGATAAGTTACAAACTGATGAAGTCAAAAACTTGACATTAGATTAAATTCATTGAATTTGGTAATGCATTGAATTGATTTGATTTGATGGTGTGTCCATATCCGTATTTTTAATTTTTAGCATATGGCTTTTGTTGAACGTGACTGGAATTTGTGGGCTGCCCTAAACCCTATTTGAATTAAAATTTTGACTTTTAAAATTTTATTTTTTGGACCAAATCTTAACTTGTACACAAATTTTTTGGGTAAAATTAACAAGTATCCATCCACGATTGATATATGTCTATGTAACAGACCATCGCTCCTTGTTGAGGTAAAAGTTAGTAGCCTGAATTAAAATACAAACAAAAGTTATTAAGGGGATATATTTGCAAAATAATTTTTTTTCTTTAAATTTATGATCACAGCTTTATTATTTGGCTGGCACTTTATTGTTTTACATTTAATAAGCATAACATGAAATAGATTTGAAATATTTATAAATCTACAAATGAGAGTATTTAAGATTTAAGAGATGAGAGATCTTCTGATCAGTTCTAAAACAGATATTTTCAGTATAATTCTCATCCCAAATTCTCCATCTTTACTCTACTCATGCCTTGAATCCTTTTCAGTATAATTAGTGGACTTGTTTGTTCTTAAATAGTAGTATAAAAGAAGAAAAAAGAAAAAAGAAAAAGAAAACGAATTCCACCCCCAAAAACCAACATTTCTATAAACGTCCTAATTACCACTACTACTTTTTACGCCAAATAAATGAATAGTTGGCCACTAAGTGTGCATCCATTCCGTTGCAAAATACTACTAGTTGGCTTTTGCATATAATTAATTACCTTTATAAGTTACTATACCATTTAGAAAGAAAGAAAGAAAGAGAATCTACTAGAAATTAAGTTCGTAGGGACGGACGGATGGACCCATGCAGATAGATCTCTTGAAAGATAAGATTTTGATGAACTACTTCTACAATATTCAGCTTGTTCTAAGCAAAAGGGAACATGTTTACGGAATTTTCCCCAATGGCATTACTATATATATATATATATATATATATATATATATATATATATATATATATGCGAACCCTTAAAAAGCGAACCAAAGACGAACCGTCATCTTTGGTATCTATGGTGACGATTCAACCTGTCGTCAAAGATTACATGGCTACGGCGACGAGTCGAATCGTCGCCATAGACACCAAAGACGACGGTTCGTCTTTGGTTCGCTTTAGAAAGATCTCCTATATATATATATATATATATATATTTCTGAAACATTTTTTATTCTCTTGTTTACCTAAAATATTCTCTTTCCTCAAATTTAAATATTGTGATTTTACAAAGTAACTTAAAAAATAATAAAATAAATCTCCTTTTATGGAACACAATAATAATAATAATAATAATAATAAACATTGATATTTTTAAGGATAAAATATGATATTTTTTGTAAGATCACTTTAGCACGAGTGTGAGTCATTTTATAAAACTATCAGTTTATATATTTGTAGAAATATCGATTTAATATGGTTAGATAAATATAAGTGTCAAATTATCAGTGGTGCATCCCGGGGTACAAATTGAAATGCTTAACCTACCATTGAAAGCTTAACCAACCGAATGTCTCTTCTATATTCCCATCCCTTTCCCAACTCAGAAAAACTGTAAAAAATAATAAATAAATAAATAAATAAATAAATGCATGCACGCTCAAGTTTTATTTTTAAAATGATTAAACAAGTGTTTAATTCATGACGGTGTATAGTTAGGGGGTCGGGTCAACCATCCATCGCTCTCACTTGGATTATCTGTTACAGTAGAATACTCGCCGGTCCGGTCCGGTCCAGTTGGGCCCACTTGCGATTCTTATTTGTGAACCATGTGCAGTTTACTACTACTACAGTATTTATATTTTATTCCTGCCGGACTGTCTCATTCAATAAACTTCCTTCTTTCTGATCTTTCTTTACAACCTAAAACATTGTCTTGAAATGGTAAAAAAAAAAAAAATTGCAAAAAAGAAAAACAATATTTTCATTTAAGTTCCATAATCATATTTATGGGAGGTGACTGACTGAAATTGAACTCTATTCTCATTAGAATTTTATCAAAACTTTGGTTTACAACTGAAACAAGAGCATCCAAAATTAAATTACACGACGTCTATCAAAAAATGCTAAGCAAAATGCAAAATAAAATATTGGTACTGATGAAACAAACAAAAATGTATAATAATTGGCCATTTCCCAAAAATATTCACATGAAAATCCCTTATTTACATTATGTCTGCTCGTTGGCCCCCCTCTACTTACTTTATAAATTGGGGAATGAAAATTGAGTAGACAAAATGTATGTACACTCTAGCATTGGCATGCATCTAAGCCCCACGTCCAACAGTACCAATTGTCTTCCCTGGGGTGGAAAAAGGTAATAGAAACATTCTTCATTCCCATTCAAAATTTTAACAAACAGAAATAGAAACATTAATAGTACAAGATAATAATAATAATATTAATTACATTTAAATGAATGTCAACCCAGAAGAGGTTTTTTCTTGAGCGTGTGCGTGACTGTGCATGATAAGACCCGAGAGGAATTCCATGAACCAACAAGCTTATTAAATTACTGTACTTCAAACCAATACCGAATAGGTTATGCTCCTATTTGTTCACATAGAGCATATACGAAAAATCACTCTATCAGCTGTATATGAAATTAAAAACGCCTATGTAACTGAGGAAGGCAAACTAAACAAAGAACAAACCTGAATTAGTCAACAAAAGAATTGCCTATTTTTGTGAAAAGATCAAACCTCTGATGATTGCCAAGAATATAGGCAATTAATCTAAAAGTCATCTTTTCTGGTTGACGGCTGACAAATGCCCTATCACCTTTTTGTGGCCGAGGGATTGCCAAAGAGGTTGTCACCTTTTCATGACTTACGGCTGCCAAAAGCACCTCCTTCCCCCCCAAAGATTATAAAAAGAACTATCACAATTACAACAATCCAGCCCAAGACTTCCTTCAATCTTCTCTTACCCCTGTTGCGAAGAGGTGGAGGGATAGCTTTTGTCTTGCTTTGCTTTGTGTAATGTGAAGTTTTTTTAGGCCTTGTTACGGTTGTAACACTCTCCTTACTCCCAGACTGCTTAGTAGTTTCAGTCTGGAGTTCTAAAGCTGGAGTGGTTTCTCCATCAATGTTACCATTGTGATCGTCTGCTGCTACAGCTGACTTCTTTTTTTCCTTCTTTCTCAGTCTCTTTTCCCTCTCCTACGCAATGGTTAATCAATAAACTATCAATACAGGCAAGGCAAAGAACACCAAAAAGTTTTGGAAGAGAGATTCATGCCATTTCATCATAATCCTCAATCAAAGATGTCATAAAAGATGCACTGGAATGGGGTGGTAATTACCTTTTCTTTTTGTTCAGCTTCCTTCTGCGCTCGTAGCTCAGCCCTAATTTGGGCCTTCTCCGCATTTCGCTTTTTCCTCTCCAGAGCCTCCTGAGCTTTGACCTTCTCCTCCAATCGACGTTGCTCTTTCAATTTTGCATCAATCTCTTCTTTCCTTGCCGTCTCAACCTTCCTTGCCAACTCCAGATCCTCTCTTGTTTGCAAATTCTCTTTCGCTTTTGCCTCCTCAGTTTCAACCTTGCTAAAAACAGTTTCAGATCTACTCCCTGGGATAGGTTTGACACTTGTTTTGCTATTCAGCATCTGATTCTTTGGTTCTGCCACCTCCATGGATTGACCATTTGCTACTTCACCTTTTACAGGTGGCATTGGCCTTTCTTGTACCAGAGTTGAAACCAATGTTGGAGAGGTGGCCTTATATGGGCTGGAAAGATGCCTATCCACTCTTTCATCTACATAAATGGGCAATACAGGTGCTTCCTCATCAGGGCCAAGTGAACGGCCATCCAATGTCTTCAATCTCCTCAGCGTACTTCTCATGTTGCATCTAACATATTCTTTCCGGAACTCATCATTCTTGTTCCATCGTTCCATCACAGTCTCCACCTAAATAATTTAAATTGTAAATTCAAACTGGAGCAACCTTTTCAAGTAAAGGCACTAAAGGAAGCATAACTAACCTGATGGACGCAAAGACGATGAAGTGCCACTCTATCCCCACTTAATGCATAATCACTGGCCATCTTTGCATCCTTCTTGTAATTCTGGAAATAGTTAATCTGCAGTGCAAGTATTAAAATTTAACTACAAGATCCAATAGCTTAGTTTCAAGTAACGTAATTTACTCTGTTTTAGGCATTTTCTTTGTTTCTGATGCAAGTTTCTACACTTTTGACAGTCAATATGCATTTCAGAAAGTAATATAGACAGAAAGGAGTTTTGATCATCCAAAGTTGTGCATCACAATCTCGGCCCAAGTTTAAATATTGGAGAGCACACATTCTAACTGAAACAGACCAAACCATACCCAAAAAAATGATACATTCAGTTCTACAGAAAACTCTAATGCAGGTGCATCACATTCCTCTTCATGTGTGATAAAGAATGTGCAAAAAGTAAAATGTATGTTAAGGTCAACTTTGACGAACTATTCACCATTGTATTCTGCTGATATGCATACATTCACAGGTATCACTATTCACTAAGAATATAATCAACAAGCAAGTAACTAAAGAGTCTTCAAATCACCAATTAAAGCGAGTAGAGGTAAATCTCCAAAACAAAGAGCATCAAATTTAGTTATGGATAGAATAAAACAATCGTAAATAAAATACTACAATGCAAAAGTAGGCATCACCGTAGGTTAATGTTTCTCCTAAACTCATCACACTAAAGTTCCAATCATCAATAGTTTGATATGACAAGAATAAGCCTACCAATACAGTACACAAAACTATGTTGGAAGAAGAGAAAGAAAAAAGACAATTTCACGTTGAGAACACTTCGATCTAAACTATATGCCAAACTTTATTGCTCTATATCTGGGTAAAATGTAAAACATAATAAAGTTATGCTTGTCTGTACCTAATTCTGCTCAAATGACTTCCAAAAGGCATCAACTAACAATTGGCGTTGCCAGTAAGGACATTTCACCGTTGGATACAATCCATAAATCAAACAGAACCATAGAGCTAGCATGTAACATCCTCTGTGTGTGTGAGAGAGGAGAGAGAGAGAGAGACAGGGAGAGACTAACTTTAGAGTCAACCTAAGTTACAACTATAGTTCTATATGATTTGTTTCATGCATTTCCCTACTGTATGAAAGTTGTCATAACAATTTGTTCCCCATTTAAAGGACAGTTGTATTAAATAAGAGTTCAAATAGAAATATCATATTATTTCATATGAAAAATGAGGTATTCTAATTAGATTAGTCCTCAATCCTCATCCGGTTAGATTCCCATCCTCAACTTTCCATTTACCTTTTAATTTTAAGGCAGTAACAATATTGAGAGAGGACACCAGTAAGTAGAGCTCCACAAGAACTGCCCCCCAAAGGTGGAGTATACATAATTCTGTTATATGAAAGTAAAATATACCATGCAAAATTTGACAACAAACCTTGTCATTCAATTCTTTGAAATGTGCATATGCTTCTTGGCGAACAGCATTGGCAGCTTTGTATTGAACCCGCAATTCCTTTAGCCTTTTACTTTCGGCATCATATTTCTCTTTGGATAATGAAGCAGCAGATTTATCTTCTAACAACTCGGATTTGAGACCATCCAGTTCCTTCTTCAAAATCTACATGTGTCAAAGATCAAATCAGTAAATGAGATATAGTAAAACAATAAAAGAAGCTAGTTCCAGCTTGATGCGGTACGGAAGAAGAAATTCAAGAAGTTTATTATTAATTTTGTATTGTTATTTAGAGATAAATATTGGATTATTAATATAATTATTTTAGTAGGACATTCTAGGAGAGTTTTAATTATGGTAGTAGATTTTAATTAGAAATTTTAATTATAGTAGTAGATTTTAATTAGGAGACTGTTTCCTTTTTAAATTAGGGTTTTTACTTAGTCCCCAAGTATTGGGTTTTCTTTACCGATTCTTTGCGGGGATAAGTATCCTTATTCCTTCTTCCCACTTTGTCCTACATCACAGCTACATTAAAAGATACTTTCTTACTTTCTGAATGAAACCTCCCATTAAGATAATAATGTGCATAATAAAGAATTGCTTTATTTATTTATTAATTTTTGATAGGTAAAACTAAAGAATTGATTGTGAAAGAAATTGGATATATTATTACCACCTGCTTATCAACTTTCTCAAATTAGCTGCGGATTAGTGCACCAGGTAAATGTGAATATAAAAACAAAGGCATGACACAGCTACACATACCTTTAGACGCCCTTCAATATGATCTCTCTGATCTAAAGCCTGTTGAACTTCATCCTGGGTACCCATATTAAAAGAAAGTTCATCTCGAAGTTTCTTCAGTTGCTTAATTTCACGAATGAGCAGCTTTTCCTCTTTTAAGGGCAGCGTTTCATGTTCTATCATATGCTCCATACTGTATATCTGCTACCATGCCAATGAAATCACTTGTGTGAAGAATATTAAATTTGATTCAAGTCAGCAAATAGTAATATACTTCGGGTGTCTTTATAAACCAAATTTTATATGCTAGACAAAAGGGGAGTGAATGCTTACCCTATTATCGATATCATCAACTGACATTGCATTCTTCACTCTATTCATCACAACTTGAACAGAATCTATTTCCTGCCTTTTTAGATTAACTAATGACCATGCAGCTCTCTCTTTTGACTTTGCAGCTTTCCAATTACTATCAAGGGCATTTAAATTGGCCTGTTCATAGGAGCATCCAGAGTTTCACAAACTAATTTCTAAAAGTATAATAAACAATAGAAGTATTATTTAAGAGTACTCACCTTTTTCCTATGGATTTCATCTCCTACAGCATCTCTTTGGCGAGTCTTCTCATCAACTAGAAGCTTAGCATCTCTCATTTTTTCTCGAAGTTCTTGATCATCAAACCTAGGAAATCTTATCAGGAATTTGAATGGCTTTGTGCCAGCCTCACCACCCAAAACATATTCCTCCACAGCATCAGTAGGTACGGTAGCATCTTTGGCAGACATATCTGAACTGCTTATGGCAGAAGAGCTTTGAGCGTCAGAATCTGATTTCATACCAGCACACTTTCGAATCTGTGGGTTCAAATGGTTGTAGATATTCTGGTTGTGGGAACATTCAGATTCTCCTTTTGAAACTTGGGATTTTGTAAGCATGTTATCACAGTGGGAAGTAAAAACTATTGCTGCAGGTCCAAAAGAACCAAATTCAATCTTAGTTTCAAAGCTCACATAATTAGCAGGACAACCTGACATGCCATTATCAACTTTTGTGTCCGATTTTATGCTGCCAGCAGTGCTTCTAAGATTACTATTTTCTACTTCCATTTCAATGTTGGTGTCATATATGCTTCCATCACATTCAACCGGCAGTTCTCCAGTCTTCTCTTTTGTTACCTTGGTGTCATCTATGCTTCCATCACTATCAACTGGAACCCCAAGAACACTTTCAGCATTTTCAGGACTCCCATTCAGTTCAGGAAAACGGACGCATTCACTAAGGTGATCAATCTGTGAAATCTCATTTTGATCTGAGACAGGGGCAGCAGCAATTTCAGTCTGCAGGACAACCTTGGTGTCATCTATGCTTCCATCACTTTCAACTGGCAGTTCTCCAGTCTTCTCTTTTGTTACCTTGTTGTCATCTATGCTTCCATCAATTTCAACAGGAACACAGCGAACACTTTCAGCATTTCCAGGACTCCCATTCAGTTCAGGAAAACGGATGCATTCACTAAGGAGATCAATCTGTGAAATCTTATTTTGATCTGAGACAGGGCCAGCGGCAGTTTCAGTCTGCAGGACAACTTCTTCTGCTTCATGCCCCTCAACTAGACCGCTACCAATATTTTCAGCAACCACAAGTCCTTGATCTGATGCTGGTACATCAGGACTATCGAGGAAGCTTCCACAACTTTTAACCGGCACATTCCTAATCTCATTTTCATCATCATCATCATTGGTAGTAGAATGCAAACTTTCAGCATTTTTGGGATTCCCAGTTAGTTCTGCAGCTTGTTGACTTTCATCACCATGTTTGGTTTGTGCTACCTTAATTGTATCCGAGTCAGAGTTGCAGGCAGTCTTTGTATCCCAAGGCGTACAGGTTTCCTTCTCTAAGTTTGCTACTTCATCCTCTTGAACTAAAACAGTTTGGGAATTGACAGAAATCGCAAGTTCTTGTTCTACTACTCTACCATCATCTAGACTTCCACTGCATTCAACTGGCATCTTCCCAATCTTGTTTTGAGATATCACACACACAGGAGAAGGCAGAGATGCGGCATTTTCGAGAGTCACGGTAATGAATTCATCAAGTCCTTTTTGTACTGTTGCTTTTTCCTCCAACGGATCAGTGTCATTAGCCAAATTGACTGTTACATCTACATTGACATCCAAATCCATCGTTTTCTCAACATTGTCCTCCTCTTTATCCTCCTCCTTATCAAGCTGATGGGACACAGAATCAACACATCTTGTAATCCGAAATTGAGATTTTAGACTTTCTTCCACTTCTCTAAGTGACTCTACCTCTGATTGCTCGTGCGACTTCCCCTCCCCAACAACCACCTCTGACAATTCACATCCACCAGCCACCAAAACCACATTTTGGGATATCTTAATCTCTCCTAATTCTGCATTTGAATCTATATTATTCTGCTCCGCGAGCTTTACACTCCCATCAGACAAATCACCGGCCTCTGGTGACTTAATTACCGACTCTCGGTTTTCTCCTAATTCCGCATTTGACTCTAGATTACTTTGATCCACCTCTGACATAATGATTGACTCCTGCATCTCTCCCAACTCCGGTGCAGAATGTAGATTATTTATCTCCACAGACTTTACGCTCTCATCAGAGGAATAACTAGCTTTCGGCGAAAAAATTACCGATCCAAGACTCTCTCCCAGCTCTCCATCGGTGTTGGCCTCCACAGCAATCTGCGAATTTTGATTTGGACTAGACCCGGTCTCAACTTGATCCTCTACCTGACAACCAAGCGACGCGTTCTCATGTTCCTCAACAGCAGTTCCATTTGGCTGCTCTACTGTACCAGTTGTTGCAAGGTCGAGAACTTCCCCATTGGGTTTACCATGCAAGGCAACATCTTTGTTTGTTGACGACAAGACACAATGACTCTCGCCCTCTGCCAATGATTGAATAGTCCGCCCATTTTCAACACCTACTTCTCCAAATTGGACCTCTAAAGCACTTTTAACCTCAGAATCTACCACGGGTTTGACCTCTGCATCAGAATTCTTATCAGAGTTTGGATCATCAGTAGTTACCTCACGAGTATCGCTGATAAAAAGATAGGAACCATCTGGATCATGACGCACATTGCCATTCCCGTTGACATTAACAACATCAAGCTTTGGCCCGTTACAATCTGCACCGACTTTGGCCAGATCCTGGCATGAACTCATATCAATTTCAGCCTTTGAGGCCTCAGAAACACCAGTAACAACTTCAGTACCAACCATCATTAAACCCCAAAAGAATCTGAAATGAAAAAACGAATAAAAATTGATTAAACATCGACACCAAATAGATCCATAACAGAGTACAAAAACCCAAAAACAAAAAAGGAAAATAAAAAGAAAACAACTAAACCACGTGCAATGTGTGTGTAGACATACGTATATCTCTCTTAAAAAGAGTGAGGATCGGATTTACTTACTGGATTTGGTTTGATCCAGATGCGAGAATCTCCCTCCAGATCGAGATCAGCGAAATTCCCCAAGTTTTAGAAGCTTTTTATGGAGTGAAACGAGAACTGAATTAGAATTAGAATTAGAATTAGGGTTGGAAAGATAATGAATAAGAGGAATTGATGAGGTGAAGGAGAGAAGGGGGAGGAGCTCTCTCTCTTTCTCTCTCAGCACAGTCGGAAACAAAACAGCTGGCGAGGGAAATATTGCCTTCTCTCTTCCAGTTTTTATTTTGTATTGTGTTGCGTATCCAGTCTCCTATTTGAACTCAAACACAACACCCCCTCTTTCACCCTCGTTTTACAATTTTATCCTTTTGTCCATTTTTGGATTTTATCCAACTTAGTAGTATTAAACACTACCATCGTTCTTCTAATTTCCATATACATCTTTATATGTTTCTATGTATCTTTTAAGTTCATAGTGCTTCAAGTAGTAATCATGTTACCATTAAAGAAAAATTAGTAGTCATGAACCGGTGATTTATGATCCATGATATTATATTCACTTATTTATATTACGATTGTATTGTATTTATAATTTTTATTTTTTTATACAAGTGTTTTTAGTTACGAAACTCAATATCTTATCTAATACGTCTTCCCAATTAATTATTTATTTTATTTTCTTTCATGTAACCCTAATTATGTGTTTAAAATTTTATTCGACAAATCTTACATTAATTTTGTAATTTTATAATATATTTTGTTTGTATTTAATTATTACTTGTCAAACTTACGAAGAAACCTAAATATTATAAAATTACGTTGTTCATGTATGACCAGAAAGGAGACCAAAATTTGGCCTAGAATATGGCATAAATTATGATAATTTGAAATAGTTAATTTCAAACTTAAATATTCTTTATTTGGTTATAATATATTTTAACAAACATACTTATACTAAATAATTATATTTATAGATTTATAAAGAACTCGCACTTATGCATCTACAAAAAAAAAATTTAAATTAAAAACACTGATTTTGAGTAGATGGTGCTATGATTTTTTTCCCCTTAAATCCCACGATTTATATGGATAAAAAAATTATGAAGTGGGCATTGATTTGGCATGAAATATTGGACGATGTTTATGTTTTGTTTTATAAGGTCATATTAGTAATAAAAAGAAAAAAGAAAAATAAAGCATGCATGCCAGAAAAAGTTACCAATCACTAGCAAATGCTATGTAGTTTAATAGTTAGGAGTCCTAATTAAGTAATAAAATTTAAAATTTAAAAGAAAATAAATGAAAATTAGAAGCATGTTTTGTTAACTAGTGCGGATAAAACCCAAAAAACACACATTAATCACTATTCTAAATTTTAGGAGGGACCATGAATAACAAGCCGAATCAAAATCCAAAAACACTATACGTTAATCACTATTCTAAAATTTAGGATGTTGGGTCAAATTTCAAGTTTAAATTGAATCAAATTTATCTAAACAAAACTTTAAATCATTAGTCAAATAATATCTTTTTAGGTTATCTTAACCCACCACACATTTACCTAAAAAATTATGACCGAAAGTATTATTATTAATAACTTAATTCTTTATATACAGATAAATTTTTTTTTTATATTTTTTAATATAGAACTGGGGTGTTACACCATGCACCATGGCACCTGCTTACCAGTTGCCCCTCTTCCCCCTGTCCATGTGTGTGACAAGTCCTACATTATATTTGTTGAGAAAGCATGCATTGCCGCATTAAGTACATATGTTCCGTATATCTACTAAATATTTAATATTCTAAATATATTTATTAGATATATAATATTATAAGCAAAAAAATATTTCATTTGTCCCGAATAATTAGATCAATAATGTCTTTTTAAAATTCAATTTGTGACATTTATAAATTTAAAATTGACATAATTTATTTAAGTTTTGAAAACGATAAATCTTATAATTATTTATATCCTTTAGATAGTTTATGATATTCTTAATTAATTGTATTAATATAAATTACATGAATTTATTTTAATTTTTAAAAAATCAAGATTAATATTAAAATTTAAAACGGAGGTAGTATTTTGTTTTTTGAGTATATTTAATAGATAACTCACTTCTACATAAAATTATGTTATTTTTATATTAAAATGACATGTGCACGTGTAGACTTATACGATGATTGCACCTCAATTTTCTATATTATAATATATTTGCTACAAAATCATACTAATTACGTTAAAATAGTTTTGCTACAAAATTTAATGGTGAGTTTGTTAAACTGGAATTATGTGCAAGTGTTTAGTATATGTGACTAATCAAATTGAAAGGTTAATGACGAGATAGAGTATGCAGCCCGGTATAAAATTTATTCTACCACATAAAGTTCTCAAAGACGTTTAGTATATCTGACTAATCAAATTTAAGAGCCTAGCTAATAATTGAATTAACACTGTACAATGCGAGATAACACGCATTTAATTTAGTCTACTATTGTTCTTTAAAAAAAAATATTGATCTAGTACTTATTATCAACGGGACTCTCTCCACTCCAGTTATTATGCGCCTCACGGCTAGTTTTATATTGTCATATACTTTCTTTGTTCTGAATTATAAGATTACTATTAAAAAGTCAATATTGATATTATAATTTGGAAACTAAATAATATTATATATCTGATCACTTAAATTTAATTGTATACAATAATATCATGTTTTTTTTATTAAAAAAAAAAGAAGAAGAAGATGTACATCAAACTTTGTTAAAGATAAATCCCAAATTTCATTACTACTTTAGTTTAAAAAAATTAGAGGAGAATTTCTTATAAAACTAGAATTATGTAAAAAAGATGATCAGCCATTAAGCAACCAAGCTAAAAGCAATGTTGTGGATGTAACTACAAAAAATAAAATTGACGTTTTTATCTCCACTTTTGTCATACTTTAGCATGTAGATGACGTATCTTGTACCGACTGAAAGACCCCCATTATCTTCACGCATATGCAATTATTAGTGGCCCCATCTCTTCTTCCTACGTGGCTACGTCCGTTAACGGACTACGCGGAAATGCTTTTAAAGGTGTTTAGATTTGATTCGTAAAATTTATTGAATATAAAATAAAATTTGATTAATTTTCGTTCAGCTATTGAGTTGATTACAAGCTTAAATTCAGTTCGAGCAGTTTAAATTTTTTGAACGAATATGATCCGAGTATTAATAGAAAATTATAATTTGAGAAGGTTCAAGTAATTTATCGAATTTTAAAATTTATTCATATTTAAATTATTTATATTTCGAGTTGAGCTCGAATCGAGTTTTTAGTCGAGCGAGTACGAATCGAATCCGAACTGTTTGCTCATTTTACAGCCTTATTCCTTGTTGAATTTTATCACACGTATTATGTTTATAAATTATGGAGGATAAAATAAAAATTATATACAAATAAAAAAATTAAATAAAAAGATTAAAAAAATAATATAATTAAAATTGTAAGGGTAAAAGAGAAAAATAAAAAATATGACACACTTATACTAAACTTTTCGTAGAGAATTTATAATATACATATAGATAGATAAGTAATATAATGTACATAGTAATTTAGAAATGGATGCAAGTATATATACTTGCCGACTCAAGGTAACACCACAAAATTTTAAATTTAATGATCAAAAAATTATTGAATTATTTTTAAGTTATTCAAAAATAATAAATAATATTTTACATAATAACTATTGACTTTTTAAATAATGATGCTCAAAATTTGACCAATTAATATATAACTTGATGAAAAGTTACTCATTTTATTACTTCTATAATTAACTTAATTTCTCTTGTAAATTCAATACTATTATCATTTTAATCACAAATTATTGTACTTATGTCATAAGCGGATCACATGTCACAAATTAAATCGTAATATTTTTAGAATTAGTATGGGCCTTGCACATGTTATCAATTTTTTATGAATTTAATTATTTTGAGTGAATTCAAAATAAAAAAAGAACAATATTTCAAGTCAATAGTTAAAGATTGAATTTAATTTAGTTTTATTCTTTTTTTAATGTAGTGTATGTGGAAATTAATTATAAATTTATGATATTTTTTGAACTATGGTTTTGACGTGTTAATTTATTTTTATGTTTTTATTTTGAAAATAATTGTTAAAATTTTGTACATACAGATTGGACTAGATGAAATTAGTTATGAAACTTTTTTTTTGAATTATGCTATTGATAATAAGAAATAAAAGGGAAAACAGTAAAAATAATTCAAAATTTCATATTGCTATTTAGTTTTTCTTTTTAATGTCATCTTATTACCTCTCACCCTTACAATGAATAACATTGTTCACGCACAAAATTGTACAAGAATAATTATGAAAGAAAAATTGTATAAAAACTAAAAGAAGAGTATGAGCACTAAAAGGATTATTTTGCCTACGATGAATATATACCACCAAAAGAGATAAAATTCATTGCATACTGGTGTTTGTATACTCAATATATATATGATTAAATAGACTAAGGTAATAGTTTAATGATAAGTTTTTTCTCTTTTTCTCTCTCTCATAATTTTTTTTTTTTTTTTTGTTAAAAAATTACAAATTTGAGTTTATCGTCAACTTTACATAATAAAGTTGGCCTCTTTCCCATGTTTCCTCGTAGGTCTAGATGATTAAAATGTTTATTAAAATTACTAAATTAGAATAGTATAGTTGTTTTGAAAGAAAAAAAAAAAGGTCTATGATTAGGTTAGACATTTATATGCATATATGTGGTATACGGGTAATTAATTGTTCGTCCACATTCATTGGTAATATAATTACATGTCCGGTATGATAATGTATACGAGCCAATAACACAGTGTATTTTAAGGCAGCAACTATCAACGTACAAGAGTTTAATGCCATATTTTTAGCTTGCGGGATAAATGCACACACGGTTGGCATTGCAGAAATAAAAGTAAAAATAAAATAATTTATTTTATAAAATAAAAAAAAATTGTATTTGATTGTTCTATTATAATTATTTTAACTCATTTTCATTCATATTAAATTTGTAAATTTTATTTGACTCATTTCAGTTGGAATGAAATGAATCATTCTTTTTTCTATTTCATTCCCTTCTCCATTACATTCTTTCACCAATTATATTACTTTAATCCAAACGTAGTAGGTCGTTTTGAAAAATAATTTAGACCGGGCTCAAAATTAATTTGAAAACCCTAAAATGCGAGAGAAATTGTGACAATAAAATCTCTTCATTATCCTAAATTTCTCTGATCACTGTTTTTTTTATCTTTTGCTTCTAAATATTAATATTTAAAAATAATGTGTGTGTTCAAAAATTAATTGGTAGAAATCGTGTGAGTTTTGCACTCCTTAATTTAAAATAACAAGAAGGTTTTGTTTTTTGACAAAAACTTATGAGCCCCGTTTTCCCTAATCAACATTATTATTTAAATTGAGTTAGAAAATTATACAAAAAAAATTAATTTAAAAAATATAAATTAAATACGTGTTTGTAAAATAAAACCCTAATTTTGAAAGGAAATGAGTATATTTAAAGGTAGTTTAAGGGGATGAAGGATACATGTCGCAGGGTAAACCCTAATTAGTTTAATTAAAAGCCCATACAAAGTTAATGGACGTATCCATAACAGCTGACCCAAGTTTTTCAAAATTCACGAGGCACACAAGTCGGGCACAAGTCTAACCACGCCCCACCCACCCGCTTTATAGGAGCGCAGTTTACCTCACAACGGCCCTGGAGCCTAACAAAGATTTCAAAATTTTTCACGCAGCTCTCTCTCTCTCACGCACAAAACACACACCAGCATAACCATGGAGAAGCTTGAGATAATGATGGATCCGGAGACGGAGTTCTTGGCCTCTAAAGAAGAGACGGGTAATGAATGGGAACTGTACAAGGAGAATGTGAGGCCTTTGAAAAGGGGCCGTAATGTTCGCCTCCTCAACCAGGCTCTCAAATCCCAATCCGATAATCAACTCAAGAAATCTCTCCTCGAATATCGAAGGTCTATCAATTTTCACTTTTAGATTCACCCCTCTTTTCAAGGTTCTTCAAAAATTGATCCGAATAATAAAAGTTTTCATTCTTTTCTTTGTATTGTACTAAACTACTTTTCATTTTTAGGAGGTTGATTGAAGCGATTGATGAGTATAAAGGGGGTGATCCTCTTCAACCATGGATTGAGTGAGTAGCCTCTATTTTTTTCTTAATTTTTAATTTTCACATCTTGTTGCTTATATTTTAGGGTTTTCATTTGAATTCACCGTATCATTAGTCCTAGGGAGAGATTTATTTTTATTTTTTATTTTTTGGATTAGGTGAACTTAATTATAGATCTCCTGACTTCATTACTTTTTTCGTTTTTTTTTTTCCTTCCTGATATTAATATTATTCTTTATCCTTTAACTTTAATGTGATGCTGATACATTTTCTTGTGCATTTCTCTTTCCATTCTTTTTTTTTCTAAATTTTAATTAAGGGTGATTTATTATGTAATTTCTGGAAGAGCACAAAAGGCTGGAGTCTGGACTAGTAGGATAAAACCTGTGTTTTCAGGCAAAGTCTGAATAAAACTATCAGTCTTTCAGATCACTAGAAATGGAAATTTTTACATTTTCTATTAGAGTGTAAGGTTTGGTCTTGAGATAATGGAGCCATCTTAATGTTTCTTAATTCTCAAGCCCAATGATGAGATTTCTATTTCATCTCTTTGGTTCTTTTAAAGGTGCATCAAGTGGGTTCAGGAGGCATTTCCTCCTGGTGGAGATTGCTCGGGACTGGTGGTGATCTATGAACAATGCGTTCGCACCTTTTGGCATGAATGCCGCTACAAGGATGATCTTCGCTACCTTAAAGTGTGGTTGGAATATGTATGTTCTCATTATGAATTCTACTTTGTGCTTTTACAATTGCATATTCATCTGTATTTTTGCTGTATGCTTCAGATATAAAATTTTGTATCTTGCCTTTGAAATGGCATTGCAGGCTGAGAATTGTGTAGATGCTGAAGTAATATTTAGTTTTCTGGATTCAAATGAAATTGGGCAGACACATTCTATCTTCTTCATATCATATGCTTTGCACATGGAGTCAAAGAACAAGATTAAAACTGCAAACGACATATTTAATCGTGGGATATCTAGGTAAGCCCCCATTGTTTGCGTTTTGTAGTTTCGCTCAACCACTTAATTTACCGATTGCTCAATCAATATATTCTAGTGGGCTCTATAACAAATGCTAGTCGGTTACAAGGTTTGGTTAGTTAGATGATTCTGTATGACTCATCAATGAATTGAGACATCATCAGTAAACTCTGAAGAAAACAGTGACTCATTTTTAGTGAACAATGATTTCTCATCGAATTTGAATTAACCGATGTGTTTACTGATGTCTACTTCACTATATGAAATTTGTGTTATAAGTTTTTTCTAATTATATATGCACATAAGTCGTTTTAGGTGCCCAAATTGTTATACCAGTTAGGCATCTTGGAATTTTTTGTATGATGTATGCATCTGAGCATCTTATTAACAGCGAGATGGTAAGACAACAAAGTAACATGACGCTTAGAATTAAGGGTGTATTCAATATTCCTACCCTTTTCTTTATTTTATTTGGTGTATCTACTTGAGCCGGATGAAAGGCCCGTGGTAAGGGTAGTAGTTACGAACCCTGTAGACCACGTAACTAAATTAATAATCAAGCTTGTTATTGATTATTGCCCTCATCTTCTTTTATTTATTTATTGAATTTTTAGGTTGGGTGGATAGCTTTGTTTGTTCTCATGAATACTTTATATCATAGTTGTCATGGTGTCTGTCGCCTAGATGTCCTGGCGTTGGAGAAGGGCAAGACAACGCCTTGGACGTCGAGCCGTCAAGGCTCACGCATTGGTAGCAGGCCCAAATTAAGTGATTAAGTCATTTTTTACCACAACTTATCATAACCCATGAACCTTTTCAATTATCCAAGTAACTCAACCCATGATAGTCCTTTGAATGAGAGTAATGCTCGTGAGGGAGACAGAAATGACTTCATAGTTGATGACTTTAATTGAGCTATGACTAGAGACAGTAGAGAGTGGAGATTGTTTCAAAGTGTTAGTTATTAACTTATTATGTTTTGGGGTTTAGTGTATATAAAATTTTATTGTGTAATATACTTTTGAAGTAAAATAAATAATGTATAAAGTGCACATTGTTAACTACTTGTCGCCATATGCACGTCATGGCGAACGCTTTATCGCCTTAGCGTCCTGGCGGTCAACTACCGCTGCGTCTCGCCTTGATGACGACTAGGCGTCTTGGCGCTAGAGAAGGCAAGACAACGCCCTGGAAGTCGAGCCGCGAAGGTTTACGCCCTTGGTAGCTGGCCAAAGTTAAGTGATTAAGTCATTTCGTACCCATGACTCATCATAACCCATGGACTAGCTATATGATGTAATTTTATTACTTATTAGATTTGTAATGTGTGATGCGTGTTGACTTAGTTGCTTCTTTATTTTCTACCTAGTGTTTGTTGACTCGTCTTACTAGTTTTTAATGTCAAGTGTTTTATTTTTGAATTTTGATTGTGAAGTATTCGTATAATTGTGTTTTTAATTTATTCCATCGTGTTAGTTATTATGTTTTGAGTTTTAATATACATAAAATTTTATTGTCGAATATACTTTTGAAGTAAAATAAATAATATATAAATTGCACATTGTTAACTATTTGCCGCCATACGGACGCCATGACGGGTGCCTCATCGCCTAGACATCATGGCGGTCAACTACCACCGCGTCTCGCCATGACAACTATGCTTTATGTGGCCTAAACATTTACCCAAGTCTTTTGTTTATCCTTTTAAACTTTTGAATGGATAGTGTGTTTCCTGAATGACAGCGAGTTGATGTTGTGTTATATAGACTGCATTTTGTGTTTTTGCTTGGTTATACTTTTTGAAGGCAAGACTTCTCGTTCTCTTGATGTGGCAGAATTAAGATGTACGCAATGTGTTCTATCGGTTCCTGGATTGCACGTATGAATTCAATGTATTAATTTTTGAACAACTATATTGTTACATATTAATATGAATAAGTTATTACAATTAATAAGTACTAATTTGTTCACATTTCGTTTGCACATGTTGTTTTTCTCTGCCTTTGTGTTGAGTTTTTTGTTCTTTCTATTTTATTTTTATAATTAGTACCTTTATTTTGACCAGTTTCCCAAAATGCAGTAATTTTGCATGTTGATTGCTAAATTTGATTCTTCTCACTTCTCTTGTGAAACGACAAACCACACTTTTTAATAGAATTTATTATGTACTAGGAATGCTCAACCAATTGAAAAGTTGAAGGCAGCTTATAAAAAATTTCTTGCACGTTCGATGAGAAGCCCTAAAGCTACAGAGGTGTGCAATTCAATTCAACTAAGCTCAACTCCTTTGCCCCTGTTTTTTTTTTCTTAAATTTTTTACATCAAGGAAAACCATTAATATCATTTTTACCATTTTTCAGGAGGATTTAACCGAGAATCGTCCGCCAGTGCGAAATTTCGGAACTGTCTTGGCAAAGGGGGTAAACCGTAAGTTTCGTTTCGGTCTTTTGGTTATCTGAAATTGCCTCTGGCTAAAACTTTTTCTGGTGCTGCAGGTAACCAAACTATTGAGAGTTCTGATCTTGCTAGGAAAAGATTGAAGCAAGATAGGTGGGTTGTCATTTAATATAAAATCGAAAGATTTTCCAACGCATTCAGCATCAATATAGAGCAACCAAATCTTTTGACTGACTATGTTACTGATAAGAGTGCAGAAACAAATATGATCGATGCTATCATTCATACTTTTCTTCTAACACAACTTTACTCTTTTCTTTCCTTTTCCTTTTCCTTTTCCTTTTCCTTTTCCTTTTAGGGTTCATGGGACTCCATTATCTATTTACAAAGATGCCAACTCTGCCACCACCTTGGGTCATCAATCAGAATTGTCAAAGTCAGACTTGAAACCCTGGCACACTCTTGGACCTCGAGCAGAGAGAAATAAAGAGAACAATGCCATCCCAACCAAGTGGACATCAAATAAGGTTACTTTAAGTTGTAGTTATGTCCAATTGTCCCTGTGACTTCCTCATGGTATAACTTTAACAGTATCTAATGCTTAAACCTTTTCAGATTCCTCAAAGATCTGGACATAGAATTGGAGGAGCAACTGCTAGTGCCTGCATTGATGTCTTTGTGGATGAGGAATGTCAAGAGTGAGTATTCAGTCCCTCTACATATTTGACTTATCATTCTGGGTATCGCTTGAGGGGAAGTCTGGTAGCAGAATTCTCCTCTAGTTCTAACAAGAACATGGGTTGTTTAATGTGCGTGCGTCCACAGATCAAATTTGGGCTGCATTTCAGGCCGAACTATTAAGCAAGCGTGCTGGTATCTAGAAATTTTTAAAAGCATGTTTATTCTTATCATTTTTAGGATAGCTTTTATATTTGGAAGTTCCATCAGGTGGCACTCTTCTTTTCGTTGTGAACCTTAGGAAAAGACATTTCAAACGCATGAAAAGAAAATATCCATAAATTTCACATGAATCCTCATATCAGCGATTTGGTGGGAGTTATTTCCACAGAACAAAATGGATTCTTCTTCTGGGGGTGTGAGGGAGGTTTGAGTTTTTTTGTTTTTTTTTTGGGGTGGGGGGGGGGGGGGGGAGGGGGGGGGGTTTATTTGTGTGTCCAGACATGAAATTTGGATTGAGTTTTGTATAAATTATTATCCCTGTGAGCATATTTACAATGTGAAGAGCTTGTCGATTTCAATCATTTTTCTAGGATAGCTCTTATATATGGAAGTCCCATCAGGCAGAACTCTTCTTTTTCTTTGTGAATCATACAAAAAGACATTTCAAACATTGATATGCTGTAAAATTGGAATGGAAATCATTGTACATCCAGCAAAATCACATATGAAAGTAATATCTACCGCTCGAGTTTGGAATTGAATACCCCATACCAGTACTAGTCCTTGGTAAAGCTCAATGCTCCTGAAAAATTTCTAGTGCTTTTAGATTAATGGTAAGAAGATACTTCGGCTGCATTTCTTGTCACACCAGATATTTTGCACCATGTATTCATAGCGATGAGCAGCATTAATCTTTTTCTTTCATTCTGTATCTATGTATTCCATCTCAATATATTCAACGTATTTTCTAATGTGTCTCGAAATATGCATACTACATCACAATATATTATTGCGTATAATTTTTAAATTTTCAGCTTACTTAATCTTTAACAGGAAACATGAAGTGGATAATAAGGACGAAAACTCGACCACTCTTGGGCTTAGAAATGAGGACATTAAGGACCTTAAAAAGTAAGTGAGAGTCGAGTAGGTGGAGTATAAATTATGTTTTCTGTTTAAACAATTAACATCCTTGTAAAGCTTTGCTTTTTGCAGGGAAACGGAGCTGTTGAGGGAACACCCCTTGCGCAATTTTCCTCCAAGTTGTCTACCTAGATGATCAAAGTACAACATTCATTTATCTTTGTTGTGTTGTTGTATCTCTACATGGCTCAGCTTTAATCTTTAAAGCTTGATCCATATTTATGTATTCATGTTCCTCCATTGGTTGAGGAGTTGAGATTTTTATGTTTTAAATTTCATTCTGAAAACCTTTGGTGGATATTTGGTAAGCGTGAGTGCTGCCTTAGGCAAAGCTGATAAATGTTGAATTTGCTATATTTTTTCCTTTGGTATGTCATTTGATGTTCCCGTAACTTAAAGCAAATTATGTACGGTTCCTATGTTCAATTTCGGTAACCCTACAATTTTGGGGATTTTTCTTTGTTTGTTTTTTGGGTTTGTATTTTCTGGGTTTGGTAATCATTTTTAGTTAACGTTGATGGTGGGTTGGTGATTATAGTTGTGTTGTTTGGGTTGTAGTATGGTGGTGATAATGGGGGTTGTTGGGACTTGGGGATACATTGTTGGTGTGACGGGATGGTTTTTGGACAGCGATGAAGGTGAAATTATGGAGGGATGATGATGTTATGGGCTATGGTTGTGAAATTGATGATGGAGATGAACAACAATCTGATTTCTTCATGTTTTTTGGCAAGTTCTTGGAGATACATTAGTTTTGATCTGTAAATGGTCTTAAAGGATAGATTTTTGAGTTTACAGGAGTGTGAGAGAGATAGTTAGCTTGCCGGAGGATGTTTCTCTGCCGGAGATGGCGGCGCCGGCGGGTTTGGCAAGGAAGGTACTACCACTACCAGACAATTATCCTCTTCTTATGGAAATAATATCCCATCCGCTTCCTTGAAATGTATTTGGGCAGAAAATACATGTCATAATTTCCATCTCATTTAGTCTACTCAAAAATTATTTTCCATGTCATTATTTGTTGTAAATTTTTTGAAAAAAAATTACATCATTAATTTTAAACGGTCATTCAAGTCAACTATTAAGGAAAAAGTTGAAAATAAATTCTTTTTTTTGACTTTAATATTTAACTAAAAAAATTTATATTTAATTATTTAAAACAAAAAATAAATATAAATTTATTAATTTTTAACGTCATTTACCCTTAATATTTCGATGCCAAAGTTACATAAATGTCAGATTTAGTATCAATAAGTTTAAAACTCCGAAAGACGCTAAGGCAAGTGTCGAGGATTTTACTCAGCACACTAGAAATATTGTGATTGGTGCCTTTGTAATTTTTGTAAATATTTAAAACTTCTTATTTCGTATGAACTATGTTTAAAAAAAAATAATAACAGGTGAGCTAAGGGAATGTTTCCCTGTTTTTAAGTTGTCAGGTTATAACTCTTTTAATTTTAATATTTATATATATTTTCTAAATTTAGAATAAAGAACTCTATTTTTTTTTCCAATAATTTATTTATATTAATATAAAAATAAATTTTATCATAAAAAAGAAATGTCTCAAAAATTATGTTTAGTTTTGTCTTATATAAATCTCGATAGTGTGAACAAAATTAATCAAACAAATAAAACTCATTATATTTCACACTAATAAGTTTACATGTTTTAGAAAATGAAATTTCAGCCTATACAACATCAAGTATAACTACTCAACTTTGAAATTATGCTATAGTTTTTATATATTAAATTTAAATTAAGTCAGGAGATAGAAAATGCCCCCAGTTTGCAACTAAATACGTAATTGCCATTTTTCATCTGGTGTCGGAACCTAGAACCTAGAACCTTCTGTTGAATATGTTAACACTTGACACTAGAAGAATATTGTGGATTGAATTTCTCGATTCCCTTGTAAAACCCTAAAAGTTCGATCGCCTGATTAACAATGGCGGAACACTTAGCCTCGATCTTTGGCACAGAGAAGGATCGAGTGAACTGCCCGTTCTATTTCAAGATCGGCGCGTGCCGTCACGGCGACCGCTGCTCTCGCCTCCACAACCGCCCCACCATCTCGCCGACTCTCCTCCTCTCTAACATGTACCAGCGTCCCGACATGATCACGCCCGGAGTTGACCCCCAAGGAAACCCAATCGAGCCCCGCAAAATTCAGGAACATTTTGAGGATTTCTACGAGGACATTTTTGAAGAACTAAACAAATTCGGTGAAATTGAGAGTCTAAATGTGTGCGATAACCTCGCCGATCACATGATCGGTAACGTCTATGTCCAGTTCAAGGAGGAAGACCAGGCCGCCGCCGCTTTGCAGGCTTTGCAAGGCCGGTTTTACTCTGGCCGCCCGATTATTGCCGATTTCTCACCCGTTACTGATTTCCGCGAAGCCACGTGCCGGCAATTCGAGGAGGACAACTGTAACCGAGGGGGTTATTGCAATTTCATGCATGTGAAACTGATTGGGAGGGATCTGAGGAGGCAATTGTATGGGAGGTATCGACGGTATGGTGGTACCCGGAGCCGGAGCAGGAGCTTGAGTCCGCGTCATAGACGAGAGCGTGAGTATTCTCGTGATCGCGATCGCGATTACAGAGGAGGCAGTGGGAGAAGGAGCGGGGACAGGCATGGAAGGTACGACAGCGATGGCGGACGGAGATATGATAGTGATGGTGGAAGGAGGAGAGATGATGGGACTCGTAGGAGTCCTGAAAGGGATGGGAGTGAGGAGCGGAGGGCCAGGATTGAACAGTGGAACCGAGAAAGGGAGGAGAGGCATTGATTGATTGATTGATGATTCATGATTGCATTGTGGTTGATAATGGTAGTGATTTTAGGCTAGTATGGTGTATTTTATACTTATTTTTAAGTTTCAACCTTTTGTTTTAATGATGATGGAAGTAGCTGGTACTATGTTTAACTTTCTTTATGTGGTTTTAAACTACAAATTTTGAGTAATGCTATGGTGACAAAAGATGGCTTTAAAAAAGTGGATACAAAATGATTAGTCGGATTATAATTAGTGGATTACATGGGTGAGTCCAATGGTTATAGCCAATAACTACCATTCACATCATTTTGTATCATCTTTTTGTATCTAATTTTTTGTCAACAAAATATTATTGATAAATTTTTAGCTGTTGGATAGTTTATTAGTTGACATTAATTGAAGGGGATCAAGGTGCTTACATGTTCTGTTTTATCCTGCATTCGTATGTGTGTGTCCACATGCATGTTTGCCTTTGCCTGTCCTCTGCTTATGTCTCTAGGCGGTTATGTGAATGCTTGTTTTATCTATCTATTAGATTGCATACATAGTGTGATGAATACTTATGCATGTTCTTCTAGTTATGAACAAGTGTATAAAATATTGGGAATTTCAGGTATGCCTTTTATCAATAATGAGAGTGTGAAATCATATGGCTGGAAATAATGGGGATTACTGTTAGTGTTTATCTTCCTTTTTTTGTCCTTTATCAGAGATATAGCCTTGATTTGTTGTATGCCCTCCACTTGACTTTTTTCTTTTATTCATCTTACCCCTTTTGGATTTCTTGGATAAGATGAGTTTATACTAGCTATTACTTTTGATCTCTTCTTCGAATATATAAGTATAATATTGCGTGCTTTTGTTTAATTGTTTATTCATTCATTGGTAAAATGAGCATGTCAAATATATCTTTAAGAGTGCCCTTTTGCCCCACTGCTAAAGCGTGCAACAAAAATTATAGTTGTATCAAACATGAATAGAAGATTTCGGAAGTGATTGCTGTTCCTATTCATACTCTGTGTGTACTTGCTGCCATTAACTTCCTTGTTGATTTAATGTATCTTATTCTATTACTGTTTTTTACACGGAGGCTTCATCAATGTGGTCTGTATCCCTTAGATGGTTCTCGATTGGATAACATTAATTATTAATAGTATTGAACTTGTGATGAAAAGTTCTAATCCTTGTGTGCGTAACTAGTCGGTTTATATTTTATACCTTGAACTTCAGAAGGTTGTTTCTTAGTAATCATTTAGTGCTCAGAGGTTTATCATAAGGTCACTGTTTTGAGCAGTCGCATGCTCTAATATGTTATGCTTGTGTGGGCCGGCATCGGCCTGCATGTATTTATATGCACATTTGTTTTGTTCATGTCTGCAAGAGAATGATTTCTTCGTGTATGTGGTCCTGGGGTTTTCTTCTAACGAATTTTTAACATATCCTTATAGGGTCAGGTTGGAAGGCCATCAGATGGGCCGGCTGAGCATGACACTAGGGAAAGCTGTTTGGTTAGTGTCAAAATGTGAATCGGTATCATTCTCTTTCTTTTTCTTCTTTTTTTTTCCTAAAAAAATGTTGAATCGGCAAAAGTTGTTCCCAAATTCTGGGAAAAATAATATAATTTATATTGCATAAATTCGAATCCTTTTTGTGGGTATTGATTAGGATTAGACTTAAGATTTTGAGCTTCAGAAGGTTTTGTGATTATCGGTTAGGCTTTAGATGTTGCTGACCAGTTCATTGCTGAGAGCATCCAATTTTCTTGCATGCTTATGCATGCAAGGGTAGAGTCTGCATGTCTCTATGTATGCTTTTTTCGCTCAAGGGAAGTATTTTTATCCCGTGTTCATATCTTTTTAAATGATATCTAAACCTATTCTTTTAGGCCAGGTTGGACAACCATGAAATTGGATATCTGAGCTTGATGCCCCGGTTGCAAGCTGTTTTTCGTTAGTTTCTGAATGTGGATTTTTATAATACTTTTTATTTGTTTATATTTAGAAACACGCGGAAGGCATTGTTTCCAAAGTGGGTGTTTGAAAAAGTCAGGAATATACAAGGTCGTAAAAACTGCTGATTTGTGCAAAATATATTTCTAGGATAAAGCAATGCTTTAGTTTCATTCTTATCTCATTATCCATGTAGGCTTACAGGCTACATCTCAATGCCACGGGATCTTCGTTCTAGAAGTTGCCTTTCTTGATTCACACAGTATCCGATACTTACTTATTCAGGAATTAATTTCGTTATGAGAACTGTATGATGAATAAGTTGTGCTCCAAAGCCATTTGCTGTGCCTTGTAGGAGTTCTTGTATTGAAAATGAAAATATGTATGTGTCTGCTTCTTTGGAAACCATTTAGATTCTTGCTTTCTCCTGTTCTTAATATTAAGCAAAACATGTTCGCTGATCAGTCAAATGTTTTACAGTAACTCAGTTCTCTCTTTGACCTTGTTAATTATTAGTAATTTTGAGAGTGGTATGTATATTTCTGTAATTGGGTGTGTTTTTTATTTTATTTATTTTCATTATTTCTTATTTTGTTGCTAAAATATTTTATTTTTTGTTATTTAATTTTTTTATCCTTTCTTTAAGTATCATTCATCTTCCCTATATATTAGGATAAAAGGTCTTGTTGAGTTGAGTATGGGAGTGGTATAATATAATTCACCTTCAAATTATGTATTCTATAATTAAGCATTCCTTTTCTGAATTTAGAAGACCAAAATTATGTGCTTTTGTGTAATTGTTTATTCGTTCATTGCTAAAGTGAGTATATATTACTTTTGCTTGGTTTTCTTAACATAGTTATTTACTTTTCCTGCATAGATTTCCTATTAATGTTTTTTCAACATATCCTTTTAGGGCCAGGTCCAGATCATGAATTGGGCCAGCTCAGCGCAAAGCTGTTAGCAAGCTGTTTTTTGGTTAGTGTCCTAATGTGAATAATATAATACCATTTTGTTTGGGGGTTTTTTCTAGAAACATGAAAGGATTTTACCCAAATTGGCTGTTTGACAATTTGAAAGGTGGGCAAAAATATTGATTAGTGCAAAATATCCTTGTAGGTTTAAATTATGCTTTGATTTCAATATCCTCGTACTTTTCCATGTAGGCCTACAGGCTATATCTCAATGACACGAGATCTTCGTTCTATAAGTTGCCTTTTCTTGATTCACACCACATCTCAGGCCCTACTTCTTTGTAATCGGGAATTAATTTTCAGTTTGAGAACTTGTATGATGAGCAAGCCGTGCTCCACAGCCCCCTGCTGTGCTGTGCAGGAGTTTTTGGAAGAAAAGGGAATACCTGTCTGATGCTTGTGCTTTGTTGGGAAACCATTTTAGATTGTTTCAAGGGTTTATGTTGTCAGTCATTTTGAATCAATGGTTGTTCTTTCTGACAATCTTCTTGGCGAAGTATGCAGAATCCATATCCATAGATCTCTATTGTTGCAAGATCCTTCCAGCATCGCGTGTCTGCGTGGATTTGTATGCAGTAGGTAGGCATGAACTCCCTTCATTAGGTTATTCATTTAGTATAGGAATTGAAGGACCTAACTATTGTCTAGTAGGTTACCTTATGGTTGTCAGCATGTCCTGTCTCTTTGGTGACTCGGGGTTACTGGAATACAAGAAAACTCAAAACTTGAATGGTATTGTAACGTATTTAGTAAAGCTGCCAAAATTCCTATGATTGAAGTGTATGCACAAGACGAATTTTACGCTGTTCCTACCCCAGTTCGTATGATTTGAGGAATGCTGGTAAAGTTATTGCTGCCTCTTGTTTTCCTCTCTCTATTTTCTATTTTTTCTCAAACTCGCAGGTTGTACCCTAGATCCCTTTGTTGTTTGAAATAGAAAAACAGACGTGAGGTATTGGCTGGTTCTAAAGAGCTATCTATACACATAGATAGTTGGCTACAGAATGAAAGTAACCCTTCCTATTACAAACCCCTCTCCAACCCTGACCAGACTAAGTAGACTCTGGACTGGATGACGACCAAGGAAATCCTCTTCCTTCAGGTTTCCCAAGTGCAAAACAGTACATGAGCTCACACGCATGACCCGGAAAGTATAACATTCATGTATTTAGATACATAATGAGGAAAAATATACGGTTACAAGTGCATTGTTTTTTCTTCTTTTAACACACAATTTGGATTACATAAATAATTAATTACCTCAAGTAAACGTTTTCTTCACTTTCTCCATACATAAAATTCATTTTCTTTTTTTAGATTTTTATGTTTCCATACAAATGATAGAAATGAACTGATTATTAAAAATAAAAAATAACTTTTGCAACTTTTTCATGAATTTGGACCAAGAATGATGAGTTTGCATTTGTACCTTCAAAAGCTACACTAAACAAGTTAAACGCACACTAACACAATATGAACAGGCCCATAGTAGTAAAACATGTTCACGGTACATACTTATGCAAACTTTCATAAGTAAATTGTCCTGCAAAAGCTATATAAACTGTGAAGTGAACATGTTTAAAGTTGCATAAAATTTAGAAATCATGTATCTTGAAAGTCTTGTTACATGTATCGATAATAAATAGTGATTTATATGTGAGATAAGTAAAAATTAAAAATGATCTCGCTTTAATTTATTTTATTTTATCGTTTAAGTTTTACGTGAGTCACAATTCAATTATGTCATAAAAAAATTTCGACAAATAAATCATTCTCGTATTTTAATAATAATAGATCCTATCATGATATATATATATATATATATATATATATATAAATTGATACCTTAAAAGGATATATAAAATGATATAAATAAGTATAACCATAGAATTTCAATATATAAAATAAAATATTGTTTATTTATTAACTTTTGTACGTATATAATATTCTAATAGGCCAGCCTTAACTTTTCTATTACTGTGACAGTATGGCATTCAAGCCCTGCTCAATGGTAAGGAAAGTAATTATCATATTGGTACAAGTCATGTTGAAGTGTATAAATAAAAAGAAAATATTAATTTATTTTTTAAAAATTATTATAAAAAAATATGTTAAGTGCATAACCTTAATACTTCCTCTGTCCTAAATTAAATGTTCAATTTTAACTTCTTAAAATTAAATTGATTATTTTTAAAATTATTTTTTATACTATTTTTGTAAAAATATAGATGAAAAGATTATAATTAAAACAAAATATATACACTTTATCATTAATCTTTATTTTTATAATTTAAAAAATATATTTATATATATTTTATTATTAATTTTAAATATAATTAATTTAATTATATAAAAGAAGTTAAAATTAAATATTTAATTTGGGATGGGAGGGAGAGTTAAGGAAGAAAAAACAAAATTAACTCTTATAACAAATGCTCGAATTTCACCATTTACTATTACAGTACTTCTTAGTTCTTAGGTGTACCAGGTTCACCCATACCTGGTTTTTATTGGTCGGATGACGGGATTCGTATATTAACTTAGCCTCGAAGAGACAAAGCGCGTGACTAATTTTCTTCTTCTTTATATTTGTTTTTATCTTTTATACTCACAATCCAAATCTGGAATTCATCTGAGTTCTTGTTTCTTTTTTGTTTTTTTTTGTTTTTTGTTAATTGCTTCTTAATTATTCCATACTTTAAGTAAACATGTGCGATTTGGCAGTTGGAGAAGACTTTGATTTAATGGAACAAATCGATTGGGAACAGTTACTCAATGATGATACTCTGGAGCTCGATGATTCGAATTTCTTCGATGGCTCCGCCGAGGAGTTGTCGAATCCTTCTCCTGAACCACCGATTTCCTTTTCAGTCGATGAGATCGAGCAGTTGCTGATGAACGATAACGGCATTCATAGAGCTGATGACGTTGTTGTTTCGAATCATGAGATCGCCCTCTTGTCGGATATTCTACTGGAATCACCCGTTGAGTCCGATCGGCCGGGTGGTGAGGTGGTTGATCTTTCCGACGGTTGTCGGGAATCGAGTTCCCCGGAGGTGGAAAACAATAACGATGACGGAGGAGACGATGATTCGGTTTCTAAGAAGCGGAAAAGGTACAGTTGTATTGTTAATGATTTTATAGCCTTTCTGATTAAGGAATAACTCTTATTGTTATAAGATGATTTTTTGGCTGAACTGATTTTTTTTTTGGGTTAAATCCTAAAAATTGATCATCTGCTGTTTCAGTTCGAAGTCTTAGCTTTGAATGCGTTTAAAATCTAAATTTGAAGACTGTTTCTTTAAATGTGAAATATTTTATTGTATTAGACAATGATTTCCTGGTAAAAAATTATTTTCTTATTCCTAAGTCATTTGGGCATAACTTTGAGGAGAAAATGTTTATCTGAGTAGTTTAATTTAAAATCTCTCATTCCTTGGAGTTTGAAGTGTGAGCACTAATTTCAATCATTTCATTACCGCAGTCCACTGCTTTTCTATTTCTGTACTTGACCTGTGAAAATTGCAGAGAAAAAGTAACCAAGTTTATTACTTGAGTATCATTTTGGTACTGCTTAAACTGAAAGTATATATAGAAAAGTAATTACCTTTGTAAGCAAATATTTTGTATAAGCATTCCTAAATAGGATTGGTTAAAAGCGGAAATATTTACATCTGGTAAGAGGGACTTAAAGTGACACAGAGCTGATGAACTTGAACTATTTACTGGTCTCTTAATTCTCCGTGATAAAATTAATTGTTTCAAGGGCAATCCATTTCTTTTGACAAGTAATAATTTCATTAAATATGCCTAAGAGGGGACTATCCCAAGGGCAATTCATCTAATGAATAGGAATTGAATTAAGGACGGCATAGATAACAATACTAGGTAGTGATAGATATTATTGAAATGCGGTTGAATTGTATTTTTAGTGATACAATGATAAATTTGTTCACGGCTAGTTATGTAATTACTTTATCTGCAGTCTGCTTAGCTGAGTGGAAGTTGTTTGATTATTTTCAGGCAAGAGAGGAACAGGGATGCAGCTGTGAGATCTCGAGAGAGAAAGAAGCTTTATGTTAGGGACCTGGAGATGAAGAGTAGGTACTTTGAGGGGGAATGCAAGAGGCTTGGAATGTTGCTCAACTGTGTCATAGCTGAGAACCAAGCGCTACGTCTTTCCTTGCAAAGTAGTAAGGCATTTGGTGCATCCACGACCAAGCAGGAGTCTGCTGTGCTCTTGTTGGGTATGAAACTGCAAAATCACTTTCATGTGCTCTCATTGTTATTATTATATGCTTATACGTTGTTATACAGGGGATGTAGCCGTATCCTATCATATTATGGGATATCAAGCGTCATTGGTGTCGGTTTGATTTGGTACAAGTTATGATCCTGCCCAAGCTTTTTTATGAACCTATAACTATTGTTGTTGTTGGGCCAGGAAAACATGAAATAGATTACACTTGGTGCTTTTACAACATATATTAAAAGTTAAAACTTTTATTCGGCAAAGAATATGTACTACCTTTTCAGTCAGCTGGTTAATCATTCTTCCCTGAGATGATTTCTTAATAATCTAAGAGTATCCTCATGCCTATTTGGAATTTCATAATCCTATTATGCGGCAAAATGTGTGTTGCTGAATTTGTTTTAGCTTACTGTGACACCCCTCTCCCCAAAATCAAACCCAGCTCTGCATTTCATGCCATGACTTTCAAACATTACTAGTACTCTTTTGTATGTAGTGTCAATAGTCGACTTATTATTTCTTCTCAACTTGGAAGTTATAAGAAAGCACATTTGGTGCAAGTACACGGTCCTCAGGAGTTGCATTTAATTTTCTTTAATTTTCAATGGTGTAATTATCAAAAACTTCTGCCTTTTGCCCTTTACATTGATTTCATTTACTGATTTACATAGTTCTTTTGCGAACTATTTCTGTAGTCTGGTGGAGTAATATCCTTGTCAAGTAAAAGCCCTTGGGAAAAAATTATTTTTTGGTTGGAAAGAATCAAATTTTCTTGTTAATATATGTTGGAGATCCCAACTCATTAGCTTGTAAAGTTTTTTCTGATGTATGTTTGCTTTTGGGCTTCTTTATTAGTTATTGCATGCAATTGAGAGTGCATGTAGTGAATGATTCTTATGTCTATAAGACTTTCCTTCGTCTTCTTTTTTCTTTATACTGTTACCATCTTGATTTATATCGGCCTTGATCCTTGTGCAGAATCCCTGCTGTTGGGTTCCCTGCTTTGGTTTCTGGGCACTATGTGTCTTCTAATTCTGCCAGACCCGCTCCGGTCAACCCAGGTAGAAGTTCCACCAGAAAACGTGGACAGAAGTCTGGCTCCAAGAAAGGCAGTAAGTAAGATCTTTGAACTTCAGGTATATCGATCCTTCATGACGGGCAAGAGATGCAAAGCGTCAAGGTCAAGGATGAAACCAAGTTCCCTTACTCCAGAAGTTTTGGTGTGACTCGAAAGGATGGAAGGGGCAGCAAGACATGAGAATTTCTTTCACCCTTTGTTTTTTTCTTAATTTTTTTTTTACCCTTATTAATTTTAGTTTTTTATTTTATTTTTATTTTTATTTTTTTAATGTATTCTAGCACCTTCCAAATCATATAACTAATCGAATTAGTAGACAATTTTTTTTCTTTTTTTTTAATTTGTACTGATTTGGCTGCGTAGTTCTGATGAATAATTCACTTTCTTTTCTGATTAGCTTGTGCAAACAGTATTACTTTTCATTTGGGATATAGGTGTATAGTCCCTTGTCGGAGTGGTATTAGCTTGTGCAAACTGTATTACCTTTCATTTGGGATAGAGCCATATAGGTATATATAGTCACTTGACGGAGTGGTATCTAATCAGGGCAGAGTTTAGGATATTGGTTCTCGGGATTATCTTGATTGATGCTCAGGCCAGCATGCCAAACTCCAAGTATTCGACCCTTTGGGGTTGACAGGTGAGTAAGTTATCCATCGTCTAACTAATAAAAAAGGGATTCTTCTATTGGAAAATGTTGAAAGTGGAGGGGGGTAGGTGGTGATGCCAAAGTCCGTGGGATCCATTCAGCCAAAACTACAAGCATATCCAATACAGTATATTCCTTGACATGTGTAAACAACCCCTTGGGCCTTAGCCTTCTCTTCAGCTTTTGTTTGCTGCGCCTAATGACGTATTTGCCCTTATGGCATTCCTTTTAAAATTTCTTTTTGGTGAATTATTTAAGTATTAAGTATTTTCGTGTAGTATTCTGAATTGGGCCAACTATTATATGCCCGAAAGTTTGGGTTTAGAACTTCATTTTATAATTCAGAGTCTCATACAATTTTTGCAGTATTATTATTATGTCATACGCCGGACCCATCTTAGTTGGGTAAAGGGTTGTTGCACTACCTTTTGGAAAATGATATCTTTCCTTTTCTTTTGTGTTTTATCTTTGCAATTGACCGGACATATACGTAGGAAAGTATAGTTAATGTTGCAAAGTCTAGTCATAACTTTGCCAACTCGACATATACGTAGGAGTACTCTTTTCTTCTGATATAATGAACCAAATTTCAAAAGGAAGCAACAGCTCTGTAGGACTTGCAGACTTCTGTTTGTTTAGATAATTCAGATAGATCGCGGGCTATGCATGTATACTAGCAAGAAACGAATGTAAGCAACTTAAAGATAGAGTTAACTTGTATCTGATTCATTACTTCCTTATAATAATTTTGATAACATAAAAACAAAAGATATATATGTCAAAAAGAAAATTTAGAAAACAGATTCTTTTTAACAAACAAATCTAATTACCAAGACGTATGCATATATAATTAAATTATGTGTTTGTTGAATTACGATTGCGACATTATTGGATAAAATTATAAAATTAGTCCATTATATCAAATATATCATCGGAAAAGTATTATTAATTAAATTTATAAACGTAACTCGTAATAAAAAAAATCGACACGTAAAATCGTAATATATATTATTATCCAAATTAAAAATGAAACATAGTAGTAGTATATGATTAGACCCTTGACAATGATTTGGGAACTTACTTCCTACCTAAAATCCAATAGCTTTGCGAAAAACAGGGTGGTTGAGCTCCGGAGGCCCATGGATTATGATAACTGATTAGGAAAAGAATCATGGAAAACATAATAATAATAATAGTTGTGCAAATTTAATTACAATTACAAGGAGATACAATCTTTTTACCGTTTCAAAATTACAAGATTAAAAAATAACATGAAAATTTTAATTTATCGTTATTTATATTATGCGTAAATTCGTAGTCAATATTATCATATCAGCGAACTCCACCACGATATATTTGTAATAAATAGAGTATCTTTGAAAAAGCCCTACTGTATAAACAGTTTGTTTAAAAGAAAACACCAAACACAACAAAACAGCAGTGTACTTAGGTGAATCACAGTGAGTAGAGGAGAGAGAGAGAATTGATAATGGATTCAGATTTCGGAGTTCCGAGACAACTTTCTGATCTTCAAAAGCTTCGATCTCAGTACCAGCCAGACCTTCCTCCTTGTCTTCAGGTCTCTCTTTCACTCTCGCTCGTTTCGTAGGTCTACGATTTATCAGTATCCTTCTGTTTATTTGTTGTAAATACTGTCCCCGTTACTAACATTTATCTGGTAATTTTTTTTGCGTTAGTTGTTTCGGCCTTAATCTTGCCTCCTATTTGTTATTTAAAATTCTGTTTTTCCTCCGTTGGAAATTTAGATCCATTTTTCTACCAATATTTTGTGATGTGCATATTTTTCTTTCGTTGATTATTTATTGTATTTCTATAACATCATGTTATAGGGCAGAAAAATAGATCCGAAGTTTATATATTTTACTGTTGTTTAATTGCACGACTACATGTATCAGCCTGCTTTTGATTTATATGATACCGTGTAGTAAGAAGTATTGGATTTTCCGGATCTTTGTTCTTTACAAGAGGTGATTTTTTTTTTTTATTTACTTTATATTTAAATTCTACGTACTAGCTTGTAAACTGCCATGTACAACTTCATGGATGTCTTTGCTTTGGTAGAATGCCAGAAGAAAATTTGGGTAACATGGTGGGAAGATTAACATGTCTAAATGTAGAATCAGGCTGGGTTCTATAGCTGCTTTGATTTTTGTTTAATGTTTCTAATATGACTGTTAATGAAAAGAGGACTATGTAAGTGAACAGGCATTCAATGCGATTATAACTAATTTGAAAAGGATTGTAAAAGTTATTAGACTCCATAAGATTGAATAATGAAAAAAAAAATTACCGAGAAAAAATTATGTCCATTTATTGGAACTGAATAGATAGGCCATTTTCTGCATATCCTTAAAGGTGGACAAAGTTCTAAGTGTTGATGTGGAAGTTAATTTTTTCTTATATTACTGTATCATACGAGAAAAAAAAGGTAGGGGGGATCCCATTTTGATAATTATTATCTTGTTACGGAACAAAAATGTGTGGTTGACCTGGTTGTTCACTCATATGCCCTTCACAGTGTGATGATATTTGCAGCGTGCTGCATGATATCTACATGCTAACATTTTAGTGAGTGTTATTTTTACATTTATTTTTTGTTTGTATCTGCAAAAGCAATGTAGTTCTCTCACTTCTTGTTAATATCCTTTGCAGTTGCCTTTTTATTTTGATCTTAAGTTGCTTATTTGACGTAGTATTTTGTTTCATTTCTTTTTTCTTTTGGCTGATAATTTATATTGAATGGAATTCTCAAATCTTTGCCTCCCATGCTGTATTCTTCTGAGCTTATACTCACTAACCTATGACATGCAGGGAAAAAGTGTGCGGGTAGAGTTTAGTGATGCAACTGCTTCTGCAGACCCCTCTGGTGCTCATACCATAAGTAGATCCTTTCCACACACTTATGGCCAGCCTTTAGCTCATTTTCTTAGAGCAACGGCCAAGGTACCTGATGCTCAGATCATTAATGAGCATCCAGCAGTCAGGTATACATGATAATCATTTCATTTCCCTTTTAAGTTCACTTGCCAAACAAACCATTGCAGTCAAAGTATTGGAATCAAACTATAATAAGGATGAACTCTGATGCAGTTTCCATTCAGACCGTGTATGTATAAGTTGTACATTAGTAATTGAAAAATGGAAAAAGGAAATTACTTTCATTACAAAAGCAGTTCCTTTTGCTCCTAATATTTCTCTATGTTCGTTTTGCAATTTAGTTTTTTGCTGGGATCAAATTTATTTTATTCTGTCTCAGGGTTGGAGTGGTCTTCTGTGGTAGACAATCACCTGGAGGACATAATGTCATATGGGGTCTTCACAATGCTCTCAAAACTCACAATTCCAACAGTACTTTGCTTGGATTTCTGGGTAAGTCGCATTCTACTTTCCCTTTTCGGAATGTAGTTTTTTCCTTTATACATGGACCACTAAAAATTTCCAAACACACATGGCAATTAATGAATTCTTTGGTTTATAATGAGAATCTCCTGGTTGGAGAGGCCTTTCTGTTATCTGTTATCTTGCCTTTTTGGTTACATTTCCTACTTTCTCAATATGTATTCCATTAAAAACACATTGTTCCAAGTTTGGAGGGTTTATTTCCAAGTGGAAGATTGTGTATGAGTGAATCTTTTCCTTGAGGAAGAATGTTTGTTGTCTGAATGGATGTCTTCCTGTCTGTTTCCAGGTGGATCTGAAGGATTATTTGCGCAAAAGACTCTTGAAATTACGGATGATATTCTAGCAACTTATAAAAATCAAGGTATTTATAAACAAGAGTAATCTTACACTAAGATATCCATTTTCCAAATAGATGCAATGAACTTATGATTGCTTTAATCTTTTCAAGGTGGTTATGATTTGTTGGGAAGGACAAAAGATCAAATAAGAACGACAGAGCAGGTCAATGCTGCCCTAGTTACATGCAAAGCTTTGAAGTTGGACAGCCTTGTAATTATTGGAGGTATCTATCTATCTGTCTTTCCTCATACTCCTCTATCCTCTTCCTCTATTGTCCTCCTCCTCCTCCTCCTCGGCTCCTCCTCTCTAACAGGAAACTTGGGTATGTTTTACAGGGGTAACATCAAACACAGATGCTGCACAGCTTGCTGAAACTTTTGCTGAAGCAAAATGCCCGACAAAGGTATTTTGGGTTTGTGAATGTTCACTTTGATAAAATTGACATCCTATATTGCATGTTGTTTGTCATAGTCATTTTTCTACTTGAATACATGTTTTGATCATTAAGAATGCTGTTGTATATAACAGCAAAAGGAACTTTACAACCTCCATCTTACTTCTTTCTTCATTGAACTAGACCATGGCAATTGATTGGTTTGGAATCTGCAGGTGGTTGGTGTTCCTGTTACATTGAATGGAGATCTCAAAAACCAGTTTGTTGAAGCAAATGTTGGTTTTGATACTATCTGTAAGGTGTGCCATCATGAAGTTTTGATCGATTACATGCGATTCTTTTAAGATTACAAATTGCTAAATGGGGTTGGAAAATTAATTTAAGTATCCTATTCCCCCATCTTATATAGGTTAATTCTCAGCTCATTAGCAACGTCTGTACTGATGCCCTCTCAGCAGAAAAGGTAATTTACTTGCACACAGTCCATGCTTTGTACATCTTGTGTTACGTATTCTGAGGTGCTTGTAGGCTGTAGCAATGATAACTGATGACTGATCAGTAGCCGTGTTATATGTAATTTAGAATGAGTTTGAGTGCCCCATCTGCTCTTTTACCCCCTAACTATCTTGTGCCTATTTTATATTTTTTTTGTTGGAGGTTATCTTTTTGTCTTCACCAATATCTAATTGACTTATTTTCTCCTCAGTATTATTATTTTATCCGACTCATGGGACGAAAGGCATCACATGTTGCTTTGGAATGCACTTTACAGTCACATCCAAACATGGTTTGCTTCCTTATCTTCTATAATCTTGATTGGTATTAGTGTTGGGAAGATGCTACTCTTATGCTTCTTAGCGAATAAACTTTGATACATTTTCATTGCAGGTTATTCTAGGTGAGGAGGTCGCTGCATCAAAACTTACCCTTTTTGATCTGACAAAACAACTGTGTGATGCAGTGCAAGCCCGGGCAGAACAAGGTGAGAAATTCCTATATTGATATTGCCCCGATATTTATTACTCTATTATTATCACTTAACAGAATCTATTGTGAACAGACAAGTACCATGGTGTGATCCTACTACCAGAGGGGCTTATTGAAAGCATTCCTGAAGTGTATGCTCTCTTACAGGTAAAATTGCTATAGCATAAGTTTGTTAATGATCAACTCTTACCCCATCCTGCATTCCTGCCCTTCTTTTCCTGCAAAAGTCAAAGCTTGTAATTTGACCTTGTAGTTCTAGTTAAAACGTTGTGAGAATTTATTAGTTTGGCTAGTGGTTTTGTATTTAACATCTCACTCCTTCCAGGAAATTCATGGTTTAATCCGGAAAGGCGTCTCAGTCGATAACATTTCCTCTCAACTGTCACCTTGGGCATCTGCCTTGTTTGAATTTTTGCCTCCCTTCATTAAGAAACAGGTCTATTTTCTCATATTTTCATATTGGTACATGCATTTTCACTTAACCTGCATGTAAGGGCTCTCATCTGAAGTGCGTATATTGCAGTTGCTCCTCCATCCTGAATCAGATGACTCTGCACAACTATCCCAGGTATTTGAAACTGCCATCCTTCTGGTGCTATTATAAGGGGGAATCTGCAAATATCGATTAATTGCTTCTTTCTATGCCCTTTTCAGATTGAGACAGAGAAGCTTCTTGCTCATCTTGTGGAAGAAGAAATGAACAAGCGATTGGTAGGATAGAACCCTTCTTTTGACAAGTCACATTGTGATGCTAACTAAATTGGTTTTCATTCATTTCTTCTATGATAAATCTCATAAAAAATGGCATCCCACTTCCCCCACGCCTTCTCCTGCTCCTTTACTTTAAAACCCATAACCATAGTCCGTATCTTGTTTCTATGCATAGTCTGCATAGGATAAATATTCTCTGCTCCAACTAGTTTTTTTGTAGTCACCCTTTATTTCCATTTACATGTTCTCTTAAATCACCTGATTACTTACAAAGGATATATGTGTTGGATTGTGCTTTCGGCTATCCTTTGCATACTCTGCTTGTGCTCAAAATTCACCCAGGCTTTCTGTCTATTGGACTGCATTTTACTGATAAAAGCTGGTTATTAAGTGCTGCAAACTTCCAAGCTCCATTAGTTTTTTCAAGAATAAGTATATGAATAACAGAATCAATTTGGAATTTTAATATCAAATCTGATTTTTGTGATAGATGCAATTTATGTGCTTCACATTTTAAATGCCTTTAGAGCATGGTTGTTAATTGTCCCTAGTTGCATTTGCTTTGTTTGAAACCAAAAATAAGTGATTGTATACAATTACTGTTCATGTGATGTCGCAAATTATTTATAGCGTTTTTCTAACATTCAAATTGGTGTTTCTTTGGATAAACAGAAAGAAGGCTCATACAAAGGAAAGAAATTTAATGCTATTTGTCACTTCTTTGGCTATCAAGCTCGGGGATCTTTGCCATCAAAATTTGATTGTGATTATGCCTATGTGAGTTTTGCTTTGAATTGTTTCACCTCCTTTGCAGTCTGCTTTTCAGTGCTATATTGTAATCCTTTTATATTTGTAACATAACATTTGGATCTAAAATAATTTTGTGAAACAATGTTCATGTAGGTTCTTGGACACATAGCTTACCATATTTTGGCAGCTGGTCTTAACGGGTATTTGGCAACTGTAACCAACCTGAAGAATCCTTTGAACAAGTGGCGCTGTGGTGCTGCCCCAATAACGGTAGAGTTTGTCTTCCTGTAGGAAACATGCTCGGTCCTAAGTTCACATATTTTAACTTGGAAGGATGAATGTTGCCCATCCTTTTGCCGTGTGAATTGGAATATTGCTGAATACTTGTCTGTTGCCCCAAGTTTTGGTAATTCTTGAACTAACAATGAAATTTTACGGCTTGGTTTTATTGGTAACTGCAGGCAATGATGACTGTAAAGCGTTATGGCAGTGGTCCAGGAGCGTCATTCATGGGGAAACCTGCTTTACATCCTGCTACTGTGGATTTGAAAGGCAAAGCATACGAGTACGTTATGTTATCATAATTTCTTAAATGGCTATTTCTCTGTAGATTAATGAAAACCCAAATTTTGGGTTGTTTACTTGTGCTTCTTAATAAAGTTGTTTTTCGCCAGGGGTGGGGGCGAGCGAGGGTTGAGGGTTACTCTTCTCAATGAAATCTTGAAATGTGATTTAGAATCTTTCTCTTACATCATAACCAATGCCGGGTTTTGATGCAGGCTGCTGAGTCAAAATGCAACAAAATTTTTGATTGATGATGTTTACAGAAACCCAGGACCCCTTCAGTTTGATGGTCCTGGTGCTGATGCGAAGGCTGTGACTTTGTGTGTTGAAGACCAGGATTACATGGGTCGCATCAAGGAATTGCAAGAATATCTTGACAAGGTGCTGAAAGTTATATATATATATGTGTGTGTGTGTGTGTGTGTGTGTGTGTGTGTGTGTGTGTGTGTGTGTGTGTATTTACTATTGTATCTTGATCTTAACAATGACTCTTTTAAATGCGGCATTGCAAGCATTGGAGCACTCACACTAGTTCGTTGAAATTGGTACCTTTGCCTTTTTATATGTTTTTTGGTGTTGGCTGCAATTAGCCAATTACTCTTGAAATACGAAGATAAGAAAACCCCAAGGGTCAATAGGAACATGCTGAATATTGAACATATTTTCATTACTTGGAGGAGAGGCCCCAGTTCCGAGGATATATTGTTTGCAACTAGTGTTTTGGAAAACATGTTAATTTATTTATTTATTATTTTTATTATTTAAGTTTTATGGGCTTGCTAACGTTTTAATCTTTTTTGATTCCAACTAGTCTCATATGGGAAACAGGCATTTTGTTATTTTAGTTACTGTTGAAATTGATTATATAACCTTCCAACCAAAGAAAATTTTGAGTTCCCCTTTGGTTTGGTAACGCCTCGTTTTGTACAAGTGTACTAGTTTTAGCATGTTTGTATATTTGTCAATGAATAAAAAGAAGAAAGAATTGGACAAGCACTGGGTGAACTATATTATGCATATGCAGATGGCTCTTAGCCAATTGATGTTGTAATTGTTTTATCCTAATCTATATTTGGGTGATGTAAGATCAAAGTTTTTGTTTTCTCATGTACCCTCTCTTTCTTTTATATAATTTCCAGGTGCGAACTATCGTGAAACCGGGGTGTTCACAGGATGTCCTGAGAGCAGCTTTAAGTGCCATGGCTGCTGTGACAAACATTCTGTCTGTGATGTCCTCCCCTGCAAACAGCGGGCTGTAGAAGTAGAAATTTATCAGTCATATTCCTCTGGAAATTTTGTTATGCGCCTGCTCATATTACCGGAAGTTTAAATTCCTGTCTTTTTCTGTTTTTCTTTATTTATATCCTAACTTCTTTAGGTGCAGAACAGTTAGATTGGACAATAAACTTCATCCTTGTTTTATTTTAATGTTGTAATTTCTTAATGTCAAATAATTACAAGAGGACTATGCTGCGGTTTATTAAAATTGAAGGTGTTTTTTCAAGTTCTAGTTGAATTGTTTTACGAAGTTGGATATGGTTTTGACGTCCAATATGGAGTTTTTAATGATGTTAAAGCCTGATTTGGTTCTTGCAAGAATTCTTAGTAGATTGAGAATGCTCTCTCTATAGTGGTGAAATGTATGAGAATATTGTAAGCCAAAAGTTAAGGACAGAGAATGATACTGTGCAGAAGACGTTGCTCAATAGAAGAACAATTTTTGTGTGATCAATGGCAATGTTTTTAAGTGATTGCAGGCTTAAGGAATTGCCAGGTGACATCTTTTGGCTACAATGATATTCGATAAATAATGACTTTGTTCCGATAATTGTACACCTGCTCAACTAAATGTTACACGTATTCTGTGTATAAAGTATATTTATAAGTGTCCTACATTTTTATTAAGTGTACTTAGAATTCAATTAAAATTAAAAATAAATCTATCTAACAAAATATAAATGATTTTGAATTTTACGCTCATCTAATAAATCATCTGAGCCGTCCAAAGTTTGGCATAAATTTGACCATTCATTATTTCTCTTTCTTTATTTTCTCTCTTCTACCTTTTTTTTCCTTTTTAAACCTTATTCTTAATATCTTCTTCTTTCAACTTTTTTTTTCTCTCTAACAAAAATTCTTAGTATCGGAGACACATGTTAGCGCTAGACCGCTAGTATGTAAAATATAAATGAGTGAGGAGTCGTGTACCAAGTCAATGTTAAAGTACAGTAATAATATTTTCTTTATTGAGCAGTTGAGAGCACCTTCTCTCTCTCTCTGATACATGCATATATGTATGTATGTCTGATCTCAAGAAAATAAATAGAAATAGAAGAAGCAAGGGGAGCGGCTAAGACAGGAGGCAGAATAACTAGGCACACAGTACAATAAACGTGGCTCTCGTCAGTTTTGTCTTTGCTCTATGGCCGTCTCAAATGAACTAATTATTGGCATAAAAGAAAAGATTAATATATGCTAGTTTATATAATCGATAAGATCCATCAGCAAGCTTCGGCTTTTGCTTCTTTACTTTTCTGTAAATAAATAGTAGGGTCTCCAAAGTAGACTGTTATCTGTGCTCTGCTTGACCGACCAGCAATCTGCGGTTTTCGATAATATCAGATCGGTGATCAAACGGTGTATCCATTTCAGGTAGGCATTTTCAGTTGTTGCATGAATTTATATACATCTCTCATTCTGTGCCTTCTGTTTAACATTTTTCCACTATACAGTAAAAAAGAAAGTGAGAACCACCCAAAGTGCATCGCTTCTCTTTCCACAATATATAGGTCACTGTTACTGTTATCCTATTTTCTATCTTTAATCTTCCTTTATATGCATTTGGATTATGGAACTCTGATTATTTTGTATTTGGGACTTGTTATTGCTCATTTCCGAATTGTGTACTCGTTTGAATCTTGATAATTTCCTTGTTTGATTCTCCAATGTCCAACATATTGCCTATTCAAGATTGTTCTTTCCTGTTTCTTTAAATAAATCCCCCCCCCCCCCCCCCAAAAAAAAAAAAAAAAAACACACACCCACACACACAAAAATAAAAATAAAAATGTTAGCCATTTGCACCACTATTCTTGTGCCGACATGGATTTATCAAATAAATTCTTTAGGCTTTCTATAAATAATTAGGGCTACTGAAGGACAAGGTATTTGAAATAGCTGGTTTCTATGGCGCCCCAGGAAATATCATACTACTGCAATATGTAGGACTAGGGGATGCTATAAATTTGAGATGCAGGGGAAATGCTAGATGAAAAAAAATAATATCCACTCCTTGGAATTCCAAAACCATGGCATTTCTCTGGTTGCCTATCCTTTCTTTCCCTGCTGTCTAACTTTCACAAGTTATTTTAGACGTCATGAGATATGCATAATTCCTTATCCGGTCTGTAGATAATTTTATTTTGCTTTAGGTGTTACTGGTTGTTGATACGTAAGAATTAATGCAGGGATAATATTCATCGGAGAAATGGAGAATGAGAAAACTTATAAAGCTCATATCATGGTGCTAGCATATCATGGACAAGGTCACATAAATCCGATGGTCCAATTTTCTAAACGTCTTGCTTCTAAAGGAATGAAAATCACGGTAACCACCACACTCTCCAATACCAAGGCCATGAAAACGGCATCTAGCTCAGTTATATTTGAATCCATATATGATGACGCCAATGAAGGTGGAGTGGGAGCACCTGGAGGATTTCAGGGCTTTCTTGACAGGTTTGAATCTAGTGGCTCAAGAAACTTAGCCGAACTCATCAAGAAACAAGAAAACTCTGGACACCCTATTAAGTGCCTTGTTTATGATGCTAACATACAATGGGCTTCAAATATAGCCAAGCAGTTTGCGATACCTGGGGCTGCTTTTTTTACACAATCATGTGCTGCTATTGCTAGCTACTACCCAATGCATTGCGATTTATCAAAGATGTCTCTGCCATTCCCTGCTTTTTCCATGCCTGGATTGCCACCACCTAAGCTTCCATATCTGCCATCACTTGGTGCTGTTACAGGACAGTACTCCCCAATAATCCGTGTCATATGCAAGCAATTCGACAATATAGAGAATGCAGAGTGGGTCCTTTTCAACTCCTTTGATAAATTAGAAGAAGAGGTAAGTCGAATGCTTCATTACTTTAAATGAAATAGGAGAATAAAATGATGGACCAATCCTGTTTTACTTTTCATTTACTTTTTCCTTTGACTTCATTCCTTTAGTTTAAGTATATTTAAAACTATTTTTGTTGTCGAAAGATTGTTGAGCAGATGTTACTTTTCTAGCTAATGTCCCTAGATGAGTTGACAGTAGGAGGATGAAATCTTGAATTGATTTCAGTTGGCTTGAAGAAACAAATAACATTCAATTCTATGTGTGTATGAATTTGCCAAAACTCTAAGAGGCTGGTTTTCTTAGCCCCAGCTTTTTCTAACTTGACCTGCTTTGTAACCAATCTGATTAAGTATATTTTAACTTTTCTATTTTTCCTTTTGATGCTTAAACTTTGGTAGAATAATGTTGTAACTATATTCAAATATTTGAGCTTAACATTCAAAGTTAATTTTCTATATATAGGTGGTGAAGTGGATGTCAAATCTGTGGACAGTGAGGAATATTGGACCGACTGTGCCATCTGTGTACCTGGACAATCGAGTGGAAACTGACAATGATTACGGTTTCAATCTTTTTAAGCCAAGCACTGAGGCTTGCATGCAGTGGCTCAACACTAAAGAGACTGGGTCAGTTGTGTACGTATCGTTTGGCAGTGCCGCTAGTTTGAGTGCAGAACAGATGGCAGAAATGGCCGAGGCCCTAAAACAAAGCAGACACAGTTTCTTATGGGTGGTGAAACCAACCGAGGAGAGCAGGCTCCCAACTAATTTTGTTGAGGAGACATCAGAAAAGGGACTGGTAGTGACTTGGTGCCCACAGTTGGAGGTGTTAGCCCATCATGCAGTGGGTTGCTTCATATCGCACTGCGGATGGAATTCTACTGTAGAGGCAATAAGCTTTGGGGTGCCTGTAGTGGCAATGCCACAGTTTCTAGACCAAATGACGAATGCTTATTTTGTGGAAAAAGTTTGGGGAGTTGGAATCCAACCAAAGGAAAACGAAGAAAATGTTACGAGTGCTGAAGAGATTGGGAGATGCATCAATGGGGTCATGAATAGAGAGGAGATTAAAAAGAAAGCTAAGCAGTGGAAGGAGTTGGCGAAGGAGGCAATAGATGAAAATGGAAGTTCAGATAAGTCTATTGATGAAATTATTTCTCGGATTCTGGCACTCTAATTTCAGTGTTCGTGTCCAGTCCTGTTTTTTTCTTAAACATGTACTGTTCTCTAGTTGTCATGGATTTGGCTGTTGGGTGAGCTAGCTAGCTAGCCACAAACTGAATGACTGACTATCTATCATGTTCAACTATGTGGACTGTGGTTGCAATAATTATTTTGGTAATTTGATGTTGTGGTGAATGGTGATACTTGATATTGTTCAGGGTTAAGCTGGTTTTTCATGTTTGCTGCTGCCAGAAAAATTATTCGATATAACAGTGATGCATTACTACTGTCATCAATTCATCATTTACAAGGCATCTGCAAAATATATGGGTTGAGATGACTGTGGTATTACCGTTCTTTGAATATGTTCATAAGCTGAGGACTTGTGTCAATTGGCAAAATCCATTGCAGGCATTGCTCAATTTTATAGTTTGAATCCCTCAAAAGATTCTACATGAAGATGAAATAGCACTTTTTTAAGGAGAGGACCAAACGGAGAAGAGGAACTTCACAGCCATGAATGACTTCCGATCAGTTGGTCTTTCAAAAGGATGACCCATAAATGAAATTGAGAGAGAGAGGAAAAAAAACATAAAGCTAAAAGTATTTCCGAACTAGTCAAATTAATTAATTAAACAAACAAAAGAAATAAAGAGATATCAAGATTGTTTTATAACTCGACACTTTATGAATAAACTGTCCAAATTTATGCTCAACTATATTTCTTATAACAATTTTTTTTTTATTCAGCATATGTCTCATGATGTCAAATAAGAATATCATATGGATTTCTAACCAAGTTTCAATAACGTATTATTAGTAATTTAGCTTTACTCTATTTGTTTCAAACAATAAATTCAAAAAGATTTTTAGTTTTGTTCGAAAATAAATAATTAAAAAGATTATTGCAAAAATAAGTGTAAAAGTGAGTATTTCATTTTTCAAAAAACTAAATCATTCCTTTATTATTACTATTATTATTATTATTATAAATAGTCTTATTATTTTGAAGCGGCACTACTAAAGTGTAACTTTATACATTGAGCACAAAGACTATTCCGCTTGAGACCAGACCCTCAAAATATAAAACATCTTTTTGGATCAATTTTGGCCCATCCCCCCCTCTCTCTTTCTCTAACACAAATCCTGAAGAAAAAATAATCAGTCTTTGAAAACCCCCAAATTTGTGCTTCTCTTTCTATCATTTAAAGAAAAGTCCAAAAACTTGCCATATAAAAACCCGTGCTTTCATTATTCTTCACTGCATTCCGGTAGTGCTCTCAGTGCAGCCAAGAAAGTTCCACTCTCATTTCCCGCCGGAGGAGGTGTATCTGCTCTGCGGTTAGCCCTTCTCTTTCTCTCTCCACTTTTTTTGGGTGCCTTTAACTTCCATTTAATTCCCCCTCCCCCCGGATATATTATGTGCACACACACCTTAAGCTTCAAAAGAAGGGAAAGAAAGAAAGAAAATTGAATTGTAGTACTGCAGTTTAACTGGTAAGAATGGATTTTGAACCCTTAAATTTGGAAAATGAGGTGATGGAATTTGATATGGATTCTTGTGAAGAAGAAGACACTGGTCTTGACTTAGAACAGCCTAATGATGATACCTATGATGATTATGATGATGATGATTTAGTAGATAATTCTACAGGGGGTCACAATTGTTTGTCTTTTTCGAAAGAGGACCCTAATATTGAGCCCTATGAGGGCATGGAATTTGACTCTGAACAGGCTGCCCGCATTTTTTACAATTCGTACGCACGCCGTATTGGGTTTAGTACTCGAGCCAGTGTTTACCAGAGGTCGCGCCGTGATGGCTCAATCATATGCCGCCAAGTTGTGTGTTCAAGGGAGGGATTTCGCCGTGGGGGTGGTGAAAACAAGTCCAAGCGCCAGCGAACTGTTACTAGGGTGGGTTGCAAGGCCCAATTAACTGTCAAGAAGCAGAATGCTGGAAAATGGATTGTCACCAAACTTGTTAAAGAACATAATCATGAGCTCGTTCCCCCAGATAAGGTACACTGCCTCAGGTCGCACAGGCACGTATCTGGTCCTGCCCGGAGCTTGATTGATACCCTTCAAGCGGCTGGGATGGGACCGAGTGGTGTGATGTCTGTATTAATTAAAGAGTCTGGTGGAATTAACAATGTTGGTTTCACAAAAGTTGATTGCCAGAATTATATGAGCAGCAGCAGGCAAAGGACTCTCGGGAGTGGGGGTCACTGTCTTTTTGACTACCTGAAGCAAATGCAAGCTGTGGATCCTAGTTTCTTTTATGCTGTTCAAGGTGATTGTGAAAACACATCAGGCAATGTTTTCTGGGCTGATGCAAACTCTAGATTGAATTATAACTACTTTGGAGACACAGTTAAGTTTGATACGACATATAGGACTAACCGCTATAGGGTCCCCTTTGCCCCATTTACAGGCATGAACCATCATGGACAACCTGTATTGTTTGGCTGTGCATTACTCCTCAATGAGTCGGAATCCTCGTTTGTTTGGCTATTTCAGACTTGGCTTGCTGCTATGTCCGGTCACCATCCCATCAGTATAACAACAGATCAGGATAGGATCATAAGGTCAGCTGTTGCACAGATTTTTCCAGGAACCCGTCACCGTTTCTGTAAGTGGAACATATTTAAAGAAGCCCAGGAGAAACTGTCCCATGTATATCACTCATGCCCCACTTTTGAAACAGAATTCCAGAAGTGCATCAATTTGACGGAAACAATTGAGGAGTTTGAATCATGTTGGGAGACTCTTTTTGTGAAATATAATCTTGAAGGTAATGAATGGCTTCAGTCAATGTACAATGTACGGCAACAATGGGTGCCAGTTTATCTCCGTGATACATTTTTCGGCGAGATGTCCATAACCCAGTCAAGTGATAGTATGAACTCATTCTTCGATGGATACATAAATGCATCAACTAATATCAATGTTCTAATCAAGCAGTATGAGAAAGCCATCGCCAGTCAATATGAAAAGGAAGTTAAGGTAGATTATGATACCATAAATAATTCACCAGTTTTAAAAACACCATCTCCTATGGAGAAACAAGCCGCTTCCGTTTATACAAGGAAAATATTCTTGAAATTTCAAGAGGAGTTAGTTGAGACTCTTGCTAATCCTGCAACTGTAATTGAGGATACGGGGTTGGAAATTATGTATCGGGTGGCAAAGTTTGGGGAAGACCACAAGGCACACTTTATAAGGTTCAGTGTTTTTGAAAAGAAAGTTAGTTGTAGCTGCCAGATGTTTGAGTTTTCGGGTGTTCTTTGTAGGCATATCTTAGCTGTTTTCAGAGTGACGAATGTTCTTACACTTCCATCTCATTATATCTTGAGACGGTGGACAAGAAATGCCAAAAGTGGTATTTCGCTGGATGAGCAGAATCTTGGGCTGCTTAGTAATTGTCAAGAATCCTCTACTGCTCGCTATGACAATCTAAGCCGAGAAGCCATCAAATATGTAGAAGAAGGGGCAGATTCGGTAGAGGTTTATAATGTAGCAATAAGTGCTCTGCGTGAGGCTGCAAAGAAGGTTGTTGCTGCGAAGCAGAATCTTCCAGGAGTCATAAGTAGCTCTGTGGTCAACAGAAGTGATCAGGAAATAAACATTAGTGAAGATCAGATTGGTCAGCTTCAATCTTCTTCAGTGGTTAGTTTATTTCTCATTACACTTTTCTGCTTTCCATTGCCCGAACAATTATTTGCTCTTAAGTTCTATGTACATGTTGCAATTCTTGTATTTCTTTCTTCGTTTCACATTATCAAAAGAGTGTTCACTTTATGAATTTGTGCAAGAAGTAGGCTTTTTTATTTAGTATAAAACTTCTAATGTGCTATGTTTTTTGGAGTGTGATTTCACACTGGATGCCTTCCTTTTTCTTCTTTAAGAGTATCAGAGGGAATGAGCGTGGTCTATGTATTTCTAACGTTACAAGTACTGTTCTGAAATAATTTTGTGGTGTTCATTTACATAGGTCCAACCCACTATTTTTTTTTTCATTATTCTTGTGTATTTTTGTTAATCACCATTTGATTTATTCCTTTTACAATTTTTATATCCAATAAATTATGCATTCGACAAGTTGTCACCGGTTACTTTTATATGGCTCCATCCTTATATAAATCTGTTAACATGATAAGCTAATCAACTTATGATATCCTTCTCTTTGCTCTTGGAAGCAATCCTACATGTAACAATAACCAGATCTGGATTGGCCCATCAACCTTGGCAAGGGCACCGCTAACTAGTTAAATGGTTGAACTTTTTAATTATGAAATGTAAGTTGTATTCACAATTTAGATTATCAAAATAAAAGTAATGGGAAGACAAGAAATGAGATATATGCCCTTCAGTGAGTTTTATCTGGATCTTCAGTATGTTTCTGTATGTGTGTTTCATTATGTACATGTTCTCCTTGGAGTGTGACACAAGTACTGAACTGTGAAATTGGCAAGGTAATTTTGCCATTAAATAGGTCGACTAAGAATCTCAAAAAAAAAAAAATTTGAAAATTAGGCTGGCCGAGTACTTTTTTTTTTTTTTGTGTGTGGGGTGGTGGGGGTTGGAAGGATCCCCACACCACCACTTTTAGCTGTACACTACCATAGTGCTAGGTTCATTCAATGAATCTACCGTTCTACCTTGCAACAGTGTAATTTTCCAAGCTATCCAGTAGGGGGGGGGGGGGATTGGAAGGATCCCCAAACCACCACTTTTAGCTGTACACTACCATAGTGCTAGGTTCATTCAATCAATCTACCGTTCTACCTGCATCTCAGGCATCCATCTGGTACTGGATAGCTTGGAAAATTACACTGTTGCAAGGCCCAGTGCATGCTAAAGGCCCTTCCAGGCGGCTGACAAAAGAAGCAAGATGGTATTTCTTTTTTTCCTTCCTTTTCCTTTATAGCATTGTGGGTGGCAGAACATGACGTTTGTTGATTGTGAAAATGGCCTTGAGGAATAAACTCATGGTTGCTAGTTCCAGTCTTCATACTTGGAGCCAAAATAATCTATTTAAAAAAACATTATATTTTTTGTGATCTTCCCTCTTCTTGCTCTTTTCATATGTGGCTATAACACCAGTCAAGTTTAGCAAAATCAAGTGTGTTCTCTTTTAACTTTAATATATGTATAGTTTCTTTAAGAAGATCTGCAGCAAGATGCTTTCCGTACTTTAGGCTGTATTGTGACTAGTTTCCTTCTCACCTTATAAAACTGCTATTGTGGGGTCCAAGCCTGGAGAGGATTTCACCAAAGTAGGCAGAATACATTAAAATGTTCTATTATTTACTTGGGTTATGTTTGTTTGCAAAAAACATGCTTGGGATTGTACTATTTCTCTTAATTTAACACTATTTTGGACTATTTTATCCTATAATGGGGCCCATGGGGGATTAATAGTCCTTTAAATAGTCCTATGGACTATTTTTTGTCATTCCTAAGGCTATTTATGAGGGATTATATATGTGAGATTAATAGTCCCCCCATTTTAAGCTATCAAATGGCTTTATGGGACTAGTAGTCCCACATCAAGGGACTAATAATTCATTGTCAAAGGATTAAATAGTCCGAAGTAGTGTTAATTTAAGACAAATAGTCCAATCCCAGGCATTCTTTTTGCAAACAAACATGGCCTTGAAGTACTAATGATTGGTGAATGAAGCCCTAGAGCATCTTCAAGTAAATATCTCTTGGTTTTTGTTAGTCCCTGGCATTGTACTTTATGGGCTACACAACCAAATATGAAGCTATTCTGAGGAGTACGCCTCTTTCATTGTTCAGTTAAAAGCTTGACTTGACTACATTTATCTTGTGTGCTGTGAAGGATAGAGTTCTTTTAGTCCTGGTAGGATTTTGACTACTATTATGACACAAAAATTACTCTACTGGCAAACCAATAAAAGCAGAAAGAACAGAAAACAGAGAACAGCACAAGAATTAAGTGGAGGTTTTGGCCTACATTGACGGGCAAGAAAGGAATTAATTCACTATATTGAAACTGAGTACTACACAAAACTGTGAAGAACACTAATAACTTAGAGAACATCCTCTAAACCTGAGCTCCAAAATTACACCCAATGTCTCACAAAAACTTGTTACCCTAATCTAAAATATGCATCAATATATATCTACATAATGGAGTAGATCCATATAGCCTGGGTGAATTCCCTCAAAGACCTCAAGAATCTTCAAGTTGGGTCTTGAATTGGATCTGGTCCATCTGGACATGGGTTTCTAGACATACACAACAACTACCATAATCATCATCTCTACAATGGGTACTCTTTGCTCTAATTATAGCGTCAGTTGTACTTGTAATACGAAATCTCAACTTTAGCTTACAATATTACTTGTAATTTCCTTAGAGGGATATGCAAGAGAGTATGCCAAGTCTGTCTCTCTTTATGGTTGTTTGTGCATCTAGTTTTGTGACTATTCTTTAAGTCTTTACTGATACACTTTGCCACTGCTTTCCCATTTGTAGAATCAGGACAAGAAGATAGGGGAATTGACTGCTGAGTTGGAGAATGCAAGTCAGCGTTGTGAAGCATACCGAGCAAATTTGCTAGCGGTTTTAAAAGATATGGAAGAACAGAAGCTGAAAATATCAGTGAAAGTTCAAAATGTGAGGCTCAATTGTAGAGGTTGAATTGGAGAGGACAGTATGCCATTTCATCTGTACACTACCCGGTAGCTTCATGGAAGATACAGGGGCTATGCAACATTAACGGCTTCCCCTTTGCCGTCAAGTGTTGCACATGTTACTTTAGTTGCTAGTTTAAGATGAAAGTCTAGATTAGTTGCACCCATATGCAGAATTGTAACTTTAGATTAGTTTATCAAAATGGATGGAGAATTGATTTGGAAAGTATATCCTTAGTTTCTTCAGTAGCTCATCTGTATTCACTATTTACACTATTGATAATATTGTGCTTCATGAGTCAATATGTAAATACCCTATTGTCTATTCAGCAATTCTTTTATATGGGAAAAATATTATACCATATACACCTCAAAAATATATTGGCAAAAAAAAAAGTTGAGAACTTTGATTAGAATGTGACTTGAACAGGCTTGTCTGCGTGAGCTTTTAAATTAACATTTTGTTTTATGTTTCTGTTTTGCATGTTCTTTCATATTTTTGTATTACGTCCTAGCATGAAATTGGGATAAAGGCCTGCAAACTTCCATGACTAGATCAGCACTACAGGGAGGATGGAGCTGAAATTGGGTGAACCATATTTGAAGGACTTTGATACTCTCTGTTCCACAAAAAAGTTCTATTGTAATTGAAATATAAAATAAAAAAATAGTTTCACAAAAGAGACCTATTTTTTAATAATGATATTATAAAAAGGATATAAAATTTGAAAGCCAATTGATTTTTTTATTTTATTTTTGTTTGGTGAAAAAAGGTAATATAATTTTGGATATTTTCAACAATTTAGCATTATATATACACATTTTTCAGCACATTTTAATTTCTCTAGCGAAAGAATTTCAGAATAAAAGGACCTATGGTTGCAGGTGAAGCTCAACAAAGCCCAGCCCTCGCACCAAAAAACCAAAAAACAAAGCCCAGCCCAGTCCAGCCCAGCCCAACATCATGAAATACAATAGCATTGTAAAAATGTCCTTTACTTAGGGGGAAAACGTGTCTAATCTTACAGGAGGCTTGTTGTATATAGGCACCATAGACCATAAATATACGGCTGAATGGCACTTATAACCCTTTAAGTTGTCACCCACTTTCAATGTCGTCCCTAAATTATATTTTTCGTCAATCGGGTCCTTAAAGTACCATTTTTTTGCGTTTCCGTTTCTTTTCCCTGATTTGACCCAAACCCGACCTATTTTTACCAAATTTTGACACAATCCGATCCAGTTTAACCCGACCCAATTTTACTAACTATTTTTTTAAAAAAAACGAAAATGTTTTAAAATTATTTTAAAAATAATTATTATTTCAAAATTCTTTTAAAAATAATATTTTATTTTAAAATATTAAAAATAATTATTATTTGAACTTTTTTTAAAATTTATTATTATTTTAAAAATAATATTTTATTTTAAAATATTAAAAATAATGAATAATTAAACAAGATAAATTTCTTTAATTATATTTTTAATAATTTAAAATAAAATAGTATTTTTAGAATAATTTTAAAATAATAATTGTTTTTAAAATAATTTTAAAATAATAATAATTTTTTATATTTTAAAATAAAATATTATTTTAAAAGAATTTTGAAATAATACTTATTACTTTTAGGAAAAGAAATTAGAAACTTTTATTTTTTTTCAAAAATGAGTAAAATTTCATAAAATATAGATTCAAAAAAATTAAAGGTTAAAATTTTTAATTCTTAATTATTTTTAGGAAAATTTACACATCTTTTAAAAAATAAATATTTTGTTTTATGAAAATAAAGTTTTTTTTATTTACTTTTTTTGAATCTATATTTTATGAAACTTTACTCATTTGTAAAACAAATTAAAAAGTTCTATTTTTTCTGAAAATAAAGTTTAGTTTTTTGTTTTAGTTTTTTTGAATTTATATTTTATGAAGCTTTACTCATTTTTTTTAAAAATGATAAATTTTCTAAATTTTTTTCCTAAAAATAATAATAATTTTTAAAACTTTTTAATTTCTTTTTTTAAAAAAACTGAATCAATTTTTTTTATTTATCTTTTACTGTTTTTTGTATTTTACATAAAAAATGAAAAAAAAATCTATTTTTTAAAAAAATAAAATTTTATTTTCTTATTTAATTTTTTCAATCTATATTTTATGAATCTATATTTTTTCTTGAAAATAATAATTATTTTGAAAAATATTTAAAATAATAATTATATTTAATATTTTAAAATAAAATATTATTTTTGAAAATAATAATAATTTTAAAAAAGTTCAAATAATAATTATTTTTAATATTGTAAAATAAAATATTATTTTTAAAAGAATTTTGAAATAATAATTATTTTTAAAATAATTTTAAAACTTTTTAGTTTTTTTTTTAAAAAATAGTTAGTGAAATTGGGTCGGGTCAAATTGGGTCGGATTGTGTCAGAATTTGGTTACAATTGGTCGGGTTTGGGTCAAATCAAGGAAAAGGAACGGAAACGTAAAAAAATGGCACTTTAAGGATCCAATTGACAAAAAATGTACTTTAAAGACGACATTAAAAGTAGGTGGTAACTTGGAGGGTTATAAGTGTCATTCAGCCATAAATATACTAACACGGTAGTTAACAAATAAGAGGGGTCAGGGGAGCCAGGTAAAGAATTCTAAAAGGGTATTTGTGGAAATTCGACCTGCATTTGAATTTCAAAAGATTGTTGCCGTTAGGCAGGCAACGCGGTTATATATACGATCCGCCGGTCCGACGAGCCCTAACAGTCTTCACTTTTAGAGATAGAAAGTGAGATTATTTATTACTTATATATAGAGAAAATGGAGAAATCATCAGTATCGGCTATGGATGCGTTCGAGAAGCTAGAGAAAGTAGGGGAGGGAACTTACGGGAAGGTTTACAGAGCCAGAGAAAGGGCTACCGGCAAAATTGTAGCCCTCAAGAAGACGAGGCTCCACGAGGACGATGAAGGTGTCCCTCCCACCACTCTCCGTGAGGTCTCTTTGTTGCGTATGCTTTCTCGGGATCCCCATATCGTCAGGTACTGCCCTGCCCTGCCCTACTATTAATTTCTTATTTCTATTTTGGGTTTCCATTTTCTTTCTATATATGCCTTCTTTGTCTATAATTAGGGTCTCCAGTTATTCGCAGTGTTTCTCATTTGACGTATTCTCTACTTGATTCATTTATATGAAGTAACAAAATGAGAAAATGTTTCGTTTTCTTGGGGTTTTTTTTTTTTGGTCAATTTATTCATTCTTATGCTAGTTAGGAGTATATGAGACAAAGAACAAGAACTTGTGTGTGTGTGTGTGTATGAGACAAAGAACAAGAACTTGTGTGTGTGTGTGTATAATACAAGAGGGCAAGTACAAACCCTAATGCTTAACAATAGGAACAAGTATAAGCAAGTATAAAAGTAAACATATTTACCAAAATCTAATTAATATCAACAGTTTGTATTTACTGTCAGATAAATTTGGCTGGCCGTGATGTGCCCTTCATAGAAAAAGAAATATCTCGGTCTCATTTTCAAGTCACCACTGTATGTGTGTATATTTACAGGCTTATGGATGTCAAACAAGGCCAGAATAAAGAAGGGAAAACAGTTTTGTACTTGGTATTTGAGTACATGGACACTGATCTCAAGAAATTCATCCGAACCTTCCGTCAAACTGGAGAGAACATTCCCTCCAAAACTATCAAGGTACAGAGGAGACGAAGGTTTATCAATGAGGAGGTTTCTTACCAAATGGTTGGGAAAAATGTTCCCTAATTAGTTTTCGTTTTTGAATGCAGAGCTTGATGTATCAACTTTGCAAGGGGGTTGCTTTTTGTCATGGTCATGGTGTATTGCACAGGTAACTTGTTAATTTCATTCCTGCGGCATGTTTTTCCCCACGGTTGTACAATATTATGGCAGTTCTTTCTAGTTTTGGCCAATAACTTTTCTCTCGTTGGTTTAATTCAGAGACCTTAAGCCTCATAATCTTTTGATGGACCGAAAGACATCAATGTTAAAAATAGCAGATCTTGGACTGGCCAGAGCATTTACTTTACCTATTAAGAAGTATACACATGAGGTATTATGCTTGTTTAGTTCTTCCATCCTTCGCATAAAACCGCAAATGCATTTGAATTTTTTACACTTTGAAACATAGCTTTATTTGTTATTACCTATTGCAGATATTGACTCTGTGGTATAGAGCTCCTGAGGTCCTTTTGGGGGCTACCCATTACTCCACAGCAGTGGACATGTGGTCTGTTGGCTGTATATTTGGTATTGTTTCCCTTCAATATTGTTCAATTTAGTATCAAAATTTACATATTGGATATATTGACTGTAGTTGTAAATTTATCAAATTTCCTCTTCTCGATTTGAACTCTAGCTGAACTGGTAACAAAGCAAGCACTATTCCCTGGAGATTCTGAGCTGCAGCAGTTGCTTCACATTTTCAGGTTTATTGAAATATAATCTGGTTTCAGGTTATTGAGATATTGCTATCAATTATCCTAACTGTATTCTTTGGGAAATTCCATTTTAGGTTATTGGGGACTCCAAATGAAGAGATGTGGCCTGGAGTAAGCAAGTTAATGAACTGGCATGAGTATCCCCAATGGAAACCTCAGCAAATGTCATCAGCTGTCCCTAATCTGGATAAGGATGGTCTAGATCTGTTATCAGTAAGCTTTTCATTCTTGTTTTCCATTCATCTTCTGGGCATTCTGCTAAATTAAAATCTTAAAACATTTTTATATAAAAAATCTTGATAATTAATTAAGTCTTGGAACTCATTTATTTTTTTGGGTTTTGCAGCAAATGTTGCAGTATGAACCTTCAAAACGGATCTCAGCCAAAAAAGCAATGGAGCATTCTTACTTTCATGATTTAGAGAAGGCTTCTCTCTAAAAATGTCACTGATTGTGACCATTCCAGCAGCTGATTTAGGAATGTTGTTTTATCAGATTTTAGGACCAGCTCTTTAGTGAATTCTATTGCTTCTCTCAAGCATTCTTCAGTCATGTCTAGAACAATTTGTCTTGATCGTCTTTTAATCGAAATGTATGAAGCCAGATGTTGAAAACATTATCTTTTCCAATTGGCATATGCTGTCCAAAGTCGAAACTTTATAAAAAAGTTTTCAACATTTTAAAAAATACTATAGTTGTTCTGTAACCGTATTCTTTCATATATAGTAGTCATAACTATCATTCACTTTCGCTGTATAACCTAACCTTCAAGAAAATGAAGATGATCATGACTACAAGAAATGGTGTGGTAAAGAAAGAAAAGTAAGTTCTTCACGGCTTTTCTATATATCCTCAAGATTTCAGTACAATAAATTAAAATCACTTTCTCGCCAATGGACATCGACCAAAAGCCAAACCACATAATTCTTGTTTTAATCCATTTTCATCAAATGTTTGTTGAAACGAGAAAGATGAGCCAAATAGTAAGAGACATATTGAAGCTAACACGCAACTTCACGGCCGATAAAAGAACATTTATTTTCGCCAGATCTGACCCATGTTCTTTTACAGATACAGGGTGAATGAAGAATGAAAAATATTACACGAAAATAAGGTTTCTTTCCTTGGAGACTAGTAACATTCATTTTCATTACGTGTATAAGAATCTACCTTCCTTTATCAGACCATGGAATGTAATCTGAGAACTTTACGAGACCATGAAATGTAATCTGAGAAGGACTGAAATCAAGCAACCAGCCACATGAAGAAAGTACACCAAAGAGTAAGTGAAATCGAAGCTAACATATAAGTCCATAGCATAATAACAGAACATTCAGTTTCACCAGTTCCAAACATCTGTGTTATGGTGCCTGCCACATGAAAAAGACAAGTCAAAATACACTTTATTGTGAAACACCCAGAAAACAAAATGAATTTGGTGATTGCTCCAAAAGGTTATCCCTTACGTGATGCATCAAAGTGTTGATAAGGAAAAATTGACAAACAAGTCAAGGGAAGACACATACTATAAGAGAAAGTGGCAACAATATAGCATTTATATGGTTTGTAAGGTTGAAGTTGCAACTTATCAACTAACAAAAAAAATAAAATAAAGAAGTTGCAACTTATCCAACATGAAGTCTAGCATATATCCTATGTGAAGGGATGGGTGTATCACCAAGCAATGTACAGATTAGTAATATCTTGAATCAGTGAAAAGGCACAGCAGCTCCAACATTATAAGTTAAAAGATGTGAAGAATGAAGGAATTCTATGAAGTACAAAGATATGGAAAGAAATAAAGGTTGAGGTAAGCCGTAAGCCCCACTGCGCCTGTCTGACTTCATTACAATATCAGCTTAATGTAGCATACATAACATTAGCTTTAGCAAAAAGGGAAATAGCTGCATTTATTCTACTAGAAAAACTCAGAACAAGGAGAAAATTTTAAAAATAGAGAATGTTAAACAGAAAGCCAGAAAATGTGTACTCAGATGGGATAAAGTAAGATGTTTTGCAAATTAATCAAAGTGATGACTGTACCCATGTTCATCGCAGGTGGAACTGCGTATTGAAGCAAAAGAACAAACTGATACAAGGGATCTGCCCGCACCAAATTAAACCGGATTGCACCTTTAACAATGACAATGCCCACTAGAGGCAGGACAATGTAACGAGCAACTATGATGCCAACAACCATGGATTTCTGAATTCCTGATGCTCGTAAACCTGAAAGAAAATATACAGAAGCATCAGAGGCTTCATTTGCTCAGAAGAAATTCCAGACTGAACTAAGTGGCAAAGGTATGATCAGTTGTTACCTTTAAGAAGGTTAGCTCCAATTATTAGAGTGAGAGCTGGGATGGCTCCTTCCCTGCAGTTCAAGGAGCTTAGGCACAGAAATGATTCAATAAGAAGAAAGGAACAAGAGAGCATAAAACTTGAACTTGTTGCAAGTTGGATTTAAACCAGGTCCAAAATAGTCTATACATTTCAAGTTGCCAACCAATGGCTAATCAGACTGTCAAACTGCAATTTTGTTTGGCACGTTTCTTTCTATCTCACTGCCAGGCATACTAGTCTAAAAATAGCTATAAATCAGTAACTCAATTGTTCACTCGTGGAATATTTAATTCAGATAAGGAATAAACAAAATTAATCTTCTCTAGCTCAAAAAGACTAGATTCCTCTTAATGCTATAAAAAGCAGCTTTTATAAGAAGGCTGGAGATATGTTCATATCAGAAAGATGTCTACAAGTCTTTCGGTCTGTGCCATATTTAGTGTAGTTGTTCAGAGTCAGGTTTGGGGTTCCTAACCCATTTCAGTTGTTTTGAGCAGAGTGGTACTTGCGTACCCAAACATGATACTTTTACATACCAATACTCTTTCTCCCTCTATAACTTCCAAAATCAGGCGACTTTTTAATTATTTCTGATGATGTATGAACTCGCAGCCACTAACCTTTAAGTGTGCTATGGCAAATCGCCAAGTGCATGCAATACCTCACAAAAGGTCGAATCCACGATAAACTAGATTTACCATTAATTGAAAAAAGATAATTCATATGCATTCATAAGTAAGGAAAATGGAAGAATTAGCAATCAGCCTAGTCACATCTTTATCCTAGGTCCTGGTGCTCCAATACAAACCTCAAAATATAACTTTTTCTAGTTTGAAGCTAATTGATTTAAAGCAAGACAAGAGATTGAGCTTTCACCCCAGTAAAATAGTAGAGTCTTCGATCACACGGAGAGGAGCTGTATCACCAATCATTGACTTTCTGAGCAGAGGTATAAGTCCAACTGTAAACCCGACAATCTGTACAAGAAAAGAGTAAGCATTTTATTTAAGGTAGAATTCCACTTTTGACATACAGTTTTGGTTGAATGCTCAAAAGCACAGTGTTATTCTTGCCTTTCATGTGGTTCAAAACGCATGCATACCTAGCTAAAGAATATACTAGACAGCACAGAGTGTTTACAACAGAAAATTAATCATAAACAGTTGGATCTTACGGCTCCATTGGTTGAAGGAGCAAATAACTTCTTCAGATTGAGCTTCTCTGAGAGATCTGCAATATGCTGCTTTATTTTATCTGTGAATGCCAACTGTCAAAAAAAGTCCAACTATCAAAACTCAACCTGAAATAAGTTTTTTTGTAACTAAATGAATATGAATATCAATCATACGTAAATACAACTACAAAGAGTAACCATAAATAAATAAAGCGATGACAGTAAGCAAAAGGCTTCTAAATACAAATATTCACAATGGAATAGCAGAAAGACAATTAACTTCTCCAAGAAATTCAAAATCTTACTCCTTCGAAAAGAAAGATATCAAGAGGTTGTACTAAGCTTCTATAACAGGAGATTGAATCTTACAAGCTACAAATCAGACTCAAAGATAGAAGTCACAGACCTTTATAGTCTACTTTACAAGAAGAAAAGCATTTTTCTAGTAATAATGAGGCAATCAAACATCCCTCGTTAGTGGCGTAGCCAGAATATTGTATTTGTCCTTTTGAAGTCTGTCTATAACTCAATAAAGGTAGTAGAAAAAAAGGTGCATACAAAACCAAATTTAACTGGGAAATGGAATACTGATTTAAGAATGATTTTAATAATATGATGTAATATTATCAACAAGAACAAAAAAAAAGTCTAAGAAACTGTGCATAAACTTTAACTACGAGAACAGTACTAAGGAAGAGATCTAAAGTAGTAAACAACCTGAGTTTTACCATCAAACCTAGTATAGGGTAATGCAGCGGCATGCTCTTCAGATGTTACACAGTCTTTTGGAGGAAGTAGTGGTTCAGTGAAGCTCCCTGGTTGTGCTATTGATGATTTACTTGTAGACTTATTGACAGAGGAGTCATTTATTTGTAATTCTTTTAAATTTGCCTCTACAGATATCCGAACTACATTATATACATAAACCCATAGATAAATGGCTCCAATCTGAAATGCGACAACAGCAACATGGAAAATTGCAATTAGTAACTTGTGATACAAAAGTTATTAAAGGTGCGCCTAATAGAAATTGTTGTAAAACAACCCACCTTTGAACCTGAAATAACACATTTGCTTGTTCAGCACTAGAGCTGCAACAAATTACTTTTACATTAACTAAGTTTATCTCCCTTTCAGTATATCTCAATAATACTAGTTTTTGAGCATATTCCTTTCTCGCTTCCATATGGGTTTCAATTTGCAGCCTACCCCAACTAGTTTTGGATAAAAGGCGTTGTTGAGTGTAGTTACAATTTCTCGATGGAACATTGAAACTCATCTTAGATGTGTACAGATTATACAGAAATAAGTCATCACCTTATTGTTTAATAAAGTGATAGAGATATTTCAGAGTTCATATGATGTACGCATAGCTTCTCTCTTTGACTCATGTTTGGGAATTCCTCTCCCACCCCTACCCCATCCCATCTTAACTCCAGTAATGTAGGGAAACATACCGCCATTGAAAGTGAAGCATAAGCCAGTCCATAAGTACTACAGACATCAGAAGCTCCAAATGGGGTTCCTTTCTCTTTACAAACTGCTGGGACAATAATGATGAGAATGTTGCCCAGGTTTCCTGTATTCACCAAATGAAACAAAAAATATTTCATGATCGGTAATACATTGAATGAAAATTTTGTGGTCATGTGAAAGTAATAAGTAGTTTTACCTATGTCTAGGACAATACAGTTCCGGCAAAGAAATAAATAGATGGTTCTAGATGAGCTATTTTATCCATAATTGGAGAAACATTCATTCCTGGAATTGGTTTTTTGAATAATTCCAAAGGCTGAAGTGTTTGTAGCACACAAAAGATAGGTTTATAGTTTCTTTTCATTACTATCTTTTGTATCTAGTCTATTGATATAGGTGTATATCCATGCCTCAAAGATGTCATATTAATCATATAGCTACTGCATTATATTCATACTTTCTAAGAATATATGCTTACAGAGTTACAGGCATGCTGCCATAGGCATTATACCATGTTGGAAGTACTATTTACAAATTCTCAAATTTCCAATGAGCTTTGCACCCTCAGATAAAAACTTTTCCATCGCATTCTCTAGATTTAAGCATTGTTCATTCCTTGGCTTCTCAACAGTTGTATTAATATTTAGTTCATTTATGATTAATAAGAGGCTATAAGCAATGTTATTAAAACCAGAAGAGAGATGAAAAGAAGAACATACTTGCCAAAAGTAATTGAGAGTTCCTGGATTCTATATATATTACTCTAAGCATCAAATTCAAGTGACATATACAAGAAAATCAAAAATATGAAGCTACTACCATTTACCTGCAGCACAACAACCTATAACAAGGCCACGGAGATGTGGTGGAGGTCTTGTGAGTAGGTTAACCAACCACCCAAGCACAGAGCCAATAATAAATGTGATAAGAATATTTACAGGCATGAACCACCTACAGTTAAAAAAGAATGCAACCAAATAAAAATAGGGTTGAAATATTTACATATTCCTCAAGTTGACATAACAAGAAAAGGAACTCACAACTTAACCATGCTTTCATAAGTTATTGTGTCCGCTAAGTTTCCAGCAATAAGTGCTGGATTGAACACATAAAATACAATCTGTTCACAAATATAAATCATGTCAATCAGTGTCAAACCGAGGGGCAACAAATTATTCATTAAAACAAGAAAATCTTATTCAGAAGTTGCTTGAAATTTTCAATGAAAGCATAAGATGAGAGTGGTTGGAGCAGTAGCCTAACTGGTGGAGCACGACAATGTTGGGAGAAGGAAATTGGATTTTATGTGAGAGGAAACATCCAAATAAAGTGAGGCACATATTATGCAGGTGCACACTTTTTACATAAGTTGCAGAATTTGAAATTCGTTTAATGAGTAAAAAGGAAATATTTTAGCTGAAAACTAATTCAAATGTTATTCCCTATAAGAATAGCCTTGGATGATAGCTCGTTTATAGAAATGAATTAGGAAATTATACACATATTTTGGATTATTGCTTTTTTCTTTGTTCATTGCACCTATATTCAGATCTGACGAAGATAAACTTGTTTTTCGCTTTTGTAACAGAACTAATACAAGCTTATAAGATTCCAAGAAGGGAACACAAAATCACAGATCCAAAGGAAAATATTCTTATTTTTAAGGGGTTGATTAGCATATCAAAATTTGTATTTGTATTATACAACATGCAACTTGCTCTAGGTTTTTTGAAAATAATAATAATAACAAGAATACTAATTTGCGACTTTTCATTCTTTTAAATTTTCTAAAACTTGACAGGTCCAATACAAATCTATAACACCTCAAAAAAAATGAACCAATTAGCAAGCGGAAAGAGTACATAATTCAGGTTCTGGCTGAAAATGCCTCTCCTTGAACTGAAAGAGTGCTTCAGGCCCCGCACATATTTGAGTGCTCAACAAAAAATTTCTTCCACCTTTTTGGTGAAATAACAGCATAACATGCAACAAAAGTATTAAGCAATAAAAAATGGATGTGTGCGTGCAGGAAGTGGAGTCAATCTTACACTGTTTAAATGCATCCGCGCATCCTCCCCCAGTAGATTGATACTGTCTAGTGCAAGAAATGAGCCAAGTGCAGTCACAATTAGCACCTTGAGGACCGGCATTGATGCAGCAACAAAGAGGTTCAGAAGTCCCATTTTCGAAAATCCCTTTCGCTAACACAAAACTTGACCTTCAACCTCTTTGTCCAGGAGAGAATTAAATTGTCGATCACTAAGGCCTTCCTAACATTACTTTATTTTAGTAATAAATCAGCACCTAAACCAACAAAAATTGAGTCAGTCCCTTGTGATTGTGGTGTTGTTCACATGTCAAACAGTTAATGCTCAATCCATTTAGTGAAACAACATTTTGTTCCAATGCCCATAATTCATGAATTTATAATCAAAACTTGGGGACAAAAGCAAAGTATTAACAGCCAAATTAAAACTTGCTTCATTGAGAGTTGATACCGTATAATCACAAGAATTAAAAAGCAAAATATTCAACCCAGCTGACATATATATACATCTGTTGGAACAATAATATAAGAAAATTAGTTGAATAAATTTAAGAGACAGATCTAGAGAGAAATTAATGGAGGAATCACCAGCTCAACCACCATTTCATGGCAGTTATCAAGCACATGAATAAGTTGGGGCGAGGAGAGATTTTTATTTATTTTTAATTATTATTTATATATGTATGGTAAAGCTCTGCCACTCCTCCTCCAAGAGAGGAAGTGATGAGAACATATTAATAAGCATGCATGAATGAACATGGTGGAGGGTGTCTGGATCTGGGGATATGCATTATTTAAGAAAATGACTCGCACAGTGTGATGGGGCAGTTGATGTAAAAGCTGAACCTGGACCTGAAACTAACAGACACAAGACGTATGCAAGAACATATACATATATATATATATAATGCGAACACGTTGACGTGCATGAGTTTTCCCATTAAGCCAGTCCCAAAAAAAGGCAAAAACTCAAAATCATTACTCAATAAAAGACACCAATAATTCAATAGCCATTATTATTATTTTTGTTTTTTTTTGTGCGAAAAGAAGAAACCGTGCCCAATAATATTATTCTAATGGGCAAATTAACGGGGGCTAGATATTAAGGGGACATTTGGTTGGCAGGAATGAAGCGCCAAAAGGAATGGTCATTCCCGACCAATAATTTTTTTTTGACATTAAGTATGACGGAATTGCAATTCTTTTATACATTGAAATCGCGATTCCTTATTTCTTAAGGAATCGCAATTTCAATAAATAAAAGAATGAAAAAAATATTAAGCCAAAAAAATCATCACCTATAAAAATAAATAAATATATATAATATATTATATATTATATATATTAATAGGTATTATATTTATTTCGTATTAGATTATATTAATAGAATATTTATGGCATATATTATATTACTAAATATATATTTTAACATTATAACGTATAATATTATATATATTAGTATGTATTATATTTATATTATATTATATAATAAATGTATGTTTATATTTAATATATATTTTAATATTATAACATATAATACATATATTTAATATATAATATTATATTTGTTTATATTATATTATAGTTATATATATAGAATATCTAATATAATATATAATATTATATGTATTAGAATATATTATATTTATTTGTATTGTATTATGTTATAGTAATATATAATATAATAATATTATATGTAAATATATAATATTATTATATTAGTATAGCATTATAATATTAATATGTAATATACTTATTTTGCATTATTATTATTATTATTATTATTATATATATATATATATATATATTACTTAGTTAGTTAGGGATATTTTGGTCATTACATTCTATGTCATTTCATTCTGATATAATTTCTAAGTAACGCATCAAACACATGAATCAAAAGTTCGATTCCGATTCCAACCATCATTCCATTCCGTCCAATTAAATGGGCCGTAATATTTGTTTTCGGTGGTACGTTATTATATTTTACCCTTGTCTTCAAAAGAATGATTGAAGGTATAAATTTTTTGTCCAAATATGTTATTTAGTAGAGTCCATTATTATAAAAAAACTAAAAGTACTCATTACTTTATCTAATCTTGTGGAACCATTATGTATAAATTTGAAATTCATTCTCTTTTCTTTATTTTATTTTTCTTAATATGTGTATAAATTGTACTTTGTTCATCTTTATTTTTATTTTTGTTAATATGTGTGCAAATTATACTTTGCTCATTTTTTGGGAACAAATGGAGTATTTTATGATAAAGAAACCATAGTTATCAGAACCGAAGCCTAATCCCCGGATAAGTAATTGGACCGCTTCAAACCGTATGAACCGGCCGAATTTTTAATAAACCAGTGAACCGGCGGCTTTTTAAAAACCGGTCCGGTTTTGTAAATTGGAGTTTGATTCTGCAAATTGAAAAAGCAAAACATGAAAAATGAAAGAAGGGATGCTGATTTTCATCTTCCTTTTTTATCAATTACCAAGTTTGGGTTAGACAACACTCTAAAAATTATTTCTAATGGTTACATTTCAGATTTCATTAGCACTACCCAAATTATGGGATGAACTACGAATATCACGAAAGAAGAAGGAATAAGGAAGAATGGAGAAGGAAAAAGATTAGGATAGAGATTTGATGGGTTTCTGAGTTTAATTGGTTATTTGAATAGAATGGGAATCACGATCTTGATCAGAGAGAAAAAGATGGAGGAGTATTAGGAGTTTTGTTTTGTAATTGGCAACGGATGGGTCTTCCATAGTTATCAACTCATTTATTTTATTTTTTGAAACTTTCTAAACTCTAATTAATGGCACCCATTAAGGCATTAATTAGGCTGTTGGAGCAAGGCATTTAATATATAGCAGAAGCATAAGTACAGTAGTCCTTTAATAATAATATAATAATTTCTTTTTACTAGTCATTTAATATAATTATATATAATTGATTGAAAGAGAGAAATAAAAATCAATCTATTAATTTAATAAAATATTTTTTTTTATCATCACTCAATTTAGGAGAGCACTATTTTTACATAAATTTTTGATATTTTCATATAGTCTTCTCTCACATAAGAATAAATGTGAGACTCACTTTATTCTTACGTGAGAGAGGACTACGTGGAAACATCAGTTTCCCTCAATCTAATCTAACATAAAAAAAAATCAGTAATTTTTACTTTCATTACTTGATAGTTTTATTAGTATAAAATTATGTGTTTTTATTATTAAATAATATGCATTAATTTTATAGAGTATGTTAATATTTGTTATGTTTTAAAATATAAAATTATTATTGACTTTGTACAATTAACTTATAATATTTTTAAACTTAATTTTGACATGATTTTTTTTTTTAATTTAGTCAACGTTGAATAGTTTTAATTTTAGTCTAAAAATGTCTAAATTTAACTTTTAAAAGTCAATAATGGTCTTGTAGTCTAAAACGGAGGGAGTATTTTTAATTATATATATTTTTAAATATATAGAAAGAATAATTCAGCTCAACCGGTTTAATTTTAATAACTATGAAAGAAAAATTACGAAGTCCTCAATTGGCAACAGCCTGACCCATTAGAGATAACAATTTTTCTCTGAATTACTCGACAAAACGAGTATTTTTAATTCAATTCAATTTTGATCTTGATTTCATCTGAGGTTCAGCTACTAGTGGAATAATTGTATCCATAAAGGAGTATTTTTAATTTTTAAATTTTTAATATCAAAACATTATTGACAACAGTCATGTCCTTCCACATACTTAATATGAGAAAAACAATGCAAATACGGCTATAACTTATAAACTGATGGGATATTTGTCTTTAAATATATACTTATTGAGTTTCGCCAATGAATTATTAATCTCGTAGTTAAAATTAAAGTATTCCTTGAATCCTTGTATGAGTTTGATATTATTGATATTGTAATTATAAATATGTTGTTTGGTGTTGATTTTGAAAATGCATTTCACTTGTAATAATATCATAACTTCAAAAAAAAACTAATTTCTTTTTATGCTTAAGGAGAGTTTCAGAAGTTAAAAATATCAATAATATTTTTATGAGATGTATACAAATTAGTTTGAAGCTACTGAGGTTAATTTTGGGAAACTGATATTTTTTACAAATAAAATTTAATATTTTTACAAATTCTTTTTTCAAATGAGTGTGGGGTTTATATTCATGTGGAAGGGACCTTGCTATAAAACTATCATTTTTACTTATGAAATTATTAATTTCCTTATTACTTCTTCCTCTCATAAAAAAAGTGTTATTTGTAAAATTTGTTAGTTTTAATTAATAATATATTTGTCTTCCATTATAACCTCAATTGAGTGTTTGTTTTAGTAGTGATTACATGGTATAAAATTATTTAGTTATATTTGATGATATTATATTATTTTACACTATTATCAATGAAAGGGGTATTTTTTTTTTACAAATTAAAGTACTCTTTTTATGAGGATAGAGAAAGTATTAAAAAAACAACAAAAACCAACGTTAACTTGCTGAGATGAAAGGAATGTATCCTTAAAGTATCACGAAATTATTTCACCCCATTAAAATGGGGGATAGATCAACATGATCAAGGACGAAAGATAGATTCTCGGATATAAATCTGATGTTTTATAGGAACTACCCTTAATAACTTAATTGCGAACTAGCAAAATAAATCTGATTAACATAAATATAAACATTAATTAACTTGTGAATTTCATTAGTTCATATGACTAAGCTCATATACCGTTAATACCATTAACTAATGAATTAGCGGTATGATTACATACAAAGGAAAAAAAAATCACTAATTATGGAGGAAAGAATGTCTCCATATACATAGACTGCATCTTGACATTTTTATTTAATTATTCTTGTGAATAACGTACACCTTGAAGATTTTGTTCATCATCAAGAAGCTAAGTATAAATAAAAGAACATATATAATAACCCAGCTGACAAAATTAGAGAGAGAATTTGATAAAGGACGACTTACCAGAAAATTGAGAAGTAACTGAAACAGAGATCACCACCTGCAGGTAGCATTAGCAATTCACCGGTACCTCCAGCTCCAAGTTCCAACGGAGATCCATCCCACTCCTATAGAAAGAAGCTTAATTAATTGGTTGTTTGGTAATTCAACGGGACTGCCAGCAATATATATACACATATATAATTAAGCAGATATATATATATATATATATATATATATATATATATATATATATCATAGTGAAGATTAATGTGAATCACATGCACCATTCATTTGTAAGAGCCAGTGAAATCACGTCACCCATGATGTTATGTGTACTTGCTAATTTTCACGATCTTGAAAATGATTTCATATAATATCAAAAAAATCTTTTCAAATCGATTCGGAAGCGGGTTTAGGCGGACCTACAGTGGCTGCTATTAACATTTTTTATGTTCCACCAACAGAAAAAAAAAAAGGATCCTACTTATATAAAATTTGTTCTGCAAAAATAATTATTTTCTTAATGATAAATAGTATAAAACAAACTAATATTTCCTCCGTCCCAGATTAATTGTTCAGTTTTGACTTTTTAAAGTCAAGCTGACCATTTTTAAAATTAATCTTTTTATTATTTTTGCTAACATATAGGTGAAGAGATTATAACGAAAAGAAAGTATATATAATTTATTACTAACCCCAATTTTTATAATTTTAGAAATATATTTATATATGCTTAATTATTAATTCTAAAAATAGTCAATTTGACTTCAAAAAGTCAAAACTGAGTAATTAATTTGGGACGGAGGGAGTATCATTAAATTTAACAACATAATTTTATTATTATATCACTACTACTAAATTAAAAAACTCATTATATTTAGAGATAAAAGTGAAACAAAAATATATCACTAAAGTTTACAAATTTTGTAAATAGTACTCATTTTGTAAATTAAGATGTTGCAGAGTGCTAAAATAGTTGAATGAATAGCTCAGTTTATAAATTAAAAAAAAATTGATATTGTGAACTTGCCTCCACATTTAAAATTTTTTGAGTCCGCCATTAATTGCACTAATTTGTACTTAAAAAATTGTGCTCCTAATTGGTTTTATGTTTAGCGTTCAAGATGAACCTTTTATTATAATTCCCAAATCAAAGTGTTCTTTTTTTAAAACTAAAATAAAATGATGTTAATTTAGAGACTATGGTAGTATCGTAGAAGTATCAATTTTTTTTTTTGTAGAAAATCAATTTTTATTAATATATTAAGTGTAATAGGTATTATTTGTAAAGCTAAAATTTATATTATTAGAACACTACGTTCACGTGGGTGGGTGGAAAATATCTTAAAACATATTATCGAAGATATAATGACTCAAAATTCTTGAACTTTATATATATATATATATATATATTTTTTTTTAATTAAACTAATAATGTTATTTTTTTTTTCACAAAAACGTTTCAACTCTAATGATTAACAAAAATTGGTCATGTAACTAATTAGAGGTGAACTATGGTTAACCAATATTGAGGTGACATGACACATGACATTTAATAAATAGTCAATTGCTGATGTGGCATATGACATGGCAATGTAGGTGTTAAAAAATAATTCTTTTATTTTTATCCTAATAACATCATATTTACTCAAATAAAAATGACTAAAAATCGTAACCAGAAAAATAAACCAAAATTTTAGAAAAATTATATAAAAAAAATATTTCGACACACAAAAAAATTAATTTTTAAGTAACAATATATCATAAAAGTTAAAAATAAGATAAACTATTAAAAAATAAATTACAAGTATTCTATCCGCAAACATTAATTTGTGAAGATTTGAAACCCTAATCCCCAGCCATCACCCCCCCCGGGGGCTTCCTCACCCTGACAAAGTTGACCAACAATTTTTGATCTAAAAGTAAATCCAACAATAGTAGATCTGTAGCTATATTTCTTTCTCAACAATAAGAAAAATCTAAATATAAGAAAGAGAAAACATAAAAGAAGAAACGGCGGGCCACCATTGCTGCGCTCTAATAAAGCTCTGTCCTGATTCAAATATATGAATCGATCTTGTTTTGGATGAAACATGCATGTCAAAATTAAAACGAAAATCAAAGGCAGCAACACTTAATTCTTTTTCTCCCCTTTTCTTTCCTGTGGATTGGGCTTCTGATCTTGCTAATTGGTTGGATCGGTGAAGATGATGAACATTAAGCTTACTCTGATGGTGAACCATTTGGGGACTAAATATAACAGAATAGTTATAGAGGAAGATGAGTCGCCATCATAAAAGCTATATACCAATCTGTTCGCGGGTCTAAATGTCTAATGTTTATTGATACTCTTTTAAATTTTAAACTTTAGTTTGCTGTGGAAATATTTAAGCAAAATATTTATAAATAGTTTATTTTATTTTTAAATTTCATAATATATTTTTATTTAAAAAATAAATTTCTTTTTCTGTGTAGAAATATTTTTTAAAATAAATTTCTTTTTATGTGTAGAAATATTTTTATACGGAGTATAATATTTCTAGATATTATATTTATTTTAATTTTGAATATTTTTAGTCATTTTTAATTAAGTAAATATGCTTGTTATTATGATAAAAACAAAAGAAATTAGTTTTTTATACTTACAATGCAATTCGACTATTCTTTAAACGCCATGTGTCATGACACCTCAATATTGATTAACCATAGTTTACTTCTAATTAGTTTTATGGGTATTTTTTTTGTCTAGTCATTAGAGTTGATTTTTTTTTTTGTGAAAAAAATAACTTTGTTGGTTTAATTGAAAAAAATGTAAAGTACAAAAGATTTTTTGGGTGATTAAATCTTTGTGAATACAAATGATATTTAATCTGTTCAAGATATTTCCCACCCACCTTTATTAACACTCTTATTAATCGATAATATGTTTAAAATAATAAATAATTTAAGGTGTATGTATATTAATACCCTTAATTTTTATTTTTTTTATCTTAATTACGATTTATGAATAAGAAAATAAATATTTATTTAGAATTAGATGTCATGGTGTATGTGATAAAGTTGAATGATTGATAAAAGTGACATATTTATTAATGTAAAGCCGGGGTATGAGTTTCAGCAATATATATATATATATAGTACATTTTTTAAGCTCATCTTTATCTGGCTCACCCTAATATATATTCCGACTTTGCATTAATAAATACGTCCCTTTTATCAATCATAAGAAATGTGGTAGGAATATGGTAGGAACCATGGTGAGAAGATTTATCCGGTGCCAATGCCATATCCACTCTAATATTTTCATGTCTACTTTATTTATTTAGAATTTGAATAGAAAAAAGACTTTTAAGGTGTGTTTTAGTTTCTGCTTGTAATTAGTATGTACATAATAATGTATTCCCTTCCCATGTAGAGCAAGTTTTCATTAACATTAAATATTAATTAATAAAGCTCGATTCCGGATTAATGTGTACTTTAATGCTGGATTGCACAAATAAATACTCCTATTGTAGTATTTCTGCACCATCAGTAAATTAAATTTTTAAGGGTTATTTTAGACATTTTAATTTTATAAATTTTATCAATCCTCCAATCCAGGTGTTAAAAGGTTGAGCTTGAGCCAAATACGGGTTATTTTAGACATTTTCATTTTATAAAAGGTTGAGCCAAATACGTGCTTTCGAAAAACGCAGAAGCAGAGACACAGCAAGCGCTGGCGTGTTTTATCTGTCCGCTGTACTGACGATTAACCGGCGATTTGAGAAAAAGAGACTTCTCCTCGGCTACCGGTATGTGCTCCCTTTACTTATTCGTCTTTTTGTAAACGTTAATTTCGACGTCCGTTTACTTTGTTTATTGCCGTTATCACGAACATAACATACTTTGTCTCCCTGTACATCCAATACACCACCTCCTCAACTCTGAAGAAAACCCTAGTTAGCTTTAACGACATTGCATCCCTTTGAATAGCTCTTTCTTTCTTCTCTATCCGTTAGGTTCGGTTCTATGGTGGTTTTGGGCCCCCGGATCAGGCATGATTTTCCGACAATGCATGCTTCTCCCTGCTTTTTTCCCTTCTATTTTTGATTAGTAGTTAGGTGAATGCTTCTTAACTTATGTTATATTAAGCCACGCGTTTCTAATTATTTGCCCTTGATTTAATTTAGTTCCTTCGTTTTGATACAGCTAGTTTCTAGTGGTTTGGAGGATCAAGGGCTTAATCAGTTTCATGGATTTATATTTCTTTATTATATGTTCTGTTTTGGATTTTAATGATGATTTGTTGATATACATGTTTTTTGTTACTTATCATTATGTTTACATACAGTACACCTTGTAGATATGGAGGATGCTGAGAAATTTTCAGTAGATTCAGCAGAACATAAACCGGAGTTGGAAAACAGCAAGCAAGGTGAACAAGAAGAGGAGCACAAGCAGCACGAAAAATTGCATGGGGAGGACCCAAATTCCTGTGAAAAAATGTGGAAGAGAGACCAGAACATTGTAGAAAATGTGGTGGACCATCAAAGTGATAGTGTGGGAAATGGCATGGAGGTCCGAGGAGTGCCTAGTAAAATTTTGGAGGAGCAAAAACCTAACAAGAATGCCAATAACATGGAGGGAGAGAAGGGTTCTGGTGACAATGATATGCAGGGAGGGAAGAAATCTAGTGAAGATCCACATCAATTTACTGAATCCCCTCCTGATAATGAGACTGAAGCTATTCAAAGTGAGAAGGGAGGATTGTTGGTCGATGAGCCCAATGACAAAACTGTCGTTACTACTGTTGCTGCTGGTGGTGATGCTGTTTGTAGTGAAATGCTAGAAAACAACGATGAGGTTGGTCAAGTTGAACCAGTTACACCTTATGCTGCTGTTAAATATACATGTGAAAAATCCAAGGATGACAGTGGGGACACTAGTGGGACAAAGGTATTTCCGATCTGAAAAGAGTTTTAAGTGTTATTACTGATAAATACTTATTTATCTATTTGTGGTTTTTAGATGACTGAGGAGGAGGAAACTGGGACACCAGAGGATCAAGATGCATTCATGAAGGAACTGGATAGTTTTTACAAGGAGCGGTCAATGGATTTTAAGCCCCCTAAGTTTTACGGCCAGACATTAAATTGCCTGAAGTAAGTTATCCTCAGGTTTTGATTGTGTGTCGTAGCTTCCTTTTTTTAGCTAATACTAAATTTTATGGTCCTTGGTTACTAGGTTGTACAGATCTGTGACTAGACTGGGTGGCTATGATCGGGTATGGAGGTGTCTTCTCCTTTTTATTACTTTTAGGGTTTCTAATTCTGGTTTCATTGTCCATCACTTCGGTGCTGACCCTTGTTATTAATGATTGGAACAAAGTAAAAGGGAGTGCACTTAGAATTTTGTTAAATGATTAATTTTTGTTAGATTTATAAAATGGGCCAATATCTAGTATATAAAGACATCAAACTCTTTAACTCAAAATCAATTGGGAATGAGAAGAGTTGGCCCAACTCATTATATACTAGATATAGTTTGTCAAGGTATTCGATGTGGGACAAGATATATACTCTAACACTCCCCCTCACGTGTAACCCGGTTTATTGAGGGTTGCACGTGGACCTGATGAATATGAGACCCGCACAATATAAGCATGTCCGAAAGAAGCTAGTCACAAGACAAACTCAGAAGAAAGCTAGTAAACCACGAGTAACTATTGGCCCAATTGATAAGTGGTATTAGTTAAGAAATGACTTTTTAAGAATGGACTGCAAGTGGTTATAATGTAGGCTAAGAAGAGTGTTTAATTAGGCTCAAGGATAACCCGCTTTGATATTATGTTAGACTTATAAAATGGGTCTAAAGTCTAGTATATAAAGACATCAAGCTCTCTAACTCAAAACCAATTGCCAAAGAGAAGAGTTGACCCAACTCATTATATACTAGACATATTTTGTCAAGGTATTTGATGTGGAACAAGATATATACTCTAACAATTTTTAAATAGAATTAGATTGACAATATTAAAGTTCCAGATTTAGAATGTTTGTTATTTAGTTACTAAAATTTGTTAAACATATATGTTATTGAACTACATGGTCTAGTTAACAAAATTTTCATTTAATTGAGTTAAAAATTGACATATTTGAGCAATTTGTCAAACACATTTTCATTTCAATCATATCCTTTAGTTTGTTCCTGATGTGATTTTTTTAATTCTACCTAGCTGTTAAGGGCAGAGCCTGATATAAAAAGATATTCAACTTTATTCTCAATTTATTTCCTTCACTTCTCTCTCTCTATATGCATTGATAAACACTTCTTATGTACTTTTTAGGAATTGTGTGTTTGGATGGAATGATTTAGTATGAATTACTTCATTTGCAGTTTACATGACATAATTGTAAATGTGAGGATTATAGTTCAAATGAGGTTTGTGCAGTCCTATATGCAAGTCAAATGTTTCCAAAAGGATGTTGGACTATTGGAGTGAGCTTGATTTCGAGCATGTTTCCTCACAAATCGATTAAAAAATGCCCACCCCCACCTTCGTGTTGTGTGCTTGAGTGTTTTAGACATACTGGTACACATAAGGAGCTTTTATATTTGCTCTTCACATTGTAAAGATGTTTATATAACTTGGAGTTTAGGAAATTTATATGTAAGATACGTTGTAGACAAGAGTACGATGAAGCTAATGATTTTTTTCAGTTACAAGAAAGAAGATTTATGTATTTATTTATTTTGATGAAAAGAGAAGTAATTACAAGGCATGTCAAGGGCAAGAAGCCCTCCCAAAAAGAAAGCAGAGGACAAATGAGTGGAAAAAACAATAGGCATTAGTGAAGCATCGACCGCCAATCCCTATGAAGATTTAGTAAATAAATTCCTCAAAATGCTTACTATGCATGTGCCCAGAGAAGCAAAAAGAGACACTTTATCCAAATAAATCGATATTCATTGTCAACCACATATAAGCATATCATTCCTCTTATCCATATCGCATGCTTCCCACTACCAACATATGTGAAAATGCATAGGAGAAAATATGTGAAATCCAATATTTACCCTATACGCCAAATAAAAAACAGCACAACCCCCAAGAGACATATAGTGAATAAAGATATGAGAATGAGACTCCTCTTCCTGCATACGCATAACAGACAGTTACATATAAAGATTTATAATGCCTATGTCACTGACACGTCATTGTCATTATTGTTAAGCGGACCAAGGGTTGAAGACCAAACAGAAGTATTACTCTTTCCACCCAAAGATAAATGTCTTTATTTGACATATCGTCAAATTCACTATTATTAAAGTTAATAATTAAACATGTTCCTTTAAATTTTTGGAATCATGAACCTTGAAATTAGTAGTAAATTTATTGTAATTTATTATGGTTATATTCTCTTCGCCTCTGTGTAGAAGAATAGTAAGATTCATTAATTTTAAAATAGTCAACTCCATGCTTATCAAGGCGTCGCCTAATTGACGCTTAGGCGTCTGAGCGGTAACCATCCGGCAAGGCGAGGCTACGCTTTGGTGTAACTAGGTTAAACAATTAGATCAGATCACACGAACCACACCAGTGCAAAGAATAAGAAAAAACGAGGCTCCTTGAAAAATTTCAGTGACAAAAGGAGTTGTCACGCGCCGGCCAAGGGAGTTGCGTAAATCGCCGGCGAATATTCCGATGGGTCACACCGGCGCGTGAATCCTTGTTTCTTGTCGGAAATTGTACCATCATGCTCGTCTTGTTTAGACGCACCTTACGGTATGCTCAGATATTGAAAGGACTTGGCAAATAATGATATATCTAAGATTTTTCTCCTTGCCTTCTTCTTATCGCCGGTGACATAGTATTAAATATTTTATGGCATTAAGGTGAATGAACTCTGAAGACTGATGGTTTGTTCACATGGGTGTGGGCTGCTTTGCTTTAGTTACCTGCTGATGACCCTTATTTATTAAATGTTATATGGCATTAAAGTATTCTGAACTCTGAAAGACTGCAGGTTTGTTCACATGGGTGTGGCCCTGCTTTGCTTTAATTACCTGTTGGTGACCCTTATTTAATTGGGTGGTATACTTCTGTGTTCTCACAACGTGGTCATTTTATCATTGCACTGAGGGTTGGTTATAGCTGTATCCCATTTCCTAGCTGAGTTATAAATGGTAATAGTTCATCTCACAATTATTATAATAATACATAACTATTATATTTTAATGTTATATTCATATTTATATATATGTATGTATTTGTATATTGTTATATGTTATTTATATTACAATTTTTGCTAAAATATAATATTTATATATGTGATGTATTTTTAAATTACAAAACAAATAAAATAAAATTGTACATATATAAATTTTATATTGTAAACGACTTATCGCTTTATGGACGACTAGGCGGGCGCCTTACCAACTAAGCGCTTAAGCAGTATGCCACCGCCTTGCCTCGCCTTACCGCCTTGATAACTATGGTCAACTCAACAATAAAAGTTCAATTGGGACATTTATCCCAAGACGAATGTCGTAATTTGAAGGGAAAGTTTTCCAATCAAATGCTAGAGGAAAATGTAGTATTGGACGATAACATAGTAAGTGAATAAAACTGAAATGATAAGATTTTCTAGGGATTAAAACACCAAACACGCATTGAGAAATATAAGCTAAATTAAGAAGTTGAAGATTAAGAAAATTGCTTAGTTTGCTTGTCGTCATTTAAATTGCAGAAAAATAAGAAAATCCAAGAATCTCACCCTCCCACATATAAAACTTTAAAAGGGAGAATTGTACTCGGACAAGAGGTAATAATTATGAAGAAAAGCTAAAAAAAAGGAGAACCCTCGACCCTAGATATCCCATAAAATTACATATGCAAAATTAGATATGCATGACGTTACTAACTCGAAGCTGAACAAGTAATTGTTCAACTGGGAGATGAAGTGAACTTCCAAGGATCGGAGAAGTAATAGAAGAAGGATATGAATTTGCATCCAATCTGTTATCTTGAAAATCACACTTGTTTTTGATCATTTGATCCAAAGAGAGTCAGGTTCCAAAGGAAAGCGATACGGCCGTTTGCCCACAAAGGTATTTTCTTAGATATCAGGTTTCCAAGTCCTAAACTCCTTCACTATCCCCAACTCGCGAAAACTTACCCATAATGCGCTCAAGCTACTGAGCCACCCTTATCGAGATTTTAAACAATGAATAATAAAGTTTAATACTTGCTAGACATGCCTGAATAAATGTTATCCTACTTAGAGCGAAGTAAGTCCTTTTCTAAAAGTTAGGTCTCTTACCCACTCGCTCTAATACATAATTTTAAAAAGTCTGATATCTAGGATTACCTTATAAAGGGACACCTAAATAAGTTATGGTCTTAAACTCTCCACCCAACCATGTCATCTGGAAGCAAGAATACCCTCCTCAATATTCACACCAATAAAGCTAATGAATTGGATATGCATCTTGCTGTTCTGTCTGCGGATTAGATTGCTTTGATAAAATAGAATATCTAAGATATTTAGTGGAATTAGGCCCTAAAAGGCAAGTTAATGGTTACACATTTCTATTCTTGGATCCATAGTTATTAAAGGGAATAAGCGCACCAAGGAACAAAGTCTCCCAAGAGCCAAGGTGCAAGGCGAGGGGTGCCTCATCAAAGTGAACCGCACATCCTCAGAAAGTAAAATTAAAATATATAGTGTCATATGACTCATATTTAATATTAAAGTATGTTAGGATATAAATGTACTATATATGTAGTAGCTAAAGTGGTAGTGAGTTGGTAGCAGTGAACGCTGAACGGTAGCTATCGGAACTATCTTATTCTATATTTCAAGCTCAAGGGAGAGAGTGAGTGCCCGAGGGCTTCCTTTTTTAATTTATTTAATGCTGAATTTTATTTCTTCCAATTATGTTCTTGTACCCAAGCCTTAAAAAAGACATGAATAAACTCTAGATAGATGAAAGAAGATAAACAGGGGTAGATAAAGAGGCGAGGGGAAGAGGGGAAGAAGAAAAAAAGGGGAAGAGAAAAGAGGAAGAAGAAAAATGGTGAGAAAAAATAGGGGAAGAATAAAAAGTGATAAAGGAAAAAAAGAAGAGAGATGAAGAAAATTTGAAGGAAAAAAGGTGAGTAAAAAGGGGAAGAAAACGGAAAAAAAGAAAAAGGAAATTAGGTGCATGCACCTCAGGCCTAGGCCCAAAAGGCATGCACCTCACCTTAGCCAAGAGAAGGTCCTATAGGGGCTGCGCCTTGCGTCTAGTTGCGTGCCTTTAATAACAAATGCTTGGATCAAGCGTAAGATTTGTGTTTTGATGCATGATTAGAACTATCCCACTTCAACATATTGTTACCTACTAAACCGCTAGTTAACAAGAGATCTAATGGATTTGAACATACTTACTGTTGTATTTGCGGATCAGTGTGATGTTATAATTTACACTTTCTTAGATATTTAGTGGATCAGGGCCATACAAACAAATTGGTGGTTACGCATCTATATTCTCACATTTCGCCTTGAATTGTTTTGTACCTTTACATGCTCAAGGGTAAAAATTTAAGCATCACAGGAACTTGGAAAAAATTTCATTGTATGAGAAGATATTGATTGAGCTGGCAAATTTGAAATTAGAGCAGGAAAGTATGATCCTCTTGCGTCAATCTTGTTCTATATGCTTAAAAAATGGGGAGCACCTTCCCCCCAACACCCCCCCTTTTTCTTTTTCTGTGAGTGGGTTGATTACTGACAAATAGTTCAATATATACTCAAGTAATAAAATTATGATTGTAATACCTGATGTGTTAAGCTGTAAAGGTTATTATTCTATATATATACACACACACATACATATATATATATATTTTTTTGTTCTGTTAGTCTTATCAGGATCTCTTTCGCGCTCCTGTACATATCTGTTTTAGTCCTGTTTCCTATGTCAAATTCTTTTTACCAATGCTGGGATATGTATTTTTACAGGTTACTGGAGCCAAGTTATGGCGGCAAATAGGAGAATCTTTCCATCCCCCCAAGTAAGAAGAATGTGATTTTTCATTTTTATGTCATTTTTCCCCTTTCGATAAGTAACATTTTGAACCTTTGTTGTCCTTTTCTTGTAATATGCAAACAATCCACTGTTTTGAGATGTGATTTTTAGCACTACCCTTTTTTGTGATGGTACTTTTGACTCTTTTGTATTTCCTTTTGAGGTATAATATATATGTATGTGTACACACACTACAGAGTACTATAGTAATACTACATTCTAAGTTTTAGAGTTTGCCAGTTGAGCCTATCCATGTCTAAATTGGTTTTGTGGTTCATCACATTCGGAGGCTAATCTGTTGTTCACTTAATTATGTCTTTAAGTTGTGACTCTCTCTCTCTCTCTCAGGACCTGCACAACTGTATCTTGGACATTCCGCATTTTTTATGAGAAGGTAGTGCCGTAACAAATTTCACCCTTCTATACTTGAATGAATATTGATGTTCTACATTGTGTGCTAGTAGCATAATATGAAATTTTAACTATTGGGCATCTGGTTTTTATCCTTTGATCAGTTGGATGAAAGCTTTAATGCTGAGAAGATGCTAAGAAGTCTTAGCACATGTATAACTATTTGAAACCTTTGTGAAATATTTGTGAACCCTCTATCCTCTAATCTGATGGTTCACATCTCATTTGCTATATGAGTACTATAGCTCTTATTATTATTTTGTCTTACACTCTTTTGATTTGGAATGGTTTTCCCTTTCAAGGCATCTAGAGTTTTGTTGCAGCAAACACAAAAAACTACCAAAAAAATTGATTTTAAAATTGAAGTGAAGCCACATCATGTCCAGGTTTCAGGGTTTAGGTCCTCTGGTGGTGTGGTTGTTTGTTATTTGGTCAGACAGGAATTCTCATGTTTTGAGTGACCAATTCATGTTTTCTCATCTCCTTTGTCATAGGGTTATCTTTGTGGCTACTTTGTGGTCTTCAACAATTGGTGCTTTTGGTGGGATTTCGTGTTCAGGTTTGCATAGGGTCTGGAGGGATGTCCTCTTCTAAGGGATTTCTACTTTCCATTTTTCTAGGTTAGGAGGATTTCACATCATCCACTTATCATTTTGTAATCTCTTTTTACTACTAAAATTTTCACTTTCTATCAAAAAATAAATTAAAATAAAATAAAATCCTTAACCACTACTTATGAAACCCTTGAAGTAACATCTCTTAACTTATAAATAGAAAGAAGTAACAGATTTCTTATTCGTATAAAAATTGAGTTGTACTTTTATATTGTATAAAAGTTGTTAAATGATGTAAAAACAAGCATTGAAGCTATCCTTGGCAAACCAAAACTGAAGGATTTTGTGGTTCCATTATGAGCAACAAGGGTTTTGTGCCTCAAAGTTTGTCTAGATATTGGGAATTAGCTCTGTAAATTATGTGAAAATTCACTAGGAATCGGGGATTAATTGGCCATGTAAAGGAGACTCTTTGGCGTCGTCAGTGGTAGGTTTTTACATGTTTTCTTTTTTCTAGGTTTACGAGGACCAAGTCTTTGTTGGAGGAAATGTCTTAGCTTGTTAAATTGGGATCTCTAGGCTTTAGAAGGATTGCGTTTTAGTACTAGTGTAATACTGAATTTAGTAGTAGACAGAAGAAGAGAAGACATCCATATTCAACATGCATTATACTTGGGGGCTGTTAGTCATCTTAGATTTCCAATAATATGCGTTAGTCATCTTTGTAAATCGTTTTTGGTACATCGTTAATCTTACATTCCTGGTAATCACCCATACCCGGTAAAGTGTCAAGATGCCCACACGAGGTGGGTATCTGGATGACCAAAAAATAGGTGGTAATCTTAGATCACGTGTTTGCATTCTAATCCTTCCGTAGCTCTACCAATCACTTTAACACTTACTTCCACTTTCCAGTGGTTGCTTTAGGGTGATACAGTATTAGCTTTAATCTCTATCAATTGCTACCGTCCATCAACAATATGCAATTAAATTTTCGTGTTTTTTGTCCCTGATTCTTTTCTTCTTGTGAAGGCACTTTTGGAATATGAAAGACATAAGTTGCAAAATGGTGAACTTGAACTCGCTCTTGCAGTTATACCTGAGCCTGTAACGGTTGAAAATGAGGTGAGCTTATATTTCAGTTTTTTGAGTGCCTTGGTTGGGAGTTCACATATTTTCCTACATTTTTTTTTTGATGTAATCATGTGTTCATAATCGAAAGATCTGCAATAGCTTGAGAAGAAATCTATTGTTCAGTGTGACTTGTGATTTATGAGACAATGGGTCTGCCTAGTCATGTACATTACTGTTAAGTAGGCTGATTGGCGGGTGGAAATCTTCGTTTCTATGTCTACAAACTAAATTACTGAATCACCTTCACTGGCAAATGGTTATCAGACTCCAGGTTCAGGTAGGGCAAGGAGAGATGCTGCAGCTCGTGCTATGCAGGGTTGGCATGCCCAGCGTCACTATGCCTACGGTGAGGTTGGGGAGCCAATTATCAAGGTCCGCTGAGATTCAAAACCTTCTTCAAAACTGTGATTTGATTTCATTCATACATATTCATATTTTGCTGTTTTTGTAGGACAAGAACTTGAACAAGCGTGAAAAAAATCTCAAAAGCATTGGTATGCTTCTTAGGTCAATGCCTTTTAAAGTCTATTATCAATCATGAATTCAGTATCAACATGTATTCTCATTTGAAAGTGTTCCATTTTTTTCTTTCCAACTTTAAAATCTTACCGACAAGGATAACAGTAAGGGATTGATGTTTCCACAAGTAAAATCGATTTTTCCACAAGGTCATCACATGAATAGTGAGTCCCACACTCACGTGACAGAGGAAATTGTGGATAAGTCAATTTTACTTGTAGAATATCACTTCCCTAAAAGTATTATGAATAGTATATTATGTTGCTTGGTACATTCAGGATTGCTTTCCTAATCTATTGGTATAATTCTTCGTGTATTCATTCTGAACTTAAAGTTTGCCTTTGACTCAGGTTCGCTCAAACACAAGAGACCGAGCGAAGTGGAGAATCAGCATTCCGTGAAAGCTGCTCGAACTGAAACATCTAAGCAGTTAAGTCTCAATTATATCTGGAATTCTTGATCTATTGGCACTTTGCCAGTTTCTTTTTTGACAAATTGGATTTCAATATCAGTAAACTATGAGGGTACCGACTACTATTTTTGTAGGTGTATCTTTGTTACTATCTAGATCCTTTTTCTTCAAAGTTAAGTTAGATAAATCACTAACCGAAATGAAAAATGCTTTTGAGCAGTTTTGAGTGGCAGTGTAAAGTTTATCAACTTGGATTCCTCCTTCCTCCCTCCTCCCTCCTCCAACCCTTTGATGCGGCACAGAAATATACTCCCAACTTAGCTTTGTTCTTGGGTGCACAATTTCGTCCTTTTATGTATATGATAGGTGTCCTTGTATGCATACCTATAACTAAACACGTACCTCTTTACCCACTCTGGAGGTCCACATGCATACATATGCACACTGGACTACTAATTTTAGTAAGGAAGGTTTCGGCCTTGGCAGTTATGTAAACTGGAGACGCAAGTTATATCTGGTCATTCCCTTTAACAAAGGCTCTAATAAATTTGATTTTCCTTGTTACTTGTAATTGTGATATTACTGCATCTGTTTGCCGGCATAGATCAAGATATCTTCTCTGCTCTTCTTTTTCAAGTAACTATTTCTTGATTTGTAACAAATGTTGGTTTTGTATTTTTGAATATTCAACTACAATTAACTTTCAAAATTCAAGTACTTTAGTCAAGTAAGGACACCTTTTAAAACTCTTGTGGTTATGTACTGTAGGGTTTTAGACACATAAACGCAGCGGAATTTAAAATTTTAAAACAATTTTTCGAAACCCTAAAACAGGATCCATGCGAAAAGAACAAATTAATTCAGAGGTTTAGATTTGTTTTACCGATTATCCGAGCTTGAATGGAACGATGAAATTCTGAACGGCTTTGAATCTCTAATGCAATCCAACGGAACTGCGTCTCTACGGTATCCACACGAACGTCCCACAAATCGTTATACGATCTGCAGCAAAGAGAACTCCGGTACTAGCCGCCAAGATCTGGATTTTCTCAAATTTTGCTCTCAACTTTCTTTTCTAAAACGGCTAGGGTTTTATTTTCTTTTTGTTTCACGTACCTCAGACTGCTGATATATCAGATATATATAGCGTCCAAAAAGTAATTAAACAAAATCCTAATCCTATTAGAAAAGTAAAATCCGAATTTATATATATTATATTTTAATTAAGTCTTACTTAATTAATATACGTATATACAAATTATCCTGTTAATTTAAATTCGTAATTTAAATACTATCAATCATATTGATATATTTAAATCCTTACAATTTAAATTAATTCTCTTTTAATTACGTTATAAGTGTGTGACCCTATAGGTTATTATTATATTGGCAATAATTTTAAAATCATATTATAAAATTATAAACAGTGAGTGGCATCTAGTAATGCATCACTGCTACCCAAATAATAATAAGATTGGTGACTCGATGCAACCTTTTCGTGACCAATGTTTCAATGTAATTTAATCCTTTTAACCTTGACATCCTAGATTAAACTCGAGCCATGGAATGTGTCATAGTCTTCATAATTTAATCTGAGTTTTCTTGATCAATGAGTAGACTATATGAAACAAATCACTATTTGAGCATGGTCATGCATTTCATAGTCCTACTCAATCAAGAGGCCTATGGATATCACCCCTAATATATAGGAGGGTTAAATTCCATCTAGATCACTCATATTCCTCACACGATTCATGATGTACCCAATAATCACCTTTATTGTTCACCCTATTAAAGGTGACCTTTGATGATATCAAAGTACATAAATTCTCGTATAGTAATATAGTGATTTCAGGTCGGAGGACCATTACATCATTGTCACTATGAGAATTGCTTATGACACTTTGCATAATGCTCCACGTAGAATTCTCATGATGGGTCTGTCCAGTACATTGTTCTCTAACATGTACCTATGCATTGACTTAATATCTCATATATTAATGACCAATGGGATTTGACCATCAGTCAATCCACATACTAGTCTCAATGTATCATTGTTGTCCCAGTCTCAATGATACTCGACTAGGGACATTTAAGAGTAATGATACTTATTGTAATTATATAATCTCATGTTCAAGTCACGTACTTGAAGCTATATAATTTGTATCATTATTCTAAGGACTTTTATTATGCTAACATTTATATAACACAGTAAATGAAACCATAATAAAATAATTCATTTATTCAATCAAATATCAAAAGAAATGTTAAGCAATTACATTAAATAATTGGCCTCTAGGGCATAAACTCTAACATGTACTTCCCATTATACAACTATTTCCATCTGTTTAAAGTCTTTGGAGGCTTCTTGATATGTATCAGTAACAGTATAGGCCATAGCAACAGATTTGAAAATAAGCATTATGGCACCACTCAGCAAAAACTCAGGGGGATACAACAAATTATACCTATTCCTATAGTACATGTAGTTACGTTTTTTGCGTTATAAAACTATTTTAAATTGATTGATTATTCAAATTTGTTTACTAAAAATCTGTTCTAATTTTCATTATTTTTTTTTTACTAAAACTTTATTGTTGTATGTGATATGTATCTACATCTTAAATGTATGTGTTTCCCTCATCCCTTACTGGCTTTCCTTTTCACACCTGCAATTTGTTGTATCTAGTGAATGTTGATGCTTTTCGGTAATGTGCAAAATGTTAATTCTGTTTTTTTCCTTGACATCTTTGTCTATATTTAGTTGGACATGGATACCTTCTCTCCTACGAAGTGTCTTTGCTTTAGAAATGTGATATTCTGAGATATTACGTAATTAGCCTGACAATCGTGATGGTTGTTATTCCAATATTGGTGAACAATGCTAAAAACTAGGCTACTTTTTCTTATTTTTATTTTCCTCCCGACCGAAATGAAATAGCATTAACTCCCCCTTCTCCAGGAGCCCTTCTTCCCTTCCTCTTTATGTTCTTCCCCCAGCATCTGAAAAAACTGCTAAATTGCATTTTGTTTCTAGACTGGTCACTACAGTAGTCGATGTTGGCCCTCCTGCTGATTGGGTGAAGATCAATGTACGAGAAAGTGTAAGTTTGTAAGAATCTTATAAATTATAATCATCTCATGGTTAAGTTTCTTCCATTAAAATTCTGACAAACTATGATGTCTTTAATCAGAAAGATTGTTTTGAAGTCTATGCTCTAGTCCCGGGGCTTTTGCGCGAGGAGGTATGCACACCTGACTCTGTTTCAACAGTTTTTTTTTCCTTCTTTCTGTGGGGTCATATTACTGTTTCGTCCTGGTGTGATATAGTATTTTGTTTCTGGTACAATACTGAATAACAACCACCAAGGATATTCATGGTCGTTATAGGGAAAGTAATTTTAGTAGAAACATACATAAAAATGATCTTAAAGGGCCTTCCGGTCTGTTGTCTTTTCCTGAACAGTAGCACTATAATCTTACAAAGGGTATTTGTTTTTGTTCTAAATTACAGTAGAAATAGTTGCGTGCATTAGCAAGCACCAAGGACGTCAGAGTTGGTGATTATCTCTGCTTCTCTTTGAAGAAAGATAATATATTCCACACATTATAGGCTTCACTCGGTCATTTCCTGTATTTTGCACTAAACATTGTGGACACTCATACTTTGTCTTGCATTATCTGGGTCCTCCCGTTTTTTGTTGTATCTGCACACGACACATACGCATGAACCAAATTGTGTGAGTATTTGAATGACTAAGAATTTTCAATGAAATCCAGTTTTATGTTTTCCGTGAGCACTACGGTAGATGATGATGAACTTGTTGCGCAGTTATAATACCATGCTTTAGTTTCATGTACTTGTACTGCTATTAGATTTAAGACATCTCTAATAGATATATCTGGTCTTGTGTCTTGGTGGATTCAGGTTCGAGTACAATCAGATCCAGCAGGGCGTCTTGTCATAACAGGTCAACCTGAGCAGCTTGAGAATGCATGGGGTATCACAGCCTTCAAAAAGGTCCTCTCTGACTTTGTGTATATAGTATTTATTTTTGGTTGCAAGGAAGTTTCCGACACAAATATAGTTAAGTGGTCTAGCAAATTCAAGTTCAAAAACATCAGCAAGCAGCAGCCTGCTTATCTCCATTGGGGCTGTCTCCACAAATGTTCTGGATCCCATCAGTTCTGATGTTGATGGGACACAAAAAACAGAGCTTGATACCTTGTTAGAATTGTTCACAGCTCAGTACTGTCAGCCAGATAGTATTATATGGTGATAGATGTAGATAAACCAGTCTGTACGTAGTGCTATAAAAGTTCATTTAAATTTGTTTTAAGGTTTTTGGGATCTAATTTGTGCAAATATGCAAACCGTTTTGGTTTGTATCCACTTGGTTCCTCTGAATGCCCTGTATTGCGGGGGATGCATGCATTAGGTTGTGATCCATCTTTATTAATATTCTCAGTTAACCTCTGATTATGGTTTGCAGGTGGTTAGCTTACCTGCAAGAATTGATCCGCTTCAGACATCTGCTGTTGTCAGCCTGCATGGACGGCTCTTTGTTCGTGTGCCTTTTGAGCAGTCCAATAGTTAAATCAAAAGTTTCACAACCATGAGGTCTTTCGGAAGAAATAGTAGAATTGAGCACTAATTGGGATAGAATCAGCATAATTTTGTGAATTAACAGCTTTAGGTGTCGTGTATGGCTGCTTTCTTCAAACTAGTTGCTCACATAGGTCCTTCTAATCCAGATAGTTGGAAGTTTTTGGGCTGATTGTAAGGAGGCTTTTTCGGCTTAGGCCGCCCCAATAGCTAGCTCATGGCTTCGTTGTAGAACTAGTGACACTGTAGCAGTGGTAAAATTCCTTGCAATCGTTTTAATTTTAAGACTTTTGGTTTATTTTTTGTCATGTGTTTTTTTTGGCCGCAGCAAGTCCATGCACACGCTTGGATGATGCATCGATACATTTGCCAAAGACTAAACTGGCTTCAATGATAAGACCTACCCCTTTTTGTCCGCATAATATGTTTCAGACCGTGTTAAAAGTAAATGTGTGTGTGAGTATGCTATATTTATACTCTCCCCGTTCTGCAAAAAGTCATATTTGATTTTGATCTGAAATTTTAAATTTTAAATTAGGATTTGAATTTATTTTAAATTTTAAAATAGCATTTCTTCGAAAGTAATGTATAATATTAGTCAAGATTTAAATTTTGAAATAACAATTCTTAATTATTAATTTTTTGAAAGTAGTGTATAATATTAATCAAGAACAAATAGTTTTAAAAAATTAAATAAATTTATGTCAATTATTAATTCTCGTATTTCGCAAATGAACCCTCTTTTTGTGGCCAAGGGAGTATTATATATAGACAAATAAGGACTGAGAGGGAAAAAACTAAGAAAACCGAGAGAAATGGACGAGTCCCTGCTCTTGGAAGCCATTAAAGCTGTCGCCAATCCCTTCGTGATTTTTCGGTGAAATTAATTTGTGCCACAACGTCTAGCAGAGGTATATTTGGATCTGAGCTTTGAAATTATTTGCGAAAATTGCAGTTTCATACTTTGTTTGGTCGTTACAAATTCAATCATCGTTTAGTTGACCACATATCAGTCCCTAAAGTTGGTCACAAGATAATTTTTCAGTCTCAAAATTCTCTGAGTTTGGTAAAGTGATAGCTTGGTCATTGAATTTTAGATTCTAAAATAACAACCCCTTTGACTTTTAACTTTTACACTTTGGGGTGTGAAAATTTTGTTCGGTGAATTTCAGTTATGATTAATAATGTTTTTGTTCCTAAACTCCTTCAAAGAAACGATACGAGACCCGAATCTACTTTTTACACATATGTTCACTCTAAGTTAAAGATGTGCAAATTTGTTTTGATAAAGATAGTGATTTTAATATAATTTTACCCAAACTTGTGAAAGAATTAAACATCCAGCTCGAACCAATTTCTTATCCTTGTGAGATTCCTTGGCTCAATAATACATCAATCACATTCTCACATTGGTGTGTTGTTCCAATCACGTTTAAAAGGTATACAATTGAGGTAATTTGTCATATTTTGCCTATGGATGTAACACATATATTGCTAGGTTGGTTATGGTTGAACAATTTCAATTTTCATGGTGAATATTTTGAGTATGAAGATGTTTATAACTTTTATTTTGGAAAGAAGAGAATTTGTTTGCTTTCTCACAAATCAAACATGCATACTAGTGAGAGATCTTTTAAGCTAAAATTTGAATTGGATGAGTACGAGATTGATGGTCATGAACAGGTAGAGTACTTGGTTACAAATTGTGAGTTTTAAAAACCCATTGGTACACTACATATTGAAGAACCGCTATGTTTGGAAGCTCTCGGGGGTATTGTTTTGAAAGAAAGACAACGTGAGATTGAATTTAGTACAGTTAAAGAATCACAAGTTCTCATTTTTTTTTTTTTTTGCTATTTGTTGACACACACACCACACACACACCCTCCTTGCTGCCACCAAGGATTGAACCCTCGACCTCATGGAACCCATGAGTCAAGTCATACCATTGGGCCAAAGGCCTTTTGGTACACACAAGTTCTCATTGAGTCGCCTAGTATCGAGGAGAGAGAAAAATTGTGTGACGTCTAAGGATGATGATACTACAATAGACACCATGGGTTCATAATTTGTTCCTATGCAATTGTTCGGGGACATCGAAATTATTGACTTTGTTATCCTGAAATATTTTTTGTTATGCAGATAAATTGGAATATGTTGGTATTTTCTCACTTATTTTCAGGATTATTCTTTGAGAAGAAAAGACATGCACTTTTGATTCTGCAAAGATTGAAGATTCGTTCTTGGTGATTGATATTTGTTTGTTTTAAAATTCAAGAACGAATTTTTTCTAAGAGGGAGAGATTGATAGGGTGGAAAATAACGAGAAAGATTTGAATTTTTATATATTTTAATATTTATGGAACTTTAATTTATTTGTTATATTTTTATTTATTCGTTAAGAAAATTTAGTAGCTAAATTTATATTTAGCCCGTTTATGTTTTGAGCTTTAGTTTTAAAAATTTTATTTAGTTTGAGATTTAATTATTTTTCTTTTCTAATTAGTCATAGGAAAGTAGTTTAGTATTATAAATATGTTTTATAGAGTTTATTTATGGATAACGATTATTTTATCAATTGAGATTATTATCTTTGTTCTCTTTGTGAGCTCGTTTATTCCTTGTAAATTTAAAGGTTTATATTACGTTTTTGTCAGTACGTTTAAACTTTCAGATCACATTTGTGTTAGAGTGTTATAATCTAACCAAATTTTACTGCATCATCATTCCAAACTGGGCAATATTATATATACCAACAAATATTGTGGAAAAAATGTTAAAAGTTACGAAATTGTAGTTTTATGATTTGTCTATCGGTAAATTAGAATTTTTAAAGTTGTAGTGAATCATTTGGGCCATTTGGTAAATGAAACCCAGATCCAAGGAAAATGAAACGTAGATCCGGAAGCGGCTTTGTGAGCAAATTAGCAAGCTGGTACTTGAGGGTATATGTGACAGCCACCAACCCTTTGATACAAGTTCTATTCGCTACTTTCTTTTTCGAAAAATGATATATATTACGAATATTTATGTCGATTTTTTAATGGTATTAAATAAGTAATAGTAATATCTTTTTTGGAGAAATGTGTAATAAGTAGGGTTCTCCTTTAACTCCTATCAATCTCATGTATTGATAAATTTCGTAATTTTAATTCGGCGTAAATTTATCGCAATACATAACAGAACTCTTCTTTTCCGCTAAAAAGAGTCCTCTTTTAATTATACTATTCTAAAATAACATAATATTTTAAAATTTTCATTGAAATTTTATTATTATACAACAACTACTAAATTAATAAGTTATTATGTAGGAGTAATAAATGTGGAACAAATATATGCAGCCTTAATTTTGTAGATAAAACTCTTTTTGTGAAGCTTAGAGAATATCAACTATGCAGCCCTAATTGAATTATACTCCCCCGTCTACAAAAGCAAACAAAAAAAAATGAAAATATTTCAAATAAAAAATATCAGTGTGTTTTTTTTCCAAAACATAGTTATATATGTCTGTTTGTCACCAATTTTAAGCTAGTATACAGCTGGAGGAGCTATTAAAGGATACGGGCTATCTGAATTTATTTAAGAAAATTCTTGATCTTGAATTTTTTTAATATTTTTACTTCAGGTATTTATGAAAAAATAAAATTAAGTATATATATATTAAAAAAAGGAAAAAGAAAAAGAAAGTTCTTCCTTTGTTCAAAGTAAGGAGCTTGATTATTTTATTTCGATTTAAAACATGGGCAAAATGTATATATATCATTGTTATTTTCTGAGTACCTTGTACGAATATCACATAATTTTAGGGTTTCAACAATATACAGAGTCTGAAAAACCTAATTAAACCATTTAAAGTACAAACTTGTCGACAAAGTTGGAGAACGCCATATATATATCTACATATCCAAGGACAACACTCGTGTCCTAGCCTAGCCTAGCCTTCGAAAAAAACTTTTTGGCTTGGTGATCTCTCTCTATCTTAATATAGGATATAGTATACGCCAAAACAAAAATAATTAATTCATGATACATTCATATATGATGGCTGTGTCCTCCATTTATATATCTACCTGAAAAAATGAAAGGATTCTTTATTCGGAGTTTGTTAAACAACCAACGGCGTCCAGATCGATCCCTTAATATTTCTAATTAATTTGTGCTACAAAACAAACTTAATCTATCTATCTATCTTTGTAGACAACCAAATACGAAATTAATTAAAGAAGAAGCATGCAGTAAGTACTATACTATACATGCATGTTTTTTTTTTTACAAACTAAGTTACAGTACTGCTGCATGCACGTAACTATATGCAAATGCTAGTATTACTATACACGGATCGGAACTTAATTGGCTACAAAAAAAATTCCATATTTAATACTATAAATGAAGTATATATAAGTTCGCAAAGGAATTAAAGACAATTATTAGTCTGACCGTATTTTTGTATTTTAGGGCAATACAACTGTTACATACCCTTATCTTTTTCTATGTCAATCTATCTAATTACAAACTTGGCTATATATGGCTTAAAATTAGTGGACAATATTCTTTTTTTAGGATAGACTGGCCTGCTTATATATATAGCAACATTGCCTTAATAAATTATTTTTTCCTGTTCCAAAGTGCATGTCCATATATGGGGGGTTGCTAATTAAGATGCTGCAGTTGCATTTTTAAATATGTTCTTGCTTATTTACAATAAACCAAACCAATAGCTTTTTTCTTTATGAATTAATAATATAAATAATTAAATATTCTCATAAAAAACTAAAAGATAGTAGATATGAAAGACCGTTAATTGGAGGTGTCGCGTACATTTTGGTGAAATTTGTACGCCTTGGGACCATTCGACGTCAAGTTCATATAGAAAAAGTTTATATTTATATCGAACATAGTTGCATTCTCGATGGCTGGCTGGCTGGCTGACGTTGTTTTATATTATTAAATTGTAGAACAATTTTGTGCTAAAAACATGCCAATTTCATGAGCTAGTGACTATTTATTTCACCCAATCCGGATCCGTGTCATATGGTTATAACTTGACCAATTTCATGAGCTAGTATCCACTTCACCAAATTCAGATCCGTGTTTATAATAACCACTCCTATATTTTAATTTACATGAAAAAGAAAAGAGGGAACCAGAAAATTTAAAGTTTCACCCGGATTTTCCTTTATCTTTTACAAGTTTCAATGCCACAAACTTGCAAGACGTACGAATTCCTCATACATCGACTACAGTCTACAGTAGTAGTAATTTCTTAATCCTGAAAGCGGGTCTCTCTCTTTTTTGCCAATTAGGGTAGATATTACTTGGAATGCGCAATCCAATTTCCTAGAGTAGGAGAAATTTGAGACAGATATTCAGAATCTTAACTGGCCTTCTTTCACTTTTCCAGTGATATATGAGTAGTTTAGTAACTGACAAGCGAACTTTCTTTTTCTCTTTACTTTGAAACTTAACGTTTCTGCAATTTTTAAGTGGGCACAAAAGAGAGATTTCTCTGGGTTTTTAGACAGGAGGCTAGGGTTTTTTTTTTGTTTTTTTTTATTTATGGCCAGGGGGAGAGAATCAAGCTCTATTAAGGTTCTTCAAGTGTCTTTTTCTCTGAACTGGATATAGGTTGCAGTACTATGAAATAAAGAATAAGAGACCAAAGAATATGGATTCTTTATACATATATCTTTATATAATAATAAAGCTTAACATGCAAGACAATCTAAGATAGTGCAGTTCAATTTGGGCAGGATGATCAGCACTGAACCCAAAACTATTATACACTTATAAAATATCATACATATTATTTTTATAGATACATATGCACAGAGTCGGACCAGACGGTGAAAAACTAATAAAGAGGTAGACTGTAAATTAAATTTAATTAAATAGTGTCATTCTAGAAAAATACAGCACATGTATAGCTAGTTATTTAAATTGATCATAGTGTATAATTGTCTCAACAAATAATAAAATAAAATTGATCGAGTGTGTTGTGCACATATGTGTTTGACATGTCACCACTCAAACACTTCAATTAAAAGAAAGTAGTGCAAGAAAAAATTTATAATTAGGATTCGGATCTCATAGTTTAGACCTTTAATTTGGGAGAAAGTGTCAAATCAATGCCCTAAATTTCTCACACAGATCACATATTCTATTTACAAATTAAGATAAATGATCGATCATTTTATAATTTGAAACAAAAGGAGAACGTACGTATTAACTAACTTCTATTGTCTTCAGGGGCAGAGAATATATATTGTTCTAATATAATTTAGCTAGAGTACTCCTAATTAATTACTGGACATATTTATATTTTCAGAATTAATATTTACACAAGTAAAAATGTTAGTTTCACAATATTCTTTTTCATATCGAATAAATCTCACTTACTATTCATGTGATAAGGATCTAGCATTTTTATTTCTGTAAATATGAGTTTGCAAATAATAATGTTACATATTCACATTTGGGTTTATATAAAGAACATGACACAATTAAACAAACAATATGAATATATAATTTCTTGATAATCTAGCACTTGGGGAATTGTTAAAAAAGAACCCTTCATGAACTCAAAAGTGATCTTCTACATATATTAATATTGACTAAAGATGATTACTTAAAAAAAACATTATAGGGAAAAAAACACTTAGCAGCTGCACTTATTTAAGATAGAGCTAGATATGCAAAATTAGATCATAGAAATGTGCACCGCATAATAGTAGATTCCCATCTGATCAGTTACATGGATCCACCCAAGGAGAGAAAAGAAGAAAGGGATATATATCAATCAAATTAAGGAGTAAGTCCAAATACTACGTACAAAATTAAAGTTGAACTAGATCACTGACCTTGTTAATTAATATATATTCCTCCCAATTAGGTTTGAATTTGATCCTCCATCAATCTTCATCTGAAAACATGCACATGATCACTACCAAGATTACAACTTGTATCCATATATCCGGACCATCCCTCTTTCTTCTTCTCCTAGTCAAATCTGTTGATAGGTTTCCAATTTCTTAATTCCAACATTTCTAATTTTGTCACTCCATCAATCAAAAGCCAGCTAGGTTCCTTCATAAATTTTGTACCTCTCCTCAAATGTACTCCTCCTCGATCACTGCATGTACCAATAATTAAAGCCTAGGGAATTGATTCAAATGAACTAAACCCTAATTGATATATATACATACATATATATATATATATGTTTAGCTATATCAATCACACAATCAGAAAGAAATTTGCCCGTTTTTCTCACCAGTATATATGTATATATACTACTTTAAAATGGAGGCCTTGCTGCATTACTACTTGCGCCCCATCCAAACAAATCAGCTGAGAATGGATAATTTGGAGGAGCCACATTGCCTGCTGATCCCACATTAAACAAAGTACCGCCTCCGCCGCCGCCTCCAGTCACACTGGAAGACTGCGACGCAGCAGGCCGTAGCTGCGGCACATGATCAGGAGGAGGAGCAGCCGCACTAGTACCCTCCTCCGCTTGATCCTCCAACGGTAACCTCTCAAGCGCCGCATTGGCAAAAGACGCCGCCACCAAAACCACAGGACCCGAAGCCATCAAGGGCCCCACCACACTCCCTCCAACCACCTGTCCTTGTCCGCCCGACAAGAATATCGACATCCCACCCGCACCGGGAGGTGCCGGTGGCGGCAGTACCGTCCCCGAGAGCGACAATATCTCGAACCTTCCGTGCAGCGTGACAACGCTCCCGGACGGAGCGGCAGGCTGGCGAAGGTTGACATTGGAAACGGTGCCGCTCCCGCTCAGCACGGAAACTCCCCTCCCCCTTCGCCTCGCAAAGATGGAGACGCTCTCCATGACGTCAGCGCCTCCCGATATTTCAAGAACGTGAGATCGGAGCGCGTTAGGGCTGTCGCGTGTGACAATTATTGGAGGCTTGGGCTTGTTCTTGGAGCCCGGGGGGCGGCCTCGCGGGCGGCGGTTTGAGGTTGTTGGACCGCCAGATCTATTGGTGGTGGTAACATCGAGTTGGGTCTTGTGATCATCATCTATATTGTCGTCGGCAGCGGAATCTGAGGGCGGGTGGTGGAGATCCGATGGGAGGAGGTGGTGAATGTAGCGAGAATTACCTCCGTAACCTGCCATACCCACTGCACATCATCTATCCTTTAATTTTCCCCCACTTGTTTTTTGCCAGCTTACTTTCTCTTGAGCTAAAAGAGAAAATGAACAAGTAACCTGTATGTAACAGATAATTAGGGTCAAATTTTGAGTCCCAATCAAATTATAACCTACTACGCTCTAATTTACACTGGATAACTCAAGTTTAAACTGTGCGCTTTCACACTCACCAACTTCAAAGCCAAAATTAATATTTGTAGATTTGCAGATTGAAATTCAGGAAAAGAAAAATACGATTTAAGAATTTCGGATCCAAAGGAGTAATAAATTAAATTAATTAATGACTATAATCCAAGAGGATTTGATGGGACTACGATCGATCCGTTACATTACATATACAATTTTATATACTTTCACACTAGACAAGTCAAATTTGAAGAAATCTTGCAGCTTCTTTAATTTCTTTTAGAGTAGTAGTAATTACTAAGTAAAGAACACGACTTGAAATTCGATCTGAAACCTTAAGTATTCATTTTAAGAGGATGAGCATTAATTTTCATAAAATTTCAGAATCCCAAGCTAAAGAAAGATATATATATATATATATATATATATATATATATATATATATAAAAGCTGTCAAATCTCTAGGTTATATATATATATATATATATATATATATATATTTTTTTTTTTTTTTTGAGCAGTATAATTATTCTTACCATATATATCCAAGTAGCTAGCGTGCGTAAGTACAGATGATGTTGAGAAGCAAAATAAGAAGTAGATGATCAGCTAGCTTGGTAAATAAGATGTGAAGAATGAAAGCGATGGATCATGGATATTAATATAAGAACAAACAATTTTCCCTCAAACAAGTTCGTTTGTCACGCTTGTGATATAAGGAGGAGAAACTAAGAAAGAAAGCAAGCTAGTTATAATTAAGCTAGAAGAGGGAAAAAATAGAAGGAAAGGGGAGAGAGAAGAAAGGAATATATCATTTCTTTTAACTGTTACAAACTCTCCACCCCCACGCGCTTAATAAATCATGAATCAGGTCTACAATCCAATCCAATCCAATTTAAGCAAGCTGTTTTTTATTCTTCTTTTCTTTGGGAGCGAAAGATATATGAGAGTTTTGAGGAAGCACCGATAGATATATGGAAAAGCGTGCAGTAAATAACAATTACCAAGACATCAAGACAAGTATAAATTCCTCTTCTTCTTCTCTCTCTCTGTTTTTTTTTTTTCAATTTAAAATGATTCATGCATTTTTCACAGTAATTTCAAGAAAAACTTGTGTTTCTCTTTAAGCAAGCGCATGGAAGTCTTGCAATGCTAGGTCTTTTAACCGTTCTCGAACCTTTGCTTTGCGGCTTCTCAGCAGTTGATGATGCATGTCTCTCACGGAACCGAAGTAACTTTTGGTACAAAAAGAGTACCTTATGGATGGACCCATACACTCCGTCAAATAGAAGCTATCCACGAGCTTTATATATTTGAGCACCTAATTATGCTTAATGACACTGTTTCAAGCCAAAAAATGTGTTTAATTTAAAGCAATCTATTCGTCAATTAAGATTTGATCAAACTTTTAAATTATTTTTAACTTTTATTATTTCGTTATTTATCTTTTCTAAATAGGGTCATGAAGTGTTTAAGACTATAAATATATTATCTTAGAAATTTTTGAATTATATTTTTGATAATTCTTATTAATTTTAGTGTGTTTTCTCTATCATCCCTTGTGTTATGTTAATAGATTAAATTAACTACAAGTCATTTAATTATTGCGTCATATATAACTAAATGTAGTTAACTGAATTAATGAACATATATATATATATGATGCGATTGAATTAAAAGGCAATTAATTCATTAATTATCTAGCTAGCTAGCCACTGTTGTATAATTATTGGAGTTGGGACAGACCAAGGAAGCGTAACCTCTAGTCATTTTCACTTACATGTCGTTGGCCCTATCTATCTATCTACTTATCTATCTATCTATCTATCTATCTCAAAGCCTCATATAGTGAATCATATGTCAGTTTGAATTTGCACCAAAAAATTAATTAATTGTCCAGTCTAGGTTTGAAAATTGCAAATACCATATAAAGCCTTAAGCTATGAGTTTCTGTCAAAATAACAAATCAACATATACGGCGTGAAGCAAGCATTTATGTTTTAATTTTTCACTCCATATATAGTTTTCAAATAGTCTCCTAATATATGTCGTCACCGGATGGAAAATTTTTCTGTAACATATTGTAACCGCTCAATCCGAGTTTAACATAATTAATGTCATATAAATCTGCTTAATTTGTGAATTGTGATGGATGTATGGTGCGCAGCTAGCTCAATATGTCCACATCCGCATGATAGTATTGACAACAAATTCCTAATATATTAAGTCATTAATTAAGCAAGAAAGGAAAAAAACTAAGAAACAGAAAGTAACAGCAAATATTATAATATTAACGACTAGAGTATTTTTAAGAGAATATGGTTAGGGTGTCCGGGTGGTTTTTGGCATTTGGAATGTTCGGATAACCAATAATAATAATAATAATAATAATAATAATAATAATAATATTCGATCGGCATGCACCCTAAATGTTTAACTCTTTTTAATTGAGTTTAAGGTCTATTAACCTTATTAATTTTTAATTAATAAACTTAAATTTTAATTAATAAATCTAATCAAACTCTTATTCTGATCAACGTTCGTTATTATTAATAGCGGATGATATCTATTTTTTTTTATTGTCCGCTATTAATAATAACGGACGTCAATTTTCAATTTTTAATTCTGACTGTTTTTTTTTATTTTTTTAATAATATAAATAATGTATATCTCATAAAAATCTATAACAAATACATTGTGCAGTGATGCATTGTTTGTTATCAGTGGAATTATTACTGCAAGCAAGTAAATGAAGAGCAGCAGAGCTGCAGAGCTGTGAGCGAGGAAGAGTGAAGTCACGTGCGGTCAAAGGAGCATGCGATGCATATCCATATATACTCCATCCCACTCGGAGCATGCGATGCATATCCATATATACTCCACTCCACTCCAGAAGCTTATACTCATATGGTGGAGAAAAACGTACGTCTTGCTGTCAGATCCACGTGGAGATTGTCGGAACATCGGAACTTGGTCAATCTTATCTTTTTTTCTAAAACGGGCATTAATCCATCCATCCATCCATTCGTTTCTGTCACTGTCTCTCTTCTGTCTCTGTGTGTGTCTCTCTCTCATGACTGACTTTGATCAATTTATTCGACCAACTGATCTCCTACACCTCCAACTACTAGTAGAGTAGTTAGTACCAACAACTGATGAGAGAGCAAATCCGGCACAAAATCCGGCAATTAACCCCTGCCTGCCCTACCTCACAATCGTGTGTGTATATATATATATATATATTCCACCAATTTCACAAATCCATTTTTACTTTACGCTTTTGTATGATAACTTGTTTTTTATGCCTAAACTAGTTTGAAAATTTGAAAATATCCTTATCCTTATCGTTAAAAAAAAAAAAAAAACTATTTTTTAATACGTGATTGGCGACTGGATGGAGGAGGGTATAGCTTGTAAATAATTGCAGGTTCAAGGGTAATCTCCTCGTGTGTCTATTCGGCATGTAGTTCGGTCAAAAATAAATTTGATCATTTGATTTTTAAAAATTTTATACCGACATGATAATTAGACTTGAACTCTTTATAATTTTACCTATTTATATTTTAACCTTTCATTATAAAAAATAAGGGGTCAAAATACAAATAAGTAAAATTATAAAAATCTCATGTCCAATTATCATATCCGCGTAGAAGAGCTCTTTATTTTTCTCTGTGTCGTTTTCTATGATCATCAATTAAAAGACTCTTTTGTTAGAAAATAGAAAGTAATAATAAGTTCATTTTTAAAAAATTAGAGATAAATTTTAATTTATAAAATTTTAAATTTAATTAAGTTTTTAAATTAACAAATATGGTAATTATTAAGAAGACTACGTACTCCTACATTCTGAATTGGACTCATATATATAAATATTATGTCTTGTTAATATGACAATTAATATACAAATATTAGTGCACATAAAAATATGACGACTGAACTTGATCCATCCATTATATAATTTGTTTACTTGGGATATATAATACAAAATGAAGACTAATCTAATCGTGCATGCCCATAAGACGAACAAAAGAACAGTCAGTCTAGCACGAAAAATGTCCGAAAACAGGAGAGGTAGGTCAGAGGTGTATGAATATATTTTAGGAAAAATAATATACATGCGGATAAATATTTGACAAAATTAAATTGCGACTAACGTAAAAATATACTTAATAAAATAAAATAAATTAAAATAAAATTCTTCTTAATTTTTACTTATTTTATATATCACAATCATATATAATTCAACTGAAATTTTTTTACAATGTATAACGGTCCTCCGTAAATATTGTGATGATGCATGAATGAATGAAGCAAAGCAAGATGGTTTGGTCCCTTTGGACTTTTTCGGGACAAGTGGAATATTATATGACAAGAAAGTAGAAACTTGGGATGTGATGGGCTTAGCATGCATATATAATTTCCACATCACCCTAGCTAACATTAATTCAACCCCACCACTTGCTGCATGCATCCCCACTCCGAACCCTTAATTGTCAAATATTGAATTAATTGGACGCTAGCTAGCTCATCACCTAAGCTAGCTTAGCTACTACTTTCCCCTCTCTCTCTCTATATATATATATATATATATGAAAAATTTCTTCAACAGACCGGTCCGTTAACGGATCGACTATGACAACAGGTTTTTTAGCTATGGCGACAGTTCATACCGTCGTCATAGCCTATGCAGTACTATGACGACGGTATGAACCGTCGCCATAGCCTAAAAAATCGTCGCCATAACCGGTCCGTCGGAGAAAGCTTCTATATATATATATATTAATTTTGTGCTAAATTAAAAGGTTTTGGAGGATCAATAGATACATAAATACTAATAAGGATATCTACTCTAGGGTTATTTGCACGACTCATTTGGGGTGTTTGGTGGGGGAGAAGGAAGCAGTTTTTGGAATCAATCCGATATATACATGTTTTTACTGTACAACAACTATTATTATTTTAATTAAATATTTAGCTAAAAATTACAAGTAACTGAAATACTTTTATGTGCACTAACATCACTTGTATATATACTAAGCAGTAAGCACTAAGAGAACATATACTAAGCAGTAAGCACTAAAAGAACAAAAACAGCAATCCATTGGCAAGCTTCCTACCAAAAGCACGCACCTAGCTAGCTAGATAGCTAGTACAACAATGTATATATATTATATTATATATTGGATTGCAAGGTCACAAATCACAAGACAGATACTCCTTATAAAATTTCCATATATATAGGAGTATATATTTCCTGAAATTTGGAATATTAATTGTTCTGACATATTTGTTTGAAAGAATTCTTATGTTCATCATTCGTAGACATATATATTTATATATATATATATATATATATGTTCATTAATTATTCTCATGCGGCTACTGTGTATCAAGGAATAAGAAGCTAAAAAAATTGGAAATATATTATATATATAAAAAAATCGTCTTCTGTTAGAAGTTTGGTGAGGCTCACCATCTGAGTCATCTGACCATAATGAATACTGTTCTTGTTTTTCTATACACTATTACACGTTTAAGTACTCAAAGACAATTGGACAGTTAAGGGTGTATATATATGTGTGTATATATATATATATCACAAACATATAGTATATATTTAAAAGTAGTAAGTCTCAATCCCATCATCTAGCTATGCTCGAATTGATTCGTTTTTCATTTGATTTAAATATCACTACCTTCTCAATATATTGAACATTTTTAATACATCCATCTGCTTCCGTAAGGATGGGAGAACAATTATAATTACATATACTAAAGAAAAGTTATAAAAAAAAATACAAAATATATTCCCATTATTATATTTTATGAAAATATCTATTAATTAACTTAACTAGGGAATTACTAGCTTGACAATGTAACTTAACCATTCTTCATATATTCCCATTATTATGGTTTATGAAAATATCTGTTAATCTAACGAGAATTGTTAAATTTGGTGCCAAAATTTTTAGTAGTACTACTATTTGCTATTATTTGCACTTTTAGCGTTCCATGAAAAAGTGTATTATTAGTTAAATAATTTTTACAAAAAATGAAAAAAATGAAAGAAAAAAAAGTACTTCAGAAATCTATTCTACTATAAGAAACTTCCACCCATTTTCACTCTCAATTTCTAAAAAAAAAAAAAAAAGTAAACAAAAAATAATATCTAAAACTGTAATTATGTTTCATAAAGAAAAAGATTTAAGGATTTGAAACTTTAAAAGGGTCACTTAATAATAATATAGTACTCCTTCCGTCCCAAATTAATTGCTCAATTTTGACCATTTTAAGTCTAATTGACTATTTTTAGAACTAATCTTTTTATTATTTTTGCTAAAATATAGATGAAGAGATTATAACCAAAAGAAAGTATATACAATTTATTACTAACTCCAATTTTTATAATTTTAAAAATATATTTATATATGCTTAATTATTAATTTTAAAAATAGTCGATTTAATTTAAAATAGTTAAAATTAACCAATTAATTTAGGACAGAATGATAACTAAAAAGGATGTAACATTAAACTGGATAAAGGCCTTCAAAGCACCACTACATGTCTCAATAATAAAAAATAAAATAAGCTTATTTAATTAAGCAAGTTGCATTTGCTTTATAATTATAGTGCCCACACCAACCCTTATCTTGTCGTTTTCTTATTGATCTTTCTTCTAATCACCAACGGCTGACAATTAAGATCACTTTCCACCAGTTCTAATGATTGACCCAAACCTAAACTCGTCATTACAAGTAGCTAGCTATTTCTTGATCATTACATGCATATGTGGATGCCATTTGGTTAGTTATATAATTATGTTTGCTTCTTCCTTTTTACAAAAATTGTGGCTTTTTTGTGTTTTTTTCTTTGTCAAGAGATGACTATTAAAGAGAGTCAAAATATTTACACGTCCCTCAAATGATAAGTAAAATACATTTTACACACGTATTAAAAAAATAAAAAATAAAAAATTTATTTTTAGTGGTCCCATAAAATTATATATAAAATATTTCTTTCGTTCCAAATTAATTGCTCAATTTTGACTTTTTAAAGTCAAATTGACCATTTTTAAAACTAATCTTTTTACTATTTTGCCTAAAATATAGGTGAAGAGATTATAACCAAAAGAAAATATATACAATTTATTATTAACTCTAATTTTTATAATTTTAAAAATATATTTATATATGCTTAATTATTAATTCTAAAAATAGTCAATTTGACTTAAAAAAATCAAAATTGAGCAATTAATTTGGGACGGAGGGAGTAATGAGTATTTTTTTTATATACTAATGGACCCGTTGAATACTAAATTAACCTTCATTATATATATATATATATATATATATATATATATATATATATTAGAGATAACAAAAATTGTACATTTGGGGAGGGGACAGATCTAGGGGAGTATATGATATAAAAAAAAATTCAATACTGTTAAATCCCTCGTGTAATCTTTTTGAGATGAAAATAGTGTAGCAGGATGGAAGGATACAAATTTGGACATACTTATAAAGCACACCATGACCGATGAGACTTCATTAATTTTACCATTTATGAATGGGGTGATCTTGTGGAAAATAATACACCTACTATAAAAAGATTTTGTAATACTCATACTATCAACTTGGTTTTTCTCCTCCTTTTTCGTTTTGTCATTCTTTTTTGAGTGAGCCATCTAGTAAATTAATACTTGTCGTCTTGTCCCAAATTGCACATTAAAGTTAAGGGAAGGAACCACAAGGACAGACAGAAAGACAGAAATACAGACAGACAGACGGACAGGATGAATAAAAATTCTACTGATAGGAATAACCTGTGGACTAGACATCACTAATTTCTTTTCTTGTTTCTTATAGAGTTGTCTCCGTATTTAATACGCAAATGAAGCCGCAAATCATCACCAAAATTTTTACGTTTGTATTGAGCGAATAGAATAGAAGAAGAATAAAATAAAAATAATATATTTGATAATTATTTTAAAAAATAAATTATTTTAATTGAATGAAAATTTATTTTATTTTTTTATTTTTTTTATTTTATATGAAAAAAGTGAAATAAAATTCATTCCAATAGAATAGATATATATAATAATTTTGTCATTATATGACAACACCTACCGCCACCAACCACCAAACATATACTTAAAATATCTTAAAATCATTTCATTCCGTCCTTCATTTCATTCCTTCAATCCAAACGTAGTATAAGAGTAATAATTGTATTGTTTATTTTTTCCAAAATCAATAAAATTACTACTACTACTACTAATAATGATAATGATAAAATAGTCGGAAAATTTATGTATCAGTGACTGACGAGGTACAAATGGATCTCTCTCGTCATATTTTATTCAATGTGTTCCATTAATAATGTCACATTTGAGTTATATTTTCTGTCTGTCTCTAAGTAACAGTCGACTCTTTCATAAGTTAAGGATAGAAAATAAGTTAATTTATGGCAAGAACATCAATCTATAAATCCAGCCCAAGGAAAAGGCACAAAATCGTAAAAAAGGAGAAGACAAAATATTGGTTATCTTTGTGATGATGCTAAGGCGTATCTATATATGTATATGTCTGAAAATCACACAATGAGTAAAAACATTGGAACGAAACGGATGCAGTACGTACTAATTATTAATGATCTTGCTAGATTTGTCAACATAGCCAAGCCAATTCTGTGAACCCTGTCTCCACCAATACTACAAAAAGATACACCTGAATCAAACAAAATTAAATCATACTTTGTCTGTCACCAGGTGCAGCAAATGGGCGGGAGATGATACCAATTGATCAAGTTGTGATATAGTGCCTTTAAAGCCATCAAGTTAAAATTTCGTGAAGCAGTCATTTCTGTCTGAAGAATAACCTGATGCCATGAGAACCAAGAATTAAGCAAAGAGTTCCCATCACCTTAGGATTCAAGTTTGAAGACAAATTAAACTCTGTTGATTCTATATCTCTTCAGAAATCATAGCAGCAACTTAACAACATAAGGATAGAGTGCAGAATTATCTTAATATAATAGACTAATACAGCATTAGAACTGTTTCGGTAGAAGAACAATACTAAGGTAAGGAAGATATTTAATGGTACAAAAACATAATTGGCATCAAGAATTTTGTCACATTAGCATTTAATCGCTTACCCATGTTACGCAAAATAATGTTGAAATTTAATACCTTGATAAAAAGGACTATTTAGATCAAGTTACAAATTGACCAAATCCGAAAGACTTTATAGCGTTTAGAGTCGATCAATAATTAAGGATGTGATTTCGGCTAAAAATCATTTTTAATGAAAGTAGTAGTATGTACCGCATGAATTAATTAATGCGTAGAGAAGCACTGATACTTACAAGTCGACTGTGAAATATGTAAGAAAAATAGAATTAATAATAATTCAAAAATCAATATTGATAAGAAGCAGTGGAGAGTAGTTTGTCTTTAAAGTCAAAAACAAGTGCAGGGAACATGAGGCACAGCAATCTATTCAAGCTATCAAATGGGTTAACGTACGTGGCACCTTCACTATATCATCATCCATTCCTAAATTTCCTTTGACAATGTGTTTTGTTTTTTTGTGTTTCCTTTTGGGGGGAAAAGTAAACAAGATTCAATTAAGGCGCCAAGCTATATATGTAGACACAGTAATTTAAATAAGAGGCAAGGAGAGGGGAACTAGCTAGCTAGTCTATATACAAAAACAAAAAGACCCATTTTCAACATATAAACTCCTCATTAAAAAATGTGCATGTGATGGATTATGGATATATTACATCAACAGAAAACTGTTCTACACAACTGTAACAACAGAAACTCGCAAATAATTTATTGAATTTTTTTTTTTTTTGTCACTACATTAAGGTAGAAACAAACAAACAGCCTAATTTCCAAGTAAGCTTATAAATATATTGATGGAACCTAATTAGTAATCTGACAACTATAAGCCGGTTGGTAGCAGCCAAGCAAAGCTAACTTACAGAAGGAAATAGGCTAGGGTTCCGGCAATGAGCCAAGAGGCGAAATTGGTTCCACCTCTTATACCTTCCCCCCATAGAGTTTCCGACGAAAGATGTTGTTATATTCTCCAACTGCTTGCCATCTTAAGATAGATCGGTGCAGGGTTCTGGGTTCTTACAGTCAATATTACTATTATAGGATTAAGAAAAGTTTTTCTAGGGTTTTGAATTGAATCAATTCCTCCTCCTGCTACTCCTCCTCCTGTTTATAATCATTTTCAGGAAGGAAGAATGGGTAAGGTATGGCAATTGGCCCACCGACTGGAAAGTGTTTGAGCACGTGTTTATGGACTGAAATTCCATTTGTTGAACTAAAAAAAAAAAATCTAAAAATGCGACAGAGCGCAAATTTAATGTAAATTTAGAGGTGTTCGTTCATACAGTAAATTGTCATGCTTGATAGTTGATATGCTCAACAAATATATCACTGGCCTTTAATTTGAGTTTGAGAACAAATATAGAAGTGGATACACTCATACACGTGTTGTTGATTTGTTCGGTTATGATACATGGCTGTTCTAGGACATTACAATCTACTACTAAATATAGGATGTGGGCTCAGATCTTGCAAATGTTGGTTTGGTTTTAAGAGATGCAGAGTTTGGGCCGTTCTTTTTTATTTTTAGGGGATTGTGCATTCATTTGACTTGCCATAGAAGGGGGAAAAAAAGTTAGAATAATCCTACATAAGTATGAGGTAGAAAGAGGAGTATTCTAGTTAACATAAATTCCATATTCCTGTCTTTAATATTTATTTTATTTATTGTTCTCAACTCCAAACATAAATTACATATTCCTGTCTTTAATAGTACGTACATGAATATTACTAGGCACACAAGTTCAGCCTACACACATAAATCATCACCCTAAAATATGTTGTCACTAATAACTTGGAAGAAAATTGAGAACAAATATGATAACCAACCGAGTTTGTATGATCTGAAATAACCATTATTCAAATGCTGAAACTGGCATTAATTTTGAACCTATCTATCTGTTTATATGATTAAAGTTTGAAATGGTTGTGACTTATGGGACGGTGGGATCCAAAATCACAACAATGACAGACTAGAATGAGGTGAAAACAGACAGACAGACAGAACACAGCTTAGAACTAAGTGGGGGTCTATGTTCCCGGCCCGCATCTTATCATTATAAAACATTACTATTAATTTAATAATTTCCAAATACTACTAGTATAATATAAGTACATGAACAAAATCCAAGCAATCTTTCCTAGATCTCAATTTCTTCTTCTTCTTTTATTGTATTGCACTATTCCCAATGACACCAGGCATGAACTAGAGGAATATGCTACCAACAATCCGCGTTGCTACACTGATAAAAAAATAATTACTTTACAAAATGACGTGTCATAATGTAATTAATAAAAAATTTACCATACATAGATGGACCTAGTGATACAACCACTGCAACCAGTCACATCATTTTGTAAATAACTTTTTTCTAAGATTTTTTTTACCATCAAATTACTGTTGTTTCATCGATATTGCATTTATGCAACTTGCATCAATGTCACCAAGTCTAGTGAAGTACTATAAAACAATCACTCACTCTGATACAAAAAATATATTCAAAAAAATTAATATAATTACTGTTTGAGATATGTGCACCACATGAAGAACCCACACAAATTCAAAATGATAACAATGAGATGACAAACTAACATGAGTTCTCCAAATTCAATTTCTTGAAAATTCTCAACCTGTACAATTGAGAAGCAAAAAGGAAAACATAAACCCCAGATCTTTTCATCAAATTCTAAGACAATATCGCCCCCGCAGAGAAACAATTACAGAATTATCTAAACAAAAAACAAAGGACATGCACACAAAAATACAATTGGGACTCTTTTTTTTTCTTTTTTTCTTTTTTTTGGGGGGGTGGGGGGGTTGGGGGGGTGCTTTTGTTGTCATTAGAGATTGTTGTTCATTCCCATTGAGATGTATTAGAGAGTGCAACCATGCATGTTAGCTTCAACTTTCTCACTTCAAATGTTTGCTGAACTTACAGCTAGAACAAGATGCAACCTCACATGGGGCATGTTTCCGAATATCCTCCCCTGCTTTGTCTCCCAGTATCTTTAAATGTTTTAATTGCTGGGAGTTTTTTAATCCTTGCACACAAATTTGGAGATATCCCTGCTTGACCTGTTATATTTCATATGGCTCTTAACAAGCTGGCCGGCTGCAATGGCAGACATCAAGGACAGCTCTCCTGCCAAAACTGAACCAGCTACTATGGTGGCCAAGAGCCTCGAGTTTGATCCTGGGGACTCTTTATTTGCACCCTTTACACCAAGCAGGTTCAAGCAAGCAGACTGAGATGCCAATTGAGTTCCACCTCCAACAGTACCAACCTGCATGTAATATATTATACTAGAGTTAGATTCAATAATCTTTCCTATGACCCCCTCGAAAGACCATGAGCTAACACAAGAATTTTGATTCTGATACTGAAGAAACCTAGCATGACGACAGATGGGTTACCCAGTTTATATGTTCTAACAAAACTGGACAATGGATTAGGCTCCTATGGGAATGGCCTTAGCCAAGCTCTTTATGTGAGCAACTTCGCCGGCCTCTTCTACTAAACATTTACAGATATTGACGAAACCACCTTGCAGTAGCACATACTAAATATATTCCAGATTTTTCTTGAAATCCAGATAAAAAGACGACTCTTTGATTGCATAGTCGAGCGAATTAATTACCTCAATTGAAGGCATGGTGACAGAGATGTGAAGATCCTTTCCATCGTTAATGGCCTCCATCATAGTTATGCAGTGAGAACTTTCAATATTTTGCGCTGGGTCCTGCCCAGTGGCTATGAAAACTGCAGAGACGATGTTGGCAGCATGGGCGTTAAAGCCACCAAGAGCACCAGCAACAGCAGAACCAGCAAGATTCTTAAGCATGTTAAGCTCTACAAGAGCAGGTACAGTGGTTTTCAATACCTTCTTCACCACATCCTCAGTAATAATTGCCTCACAAACAACAGACTTTCCTCGCCCTTCAATCCAATTGACTGCAGCTGGTTTCTTATCAGAACAAAAATTTCCTGGCAATTAAGAGAAAAATAAAAACCAAGTAGAAAACCGAGAGTATATAGTAAGTAAATCAAAGAGCTAGAGTCAGCCCCATCAATAGATGCTCCAAGAAGGAATAAGTTGACTCCAAAGTTGAGCCAAAAGTTAAACCAACAAGAGTGAAAAGGACTCGCATAGCTTCCTATTGTAGCTTTTGACATCATTATGGAAAAGTGCATAAACCAATAAAATAACTACCTCAGAACCAAATAAAAAAATTGAGTTTGAAGAAGTCATATATTATATATATCTATAGAGATTCATAGTGATCTAAACAACAACCTAATTACCCAAATGATAGTATAGACTAAAATCCAAGGGGAGGGAAGATGGCCCCAAGTATCAGATGGCACACAAAAGTCATATACACGTCAACGTAATTACAATGGATCAACTATGAAAGAGTTCCACATTCAACAAAGCTGAACAATTATACAACTGCAAGAATTTTAGAGCCCCAAGCCATCTTACACTAATATTATATCAGTTTAAGGATTGAAGTCCAAACTTGATGGAGAATAAGAACTCACCAGAAATACCAATTACATCCATGTCCGGGAAATCACTTTGAAGGAACTCCAACACATTCTGAACACCCTTGGACACCATGTTCATTCCCATAGCATCACCAGTGCTGCAGCTAAATCTGATGTAAAGATTTTTCCCTGCCATTGAGCATTGAATAGTTTGCAGCCTACCAAATCTGCTAGATCTGCAAGCAGAAAAAACATAAGTTACTAGATAAATACAAGGTTCAGGTGGAAAATGCCGCATCAATATAGTTAAAAAATAAATTAGATCCTATTCTCCAAAACACGAACAAGAAGTACTCCCACCAAAAACAAAAATCATTAATCACTAGAGGAATTTACATCAAATTAAAAGACAAATCATTAGTCATATAAGCAACTGTATCTAAGTCGTTAACCAAGATGTTGTAATCAGTTATACATTAAGCAGAATTAAACAGATATGAGATTCTGAAACAATTCAGACTTAATCTAACTTGGATAGCTATGAGGGCCAAAATAAGGAAGAATTAACACCAATAGATAATGTCAAAAAATCATGTCTTTAATGGAAATATCATCAGGTAAATTAACATCACCAACCCAAACAAAGGAACGATTAAAAGTTACTGGGAGCTTAACGCCAAAATCAGAAATAGAGAAAATGCATCAAATGACTGAATGATGAGTTTCAACAGGTTTGAAATTCTAGAAATGCCAACCATAAAAGAAAAAGCAATGCCATTTAAGCATAAAAACAAACAACTCAGTCGCCATACTATTCCTAGAGCTGTAATTGCATATGTATAGAGAGAAAGATAAATACTTATTGAAAACGACGGCCAGTGTATCAAAATTAAGAGGATCTTCCAAGAAGAACTTCAAATCCGAAGCCCTCTTCGCCGTGGTAAACCTAACCACGGGCGCTCTGGTCATCCGATCCTTCAACAAAATCCCCGTCGCACCCCCTGAAGCATAAATTGCCTTGCAGCCTCTGTTAGTACTCGCAACCAAACAGCCCTCCGTGGTGGCCATTGGCACCAAGTACTCGCACCCATTGAGCAACAACGGACCCGCAATCCCCACCGGAATTTGCACATACCCAATCGGCATCTCACAACACTGGCCCAATATCGATTCATAATCGAACCCCTCCAACGGCAATCCCACCAAAGACCTCTCCGTAGTCCTCTGCACCGCCTCTCGCCGAATCGACGCCGCTCGATAACAGTCTCCGAGTTTCGATTCCAACGAATACGATGGAGTTTTCCCCGAAACCACCGAATTGACGATTTCTTCGTCCTCCGCCGATGAAATCATTACAGGCGGCGGTGGAGTCTGATCCATTAACTTAGGGCAAGGTTGGCAATCAGCTTCGAGAATGTCGGTCTCGGCGTCGATTTCAACGTCCGCACGTGAGATGAAGGATTGGACGAAATCGATGCCGAAAAATCCAAGAAGGTAAATGAAGGAGGCGATAAGGGAGACAATGGCGGCGAGTTCGGTGAGAGTGACGACGTGGAGAGGGGTGGAGGAGCGAATCTTGTCGCGCCAACGGTGGAGGAGGTAGTAGGCGACAGAGAAGAAGAGGGTGAAGAAAATGCCGTTGGTTAGGTACAGGGGGAGAGGGAGAGCGTCGGAGGCTTTTGGGGCTGGGGATGGGGAGCGATCGGCCACCGAATATGGCTTGTTATGATGGGGATGGCGGTGGGAGGATTCGTTGAGGAGGGTCGAACGGGGAGGTTTGGGGGGTAAACTCCGGCTGATTTCCATGGAATTGGATATTCCGGCGGAGAGAAAATGGCGGAAGGAGAGAGACAGAGCACGTTTGCTTTGAAACTGGGCGGATGAGCGATGGTTTCGGGAACTGGGAGGAGTATATTGGATATATATAGTTGCACAAATATATTCTGTTCATTTAATTTAAACACAAAAATATTAGGAGGAGTTGTTGGGTGGGATAGGGATTAGGCATACAATAGTGCGCTGGCATTGTTTTAGACAGAAAAAGGAAAATTTTCTAAAAGGAGAAAGACAAAATACTACTCCCGTCTCCCTATATTTACTTTGTGGATAAAATAAAATTATTTATCTCTTCTATTTTTATTTTTTTAATGTATATTTAAGTCATTTTTAATTGAATAGAGGAATATAATCACATGTGGCATTTGTGGTCATATTGGATGCTCATACTTTAAGTTAAAATTTTTACAACACAAATCTAAAAATATGATTTCCTTTAATAATCTTATTTAGTACTGATTTTACTATTTTAATTGTATGTATATATTTGGTTATAAATTATAAATAAATAAAAAAGTGAATTTTAAACGAAGGATTCCCTGTTTTAGAACTAGAAGGTGGGGGTATGCATATACTATTTGTTTATAAATTTTAGAAGAAAGTGAATTAAGTACCTCATCCACAAAGTTTTCATTTGTTTGTCTAAATTTGTACTAATCTTTTTCAAAAACGTGATTCTTAATTTATTTATTTTTTTTATTACATTACATTGTCGGGGTTATTTAAGTCAGTGACTATGTTTTGGACATATTGACACCTAAAACTCACCCCTCACTATGTTTTGGACGTATTCGCACTTAAAAGTAACCCCTTAAATTTACCAAGGCTGTTCGGCCGACTAATGTTACTATAAAAAAAATTATTATAAAAAAGTAAATATAAAATAATATATTAATATATAATTATTTAATTTTTTATTAATTTGAGTGAATACAATAGTTATAATTAATAATTATTATACACATTATTTTATATTTATGTTTTGTATTTAATTTTTTATCACCGAAATAATATTGCATTAGCCATATGAATTCAGATCATCTCTTTCAAATAATGTTTCGTCTATTATCCCAACAAAGAGATTGTGTCATATGGTAATATTGTAGAATTTAAAACTAAAAAATTTCAATTACGACTTTTTTAGGATATAGTTAAAAAAAGAAATAAAATCCTAATTACGCCTCTTTCTTTCCGTTTCGATTCATATCTCTCCTATTTTATTTCAGTTTATGCTTCATCTCTACATCTCTCTCAATGATTATCGAACAAAAATAGAAGATTTTCATTGAAAATTATCATTGCATAAACAAACAAAAATAGAAATTTTTCAGTGGAAATATTAGAAAAACTATCTGATAACATCAAGATTCGTTCACGCGCACAATCACTAAACTGCGCGTCCAATCTTGCACAAAAACGAAGAACACACTCAGAGAGCCGACGACTTTCGTCATCAGGGGATAGCTCCGGTATGAGAACAAGTACAGGCTGAATAAGGTTTAACAATAGAGGCTTAATACTTTGGTGTTGAAAATAAAGTGATGCCTGAATATTATGGTGTAGTATTGTATTTATAGTAATCACACATCCTTCAAACGCCTCATTCTGAATTGGAATATAATTTCTCTTTATGGTATATGTCATAATGGGATAGAAATGAATATCCTTAAAGAAAAGAAGTCTGACTTTTTCCTCAAAAATTGGAAATTAAATATAGTTATAAATCTTCAGATTCCTTAAAGTGCTCCAACTGCTAAAATAGACTCCTACGTGGGGAGACTTCCTCCACGTGGACTACGACCCACCATATCATTCGGGCTCAATAAATCATGCTCTAACATTGCCCCCTACTCTCTTGTTATAAGGAACTTAAAATGAGAGAGTATATCAAATAGCCATGAGGGACATTGGTCTCTTCGGGAGGTTTCTCCTTCCCATTGGTCCTTTCAGGAGGTTTATCCTTCTCGATGGATGTTTGTCCTTTCGGGAAGTAATTCTTCCCGAAAAACGTTGGTCCTTTCAGGATGTAATCCGTCTCGAAGGTCGTTATTCCTTTCGGGAGGTAATCCTTCCCGAAGGACGTTGTTATTTTCGGGAGGTAATCCTTCCCGAAAGACGTTATTCCTTTCAGGAGGTAATCCTTCCCGAAGGATGTTTGTCCTTTCGGGAGGTAATCCTTTTCGAAAGACATTATTTTTCTCGGGAGGTAATCCTTCCCGAAGGATGCTTGTCCTTTCGGGAGGTAATCCTTCCCGAAGGATGCTTGTCCTTTCAGGAGGTAATCCTTCCCGAATGATGTTTAACTTTTTGGGAGGAACTTAGCCGTCCCGGAAAAAATTTATACACCTGATAATGTCATTCGACCTTATACCTCCGACATACAAAACATCAACTATGGATGAAAAACTATCTTTTCGGCAACTTTAATGTTTTATTCCCATTAATAACATGAAAAGGTTTACAGAGTCATAAAACAACTTGGTAATATTCCTCAGCATGTTAAGTGCTTTTGACTTCTATACTAACTATCGCTCCAAGTTGGTAAATTCCTAGCTTCAGCATTTCAACCTCGAACCTTCTTTGCTTGACTTTTCTACTTGTTAACCCCTACTCCCGAAGAGATTAAAACAGTTTGAAAACATCTCCTTGCTAAGTCAAGATCCCCGGCGATTTCACCAACGCCTTTTGGTCACCTTTCCGACCGAGCCACCTGTTATCAGTCCACCATTCGCCGAGCTGTTTTCACTTGTTTGGGATATGACTGAAAATTCTGCTCCTGATTAGTATTATTCTGCCCGCTACCCGAACTTTTTCGCCCTGCAACATACTGAACTAACTCCTCATTCCGAACATTCTTCTCAATTAGATCATTCAAATTCTTACAGTATTATGTAAAGTGTTCGGATGTCTGATGATAATTACAGTATCGGTTATAATTTCCCCTCTGTGGACAAGTGTTGTTCGAGCAAGGCTCAAAATAGGGTTTATCCTTCATCCCCTCCAATATTTCTGCCTAATTAGTATTGAGAAGAGCATATACTTTGTTAACTCCAAGGTTTGAAAAGGGCGGTCGGCCTCCTCCTGAACCCCCGTTGTTGAAGTTCTTCTTCGTGTGACTGTCTACCCTATTGTTATCATCTGACCTGGGATGATTATTCCTATCCCGATCCTTTGGCTTTTCCGATGATGACGCATTCGACCTCAGGCTTCCCATGGGTTCTTCAACTGTAATAAAACCTTTTGCCTGGTCATATGCCTCCGCCAGATCCTTTGTGGTGTTGAACATCATATCCTTCACCAACTTTTTTGATTTTACCACATCCAACCCCCGTAATAAAGTAACCAAGGGCATCGGGACCGTTCAGATCTGCCACTGTTCCAACTCCCTCCCGGAACCGCTTCACGTACTCGCCCAATGTTTCCTTTGAATATTGTCTTATCTGCATCAAAGAGGTTGTCGACTTCCCCCTCATTTTATTGCTCCCGAACCGGCCATGAAATTTGTCACAGAGCTGAGGAGATTAAGTTAGGCGCCAACGATGTCATCCATTGCCGAGCCCCCTCCCTCAATGTAGCAATGAACATCTGACACTTAGCGGGATCAGAGTAGTCATAATAATTCAGCAGTCGGTTGTATGCCTATGTTGTGGTCATAAGGGTCTCCCGTTCCATCATAACTCTCCACGCGTGGAACCTTCTTATTAGGATCGGCCCGAACCCGATCAATCTCCAGGGAGAACAGTGATATTGAGTTAACTGAAGCCTCCTTCTCCTGATTGACCGTTGCGAGCATTTTCTCCAGCTCTGTAACCTCCGGGCAAGTGCCTTGGGATTTTTCCTTCGGGGGGATGACTCTCGTCTATCTCGTTCCTTGTTTGGAGAGGCCACCCCCCTTCTCCGTTCAGATTGTCATCTGCTTTCACTACTTACTTTCCGAGAGCGGCTTCGACGCCTACTCCTAATACGAGATCAGCCTCGTCGCCTGATCTTTTCCTGAGAGTGGCTCTTGTGCCTGCTCCTATTATGTCGAGACCCGTCCGAACGGTATGTCCTGGATCGCCCCCCTCTGACGATAATTCCCGACGCCGATGATGATGGAAGAAACTACTTCTCCATCTAACAGTGATGCCATCTGCTTATCCAACTCTATCTGTTGAAGGCGTAAGGCTTCCATGACGTCTTTGTTCCGTTGCATCTTTTTGGTTAAGATCGTCTCCCTTCTATCCCGATCCTGATCAGGCCTAAAGTTTTGGTCTTCGGTACGGCTATCATGGCCTGCCGTTTTCTGAGTGGTCGAAAACAATCTCCTCCTAACAATTGTCGTTCGTGAATCGGCGGGGCCCATTGATTTGAGGACCCAGCTTGTCCGAGATGCTCCTTGATGGTCCTAGCTTATCTTTGATTGAGCCTCTGGGTTGGGAAGGACCAGCCGTAGATTCACCATGCACCGACACCGTCTTTGCCTTACTTGAACCATTATTTCTGATCAAAAAATAATGAGTGATTGAAAGTTATCAAGCACTAAAGGCCCTCTTTGTAGCGCTAATATTAACGTAAAGATTCGTCCATGCGCCCAATCAGTAAACCACGCGTCCAATCTTATATAAAAACAAAGAACACACTAAAGTAATATTTATTTTATAAATAATAATATTTTTTAAATAATTTATAATACTCTCCGTACTAAAATATAAAATTATTTTATAACCATTCTTTTGTATTACTTTGTTTGTTGTTGACTAACTACGAAATATAAAATTATTTTATAACCGTTGTTTTGTACTACTTGGTTCGCTGTTGACTAACTGGGAAATATAAAGTATGTTATAAACCAGTACTTGGTTCGTTGTTGACTAACTTAACAATTTTGACTTGTAGTCAGCATAATAAGTTGTTAACAGTTAAAGGAAGATTTAGTGGCTTAAAAAAAAGAAGGAAGATTTGGTAGGGACCAAACATGGTAGTATAAAACAATTTGTATAAAGAAAGATTTTACCATATAAATACGTAATCTAAACTCTTAAACATAATATAAACATTTTCAACGTAAAGATAATAAAGTTTAAATAATGGAATAGAGTACATGTAGTTGAGATTTTTATTTTTTATGCCCGATGACTAGTACAATGGATGGCTGAGATAATGTGATAGGAGTAAAAACAACAACTAACATCCTATTACCATCTAATCAAAATGTGATTCGGAAGCACCCAAAATACATTTGGAAGTAGATAAATGAAAGCACACCAATTTCTACAATTGCATACAAAAGCACACCACAATCAGACCGGTTGTTGGAATAGTAGCACTCAATGGACATTATTCCCGTGTGTTTGAATTGAGAGAATAAAGCAGAAGAAAGAATAAAATAAAAATAGTGTATTTGATGATTATTTTAAAAAATAAATTATTTCAATAGAATAAAAAATTCATTCTATCCCTTTGTTTTTTTATTTCATATGAAGAAGGTGGAATAAAAATGAATGAATATATGTGATAATTTTGTCATTTACATGATAACACTCACCACTAATAACAACCAAATATATATTTAAAATACCTTAAAATCATTCCATTCTGTCGTCCATTTTATTCCTTAAATCCAAACGCATCATTAGTACTTAATAATTTAGTGCTAAAGTTTACTGATATTCGAACTTGGATGATATAAATTAAAAGGGTAAGATTCTAGTTTGAATTAATAAAATTGTAATTAATCAACAGAATATCTAAAAATAAAATAAAAGTTGACGCTACTCGATTTATTAACTTATGTGATCGTTGGCTCATTGAATAATTAACAAATAATGTGACTTATGAGTCTTGCTATGTATTGCGATAAATATAGAGCGGATTACAATTAATTATAAAACTTATCAATACATGAGATTTGTAAGAATTATAGGAGGGTCCTAACTATTACACATCAAGATCACCATTGATACTTAGTCATATAAGTAATAATTAAAAAAATTCGACGTAAACATTCACACACACATATATATATATATATATATCAGTTTCCGTGACTTATTTAATGTTCTTCTAAAATAACAAAAATTGAGAAACAATATATGGCGATCAAGGAGGAACAACCTTCAAGTATAAAACTTTGAAAAAGTGTTGCCTTTACTTTTTTCCTTGCTTGAGTTGCATCTACAAGTCCACTGTGTTTCTATATATAATTAAGGATAAAGAACATAAGGTTGAGTGTCAATCATTTTCTTTTTCTTCCGGACACGGGTTAATGTAATTATTTGATGTTTAAAATAAGGTGGGCAAATGTCCAAAAAAGAAAAGCTTTATTATTCCACAATTTACACCTTACTTTCTGGAAAGCTTTACAATTGCCCAACACTAAACTTTGGAGTTTTCCAAAGTTTATGCTATAGTTCTCATGCTGAATTAAAGTACACAAATTAATAACCAAGAAAAAACAACAAGAAGAATGCACGTATATAATAAGGGGGGGAAACGCACAAAGATATTGTTATATATTCCCTTCCAATCAGTACGTACGAGCAAAATAATATGCAAATTATATAAAAAAAAAATTGTTATATTTTAAAACAAAAGAGTAATAAAAACGTTAGTATTTTATAATTTTCTTTTCTTGTGAGGAACCAATTCGCATTACTAGTCATTGGATCTCTGCATGTATGAGAAGGCGGGCAAATTGCTTACATTTAATCAAAGCATGCCTAAATTGAATGTTTTGCCCTTTTTTTGGGACCAAAGTATATAAACAACTAATTTTTTTCATATCTAAAAATCAAGGATTAAACTGCACATGACTTTTACATTATAAAATTTATTCACATTTAAAAAATATTTTACCGGGGACGCACAATCACCCATGGATGTTAATGCGAGACACACACACACACACTATATATATATACACACACACACACACTTCACTCGAATAAACTAGAATCCATCCATCCATCCATCTCAAGATCAGTCACGTGTCTGGACTTTTAATTTTGAATTAAATTAATTTTATACTCTTCTCCCTGACTCTCGTGCGTATTTTAGCTATTACTCCACTTACTAGAAGATAATTAATTATGGGTCCTCTTAACACGTGTCCTAAGACACATGTTAAGCACACAGTTTAAGGAGACACATGCTAAGCACACAGTTTAAGGGTATATTCCCTTGAACTGTGTGCATATTCCCTTAAACTTGATGCAAATGCAGAAATCAAGGGAATATGCACATAGTTTAAGACAATATTTTCTTGAACTGTGTGTTTAGCATGTGCCCTTAGTACACATATTAAGAAATTTCATTAATTATATATGTAGCTAGGCTTTTAAAGTTCCTTTTTGTAATTTGAGTCATGCATGTCATTTCTATTAATTCAAGCCTTTTTCTCCCAAACACATTTTTCAGTGATATATCTAATAGTTTGTCCCTTTTGAAATATAAGATGATCAATTTTTACTTTTGAAATTCAATTTGGCGTTTTATTTTATATGAAGAATTACTATTATTTTAAAATTTTTAAATGAAGGACATTAATTTCAAAAATGAAAATTTCTTAAAGGATTATTATGACACTCCTCAAAACTTCTTTAAGTTTAATTCACTTTAGGTCCCTTCAAATCAAAGAAATCTCCAGTTAAGGTAATCTATTTATAATACTCGCCATTTGACAATTAAGTTACATAACATCTCATGGTTGCTTTTGAAATTATTGACGACATATAGAGCTGGTGGACTTTTGGGACTGCGCCTTTTAAAGACGGTCGGTTTTGTAGCTTTGTGAGTCATGTTCCTATATATATAATAACAACTGGACCCTTTCTTCAGGCCCCCACCTTAGACCCCTTCCATTGGAATGTGTACCTAAATTTAGTAAATTATAATAATAGGGTAAGTTTCAGAAAAAAGAAAAAGAAAAAAAGAAGATATTTTTGTGAGTGTTGAATTTTGTGTGTGAAATATTTTGAGTTTTTATAAACAAATTTATACACTTGGTGTAATTTTCAAAACCAACATAAGAACTCTTATCCAACATAGAGGAAACAAATACTCCTTTCTTTCCAAACGGATGAGCAAAGTATAATTTACATTCATAATAAAAAAAAATAAAAGCATATAAAAGAGAGTATTTTTTTTTTAATTTATCCTTTGTGACCCCACAAGATTATATAAAATGATGAGTACTTTTATTTTTTATACTAATAGATCCCACTAAATGACTTAGTTATCTTTCATTTTATGTACTTTATTTTATTTTTTTAGAAATAAAAAAATTTATACCTTTATTCATTTTTTTTTTAGAGACAGAGGGAATACACAACTTTCTTCACGGTATAAATGATTATACTTGAATACTTTGTAGTAATATGAATTGGGAATATAACGTGGGCTAATGCCTAAACTTTCCAGTTGTGCCGTAAGCTAAAGTCTTGAGTTCAATCCTTTCGGCCTGAGATAAAAAAGCCCAGCCCAAATAGGCTAACGAGCTTTGAATCAAACTCCTACAAAAAAACTAAAAATATATTTTTTTAAATTTAATAAATTTGCATTGTGGACCTCTTCTAACATTTTGTTAAAATAATACAGTATAATCACAACCGAAAGCATTCTTTTATTATAGAAAAATAAAAATAAAACATGAAGTTTGCATATAAAAGGAATGTAGTTAGAAAATTAAAATAGAGAAGTGGTATTTTTATAAGTAATTTTACGAACTGTATTATTATTTTTAGCGGTAAAAATATTTATTTTTATTAAAATATCAGATTCTCATTATTGTTACATTTGATATTTTATACGCAGAAATTGAAAGAATATTATCTTGATTTTTGTATATATTTTTTTGATTTTCTTCGTTTATACACGTGTTAAAAGAATATGCATAAAAATCAATAAAATATTCACTCGAATATGTACATAAACCAATGAAATATTACCTCCATTCCTGACTATAACGTGTGTGGGGGCACAAAAATCCTTTTATGTTTGTCTTCCTTTATTGACTCAGTTCTCCAACAAAGCTCTTCCAATTTTTGTTGAAAGAGAAAGTGTGTGGTGGTTTAATGGCGGGGAAGGGGAAGGGGGCAGTATGTGTAACAGGGGCAGGAGGGTACGTTGCATCGTGGGTAGTGAAGCTTCTCCTCTCTAACAACTACACTGTTCATGGCACCGTTAGAGACCCACGTTTGTTCTCCTCTTTCTCTTTCTCTAGCTAATCTATATGGATACTTCCTTTCTTATTTTTATTCAAGTCCCCCATTATATTAAATTAATTAATTGTATATAACAAAATAATTGTTCCTTTGTTAATTTCTTAGGCTAATCTTTTCTGCGTGTTTGTTTCAATTTAAATTTACCCACAAGGTGTTTGACTTTTGTTCTGTGAGAGGAGTGCGGTGGGTTCCATAATCAGCTATTGAAAGCAATGGACAATGGTTACGAGCTAGTTATAACTTAATTTCTTTATACTTTTATCACTTTATGCCCTTTTCTTTTTCACCAGCGATCCCTCCCTGCCCCCACCCGGAAAAAATGAGACATATACAGTTCTCAACAGCTTTTACTCCTAACAATCTCTTATATCCTTTATAAAATTTCCTTAAGGACACATTATACTTAGGTTCTACGGTGGGGAAGGGGAGGGCATGTACAAAACAATTTGTTTGATCTTAGTTTGGCTATCACCAGTTATCAAGTGGGGTCAAAATTATTACTAGACTATAAATAATTTGGCCAAACTATTTTTTTTTAATACTTTTACACTTTCAGGTCACATATATAATATATTTTATTACAATGATAATATAATAATTAGTAATATATATATATATTTATTTTGGTACTTTTAAGAACCCCACTCTACCCTTGACCCCCTCCCCCCCCCCCCCCCCCCCCCCCCCCCCCCCCCCCAACTATAAATAATTTGGCCAAACTATAAATAATTTACCCCCCCCCCCCCAAACTAGCCTAACACGCCCCTCTAAGACAAATCCAATGACTTGCCAACACTTACTACCAGTGCCATCTTGGGAGGATTTGATCCCCCAACCTCGTGGATTCCATGGGTTGGGTTGTACCACTGGGTCAAAGACCTTTGATTAGTAACATATATTTAAGGTATTGACTTAGCTTAGGGTTTTATATATATAAAAAATATTTTTATACATTTTATACAAAACTGCGTCGTTTTATTAAGTAGTTTTACCCAAATTTGGCTAAAGCATGCCTTAGATTATATTTTCTATATAGATTTGACTCCTCTCTATTATACATTTCCTCCAATTCTATCAAATACATCATATTTTTATAGTTTTAGATAGTAAAATTGAAATCAACGCCGGTCAAATAATTTATAATATTGAGTTGTAAAATTGTTCCAAAAATAAAAATAATCCGACATGTTTTCGTCATTTGATAAACGTGTGGATTTTTCGTCAAATTTCAATGGCTGAAAATTCCTATAAACTTTTAACACTAAGAATATTTTTAATAATTTTAATTTTTAATAGAATTGATCTTAATATCATCAACTATCTATTAATATATTTTGATCATTATTAGCAAAATTTTGAAGGTCAAATAATTGGTGGATTGGTGGAAATGTGTAATGAAGGGAAGCTAAATCCAAGTAGGAGTGATATGAGGTTGAAATTTGATTGAGAAAGTTATAAATTTTTAATTTGACTCCGTATATTGGAAGATCAATAAAATTTCAGTAGGGTCAATTTAAAGATTTACAAGTAAAATAAAATAAAATTTACCATACATTATAAAATCTTTTTTTTTTCAGTGGGGTCAATTGACCCCACTCCCTCCTATGTAGCTCCGTCCCTGGCTATCATAAATATCTAGAAAAAAATAAAATTGAAAGCCAAAGTAAGATAAAATTTTATTTCTTTTATTTTTATATTTTTCCAAATTTTGCATGTCATCTCCTATTTCATTTAGTGACTGCTGAAAATTTATTAAGAGTGTGTTGGGTTTGAATATAAGGACAAAGAAATAACTCTTCTTTCATAACAAGACATCGTACTTTCTTTTCCTTTTGCCTTTTGCCAATTAGTTTGTTGGGTTTTGAAAGTAAGGACAAAGAAATAACTCTTCTTTCATAATCAGGACATCATACTTTCTTTTCCTTCTGCCTTTTGCCAATACTGTGAACCAAATGGAGCCTAATTATTTCATCTCCTAAAGATATACTTGCCGTATCCTAATCAAGCTTATGAGTTATCATGAAATATAGCTGAAACTAAGCATAAGTTGTTTGGTCATCCTCACTTGTAGGTCAAAAGATTCTTTTATATAATGAACGGAGTAAGAATTGTACCGTTTGAGTTAAAGACTTTTAAAGCTTACATTCATCAATTATATCTTGCAGTGGATGATAAGTATAATCATTTGAAGAAACTTGAAAAAGCACCTGATAACCTGAAACTCTTCAAGGCTGACCTGCTGGATTACAACTCTATACTTGCAGCCATCAGAGGATGCGATGGGGTATTCCATGTTGCAAGTCCAGTTCCCTCAAGCTCTGTACCAAACCCTGAGGCAAGATTACATTATCTCATACAGTTAACTTCTCTGTCATAAGTTAACGTGCTAAGAATTGTACTATTTGATTTGTCCAAAATAAGATAACTTAGTATTTGATATATTGAAATCCCATATAATGTTATTCTAACTGCTGCCATGTCAATTTAACATCCAAATGCAAAACTAGCAGCTTTTCTTGGGACCAGAAAACCCTGCACTCCATACATTCAGCGGCATCTACTTATATTATTATTTCAGCCAATATGTGTCTCTGTGTGTGTATATGTATATAAATGTGTATCTATATATATGTGTGTGTGTGTGTGTGTGTGTGTATGTATATATATTATACAGAATTCCTGGTATAATATTTCCATATGTTATTTCGACCTGCGTTGAGGAAGTTAGCAGTTGGATCTATCCTTTTGGTTGGTAAAACAACTTCAAAAAGTATAAAGAGTACTACCAAAACAATGCAAAACAAAACAAGAACATATTGGCATTCATAATATTGCCGTTTTGACTTGGGATCTATCAGCTGGCTGAACATCTGACTGTATCCCTGCGGAAAATATGCATCAGTTTTAGCATCTACCTGAGTTTGCTTATATACTCAGAATGAAATTAAAAAAGAAAAAAATGAAAATAAAAAGGTAAAAGGTCCTTCTCAGAAGACATCTTGTTTATGAAACTAAGCTAAGATAATACACTGGAGTTGTGTATATTAACTGTTCATTCACCTCACATATAAGTGTGTGTGTGTGTGTGTGTGTGTGTTGTGCATTGAGTGAATTATTTTCTCCGTACAGTTTCTAATAGCTCTGATGCAGGTAGAATTAGTTGAGCCTGCTGTGAAAGGTACTCTTAATGTACTCAAGGCATGTTCCGAAGCAAATGTCAAGAAAGTTGTGTATGTATCGTCGGGAGCTGCTATTAGCCTGAACCCTAACTGGCCCAAGGGAAAAGTAATGGATGAGACATGTTGGTCTGACAAGGAATACTGCAGAACAACTAATGTAATCAACTAAATAGCTAATCTGTATGAACTTGTTATTCTGATAGATGCATTGCATGACATTGTTTAGTACTACAGTGTCAGAGCAATTCTGAAGGGTAGTTTTGAGAAAAATATTTATTTAGTACTCTGTTTTCCTGGTACAGAATTGGTATTGCCTTTCCAAAACTGAAGCGGAATTCGGGGCTTGGGAGTTTGCAAAAAGAAGTGGGATGAATCTTATAACTGTATGTCCAACCCTTGTTTTAGGGCCCATGCTGCAGTGCACAACAAATGCTAGTAGTTTGGTACTTGTTAAGCTTCTGAAAGGTACTTGCTCCTTCCATACTCTAATTTCATCTTCCTCCATCCTAAGAAAGAGTACTACTTTTGTTGAATTTTATTATTATTATATGACTTTTTTTGTGACGGTCTTTTAGTTTTAAACTTTAAAGACTTATTGGGCAGAATGTCGAAGTTTGTCTTGTGTAAACATAAGTTTCTAAGAAATGTTGGCTTTGATCTAGGTTCTAGCCTATTTGTGAGGGGAGCCGGGCCTTCTTTTCACACTATTACGCATATGAAAATTATGGAAAAAGTCATAAAATCATCAACAAAAACAGTACTAATCTTTTTGAGGACAGAGGGAGTCATATATTTTGATTTTTTCCCTTATATAGATGTCTCTGATCAATGTGTATTTACTGAAGCCTGAATGTCTATTTTGGTTAGTTGAATAGTTTCTATGATAGATTCCAAATGTTCATTTCCTTGAATTGAACTTAACGAAAACCATAGACAAATCGTTCTGAAGAGTGAACGCTTGTCTAGAGATGATAAATAACTTACGACCTGAGGGAACTGGGAATGCAAACTTACCCAAGATTCTGTGAACTCAGATGGCTAGAACACTTATTACTTTAGTGAGTTGGTGCAGGGCCTATTTATAGTTTTTTGTGTATCCCTTCTTTGAAAATGTATGACAAATCATCCCCCCACCCTCTCTCCCGGGGTAAAAGGTTCAAATCCATTTTTAATTGTTTTGTGTCTTCTTCTTCTTTGGGAAGTGATGCTTCGCTTGTTGTAAAAAGTCAAATGCATGCATAAAGGTACCTCTTAACATAACTTGGCATCTTGTCAATATGTGGCCATCAGATTGCTTCTTTTTACTTCTAGATATGGCGGTGGTAATGGTCCGTATTATATTTCTTGTCAAGTAGATGCATAATAAGCTAAATCCAAAGGTCAACACTATATAAATGACACGCCTTCACGGTGACACCAAGTCTGTTAATGCCTCCCACTTGAACATGAATGTCACTGATACCTGCGTTTTGGATTAGCATTGTTACTTGTATTGATTTCTATCTAAAAAATTTCTTTATAGTTAGTCTTTACCATTGTGGTTAATGGCACCTTATCATCATCATAAAGTTTATGAGCATCAAAAAGAGTTTCATGACCGTTTTTGGCCATTGGATGCTTTCATAGATTCCATGATTCGAAACATAATATTTATCATGTTTTAATTATTTGTCTCGGTAATCTTTCAGTGGTGTAGGTCTCTTCTAGAAGATGAAAGAAGGATCAAAGGATGTCTTGATTGAATATTTTTCATCTTCTTTGTAGTTTTCCTGTAAAACATGGTTATAAAAAATGGATCTTTACTGAATAGCACTGTTTCTATTTGATCCAACAGAAAGGTATGAACAGTTGGAGAACAAGACCCGGGTGGTGGTTGATGTACGTGATGTAGCTGAAGCACTGTTGATGGTATATGAGAGACCTGAAGCTGAAGGAAGATACATATGCACAGCTCACGTGATCGATACACAGGATTTGGTGGAAATGCTGAGTAGATTTTATCCTGACCACAGTTATCCCAAGAAGTAATTTCTTTCATTATGATTAATATTCTTATTAAAGGATTTCTATATCTTATTCTGTTTCTTAATTTTTATCAAAGTTACTTGGAAAGAGAAACTCTGATAAATTCTAGTATAATTTGATTAAGATCTCCCATGTGGATTTTTCAGCTGGTCCATCCTTTTGCTTTGTGTTATTGTTGCCTTCTTTTTAATTTGTTTCATTTGGTTTATGTAATTGGCAGTTTTACTGCTGGGGAGGAAACTAAGAAGATCAGTTCAGAGAAACTGCAGACACTGGGTTGGAGATACAGGCCGTTGGAGGAAACTCTAGTAGATTCTATAGACGGCTACAAACAGGCTGGAATTCTGGACTAAATCGGGATTGGAATTTATATATAACTTTTGCTGTCAATAAACATTCTTAAATCGGTAGTTATGCTGCTGTCTGCAGATGCCCTTTTTGGTTGTAGGAAAACATTTGCTGCCGATGCTAATGATCGTTCAATGATCTTGTTGAATGTAATGTTGAACTCCATTTGTATTTCTTTTTGGTGTCCCATGTGTTCTGTTTTGCCCAAAGTTTGAATGGAACTATTCTTGTGGACCAGAGAAAGCTAATTAGTTGAGTGTATTAGTAATATTTTTAGAAGTAATTTTTTTAATAAACTATTTAGTAAATATAATATTTTTAACTTGTAAGACTTCTTGTTAAATTGAAAATGTCATGGGATGCATGTACCCAGGACGGTAGGCCCGTAGCCATCTAGTCCGTGGCCTTTACGGCTCTCCTTTAACTTGCACCTTATGGATAATATAAATGGTAAGCAGCAAGAGTTGTTCAATGTATATTTTAAATTAAATATAAAGTGGGGTTCTTGAAAATGAGAGAGGATTTATACAAGCAATCGATTTGTCTTTTGCTTAGATCATTCAACTGTAATGCTCAGCAGGTTTCCTTGGATTGTATTATGTCCAGGCAAAGGACTGATGATTATATTATTTATCACTAAGAAAATTTTACAAGCTGCTGAGATATAGGAGCAAGCTTTTTTCTAAGAGAGAAAAAGATGGAGGAAAATGGCGGTGGGAAGCAAAGGGTACGTGTAACAGGCGCAGGAGGGTTCGTGGCATCATGGCTTGTGAAGTTTCTCCTCTCAAAGGGTTACAAGGTTCATGGAACTGTTAGAGACCCCTGTCTGTATCTATTCTTCTGCTAATTCTATTTTATTTATCCTGTTCTCAATTCTCATACAAATTTCAATCTTTGATTGATCAACTTTCTTGAACTTGTTCTTAATTTTATTCTGATCAGGTGATGAAGAGAAGAATGGACATCTGAAAAAGATGGAAAACGCTGCAGAGAATTTGCAGCTCTTCAAGACAGACTTGCTGGACTATGAAGGTCTTTGTGCTTCCATTGCTGGATGTACCGGTGTTTTCCATGTTGCCTCCCCAGTTCCTGCTTCTACTGTCCTTAATCCTGAGGCAAGATTATAACTGTGTGTCTATTCAATTACTATTGGCCTTAGATTACGGAACCTAATACTCAATATCCTAATCAAATGAAAGACTAGCTTACCTTTGTAGCGTAAGGCTTGTTAGTTGTGATTGCTCTCTTCTTATTTCTCAAGAACCCTAATTTGAGAACCACTGCATGTAATTGTATGCAGGTAGAGCTGCTTGAACCAGCTGTAACAGGTACGCGAAACGTATTAAATGCATGTTTGAAGACTAAATTGAACAAGGTTGTGGTTGTTTCATCTGCAAGTGCTGTTATGGTAACCCCTAACTGGCCCAAGGATCAGGCAATGAATGAAAGCTGTTGGACTGACGTTGAATTTTGCAAATCCACTGAGGTATATATACAGTTAGCAAATTTTCTAAACATCACGTCTCTTAACCCCCCCACCCCCCCACCCCCCTTCCTTCCCAAATTAGCCCCCAAAACAAGTTCATGGAAAAATTGGTAGTTCAGAAAGAGAAATTTGCAAGACAATACTGTACTTGTAAGCATTATTTATGAGCTGTTATGCAACTGTCACATTTTTCATACCGTGTCAAGATTTCAGAGAGTTTATTTAAAGTGTGCCTTCTTTATAGATTGAGACACTCGGGCAATAGGTCACTTTTTTAGTAGTTTGGGTAGTCATATAGAATACCATTGTACCGAAAATATAAGGGATTTCTATATGGCCTTTCAGAATCTTGCAAATTTCTTGTTTTACATTTTGATTATTCATGTACTAAACTCTTGTTTCATATGAATGTCAGAATTGGTATTCTGTTGCCAAGACAATAGCAGACAAAGAGGCTTTAGAGTATACAAAGGTCAGTGGACTCAACATTGTAACAGTTTGTCCATCCATTGTCATCGGGCTAATGCTGCAATCTACATTAAACGCCAGTAACTTATTTCTCCTTCACTATATGGAAGGTCCAGTCCATATTTGCGTACCTATGAAATTTTAAATATTTTTTCTCCTTGTGAAAAGGCAATTAAAATGCTAAATTGAATGAAAACCAGATGCAAGTGACACAGTAGAAGATAAAGATCCTCCTCTTGTAGACATTCGTGACTTGGCTGAGGGAATCCTCTTGACGTATGAAAAACCTGAAGCCGAGGGAAGGTGTATATGTTCCTCATTCGTTCTTCCCACAAGAGTTTTGGTTGAAAAGCTTCAGAGCATTTTTCCAGATTACAAGTACCCTACAAGGTAAAAAAAACATTTCCTATTCTTTTCTTTTTTTGGGGAATCACTTTTCATCACCATTATGACATAATGTACATATTATTATATGACAGTTTCACTGAAGTACAGAAGTTGAATTCCGGGAAATTGAGTTCCAAGAAGTTGGAGAATTTGGGGTGGAAGTTTAAGCCTTTGGAAGAGACTCTAACCGATGCTGTCAAAGAATTTTGAAGAAAATTGTTTACTGGTTAAATAAATTAGTAGTAACCGACGTGATTAGCGGAGGAAAAGATGCATGTGTGTTTGAATATATGAGATTTACTGGTTTACTTTTTTTTTTCCAAGTCAAAATTGATTAGAAGGGACAAATTTGATTCAAATTATAACTTTTAATCATGACATTACAAAAATATGTAGTGAAAGATTTGATTCTTGAATTTCTAGGTTTTGATATTTGATTTTTTGTTTTTTAATTTTGCTAACTCAATGTGTTATGAAAGATTTGATTCTTGAATTTCTAGGTTTCTGGGTTTTATTGTTCTTTTTGAGTTTCGATTTTATTTCCTGTTTCTGTTTTTCGATAAGGTTAACTTTTTTATATTTTACTGCTTATTCATTTATTATTGTAATGGCAATTTACCCCTCCGCCAGGAGGGGAAATAATTTTATGCCGGAATCGTCATAGCCTATTTATTTACTAATTTGTTTATTTTAGTCAAAATTGATTAGAAAGGACAAATTTTAATTCAAATTATAACTTTAATTATGACATTAATAAAATCAAATGGATGTAAACATGAGGGAGAACGGTTTTGCCATTTGCTTATTTAAAAATGAACCCTTTAATGAATGAAGCAAGATGGGTTAACTATTAAATATTGTATAATTATGTATAACCTATTTTAATCATGAATCATTAGTCATCAAAGTTTTGTATTGAATGAAGTTAGGAAGATGTTGAAACTTGAGACGTACTTGTGATTAAACTAAGATTTTTCGTTTTTTAAATAAAATAAAATAAAATTGGTCTCAATTTCAACATGATTAAGTTGTAAAATTTGAAAAACTTAGAATGGTGCGTCACCATTTTGAAAAATAGCTCCATTACGTGAGCTGCTCTGTTTTTTTATTATCTTGATTGAAAATTAGAGTCGTATTTTTAGATGATTTTTGTTAATTTCTTTAAAACCAAAGAGTAAATTATTATCAGAAACAGAATATTGAGAAATACTTGAATTATGTCTATTCAATAAAATTGTTGTTCTCTTACTATACAAAATGCAACTCATTTATTAAGGTTTGCAGACATTGAAGATAATTTCGTGGAATCGAAATTCATTTTAATTGCGTAGTCCACTTTGCAATTAACCAGGTCCACAAAGTAGTAGTACTATATCGAAGAAGACAGGCTTCAGAAGTTGCTTAAAAAGAGAAGTTGCTTAAAAAGAGAGAACTTTCTGAGACGGGGAGAAAAGATATGGAAGGAAATTACAGTGAGAAGGAAAGGGAAAGGGTATGTGTAACTGGTGCAGGGGGTTACGTGGCATCATGGGTAGTGAAGGTTCTGCTCTCTAAGGGTTACTTTGTCCATGGAACTGTTAGAGACCCTTGTATGGATGCTTTTTTTTTTATTATTTTATTTTTTTTATTCATGCTATGTTTATTTAAACTGCTACAACTACGGTTCGTTTTGCTTTATAAATTTATGCTTCACTTGGAAAAATTTCAAGTATTGCTCTTTCTCAGTTTTTCCAGATTTTCTTTTTCCATCACTACTTGCTTGGATTCCATGTTTTCTTTTACTTTAAAGAAGGACCTGTTTTAGTTCCAAGTGTTTATGTTGTCCCCTAGCTTAAAGTCTTTTGATTTATCTTTCAAAGATTGAATCTTTCTTCCTTAATTGATATGTATGTATACAGTATACTGGCCTAAAGTGTTAATAACAAAATGGTTCTCACTTATCAGGCGATGAGCAAAAGAATGGTCATCTGAAGAAGTTGGAAAAAGCAGCAGAGAATTTGAAGCTCTTTGAGGCAGATTTGCTGGACTATGATGCTCTTTATACTGCCATAGAGGGATGCACTGGTGTTTTGCATGTTGCCTCCCCAGTTCCCCCTACTCGTGAAGTGCTTAATCCGGAGGCAAGATTTTAATCCTACCAACCTCAAATCTAGCCTCTGTTTTACTATTGGGTCTAGTTTATCTAGGCAGCTAATTGAGTGACCGATCTAAATGTATAACTAACTTGTGTTTTTAGGGGTAAAAGGGTTAGAATTATTCGATGTAATAGTCAAATGAATCTATTAGTTGTTTATTGTGATTGATCTGTTCTTGGAATAATTTAGGTAGAGTTGCTTGAGCCAGCAATAACGGGTACACTAAACGTACTAAATGCAAGCTCAGAGGCTAAAGTGAAGAAGGTTGTGGTTGTTTCATCTGTTGCCGCTGTTATCTGGAACCCCACTTGGCCTAAGGATCAGGCAATGGATGAAAGCTGTTGGACTGACATTGAATTTTCTAAAACCCTTGAGGTATGTAACTTTATATCCAATTAACACGTTTTTCCCCCTGCAGAAATGATGATGATTTTATACCAAACAAATTAATTTATAACACCAGTAGTAGATTGAACCTAGCTTGTAAGAACATCAAGGCCATCGTACAACCCCAAAAGATGTAGAATAACAAAGTAGAGTATGTAGTTAGCACATTTAAACCTTGGTTAATAATAGCCTGAACTCTTAAAGTCCTACGAATGTCAGAACTGGTACACTATTGCCAAGACTATTGCAGAGAAAGAGGCTTTGGATTATGCAAAGAATAGTGGACTCAACACCGTAACAGTTTGTCCATCCTTTGTCATTGGACCAATGCTGCAATCTACATTGAATTCCAGTAGCTCATTACTCCTGGACTACATGAAAGGTCTGGATATTCTTGTTATTGCAATTTCTTTTATTTTTTTCTACTTGTGCACGGGCATAATAGGTAACAACCTAGTTTCACATCGGATTATTTCTGATATTTTGATATATATATATATATATAAGGTCTCAAACTACTAGAAATAGTAGATGATTGAATAAGGTACCATTGAGATAGTATTTGATTCGAACTTGGGATTTGTCACGTTATTATTACTAATAAGTCACTTAATTTGTTATTTTTGATTTTCATGGAAACCAGATGCAAAGGAAACAGTAGATAGTAGAGATCTTCCTCTTGTAGATGTGCGTGACGTGGCCGAGGCAATTTTCCTGGCATATGAAAAGGTAGAAGCAGAGGGAAGATATATATGTTCCTCATCTCATTTGCCCACAAAAGATTTGGTGGAAATGCTAAAGAGCATTTTTCCATACTACAACTACCCTACAAGGTAAATCTCTCTCTCTCACTCTCTGGTTGGGGAAAGAAATTTTGTACTTTTTATCACAAGTAATGATGTAAAAATGTAAACTATATGTTCATGATAGTTTCACTGAAGTAAAGAAGCTGACTTCCTGGAAATTGAGTTCCAAGAAATTGGAAGAATTGGGATGGAAATTTAAGCCTTTGGAAGAGACTTTGATGGATGCTGTTAAAAATTTTGAAGATCATGGTTTACTGGTTAAACAGTAGCTAAGCCAACATGGAAGACAGTCTGATGGCAGTGCTCTCGGATAAATCACCAAACAAACGCAGCTGTGTACTGAAGTTAATCTCAGCACAATGAAACATAATGTACCAGATAAATGCTTCTTTTCAATGTGAAACATAATGTACCAGATAAATGCTTCTTTTCAATGTCAATTGTTATATTTTAAGACAAAATTATATTCCCCCCGTTCCAAATTAATTGTATTTCTAGGACCTAAAAAAGTCAAATTGACTATTTTTAAAACTAATCTTTTTACTATTTTTGCTAACATATAGGTGAAGATATTATAACCAAAAGAAAGTATATACAATTTATTACTAATTTCAATTTTTATAATTTTAGAAATATATTTATATATGCTTAATTATTAATTTTAAAAATAGTCAATTTGACTTAAAAAAGTCCTAGAAAAGCAATTAATTTGGGACGGAGGGAGTAATAAAAAAGCACTCAAAGAAAAGATAACTGAAGTACAAAAAAATTTGTTTCATATATGAAAGATATTTAAATACACAATTTAATTTTTAAATGTTGTATAAAGTTGTTGTTTTTTTTTCCTTCATAAAAAGTATTAAATAGGGTTCAGTAATTTTAAAAAGAACTTTTATTTTTTTTAATGTAACGAATAAAATAAGAATTTAATTATATTTTTTCTACTTTAATTTTTCTTGGTTTATGAAAACGTAGTTAATACTAAGTACATGTTTTACAGATCGAATGGAGTATATTTATAAGAGGAGAAAGTCAAACAATTACATGTGAGGGTCATTTTCGGACAGAGGAACATCACTGTCTGCGTCACAAATTGGAGTGCTGGGTGGGAAGCCCAACAAGTCAATGCGCCTCAAAAGTAATGTGCATGGGACCACAATAGAGATACGTAAATTTCTACCCACTAACTATATATCCACCGCTTTAAAACAAAAATCCCCATATCTTTAGGAAAGATTACTCATATATATATATATATATATATGTGTGCATTAATATCTACCTATTAAGATGGAGAGGAGGATATAGGGTCGGGGATCATGTTATTTTAAATTACGATTTTTTGTTTATGTTAATGCACAATTATTATTGTGCGGTTAGTATACAAATACAAGTACTCAAAAAAATTTGTCTGAATCTAATTGATAATTTTATACTATTCAATTTGGAGTGATGGGTCATTTTCCAAAGGAAAAAAAGAAATACAGATGAAACAAATAAATGAGTATGCAATTGAAGGGGGATAACATTAGGGCGACTGCATATATTCTTATGAGTACAGGCTCCTCCACGTATTCTGTACTTGAACAAAATTAAAGCATAGTTAAGTTATTAGATGTTAAAAACAGAACAGAGCCAACCATTCATTGCAATTTTAACTCCACACTCATAAATGACGCCGACTTCCCAGCAGCAGGGTTGCTCTGTTTTTTTACTACCCTGGTTGAAATTTGAAAATGAAAGTCTTACAATTTTTTTTTTTTAATATTTGCAGAAAAATGATAATAACGTAATTTTTTGAAATATTTTTGTAATATTAAAGTATGGCGTGTCTATATTAATGAAGACAGACCGGACCAGACCTGCTTCAGAAGTTGTTTAGAAATAGCAAACTTGGTGAGAGACGGGGAGAGATCAGAAATGGAAGGAAATCAGACTGAGAATGAAAGGGTATGTGTAACTGGTGCAGGGGGGTACGTGGCATCATGGGTAGTGAAGGATCTGCTCTCTAAGGGTTACTTTGTCCATGGAACTGTTAGAGACCCCTGTATGTATACATACTACACATACTCTTCTTTATTTTGCTCTATTTTATTCATGCTATCTTTATTGTTAACCTGCTACAACTCTGGATCGTTTCACTTTACAAGATTTAGGCTTCACTTCCACAAATTCTAAATGTTTCTCTTTTTGCCACTTTTTCTAGATTTTCTTGTTCCATTGAAGTCCAAGTTTTGTTTTCCTTTTGCTCTCGAGAACTAACCTAACCTTCTGAGTTGCATCAATATAGGGGGAAGGGGAATTAGGAGACCCTTTGGGCTGTGGGTCCCTCCCCCCAAAAAAATAAATAAATAAAAATTAAAATAAATTGATATCCTAAGTTTCTAACCACTAGGCCAAACCTTGAATTCTTGGTAACTCTAAAGAGTCAGAAATTAAGGATTCTGCATGTTCAGTAATATTTTCCTTCCCTTTTTATAGATTTTTTTTCGAGTTCCAAACATATATACAGCCCCATTTGCCAATTTTTCCCAAGAAGTCATCTTAAATGAAAGACTGTTATGAAGTTTGTCATCACAATTTCATAATTATCATGCCACCACTAAACTAATAACTTATTAACATGGGAAAACATTTATCCTTAATATTTGTAAAGTTTGCAAATTGGACTATTTTGGTTTAACGGAGGGAGTATATGCTAGAGGGTTCATAGCAAAATGGTTCTTACTTATCAGGTGATGAGAAAAAGAATGGTCATCTGAAGAAGTTGGAAAAATCAGCAGAGAATTTGAAGCTCTTTAAGGCAGATTTGCTAGACTATGGAAGTCTTTATGCTGCCATTGAGGGATGCACCGGTGTTTTCCATGTTGCCTGCCCAGTTCCCGGTACTCGTAAAGTGCTTAATCCTGAGGCAAGATTTTAATTACTCCTAAACAACCTCAAATCTTGTGTCTGTTTATACAATTGGATTAGTTTAGCTAGGCAACTAATTGATCGTTGTGAAGAAATTAAATTTTATTTTCTGGGTAAAAAAGGCTTAGAATTAGTCATAGTCAAATGAATCTAGCTTACCTTCATATATTTGCTAATTGTGACTTCTGGTTGACTTTTTATTTGATGAATTTAGGTAGAGATGCTTGAGCCAGCCATAACGGGTACATTAAGCGTACTAAATGCATGTTCAAAGGCTAAAGTGAAGAAGGTTGTGGTTGTTTCATCTGTTGCCGCTGTTTTACTAAACCCTACTTGGCCCAAGGACGAGGCTATGGATGAAAGCTGTTGGACCGACATTGAATTTTGCAAAACCATTGAGGTACACACACACAGATATATACACACACACACACACACACACACATCCGGTTAGCTAGCAAATTTTTGGAACCCGATCGGTTAATTATTTATATACTGAACTCTTTGTTCACATGAATATCAGAGCTGGTATTCTGTTGCCAAGACTGTTGCAGAGAAAGAGGCTTTCAATTATGCAAAGAACAGTGGACTAAACATAGTAACAGTTTGCCCATCTATTGTCATTGGACCAATGCTGCAATCTACATTGAACGCTAGTAGCTCATTTCTCCTGGACTACATGAAAGGTCAAGCTAATTCAATTTCTTATCTTTTCTTATTTCTACTTGTGTACGGATATATATATATATATATACACGCGCGCGCACACACACACTGGAACTTTAATTGTGTTGTAGTATATAAGGTCTCTATTCCCTACTACCAAGGTTATCAATAACCAGCTGTGATGAATTTTGGGTGTGCCTGTGGTGACTTTTAGGTGTCAAAATAAACCCGCCAGTGCTATGTGGTGGATTGAGCATTATTTTGGGCTTGGGTTGGATCTGGGTCATTACAATAAATGTGTTACTTAATTTGTTATTTTTTGATGGTCTTGAAAACCAGATGCGAAGGGAACAGTGGATGATAGAAATTATCCTCTTGTAGATGTGCAAGATGTGGCGGACGCAATTCTGCTGGCATATGAAAAGCCGGAAGCAGAGGGAAGATATATATGTTCTTCATTTACTATGCCCACAAAAGATTTGGTGGAAAAGCTGCAGAGCATGTTTCCAGACTACAAGTACCCAACAAGGTAAACTCGTTTGTTTTCTATTGTTTGGGGAAATAAATAAATTTCCATAGTTTTTGACATCAACTAATTCCCTTCCATAAAGATATAACAGTTTCACTGAAGTACAGAAGTTGAATTCCGGGAAATTGAGTTCCAAGAAGTTGGAGAATTTGGGGTGGAAGTTTAAGCCTTTGGAAGAGACTCTAACCGATGCTGTCAAGAATTTTGAAGAAAATGGTTTACTGGTGACGTGATTAGCGGAGGAAAAGATGCATGTGTGTTTGAATAATATGAGATTGATGGGTCGTCTTGCTGCATTCCACTTATCACCCCCATTGAAGCATTAAAAGTGGAATCTACTGTAAAACGTAATGTGCATTTCGTTCACCATATTTTCCTTTTCCTTGTCTTTTTAATTTCTCGGATTTATTGTATAAAATTGTAATAGTTCGAGACATTTATAAAGAGTCGAGAAACGCCCGACACTTGAGCCCTCATGTTGGTTTGCTTTTCCAGATCAATTTGTAAACCACAAATATTATTAGGACAGATCATTCAAATTCTGTTCTCAATTTGAAAATTTTCCTCATATAAAAGGGAAATTAATAATATACTCCTTCCATTAAATTTGAATTTCTGAAATTAATTTGAAATAGTTTTAGATTTAAAAATAATGTGATTAATTTAACTTTATAAAATAATAATTTTTGTAATTAGTAATATTATTTAGGTAGTTTATAATTTTCATAATTCCATAAAATTAAATTAATTTATATTAATTTCAAAATTAAAAATATCAATATTAATTTTGTACTTTAAAACGAAGAGTATAAGAGGAGACGGGTGGACTTTGTCCGGTCTCCGGTGTAGTTCAAATAATAAATAGATAAAATAAAAAGAACATGTGATATATATATATATATATATATATATATATATATATTATATTCTAGTAGAGTAAAATAGATGGCAACCCTTTTAATGAAAGAAAACAATAATTCATGTCGCAACCTCCATCATCCATTGCAAGGGCCCTTTTTGACCCCATGGCGTTGGGTTTTGCTGACAACTTCATTACTTGGCCAGTTAGCTTTATCCACTTACCTAATTTTTTGCTTACAATTAATTATTGAATAAATGGGTCACAACTCACAAAATAGTGTATTTTATACAATTATTTCAGTTTTATTTTTTTTGAAACAACATTTATTTCGCAACTAAATTGTCAATTTAATTTAGTCAACATACTAAATAAAATCTAAATTGCATTTCGAAATTAGTATTAACAAGTTCACATCTCCTATTCAATTGATACCACTTGACCTTAAAAATCTCTCCCCCTATTCTAAACATTTCAAATATGAATTTTTGAAAATCGATCACCGTGCATACAAGAAGATGGTAAATGTATAAGAATAAATCATGAGATCTTCAAATTAAAGTTAAAATAACATGGTGGAACATTCAAACTATAAAGAAGGACCATAATATTATAGCTGCATGATTATGTTGGGATCGAGTTTTACTCACTGCAGTAATTAAAAAATTACTCATCTGGTTAGTGGGTGCATGCAGGAGAGTAAAATTAAGTCACTAAAGATGGCTAATAGTATAGTGTAATGTTATGACTTTTCCCTCCAATCTAAATCAAGTTACTGTATCTCTTATAAAGAATTCTTTTACTAATAAACTAGACAGAAATGCACTAAATTGTTTTGACAATTCGTGTTTGTTGACTCATTAAATGCTCATAAAAGAAAAAATGTGATAAATATACTTATTATTAGTTCTAGATGAGAAATGCAGTATTTTTTTTTTATATCAAAGGCATTCCGCAAATTGAGATTTAGTTAATCGTAAAAGTAGTTTTCCTTCTCTCTACTTGACTTGAGCCTTAAAATCTGTATCAATTGATTATATTTAATATTCAAAAAAAAATATGTAGAAATCGTAATGTTATTATACATGTGTGTGTATATATATATATATATATATATTTATTTATTAAAAAAAAACTTATATTTTATTTAGTTTATCTTGAACTACTCCATCCGTCCCAAATTAATTGCTTTTCTAGGACTTTTTTAAGTCAAATTGACTATTTTTAAAATTAATAATTAAGCATATATAAATATATTTCTAAAATTATAAAAATTGAAATTAGTAATAAATTGTATATACTTTCTTTTGGTTATAATATCTTCACCTATATGTTAGCAAAAATAGTAAAAAAATAAGTTTTAAAAATAGTCAATTTGACTTTAAAAAGTCCTAGAAATACAATTAATTTGGGACGGAGTGATAAACATAATATTATCATTAATCTTTTAACTATTATGCCTACAATAATCAAATAAATAGTTTTTTTTTCCATTATATTAATTATCAATAAACATAACTACTCACTATACCTAATTTTAAAGGTAATTAAATAAAAATTAATATACTCCTCACGTCTACTATGTTCCATTACGTTATGGAAAAAGTAACCGCAATGAAGATGGATTTTACGTATCGGGGTTGGTTGAAGTAGGGTAACGGTTAATACATGGAGACAATAACCTAGCCAAAACAATTTGAGAGGGAAAGGTGGGGTCCACAATTTGACCCGTAGAAGCTGTAAGAGAGAAGCCATTTTCGAACTTCTTTTTTTAACTTTTCATTCATCTTCTTCGTCAGCATCATAATCATCTTCATCTTCTTCTTCTTCTTCTTCATAATCAACAAAAAGCAAAAGCCAAAACAAAAATCCCTCTCTTTTGTTACTACCCACCATGTCCATGATCTTGTAGATTCTCTCTTTCTCTCTCCTACGTAAGTCAATTAATATATCCCGGCCCCTGAGAAGTGAACTTCTTCAACCTTTTTCCCGCAACCCCACCATTGTATATACTCTGTTGCACAGTTGATTGCACCACCCACCTCCTATTTTTGACCTACTGCTCTGCTCCTACTCCTCTTTTTCCACCTCAATTCTAGGGTTCCTTCTCTCTCTATTCTTTCTCTCTCTTAAAATGATCCTTAGGTCTATTGTCTCGATCCTTGTGTTAACTGTTCGTTCCCTGTTCAGTCACGCCTATCTTGCTCGCTCTTTTTTTCGAATTTCAAATTAATCTAATCAATTGCCTTAATTCCCTTTCTCTCTCTTTCAGCTACTACATATGTGGGTTTTTGTAGGGTTTTTCTTCTGATAGGAAGCTAAAGTATTATTTGAATCGATCATAGATTAACTTAAAAAATCATCTTGTCTTTTCGAGTCGGATTGAAATTCTCCTTTCTTTGTCGAGAAAGAGAAAAACCCAAGACTTTTAAAGTTTTACTTATGGCTTATCAGCCAGGACCCAGTTCAGGATCGAGTTCGAGCTCAGGGTTTCAATATTTGAATTCCCCTTTTGGGGATACGACTTTCACGAAGGTGTTTGTGGGAGGGCTGGCTTGGGAGACTCAGAGTGAGACCATGCGACGTTATTTCGAGCAGTTTGGCGAAATCCTTGAGGCTGTTGTCATCACTGATAAGAACACTGGCCGATCCAAAGGATATGGTTTTGTGAGTGTTTTTATTTTATTTCACTCCAATCGCTATCCATCTCATAGAAAGTAAATGAATTGAATGTTAAAAAAGAAGAAGTCCTGGGTTTTGATTAATCCCGATTAAACAATTTTAATCTTAAAACGATAATGTTTGTAAGCAGCAGGGATTATTATAAAGAAAAAATTATGGCAGTGGTTAAATGTTGAGTGACTTGGTTTGCATTGGTTTTGTATGGAGGGTTTAGGTGACTTTCCGGGACCCTGAATCCGCTAAGAGAGCTTGTGTTGATCCAACTCCAGTTATTGATGGCAGAAGAGCAAACTGTAATTTGGCTTCACTTGGACGTCCTCGGCCTGCTCTGTCTTTTGGTAATATCTTAACTCAATTGGTTACAAATTTGCATGTACATTATATATTATGTATCTGCAATCCCTGTCTTTCAGTGCCCAATTATACTTTCAGAGTTTTTTGCTAACTAAATCATCACAAAGGAGTTTGACTGCTCACTTTTATCTGACTTCATTCCTTCTTTTTTACGATTGTCTATTATGTTTGTCAATGAAGCGGTATGATTCCTGCATAGTGTGTTTTCATTCTGATTGAGATTACTATAAGATTTGTGTTGTATAAGAGTGTCAAGTGTGCATTGCACCCTAAGCTGGCAGTATTAGTGCTGGACTGAATTAATAGGACTTCATTATAAAACTTGAAAAGTTAAATCCATATTGAATTTTGAAACTATTGTAACACATGCAACTCAACCAGAAACCCGTACCCAACTTTTAATTTATTATTATAATATGGAGTAATGCTACAGTGACAAAAGATGGTTATAAAAAAATGGATACTGTGTTGGATTATAATTTGTGGATGTTCCACCATACATGGGTGGGTTCAATGGTTATAACCAATAACCATCATCCACTTCATTTTGTATCCTTTTTTTGTATCCAATCTTTTGTCACTAAAATACTATTGTTATAATATGTATTAACTATTAAGATGAGCGTAGAGTGAGAATATGGATACTGAAAATTTTAAAACATCATAGTGTGAGCCTCTTTTAGTAATGGCACTAGATGCACAATACTACTTGCAGAATAAGAATTTTATACGCATATAGTTAAAGAAAGATTTTAAATGTTTATAATGCCCATGTGAACAGAAGAAAGATGCTTGTAGCTTGCTGACTTTTGCTCCTGAGGTATATATCTTTTAATGAAAATTAGAGCTACCTTGCTTACACCCGTATTGCTGAATTTTAAGCTAGAAGACAGTATGAATACTTGTTTGCTGTCTATTATGGCATAAAAGCTTCCATTGCAATCCAACTGCAGAGGTGCCTAATTTTTTAAAGTTGATGGAGTGTTTTATATAGTTGTGTCAAATAAATTAAAACTCTTCTAACCTATAAATGAACACATAAATCAGTCTGTATCTGCAAAAGTTTAATTTCCTGGTACTGCTTTTTGTTGATTGTAGGACGTTTTAGATCAGCATTACCTTACCCTGGAGGTGTGCCAGCTGCTCGTGGGGCTTACATTGGAGGTTTTGGTTACCAACAACCAGTTTCTTATGGCTATCAGCAAGGTCTTACATATCCACAGTACGGGTGAGTTCTGCTTTAATAGAAAATAGTTCATATGATAGTATGATACGCTTAAGCATGGAGTCAGATTAGACGAGTATCACGTCCACTGTGTACCTTTTTAGTTTGAAAGTTTTTAATAGGTTATGTTGCTGTTTTGGCTAGTTGAGAAGTGTCTTGCTGTAAGATGTCATCAAGACTTGACTTCAAGTGCTACTGAAGCTAGATGTGTTGCCTGCTGCTGTTGCACACCATAAATGTTTTATTTAGACGGTGTGCACAAGCATTGCCTTGCCCTCATTGTACTGTTGCCTGGGTGAATGCACTTGGAAGTGAATATAAAGTTTCACTTTAAGTGCAGTTTGTTCTTTGAACTTCTTTACTGTCACCTTTTTTCTTTTTTCTTTTTTCTTTTTTCTTTTTTTTTCCTTAATAAGCTTTATTTAGCACCTTTATATGAGCTATAAGTGTGTTTTTTGTTTTCAGCTGTTGAACATTTGAACTTCTTTATAGGCATCTTCTCACTTTCATTTTATTTTTTTAGTTTCTTTTGTTTTCAGCTTTTCTCATTTTCTGATTATGTTTTTTACGTGTATATGCATGTACATACTTCTGCAAATATGGACTATTATGCATTTGATAACACTTCTAAGATATGAGATATTATAGTTTTAGCCCTATTGGCTTTCACTTCACAAACATTTTTTTGGTTGGTTACTAACAACATTTATGTTCTTGAATGTACCCCCTTCAGTGGATCTACCATCATTATCTTGATGGAGTGGTGATCAACTGATCACTGAGCTCACATTCCCACCTTTCTTTGGGGATTTGGCAAAAATATCCGATAGTTTATAAATCTTGAGTGTACCAATCACCAATTAAGAGTGAATGTTTGGTAACTTAGAGATGTTAGTTATTCCAAAAAATAAGGTAGCTTGAGGCTATCTGACTATGCGAGGACATATAGTACGACTGGTAATTCCATGAATGGGCAGAGTGGCAATTGAAGAGGATATTTTCCCAGTGCAGTCTTCAGCTTTAAATAAACAGAAGTAGTGGTCAGTGATCTGGTTTTAAGATGGAAAAAAATTTCAATGTCACACTAGTCCTTGCATTTTTCATTGTTGCACAGGATCAAATTAATTGAGGACAGAACAAACAGAAGCCCCATATCTTTGTATTCATGCTTTACAAAATAAGTTTTATTCTTGATCATGAGAACCATAGTACATAGTTTAGTAGGGAAACCTGAGTGATGTGATAATTGTTCATGCATGCAGGTATGCAACATATGGTTCAGAGTACGTTTATCCACAGGTCAGTAGTACTCCATATCATAACTTCAAGACCTGTAATATGTATATATAAAATTTCTCTCTCTTGACTAAAATGTTGTATTCATGGAATGCTAACTTGTTTCCAATGCATCTCATTTGCTTGATGGTAGGGTGTTTACAACCCTTATGTTGGTCAGCAGTACCTTCAAATATATGGAGTACCTGGAACGGTTAATACAGCTATGTATCCTTACAACATTGGTCAGAATGTTCCCAGTGGTCATGGTTATACAACATTGCAGGGTTATGCGTTGCCTGGTCATCAGATTGTGCAGTTTGGTGGGCCCAGTATCAATGCAATCACAACTTCATCTATTGCTACAATTCAAGCTCCATATGCTACAGGCAAAGTTTTCTTTCTTGAACTTTTACTTTTCTTCCATTTAAAATTTAGAAATCCACAAATCACATTTGGACTTGCATAAAGCCATTTTTATTTTGAAATATAGGTAGTTATCAAAAAAGAATGTCAATAAGGAATATCTAATGGGGGTAGTCTTTTTGGCATTATCAGGTGTGGCGTCACCAGTTCCAGGACAACCACAATTTATACTTCCTGGTCACTCTCCTCAATTCATACAAGGTAGCAGTTCTGACCAAAATGCTGGGTGAGGGTTTGACAAGGTGAGAGTTTTTCTGGTTTGAAGCTCTTTGTTGTATAATCTTGTATGATTTTCTGGATGGAGGATTTTGATTTTAATGCTATATGCAGGTTCCCTTAGATTTGCAGCAGGACTAAGAACAGCAGTACTGCTACTTGAGTGGCGGACTTTGGATCTAGCCTTGCAAATTATTCATCTTGCATTCTAGAGGTAGGTCTCTATTTTCAGGGTGGTTATAAATTGATTCAAATTCTACATCAAGCCCAGTGAACAGCAAAAAAAGAATGAAAGAAAGAAGAACAAATACCTACTCAATATAGGGAACAGTTTTCACTAATATGAAAAAGTGGGAATCCTAGTAGACATTTTAACATACTAACAAGTAATATTGGTGCTATCTAGTTGTGTTGTTTAATCTATAATCTATATGTTAAAACACACAATTTATTGGACAATTAAACATATTAGCTTGACTATGTATTAAAGTAGTCAAGTAAATATTATTATAGACTAAAATTAATTTTAAAGTTAAATAGTAGTCAAAATACTCTAAATTGATTTGTTAGATATTATTTTAGTAATCTTTATTGAGTAACAAGAGAAAACAAAAATATAGATCCATCTTTAAAATACAAAGTAAAGAGAATAATTCAAATTAACCAGTAGAGATTTATGTTTCTATTTGTGGAAAGTGGCGTGAGAAAATAAATCAACATTCCGTAAAAGAAGATATGAAACTCTAAAAGCGATTAAAAGCTTATCAAGCGATATAGAATATGTTAACGTTAAAAATTCTCTTCATTCGAAATAGAAGCTCAAAAGTTTTGCTTTTACTCTTTTAGATCTTCATAAAAACTTTTTCAAGTTAGTTGATAGCTTTAAAAACTATCGTGCATTGTATCATATCGTAAGATACATATCGTATCTGAATTGTATGATACGGTGTCATTTTCGATTCACCCTATGATATGTATCAAATTGTTTTTGTATCTCGCATTGTATTGTAAGATTCTAATAACTATGATTTTGAGTCTCAGATTTTTCAATATTGTGTTGTCTCAAATTGCTATTAGATCCTGTTGTAGCCACAAAAATCAACTTTTTAGAAATTATGTGAAACTTTTATAGCTAAACGATACATTCTTACCTGGCCCTGATCCTGAGGAACTCTAGGTGGGGCTCCTACTTTTTTCAGCCTAAGTTTCACCTCTTTAAGAAGCTTGAATTTCTCCAGTTAAAAATTCCAGTATTAACAACTCAAAGAACAGCAATCTTGAAATTTTGTTGTTCTCTGGAGCTCTACGGACACGGCCCACAGTCCTCCTAAACTCCCTACCCAAAACTCTATAATTTTTGTGGGTGTATATATATTTATAATTATATATCTACCGAGCCCATGCACATGCGGAATGTACAGAAGTGATGGAAAAAGAAAACTTTAATGTTTCTTCTCCTTTAATTAATGATTGCTAATGTTTATATTATGCAGGTCATACATTTTCATGCTCACCATAGATATCATGTCTGAGTCGCTCCTAATGGTGGAGAAAGGAAACATGGAGGATGCAAACTGCTCTTCCTTCAAATTCTGAATCTAAGCCCTCGCATTCTGCCAGTGTTATGGATGACTGGCAGATCGTCGTGGATTGATGGTCGGGGGGATGCTGGGATGGGTTTCTGGCTCCCTTATAAAAAAATAAAATTGTTTATAAGAATATGTTAGAATCAAAATATGATTCTTTTATAATCTTCCCCAACATATTGGGGCGTGTAGATAGTTTGTGGGTTTGTGCGTTGGTGAGTCCTACATTGTATTTAAATTTTGGAGTATTGTGCATATCCGAAATAGTTGGAACTTGGAAGTTTACTAGAAATTCATTCTGTAGTTTGGATTACTTTGAGAGCCTGATCAAGGCATAAACAAATTGTCAATACAGAAAAATGGGATTTTTCTGTCTCTGTATTACTTGGATTAATTTCTACTAGGAAGTAATCTACATCTATAGCTTCTATTTTCTAGTTTTATGCTAGAAACTGCAAAGCTTCTTGATGTCTATTTTGCTTGGCAAACCCTTGATGGTTGAGGTAAAGATCCTTCCTTATTAGCAATACTTTATGGTCCCTCCGGGCCACAATTAAAAGAAAATTTGTTTCTTTAATCCTAGTACCAATATTAAGGTTACCTTACGATTTTTTAATGACCAGTACTCTTTCGTTCGATTTCAAAATTAGAGATATATTTTAATTTTTTAGAATCAATTTATAAAATTTTAAAATTTTAAATTAAAAATATTTTAAAATGAGATATATCTTGAACTAACAAAATAGATAAATTTTGCCCACCTTTTATTATTAAGAAAACATAAAATGGTGCTTACATGTGATGTGACCCCTTATTTTTAACCAGGCAAAACTGCAACACGCTCAAAAAAGTTCTCACCATTCAGGGTATATTCTAACTCCTTAAGATTTCGTTTGAAATTTGAAAATTCCGGACAAAAAATAAACAAATAATTACTATAAAAAAGAAAAAAAAAAATCTAACTACCTATCCTTTTAAAAAACCATAAAATAAGTTACTTTGCCCAGCATAAAGAGAGAACTTATCACCAGGTTATACTCCGTATTATTTTTAATCTGTATAAAAAATAATTAAAAATATTATAATAAATTTCTAAATTTTATTTTTTCTTAAATTTTCTAAATTTGAAACATGATTTTTAATTGACGACTAGAAAGATATCATAACCTATGAATAATAATATATATTAATAATATATATTGCGAATGTTTTATGTTAATTATTTAATTGTACGTAAATAAGTATTTTTGATAACTTTTAAAAAATATATATATAATAAATAAAATTATTCTATAATTCGTATTTATATTATAATAAATTTATAAATTAATATAAATTTATCGCAATACATGTCGTCGTGTGTCCGTTGTCATAAATTATTTGTTACTTTATTGGTCATGTTTAGACAGGAGTCTGATTGGGAGTTGGGGGACAAAGTCACAAAAATATTTACAGTTCGGTAATGAGAGGAAAATACCATAACTTTCTCAACGGCCGAAAGAAATGGCAAGTCTAGCTCTCACTGCTAACAATAAATCAGCACCACCGCCATCATTACCGCCACCACTCGCCACCGGAGCCACGAATAATAACAATAATAATAATAATAATAATAATAATAATAATAATAATAATCTATATCAACAGCTCCCTGCCCCTCCTCCGCCTGCTACCAAAGAATCCCCAACCACTGGCGTCGTCAGCTCCCGACAGCCGGAAACATCCTCCATTCAGTCTGACGTCATCTTCATCCCCAGCTATTCCCGTAACCTATCTACCTCTCGTCTTCTCCATAATTAATTAACCCTAGCCTAGGCCTTCCCCTTCTTTAGCACTCCAAAGAAAATTAATTTTAACCTTCTTCTCCTCGTTAATTCTCTCGAATTCTGATTCTGTTTATTAATGTTTTGCCGTTTTATTTGATTTATAGGTTGGTTTTCTTGGAGCAACATTCATGAATGCGAGGTTAGGTTCCTGCCGGAGTTTTTCGAGGGGAGGTCAGCATCCAAGAACCCTAGGGTTTACAAGTACTACAGAAATTCTATAATTCGAAGGTTCAGAGAAAACCCTAGCCGTAAAATCACCTTCACAGAGGCTCGCAAGACCATTATAGGAGATGTTGGGTCGGTTCGGAGGGTTTTTGATTTCTTGGAGGCTTGGAGTTTGATCAATTATTTGGGATCCCCTTCATCCAAGCCCCTAAAGTGGGAAGACAAGGAGACCTCCAAGTCGTCTTCTAATTATAATGCTGCTGCAGCTGCCTCCGTCGTGGCTGCAAATGATAGTGGGGCAACTACTGCTGATCTTACAGGGTCGAAGAAAAGATTGTGCAGTATATGCAAATCTGTGTGCAGCATTGCCTGCTTTGCTTGTGATAAGGTGATATTTTTTTCTTACTTCTATATAATGTTGCATTTGGATTCATAGATTTCATAGTAATGTTAATATTTTCTATATATTTTCTATGGAATTATATATAATGATGCCACATGGCAAGAAAAAAAGATGTTTGAGAAAATAAAACTTCAAAAAAAAAAGCTAATGGAAATTGCTTATATTAAACCATTCACTGATAAATATTTTCAACATATGGGTTGAGGATATACATGTTGGATTAACATATAATATTGAGACGTGGACTTGCAGAAGATTAATGATTAGATTTTGACCTTGAAAAATATGCCGTGCCATTATGATTGGGTTTAATTTGATATTCATGCCATTCAGGTTTCTACTTGTACTAGATCCTGTGTGTTCTCCACCTCTTCTCACTTATCATAGTATACTCTTTGTATTTCTTGAATGTCTTGAACAGAAACCCTGCATAAAGCTTTATATGCCTCAGTAATCAGTCTTTTTATTTTCTAGTATATGCAACCTTCTGTTATATATGCTTAGCACTTGTATACTTAGGCCTAAGTGTTCTTCAATTTCTGTTCCAAGTCGGTACCAAATGGATGAATAGTAATGACCTATTATTACATTAATGAGACTATTGCATTATTCCAAAATCCTATCCAGCCCAAACTCTATGTTGGTAGTTCAAAATTATGCTACCAAAAGCTAGTTAGATTTCACATGAACAACTTAACCTTTGTATTCTCAGAACTTCATGTGTCTCCAGAGACCAACAAAAAATATACTCTTTCCTACACTCTTTTGGAATTCTATATTAGCTTTGTTTAATATAAATATTATCAAATTCCTTAGTTTCTCTACAAGGTTCTTGCACATCTACATACATACAATATTGAACACAATGGATATTTTAAAGAGTCCATTTTTGAGCAGGATGACGTGATTCTTTGTGCAAGATGTTTTGTCCGTGGTAGTTATAAGGTAGGAGTGAACCCTTCAGATTTCAGAAGAGTTGAGATAAGCGATGAGGTGAAGACAGATTGGACTGATAAAGAAACTTTGCACCTTCTAGAAGCCATTATGCATTATCGAGATGACTGGAAGAGGGTTGCAGAGCATGTTGGTGGAAGAAGTACGAGAGAATGTGTCGCTTATTTTGTTAAGCTTCCTTTTGGGGAACAATTTGTTGGACCTCCAGATTCTGCTGAGGTTGATGACAAGATTCATCAGTCAAATGGCCAGAGTAGCATCAAGTCTTTATTGCGAACTACTGCAGCCTCCCCAACCAAAAGAATGCGCCTCACCCCCTTTGCTGATGCAAGCAACCCCATTATGGCTCAGGTAAAGAAGTTTATTGTTCTATTTTGCATTAAAAAACTGGAAAAAGTAAAGAAACCTAAATAGATCCACAAGTTATGATTTCTGTTTGAAACCAGATCCCACCACGAGCATCTTTTGCATCCAAGTTTGCTATCATCTGGGCCTTAAGTTTATGATGGTGTCAGAATTGCCTAGTACAAAAGTGTGTAACATGCTAGTAATTGTCATAAGCTCAATAAGCCAAATTGGCCTACTTTTGCGAATTTTAGCAATCAAGTTTACCTTGACTTTTATGATGATATTCAAGTTTATCCTGATCTACAAACGAAGCTAGGAAAAACTTCTTCTCTGTCCTAATCACTCCTTTAAGTTGTGGTTAATGTCAAGTCTCCTACTTCTAACTCTATTTGAAACTAGAGAGACCTTGGTTATCGACGAGGGTGGACTGATACTCTGGTTAATCTCTAACTGATTAGTTACCTTTATCCACTAGAGGTGAAAAATTGAATTTGAATTTGAATTTGCTAACTGCTTATTGTCCATTGTAAGGAGACCCAATTGAATTTTTGTCTTTGAAAATATTTCTCAGGCTGCTTTCCTCTCAGCTTTAGTGGGTGTAGATGCGGCTGAAGCATCTGCTCATGCTGCTGTATGGGCTTTATATGAAGGCTATAATGGCACAAGCAGTAAAGAGAGCCTTGGATCTCTTAGCAGTGGTGGTGCAAGACAGCAAGGCAAGAATATCCTTCTGTTGAGATTATCTGTAGCTTATAGGTTTTTCTTGTTGAACTGAGAATGATTTGGTGTGTATGAAGTGCAGTCCAATCTTATAAATTGACCATGGGATGCTCTGCAATTGGTTTAAAGTATCTGTATATGTTGCTTTCTAAATAGAGTAAACGATTTTTAGCTCTCTTAGTGCAGAGTAATTGGTTAGAAGTATCTGTATCTGCATGCGTTCAAGTTTTTGCAGCTGTGTGAGAAAGTACCTAATGCTAGGTGGGGTGAGAGTTAGACACTGCTTGTAAGGATTTTGAGTTGTTCTAGTGCAAGTTGGTTTATTTGTTTGGGAGCAAGTTATTTCACATATTTGCATGTGCACTTGTATATATACACCTCCCTTCATATATTCCTTAGATATAAGTGAAGCTTAAGCCTATGGTCTTTGTGTAGAGAGCACATATATACAAGCTTTGTGTCATTCAAATCCTCTTGCCCTCCAGCTATCAGTTTTAAATGATTACTTTCTCCCTGATGCAGAACCTTGTGTTACACCTGATTGCAATACCATCACAAATGCATCTGTAGAAGCTTGTGAGGAGGCACGGTTGCAGCTTAATAAGGAAGAAGACGACTTGGAACAAGCAATCTCTGGCATTGTAGAAGTGCAGGTACTCACAAATCCATTTTATGAAGGGCCGCACTTTTAATACTGAGGGCTTTCTGACGTTTCTACTGCATGTGCTTTCTTCCTTGTCAATAACCTTTTTAGATGGAGATTCAAGAAAAGATTGTTCATTTTGAAGAGTTTGATTTACAAATGGAGAAAAAGTCCCAACAGCTAGAGCAAATGAAGAATCTAGTCTTTGTTGACCAGCTCACTCTTCTGTTTCACAAAAATGCTGCCCCAAAATCTGGAGAAAGGTTGGTGGAGAATCTTGAAGCAGGAGGACAGATTTCATGATTCAGCCATTTCCTTGAAATTTTATGAAGTCAGTTGACTTTTTTTTTTTTTTTAATATATTTTTTGGGTATAATTTAAATTTTCTTTCAGCATGTATGAACTAACTTGTCAAAGGGTTCAATTATCAATCGATGTCAGGTTCAAGCAGTAGGCCAAATGACTGTGGTGAAATGTGGGAGAGTATACGTATGCTGTCACAAGCTCAGATTTATGTCTTGCTGAAGAAATGCAGACAAAATTTTAGCCTGTTCCTCAGAACTAGGAATATCTTTCTTATTTTTTGTGATAAAAAGAGAAGAAACCTTAGCATTTTGTTGGTTTTCTAGTACAATATGATGCTATTCTTCTGCTTCATATTTTCCATATACTTTCTCACCATAATTTCGAACATTACATCATCAGCGTTGTTATAATACTAAGGAAACATTTGAGAATATAAATTATCAGTTTGAAAATATATCTAATTTCAACTGATCGATGGAGTACGTAACCACAACTCTCAATTTATTCAGACGCTTGCACGCTTTTCCCGTCAGAAAAATGCAGTCCAACAAATTGATATGTTAATAGTGGACGTTCCCAAGCTGCCCAACAAATTGATATATTAATTTTATTTTTATTTTAAAGATAACAAATTGATATACTTACTCTCTATTTCAAAATATAAATTCAAAATTAATTTAATTCATTTAAAATTATAATTAATATCGTTATTTAGATAATTTACAATTATTGAAATAAATAAATAAATTTATATCAGTTTTGAGTTTAAAAATGTCTTAAATTGACTTTGAAAAAATCAATAACAATCTTGTATTTTTTGAAACTAGGAAGAATTAGTTTAGGTATTTCATGAAAAATGTTATAATCATACCTTTCACTTTTAAGAAAAATTAATCAACACGTGAATAACATTTCCCTTGGCCTTTTTGACATTTCAAATTTAACAAAATAATCATTCTTTGCGAAAGTTTGTTGGTAATTAGGTTAAGTGACCAATTTTCCTTTAAAATTTAATAATTGTTTTCAATAATATTAAATTTTTTTTTGTTGGTCGGATGGTAGCATCACACCTTTGCTGAGATCGAATCTTGGCAATGACAAGAATGGGTGTGTGAGTATGTTTAATTTAAATCTAAATTAATAAATTTCCATTATAGACATAAGGAGTATTTTTGGATACAAAGTATACATATAATGATTTTGAATTTTGAATATATGAATTTCAAGAGTTAGATTACAACACTATCTCTTTCTTTTCTTGTACGAATAAATAATAATAATAATAATAAATAAATAAATAATGTGACGGTGTAATCCAGCCAGCCCAGTAATAAATAATAATGATCATGATGTAGTATTTAATTAATTAATTAATTATTCATGAAAATAGTTATTACGAAGAAGATAAGTTTGAAAAGGGAAAACAAGTGATTTGAAAATAGACCTCAAATCTATCATATCTCTTCACAGTTCCCACACTTTCTCAACTACAAAACTACCTAATACTACTTGTCATCTTACCACTACCATTACTTCTTGTCACTTGTCAGATCAACTACCCACTTACCAAATGCCTGTTTCATCACCCAGAGCGAGTACAACTCAATTACTACTCCAGCGAGTATTTTGAAATCAAGGAACCAAGAACAAACAAAGTAAAGGTGGAGTTAATGCATCCAATTTTATTTTTTTTTGTAAATTAAAAAAACATTAAAATTTTGGTAGGAAAGCAATTTTGGACAGCTTTTTCCTGACTGACTAACTTTTAATTTTTTATTTATTTATTATTTTAAATTTAAAGTCCGGAAGAAAAGAGAGAAAGAAGAAGTCATGAAATTAAAATACAAAAATAAATTTATTTATTTTAATTAACTCAAATATTTTTACCAAAATCTGGAACATTTCTTTAAGAAAAAGCCTCTCAGAGCCCTTTTTCTGTCTTCATTCGCAAAACCCTAAAAATTGTTTCTCTTCTTTCTTTTCGATCCCTTTTATTTCTTCTCTGCTTCTCATAATTTTCTCTATTTATCGGTAAGAATTTCTTTATTTTTGGGGCTTTTTCTGGGATTTTTCTATTTTCCTTGAAAATTTTCGTGGTAATTTTATTAACTGTAAAATCGGAAAATGATTTATTTATTTATTTCGGAAATTTTCCTTTGTAAATTTGAACTTCATTTGCTACTTTTTAGCGAGATCCGTCAAAATTTTCGAAAATTTATGCAAATTATTAAGTATTTAGAGCAAATTTATCGACTTGCATACTTCCCTAGGGTTTTGTTCGAATTTACTGGAGTTTACTTAGATTCTCATCACTGGGTTCGAGAAAAATGTTGGAATTTTTGGTTTAGTTTTTAGAGTTTCTCAGCTAAGCTCATTTAGGGCTTAAAAACTTAACGTTTGCACATCATAATGCCGATATTATGTGCTTTGTTTGTTTTGAATTCCACCAGTGCAGTTGCTTAAAAATCAAAGCAGCTAAATAGCAGTTCAAAATGTTCTCTTTTACGACTCTTCACTTCGTTTACAACTGTTGTTCTGTGTATTACTTTCAGGAAGAAATTCGTGGAATTTTTAAGGGGTAATTCTGGAATTGTATGAAAGATGTCGGGATCTGAGACGGGAGCAGTGGTGACTACGAGAGAGCCGTTTACCGTCGGCGTTCAGAAATCTCCACCGCAGTCGCAGCCGCAGCCGGTGGTGCAAAGCATGCGCCTTGCTTACAGTGCCGACGGTACGGCCGTATACAAACCACACTCCGGCTCATCCCCTCCTCCGTACCAGCCCGCCGCCGCTACCGAGGTCTCCGCCGCCCCACTTCCGCCGCCACAGCATAACTTAAACATTAATATGAGCGAGTCCGTAAAGCGGAAAAGGGGTCGGCCCAGGAAGTATGGCCCAGATGGATCCATGGCATTAGCTCTCATAGCCTCACCAGCATCGGCTCAGCCTTCAAGTGGGGCCTTTTCTCCGCCGCTTCAGTCACCTCAGCCTGCAACTTCCCCTCTAGGAGAATCCGCCTCGGGATCTTCGATGAAGAAGGTCAGAGGCAGACCACCTGGTTCAAGCAAGAAGCAGCAAATGGAAGCGTTGGGTAACTTCTTGGTGTTATCCCCTTTATATGTTCATATATATATATATATATATATATATATTTCTGTTGTGGGCTTGTTTGATGAATCTTGAATTTTTTGCTGTTTGTGATGCTTGTTGTTCACGTGGAGGAATATGGAATGTTTGTTGAGGCTGTTGTTTTTTGAGTTTTGACCTCTTATTATGTTTTCATTGTCTGGGATTTTGCATATTTATGGTTCTCTTTTTCTGTTAAAGGTGGTTAATTGGAATGGATTCTAAGTGACTAAATTAGAAATGAATAGGCTGTTGTTAATTCTTATGTTAGTATATTATATGATGGTGATATGTTATATTTATGAGTGGAGGACTATAGATTTATAAAGGGAATATGGTCACTGCTTGAACTTTGGATCTGCTCCATCTGACTCCAGAATCTTATAGTGTAAAATTACCTATATGCCCTTGTATGTTGTGATGGTTGCTTGTTGAATTTGCTTTTTAAATGTCTGTTACAGACTTGTATAATTCTCTGTACACAAAAAATGAGACTTTGACTAGTTTCTGATTTCTTTTCTTAGAATTTCAGCTCCTCCTCTAGTTCTATGGATTGTTTCCACACACATAACTCAATATGTGCTTTATGTTTTACCCTTTTATCGGGTGGAAATTATTGTTAAAGTAGATCTGATTCTTTTAAATTCTTTTCTTCTTATAATTACTACTATTTCTTTATGTCAGTGATGAATACCGAGCTTTCTCACCCTGCCAGACTATAATTGGCTTTGGCATTTTCTGACATTGGACACAATTACTTTGAACCTTAAGTCCTAGCAATTACAAATAATATATTAAAAAGTATCGTCTTCAAAAAGATTTAGTATCACTTTTTAAAATATGTAGATTTGCATCAAAATTGGGAATTAACTTAGTTTTTGTAGCTTTTCTGTACATATATGTTTATCATATGCATATTGTTTAAAACTTCATTTTCTCTTGCTCTATCTTTTTTGCAATATTAGTTACTGCACCTTTTTCCTGTTAATAAAATAAAATCATTATTTTTAGCTAGACCTAATGATATTATTATTGTTATCTCTAAATTTGATAAAGTTTTGTGCTTTGCAGGATCAGCAGGGATTGGATTTACTCCACATATTATCAGTGTGAAAGCTGGAGAGGTTGTTATATTACTCTCTGCTCTTCTTGATTAAGGCAATTGAATGTCATTATTATGAAGTTGTGGGCATATTCTATTGCAGTTACACCTATTAAAAGATAACTTCAAAATTGTTGCTCCCTCCATGTATCGTCTTTCTCAGCCAATAAATTCTTCTTTATTATCTTTAAAATAATAATTCTTGAAATGAATTATGATGCGAGTAGTTATAATTAAAAAAGAAAGAATTTTTATATTTAGTGAAGTGCTATTTGTGTCAAGTATTTAGTATTACCCGAATATTATTTCCCTTTGGATTACTAGTTTTGATTGGTGTAAACATGTTTCTTTTATGTTCATCTGTACTTTATCCATTAAACTTCTTTTTGGTTTCAGTCTTGTCATTCTGAAGTAATACAGTTGTAACCATGTAATTTATTCGAGAATGGTGATGTAGCTGTATAGCTAAATAAGCTCAATCGCATAGTGAGACAAGTCTTCTCATCATTTGTGAAATGCTTAGCAGTAATAATTTCTTGAGAATAATTAGCCACCTGACAGACCGTTGACACTGTCAAGCACATGTAGCTAAAATTTCTATTATCTGGATTTTCAGGATGTGTCGTCGAAAATAATGTCATTTTCTCAGAATGGTCCGAGGGCTGTCTGTATTTTATCTGCAAATGGTGCCATATCCAATGTAACTCTACGTCAGGCTGCAACTTCTGGTGGAACTGCAACATATGAGGTTTGTGTGGTTCTAACTCGGTTTCTAAGAACCTTGCCTTATTAGTAGAAGGTTTGGACTTGAACTGCTGGTTAACTACTTTTTAGGGTTCTAGGATTGTACATTTTTAAGAAAGAAAAGGTAGCCAAATTTATGTCACACTTTTATATTGGTTATATCAGAGATTCCTCCCCCCCCCCTCCTCACATCCTTCCTTTTAAGGTGTGTATCTTTCGTTCATACTTGTTGGCCTGGAATATGGAATCAGAAAATAAGCTGATTCTTGAATGTGTGATTTTTCGTATGGATGGGGAACCAATTGAATATTAATTTCTATTGTAGTTTTTTTTTTTTGCCTTTTCTTTTTCGCTGTGGTTGCCATATGTTTTGGAACACTTTTAATACTTGAATGTGGAGTTGTTGACATTAAAAATAAAATCATATCAAACTGCCATGACCAACCACTATATATTTTCATCCATTATCAGTTATAGTGCCACTTCTTTGTTGGAGAACTTCAGCCACTTGATTAATATGTCAAGACTACAAAAATGTTGCATCAAGTGGTGGTCTTTTATTGACAATTCTTTCTTTATGCAGGGACGTTTTGATATATTATCACTTTCTGGTTCATTTTTACTATCAGAGGTAGGTGGTCAGCGAAGCAGGACAGGTGGTTTAAGTATCTCGTTGGCTGGCCCAGACGGACGGGTTTTAGGCGGTTGTGTGGCAGGTCTTCTAACAGCTGCATCTCCCGTTCAGGTTTTTCAACTGTTCTCTCAAGCTTTTCCCGTAGCATTTATTTGGAATTATGATTTTGCGTGTATCCACCATCTTAAGTAATTGATATCAGTTATTGTGAACAAGCATTAGCATTTTTGAGAAAGAATTGACTAATTTTATGACAGCATAGAAATTCTTCTCAACTATTTTTTTTTCATTCTTTTGCCCCTTTTTCCTTTCGTTCACTGTTTTTGGTGATTGTGCTTCATCTGGTTGCACTCGAATGATAGTGGTATATAATCTGTAACATTACTACTATTTTGTTTCTTAGATGAGGTGGTTCATGAATTGAATTTCAAAAATCAAATTCAATCATTCTACCTGTGGTCATTTATTATGATATGCATGATCGTCAAATGAGGCGCTAAGATCCTAGTGAGCTTGTCAAATGTTGGTATTTTTGATGTGTAAATTTGGCCCCCCCAAACATACGATTTTATATTTGATTGAACTTCATGAGTTTTTAGATTTTTCTTGTTTCTAATTTGCTCATTAAATCTCTCCCATTAAATGCAGATTGTTGATGCAATAATGTTGTGACAATTACTAACCATAGTGTTAAACATAGAACTTGTTATATAACCTCTTTTGACGTCCTGTCTACTATAGCTATCCTCAAGCTCGTCTCAGTTTGATATGAAGCTCTCTTTTTTTTGTTCATTAAAAAATAAAGAGACAATAGACCCTCATATTCAGTTACATGTCCCAAACATATTTAAATCCGTCTTCAGAGCAGGTGATAGATGCTTGTAGGTTTGAAGCACCCATTTTTGTTTCTTTCTGAAACTACTCGGCATTAGGAGGATTGTTTTTTCTTCTCCAGATGACATTAGTAATAAAGGTTTCCCCTTCCATTGCAGGTTATTGTTGGCAGTTTTATTGCAGATGGACGCAAAGAAACCAAGGCAATTAACCAGATTGAACCTTCATCTGCTCCACAAAAGCTCAACCTAGGTGGCGGTGCTACAGGCCCTAACAGCCCGCCATCACGTGGAACTCTCAGTGAATCCTCTGGTGGGCCTGGCAGCCCACTGAACCAGAGTACAGGAGCATGCAATAACAATAACCCACAAGGAATGTCAAGCATGCCATGGAAGTGATCTTTTTGTGGCCTTCTTTTCTCACTGATTAGGCATGGGCTCTTAATCTAGTTACTTAAAGCCTTGAGGAGACGTATGTAATTCAAGCAGTTCGTGTAATTTTAGCTGTGGTGTGCTAAAATAAGGACCACCAGGTTACTTTCCAGTTTAACCTAGTAATGCTTGGATGTGCCAACCAAGTAACCCCTTCCCTTTGTGTCTACGTCCTGATAGAAGATCATAGAACGTGTTTAGGATGTTGTAGTTTGTTGTAATTGCTCCTATCATGCTTTTTCCTGGTTAGTTGGCTGATCAAGGTGCTATGTTCCTTGTTAAATCCTAACACCAATTAATTCACTTCATTTTGTTTACATCCTTCATCAAACGGTAAGAATTTCATTCATTGAATTACCCTTAAAACTGTTAATAAGCAGAAAAAGCTGTTAGCTGTCCACAGCAAACCTGACATGTGGAGTGCCGACTTCACCACCCAAACAAGGAAGTAGGAACCAGCTTGTAGGCTAAAAAAGGAATAATCTTAAGTTGTGCGCCAGTCATTTAAAAAAAATAGAAGAAAAAGAATTTACTATTGTGACTGCTACAGTTATAATGTCCTACTCTTAATGCATCTTTGTTTCTTCATCTCCACAGCTGAGTTCCAGTCACCAAACCCAACAAATTTATAAAAAAAACCCTAATTAAGTATTTGCTAATCCCACTTTAGTAATGGAGCTGAATCCACTAATATGACAAGGTGCTACCGTTATCTTTTCTAGAAATCAAAGGTCTTATACATACACGAAGAACAAAATCATAGATGAACTCATTCAAGTGTTCATGTCTGGGGACTTCCCCACAAAAAACTGTTGGCATACATTTGCAGTCCTATAAAAAGGAGATATAAAAGACAGTCGTACATGCACTATAGAGTACATGAGGAAAGAAGTGACCCTACTTCATGGTTCTCTTCAGCAGAAGCACAGTGAAGGAAACTCTCTAGAGTAGGGTACATCAGATAAGAAGACAGTGAGGGAAACTCTATTGAGTACAGTACATCAGATAAGAAGCTGGTCCTACTTCCTGGCTCTCTTAAGCAGAAGACGCAGAGAAGGAAATCCCAGAGCAAAAGTCTGCAAGAACCAGCCTCGTGAATTTGCAGGATCCACTTTCTTTGCCAGTTTCCATGCATATATACCCTCACCAATATGTGCTGCTACAGCCAGAAAGAAAACTACCCTTATACCCCACATGGAACGAAAGAAAAAGAGAGCTATAGCCCTAAGTAGTGGCACAGGTCCAAAATCTGGCAAGTAAGCTGCAGCGAACACCGAAAGCATTCCACCCACAACCAAAAACCACGCATATATCGTAGGCCCATCCAAGTTTTTCCTTTTCCTGTCCTGCCAGTATGAGATGGTTGCAGCCAAACCCTCATGAGGGCTCACGAGGGGGACATAGCCTAATTCCTGCCTTGCTTTTAAGAATGAGAAGTAATGGGTAACACCAACCTGTCAAGATATGGAAAATTGTGAGAGATTGTATATAACATCAAACGTGCAACTAGTATCTACCTGTATACAGAATTTTAAAGAAATATATTTGGTATTCACACACACATTAAAGTAGATTGTAAAGCTTGTATGTTTGTGTCCCATCTTTAAAAGTTCAAAACATGAAACTGCAGGTATCATACATAAACATCCATTAGATGGCATCACAGAGCAGCACTAGAAATTAGCTTGCATCGGTGCATAAGCATAAGACTTTGTGTCATCATGTTTGAGAACCAAATTTTTTATTCTATGGGCATTACAACAGATGGGCTGACTACGACAAGGAAGTACTATAACCTGCAAACCAGACTATTGAGGGGCAATCATATAAAGCAGTCATATAGATCACAGCAGCATATTTATTATTAATAATCATTTTCATGGTTCAGTCAGTAAGTTATCCTGAAGTGTCCATGTTCCTTTTACAGCCTAAAAGAGAATGAAAATGAGAGAATGCATGCACATATTAGTGAAATACATGACAAAAATAGAAGAGAAAAGTTTTAGTAGAATTTAGAAAACTAAAACGCAAATGAGAGAGCTTTCCAGAACAGACCTTGTGGACTTCAGTTGGGAGCATCAATGGTTGAGGAAGCCACCATCGGTTCAACCATGGATACATGATTGTGTACAAAGCCCAGAAAAACTTTCCCAGTAGAAGAGCATGAGGAACAGCTAGCGATGCCTTTGGCATGTCGTATTCCAAACTTTGGAGTAGCGGGCGTAAAAATTCAAAAGTGTTTACTGGTGACCCTGTTAATTAAAGATCAATCATTCAACAACAGTATGACAAGGTAGAGCTCAGTAAGCAGTAGGATTTTAATGAGATAACTTGCTCTATTTTATCCATTCTACTTCTGTGTAGTTACGGGCGAACAGAAGTCAAAGTATATAAAGTTAAACTTCTGCTCAAATAATAAAAATAAGAATGAGCATCATAATAATTTTACCATCTGATATGAAGTATGGTTGACCAGCAGCAACTGGCCGAGTTCCTTTTCCTGAAATGTCATCCAAAAGTCCCATACTCGCCATTATTAGGGCCAGTACCAGGTTATCCACATAAACCCAGTCTGTTTTCACACTTGCTTCACCAATTTTGAATGGTAGTAGGCCTAGCTTGGCAAGTTTCAAGATCCTAGGTAAATGTCTCTCTTCACCTGGTCCATATATAGCAGCTGGACGTACTGAACAGGTATACAGACATTTCCCATTCTTTTCTCTATACAACATAAATAAAACCCACACTACTCTTCATCATACAAAGGATAGGCATCTAACATTAAACATGGAATTTATACCAATTATCAATACTAAACACAAAAATATAAGATACAAATTCAATAGAAGTGAAACTACACAAAAAAGACCTCCACAACAAGAAGAAGCATGACAGCCGATGACATCGTGAAGTTCTCAACATTCAACTCAACTATGACACCATAAATTAATAGTCAATATTGAAAATCTATCCTGAAAGGCTGAAAAGCTGAAAGTGCCACTCTCTTAACTAGAATGTCAACTTTTTGTTGGAAGATTTACAAGCAAAAAGTATTTATTAACCCAAAAAGAGTGAGGATTTTTTCAAGGTCAAGAAAAGACAAGCCCAGAACTAACTGTCAATGCTAAATGATGGACACTGAAAGTATTGATTTAACATGATTCTTTTTAAATTTCTGTGAAGATATATCTGGGTATTATTATAAAAGTAACTAATAATTTATCATAATAGTTTACTTAAGTTACTTCAGAACTATTTTCATCACATTTATATGGTCCGACAGACTGATACTAAAACACATAACCAAATATGTTTAATTTATATCTGTTTCAGAGTTGAGAACTTAAATAATCAGCAGAATTTAAAACTAGGGAACACCTAAGTGACAAGAAACCAGAAAAAACCCTTCAAATAGAAGTACATACTTGAAAGGGCGCCCATTACTCTTCAGAATTAACTGTTCAGCAATAGCCTTACTATGGCCATATGGATCAACATGGGCATCCATAGGGAAATAAGGTAAGGTTTCATTTCCATTCACAATCTCCTTTCCCCCAAACACGACATTGTATGTGCTGACGTATACAAGTCTCGTGATTCCGTGCTCAAGACAGACATCCAATACGTGGCAGGTACCATTTATATTCACCTCATCCACGCGGCCATATTGCAGCATTTCTTTCCCGGACATGCCATATGAAGCAAGGTGGAAAACACAGTCTGCCCCACGTAAAGCTCTCCCAACATCCTTTTTGCGGGTTATATCCCCTAGTAATATTGCAAAAAATAAAAAAATAACAAAATATTGGCCAAATTTAGTAATTGAAATGTGAGAAGCAGATTTAGTATTTTAACAAACCTTGTGGCATTTAACATATATATATATATATAAATACACAAAGCCAATGTCTAACAACTATTTTTTTTTCATCAAATAGTTGTTAGTGAAAAAAGAATTATATGATGGAAAGCAGTAAAACAGTAGTAGTGAAAAACAAAAGGTGGATTCTCAAACGGAGATGGAGGGAGTACTATTCCCGCTGATTTAGCCGATCACAAGTAAAAAAATTAGGAAGCAGTGTTTCCGCTAATTAATATAACAAAATTAAATTAAAAGTCCAATCTGTGATCAATTTTTTCATTACCAATTTGGTAACCTAAATGAAATATAGACCAAAGTAATTTCAAGAAATTTAAGATAGAAAGGAATTTGGAGGAAGGTTTATAGTTAAATTAGATTAGATTACCTTGAACACATTTGACCCCATTTTGGAGAAGACGGTCGGAGGAAGGAGAATTGGATTGAATGTCAAAAGCCCTAACTTGGCGAGCACCCCGTCTAACGAGCTCAAGACATAGTGCTGATCCAACAAAACCCAGACCACCTGTC